>JALIRH010000070.1:0-2491622 GCA_023055505.1 Callipepla californica brunnescens | reverse complement strand
ATTTATTCGGCCCACGTGCGGAGATCTCCCTTAGAACCGAGCGAAATGTCCCTCTGTTCCAAGTTCCGCCCCATCGCTCTCAGATCCTGAGTGTAAAATCCATCCCCCCCCACCCCCCCCGACCCCACAATCCACGGCCGTGGGGACGTGGCTGTGCCCCACGCGTGTCCGTGTGCTCATTTTGGGGGATTTTGGGGACGGGACACAGCGAAATTGGGGCTGCGGAGTTCTGTCAGACAGAAGGCGTTGAGGCTGGGAAACCTAAAAGGAGAACCGTACAGATTTATCCCTCTCTTTGTCCCTCTTTTCCCTCCATTGCCCTCCCCACTCTCCTAAAACAACCCACCCCCCCCAAAAAAGCAAAACCCCAAAGCCCACGTTTTCCATGACGTCCTCCGGTGAAACGTTGCAGCGCAGGAACGCACAGCCCTCACAAACGCAGGAATTGGTTCGGTGCTTTTTTGGCAGAGCCTCTCCCAGACGACACTGTCCCTTTACCCACCAAAGATCATTACAATACCTGCGGGTGTTTGTACCCCTGGACGGGGACGGGGAGCTGGGATGCTCTCCCCGGAGGGATGCAGTGGGGGGAAGGAATATCGGGAGAAGCAGCGGAGCTGAACCGGAGCGCAGAGAGCGATGCTCTCGTCCACCCCCGATAAAAACAACCGAGCAGATCCAGGTGGAAAAGGATTTGGGGCTCCGACACACTTTCCCTGCAGAGTTTCCCTCCAGAGACCCCAATAGGAGCAGAATTGGGGCTCAGGAGGGGAGATGGGAGCTTGGTGTGGGTCTTTAAGGAAGAGAGATGGGGACTCCCCCTCTCCGTCCCTTCTCTTCCCCAGCTCGGCCCGAGCCCTGGGGTAGGATCGGGGGTGGTATCCCCGATCCTGGGGGGTTAAGAAGAACCGATTCTCGAGAATTCACCCCTCTTCTCCCGGCTCCTTCTTAGGGCTGCGCGTCACGCATAAAAAAAGAAACAAAAAAGAAAAAACCCAACCGCCTTTTCCAGCTTTTATTTTTTTTTAGCCTCGCATTCCGGTGGGCGAGAGGTAACACGGGAACCTCGGTGCTCCTCCGAACCTTTTGGGGGCTGGGAATCACCTCCATTTCCCCGCCGTGTCCTGGAGCGAAACGGGGACGGCGAAGGCTTTCCCTGTGTCCCGCACGCTGCTCGGCCCCGTCTGATCTCCATTCGTTGGGTTTTCTTTTCTTCTCTCTCTCCTTTTTTTCCTTCCCAAACCCGAAACTAAAAATCCCCGTCGAAATTCGCCCGCAGATCCTCAGAGCGAGGGCCACCGGGCACCTTCGGTTCGGGGTTATGTGCGAAATAACGAAGGCGAAGGGATACGGTTTGGGGTTGCTGTCTCCTGCCAGCCCCGGGGAGTGGGGGGACAGCGTGGACTGCGGGATCCCTATAGGGATAATAACAGGGAACTTGGGGGGACCGCACTGTGCTCTCCCCGGGTCGGGATCCTCGGAGGGAGAAAGGTGTTTTGTAAAGCATCCCCCGACCCCGAGGGGACAGGAGGTGACAGCCCCTCACCGAGCGTCCCCGGGCTCCCCAGCATCGGGGTGTTGAAATGAAATCCGCGTTGAGCACCGTCTGGGGTGGGGGTGGGGGTGGTGGGATGAGGGGTCGGGGCTGCCGCCACCATTTCCACCTTGTCACCTGTAGTTCAGAGTGGCCAGGAAGGGTGACAGGGGCAGCAAAAAAAAAAGGCTTTGCCCCTTTGTCCTTTTGCTCTTAGCCCATGCTTCGGGATCCACCTGCAAATCCAGCCCCACAGGGCTGGACATCTCTCTGGGCTCCGGAGGATAAAAAAAAGCCCCCTTGGGGACGTTTCCTCGGGCATTGGGATGCAGAGCTCCGGGTAAAGGCAGGGACAGGCCGGCAGGGCTGATCCGAGGGGAACCTCGAGCGTTTGTAACATCGCCTCTATAATAAATCTCAGCCCCGCTCCAAACCTCCCCCTCCAGAGCCCGAAGAGGGAGAGTTTTCGGGAATGGTGTTCATAAACAACGAGGAGAATCCCCGTCGCGGCTCCCCGCACTCTTCTCCCCTCTCTGCAGAGAGGTGGGTTCAGCTTTCCGTGGAAACCCTCCCGGCACAAACTATTTCCCAGCGTTTTATCTTAACGAGTGGGTTCCCAATGAACGGAGCATCCGTTGTCCGGGGGACCCGACGGCTCCGTACAACTCAGGCTTTGGGGTCGTATTGTAGGGGTGCTGTGGATTTATGGGCCCCATTTGCTTTCTATTTCCCAGCACTACGTATACATGCAAACACACGCACACACGCGCAAATTGGCTAATCGCTTTTCCGACCTCCGTAGAGAAATAAAAACGAAAGAGTGAGTAGTAAAATTATACTTTCGCACGACTGGTCGCTGAGCTAAATATGATCAGCGATTTATTTATGTCTACAAAAGCGTGTATGCGTATGCGTGCTTTCAGAAACGACTCGCAGGGAATAGCGTGCTCGGTTGGTTGGCTTTCTGGGGAAGGTGTTGGGTGACTGCATGAGATACCCGACCCGAAACGGGAAGGATTTGTGTGATGCCTCGGAGCTGGGCTGTTTCTGCAGCAAAAAAAATCACCGCTTCTTTTGTGAGAGTCTTGGGAACGGAGCAACCGTCTCCCCCGGGTTTCTTGGGGAAGGGGATGTGAGGGTATGGGAGTGGGGAGGAAAGGGGAAGAAAGGCGAGGGGGGAAGATGCGTTGGGGCAGAATTCGCTAAAAGTTCGGCTAACGAAATGGTGTTTTTTTGTTTTTTTTTTCCTGCTTTCAAAATCGCTCGCTGAACGTCGCGACGCGTTTTGCAAAGCACCTTCAGCACCGCGCTCCGACTGTCCCGTTAAATCTCACTTCTAAAACCGTTTTGCGATGAACCCCGTTTAAACCGGCGGGCGTGGGGACCGTCTGTCCGTTCCCACACAGGATTTGGGGGCTCCCAACAAGCAAAGATGCTGCGCTGTCGTAGAAGCGATTTCCCCCACCCAGAATAGTTCGTTTTCGCTATGGGAACGATCCCACCCGAAGCTCAGCGTGGGTCGGGGCAGTCTGTGTCCATCCCGGCACGCGTGGGCCGGGGCAGCCGTCGGGGCATGGAAAAGAGCATCGAAATGTTCCGTCTGCACCGCTCTGGTGGTTGGGGGGGGACCCACGGGCACTCAGAGGTCCGCGGGTGTGTGCAGCCTCTGGGAGGAAGGGAAATACGGAGAGCAATGCGAGGAGCACCCGCACGTCGGGAAGGGGAGTTTTCGTTCCGTCCGTGGGAGATGGAGAGAACACCGGGTCCGGGATGCCCAGAATCGGTTACTGAGAAGAGAATGATATGGAGCTGAAGAGTGGAGAGGGACATAGTGCTGGGAGAGAGGGGAGAGAGCAAGAGGGGAAGGAGAAAGGTGGGGGGGAAAAAAGAGAAGGACGTGCAGAAACAAGGCAGAAAATAGAGAGAGGGGGACAGAGAGAGAAAAAGGCGAAAAAAAAAATAGAGAAAAGAATGTAAGACAGAGAGAGAAAAATAAAGAGGAAGACAGAGTGAAAAATAAAGAAGAGAAAGAAATAAAAGAGGAAAAGAAAGTAGAAAGAGGGGAAAGAAAGAGCAAACGAGATAAAGAGGGAAAAGGAAGAATGAAAGAAAGAAGGAGAGAAAGGAAGAATGAATAGAAGAAAGGAAGGAAGCGTAGGACAAAATAGAAGGCAAAACAAAGAGAAAAAGAAAAGGAAAAGTAAAGGAAAAAGAAATAGAAAATGGGAAAGAAAAAAATTGAAAAAGAAAGAAAAAGAAAAAGAAAAAGAAAAAGAAAAAGAAAAAGAAAAAGAAAAAGAAAAAGAAAAAGAAAAAGAAAAAGAAAAAGAAAAAGAAAAAGAAAAAGAAAAAGAAAAAGAAAAAGAAAAAGAAAAAGAAAAAGAAAGAGGAGGAAATAAAAAGGAAAAGAAAAATGAAAAGAAAAAGAAAGAAAAAAGAGAAAAATTAAGAAATAAAGAGTGTTTAAGAAATAGTGAACATTAGAAAGCATAAGAGAGCATAAGTTAACGAAATAAAGAAGGGAGAGAAAGAGAACAAGTAAAATAGAAACGAAGAGAAAGAGAATGTGAAAGCAAGAAATGGTGAAAGAAAGAGAAAAAAAGGAAGTAGAAAGTAAAAAAAAGAGGGAAACATCAAAAGAAGAAAAATAAACAGAATGAGAAAAAAGTAGAGTGAAGGGGAGGAAAGGAAGAAAGGAAGAAAGGAAGAAAGGAAGAAAGGAAGAAAGGAAGAAAGGAAGAAAGGAAGAAAGGAAGAAAGGAAGAAAGGAAGAAAGGAAGAAAGAAAGAAAGAAAGAAAGAAAGAAAGAAAGAAAGAAAGAAAGAAAGAAAGAAAGAAAGAAAGAAAGAAAGAGAAAGAAAGAAAGAAAGAAAGAAAGAAGGTAGAAATTGAAATAACTGAAGAAACAAAAAGGGGAAACGGGGGAGAGGAAGAGGAGAAAAAGGTGGAAGAAGAAAGGAGGAGAGAGGGAAAAGAGAGAAAGAAAGAGAAAGAGAGAAAGAAAGAGAAAGAGAGAAAGAGAGAAAGAGAAAGAAAGAAAGAAAGAAAGAAAGAAAGAAAGAAAGAAAGAAAGAAAGAAAGAAAGAAAGAAAGAAAGAACAAGAAAAAAAAATGGGAAAACAGAAGAAAAAAGAAAGAAAATAAGACAAAGAAAATGGGAAAAGAGAGGAAGAAAGAAAGAGAAAAGGAAAATGAACGTCTCCGCAGAACTGATTTCAGGGCGCAGTCGGTGCGGTTCCCTGGCAGGCAGCACTGCCGGGGCACAGCGGTGCAGCCCCATCCCATCCTTTGGGAACGTGCCGCCCACCGCACCCCTCTGCACCTCCAACCTGGGGAGAAAAGGACCGAACCCCGCGTTCCGCCTTTCGGGGAGGGCTGTGCTCGCTCTGAGGGGCTTGAAATTTCGGTTTGACGTTTTATCTCTCCGCGCATCTTGCGGTGTGAGCATCCCCCCACCTCCCACCCCCCGACCCCCGGTGCAGGGCCACAGACGAGAAGTGCGGTTTCGCACCGATTTCACACACCGATTTCACACCGGTTTCACACCGATTTCACACCGATTTCCTCGGGCTCTCCGCTCCGCCGCCGTCCCGCGGTTCCGCGCAAGTTGCGCGTCCGCTGCGCTCCTCCTCCGCCCGCTGCCCGGCCCCGCGTTCACTCGGCCGGCTCCGTAGGTGGCCGTGTATATTTTTGTTGAAGTAGTGTTTATGTTCATGAAAAAGGCTGAGATTACAAACAGACCACTGAACGCCCGGGATGTTGCTGCCGGATTGGTCTGCGTTGTGTATTTTAAACCTTAATCAGGAGCAAATATGATTTCTTTTCTTTTTCCTCGTGTGTGTGTGTGTGTGTGTGTGAGCGTTATTTTTAGCAGAAACGCCGTCTGGAGGTTTGGGGGGAGCCCCGTGCAGCCCCTGCCCCTTTTCCCTGCGATTTCAGAGCTGCGTTTTATCCCAGCAAGGTTGGGAACGGAGCGGGGCTGCAGGGAGAGGTGTCAGAGCCGCATCCCGAGATTTACCACCAAAACAACGAAAACGATCCCTCAGCTCCTGGAAAGGGAAAGGAGGGGCTCAGCTCACCCCCCCCCAGAGCCCCTTCTGACCCCACAGAGGGATGTCCGTGTGCCGGTGGCAAACGGGTGCCCGTCCCTAAAGCCTCGGCTGTGGGATGGGCTACGCTTGGGATTTTTCTTTGCCAGGTGTTGCTCAGCCCAACCCGAAATCCGCTCTAAAAACCCCGGCTAATTCAGCACTGAAAAATGCCGTTTACGAATACACCACTTTCAAAGTAACAATAATAATAAATAGATATTATACTCCATAGATTACACATTTCGAATGTCATCCCTCTGAAACGCAGAGCGAGCAGGAATCAGCTCATCCATCGCTTCAAAGCAGAGATCCGCCGGGCTGTTCGATTTCCCTTTCGGGAGGGAGATGCGATTCTCTTTGATTTCGGAGGCTGAACGTGGGGTCCGTTTGATCCCGGTTTCCTTAACAAAAAAGATTTCGCTATCACCTCTCCCTCACCCCCCCCCCCCCCCCCCCAGCTGTTCCCATCCCCGCTTCCATCGCTGTGCTGCTGAAGCGTTCAAAAACGATAACCCGATTTTTGCAGACGTTCCTCTGCTGATCAGCACAGAAGGATGCTGCCCCGGGGGTCCCCGGTAAAAGGGTTTTCTCCCCCACCCCACACCCCCCCCCCCCTGCCCGACAGCACTACGAGCGAATGTGAGGCGGCTTTGGCATCGCCTTCCTTCCCAATATTTGCCTTTTGTGGGCAAAAGCTGTCGGCGGAGCAGAGCTCTCCAGCAGAGCCAGCCGGATTATTTGCGCTCTCTCCGATGTTTTACTACTGTTATGATTCCTCATTGACTGAAAGTACAAAGCAGATCGCCGCGTAAACAAGTCGCCGTCTGGAGGGGATGCGGGAGAAATTTGGGGCAAGCAAAACCTCAGCAGGGGTTTAGGGGTAGAAGGGAAACAAGGGGAGAACGTGACAACCCAGTGAGAGGCTTCCTCTGTGCATCCCCCCCCAGTGCTTCGTGGGGAACCCTAAAAGAGCTTTCTCTCCCCAAGAATATCTGGAGGGCATCGATCCAACCCCTGCAGAGAGGGGTAGGTCCCTGCACGAGGCTTAGCACAGGGCTAAGAGAGAACCTCTTGGTTCTCTCACCTGGACTTAGCAGTTTTTTTTCCCATGATGCTGTATTTTTTTTTTTTTTTTGCATTCGCTCTTTTCTATTTTATTTTATTGGGGGGGAGATGCATTTCTTTTTTTTTTACCTCGCGACATTAAGCAGCGCTGCAGAGGCTCAAAGAGCACAGCGTTTTGGCTTTGGAGAAAACACCACCGCTGTCAGAGCCAGGTAGGCCCTGCGGAGCTGGGGGGACCCCCAGCACTCACCTCCAGGTGCTCACCCCATGGGCAGCCCCCATACGGGGATCCACTGAAGGATGGGGACAGGGGGGCTGAGCCCACCTTGGCAAGCACATCCCCTCGTGTGCACCCGCATGTAGGCGCGCGTTCACGTGCCCGCGCACACACGTGCACGAGCGCACCCTCCTCCAACCCCGCATCCGACCGCTCCGCTGCCGAGCAGCGCTAATGATGCCGCAGCACCGGCGATGCGGTGCGAGGCAAAAAGCAGATGAAAGTGATGTCACATTAATGTCAGCTCACAACTCGAGCCCACACAGCCTTGATTGCTCTTATTAATCTTGCCAATTTGTCTGTCAGCACTCAGCTAATCCCTAAATAGCCTCCCAACAGGTGCTTTATGCTTCCGCCACATCGCTGCTCCCCGGCATCCCCCCCCCCCCTCTCCCCCCGCCCCAAGCCCCGGAGCCCTCCTCGGTGACACCGGCTCTCTCCTGTCCATCTGGGAGCTGCTCCTTCCCCGCGAGGGCTGGAGGGGAGAGAGCCGGCTTTGCAGATGTTGTTTAGTCTGTGCACAGAGGGCACGGAGCCGGGGGCTTCCCAAATGGAAACGATGGGAGGAGGGGAGGGGGTGCAGGAGAAAATCACCTGGGGGGGGGGGGGGGGGGGGAGCGTGGGGGGTATAAATGGGGGACGAACAACTCCCCCAGCCTGGGGTTTTGCTCGCACTGCTGTGAAAAGCCGCCTTTGTAGCTCGATGGTTGCGTTGCTTTTATGTATCACCGGTGTGTTGGTTTTATGGTGGGGGGAGGAAAGCTTAACGCGAAAACGAAGCTCCAGTGGAAAAGCCACATTACACCCCGAGCAGCTTTATCCTGCAATTAAGCCGAGGGTCAAACATTTCCTTTGCTGTGCTATCAGAAAATCCTCTGGCTTATTGCAGTGTATATTTAGCCGTAAAGTTCCCGCTGAGCACTGAGTGGAAGGCTGAAATTATTGTGCTCCATCCTCCCAGCGCCGTTATTTAGCCCTGGAGTTTTAAACACAGGTTTTGCATGCAGGAAACCCTAGGAATTACTAAAGCAGAGTGCAAGCTGCTTTCCTGCATTGAAAAAAAAAAAAGAAAAAAAGAAAAGAAAGAAAAAAGTTGTATTTATACATATATTTTGGTTTGGCAGCTTGCTGCGTGGAGCAGTTCGCACGCAGCCTTCAGCCCCGTGCGTTGCAGCTCACCTGGGGGATGCTGCTCTCTGCAGGAGGAGCTGCCAAGCCCGGCTCTGCTGGAGCAGGCTCCAATTTTACATCCGAAGTTGGCTCGGGCTGCTTCCAGCCCTGCTCTCAGAGCAGCAGGAAGGAAGCTTTCAGGGCATCCTCCACTGCTCTTCCAAGAGAGTCACCAAGGGGAGCGCTCGTCGTTAACCCTTGGGTGCTCCAGACCAGGTCCTGGAAGCCCTCTAAAAACACCATTCACAGCCGGAGGCTGTTTCTCTCCATCCTGACCTGGATTTATTATCGGGGAGACAGATTTTCCCTTCTTTCTCCCCGTCCATTTATTTCAACCAATAATGCGATCCATCACGGCGCGCTGGAACCGACCTACGATCCGGGGATATTCTTAGATACGCAGCATGTCAGGAAACGGCTAGCAGCCCCACTTGATGCAAATATTTGGACGAGCAAGAGGTAGGAAGGATTGTCCAAATGTTTACTGAAGGCTGTTGATAGCCCAAGGATTTATAACTGGCGCATAATGCCTGCCCCCACACAGCTCCTCTAGCAGGTGCATCCAGTTTCAGCATGACACATGGTATGTGTGTGCTCTGGGAACGTGGATGCAGGAGGAAGGTCTTTTACAGGTCTTGCCTCCCTGTTCTCATCTCCATTAAGGTGTGGAGTGGCCCAGGACCAGCTCCGGTGATCCAGAGCCCCAGCAGCAATTCACATCTGAAGACAAACTATGATCATTGAGGCTTTTAATTGGAATTTCCCAGGGCTCTGAATTATTTAGACCCATTGGTATATCCCTTGTCACACTCCTTCAATGCTGAGAGGGAGGAAATTCACATTATTCTGGCTGTTGCTCTTGCCATTTCACTTCCTAACTTGCACCGTCAGGGTTAGATCTAATTACTGTTGGGGCCATATCACTGCTAACTGATTGGGTTTAACTGTTTCTGGTGTCCAAAGAGCTTCAGTTTTTCAGTTCCTTTTAGGATCCCACTGGAAATGCCCTGGCATCTGCTGCCAGGCAGCCCCTACACCACCAGCAAGGGACAGCACACTCAGGGCAGAGCACGTTGGCCAACTAGAGTTGGAAATACACTGAAGGAAAGCTTCAGTACCTTGCTCAAGGCCAACCAGCAATGGCATTCAATGGCAGAAAGAAGTAAGTTCATTGATATCCTGTCCTCTATAACCTCTTGTCTAAATGCCCTCAGGGTGCAGGGAGACCTCAGACGGCTCCAACTCAAGCTTCTGCTCAAAGCAGATCCACATGAGATCAATCCACCATGGCTTTGTGTAGCTGAGCTTTGAAAACCTCCAAGGACAAAGCCCAGCAGCCACGCGTACGGATAGTTCAGGCAGCAGAGGAGCATTGGGTGCCCTTGTGCCCATCCCACCAGGCTCTCAAGCTCTCCTGTCAACACAGTGGCTGTTTTGTCTGTAAGCATTCCTACACCGCATTACTGAGAATCCTATGAAACAGGAGAAATGAGCACGGAGCTGAGTCACTCAAGTCTGCTAACCGCTTTTCCCTCAACCCTTTAGTAGGTTTTGACTGTGCTAGGAACAAGAACACATGCACTTAGCATGCTGCAGACGCCCAGACAACGTGCTTTTCTGTGTAACGAGCAGCAATTGTATCTGCTGCAGAGCAGCCTTTAATTCGTTACAGCCCCGGATGGCAGAGTTTGCTGACTGCTCAGACAGGAATACAATGGCCCTATTGTTTTGTCAAGGGAAGATTTCTTTGTTGCATGCTGTCGTGTAAACTGTATGTTTTCTATTTGTTACCTGATTCGTCTCAATGAAATTTTTTAGGTAGGTTTAAGACTGTCCGCTGTCCCTCACTGGAGCAATGGGAGAAACTCTGGGAGGCCGAGGACCTGGTTATTAGTGTTACCTCTGTTGGGCTTGCTTGGAAAGAAGGAAGAAAATTTGGTGCTCTTCACGAGAGCAGAAACTGTGTAATAAAATATATGGGGGGACAAAAGTAGTTAAGCACTCAAATTCCGAAGTCATCTGCTGTGCTCGATGAAGGTTTTCTTTACATATCGAAAGAATCCGGTCTTGTTTTTGATGTCACATTCTCAGTGTGACCTTAAAAGTGTAGTTGTAACCCAGACTAGTCCGGATTTCTCTCCCCTTGAACCTATTTCTCAACAATTACCCAAAAGTATGGAAATGTGTTTCCTAGATGAGAATCTTGAGCCATTGACTGGCCCCAGGCCAGAGGGATTCTGCAAATGCATATGGTGGTCATGCTGTGCACAGCCCGAAGCCTTCTTCGCAGCCATGCCAACCATACTTCCATACCAATCTCTCCAATTTCTCCTCGTGTTAGCAGTGGGATTATCTCCCTGGTTGTGGTATGGGAATAATCTCCTATGGATCTCCTTCCACTCAAGCCCCTCTCCCTAGGCCCTTCATGAAGATGTAATACTGAGGTTTAAAAGGTCAATAAAAGGATTGGATTTAAGGCATTGCAGCCCAGAAATAAGATCCTAAAACCTGAGTTTGCCTGTCATCTGAACCTAGGTGCACCCACATTGCATAGGGACAACAGCAAGCTCTGGCAGAAGAGAGGATCTTCTGCAGATCCATTTTCCAGACTCTGTCAGAGCAGCTTTAGGAGGGGAAGGTTGTGGACATCCAGTTAAAAGACAGCAAAACCAGTAGGATTTGGGCCAGGCTTAACCAAAGCAGAAATAAATTAGCTCAGTCACTGGTATGTTTCAGTGCATTAGGGCTTAGAGGCCATGTGGGCAATGGCTTGTGGTCCAGACCAGCATGGTGCTTTTAGCTGTATATAATTAGATGTTTTTTCTACTGCAAACCATTACTGACAGATTGAAAGGGTTTTATTCCGCAGGATTTTTCCTGCCCCATTGCCAGGGCCTCACTCTAACTCTGCTTCCTTGGTGTAAAGCACAGCATGGGGCTACCTTATCTCAGCCAGAACCCCCGTGCAGGAATGCTGCTCTGTCCAGCCCTCGGGCCACCCACCCCTGATCCCAGGCTCCAGCATCTGCTCCAGGCCCAAGCCTGGAGACATATTTTTGTGAGGTCAGGAGGTTGGGTGGTAAAAGGGGAGCAGAGAATTGCAGGGGAACAGTGAAGGCTGGCTCTGCAAAGGGATTTCAGGAGGATGTTTACACTCGCCATTAAATGCAGGCTTGAGCCTGTTCTCTTTTCCAGATTCACCACCCATCTGCACTGTTTGCATGCAAGCATGCACAAGGCACAGGCATGGTCACAGCTTCAAAGCCTGCTGGATGAGGGTGGTCCATACATGCACTGCATCCTTGGTCCTTGGTCGTGTAACTTGGGCCAAGCAGGGCAAGGCAAGAGCAATGAGACAGCCAGCCCTGCTGGGCATCTCTGGGTTCTTCAAGGGCAACAAGAATGCTTTCAGTAAAAAAGTCATACAGAAAAGCCATATGGAAGAGGGGCAGAAGAAAGGAGGAGGAACAGCTCTACCAGATGGAAGTAGACAGCTGTCCATCTCAAATGGATGGATGTACAGCTCTGTGTCTTGCTTTGACCCAGTACAGAGCTTCTCTTTTCTTGTTACATTGCGGTAATCTGCCACGTTTTATCTTATCAGGACAAAGGAAGAAAGAAAATACTATTGGTACTGAATGAGCAGCCCATGTGACAAGCATCGATGGAGCCTTCTTCCCTGCGTGGAAATGGTCCTCGGGGATTGGGTCAAAGAATGATTTCAGGTGAAATTTTTCACTGAAATTTCTGTTAGCATTTGTTTGGAAAGGCTGCCTAACTGCCTTCATCCAAGAAACAGCTGCAGAGGGTTCGCTGGACAAGGCCTGACTATCACCACAGGGAGAGACTGCGTGTGCACCACTCCAGGGAACATTTCGATTAAAAGAGATCACTCCAAGCAAAATGCCTGTTTTCTTAAATTGTTAAACTGGAAACGGTTTGTAAAAATCACTTTTTGCACAGCCATTTGTGCTTAAGTTTTCCCTGAATGCAGAGGAAAATGCCATTTCCTTTCCTATACAAGCTGATCTCAATGTAGGAGATGAAGACCGTAGGCTTTTTCCAACAAAGTAAGGATTCACTATCCAATAGAATGGGCTGCGTGGTGAATTCTTCCCCAACTACTCATTACAGTATGCTATACCAACTGCTACTGAGCCTTTCTGTGAGTGGCTGAATCACTGAGCTCCAGGCAGCCAGTCCCATCCATCCCAGCCCAGGCTGCACCCTCCTGGGACTGGGTGCCATCCCCTGTGCTCCCATCCCCATCCAAGAGCCCTGGAGCCAAACTACCCACTGCAACTTCCACAAGTATAGCTCCATCCCAGCCTTTGCTTTCCTACATGGGAGCTTGCATCCTTCCCTCCTCCCTCCGCCCTCCCTGGTGCTGCAGCTGCTCAGCTCTGCGAGGGAAAGGCTCCCAGATGTGCTTGAGAGGGAGCGGGCAGAGTCCCGAATTCCACTCCGTGCCAAGCGGACTCTTTGTATATTTTGTTTTAAGGAGAAAATATGCATCGAGTCCTTGGAGAAAGGCTGGGGACCAGGCACGTCCCTGTGATCACACTGAGCACAGGGGCTGCAAGCCATCCACCCTTGGCTTTTCTCTGCTTGTGGGATGGCAGCTCTCAGCATCATCAGCAGCTGAAGCCCATCTGCATTACACAACAAGTCCCTAAACCCTTCTCTGGCTCAAAGCACCCTTCCAGAAAATGAGGCTTTCAGCAAAAAAACAACCCCCCAAACCAACCCAAAACAGGCACCTAACTGCCCACATTTGGTATTGTTGGCTCACGAACCGTGCACCATATCAGATCAATAAATATTCACACACTCCTAAGTGCTTTGTGGAGCTGGTTTCATTGCATTTCAAGTCTGTCTCGCTGTGGCACTTGGTAGCTACATGGTTGTTGCGTGAGACAGTACATTTATGAAGTGTTGGCCTTCATTTAGTTAATCACTTCACTGATGTGCAATATAAAAATAGTATGAAGCTAATTGTTTCCATAGAAACAGGAACCCAGCAAATTATTTCGTATCACAGCTTGGCAAAAGAAAAAGAAGAAACTGCTGTAATTGTTCCCATTAGCGAAACACAGAGGATTCATGCTCAATCTCTGCTACACTCAGCTTCACTTCTGCTGTGAATTAGGGGACGAAAAGTCAGCACAGAACCACAGAAAAAAAAAGCACAGAAACAAGCTGTGCTTTATTGAGTATTTGTTGTTCTGCCACCAAAACAATTTCCCTTCTGCTTTACAGGTTTCTGGCCAGCAGCTTCAAGGACTGTCACGGCCATGCTGTGCACGTGGGGGTGTGATGCAATGGGGCTTTAACCATGAATGGAGGATATCCTGGCCCCACTATGGGTGGGATAAGGACAACCGTCACCTCAAGAGTGAGTGCTTAGGAGTGGAGGCAATGCTGTCTGGTGGAGTAAGTAATGGGGACACTCCTCCCTAAGATGCAAATCAGCCTGTGTGTGCCCAAAATGATCCAAACCACAACCTTATGGTTGTGGGTGCACTGATGACAGAGCCAGCTCCCACCATCTGTGGATTTCCTCATCCTGGCAGCTCAATGGGAAGCAGCAGGTCTTAGCTAAATGCCTTATGGTTCAGATACCATGGGCCATCCACCCTGGTTCCAGTAAGAGCAGTGACCCTACGACACCACAGTGAGGATCTGTGTGGAGGTGCAAGCCGCCCTAGGGTGGAGGCCACCTCCATCCCCATGTTTGCCACAACCCCAAACCAAGCCCCATCGTGTGTGACGATAAAAGGGAGCTGGCAGCACAAAACTCACCTTGATTTCCAGGCTGACGGCTGCACAACCCTACTGGCTTCTCTGAAAGTATCGAGGGATGTAGATCTGTTCTGTCCCAGGGTTTCCCACTTGACTAATTACTGCTACTTGTACCTCTTGGCTATCTTGCCAGCTGCACCCTGAGCAGGGCTGATAGGGTATCAGTGAGATAAGGAGCACTCAGATGGCACAGGTAACTGAACTTTGGGAGAGGTTATCTCCCCTGCCACCCTACTTTGGGGAAGGGATACTGAGCTCCTAAGGATGTGCCAGGGACTGGCAATCCAACTGTAAGCCTTTTGGGAAATGCTACCGTGGGTTTTGGTCACTGTATCTGCAAGCTGTAGAGAAGCAAGCTGGCATTCATTTCATAGTAATTCCTTTAAATTTACTTAGCATGCGGATTATTCGTATGAGCTGTTTTTGTTTTTGTTAACATGACACTGTGGAAATGGAGGTTTCGTCGTTTCTCCATTTTCCCCCCTCCCACAGAGAAATAAACGCTGTTCTTTTAACAAATGCTGTATCTCTCGGATCGTTTGTTATTCCTCCCCATCTCTGCTGGCTTACCAGAAGCAATTCAGCTCCCACACTAGCCTGCTTGCTAAAGATGAGACTCGGAAAAGGTATTGTTATTTGAAAGCTTTTTTGGTAAATGACTTGCAATAAAATACTTGGAATTTTCACTCAGAAACATTTTTTGGTAGGTGTATTGTCTCCTCAGCACATACAGCTTCTGGCTGTGAGTATATAAAACCACGTCACACCTGGTAGGTAAACCACACTGGCTACATCAACATCTACAAATAATCTTGCACACGTTGTGTGTCTCTGAGCTTGTCAATGCTCTGCAAACATTACCATTGCACTCTATAGAGTCAGGTGTGCTACACAGCTTGACTGAGCTGGGCAACTCACGTCTGTGAGTCCCCTCACCTGAAGCTTGGGATGTTGTCCACATCCACTGCTCCATGTGTAAGAGCAACATCAGAAGCCCGGAGTGACAGATAGGCAGACAGACAGACAAGATGTTTTCTTCTATAAGGTACCACGGTCATTTGCTCTTCCTTTCAGAGTCCAGTCCGCATTCTCTTTGGTTTAAGTTACCAGAGTTTCTCATCATCTTGCAGTGAAGCTCATAACAAAGCCTGTGGCCAGCTCTTTCTTTGATAATTCCTTTCCCCCATTTGTTTATCTCAAGTACTGAGCTTTGTTCCAGGCCCAAAACCAAAAGCCTTTCTACCCTGTTCTCTCCTTGACTTGTTGCAGATGTAACGAAATAAATCTTTAGAAAGAACAAACCTTCACTTCCTCTCTCAGTCACAAACCCCAGGAAAGAAAAATAAATCACAGTGTGAGCTCACCCGCTCTTGGAGGATACCACACTACTCCTGAAGGCCACCACTCAAACTGGAGGTGTCCATCCCTCAGAGAGGCCAATGAATGAAGCAAATTAATAAGCAGCATCAGCCTGAGCTGTGATACAAAACCAGCCCTGAAAACGAAGCTATGTGCAGTGCCATGAGCCAGGCAATCCTAATTCTCCACGTCACTTCTCCTTTCTGTGGCTTGTTGGTGGGACAAAGAGTTGATACCCATGAAATCACCATGTTCAGTGTGGCCAAAGTCAAGAGTGGGTAAAAGCTTGCCATGATCCTTCTGAATTGTGGTTGATGTGATGGCCAGCAGTGGTCAGGAGAGAGACCGTGCTGCTGGTGTGCTCCCAGCACTCACCCCTTGGGCACTGAGGAGCAATGAGTATTGCTGGTTCACCCCAAAACTCTGTCCCTTTTCTCCCTCAGCACCCACCTAAGGCCTTTCAAACTGGAATCGGAAAAATCATCAGCGGGGTGTGTTTATTTTTCTAAATTGGCCGTGGCAAAGAGGTAGAAATATATCTCTAAATAGCATTTCTTCCTCTCCTGAGAAAAGTCTCTATATGAGAGCTGTGTTGCTTAAGACCAAGTTGCAACAGCTGTGTCTCCAGTTGACATGGGTCTAAGATAAGGTGGCTTTAAGCTGGGAGCACAAAACCATACAGCAGCAATGATCTGGATTTACACCATACAGCTTTTATTCCTTCAAGGATACTCAGAGGGAGATGAACCGTAAGATACCTATGAATTGTGCTGAAGTCAGAAGACACTCAGCCCAGACACTTCAGAGGGCTGAAATGAGACTTTCCTTCTTCTTCTTCTTCCTCTTCTTTTTTTTTATTTCTATTTAAAACAAGAGATCTTTGCAGTTTTGAAAGAATCTGTATAGTTAGCATTGAAGAAAGTGTAATTAGACACTTCGCGGACTGGAAGAAATTAACTCCAACCACAGACTGTCACTCAGACCATTATTTAATTATTCTCCCCAAATGCGCAAAGCACTTAGTTTTAGAATAACAGGAAAGAAGTCTAACTCCTCACCAAGAGCTATGGCTCTGGGTCGCATGCATGCAAAGCCAATGGGTTCCCAAGCCATAGGATGGGGATGGGAACGAGTGTCTCGGGCACAACTCTGAGCTCTGAAGGATGAGATTGACACCTGAATGGCTGGAACACAGTCAACTGGAGTGCCTGGCCCAAGGTGCAGCAGGCTGCAGGAGAGAAGATCGCCTTCAGTTTCCAACATGCCAAGGAAACCGCTGAGAAATTGCTGTTTTCCTTCTTCTGCAGCACCGGGCAGAGCCGTTGACTCACCCCTCACTACAGAAGCCTGGCTAGAAAGAGATTATTGTGATTTCTAACTGTTTCTTTCCTAACTACAAAAGGCCCCATTCATCTGGGCTAATTTTGACGGGAGAGCAAGGGGTATCAGTAGCATGAACTGTATCTGAGCGTCTCGACCGCATTTCAGCAAGCCATGCTTGTTGGCCAGTTCCAGCCGGTGAAATGGATATCCTCTGTTTTAAGCTTTTTAGTGGATCGTTTCTCTGGTTCTAAACAGAGGTATCTTTTCTGGCTGTGGCGAGTTTGAGAAGTACTGACGAAGCAGAGAGTGCCATTTTCACGGCAAGAACAAGAGGCCATTTAAAAAGGGGGAAAAAGCTGTTCTCGTGCAGATCCGTGCTTCTCCTGCTCAGCCAGTGCACCACCATTCATCTACCTACATGCACCAAGGCTGTGTCCAGAACAGTGAACCTCTGCCTTGTTTCCAAGGGCTGAACAAAACATACTTTGATTTTTATGTTTTGAAAACGGTTTGCTCAATCGTGAGTCTTCGTGGAGTTCAGCTGGGACTGCCTGCGTGTGTGGGAAGGGCTAGAATGTAATTGCTTTCAGCAGATATCACTGCAGTCTGTAATTAAAACATATGAGGCTGCCAGCTTCAAATTTTCTAAGTGATTTCATCTGTATTTGGGTGACCACATCTCTCTGAGAGGCTCATATTAAATGATATTTCTAGTTCCAGTGCACCAAATAGGTGAAAACTGATTTTGTCCTCTCCTTCTTCTTGCAGTCTCCAAGCAGGCACCTAGGTAGCCTGAAGAGACAGAGTTCAGACCTCATAAGCATGCCCCTTCACCAAGGAAATGCTCAAGAAGTGCTGCTCCAGAGACAGAGAGGAAGGTGTTGATAAAGTTTGTTAAAAAAAAAAAAAGGGGGGAGGGGGGGCAGGAAAGGCTAACAAAAAAATCTGGCACCTCCTAAATCAGAGTGACAATTTCAGTGCAGTGTTTACATGGGGTAGTAAAAATAAATTGCCTGAGACTGATTATACCCACATGGCACACTCCAGGCAACAGAGATGTCCTCCAGTGTTGGAAGCTGAACACGGGGAAACACACGATGGTGGCAATCCTCAGCACGTTGGGGCCAGCACTGCTTTCTTCCATGCCTCAATAGGTGGAAGCAGCAGTGAGAAGAGGGATGTGTAACTCCCCACCAAGGTTGGCTCACAAGGCCACTGCTGTTGAGTTCTACATGGGCTGTGGATAAATGAGCAGCATGGGTTTGGGGCATCCTCAAGCCAGAGTACGTCTGCTGGATCAAAATGGGCAATGGAAGAAGGCAAAGATAATAGCATTGCTGTTAGAATTGTAATGAGTCACAAATGCAATTTCGATGGTTTTCTTTGAAAGATGTACCCAAGACCCAACAGTTTTAATTAAAGATCTCCAAAGGCTTTGCAATCAGCACAGCCACAGATGAAGGCAAGTCTACTTTCATGTGGTAGAATACATGAGTGGGTTCCCCATTAAAATTAAAAAAGAAAAAGAAAAGAGTGAGGGGAAAAAAAAGAAGAAAATATAAGATATTTTGAACTGTTTTGTTTGTAGTGGTACCAGGACTCAACAGACAACCCCCATGCGATAGAATGACTGTAACAGCTTGCACGGCTGAGATGTTTAAACCAAAGAAGTAGGATGGGTCACTCAGCAGACAGTTTTTATTCTTGGCAAGCAAGCTCTGAGCATGGAGAAAGTGAGCATTTTTGTCCTAAGTGTGACCACCTGGGACTGATCTGCTCGGAGGAGCAGGAAACACCGTGCGGTTGACCTGATAGAAATAGCTGCTATTTCCTTTGCATCCCATCACCGTGGGGCTGTGAGGTGCACTGTACCCCTGCGTGCATCCAGGGTTTGCTGAAAAACACCAGGGAAATGGCGAGGGTGGATTAATCCCACTTACACAGAAGAAGCTCGTGATTAATGCAACTTGGATGGTGCTGCAGGAAGGCGGATGGTTTGAAAAGATGGAAGGAAGTCTGAGGCTGTCCTGCCTTGATACTATATATGGTCCTTGGTCAGTCCTGCTTTAGAGGCTGCAGCCAGGATCAGATTTTTATTGTATTCCTTTTTAAAGCAGAAAAATGTTTGAATAATTTCACCCGGCTCAAAGAGCTGTGATGGATAGGTCCACCAGTGATCCAAGTGGTGATGGATGGTTCCACCAGCGATCCCTGTTATGAACTGGCCACACCAGCAGGATGATTTCTCAGAGCATGAGCAATGAGCTTGATCAAGTCCCTTCCAGCAGCCCTGCTTAGGCTGCAAAGCCCCCGAGATTTGTGCTTTCACACAGATCCAACCTGCACTGATAACCAGCGCTGCTGAGCGTGCTGGAACATCCCCCCTCCCCTCCCCTTTTACATCTGCTCTACATTTGCATCTCAGAAATTAGAGAACTGAGCTATGCAGAATTACAGAGCTTGGGCTGGAGTATGGAACTGATTGGGTATTCAGGCTAAATAAGACGAGTTTAAAGATCTTTCCAGGAAATTGAGTGGAACACCCAAACTGACATTCAGTATTAAATATTATATTTGTGCAGTTGCTCTCCGTAGCCCGCTGGCACTGAACATCTGGGAGCACGATTTATAACATACAGAAACTGAATACCTGCTCAAAATTATGCTCATCAGAGCTCAGAAATTAAAATATTACTCTGTACACTCCGAGCCACTCCATTCCTAAAAGGTAAGGCTATTAAAATATGATTAGCTGAGCCATATCTGGTCTCAGAAATGTCATACACCATTACAGATGAAAAGACTTTGAAGCAATGCTGTTGGCAAAGCCCCTTGCTTGATCAGCAGCAAGATGCCTAAGAGTGAACCTTAGAAATACTCACCCCCAGCACCAAGAGGAGAACACAAAAGAGAAGGAAAGCTGCTGGTTGCAAAGAGTGGAGTGGGTTGGGGCTTCTCTTTCAGGTAGGCAAGGGCTGAAAGCTTGAATGCTGTTATTATTATTATTAATGTGGAAAGAGCCCTGCTGCCATTTGCTGTCTATTGCATTGGGCTTCTTACACGTGCCCAGGACACAGGTGGCCCCATTGCTGTCCCCAGCCATCGCTGCTCACAGCCCTGTGTTGCCATGTTTCCAAGAATGCTCCATGGGTGGTCGGGGTCACATTTCCCCTCTTGTTGGAGAATAAAATACAAACAGCAGCCACAGAAAAACCTGAGGGACTGCGCTCAGGTTGGGGTGATTGCAATCTCCTGCTTCTTGAAATGCAGATATCTGTTAGAATACCAGTTAAAAAAAGAATATATTATATAGGGATATAATTATGTACTATCTATCTTATAAGTTAAAATGATATGTATTTATATAAACTTTTTAGTGATACATGATTGTCTCTCCTAATGAGGCAGTTTGCCCTAACCACGGCGTTGCACAGCATTCACCACTAAACATTTCTGTGCTGGTGTCTCTATAAGGGTTCAGCTAGGGGGTGGTCCCCCCAGGTCTGGGGCACCCAGCTCTGGCCAAAGCCTTCCCTAGGGCTGGCCACGCAGTCCCAGCCATGATGCTCCAGCCCCGTTGCCCTCTGCCCATCCCACAGCCAGCAGAATTCCCTTCTATTGAAGCCTCTGTGCCCTGGTCCTGCGGGAGCTGCCTCTCCCCACCTTTGTCAGGCCTTATTACTCCATGTTTTCACACTTATCCCCAAGGTGTTGAACTCACCCTGAAGGTTAATTAGTAATTTATTGCGCTGTCATCAGTTCGAGGCTACTAATGGCTTCAATTTAGCCCCAGGGCTCTTTTTTTTTTTTTTTTTTTTTCTTTCTTCCTCTCTTCCTTTCCTCCTGCTCGCTGCAGAGAAGCTGAAAGCTGCAGTGCATGGGAAAGCAGCAGAACTACCAGCTGGAAATATGGTCTCAGGGGTCTGAAGGTAGCTCTGGGGTTAGGGTGGCTCTGGAAGCTGTCCTGTATCCTCGGCCCAGTCAGCAAGAGAGCAATTTCAGTCAATTCATGCAGAAGAGAAAAGGTGAGAGCACATGCCTGTGCTTAGCAGCATCACCAGCTGCTCTTGCAGGACAGCCTGCATAGAGAACAGCACACCGATCCAATCACCTGACCTCTGAGCACCCACTTTTTGCACTGCACACCTGCAAGGCTCGTTGCTGAGCAATGGGAGCTGATGTGATTGGAGCTGGTGAGGGCTGGGTGGCACCGAGGAGCTGTTCTGCCCATCCCACTCCAGTGTGTCTCAGTATCCATCCCATCCCATCACAGCTATACCAAAGAGAGCCCCAAGGATGGCACACTGTGCCCCCTGCTGTGTCCCCCAGTGTCCCCACCATCGCTGTCCTGATGGAGCACCTCTTACAAAACAGCTATGCACTGATTTTATTTCTTTTTTTTTTTTTTTGAAAATAACTGTATAACCCCATTTCCTGTGTTTATACAGACCATTAGGTAAACCAACCACGGGAAGGGGGAAGAGAAGAGATGCAGAATGGGAGCGAGCTCTGCAGCCAGGTCAGGGGGGGTCAGCTGCAGGGGAGGAGACACGTGAGCATGTCCCATTGGGTGAGAACAGCAGGATGGTGCCTGGGTACCCACTGGGCTCTGTGCATCCTCCCACCTGGACTGGGGTTACAGAGGGAGAGGGCTTGGGGGAAGGAAAATTGGGTGATATTAGGGAAAAAGGGACAAATTAGACATGATCAAGAGTGCAGTTCCTACAAAGAGGCTGTGGTGTGTCTCTTGAAACATGCACAAACCAGAGGCAGAGCAGGGCAGCAGGATGCTCACACTGGGTACGAGCAAGGGGGAAAGGTGCATTACTTAGGAGGGTGCCACATAATTGCCCACCAGAAAGGAAGAAGGTATGGATGTTACTTTGGTTTTGGATGGAAAATAAATAAATAAATGAAAGAAATCCCATAGTTAGTTTCCGACTTCAGACACGGCATGAGGATTCCGATAGTAACATCTGCTATTCCCCTCCCCTGTTTAATTTATGGCCGTTAACTTTAGGGCTAAGGACAGTTTATGGAAAAAAACACCTGCTTTCTCCTACTCCCAGGGCAAGGGTGGAATTTTCTCTGACTCTGCATCCTAAATAAAGCTCCGTTCCAGGCCCCGATGATTCATAGCACGGCTCACGCACACATGCCTTATGTTAGGAGGCCCTGTCAGATGCTCATGCCCCTTTCTCCAGGACTCGAGCACAGAGTTCATTTATACACATCACTGGGGCCATTCTGGGGGAAACCTGAGCCCGGAGGTCCCAGTGTGCCCACCTCCTGCAGAAAGGCTCTGTCTGTATTATGGTCAGTGGGACTGCAGTAAATCCTCCCAGTTTGCGCCTGATTTTGCTGCTTCCCAGCAAAGTGCATCATCTCCGAATACACCTTAAGCATGCATCGAGCTCAGCTCTTGCTCTGCTTGCTCAGCAAGGCAGTATCTCATCCCTCCAACACAGATCCCCGGCTCTGCTGCTGTCAGCATGAAAGATGGCCCCAAGCTTTCACTCTGGGTTGTTTGTCAAGAAGTAAAACAAATCAGGAAAAAAAAAATAGAAAAAGAGTGAAAAGAAAGGAAAAAAGGGAATTGTTGGCAGCAAAAGGAAGATAAAACCCGGATGCTCATCCAAGCTCATGTCTGAAAACTGATAGGCAGCACTCACGCAGCATGCAAAGACCTCCCACGGAGTGCAGTGCTGTGATTTGGGGCATCTCACAGTGCTGAAGCCCCAGCAAGGCTTTGCCCACCCCACGATGCACCCTTATGGGTTGGGGGCTCCTCATCATTCAGAGTGGGGAGCAAAGCTTGATGGTGGCAGCAACGGGGAGAAGGCTCTGACTAATCTTGTAACCTTTCCTTTCAGTGTTTAAGAGAAGCGAAGTCTGTTTACAATAAAACAGAGTGATATTTTTCATCCTTCCAAATGGAACAAGGGTTATATAAACAAAGTAACCTCAGACACAGCAAACACCTGTTGGAGGGAACTGGCTCGCAAAGACACGCACAAGCTATCTGTCTATCTATCAAGGCCTCCCGTTGACTTGTGGTCAAGTTCAAGTTGAATTGCGCAGCACAGATTTGCTGATGGAAGAAGGCTGCTCTAAGCAAAAGCATTAGTGAGTGCCCATGGTTTCTGCTCCGGAGGTTAGTGGAGCAGCAAGGAACAGTTTAGGCCTGAACGTACCTAAATAACTTCTCAGCCAGATTGGAGCAGTTTTCCCTGTTGTCTGGTATCTCACTTCCAAGAAGAAACCCCAAATCAGGAAGTTATGGAATAAACTGTTGCAAATCTCCCTGTCTTCCTTCTACTTCCTAGCTCAGGTTTCAGTCCTGCACCAAAATATGTAGGCTTTGATCTCTTCCAAACTGCTGCGGTTTTGATTTTTCTCCCTAACCAATCAAATTGAACGCAACTGTGTGCACATAATCCTACAGACAGGGCACGAAATCATTAAGTCTTTTGGCTACAACAGTGTCCCGTGGTGGTGGGTTCCACAAATTAATTATGCATCTCTTGCTACATCTTTGCTGTATCTTTGCTACTTACCAACCCAAGGCAACAAGATCATGCTGTCATACTTACCAACCCAAGGCAACAATATCAGTAATGTCGTTTCCTTTTATTTTGCTTTTTCTTTTCCCCACAAAGGTTTCTCAAAACCACCCAGAACCACACTGGGGAAGTCCTGTACCTGTGATCTGTTAATGGTTTAGGGTGAGCTCTGAAGCAACGCAAAGATGAAAGATTTCCAATAAACCTGGCTTGGCCTGTTGCGCTGGCAGGTCATCCTGCCATCCCTACAGCCCAGAAGCCTGTGGGGAGGTAATCCAGGAGATACCCCAGGGTTCAGCAGTAGTGAGGTTAGTTTGCTCACTTGCTTTGTTGTGAAGTTTGATTGGAATTAGTGAAAATGAGAACAGACTTTTCCAAAAGTGATTCAGAAGAAGATGTGGCCTTCTCCACTCTGAGGAGTGACACTCCCTGTGAACTGGGAAAAGGATTTCCCAAAGCTATTCAAAATCATGACAATTTGACTCTCATTTTAATTTTTCCTCTCTCTAATAGCAGGGCAGAGGAATATTATTCATTCCAGCATACCATGAAACAGATTTCTCATATATCAGCCTAGCTCCACTGAAACTGTGGATGCCTGTGCCTATTCAAGCACCTAGCTTCATACCTTTGCATCTTGGCTTCCAGCAGCTCCGCCTAAGTGAAGCTGAGGAAGACCCCAGCAGAAAATCAACCACCTGTCCATTTGACATCCAATCCCAGCTGATAACCTGACATTGCACACAGTGACTGCAACTGACAACATGCAAAGAGGAACGCTCTCTTCCGCCCCGTGCATGGTTGTAACTCTTCTGACAGCTTTGCTAAAAAAAAAAAACAAAACATTTTTCCACCTGTAATAAGAGAGACTGTCTTGTTTGCCTGGGCTTTGTAAGTGCGTGCTGACAGGTTGTGTGTAATGTCATCTCCCTGTTCTTAGCCCCATTCCAAGTTCGGAAATCCAGAGGGTGGAATGGGGACTGCTCTGCTGGAAGGGGAGAGGGCTGTTTCATCTCTAAGTTTTTTTGCTTCACTGCCTGGTTTTTCAGAAGCTTTCAGACACTGGCAAAAGCAAAATTTATCCCATACCCATACACTGCACTCAAGCCAAACAACAACTTGAGTCAACCTTATTACCATATCATAGAACCATGAAGTCACAGAGGCATACAGCCATTTGAGACGGAAGGGACTTTTAAATGTCATCTAGATCAAATCCTCTGCAATAAGCAATGATATCTACAGCTACACATCAAACCAAGACATGATGCTTCTCGGTACAGAAGAGCAGAGAGGGTTGCTCTTACTCCTAACCCAACAGGTTGATACAGATGATGGAAGTCATGTTGTTTTCTGGTTTGCAGAACATCTGTGATCACTTGGTACTCAGTTCTCTATCATCACACAGTGATCTCTGCACTCATTTCCCATAAAGTTGCCCAAGTGTTTTTACATGTCTATCTCTATTCTGTGTATTTTATTAAATTAATTAATTCTCACAACCCACTTGGGTAAAAAAAGAGCCCTTGGAGAAGGTGACATCTCAATGGCACCTTCCCATCCTTTCCAGGCCCTGCTCCACCTCACAGACTTTGCATGAAGTTGCACAGCTATTCACTTCCCCTTCTCTTGAGTCCATGCTCAGCACATGGGCTGAAGGACTGCATTTCACTAAGACACCCACTGTCCAGCTGCATCAGGCCTTGGCCACACACATCTCTTCCTGCTTTGTACCAATCTCTCTTATCTACCTAGTCAGCAATATTTAAAGAGAAAATGATCTGTAATTTGGCTTCCTGGCTCTGCGTGTAGGACATGCTTTCTTCTCTGCTCTTTGCTCTTACGGCTTATCTGACTTTTCTGTGGAACTCTCCATGTACATGCTGGGAAGCAGACAGTAAGTCACAAAGCTCTTAACATTTTCTCTTTGTGAAGAAATCTGGCATTTCATCTTTAAATACTTATTCAGCTTGTTCCTTAGTATAGTCTTAATATAGCTCCTTTACAGTGTTCCAGTAACAGCCAGGCACCATGTCATAATAGTGACTCATCTTCTTATCCAAGACTATACATACTCCTTACAAAAACACACAGCTGAGCACTCTTAAATATTTATCTCAACCCCAGAAGAGAGATAGGTCTAGTATCATTAGGTCTGAGCCAGCATTTGCGTCCAGGTTCAGATCCCAAGTTCTCAGCTCATGCTGCACTTTCAAGGAGGGTCAGATCTGAGCAACTCTTGACTCTACTCAGAGGTCTTTGTGCTGTTTCCTGCACAGGGCTGGAAAATAATTCTCATTCCCTTCTTGGGAACTTGGATGAATAGAGTAGAGGAAGGACACAAGGTGAGTCCGGCATGTACTTTGTACGTTCATTACTGAAGCAGATTTTTAAGAGACAGGAGGATGCTTGGGTACTCTGCAACCCAATATCTCAGAGGTCTCATTGCCAACAGGAGTTCTGTGAGGAGAAAACATGACTACACCTTCAGCTCTGAGTTTCTAATGCGGCACTGTAGGACTGACTTGCCGTAGATCAGGTCAGACCAAACTCTGAGCCCACTTCCACTGATTTTGTAACATCACAAAAAGCACTGACGTTAGCCAAGTCATTCCCATATAAACAAGAACAAAATCAAGTGGATGAAACTTGGATCTGGACATGAGTGCTCAGATCCAACTCGCTGGCTCGAGCTTTCCTGTAACTAGCATCCAACTTGGGCAATGAGTACAGCAGAGCACAACTCGCATGTCTCTCTCTCCTTTCCCAGTCCATCCAAGGAGTCAATGTTGTCCCAGGCAACTGCTGCTGTTCCTAACACTCAGTGCTTTCTGTATTTACACAGACTTACTCCCTCAAGGTCACCTTTTGGCTGCTTCTTTCTCATCTCCTGGAGCCCAGCATTATCTCTGCTGATTGCTTCCAATTATAACACATTCTTGATTTTTTGACTTTTTAGATAACACTGAAACTTCTTCCAAGCTACTCTGTCTTCCTGCCAGTACCTTTTCAATCTGATGGGAGATGCATGGATTTGGTATCTCACAAGGCTGACTCCTAACTCTAGGCACTGAGGCATAATATGACCGTGCCAAAACGTTACAGAGAGCACAATAATGGGCTAATACAAAGAGCACTGTAAATTAATAGCTGTTCAAATTGCATCTATTCTTTCATCAAAAGTTTTGTTTTCTGGGTTTTTAGAAAGTTAAACTGTGAAGGTATGAACAAAAAAAAACGAAAACAAAATCTCAACAAATGCAGACCAGAATAAATAATCCTTGAGCTGCCTCTTACAGATCCCTGCTGGGCAGGTTGGTTGCCTGGGGATGGAGCTCTATGCAGCTCTGTGCCTCTCACTGGTTTCTGTAGGCTAACAAGGGAGCAGCCTCTATAACTCAAGCATTAAGAGTAGGTGATCCACACTGGTCCACGTGGCCCTACAAAAGGATCACAACCCTGGACCTGCTCCAGATGGGCAGCTACTGCTGCTTTGTCCATTTCAGGTCCTGGAGAACTCAACCACAGCCCTGGCTGCCACCTCCCGGTTCTGTCCCTCTGCTTTTACCTTCCTCCTCCAGCTCTCCCTTCAAGCACAGCAGCAGGAGTCCAGCTTGGCTCTGCCTCCCCATTCTTCAGACAACAGCATGCAGCTCTGCCTAAGCTGCTGAGAAACTTTGAGCTGTTTTTCAAAAACCCCACTCCCACCACGGCCAGCGTCAGTCCCTTCATGGCTGCAAGCCTCACCCAAGCCAACGGCACTGCACGGAAACGCACCACCTGACTTACTTGGCTCTAACACTTTGATTATTGACTTCAATGGGAAGAAAGGCTGGGCCTCCATGACTTCTTGCTGACCCCAGAAGAGCTTAAGCAACAAACTGTTCTCTTGTCCTCTGCAGCTCCCAGAGGAGCTCCCATTGGAACAGATCGCGAGCGTGTGCAAGGTAAGCAGCCCAGCGTTTGGAGAGCACAACAACGCCAGGGCTGAGAATGCTAATTGTTCTCCATTGCCCCCAGTGATTTTAGCATTTCATAATTCCTCTGCTGGCTGACAGCTGGATTCTTCCCTAATTAGAAACCAGTTGTAGTTGAAAAATCAGACATTTCCTGGAATTTAAATAGCCAGCTTTCCACCACTCAGAATCCAGCAACGCAACCGTACAAGTCCTGCTCTAAACATGCTGGGGAGCACACTGCATAAGTAGGGAAAAGGGGATTTTGAGGACTTGACTTTCCTGCCTTCAGATACACACATTCCTAGAACTTCACGTTCCAGCTAATCTTGTAAGCTGATATTTTTTTTTAATGAAGGAAATAATACTATTCGTCGATGCAATTGCGATTCAGTCTTTTGAATTCTTAAATACTGGGAATTAGTCTGTTAAAGACAGAGATGACTATACGATTTTTCATTTATTCTTTAGGAAATGATGCTGTTCATGACCAAAACAGAATAAATACAACTTTTCCTTATCTGGTTGATGCAGGACCTGTTCTCTCTGCTGCAAATTGCTATGATAGGAAGGAATAAAAACTCAGAACTCCCCAACCTTCAGTTATCAAAAAAGGCAATAGGAAAAGGCCTTGAACAGCTGCTGGTCTCCAGGAAACTCCACGAGCAGAGATCTACAGCCCTGCATCCTAATTACATCCTAGGGGAACAACAGAGAAGACAGACCTGAACACAGAACAGTGCAAGCAGAAACAGCAACACTGTTTGACAGCCCATCTTCTTGGCTGCACTTTTCCAGAGCACACAAATGCATTTTTCAGTCTATCTCCTGTGGTCATTGGGAAAAAAAAAAAAACCCTTCAGAGTTTGTGATTGAAAATGGTGATGCTTGAGTTTGCAAGCAGCCTGAAAAGAGCTGGTAGAAGTTTGGAGAGCCTGCCTGTCCCTGTGAATCGTGTACCACATCCTTTCAAAGGGAAGGCACTTAGTTGCATCTTTGCCTTCATGAAGAGAGGACAACTGTAAATGGAAATGGACACTGAGTACTTAAAGTGACCTCTGAAAATGTGATGATGATGTGAAGAGCTGCTCCAGACTGGAAACCCTGAGGCAGAAGCTTGGAAGTGATTGCATCTGGGACATCTGCATACCAAGTACTTTCCAGAGAAAGCTACTTTATTTGAGAAAGAAATTCAATTACATATATATATATATATAAAACTTTTTGTTTCTTCTCTCTTTCCCTTGGGGCAAAAGGGTTTCCCCGAGAATGTCCCATTTTCACGGCCTTGTCTATTTTGTCATCACGTGAGAAGTGCATGAATGGAATCCACTGCCAGACTTTTCTGCTGGAATCAGAGCCGTTTGTTCCAAGTGGATGGATCAACATATCATTTCTGGCCATGAGAAACACTGTGCCACGGAATCACAGCCACAGAATGACTTGGGTTGGAAAGGACCTCAAAGATCAACCACTTCCAACCCCCTGCCACAGGCTGGTTTCCAGCCACCAAATCAGGCTCTGGACCAGGCTGCCCACAGCCCCATCCAACCTCGCCTTGGGCACCCCCAGAGATGGGGCACCCACAACTACTCTGAGCAGCCTGCTCCAATATGAACCTCTCTTTTATTTCCAACAAGGTGCTATGCTTTAGACAATGGACTCGGGGAAAGCATCTGGGGAGGCAGCAAGTATTGCACATGAACACACACACGGAGTCAAACCAGAGGCATTTGCACATCTGAGACCTCATGGCATTATCCCATCCCCAACTCATTTAAAGTACAGGTGATAAGCTGTGGCAAATGCTCTGGAAACGACACAGACCATCACGTTCTACAGTTTGTCCCCAGACAGCATCCTGTCCAACGCATGGTTTGCCAGATGCATTTAAAAAGCTTCCCTGGCCTTCAGCAAGGAAAAGAGAAAACAAGGAAGAACACCTGTTTTAAGGAATAGCAGCAACTCTGGAGAGCATATGCAGAGGCTTCCAGAGGGGTTTTAAAATGGACTTGTCAAGCAACTTAAATGGAAATGTTATTCCTAAAGTTTATTCTGAGATTTGTGCATACTTAACCCATAAACCCACAGCAAACAAACACTGAATAAAACCCCATGGGTAAACAGAAATAAGAAAGCCCACATAGAATGCCATGGCTGTATAGGAGGAAATCTCTTTGGAAGAGGCTGCTTGACTCACATTCAACCTTTCTGCCCATGCACAGCTTTCTATAGCACACAGGAGGATATATTTCATCTAGTGGGGACGCTGAAGCCAGTCCAACAAATCCTTGATGCCAAGCTAAATCTTCGCCTGGTTATTAGTGCTTGAAAGGTATGTGAAGATTTTTTAATATTAAGGAAGGCTAAACAGAGATGTCTGTTTTTCATAATTGCACAGTGCTCCCAAGACAGCTGTTCAGCCATCTTGAAAATCAATGTTTTGATGCCCTTTGAACCTTCTTTTCCTGTTGAGCGTCTCTCCTACAGGTTGCTCCCCAGGATGAAAACAATAAAAGCAAATATATAACAGTAAAGGCCTGAGGTTAATGTCTTTAACAAGATAATGTTACTTAAGGGAACTGTAAACCAAATCATTCCTAAATTCCATTTGTTCCTTGCAATCTAGTATATATTATGAAACCATATGTGTGTGTATAGATGTGTATGCAATGTGCAGGACTTTTTACAGTAACATTTTCACATTATATATTTCAGTATTCCCATATCACACGGATTACTGAGGATTACTATTATTCTAAGTATTAAACCATTTTTAATAGCTTGCCATTCCAGCTGTACCATAAAGGATCCCATCGTTCCATAGCTGACTGCAGGTCTATTGATACCAGCTCATTTCACCAATAACAATTTCTTTCTTTGTATTTAACCTCAAAAAGCCATTTATTCCAACAAACTGGTACACATCCTTAATATTTTTTCAGTTTCACCAGAGAAGAACTTGGTAAAATTACTTCAAACTGCATTCCTTCTGTATTTATGAACATAAAGGGAAAAAAGAAAGAAGAAAACTCAAAAGGGTAAATAATTCTCCTGATGAGTGTGTACTGTTTTTATACCTAGTGAAAATGTATCCCCCAAGATGTTCAGGTTACTCTCCCCAGAAGTTTCTTAGATATTCCCTGCAATTCAATTAGCATCAAGCAAATTTGATATGAAATGAGAGTCTGACCCGTTGTGTGTGTTTTTTCTTGATTTTCATGGAAATGGTAGATATAAATAACTGCAGACCAAAGGAGCGAGACTAGTTTATTTAACTTTGTATTATCTATGATACTATAAAACCTGGAAATAAAACAGAAACATAACCCTACCAAAACATCTTGGAGAATGTCCAGAAAAATCTAAGGACACTTGTATCTACTGATATCTATGCCACTGGACTCATTTTCATTAATACAAGCGAATACAAATCCCTGGCCATGGGATTTCAAAATGATGTATTGGTTATATGGACATGCAAACCATTAAGTCCAATAGGGATGAGCAAGATCTTGGCTTTTTCCTTCTGCAAAGGAGAGTATATACATTTAGAAGCCCAAGGCCACTCAGATCAGCTGCAGAGCCAAGGACCTGCACTGTTCGCATCTTCTCATGGGTTCACTGACTGTCTCATTAGTCTAATAAGATTTGGCAGCTATTTCCTCATTGCAGGAGAGCGTTAAAACCTCTGGTGCCAGTCCAACTCAACCACAGTTTGCACATCTAGCAAACTCTACAGGGCACACCAGGACTGGCCAGGAGGAGGCTGAAGGACACAAGCTCTGCACCTGAATGGGCAGTGAGACTGCTCTGGATGGCTCAGATAAAACAGGGCTGGTGTCGTCTTCTACTACTGCCCTGTAAACATCATCTATAAATGGAAGCACTACCCTTTTCTTCTTTCAGGGTTACATATGCTTTCAGAAGGGCAGCATCTCCTATAGGAGAGAGATAAACAGTATCTCTCAGAAATTGGAAACTTCAAACTAAACGATCAGGCAACAGTTCTGAATTATTCTTCTGTACCTCAGCACTGCACACTGTAAAACCCATTCCTCCAAGGATGCTTTGAGTGCCAGGTGTGTGAATAGATCTGAAATACTAGTGAGAGATTCCTGGCTGAAAGATCCTTTTGAGGTTCTTGGCTTCATGAAACTGAGCCTCCCAGTGCTGGGAGTGGGAAAACCACACCAGGATAGTCCTCAGACCTTGCTGCCCTTTTCCTCTTCTCCAGGTGCTGCTCAGCAGCAGAAAGACAATGCTGGGCTGAGCCAACATGCAAAGCTCTGTGTTCACCTCTTCCTCCCCCAAAAAATTGATGTGAACAATCATTTCCTTTCTACAGATGGGAAAACAGAGAGGTGCACAGATGCCCACATTCATGGAGGTGCAGATGTACATATCCCTAGCATTTATGCCAGAAAGATGAACTGACACTCCATGCTAAGAAATATATCCTGAAACAACAGCAAAAGAACTTTTACTTCAACCTCCCACTGACAGGTTATTTTTAGATATACATACATACATATATATATGAAAAAAAAAAACACAGAAAGCCCCCAAAATCTTTTAATCTAATCTTGGCTATATTTTTCCCCTCCAATGCCTAAGGGATACATGATTATTTAGAACAGGAAACCTTTGATTTCAGAGCTTTTATGTTTTTGCAGTGTCCCAGTTCAAACTTGCAAAAAAGAAACCAACAACAACAAAAAAGAAACCCACAGCAAAAAAAAAAAGCGTGTTGATTTTTTAAGCAAAAAGTACATTGCAGTGTGTGCTTCAGGTTGATTATCTCACCCTTATGCAACACAACCTTGGGAGCATGTGAGGGAGCAGCATCCCCTTCTGTGCCTTTACAGGGACATTGGGAGGTGGTGACAGATGCATTAAGGACACCCCTGAGCATTTGCCTTCCCATAAGCACAGCCAGCATGAGGTTTGCATGCCGTGTCAAGGCAGTACCAAGCATCTCTCTGACAACAGTACAGCTGTAGGGTCCTTACCCTGTCTTCCTGAGCCCAGTGGAAATCTTTCCACTGACATCAGGGGTTGGAATTAAAGCCATGAGAAGCATGTGGATGACACGAACTCATTTTTCCACATTGCAAAATATGTATATACGTAAGAGTAAGTGTAAAATCCAGTCCTGTCTCTCTTCTCGTCCCTGGAAAGGAGCCTCATTTCTTCACTATTGCCCTATCCTATCCAAGGCACTGTGACCATACAACTTGAATAAGTCTGTTTCCTTCTCTCTAATAGTCTTGCTCCACTTCTCGCCCCACTAAGCTGTTTGACACTTCTTTTATCTTTAGCAACACCTCTCCAGTCCTAAGTGAAGTTACTGCCTTTGAGTGACAGCTGCCAGTCACTCCAGGTGATAGCACAGCTCAGGGCTTTGACTCACCCAGCTAGACAATTCACACAGACATTCACAGAATCATTAAGATTAGGAAAGACCTCTAAGTTCACCAAGTCCAACCATCAAACTATCCTACCATGCCCACTAACCACATCCCTCTCTATTCCTGAACACTCTGAGGGATGGTAACTCCAGCAGCTCCCCAGGCAGCCTGTGCCAGTGCATCACCACTCCTTCAGAGAAGAAATTCTTCCCGTAGCTGTGATCATACAAATTCCGATTATTTTTAGTGAAACCATCCCTGCAGGACACAATGCAATGGAAAAACTGTTGATGTCATTTCAGCTGGATGGGGGCCCATACAGCAGAGAAGACCTCGGATTGAGCATTGGAGCTCCATTTCCCTGAGATTTGCTTCTCAAGTTTAAATAAAAAGCCTCTTTGATGCCTTAGTCCTTACGAGGGCTCAGAATAATGGCATGTTTATTATGGGAGATTAATTCTTTTTTTTCTTGGAAATTTCTGCTTTGACTCCTCTTGTAATTTATACGCTTGCTGAAAGCAAAACGAGGGCAAGGAAGCTGCTCGGTGGAGATCTCACTGCCAGAAGTGTCACTTCCATCCTCAATACTTTCTGGTGATATCACGTACATTGAACGTGGGTAAAAATGGATGGGAACACAGGGAGTGAACTGAGGGCTCTGCATCAGGACCTAAGTGTTTGCAGACCTGGAAAAGTAAAAAAAATCATGTGGGGATACATTTCCTGCAAGTGCCAATGCCCAGAAAAACAGGAAAGTTTCTTCATCTATCTATATATATATACACACATGTATGTGTGTGTGGATATAAAATGAGGCCTTTGCAGATGGTATAATGAATTCCAAGCTCAGCTTGTGTGGGGCAAATCAAATTTCTGCATGCAGAACCTTTTCCTCTACATTCAGGTCGAATGGAGTATTAATAATAATTTACAAAAATTAATAAATCAACCACTGATTAATTCCAACCCTAGCAGCTTCACGTGGTGCCTCTTCACCCCAGCTTAATTATGTTTATGAAGAGTGTGATAACTAATTTTCTTTTGCCAGCAAGGTGAAAAAATGGATGTTTCTGCTGACAGCAGTTGGCATCTCCAGAGGCCAATGTGCTGAGCCTTGGATGTATCAGTCCAAGCATGGACTGGGGTTGGTAGGTCTGATGACAAGGGTGGATGCAAGGGACACTGTGGTATATCCCTGGCTGCACCAGTCACAATCCCATCTATGAATCTATCACTTCTTCTGGTTCTGTCCTCCCTCCTATTCAGACATGAAAGATTGGTGGCTTCTCTACACCGTGACAACTGGGGCAACCACAACAAGAGCCATAAGCAAGCCCAGCAAAGAACTCCTTCTTGTAAGAGAAAATGTGGTTGATCTGTCTAAATTATTATTTATACTACTAGAAATTTAATCCTCAAGCCTGGAGAGCAAGCATTTCACAGGACAGACTAAAATGAGAGATGGACACACCACGTGCCCCATCCTGCTGAAGCTCTGAACATGGGCTGAAGCTCGATCTGTTTTTTTCTTTACATTTCAGAGGTGGTCAGCTATCAGCTAAGAATCCAAAACCACAGACTGGAATAAATCTTAGAAGATCACTTTTAACCCACAACAGTTACAATAATAAAAATAAAAAGACTGCATTGAGCTCTGGCAAAGCCATTTCTTAAAAACTTTAATTCTTTTCTTTCCCCATGAGAAATGACAGCTCCCTCTGCCTTTTCTCTACTTTAATCCCAGCAATGCTGCATTTATTCTAGTTGACCACGTACTTTCCTTCTCCTCTCCCTCCCCCATGCAGCAGAGCATTAATGAATGGGAACATTTTTCTTGCTTTCAGAGGCATTGCAAAAGGTTTCAAAGTAAATTCTCTGGAAGCTCAACAAGAGCCCACACTTCCCCCTGTAGTGCGTTCATGGCGAGGAACCCAGTGAGGAGAAATCACCGTGACCCCATCCTCGTCAGGAAAAATAAATACATTTTCTTCCATCCGAGCTGCAATCCTGCGTGGAACAATTTAAGCCTTTCCTGCCGCCTCCAGACATTGAGGTTTGTAATTGAAATCCTGAGGAACAGAATTGGCCAGCAGGCAAACAAGAAACTGTCACCCCTTTGCATCTGCTTTGATTTTGGATGATTTAACCAGCCAAATGATCTTTGCTTTTCATTAATATTTAATATTTTTCCCCTCTCCCTGAGTAGGGAAAGGTGTTATGAGTGTTACTCTCTGGAACCAGGAATGAAAGCTTCCATCCACCCTGCTGCTGCTGAACTGCCTCCAGCCCAGCCTGGAGCCATCACTCTGGGGGAAAAGAGGAAACCATCTGGCCTTGTGGGATGCTTAAAGCGCTCAATCCTTAGGCCAGAAAGCTGCTCCTACAGAGGGCTCTACAGCATGATGACTACAGGACATCATAGTGACCTGAGCAGCCCTGTGTAGCTTCAAAGCTGATCCTGCTTTGGCTGGCACCAGAGGGCCTCCAGAAGTCCCTTCCAAGATAAATATTACATGGTTGTCACGACTGCTTTGGCATAGGAATCTCAGTATTCATAAGATGATAAATGCCAGAGGTAGGCTCTGATGCTCAAGCTGCTGATGGCACAGCATGGCCATGCCCTAGGAAGCAAACAAACTGGGGAGTGTGGATATAAGGAAGATTTTTTAATGATGAAAGTGATGAGGCACTTGGAACAGGCTGCCAGTGATGCAATACAACCTGTCTGTGGAGACATTCAAGGTCGGGCTGGATGGGGAATGTGAGCACCTGACGGAGCTGTAGGTGTCCCTGTTCAATGCAGGGGAGTTGGATCAGATGGCATTTAAGGGTCTCTTCCAACTCAAACAACTCCATGTTATGGGTCCCTTCTGACAAAATAAAATAAAATCCTGAAATAAACCAGAAATCCCTTTGAAGGATGCCCACATCTTAACACAAGCAGTTGGCAGGTAGCAGTTGAGCTGCAATAAATTCCTGCAAACCTTCTGGCGTATTTACGAGGCACTATAAATGGCATTTATTTTTGTGAAGCATCCCAGGATAGGAGGAGGGGAGCAGGACAAAGGAAGAAGACTTGGCTTGAGAAGACACCCAAACACACCAGGATGAAGAAGCTGTGCAATGCCCTGGGGGGATCAGGCCCATGCCCCACTCCCCCATAGATTGTGGCTGGGAGCAAGAAGCAATGAGAGCACTCATTACTATTTACCTTGGCCTCATGCTGATTATACAAAGCTGCTCCTCCACCCACTCTAGGTGACCCTGACATGTGCCTTGAAGGAACATCAGCCAGAGATACCTCAGTTAAAACTAGCTGGAAGCTATTCAGCACATATTTTCCCCTTTCCAAGACACAGCAAGGCTGTGACTAACCAAAGACATTTGGGAAAAGTTTTTGCTCTCCCTGGGTGCAGGATTTTGTTTTTACTTCTTTCCTCCTTTAAATTGGTGGAGAAAAATGGGATGCCCATTTCAGTAGCCTCCTTCTCTTCCTTAGTTTGGCTCCGTCCTTTATTGTCATTTTTTTCACAAGCACAATCCCAACCTCATTCAACAGTGAAACCCTCCCTAAAGATATGAGCAACAAAAATGAAAAAAAATAAAAAATCCTCAGTTTATAAGCAAGCCTCCATAGCTCAGGTAGTATCAAACAAGAGCTTGCAAGTCTATAGTATGGGCTCACCTGCTGCCATCACTTGGTATTGCATACACTCAATACCAAACTCCTGATATCCATTAGAGGATCCCAACCTGATGTCAGCCCTAACCCATTCGTCTACCTTCCCACCTATGTGCTGCTTTACCTTTGAGCTAGAAGTGATTCTTGTTGACTGCTACAAAATCCTGCACACGTGAGCATCCCAGAAACACATTACCCTTTACCAGATTGACTTAGAGCCCAATCCACATATTCCAATTAGTTGCGTTTGTCACGTTAAAAAAATAAATAATAATTGAACGGCCCTTTATAACATACCTTATTTTAAATCTATCCCACCCTTCTGTTAATTGCTTCTGAGCTAAGGAGCAACTTTTTCCATGAACAATAGCAGTGTGGGAAGATCTCACAGCACATCACAGGAAATCTTGGGAGGAAGCAACCAAGACTAGCTGGATGGAGAGCTCATTTTGGTCCTTCCAGCTTCCTTTTCCAATTCTGTTTTTTTCACTGTCTAGGACTCTGAAAGTTCTGCTGCCATCTCAGGAACAAAATCTGTGTATACAGATTAAAATAACTGAAAAGACTATCGTCTTGCTGCTCTGTATATTCTACAACAATGAGCACTTCAACAAATATAAATAAAAACAGCTTTTCCTCTTCTGACTTGTCCCATGAAGATTTTGTTGGGCCTCCAAATAATCCATGGGATTTCTGAAGCTTTTAGTTTTAACCAAGTAATTTGTACAACTGCCCGAGACGCTTCCAAATGTGCGGTAACTGGATTTTGGTACGCTCCCAACCACCTAATTAAAACCATAGAATGGAATCATTCGGCTTAGGTGATTTTTAATTCTTCTTTCTTCCTCCTTTTATTTTTTAATCAAAAGAAATCTTCTGAGTCACATATCCAGGGGATTATTCTAAACAGCACTTTGGAAAGGGCACACACTGGAAATCCTATATAGCGGCGGAGGAGAGTTGTCACGCATGTGTGTAGAGCTCGTTTAGACTGGATGCCAAAGGTTACGGTACACACAGGAAAAAATCAAATTACTTATGATCCTCTTCTTACTGCATCCCTGTCAGAATGATGTAATGAGGAAAAGAAGATTTCCCCTTCCAAAGTCTTAACGAGGATTTTGGAACAACTGATGAAGGAGCGGTCCTGGGGGAGCCTGGTACAGATGTCAAGTGTTGAGGAGCACCAGGAAATCATGCACAGTGAAGCCTCACACCTCACGGGAGATCTCCTCCTTGAGAGGACCCCGGCAGCCTGCTGCAGGCCACCCTTCAAGGGGATAAACTCGAGCAACAAAATGAGGGATATTCTCCACAACAGATGCAGTCTATTTGGAAACAGCAGCTCGTGAACAAGACGTGGCTTCTCTCCTTGCTGTGTCGGTACAGCCAGCAATCAAGATCTGGGCCTTTTATTGTAATTGTTCAGCACAATAACACAGATTGGAGTTTGGTTTTCGCGGTATCTGGCTAGGCATGCCGACCTGATGTGGATCAAAGGCTACATGGTAGAATTAAGCAAATATAATCAGTGTAATATGATTCATTCTTGTCCTGCTGAGCAGATGTTTGAACAGATGTCAGGTGAAAAAAAATATGTGCTGGGGAGTTAGCGCATTATTTTAAATTAGTGCATTTAAGAGACAGGAGTATCTTTGTTAATCCCGTTGAAGGTGAAAGTGAGTATTTATGACTTTGGTTGCTGGGAAGTTTTCTTCCCTTTGCCAGCACTTGCTAGTCCCTCTATTAGAAACACAACAGTGCTGGTGAGCTAGGACACTGGCCCATCAGCTTACTCTGCTTAATTCTCCATCATCTTGGGGAATAGCAGATAACATGGTAAGTAAAGAGAGGGTTAAAAAGATCAAGTCACCACTGGCCTATTATCCAGGGAAAGCATTCAATTTGGATTGCTATATGGTTGCCATCATAATATTGGGAGCTTACCGCAGCACTTGTTCTCTGTTTGGTAAATACACTCGCAAAAAAAAAAAAAAAAAAAAAAAAAAGCTTTTTCTGGCATTTCTAGGTCAAAACTAAAAACCCAGAGAGTCCTGTTATATGCCTATTTAGTCACACAATTTTAGTAAAATTTGGTGACTGTTGAGGCAGTGCTAACTGATAGAGTCACTTAACAGGATATTTACAGATGTGGCAACCCCACAGAAATCCCATCACCCAAACAAAAGTCTGTAGGCATTGCTAGAGTAGACCTAAAGGGTACATAGCATGGCCAAGAGTGTTCCTGTAGTGCTTAAAAGCAGAGCCTCTTTTGTTTGCCCTTCCTCCACAACCCCTAAAAGAGAACTCATAGCTGATAACGAGCTCCTTGGAATGGTTCCTGCAGATGACTAACTCGTCTCACATCCTACAGATACAGAAGAAAAATTGCCTGGCCTACAAGAGCAGTAGCGTAGGGAAGATTGGAAATCAGTACCTTACATACTCAATGAGATGTTTGTGTGATAATAACCTGGAATCTAACCAGCTGATGAGAAAAGCTCAGGTTGGCTTTCACTACCAGCTCTGTTGGCTGAAGAGCTGACATAACCAGTATCTTATCTTTAAAAAGGAAAACTCAAACCAATACCGATAAATGGGAAGATTTGGGGTGGTTTGGCTCCTCCATTCAAGCACTCCTCTCTCAGAGAAGAACATCAAACCCTTCATCTTCGAGGGTCATTAATTTCTTGAGTGATCCTGGGTGGTTTCCCTACAAACCTCTCGAGAGATTATTCTTTTTATAACCACCTCACGTCGCTGGGGGGGAAGTTTCTCCAGGCATCACATTCTCTCAGCCACCAACACCACCTGGTGTTTCCCTGCAATGTGGCTTTGTTCCTGTGTCTGGCTACACAGAGGCATCCACATAAGCTAATTCTCCAGGTGAACAAGCAATTCCTCAGCCATACAATGTTAAGGTATCAAGCCTTGGTAAACCAAGCTCCAACAGCCACCCTTACCTTTGCCATTGATTTGAATATTTTTTTTTTTCTCTTCTTTGGTTCTCTCTCCCTGTCATTTCCACTTTCCCAGTGCCTTCCCATTATTTATTTCACCCACTCCACAGTTCAGTCTTAAACCAGCAGCCAGACTAGGTATCAGATGGCGAGCCAAAGGCTCCTACCTGGGCTCACTTCCAGTTGAATATTTGTGAAAAAGCTTCTTCAGAAGCCTTATAATGGCCAGGAGAGGAGGAATAGAACACCCCTGCTTTGCTATATTTCAGAACGAGCTGAAATTGTCTCTTCAGATGGCAGAGGGGAGGCTGCTCTGCTTGTGATCAAATTCTGTCCTGCTTTTATCTGGGAGTTGCATCGTAGTACTGCTGGTGGATGGGGTCCGTAGGGATTATTTCAATTTTCAAAAACAAGAGAGAAAAAGTAATGCTCCAGGCAAAATTCTTGCACACGAAGTGCTCTAGCCCTAAAGGTGTGATGAAAGCATAATCCTGCGCATAACCCTTAGTTCTGCTGCCTAAAATAATACTCCAGGATGCTGGCAGGGGAATACTATGCTTCCTGTGAATGTTTCAGTTCACATTCTCCCAAAAATAACACAGCAACTGTTAACACCTGCACTTTTCAACGTTTCCTTGCTAACAACAAGGAGATTAATGGGTTCCATTCAAAAAGACCTTTTTGACCTCATTTATGATGTTGAGAAACTCAGGAAATTGCTTGCTAATCCAAACCCTGATAATCCCAGTATTCTTAAAAAATAAAAAAATAAAAATAGAAAGAAAGAAGGAAAAAATCCACTGCTGAAGGTATATGTCAAAAGAGTTGTTTTGTTAGGGTGGGACGGGATCCACCAGGCATTCCAGCAGGTGGATCCCTACATCGAGCACAGAGCTGAGGATGTGGGAGGAAGGTTTACCCAGCACAACAGCCCCTGAGCACGGCTTTGTTTGATCAAGTGTTTGCACTTCTTTTGGAGAGTCCTGATCTAGGGTGAGAGGCAATGGCCTCAGGCTGAACCAGGGGAGGGTCAGGTTGGGTAATAGGACAGATTCTTTCTCTGAAAGAGTGACCAGGCTTTAGCACAGGCTGCTCAGGGAGGTGGAGCTGTCCCAGTCCCTGGAGCTGCTCAGGAATTGTGGAGATGTGGCACTGAGGAATGCAGTGATGGGTTGGGATTGGTGATCATAGAGGCCTTTTCCAGCCTTAATGATTCAGAACAGCAGACATGACTGTGCTTCAGGCAGTAGCATTTCTCCCAGAGGACACAGTGAGGAAGCTTCCATTGAAGGACCAGTCTCAAATACAAAGTTTTTACCAAACAGAACCACTCCTACGCTATTTGTATTGTCCTACAACCCTATGGATCTCCAGTGAAGCAACAGCAAATGCCAAACGCAAAGCAAATACAAGTCTAACTACAACCCACAGTGCTTTCACAACACTTTTCCCAGAGCTAATGCCTGCACAGCCCTGAAAGAAACCAGTTGCAGCAGCAGCTTTTCCCTATCCAGCAAAGAGTGCAATACAGTCAGGTGTGTGAGCAGGAAATAACAAAGCACCCCACCATTGTAGGGATTTCTTTTACATTTTGTACTAATCGAGTTGTTTTGCAGGTAACAAACAGTCCAGGGGAGGGAAACCGATGCGGTCATTTTAATCCGTTTGCTCCATAGGAAGTTTTTTAGGCTGTTTCAAACAATTGGAGCTCCAAAAGTAGAGCTGAGGCTGTGTGTGTTCATAGCAATCTGCAGCCGAAATGTGGAAAGGTCAGGGGCTGAGAGCTGGAGCCCATTGTTCAGGACGCTGGGTTCCCCATGGAGCTGCAGGAAGCACAGGGCAAAGCTGAGGCTGCCCTTGCCAAAGTTTCTACACATATTTTCCCAAGCATCTCCTGAATCTAATGAGTAATTTCAGCAGGGAAACCCTTTGTAAAATTTCATTTAATACCATTTTCTTGTCTAGACCAAAATTCAAAGAAATCTGGTCAAAAGCACATAGCAGCTTTGCCACCTCCACCTGACACATGTTTATTTCCAAAGCAACTCCAAGTGGCCCTTTAAAAGCCACTCCCAAGTCACTGCTTCTGATGGCTTTTTTTCATGCTGCTCAGTCATTTATTCTCCCCCCTTTCCCTGATAGGTGGTATACTATCATAAAATACGTAAATAGAGCACAGAAACACTTGTTTATCAACAGGTACCCAAGAAGAAGTGCAACATCACAAAACTTAAGCGTGAAGTTTCCTTCAACATCATTTACCTGGATGCATTTACTGATTTTCACCCCAATAGAGTTCTCCTGAAGCTGAGCATGTGGTTTTTGTTCAGCCTCTAGAACCAGCTACAAAGCCATGAGCAAAGCATAACATGACCTCAGCCCCAGCACAAGCCCATGTTTCAGCGTAGCATAGAAGCATTTGTGCTTCACAGTAAAGATCTCATTTAAAAAAAAAAAAAAAAAAAAAAAAAAAAAAAAAAAAAAAAAAAAGGGAAGAAACCACTGTTTCAAAAGTTGGAAGTGTTCTACCCTACATCAAGAAGAATAAAATTGTAAAAAGACACAAAACAGATCTGATCCATGCATACCTCCAGTTTTATACAATCCCATGTTGATGTGGAAGTCTCAGGTTTCTTTTCCTATATAAGAAAAAGACAATAGTGCCACCCAATCCATACCTTCACTAACCTCACGTGATGTTCACTGGGGTGGAAGAAGATGCTGGGATGTACAGGCACCATTTCTAAAGGGTCCAAGTGGAACATGTAATCTTAAATAGCTAAAGCCTGTGCTGTCTCCAATGGTGAGAAAATCAGGATCTGGAAAATCCTCCCTCCAGAAGCCAAGTGTTAATAAATCACCAGGAAATGCCACTGAGCTGAATGGTTTACCCGAGCGTAGGAGCAGCACAGGGCTCAGGTGACTTGAACTCAAGAAGGCATTCTGAGGGGGGGGGGGAGGTGGAAAGCTGAACAGCGATGGGTCTCAACTACAAGAAAGCCAGACTGCAGCAGTGGCTCCACCCTGCCATGAGTAATTAAATATTTTTCAGTTATTCTAAGAAATGAGATAGTTGGTTCAGATCACGTTTCACTCGCAATCCGCACGGGACAAAGTGAATTTTCCCTGCTCGTCCAACCTCAGCCATGGGGTTCCTACGTTCTGTGTTGCCTGGATGCCAAGGCAAACACAGATATTCCAAGGAGCAGGAGGGAGGGATTGCAGAACCTGCCCTGCTCTCGAGCAGAATAACCATAAAGCTGTTCCTAGACACGCACGGATCATTTTGTGCTAATCAGAGAGCAAAATATTATTCATGGGACTGAACATCAGCCAACTGCAAAAACATTTTCTTAGCTTGTGGATAAACAGTCGCACAGTATCTCCTTAAGAGAGAAAGGCCTCCACCTCCCAGCATTAATGTAATTTCACACTATACCAAATAAAACACCCAGAGGTTCCCGAGCTGCAAGCAGGAAAATCACAGCAAACCGAAACACGCAACGAGTCTGCTTTGGTTAAACTGCTCTGGTCTTTGTTTCCATTTCTTTGCCTGATTTGATCTGAGCTACTCAATGAGGAACACTAAATATGTGATTTTTTCTTCTTCTTTCTTCTCAAGTATACAGTTGTGTTATTTAAGGAACACACGGCAGGGAAAGAGTCCCACTGAGGTCAAGAAGGGAAAATCAAGAAGGAGCTAAACAGAGAGACACATTATGCCCAACTGATCACATTAATCCTTCCCATCTGCAGCCTCATTTTATATATGAATTTGAGGCACAAGGACCAAGGAACCCAGAAGAACCCAAAGTTCGGAACTCCGAACTTTGAAGAAGCCAGGGCTGAGCACCACCATGATTTAGGGCAGCTGGAATGAGACCTTTTCACTTTACCCCATCCCCAAGGAAGGAACATCTCTGCACAGGTCCGTCATGCTTTCTGAGCATCCAACACGTTTCAGCTCATTTTTCCACCCTTCTCCTAACATTCAGATCAGTTACATACCTTGAGCCCTAGAACATTTAATTATAGCTCATGCCATGATTTACCTTGTCCACTAAGCCTTTGATTACATTAGGCAAGAAAGAAAATTTCTTCTATGTTATCCAGTTACTCCTAGCACAATCCTTATGCTGAAAATAAAACCAGAATTGGCTGGAAAGAGGTGACATTTTTCTTCAAGACAGCTGAAGGAAGCGCAAAAACTGCTGTCCAGGATATCCGGAACTTGGCTGGTTCTTTTCTCTTCCCCGAACTTGCTCACCAAATGATTTTTGTTTATTTTACATAAAGTCTGTTCCTCTTTGACAGGTGTCCTATAGGCAGTAAATGCATCTTGGCTGGGGACACGGTAGGGAATTAGTTCTGGGTTTCTTCTAGCAAGTGATGCAAGCTTTTCTGCTAAAGGCCCACACGTGGGTAGCAATACTCCTTTCTGTGTTTATGTGGTTGATGCATGCAGGGAATTTCAGAAGCTATAGATCTGTTGTGAATTGAGAAGCTACAGTAAAGGTGGAAGCGAACTTGTCGTAGCAGGTGAAACACAACCTTTGGGGATGTGAATTAAATTGAACTGAATATTTGAACCAAGTTTACAGAGGTCCAGTGATTCTGGAGAGAAGTTTAGCAGAATCAAAAGCCCAGATTTAAAACTCAGGAAACAAATACATACTCAGCCAGAACTCACCCAACCTCTGCTGGGGCTTTGCTTAGAAACATCCAATCGAGTCTCAGATCAAAGAAGCCTCAGGGCCAGCAGCATGGAAAGGACAGAATAACGCAGCAGGGATAGCAGAAAGACAGGAGTGGGGTGACAGTTCACACTGTCACGCTCTACACATTGTATTCCAACATTAGGTCACCATCACTGAAATCCTTTCTGACTCTACTACCTGCTTATTTGCAGTATTTTATTTGCAGTATCGTCCAAGCCATCCTATCATTACATAGAAGCTCAATGCTTAATGCTTCCTAAGCCTGCATACCAACATCTAGATGTTAAAAGACAGCGAGCTGGAGTTGCTGTTTTATTCCCGCCCCCCCCCCCTCCTTCTTTTCCATATAGCTAACCCAAGGAAGAAACAGGAAAAGAATGAATCAGCAAGTGCTGGGAAAGTGCATCAGATTAATAACGCAAGTCAGGGGAGGACAGAGAGTAGCTGTACACATCACCCACATGAGCATCACCCACAAGACTCAATATAACAAAACACCAGAGTCGCACATAACTTTAAACATGTGTTTAAGTCCCACTCACTCAGTTGCTTAATCACACTAATGAATACAAATGGTTTTCCATGTTCTAAGTGCTCTATTAAATATGAGTAGCCAAGGACCAGTGCTGCAGACCCCTTTGCCCATTGGTAAGGGTCAATCAGGATTGCCAAGAAGTTTTGCAACAGGCAGTTTGTGTCTTGAGCACACACTGTACCTTGAGTGCCAGAAACTGTTTTTGCATCTTTTATCTCATCCTCACTGCCAAGCAGTGCATTTTAAAGCCCTGTTCTGGGAAAAAAAAAAAAATAATAAAGAAAAATAGAAATAGAAATAAGGCAGGAAAAAAACTCTGTTAAACAGATTTCGCAAAGAACAGACAAACTCTACAGCTTTGGAGATATAAAAAACAAATTCCACTCTCAACACTTTTTGTAGACCCCTAGCTGAGTAGAAATGACCTTAATTAGTCCAACAGGGCTAGTGACTAATAGGTTGTTGTACTTTATTTTTCCTAGCAAAGTTTCCTTTGTAAAATACCTTAGTTAGGATCCTCAGCAGCTACAAACTGCACAGCACTATACTCAGAGGAGCTGCATCCAATTTGCTCAGAGGTCTGCTCCTTGGGACCCGTCAGACCGTATCACAGCCACCTTTGGGGCCTAAGAAATCAGAAGTTTGTTCTTCAGTGTGGGAGGGAGATTGTAATGACAGACGATATGAAGGAACCAGAACTCAGCCAGCCATTTTAAGTGTATTTAGCATATTTTAATAAGAAGAGCTTTCATGCTATCCAAAGTACGTCAAGCCATCCTCTTGGCCTGGCAAGCATCCAGGCAGCAGCAGCTCCCTTCCTCCCCTCAAGGGAGTCAAGGAGAGCAAAGGAGTTAGAAAGTGACATGGCAAATCTCCAGTCCTCTCTAAAGATATTTTACTAATATGGCAATTAATATCATGGACCAGTGCCTACTTCATAAAAGCAAATTCAGTACGTTGGTAAGAATGTAGAGTGCTAGTGATTTAGAAACTACGATTTCTTGGATGGGGGCATACTTAAAAAGCATGATCTCATAAATCTGTGGTTTCTCTGCATTTTTAGGTTGTGTATATGAGAACTCCCACACCAGATAGCAGGACGTGTAACATTCTTAACTCCACAAACCCCAATCACATGACAGTAATTACTGAAGATCTTGAAACAAAACGACTAATAAATTCCGCATTAAGAGAGCAGCTCCTGTTTGGTTACAACACAGAGCTGAATTTAGTCAAAGCCCACGTATGAAAATATCTTATCCCTCAACACATCTCGATTTCTCAACATGTTGCTGATCACTTGTATACATGCAGAGCTCTATACAAGAAGTTCAACTAAGTGTCTTCAAAGGTTCCAGAAATACCAAACCCAGCTGGTGCTGGTTCCCATTTCCAGGGCCTTCTTAGAAATTCAACATCAATAGCTTTGAGGGAGGAAGTATAACAAAGTCCAGCTCAGTGGAGGTTTGCTTTCTTAAACCAGAGCACAGAGCTGAGCATCTTGAACTGACTTGAGAAAAGTGGGTCGCTTGTGTCCCAAGAAAAGGCCACCACTTGTGCTCTGCAAGGGAAAACTGCCTGAACTGAGGAAGAAGGTAGGTTGGTGAGAGCAGGGTTGCAAGCACACAAAAAGAGGAGGAAAAATAAAGTATTTTTACCACCTGATGCAGTGAATGAGAAAACCTCAGTTTAACATCCCTCAGTGTCATACTCCTACAGACAAATGCAGGATAAAATGCTGTACAAAAACTTCCACGACCTCCTCTTCCAGAGCTGTCGACGGAGATTACTATAATGGAAAGCAAAAAGATATTCTATGCTGTTGCTGTGGGTCTCTCCTCCAGTTCCTGGTGTGGTCTGTGCATGCCTGATGCCATGACTCATTAACTGAGCAGAGCACAGCCTGCCCCGACATTCAGCTTTTCTGCTGCACGCAAAGCTTCCAACTCTTTGAAGGAGATAGAGGAGCTAGTGCTCAGCCAGGGCCCAAAGACATCTCTCCACTGACTGAGATCTGCATATGTGTTTTTTTAAGTGAAAGAATCATTAAGAAGACGCCTCACTCTGATAATTGCAATTATCCCATTCTTTCAGTGGCCCACTGTAAACAGAGATTTCACTGTCTTGTCTTTTGCTCCAACAACAGAGTCATCTCCATCCCAGGACTTCCTCTTTGGCAGCAGGCAGTCTCATCTGAATCACCACCCAGCTCTTGCTTCATCCTTAGACTGCCGATGGTCTGATAACATTTATTCAGGACTATAAGCAATTAAAACCAAGATGACACATTAAAACCATCTTAATTTAGAGTCCATCTTAAAATGATTATTTAGAGCTGATTGGGAAATGGAATTTCTGCTCCGCAGGAAATTCAAACATTTCGAAATTCCCTTTTATCACAGACTGGAATGTAACCTGAATTTGGCTCAAATCCCATCTTAGTTGGGCTTTCAGCACCTGGGACTTGAAAACTGCTTAACATCAGCCATCACTTCATCCTAGAGAAGTACAGATGTTTCCACATGGGGCAACAGAATAACCTATGCTAATACATCCTCAGCACTCTCCCATTAATTACACTCAGGATAGGCAAACATCCCTATTTTCTACCCTAAACCTGCAGATGGGCACAGCTTGCCCAAACCAGACCCAACACATTAGGATAAACCCAGGGGGATAAGAGTGCTGAAGAGAAGAGCTTTTGCACAGTAAAGCCAGCACTCATACAGGAAAGCGGGAGCTTTGATCTAAGACCTTTTTGAGCTGGATGGAAACGAAATCCATATCTCCTCTTTTCCAAGGAAAGGATGCATCTATCAGATTATAGGAAGGTCGCAGCAGACTTTCCCCTGTCCTCTCATATTGCATGGGAAGAGAAAGTAGATCCAGCGCACACAGTGAGTCCCACATTGCACAAAGCAGGGGGATTCCCCCAGCAGACAAGCTCTGTGGTCTCTTCTCACTCTACACATGAAGTGAATCAGCAGACCCTAAAAGCCTCACTGCAGTGTAAGAGACATGACACTGCAGGGATGAATCTATCTGATGCAACAACATCCAAAATTACAGGGAAAACCAGCTCGATGGCCATATTGCCACCAACTCCAGCGTCCTATCACAAAAGAAAATGGGATTCTCTTCTCCAAAAAAAAAAGTTGTGCTTCTGTTTTGAAATGACATTCTTGCTGAGATTTTGCGTACATCAATCTTTGGCCAGGTTCATCATCACTTTTGGTCCCTGTCAGAGTACTTTCTTCTCACTTCTGCACATAGATTAGGGACATTACAGCCATGTATACGTAACTACTGCTCTCTCAGCAAGGTTCTGCGTGCACCTTCAGGATATTTCCAAAGCATGGGATTTTGTGGAAGAGCAGTAGACCTGGATGAAGATTTCTCAGCAACAGAAGCAAGGCTAAGTTGCTACCTCAAGGGTGAAGAATCATAGCTGAATGAGAACCAATGAGTCCTCCACCCAAAGCAAGGAAGGAGAATAGTGTGATGCTGCTGGAGGAACCAACCAGGGAAGTAAGAAAATGGTCACTCTGAGAAGAATTATGAAAGTATAAGGAAATGACACAAAAAATGAAGCTTATCTCAGTTCTTAAAATGAGCCAGCTCTTGCTTTGCAGAAGTGAAGTGGCCACCACTGAAGATGTCAAGAAATAAGTGATTGCCTTTGCTTTAGTCCCTGAGACTGAAAACACCATGAAATTGGCATTTTACTTCCAGAGGTTATATCTAAGCTTGAAACTCCTGAAATGCTTGAAATATCTCCTTGATCCCAGGCCAAGATTGGCTTCTTGGACCTTGCCTGTGGACCAGAAGAGCTCCTCATTTGCTCCATAAAGCCCTTTCCTTGAGTTAGTGGGGGACAGCACAGAGAGGAGGGTGTCTGGCAGATAGCAGTCCCATCCCTCTGGGGATGATCAAAGGTCTGAAATCACTCTTCCAGGCTGCACAATTCATCTGCTGCAGTATTTGAACACATCTTAAGTTATGGACCAATCCAGTGCTGAAATCATAGCCACAAAGAGCACCATTCTTCACCTAATGTGCTGTAACAGGCTCTTCTTTCACAACTGCACAAGTGATAGGTCATTACTCAATTATCTTTACATAAAAGCTGTTTCCATTAAGTTTCCTGTGAATCAAATGATACTCTGCTTTATTGAAATTGCTTTGGCTCAAGAGTACACTTGTCATCACCATGTCCCTTAACTCCAACAGGGGAACAGCCTCAAGGATGTTTGCCACAACTGTGCAGGTGGGGAAGAGGGAACATCAGTCTTTCATAGGTTGAGAACTCATTTCTATGTGGACAATGTGCTCCTGAGAAAGGAATCAGAATATGGGCTCTGATTCAGCAAAGCAATTAAGTACGTGCTTTAAGTCAAAGCCTTGCTTAATTCCTTTGACTCCAATGGGATTTAAGCAAGGACTTAAGACTCCGCTGAATTCAGGTCTAAAAATTCCTCTTGACATTTTTCCTTCTGGACTGTAGTGAAAGAAAGCGGTTACAGTGCGTGCCTTGAGAAACAGGGGTGATGAACTGTGATGCACATGCAGCCTAATGTAAAGCTTTAAAAATCACTTGGCAGCCGCCAAGCCGTAAATTAAGCTGCACAACCAATCATGCTCTGCAACCAAAGCCATTGTCTTCCAAGGGCTCCAGCACTGCAACTGGCCTCAGCTCAGTGCCTGATCAGAAGAAACTTTACACTTGATAACTCCTCTAATATGCCAGGGAGGGTTCCTCCCTCCTCTCCTGCTCTCCTCCTACCTCTTTAATGAGCATCGCCATCAGCTTTAAAGTACAAAGGGAGTTTGCTTGGTAAGCCTTTGTGTTCTTTGCATGTTAGGATAGCTAAGGAGCAGTTCAAAAAGCAATCTGCCCAGAAACCACAGTTTATGAGTCCCAGAAGTTTCATTTGCTCAGGTCAGACTGAAAGCTTGGCTGAAGATGCTGTAGAAATTTTTCTCTGTCAGGCAACAGAAAGCAGTACAAAGAACCCAGCTGTTAGGTCTCATAGCCCAGGCCTCTAATTAAAACAGTGGAAAATTAGATAACTTCACAAATTCATCACTGCCACCACTGGCTGTCAAAAAAAAAAAAAAAAAAAGCTTGGGGGTTACCACCCACCTTTTGTTTATGTTGCTAACCAGTGTCTCCATCGTGTGTGCATGTGTGTGCGTGCATGCACAGAAGAGGGATTTCTCCCTTCCCCCTCTGCTTTCAGCCACTTATTGCACCTAGTTCAAGGAAACTTCTAAGAGAAAACGAGCTGCAAGCTGGGCTCGCACACGCGCCTGCCCAGGCAGATTGTCAGAAGGGCTCTGCTACTACAGTGGAAAAGGAGAAAGACCCAATTATATTGTCCTCGAAGGAGGAAGAAGAGGCGTTATTTTTCCCAACGATGTTGGTACAGTGCTCCTGAATGCCTGGCCAGAGCCCAGCAAATGTCATTTGCAGCTCGCAGTCCAGTTTATATTTAAAAAAAGGGAAAAAACCCACAAACCAAGTAAACAACGACTCCAACCCTTAAAATAAAGGAGAAAAGGCCTCATAGTGCAAGCACCTTCAACATACAGAAAAGGCTTATTTTCTTTGAAAAATTAAAGTTGATTTTAATTACAAATGAGTTCAATAGCTCTTGGGACAGTATGATTAAAGATCTCTCTCGTATAAAGGCAAATTCCTATTTCAAAGAATCAATCACAGAATCATAGGAATCAAAAGGGATCTCTGGAGGTCATCTAGTCCAAGATTCTTACATCTTAGAAGCTATAGTAGGAGCAGCTTTCGGGGGTGGTGGGGGGAAGTTCTGTACATGGGAACACCTGATCCTCAAAATCATGGACCACGATAACATGCAGGGAAAGAGACAGATGCCAAATTCAGACATTAAAAATGCTTAAGTGGAAAACAAAATTAGGGTTGGGAATGTGTCTCAGCTTGGCTTCGCTGGGGACTTGCATGGTAAAAGGAACACTGGGGCAAGTACTCCCCTTCCACTGTGGAAACTCAAATGAGATTGCCAGCTCTGAGCTCTGGTGTTTTCCTCAGTTGCAAATACTGTCACAACACCTGAACATGAACTTATGAGCAAAGCTCAGACTGACAGGGTTGGGAAGAGCAACCTTATTCTATGCATCCATTGGGTCTGCTCTGATCTTCTATGGCATGTTCATGCTGGAAGTGTAGAAAACGGTTATCATCTTGGCATAATTGGACCCTTACCATTGGATTCCCAAAGGTAATTTCAATCCAATGGTTACTTCAAGACACAGGATACAGCCCTCCCACTCCAAAGCTCTGTTCACACATGAATTATTTTCCATTCGCCAAGCAGGGATGACTACAAGCTCTTGACTTGCCTCAGTAGCAAAACAAAACACATTGGCTTAAACCATTGCAAAAGTGATATGTAAAAGCATGCATGTCAGCTTCAGCTAAATGCTTTTCATCTCATATCCAAGGTGAGCTGAGAGCATTCAAGGTTGGCTTCCGTCAGATTTAAGTGGCTCCACTGAAGGTTTGTGTGGCCATACAAACAGCTGCTTCTTTCTTGGGCAGCCCAAATGTGCACCCAACTCCCAAAGAACAGAGCCAAACACGAACACATCAATGCACAAACACTGCTGAAGTTACAACCGCTGCCTTCAGAGCTGTGTCTTACAGCAAGCAAAACAGCCCACAAGGTTCTGCCGTGATTTGAGTCTTTGGATTTCTATAATTGGCAAGGTTTTTTTTTTCTAAAAAACAAAAAAAAGCACCAACAATCCCTTTCCAGTTCTCACCAACAAAAGGTAAAGACATTGAGAAGGACGGCATTCTCTTGTCACATGCTACCTTCTAAATCTTGAGTCTCCCTTTGTACTCTGACAGTAATTTCACATATAGACATGGCTGCCAAGCGGGGTTTGTTTGATGTTCTTTCCTGCCTTTGTAATGGAGTTTCCTTTTAAGCAGGAGGAGGCGGAGGGAGAGGGGATGACAGGGGCTTATAAATATGGAAAAGACGCTTTTTGGCATAAAATTGTCGCATCCAAAATACCTCTGACTCTTTTCTTTTTCCCCCTGTTCAGCTGGCCACCTTTGGGATCATCCACTTGGAAAATGTAACGTTAAAAAAAGCACAAAAGGGAAAATCATCATCGCTGGAAAATATTCAAAGCATTGGGAAGCCAAGGCTGTTTCACTTGAAGTATAGCTCAACCAAATTCGCTACAGTTTCTGGAGTTATGTCAGTATAACCTTTGCTCCTCCAAGAAGCCAGACTGACTCAATGGTTTGATGGCAGTCGCAGTCACAGGAAGCAGTAAGTGACACTGTTCTCTCTGAAACATCTGTATCTTGGATAATTCATACAGCCAAGAGGAGAAACTAAGCCACAGAGCTGCTGCTAGGTATTAATAATAAGGTTTGGGGAGGCAGCTTCCATGTTTTCCATTAATAGGTCCAAGCCAGTGGTGATCCAGTCTGCCAAGACAGTGCAGTGAATCACCCTTTAGAGCTGCTATTTTACACCTTATAACAAGGGATCTCAAAGGCTTGGTTGACATCTCCAAGGTTACACTGGAAGACAGCAAGAGAGGGAAACTATCGTCATCCAAGAAGCAGCTATCTTGTCTTCAGAGTTACCCAAGTCAGTCCAAAGTTCCCACAATCACTGCCAGAGGGCCAGAGCTGTGATGCTTTCACATCCAGAACATGAGAATGACTAGTCTTAAACGACAGAGGACCAAAAGGACACATTGCACTTGTTCTGAGGGCAACACAGGACCTAATTGTGTCACCTCAGGCACAAGTCCAAAGAGCAGTGGGGGTGTACTGGACGGAGAGCAGCCAAGCCTGGAGAGCTGCTATCCAACCAGTGGCTGGTGGACCTGACATTCAGTTGGACTCAGATGCATTTCTCAAAAGCTTGCTCAGAGATGGGGCTTCTCAAGAAACAGCGACATGTCATCCTTGCTTTTAGAAAATAACATATGTGCATTTCATTTATCCTTCTGACTGTTTTCTTTAGATTGCTCTTGACACTACTCACTTTGCCTGACACATGAACACCCCCTCCCCCCAGCCTTTGATAAATAGATGTGTCTTATAAACACAAGCTAGAAAATGTAGCCAGCAGCCCCACAGCCCTGCCAATTCAAGCATATGGAAGAACAAGTTGATGTCGATGGTTTTTTATTTTTATTTTTTTTCCTTTTTGGTAGGAGCACTAGAATTCGAAACTGCAAAGATCCATTAGTTCAGCTAATGAGGGATTGTTCCCTGTAGTATATTCCCCTCAGAACTAAATGATTCAAATGATAGCCCTTCCAACACTTCCCTGGGGAAACTGTTCCACAGCCTAATAGATCACATTGTCAGGAGTTTTCAGCCAGCTGTATTTCAAAGGCAACAAAACGTGCTTGAGTGTTTGACTTGGAAACCCTTTAAACAGTTGGACTCTCATTTTTGTGATACTGCAAGCATGACTTCAGCTGTTGGACCACACCATGCAAGTGCTGCACACCTCTGTTCCCTGTATCCACTCCCACATCCATGGGATTCAACTCACATGCATCACTGTGCACAGAAAGCTGCTGCTGAAAAAAAGATCTGAGTGTACGGTGCTGGATGGGCAGCCAAAGCCTAAAGCAACCTGCAAGACTGGGGACTTGGACTGATGTGTTAACTCAGGGAGAATCAGGAAAAAAATATTAAGAAAAAAAAAATCAGTATTTGAAGTATTCAACTTCAGATTGCCAAGAAACGTCCACACTGCTGCAAGAGGAATTTGGTTTGCATTCTGTATTGAACTGTGGCCCGGGAGCTGGTTTTCTACAGGTGGCCTTCTCTTAGTCTGAGCTCAGGCAACATGTGCATCCTGTCCAGCCCTACAGCTGGTGAACTCAGAGCTGGCTGCTTTGTGGAGATTCTCTCCCAGTTGTTTTAGGGCAGTGCCAATCTGGAGGCACCAGACCCATTTGTCTGGAGGGTAAACGTGGTTAAAGGGAGAGATCTATGTGTCCTGCCAGAGCTGGAGGTCGGCCATTGGAAAGAGCAGCAGCACTGCAGAGAGGTTCTGGAAGCAGTAGCTTGAAGCACTGACATGGTAGCTTGAATCAGTGGTAAGACATGGTTGGAAAAATTGGTGCTGAGTTATAAAATAATAATAATGAACCTTCCTAAGTCTAGAAAGCACACACTGTTCTTCCAACAGTGCAGATTTAATGCTTCATCCCTAGATGCACCTTGGGATGATGCACTACTTGAGAACAGTCACATCCAGTAGGATCACTTCAGGGCAACAGAACACTGCTCTTAAAGAAGCCCCTTCCTAGAAATGCTCCTTACCCAGACAGCAACATCAGATCTGTATGTATGCATGCACACAGCTCAGCAGCCAGTGGATCTCTTCCTTTTTCAGTTGACCTTAGTTTACCTCTTTCAAGCACAGCTTTCTCTCTCCTGAAAGTTTTAAATATGATATCCCAGTTTTCTTCAAAATAGAGGTTTTGGCAAAGCTTTGGGATGCTTGGAAGTGAGCAGGAGGTAAATCATGTCTTGCCCAGAACAAGCCTCCTTTGTCATCATCTACATTCACGTAATGCTTGCTGCCATCTGCCAGAATCCTCTTGTGCTGCACCAACACACAGTACTGAAATGGGACCTGCTTCACTCAGAAGTTTATGATCCACAGGGGCCATGCCTTAAATGTTCTGATTTTATACCTAAAAATAAAATGGAATAGAATGTACTGTTCTCCTGTTACCATCCCCACCACCAAGGGGAAATAAAGAGAAGTTCAACCACTTTTAAGGATGAAACGTGATAACAGGTCCAACGAGTGAAACAAAAACCATATAAACCAATCTAAAGCTTCAGATGCATGCAAAATGCACTCACATTCTTGGCAGAACTGATTTTTATGCAACTCAGACAGGGAAGTTACATAAGGCATCTCTCTCTGTGCACTTTACTGGGAAGTTAAGATGTCACTGGAATTCCTGTGCAATTAAAGTAGAAGGAGACTATGGGGAAATATTTATGGGAGAAACTGGTCTGAAAGAAGTGCCTTCAGAAGTACTTGTTTAAATCCTCTCTCCATCTCCTGAAAGATGGCAGCGGTTTGAGAATCAACACTGACTTGGGTCAAGTCTTCACAAACCATCCCCACTTTGATAGAGAATCAGACCTCCATCAAAGTCAGCAGAAACAAAGCGAGGATTCAGGCACCACCAATGTTTGACACATTTCAAGTCTACATAAAGCAAAAAGCCTAAGCATTGTGGCTTAAGCTGCTTCTCTGGCTAGAGGCAGGAGGTGTTGGTCCAACAAAAATATCAAGCATGACTTCTGGGAACAAGTCCTGCTCTTTGATATCTCACACGGGTTTTTCTTCTTGCTTAGGTAACATTATACCACGTAGATGCAAAAATGAGAAGCTTTGATCGATACTACTTTATGCAAAATGCACTGAACAGGCTCTGGGAAGGAAAGATAAGAGGGGATTACTGCGGATGATGACTTCAGATAGCACTGCATTCCTTCCACCACATTAAGCTGCTTCATGCCATGTTACAACTTGACAAGATATGATAATGTAACACAATATGACATATCACATGGCAGTGGCCAAAAGGAGGAAGAGAAGAAGGAAGAAGGCTTTGTTTGGGGAAGGATTAGCTGCTTCCGATGAGAGCATTCCCCCCAGCAGTTGGGAGGGTGTTCAGCTAGGGAAGGGTCTGCTAAAGGGAAAGCCAACCCTCTGGTCTCTTAAATACTGCAGGTCAAAAAGTCTTACAAGCTGCTAACGAACAGCTTGTAATCAAGAGAATTAAACAAGTGCAGGCTGAAATTTTAATCTTTCGTACATCCAGTCCAAACACTGTTCTGCTTTCTTAAGGGATTAGCAGTTATTATGACAAATAACATTGCATCATCTCAAGTCACTTTGCATCTTCTTGTGAAGTGCTTCCTCAGACCTCACACTGCACAAAATTGGTGGAGCAACCCTCACTCGCAGCAGCAGTTTGGAGAGCTGCTGGATGGGCAGTTCAGTGCCTACAGAAGAAGGGGAAAAAATGACTTATGGACAGACCAAAATAGGCTGTCTGGGTCTTATTCCACCTCCAACTTATTCCTCTGACTTAACCCATGAAAAGATGCAGCCATTTCTGGATGAAAGTTTTCCGAACTGGAAGACCTGGAGTTTGGCAACAGTTCTTTCAGTTTCCTGCAGTATCTTAATTATTGGAGTAAAACCACCTGCCAACTGCAACTCTATGAAGAAAATACTCAGCCTCCTATTAAAAAAAAAATATATATATATTTTTCCTCTCCAGTGAGCACACTTCACAAATCCACTTACTGTACATTTCTGCAACTACTGTTACAATAGGCAGTGACTCCAGATTGAGGCTACACAGAAAGGCAGCCAGGGGGGCAGAAAGATGCCCTGTAGGCACTGACCCAGTAACTTGCAGTAATCTAGCGATGCCTCTGACTTCCTATGTGATTTGGAGATGCCACTGATGAATAAGAAACCCAGAACTACTTGGGCTATGTCAACACTAGAGAAAACATGTCCGTGATGTCTGATCCTGCAGGGCTCTTTGGTCATGCTTCAGGTCCACAGGGACCCCTCCAGGAAGCACATCTTGCTTGCCTTCAAATACAGCCAGCTTGGATATTTAGTCCATATTCAGCCTTCTAGCTCATGCTATGGGCAACTGGAACCATATTTCACATGGTTCTTCAAGTGTTTCAGGCCTAGTAAGAGCCTTTGAGAAGGTAGAGTCTAGCGATATGCTATGCACAGAGTTTTGCTGGGGAATAACTTTTACTGAGGTTACAGACGTTAATAGTGGTCCTGAGAAATATCCATCAGGACTGAAGAAGTAGTATAAGGTTTCACAGTAAAAAATCTATATTCCTGCTGTATCATTTCTAGAGCAAAGCTTGGAGTGCAGCCTAACCTGCAGCAGGAGCACTCAGATCACACCATAGAATCATTAAGGTTGGAAAAGACCACTAAGATCCCCTAGTCCAGCCATATCCTGGTGTTAGACCCAATAAATGCACATGCCTGTAACTAAGGATGAGTGCTGTCACCCATCAGATGCTGTTTTTTTTTCCCCTGAAGATTTCAGTGTTGTCAATTTTCCATTTCAAGCTTGGGCTCAGTCTTTGTTTTAATAAATCTTGTCCTTTAAGAGGTTATCGTTCAATAAATCAGCATCTCCTCACATACATCGTAATCGTGGTCAGTGCCAACATCTACCTCATAAGGGTGGGGATGGGGGGGAAAAGGGGAGAAGAGAAATAAGTATTCAGTCGAATTCCTGGTACCAAGCCTGAGTTCTCTCATAGAATGGGATTTGTTCATCACAAAAATTGAACTCACACCATTTCCCTGATCTGAGAAGACAGATGACATCAGATCCTTGGCAGGAGGTGCTTTAGAGAGGACTCTAATCCATGTACTGACAGCAATATTCACTGGAGCTGTTGCTCACGCTCTGTGTCCAAGGTTTGATCATAGTCTGAATATGGATTTTGTCCTGGTTGACAGCAAAAATGCTTTGTGGCAACTGACAAATGAGGTGATACCCTATAGATTTAAGTGTGATTGTGATATACAACATCAGCCTAAGAGCCTAGAAGAGCATAGGGGGTAAGGGTTGACACAAAGTCTAGTTGGGCTCCAAACAGCAGCATGTGCTACATACTTTCAAGATTGCTGTATTTTCATCTCTGCCTATGGGGAAAAAAAATAAATGGACCTGCTGGTTCAAATCTCCACGTTCCCTGTTGCATTTTATTACTGCATTACAGGCCTGCAATTCACAAGAGAATAGCTATATTATATTAGCCTTATCTATCTCAAAGAAAAACAGAGTTCCTTAACACATTGAGCACAGCAAAGACTTCATTTCCAGAAGCTCAAGGTTAGATCTAATGGGCCTTATCTGCATTTATTCAGAGTCCCCTACAGCCATCAGTATTTATTAATATGGATGAGTTTTCTGTCTTAGAAGGAGCTGAGAACTCAAAACTTAATTCCTTTTTTGACTGGGAATATGCTAGCCTGGGCACCAAGGTGAAAATGAGAGCAGAAGTGGGAGTTATAAAAATCACAGAATTGTAGGAGTTGGAAGGGACCAACAGTTCAGTTCTGAAGAGGAGAATTTGGAAGCAGGAATCAGTGCACTGGTTTGCACTCTACAGTCCCTAGGACTTCATGAGAGTGATCAAGGCCAATTTTTGTTTATAAAAGCCCAGTTCAGGATGACTTTGACAAGCTAAATGCATAAGCATGCCACTCAGCAGTGGCAAAGTAAAGAGAAAAGGCAGCAATGAGATGTAACAGCTGTGTGAGACATTGGCCAGGCTGGATATTGCTCCAGGTCGTCCTTATCTGCACTCAAAGCTGAAGACACTCAGACCAGCACAGCCCATTTTTGAAGTCACCCTTCAAAACCACATTACCACACCAACACATTGTGATGGGCAATTAATCCCTACACACATCAGCTGACACCAGTAGGGTTGTTAGCAGATCCACGTACCCACATTTCTTGTGGTAATTGCCATGTACCCAGAGCACAGATGGAATGTGCTCTTCCTCATCATGGGCTCGGACAAGATCTCAATAGGATAAAAACCAACACAAGATTGCCCCATGTATGGAATAGCTGGAACCCCACTGGCTCCATTGGTGCTTTCTGTAAACTGGTCAGACCTGATAACAAAAAGTAAACCAAAAAACCAGAGTACAACTTCCACTGAAGGAAAGGGATATGCAACTAATCTGTCTGGTTTCTTACAGCTTCCAAAGCAGAGAGGCACAGGGAGTGTGCCAGCAATTAAACCTTTCTCAGTATCCTCCACAGCTGTGCCTTGGATATGAATTGCTCTGGAAGTGCACTACATGTGGACATGCTTAAAAAAAAAAAAAGAAAAAAAAGATGCTGAGATTAGGAAAACATTATTCCACTGCAGGAATAATACATTTCAGCTGCCTTTGCTGCTGCACGACCTGAAAAACCTCTTCCAGCAGAGAAAGGATTTTGTGGGGGAAATGAAGTGATGTTCTGGAAGAAACTCTAGTATTCGGGGGAGGTCTGGGTTGTTCAAGACTTGAAGGTGTAGAGCATTCCTCAAAGCAAATGTTAGTCAGGCTGTGCTGTTCCTCCCAGGGCTGAGTGACAGCAAGAAAAAAAAAAAAAGTCACAACTCTCACTCCCATTCAGTGCTGCTATGAAGCAAGGACATTAAGAAAAAATTCTACTTGGAAGAAGCAGTGAGATGCTGGCACAGGCTGCCCAGGGAGGTGATGGAGTCACCATCCCTGGGGGTGCTCCAGATCCATGGGTCTGGGACATGGTCAGCAGTCATGATGAGACGGGTTGGTGATCTGAGAGATTTCCCAATCTTAATGATTCTGTGATTCTACTCGAAGGACATGTGATGCTCAGAAATAGTGCTGGTACCAGCCCCCATCCTGGTCCATGGGACTTCTAGTGATGGCCACAAGACTGTGTGGACCATCTCCTGGTAGCTACTAGCCTCTCCAGAGCACAGCCAAGATAAATCAAGAGTTGGATACATATGATCAATAACTTACACCATCTGCACTTCTCTAATGGGGCAGGAACTCCTCAAGACTTGCCCTTATCTCTGCCAAAAAATTCCACCCAGCCTTTGTATGGGGTGGCCAGGTGAAGTCACCCAACAGAAGCAGCTTTGTGGGTCACTGGCAGATGGACAGGAGCACAGGAAGTTCTGCTTACACTCACAGCCACCCAACAGATCGAGAGCAGAAACAGATTCAAGTTGAGGAGTGTTTCTGAAGGCAGCATTTTTGATAGTTTGTTTTTCTGGCTTGTTGGCCTTTTCTCAAAAGGGATAGTGTTTCTCGAAGGGAAGTTTCTATTTTGCAAAGTGACTGACCCACTGGCATCAGTACAAAGTTTTTTGGAGATGAACTCATATGGCTCAGTCTGATTCCTTTGCACTGCTGAGAGCTGCTAATGAAGAGGAGCAGGAAGCAGCTAGCAAGACAGAGCCAGCAGTTGGGAACAGAGGACGGGGTGATGCAGGGGGCCCTGATCTGCTGGGGGCATCAAAAGACAGCAGGGCCAGCCCTTCTCTGCTCCCCAAAGAGGGGGTTTGAGGGTTCTCAGCAGCATTTGAGCTCCAGAAACCCTCCCTCCCTCTCATCCACTGGCTCTGAAGGAGCCTAATCTCCCTCTGAGCTGCTTTGAAGTTACCCAGGGATTTAGATCTCTGCTTCTTTTAAGGCAAGGCAGAGTGCTGTGGGTGAGCTGGGCAGCAGCACAACAGCTTCTCTGCTCACTTAACACAGAGCAGGCACCCAGCATGACAGTGTGAGCAAGGTCAGCTCTTCCCCTCCTCCCCCTCCACAAAACATCTCCTCCCAGTTTGTTCTGTGAGTGCAGGGATCTGACTCTTACCACCCAACCCCTTTGGCCTGGCTCCCTTCTGTGGTGATCTTCCCATGCTACAAGCAGGGCACAAGACATTGCCACATGCTCTTCAGACCTCTGTAAGCAAGGTTCTCCAGAAGCTTCCCAACCAATCCACTGCTTGGAGCATGTGGATGTGCCCTAATTAGAATTGCAGATCCCTGCCATACAATCATTAAGGTTGGAAAAGACATCCAAGATCTAGTTAATCCATCCATCTACCAACAATACTGCCCTCCTGCCACGTTTCTCAGTGCCACATCTCCACGGTTCTTGAACACCTTCATAGACAGTGACTCTATCACCTCCCTAGGCAGCCTGTGCTCGTGGTCATCCCCAGAGCAGTTCTTAGAGACCTCATCCCATCAGAGTGATTTACACCCTTTAAGTTTGCTCAGCTTTGTACACAGCTCTTCCCATCCCAGAAAGCTATTACACTTCACAGAAGGGAATCTGATATGCTAAATATATTTAAGATAGATTGCTAGACTTATTTGCTTCCTTTTTGAGGAAAGGGAACAGAGCCAATGTCATGCTGCAAGTCACCAGAAAAGCAAAACTCAGAAGTTGAAAACAGAAGAGCAAGAGATTCCTGGTTTTTGAGTGTCCCAGAGTTCCTGAGTGGTCCAAAACACTACAGAAAAAGTGCCTTCAGAACACCATAAAGACATCGTGGATTTCACCTTACCAAACTCTGAAAACTCACCAGTTCAACCCATATTCCATATCACTGATGGAAATCTTGCTCTGCCTGGGGGCTCCTGGTTCCTGTTTGCCTCTAACCTTCAGGCACAATGGACAGGCAAAGGACACACAGTCAGGTGCCAGAAAGGCTCCCAGGGCCTTCCTGTGCAGGGTATGACATCCCCATGTTGGTCTGAACATCACCATGCAGGACAGAAAGTGGCCAGATGATCTGTGTCTTGCAGGGGACATCATGGGGGCTTTACTTGAAGTGCATGGGAATTTCCAGCCCTATAAACATTTTGGGGAGTGTGAGACATGCAGCACCCCTGATTTTAATTCCCTGTGGCAGCTTATCTCCTCTTGCATCATGAAGCATCTGGGAAGCAGCCAAGGGCAAACAGCTGGGGAGATAGCAAGTGGGGAGGGAGAGGGAAAAAGTCAAGGGGAATACGAGCATATTTATAAAAATCAGAACAATGGATTCCCAGCATTGTGATAAGATCCATTTTCTAAGCTGCAATACTGATTCTTTTTTGTGTGTGCGCACAAATTTCTTTCCTTTTCTTATAAATAAAGCAAAATCTCAACTTCCCCCACTAGGAAACAAAGCTGTCATGAAAGCAGCAACCGAAGAGGAAGGAGTTAATGTTCGCTCCCCCAAGCCCATCTACCTGCAGGCTCTGAAGTTGATGGGCATTTATTCAGCTCACAAAGCTCTGCACACAGCACTCCCTCCAGCCTGAAACAATTGGCAAGAGCATCTCAAGGGGTGGCCTGGTTTGTAAACAAGCAGAGCTTTGCATCCCCAGCCAGCCACGCTGTGCTGGCAGCACTGCCTTGTGCAGGATCCCTCTGGCTCCCTGCCTGCCTCTTGCAAGTGTTATCAATCGCTCACTTCCATGAACATTAAAGAAATCAAACTTTCCTTCTCTCTTTCAACCACCCTCCCCTTTAAATAGCAGCTCAAAAGGAAACAAACTTAGATCAAGGTCAGAGGCATAAAAAGCCTGTTTCTCATGCTCCGAGGAAATCCTAGCAGTTGGATGGTGGATGCAATTATCTCCCAGCCCTATCTGGAGGTGGAGACAGAGAAAGGCTGGGAGGGATTACTGGAGCCTCAATCCTGCTCCCATCCACCCTTCTGCAGTGCAGGATGCCCTCCACAGTCCATTCCTGCAGGTCTCAGACCAGATCCCACATGTGGGATTCAGTGGGTCAGACACACCCATGGGTGCCAGTTATCCCCATCAAGGGTAGGCCTGGAGAACAGAAGCATCCAGCCCTTCCCCATGCTGTCAAAGCAGCTGGTGCAGCCCCAGCAGTGCACAAGCCAACTGGCTAAGAGGTCATCATGGGTCAAATCTGTGTGAATGTTTGCCAAGCTCCACTGAATTTAAGGCAATTGTTCACCTGAGCAACGGCAGCCATCAGGTGAGGTCCTCAGTCAAAGCCAGATGAACAAAGGCTTTGGCTATAGCTCCCATTGCAACCAAAGCCTTACCTCAGCAGGTTGAGATAGCACTTCCAATGTGCATTTGCTAGCGGATGTAAATAAGCTTTAAACAAACATCCCTGAATAAAGGTAGGTAAAGACTGATCTCATAACCCTTCTTTCCCATTCCATCACCACAAGCTACTGCAATTGGCAGCAAGTTGAGCAAGAACTTCAGCAGCCTATAGACAGGGCAACATCCATCATCATCCTTGCAACTCTTCTCATGAGCAAACCTCAGCTTTGAGCAAATGTGACAGAGAAAGCAGGAGACCTGATCTCATCAGCAGCACCTGGGAAAGATGCAGAACTGAGAGAAGAAACCAGTTGTCACCAAGTCCTCACCCAGGCACAAGGCATGTTTTCCCTCCACTTCCCTTCAAATCAAAGCAACATATCCCCTTTCCATACATGCTCTTATCCAAACAATCCCAAAGGGGGAGAAAAAGAAGAAGGAAGATGTTAAGTTCATGTTTAAAATAATTTATGCAGCTTGGAGCTCCTTCCAGCTCCACAGTGCTGTATGCCAAGGCTTTATACACTGTGTCATCAGAGGATCACATTTACAAATAAGATTAAGAAGCAAAATAAAAATCACTTGAGATGGAGATAACTCACTTGCTGGCAAAGGGCTGAATTGATCTCCTGGCCTGCACACACGTTTTCCCATCTGCCAATAACACCCAGCAATTTGTCAGTGTCACAGCATGCACTGTTTATGGCTGAGGGGTGTAATGAAATGAGCATCTTGAACAGGAAGCTTAACCCCTCCACAGATAATCAGGATGACACAAGTGGCCCCAGTAGAGCAGAAAGAGAATACTCAATCCCATACCAGCTTTGACAGCAAACCTAATTGGTTGGACTTGACTTGAAGATGTTGGAGGCCTTTGCTAACTGCACTGAAGGAGATGGAAAACTGCTAGCCCTGTGCACCCTGTTAAACCAGCACCAAATCTGGACCCTCCCCCAGTACAAAACACAGTGCAAATGCACCCCACCGTAACTGTAGATTCAATCTTCCTTCCTTCTAATAAGCTACTTCATACACGAGATGCTTTTTTCCAGCCCAGGCTTTCCTAATGAACACTGCAAGGCTTATATAAACAAAGAAATGAAGCACGGCAGTTTGAGACTACAGAGAAAATATCACAACCATACCAACAACATCAACAGTTTAGAGAAAACGCTTGGAGCTGTCAATACCCTGAGATGAGTGGTGAAAGGCTTGGGATGCATTCCAGTTTTGAGTAATAGACAGCTTGTTGGTTTGCTTACAAAACTTGCGGGAAGGCTGCACTTCTCAGAGGCAGTTCAGAAGTGGTACTGAATACATGGGAATAACAACACAGAAAAGCCTAAACCAGGACAAATGCAAGTAGCCATGAAAAATCTGAAATTGAAGAGCCCTCTGCCAAGAGGGGAGCTCAATAGCCGGTCTCCCCAAAGCTCAGGTCTTAAAATACATCTCAGCACTTCATTGCTGTTGCTTGCACACGTGGCCAGGGCACGCAGGAAAGTCAAACTGATCTCAATAAAGGCATCTCAACCAACACTTCCTTTCTTCCAGAACAAATATACAGTCATGCAATGACTCCAGAGTACTCCTGAAGGATGCCCTCCCAGCCACACTGATATCTCAGCTGACTGAGGCTGGGTTTGGACCTGTGCTCAATGCCATTCCCACCTTTTGGGCAGGCTAAGTATACCAGGAGGAGAGCCCACAAAAATAACCAAGACAGGGAAAAATCAAGCTCAGCAGTCAGAGCCATGTTTAAATCCAGGTGCCAACATCAGAGATAACAAAGTGAAATATTGAGGAAATCAAAGTAATTACTCACACAACTCAAGCTGGAGGCACAGCCAGGAGTCCAACCAACACGAAGAACCAGCAACATACATGCAGCAAAATACTTTCCAAAGGTCAATCCCCAAGTAGACCAGTTGCAGCAGGAGCAAAGCCAAAAAGTTCTGCCATCTCTGAGGTGGTAGAAATAGGGCCAGGAGCACAGGTTCAGCCCACAGTGGTGACGGGATTGGCTTAGCTCTGGGATGGGCAGGGCGAGCTCCAGCTGAGGAGAGCCCTGTGCTGCTCAGGGTGGTGACTGGAGCCAGGTGTTGGGCAAGGACCTTGATTACATCTGCACCCAGGGTGTGAAGAACTGCAGTTCTAGGGGAGGAGTTTGTGGGCTTCACATAGCTGGGATCAGTGGGGTTTCTATAGGGCTGATGGTCCCCTACAGCTTCCACCCATATGTGTATCCTCAGTGTTTGCAAATGCTTCAGATCTGGGTCTCTGAGGGGTCCCGTGAAGCCCAGGGGATCTGCACAGCTCTGCACAGCTGCTCTGCAGCTGCATTTTGCTCTCACACCCAGCAGCAAGTGTCTGCGCCGTGCAGATGGGTCCAGAGAGATGTACAGTTTCCTTGAGCTTCTGAGCTCAAGCCCAGCTCCTGTGAAACAGAGTTTTTATGGCCCTGTGTGCATAGATATGAGCAACTAGAAGGATTTACAATGCATTTATTTAGGCATCACTCAGCCAACATTTTCAAATGCTCTATCCAGATGCTTTGATCCACTGTGTCTCCAGTTTGCCTTAAGGACAGTTTATTTCGGAGTTGGAAACATAGCTCTCGTTCAGCACAATTAACCTTCTGAGCTTGCCTTCTCAAGCTCTTCCCCTGGCAATTCCAGTCCCTGGTACTCTAGGATTTCTCCATATGTTTCTCTTACACCTGCTGGGAACCCACCTTTCCTTCTCATCTTTTCCCTTGGATCACTACATATGTGAGCATCACTTTTTAAACAACAAGAATGGACCAGGCAGAGTTGGGCCGAAGCTGAAAGGCATTAACAAACTTAAAAATGAGATATTTGACTTTTGCTCTTCCCATTTGTCTTCCCCTTTGTACCTTTTCTTTCACGATTGCATTCCTCTGCTCTCCATCTTTCTTGACCTCCCGTTTCTCAATTTGTGTGTTTGATACTGTTTATTTCCCGTTGCTTTTTCCCTAGTGAAGGGGAAGAGAGGATCATTTTCATGGCTGATCTTCACAACCAAGCATGGGTTATTTATTTGAGAAGGAATACTCAATAGAAAAGAGCACTGCCCTAAGTGCAAGTTGCATAAGAATAAGACGTAAATTGGGTTGAAAATTGATATTGATATTGATGGTGTTTTTTATGAGATTTGTCCCTTGTGACGCTGCTGGGAGGGAATGAGATGTGGGCTGCTGCAGGGAAGCTGCATCTTGAATTTGCTCAGTGGGACTTGGAGCATAGCTGTCAGCAGCAGAAGTGCCTGGCAGGGGACGGCTCGGTAATGAAGCCAAGGTGGCCGAGCTGCTGACAGCTGCAGCCAGGGGAGAGGTGGGTTTGGGAGCAAAGGGGAATATTTCATCTCTTCTGACTTGATGAGTTTGCATTGGCAGAAGACAATGAGGAGCAGATGTCAGATAGAGATGCCAAACTACCCGGTACATTTTTACAGCAAAAATAATGACACTCTTTCAGACCACTAATGTTTTCAGTTTCCCAACATCGCGGGCTCATTTTCTTAGAAAAACTCTCTTAAAGTTCTCAGAGGAGGTCTTTCAGCTAGTGCACACTGCAGTGCTTCAGCAGCAAACCTTTCATGCCGTGCCCCTTGCCTGCAAATTAGCAATCAGTATAAAACTTACTTCCCAGAGCTAATTGGATGCTGAGCAGACCCTGAGCCACGTGCAGGCATCAAAGCAGACTTACCTGGGGGTTGCTGGACATGGATTTCTTGCACAGCCCTTTCTCAAAGTCTCTGTGAGCTGTTGGTCTTCTCTTTTGCCAGAGGGCTGTGTTAGTTCCTGCTAATTTGGACACATTTGAAAAACCGAAGCTGGGCTCATTTTCAGAGTGGACGGTGGGATGGAAGGAGACAAATTCAAGAAGCTTCAGACCCTGACAATGTGTGGCATGAATATACAGAACAATAAAGGTTGCATTGCAGTGGATTTCTGTCTGGAAGTGATTGGCTTAGTAGATAGTAGAGCACCTACTGAAGGTAAAACAGGAGGCTGAGGAATGGATGCTGCAGTATCCACCCATGTCCCAAATCAGCCCAAATCTTCCCCAGCAATGATGCCTATCTTCCCCCATTTCTGTGGTATCTCCAGTGTTGCAGAGATACTGTGCTCACCTCCCACAGGACACATAGGAGCCTCCTCTTTCCACAGCACCTGTGAGAGCTTCATCTCTTTGCATGACCGCTCTTCCTTTCCCACATTTGTCCAAAGTTGGCTGATGGGAGCAGATGTTTTTTGGAGGGAAGCACTGAAACCCACCTGCACCACGCATGCACCCAACTATCCATCCTTTGAGCACCTTTCCTGTTCAGTGTGTTAACATGAGCCAGACAGCGCAGTGTACTCACTCAAGAGCCACGAGCCCACTCTCTGCAGCAGGACAAGTTGCAGACACACACACATTTGGCACCTGCCCCGCTCCCCATTTATGCACACTGGGAAGGCACCGTTGCAGCCCACAGGGAACATTCCAATTTGTGACGTCGTTGCAGAAAAACTCCCCATTTTCCTTCTGTTTTATAACAAGTTAGAGGGAGGTCAAGCCACTTTGAAAATTCAGTCTTTAAAGATGTTTTCTCATGTATACAAGCAGTGTTTTCAGGTTTGGGGATTTTCTTTCTTATTTTTTTAGTTCTGCTCTACCAGGTGTTCAGATCAGTTTGACTGGTCAGTCTGTCTTAGGTATACAGAGTCAATAGAGGAAGAGAAAATGTGGCCTTTGGTAGGGAAGATCTGAGGAGGTCTTGATGCTTCAGGTCTTTGGGACAAGAAGGAGGAACCCCATCTACCACAGGAATCACCGGGACACTTTGTGTCTCCTCGACATTAGCTGTCCTTCATGCTTCCCACAGCATGTGGACACAATGGGGATGGGTTGATGGTTGGACTTGATAACTTTTGTGGTCTTTTCCAACTTTAATGATTTATGATTTGTGAGCAAGGAGCATCCTGGAGGAGGCAGTGTCTGGGGGACTGTTGGAGCTGTATGAGAAGAGCCTGTGTTAGGACTACCACGTGTTTCTGCAGCAGCTGGGGTCACACAGGAGCATCGAGCTGGGCTCCAAACTTTCTGTTATCGTTGTATTCCCCATTCCCAGAAGTGCATTCTGGTTCTGGAAGTATTCTCCTGAAATAAAAAAAAAAACAAACAAAACCGAATAAAACAACAACATCCAACCCAAGAAATCATCCCAGCCACTTCATGTTGTTTTTGGAAAAAAACTAAGGAAAGAGGGAATTACTCTGTGATGTAATCAGCTGAGTTGGGATTCAGAAAGATGTTTAATTTGAGGGTTTAAATGATTGACATTTTTCCTGGAAAGATCACACAAATCAGCGTCTGAACTATAGTTACCTCCTTGCAACCTGTCAGATTTTTCTCCATTAATGAAACACAGCTAAAATATTCCAGTTCACCTTCTACAAATCTACTGTGGCATGTCCTGGAATCCAGCTCACGTCTGTAAATGCACGGAGTATTATCTTTACTTCCCCCTGCTCATTGGCGATGGCCAGTAATCTTTCAGTTGTGGTATGCAAAGCCAAACATGAACCAGTATTTTCCATTATGGTTGTAATTCTGGCCTGTAATTTTATCACTCAAACCTAAATCCACTTCAGGAACACCATAAACTAATTGTCACAGGATCAACTTGAGTGGCTTATTAAAATGATTTAATAAAAGGAAAATAAAAAACAAATGTAAGCCATAATATTTTTGGCAAAAAAAAAGGTCAAATATTTCTTTCTCTTTACCTCATCTGAACACAAGAACCTGTTTCTTTTAAATGCTCTCGCAGCAGGTTTGTTTGTCTTGGATTATGCAGTAGCAGATATAACATTTGTCCAGGGAGAGTTGTTTAAAAAGAAAAAACAAAAGAAATACAGCAAGGGAAACAGATCGCATTTGTATGCAGCAAAGATATCCGTGTCCTAATTTTTTTTTTCCTTTAAATATCAAATACTAAGTGCTAACAATATGACCATGTTCTCATTACACAGTTTAAGCCGTTTTCACAGTTTGCAAAACCAAACACTTCAGAACCCGCTGTAAGTTTATGTTAGGCCATAATCTGAACGGCTGCTGCTTCGCCTGCTTCACTTCATTCATATTAAGAAACAATATACAGAGGATATAAAGTGATCAACTGTGTTTACACTGGTGGAAAAAAAAAAAAACCCTTTGCATAAGTAGTAAACAAGGAATCTGGGTATGAATGTTAACAGACTTGCTGCTAATCGGTTATGAAGGGGACATTGCAGAGCCTCCATCCTGGGTGAGTATGGGAATGGGAAACGAGCAGCACTTGTTTTTTTACGTTGACACATGAAGGTTTGCAAGCAATGGATTTGCAGAGTGGAAAAAAAAAAAGAAAAGCACACAACAACCACTGCGTTTATTCATAAAAAAATATCTGCCTCAAAACTGCAGTGGGAGCCTGTTTATAATAAACCAGCAAATGATATAGAGGCTGCTGTTTGGCACAGGAATGGCCTGGGAGAGGCTTGTATTACATTTCTCTCTCTCAGCATTCATGGTATAAGGCAGAGCAGGCTAAAATTTATGTTCTCCTGGTACTGTTGTCCAGGCTGCGCTGCTCCAGAGACAGTTCTGGCACAGTCCCTGGCTGTGCTGTGCATTGCATCGCCATGGATTTATTGCCAGAGGTTGGGGTGAGGGCAGAGGGGCACTCCTGACTTCTTTATGGTGATGGAGGCACTTGAAGAGGCCAGGACAAACACAGATAAGTGGCCCCAGGGACAGCTACTGACCACCACTCTCCCACTTGTGCTTTCTTGTATGCTGGGCTACCTTAGTTTTAACAGAAGACCACTACTACAGAGGCTGGGCTATGTACAGATCTGGAGAAAAATGGGGAAGACAATAATTACTTCCTCTTACTTGTATTTTTGGTTGCTTACAGTTTGCTCTCTCTTCTGCTAACTCATTAAGTACAGCTTTGTGAGTGAGAACCCTTCTGAGTCCCATCTTTTCATCCATGCACTATCCAACCACCTACTCATCCACCCGTCCCTCCATCCACCCATCCCTTCATCCACTCATCCCTCCCTCCATCCTTCCATCCACTTATCCCTTCATCCACCCATCCATCACTGCACACCACTGCATCACTTTGAGATAATCAACGTGAAGGAGATCTGTTGAGTCTAACAGTAAGAAAAGCCAGGACCAAAAGTTATAGAAAAATGCTGACCTCAGTCTCTCCATTTCTGACATGTTATGGAAAAGTATCTCTTATTCTTTGAGGCTCAGGGATGTTGCTCACCACAGCAGGGAATTTAGCCCTGTTGGAAGCTGAGCATCCACCTCCATAAGGGTTTTGATATCAAAGCCAAGGTGGTAAGCACAGCATCCTTCAGGAGGGTGGTGCAGCAGCCCTTCTATTGGAGGTGATGCTGACCTCCATCTAAAGCTCCTTGGACCAGTCTACCTGTAGGATTTCTGGCAAATACATGCTGAGTTTGGCAGCCACAAACATTGAGTATTCATAGGTCATGGCTGCCGTATCTATTTCCATAAAGACTAGAAGAGACCCCTGACAGGAGCTGCTGAAAATCTTTCTGTCAGAAAAAAATTCTTTAGTGACTTCTCCATTTGCAAAATACGTTGAGAAGCTCTGATTAAAGAGCTCCGTAAGACCTGGATATTACTATTTATTGTTGTTATTACACAGATTTCACTCTCCACTTTCAGTGAAACAGTAGCGACATGAGACAGGGCGCTGGAGTTACAGTCTGTGTCCTGACCCCTACAAATTATTCCTAGATGTAACAGCCAGAAAAAAAAAAAAAAAGAAAAGAAAAGAAAAGAAAGAAAAAAGAAAAAAACACCTAGAAGTCAGGCAGAGAAAACACAACAGAGAGCAAAGTTGTTCAGCACTGACCTCGCTGCCGTGTGCAATTCCATCTTCAACAGAAAACTTTTTCACCAGGGTACCACTCCCTAAACACCTACAAAATCTATAGCATGATTCAAAATACATATAGATGTACATATACGTGTGCATGTGTACATACAGATAGATACATACATAAAGGAAAAGGAAATTATTTTTGATGGCCAGGCCATGGGAACCCCAGGGGTCACTTCCCACCAAGATGGACCATTTATTTACATTTCTTCTCAGTATTATGAATTGTTTTTTTCCCCCAGCACAGCTCAAGAGATCCTTAGGTCATTTCTTAGCCTTTCCTCTTTCTCTTCTCTGAATTAAGACTCAAAAAGAAACCAGATCAATTCCACTTCTTAGAGCCTGCTCCCTTACCTGAGAAATTCCACCTCTATCAGACCTGACGTCTGATGGATGCTGAGTCTCCTAAACCATTTTTCATGGTTTTTACTGCATAGTTACCCTTTGCACATCACTTGGGAGAGGGACACAGCTTGGGCTGTTGAACTTTGGGCAATAGCTCCCTGTTAATCCCTTATTCTTTTGGATTCCCATGACGTTGGTGTGCCCTTGTGTTTGGGTTGCAATAAAAGGCTCCGAGGGGGATGGAGGGGTCACTTGCTTAAAAATAGCTTCCAGCAGGGATTTTTTTTAGGTTGTTTTTGCTTTTTATTACTACATTCCCACTGGTCTCTGGTTGAGTTTGGAAGTTCCAGAGATAGCAGAAGAGGGGAGAGCGGGAATTGAGGATGGCTGATCATGGAATCATTTGAGTTGGATGGGACCCTTAAGGGTCACCTAGTACAAATCCCATGAAATGAACAGGGACACCTACAGCTCCATCAGATGCTCAGAGCCCCCATCCAGCCTGAGTTTTAATGCCTTCAGGGATGTGGGATCCCCCACTGCCCTGGGCAACCTGTCCCAGTGCCTACAACCATTATTTCCCATCTCCAGCATCTTTCCTTCTGGACAGAAACCCATGTGCGCGGAGCAATGGGAAGGGGTTTGGGGAGCCCGCTCAGGGCCTCTCGTTCTTGCTCCACCCCACGTGCCTGCTGCATCCCCTCTCATGCCACAGTGTGCCCAAGAGCTCTGAAACCGCAGCACAACCAAACATGCCCCGCGATCCGATTTCCTTTCATGGCCAGGTGCTTTTAATAACGCGCTGCCAACTGCGAGTGGTATTGCTGCAAATGATGCCTGGAATGAAAAGAGGAAAAAAAAAAAAAAGAAAAAAAAACCCTCAATGAAACAGAACAGATAATTTTGCAATTTAATTTTCCATCTTCTCTAATAATGGCACCAGTGTCATGTTTGATGGATGAAACTGCTACATACGGCCTCTCAAGATTAATTCCTCTCCTATAACTTCAGCCGTGATTTTCCAGAGCAGCCTCTTGGCTCCCTTATTCAATCTTCCCCCGGTCCCTTCCCCTCTCCCTTCTCACTTGGAAGAATGTTTTGGATCAAAGCCGACAAGGAGAATTAGGCAGGGTACAAGGGCTGGCTTTCATGTTTACTGAGGAGACTCGAATCCTTTTCCTGAAGCAGAGTGCAGCTTTTATGTGGAAAACTTCAGCACAGCAGCAATCAGACCTGAATATCCTCTGTTCCTTATCTGAAACTGCTGACTACTGCACAAATACAGCCTATCTGCTCCTTCCAGGATCTTGAAGGATCTACATTTTTTACCGTCCTGCTTGGGCAGAAATCTCTGAAGCCCATTAAAAGTTACACCGTAATCTGATCTCCATATTTTCTCAAGCCAGGAGATCTGGAATTTAAAGACAGAGTTTGATCTTATCTATTTTTTATCTGATGATGCTGGCTCCACCAAATAAGATTTATCAGTAAAGAAAATAATGCAATTAATGTCCCGCTTGTCTAAGTCTTTATGGAGACCTCTCAGTTTTTGCTACTCAGAGCACTCCAATTAAATGTAACTCTGTAAACCTGAGCAAATCAAATCCTTATCTGAGAACGTGCAGCACTCCTAAATTAAATTTATGGAGTTGGTATACCCTATGGAAAGGGCTCAAGCTTTCTTTGATTTTTTTTTTTTTTTAGTGTGTGTGTGTGTGTGTGAAGGGGACAGAGAGACAGTGTTCTACATAAAACCCAAGTTCCTCTCCCCTAGCCTGGCAGGGAGCGCACATACCACTAACAAGTGCTATTACTGCATTTACGTCACTGAAGAATTTTCTCCTTTTGGCATGCTCTCTGGCATCCTACAGCTGAAGGGGCTCCAGGAAAAAGCAAGCTTGCTGTCCTGACAAGGGAGACACGTGCAAACCCCTCTCTGGTACTTCGGATGGAGAGCTTGGGGACAACAGCTACACCCAGCTTGGGGACAATCTCCTTCCTAGGTTGCTTCCATGTCTCTTCCCAGCATAGGAGCGCTCAGAGGAGCAGCGATCCACAGCTGCCTGAGTGCTCTCAAACAGTGTTGGGAGGAGAAGGCTGGTCACCCAGCACCTGAAGAAGGATCAGGATGCGCCTGACTCATCTCCAGTGACAGATCTAGCTCAGCCCATTGGTATCAAACTGGTAGGATATCTGCTTAGCAGATTAAAGTACATCAAAATCTAAAAAGTCACCTTAATTGATATCTGGAAAAAAGAAGAAATGTCTTTGATGTGAGTATTCTCCCAGTTCTTCATCATTTTGGATACCCAAAAGCTCCTGATTTCTTCATTACACCTCTTTCGTCAAGACTGATACCTTGGTCTCGTTGTTCAAAGGGGAAAAGAAGCACAGAAATCTGATTCCTTTGAATACCAAGACACTCAGACCAGCTGCCACTTGGTCTGTACAGACCCTAAAGAGACACCTCTCCAGCTTCTCTTCCCTCTGCTTCACCTTCCTAGAGGTCCAGAAAGGTTTGAGAGAACTCCAGAAGCTGAGCAAGGCTGGGCTGGCAGGGAGCACAGGAATACCCTGGCATTATGCTTCCCTTTGAGCTGATCCATTTGTGGTAGCACCCCCAGAGTTCCTAGGGAAAAGCAAGCCAGACACAGCATATGGTACAAGGGGTCATCAGAGCTCGCTTAGAAGTGGAGGTTTCACAGCGAGCAGGTTCACCGTGAATGGGTTCATTCACTGCAATTCTCATTTCTGGCTTTGCTTTTCTGTGCAAAAGCAAAACATAATTTCTGGCTGATCTCACCTGAATTATTTCCAAACTGCTTTTCCTCTGAGTTATTTGGGTTTGGAACCAGTCTGAAAAAATTAATTGTGCACCCGCTCTGAGGGTTTTCTCTATCAGCTGGCTTCAGAGCTCCCATAGCTGCACTTTGGCTGCAATAACCTCCGAGATGGAAAAATACGTTCTGGTCCTGAAATCCTTCTCAGCCTCTTGTTCTTCCAAGCTACTAATGGGAAGAACTTCCCACATGAAACAAAAAAATAAATAAATAACTTCGAAATTTTTACTGTAAGGAAAAACAGGGATCAGAAGAAAGTACACATACCCGTTCATTGCTGTTTTCAGCTACAGTATAAGTGGTTTCTTTTTTAAAATTTCAGAAACCTCTCAGAAATTGTCTTCCTCTTCCTTTCTGAATGACCTTTATATAAACCTATTTTCTCTGATTAAAAGCGCATCTCACAGGAGGGCTTTTTCTGGCCTTTGCTTTTTCACTTTATTGTTAATCCTCCCCTTCTGCAACCATTCTCTTTGTTCGTGGAACATCATTAACAAAATTCTCTTGTTGTTAGCAAAAGTCTCTTTTTTTGATAAACACTGCTTGGTATATATGTCTTTTTGTTTAAAAATGGTGATGCCGCTTCATAACAAACTCTGAGACCTTAATATATGAGCGTTGCAACCCTGGCTGGGAATAATTTAAAACAACTTTACTGGATGTGTAGGGCAGGGGCAAGACACAAACCCATTTTGTTCACAGCCACCGGGAGCAACTAATATGAAGTCACTGGCAATGGCCATATCTGACTCTAAGCAGAGCCTCTCACCTGGCAAGGCGTATCCCAGATCTTCAGATGATCTTCACATCAACCTTGGTTGATCCCTATTGACCTTTAGATCAACCAAAGGCTCTGTGGTAATTTAGGGAAAATGAGTTTAAGGGGAATGGCTGTTCTTGCCATGAGTGAAAATGACCAGGAGGTCTGAAGGATGGGTCAAGAAGGTAGGGGACAATGAAGATGAAAGCTTTGGCCGCAGACAAATCTTCCTTGAACTGTATCTGGCCTCTCTCTCCAAGGCAAGGTTGGATGGGGCCCTGGGCAGCCTGATCCAGTGGGTGGCAACAGCAAGGGGTTGGAACTGGATGAGCTTTGAGTTCCCCTCCAATTTCAGCCATTCTTCGATGCTACAGTTCTACTCTTCTACCCTTGACGGTGGCAAAGGCTCTCACATAGTTGAGCAGGGCAGGAGTCCAAATCTTGCAAGCAATTGCCCCATAGTACCTAGGAACAGACCTGCTAAGTTCACAGCACACCTCAGGGACGTGACGGGCCTCATTGCTCCACTAATCAAAGAGCTTGCCCACCGCCAGCCGAGGAAATCAGTTACATGCAGTAAAACTGAAATTTCCATTCCTTGTGTAAACACAATGTATCTCTCCAACGGTGTCCATAAAAATGCAGGAAAGTGCAAACTCAGCAGCTGGAATAGACTGGGTACCTCCATGCAGCGAGTGTATACCAGGTGGTCTCTGTCATGGGAAGTGATTTATGCTAACTCTCTCCCTCTTGGGCTGCTTTTATTTAGTTAGTGGGAGTTTGACAGCCCAGAGGTCACAGACACTCCAGTCACTAGTGGTTTCTCTACTGAAATGGAGAAATGCCTTTACAGAGAGGAGGGGGGGGGAACAGGATGGGATGGGGAAAGAAGAGCTGGGCTGAATGCACGCTAGTGTCAACCGCTGGAAAAACAGCAGGTCCATAAATAGTAAAGGGTTTGGAAGACGAGGGGCGATGAATAGTGCCTTAATCACAAATGAAATGTCAGGGGAGGAGGGGGAAGGGGCTCTCAATTTATCCTCTCTTGCATGAGATTTAAAACCGGGGAGAGACTGTCCCTGGGGACCTCACAGAGAATTTTTTCTGTGCATCCAAGGAAGGAGCCTGTCCAGATTTCTCACAGCATTTTCTTTTTTTTTTTTGTTCAAATATGCTCAGCTAAATTTTTGGAAAATGAGTAACCATTGACGGAGTTCATTACACTGTTCCTATCTTAATTCTGCCTTTCTCTTTGGAGTCAGGCAGAACAAAGAAGATAAGTTGATGCTTTGGTGAATCAGGGTGAGGGAGGGCGTATAGAGAGACCTGAAAGAGACACGCTCAGAGAGCCAGGGGAAAGGTTCAGTAAGGGGAGAAGCACATCCCAAGGACTCAGCTGAGGTCCTGTGCATCCATGAAACCCAGCACATGAGGTGGTGAATGGATGATCTTAGCCCCTTATAGTGGGAGGTGTTATGGGATTTGCTTGAACTCAGGTGGGGAATTGTGTGGCTGAGGCTTGCATTGCTGAATGCTAAGGAATCAATGCCCATGTGCTCTCAGCATCTTCCTGAAGCACAGTCCCAGTGATGATCTCCAGCTGACCCAGGGTACTCAAGCAGTGCTCCTGAGAAGACCATCTTCACCTCACTGGAGGACTATGCCACAAACAACGTGGGTCTGTAACAACTTCTACCCAGGTTCTAACTTTTAAACATAGGAACCTCATTAACTGACCTTGGTACTCTGAATTTACTGGGAAAGTTAATGGAAGAACATCTCTGAAAACCTTAGTACTCTGTCCAGCTTCATTTCCTCTGGGACCCAGAGCCTACCACCAGAGATGTTGCCTCACTCTCGTTTTCCACGTGTTCCCTTGACTTTGTCTTCATTAGAAATGCACAATTTGTGATCCCAGCAGTACCTCCACACTGAGCCAGGAGTAGTGCTGTTGGCTTTTGTGGAGCTACGCTGGATTTACATCAAGGTGAATGAGATCAGCCCATTAGGCTCCCTGGCAAGCTCCCTGGAACGTGGTTACAATTTAATCTAGTCCCTGAAACACTCTAATTTTGGCCAACAGCTTCCTCTCCCAAGTAAACTATATACACCAATTCCCTGATGTCCTCCAAGGTCTTGGGTGTCATCGTTTGATTTTGCACTGGACATTTTGCAGCAAAAGAATCTGGGTTTTATTTTTTAACATTCACAGCCCAGAAAATGCAGGAAATTGGTTCAGGTTTTTTCTTGTGTGATGGATCGTTTTTGTTTTTTTTTTTTTTCTTTTTTTTTGTACATCTGCTGATACGATGATCAAGGATAATTTGACTTTCCTTGGGGAAAATCAGCAGCTGGTTAGCTTACAGAAAAACAAAATTTTTCCCAAGAAAATCTCCCCTTAGGTTCATAGGAAATTGCAGTGACCTACAAAGCACAGAATGAGAGTTGATTGGGTTGGAAGCGTTTGAGACTGCCATTATAGTGAATTCTTCCACAAGAAAGAATTGGCTTTGCGTGCTCATGAAGGATACCCGCTCTGTGGGAAAGGAGTTGAACCTTACCCCAGGAGCAGTCCCAATAGGAAGATTTCTGAAAGAAGAGAAGCAGAGCAGTAGAGGAATGTTATCAGGTGAAATTGGCCCAGAAGTATCATGAAGGACCAATGAAAGGTCATAAACACTCAAAGATCAAATGATAAAGCAGATTTTATCCATGCAATTCCTCTTCAGAGGACCTGTTGTGTGGTTTGTATCACACAGAGGGAGGGAACAGAGGAAGGGGGATCTCCTAAAAGGACATCAGCATTTATGGGGCTGGGTAGGCAGTCACTGCTGTCTGCAGAGACCAACCAGAGGTGCAGTGCAAAAGCAGTGTGTTACCATTACACAATAGCAACCTATGCTAGCAAGGGCTACTCCTTGCTCTTGGACATCCCTCCTGTTGATACCAATGCAGGAACCACTGGACTCTGAGCAGAGCCTACAGAGAAAAACTCAGCAGAAAAAAAAAGCACTGTTGCAAGCCTTATTTCAAATGCTGCATTATTTACTCACATCCCAAATAATCATCCATAATGTCACTATGTGTCTGGTTTTGGACAGAAAAACAGTGGAAAAAATACAGGTCACGTTGTTATAGATCACAGAAGTTTTATGATTCATCCAGAGCTCCTGTGTGATCAGTACTTGTGGTGATGACACCAGTTATTAAAGCACTCCACATGGACTTAAAGTTCGCTATAAGCAGCCACTTCAAAAAATCATGTCCGTACGTGTTTTTTGCTCAATGAGGTGTTAAATAGGAGATGCCCTTTAAACAAACTAATCCATCCATGAGAAAATATACAGAAGAAAGGCTCTGGAATGACATTTACCGCTCTGCCGGTGCATCAGAAATGCCGCCTGTCTTCTCACTCGCCATCGCCGAGGGAGAAAAGGATGAAGTGGGAAAGCCTCTGCCTTAGCAAAACAGACTTAAAAGGCAAGTGGCAAGGTATAGAGGTCTGACTGAGATCACAGGCACTTCTGGGCAGATAGCATCTCCGGGAAGCGAAGACAAGGTGTGAGAAGTCTGCTCTTTCTTGTATCATCACAAGGGCTCTTTTTGAAGATAAGCCCACTTCTGCGGAGGGGGGTCTTTGCACTTCAAGGGCACATGGTTAGGCTGGCTGCACTGGGGCTGGGCACGGGCTGCGCTCCCACCTCCTCTTTATTTGTTTTCTAATTTTCTTTTCACTCTTGTGTCGGCTCCTTGTGACCTTCTCTCTCATCAACATCACCAGCACCTCCCTATGGGGCCCCGCAGACAGGGGTTAAGAGATCTCGACAGGGAGGGGATTTCATGGTCGTGGTTAGAAGAGACAGGCAGGAACTCAGGTGGAAGGGCCATGGTGCTATCCCTGATGTGGTATGGTATGGTATGATGTGACATGATATGATATGATGTTATGATACAGTGTGATAGAAAATGATAGAACAGAAGATGATGGAATGGAAAGGAATGAGTGAAAGAAGAGAGAAGAGAGAAGAGAGAAGAGAGAAAAGAGAAAAGAGAAAAGAGAAAAGAGAAAAAGAGAAAAAAAGGAGAAGAGAAGAGAAGAGAAGAGAAGAGAAGAGAAGAGAAGAGAAGAGAAGAGAAGAGAAGAGAAGAGAAGAGAAGAGAAGAGAAGAGAAGAGAAGAGAAGAGAAGATCCCTAACAAGAAAAGATTAAAAATGGCAGAACCAAGGAGTAAACAGTAACCCCAGGGCACCCAATGGGCTTTGCAGCAGCAACCACCACAGTGTTGGACCATAGAAAGGATTCCCAACCAACCTTCAGTGTTTCTTAGCACCATCCCCACAGAGCTCAGGTGCAGAAGCAGATCACTGTAGGGAAATTCAAGAGAAACTCAGAAAAACACCCAAACCAGAGCACTTTGGAGAGCAGGGAAGCAGCTCAGAGCCTTCCTAAGAATAGTCCTCTGTGGTTTCATCCAGACCCAAAGTGGAGGTCATCTATCACAACTTTTCATGCAAAATTGTACTCTTGGTTTATGTCTCTGTTACCTGACAATTCTGTAATGTTAACTCTAATGAAGTAGCAGAAGGAAATCTTGCAAATTATCCCTGGATAAAAGGGTGTTGGGTTTGTTGTGATCCCCAGGGGTAGGCATCCAGCAGGAATAAGCACAGCTGCAATGTTCTTCCAAAACAGCCACTTACGTTAAATATTTGGTTCAGTGTTCTTCTGCAGATTTTGGATGAGCTGAAACCAATGTTTTTGTATGCTTATGATGTTTAGCTCTCAGTACACAAATCCCATGCCACAGTATCCAAGCTGAAGCAGGAGGGAGAAACCAGGTGTGGCTTGTGCCTGCCATTGAGTAGCTCACACGAAGCACATCCACGCTTGGAAAACAAGTAAGCACAAAGAACAGAAGGGAGCATTGCCAGAGAGGAAGAGGAAAAGAAAAAGGTTCGTAATTTCCTACTTAACTGAACCCATGCCTCCCAACCCATCTGAGATCCCCTTCTCTCTCCCTATTACCCAGGCTGCACACCCTGTATCGCAATAACCTATCTTTTCATCAGCTCTTCCTTCCTCCGGGTCTAATCCCTTCTGACACAAATGAGGGAGTTCAGGCTTTCATTAGGGGGAAGGCGGATTTCAGGCGTGCGGAGCCCCGCCGCCGAGCAGGGACCTGCTGGAGGGCTGCTGCCAGTGTCAGGTTGTTGAACAAACATCACCTCCTGCAAACCTTGGTCACCCAGTCAAGCGGTGGAGACAGTTTGCCCAGTAGTTTGACCTTTCACCTCCCCTTTACTAAATAGACCTAATTACTGCGTTTGTCTGTCATTTAAGCAACAAATGACTCCATTGAGGTCATCTGAGGGAAGCTGGAGTTCTTAGCTGTCATCTCAAGAGAGCTTGGCTAATTTTATCCTGCTGGGGAAGAAAGCCCTGTGAAATTTTGCTGGAAGGCTCGGTTACAATTGATGTTTCCTGGGAAGGCTTTGGGAACATGCTTGCTGCTCGAGAGGGCAAGGTATGCCCCGATGGACTCCTATGAATTCACGTTCATCTTCAAATTCCAGTAATTGTAAGGGTTATCCAAAAGTTTTGGAGACCTTCTAAAGCAAATAAAATAGTAACAATAAATAGCAATAATAATAACAACCACAACAATGACAAAATCAATAGTAACCCATGGTCTGCAGTTTTCTTCTCTCTAACCACATTTCACCATTCAAAACATCAGAATTCCCACAGCTCTAACCACTTTTTGTTCAGCCAGGGGCTGCGGCTGCCTTTGGTTTAACTGCAGTTCATCTGCAGATTTCAGGTCTTCCATTCTTGGCGAATCCCAATTGTGTGTTTTGTGGGTAAAGCAAGAAGTTCAGATGAAAGCTGTTAAACCTCAAGAAAACACAAAGAAACTGCAATGCGTGTGGAGAAAGACTGGGCAAATTAAGTCAGTGGCAGTGTTTCTCCTCTGTCTACATACTTAGCAGACTCCAGGTTAATGTGGCAGATAAATACAATGATCTACACTCAGAATCATGAAAACCAATCCACGTGTCCAGCCTGCACATGCACAGGTTTGTGTAGAAGTCAGTCAGAAAGGAGCAGAAGGAGTCCACCCCATCTCACTGCAGTTCCCTCAGACCCATTTCTGGGAGCAGTGAGCCCAACATCCCAGCAGTGGGACCCTCAGCTCTCCAGGCCCCCTCTCCTTGACAAAAACAATATTTCTGACTTCCAGCACAATATGCATGGTATCCACTAAGGCACTTCCAGATGAGCTGCGCCAGGGCTAGTGCTTCACCTCATTTATGGCAGCACTTTATTCCCCGCACTGAGCTCATCTCCTCATTTCCAGCTCTTCCCCTCTTGGCTGAATATCACAGCCCACCCTCCTCTGTCCTTGGGGTGACCCCTAGATCCACCATGAGCCCACCTCCATCCTTGCTTTGCTCCCTCTCAGGAACCTCCCCATTCCCACTGGGCTCCTCCTCCTGCTGTAAAGGGTCCCCTCAGACATCTGCAAAGCCTCTCCAGTCCCCTCTGTGAAGCTCTCCACCATCGTGGTGCCTCATAGATAATACAAAAGATGACAGCAGCCCAGACTGTTGTTGTTCTCATCATGCTAACATCAACTGAGCACTTCCTCCCACTTCTCCCCATCCATCCAGGGGCTCTTGGTGGAGAGCTGATGGAGCTGCAAGCGTTGCTCAGCCTCTGCAAAAATCACCTTCGGGGCAAGGGCTGTTGTTTTTATCCTGAATTCTTACAGCCCCGAGCACAATGGGGTCTTAGTGCAGCTTGGGGCAGCGTGCTGAAGGCAGACAGCTCGGCAGAGCCCATCCCATAACCAAAGGTTTGAAACGCGAGAAGATGGTGACGGATGCAGGCACGCTTGGCGCTGGGATTCTATCACGTCTTTCAGCAAGGCTTAGATTAAGTCCATCAAAAGCAGATCTTTTTTTTTCTCCCTCTTTTCACTCCCTCTTGACGGTTCTCATGGCGTGTGTTATCAACAAAATGTGATGTTCTCTGTAGTGAGGCAAAGAAATAGGTTAATTGAGGGATTAAAAGCCCGATTGCCATTGTGCTTCCCTTGCAGAGCAGTGAGACCTGGAGGTCTCCCAAGGGGTAATTCTCTTTCTGTAAGCAAACATTTGCTCCATCAGAGTCACTACAGCAGCAGCTGAGATCAGCTTGCAGTGTTATCCTGCAGCCTGGAGGCAGGAGGTGCGCTCAACTGTCTGCAAAGGGTTAAACTGTGACAAAAGGAAAACAAAAACACCCTTATCTGGCTGTTCTTAGCAGCACCTTGTTGGATTGCATCCCAACCCATCCCCGTGTGCTGCATCCATCGCACATCCCTGCAACACCCCCTTGCTGAGCCTGTTCCACTCATCCTCCTCCCGAGAGACAAAACTGAGTCCCGACACACCCCAGATATCCAAAGCAGGGAAAGGGAAGCCTAAATCCTGGCTCTCTCATGGCAGAGGTTTTTCATGTGCAAATAACGGGAGCAGGAAAATAGAGAGGTCCCTTTCTCATTACCCTGTTGCAAAATTTAAATAAACATAGTTTCGTATGCTCAAAGGACATTTTGATGAAAAGGTTAATGTTATTACAGGTGCTCAGAGGGCTCTAAAAGTCTTATATCACTATGCAGGCTGAAAATTTATAGAAAGAGACAGCGAACATTTTAATAACATCCTCCTCAGTTCCTTCACTGACAGATGCCCTGTTTTGTTAGAGCGCAGGCAGTATTTCAATAGCATGGAAGCACAGCCTTCAAATTTCAGCTGTTCATGGGAAGCAGGAGGATTTTCTCCCTTTTTCAGCCTGAGCTTTATTCTTGTTCCCCAGATTTTGTCCCCTCCCCATCTCATTTCTTCTGCCTACCAAACACCAGGTGAATGCTCCCTCTTCTTCTTAATGGGATGATGGATTTTGTTTGGCTTTTGGCACCTCTGTGCTGACAAAAGGGCTGCCCTCTGTTCATTGCAGGGAGTTGGACTAGGTGTCCTTTAAAGGTCCCTTCCAACTCAAATGATTCCGTGATAACTGATGTGTTTATGTTGTGTTTGGAGAGAGGCTCAAAGAGGCATCAACACCTTCCAGGTCTGCAATAGGGAAAAGGAGGAGCAGAAAATAATATTGTCCCCCCACTTCGCATAGACTGTCTCCATCACATTTTGTTGCAAGTTTTGGGAAGTGTGTACAACTGCAACCATAATATGCTGGGACCAAAGGCACAGATTTGTTCTTGTGCCAAAGAGAATGGGGACTTTATGTGAGGCAAGACCTTACGGGACACGGAGCGCAGAGCTAAAAGCCGTGAACAGACAAGGAACAATCGATTTGTGTTGAGGTGAGCTCAACACAAGACACGCTTTTCCAGAAAGAATAAATATTAATGGGAAAGAGTTGTCCAAATAAATAAATAAATAACAAGAGAGAGAAAAAAAAATAAAAATAAAGAGCATGGTGGAGCCTCTGAGTCAAGCAATGGGAGGACTGACCTCCTGCTGTCTGTGTACCCTTCCTGAATAAATATTTCTGTCGAGCACAGATAAGAGATTATTTTTATAACAAAATCAGCTTATTTCCAATGCTTCACTGGTGTTGCTTTCAAGACAGAATGCAGCATTTCAGTTGCTCTGCCTTGAATGGGCAAGCAGACGCTCAAAACAGAAATGGGCACCTTGATAAGAAAGTGGAAAGGAGATTATCCAGGTATTTATTTTTCTCCCTCTCACACACTGTTTGTTGCAATTGCATGGCCTTGTATTTCTCTCTTGTCCTGGTACTGACCTAACACCAATGGATGCACCTGAAAGATGGTGTCCTTGCCCTTCATGCATGGGGCTCAATCTCATAGCTGGAGGTTACTTTGTCCTTCCATCTGATGGTGAGCATACATGTACATTGCTGCTCTGCTTCCTCTCAGTCAGCAATAAAACACTGCAAATACGTACTTTTCATTTGTGAAAACAGCAAAAAATACATAACAGAAGACAAAGAGAAGGATGGTGGCTATCCAACAACCCTGGCCTGGAAACACAGACCATCTCCAGAGGAAGCTGCTCAGCATTACTGCTCACGTTGCTGGCTCTGATTTATAGATAGCCCCAGCTGAAGACTATTTACCCCATTTCCTCAGGGTTGCCTCCTCCCAGACATGTATTAATTAGATCCAGCTATTAGCAATGCACCTCCAGTTTCTCCAAGCTTGTGCTTGGGATACCTTTCAGTCTGTTTTAATGGATTCATGTCTTTTTAAACTCCCTCTTCCTTTGAAAGCCTTTCTCAAGCCAGAGAGGAACAAATCCCGTTGCTGTTCTCACCCGTGCTCATGCCCACATGCACAGTGGTCACCCATCGTGGCTGCTGCGGCTTTTCCTTAGTTAAATAAATGTCCTTCCCTCCCCATTTGAAGTGTTCCCAGTGGAAGAGTGAGGTAACGTTATTTTGTTATCTAAAACAACCGATGGGTTTTTTTTAAAGGATGACCTCCATGTGTCTGTGTATATACAGACACACAGGCGCATGCACACGCACATGCGAGCAGAAGCACACATGAAAGACCCCGTTATGAGTTTCCAACTTAGGTAAACCTCCCGTAGACCTCATTAAGCTTTTGCCTGGATTCAGCTCCAAGGTTCAAACTCCATCTGCTCCCCTCAAAAGATCTTTGTTAACAGGTTTTTTTTTTTTTCTCTCCACATTATGGCGCTGATTTTTTCATTTTTGGCACTACTCTGTTCCCATTCTCCTCTACAAATTTGGGGTAAATCAGATCCAAACGGGTTTGTATTTGTTGGAATGCATTGACAATTTTGGGGAGCAGCTTTGGCTGGTAGAGGGCTGTAGCAACTCGTCCTTGCAAAGGACTTTCTCTCTTTCCTGGTTCCAGTCTGGGCAGTAGGATTTGAGAAGGGTTTGTCCTCCCTGAAGGCATTCAACCCCTCAGATTCAACATAGAGGATAAATCTAACGGTCTCTCCTTTTGGAAAAAGAGAAAAGAAAAAAGGAAGAAAGAAGAGATAAAAATGAGGAAAAACGTAAAGAAGAAAAGAAGCAAATGAAGAATCAAAAGCAAAAGAACAAGAAGATTACAAAGAAAAAAGGGGAAAGGAAAGGAAAGGAAAGGAAAGGAAAGGAAAGGAAAGGAAAGGAAAGGAAAGGAAAGGAAAGGAAAGGAAAGGAAAGGAAAGGAAAGGAAAGGAAAAGGAAAGGAAAGGAAAGGAAAGGAAAGGAAAGGAAAGGAAAGGAAAGGAAAGGAAAGGAAAGGAAAGGAAAGGAAAGGAAAGGAAAGGAAAGGAAAGGAAAGGAAAGGAAAGGAAAGGAAAGGAAAAGGAAAGGAAAGGAAAGGAAAGGAAAGGAAAGGAAAGGAAAGGAAAGGAAAGGAAAGGAAAGGAAAGGAAAGGAAAGGAGGTTTTTTAAGGGGGGAGGAAAAGATAAATAAAAAAAATAAATTAAAAAAAGAACTAAAAAAGGAAGAGAAAAAAAGAAAAAAATGAAAAATGAAAAGAGATTAAAAAAAGAAACAAAAAAAAAAAAAGGATGATAAAATAAAAAGGGAATAAAAAGGGGGGGCGGGGAAGAAGAAAAAAAAAAAAAAAAAAGAACGAAAGTAAAACCCAGATGACTTGCTGATTTGCAAAACCACCAAAGGTTTGGACCTGCTGGTTCCCTTCCTACTTCTCTTCCCCCATCCTTATCTCTCCCCCTGCCCTCTCCCTTCCCCTCTGAACCTCGGGCAACAACCGTGCGATCATTCCTCTGCTCTGCGCGGACATCCCCGATCCCCCCGATCCCCGGTCCCCCCCGCAGCCCCCGGCCCATCCCGCCCGAACCGCTCCGGAGCCGGGTGAGAACCGCGTCGGGTGCGCGACGAGCAGCACTGCTCCCTTCTGGAGCCCGCAGGAATAGGTTGAGCAGCTCCCACCCCCCTCCCCCCCCACCCCAATCCCACCTCCCTCTGGAACCCCCTCGCACATCTCTTTCGGTACGAAAATGCCTTCTCCTGTCCCACCCGTCCGCGTTATCCGCCGGCGGTTGTTGAGGTTGCGGCGCTCGGTTTCACCATTATAGGGTCGGGAAAATAAAACTCGATTTCATGGCAAAGAGGGAAACCGCAGGGATGATGGTGTCGTGATTGGGGCTAAAGAGATAAGAGGGAAAGCAGTCCCAGATGCACGGGGGGAGGGCTGGGAGAAAGCAGGACTTAAAGTCAGGTTTAAACAGATGTTTCAAGGTCTGCAGTTTGCCAAACATTTCGTGTTCAAAATGTCCGGGTTTTATTTGAACCTTGTCTCCCCAGATGGGAAAAACCTGTTGAGATCAAATAGAAGCGTCAACCTGCCTCTTCCCCAGCACATGACCCTGAGGAGTATTATTTTTTTTACGTCTGAAGGTCTTCAATTAACTCTTTTTATTTTGTCGCTTCGCTTGCGGTCGTATTTCCATAGGGCGGACCAAAATTTCGGGGGGTCTCGCAAAGTATTTGGGTTGGAGCAGCAAAAAGCAGCAGGAAATGGAGAAGCAAAAAGAAGAGGCTCTCCTCGCTGGGCTGTAAACCCCGAGCGATAAGATTTGGTTATCGTGCAATTCCAGGGAGGTTTAGATAAGGCTGAGTCTGATTTAGTGAGATCCACCCGAACTTCCCGGTTCTCGGGGCTCTCTTTAACTGCCTCGGGGAGAGGAAACTCAAAGAATTTATATCACTTTATCAAATGCATTAAATAATACACGCATTCAGCTATCTGCTATAACCCCGGGACGTAAAAATCACCCAACAATGAGTGGTTTTAACCTACAAATGAATATTCCTGCGGGAACAACCAGATGGACGCGGTCAGCAAAACCAGACCTGCCGCAGAGGCAGATAACGGGGTGGAATAATGACCCTGCAGAGGACCAGGAATCGCCCGGCTCTGCTTCTTATCGCAGGGGTGGATTTGGGGGTAAAAGCTGCAATTTGAGGGATGCTGCTGGAGAGGCAGCTCGCGGCCAGGCTCGGCGTGTCAGCCCCCCCTCTCCCCCCCACCTCCCTCTCCCCACATCCCTCACTCTGTTTTAAAGGCGAGGAGTTATCGCTTTGGCAAGGGCTGTCAGGGAAGATGGAGGATGGAGGAAGGCTTTTAACCTCCCAAATGGGATTTAAAGGAGGGAGATGGCAGATTCCGCCCCAGAACAGTGATAGGTGAAACAGGAGGGACCTAGAGCCTTGTTACACACCCCAAACTCCTCTTGACTGCACTGTCTTATTTCAGAATATCAAATCCACCATCTGTTCTCTTGCAAGTATCAGACAAGCACGTATAAATACGAACACATACATTTACACATAGGAATGGAGGCACAGATCAGTGTATTAAACTCTTCCAGCACTCTGCGGAAGACAAACCAAGTGGAGCAAATAGAAATTGGTATGAAAATTCAACTGCACACTGGCACTGCAGCTCAGGGAAGGTCTCATTCCTTGCTTTATCCCAGAGTATCTGGGTGTTATCTTTCTACTCCCTTACTGTTTGTAAAGCAATAAGAATTTCCCTTGGCTACGTGGTCCTTAGTTTACACATCTATATGCGGCAGTTCACCCCTTTCCCACTCGAAATGCAGCATTTCTCCTTCAGATCATGTCTCCTTGCAAATCAAAAATGAAATAACCCAGCAGCCCTAAACGTATTTCTAATTTCCTTCAAACAAATCATTTTGCTACGCCTGGAAAGTACATTCTACCAAGGAAACGAGGGAGGAAGAGCTATCAAGATATTTCTTGGTCTCTTAATTTTCTATTAATCATAAGGATATCTTTCTCCTTTTACAATTTTTTTTAGTATTCTTCCTCCTCAGGTTCCTAATATCCACGTGATTCCCCTTCACTCAGCAGTGACTTGAAAAGCTCAAGGGTTTTCCAAGGAGTAGATGGGATGCAGAGATAACTGCAGAGCTCTGCACACAACGGTTGTGCCTACGGCTGCTGGACGCGTTTTCCAATGCTGAAAGCTCCAGAAATAAATGCTGGAGCTGTGCATTGCAGGAATGCAACCTGGGTATGAATGCTCAGTCTTTGCAAGCCTGGCAGGAAGCGAGTGTCAGGTCGGAGGGGATCAAAAAGACAAATCACTCCAACGTTTGCCACCGGGACTGCATGGAAATGAAGAATCCAAAAACTGAGGGTGTCACTTAATAAAAGCAAACACACAGTGCTGATATTTCACTCGTCTTTTCCGATTAATTAGAAAGGAGCCTTACTCAGATGGAAATCGGTGATTCCCTTTCGTTCCCATGGTGTTTTGGTGCAGGTCTAGTTATCTACAGACCAAACATTCACGTTCCTGGGGCAGAAGGATCTGCTGCTGGAACAGCCCTTCTCCTGCTGCAGAGAAGACGTGGGTTGTTGGGAGCTGCGCTGATATTTAATGGCATTTGGTGAAGCGCATTGACTTGTGTGCCCTGAATTTTAGCACCTAGCTCCTAATTGCCATCGGGGTGCATCAGCTAGGAGTGCATTTACTTATTTATTAAAGAGGAGCAAACTCATACCCCACGAGCAGGCAGAAGGAGTGGCAATGTCGGTGGGACAGCGGGAGAAAAGGAATTTGCAGTGACGCTGAGACAAAGCTCACCTGGGCTTGTGCGTGCCAAAAACTCATCCTCACGGGGACATCAGGCCCAGGGTCTGGCCGCATAATTATAGACACCGAGGGTGTGGAGGGGAAGGAAACAAAGCTTATATCCAAGCTGCACGTTAATAAATATGCAGGAGGTTATTCTCCCGTTTGAATGCATAAATCTCCCCCGAGCGCTCTGTACGCGCTTGGAATGCGAGGAGCCCGGCTGAGCCAAGGCGAGCCCTGTCCAAATTTCACTGCTTTCCAAACGATGCCTCATTTATTAGCGCAGGCAGCTCCGAATCTCCGGGGATTACCGCTGTGGCCGCCCAGAGCGAGATGAGCCGGGGCCGGGAGGAGCCCGCAATGTGCAGCTCCCATCGCTCAGTGATGCCCCACCGACACACAACCGTGTGTTTCTTGCACAGCGACCACATCAGGGTCAGAGATATTATTCTTACCGCTAAGATGAGGATATTTTTTTGCTAAGCGCTTTTCTCCTTAATTATCATTATTTTTTTGGCACGAGCGCTCGGTGCGTTTTGCGAATATTCGCTTTGCAAATGTTGAAGCGAAAGAGCAGCTCTGTTGGTTTAGGGTAACAGCGTTAAAATGAAACAGAAATGCAGGAGGAGGGGTTAAACAAGCCAGAGTGAATATTCCCTCCCTAAAAGCACGCGTCTTCCAGCCACCCCTTGACCTCCCCAGTAATTCCAGGTTGGGTGCTGTTGGATCCCCTCGCTCTGAAGCTTCTTTTGCTTGTACTTTCTTTTTCCCCGGTGACTTAACCCCAAAGAAATGCTAAACCTGCAGACCAGGTTGGCCCTCTGTGAAAGTGTTAATAGCTCTATTTGCAGCCAAAAAGACGGAGTCCCCACTCACACCCTCCCAAAAGCAGGGCTGTTAACTGGATACATCATATATGCGCATATTCGGATCGCTTGGGTTGGAGAGCCGCTCTGCTGACCTGCCCAGATCTCTTGATTTTCAACAGATAGCAATGCAACAGGAAATCAGTAACACTGAGATTATGCATTACAAATCAACTGCAAATTAATCTCATTTTATAATTGCAAGAGAACCTATCCTGCTCCTTCAGCATTTGAGCTTAGATGGAAGACACGAAGCAAAATTGTGTGTTATAGATGCATTAACTGCTTGAACAAAGACTTGGGTTTTAAACCTGTTTCTCCTTGTTTTGGCAGCCTGAGAGGGATGAGAGAGGCAACGGTGGCTTCTTGTTTCCCTGGCTGAGCTGTCTGAAATCAATTGCACCAAACTGAATCTTTGGAAGCCACATAGTTTTAGCTTTTGTATTCTCTAAGGTTTTGGTAGGACCCTCCTGGAAAACAGAAGGGAAATTTTTATAAAATCTTTATGAAAACATCCATAAAACCTCACTACACTTAGAGGTCATCTTGTTAGGAGGACTCCAGAGAAAGCCGTGGACCTCTTCTACCTTTGCAAACCTCCCTGCAGATTGTCAGCATTTCTGCAATCACTATTCTCTGCCGAAAGATAGCAAAAAGGAATATATCCCTGCTTTCTGGCCAGCCTAGCCCACAGAGGGGTGAGAGCAACCCTCTTGGGCCAGTGTCCTCAGCTGTACTTTCAGCACTGGGGAAGGATGCTCTGCAAGTACCATCCTGCTTTCCATCACCCGTAGGGGTTTCACCAGGTGTGGACCCAGTAGACCTTTTAAATCCCAAAACCAGCTTTTGGGAAGTCACAGGGATTTGGCTCATGGTTGGGCGTAGGGTTTTTTGAGGGAATTATTTTTTTGGGGGGTGACTATTATGCAGCCGCAGAGGGAATCGGTGCGTACGTGTGCTGCTGCACGCGCCCGCACTGCTCCCTGCTCCAGAATAGGACTCTGCAGCTAAAAAGAAAGAAGATTTTTTGGTATTTTTCCTGCCAATTTCAGGAAACCGTCCCAAATTTCCATGGCAAGGTAGCCTGCAGTAATTCACCAGGGAGAGGAAGTTGAAAGCGGATTGTTTGTCCCCAACTCCTCCGCGCATACAGACACACACCAGAGGAAGGCATTGGATGCCATAAAGTACGGCCATTGGGAAAGGGAACAGGAGTCGCAACATTGTTGGCCATTAATAGCTCTCCTCAGCCCGAAACAGAGCTCTGTAATTGTTAACAAACTCTAATAGAAACAATCAGCGCCTCGAGCCACCTCGAGCAGCATCAGAAGGGCCAGATCTAAATTTACATCTCCCATTTACTAGAAAGTGTTTTTGCAGTGGGAACCCTTTCAGCATTGTTTAAGGACGAGCTCTATTTAGTCTCCAGCAGGAAAAGCAGGTCCTAGGATTTCCTTGCAAATTACAAATAGATCCCACCACTCCAAAACGGAGTTAATATACAGCTCCAGCCCTTGGCTGCAGGAGGAGTCCCTGGGCACTGCGTGTGATCAAGGATGACGATCCTCACATGCACCATTCAGGCAGACTTTATTCTATTATACTCTTTTTTCTTTTTTTTTTTTGGCAGAGGTATTCTTGAGACATTTTTGGATGGAAAAAATTAAAAGGGGGGGAGGGAGAAGGAAAGGGGACTTGGGTGTAAAGTGATAAGCCATTGAGCTGCAGCTATTTGCAAGCCTGAAAGAGGAAAAGCTCTTAGAAATACAGAGGAGGTGGGAGATCGACGGTGCCAGGCTCAAGGATGGATGATACAGCAGCACCAAGAAGTACAAAACAGTCCTACAGCAAGAGGACTGCATGCTGCAATGTCCAGAGCATGCCTTCCTATACCTGATGTGCAATCAGTGCAATGCAATGCAACGCAATGCTGTCCTGTAACCAAAGTGCAATCTGTGCAGTGCAATGCAACGTAACGCAATGCAAAGAGGCCGCCGAATCCCCCAGGGATGCAGGGAGCTGTGTTTTGCTGCACATGCTCTGGCATCTCAAAGAGAATCAGATTGTCTCCAGGTGCCAAACTCACGGGGATGGATGCTTGTGTAATGCAGCTTCTTGCTAGATTGAGGCTGCTGAGAGAAGCACTGTGAGTGCCTGCAGCTGGGATTCTGCTAAGTGCACAGCCACCTGGATCAAGAAGGATTCCCATGGTCATTGTCACTGTGAGCACTGTGGCACTGACTCCTTCATACCACCCAAAACCAAGAGCTCCCAAAAACACCTCGCAGGGGCACGGAGCGCTGGGCAGAGGATGTGCAGCCATGTGTAATTCTCATCTGCTCCGACCCTCCGGGAAAGGAGCGGCGTGATTTATCTCCGCCTGTTCTCAAGGTATCCTTCCCATTGTTCGTGGCGGCCGTGAGCTGGGGCGGCCGGCGGAGGGGTCAGAGCCAAGGCAGGGAACAGAGCCGCGCCGAGATCACGCAATGCTCCCGCCGGTGGCTGCAGTAAACAGAATCTCCCGAAAGGTCACCTCTTCAGGCTCCCGCTGCGATTGCCAAAGGAAGCTGCAATCATTTTTCAGCCCTTTAAACGCCAGACTCAAATGTACTCAGTCACCGTTTCCCTGCGTGTTCCTGGTTTGCGAGGAGACCACTTAGGAGTCATTTCCTTGCCAAGAAAAGCCTCGCTTTCCTCCCAAACCCAGAATAGACCCTCGGCAAAGTGAGAGGTCATGGCACAAGGGATGCAGCCACGACTGCTGTCCGTAGGGCACCCTGAGGATGCGCTTTGCAACTTCAGCAAAACCACCTGGGTGAGCAGAATTTGTTCTTTCCCACTCAAAAAAACCCCCTCCATTGGCCGTGCAGGAAGGATGAGAAATCGTAATACCTTTCTGGGTGGAAAGGTCATTAATTGACTTTTTCCTCCACTAAATCATCAGTGAAAAATCCTACATTTCTCATCACTGCCTCCCAAACAGCACTTAGAAAACAACCCTTTGCCCCTTGGATCATGGAATCATACTCTCATTAAGGTTAGAAAAGACATCTAAGATCACCACATACAACCCCAACTCATCCACAGTCCCCATCAACAAGGAACGGGGTCTGTCCGTGCTGCCCCAGCCACAGTTCACGGGTCTCCCAGCCCAAGAGCATGGCTCAGTGTGAATTAAGTGCTGTCAAAGTCAGCAAGAAGGTCCCCCCTGTTGCACCGGCCCTAAATGAATAGCCACTGTGTTTATGTGAGCTGCCCGACAGATTGCTTTGCTCTTACCCCCAGCCCCAATGTGTGTCAATAAAAATCTCTGGGTTTCATTAGGCGAGCCCTGCCTGGCTACATAAATAATAAGGCTGTTGTCAGATCTCCCTATGGTGTGTAAGGGCAGATCTGGAAACCTGAAGGCCACGACCTTCATGTTTCTCAGCAGGGACTGAAACGCCCTCGGAGCCAAAGGAGTGGGAAAATGAGAGTCTGTGTTATGCTTTAACATGATACTGACAGGCAAATGCAATTTCTCAGAGTTCACTTGAGTGAGTACTGATCTGGTTTACAATCTTATGCGCCCAACGCCGGCCCTACAGCTGTAGTTCATGTGGTGCTACATGGGGGGACATGGCCCTGCAGTACTGAGGGGCACAGGATGGATCTGGGGTCTGGGATGGCTGAGGAAGAAGGAAGGTTGAGTAAAAGATCAGCTCCAGGAGGGGGTTTTGTGTCACAAGGTGTCACCGGGGTTGGAGAGAGCTGGAATGTACGCACAGCCTTTGGAAATAGTGAAGGTGAGGGGGTGTCTCCACCATGAGGTGACCACAAAACCACCAGGGCTTCTCGATGTGCACACCTGTCAACACAAATCTCAGCTGTACCGCGGAAGGAGAAGAGATGGGTGATGCTTAGCATCCAAAATCAGGCTGGGATGGAGGGAATGCACTGTGGGAGTGCTGGAAAGGGCCAGAAGTGTATATGGGCAAATGGCTCAGTGGAACTGGAAGATGCATTTATCATTCATTCATCCTGCCTGTTGCTTGAGGAAGGGCTGTAGTATGTTGATATGTGTATGCTGGCTGTTGAATTGTCCAGGCACACAGCTTGGCACAGGGCAGGGTTTCCCAAAAAGCAGTCAATGTGACCAAGAGCCCCTCCAGCCTTGGCATGGAGCAATTTACTCAAAACTCCCACAGTGACCAAGAGCCCTCCTGTAAGCCAGAGCTTCCCCCTGGAACGGCCAAGAGCCTTTCCATAGATCAGGGCTTTCCCAAAAGCTTCCCAAATGGCCCAGCATGGAGCATCTCTCCCCAAAGACAGGACTGATAACAGAGCACTGATACCTCACTGGAGAAAAAGAGTGAGATATGGGACCAATGGGCCAAACGACATGAGGAGGGACAAGAGGAGAAAGCCACCAGATGACCTTCTTGGAAGAAGCAGTGGCACTTTTCCAGCAGTATGCTGTCTCCAACAGAAGAATGCATGCCCTGCTCCCCAGGCCGGGTGACAGAATGAATCACCTCGGGGACTCGGGGGGGCAGGAGGCACTGATGGGGGCTCCCCCAGCCCCGCATGGGGTGAGCAGCAGCCATCGCCGTGCATGCATTGCGTGCAAAGCGGCGCGGCCCCGTCCCTGTGTGGTCTGGAGGGGGTTGCGTGTGTGGTCCTGCAAAGCCCTGCTCATCTGTCCAAAGGCTGCTAACTGCCTGCTGAATGACCACGTCTGTTTACTTTAGCTCTGTCTGCACCAACTGAACTCTGATCGCTGCCTTCCTCCAGCTGGGCCGGCTCAGGACCCCAAAGTGAAGGAGAGCGGAGAGAGAGATCTGTGTGTGAGGCTCCAAAAAAAGAATAGGCTGCAAATGGACTACAGTGTAAATCATGGCGAACAATTTATGGGCCATTTTCTCTCCCATCATTTCTTCTCTGATCCCCACCCCCTCCTCACTCAGACCAGGCTCATAAATTGCCCGTGCTGAGTGCTGGCAGAAAGGTTTTTCATGTTCCTGACAGATGCTATAAAAATATGCCTGTGTGTCTGGTGACTGTGTGTGCAGGGTGGGGGAGGGAGGGAGCTGGGTGTCTGGTCTGGGTGCTGCTGTGTGGGGACTCATGGGACAGCACAACAAGGGGCTGTGTGCATGGGGATGCAGGCATGGGAGCTGTGTTTTCATGTGCTTGCATCTACTGCAGGAGCAATGCATGTGTGGGGCGGAGGTGCATACAACACGAACCTATTGGTACTCAACTTAGCACAAACATCACTGCATGGCACATTTGTGAGCACACGTCTCACGTGTAGGTAGGAAATGGTTTTCTTGCAGCACAGGGAGAAATAATTTTGCATCAGGATAAAAAAAAAATAGCACAATTCTTTGGTTTTATGTATTGGATATTCAGATCAATCATTCCAAAATGCTCCATGATGAGCATTCCTTATTTAAATCCAAATCTTTAGGCTAGCACAATGTTAAATGTTGAGACTCAAAATCAGCTGTGCTTATCGATCCAAGCTGTGGAATTTTTCAGCACAGTGACGTTTAGAGATCAAGCAATGTGATTGCAATGGAAATAAACTCATTCCTGCCAGCCAAATTGCAAGGAAATCATGTTCAGCTACAGAATTCCTAGAAAACAGCTCTCTCCTTTTCATCACTTCTCCATATTCGCTTTTTTGATGTTACTCTTGCAAGAAGTTTGATGGGAAGCAGCAGCCTAGTGTATGCAAAGCGTTGCCCACCAAAGCCTGGGAGATTTATCTGAGAAAGAAACTTTCTGCCTCTGGATCTGCATTTTGCCCTGATCCACTTTAGTTTCTCATGTGTCTTTATCAGTGATATTTGTTCAAGTTTCTGCACCCATCTTTGCGTCAATACCAAGTTGAAAAGATTTTCATTTGTGGAAAGATCTGAAAGACAGCGAGGAAGGCACACAAGGAAAGAAACTGGAATTTAGTTTTAAAAGAATTAGAGCATTCAAAAATCTGTCTTTTCTTAACTGATGGTATAAATGTCTTTGCCACCTTCCCAACCCAACTCATTCCAACCCAGCCCAATCCAACTCAACTTGACTCAATCCAACCAAACCCAATCCAACTGAACCACATGAGCACCAACTCAGATTTATCTGTCCCGTAAAAAGGATCAATAAAAATAGCAGAAGAAAGGCACAAGGACGTGGTTGGGGAAAATTCCCAACCATGGGAAAGACTGCACTGAAAAGGAAAAAATAACAGACAAAACCCAAGCAACAACGTGGGTGCAAACACACATGGCAGAGTGATGAGAACACCAGAAAAAGGGAAGTGTGCATTTATCACAAGGTGCAAATGTGTCTGAGTGGAGCTTGGCTGTGTGTGTGCCAGTGGGGAGCAGTGCTGGGGACTGATAGCCGGGTGTTCCTGTGCTTTGTAGCCATAAGTGCCTCTGTAGGGAACAAAGCAGGGGAGTAAAAATTGAATTATCCACTTAAGGTTGTGTCAGCTTTCCATCATAAATCTTATTTCAGATGTTTATTACTCATCTGTAAAAATTCCTCCCAGCCTTAGCCTTTGCGTATACAATATGGTTTCAAAGCTGGAAACAGCTTTAGATATGTGTAATTTAATAAGGTACAAAGTTATCATTTGGGGCAGAAAGTTAATATTCTGTCTCACAGCTACAGCAGAGGGCTGAAGATAGGAACTGGTGGGAACAGCAGTTGGAGCTGTGGTCGTCCCACGCTGGAATGTGACAGTTTCCAGTGTGTCCCAGTAAGGGCTACTGAGGGACTGGGAAGGAGGATTTCAGTTCCAACCCCTGGACAGTCCAGGCATGCTGGCTCCTCACACCTCCATGTATTTTTAAGGAAAAACTAAGATCAAAGCCCCGAGCTGGAGCCAATGTGAGACAACCCTGCCTTGTGAAGAGCATCCTCAGATGCTGCCTGCCTGGGTTTTAATCAATCTTTATTGTAACAGTTTTTTTAAATCTGCCTTTTTCTATTTCTTCCCCCTCTTCTATTTCCCTTTTCCTTTTACCCCATTCCCAATTTCATTTTTAATTTTATTCTTATTATTCTTTTTGTGCTTCTTGCCCACCTTCTCCTTCCAGTTCCCTTTCCTCCTTTTTCCCCCTTTTCCTTTCTCACTTTCCCCTTTTCCCTTCCTCCGTTTCCCTCTCACTTCTTCCCTTTTTCCCTTTCCCCTTTCTTTTCCTAACCATTTTCTCCTTTCCCTCTTAACTCTATCCCCACTCATATTTTCTTACTCCTATCCCCATCTTATCCTTTCCCCTCCGCATCTCACAGTACCCACACACCCTTAGCCTCAACCTTCACTGCTCCCACAGCACTCAGTACACCTTGGGGGGGGGAACCAAACTGTGCCCAGGGACCAGAGTGAACTGGGGCCATGGGGCACTGGGCACTGTCCCTGACCCCCACATTGACCCCACTGACACAGGCAGGCGCCGTCAAGCCCGGCCCCAGTGCTGCCCTACACCTCCCCTGGGGCCTGCCCTGCTGGCCCCCGCTGACAGCCACACGAGCAAACCAAGAAAGGCCATTTTTGCCCTGCACCCCTCACCCACTTTACTCTTTATGGAGTCAAAAGGCAAACATGGGGACAGAAAACTGTCACAGAAAGAATAAAAATTGCATCTAACCAGTTTGTACTTGTCAGACTGAGGTATTTCTCATTGTATTGGGTCTCACATCCCAGAGCAAACCCTCAGCTCAGATGGGTCTGAGAAGAGACACAGATGTGGCACCAGAGGACACGAATGAGTGGATGTGGTGTGGTTGGGTTTGGTGGTTGGACTGGATGCTCTTGGAGGACTTCCCCAACCTTGATGTTTCTACCATTCTATGATTTGATAATTCTATAACCTCTATAATTCTACAAATCTTTGATTCTACCATTCCATCTTTCTATGGTTCTATAATAGAACTCCATGATTCTCTGATTCTACAGTTCTATGACTCTATGGTTCCATGATTCTATCTCCACCATCCAAACCCCAGATTCCCTCCACCAAACCCTCACACTGTCCCCTGGTACAGCCATCAGCTAGTGCTTGGCCTTGAGAAAGGCCTGAGATGCCCCCTAAAAAATTAAGGACATATTCAAAATGCTACCCATACAGGATATCTCTCTAGGTGATATCCTTATCTCCCCACCCATTCCTTCTACATTATCACTTGATGAGGAGAAGGGATTTCACAACAACAGCCCCCAGGTAGGAGGGGGTGACTACTTTCCCCCTCCACCTTTCTGTCCTCAGAACAGTTTTTTTGTTTTGCTTTGTTTTTTTTTTTTTATTTCACACATGCTTTGTCTGCTTTAGGGTTGGGGCTCTGCTTTTGGCACAGACCTGGGGTGCGAGAGGGGCCCCCATTCCTGCAGAGGAGGAGTGGGATGCTCAGCATCACCCACAGCAGCAAGGATGAGGGATAGAGGCAGCGAGAGGAGAGGAGGGAAGGGGAGGGAGGGTGGAAAGCTGATCCTGAAGTTTCCATCACGCGAAATTGAAGCGCATGTGCCTATAATGAAATATTTCCTCCCATTTCATGGCAGCTCAGTAATTCCTGATGGCAGGGAGCCTGGGAAAACAGATCCCCCCTGCTCCCACCCACAGCGCCTGACCGCACGGGCAGGGACAAACAAGGGCCTCATTCTGCCGGGTATCCGGAGCCCTTTGAGCATCCCTATGTTGTCCAGCACCGTGGGGAGCCCTTCACCTCCATAGCCCTCTGCCATCTCCTACAAACCCGGGGAAACCCACATCTCCGGGGTCATTTCCATGCTGCCCCCCACTGTGTCCCCAGGGCTGTGGCCAGACTGCCCCCCACCCTCCTTTCAGCAATAGCCACTGCTTTCATTTACTTTTGAATTATGTGGTTTTTCCAGCTCCTCTAAATTTAATTAAACTTTGACCAAAAAAACTCCAAGCCAGGGAAGAGAATAGAAAAGGAGTTTCTGTGCCAGAACAAGCATTGCAATAATATTAATAACAACAAAAAACAACAGCAAGTCCTTCAACACTACAGGGATGCGCTGTGGGAGCTCAGGACGCTGGGCTGGGTCAGGCAGAGCACCATGAGCCCACAGCCCTTTGGAAGTGCTCCTGAGACAGGATCAGTGCAGCTGGGGACACCAGGAAACTGCAGCAGCAAGGGGGTTTCCTTAGGAATTGCAGTTTCCTGGCAGACCCCTGTGGAAGTCATGCACCAATAGTCAGCCTCAGTTCCTGAACAACTGTTGTTGCATCCCTCGTGTGCAGCACAGTGAGTTTCTAATTGGAGCGTGTGCTTTGTAAGTATGTACCAACCTGCCCCACTGCTGCTGTAGCTGACACACATGGCTGGAGCTGCTGGATTGGACTCATCATATACAGACCTCATCCTTTACTGTTAAGCCATTATTTAAAAACAAAGCAGCAACAACAACCAACCAACCAAAAAATACCACACACACAAAATCCAAGGTACAGTTGCTCTTCCTTGTAAATATCAATTTTCTATATCCTGCTCTCATTCCATTCCCTGTTACTTTGATAAAGAGTTGGCCAATGTGCTCGTTCAGGCTTAGCCCCTAACAGGATGAGGTTAGGGCCACGTGAACTCCTTGGCTAGATAAATGCCTCCCTGCAGCCCCACACAGCAGCTCACACCAGACAGTTCCCAGGATGGGGGCAAGAATTCTGTGCCTGCATATGGAACTCCCCATCCTCAAAGACATCACACTCCTCACACCCAGCAATTAGCGACAAGCTCATTGGACTTAAAATGGTCCAGGTGTGGAGAGCCTCATCCACACTATTCATTACTGCATCCCTTATTATTACTTAATGAATTATTATTTTATTAACTCCCTCCAATAGGGTCATCAGGAAAGCAGGGGGGAATCTCAAATCCTGCAGCCCCACACGTGGCCATCACCCTGTCATCCACATGCTTAACGCACCGCAGCAGTGGGAAGCAGGGCCTTGGAAGCGCCAGGCTAACATGAGTTTGCAATGAGCATTACTCATTTCTTGGTACAAAACGTAATTGGGGGATTTCAGGACCCGATGCAGAAAGAGCAGCACGGGAAGTTGCTGTTATCCGATGTTTTGCATGGTTGCGGGGGCTCGTGCTTATTAATGCTCTGGCACTGATTAGATCTACGTTTAATCAAACGATGTTGGGAAAACAAAGCCTCCTAGATTAGAAGCAGAAGCGAGCAGAGAGGAGAGCAAAACACAAATTACGTGGCCCCGTGCAGTAAGTAGGGCCTTGCTCTTTTTGTGCTGGCGATGCTGAGAGTCTCTTTTAAAGGAAAGAACGATCTGCTAATTGTTCTTGAATTACACAAGGCTGCTCCGTGAGTGCACCAGAGGACTCCTTTTAGTAAGGTCAGATGGAGAAAAGCCTGGTGTACTCCCACAGTCCTCCTTTTGCTGCGGGATTCCAACTGTAAAGCATCCTGACAGCATCCCCACACATGGAGCCCGTTCCTGCTAGGGAAAACAGCTTATTAAACAGCCACTTGCATGTACATTCACTCCTCTGCTCAGCTGGATACCCACCAAAATATGCTCAAGTCAAACCCATCAGCATGTGTTCCTTGGCACCATGTAACTCTCCTCCATCTCCCATTCTCTTCCTATTTGGCAGCACAGAGCTTTGAGTTATCTCCAGCTCTCCTCCTTCTGTCAGCCAAGAGCACTGTGCAGCGAGACCAAGGGCTGCGGAACCATCCACCTCCACTCCTCAGGGGCTGGGAAAAGCCTCCTGGGATAAAAACATTCATTGCATGCATGCACTCAAACTATTTGCAGCCTTGGGTTTTGTTGTGCCATGGAGGGTTCAAGTTGGATCTTAGGAAAAATATCTTCTCAGAAGGAGTGGTGATGCAGCAGCACAGGCTGCCAGGGAGGTGATGGAATCAGCATCCCTGGAGGTGACCCAGAACCATGGGGTTGTAGCATCAAGGGATGCAGCATTGGACTTATGGATCTCAGAGGTCTTTTCCAACCTGAATGATTCTTTGATTCTATGCTTTTCCTTTGGATCAGCAAGATAACAGCTCCCCAGCAGCTCTCCACAGGAAACACTGGCCTTCTTCACACCACAGTGACAACTCATAGTCCCAATTAAATGGGAATTAGATGAATTATTTCACAATTAACACTAATGTCCATCATACATACAAGCTTGATGTGTCAGGTGTTCATGATCCCTATTTTGCTATACCTTCTTCCTTATTATAGTGTACATTCAAGCATATTTTATTCTTACTGCTCTCGCCTCTCTTTCTTACAATGTTCACTCATCTTTTTTTACATCAGCACATTCACAACTTCAAAAGAGGGAAAGAGCAGCTCTCTGAAGCCCACACCAGGAGCATAACCCTTCTGCTTTGGTTCTGAGGGTGGGTGATGCTCTGTCTGTGGTGTGCAGATCTCAATTCAACCCTCTCTCTTCTTCTTTAAAGGCTTTCGAAAGAAAAATATGCTCTTTTCTTCCTTCCACCCCCTTCTTATTTACATTTTTCCCCACTCAATCTTTTCTGAGCCCAATTGCTTTTCCTACTACCCCATCTCAGACTTTCCAAGTTTCTTCAAACTCTTTATTTGGTGGCTTACTGGAAAAGCTGTTCACATCTATAAACAGAGCTTACTCTTCCTGATTTTATCTTTCTCCTTTTTATTGTTTCCGGTTGTTAGTCGCTTTGGCTGATACTTCCACAGGGACTTTCCAAAGAAGAAAATCTAAAGTCATACAAAAATGCATCTGAACAACATCCAGGAAGAAAAGTAGGATCTGATGATAAATGGGGAGCATGACTACCTATTACTGGAAGAGATTAAGTATTCAGGAAGAAATTCAGGTCGGATGTAATGAGAGGTGAGTTCATCCTAAAGGTAGTCCACTACTGTGCTCGGGCATTGGAACATCAGAACAAGATGCAGCAAGAGAAGTGGCAACCCCCATAATGGGTAAAGCCCCCTACAAAAGGCTCACAAAACCAAAAGTTTACCTGCTTCTCCCCCCCAGGTCAGTTGGGCTAATATAAACTCTTTGTGCAGCACACAAATTTTTCACCCAGTTCCCCTGTAGAGCACTTCCACACTCCTTCATGATCAACATTTTAAAACGGATTTCAGCTGCACAGAGAACCCTATCAGCCCCAACACAGAGTTGTGTGGGGGAAAGGAAGTGCACTCAATCAGCTCGGAAAGTCATAAGCATCCCCCTGATTACAAATCCCTTAGCCAAACTCCATAGATTCAGTTACAACTTCCTCAGCAGTTTCTGTATCCCTGTCCCCTCTTCCCGATTCCCTGTTTAATGAAAATCCATTTAGTTTCTGAAGCCCCCAGCGTGATGAAGGAGCAAAGGGGCTGTGTTGAAAGTGAGAGTCACCTGTGAGCATCCCAACAGCAGCACTCAAAGCATCAACACCATTCCTCCCTTCATCATGGAATCATCCATAACCTGATTATATCAAGCTACACAAATTCTACATGATGGACAATAACAGGTCCCAGACTGCAGCAAGCAAGGACTTGCTCAAATACAAAAGCTATAGGCACAGAAATAAATGAAAGATGCTACTTACCTTCAGAAGGCCTCAGGTACATAGGGATCTCCAGAGAAATATCTTTGCCTCCACTGCCAGCCCTTAAATGAGATCTGGGAAGGGATGGATCTTGGCTCCACCCTTTCCAGTTACTCAGGTGTATTGCAGCTGAGCTCCCCTGGGTTGGCCCTACCTTCCTACCAGGTGCTCCATCACTGCTTCAAGCTGTGACATAGCATTTCCACTGTAACAAACTATAATGGAAAGGAGTGGGGAAATAGGTCTGGATGGAGGGGATTGGGTTATGCAGGGACACTCACAAACCAATGTGGATGTAAGCAGTGACAAAACTGACTCAATTTATTGTTCAGTTTATTAGTTCCTTCGCTGCAGGTGCCAGCCCCTGGGCAGCTCATGAGAAGTGAAATGGGAGTAACTCAGCATTGCAGAATCCAGCCCCCATCCACCTGGGCAGGGCAGCTCTTCTGCAACTCATTACACAGCTGAGCTCATGCACGACGCAGAGCTATTTTCCAAGCCTTCAGGTTAATAAAGCCTTCAAAAGCACCGTGAAGCAGCCGCTTTTCCTTCCATACAACCCAGGGCTTTCTTTAATAAATCCCATACCAGTGAGGTGGAAAGCGGGGCTGCTTTTCTGCTTTCTGGGCACTTCAGCTCATTTCATTCAGCATTCTGTGCTGAGACAGGAAAGGGTGGAGGGTTATCAGCTTGGGGAAAGGGATTTCTCTATCTCCATGGACAGGGCTCTTCCACTGTTCCCCAGCATCACCCACCCAATGGCAGTAGCCCCAGTCTGTCTCCATCCCTGCCTCTCCCAGATCCATGGCACAAAGACCCGTTTGCTGGGAGGAGGAGGCATCCAGGTTTCTGTAAACATGGCTTCAGCGCACTCCTGAGTGACAAATGGGCTTTGCTGCCCGTAGCAGGCACCGGCTGCCAAGTGCCAAAGTGGCAATCCGCTCCTCAAGGCACATGCGTGAGGCATCTGTGTGCACGGAGTTGCTGGACTTTTATGGGCATGGATAGGGGAGGCTTTAAGCACTCAGGATTTCTGTGCATTAGGACGTGTTGGCTCAGACAGCCCCGAGATTGTAGGTGCTCTGCAGAGGGCTGGCACGGAACAGTGGCTCTGCCCTTGGCCACGCCATCCATCACTGGGAGCTGCCACATTCTCTCTGCTTTCCAGCCTCCATCCTTAGGTGGAGGTGGCAGTGTCAGTGCCACTCTGCTCTTAAAAAATAAACCATTGGGAAATGGGCTTTTATAGAGCAACGGAAGAAAGACACAGTTGGAATCTGCGAAGCAATGGCACATCTCCCAGGGCAGTGAATGTGTACACCTTCCACCCAGATGCCAACACAATGCGTTGCATCAAAAAGCAGAATGCAAGCAGAACTGCAGGGATGTACAACCACATTTGCTGCCTGCTCTCCATGTTTATGTATTTTAATGCGAGGGAAGGATCTATTCCTGAATGAAGCTTCAGTGAGCAGAACACCATTTTGCAGAGCAAAAGGTTTGGATCAGACTGTGACAACCCTTAAAAGAGACTACCAGAAAAACTTGCCTCGTGTTTCTTGCTCTCCTATGCACCACAGCTCTGTAGGTGTCTTGCCTCCTTTCTTTGAAGGGAAATGGCAAAACTTGCATCAACATTACTGAGAGCAAAATTAAGCCCATTAGCTGTGAGTGCTCACAGGAAAACCCATGTGCACTTCTCTGCACGTCCCTGGCCAAAATCCTTTCAGCACGCACCTGCTTTCTGTTTGCTTCGGTGAAAAGCTGGAAAAGTTTTAACTTTACTGAAAAACAGTTCTGATTTCTCTTAAAAAAAAAATAAAAAAAAGTGGGGGGAGGGGAAGAAGAAAAGCACCAATTGCTGATTTTTTTCTCTCCTTTGGGTTTCAGGGGGTGTCTACAAAACCCTCCCGTTAAGCCAGCTCCATTTATTGCCAGTATTGCGCTCAACTGAATGAAGGTTCTGCGTGTCTTGTTTGTTATTCTGAGTCATATCACAAACATTTTAGCAAAAGGTCCAAAGTCTTGCAGGGAACACAGGGAAGCCAAAATCACCAGATGGAGAAAAGCACATCTTAAGGGGATGACATTTGGCATGAGAAGCAGAGTAGAGGTTTGGTTTTAAAGTTTGGTTTGATCTGCCCCATATTATATCACCGCTTGTGCTTTGCAGGAAATTGTTGAGGTTGAACCAAAATAAAGATCGAGTTTTAGAGCATTTTCTCTTTACACGTTCTTTTGGGACCCACATCTTTCAGTATGTAACCTATTAATTATAAATACATACACACACTCACATTCAATTCCATTATTTGGGCTTCATTTGACCCTTCAGAGGGAACCAGATGAAAGTAATAATCAGTTCATTCAGCTACAAAGCAAAAAGAAAAAAAAGAAAATAAAAAAAAAAGAAAAAATCAAAGCTAGATAAACATATCGTGTTCTTATGGAAAACAACAACAGAAAGGCTGCACTGGCAGGAGAATTAACAGGGCTCTTCCACACCTCCATCAGAGCAGAGCCAGGACCATGCCTGAAGGGGATACCTCGGGTTGTCTGGGTGGGTATCTGCCTGTTTCCAAACCCTAAAATCCAGTGTTGATGTTGGAATGGAGCAGGAGAGCCCAGGGCAGAGCCTGTTGGCACGCAGCAGCTGCTGATTCCCGCATCACCACACTGCGGACAAAGTATTGCACTCTGTGCACCACAGGTCTTGCTGATCCAAAATCAGGAGAAACAGGGAAAGAGAAGAAGATTTTATCTGCTGGAGGACTTCTGGTTTATTGGGTCTGACCCGGTAACTAGGTTAGATATCAGGAAAAATATCTGCTCTGGAACAGTGGTGACACCTTGGTGTGGGGAGGTGGTGGAGTCACCATCCCTGGAGTTGTTTCAGAACTGTGGAGATGTGGCACTGAGGGACATGGTCAGTGGGCATGATGGGATGGGTTGGGTTGGACTTGGTGATCCTAGAGATCTTTTCCAGCCTTAATGATTCTATGAGACTAACTGAGACACCTGAGAGCTAGGTAAATCAAGGGTTTTGCTGAGGATGTGGAATTACAACAGCTGTGAAGTCAGACCAGCACTTTTTGAAGCTATGTGGATATAAGGGTGCACAGTGCCTCTGTGAAGCTGGACACTGCCCTTCCCAAAACCCCACCATCTGCAGGACATTCCATCATGAGTGAGCCCTGCTGCCTGCTGAGACCAGAACCAACAGGGCTGTGCTTCCGGGGGATGGTGTTTTTATGCTTTGCAAAAATCCCAGAGCAAATCAGAGCTCCTTACTGTGCAATTATCTGGCAGAAGCTTACAGTGCAAGTTCCCAGCTGCGCAAACGTATGCATGCACTAAATCAATGGGGCTGAGCATGTCTGGAGGCACAAACACACATTTTTGGGGATTGGGATCCTCCTTCTTATAGGGAGGTGCCTCTGCCCTACCCAAGGCTGAGATTTCTCCGGCAAGAAGTTGAAAGAATGCGATGATTTTGCACTTTGCTAGACAAGCCCAGCAGGTAAGAAGTATGCTTTGAATACCCAAATCCTGCAGGAATCCCACAGAAAGTGACCATCAGTGCTCACACATCCATCCCTTGGCTTAAGAGAGGGACCATAACAGTTCCCATGGATAGAACAAGCCCTGACCCTTGAACTCTACCATGAGCCATGTCAGAATTTAAGGATGAAGCAGAAAACTTTCTTTTTTAGGCTCAAAACCCATCAAACCCATAGTTTCTGACCCTCATAGAGAGAGATGGAAGATGAGATACGCAAATAACAACAAAAAATGTTTTCAATCTGGACTGACAAGTATGGAAGGATATTTGTGGTAACAGAGAAATTTGCCACCCACTGCTGTAGCTTTGGAGTGCAATTTCTGCGGTCGTTCTTTATTCAGAGTTTGTCGCTGAAATAAACTAACACCAAAACAAATGCTGAACTACAAAGTGGGATTTCCAGATAATGCATTATTTCTTAGAGGAAGGAAGAAACCCCCCTTTTTCTTTTCCCTTGCTTCATTGGCCTTTTCATATTTTCCAGCATTTTTGCCGGATCCTCTGTAATTCGCAGCTATTTACTGAGCAATATTTTTGCTTTCCTCACACGCGTCCCTGTAGCGGGATCAGGTTGTTTTGCAGCAGTGCTAGAAGCTGAAAGCAAAACAAAAACAAAAGCAAAGATTGTTGCTAGCGATAAAGAAACCTCAATGACTTGTGTCAAAGCTTCGTTCAGCAACCAAAAATTTGGACTCTGGCTTACGCAAACTGGCCAAAAGCCACCTGAATTTGTGAAATTCAGCTGGAGTTTCTGGAACTCTCTGAAAGAAGCAGGGAGGGAGATATTTTGCTTTTTTTTTTTCTGGAATTTTCCACTGCCCCGGCAGCAGAAAGGGTTCCGGTCATGGTGCCGTGGGAAGAAGTGGAGGGGCTGCACGGTTGCAGCTTTGGGATGTGATGCTAACCCGGGTATGGTGTTGGCAGTTCTCCTTTGCCCTGACCATTGGGATCTGAACAGAGGAGTAAATGCAAAGCTTTTTGGTAGAGTTTGGGGGCTTAGGTGCTGTTTGATTTATGCTTCTGGTGCAGGAACCATGTACAGAATATGAAGTCATGGTGGTGATGATCTCCAGAGGTGGCATACTCTTGTTCATCCAATCCAATCCAAATATTGAATTTCATATCCATAAAATGATAGAATCATAGGATGGCTTTGGTTGGAAGAAATTTTAAAGACTATCCAATTCTAACCCCCCCTGCCACAGGCCAGGTTGCCACCCACCTGAAAAAGCTGTCAATGGCCCCATCCAATATGGCCTTGGGATGGGACATCCACAGCTTCTTCTCCAGGCAGCATCTAACCTAAATCTCCCTTCTTTCATCCTCAGAGCCCTCCAAGTGGGCTGTGTGCTGCCTTAGGGAGGTCACATTATTTCCTGGTGAGAATCAGGAGGTTTGCAAGAGAGCACTCATATGCTGCGAGCAAAATTTCCTTCCAGAGGGTTGCATGAGGTTTCTGACCACTGTATCTGTGTGTTCTTGAAGATGACGTATCATGTTACTAATTCCCCTAATTGCATGTCTGGGCTAAAAACAGACTGAGTTTTCCTAAGAACTTGCATTCTTAATAACATTACTTAAAACACTGTGGTAAATTCAAGTAAATTTTTAACTGATGCACTTACATTATAAATCAGGATATACATGCAGATAATGTTTACCTTAAGCTTGTTTATCCGATCCTGCCACTCATTTGTTCAGTGCTTTGCCAAAACACAGTGATACAAGATAGAGAGAGTGGAAGAGGTTCAAGCTTTCAGGGTCCTAAAGAATGGAAAACTTCCAGGAGCACAGTGCCCCAAAACAAACACATGTCTTGGCCTTTCCTCTGGACCCTTACAATAGAATCAGATGGTTGGAAAAGATCTAGATTCCCCAAATCCAGACCCATCCCACCATGACCACTGAACGTGTCCCTCAGTGCCACATCTTAACAGTTCTGGATCTCCTCCAGGGACGGTGACTCCCACACCTTCCTTGGCAGCCTGTGCCAATGCATCACCGCTCTTTCTTGAGAAGAAATATTTCCTAAAATCCAACCTGAACCTTCCCTGGCACAACTTAAAGCTGTTACCTCTCATCCTGTTGCCGTTGCCTGGGAGAAGAGGACAACAGCCACCTCTCTACAACATACTTTCAGGGAATTGTGGAGGGAATTGTGGCAATAGGGACAAAAAGATGCAGATTGAGGTTGAAGTAGATTTGCTTCCAATTGAGGAAAGTACAAGAGCAAAAAGCACCAGCGTGATGTCGGATACAGGATTTCTCCAAATGACGGGCTTGTCTACATGATGTCTCTAGGACAGACAGCCCTGCCTGGATGTATTTTGATGTTTTAGTGATTTTTTATAGCTTAAAGCATTACGAACGATTCTTAGAGATCCATGGGCAGGATGTGAGCCCACTGGGGAGCACTGCTGTCCCCTCCCTTGAAGATGGTTGGGGCTGACTCACCCCTGAGCAGGACCTGGCCTTGGCCATGGAGCGCAAGACGTGAGAAGGCACTTGACATAGAAATGGAGCAGTCTGGAAGGTGGAGTCTTCCTGGGGGAGGCCCTTGATTTTCCATCTCTCCTTCTTTTTTATTTTTTTTTTATTTTCTTGAATATCAGCCCTGAGATTTCCACAGAGGTCAGGAAATGACACACATGTGCATTTTTGCCACCTCCAGAGGGAATGGGGAGGTCGTTCCTGGCAGCGACCCAGCGGCAGTGAGCACGCACTTTTGGGAAGAGCATTATCTCACTGCTCAATGGCCCCTTGCAGAGGAAAGCATGTTGATTTTCTCCTCCTAATGTCAGCTCCCTCACTGTAGCACAAGGAAAGCACTGATAAACACTAGTCATGGATAAACTCATCTTTGGAAACACGGAAAGTTGAAGGAAATATATTGCTTGGGAGGCAGACAACCCCAGGGAGGCATCTTAGGGGAGAATTCAGAGGGCAGCCACCCCCTTCTTCCCAGTTTTGCAGTCCCCATCAGCATCACACTGCCGTATGACTGTCTTGCATAGAGGGATGAAGCACCTGGATGCTGGCACCCATTGATCCCATCCACATTTTTGTACTGAGGCTGATGGAGAGGAAACCTCAGGAAGAGTTATTTTGTTTTTCCTATACCGAAGGGAAGGGCTTAGCAGACAGAGCCAGCTCATGTTGGCACAGCAAAAAGTGCCCTCCAAGGTGTTTTCCTGCTCTCCTCAATTGCTCAGCATGACAGAGCTTTCTCTGTGGGCTGTATTAGTGCACACTTACATGTTGACAGTTCATTTCCAGCTTCAGAGGGTCAGCACCAAGGAATTCCTTCTTGTCTTGGTTTGCATTCTGCAGGGAGCTGTGCAGCCAAAGAGGGTTTTCTCCAACATGAGCCTATTTTCACATTCTCTGACCTCCTAAAGATGTGAAAGGCACAAATTCTGTGAGTCTTCAGTTAATCTTGGACATAATTAATGAATAACACGCACCCTTTTTCCCAGCTTCACCCTAATTCTTTGTAGCTCTTTTTAGGTTGTTTCCTTTCTAGCTCTCCTGACTCATTCATTGCTCCTGTTGTACCAAAATTCATCCCCATTCTTCCACCATATGGGTGGGAATTGAGCTCCCCAAGCCTTAAGGTGGGATTAAAACACTCCACCTGTCATAGGAAGGTGACATTCCCTTTCTTCCCTGCCCCACTTTGGTGTTTTTCCTCCTCCTGGTCCACTTGTGTGATATTTGAGATACAACAGAGAGCTCATTTCCAACTCCCCTTCTAACTGACATAGCTCAATATTGAATAAAAAGGTGCCTTCTCCTGTAAGCAACAGCTGTGGGATAGTAACAGAGTTCTGCAGGAGATGTGCTCTCTGTAGTGAGAGGTCAGATGTTTAATCAAAGCAAATTCAGTAGACAGTGAACAAAACTTGAGTGGCACTGAGGCTCAGAGTCCTTCCAAACTCCCTTTTTTCCCCAGTCAAGGCAGGGAAAAAGAGCCATTTGTTAGAAAAAAATAGTGTCAGAGAAGTTACAGATTACATTTGCCAATATTATATCATCAAAGCAAAATCTCTGTCAGATCTGTAAACAACAGCTTTTCACATAAATGTCTTCAGAGGCTTGGGTGTGCGCCTTTCGGCACAGCGTTTTTACATCGTGCATTCGTGGCAAGGGGAAAAGACAGGTGATGGGATGAGGGTTCTTCACACCAATCCTGGTTGTAAACCAGCATGATTTTTTTGCAGAAAATTCAAAAATGAGAGATTCCTATGGTTTCTGACTTTGCATTGTGAAATAGACAACATGGAGGAAGGCTTTCCTTTAAAATCAGGATAAAACATTCCAGTCTAGGGCAAGATTTTGACCAATTTGAGCAAATGCCTGCTCTCAAATTCCAGGTTTTGGGCAGTGAGTCAGGGTAAACGTGTGAAAGACCACTCCTTTCCAAAATAAGGTGTGGAAGTGGCCCTTTTTAGAATCTGGGGAGGGAATGCATGAGATGGCTGATGAGTGTCAAGGATGGGGACTGAAGTACAGTGCTGGAGTGAGCAACAGTGATTCGAAGTCATCCATTGCCTGTCCCCATTTCGCTTATCCAAGGGTCAGTACATTTGAGTCCAGATGAAAAAGAACTTCTTCCAGTTTTGCAGAGTACACCATCCCAGCCTATTCCTAAGAGTTGAGATTTCATTGTGTTGCTCTATTTTATTTTATTTTATTTTATTTTATATTTTATTTTATTTTATTTTATTTTATTTTATTTTATTTTATTTTATTTTATTTTATTTTATTTTATTTTATCCAGGGATTAGTGTTTTTAGGCTCCCGATGGGAGCTTAATGGGAGGGACACGATGCCTCACAGTATTGGGTCTGGAATTTCCTGAAGGATTTTCTGGGCACTAGGGAGAACACATGAGAAATTCGGCTCAACTGCTGTTGAAGTGACAGGGCCTATACAACAGTAGATTTTCACTTCTTCTGTATTTATAGCAAAATGGAAACAAAATGTGCTTTAAAGTAAACAGTAGTATTTTCAGAGTCAGGCTGGTTTTCTTGCTCTTTGGTAAGCTCCTCTAACCAGAGCTTCTCACAATTTGAGTAATGACAAAAAGGTAAAGATAGGAGAGTGAGATCTCAGCAGTGATCTGGTACTGATTTGAAGAAGGCTAACTTTTACCCTAAACCTTTGAAAATGGTGACAAGGGTCTTTTGGAAACTGCCAAACAAAGCAAAGCTGGTGGCTGTGACCTCTTCTCTTCCATTCCCCATCCTGAGCCAATTGGTTCTCCAATTACTGGGGAACCCATCAATATAAACCGCACCAGCATTGTTAGCTAACACAAATCCTTTAAACACTAAAACCACCGCCCAGGTATACAGGAGCTGGAGAATGTCTGTGCCAAGAATTTGATGTCATCACACTGCTTTTTGTTCCTTTCCTGTCACCATCATACAAGGAAGGTGATGAAGCATCATGACCACAAGCTGCATCATCAGCAGTGTTTGCTCTGTGCGCATTGTGGTTGCAGCAATACAGGGGACATCCCAAGGACAGGAGGGAGCCCGGTGCTTGAACTGAGATGAACTGAGAGCAGAGGACAGTAGGGAGGTGCTGGCTCTTTGCAAGCTGGACACTGTGGGATTACTTTTTGGAATAGATTCCTTGTGAATGAGTAGATCCTCTCCAGAAGTCCTTGGTAGCAGGAATGACCTAAAATCCCCCTTTGTTTCACAAATTTGTAAGACCCTAGCAAGCCTCTTCCCTTATCCCAGAAGGAGGCAAAAACTTCCACAGGTAAAACCCACTCTGTGTAGATGGAGAAACAAGAGAAAGAAAAATCCAATACTAAAAATAAAGGAAACTGGCAATCTCATGAGGTTAGGATGACCCGTAGTGGGGCAGGCCACACATAGCACCTGCAGAAGGAGGGAATGGGGAATGATGCCCAGGCCCAGGACACATCTGCCTTATTGCTTCATGATGTCCTCTTACTCATCTGTCTGACGCTTTTAATGCCTCCTGGACTTTCCAGTGTGAGTTAAACCAAAGTGTAGGTTGGGGTATGAGGTATAGCATCACTGGAGCATTCCCGTGAACCTGGACGTCATCACCCAATGCTGCCACGTTGGCAGAATCATGAGCTGGAAGGGTTTGGGAAGTATGACTCAGGCCACCTGCCTTTCTACATGCAAGCTTGAAGTCATAACATGAGAAAGCAGCAGAGAGAGCAGCACAGCCGCAGGTCAGCAGAGAGCTTTGCATGCAGAGAGCCACTCAGGCTGCCCAGGCTCAATGCTCAGAGCCCCATGTTCCCATCCTTGTGCAGCCCCACAACACGAGTGAGTGATGATGCGGGCTCCCCGAGCTTCAGGGCATACTAAATTGAGATGTGCATTTATTACGGTAAAAAATGTGGGAAATAGGAAGGGTTGCAATTTCCCAAATTACTTTTCTTCTCCCTAACAGCAGCTGGCAGCAAATATATTTAAAATGTAAATATTTAAATACTCACTCGCAAGCACAATTACCTTTTTTTTTTCTGTTCACAACTCGATCCATTCAGAGGCTATAAATACCCACTCAGGAAGCAAGCATCTATGCTGCTTTTTGGGGAGCAATCTGAAAATCCTCATTAATTGACGTGGCTTAATAATTCGTAGTGAGGACGGGTATGGAAAGCGGGTTCAGATGGGATTTTCCCTGCGTGTTTTAAAAGAGATAACGTGTGGCTACGCAATAAAACGCTGCGATTCGTGACACAGAAAATGATCGCGGTGTCCAAAGAGGACGACGCTTGTTTATAGCGCACGGATTAGCACCGTGAGGTTCCTTCAGCCTTTAGATTTCCCTGAGACAACTTCTCCCTGTGAAACAACCCCACCAAACGCCTGAGAAATGAACATGCTTCAGCCTTTCTATTTATTTTGATGAGCGGAAAGCAAGGAAAAAGTTCCTTGCCAGCAAGCAAGGTGGAGGAGAAAAAGCAGCGCCGCTTCTTCCCCTCTGCGCTGGCTGTAAAATGTACAGAAATGTAAAGCTATAAAATTTTTATGAGGGGTTGTTTTTATAATGTTTACCAACCTCATGCCTCTATGACGCTTTCCAGCAGATAGCGGTTTAATAGGGCTCCTATCACCCAACCGAGATAACCGCGAGGGAGAGCCCGGCTCTGTTTGCAGCAGTGCAGAGCTGCCTGCTCCCGTGCTCTGCGGCTTTGCAGTGCTTTCACCCAATTTCTGCCCCTTTCACTTTGGTAGATGTCAGCTATAACGTGGAACCTTTGCATCTGATTAGGAATTAAAAGCTTAAGGTAGGAAAGGAACACCTGAGAAATGTTACTTAAGAAAACAGCTCGGCTGCTGATAGCGTTATTAGTTTTGTTGCTAACTTAAACAAAGTTGAGCTCGGACTGAGAGTTCCTCTGAGCGGCGATTTTGTAAAGAATCCCATTACGGGAAATAACCTGTTCTATTTTCCTAAATTTAACCCATTTATCTCTTGCTGCCCCTCCAGAGAACAGCTCCAGGGGCAGAGAATATCCCCTTGTCATAAAAGAACTGTTTATTAGCCCAAGGTTCATCCCCTGATTTATCGATTCAGATTTCCAGCGCTCGATGGGCCGGGTGCGCAGCACACCAGCGTGCCTGTCGTATGTTCCCGGCTGACGTGTTTACAATATTTTTGATTTACACCTTCCAGGTGTTCTTTTGGAAAATATCACCACCTTTGGTTTACACATTTTTACAATATATTTGTGGCCGTCGGCGAGCTTCCACATTTGTTACGGAGGAGGTGCCAAGAAAGAGGGCTTTTCTTTTTTTTACTTTAACTTGCTGGCAAGATGCAGATTTTTGGCTTTTAGTAAAACAGAGAATTGATTGACTGAAGGAGTAAAACCCTCAAAGTATATATTTGGGATGGGACACAGTTATTTGCACAGAGCAAGGAGGTGAGTGTCAGGCTGGGGCTCTGCTGTGCTGATCTCAGTCACTCTGTAGAGAAGCCCATCTCCACCATTAAACAGTGAAAAGTGGCTGCTGAATTTCTGCATCTTTGTGTTTATTGGAATTGCAAAACTTTACCAGCTGGCAGAAAATCCGTGACAGGGGGTGAGATTGAATGAGGTCGATGCCCGTGGCTGTGTTTCGCAGCGCAAAGCTTTGCCCGTAACCGGACAAATGAACACGATGCGCTGAGCTCTGTCATTGTTGAAATGCTGCAAATAAAGTCATCCTCCTTCTTTTCTGTTTCATAATCTGTATGTTTAGTATAGAACCTAAACACCGCATTATCAATCCTATTTAATATCAGGCTTGGCTGCCAGCAGGCTCAGAAGGAGAAGCTGTCATTAATTAGTGGCACAAAGTAACTCCAAATATTATTTCTTTTTATTATTCGGAAGGAAAAACACTCAATTTGCACTGTGAGAATGCCCCTGTCCTTGATCTTTTCTCTCAGTGTGGTCAGTAAATGCCACAGCTTTACTTTTTGCCTTTCCCTACATTAGGGCAAAACATAGCTGGTATTTCACTAGTGCATTTCAGCAATGTTATTTAAAAAAATACAGATTTTATTACAAAAGGAGCCAAATCCTCCAGCACCTTTCCCAGATAAATCTGCATAAGGATCCACAGGACCTCTACCTGCAAAGAAATGTGACTTTGAAGTGTTACCTGCTGCTCCCACCGTTTTTGTTACTGAAGCTCTTCGCTGATTTAATTTGATTCTCAGCGCACTGTTAACCAGGTGGGCTGGGGGCTCTGATGCCCACTGTGTCAGAAATGTGAACCAAGTGGAGAAGCTGTCGGGAAAAAAAGCAGTGCAGAATATTTGTCACCCCATGGCTCAGGTGCTGTCCAAAGAGCCCCCCTGGGTGCCCCTGCTGTGGCCCATATTAACGGTGCATCATCAGCCTCGATGTTGCATGGGGCTGAAAAGAAGGAAATAAAAATACTGATTAATGGAAAGAAATGAATCTCTGTGTTAAGTGTGCAGTGAGATTGCGTAATGTACAACAGTGAGGAAATCTACCGATGCAGATGAATCTCCCCTTCTTTGCTCTGATATCAAAAACATTAGTGCTTCAAAGGTTCCCAGTTCAGCATTCTGCGTGCTCGATGGACACAAACACCAAGCAGCTCCTCGAGCCTTTTTCTGACACCTTTCCTGCTCAAGTCCATCTCCACAAGCACAAAATCTCACAATTCAATGGTAAACACTGGTTTACATTGCCGAGGTGGCTTTGCTCGGTATTAGCAAGCAAATTCAGCCATTGCACAACAGCGGTTATTCCGCTAATTTAAAAGATATTAATACATAACTTGGCTCCAAAGCCAGGAGAAAGGACGTGACAGTTGTCGATACTGAGTAAGGGGGCAGGCAGATTAGCAGCCTTACTTTTTAACATATAAACATCTGAGACCCGTTTCCTGTTAAAAAAAAAGAAAAAGAAAAAGAAAAGAAGAACTTAGGTGGATGACCTCAGGCAGGAGGGTTTTTTTTTTTTTCATTACCAAATGTGAATTGTACATCACCGTGGAAAAAAAATAGGCCACTCTTGGTGGTCTCGATCCGCTCTGTATACGGGAAAGCGAGAGAGAGAGAGAGAGAGAGAGAAAGGGGAGAAAAAAAGAAATAGAAAAATAAACTTTACCTTCTCGCTTTCAGGGTGGGCAATGCCATTTCAGCTTCGGGGTCCTCGGCTCTGGGAAGTGTTAGCGCTGTCACCGCGGCACTGCCGCAGCGCTGCGAGGAAAAACATTCCCCGCATTCCTCCTCCTCGCTGCTATCCGCGGATCCGTGCGCTGCAGGTTCACACCGCTACCATCCGCTTCCATGGGACGCGACTAATCTAAACCAGCGCCGACCCACCGTCCGACTCGGCAGCGAGGAAAAAACATTGACAAATTTGCTGTTTAAAATGCTTTCTACTCTTTCCAGTGTTTTGTTTTGTGTTTTTTTTTTAAAGCTATAAATACACCCCGCCAGCTGCAACATGTTGCGCGAAGCCAGCTTTGTGGACCAAGCGTCTTCTGACACGACGCGCTGTTCTGGCGTCGGGTTAATATTTGATATTGGGAGTCAATGCTGCGATATTTCTGTCCTTAGCGGTGATGATGGTGCTGCTATCCAATGTTGCTCCGAAGAGAGAGCTTGGAAAAGGGCAGCACATCCTCAAGCATCTGTTTAGTTATCCCTGTGTGAAAATAAAACCAAAAAATAAAAGCTATCTCTGAAGTTAGCGCAAAATTTATATTGAGGCACTGATGAGATGTGAGAGCCTTGGCAAGCGCATTATCTTTAAATTTCCTATTTTTTTCCCAATGTGTTGAGCTGGGGCGTGTGCAGGACACTGAGGTTCCCCGTGGGCTTCTGTTGTAGGGTGGGAGAGGTTCACGATGAGGCAGAACCTCAACCCAAGCGAGAGGCAGCACAGGCTGGATGTGATTTTGCCAGTGTATTCTAGCAGATTGGAAGCTTTTTGGTCAGCTAAACCTATACCCACAGCATTTCTGAGAAATCGCAGGTCTATTAGCTCACAATGGAATGTATCATTAAAATGTATATATAAAATGTGTATATGGTATATATATATATAATGTATATCTTAAAAATCTGCTCTACAAACAATTCAGCACTTACCCACCCGTTGATACTACTGCACTGTGGATCAAACCCACAGTTCGTAGCGATGCGGCACCAAAATTGTCCTTTTTAACCCAAAAAGACAGCGTCCAGGGCACTGTTCACGGGCAGGCATTTTGCCATGCCCTCACACCATTCCCCACAAATGCCAGGAGTTATTTCGGTAATGAGCGATTACTCCAGCATTAAGAAAATCAATCAATCTTCCGCGCGCTCTTGCAAATGAATCCTCATATTATCTGTATATGCCGTCAGGCAGGATAGTTTAGAAAATACCAGCCCCTATCTTATCTTGTCAGTTCATACACTGATGGGGGGGTGGGGGGGAAATAATGGCTGAGAGAGCCACAGGCTAGGATAATTAGTAAAATCTAGTGACTCGCTGTTTGTTTACCTTGCAAAATGAACTTTTACCCCTCCACCCGCCACTCCTCCCCCCAATTTTCACCATCTTATCATACGGCATTTGACATGACAGGTTAATGAGAAATCCCCCAAATTCGGCTTCTGCGGCTAATTGTAGCCGTGGTTGCTCTCTGCTTGATGGTCCGGCTCCTGCCCCGTGAAACCCGAGCTCTCGGGGGGATACAACGGGTGTGATTGCAAGCCTACAGAGACACTCACTTACAGACAATAAGTTTCTCTCATTACTCTCATTTCTATTTCTACAGGAACTAAGCCTATGCATTTTCCATGATTTCGTCTTGCACAAGCAGTGAATTAAAATGTAGAGGGTGTTTATATACATATATGTAATGCATTAAGTTTATAATGACTTCAATATAACCTGCTGTTACAGCCACTCGTGCAGGCGGCGTGCAGAGCATCGGACTCACTCGCAGTGCACTCCTTCAGAAATCCCAATTTTCGGACGGGAAGAATTGAACAATTTGGGCAACAGAAGACAAACAGTTGCTGTCAGCGTGAGTGGAAAAAGAACCACATGGCGTGCTCTGGCCATTAATAATCCCCATTGGTGTGGAGATCTGTCTGCCTTCGCACGCAGCACGCTGCTACCTCCCAGTTTTCCTGCTCCTTAGGCTTTCTCCCATTAGCTGATTTTATTTTGAGGGGATTCTTATTTTTATTTTGGGGAGAAAAGGCAGGAAAATGCAAAACTTGGGCTCGTTACACTAAAATCTTATGCCAACAGCCCAGGGAAATCAACTTCTGCTCAAATCCCATAGGGATAGGCTGAACATGGGGACGTTGAGGTGAGGGGGAAAATTCCTTTCTGCAGCCTTTCCTCCATGAAGAGACATTTAAATGGTCACTCTTTGTGGAAGACCCATGTAAAAGCCTAGAGCTTAGCCTTCTTCTCTAGAAATAATTGCTTTTACATCGGACAAGGCTGCTCAACCTCATCCACTGGACTCCTCTGACCAGTGCACGTGGTCAGACTCCCAGGAACACAACATTTGGCCCCGTTATGCATCAAATTTCATTTCCAGTCAGTGGATTTATTGACGTTATAATGGCCAGCCCACACAAACTGCAGCCATGCAGCCAATTAACAGGACAGACAACAACAGACATTTGAGAAGTTGCTAAACTTGGTCTTGAAAACGAGCTCGCTTTATCCTTGTAAACGGATCTTGTTCTGTCATCGTGCATTAAACTGGAAAGCTTCACATTGCAAAGTGGTACAAAATCACATCCTGATAACCAAGGCCTCACAGAATATTTCAACAGATCATATCGCTTGTGGTTTTTATTTTGTAACTGCAATGCAAATGCTAGGGTGGATTCCAGGACGAATATATTTGTGCACGCCTATATGAAGTTCTTGGTGCATCAGATTTAAGAGAGCCAGTGGCCATGGGGGTCTGATCTGTGAGTGTTTTACCCCCTGCAAAATGCATAAATTCACAATCAAAACTCCTTCAACTGTGTTTTTCGCCGTCAAAGATTGAAATGCAGAATCCAAATCTACTGAAACATTTTGGGAAAATTGAATTGATTTCATCAAACTGTTACCACCATCAAAAGACTTTCAAAGGTCACCACCTTTCTTTTTGACATGAAATGAAGCATTGCAGATAACGCAATGTATTTCTTTATTAAAAAAAAAAAAAAAAGTTCAAAGGTCCATTAAGGCTTCCACATCGTACAAAAGATTTAATTCACCGGAAGCCATTTTTCTCTCCCAATTGTTTGGAGCAGCAAGTGAACCAAACAATCCGTTATTCACACAGATCTACCCAGAAACATATTTCCCATGCCCAAGCTATCTATGCTTTGGTTTAACAAAAATAACTTCAAACTGGGCTGTTCTTAAGCACTGAATTTGCTCATATTTGAGAGTGTGGTTAGGTGATCTGGGTAGAATTTATAGCTACCTGCAGTAGGTGGAAACTAAATTGAGATGGAGAGTTGTACAAGAAAATATGCTGAATCTCTCTGTTCAAAATTCGGGTCCATATTCTGTACCAAAATCTCATAGCTCCAAGATATCTGTCAAAAGACACATTAGAAGAGGGAGAACCGGCACGGTCAGTCCATTTTCTGGTGCAATTGTCTCATTTTTAGTGAAATTTCCACTTTCCCATCAGTGTGGACATATCATTTTCTGGTGCAATCATCCCATTTTAAGAGGAATTTCTACTTTCCCACCGTGGCTTTGGAAAACAACAGCTTTCGGCGCTTTTGAAGAGTGCTGTTCACTACTCTTACATCCAGGCTGTCCAAGTTGCCCTGTGTAATACCAATGTTATTTCCTTTATATTATAAATAGGATTTGGGTTGAATATGAATAAACTCATACCCATTGGTATGCTTTGTAACTCTAATCAGTGCTTTCCTGAAAAAAAAGAAAAAAAAAATTGGGAGAATGTTTATCTGAAAAATAAAGAGGTGCTAATTTTATCTTGTGAAAGTGGATATCTCCTTACGTCCCTCCAACTTCGAGGAAGATAACCCGAATGGATTATATCATCTAAATCCAGCATCCTATGAGATCAAACAGAATAATGTACACATATGCCAAAGATGATTGAAGTATTGCTGGTGCTCACTTCCGCTTCACTAAGTATGTGTTTCATTGATATACGTAATTTGCCACCGCCATGAAAGAAATTCAAAGTCCTCTGTTTGTGCCAGTTGATTTCTATGATATCTGGAGGCTTTTAAAATAGGGATCCAAAATAGATGTGCCCTTGTCACCCCTGTGTTTAAGCTCTCTCCAACAGGAAATGGCACGGGTTCAAATTTTTTTTATACTGGAAGCCACATGTAGCTAGATAAGAATCATGTCTTGTCTATGACTAAGCATTGACATTTCAGTGTTTAAAATATAGTCAAAATGATCCATGGTGAACCCACCTGAGACTATTTTTCTTTGTCTAAAGTCCCACTTTCTAACTTCTTGAAAGGGAAGGTGGAGCTCTGGGGGTTGTGACATGACGATGTTATGTTAAGGAAATGGAAGTTTGCTTTATTGTTCGTGTTCAAAGACATGGCTGCAAGAGGAGGCTTTGCTACCGGGCAGAGCATCGCCTCCACCCGCACCAGCGTGGATCCCTGCTTTCTTCATCCTCACCAACAGGTTTAAAACACAGCATAGAGGGGATTTTTGCCAAATCACAGATGTCAAATTTAACACACTTGGGAAAAAAAATAAAAAGGAGAAATGAGTGGTATTTCCTTCGAACTGCTGGTTCTCCTAGAGGAAGGGGCAGCTGGAGGGGTGAGGAGGGCTGCGATGTTTATGAAGTGTGCCGGGACTTTTGAAGGAAGCTCACTGAAGGAGGACAGATGGTTTGGGGAACTGGCAACGTGATACCAAGCCTTTCACTTAGAGGTCGCCCAGTTCAAAAGCAGCCTAGGTCGGGGATGGCACTGAGCCATTTCCATCAAATGACTGTTTGGTGCTGCATGAGAAAAATGGCTGGTGAGGCTCAGCCCCCACGGCACTGGCGGGTTTGCATCCTGGTCTGTTAGTGAAGATGCATGGGAAGACAAGGAATGGGAATTCCTGATGCATGGGATGGGCAGAAAGCATTGGGTACTCATCCGGTGGCATGGTCCAGGTACATGGCATCACTTCTGAAATCCAAGAGAGGAGGCTACCAGGGGGGTGCTGCTTTGTCAGCATCCCACCTTACAAAACTGGCCCCACCCACAGTCTATCTGACCCTGTAAAGGAAAAATCTCCACATACAAACGTCTAATTTCTCCTTTTATCATCATATTTACACCAGGCAGACTCATGGACCAGCATCTTCTTTCATTTCATATTACTAGCAGTACTGCTATAGTGAAGAGAGGAGAGAAGTGGAGAGGATATGGTGAAGAAAAGGAAGGGAAGGGAAGGGAAGGGAAGGGAAGGGAAGGGAAGGGAAGGGAAGGGAAGGGAAGGAAAAATGCTTATAATATATAGAAAAAAAATCCTACACAAGTCAGTAAGCCACAAAATGCTTTCTATGAATGCTTCTAGATTTTTAAAGCAAAAGCAGCTGTTGACGGAATACTTCTTTTTTGCATAAATGTTACCCACAACTACCAGTTGGAATCCTACACAAATTCAGATTCAGAAGAGTTCAGTGCACATTGACATTTATTGGGAGGTTAAAGTTTCTCATGTCTTATGTATTGGTTTATGGATTCAGTAACTCATCGGCATCCCAAAGTGTCTCATTCCAAATTAAACTGCCACTATCCTAAGGTAATTGCACTGAGCTTGGAGATTTGGAATCCAGGGAATGCTGAGCTTCCTCAGCTAGGGTACTAGGTTTGGACCATTTAACACAAAAATATGCCAAGCTAATCATGAGTTTGTAGCACAGCTGGCAGCTGGTTTGTGTCTGATGTGGATCACTCTTCTCTTACATATTTCTGGTACTAAAAAGATTCAGGAATGTCCGCATCCAAAAGTGTAACTAGGCAAATATATAGATAAATTAGGCTGCTATGACTTTGTGTTTTTCCAAGTCTTGTCTATGCTGAAATCATTGACAGAATTATCTAGCAGGAGAAGGAATGGTCCTCCAACAGAACCCAGACAGAAAGACAATGCTGATTCTGTAAAAACGGACAGAAAACTCAAAGCAGGACTTCTCACAGCTCTGGACTCCATCACTTCCACATGCAGCATTGGGCTGGATACCAAAACCATTGCAGTTGATAAAAGTTCCTGGTAAGATTCAGCCAAATTTAGAGTGAGCCATAGACCTTGAGCACCTCTCACTGCAGTAATGAGCTGCGTGGGACAGGCACATGCCCAGCTCCATTCTTAGTGTATATGTTTTTATTAAGGTCATCCCTTTGTTGGCAAGAAGTACATGTAAAGAGAGGGAAAAAAATAATAATAATAAGGAGCGAACTCATGTCTGGCCTTGCAGGGGAATTTCTCTGTGCAAAGTGGTCATCCTGCCAGCAGAAGGAGCTCCAGCTAAAATCCTGGCACCGAGCTTTTGTTAACTGATGAAATCCCAAATGCTCCTGCGAGAAGGAAGATAAAAATGGACAGGAGCCAAGTTCGGGAGAGAAGAAAGGCAGAAGGAAGTCCCAGAAGGAGCGGGACAAATGGAGAGCACAGTTGGCAGATCCCAACCTGCAGGAACCTCAGCCCCACCTGGTGTCCATGCCCACCTGAACAGTGCAGTAGAAATAGGGCTGTTCCAAAACACCTCTGCTGGTTTCAAGCTTTAACATCAATCAACAGAGGAAAGACAAGTTATTAAAGAAAAAAAAAAATTAAAAAAAGTAGGAAGTGCAGTTGTTGTTACAGAGAAGTTTTGAGATTTAAGGAGGGAAAATAAAGCTGCACAACTCCAGGCTGAAAAGCAAAGTGCCTCCAGCAGGTCTTTGTTATACTAGTAACAATTAGCCCTTTTCAATTTAAAACATGAACATTTATGCCTGAACAAAGCAGAGTAACAGCATGTAGGAAGCACAAAATACTGTGAAATAAACAAGAATGCAGGAAGTACTGAATTCCCTAAATAAAATACCCTCCTTAGCTTAGAGCTGATAACGATGGTTTTCTGCCACAGGCTGCTACATGGGCTGCATTCTCCTGCATAAAGTTATCCATGCAAAGAATTAGCTTCCTTATCCTTTGTTTATATGTATTGATGATGCTGTAAAGGCACTAAAGAGCTCTGATAAGAGATTGTTATTTCTGAGTCCTGGAGACGCTGTAAAAATCTCTCCCTAAAATACGAGAAAAATCTGGGAATTGCACATTAGTGATTTGTGATGCCAACATTAACTTCTTCATTGGCTCTGAGGTGCTGGTAGATGTCGTCTAAGAAGTTTGTCATTAGAGCTATTCAGCCATAATCCTACCAAAAATAATTCAAAAAGGGAGGACATATTCTCCATTATATTGCCAGTTTACAATACCAGAATCAAATCAATGAAAGCAAACCTGAAAAATAAGAGATACTTGAAAAGAAGCAGCAACTTTTTTGGTGGTGTTCGTCTGATTTAAGATCTTCACATGTATATACGTGCAAACACTAGATGCACATGTACGTAGCAGAAAGAAGGAAAATATCTGATGGCTTTTTTTTTTTTTTACACAGGAAAAAGAAGCTATTGGAAGGAGCAAGCCTTGCTGCTATTACCCTCTCCGCAACACTTCTAAGGTTAAAGGAATAAAAATCCATCAATTTGTACAGCCTGACCTTGCAGTGTTGGTTTTTAGCTGAATTCAGATGTGCAGGATTAACCCAGCGAAGTTTACATGACATTGATTTAAAAGCTGTGTTACGGGACCTTCCAGCAAGTTACATTAATTGGAATCTTTAATCGGGCCTTGGGATGAAGAAAAAAGTTGCTTATCAGACGTGCAACATATGATAAACAGATGTCTCTGCGCATCAGATAAATAGAAGTGCAGCATGCATTGCTAACTACTGTGAGCCCATGGCTTGAACAGCACCAAGGATGGGGCCAGGAATCATTCCTGAGAGCCATGCTCTTTTTTTTAAGATGAAAACAGGACAGAGATGCCTGAGCTGGAAATGGGATTCCTCATCTCCAGTTCACTCTCAAGTGTTCCCCAGTCTGAGCCACAGGCTCAGGGTGACAGCCCAGTTGCCATTCAGTGGCTACTGGAAATATGTCCATGTGCATGGTTGGGCACCACAAAATGAGATAATGGGATTGATCAGGACACCTCCTTCACCAGAACAGGAGACACTGTCGTTGCTCCTCAGGCTCACGCGCATGACCTCAGTCCCCTGGAAAGTCCCACTTGAGCCCCCATGGCCCCAGCTGGAGCACACCCAGCGCAAACCAGTATCTGCAGGGAAGTTAGCTGTCAAATCCCTGCAGATCTCCCATGCACAACACCATTTTTCAGCCTCTTATCACATTGTTCCGCTGGGGCAGCTCTTCACAGGGACAGGAAAAGGGCAAACGGCCGCTCGGAAAGCCAGCGGCTGCCAAATTCTCCATCGCTTCCAAAGCACGGCAGTGCCAGGGTTTCACACGGAAAAGCAAGCCACAGCTTTTGGAGGTGAGTTTGAAGGCTCATTTCCTGAGTTATTAGGAATGAAATTCCCCAGAGAATAATGGTAATATTAAATCAGTCTCGGACAAGAGGCACACGAATAGAAGGATGTAACCCAAAGGGGCAAAAATTCTACCCATTTCTAAATAACCACGTATAAGTTCGTAGAGCAGGAGCTGTTACCATCTTAACAACAGCACAGATACCCTACCCAATCTATTTACTCAAAGAGTTTTTAGTTTTAGGACTGATTTCCACTGGGAATGCCCACTCAGTATCCACAAACATCACCCCAAGCGGCTCTCCAGGGTCAGTCTCACAAGGGTCTCCAACTGGGAGCCAATGCACAGCTCTGACTTTGGCCCATGTCTTTGGAGGATGTGCTGGGAGCAGGCTGTAATGTTCTTTGGTCTCTGGAGGAAGCCCAAATGAGAGCAGAACAAAGCTTTGATGCAAATGAAAACCTACAAGTGAGCTCAGCTAAATAAAGAAAAATGATTATTTGTTATGGAAACCAGTGGAGGAAATCTTGAATTAGTCAGTGTATCTTGACCTCTCTCTGCCCTCCTGTAAAAGTATGTCTTCTAAAAGTGTTTGGAATTTCAGCTGCCAAAGAGGAGAAGCTGTGGGGCATTTCCAGCCACCTGGTTCAAAACCCAAACAGTATTTCATGGGGAAAACCATCCCCATTGTACAATATGTATTTAAAGCAAAATAATAATGAGTAGACAGTATAACCTCTGCAGTTTTCAGTGGCTAAGTCCAGTCACCGCACAGACAGGAAAAGCTTGAGTTGATATTGTGAATGAACCATGTGGTAATTGTTTCCGTACATCCTCATTAAGATGAAAAGCTACACAAATAAACAACAACAAAAGCTGCTATGTACCAATCAGAGGGCTATTCAAAAAAAAAAAAAAAAAGGAAAAAAAAAGAAATATTTGGCTCTGGATACCTCTTCCCATGCTTCCCACCAGGATTATCCATCAGAACCAAGGCTAGGCGAGGTGGCACTGTGCCTTTTGCCATGATGTGTTGGACACATTTAGGCAGTGACAGTCTGGCACGAGTCTCAGTTGGGTATGAGTAAGCGGAAGGTGAGGAAGGACACGGAGAGAACCAGAAGTTAAAGGGAAACACGACAATTAACACCAGGGAAACTGCTCTTGGGGGACTCAACACAGACATAACATGGAGAAACCTCCTCTGGAGAGGTACGTAATGTAGTTGCCACCCACCGCATTTCCTCATCAGGATGAAGGAGCTCATTGAAAGGTTTTAGTGAATTTTTGCATGGGACAAGCCAAGGGTGAGCTCTATCCAAGAGCAGAATGCAAACCAGGATCCATATGGAGCAGCAGCACAAGAGCCCCCGGGTGCAGTCATCAGGACACCCATGTCCCCATCATGGGGAGACGCTCCCCAGCTGCCATCCACAGAGCCCTGAGGGTTGAGGGCTGCACCAAGAGCTGTGTGCTCCCCATAATTGTCCTCCTTATCAGTGTTGGTGAGTGCGCAGTAGTCTAAATCACACAGTCATGACACTGCACATGGCTGAGCAGGAAGAGCCCACTTGGCCTGGGTTAGATTAGTCTAATCCCACCTCCCTTGTTCTGTCATAATACCCCTCCGTCCCTTCACTCCCCATAAAAATATCCAGCTGGTGATTAAAATTAGTGAACTGTTGGCTCTAAGAAGAGAGTTGGCAGCTTATTCCGTGTATTTACTAGATATCTCTAAATGAATTCCCCGTTTACTCTGCAGCCCAATCCTGTGAACTGCTGAAGAGTATCAAGCCTTCTCTCTCTGCAAGGGGAGATAAATGAGGCATCCCCCCCCAGCAACCTGCTCTCAGCATCCACATCTTCCTGAACAAATGCTCCCTCATCAGCTGGTTGCCCTCAATATCCCCCACTCCTTTGAGAAGGTGACTGAAATGAGCTCCCAGCTTCTTGTCCCCACCTCAAGCCCAGAACAGCCTGCAGGATGCTGGAGCAGGGCACAGTGCTCTGGGAGCTGCAAAGCCTCTCAATGCCACATTCCCTCTGGAGACCTTGCAGAAACTCTGGGAACCCTTGGCTGGTTGGAGCCAGATGCTCATTAGTTTCCTTTGCAACCCAAGACACTCTGTGATATACTTCATCTCTGTTACTCCACTCAATCCTGACTGGAATTGTTTGAATCTAACAAAAGCAAAGCAAACACACAGCTCCACTGCTACACAAAAACGCCACATCTCAACTAACAACCACTGCACCACTCATCTTCCTCTCACACTTCGCCCAACCCAGGGTAGTATGATGGTTCCCGGAAAGTGTTGTTGGATTTTAGTAAAACTTGTGCATTTCTTTCTTTTTTTTTCTTTTTTTCCTTAGAAGAACATTCCAGCTCCACTTTGTCAGTAGCAGTGTTTGAAGCACTGTCTTTCCCCTCAGATATCCTCAGTCACAGAGCTGGAACTCCAGCGAGAGTGCAAGGAAGAGCAAGAACAATTTCACAGATCAGGCTGGTGGGCTGTTTTCTTATTATTTAGCCATGAAAACTTTATTAAAATTGTAGGAAGGAAGCGCAGATTTTGCCATGGTCTATACAACAGAAGAATTTGTTGATTTTTCTTATATATCTCTATCATAGCCACAGTAAATGAAGATCATACCCAGAGGGGATTTGTGTAAATTCATCCATCTACAAGAATACTGTGGAAAAAATAATTTACAAAGGATTTTCTTGGAGACATTCTGGGATACTGTCCCCAAATTTTTGCTTCTATTTCTTCTTCATTTTAGCTATCAAGTGCTGGATTCAACCCACCTGGAGGTACTTGTGGTACTTGGTGCACTCCTTAACTGGTCTGAGCCTTAGTTTCCCCAAGAACAGCTCTGACCTCAATGGTTAATTGCCAGGACACATCCATGATTGAGCAGTGGTTGCTTAGGTTGGTAAAGAGCAGAAGGACAGCAGAGATTGTACTTGTTTGATAACAGAACATAGGCACCATAGTTTGATCTTGAAAGAGAGTGGGTAGGAGAGAGATGGGAATGGGTTTGAAAAACAGTAAAGTAGATATCACAGAGAAGGGGAAACACTAAAACAAGAGATGAGAAGATGCAGTCAAATCATGTTCTGAGCAGATGTGAGGACATGAGATTTCCTAAGGTAAGGCAGGGGAGACATAGACTAAGGGTAGTCAAGAGAATGGAGCCAATGGGGCTGTGATGGAGTTGTGCCAGGAGAACTGCAGTCTTTCAGACCTGCTTTGAGGGAGTAAGATGTTTCAAGGGCAAGACAAAGGAGATGGATACAGGAGAGATGGAGTTCTCTTTTGGTACCTGAAAAAAAAACCCAGAAACAAAAAAACAGAATGGAGGTGGAAGAGGCTTGAAGGGTGACTCTGAAAGAATCAAAGTTTACAAGGGCAAAGCTTCCTGCTCCAGGAAGTCCAACACAAGAGCTGCACAGTGCTCATTTTGGGCTCCCCATGCCATCTCCCACCACATCCCACCGAGCACCAGGCCAGGCTTCCTCCTCTCAGAGCAAAAAGCAGCATTTTGTCAGGATTCCAGTACTCTGCTCATCAGCTTCTTATTATTTTAGGCTTCAAGCAATCTGGTTTTGGTATGTCATTAACTTATCAGCTAAGCCTCTATTTATCTGCATTCACCAAGATCTGAAGTTGTGATGTTTATTCCCACCACTCTGTGGGCGGAGGGAGATCTGCTGTGAAGATTTTCCAGTAATTTCCTTTTTGTTCCTTTTCAAAAAAAAAAAAAAAAAAAAAGCATTTTATATGGCTGTACAACTGTCATCTGGTCTGAAAGTAGGATAGGAGGGATGGCCAATAGCAGGAGTCGCAGCATGAATCACATTCAGGCACTAAAACAATCTGATGGGCACCGAAATAGTCACAGTTTCCAAAGGTCTCCTGGAATTCAGTGCTGACGTACTTTAGCCTCAAGTATGTGGTATGCATAGAAAATTGAACATGTTTCTGTCTCACACCCTTTTGAAGCTGATGGGAGACTTGGAAAGAGGACATTGTCTCAAATAATTGATGGGAGGTTATTATTTGAAGATTAAGAAAAAAACTCCCCAAACCAGAAAGACACAAGGAAGGGATGGCGTCCGTGGTTCAGGCGGGCATCTCAACAGATGGATGTGGTGATTTCTCAGGAGTGTCAAACAGTTGTGCTAGTCAGTGTGTATACCAGTAATAAAAATGGGAAGGGGACAAGAATTAAACCTTGTGGATCTGCATGACATGGATGAAATGGAAAGGGAACTCAATAGCCATTCCATATGTAAGCAATAGGAGTGGTGCTCATCCTGCCTATTTCCCACCCAGCCCAACATGGATATCACCCCAAATCCACCTCAAAACCCTCAAAATAAAAGCAAAATGTGAAAAATAAAAATAAAATTAGATTAAAAATGCAATGCCATTTCAGCATATACTGGCCTATCTTTGCTCACCTCGCTCTATCTTACAGCAGCAGCCTTCTTGCAAACTCAGCTTGATGAAGAGACTATGAATGGCATTTGCAGAGCAAAGGATAAGAGCTCTGCAGGAATGTGCAAAGGAGCTGCAAGATTTCTATGTGGTGAACGCAAGGGTGTGCAATGCCCACTAGTTTTTATTGTTTCTGGAGTTTCATGGTCTGTGCTTTCACTTTGCATTCAAAATGCTGAAGGCAGTAAACACGTTACCATAAACCACTCTGTTTGCTACAAAATTTCCCTTTGATGATCACTACTGGGGAGAACTTCCACTACTTTGAGACTTTTTTGACCAAGATGATGTGGATATTGAGCCTGAATTCAACAACTGTGTGCAAGAGAAAGTCTATAGTCAAGTTAGACAGAGGGGAACAATCTAAACAGCTTGTATTTTATTACCCTGATATGTTTAACTTTTTTCCACCCGTTTTTAAAGATGGGAACTGTAAGGTTTGCCCTTTGCAGCTGTATGAACTGTGTGTTAAGAGTAACAGAGCAGCCTCAAATCCCTTTGTATTCTGGGGACATTTTTCCAAGGCATTTTGTCTTCGTAACAATACCCAGAGCTCCCTAAATTTTGGGAAGGTCATTTGTTTCCTAGCAGATAGATTCCCTTATCCAGAGCTTACTAGAGCCCAAACAACAATTTATAAACTCTAAGCTCCTTTCTCCTTCAAGATGAAGTGCTTTAGTGTTGAAGCCAAACTAAATCTTTAAATGGTATAAGAGGCATTTGGATTTTTTTTTCCTACCCAGCTGACAGTAGGTTTACAGTTTATAATCTGGCCTTTGTAAAGGCATTTGTCAGCCTGTATATTTCATTTTAAAACGCGACCACCCATGAGGACGGACAGACAGGAAGCGTTTGTTCACTTGCACCAACAGCCCGTTTGAAGGTTGGCTGCAAAGTAACAGAATTTAGTTGCAAAATGCAAACTTTTCTTTTTTCTTTTCTTTTCTTTTCTTTTTTTTCCTGGCATTATCTTGCTAACATCTCATTTTAAAAAGCAGCCTTTGTTTACAGGGAGCTAGTCCTCCACTCTAAATTTGGAAATTCTACGTATTCTCCTAATCCGCGCGTCCTAGAGGGATACTGGCTGTGCATCTTTGACCTCATGAAAGACGGATCTGCTTTTATCTCCTCTCGCAGGGTCCCCAGTTTAACTGCCTCACCAAAGGAAGAAAAGTCTTAGCACTCAAGGGGCAGAGGGGAAAGGTTCAACATTTTAATAGTTTAGCAGAACAAATTCAACCTGAATGCGCTGCATCACCTCAACGTCATATTTTTCGGATGAGTTTCCATGTTTAGTGGTGATTTGGAAGGAGCCGTTGTGCCAAATCATGGTCGGTTTTGCGACTCAATGGCAACCTGTTCAAGCAGAAGGAGGACACCAAGTGATAGGGCTTCACTTTAAAAATGATTTGCCTCCATCTCTGGAGTCAGTGCATGCCTGTGTGTGTGTGTGTCCATGCCCAAAGCTGAGAGGGCCAAAGCAAGGACAAATGATAGGGGTTCATACATACAGTAACAGATAGAATATTGCATTCTTTCTCCCAGTATCACAAGTAACACTCACTTTTTATCTCTATTGCTCAAAGGTTTAAAGGGAGGAAATAGCACAGTTCCAGCAAGTGATAAAGCTTTCGTTTTTTTTTTTTTTACCCCAGTTGCAAAATATGATAATAAATAACAATTACCTTAAACTTTCATGTCCTAGCATTTAGCACTGCCTGGGCAGACTGTTTTAGGACATTAGAAGCAGCAATTTTTTGTGCACTATTGGCCTCCTGGTCTCCTAAGTAGTTGTAAACCTACTCTGTCCTCCCTACTGGGTTCCATTATTGATTTGTCACACCAGAGAGTCTTTAAACTTCTCTTTTTTTTTCTTTCTGTTGGCCACGTATTGAGAAATCTCAAATCCAAAATGAGCAAGAGAGCCATGTTGCTGCAAATTCCCAAACTTCCTGCACTGATGTAACTAATTAGTCACCCATCTCCACGGGGCACTATTTGGTCCTGGTGGGTGAGAAGCATGGGAAGGTGCATAAGAACTGTGTAGGACACTGAAATTTCCAAGAACTACCCATGTTCTATAAAAATAGTGCATGGAATCACCTGGATGTTAATAAAGAAGCCATACATGAGATTCAAGCATTGGGTAATCATTTATGTTAAATGATGGCAGTGATAAAAAGACAAAAGAGCCTTTAGGAGTCTCAAGCAAAGACTAAGAACATGATCCATGTCCTGGATCTGTCTTCACTTTCTTGGGGTCTTTTTGTCAGCGAAGGACAGGACCTTCTCTGCCAGACCCAAGTCCCTGGGCTTTCCTACACATGGAGCACTAACGTACTGTGTATCCACGTGTTGTGAATTTCACAAGAAAATGGCAATAGTTGGTGATCCTACCAGCACATCCTAATACAAGGATGTGACAGAGGGGAATGACTTAATGGGTGTGGTGGGGATGCGTTTGCAGTTGGATGAGATGGTCTTTGTGGTCTATTCCAACCTCAAAGATTCTTTGATTCTAAGGAGGATTCAGGGAACGTGAAGGTCTGTAGGCAGAGACTCAATGAGAAGACCAGGAAAAGAAATGGAACTGCATTAGAAGGGGAAGAGGAGAATGTGTGCACCATGGGAAGGGAAAAAATGCATCAGCCGGGGTATTTTAAGTTGTCTCTTCATGCTACAACAGCAAATGTCACCGTGTTTTGCCACATGATCGCAAGCTTGTGGCGTTGCCAAGAGTGGACCTGCTCTGTGTCCGTCTGTCCTCCCACTGAAAGCCTGGCTTTATTCTGCACAGATCTGGCAGGCAACATCAGTTTTGATGCATCCATGCATCAGTTTCTTGGCTGACAGAGGAGGTAGTTGGAGGGCAGGACCGCAAAGCATCCCTGTGGCAATGGGGCTGTTTCTCTCTGGCCATACCTGATCCTATTTCTCCCTCCAAACTTGGCTATTTCAGGGCTGGGCTGTGACCATCTGCAGTCACCAGGGTTGGCAGTGCATAAGCCTTTCCAGGCATCCTAGTGAACAAATACACTTTCCAAAACAGGCATCAGGTTTCTCGTGGTGGCTAATAGCTTAAGCTATGCTTTTAGCGATGGGGCTGTGCAATGTAACATCAGCAGAAGGAAGATTGTCATGTTCCTTTCTCACTTGTACACACTGTGCTGATTTGCACTGCACAAAATTCAGCTGAAGTAGGAAGCTGCATTTATTTTTGCATATTTACTCCTGGTCTCCTCTACAGAAAGAGCAGCAGGAAGCAAAAAAAAAAAAAGATCTACACTTTTGATGTCTTTAGACAGCAATGTAAACCCACGGCAGATGTTGAGGTTTCTCCCTTTTTCCAGAAAAATACCACTCTAGAAATAGGAAAAACTAATTCCTCTTGGGCTGCAGCATCCCTCTTTGCTGAACTTCTTCCAAATACATAGGTTTCTATCTGCCTCCCTTGGGGTACATCTTGGGGGCATGAATTCTAACCCAGTGATAACAGGCCAGACCATCAGCTCCTGTTCTGACTGCTGGCTGTGTTTTGGGGGGATGTGAATTCTGTCTGCCTTGCTGGAAATCTGAGTGGCTCTGCTAAGCTGTGACTATTGGGTCTGTGTTTAGGTTTTCTAGGAAACCTGGAACAGCCCGATTTTATAACAGCATCTAAATTGCTCTGCAGCATTTTAGTAAACAGTAAATTCAGTTTGAGATTTCATCCAGCAGACAAGACTACTTTTCCTCAATAGGGACCATTACTTTCTTAGTTTTAGCCTTAAGAATCCTATTCCCAGCACTCAACCTTTATTTATTATTTGTAAGGGGCATAGATCATCCTGCCTTATAACTGTAAATATTCTACTTGCACAGAACGCAGCACATCCTCTTTGTTTAAAACCCAAGCCGTGATGTTTTACATAAATTTGCTTCCCCTCCAAGCTGCAAGGTCCGAAAGATAAACCTGGGGGTATCCCAGCTTGGGGAGCCTTAACCAGAGCCCCAGACCACCCGGGCATCCCATTCAGGATGCTCTGTTGAGGGTTGCAAAGCATTTTATGATGGGAACATCACATAGGGTAGATATGATGGATGGGATGTACTTGTATAGCTGATCCAAATAATTTGAAGGGGCATCCTGCTAAAGCAAGTAGAGGAAAGCACCCTAAAATGATGTCTGAAACATTTATAAAAGATCAAATAAGGAAAATGAAGATTCGTGAGGCAACTTTTCTGAAGGAATGGCGTTGCACCTTGAGAAGCACTTCCATTTTCCTGGCCACATCTACCAAACTCTATTTGCTGTGCAGTGCATGCTGGTCCCCATGCCAACAGTTTGGCTTTAGAGGAATGATTTGTTTTTATTTGCTTCATTTCCAGTAGAATGAGATGTGGAGTTTTGCTGGCAGGCATGGAGAGGCATATTTATTTTTCATTAGTACAAAATGAGTCTGGTGATGAGACATCTTTTCAAAGGGAGAAGTTGGAGAACAGCTACTTTCTTCTGAAGGTTAGAATGAAGCACTCTGTGGTTTGTTTGGTTTCTGGATGGTTTCTGTCCCCTCCTCACTGTGAATAACCTTCATCCAGCCAAAGGTATGGCCAAACTATTAAGTTAAGTGAAATAGGGAAGTGAAAAGATCTCCCTAACAGCAGCAATGATAGGCATTTTTACACATCTACTTAAGGGTTTGCAGTGGGGATGGACAACAGTGATACTTAACCCATCTCTGTTCCCAGAGACGCTGAGAAAGGATCCTGCTGTCCATCTGAACATGTCCTCTGCAAGCCCAGCTCAAGCCAACCAAACCTTCATTTCCATTACAGTGGACTTTGGCACTCTGTTAGCCTCATCACCACCTGGACCCAATGGGAAAGTACACAGGGAGCAGACTGGCAGCACCAGTGAGATGCCACTAGGAGCTGGTGGTGGCCTAGCCAGGTCCCAGCACAACAGGAGGAAGAGCACAGGGGCTGAAGCAGCCATACAAGGGAGCCACCACCATCCATATCATTTGTTTGGAGCCACAATTGCTTTTTTTTTTGCCACATCCACTTTCCCTCTGGCCCTTGAGCATCACTCAGTCAGCACAGATGGGATGGAGAATGAGGGATGCTTCCCGAGTGATATCACTAGCACTGAGTAAATTCTCTGACCAAAAGTTAAGACCGAGAGAACAATCTGTGCTGCATCCTCTAAATGCCAGATCTCCATTTGCTCACAGCACTACAGGAATAAGCAGGGCACTTAATATCCAGCTGCTAAGTCATCAGGTATAAATATTTACAGAGCCCCATTGCAACATGCACATTCCTCCAGATGCAAGAGGATCCCGGTATTTCATGGCATTTTCACCTTATATAAAAGAATCCAGTTTTAGACACACTCTGCCTCATCAACCACGAAACTACAGGAATAACATTTTATGGAGGACACACGCATGCAACACCCGTACACAGCCATTCCCTCCCTTCTCTTCTTATTGTCTTGATTAAATGTCTCTGTAACTGCCAAATATCTATGTCTTGGTGGATCCCAATGAGATAATACAAAGCAAACGCAGAGCTGGCCATCTGATATACACATAGGCAGCATCCTGCAGAGGGGAAGGAATAACAGAGAGTGATACAAAGGGATTCAATGAAGAGTAATGGGGTGGAATTAAGAAAAGAGTAATCCCTCTCTAATGGCAAAATCTCTCAGAGAAGGGATTGCTGCTGAAGACAGCTCACATTCTGCAAATCTCCACAGTAGAATAGTTATGGTTGGAAAAGACCACGCAGATCCTCAAATCCAACCATGAGCCCATCACCACTGTGCCCAATAGAACACAAGTCACCAGTGGCTTCAGGGAGTTTTCCTTGATGGGAAAATATGGTCTGGGACTTGGGGACACCTCAGACTCCTCAAAGCCACCAAGGGTTCTGGAGCATTCCCAACTTTTCTCCCCAGGTGCCTATATTTAACCCGACTGTAGGCACTTGGTTATCTCCTGTTATCTCTGCTCTCCCTCTCCACACACCAATTACATTCCTCCCACAGCAGTTGTTAGCGCTGGGTTTGGATTGGTGAGTCCGTCACTGTCAGAACGTTGAGGTTTTGTCCTTTTTCTATGCTCAGAAACTTCCCTCCTTCAACTGTGGTGTGAAATGATCACAATCCAGCTCAGCCTGGAGCCAGGATCCGGGAAACATGGCAAGTTTTCAATGAAAATCGCATAGGTTGGCTTACTAAAAATAATAAAAGGTGCCGATTTCGTGCTGGAAAGGGAACAGAAGTTTGCTTGCAGTATGCCTGACTACCTCCTGTTACTGATTCCAGACGCCAGGCCAGGCAGGCTCTGGCTATTTTCACTACCGTGTTATCACTCCTCAATATGTCAGCAAATTCTTGTACAAACATGATTTTTTTAAAAGCCACGTTTTATCACTTCTTTTACATAATCATGAATGATAGTGAATCTAATCTGAATTGGGCTTGAAGGAGGCACAAGAACAATGAAGTGTCTTTACCACAGGGGAGCACATCGAGTGCTTTTCTTCTTCGAGCTGTGCATCACTTCATAACCAATTCCATTCAATGCTGAACGCAGAGATTGGTTTGAAAGTAAAACAGGCATCTATTTAGGCACCCGAGATTTGCAGTAGATCATCTCTGCCGTATGCAGGGAAGCCTACACACGCTATAATAATCCAACATGTAAGGATCACACCAGAGCAATCATCTCATCCAGGCAGAAGGAAATGGGGTTGCATTTAAAGCACAGCAGCTTAAGGATGGAGTGGACATGGGGAAGGCAGGACGGGTCTGTAAAACTCCTTATGCCTGCCTGAGATCACAGCTCATCTCAGCAAAGCCACTGCTTGCAGCAGCCCTCCCATTTCATTCTTTTTATTAGTTGTCTTCCTTAGGTCAAACAGGACAGAAACCACTGCTTTGAGTTATTGCAGAGGGAGCTGGCATTTGATGGATGGCAAAAGGCAAATCCGTTGCAGCGATCAGCCTAAAAGTTCATCTTTTCCCTTGAAAACTAAACGTTAAAGAAAATCAAATCTCTTCAAGAAATGTTGTGCAACATCCTTGCCCTGCTGAACCCTCTGCCAGTTTCACCAGTGCCTCGGATTGCATTTTTCATGGGATTCCTGTATTTGACAGAAGAGAAATGTGGCCTTTTGTCCCCAAAATACCATCTGCCTACAACAGCAGCTTCATAATTACAGCAGGACGCCTTTCCAAGACTGAACCCTAAGCAATCCCTTTACAATGCAATTTTGGCTGTATCCACTGTGTTGATGCAGATGTGAATGAACCTTGTGAGATCACCAGGTGGCTCTCGAAAGCTGGTGGCTTCCTATGTCAGGGATGCACATTTTCTGACTTCATCTTTAAAAAATGTGCCCACATTGCCTGATCGAGGAAAACCCCATCCACCCCTGCCCTGTCACCAAAGGGAGATTCTTCAGAGCAGCCCCTGCATACCAGAGGTAATAACCTCCAATACCTTAAGTCAAAAAGCCAAGCCAAGCTCGCTAGGTAATGCATTTGGGATTAACTTTAAGTAGGCTCCAGCCACTCACAATGCATCCTCTGGCAATGGGGAGATTTGGTCGGACTAATGCCGGCACTGAGGGATGGAGCCCACCATTGAGTTTCCCATCGCACGAGGATGCGGGGCTGCCCCCGCTCCCACCCCTCATGGCAGGGGGGCAGCAAGGGGAGCTGGCCTCACTCCATCCCAATGTGTCTGGGATGTAGACAGATGCTGTTTAGACAGGCTGATTCGGTGGGTGGCCGGGCGAGGAGACCGTGGCTGTACAGTTTATAGAAGGCTCCCGGCATAAATGAACTGTTGAAGACCATTGGAAGCCTCAGTGAAATCACAACATGCAGGAACACGGGGGAGGGAGGGCAGGCAGAAAAAGGCCCTTTCTGAACAGGGAGACAGAGGAAGGGATGTTTTGATGGAGTTTGTGAAAATTACAATGAGGGGGGTTTCACTAAAGCCTGCATTCATTAGCCCCCGAAGTCCCCACTGCCCCTCCCCCCCCCCCCCAAAAAAAAAAAAAAGTAAACACTCCTGTAAAAAAAAAAAAAAGCAGATGTAAATAGTTTCCCTGCATCAAGGATAAGGAACAGACGCAGCTTTTCCCTGCTCCTGTCTGGTCTTGCTAGGTGGAAAGCTAATATTTGAGTTCATGCTTCAGTGGGGAACATTTGTGTGTTAAGATGAAAAGTTCGCCAGCTCACCAGACAGCGTGTGACAATAAGGGACTGATCTGGGTTTTCCTGGGTTTATTTAGAGACAAGCCCAAGCTGACCTTTCCCACACACGCACACCCTTTGCCTAAAAGCTGAGCCATCAGATCCTGGAGTCTGTAAAACTCCTTGTGTGTTCAATATGACTGACTGTGTCAAAATCCTCCAATTTTCAAGGTGAATGGCCTTGGTATTGAAAGGAAATTCAGTGGGACTGGCCTCCTTCCTCAGTTGCCCAATTAACTAGCAGCAATCTGCCTGAGCTGATGGTTAAATGTCAGTGATCACAAACTGGGCCATCGTGTTGGGTATCAGAAAAAGTTTCTTCTTCCCAGTGGTGGGATGTTGGATCAAGCTGTCCAGGGACATGAGGGAGTCACTGTCCCTGGAGATGTTGAAGCAAAGGGCAAATGTCTCACTGATGGACATGGTTAGTGGGCATGATGGGATGTGCTGAAGTTGGGCTTGATGATTTTAAAGGTCTTTTCCAAACTTAAGGATACTACGATTCTATGATTTCACTCCTACATGTCACATCTCTGCTTCAAGACAAAAGCCAAGGGCCCAAAATCTTAAAATCAGTGAAAAATCAGATAATTTCCAAGACACAAATATTCACAGGAACATTTTCCTTTCCATGGGACATCAAGGTGCTGTAAACTTGCAGGAGAGGAGACTCCTGGTTCTATTCCTGTGCACTGGGGCTCCACAAAGCATCTGCTCTCCTTTAGGAGCATCTGACTGCTCAGCTGCCTGATGGTTCAGATGCAAAAGAGCTCTCTTCTCCCCTGTGTCCACCCCTCATAGATGCCAACAGCTCAGACTATCTGATAAATGCTGCTAGGAAGAGTTCTGATGAACTGAAGATGTTTCCTTTGCTTCCAAGGCAATTTCCTGCCTCCTGTGCTTGCCCATGACCTCCTGCTCCCTTGGCTACCGGCTTGGTAGCAGAAATGTTCAGAAGATTTCCTTGGGGTCTAAGTCCTGTGTGAGCTCTGGCAGCAATCCCTATGCTCATTTCACCAAAACTGACCAAAATTGTCAGGGTTTGGTAACAGCAGCAGGACTGGGAGCAGTGGGGCTGTGCACAGTGCCTTGGTAATGGCTTCTCCTTGGATAAAACATCTGTTCAAAAAGCTTGATGGGATGAAACTCTGCATCAAAACTATGGTCCATTCTGACAGCCTAATGATTCCAGGCCAGAAAAGAAGAGCTAAAATTGATCTGAAAATAATTTACTGCTCTTGAACCAAACCATGACAAATTTATCTCCAGAAGTTGGAGTGTTTCACTCCCTTTACTAGAATTTCAAGTGTTACGATGAATAATACAGGCATAAAAAATAAACCCTGATACTTTCTGTTTAAACCCATGTGTTTCTCTGCATCCTTCAGAATTCGTTTGCTTCCCAAGGTCACAAAATAAAACTGTCTGTCTATTAAAAAATGTGCAGCCTCATATTAATTAGTGACTGATAAAGCAATGGAAACCATCTTTCTCCCTACTTTGGATGGAATAAGCTGAGATTAGAACATCCAGTAATAAAAACTCCTCTTCATAGTTAAAAAAAAAAAAAGAAAAAAAAGAAAGAAATCAGAACATATTTCATCTGGTAAAGGTCAGCCCGCTTTAACTACATGTGCCACTGAGTATCAGAAAGTGGAATATTAAATGATATTAACACTGAAGAGGTATCTTCATGGCCATACATTATGCACTGAAGCAACGGTTCAAACATGACCTCATCTAATTGTTTGAAACATCTCCAGCTCCCCAAAAAGCCGCTCCATCATCCCGGGATCAATCCCTCTCCCATTTCTTCTAAGGGGAAATTGCCCGTCCTCTCCATTGCCTCGTTTAAATTGCTTGCAAGAAAACGAGCCATATCATCGGCGATTTTTCTTCTGTCTCGCCCCTGCTGCTGGTATGATAAGGAGAGTACTCTCCTTGCAGGCGACTCCACATTTAATTAGCTCCAGATGCAGCCTAATTAGTCAGTCTGCAGGGCGAGCATTGTTCTGTTGTCACTTGAGCCTTCCCTCACGGCGAAGTAAAAGGGATGAGATTGAACATGAAAACCAGATGCCGTGTGTGCGCAGCCCTGCTCTGGGCTGTCCGCGGCCATCGGAGGATCCCCGTAATCTGGGGGCTAAGGATAATAAATGCTGTGTTTAAAAGCTACGGGCATGGATGGAGCTCGGCATGGTTCAAGTAAGACAGTAGCATGTGCTGAGCGAAGGGGTCATAGCTTAAAACAACCCATTCCCACTAATTCTCCTGGAGAGGAGGACGATGCGTCGGACCCGCGCGGGGTTTCGGTACAAATTGGTTTGACATCTCGTGCTGTTGTGCACAGCTGGCTGGAAGGGCTGTGTCTTTCTTCACTGGGTTACACCCCTAATGCCTCTGCAATAGTGCTGAGATAGCTGTACTTGTCATGTCACATTTTGTTCTTTCCCTCTTTTTTTTTAATTCTTCCTACTGTGGAAGATTGGCTTGCTGGAGTTCGGGCTGCAGGGAAATAGCAGCGTGCAGAAAAATCAGGCTTACCGTAATGCCATCTGACACACTCATCGGCTTTACACGATTTGTACAAATCAGGAGCCTGAAACTCAACCAGCAGTCTGGCTTCAGCTCCTGGAGCAACAGGAGGGAGAGGATTCCTGTTGATGCAGATGTAAGATTGGTTTTGTCTTATAACATCAGCTGAGCAAATCTCAAAACAGCTGCTGGATCTGGGGTCTTCCGCATGTCCAAACACCCTTAAAGTGCCATGTTAGTGGCACAGAACAAGGAGATCTCATCTTCTGGGGACATCCATGGTGTATAACCACAGGAAGCACTGGCAGATCCAAATCATGAACATCAGTAACCTTGTTCTGCCCCTCTCCTTGCATTTCATGCTATGCCCTTGGACGTATGAATTGGAGCATTATCCAGGAGATGCAGGCAAAGCAACTGACCCCACAGTAAACGCCATGCACGGATGACTTATTGAAGAAGAGTGCCTGAATGGATGATCCCTGAGCTCAGGAGAACGGCTGTGTGGTTTGTGTTGCCTGTTTATTATGATTTTTGCATGAGGAACTGGCCTGACTCTCAGTAAATGACACGAACACCCAAACTGCTTCACTAGAAACCTCATCCAAACATCATGACTGTGTTATCACCCCAGCTGGGGAAAAAAAAACAAAACTATTTCCTTAAAAACAATATTTGGCTTAATTGGACGTGAAAACGATGCAGCACACAAGTCCTGTAGCTCAGAGGGACATAGCTGAAGAACAGGCTCCTTTCATTTCCCAGAGAACAAACAAATAGCAAATGCTTGAGCTCCTGCCGACCGCACCATGGGGCTACCTGGATCCCAAGCCCAGAGCCCCATTGCTTCACCCCTGGGAACATGGTGAACGTCTTGGGTGATTCCTCTTGAGGGTACAATCATGGAACTGTTGGAAGGGACCTCTTAAGGCCATCTGGTCTGACTCCCCTGCAATGAACAGGCACAGCCACATCTCCATCATTCAGAGCCCCGTCCAGGCTGACCCTGCACCCTATTGAATTGAAATCCCTCTCTTCTTGGCTGTTTCTGCGTGGTGAGAAGGAGGTTGGCTCTCTCTCGACTGAAATTCACACCCCAGTGACACCAGGATTTTCCTTATTAATACACTTGAACATTTTAACAGGTGCTACAATGAATTCACCAGAATAAGAACATAAAATCACTTTCATAGTCTGGAAAAAATAATCTATTGAACTTCTATAGTACATCATGTTACGGAAGAGACATCTGGCTCTTATTACATTTTATAAGGTTGACAGCAAATAAGGGCATTAGAGTTAATTTACTTATTCAGGGAGAAACGACTCAATCACAGAAGCTGTGATTACGACTACATGTTAAGGGAACTCTAAAATTCAATCAGACCTCCTCCAGCAGCAACCAGTGGCTGTGCCGGAAGATTTCAGATCGGATGTTAGCAAAAATTTCTTCTCCACAAGATCTGTGATGCAATGACACAGACTGCCCAGGGAGGTGAGGGTGTCACTGCCCATGGGGGTGTACAAAAATAGGGTAAATGTGGCGCTGAGGGATGTGGTCAGTGAGCATGGTGGGATGGGGTTGGGCATGGTGATCTTAGACTTCTTTTCCATCCTGAATGATTGTGTAATTCTCTGGTTTCACCAGCCATCCCCATCCCAGCAGCTCTCAGACCCCCAGCACATGAGGATGGGTGGTTTTGCGAAGGCAGCAGTGCAGTTAGAAACACAAGGAGTTCCCTGGCTGAGGCCAAGAGCGGGGACAGGATATTTATACAGATATCAAGTACATCCAGAGGTTCTCTCATAAACAGAGAGGGTTTCAGCAGGGATAGCCAATCTTCTGCTTTGGGCTAGGGCCAAGCTCAGCGCCCAGACACCTGGGGCCCAGGGGAAATGTTGCCTCTGGATGGGCTCACAGGGCACACACATCCTACAGCCACAGCCCATGCATTACCCTACGAATGCACTGAACTGGGTGGGCTATTTCACCATTAGGAGTCAGAAATTTGGTGTCGTTATCAACAGAATCATTACAAAATAAATAAATGGATAGGAAAACCCTCAAATCGTGTCAGTGTCCACAGGTTAAACAAAGCACATGCCCACAGCAGGCACCCAGGCCTCCTAGAGGGGAAATGCCCTGTATTTGCATGGTCTCAGGTTTGCATAGTCTTGTATTTTTCCAACTTTGCCTGTCAAAACCAGGTCTTATCCTACCCACAGCAGGGCTGGGAGAGTACTGCAAGGCAGGGAGCTGAGGAAAGCTGCTTCCCCTGGGGGTCATTACACCCTCATAGCACCTGATAGCTCCCAGGGAGCTTCAAGTGCCCTTTCAGCACCCTCCGTCCACACGGCACATCCATCCCAGGGCACTTTTTTATCACATCTCTCTGCTTTTACTTTAAATACAGCATGTTTTTTGTTTTGTTTTTTTTTCCTCCCCTTTTAAGGAAGCGATAATTCCTTCCCATCTCGTTTTTGAGAAACACACCTGAGCTTTCCAGCAAATTGCTTGTACGTCTCATTCCAAGGGATAGATACACACAGATACTCATCTGAGTTTTACTTTTTGGCAGAGATTTACTTTTTGCTGCCCTCAGCTGGAGCTCTTCGGAAACAGCATGGGAATGTTTTACTGCATCCCACAGGGCTCAGGCTTCCATTCCTGCTGCAAATGAAGCCCAAACGAGCTTGCTTCTTGGAGACAGAACAAAATTGTACTCTATGCAATCAATTCAGAGCCAGTTTAGCTAGTGTGGTGGTGATGAGCTGACTTGATGACTTTAGTGGTCTTTTCCAACATTAGCAGTCCCATGATTTGATGAATCTTTTTTAAATGGGATCTGTCAATTTCAGAAATCTATCTGGAAGATACACCTCTAAAACGTGATCTCATCCATAGTGTCAGGAATTAAAGCAGGAACTGTGAGCAAGTGAAAGTCTACAGAAGCAAAAATGCTCAGATCAGCATGCTATCATGCATGGGATGATCATCCCCCAAGTTCTGGATCTCAGTTCAGTTTCCCAACTTGGATTTACCTTGGCTGGAAGCAGTGCTTTGTGCTGCATACAGGAGGGGCATGGCAGCCCCCAGCCCAGCGTCTGGGTGGTGATTTATGCTCGCAGCAGCCGAGGTTCCAGCTTAATGCTCCAGCTAGTTTGCAGTAATGCCACTCAAGATAATTTTTGATTTAATCCATGCCACATGAGGCAGTGGCAGTACTGACCCTTGGCTTTTAACCCGAAGACCTTTGCTGTTCTGGCTGAAGGAACTACTGTCTGTCCCCTGATAACCCCTGTGACACGGCTCAGCTGGCTTTAATATTGCCTGCTGTTGTTTATTGATAAAGATGCAGAATCTGCTGGTCACGTTAGCAGCTAGAGGAAAGCACCCATGCCATGTGCTGTGATTAACCTGGCCCTGGGCACTGCAAGCTGGGGACATGGGGATGTCACCACCCATCATTTATTATATCAGCAGTGACACTGGGGAGCTGACCTACAGATCCAGCTGTGGTCACTGCAGCAGGTTTAGGGGCTGTTCCAGCACAGGATTGTTTCCAGAAGAATTCCTATGCCACTGAACCAAAGCACGTGTCTTATTTGACTGCATCCCATGCTGGCACAGACTGGGTTTGCTGGGCTTGGAGTTGAGCTTGCAGTTTTTATTTTAGATTTGCTTCCTTTCCCACCACCTCAAAGAAACTTTGGCTTTTCCAAGCCAGAAACATCACTATCTGAATCACAGAAGCAAAGCATCATGGAATCCCTGAGGTTGGAAAGATCTCCAAGATCCCCAAGCCCAACCCACCCCACTGGGCCCACTAACCATGTCCCTCAGTGCCACCATCCACATTCCTCAAACACTCCCAGTGACAGTGACTCTCTCTCCTTTCTGAGCAGCCCATGCCTGTGCATCACCGCTCTTTTGGAGAATACTTCCCAAAAACCAACCTGAGCCTGCAGCACCGGTAACAGCCCTGGCTCTCTCCCACGGCGTGCACTTGGCTTCCCTCAAAACCACAGGAATGAATGTCTGCTTGGAAGTATTTCTAAAGGAAAACTTCTGCCATGGAACACACCTTGATCTGAAAACCAGCTTGGCTGTCAAACTGCAGCACTGCACGGAGCTTTGTGCAAGGGAAACAGAAAGAAAAACAAAACAAAACAAAAAAACGATGCTCAGAAAGACCAGGAATCCATTAGGAATCCATCAGAATAGAAGGGGGAATCCATCAGGATAGAAAGGGTCTGCCCTGGGAGCAGGCTGATGGACACACACGGAGGAGGAGGGAAGAATTCGAGTGCCTCCCACCCTTTGCCCCACCAGATTCATCACTTCCATTCCCCAAAGCCCAGCAGTGATGGATGTGGGCAAGCAGCAGTAACTGTCCATCGTACAGCCTGCCCAGTGCAGGGGCTGGGCTGTATCTCCAGCAGAATTTCAAACTAGTCTGGGCTTTTAGAGAGAAATGCAGTTGGGAGGAGCCTGGCTGAGCACACAGGTGGCTCAGCAGAGGGATGCTCTGTGGGTTTATTGGGTCCTCGTGGGTCACTGGGAGGGCAGCTGCAGGTGAGATGCGTGGGGTGGCTCAGCTGTACTTGGCTGCAGATAACAGTGGACAGGAGACAGCTGTGCATGGAGCTGTCAGCCCGGCCACACAGCAGATTGGCAGGAGGGATATAAGCTGCTGACAGGCTTCCAAAGGGAGCCAAGCTTTCCAAAAGTTGGGTTGGCAGGTGATTAAAATAAGAACTGTCTTTATTGCTGGCTGATAGCTTCCCATGCATGAGAAGCTGCGTGCTGCCTTGCTCATTGTGCAAACCTCACCCTGGGCAGTGAAAGCCCCAACTACAGCTTTTAACCAACACTGTCAGCAGACCTTCACAGAGCCATCCCTCACTCCAATGGGGAGGTTTGATTTCTGCTGCCTCCCTGTCCCTCAGCCAAAAGCTAAAGGAGGAGCAGAGAGGAATGAACGCGATAAAACAAAATCACTATACATTTTTTTAATATCCATAAATCAAGTCTACAGCTTCAGCACTGCAATTTGCCTTCCCCTTGCAAAGCTGACTTAACAGCCGAGCAGGAAAATAACTTGCAGTCTCATCCATCCTGCTTGTGATCAATAAGATCAGCAATTAATTCTGGAAGCAAGCAGGCAGCGCTGCACTTGGAGCAGGCAGGCAAGACGCTTTCCAGGATTAAACAACACAACGAGCTTGAACTCTGTTACAGAAGGCAACACAGTTTTTTACTCTTGACTGCCGGTATAAATAAAACCCTCAGTAAAAATAGGTCAAATCGCTGGATCCTCAGTAGTAAAATGATAAGGAGATCTGCAGCTGACAACAGGATCTGAAGCATGGAAGCTTTCCAATATCAAAGAAGAGCCAGCCAGGCGGCTTACGTATCCCTGCATTGCCTGGCTGCGGTGGGAACCATTGTGTTGAGGTCTATAAACATCCAGAGTTTATCTGGGGCTGCAGAGGGGAAGGCTGAGGAAGGGATGAGGGAGTTACAAGCATTGATTGCCCTCATTCCTATGCAGGATGCTCAGAGTCCCGCAGGGTCCTTGGTACTCTCCACAGGGTCTTCATGTGGTCCCAGTTCATCAAACCTTTGGTGCAGTGAAGGGATCACATGCTAAGTGAAGTAGGACTTTGTCTCAGACTCAGACATTGTTCTAAAGACATTAAAAATCATGACAAATTAAACAAAACTTTAAAAGCCATAAAAATCTGAACAATAAGTGAGGACTCTATAACTATCCTCTTTCCTGCACATGCAAAAGTACTCTTGCTTTTGTTAAGTCCCTGAAAAGTGCCCACCAGCCCTCTGTGCAATGGGCACATGGGACTCTGCCTCCACCTCCCATTTCCAGATGGGAGACCTCTGAGCTTTAGTTCCAGCTCTTCAGAACAGGACCCATCTTTTCCATTCACAGTTGCATGATACCCACGGCAGTGAGTCCAGAGTCTGGATCTGGGTTCCCAGATGTAACAATAAGACACACGAGTGCCTGAAGGAACAACAGGAACTTGGGTGCAGCCACCATGCCCAACACTTGCAAAGTATTTATGTATACATACTAAAAAGAAGAAATAACAATGAAAGCCTTTTTTTTTTTTTTTTTTTCTTTTGTAAAGGTAAGCACAGAAGAAAAATGCGAGGGAAATGTTTGGCAAAACATGGTGGCCAAGTTCTGCTGAGGGATGCCAAGGAAAATCCAAACAATGGCCTGGGAGGGACCACAGCAGGGAGGAAGGATAAGGCTGCATTCCCCATGCCACAGGAAGGATTTGGTTTAAGAGGAACGGGGCTCCTCGGGAGATGAACCCATCTTGGGTGGTGGGTGATGTGTTCTACTGGACCCAAAGTGTTTCTCCATGGCCCACTTTAGGTCCCATCATCATCATGAGGTTTCATTTTTTTCCATTGTGGTTTGGGATTTTAACTTGTTTTGGTTTTGGATCCCTGACAATGCGACGTTTGCATGTTAGTTTGCCTGTGTAATTCTTTACTAGGGACTCATCCATCATTTTCCGAGTTAAAACATAGCTGCTTGTCAAGAGGAAGTCATTTGTCTCTCACGAGAGAGTCACCGCTCCCACCCCCGCCAACCACTCCGGCGCAGTGCAAGCACATCCATTAGCTTCCCTGGAAAATGCATCACCCGACGCCAGGGCCAAATTTCAGACTAACAAAACCTCATCGAGGACACGGAGGAGCCATCCCTGTCACTCTGCTCAATGGTCAGGTCAAAGCCTGACCTCTCTTTCCATTAAATCCTTAGCGTCTACATTTAAGAGAAAATATTTTGTGTTTTCTGACCAGATCCAACACCCTGATTTCCAGCCTCCCAAGCAGCCTGTAGGTCCTTGGTCTCTTTTCAAAGCACATCTTCTTCTCCCTGGTCACTCCTCACGAGTGACTCAGGAGAGGAAATGCCTCTTGGAGGCTGGAACAACCCTGGAAGAAACCCAGAGAGAAGCTGTGCAGGAAAGATGGAGCCTGAGGAAGCAGCCACTCATGCCATTGTGCACAAAATCACACCAAATGCCCATCCACATCCATTTTCTCCAAGGTTTAAGCCTATCTTCTACTGTTAGCTCTTTACCCATGGTCAGAACAGGAGTGCTTTCCTTACTGCAGATTACTGAGGCACATGGGACATCTCCCACTCTAGTACTGATCCAGGATGGTGCCGGCCCAGTTGGGCTCATCATGCACAAACATTTCCAACATCTCCCATTTATACAGGACCTTTGTGGGTCCTTTGGGCTGGGAATAACAGTGGGAACCATGCCTTCCATGGTGATAAACATGCTGCTCCGTGTGGCAACTACTCCATCTTTACTGATGTACCAGTCTTCTTCCATGACCAATGGAAGGAGCCATCAGAGCTCTTTCTGAATCAGAGAACCTCATTGCACAGGGAGATGCATGGGGCTTTGCTTCATGAACACCAGTGGCATAGATTTAGATGTTAAGGCAAAAAAAGTATCCTGGCCAGGTAGGTGCTTGTGGTAATCTCCTTTGGTGGGAGCCATCAGGCACAGCTGAGAGGAACTATTCACCAAGGTGTTCCATCATCCAAAAAAAAGCCACCTTGAAATTCAGATCTAGGAAGTTTCCTTTCATGTCATTTTGATTTTCCAGATCAGAAGAAAAAAAGATCACTAGTTCTATTAAACATCACATCAAATGATGAATTTCGGACATTTTTTTCTGAAATTTCACAGACAAATCCAAGAAAGATTACCAAGCCAAAAAGCTAACACAACCAACAAAGTAAGACTGCTTTAAATTAAAGGAAGATAAACTTTCCCCCTTTATCAGTATAGGAAGTGAATGTCATTTGTATCATAGGCATAGGAAATATAATAAATAAAAGAAGATGAATGAGGAACATGAGGAACCCTAACAAGTTTCAAAAGCCCATCATGAAATATTGAGCATATTTGAAGGCTCATTCCTGGAGTTTCTACAACAAAGCTGTGAAAGCAAATAGAGCTGAACCCCAGTGAGGTGCTGCTTGGAGGTATGGGTTGTGAAAGGTTTGGATTCATAGACAACAGCTCTATTTCCCTATGGCCTTGAGGAGATTAAGATAGGACAGCAGTGCAGCCTCACCACTGGCAATATAAATCCTAGAGGGTCACTCTGCAGCCATCTGTCAGCTGAAAGGAAGGGAGGAGGCAGGCTCATTTTCAGTAGTAAATTTTGGGAAGAACGAGCACTAATGGCTTAAAATTAAGGAAGAAAAACACAGGGCTAAATAGTAGGAAATGCTTTATAATGGTGAGGTCAGGAATACAATGGAAAAACCTGCCAGGGGAGGTCAGGGGCTCTCCAAAAAGCAAGAGGTGGAATGGAGGGGGCTCTGCTAGAATGCTCATCTCAATGGGAATGAAGATTTCTTCCCCCAGTTTGGGTTGAGGGAGATTTGGGGGTGAAATACATGGCTTCTTGCAAGGTTTTTCCATCCAGGAGCAAGGTGCAGAGGGACAGCAAGGCTCCAGTCCCTTGGAGATACCCCAAAGCCTCCATCCAGCCAGGCAAGCACAGAGCCAGCAAATAAACCAGAGATGCTCCCCAGCTGTTCCCATTTCCAAAGGAAAACAGCAGCCGTGAAAGAGGTGGAATCATAGGGAGGAAGAAAGGGGCCTTTCAGCAGAGCCCTGCCGGGGGGTCAGGATAGAACGGGGGATGCTCTGCACACATTGGGTCGCTGCAGATGCCTGCACAGGGTGGGTTTTTCAGGCTGTCAGGTTGATTTCCTCTCAGCTCCCCGCACAGACACCTGTGGTCTGTTACATGACACATCATTATATTTTTTGAAACTTATGGTGTCCATCATCACCCCCAGGCAATCACTGCAGAGCTGTGATAAATGATACACAGGCAGCTTATTATACACACTAAATCCTCTTCACTTGGTGGTCCAGAGGTTTACCTAATACATTTTATTCCTCTTCTGCTTGGATTTGTGTCTTGGATCCGTTTGATGCTCTATAGCAGACGCTGAATAGGTGCTGCAAAACGTGCTCACTGCCAGATGTGGCTATTTCCCATCATCTCCTATCTGGTGAGAACACAATTAGAGCTCTGATTCTTTTCTACACTTCTTTAAAACTTAACTGTATTAGAAACATGAAACAGCAGAGGCTGGGAATGCCATCCTGACAGCTCAGAACAGCAGAAAGCTGCTGGAATGGGACAGCAGCTGGATGGGAAGGCAGGAGGGGCTGCGACAGCCAGCTGAGATCATAGGTGGCATTTAGGAAAAGCCAGAACTACGTATTCTTATTGGAATTCAACCATTTGGAGGCCAGCACAGTCATTAACAATGCTTAGAAATTGAAATCCCAGCTTCAGGTCTTGCCTGGAAGGCAGTGCAGAAACATGTACTCATGTCCTTATGACTGCCCTCTCCTTGGGGAGTCTCTGCTGCTTTGACATGTTGTCCTAAACACCTCCTGAAGCATGCTGGTGAGGGCAGGAAAGTCTTCCTGAGCTTTACAATGTCAGTAAGTGCCAGTAACACACTGCAGAGGGCACAGCTTAAAGGGATGAAGCTTCTCATGGCTAAGGACAGCAGGGGAAGGGGGTGAGGGCTGCTGAGGATGCTTAAGGAAGAGGAAGGCTGAGCTGAAGGAAGAGGTCACAGGAAGTCAGCAAGATGAATCTGAAGGTGGTTGAAAGGGATGTCAGGGCTAGGTTTGGCCAAACAGAGAGGACAGAGGAGAAACAAGCCCCGAGTGACAGAGCACTGATGCTCCCAAGAGGAAGTCAGAGAATCATGGAATCATTCAAGCTGGAAAAGACCTCTTAGCTCCCCAAACTCAATCCCAACCAGGGACAGTAACCTCACCACCTCCCTGGGCCGCTTGTACAGAAAGGACCCATTCTGTGAGTGATAGGAGCTGAAAAGCAAGCAGGGAACACATCAACCTGGGGGCCCTGGAGGTGGGAAGAGCTCCAAACAAGCAGCACTGTCTGCTGGATGGCAGATCAGCTTTTCCTCTCCAAGAGCTCTGTTTCTGTTGCGCTCCTGGGGGAGGAGAGTTGGCCTGCAGCTCCAGCAGTAACTTTGAGAAACAACTCAGGAAGCAGCTTATTTAGATAGCACTGCCTGCTCTTCTGAGAAAAGAAGAGAAGAACATATTGCCTGTTGTTAATGAATGTCTTTTCCACAGCTGACGGCATTTATGGGGGTGGATCCTCCAAGGTCTCCCCATATCTCTGCTAAGGGGATGAATTCTGCCTCCACGAAGAGCTGCTCATTCACACACCCCCCCCAATAGGACAGAGTTAAACATCTCCTCTGGTTTAAATGGAAAATAAAGCAGGCATGACACATCTGTTTAGGAGATTTTTTTCCCCCTTATCTCTGAGATCGAAAAGAATTCCAGAGCTGGAAGACCAGAAACAGAGAGCAGCTCATTCCCTGCCAACGCATGCACGCTGGAGGAGTTCAGGTTGAGCACAAGCTCAGGGTTGGATTCCCCGTCTGCTGCTCCCACTGGCTGCAGAGGAGCAGTTCAGACCTCGATTTCTACCTTGTAGTTTGTGGTAAATAAAAGTCTTAGGCAGAACCCATTTAAGTGGTTTCAACTTGCAGGCCTCAGGCTTCCTGGAAGTTCTCTCTTGTAAAGAGAGCTGGAAAAGGATGAAGAAAACTGCTCCCAGGAACAAGGGAGACTTCAAAGGAAAAAAAATAAGCAACTTTGAGAGTGATCAATTTTTGCACCACAGCAACACAAGCATCTGCTGCTCAGCTTTGTGTCCATATTCCCTTTGCAGCAAGGAACCATTGCATGCAAACAGCACTTTGGGCACAAGCTGGGTTCACACCAGAAACCCCAATCCCTGAAGAGCCTGGAGGCTCAGGGCATGACACAGAGCAGGATCTCAACCTCCACACCTCAAATTGCAAATGCACCTTCAGCCATGCACAGACCCCACTGCTGCTTTCTCATTCCAGTGAAGGCCACATCTCTCTCCATAGTGTTTTTGCACATAGCAAGACCCAGCCAAGCCTCTTTTTACAAAGCACAGCCACTCTGAAGGAAAGCAAACAAAACTTAATAGCTGCTACCTCGTAGCGGTTGGCTCCACGCGCTCTGTTCCAGGACAGGGTTGGTCCATTACTCACACTGTTGGCTCTGGGAATCTTTATCGTGGCCGGGCTCTCGCAGGATCTGGCTGAGCGTGTTTCAGTAATGTCATTTCTGATCAAGGTAGTTCTCAGGAACGACTTTCAGCATATTACAGGTCAAGGTTAAGAGGGAAAGGGAAATTGCAGAGGGGCGGTGCTCGGAGTGCACTTTGGGGTGGTTACAAGAGTGAGGACTTGCTCTGAAATTAAAGGGGTTATTGTGACCCAGAAGAGGAAAAAGTAGATTTTGAGACACCGTTAGCAAACTGCAACAGTGTGCAGCTGTCTGGAAGTGAACTGAAAGCCAGCCTTAAGCCCATCCATGCCAAACTTGATCTCAAATCACCAGCTATTCGGTGCAGCCCATTACCGTTTTTTTGAGGAAACAAGCTGTGTGCTTGGAAAAGCAGTTTAACAGAGTCTGGAAAATCTCTCTCTGACCACAACCCATCTCCCAGCAGAGACAAAACTTGCACAGGCCTTCTCACTTTCTGCTGGTGCAGGCTAGGAGCAAAGCTGCCGTGTCAGATTGTAACTCACACCCACTCCCAGCTTGATGCTGCAGCATCACCTGCTCTCCAAGACAAGGCCTATGGGAACATGCTGAGTTTGCAGCTCTTTGTCCTGCTGAGGGGGCACAAGAGGCAAGATATCAGCTTTGCAAAGCAAAACAGCCATCTGATTTATCAGCATGAAACTAGCTGCCTCTGAAATGCTGAAGATTAACTCAATTGAACAGACAGCATCTCTCTGATTCGTCATCCTGACCCAAATAGAAGACAGTGCCTTCTGGCCAGGCAGAATCAAAATCCCAACATTTTCAAGGCTGGAACAATTCCATTAAACATTGTAAGGCCGAAGCTCTGCTCTAGGTGGTGGTTTATTGGGTTTCTGAAGCTGCCGGGGACTCCCAGTAATGTCAGGCTGAGTTGTGGCTGCTCATCACTTCAGAGAAAAACGACACTCTAGGGAAGCAGACTTGGCTCCTGGATGCTAGTGGCAAAACTCCCACAATCTCTGATGTAACTGGGACTTTTTCCTCTGCAAATACATGGAATTGTGCACAGAAAACCAGTGTCACAAGGCAAAAATATTGTAGGATAATCCTATGAGCAACCTGTTTGCCTGCCTCAGAGATATGAGAGGGTGGTATTGGAAGCTGAATACAGAGTTATAAAGAAAATTCAGTAATAGAGTGTTTGGACTGGTGGCTGCTGCCAAGCAGATTACTTCCCTTACCCCAAACTTATGGCTCCCTTTTTCCCTATGAAGTCTACCATGCACTTCTGTGTATACTCAACCCTAACCCTTCCCAAAGAGCTCACAAATCCATGGACCATCTCCAGGCAACAGTTCAGAGTGCTGGAAAGTAGCCTCAGATGAGGGAGAGTCAGGGTCCCAGCTCCAACCAAGGCTAATCAGCCCTACAACAACAGCCAAAGAAGACAGGCTCCCGGGAACTGCTGGAAGCCAGGAATGCCAGCCCCAGCTATGAAGACTAATTGATGACGACAGCAAAATTTGGCAATATCCTTTCAAATTCTCCCCATCAGCCCTGGTGGGACTTAGGGAATCCCAAATAATTGAGGCCCTGGGCAAAGGGCTCTCCCCCTCCAGCATCCCTGACCCTATAAGTACATGTGTAGCATTCACCCAAGCAGGACAAGCTGGGACATCACAGAGGGGTCATGACATTAATTTGTACCTAATTGAGTCTACTTGAAAACCTGAAACTCAAATGCTGCCTTTTGACTTTAGTTCCCAATCCAGACTCCCTTGAACTCCCTCTTCTCCCCCCCAAAAAAGCTTTCCAAAAAGCATCCAAAGATGAAAAATCCTGCTGCTCCCAGAGGAATGGCCCCAAAATATCACAATCCAGCTGCAGAAATGGAAGGAAAAGGCACTTCCAGGTGTAGGAAGGACAGACAAAAGTGAGAACTTAGCTAGGAAGAGATGCTCAACCAAGATATCACCTCTGTCTTCAACATCTGGGTTGTTGCCACCTAGTACCCCACAGAGAGCCCCAGTAGCATCCCCAGAACTGGTGGGAAAGCTTTAAACAACCCATGGAAAGCTGAATGCAACACATCACCTTGATTTCACATTTCTGATCGTGAAAGCTGGGACATTCAGAACATGGGATTCACCAAGGCCCATCACTGCTTCTCCTGCGTCATCTTACTCACCCATCCTCCCCAGTGCCCCTTGCTCTTCTCTCCCACAACCCTGCAAATGCCTTTAAAAGAAAAAAAAAAAGAGCAGCCCCATTGTTCCTGGCAGGATGGGCAGAGCAGCCGGCTGCACAATGCAAGCACCCTTTTCTCAGGATGTACGTTGGTCATCCCAGGGCAGGAAAATGCTTACGATGGGGCTTCCTCAGCACACTGCCTTCCCCTTCCCAGCAGGGCTCTCACACCAACCCTGTTTTTCAGATTACCATTCTCTCTTGGTACAAACTCACTTCACACAACTGAAATATTGCACGCTGTGCACAGCTCTGTGTGAGATCCCATAAATGTTTGAAGTTGCAGAGCTCCATCACTGCCACCAGCTCTGCTTTCCACCCAGTGCTCAATGAGAACCCCTCCACGTCAAGAGCACCATGCCCACCTCATCGATGACAGCAACCTCCATCCTCACCGACGTAATTCCATGGACACGGGTGCAGTAAATGAGAGCAGGAGCCCTTTCATCGCTTGCCAGCCTTTGTCCTTGGGTGCTCGTGAAACCCCTGGGCATCCTGAGCTTGAGGTCAGAGCTGGTCTCCATCTGCTCATCAGCCCACGGAACAAAGAGCTCTGTCCGTGCAGCCCCACGCCTACACCGGGCTCTGCAAATGACATTAAGTAGATGTATAGAATTGTTAGTATTGCTTGTTTCAGAACAGTGCGTACTGCTGCTAAGAGCAGCATCAGCTCCATGTCACAGACATCCTCCCTCAGGGCTTGTTCAACACAAGACTCGCACTCACTCCCAGACATCAGTGGTCATCATAAACACAAGTCTGACACAGACTTTTTGCATGCTAAACTTGAATCCTTGTCCTAAAACAGCTTACAGTAAATCAAAAACTTGCAACCAAGGTCTAAAAACCACAGAAGCACAGAACCACTGCAGCTAGAAAAGATGTCTGAGAGCATCAAGTCCAACCCCAACTCATCCCCACCACGTCCAATAACCATTTTGCTCAGTGCCACAACTCCACGTTCCTTGGATGTCTCCGGGAATGGTGACTCCTACACTTCCCTGAGCAGCCTGCGCCAGGGTCTGGCCACTCACTCTGAAATTTTTCCTAACATCCAACCTGAACTTTCCCCAGAGTTCCCAGCCTACACCTCATGGCGATGCCATTGCACACCCATGCAAACCCAAGACATCAGGTTCTACCAAGCAGAGGAAACCTCGCACCATCAGTTGCTTAGTGAAATGCTCTCTCTCTGCTCTTCCCCACCTTTGTCCAGGATGCACCTCCTTGGGGAAGTATTTATTTCCATCTCAGGATTCATCTTCTAACCCTCAGTGCTTTTTACTGGTTCACAACTCTCCTCCCCTTCATCTCAGCATCATCACTGATGGTGCTGGTAACGCTGACATCCTGTGGGCACCCCTTGAGATGAGTGATTGGGGATGTAAGGGTGAGACAACACTTCCTCAAAACTCATTCACTTTATAATTCAGGTAACTTCCATGGATCTTCTCTGAAGCTCAGCATCTACATGCAGCCCTATGGCCCAAAGACTTTCCCTTCATCTCATGTTGAGCTACAGACCTACCAAGGCAGTATGTCTCAACCATTGGGAAAGAATCAGTTAAAAACACCGAAGCAGTTTGAGTTTTTTCCTCTGAGGCCTGAATGAGCCTTTGAGAGGAAAGTGCTTCTCAGCATCCCGACATCTGAATGTGTTGTTAAGGAAGAGGTGTGTATCACAAGTGCAGTAATTCATTTGGGCTCGAAAGCCAGAAGTGGTGCTTTGAATGACAATCTGCTTGCGGAGTCCATAAATACACAGTGTGATTTATCAGGCTTCGGTTAACACGGGAAACAACCCAAGAAAAGGATTTTGTAATCGTGGCTTTGCAGTGATGCATTTAATATATGTTCTGTCCAATTCAAAAGCTTGAGGAAGAAGAGGTGTTTGAGGAGGGGTAAGCATAAGGCCCAACAGTGAAACATAACAGTTTGAGAGCAATTAGCAACTCAACCTGCCATCTGTGGTTACTTTTGTTTGATTAAGTGCATGCAACTGCCTGGTGGAGTTCCCAGATTACTGGGAGGAAGAGATGTCGGAGAGATGGAAGAAGTGAACAGGGAAAGAAGCTGATCATCTCTACTGTGGTCAAAACCTGAAGTAACTTGGAAAAGCCAGCATGGCTAAGGAATGCATACACCCAACAGCCCAGGAGCAAGCAGCTCAGCAGGGTGCAAGGGGCTCCCCCAATATCCCTGCATAAGTTGATGTAGAAGCAGAAAATACACCCTGAGAAGAAACAATCCATGACAAGAAAGCTTGAAAGCAGGGCAGCTCCTCCTGTCTTTCTGCTGCATTCAGTGATGACATACCTATTGGAATTTGGTGCCTGAGCCCAGCAATCATGGAGGACCCCTCCTAAGCATACTATCCTATTCCATCACATCAGACATCAGCCAGTACATCCATAGGGCTAGCCTAATCACCAGAATATTTCCCTGTGACATCCATAAACCAGATTAGACCAAGCAAGAAGAGCAGGAGTAAACTGTATAGCTCCTACCCCACTATAACACAACGGAAAGGGCAACAAAGGCAGCAAAGCAGCAAGATCCCAGGCTGCAGCAAGGGAGGGTTCATTCAAACACAACAGCCAGAAGTGCCCCAAAAAAAAAAAAAAAAAAAAAAAAAAAAAAAAAAAAAAATCAAAGAAAAGAAGCTGCTTACCTCCAAAAGGCCACAGGTAAACAGGAATCTCCAGAGAGATCCTCTCACCTCTGTTGCCAACCCTTAAATGAGGTCTGAGAAGGGGTGGATCCTGACTCCAGCCCTTCCAGTAACTCAGGTGCATTGCATTGCACGCAGCTGAGCTCCCCTGGGTTGGCCCTGCCTTCCCACCAGGTGCTCAATCACTGCTTCAGGCTGTGACTGAGCATTTCCACTACACACCCTCACAAAACTCAACTGTTTTGCCCTGCTAAAAACTCTATCTGCAAACACGGGGTCCGCAGTCCATAGTGTGAACCTTGCAGAGAGATAGCATAGAAATGAGGTTTCCCTCCCTTCCTTTGCTTTCCTTTCTCTATGCTGGTGATTGGTTGAAGGTTGGATTACATGATATTAAAGGTCTTTTCCAGCTTAAATGATTCTTTTCATGCCCAAGGTATGTTTCTGACCTGAGTCAGCACAACTGCTTCCCTCGCTTCCAAAGCTGTAGTTGTGTTTATTTAATCATCTAAAACCTTTTTCTCTCCTTCATACTTCAGTGCACACAGAGCAGATGCTACAAGAGGATTTAGTGAAGAGGCTGTTTGGAGATTCCATGGGTTGCTCTAGCCTTGAGAAGGGATTATCCACATGGCCATACTTAGTGGTATCTCAGACAAATGCAGCAACTGCTGGACCTTGGCTAAAGGCAACGAAGACAACGGCTTTGCATGGATCACATCCAAGATTCGTTGTTTTATTTTCAAAGCACAACAAGAATTTTTTTCCAGAAACAACAGAAAGCTTTGCAATGAGAAGAAAACGCTTCCAAGTTGTGTCTGGTTGGAGAAAACATTGCATCTTTATCCAGAGGGGTGAGGTTCAGAAGGGAAACATAGCCTGGTCTGTAGGAAAGCAAGGCTCAGGCACAGAAACATAAAAAAAAGAATCCAAAAAGAAGTTCTGGATGCCTCCTCACTACTCATGCCTTCAGCATTATTCACCAGAAATGATTCAAAATGACACTGCTATTTCCTACCTCTGGAAGTCCCGCGCATCCTGTCTGTCCCAGCCACGATGCGGGCCAGCACCCGCTCTGCTGGGCCACCAGCTCTGCCTTGGGACCTCTTTGAGCCCTAAGAACCCAAAATAACTCAGCAAAAACCTCTGCCAACGCTATAAGGAGAAAAACAGGGCACCCTTGTTTTTAGTATCCATTCAGATGGTTAAAAGAGCAGGAAACTCGGGCCATTTGCTTTAACCATTGTATCTTCTGTTATTCATCAATTTTGGAAAACAGCCTCTAAAATTGTTTCCGGCTCCCCTTTCCCATGTAAATCACTCCAAGGTTTTGTGTTTTTGCTTGAAAAAAAAAAAAAAAAAGGCCAAACATTCTGTTGTTCACAGCAATATTTTTCAGTTCATTCTAATTTAGCAACTCCGTCGAGCTCTCCTTTCCCTACAAGCCTGCGAACAGAGGAAGCAGTTCCTGCCCGCGGCTGCACGCAACCAACAAATGCCACAGCTGAATGTTTTTTTCCTGTCCCCTGTTAATGCTCCGTCAGCTCCCTCCAGCAGTGAAGGGGCACTGGTCAGGCTGCGTGCTTTGGATGTCTTCCAAGTGGTGTCTCTGCTTTGGTGAGCACTGGGACGATGGAGAAGGCCCTCTGTATCCGCAGGGTGATGCCGCGCTTTGGGAAATCGCAATGCTCGGGTTTGGGGAGAAAAACTGGGGTTTGTTATTTTTCTGAAGTCAAATAACTTCTCCAGGTTTTGGGAAAAGATGTGCAAAGCCTCCGTGGAGGTGTTTAAGAACCGTGGAGGTGTGGCACTGAAGTTAGTGGACGTGATGAGATGGGTTGGGGTTGGGCTTGGAAATCTCAATGGTCTTTTCTAACCTGAATGATTTTGTTACTCTAAGTTGGGATATGGCTATGACCAGCCATGGCGGCACAGTGTGCTCATGGGTCTCCAGCTCAGATGCTTCTGTAGGCAAGCATAACCAAGGTCCAAATACATCATGTTTAACGGAGAATCTCTTTGTGTCTACACCAAGGTCACTGCCCAGAGCCTGGAGTAGATATTTCACCCCCTGTTTTCCCCAGATCTCAGCTTCAGTGCTCGTGTGGTTGTACCAAATTATGATATCAATCTTCTGAAACTCCATTAAACTGCACAGCAATTGAGGCTCCCCTTGTCCTTCACCCAAGGTACAAGAAGACTCCACTCAACTCCAGGATGAAGATGGACTTCCCCTCACCCTTTCCAGGCAACGGAACCTGGAATATCTCAGCCAGGCACCTCCAGGATGGGCAGAATCAAAGTTTCTAGAGCGTTCACACGCGCTTGGGGGGCAGAAAAAAAAAGTAGAGAATAAAAAGAAATATTCACACAGCAGCTTTTCCTTCTGGAAATCCCCCGCTTGGTCCTCAGTGACTCAGCCCAAATGGTGACCTTGGAAGCATGACGGGAATGTCGTCGGACGTCAAAGGAGGGGAAGCTCTGCCACAACAGGACAAAACGTGACTGCCACACGGGCCTCCAACCCAACAGCCAAACAGCTGCAAAGTGCTCCAGCGCTGGGAAGCAGGGTGAGCGGGTGCTCTGTGAGAGCGGTTTTTGGTTTTTAGCAGAATTTTCCAAGATTTCGAAGAAGTTACCCCAACAGCCCCGTGCTTTGAAGCTGAGGAACAACAGCCTGTTGATAACTTTTTTTTTTTTGGCCACGAGGCGTTTCTCAAAATCAACTAATTAATTAAATAAATGCGTGCTCTGGTAAAACGAAACAGTGCTCATTTTTTGGACAGACTCCGCCCACAGAAACAGATGTGCGAGTGTGTTACTAAGGATTTTTTACCGTATGATGGAAATGCATAGGAAAGGAAGATTGGTTAGGAGAGGAAGATTGGATGTTGCAAATGTAATTCCTGAATTTGCCATGCACGCAGAGCCCAGGCATTGAATTAAAGGCTGGTCAGGATGGGACCTGCTGAGGAGTCAACAGGCTTGGCAGCTTGTCCTTGCTTACAGGTTGCCCTTCTTGCTTTTTAGGCTGAAAAATCCCCCAGTTTCTTGGAAGGGGATGCAAAAATTGGGAGCCAGGAAGATATGAGTGTAAGTAGGAATTTACTGTGACTTTTTCCATTACAAGATTCATAAGCATTTCTTCACTTTCCAAGCAGAAGACCCAAAAATACACCCAAGCCTGGGTTATCAGAGAAACATCACACTACAGATGCAGAGGATACCACTTCCATGTCACAAGTTCCCTAATGCAAGACCAAGCCCCTTGTCCCACTCAGTTCAGACCCCACTGACTATGGATTCATTGGCAAAGACAGAGTAGGGCAATACCACACTACAGACATTGCAATAGCACCCAGGCTGGCTTGGATGGTGCTGGAGCAGCAATCTGAAGCAGGATTTACCACCAGGAGACCAAAGCAAGGCATTTCCTTTGACTCTTCCCTTGCATACTCCTCCTGACTTCCCAGGAAGGCACTGCATACTTCAGCAAGATAAGGGCAGAGAGGAGTCCTTGGAACCTCATGCTGACCTCAGTTGCTTACACCTTCTCCTTAAAGGATACGAGCAGGTTGCAACTGTCTGCTCTGCCCCTACCTCCTCCATTCCAGCTCTGACTTCCATAAAAGCCAGAGCCATTAAAGCTCAGGAGATCAGTGCTAACAAATGAGCAAAGGGCAGCTCTGTCTCTTCATGCAGACAACCCTTGGAGCCTACCCATGGGCATCTGTGGGGACAGATCCTTCCCACTGTAGGAGAACGTCCTCTGGGATGCAAGCCTGCAAGCAAATGGGATGGTGGCCTCAAAAAGCCTGGGAAACCACCAAGAAATAATTCCGCAGCTCAGGGCTACAAGAAGGGCCCTTCTCATCAACACTACAAGCAGAGGAAGGTTTTGACTTGCATTTCTTAGGTCACAGCGACAGCAGAGGAAGTCTGGCAGGGCCGTGGTGTGGGATGGAGATTGCTCTCCTGGGTGACTCCAGAAGGCAATAAAAAAGACAATAAGGAGAAAGATAATAAAACCCTGCAGCTTTTATATTCTCCCTGCAAAGGCAGACTTTTCAGGAAGAAATAATGTTTGCCTACAGATTTACCGGCCCCCAGGCGCGGGGTACAAAGGACAGCTGGTGTTACTGGCAGTATAACTGTGACACTGTGAGGAGGTGGCACTGGGTTCAGACAGAGCCCTGGGGACAGGGATGGGGACAGCAGGGTGCTTCGTCATCCAGCTGATGAAAATGAGGCCACACAGCAGAAATAGAGCTGGAAGTGTCCTTTCTCTGCAGTGCTCTAATAGGGGATCAGCTCACACAGGATCTTGCACCACCTTCCATTCCTTTTTGTCCTTATGGTGAACATCGTCTTGCTCCGTAGGGCCCTGCAAAAATGATGCCAAGTCCTTGGAGCATCCAGCCGGCTTACGAAGATTCAAGGTGAGAAATGTCACTGTTGGATTCTCCGAGGTACAAGTGGACCTTGCCTTCAGCTTCTGCAAATGCCTCCAGCACCTGAGGATGTCCATCAGCTCACACTGTGCATGGAGAAGGAAAAGCAATCCCAGTGTCAAAGCAGCAAGGAGCTGTGGTGCCATGCCAAAGCCCATCACTCCTTGCAGCTTGTGTTTGGTCCCACAAGAATGTCATGAGCTGGATTTTTAGGGCTGCTCTGCGTGACTCCCTCCCATCACCACCAGTTTTATATCCGCAGGATTACAAATCTCTGGGAAAGGAGGGACAAACAAATCCCTCCCCAGGAAGTATCCTTAAATGCACCGTGTTACTCTGACAGCTGGCGTGGAGGTGACAGCCCCATCAAGCCACCGTGATAACAATAACTCCAGCAGCTTCTCTGTCAGCGTGTTGAATTAATACCATTGGAAACAGGCTCAGCTATTGCATCTCCTGGCAGAACCCACGACAGTCGGTGTAATTTATTGTTTCTGTTGCATGCTCGTTCGTATTCCCAAGCAGCCTTGGGGAGTAATTTCTCAATGAGCAGACAGATGCCGGGGCAGAGGAGCTGAGCCAGGAGGCTGGGAGCAGGCTGAGGATGTGGGGATCTCACTGGGAAGTCCAGGCAGGGCAGCAGTGGGACACAGGGACACAGTCCCAGGAGCACAATGAGATGAGGCACTACTGAGCAGCCAACCCAGTGGTGACATCCACTCAGTTGATTGAAACTGGAAGCACAGGGTGGCAGAGTCCAGCACATAGAAGCTCAAAATCAGGTCAGAAGCTGGACTGGATAATAGATTCACAGACTCACACAGGTTGGAAGGGACATTATAAACCTACCTAGTTCCAATCCAATTTGGGATTGCCACCCATTAGGTCAGAATGAGGATATACAGGCTAACACTGTCTACTACAAAGCTATGATCAGGATAATCATATACCTAAAATAGTCCTAGCCTTCAGCTGTCCTTAGCCCAACGGCTTCCTGGGACAAATGAGGTTTCCATGCACCAATGACCAATACTGTAATTACAGCAGTGTCCCTGGACACGTGTTTCCAAAGGTGAACCATGGGTACCCCAGTTAACCTCACACATCTGGGACCAGTCACCTCCTCCTGGTTGTTCTTGCACTGGAAGAGATGGGGTGCTTGACCCCCACCCTTTCCATGCTGTTCATGGTTTTGTAGATATCTACATAGGAGGTAAACATCCTCAGGGTGCCCCTGGAGGAAAGCCAGCCCTGTGGGGCAAACCCTTGTTCCCAGACCAGTTATGAGAGGAATGGTTTGGGGAATGGGACAGGGAAAGAGTAAAAATCATCTTCCAAGAAGCGTTCCTGAGTTCAGTTTTCACCCTGAGGCTGTCTGAGCAGTTGGCATTTCTCTTTCATCTCTTTTTCCCCCTAGAACAAGAATGCCTAAATATATATATTCTGAGCCTCTGGAATGTTTTGTTCCAGGGCGACTGAAATATTATGCTAATATTAGAGGTACCATGTGATTACAGAACTATATGAGCACCAAAATGACATTAGAAGACTCGAGCAGGTCTCTTTCATATTTTTCAATGAAATGAAGGCATTTCCTGCAAAGGATTCAATTGCAGCAAAGCCATTTCCAATGGAAAGTTGTGCTGACTGGCTCACTGCAGCAACAGAATTGGATGGATAATGGCCAATAGTGTGAACACCGGTGAAAACACAGCATGGCTCCCCTGCACACTGAAAACACGGGACAAAAATCCATCCCTCCTAACACTGCGGTTCTGCCCGTGGTTGAAAAACACATTAATCTTGCAGAACACGGCCAGCAGACAGGAGCCAAAAGGTTGACACTGGGGTGTGGTGGAGGGGAGACATATTTACATGCTATTGCTCAGCAGGTCACAGAAACAGGATGCTGATAACATCCTGCAAACTTCCTCCCTGAACCGGCGTGGAGGGAAAAAAAAAAAAAAAAGAAAGAAATTATGGCCCTGAGGCGCATAATGACTGGCCAACCATTCACAAATCCACCTTCTGGGAAGCGTGCATTTCAGAGCAGACTGGCAGACGCGTCACTTTTCTCTCGTTATAAAGAAGAGGACTTGAAAGCAAGGCAAACAGGGCAGCGGTGAGCCGAGCGCCGGCAGGACCGCAGCACAGCGCTGGCACCAGCGTGGCTTTTATTGTTCCAGATGTATTTTTAAATGGAGCAGCATTAGGAGAGAGGCCTTTTAATAGCCAGGTTTACATGCTTCCCTTGTGCTCTCTGCAAGGGAGTTCAAAGGGGCTCAGAGCCACGCTATGCTCTCAATTGCACCGATATAAAACCTGATGAAGTCAAAGCAACGGGGCTTAGGAGGAGAGACGCTGTGGGCTTGCACAAAAGGCAGGGAGAGGGCTGCGTTCTCACTTCCAACAGCTTTAAGATCCGTAAAATCCATTTGATTTGGATTTTGACAAGAGATGTGCAGAATTTCTGCACTGCAGTCAAGCTTGAGGCAGGGCAGGAAGAGGGAATTTGTTTTCCAAGAGCATCAGAGTGACTTTTTCCTCCCTTTCCAAATGGAGACACAAAGGCTTGCTCTGAAAGAGAAACAAAACCTGCTTGCAGAGCAAGCTGGAAATAAAAATCATAATTTATCTTGGTTGGAGCAAAATAATTCCTCCCCTCGAAGTCACTGAACTATAATCCACTCCCGTCAGAACACTCAGAAACCAATTGAGGACACAGCTCCAGGAACAGCTCCCAGCCTCCAAGGGATGCCAGGGCAATGTAGATTCCCAAGGAAGGGGCTTTTCCCTCCAAGCAGGTCTCACTGCCCACAGAGCACACACAGCCCCTTTCCAACAATTTCCAACCACTGTATCTTACCTTCCAGGCTCTGCTTTCAGACACTTGCTCTGATGCTGCAGTTACCAGGGCAGGATGCAGCAGCACAGATTCTGGAGAAGTAAAAAGCAGCCACACCTACCCACACTGTAACAGGTAATGTAGGTGTACACACATCTGTATGACTGTGAGTGTGTAGATGTGGTTCTTTTTAAGAGCAAAGCTGCATTTCAGTGCAGGTCCAGGCTGTTGGCCACAGCCCCATACCTCTAAACCACAACGGTTCACAAAGACCACTATCCATTCTTTTTCCTGTTCTTATTTTATGTAAGCACAACCTGTGCTGGATGAAACCTCCATACAGCCTGGCCACTCAGAAGAGGTTTTTCTACATAGAAAGAGGGGCTGTTAACTTTGGCAGCATTTCCATAGCCAGCCTGGTGTGCAACCTCCAAAAAATGACCTCTGGCTGAAGGTAGCCAGGCAGGAGAGGCTGGTCCGTGCACAGAGGGCTTCCATCCAACACCACCCATCATCCACCATGCACAGGGTGCAAAAACCAAGGTAAGATTTGCAGGGAGAGGTGATTTTCACCCAATGAGGGCACAGGACTTCCATACTGTCTTGGGTTTGTGGCATACACTGAGTAGAATCATAAAATAATAGAATCATGAAGAAAGTAGAGTGGAAGAGGAGAGTAGAGAAGAATCAAAGAGAGTAGAGGTGAGAGTAGAGTTTAGGGTTAGAGGAGAGTAGACTAGAAGAGAAGAGAGTAGGAGTAGATAGAAAAGAGGAGAGTAGAGCAGAGTAGATGAGATGAGACAGATCCTGAATGCTCTGTACAACGAGCATCCAGCAGCAGAATGGAGTAGGGAATGCGATAGAGGGTGTTGAGTGCTGTGGAAACTGAATTAAATAAGAACAAGTGGCTTTGGCAACATGAAGGTTCCCCACTTGCTGCTTTGATGCCAAAGGAGGTGGTATAAACAGAAACGTCACTCTCCTCCTTTTAACCCTCGCACACCTACTAGACCAAATGCAGCCAAAGCTCAGATCAAATAAGCTTCTAATTTGTCTGTGGACGCAGTCATTACAAAACCAGAAATAAAGCCCCGAGGCAAAGCTCTGCTGGGGCACATCTCAATGGAGAGGAGCACAGAACCTCCAGAGGGTAGTGCTAAAGAACTCAATATTTTGACAGAAAGATGAAAATCAATGGAGAATAAAATAAAAAGAGAAGGTGGGAGGAGAAGGAGCTTTTTCATGCACATCCTACTTCCTTCCTTCCCTTTCCAAGCCCGTGCCCTCTTTCCTCAGGTCTGAACTCAAGAGGTGGAACTGGAAGAAGCTCAGAGGGCTTGAGAGCAAAACAGCTCAGCTTGGATGGGTGAATAATAGCAATAACAAAATAATAACACAGCTCTTGGACAGCACAGCAGCTTCGTCGTGCACTGAAGGCGTTGTCCCTCCGCAGCTGAACTTCAGGCTGAGGAATGCGGCTGTCACCAAGAGGGGAAGCGGCCGAGGACGCTGTCCCGATGGCTATCGGCCCACCCTCATTAACGCGTTTGAGCGGCCGCCAGCCGCGAGCTGGGAAGTGAACTTTCCTCTGAACCCCATTCCTTGCGCCAGAGGGAGCTTCTCACCCGGCCTCGCGCCCCACAGCACCGCGCCCCTTATCTCCCCCTTGGGCCTTCCTGTTTATGTTTCCCATTAGATTGCTGTAATTAATGCAATCACAGCAGATAGTGGTTGGGAACGCGGCTAGCTACCACTCGGGGGAGGAGGGCTCGGTGATGCTTGCAGGGATGAGCAGTGCCAAGGGATCTGCAGCCGCTCGTTTCCATACCTGGAGATGCTCCCTGAGCAGTGCAGGTGCACCTCTGAGCCCTAAAGGTTGTGTGATGCCTGCAGGGATGCTCAGGCATCATCTGGAACTTTGTTCTCAACGGGGAGAAAGCAAGTAAACCCAAGTGCAGCCAAGCATTAACTCAGAGTGATCTGAGTTCAATGCAGAACAGCCCTCGTTGCTGCACTGGAAAGCATGGTGAAGGGTTGCTCCTTTCAATGAATCCTTCAGTAGGTGCAGTTATACCCACACTGCACTGCCATGCAGCGTAGCACAGCAGATGCTTGTGCCTTTGTGGTGCATTTTCCTGTAAATCATCCGAATTCTCCTCGTTTATCCCCTATACCACTTCTACCCTATGGACAAAAGTGCAGGAACAGCTGCTGGAGCACGTGGAAGGGATAAAAGCAGGAACACTGCGTGTCCAGTCTTTCTATGCCATTTTCTTCTGTTATTTCCCCTCTCCATCTTTAATTTTAGATCAAATGGGTCACCCTGGCGATTTTTAAATAAAAATATTGATATTTTCTTGGAGGAAAGTAGAAGATAAAAAAAAAAAAACAAACCCTGCTCTCCCTGCACCCCCCATTTCCTCCCAGGAGAGGGTCTCCTGCAGCCCTCCATCACCCTGAGCTGCTGCTGTTCCCTGAGATGCCAACATGCAATCATCAGGGGGAAACCAGAGCCATAAACTCCAGCCCTGGCTGTTAATCAGGGTGACCCCCCCGCAGATTGCTATCTGAATCAAAGCCCCCAGCTGATGTATGGGCTCTGCTGTGTGTCAGGGACCCTTTGGTGGAAACAGCCCCCTCGCTGTTATATGGCAGCTGTGGGACTGTCGCTATCGGCTCCGCAGGCCTCTCCATCCCTGGGAGATTTAGTGGGGGTCACGGGAGTGTGACACGTAGGTAGCAGGGTGATAGGTGCTGTATAAGGGCAGGGGGAGATACGTATCTTCAAGGAGGGAGGAAATTCAGCAGGAGAGCAAAGCAAAACAAGAAGGGGAGGGGTGGGGGGAAGCAGGCTTTGAAGTGAAAGCCCTGGCTGATCCCGTTAGCCCAGGAGAGGTGGGCAGGGAAGTGGCCCTAGGATGTGTGATGGGGGGGACATGGGTGCTGTGGGTTTATTGCTGCCAAATCTCCCTGGTGCAATGCAGCCCTGGTGCAGGCTGGATGGAGTTCTGCTCGACACCAGGCCCTTAGCAAATGGGGCAGAAGCACAACAGAAACAAGTCCACATCATAGGGAGGGGGGGAGAACACCTCGTACACTGAAATTCTGACACAAGCAAAGCTGCCTTGTGGCTTTTATTGTCCTACTATATTGATTTTCACAGCAACCAGCCAAATTAGCCAAGCACACCCTGCGTTTGGCTTCTCTTCCTCTTCAAGCTTCATTTTTCCAACACATTTAGCTCATATATTTTTGTCTTCGGTGCAGTGCACTCTGCTTGTTCCCTGTGTGAGATAAGAACAGCCACTGCAGTCTGATACCATTCATCAGCTCTCTCGCCCATGGGTCCTCTCTTGCTCCTCTGCTGCTCAGGGGCTCTTTGCAGCTGCTACCCTTCTCAGGTAGGCACAAACCCAACTCTCCAGGCACAATAAAGAGCATCTTCTCATGAACCCTCCAGCAGCCTTCGTTCCCCTGGCCAGCAAAAAGCATGAACAGCAATCCTTGCTGCTGGGGAAACTTCCCTTCAGATGTACTCGTGGGCATGGAATGCCCTTGGGTGGCAGTGCAGCTCTGTTCTGCCTGCACTAGTTGCTAATGCAGCCTGGAGGAGCTAGAGCTCCAGGCAAGCCCTCGAGGATGCAGTGAAATCATACAGCTTGTTGGATGAAAGCATGTCCTTAGCAGCAAAGAAATACCCAGCTGCACAGCAAATCCTGCCTGGGGGACATACAATGGGAAACACAGAAGCCACTCGATGCAAAGAGCCAGCTCGCCATAAATTCGTGCTGCTCACTTACCAGTGTGCTTGCAGACCTCTTGCAGTCTGCACTGCTGTCCCCAGCAATGCCACTTCTCCCCTTGCAGCAGAGCACAGCAAGCAGCTGCTGCACCCTCGGCTCAGGGGCTCTGGTTAAACTCACAGCTGTGACGTGCACATCACCCCAGGAAGAGGAGATATCCAGGGGGTGCACAGCACCCAAAATGCAAGCAGAATACTCAAGGTGCATGCACAACACCTGAGATGCATCCACCACGCCTGGTGTGCATGCACAGCGCCGAGATGCAAGCACAGCACTGCAACCACAGCACACACAGCACACACAGCACCTGCAGCTCTTTGCAGAGCTGAGATGGTTGCGCAGCAGCTGCCTGCGGGATCTGCTCGCACTCGCTAGGGGGAGGCAGCCTCCAAGAGAAGCCAGATCTCAGAGCAGATGGGAAGGGCTCCATCTTCTCCATACAAAGGCATTTCCCTCGTACCAACCGCAGTCTGAGCCTTCCCAGCGCTAGGGTTGCTGCAGTTCTGTTTGGGTTCCTGGGCTCGGTTACTTTTGCCTCTCTAAATCTGTCTTCCAGGTTAGTCCCCCCCATCCCAGCATGTGCCAACAATGGGACCGGCACAGAACGTAACAGCTCTGCTGCACCAAATCACAAAGCCATGCACCCTTTGACTCAGTCTAATTCAAGTCCTTAGAGAAATCCTCATTAGGTGATGCAACTTGCAGAGCCATTTGATGGCCGTATGTAGGATGGATATGAGGGATATGGCTCAATAAGGCATTCAGAGCTGTTCCAAAAGCGATTTCTTAAACTTGCAACTTCGTGCCTAGTCTCTGTGGGGTGTTTTGTTGTCGCTGTTGGCTAGAAGCTTCCTAAAATCATCAGAAATAAAAGCAGATGCTTGCAAAGATCGGTGCTGGGAGGTGGTTGCCCTCCCCCCTCCGGCCTTAGGGAAAGAAAGCTTAATGAAGGATGAAGTCAAATTTTTAAGGAAGTTTGAGAAGAAATTAGATTTTGAAACCCTGCAGTGCCTTTGCTGGGCTAATCTAGGAAAAAAAAAAAAAAAAAAAAGCTGAATTTCTGCTTTCTCCAGAGCACTGGGGGTGACATTTTTGCTCTGCTGTGCACAGTGACCCCTGGCTTGGCTGCAAACTGAAGGGGCTCTTTGCACACCCGCTCAGTGCAGGAAGGGCTAAACATGCACAGCCCTGAGTGAGGTCAGGGCAGCTGACCTCCATTTACCTACACCCAAAGCAGAGCTCCGTGCAGAAATCACAGCAAAGCTCTCCTCCCCTTGCTGTGAACCTGGAGCTGCCAAAGCTCATTCCATCCTGCGTGTTTAGCATCCTAAGCATCCCTCATTGCTAACCACCAGCAGCAAGTGGGGAAACAGGATTTAATCCTGACAAGAAAGTCCCATTAAAGGAGGCTTTCTGGCTCCCCAGGCATTTTAATGCCATATTCACCTAAATCACTGTGTCTAAACATCCATCTGTTACCAGTGTAGCTTCATACAAACAGCTCGAGAAATTCAAAGGGGATTCAGGCTTCAGGTCTCCCAGCTGTGAAGGGATTTCTCTCTGCAAATGAGGGTTTGGCTCAGTTTGGGATCTCAGAGCAGTGGGTTTGCCCTAGGAGAATCTCAAGCAGGTGGCCCCAAGCAGGTTTGCTTCCTGGTTGCATGCAGCCTTTTGTCCTCCCACCCCAAAACACACAGGTGAGGACCTAGAGAGGAGTTCTGGAGCAAAACTCATCAGAAAAAGAGAAATTGGTTTCAGTCAGGATGCAGTTTGTGGTGAGTTTTAGTCATTGCTGCCACAGAGCCCTTCTGCAGAGCACCCCCATCTCCGCACCCACTGCTGTGCTTTTGCTTTGGCACAGAGCAGACTAAGAACGTTTGCTGATGCTGCTCTGTGCCTGCATGCAGCAGTGCTGTTTGGTCCCAGTTCACCCAGCCATGCCAGCAAAGCTTTGCCTGCTGCCCCCACCCCTCATCCACCCGAGGGATGGACAGCACTGGGAGCTACTTGCTTTGCTGTGCACCTTATCCCACCTTCCACACTGCTTCTCCAGTTCACAGAGAGGAGAGGAGCCCCACAGGGCAAAGAAATCTCAATTCCATCCCTGCAAAGCTCAGCTCAAAGGAGCTGGAGCAGAGTTCCACTGAATGCAGTGAGCTGTGTTTGTCTTCTGGTTCAGCGCTGCCTCTCTCAGAAAGAGGAACTGGTTTGGAGACAGCTTTCTTTTTTTTTTTTTTTTCTCCTTTCTCCTCTATATCTTTTTCTCCCCTCCCAGATGAGCCGGGCGTAAACTAAATGCTGACACAGAGGGAAGAAGTTTTGCAGCAAGAGAAAGTTCAGCCGTGGCTGAGCAGTTCCCACGAACGCTGTCCTGCAGGAGGGATTGGGCCACGCAGCAGAGCACACAGCTCTTTGCATGAAGCAAAAGCAACCTGGGAGCCAGGCTGCAACCACCAGCACCTTTGCAATAGCAGCCGGTGATCCTGCAAGCAGGAGGCTGAGGTTTTGTAGGGTGCATGTTATGACTTAGGAATGCAGCTAGTAGAGGGATTTCCTCTTAACCAGGGCTTGCTCAGAGCCACACCAGGGCTGGCATCAGGGTTTACTCTGGGGGTGAGAGCAGAACACCAAGTGCTGGGAAAAAAAACACTTGGAGTGCTGAGACCTTCCCAAATTTCACGCAAGTAACGATACTCCACCTGAACTGATAGCCATCTTCCCACAGCTTTGGAACCAAGTGGTTCCTGCTCACCAGAAAGCTTTACAGAAAGCCTGCTGGCAGGCTCAGAGCTTTTCCAAGGGATACTTCACAAGTAATGCCCAACAGCAGGAAAAAGGAGCAGCCCATCCCTTTACCCAACACAACCCCAGGACACACCACCTTCAAGGCATACAGCCACTGAGGCAGCAGCCAGTGCTGCAACAAAAGGACTCTGCTCCTAATTAGCTTCATTAACAGCAGCTGAGTTGAAAGGGACCCCCACCAGCTGATGCAGAGGTGTTTATATGAAGGTGAGAACTGCTTAATTAGTGGAAATAAGGGTGAGGAGCTTGCTGCAGGGGTAAAAATCGTTCTGCTGCAGGCAGTAGGAGCAATTCTCGTTGAACAGTGATGTCAGTCCAAAAACCGAGCTGTAGCTCTGAGCCCTGCGTTCACACTGCAGACAGTGGGCAAAGCAGCAGCTAGAGGACAGATGCTGGATTTTCGGGTGCTCGCTGAAGGCGGCACGGAGCACAGCCACTGGGTGGCAATCGCCATCCAACAGTGACATCCCGGGACCGCCGCATCCCTCCCCTTCGCCCCACATGCAAATGCAGAAACATCTGGTAGCCAGGCGCCTGGTACAGATAGAGACCGGCTATGCAAATAGGGAACGGGGCCCAGCCGAGCTGTCAGCTACTTAGAGCTCTTCGGTTTTAATTAGAATTATTATTATATATATCTATTTTTCCCAGTGTTATTTTGCTGCTTGCTGGGTTCTATTGCGGCAGGGCTGTGCCTGGGCCAACATCCCCACCCCAGAAAGGGGAAAACAACCCTTTGAGACAGGGTGTTGCCATCTGTGAGGTCTGTGTTACCCCTAAAACTCATGCTTTGCTCCCACTCAGTGTTTCCCATTTGCTCCCTGTGCAGGATCAGGGCTCACAGCATCCTGGGGATCCCAAGGCAGGAGCAATGGGCGCTCTAAATGCAACCCCTTGCAGTGCTCACATCATTACAGCTCTACCCATGGGGTGTTTTGAGGACAAGCCCACCTCCCAGAGGACGTAGGCTGTGCTTCCAACATCTAGTGCAGTGCATGCTGTAGGGCAGCACAGCTCAGACCCAAGGAACCGATGACTCAGGTCTGCATAGCAAAACCAGCAGCAAACCACCACACAAACCTTTAGTTGTGTTGACCCGCATTCCCACTGCAGCCTTCAGAGCCTCTTCATCACCAGCATTACCCTGAGCCACACAGATAACAACCCTCCCAGTGCCACCCTCATCCTTATCTTGCCTGGAGGCTCCTTCCAGGCTTTGGCTCTCCAAAACCCAAAACCCAAGCGTTACAGATAACCACAACGGCAGAGAACAACACCAGGAACAAGCTCTCTGCCCCAAAATGAGCGCAGCCACCTCTTCCTCCTCTCCCAAACAGGACAGAGGTGATGGGGTACACTGCTCTGATGCCAGTGAGTAAGATGCTTTGGTTCCCGTCTGGTTTTGTGGGGCAAGCAGTGATGCTACGATAGGTCTCAGTACTCACCACTGCGGTCGCTGCTCAAGAAATAGCTGCAGTAGCACCAAGAGGAATTGCAGCAGATAGTGAAGAGAGGAGATGCAAAGCACTGCTGCTGTGGGAGAGCAATGGTACCCATGGGGTGAGAGCAGAGTGGCCTGGTGGAAAGGTGGGTGATGGTGCAGTGTCTCTGGAGCTTGTCTGCAAAGTGCTGCCCCAGAAAGAGGGAGAATGCTGATACGGAGGAGCAGTAGGGAAGGAGGTTTGCATTGAGTGCCAAAAAAGCTTAAGTGAGCACTGGAACAGCCAACACTGGGAGTGTTTCTCTTGCAAAAAGGATTCCTGCAAGCAGGAGGCTGAGAAAAGCTTTTGTAGGCTAAACCCTATGCCTTGGGAACACAGGTAATAGAATTTCTTCTTAACCAGGGATTGCTCAGAGCCTGGCACCAGAGCTGCCCCAAATGGAGGGCAGACAGGAGGAGGTTGGTGACAACTGGGAGCAGCTTCTGGCTCCAGGGCCAACATTACCCACACCACCACCTGATTCTCATTGGGTGAAGGCAATGAGAGAAGAATTTCTCTGGGTGCGGCCTTCCCAGAAGGGTGAAGCTGATCACAAACACTTTGATTCAGCCATGACATTTCTCAGGGTAATCATTAAACAGGAAAATGCCTTTATAGCTTACAAGAACTTTGCTTGCTGCCAACATCTGCTCCCAGCTCAAGGCTGACGTTTCCAGGAAACCCTCTCAGCTTCTTTATCATTTTTATTAAAGGCTGTAAATCAGTAGTGGAGGCACATTTTAGGCAAATGACTCAGGAGAGTAAAGTCCTATTTTAGCCACAGAAGGAATCTAATGAAGGCAGTCACAAGGCAGTTGGGTGGGAGGGATATCCAAACACAAAGGCACTTTGTTCTGCCGGGCTTTGGTTGTGGATATGGGATACACAACCACAAGAAGGAGGTTCTTGGGTTCTCCCAACAGAAGTCGACCAGTTTGGTAGCAGGCAGTTGTGGTTTCTGGCCAACCTAGTCACCAGATCACTCCCATTCAGCTCCCAGATAGCATCAACTGGTGGTGGCCACAGAGATGTTGGATGGGAAACAGAGCTGCCGCACACACACAGAAGCGAGGGCTCGGTTTCGTGCAGGTGGAACCAAGAACAATAGGAGGCACAGACACAAAAAGTCCTGCCCTGGTTTCAATGGTGAACCACACGGTTTGGTTGCATTGTTTTCATTCTCGGCTCGGGGCGGGGGGAGAGGAAAATGACTCCGACCTGGTTATTTCCCCCGAAACCATCACGAGTAGGTGCTCAGCCAATCGGGGCATGGCTTCTCACCCAACATTCCATTCTTCCCTTTTATGGTCAAAATCTGGCCTCTCCAAAAAAAAATCAGAGGCGAGAATGGACCGCACGGAGATGCGGTGGGTGCGCTGTGGGGCAGACTGTCCCATGACCTGCTTCACTGGCACGCCGCACGGCCAGGAAGGGGAAAAAAGCTCATCAGACAGGAGGTGACATCTCCTGTGGGCACAGTTTTGGTTCAAAAATGGAGTCCCAGAAGGCCTTGAGATACAGTGTGACCGTGGAGGAGCTGCTGGGCATCCTGAGTACCTACGGTGATGATAACCAACTAATCATGGTTCACGAAAGCAATGGAACTAGTTCTGGGAGTGGTTCTGGGAACACTTGCAAGGTTGAACCTAGCTCACACCCCTATTGTGCTTGTTGACACAGGTCGATCCCAGCTCTGTGGGGCAGGATCACCTGTAAATTCACACTGGGGGATGACACTGGGGGCTGAGCACTCAGTGTAGATATCCATGTTCAATGCAGAGGAGTTGGGCTAGATGTCCTTTATAGGTCCCTTCCAACTCAAACAATTCTGATTCTGTGGCGTAGAGCACCAGTAGGCGCCAACCCAAACCCTTCCAGAAATAAAGTTGACTGGATCTTCAGATGGCTTTTCCAGGTACAGCTGGACAGCCCGTGCCAGTCTTTGCTCAGCAATGAGAGAACTGCCCTAACCTCCCCTCAAGAAACGGTATATGAGACAGATAACTATCAAACCATAAAGGAAACCACTTTCCCTCTCTGACACTGAGCATCCTTCCTGGCTTTGGTTCCAACCTGTGGCAGGATCTGCAATTACCTGCTCTTTTCAAGTGGGGTGAACTCAAGGAAGCTTTGATCAGTGCAGCCCCATCAGAACCCCAACCCCTGCACCCATCCCAAACCAGTATGTGCATCTCAATCTTCACTTCAGGATTTACCATGCACCTTCCTGAACAGCAGAAAATTTAACAGGTATGTTCTCTCATTGCATTTTGAATTCCAGCCTTGGACAGAATGTGGAACAAATTCCTGGAGGAGGAAAAAAGAGATGCTTGAAGCAGTCAGCCACAGGGTAAAGCTGGGCTCCCACCTCACCCAATCTTAGCCCAAGGCAGCCCTGTGAGATGAATAAACTCCTCAGGAATGTGTCTATTCCCAGCACTCCGGTGTATTTCCTCATACTGATTGCATTTAGGATGCCTTCCCTGACATAACCACATTGAAGAGTTTGTTTAGTTAGAAGGAAGAGCCCTTACCAAGCAAGAAAGCAGAGGTGCCACTGCTGAGAGAGAGTTGAATAATGTCACGCTGGGCCCTGGTTGAGTCTTCACCACACAAACCTACTGGAACTGAGAGAGGAGATTCAGTACTGATGAGCAGAGGAGCAGTCCCTGGGTTTCTCTTTGCCCATCACCCCATGTAAGGTGATGCAGCCACCAAAATAACGGATTTCATTTCTCTCGCGTTCTTTCTGGCAGCCCCCTCATGTGAAATTAGCAGCAGGGAAGTTTCAGAAATGAATTCTCAAATGCACTTCAGTTGCAAGAAGAGAAAATCAGTACCATGGGAAAAATCTCCCAGGCTGAAACTCAAATAATGAACAGAGAAATGCTCTGCTGAGACAGAGGTGTCATGGGGAAGCACAGGGGATATCCACAATCCTTGACCCAGACTTCCATGCTTACCTATGAGAGAGACCAGAGCAGAGCACTTGTGTCAAAGATCTGATGCTCCAACAAACGGGAAGGAATACAGCACAGGTACTAAGGAACTGCCTGGAGGTGGATGAAGAGCTGTTTCCGTGGCTTGCACTGGAAGCACAAGGAGCAATTAGAGGAAAGAAATCAATGGGAAGGCAATCCCACAGGGCAGCACTTCAAATAGCACACTCAGTGCCACATGGGCCTCCAGCTGGAGCTGGAGCACACAACAGGAATGCATCGTGCTGACCCATTAGTGGCAATAAAAGGCAGAAACTGAACCTTTCCCTGTGGGTATTTAAATAAGCCCTACAGCACATCCCAAAGGATGACCTTAGCTCAACAGATTCCTGGAAATCCACAGTGGCGGGGGCTCATCAATGTTTAACTGCGGGTTGGTTGTGCTGCTCTCAGTGTGCAGGTGAGGACGTGTTCCCACATGTTTAATTAATCAAGGTTAATTAAGAGCAACACATCTAGCCCATGGGGGCGGGTGGGTATGACCTCATGCAGTCAGCCACACTCAAAGAGGCAAAGCAATGGCAGTTCAGGTGCCTTCTCACTGCTCCATCAAGAGCAGTTCGATGCTTGCTTATTTTTTCCCCCATAAACCCGCAGCTCCTGGAGTCCTGTCATTACATCAGAATCATTCTTCCTTTTTTTTTTTTTTTTTGCAAAACAAGAACTGCACAGATTCTCGAGTGGAGAGACAAAGCCAAGGAGGCGATGTTCGTGCAAAGGCTGTGCCCTTCAGCGTGTGTCCTCTGGGCTCTGACTCGTGGTATTCTGGGATATGATGATTTAGGAAAATTACTGACCTTGGCCGAAGCAGGATGACGTGGTGGGCAGAGAGATACAGCAATTAGGAGGATGAATCCTGCCTTTTTCATCCTGCCAAGATTCTTAAACCGCCTGACCTCTGGAAGGCCGGAGCCTGAAAATGAAAATAAAAGGAAATACAAAGGTCATTTGTTAGAGGAAAAAAACGTGCTGGGCTTTCACAACCGCCCTCCTAGTAGCTGCATGAATGTCTTCTCGTGCTTCTGGGCAAATCCCACGTCCCCAGAAGACCTCCAGCAGCTGGGATGGGGCCAGACCCATGCAAGGGGAGCAGGAGGGCCACGCAGTGGCACTGGGGGAGCACAGAGGGGTGTCCCCATCCCTGCACTGCCTGGAGTTGAGGTTTCCTTCCCAGTCCACCACTCCGTGCAAGCTCTCCAGGTGAATGAGTATTGCTAAGGGGAAATGGGCACAGCAGTGGGCTTTCACTTTCCTTTTCAGTCCCGGGACATCTCCCAGTGTCAGGATGTGGCATGTGAAGGAGAGGAGCTTGAACACCTAGGACCTTCCCCTTTAGTGCTCCACAGCAGATGTCCACCTCCAAGCAGTACTTTCAGGTCAGAAGCAGCACCTCTGCCTGTTTCTCCCCCATTGATATTAGTTATTGATTTATAAACGTTTTACTCTCCAGAGTGAAGATGAGCTGAAATCCTGAGAGTAAATTGAAGGCTGCTGCATTGTCCCTATTGGAACTGCTGCCCTGGAGGTACAGTGGCCAAGGGCACAGCTCTGTGCTTGGGGAGGGACACCCCAAGCTGGGGGTGAGCTCTGAGCACCACATCCCTCCTGCCAATGGAGTGAACAATTTGCACACCAAACAGCAGAGCAAAATCACTTCTCCATTTCCAAAGTGCAGTGTTGTGGTCCTTCCAGGCTGTCACTTTTCTGCTGCACTACTTCGGCGGAGATTTCTTTACAAAAGAGGAGCGTGCACTGCAGGAGAAACCTGCTGCGAGCAATTGGCCAGCGACCAAGATGCTGACAATGTGCTTGAGCTCTCAGCAGACTGAATAAAGTGGCTCCACTCCCACTTTGAGCTGCGTGAATGCCTCTTATAGGAAGCAGATTTCCTTGCAGTTTCCTTCTCTGCTGCTTTTGAATGGGATTCAGGGCGCTGTCCGCTCGCTCCCCCTTCCTGCATGAGCATCCCCCCCAACACGCAGCCCCCGCAGGGCAGAGCCGTTTGCTCTTTTGCAAAGGCACATCGATGCGGTCGTGTTTCCTTTTCTGGCAGAGAAATAGAGCAGCAAGATGATGCCAAGAGCACAGGCACCTTATTGCACAACACCAGGACAACGCCAGCTCCAACTGTCGGGGGCTGTGTGGCGGCAGAGGCGGCAGCAGAGGGTGTGCAGTTGGTGCCTTTGCGGCCCCCGGGGTCTTTTTATACTTTTAGAGAAGTTGGGCTCATCCTAAGTTCCTCTCCCACAGATTGTTCCTGTTGTTGTCGCTGCTCCGACCCCACAGATCATGTGGCTTGGCATGACCGGGCGCCTCGCTGCAATGCTGCTGGGCCTGGGCTGCTGGGACAGAGGGGATGATGGCAACAGTGGGGACAGCAATCTCCTGTGCTCCCGCAGCTTTCCACCTTTTTGCCATCTTCCTCTCAGTCCATCCCCTTAGGGAGCTCCTTTGACTTTCTGTTCCCCCGCAGAGATGCCATGCACAGTTGCAGCCCCAACCTGTGTCCCTGAGCAAGCATAGATGGGTGGCATGGCAGGGTTGCTGTAGGATCTCCTGCAGCTTTTTCCTGCCTGACCCAAAGGCGCCTATCTGCCCTTTGGGTCACTTGTTCATGAGGTCAGGTTTGCTCCAGGGGACCATCTCATGATCTCAGGTGCATTGGAAGGATGTGGCTCCATAAGGAGAGCTCAGGAATGGAGCAAGGTACGCTCATTTAAGATAACCTCAAGGAACAAAGTAGGATGGAGTCATGTGCAGGGACACACTACACCATCCCTCAGGGCAGGGCAGGCCCCCACTCCACTTTCCCCCGTGTTTTCCCCCAGTACCACCCAATGCACACATCTACTTTTTGCAGCAGTCTTCGTTGCTTCCAATGGTGACTGAGCAGTGATGGGTTTGAGGAAGTGGTTTGCACGGCCCTCAGACTTTCTCTGAGGTGCAGAGCACCCCAAGGCCCAGGTGTGCAGAGCTCTGCCTCCATCCTCTCTGTTTTCATAGAGTCATAGAATGGTGGACGTTGGAAAAGGCCGCTAAGATCATCTAGTCCAACTATCAACTCGTAGTTTTCCTCCTTTTGAGGATGCTGACTCCATGGGAAACACAGCAATGGCTTCTCCATCCATCTCCACGTCCCTGGGATGCCAGTGGGAGAGCAAACCACTGCCTCATTGAGCTCCACTGGCTGTTGTTGCCCACGCATGGAGCAAGCAGCCAGGTCCACACTAAATGCTGTGTGTGCAATGCTTCATCACCCAGCACCATGGAAAATCCCACCTGCAGCTCAGTGCTCTCTTTCCCCCAACCTTGCAGCACATGTTTCTCAGTGACTCAGCCCGATGATGAGAGCACAGCTCAGCCAGCCTCTGCTTTCAGTCAGGCAGCCCTAATTAATGCTGCAAAGTGAATATTTCCATTGCTGCCTTCCAGGCCACAGCTGCTGATTCTAGCAAGGTACGTTCCCCAGTGATCCTCTTGCACCTGTTCCTGCAGGATTGTCCCTCCTAATTTCAGGAGTGGCCTTGCCTTGCTTGGAAGCTGCATCTGCCTTTTGCAAGCGATGTTGTAATATTTTGCACAAACACAGAAATCTTTCTTCAGTGGTAGCTACTACAACTCATTGGCTCATGCACTGAATAAGCTTCTCATATATTAACTGCACAAGGCTGCAGCTCTGTGGCTAAGCCTCATCTCATCTCAGGGGGCATTTGGTGCCAGTGGAGGCTGATGCATATTGCCTGGGAGAGCACGGATGATTTAGCAAGCACTTCATCGCCTGGAGGGGTTCTTGTTGCATGATGGATACACAGCAGCAGTGTCAGTGCCTCGGCATGCTCACAGACCACAGTGGTTTGCACAGTGCCAGATTTGCATTTCTGAGCAACCAGTGCAACGCTCCATCTCCAGCCTCTATGGATCTGAGAGAGCCACCGCTGGGTGAAAGCACTCAGCAGAACCAGCCCAGCTCTGCAGCTCTTGGTGCTGAGTAACCCAGCCCTCGTGTGGGTCCCAGCCAGGAAATGGCTCGGAAAATGAAAATCAAGTCACCCTCCCCAGCAAAACTACAGCAGAGAGGCTGATAATTTTGGCTGAGAACTGCAGCAGAGCAGAACGGCGCGGGCTGTCCCCCACCCTCGAGCAGCGTACACTCTCACCCCACACTTGCTTCCTGCCTTCCCCCGGCCCCTTCTGGGATGGGTTTTGCATGTTTTTCCCCAATGGGGTAGGATGAGAGGGGCCAGCATTGTCCCCAGCATCACCCCAAGCACTGTCCCCAACACCATGGCCATCATGGGAAGGAGCACGGTGGCCCTGCTGCAAGGTGCACCTTCATTTCCTAACAATCCTCTTTATCTCAATACAAAGCTCTGTTTTTCCCGTGGATGCAGCTTGTTGCGTGCAAGAAGCCATAAAAACCCTTTCTCAGGAAAGCAGCTCTCAGGGGGATTTTGCAGAGCCAAGCAGCTCTGCTCTGCAGAAGGGTGAAATGGGGAAACCCTCCTGCTGCGCTCGGCTGGAAGCTTTTTCGTTTCTGTGCTACCTTGTGGCTTTCTGGGAACTCGTGGGAGCCCTCCAGCACGGTGCGTTTTCGTTAAGGAACAAGAATCCTGTTTTCTTCCAACCTTCCCCATCACCAAACCCAACAGGGACAGAGCTTCTCACCCAGGAGGTGCCGAGAGCCATTTCTCAAATACCCCATCTCATTCCGTGCCACACAAAGGCTGCCAACAGCGGGGACAGTCCCTGCTCAGCTCCCTTTGTGGAAGGGACCAACCCTGCTCAGCTCCATCAATCCCAGAACAGATTTCTTGCATCACAAGGGGCCCCCAACCCCTCTCTCAGTCCCTGCAATGCACTGCGTCGCGTTTCATAATTGCCTTTTTTGCAGAGGTTATTATTGAGTAATGCCTATTTTGTTGAAAAATTACACCGCAAACAGCCAGCGGGGAAGGAAATAAATAATTGCTAATAAATGTCAAAGTAGATTAGCAAATGAGAGAGGCCAAGACAGAATTTTTTTCTTTTTTGGTTGTTCTTTTTTTTTGCCTTTTTGTCTTGGAAAATAACTGCGGGGTTACGGCAGAGATTGTATTTAATGAAAACGATCCCAATACTTTGCAGGGGAGTTAGTGCTTTGTCATTTCCTCAGCTGGCTTAGCACTGTCTGTGTCCTCCATGGGCTGCAGCGAGTCTGAAAAATTGCCTTTTCTTCTGTAAAATGAGAAAAAGAAGACAGAACATGGTGGGCTTCTTATGAACACATCAGGGGTGCTGGGGGCAAAGTGATCTACCTGCTCCCATGTTGGAAAATTTGGGGTTATGGCATCCCCAGGCTCCCTTATCAATGACGTTTAGTGTAAAAGAAGCCTCCAGGCAAAGAAGAGCTAGGGAGAGCAGAACTGCAAATCTTAAGTAGAGATCAAAATAATTAAGAATGGTAATGATAATCATGAATATGGCAGTGTTGTTACTTTGCAGGCTGCCAGTGTTTGGGATTTTCAGCCCTGCACGGGGCTTCTCTGCATTTCCTAGTCTCAGACATGCCACGCACCCACAGCCCATCCCTTTCTGGAAGGAGAAGCACTGAACCATTTGGCCAATGCACCCCTTCAGCAATGCCTTTGATTTAAGAACCCATTAAGATCAGCGCAAAGCTGCACTTCCCAGAAGGACTGCGGTGGATTCACAGATGAGAGCCATAAAAGTAAATGATGGAGCAGCAGAGCGGGGAGAAAGGGACACAGCCACCCCTAAATCTGCTCCTGGAGCTGCCTGCACTGCATCCCACAGCATTGCTCTGCTTTCTGCAGTGACCCCAGGTCTCAGAGTTCAGAAATTTGCCTGACGCGAGCTGCTTCAGCACAAATCCCCATCACTTTTTCCTATTAATTTTCCCCTCTTTGCTCAGCAGAGAGCCATATTTCCTTGCTCTCGCCTTGAAGAAATAAAAACCTCAAGAGCACAGAGGATGCAGAAATAAATAGCGAGCCCTTCGCTTATTCCTCGTGGCTCCCCTAACTACTGCCAGCCCAACTTGTGGTTGAGATTACAGCCATAAATCACAAGCTGCGCTGTGAAATAACAGCTCTGATTTCACCCTGTGCGAGGAAGAAGAAGCAGCAGGGCTTGTGCAAGGCACAGGGACCCATGGGCTCAACTTGGGCTCAGTGGGGAACCAACCGTGACCTTCAAGCACAGCACCATCATGTTCAAAGCTTGAACCATCACGCAGATGTTGCACTCTGCCCAAATGGATCAATTTATATATGGCTGCCAACTGGAGCATCCTCTGGGCAGAATGGTTGGCATGGGTGCTGTCAGTTGCATGAAATTATAGGGAGTTTCATCCCCCAAAAAGAAATTTGTGAGTAAGGCGCAGATTTAACAACTCTGGTCTTCCATAAGGCAGCCCCTTGTCCTGACCATGAGCCCCAGATAGCAAACATCGATGGTGCATGGAGGTAGCAGTGATCATAGAACCACAGAACCATAGGATATCCCAAGGATTTTCCCCTAAATATATGCATGAGCCTCCAAAAAATGTCACCAGTGATGAGCCCCACAGAACAAGCACCAGATGATCTTTGAGATGTGACAGATGATCTTCCAGGTCTCTCCCCGCCCAAGCCATGCTGGGACCCTGTGAAATCCAGGCATGAGCCCCACGCAGCAAACACTGATGGAGAAAGGAGGTAGTGGTAAAGCACCACTACATCACAGAACCGCAGAACCATTAAGGTTGGAGAAGACCTCTACGATCATCATGCCCAACCCCAACCCCATGCCACCAAGCCCCTCAGTGCCACATCTCCACGGCTCTCAAACATCTCCAGGGACAGTGACTCTACCTCCTCCCTGGACCATTCCAATGCCTGAGCACTCTTCTGGAGAGGAAATATTTCCTGATGTCCAACCTGATATAAATGCATGAGTCTCACATAGCAAATGGCACAGGGATGTCACAGAGATGCCCCAATAAACCCATGCATGAGCCCCACCAGGCTCCCCTATTTCTCCCCCTTGAGCAGCACTCAGCCCTTAGCCACACTCAGCTCACACAGACCAAGTTTCGCCCCACACTGGCTGATCTTCTGAAACTCTCCCTATTTTTAGGCCACCCCTCACTCCCAGCTGCGGGACCCTCAGTAGCCACACGGTATTTTTAGCCGTGTCCATCTGGGCGAAGGCACTGTGGTTTGAGCATCTGCAGCAAGGTGGCCGGGCAGCGGGAACGAAACAGCTCCAGGGTTTTTTGGCCGTGGCTGGTGTGGGGGGAAATGTGGAAGTGGCTCCTCGATCCTGCTCTCGGGGAGAGTTAAATAAAGAAAAGAGCCGGTGTGGCCGGTGGGTGCCCTTGGGTGCAGCTGAGGCCAAGTGCATCAGTGGGACATGACTGTGTAGGGCAGTAATGGAGGACTCCCATACCCAAATCCGTCCATGTAAGCTCTAAGGACATCACCCCTGCGTCCCATCCTGCAGCACCTCCCAGGTTCCATTGCAGAGATCTCAGCACTGCCCTCTGCATCACCCCAGGACTCACCCCTCTTTGTTCTCCTAGGGGGGGAGGCACGAGGAAGGGGCCGGGGGACACACAGCCCCATAGAGCCAATGGCCCCAACGCTTCCCCTTTCTCAGAACAAGGCATGATGTTTCTCCAAAAACAACAGTGACAACAACAAAAAATAGCAGTGCTGGAGCTTGTACTAATTTTTTTTTTTTTTTTTTTTTTTTTGCTCCCTTTTAGGTGAGTTTTGCTCCTTTTCGGGTGGGATTTGGGAAGTTGCCGCAGGTTCGGTAGCTTTCGACTTCGCGTTTTCACTTTTTAAAAGCCTGTTGCGGTGACTAATATCTGCCTGCCCGTATCACACTACCTTGCTCTGGAAATACCCATCACTACATGGAAAATATCGTTCAAAAAACGTTTCCAAAGGAGTCTCTCACTTTCCTGCACATCTCACTGGAGACCCCAGGGAACTGACACCAGTGGGGAGCTCAGTGACTTTGCAACCAAGTGGTGATGGCCCCAAGGACTGAATTGCTACAGTGCATGGGCGGTCATGGTCTGGAGATGTCACTTTCCCATCCCACAGCCCTCCATGACCACACAGCACCAGGAAGATACTGTATGCTGGTGCCCAGCATCACCTTCACATCACCGTGATCTTATGAGGTTGGTGGAATCTCCACTTCCAAACTCTTCACCAACCTGAGCCTTGGTGCCTGCACCATTGCAGTGCCTTGCTGTTGTGCTGTCCTGGTGCTAATAGATGGCATCCCATAATGTGCTAGCAGCTGGACCAGGCTCTGAGCAAGCTAGTCTAGCTGTAAATGTCCCTGTTCATTGCAGGGGAGTTAGAGTAGGTGGCCTTCAAGATCACTTCCAAAACAAATGTTTCTATGATTGTATGATTCTTTGGCATCCCATAATGTCCTATGGTGCATCCGAGCCAGGCTCTTCACCCAGAGCCATCCAATCATTGTAGCACCACCTTGTTGGGCTGTGCTGGTGCTAATAGATGGCATCCTATAATGTCCCACTGGGCAAGCCTGATGTGACCCCACAGCAGCACCAGAGCCCGGATTTCAGACGGACGCTCTTCCCCTTGCCCTGTGCACTTCCTAGCAAAAACAAGAGTGTGTGTCTGCCTTCAAAGCAAAAAGCCCTGTATTTATAAATAAAAGAAATAAATGAGGGTGTTTTGGGTTTTATTTTTTGTTTTCTGTTCCAAATTAGCCCTGGGCAGACAATGTGTATGAGCAGCAAAAGACTTGGTTTCCTGTCTGTTTGTCAAGGCTCCTAACAAGCTTCCTCTGTATAACAAACCCGGCCAGGGGACGGAAAGAGTAAGGACGGAGCTGAAATGTGTGCCGTGGTTGCACAACCACCTTGGCTATCAGGGGCTGTCACTGGGGGGCTTGGGGCAGCACAATGTCCCCCCTGCAGCCACCCATGGGGATGGATGCTCGCAGTGCCCAGTGAGTTGCTGGCATGGGGCTGTGCCTTCCTCTCCTCTCAAAATAGTTCTTCGGATCCACGGATGAGTCATTTGATTTCTCGGCCAAAAATACCTTCCTGCTTGGCTCTTGGGTCTTAAAGGAAGGGGATGAGCAGCAGGCAGCACTGCTGCATGGGACTGCTGGTAGTACCCAGCGTGGTGATGGAGGGATGCTGGGATGATCCATGTGGGAGTGTGGGAAGCACAGGCAAAGCTGAGAGTGATGACGCAGCGTTGTTCTTGTGGTATTTCAGGCTCGGCCAGAAGTGGGAAGTGTCAGAAATCTCATGAGATGCAGCCCGGCCTTGTGAGATTTCCAGCTGCATTGCAAAGTCCTGAGGTCTGGATTCATCTCTGACCCAGTTTTCTTGCTCTTTATTGCTTATCCCCATGGATATTGCTTCTAATAGTTCCTGCTGGGGCACTCTACCACCATTATCATCTCTGAGGGTACCCCAGAGAGATGGTGAGCTGCTGCCAGCGGTGCCCCAGAACCCCACAGAGTGGGGATCCACACAAACCCCATGTATGAAGCCTGTAGGAACAGCACGTGCAGGGTCAATGCACACAGGGTCAGAGGATGCTCTCGACTTCCTGCGCTGAGAGCCTGCAGGTGCTTCCTCATGTCTGCACCTGCCTCGGCGAGTCAGAACTCATGGGGACATGGTGAGCTGCTGAAAATCAAAGGAGCTGAATTGTTACAAGCAGTAGCAGAAAGAGTGACCCCTCTGAAGGTGAGGGTGAACCACACACCTGAGAATCCACTCAGCTCTGATGGAAACGAAACTGCGGGCCAAATTCAGCACACAAGTTTCACCCCGTCACTGCTGCTGTGAGACACTTACAGTAATGCCAGAAGGGAAAGCATGGAAGGAAATTCTGCTTCAGGCAGGGGCACCCCCGACACGTCTCACAGCAGCCCCTGCGGTATTCAGGAGGGATTTGAAGTGAGATTTCACACACGCCATTGCAGAGCCATCCGACTGTGTCATGGCATTTGCTTTCCCCCACCTCAGAGCTGCATCTCGCACAGCCAAACTCAGCACCAAATCACTGAGGTCCTGATAAGAGCGGTGCAGTGTGCTCATTCCTGGCACAGCTTGAAATCCAGCTCAGCCTCAAGGCTTGGCTTGCCATCAGGGCGTCGGTGGATGAGGCACCACAGCCTCTTTATTGTTTTTGTTTGGGGTTTTGGTTTTTAAACCGACGCGTTCTCTGTCAACTCGTCTGGATACAAAATTCCCAGCTGGGAACAGCAGAGCAATGACTCGTTGGGTTGGTCGTTGAGTCAGCATGCGTCCCCTTCCCTACACCAGTGCTAATGGGCACCAAAATCACCTCCTGCTTGGCACACCCATTGGAAATTGGCTGGGAGAAGACTTGGAGAAAAAGTCTTTTCATAACAATTGCCCAGGGCTGTGCAAGTGACAGCACACGTGCCAATCTCATCGGTGTCTAAGTGAAGCCGTTGCTCCGATTTGACTAAATATGGACAATTTGAGCCCAAACCACCAACAGCACACAACAAAGAGCTGCAGAAAGAGGGGCTGTAGCAGACGCTGAGGCGTTTGGGCAACTTGTTGCAGTGAAACTCCACTTTGCCAGAATACAAAACCGAGAGCAGCTCGGTGTCAGGGGGGATTTTTGTAGCTTAGTGGATTTTCGGAGCTGAAACGCGTGTCTTCCGGAGGGCTATTTCGGAGCCAGCTGAAATTACTGCACCTGCAGCTTCAGATGATGAAACAAGGGCTGGAAAGGCAATGACGTAGGGGATAGTTGTGTCTGTTGTGAATACATCCCGAAAGAAGTCTGAACTTCAGTGCGGAGCCAGGTATTGGGTTTGACTATCCCTTCCAAATGGAGATATTCTGTGACTCTTTGCTACTAATGCAAAAACATTTCTGAAAAAAGCAAATAGTGCCTCTTACTGATGGTAAGGCCCTTTGCTGCAATGCCAGCCCGCAGCATGCAAACCCCACACTGAAATTTGGGGGTCAATGTGGAACAGGAACTGCCCCAATTTTCTCCTGGGGAAATCATGCACTGTGAATCTCACTGCCCAGCACAGTGACCTGTAAAGCCTCTTTGTTTCTCACAACCTACAGCTAGGTTATAATTATCCCCCAGAATTTTCAGAGAAAATGGAGAGTTTCCCTCATCCATCCCAAGGGCAGAGAGGCAGCCAAGTGGCACACTCCCTTCCCTCCCACTTGGCCTAATGCTGGTCTCCTTCCCCCATACATCCACCATAGAGAAGACAGCGCTGTCACTTGTCACAGCCAGGAAAGAGGAACCAAAGCAGCACTTCCCATTGAAGTCACTCTTGGGCACATCAGAAGAAACCTAGGAGACTCCTGCTTTTCCATGAGAGACAGTTCCCTCTCTGCCTTCTCACCTGCTCATAATCTTCTCGTTAACATCACCATGTGGAGATCATGGGGTGGAGAGCATTGGCCACGTCCATGCAGAAGAGCTGTGCTGAGAACCACAGCCCAACACCTTGCTTGTATAACGTGTATACTGGGCTGCCCATCAGTCACATGGAGTTCAGGACAGCAGTATTCACTTGCCAGGTTGGCAGATCTCACAGACACCCGATATTGGCTGAGATCAGTTAAGGAACATCCAGCTGGCCTTGGTATGGAGATATTTACCCTTGTCTGCTGACCTGCACTCACCAGCTCCTCAGCTCCCTCCTCACTGCCCACTTTCCCTCACTTTCTCCATCTCCTGATTGATGATGAAGACCACAACCCGTTGTCACCAGCAGCCCATTCCTTCGTGGAGCAGGTCTGCTAGCAGGAAACCCCATGGATGGACAGGCAGACTTCCATTCATCCACCACTGATGGAGAACACTGAGGAGCTGTGAAAACTCCGCAGCAGGAATTCGGGTAGGAGCAACAAACCAAGCCAGAAAACACTAAGTTCAGCATCTTTGTAAAGGAGGTGCTGAGACCCTCCTCCCAAATAAAACCAGGGCTAAGAGTCGATACCATTCCCTAGCTTGCCCCTTTCCCTGTTTTCTAACCATTTTCACTGGGAAGACCAACCTGCAGGCACACCACCTCTCCAGCACCGTGCAGACGTGTCCATGAGCCAGATTTATCTCAGGGAGAAGTGGTTACTGTTCAAAAGAAATACAGAACAGAAAGATCCAGGCGAGGGAATCACTTGTTTCAAAGCCCCGTGCTGCTTCCACCTACATGCTGCTTCCCAGCGGGGGCTGCTATGCTGTGCGAGGGGCTCCCCTCCACCATCCAGCATCGCTCTGCAAAAATGGGGAAACGCTGATTTTGGTAGGAACCTCACTGGAGGCCTCGGGCAGTTTCGAGTCGCAGGGTGGATTTAGAGCGAAGCTCATGGTTTTGTCCCAAGGCACGAGATTGGGCAGGGAATTGAGCTGCTGAGGATGAGAGGAGAAGGGCACCGTTGACATGGTCGCAGAGAACTGGCTCAGGTGCACAAAGCTCTGATGTCCAGGAAATGTGAGTTTCCTTTATGGCCACGGTGAGCAAACAGATCATTACCAAATTACAGCTTCAGTTCATGAGCTGGAGGTGGCATTAAGCCGAGAGCTAGATGCAATTCCTGGTTACAGCTGAGGCTTGCTGTTAGGAGGACAATGCTGACGTCACCCTCCAGCTGGGAGATAGAAATTGCTCTGCACACACAACCCTGTGCTTTTTCTCTCGGTTCATTGCAATGGAAAAAAAGGATTAAGATCCAGGAGCTGTATAGGGGTAGGGCTCCCTTTGCAGCTCATCAGAGGATGAATGAAGAACCAGAACTCGCTGGTAATTAATACTCGTTTCAACATTCAAAATCACATTGCAGTTTGTGGTTCTTAGCCCATAAAACATCAAGTAAGGAAGTTTACAACTGCCACGCCAGCAAGAACTGGGACAAACTCTTTAACATCCACCTACTGTCACGCATTGCAGGAGGAATTGGGAAAATGTTTTTTTCTCCAACTTAAGGGTTATTCTTTTAATTATCACATCACAAAGATTTCTTTGCATAATGACCTGGGATATCCTTTATCTTTTTTCCCTTTTCGTGGGCTGACTCAGTCTTAGAGCTGAGTCAAAGGTCTTCCACTCTCTTCTTTCTCACAAGCTCAGGTTCTCTGCTATCTGAGTGGGTTGGCTTGTGACTGCCTGCCTGCCTATATTTGACACTCCTGGCCACGCTGTTGCATCAGAGTGTTTGCATTGTTGGAAGCAAATTGCACCCAGCAAAAATAGAGCAGGGCACAACATCTAGACACATGCAAACTCAGTGGGGAGGGAGGGTATTTCAACCTGGGCCTTGGTTTCACAGCCTTGGTGTCATAGAAAACCCAAGGGTCTGACAAAACGTAACATGTATCATGGTACTTCTCTGTCTTTCTGCAGCTGTGGCTCAGGTGGAGCTTGGTTTTATGGGCTTTAGCTGGTGTTATGGCAAAAATGATCAGGAGAAAGAAGTCATCTGTCAGAAATGGATCCAGAGAAAAAAGAAGCTGCTGTTCCTGCTGGAGTCTGAGATCTCCCTTCCTCCATGTGAGCCCTGGTTTTTGCAGCCACATTTTGTTTGAGGAACCCAGCACGTTGCCTTACCAACAGGCACAGCTCCTTTGAACGCAGCCCTCCCCCTCAGCTCCCCCCACTGCCTCTCCTGCCCAATTCTCAGCCAACCCAAGGCTGGTGAAATGCCTTCAGAGCATCCCTTCCGTTATCTGCACAGGGCTGATTTTCTGAGGGCTGCCATTTAATGCATGAACCAAGTCCCAGCAGCAGGGTAGAGTGGAAATCCAAATCTTTGAGCTCTGCCAAACATGACTGCAGGGGAGTTACCCCACCAAGCTTCCTTCACAAGACATCACAGAGGTTTCCTTGGTGTTAGGACTGGCCAGCTCCTTGGGACAGAGAGATGTCCTGCAGCTGGTGACCATGATCAGCAAGGTGCTTCCCATATTACAACACGCTCACAGGAAGAGCCCAGAGATGCTCATCGTGGACAGGCTGCTGTGCTGAAATGGGACATTGAGCAATCAAACCAGTTGGAAACCCTGGTGTCTAGAAATAAAAAGTGACTGTTTTTCTAACGCCTATAGGGGCCGGTGGGGCCCAGGCCAAGCAGCAATAGGTTGGAGGAAGCAGCTGTAGCTGGTTTGCATCGTATTCCTGAACAGTTTGACTGTGAGTTTGGACCTTCCATTGAGCTGTGATCATTTGCACTTGGCCTCCAGAGGGATTGGGATGGCTGTAGAGCTCTTCCTGTTTCTACAGAATGAGACAGACAAAATCTCAGAAGTTAGCTGGATCCAGACCTCAACATCCTTCTAACCAGCCCAGTGAGTCTGTTTTTCATGTAGATTTGTCACCATGGTATTCCAATAACTCTGACTTCTTACGCAGTATTTCAACCATACAGTAGAGATGAATAGGAATTGGCTGTACTTACAGGCACAGAATTCTGCCTCTGAAGCCACGGGCAGTGGGTCTGTCTGCATGTGTTGAAGGCTATGTCATGGGAATCTATGGTAACACGACACAACACTAAGGATCAAGGCTGATAACACTGCAGGATATATTTTTCTCCCAAGGAAAATTATTCCCAGTGGCACAAGAGACTTCTAGCCTGACATATCTCAAGAGCAAGGTTGGCTTTGAACCCAAATGACATTCCAAGAACCATCAGTTGGAGGAGACATGGGCCACTCTGGGTCTTGCTGATGGACAAGCTGTTGACAAAGAAGAGCCAACTCAAGGCACTGAGGTTTCACTTCAGTAAGGCCACAGAGAAGAGCTCAAGTGAACAGAAACCAATGAAAGTCTTTGAGCTCCAAACCACTGAGATTCAGTACAGCTGCAGCAAGCAACTCATCAGGTCAGGCAAGGTGCAGGGATGGGTATCCAGGGTGCACCTTTGGGTCAGCATGAGATCTGCAGAAACTACTCTGAGCTTGTACAGAGGCTGCAGAAAGTCTGGGCCAGAGCAATGTGCAGTGTGGCACCTCAAAACCTTCCTCTGACTGCTGGGGCATCTGGTCCTCTGCCTGTGAGTGAGCATCAGCCTTGGATGCTTCTTTTGTGTTACACTTTGGAGATGGGCAGAGCCAGGGATGTCCACTTCAGGCAAGGCATTTAATCATGATCCCAACTGCAAGTCGTATGAAAGCCTTCATCTGAAAAAGGACAAACCCTGCACCCAACAGTGGACCCTACATCATCGTTCTTACAACTCCCCTCTGCCACACAACCCCATCCCATGGTTTCCTTCTCACACCTTGGCCACCCATCAGTTGTCTCCTCTTGGACTGGACACTGTTTGGACTGGGAGCTGTACTGCTGGCTTTAAGGAGCAAGATGCAGCAGCAGTCCCAAACCGCACTCTTGGCTCTGAGACACTATGGTAACACTAAAAATAAAGCACAGCAGGCTCCAAACAAAGGTACCTCTGTTCCCCTTGCTCTTCCGCGGTCTTGGGGTGGAAAATGAAAGAGCCCTGAATACATAGCAGGTGGCTCCAGGCGAGCCCAATATGGTGGTTTCTGAGGAAGGACTGGCTCTGGGACATCTGGGGAAACCGCAAGTGGTGTTTTGGTGTTCAAGCCTGCAGCCTGTCATATGTTTCACAAGTGGGCACGTGTTGTTCCATCTCAACCGCACAGACCGCAGGGTCACCTCGCTCCCTCCTCCTTCAGCACCTTGCCCGCAGAAACAATGCTTCCCCATGTGCCAGGAGGCCCAAGGGGAAGATTGCCCCATGGGAAGGGAAGAACGATGTGGGGTGGAATGGCCAACTTGAAAGGCTTTGAAGAAAAGGAGAAAGGCTGGCCTTATTGCTCATGATTTTGTTAGCTTGATATGGGTTGCAGTACGATGCATGCAGATGTGTTGACCCTTCAGTCCTGCAAGGACTGAAATGAAATTAAACCTCCAGGAGACACCACGACGGCCCTAAGGAGAAGAGAAAGGTTTTCAGGGTGCATGCTGGTGGTGCATTCCACCACCACCCACCTCCATGACTGGGCTTCCCATAAGCCAGAGCTGTACGGAGAGCAGGAGCTGTAGAATTCATTGCACTTGGGACACTGACATGTACAGTACCCTTAGTCTGCAGCCATCTCTTCTCACAAGTTCCAAAGCCCCAGGCTGAAATGCCTCTGCAAGGGATGCACACAAGGGCAGATAGGACCACACGTATCCCACTGATACAGTTAGATGCCAGTGCACAATTTAGCCAACAAGTACAATGCTCATAGCACGAACACGTGGCCCAACAGGACAGATTTCCAAAGGATTCTCAGCCCAGGGCAACCAAGAACGTAGGGCCATCCTTTAACCCTAACATGTAACTACATTTCAGCTGAGTTTGCCATCTCAGAGCACATTTTGGATGCTCTGAAGTCAGCAGCATGTAAGATAAGCAGCTCTTTAGGAGAGTGGAACAGAAAGGCTGTGCGCTGGAATGCAGCAGGGTCAGCTTCAGACCCCTTGTGAGGTCGTTGGGTTTTTTTTAAGTATCATGATCTGCTTTGACTCCCAAGCAAATACAAGGACAGCTTTGCATCCATCTCCTCAGCATTTCCCTTCAGCCACTTGGATCTCAGTGCATCCTCCGCACAAGTATCTGTGAACCTCTCCCAGTATCTTGGGTACTGGAGTCACGCTGAAATGACTGCTCCTCCCCCAGCCAAAGCCCTTGGCAGGGCTGGTCCAGAGCACACAGCAGCATGCTGATGTTTGTCATTCTCACATGGGTAAGGACACAGATCAGATACAGTCCTCACAGCCTTCCAGAGCCTACTACATTACCCAAAAAGCAGGCTAGAAAGGCAGGCAGGTGAGGCTGTGAATGCTCAGCCACCATTCCTGCAACATTGACTTCATCAGCTAACACGGGCAGATGCCCATTCAGCCTTCACTTCTTCCCAAACCCCTCCCACAATGCCCTAGTAGGCCAAACCCTCTGAAATGACAGGGTAGTGGGCAATATCACCCATCAATAACCACCCCTTTCCCCCACCTAAGAGCATTAGGGCCACAGTGAGCAAGGTCAGGGCACCCAGACAGTGCCATGGAAGATGGGCAGGGTCTTATCCTCATGCTCCTAAGTAAAAAGGCCCTACAGATGTTGTACTTTTCCCCCTCTTCTATTGCATTTTTGTGTATAATTGCCAGACAATTACAAAGCAGAACCTCCACAGACCCCACCCAAGGGAAGACTGAAGCAGGAATAAACCAGAGACGCCCACCAGGAGTAGGGACCCCACTCACTGCACCAACAGAAACACTTTGCAAGACAACTACAAAATATAGCACTTTAATTGCAGGAAGGTACAAAAAAAAAAAATTACAAAACCATTTAACAAAAACTTAGGCATAAAAATAAATAGGCAGCCTCATTGCACGTACTTCTGCATGGTCCTTTGGTCCACGGTGCTTTGTGGCAGCTGCAAGGCACAAGGCCATGCCCAAGGAGCTCCCCAGCACTGGGTGCACACACACACACAAAGCATGTTAATGAAGATTGACACATGGAAGCTGCTGCCTGCTCACGCCTGGGAGAGACCAACACATGCACTTTGGGAAGGTGAAGCCAACCTATTAACACTACACCGCTATCATTAAAATAGAAGGTATCTGTTTATATAAAACTCTGGTTTGGGTTTGGAAAAATTAAAGATCGTTCTCATTGTCAGCGTTCATATAGATTATTTCTGCATCGCTCTCCAAATCTCAAAATACTTCCGATACGACAGACAAAAATATAAACCTCGTTGCAAAAATAAAGAGGAATCTGAGGAGGTTTTCCCCATGGAAAGCATAAAACAGACTTCAGCAGGACTGCAAATTCTTTGGGGGAAAAAAATGATAGTTATTTCTGTCAAGGATTTACTCTATTTGAGCACTGTAAGGCTTTTCCAGGAGCCACCTCCTTCCTATGGCTGTTCGTCAGACCAAGTGGGGCTGTTACATTACACCACTGTGTTTACACATATTTTGGACTGCAAACAGTGAGGAACAAGAACAAATTCGCCAAACAGAGGGGAATTTTGAGGCACTAATGGATCCCAACCGGTCTGGAGTCACCCAGACCTCGTGTTGTGCCTACGGAGGATCACACAGCGATCTGCTGGTTTTCTCTGAAGAGCGGCCGCTGGTGCGGCCCACAGATGTCCTGGAAGATCCTGTACACCTGCTCCTGCTGCACCTCGTCAGGCAGCATGGGGCTGCTGCACGTCTTGCCAGCCTCCTCCGCCACTTGCCTGACACACAGCTGCTCCACCTAGGCCAAAAAACAGGAGTCATGAGGGCGCTGGGGGAAGAACAGCCACAGTCAGGCCTACCCAAGCCTGCAGGCCCGACGCCATGATGCACCAGGCCCAAGCACCTCTAGGAAATTAGGCATGGCCACAGGGGATGTCACAACGAGGAGAGGACAGGTTGGAAGACATCCCAGTGCACACAGCAACCTTCCAGTGGGCACACACCCAAGGCGAGAAGAGTTGAGGGTGTTCACCTCAGTGAAGGCCCAAGGGAGACTCCATTGTGGTTGAAGGGAGACTGACTTCTCACATGACCTGACAGCAACGGGACAAGTGGGAATGGCTTTCAATTAAAAGAGGGGAGATTTAGGTCAGGTGTGAAGAGGAAATTCATTACTCAGAGAAGCTGTGGGTGCTTCAACTCGGGAGGTGCCCAAGGGCAGGCTGGATGAGGCCCTGAGCTGGTAGGTGGCAGCCAGCCCACAGCAGGAGGCTGGAAACAGATGACCATTAAGGCCCCTTCCCACCTGAACCATTCTATGATTCTACAGTTCCAGGACTCAGTCAAGAAGCTGTGCAAGGATGAGCAAGACTGGGCTCTGAGCCTTAAAGTGCCCACCTTCCAGAAGCTCACAGAGGCCCAGTGGGTCTCCAGTTGCTCAATGTATCTGCAATGCCCACCCCAAACCACGGTCTTATGTCTTCTCTATGAGGTGCTGTGGACTCTCAAAATGCCCCATGCATTGTCCCAAGGAAAGGCTGTGGTCCCCAAAGCAAAGCAGGTGTGGGAGCCAAGCCAGAGGCCACCACTCAACACAATCATTCCAGGGATTTAACTCTTCATTTTCCACAGCAAAAGGCAGAGCTCCCAACACCAACAAGCAGGAATAGAAGGAAGCACTGACCAAGTAGCAGAGCAAAGCAGAGGCACAGGAGTCATGCAGAAAACAGCCTTTCTAAACCAACAGGAAATCCAGGAGCTTGTGGGAGCTTTGCTTGCAGATGTGGCCTAACCAGGCCAAAGCAACAGCATCTTAAGAGGCACACGCCAAGCAGAGACTGGAACCAGAGTCCCACTCTTAGGAAAAAGGAGCAACACGGTTCAGAGGAGGGTAATCCAGTGTCAGGGACCAGGAGCAGGGCAGATCATAGCAGCTGCCATACCTGGACAAGGATGAGCTTACACCGTGGTGGCATCGTGTCTGGGAACTCCTCTCCAAAGCACAACATGACCCTGCTGTCCGGGAAGCGACCTTGGTTGTTGTAGTACTGCTGCAGCTCTGCAAGGAGAGGAGCACAGCTGGAGGCTGCCTGCAAGCCATGATACGCAGCACATGGACAAAGCACCCTGACATGAAGCAGGCTGGTGGCTCTCCTAGGAGAAACCCTGCTGCACAAAGCCTGCAGCCATGAGGCCTTTCCTACATGACAATGCATTGCATCACTCCTTTCCACACCTGGTATCTGGAGTTACTGATCCACATCACTCAGTTAAACAGCAGTGATGGTCAGTTATAACCTCAGAGCACCCCAAGAGGACGCAGAGCAAAGCCAAAAACATCAACCCCTCTTACAGTACTCATACCAACCTCTAAAGAATAAATTGGTGTCAAATATCTTCACCACCTCATCCCGGTCCAGTTTGCTGGGCCTGTCCTTGTACACCACCGTGTTCCCACTCCAAAAGACTCTCCCCTGGCACAGCCTCTTGATGAAGATGCCCTGCTTGTTGCTGTGCAGCAGGACGCCCCGCTCCAGGTGCCCAAAGAGCTTCTTGGTGATCTGCTTCTGGCGGTCATTTTGGATGGCTTCAGCTGAGGGGAACCTCACGTGCTCCAGGCTATCAGGGGCGTAGAGCTTCTCACTGTGGTTAGAGGGTTGGCTGAGCGACAGCCTGCAGCCCTCAGGGTACGAGGTGGTAATGTGCCCCACCAGCTTCCCACTGTAGAAGAAAGTGATCACCATCTGGGAATAGCCTGAAAGAAGAAGACAGGCAAGACAGAGTCACTGCCTGCCATGGCACACGTACACAAGTGCCAGAGAGGAGTGTGATGGCCACAGCACAGTATCACACAGGGGAATGGGAGCTGCCTTACCCAAATGATGTTGCTCATAGCCAGGATATCCATTCACCAAGGGCAAAGCTGTGGGCAGAGAAGGCAGAGATGTCTCAGCGCCAGCACACTTCTCTTTCCCAAACCCCAATCCCACTCTCCCACCATGCCCAACCTTTTCGCCCTCAGCAAGCACATCAGGCCTCCCAGCTCCTGCACGGGAAATACCAGCAAATGCCCCCATGGTGATTTTAAAAACAGTGCAATGAACACTGTGCTGTAGGATACTCTAGATCCCACCAAGTTCTGTCTTCAAGCACTAAAAAGGTAGAACACAAGCACTGCCCAGAAGGAGCCTGCACCATCCATCATCACAGGCACAGCCCTTGGACAAACAGCTGGGTCCCACAGAACACCCCACACACTACTTACAGGGGCTGGGCTGCTGCATCCACCAGTCTGGTATTGGGGGGTTTCGGCAGGTCTCCTGTGGGGGTGAGGGGCTTCTCTTGATGATCCCCAGGTACTCATCCACACAGGGAGGCTGCAGCAGGAAGGGATGTCCATTAGATCAGCCAGGGACAGAAAGCTAGTTAGTGCCCAAAGAGGGATCTGAGAGGCAAAGCAAGAAGACAGAAGGGATGCCAAGAGGCTGCTGAATGCTTTTTGGTTAGAAAGAGCAAGTTTGGGATTCCCCAGGCTGTGCACCCAAACAACCTCCCAAGAGTCGTCGAGCAGAACAGGGCCCATGCAGTGCAACCAAGAAGGGGAACAGAGGCACGAGAAGCCTGCAGCCCCCACCAAACACAAATGCAAATAAAGTACGCTCCAGCCATGAGCAACCACACCGAGACCTCAAGCTTGCGCAGATGAATGACCACAGCCAGTGCAGCTGTAAAAGCACAGTGCTCTTCATGAGGCAGATGTAGCTTTTAACACCACCAGGCAACCAGTGTTTGCCCGGTCAGGTCTGCATCCATGGTGAGGGGCTCACCTCTTTCATCAGGTCATCGATGGCAGAGGGGCTACAGTCCATGTCCCCAACATCAGTGAGGTTGCTCCCATTCCCAACGCTGATTTTGCCTGCAGAGAGCAGCAAAGATGATGCAGCAGGGCAGCCACCAGATTTCAGAAACCCTTCACCCCACGAAAGTTATGAAACCGAGAACCGCAGCAATCCAGTGTTCCTCTTCCCCCCAGCAGCTGTATTCTGGGGCCAGAAACCAGCCTGCAATAAATGGCACTGGTACACAGTGACTAGCAGTCAGGCAAACTAATTTCAGCTTGGGGCTAGAACAGAGGAGATGGGTTTTTCTGAGCTCCCCAGGGACTGGGGCTGCTTCTCCTTTTTCCATGAGCCGTGCTGCTGGTGGGAACCTGCAGTGCCATTTGCATACAGGGCCCCATGTGAACACAGAAGATGACATGCTACAAGCAGATCTCCTGCATGATTTTTCCTCTTCTCTGCCCCCTCTCCTTCTTCTGGAACAGGAGCCCAGCAGCTCCTTCCCCACCTCCCAGCACTGCAGTGATGCAGGATTCCCCCCAAGACACAGGGCCAGCCCCACGCTGCTGAGTGTACCCTCCATAGGGGCACTCACATTTCTGCTCTTCCTCTGGCACGATCCTGTACACCTTGTAGGGCTCAGAGATGTCCAGCTGGGACCTGTCTGTCACCTCCTCGAAGTCAGGGCTCTTGTTCAAGGCACAGCGCAGCCGTGTCTTCCAGGTGGCCGGCTCTGCTTTGTCACCTTCTTTGAATTTGCCTTTGAAAACAGCCCAAGCCTAAAGCAAAGCAAAAATGAAATCACCCTCCATGCACGCTCTACAAATCCATTTAGACCAAGGAGCAGATGAGCAGCTCATCTTGGGCACCCTGTTGCTCAGGAATGGAACGTCTCTTAGATGTCTCCATTCTAAAGTACACTCCATCTTCCCAGCTTTAGACCAATAACTGACAGCTGGACTCTGTTTAATACCAAAATGCCATTTGTGCTTCCACAAAGAGGTGGGAGAGCATATTTTAATACAGATGATAGATATGAATATATATAAAGCCACCTCTACAACCCACTGCTTTGGTGAATGCCCTGGAAGTCACAGTGGATAGGGCAAGGTATGGGAACAGGGCAGAGGGAAGGGAATTCCTGGGGAAGAGCCTGACTTTATGGTTCAGGATGGAATTTTCCCATTATACCCAAAATGTGAAGTCCCTCTCCACTAAGAAAAGCTGACACTTTGTTCCTTCCTTCCCTTTCTTTATTTGGTAAATGCATTCTTATCAGAAAGAGCCCGATAGGAAGCTTAGGGCAGGTCAGGCCGGGAAGAAACCTAAACCCAGCACCAACACTCAGCAAAAAAGAAAACCCACCCCCAAATGATCCTGATGAGGATCCCACAGGAAACAAGGTGCTGCAAGCCACAGATCCCACTGACATCAAGGACATCTCCCACCATGAACAAGAAACAGCACCAGGGAGCCCAGAAACCACTGCCAATAGGGATGAAACACCTCACCTTACAGCCCAGAAGCCACAGGGTCACAGCAACAAACCATCTCACTCTACCTTGAAAATCGAAGCGTCCACCTCCTGGTTGTAGTCCTGCTTCCCCGCGTGCTTCCAGGGGATGCGGAACATGCTTTTCTCCTCATTCTCCCAGATGAGCCCGGGGTACTGCTCGCTGTCGATCTGCTCGATCAGCCACTGCCGCAGCCGCCTCCCCCCGTTGCGGTCACACATCCTGGGCAGAAGCAGGAGCTGTCAGTCTGCCTGCCCACCCATCCAGACACACACAGCCCCTGCCCACCCCACAAACAGCAGCTGGAGATATCTTAAGGCATCCTAATAGCCGCATCTCACTCTCGGGGCACCTGATTGGAGAGCCAGCAGACTGCAGTCAAGCAGGAAATAATTCGGGTGCAAGCGATCGCTCTCTGCTCCGATTTATCACGTGCAACTTCGCCAGTGCAATGCCTGCAAACACCAGCAGCCGCTACGTGCCCCTCCGTGCACCAAACCTCCCTTTTTACACGGGAAAAGCCATGGAAGCAACGCTGCAGCCATCTCCCATCGCTCCGCCCCAGCGTGTGGGCAGGCACTGGATGGGAGCCCACAGCCCATTTACTGAATATGACGAAAGCCTTCGTTAGCCTATCTGCAGCCAGCGTGGAGCTCTGCTGAGAGGCACTTTTACCCTGCTGCTGACCAAAGCTCTGTCGCAGCAACAGGCTGCCCTGCTCCTCTTTTTGGGATCAGTCGCATAGGAACTATGCTGTCACCTAAAAAAAGTGATGCTGGACAGGCAGGCAGCCTCCAGTACTACAGCAAAATGGGGGGGAGAGAAAGAAAATAAAGAGGGTGAAGCCTCATACAGCATGAGAACAGCATGGAGCAGCACAGGTAGCAGCAGGGTCACCGCAGGGCTATGTGACCACATCCTCTCCAGGACCGGGGCCTTGCTGAGAGACCCAAGGGGGGGTTGAGGTCACCTCACTTCTGGTCTCAGCTTGCTTTTAGCAAAATGGCTCAGCAGAGGAGCCACGAGAAAGCCAGATCAGCCCATTCTCAGCCTGCCTGCACTGCTCTGCGATCTCACACGCCAGCACCCCAAGATCCTTCCCAACACACCCCCAGCACCGTGCAGCCCTATTTCCTGCACACCCAGCCCCCTAAAAGCACTCCTCCCAGCACGCTGAAGCCCTTATCTCCCACAACCCAGTGCCCTGCCTGCCCTGCACGCTCATCACCCTAAACCTCCAGCCACAGAGCCCACAACTCACCTCCACCCACCCCAGAACCCTGCCTGCCCAACACCCCGCAATCCTCCATCTCAGCACCTCCAAGCCCCATACCCCAGGGCACTAGGGCTGCCATTCCAGCACACCCCCAACCCTATTTCGCACGCCCCCAGCACCCCCACAATCCTAACACCCCATCCCAAGCACCCCACGCTCACTCCCAGCGCCTGAATACCCTACAGACGAGCATCTTAAAGCCCCACCAGCACCCTACAGCCCCCACCGACCCTAGACCCCCCCCACACGAACGCTCCCGACCCCCTACCCGCCCCCCAACACTCCACAACCCCATTCACCCCCAGCGTTACCTTCCACGCACCCCACTCCGCACCCAACGCGCCCCTCCGCCCGCACCCGCGCTCTTATACCGCCCCGCAGGGCGCGCCCCGCTCCGTCCCGCCCCCAGCTCCTCTCAGCCAATAGTAGCCCTCCCCGTCCTTCTCCCGCCCAATGGAGAACTGCCCCCCGCCTCCGGCCGCCCAATGAGGGAGCGTCCAGCGGGGGCGCGCGCGCGCGCCCTGGCCGCGCGGCTTTCTCCTCAGCTCGCTCCTTTCCGGGAAATGGAGCGTCGTGGGGCGGGGGTGGGCGATGTCCACGCGTGGCTCCGTGTCCGTGTGTCCTCCCGAGGTCCGTTGCATCCCATTTCCGCGGCTCCTCCGCACAGCCCAACCCCCCCCCCCCCCATCCGCAGCCTCGGCTTCGGAGAGCTTTGGCTGGGATTATCCTGTACGCGTTCCCGCGTGGGTGATGCCGAGACGTGGGAAACGTGGGGGGAACCGCGCGGGTGGGACAATAAAAATAACGAGCCAAGGTGCAAAGCCTTCAGTGCTGCTGGGAGAGCCCGTGTGAGCGCAGCCGGGCTCATCCTCTGCCGCCTGACGTGAGGAGGAACCAAGCAAAGGTGTGGGGATTGCCCAGCACCCCACAGCCCTCCATCTCAGCACCTTGAAGCCCTATCCCCCATGGCTTTGAAGCCTCCATTCCTGCACCCCACAACCCTGTGTCCCTCAGCCCCTCTGCCTGCGCTCTGTGGGCAGCGCAGAAGGAATCCCAACGGCGGTGCAGCGCCCATTGGGTGTAGGAGGTGCTCTAATGATGTGCTGTAATCACCAGGGGCATCCCCCGAGGTTCCCACAAGCCGGGGTGAGTTAGGGGAAATGCCGCAGTCCCGGGATGCCCACAAAGCAGGGGCAGGCCGTGGGATGAGCGCTGAAGTGGCAGCGTGAGGTTATCGCACCTACTGCACATCTAATCTCTGCTTATCACAGATCTGCGATGACTTCCTATTGACACCAGAAACCGACTTTCTTCTCTTTTTCCTGTGCACGAGTTCCATTTTTTTTTCTGCTTCCTAAAATGATAACCGAGGCATTCGATGCAATATCTACAAGGTTTGCTCAACTTCCCTCCGGCACCCTCGATCAACAGCACTTATTGGCCTTTTCCACACTAATTGCCCAAGGGTGCTTTCCCAGTTAATGCAGCACTTCTATATAGAGTAATAGCAGCCCAACCCTCTATCCCTGCAGCCATTCCCATGGTTTTGATCAACCCCCTCCTTCCTTGGAGGCTCAGCTCCAGCTTCGCCCCACTGGCAGGCTCCAGTCCCCAGAAGTTTCCACTAAGGCAATTCCCGGAAACATTGGAATAAAGGATTGGATCCTCTCGGGGTGACCCTGAGAAGGTCTTTAATGCAGACTGAGGTTTTGTCCCTCTGTGTCTCAGTAACAGTTGTGTGTTTTTTTCCCCGTGGTGGACGAGAGGCAGCGGCAGAGCAGCCCCTGCATGACTCCAGCTGTAGGACCTGCCCCAGCCTTCCCCCCCTCGCTTCCCACTGCAGCTGCACCCCATGAGTGCTGGGCACATCGGCTGTCATGTTTTGCAAAGCGTAGGGCCAACGTCCCTCTCCGAGCAGCCACTGCCTATCTGTCCATCCATCGGCTCCTGCTGCTGGGCAGGGGGTGGGTGGGTGCTGGGGGGCTGGTGCAGGAGCCCCCCCAGCTCCCACTCTGCTCCTTCTGTTGGGCCAACAAGCGCTGCAGCTCCTCCTGGTCCTGGAAGGGGTTCCTGCCATAATCACGGCGGATCCAGGCACGGTACTGCCGGGGCAAAGCCACAGGAGGGTACAGTGCAAAGTCCTGAGCCAATCCCAGGCACAGCACGGGCACCTGCAGCAGCAGTCCCATTCTGCAGGAGTTGGCATGCCATGCAACAAGAGATGCAGCACTGCACCCAGACCAAACGTTAGCTGCATCACCAAAGCAGAGAGCGGCCCTGCTGGTTGCTCCCAGGGACCACAGAGCTGGCAGCAGCCCCAGCAGCTCTATTGACTTTATTTAATTCTCTTTATTTACTTTCCCCCTGCCAAGAAGCTGCTGTTGTTCCTTACAGCTGCGTTACCATAAGCAAAGCGTCCCCACGCTTTCTCCAACGCAGGGAAGGGCTGCACTCGCTGACCTCAGGCAAGTCAGCTCCTGTACCGGGAGCAAGATTGTTTGCAGAGTGCTGTGCTCACCCACTCCATTCCCAGCCCGCAGCCCAGGGCCAGCTGGCACCCAGCAGAGAGCTGGAGCCGGCCCTGTGGAAGTCATTCCCAACACTGCTGGGGCACATCCATGCTGCGTGGGGAGGGAGGAGCAGTACTGCTGTGCGCTGCTGACACCCAGAAATGGGAAAACCAGCAAGTGAGGAGCAGCATTCAGAGCACCCAGCAATGTAAAATGCTTGCCAAAGGATGGAGGATGCAGAGTGCAAAACCTGCAGGGCACAAGGAGCGAGCAGCTGACCCCCAGGGTACAGGTAGCACAGGGATGGACGTGGCTGCAGGAGGAGGAAGGGAGCTGGTACAACATCCCTGGTTTATGGGGACGGCAGCTCCCTGTGCCCCAGTCTCGATGTCCCATGATGGCCACAGGGCTCCAGCCTCCTGGGATCCAGTGAAGGCCAGGGGAAAGCCGGAGAGCAGCTCTGGTGTCAGCCCCCTCCTGCAGCGGGGGAAAGTCAGCTGGGCAGAGGGGATTTCCACAGGGAATGTCTGCGTTTCCCATATCCACTCCCCCAGACGTGGGATTCACCCAGCAGCCGCCCACATGCAGGAAGCCCCGCTGCAGGGGTGGGAGCAGTGCTGGTTTCCTTGCTAGAAAACAGCTCTGGAGCAGTGACAGCCTGACACGGCCACACCCCTCAAGTGACAGCACTTGTGCCAGGGCAGGGGCTGACTCTTGGGCCCCTGTCACATGCAGAGGGGATTTCCTTCCAGGGATGCTGTGGGGACCAAGCGTAGTGCTGCCATGCACGCCTCAGGCTGTGGCACATGGGTTACAGAGTCTGTCACCCCAGTGCATTCCCTGGTGCCAGCTCCGTGCCACTGTGTGCAAGCTGAAACTCTCGAGAAAACAAGAGTGCACTCGCGTAACATCTTGGCACTCGTTACATTTGTGCGTGCACGCATGCAAAAAGCAAAACCCACCAGGTAATAAATAGCACAAAGAGCTGCTTGGACAAACAGCTGGCCCACGCTGTTTGCAAAGCTGCTGCATGCAAAGCAGTCATGCTTATCTGCAAACACTGCAGATGCATCACAAAGGAACTGCAGCTCCTCCATAGGCATGAGGTCACTGGCGTCGGTGCATGCAGGACTCACCTCCTTCAGCAAGGTCTGCTCGTATTCCTGCAGCTGCTGCTGGAAGCCGAAGTTGGGGCTGGCGTAGGAGCGTACAGCCTTGGTGGCAGCCAGGCAGCGCTCCCAGCCCAGCTCTGTCACTGTCATCAGGTAAGCCACCAGGATGGTGGTGCTGCGGGACACCCCGGCCAGGCTGGCACGGTGAGAGGTGACAGGATGGGGGGATTGTCACCACAGGAACCCCACAGCAGGGGACACCCATGGGGTGCTGTATTGTGGGGGCAGTGATGGTAGTGGCCTCTCCTCATCTCCTCTTCTTCTTCTCCATTGCAATTGATGCCCAACATTGAGGACACCTGTTGGGATCCCATCCCCTCTACACAACCACATTTGTTAGGATCCCGTCTCCACACCTCGTCCAAGCACCTGGGACCCTTCACCTCCCCAAGCCCTTTCTCAGGTGACCCTTCTCCCCACCTTATAACATCAAACTGAGAAAATCCACAGTCTGCCAATGGAAACTCTTACCAATGGACAAGGCAGCCTCCCCCACGGAGCCGGCACTCGTGGATGAATTTGATGCTCTCCTTAAAATGCTGCATCCTGGTTGGGAGAAAGGCAGCAAGGTGAGGGCAGGAAGAGCTGCCACCTCCTGGAATCATCCCCAGGGGCCAGCAAAGAGATGGTTCCCCTGCCAGAAGAATGGACAGGCCTGCATCAGCCAGGAAGGAAAAGCAGGAGAGCATTTAGGGGGATTTCCTGCTTCCCAAGGTGATGAGATGGAGCAGGGCAATGCCAGCAGCCCAATGGGAGGGCAAAATCCCCCTGCTCAGCTCATCCCTATGTCAGAGCTCATCCTGAGCCATCAGGTCATCCCAGTTCCCAAATAGTGCCACCCTGTCCCCTCCTGTGGGGGTGCCCATGGGGAGAAAGACACAGGGCATTTAGCTTCACACATTCCTGACAGCCTACTGCCAGAAACCAGCCGCTGCCAGAGTAGAGGGAATGCATTAACCCAAACCAGTGAGTTTTGCAGCAGAACAGGCAGGGATCTGAAGCTTTTTGGCTGCTCTACTGCAATGCAGCATGGTGCTTTGCTGAAGCACCCACCTTTCTGAAAGCATCAAAGGCCTGGGGGTGGAAAAGAGGCTAAAATGACTCAGTACACACTGATGAGACCAAGGTCCATAGGAGGGTTACACGTGCTCCAGTGCCACCCATCTCTCCTGTTTATCACTACTGAACTGTAAGCATCTCCCAGAGTTCACAGAGAGCTGTTTGTTCGGCTCTTCAGCAAATATTCACACCGATCTCTGCCTATCCCTGCTCACCACAGGGGAGTTTTGAAGCAGAAAATCTGCTCCTGGGTAACTTGGGGCTGTGCCCAGGCTGACCATGGACTTGCTGACCCAAAGCCTGGCACACAGCCCTGGATTCCTCAGAGGGAGGAGGAGTGGAGGAGGCCCCACACAGTCTCCATCCCACTGCTGGGTCCCAAACTTCCTCTGCTCCGCGTGACCAGGCTGGGCCAGCCCCATGCAGCCTTCCTGCTTTCTCAGAAGCTCAGGCAGATGCTGTCACTGAGATATTCCCCTCAACATCCTCCTGAGATGAGGAGCCCAACCTGAGCAAAATCATCATCCCAAAGTTCCCCTCCCTCCTGTCTGCCCAGCAGGGATGCTGTGAATCCTTCCACACAAGCACGGGGCTCAGGTGCCTTCTAAGAATCCAACCAAAGGCATATTCAGAAATAGCGGTTCTGCGAGGAGTTTTAGGAGTTCTGCAGCCCAAAACCCCAAGAAGAGAAGGAGGTGTGGGGGATTCTTTGAAGCTGTAGTCATGCTAAGAATATTTTGTTTCTTGGCCCTGGAGGGAGATGTCAATACACCACCAGCGGAGCTTCTCCTGTTGGGAAATATGGACTTTTCTATACTTCCCACACAACGCACAACACTCCATGCTCTCCCAGTCCCACACTTCTTCTACACCCCATCGCTGGAACCAACAGCACTGAACATTTGTCGTGACAACGTGGCTGTGTGTCTTCCCATTGACCCTCACTGAGCTGTCCATCCCTCCTCATTTGTGGTTCTTCCCAAGGCAGCCAGCTAGAGGGAACACCTCCCAGTTGCATCCCATAGGAGTGGTAACATGGAGAGCCAGCGAGGCCCTGAGTCACAAACATCTCCTCTGTAGGACACCAAGTTCACCAGGATTGTGAAATCCATGACTTAAACTGGCAAGCAGAAAATAGTTCCTTGAATAAGTCTTCCTTCCGGCAGCCAGCCTTGTCCTTCTTTATTTTCCCCTTTCAGTAGACGTACCACAAATGCAAAGAAACAAGAGGAGGGGAAAAAAAAAGTAAACCAAAGAACTCTCTTCTTGCTGAGGCAGAGCTTTCTTGTAAAGCTTCTCTTTCCGCTCAGCAAGAGCGTGAGCAAGCAGAATCATGCCCACGGAGCAGAGTTTCTCCCAGGGATGCTGCAAACTGACACCCCCACAAATGGAGCTTGGTACAGCCATTGCACGTGAACCTTTTGCCCTTTTAGGGGTGGACTGGAGAGAAAAATTCCCAGAATTCATCCATTTTCTGGTTACATTGAATGGTTCTTGGGTGCCCGTTGCCCAAAGCAGGGGATGATGTGAACCAGTGGGTACAATCAGCACCACATCCATCAGCCCCACCAACACTTCTCCCCAGACTCATCATGAGAGCATCCTTAAAGGCCTTATGTGTCCAGTATCTATGTTCTGTACAGGGGAAAATTATCACTAGGGAGCTGCTTAGGCAGGAGAGTTGGACTAGATGATCTCCAGAGGTCCCTTCCAACCCCTACAATTCTGTGTGATTTTGATAAATTTCCGATTTTCCCTCCCAAGAAAGAAGTCTGGAAGGCCAATACAAGTCACTGTCTGTCTGCACCAATGAATCTTGCTCCAGTTTAGAGCTCTGCCCGGTAGAACAATTCTGAAATTTGATGGAAAATTGAATTTACTGACCGCAAACACACAGAGAAACAGATGTTAGGCCATGCAAACGCTATTAGCTGCCTTAAAATGAGCCACAGCTTTCATCAGACTCGACGACATGGAGTTTTGGCAGTGCAAAGTGAATGTTCATTCTGAGAAATTTGGTCTTGTACCAACCGACAGCCACCAAAACACTATCATGGGAAGCAAAGGGAGCACAGGCAACTTACAGGTTTTGACTGGAGGAATCCGAGGCTGAGATACAGAGATAAGTCATGCCCTGAAATAAAGAGGTAGCTGTGATAGTAAGGTACCTTCAAGAATCACAAAGCTTCCTGTTTTCTCTTTTCCTTCTTCATGACCCTTTTACTGGGTGCTTCTAGGGATAAGGCCCCACTTTGAAATGGGATATTCCAGAGCACCCTGGGCAGAAATGGGATTGCTCTGACCATTTCAGTAGGATCCAGGGGCACCACAGCCTTCCAATCCCTGTCCCCATCCATGCTCTGATGACAGCCATGCCCCATCAGGATGACGCGTGCGGGCACACAGTCATGAAGTCACTCTCATCAATGAGTTATTTCCTCCCGGTTCTTTTAATACACCAGAAAGCATCCTGCCACACATTGGCGTAGGTCAGATTACACTTTCTTTAAAGCATCGCTTCCTCGATCCTCCCCGTTCCGAGCTAAAATTAGACCCTTTTCATCTGAGGATTTTTTTTTTTTTAATTTTTTTCTCAGCAAAATGGGTGGAAATCTTGCCAGGCAGAGCTGACACAGCCAAGCACAGCGCACCAGGGGTTGCCCCATCTCCATCCATCTCCCTATAGCACCTCTGCCCAAAGCCACTCTTGCTTCCCTTCATGAGAAGGTTGGAAGAAGCCAGTTATTCCAAGGGAACAGAAAAGGGAAGGAGCAGAGCTTGGACGGACGTGGCCATCATGGGGACATTCCCACGTTGGAAAGACCCACATTGCTAGAAGTACGTGGGGCTTTCCCAAACAACTCCCCTCCATCCCATTGCCTTTCCCTGGCCTTATCCCTGCACTGAACCCACAGCCCCCACAGTGGGATGGGGACAGTATGGAGTGTTTGCCATGGAGGGCGTGGAGTCACTGTACCTGAAAGCATTCAGGAGTCATGGAGATGTGGCACTTAAGGATGTGGTTAGCAGGCACGGCAGGATGGGTTGGGGAGGGATCGTAGAGGTCTTTTTCAACCTTAAGGGTACTGCGATATGACAGCCCCAGCCTGACCCTACCCATACAGTTGCTTGGCATGTTGCTCATCCACAGCCCAGTAAACCACCACTCTCTGATAAGTGGGATGCAATGGGACCACTGAGCTGGGACGTAGGGTCAAGCAAGAACTCATGGGGTGATTTCCAATTAGCATGAGCTATGATGCTTTGCAGTTTCCCAGCACCTGGATGAGCGAGGAAACCCACCAAGCTGGGAAAACCAGCGTGCCAACGGTAGCACTCAGAGCCCAGCTGGTCCCCAGCTGGCTTCCCCTTCCCCGCGGGACCATGTGCCACCATCCCATCCCCTCAGGGAGGGAAGCTGGGCTGCATGCATGGGAACGCTGCTGGGGTTTGCGGTCCCCGGTCAGGGGCCGTAATTGACACATTGCTCAACCCACCATGCTTTTCCTGTTCCCCTTTCCACCAGCCCTGTGTGCTGCTGTGGGCTGCAAGCTGTCTAGGCAGGCTGCTGCCCATATGGCTGTGCCCCACGCCCCAGCTGCTGCCCCTTCCCTGAACAAACCAGCCCTTTGCCCCCTTCCTTCTTTTTTCCCAGCTTTCATTACTCAATGCCTTGGCAGAGAAGACACCCCCTTTCCCCATCACCATCCATGGGACACCAGCAGCCCTACATTTGTAGGGGTGGGGGGGAGAAACCATCAGGTGTCACTCCCAGTGGTGATACAGCATTGTGCCACTGCTGAGACTTTGGGGACATGGAATAGGGTACAGCTGCCTCCTGTGCACCTCCTCCACCTCTGTATTTAAGGGATTCCAGCATTTTAAGGATTCTTCAGTGCTCATTCCCAAACCCAATGCCAGAATCAGGGATCACAGCGATAACAGGGGGATGGAGGGTCGTCTCGGGTGGGGCGGGCCTGGGTGGAACGTCCTCAGGCTCGGCAGGGGCTGCCCCACGTGGAGGTGAGCAGGATAGAGCCCCCCCAAACCCCATCCTGAGCACCGGGGTTGGATGCAGCTCCAGAGGTGCTGTGTGTGGGGCTCCGCTGCCCTCTCGTGGCCCCTTCCCGAGGCAGCACCGTGGGTCGGTTCCCCTCAGCCTCCATCACTACAAACCCTCCTGGGAGTCCCTGTGCACCCCCAGCCGCCCTGCTCCCAGCACTGGATGCAGACGTAGCATCACTCGGTGTCCCACACTCACCTCCAGCACCGGCTTGGCCCTGTTGTGCACGGAGAGGATGTGGGTCACGCCGTGCCTCTGCAGGCTGTCCCTGTCTTCTGAGTCTGCAAGCAGGACCAGTTCCAGCAAACACTTATAGATAACCCCCCCCCCCCCCCTCCATCCCCATCCCACCGCCTCCCACCCTATGGGAGGAGAACACTCAAATCTGGTGGTACAAGGGTGGCCAACCCTAGCGGCCCATCAGCTCCCAGGATGGACAAACCCATTTTTGCAGCCGTCTCAGAATACAGAAGACCCCTCTGGCCAGGCAGTGTTCCCACACTCACCTCGGATGTTCCCCAGGTACAGCCCTGTGACCACCTGCAAGGTGGCAAAAGGCAAAGTTGTTCTGTTGGACACCTTGTCCCCTCTGCTTCCCAAGCCCACAACCCATAGATGCTTCTGCACCACTCAGGAGCATCACCAGTGTTTACAGGAGCTGGGTCCCTGGAGAAAACACCCCCAGCTAAAGATAAACCGAGCTGCTAATTAATGAAGCACCTTCATTAACAAACAGCAGAGGCTGTTCCCACTCAAAACACACTGCCAGCGCTGGATGCCAAACCAAACCCCTCCAGGAGTGCAGAGCTTGGGAAAACTCAGCACGGTGATAGGTTGGGTCTGACTGCCTCGCACTCGGGTGCAAGTGTGCATCCACCAACCAGAGCCCAACCTGTGCTGGGCTGTTCTATAGCAACCACCCTTGCAGATGGTTCCAAATGGTCATCTCTGTCACCTGGGGATCGATGGTTCCTCCATAAGGAGTTTGCTGGGCACTGAGCATAACGAACCCAAAGAGCAGCACGTGGGGGTATGTCTCACCCTGGGTAGGGGGACATCATGAAGAAGGATGTTGTGCTCATGGGGAGCCCATCCTGAGCCCTGGGCTGAGCTCCGAGATGGATGGATGGATGGATGGATGGATGGATGGATGGATGGATGGATGGATGGATGGATGGAGAGAAATCATTGCCTTATATTACCCAGAGGAGCAATAAAAAGAGCTCAGAATGGCTCTAATTTATCCCAAGTGCTGCACTGCCACTGTCCCGGTGTCTAATTTTAACCCGGATATTGCATGCAGCAGTGGTTATTTAAGGATACAGACATCGATCCCTCTGCCAGCCCTGAGCACCAACCCCAGCACAACCCCACTGCCCATTTACATTGCACAGACACATCCCCGTGAGGACAAACGGGGGGAGCTTCTGTGCACACCTCTGGGACCCCCGGTCAGTCCTGGAGGGGTTCACACCATCACGGCTGTATCACCCAAAGGACAAGCTCCAAAAGCCAGCTGCCAACTACTGAACACCGCCAGGCACTCAGCTCAGCCCTCTGTACCTTGCTCATTCCACTCCCCATGGCTCTCCTCTCCCTGAGGTTCAGGATTTAGGCAGGCTCCCAGTATCTGGGGCTATCTGCAAGAAAACACCCAGAAATCCCCCAGAGAACAGTGAGCGCTGCTTCCCCCTCCCCAGGGCACACAGAGCCCCAGCAAACTCAGCCCACTCACCAGCTCTGTGTTGTCAGGCGAAGCAGATGGGGACAGCGACTGCTGTAGGGCTGGGGAGGATGAAATGAAAATCTGAGGCTCGGGTTTCCCTTCTGGACTCTCTGGCTCATCAGGCATCACTCTCCTAAATCAAGGCACCACCTCACCAAGGTGGCATGGAGAGTGGGGACATCCCAGCGTCAGAGAGAAAGAACAAACAAGCAACAAAGCAAACCGCTCTCAGTGAAACCCCTGCAGTCACCACGAGTCTGCAACCCACAGCGAGGCGAAGTTAAGGTGCCAGAGAGCCCAATCCGAGCCAGCAGACATCTCCCAGCAGACAGGATCGTTTCCCACACTCCATTTGAGATGCTTTCTACAGGTGCTGAACCAGCGCTGACACAGAAAACAGCAGTGCAGCCTCAGGATGACACTTGAAGGCACTTGAAGCTGTGTTTGTTATCCTGCCGTTGCCGGGTTGGTTGCAGACATCACAGTTCTGCTGTCAGCTGTACCACCGTGATGAAGCCAGCTCTGCTGCAGGCACCCCAACGTGCTTTGTAACACCCTTTGCTGCACTCTGGAGACAAACATTTTGTGTAATCAGGGAGGGGAGCTCGTCGCTTCGTGCCTGCTGAATCATCTCACCTTTAAAGCCTTCCCCAAAGCTGCAAGGGAAAGACTGGCCAGCTCCCAGCACGCCAGGCTGCAAGCAGCAGCAGGGACTCCCTGGGCTTTCCAACAGCCAAATGGATGGAAAAACAAGAGTCTTTTAGGCAGGAAACAAATTAATTGAAGGCAAAGCTTGTTTTAGTAGTTTTGATCTTTGGAGGGCTGCTTTAAAAGCAAAGACTGGGGTTTGCCTGGAGGAAGCCTAGGATGTGCATTAGTGGATAGCCCAAGGAAAAACAACATTTGGCAGCTACAGACAGAGCAAAGCAAATACAGAGGCACCAGACTTCATAGCTCGGGCTCTGGAAAACTTAAGCCACATCTGAGCTCTGAACCAGAACTTGTTCACAACACTGCCTTCAGATCTGGGTTGCTCCCACAAAGCGAGGCATTTCTTTCCCTCCCCTCAACCACAGCTCTCCCCTCTGAACATGCTGCATGAGGGGCAAGGCAAGAAACACCTCCTGGATTTGCAACTAAACCCTGAACGACGACGGGTACTTCTCTCTCTTCCTCACTTGAGCCAGCACAAAATAGTCAGGTGAGGTCTGCAGCCTGCTCACACTGTTGAGATGGAAAAAGAAGCAGCTGAGAACAAGAATACAGAGCCAAGTCCCCTTGACAAGGACAAGGGAAGCAGCACTCTTCCCCACCTCATACCTTATGTGCTCCGATTCAGCACTGCTGCCTTTTGGAGCACTGATGTGCTAATTTTGGAGCTGAGTTATGGGACACTGAGCCTCCCCAGGAGCTGGGATTCGCTTTCCTTACATGTAGCTCAAACCACTGCGACTCCTGGCTGTGTCCCAGAAACAGTGCCTTAAAGAGGAGTTGAAATAAAAGGCAGTGCAGCTCCTAAAAAGCTATCCCTGTGCCAGAACAGTAGGATGGCTGCCCTCAACACTCAACAATCCCCACTGCAGAGCTAGGTGAAATTTCACCCCTTCGATTTCACCCACGTTTCACCTTATGTATGCCCCCAACAATTTCATTCCCCTTAACTGCTGTCTGCATAACAACTGTAACAAGGATACGTGGGAAAAAAACCTGCCCCTCGACCTGCACTACCAATTACCATTGCCACAAAACACATCTGAAGGCCAACAACACGAAACGTTCAAGTTAACCAGACGTTTATTTTCATCTATTTAGGTGGAGAGATTGTTCCAGTACATAAGCAACGAGGTCACGCACAGGTGATGGAATCATTTCATATTCAAGCAGAGCAGGTTCCACTGAGTTGCTTCATTTCTTCCACTCGTTCTTCTCGTAATCCCACTGGGAAGAGATGCCCTCCACGGGATTAATTCGCATGTCCAACATTCTCTTTGTCTGCATTGCCAGCCACTCATCAGAGAAGGTGTGGGGAACAGGGCCGTACACTGCAATAGAAAACAGAACAGAACAACACTAAATTAACAAGTTGGGAACTGAGGTACAAGTTCTGCTTAGAAAAAGCTTTTCCCTTCAAAGCAAACAGTGCTGATCCTATGTGCACCATCACATGTTCAAACCTAAGCTCCCCAAATCAAATTTCGGAAGCATCCAGCTCAGCAGATCCTGGAGTTGATTCTTGAGGAGTTTCACTCATCAGCAATGCCTGTACCAAGACAACAGCCCTCTCCTAACTTTCACCACTAGCAGATGAAGCCTCAAGATGGGAAAGCAGCTCATTCCGCTGCATGCTTTGCCTCCTGGCAGCTGGAGGGCTCCCCTGAGGTAGGATCTTTAGCTGGGAAGGAAGCCAAGCATGGCAGAAACCCAAATGCTTCTAACTGAGAAGGCAGCGAGTTTTTGCAACAGCAGGTTTCACAGAGAGGGAGAGCTCTGGGATCATCAGTGCGCTGCTATTCTTTCCCCTCCCTTTCCTCCAAAACTCTCTCTGGGAACTTTACCTCTCCACAAGCCAACCTTCTGAAAACGTATACCACGTACCTGCTGACATTCATCGAGTCACAACTCCAGAAAGGAGTCTGGAGTAGCTACAAACAGCAACTGCCTTGTGGCCACCAGGATGGCTGCTCCACGCAATGCTTTAGGAGAAGCAACTCAGGGAGCGTTTGCTGCTTTTGCACCTCACTGATCTCTCAGATTAGGGGGGGGAAACACCACACAGTTTTACTTACTAAACATTTTCTGCCAAATGAGGATGAGGCCAGATACGCCGAGGAAGAAGAGCACTCCACCAATGACGGTCTTCCACTCATTTGTCCCTTTGTTCATTTCTGCGTAGGTCTCATTGAATTTGATACGGTACACTGAAAAATAATAATAATAAAAACCAACCACTGAGCGTCAAATATTTCATTTTCACTTTTCCTGCAACTTGCAGGCAACGCATCGCTCGCTGGAGACAAGCCAAGGCCTAAAGCTGCCTGAAATGGAAGAGATGCTAAAATACCTTCTCAATTAGCTGGCCAATGCACTTGTGCCAAAGCAAACGAGCTGCATTTCACCTTCCCCTCGTGAGCAGAGAATGTTACTCTCCATTTTATGTGTGACTGTAAAGTTGTGCAAAGGTTGCATAATAGGACTGAGAGAAGAAGTAACAGCTTTCCTTCCCTCCCTCCAATTCCCAGTATTACTATTTACCATAAAGCTCCTTAACACAAAGAGCTTGAATGGGAATGCTTACATTTAAAAGGCTTCTCACAGCTCTGCCAACAAGGCCCACATCTCATGGGGCCCAAACAGCATTTGATTTGAAAAGTGCTGATGAATATTTGAGAGGGTTTTACATCTTCCTGCTTTGACAGTGCCCACAAAACAGTTTCTCACTTGCACAACACGAGGGCTGTGATGAAGATGACAGTTTTAGCTGCAAGTCAAAACACCTGCTTGGCGCTCTAGCTGAAATTTAAGGTCGTTAAAACACACAGGGCTCAATTTACTCAACTTTACTAATTAAATACTTAAATATTCCAGCTTGTTGACAACAGATTGGAATCAACAGCTGGCTCTCTTCTTTGCTGAGCCTGACCCACTGTTAACTCAGTTCCTTCTGTCAAACGCACTGCATGACCTCATGCACGCAACAGACACCAACAATCATACCAAACTGTTTGTAACAGCAGTAAGAACACGAGCCACCCATCTCCACTTGTGCTCCACCACAATTAACAGAGCTCTCTCGTGGCTCAACTCTCTGCCTATAGATCCGCTCACTAAAGCAGGGCTTAGCAGCAGCCCAGAGCCACTCTGAAATGTCTTTCTACTATGTCATCAGTAATGCAACAGAGTGGGTCTCATTACTGCTAGCTGTCAGGTCACTCAGAGGCTTACGTTCCACTTTCTCATCAACAGACAAAGCGGTCCAAGATGCCTTCTCCTTTTCTTTCAGAGCCTTCTGCTGAGCAGAGAGTTCCTTTACAAAGGCTGCTTCTGGCAGGGGAACATCACGACGATCAACGTATGCTGGGTGGCTGAAATCCTCTGCTTTGACAACACCAGCTGTGTTTGGGCACAGAAAAGACAAACTCAAGCTTCTGATTCCTGCACAAACATCTCTTAATGGTTACAATACAAACAAAAGGCCAACAGTGCAGTTAAAACATGATGTCAGTTAAGTAACCTTGGGAAAAAAAAAGACTTCTGGCCAAAGCTTTTATCACAGAGGAAGGCAGAAGAGAGAAACTACTTAAAATGGGTCCTTTTTTTTTTTTTAGAATAAAAGAATAAAGTAGCTATGATTCCATGGATCCAATCAACAGGTACTATCCAAAATGGCTTTGAACTATTGATCTCCAAGCCAAGACTGTTTCTAGCTGTCACAGTGATTCCCTTCCCAATACACAGAAGTCCTCTGCACTTTTCCATCCCAGATGTTGCCTGGCCCTCTGCTCCTCATCAGTAGTTGACCCCACTGGCACCTCTGCAATGCCATCTGCTGGCACAGGAGCTGCTCCTGCCACCAGGCCGAGAAACCAGCCTTGCCAAGCCCTCTACCTGCATCCTCCCTTACCCATCCCTGAGCTGCAGCAGGCACACTCCATCTGGAAACATCATAGAAAAAGCGATCTCTGCATGAGCGTGTAATGCCAAAGCGCTGTCTCCAGCAAATAAAGTCACAGACTCAGAATTACTGAGCCATTCTGTACCTCACGCAGAACTTCTGGAGAAGCTTTGTGTTATTTGTGTCCTAGGGCTGTAACGTAATTAGTAATTACATCACTAATATATCCAACAACATAATTAATCACTGCAATTCCCTTGCTGTTGGGAAGCAGCCTGTAGCTGGGATAAAAGCTCTCCTCCTCAGCGTCAAGGATCCTAATAGCTGCATTTTGCATCCTTCCTCTCCCGCACCACTTTTATTGCTCTCACTAAAACTGAAGCAGTGCCACCTACCGTGCCCGTGTGCCCTCACACAGATGGAGGTGGAAAGGGCTCTTCTCCCAATGAGGCTGAACGCTCTCGAAGCCAACATCCTGCCAGGACAGAGCAACAACAGGCAAACCGATCACCGACGAGCAAAGACAATAAATGCATGAGGTGGAACTGCCTACGGGCTTCCTGCCTCTACTCTGAAGGAGGAGGCAAACCGCGCCAGGCTCTGCAGCAGCACCAAGCAGCAAAGCCGTGCAACGCATCCCCCCTCCCAGCAGCATCTGGTCAGTTCAGCCACACAAGATGCCCTCAACAGCCGTTTCTAAAGGCACCCCCCGCTCCAGGGTGCGGATTTCAGCACAAAACCCGACAAACCCCCCCCCCACACGGCACCGCTCAACCCCCGGCGATACCGCGTCACATATCGCCGATATGACGTCATCACGCGACGCGATACCCCTTCGATCGGCGCGGGGCGGCCCTCAGCGCGCGGGCACCGGGGCAGCAGCGGCGACGAGCGATACCCCACGTACCCCCCCGGCCCTCCCGGTGCCCTCCCGGTGTCCCCATGCCCTCCCGGTGTCCCCCGGCCCCGCCGCGCGGCCCCGCCGCCGACGACCTGCCGACCGTCCTCTACGCCGGGCTTCCACCGGAAGGAGCCGCCGAGCGGAAGCACGGGAGAACGAGAGGCGTACGCTCCCTCCGCCGCAGGGGCTGATGGGATGCGGGAGGAGGACCGCGGGGAGGGGGGCGGTTTGCGACAGCGCGGCGGGCGCGCTTTACGGCAGCCGGCGGGCTGGGGAACGGCGGCGGCGGCGGGCGCGCTTTACGGCAGGCGGTGAGCTGAGGAGAGGCGGCGGGCTCCGGGAGCGTTACCGTCACGATGAAGCTGACCACGCAGGCTTACTGCAAGATGGTGCTGCACGGCGCCAAGTACCCGCACTGCGCCGTGAACGGGCTGCTGGTGGCCGAGAGGCCGCCGGGGAGCCGGGGCCGAGAGCAGGCCGGGCCTCCTTCGCTGTTCGTCGACTGCATCCCGCTGTTCCACGGTACCCTGGCGCTGGCGCCTATGCTGGAGGTGGCCCTCACGCTGGTACGGCCTCGGCTGGGGGGTGGGAGGGATGGGGGGGGGACGGTAAAGCCCGGGAGGGAAAATGATGGGATGTAGGGCAGCCAGGCCCTGCTGGTAGCTGAATGTGCGAGAGAAGTGAGTTTCTGTAGCAGAAAAAGCCCCGAGAGCTGCCTGCTCTGCTCCTGTGCGTGGGTTTGGCTGGCTGCGTCTGTGTGGGGAGTCTGGTGCTTTTGTTGTGCTGGGAAAAAATCCCCGAGGAAGGGGCTGTGTTCTGCAGCAGAAAGGGCTTTTCCACCTTTGCATTTAAGCAGCGTCGCCTGGCTGGATGAGGGCACACTTACATCAAAGCACGAGCGTGTGGACGCACATAAATGTACATTTCTAAATGGACGCACGTAAATGTACATTTCTAAATTCATTTTGTTACACAGCTTTCCCTCTTCGTGACAGCAGTTAGCCTAAATAGGAAGACAAAACGAAGTCTCTTAGTGCTCCGTGCCTGCTGAAATCTCTCCTTGTCGAGACCCATCTGGACGTCTACCTGTGCAACCTGGTCTAGGGAGCCCGCTTTGGACTTGATGATCTCTAGAGGTCCCTTCCAACCCCTGCAGTTTCTGTATGTCACGAGCTCACTCTCTGTCTCTTTTCTCCCCTGGGCAAAATTAACCCATGGCAGAGCTACGTGCAGCTGCAGTCTCTTACAGTAGTACCCTGTAGCTTGCCTGCTGCTGTGGGATAATCCCTCTTAGAATTATTGAATGATTAAAGTCTGAAAGACTACGAAGATCACCAGGTCCACCCCAAACCATCCCACCGTGCCCCTCAGTGCCACATCTCCACTGTTCTGGAACACCTCCAGGAACGGTGACCCAACCACCACCTCCCTGGGCAGCCTGTGCCAGAGCCTGACTGCTTTCTGAGAATAAATTGTCCTTAATATCTGACCTGAACCTCCCCTGGCACTGCTCTTCCATCAGCATCAGCTCTCCCCATGTTGCAGTTTTCAGCCCCAGCCCATGAGTCACAAAGAACCAGGAGCTGTCTCAAATTGTGGCTCCTTTCTGCCTGGAGCTTTAGGACAGTTCCCTTTGTCAACAGCAGGAGCCAAAAGGGAATGAAATGTGTTTGGATTTCACCTCAGTGGGGATTTGTGGTGGGCTGGTGCTGGTTGTGTGAAGCTGGAAGTGGGGAACAGTGCCTTTGCTTTAGGCATCAGCACCACACAGCTGAGCTCTGTGCATGATTTATGCTGCAGGTTTTCTTACCCATTTTGAGACATTGTTATTAGCTGTAGAAAACTCATCCCTCATTGATACCCATAAGAATAACTACATTTTGGTTCACTTCCTGGATTAAACACGTCCCTCAGTTTAACAGGTTGCTTCATCAAAAAATACGTATTTGTCAATAAACCGTTGCTTTCTCCAAGTGCAGCTGTGACCAGGAAATGTTGAGATGTTTTTGGATGTGACTCAGTGCCATCTTAAAACTCTGGAATGAAGGCACGGTGTGGGTCCTGGCCGTGGTGGTTTGTCGTATGGCTGTGGAGCACACCGAGCCTGGCAGTATTCAATAGATCTGCACGAGTACAGCAGCACAGGAGTAACTCAGCAGCATGTGCTGCTGGTGCAGTCATTTTCTGCTGTCTCCACTTGCCATTTTTCTCTGTTATTTCCTGGGGAAATGCAATAATTCTGCTTATAAAAGGTTTAATGTGGGGCTCATCTTCACCTTTTTGAACCGGGATAATTTGCTTGTGCTGCGGGAACAAATAATTGCAAGTTTCTAATGAAGTGCAGAGTAAGGCACGCGGTGTGTATGAAATCTGTGGAGGGTTTGTCTTTAAATCTTTCTACACAGTTTGTGGCAGTGAACCTTTACAAGCTGTAGACCTTCGGTGTAGATCTTGCTGGGTAGGATCAGATCATTGGGAATTAAAACCCCCTTTCTTTCGACATCTGAAATACATTACCACATCTTCAGTGACCTGCATCTGAAATCATTATGGAACCAAAGAAATGGCACGGCCGTAGGTGTCTGCTTATAGTTTTTGATACAGAGAGTCAAAGATGGGGAACCCTTTGGTATTTCCCACATTAATTGGGACTTGATAAAACGTGTTGCAGTTTGCAGTCACGTTGGATGACTCCTGTGATGCTTGGCAGCCTTGAAACAGCGTTTGAAAGGAACCCAGGGCCTTTTGCTCCCATTCTTTATTTAAACAATAAAATGCTGGCACAGCAGCTGTGAAAGTGGGCTCTTATCATTGTAATGCTGAGGAGGAGGGCTCTCTTGCCTGTTCTGTGCAATGTAGCACGTGATTGCTGAATAAGCCAGTGAGATTAGCAGAGCTGGAAGTCAGTGTTTGTAACCAAGAGCCCCTGATCCTGAAGGACTGAGAAGCTGTGGCACGTTTTGGTGCCACTTCCAGGTCCGTTGCTGCTATTGCTTGGTCAAGTGTGTGTGCTGCTGATGTAGAATCCGATCCGTGAGTTTCATCTGCTCGTATCTGACCCGAGTTCTCTTCCATCAGTTGGAGAAGTAGGCTCCAGATCTGATGTGAACATAACAGAGCACGAGGTACACCTGCACGCAGACTTGTAGCTGCTGCAGATTGCAGGTGGTGCTTTAGAGCAGTCTAGGTATAAAAGAGGCAGCAGAAATAGCTTGTACTGAACACCTGTGGTGGCAGCACTGGAAATGAATCTGTAAATCCAGGAGGGTTTTTTTTGGGGGGGGGGGGGTTTCGTTTGGGGCTTTTATTCCAGAAGCAGTTTTTAATTACCACTCAGGGAACGGAGGGCTCGAAAAGTCCTCATTTCAAAGGCAGCGAAAGCTAACGTGGGGCTCAGCTCTTTAATTTTTGAAACAATGAATTGTTGTTATTACTGTTGTTATTTATGACATTCTCACATCTGGGCTTCTGCCTTTAATGCCACTACCAATTAAAACCATCACTCTAAACCCTCAAAACGGGTTCGTAATTGAAACAGCAGCTGACCCCTCCTTTCTTCAGCCACGTAAATCCGTGTCATCCCTTGCAGAGGAGGGATTATTCGCGTGGCTTTTTTGTTTATGCAGCCTGATACTGTAATTATTGCTAAAAATGAGATTGATTTGGCTTAGGGGACGCCACGGGTCAGCATCTGATGCGTTTTTGGAATCCATTTTCATAGAGCTGTCGAGGTTTGTTTTTTGTTTTTTTTTAATGTGTGCTCTCGAGGGACAGCAAAAGAAAATTCTAGCTGCTTTCCCTGTTTCAGATGTTCCTCTGCATTATCCTGGCTGGTTTCCTCAAGGAAAAAAACCTTGTAGGTGAACTCTTAGAGAACAGCAAAAGCCTTTTTGTAACAGAGGGGGCTGGAAAAAGTGCGAAGAGCCACAGTCTTTTTCTGCCTCGTGTTTTTACCTTTCGCTTCAAGCTTCGTTTGCTAATTAGCTAAATAATGCTTGCACTCTAACCTGGAGATGTTGCACGGGAGGTGAAATCAGCAGTCTGTGAAGTGGCACTGCAGTCACGTGGCTGCACACCGAGCACCTCCTGAATTCCCTCTGCTATCGCAGAGTGCTCCCGTGGCAGTGGGCAGGAGCCGTGCTCCTCTCCCAGGCTGCCAGCCCTGTCACTCGAATTTGGGGCAAGCTCTGACTGAGCCAGCTCCTTGCACTTTTGCTCCATTTGGTTAACGCTTCCCATCACCCCCCAAATGTTCAGTTCTGGTTCCCTGTCCTAGTTCAGCCGATAAACCTGCATCCGCACGCACACACTCCAGTATGTATATTTAAAAAAGCAACTGGCAAAGGCATTGTAATGCTCCACTTGTTGTTCTCTTCACAGACAAACATGGGGTTTCCTTTTCGGCTTAATTGTTCCAATTCCTTTTTCAGATTGACTCTTGGTGCAAGGAGAACAGCTACGTGATAGCTGGATATTACCAGGCAAACGAACGCGTGAAAGATGCCAGGTGTGTTGGTGCAATATTTCCTTCTGTTTGCTCTTTTCTCTTGTACTTTGTACTCTGCCAACAACAATCATCCGCATAAATCGTGCGTGTTGATTCACTTTGACAACTGTCATCTGGTTTCGTATTGTCTTCGTGGTGCGGGTGGGTATGGCCTTTGTTCAGGTGCAGAAACCTCAGGCTTTCCAGAATCACTCTTCCTCAGTGGATGCTATAAAAGGCCTGCATTTGAATGACTGCCAGCCAGTTTAATTACAGTTGTCAGGGATATAGCCAAAATTTGCAGGCGTGTTTGCTTGTGCTGTAAATATCTTACGAGCTCAAGTGACTCTGAATAGCTGTCGGAAAGTCTTTTAGAAGTGACCTAACTGGTACCAGTAAAACTGCTTAATTGGCGCTGAGTTTTACTGAAGGAAGTTCTGACGTGGTGAAGGGTCACTCTTGAAATGTGGGATGTCACTCAAGCAGAGATCCTTTCTTCTTATTGCTTTCCCTAGGAATGGACTTGTGTGTTTTTATTCCCTCCCCCCGTTAGCTAATTCAAATCATGAAATTAAAAGCAAAGAGGCCTTTGATGCATATATCACCTATTTTTCCCCTCTATGTGTTGGACAAATCTGATATCAAGACTGTTGAGGTTATATCCTAACTCATTCAAAATATCATGCTGTGTTCCAGTTAGTGCTTATCTTACAGACTCAAGTCTATTTCTAAGTAGTGCTTGGGGATTACTTGGGTACCTAACAGAGACACAGGCATTGCCTTTTCCCCACAAGGGAAACAGAGCTGCTGGAGGTGTTTTGAAGGAGAAGGTGCAGCTTGTCTGTTCCTGTTGTGGTTTGAAAGACTCGTGGGCTTGTTTCTTCCAACCCCAGTCTTCATTTCTGAAGATAACTCTGGCACCGTGCAGAGATTGCAATCTTTGAAACGGAGCAGAGGTTTCCCTTTAGAAGAAGCCTGGTTCTGCAGAGCAGCTGGGCAGTGGGTGAGCTCGGACACAGAGTGGGAAGCACTCAGATGGAGCTGCTTTGTAAAACACCTGCCAGGGCAGAGGCAGCTGTGGTTCTTGGTCTGGCAGGAGGAGGTAGAAGGCCACAGCACCTTGGTTCTGCATGCAGGTTATGGTTATGCAGCGAGTGTTTTGCACTCAGAAATGCACTGCCTGAGCACAGACCGTGTGCTGAACAGAGGGGGTGGGCCTTTCTTGGCTTTCTGTTTTCAACAAGTGTAACATCGGCGTGGTGCCTTGTTCCTGTTTGTAAGCAAGCTCTGTAGTTCTCACATCTCCTGATGCCTATTTCCTGCTGGTTTAAGCTGAGGTGTCACAGTTCAAGTAACACGATTATTTTTACCTTCTGCTGCAGTCCAACCCAGGTTGCTGAGAAGGTGGCTTCCCGAATTGCAGAGGGCTTTAACGATACAGCACTCATAATGGTAAACAATTTTTCCTCTTTGCATCATCAGTGCTACGACCACGATACCAGGCTCACTACTTAAATGCCATTCTCTGGATCTTGGCTAGTGAGCTAACCAATTTGCTCTTTCCCCACGTGCCCTGGGGAAGAGATGTAGGCAGTGTAGTTCGTTGGAAGTGGCTGTGGTTGGCTTGGAGGAAGTGGGGACCTTCTCTGTTTGGAGGTTTGATCAGAGGCAGTGCACTTACTGTGGTGGACTCTTTCCTGTGACTCCAGTTCGTTTCTCATATGCAATCACAGAATGGTTTGGGTTGGAAGGGACCTTTAAGATTGTATATGAAACAGATGGAGCTTTGAGTTCTCGCCAGCAGTGTTGGTGGCTTAAACATGGAGAAGTTGTCTCATGTGAAGGCAGAACAGTGGGTGAAGTGGCATAACGTGTGCAGTTAGGAAGTTTTTCTTTCCATTTCATCTCTTTACTTGGGATTTGGAGAAGGCTAAGGTGGTTTTGTTTCTGTTGCACACCAGGTTGATAACACCAAGTTCACGATGGAGTGCCTAGAACCTGCCATTCACGTGTACGAGCTCCACGAGAACAAGTGGAGGTGCAAAGACCCGCACATGTGAGTAGACATCAGAGCTTATTCATCTGAGTGGCCCGTGGTGTGGGAGATGATGGAGTTTTCCTTTGTGACCCTCATTAATTCTTGGTTATCCTGCTTCCTAGTGACTTCTGTGAAGATTGGAGTGAAGCCCAGAGAATCGCCGCGTCCCTCTTGGACAGCAAGTCCTACGAAACGCTGGTGGATTTTGATAACCACCTGGATGACATCCGGAACGACTGGACAAACCCAGAGATCAACAAAGCTGTCCTCCACCTGTGTTAGAGGGGCTCCTACGGACTCACTCCCGGGCGTTCCCGCTACGTACTGAAGACACAAAGATGATATTTTTGAATGTAGATAGAACAGCATTCAGTACCTGGTGTGGAGAGCTGGTGGATTAAGGGTAGCACGTCACGTTGCCAGGGGTGCTGTGTCCATAAGCTCTTGAATCCCACCCGTGAGGTTCATTCCAAGAACTGCACGCTGTCAGTTCCAGCTGTCCCCGTGGATGCCTTCCCGGTCGCAGTGAATGTTGCTATTCCTTCAAAACCAGAACTACTCCTGCTTATTCTTGTTGATATCACAAAGTTTTGACTAAGCTTTTGTACTCTAGAGAGAATAATTTTTAAAGATTTATGAAAATAGCTTTCAAGAAAAAAAAATAATAATAATAATAATCGGTTTTGTCCTCGGATGAGGTATTTTGAGGTCAAATGTATAAACAGAATCTAAGGTTTACTGTTTCAGGGTTTTTTTTGGCCTGGCTGGAAATGGCCTTTGATCAACTGCTGAAGATGATGTGCCGTGCTCATGTGTCACCTGATTTGCAGTGGTTTTGCATGACACAGCTACAGAAAATGAGCTAAAGCTGTATTCCCAAATGCTACAGTCGTTTCTGCTGTCCCTGGACATACAACCAATAGTTACTGCCTGGCAAAACTGAACACAAAGTAAAATGGGATCCTCACTTAGTGTGGTTGATTTTGTTTGCTTGTTCTGACCTAAAGTCTGGAATAATGATTTTGAATGAAAGTTCTAAAACCGTTTTAAAACTACAAAAGGAGAGAGTAAATTACAGTATTGCTTCTATGCAGTTTGTTTTTCTGTCTGTCTTTTGAACAGCTCTGATTTTCGGCTGGTATTTGTTTAAGCAAGCCTGAGATGTATCTGAGTTGAAGGTAAATATCAGTGTGTGTGTGTATCAGGGAGGCCAGATGACACTTTTGCTCGTCTTTTATCCATCTTTCTAATTCTTGTTTGTTTCTAAGAGTGAGTTCAGCAGGCAGTGAGGAAGCTTTGTGATGGTTTCCTCCTCCTCGTGGTGGAGATGGAGGTTTGAACTCGGTGGCTTTGTTTGCCTGCCTGCAGTGCAGCAGTAAGGTGCAGTGGGCATTGCTAGAGGCACTGGCATGTAGTCAGCAGTCTTTCCAAATCACGAGTTGGCTATGCTGGCAGGAATGGAAAGTGTTTTAACTTGTCGGGTGAGATAGCTCACAAGCAGCCAGATGAATATGTTTTGGTGCCTTAAATACAGCCACAACTGTATAGAAAATATTGGAACAACAAATCCTGGGAGCAGCGATGGTCCGGCAGCGTTTGAAGTAAGCCCTGCAGATGGCTTTGCAGGAGGAGGACTTTCCTTTACAAACATCTCATGGAGTCTGCCCCAACGTTCCAGCAACAGGTGCTGCCCTAGCAAGACACCTAGCTATGTGAGATGGCTAACCAGCGCTGCAGTGTAAGCTGGCATACCTCTGAGCCACAGGAAATCCATTTCTCTCCCTCTGTAACTAGATGTCACAATCAAGCTCTGATTGTGTGTATGCTAATACAGGCAAATCTTGCACGTACTCCCCCTTCGCCCTCTTAAGGCAAAGCAAAATGTGTATCATCAGGCTGCAACCTGATGGAAAGGATGATTGTGACTGTCAAGACTCACTGCAGGAAGGGGAGCAGCTTTTACTGCTTTGTCTTTCTTGACTTTGCATTCCCATGAGATGCTTTGAGTGTTTTGCCACCAGTAAGGACCCGGGCTAGCCTCAAGCAAAAGGGACAAGCACTGCAGCGCTCAGATCTTATCTCACCTGTCCTATTTGCATTGAAGGTTTGGACAGAAAGCAGCGATTTCACAAAGGCAAGGCAGCCTGGAGCCCCAGTGGCTCTCTGTGAAAGAATGAGGAAGCAGCTGGCTGCTGAAGGCTGGCTTCTCCTTTCCTGCTGATGTCCCCAGCCTACGTGTCAGAGCAAGGGCTGGTCACCTGGCTGGCAGATCCGTGGCATCCTTCAGAGGAACTCAAGGTAAATCCTTTTAAAACTCCTGGGGAATGATTCCGCGTCTCCACTACTGGAACTGCTTTTATGTTTTGTTAGCAGTTAATGACGTGCAGATCTAATTCCTTTTTTCTTCCCCGATTGACCAGGATTGAGAGATGTGATGTTTGCCCGGGTGTTTGACTCCCAGCTCCTCACCTCATCCGTAGGATCTAAGATGCTTACATAGATTGCAGTGTGTTGGGGTGCATTAGGGTTTTTTGTCTGCTCTCAACCCAATATTTCAGAGCAGTAATAGACTGCAAGTGCCTGAAGATGCCAGCACAAAGTACTCGGGTTTCTGAGTGGGAGGATGTATGTTATCCTTTGCTGGATCCACACGAGTGCTAACCTTGAATCCTTCAGTCGCAAGGGGGAGAAGCAAAAGGCTTGAGCACGCTTTCTGTGAAGCCAATTCAGTTTGAAATCAAAGATGGGATCGATCTGAAGCCCAGGAACACAAGGAGTGCCCCGAGGCAGGACACGAGCTGCTGTCTGGCCCAGGGCACTTCCAGCCTTGTGATAGCAGGTCAGAACCTCCATGCACAGCCCCAGCTCGAGGCATTCAGAAGTGAACAAGAGGATTCGGGGGCCCAGGGGCGTTATTTTCAATGAAATACAATTTTCAATGAAAAACAGCCAGGGAGAGCAGTGTCTGGCTGGGGCTGGGTTTGTGGAGGGAGTGATTTCTGCTCCTGGGGAGCACGCTGCATCTGTATTCTCCCTCATCGCTGTGTGTGTGCACCTTCCCCCCTCCGTTCTGCCAGCTGAGCTTCTCGTGGGATATTCCCCCACCTTACACCAGTGTGAAGACCAGCAGAGCCCTGCTGTACCATGGGAGCTCAGCTGGTGGGATGGAGGGGCTGCAGGCAGAGGCAGGCAGACGTTCATGGCCCAGCAGCACAGCCCAGCTCTGCGTGGGGCTGCACACCCCCTGCCCCCGTGAGGTCCTTAGCTGCGTGGCAGAGCTGTGCACCGAGGGGAGGCAGCAGTGGCAGATGCAGGGAGAGAGCTGGGGTCTCTTTGTTCCCTGGCTGGAGGCCTAATCTCTGCACTCTGCTGCTGCTGCTGCTTGTAAAAATGCCTTGAGATGCTCAGATGGAGGGCATTACTGATACGGAAAGAGCAAGCAAATGCTAATGGAAGAGGCTGTTAGCAGCATGGGCTGCAGCTTGGAAGCGTCCTCCAGGGGAAACGCTGCACTTCTGAGCTGCACCTGGGGTTTGTGCTGTGATTCAGCCCCTGGAAGAGCAGTGCTGGAGCTGTGCAGAGCTGGGGTGGGTGGGCAATGCTGTGAGGCTGCTTCCTTCCCATCCTGCCCATGCTCTGTTCCTCCGGGCTTAAATTTGGCTTCCCTGTTGGTGCACTGTGCTCCTGTGCTGCGTGCCAGCCCTCCAGGGGTGGGCAGAAATCGTTCCCGTGGTTGTGTGGCTGTGCAGAGTGCTCCATCTCAGCCTGTTTAGTACAGCCGGGTGTGCTGGGGGCAGAGGGGAGCACTGGAGCTGGGTGAGGGAGGGAGCAGTGCCAGGGATGCAGCTCAGGAAGGCTGGAGAAACAACGCAGCCCTTCCTAGAAATGCACTCCGGAGCTTAAGAGCTGGACCTAATTGAAAAGAAAAAAAAAAAGCACAGAGGGGATAAAAGGGAAAGCTGGGCTCGGATTAACCTGGAGCTCAGCGAGCTGGGAAGCGATGCCCAGGTCTCAAAGCCAATTCCTGAGCCGGGCCCCGTGCTGTGTGCTGAACCCATGCCCAGCAGGGCAGCACGTCGCTCTGGATGCGGTCCTGGCAGCAGAGCCCAGCACGCTCCGGTTCTGTGCTTAAGGTACGTGCTCGCTTTCCACTTCCCTCCCTGCTCTCTGCGACTGCTTCCTGCCTCACTGCTGCTGCCCTTAACCCCGGGGAACTTTCTTCGAGCTGCTTTCTCCTTTTCCAAAACGAACCCAAGCTGGTGGCTGAAGCAAAGGCAACGCTGTGAGCGTGCCCGGGGCTCTTTGCCCCCTCAGCCCATGGGCAGGGCTGCAGGAGGTGTGTTTGTGCAGCTCAGGTGTCACCAGCCCAGCTGGAGAAGCGTTCAGCCCGCAGAGCTAACCACAGTTATTTTAGCTCGCTGATGTTGCTGTTCACCTCCCGGCTGCAGCGAGCTGCCTCTTTCAGCTGCTCCAGGGTGGGTCCTGTTTCAGCAACAAACACAACTGCTGCTCCAGCTCGGGTTCAGTCCAGGGCTCTGGAGTTTGAGGCCTTTTGTCCTCCCCCGACAGCAGGATGAGGACCTTGGGTGGCATTAAATAGCAAACAGAGGGGATTTGTCTGTGCAGAGCGAATCGATGCTGCTGTGTCTGGCGAGGGTAGGGGTCCCTTGGGGATGCTGTGTGCATTGAGGGCCCTCTGCCTCTTAGACTCTGCTGCTGGATAGGCAGAAAAGTGTGTCACCTGTTCACCTGTCTGTTTTCTGGGGCCAAACTGGAGCCACACATTACAAAAGTCACTGCCCTGGGCTTCTGCACCCAGGTGCTGCCTGAGCTTCGAGGCTTCCCCTTGGCTCCTGCCTGCAGCCAGGAAAGCTTCGAGGAGGGATTCCCCGCGTGTTGCTGCCTTGCATGTGAACCTCTGAGCTCTTCAGCTTTGCAGGAGCTTCGCCTCGTAATTACGGAGGAGGCAGGTATGCAAAAACCTCCTCCGGCTGCTTTTAATGCAGGCAGAGACTGTTCACCTCGGGGTGAAACCCGGAGCTGTCACCCTCAGGGCAGCAAGAACCACCCTGCCTGATCCCACCCCTGGACCCACACACCAACCCCATGCTTTTGGGACATCCAGGAGCCCATCCTGCCGTAGGGATGCTCATCTTCCAGGGGCTCCAGCCATCTCTCAGCTCCAGGTTGGGCTGTGCAGTGGGGTGAGAAAAAAGCAGCGTTCTCCCCATCACCCACACACGGCCTTCGCTGGGCTCAGATGGGACTGGATTGGGGGGGGGTGTGGGGGGAGAGCAGGGAGGGACGGATGGGAGGAGCCGGGACTTCACCGACCCGATTAACCAGGTTAGAAACCAACCTTGCAAAACTCACAGCGCGGATGGGAGCAGGGCTGGAAGTCCCCTCCTCAGCTCACAGTGGGAGCTGGGATGCGAGGCGCGCTTGGCGGGCACGGGGACGGGTAAGTGGCATCCCCATCCCGCGGGGCCAGGGCTGAGGTTTTTACCCCATTTTACCCCTTCCCGACCCACCTGCGGGGACCACCCCGTGCTCTGTGTGTCCCCTCCGGGCGCATCACGGAGCTCTTTCCGCGCTGACTCCGTGGCAGTGACTCCTGCAATGAGTGTCTGTGGGTTTCTGGAGCGTGAACTCATCGGCAATGCAAACGCCTCTGTGACACGGAAGCAAAGTTGAAGCCCCAGCACCAGCCAAAGGCGTGCAGAGCAAAATGCTGCTGCTGCTGCTGCTGCTGCTGCTGGGGGAATTGCTCTGCCCGAGCATCTCCTGGCTCTGGGAGAGCATCCATCCTTGGGGATGGGGCTCAGGGAGGGAGGTGAGAGCAGGAATGAAACACTGGCCCTATTCCCAAAAGCTTTTCCTGGCAGCTGCGGGCAGGAGGGGTGTGAATTGATGTCACTCAGGGTAATTAAAGGAGGCACGTGGTGTCCCGTAGCTCCGAAATGTCCCTGGTGTTTTTCTCCACCCAGATCCCTTCCACATCCCATCCTGGGTGGGCATGGGATCCCCCTCTCACAGCGGCAGCCTCCAGCAATCCTCCATCTCCTAAAGCTCTTGGCGCACTGTGGGATGCTCCCAGCCCCAGACATCCCCATCCCACCATGGGCTTTGCTGCTTCTGCTCCCCCAGGGGGAGGCGGCATCCCAGAGCGGGAGATGCTTTGCTGTGAGGTGGGATCAGTTCCTCCTGTATTTCCTGTCCATGGCTTCGGGCTCCACTCTGCAAGTTGCTTGTGCCAGCCCCCTATCCTGTTCTGCTCCCGTCCTCCTCACCCAAACTCATTTGCAGCACAGTCACAGCAGCCGGGGCACAACTCTGGGGCTCCGGGCTCCTTCTCCACCCTCCCCAAAAGTTCCTCCCCAAACTCAGCGGCCGGGATTGAGTCACCGAAACGCCGTGACATCAGCCCGTGGTTTTTCTGCAGTGCTTCCTGTTGTGCCCAGACAGCAAGCTCGGGTGCCTGTATATATATATAACATCTATGTATTTATATACAAACCCATAGGTGCACGCTTTTAGCCAGCAATCGAGCCCTCTCCCGTTCCTCCAGCTCGAAGCATTACCGGCATCGTCGCTTCCCGTCGCCGCTCTCCCCGCAGCCCTCGCCTCTTTCTTTACGCAGTGAGCGGTGCTGGAGAGCCAGGAGCAGCGGCGAGGCCCCGAGGAGAGGATGAGAACATGGGGCTCAAGTTATCGTGCCTGAAAGGTGGGTCTGGGTGGGTGCCAGGGCGGTTTTGGGCGAAGGGATGCGCTGGGAACGTTGTGCTTTACTGACTCCTAAAGGTATTGCTGCTGCCAGCAGGAGGTTTGGCCTCTGGAGGGATGATGCTGCTGGTAAAGGAAGGGGATGTGGGTTTGTTTGGCTATTTTTTGTTTCCCAACCCTATAAAATGTGGGGTATGCTCCTGAGGTGGCACCTGGGATGCTTCGCATTTGGGATGCTCAGGGGGGATTGCTGCCTACCCCATCCCCCAGGTTCATCCCGAGCATCCTTAACAGCATCACCATCCCCACCTCGCTGCCGCTTCTCCCCAAACTTCAATTTTCTTAATGGAGCCGAGCAACCGCGACGTCTGCTCCGGCGTAGAGAGAAAGGAAGTGGGAGCTTTTAATGCGCCGTGATGCTGAGTAGCACATCTCCCATTAGCTCTTAATGCCCCTTGGCAAAGGGTTGGGATGTAATACCGGGTTGGGGCTGCAGCATGGCACCATGGGGAGGGGCTGCAGGGTTGGGGTCTCCCCTAATCCCAACGGGATGCAGTGGATTTGCACCCGTGGGAGCACATCCATTTCTCGGTCCGGGGATGTGACCGAGGCCCATTTGGGATGCTCCATCAACCCAAGCACAAACGCTCCACCCGCTGTCCTGTGGAGACCTTTGTCACACGGGATGCTTCACCCAGAGCTCAGCCCTTGGCACCACAGGGCAGCTGGCACACATCACACACACTGAGCAGGGTCGGAGCCACAGGGCTGGGTACAACCCCCAGATATCCCCCCCCCAAGTCCGTGCTCTCCTCCTGCGATGGGCTCAGAGACAGCAGTAAAATAAAACACCCCCCTGCGGCTCTCTTACATAAGGCAGGGCTTAATCCTTAATTAAAAAGAGATTAAAAATATCAGTGTCTGTCCCCTTCGGGCATTTTCCTCCTGCAGAAGAATTAAACCTCCCTGCCCGCTCGCTGTGAGCGGAGCTGGGCTTTCCTCTTGATTAAAACAGCAGATTAGAGCTCTCCGTGGCCCAGCAGGAGGAGGGTTGGCCGGGGGCTGTGGCACCCCAACGAGCACAGTGGGGACGAACAAGGCTGTGGGCTTCTGGGGATTCTCCAGTGGCTCGTATAGGGTGGAGCGGAGCATCGCATGGATGTGCTCTCCCTCCCTTTCCCTTCTTTCCGTAGGGTTGAAGACGTGTGTGAGCAGCGGGAATGGGACCCCGGAGCAGGACGGGAAGCACCTCCACGTGCCCTCCATCATCGTCACACCGCCCACACCCACGGGGACCATGCTGTGCCGGGACACACGGAGGGCAGCGGGGGGCTCAGCACCACCCTGCAGCCAATGCTGAGCACCCGCAGGGGACACTGACAGCTTCCCTGCTGCCCCAGGGCTGGATCCTGCCCCTCCCTGGGGGTGATGCTTCCCGGAGCGTGGCTTCGCTGGAGAGCCCCGGGAGAGGACGGTGTGCAAAAGCAGATGGAAATTTCATTTTTTAATGACAGCAGCAGATGGCAAAAGACACAAAAGTGTATTCGCACCATGTCAGAGCCATTTATAAAGTGCCTGGCGGAGCTGCAGCGCGTGCCGGTGGCACCGCGGGTGTAGCAGTGGATGGGGGATCCTCTCCTGCAGCCCCCACACCTACACAGTGTGGGCTGGTGGGTCCCGCGGAGCGGCGGGGAGCACAGCTCCTTCGGGCTCAGGATAGAGGCATGGGTGGAGGAAGGGTGGGTGGGCGGGCAGGAGGTTGGAGGGATGGAGGAATGGATGGATGGAGGGAGGGATGGAGGGATGGATGGATGGATGGAGGGAGGGATGGAGGGAGGGATGGATGGATGATGGAGGGATGGATGGATGGAGGGGTGGGTGGATAGATGGAGGGAGGGATGGATGGAGGGATGGATGGATGGGTGAGTGGATGGATGGAGGAATGGAGGAATGGATGGGTGGAGGGATGGATGGAGGGATGGATGGAGGGATGGATGGATGGGTGAGTGGATGGATGGGTGAGTGGATGGATGGAGGAATGGAGGAATGGATGGGTGAAGGGATGGATGGAGGGATGGATGGAGGGGTGGGTGGATGGATGGAGGGAGGGATGGAGGGAGGGAGGGATGGATGGAGGGATGGATGGAGGGATGGATGGAGGAAGGGATGGATGGAGGGAGGGAGGGATGGAGGGATGGATGGAGGGAGGGATGGATGGAGGGAGGAATGGAGGAATGGATGGGTGGAGGGATGGATGGAGGGATGGATGGAGGGAGGGATGGATGGAGGGATGGAGGGAGGGATGTAGGGAGGGAGGGATGGAGAAATGGAGGAATGGGTGGGTGGAGGGATGGATGGAGGGATGGATGGAGGGATGGATGGGTGCATGGATGGATGGAGGGATGGATGGAGGAAGGGATGGATGGAGGGAGGGAGGGATGGAGGGATGGATGGATGGGTGGTTGGATGGGTGGTTGGATGGATGGATGGTTGGAAGGATGGATGGATGGATGGGTGGGCGGGCGGGCGGAAAGCTGTGTTGGCTGATGAATAGAGGGAACAGGCAGCTGGACAATGCCCGGCACACGAGCACGAGTGGCTGCCCAGGGCCCCCGATGCTGGAGGGCGGATCCCCGGCCCCGCTGTGCACGGGGCGCTGCTCCTCCTGACCACCAGGGGGCAGCATCGAGCCCCGCGGCGCCCCGGCAACAAGTGCTGAATTCTGATTGGTCGCGGGCACCCAGGGGGCGTCGCGATTGGTCCCACGGCGAGCGACACACACCTCCCCTCGTGGCAACCAATAGAAGCTCGCGGCCGAAAGGAGCAGCCAATCAGCTCGCTCCAAGCTGCGCCGAGTCCCGCCTCCACGCGGAAAGCGCGAAAAAGCGCCCGGCGGCGGGAAGCGGGGTGCTGTGGGCGGGGCTTCGCCGTCTCGCAGCCAATAGGAAGCGGGAACGCGTGGCGCGCCCCGTGCCGGTCCCGGTCCCGGTTCCGTGCGCGGCCCCGGTCCGGACCCGCACGCATGGAGCCGGCCGAGGCCGAGTTCCTGGCCGAGAAGGAGCTGGTGACCATCGTGCCCAGCTTCAGCATGGACCGCGTGCACCTCATCGGGGTCAGCGGGGCCGGGCCGGGGCTGAGCGGGGCACAGGGGGACGGGGAGCGAGGACTGGGGGGGGGAGGGGCAGGGATGGGGAAGGGGGGGGGCGGGGACTGCAGGGATTGGGGTGAGAGTTCGGGGTGGGGGTGAGGATGGGGCTCGGAGGGGTGTGGGGCTGCAGGGCGGAGGTTTGGGGTTAGGGCTGCGGGGTTGGGTTGGCTGGGCTTGGAGGACGGGGCTTGAATGGGTTGGGGGGTAAGGGGTGGGGAGTTTGGGGTCGGCTTTGGGGTGTTTGAGGGCAGGGGTTGGGGATCTCGCTTCGTTTTCCAGGGGGATCTGGGCCCTTTCAACCCGGGTTTGCCAGTGGAAGTGCCTGTCTGGTTGGCCATCAGTCTGAAGCAGAGGCAGAAATGCCGGCTGATACCGCCCGAGTGGATGGATGTGGGTAAGGACGGTGGGGAACACAAAGGTCTCTGGTTTTCACCGTTAGCAGGGAGCATCACCGAACTGGAACAGGGCAGCTTGGAGAGGAGAATCTGCTGTTTCTCCACTGGGGGGTTCTTCATGCCTTCACAGCAAGTCAGGTGTTTGATTTCTGCCCCTCTGGTCAGTGGGGTCGGTGAAGGAGTCCGTGACCTTCGTGGTGCAGTCCCACTCTGTGCAAGGACGCAGATACCCCTTAGTGTGAGTGCTCTGTGGGTGAAGGGGACGGCTCCTGGTTTGGTCAAGCTGAGGTGCACCAAGTGCCTGTCAGCATCCTGGCCCTGATGAGCATTTCTCCTCTGGGAGCCGAGAGCTGCCGTGGCAAAGCTGCTGCCAGGGCAGACATGAGGTGTAAGGGGTGTTTGGCTTCGTGATAGAAACCCTTTCCTGTCTGCACGTTGCCTGCATTTACACCAGCTCGACTCAGAGCTTTGGTCCCACGGGAGCGACGTGCTGTTCTTCCTGGGGGCAGAAGTGGGGCAGGAGCACTGGAGGTCTGCCCTGCCTGCCATCCCTGTCTGTGTTCTAGGAAAGCTGGAGGAAATCCGCGACCAGGAACGCAAAGAGGACACCTTCACCCCGATGCCCAGCCCCTATTACATGGAGCTCACAAAGCTGCTCTTAAACTAGTAAGTGGGAAATGCAGTGTCGCAGTTTCCACCTGCCTGCCTGCTCGCACGAACACTTTTTCAAGCTCCCGTTGGCAGCAGCCCCGGAGGGCTGTGGGAAAGTGAGAGTTAATGGGGGTTTATTTCACGGCGTGCCAAGATCTCTCTGCGCAGCAGTTTTCTCGTGGTAACTTTGCATTTCAGCGGCTGGGGATTGCTTGTTCTGTGCCCTGGTAATTGGGGCTGCGCCGCTTTATTGAGCGGCAGCTGAGCGTGGAGGCCTCGAGGATCGGCAGCGCGTTGCGTGGCTGCAATCTGTTCTGCAGCCTCCACCCTCCAGGCTTTCTTCCTTGGCTCTCCTTCAGGAGGAAAGCTCTTTCCTCAGCTTGAGAAGGCTTGTTCGGAGCTTAACACCGTGGCACGAGTCCCTCAGTGTCCTCATCCCCTCCCTCCTCCTCCAGCGCCTCCGACAACATCCCCAAAGCCGACGAGATCCGCACACTGGTGAAGGACACGTGGGACACGCGCATGGCCAAACTGAGGCTGTCTGCTGACAGCTTCGTGCGGCAGCAGGAGGCCCACGCCAAGGTGAGGTGGGAGCAGAGCCGTGCTGGGGGGGTCCAGCTGGGAAAGAGCACTGGGGAGATGGAGCTCGGGGCAGCTGTGGGCTTCTTGTGGCTGGGGGTGGGCAGCAGCTGGCTCTGTCACCGCGCTGCTCCCTTCAGCACAGCTCTGACCCCACGTTGTGCTGCTCTCTTTCTCTCAGCTGGATAACCTGACACTGATGGAGATCAACACCATCGGGACGTTCCTCACTCAAGCCTTAGACCACATGTACAAGCTGCGTGCCAACCTGCAGCCTGCTGCCAGCAACGACTCCCAGGATTTCTGAGCTCCCCTGCCAGCCCTCCAGGCACCCTCCGAGCTCCCACCTCCCCCTGCACACCTCCCAGAGCCCCGTGAGCTTCGTGAGCTGTCCCCTGCAGCCCATCCTTGGCAGCAGCTGCAGGTGGGTGAGCTTGTACAGGGAGGGGGGCAGGAAGAGCTGCAGAGCTGGCACAGGGAGCTCCACGGAGCCCTCGTTTCCCCCTTTGGAGAACTTGGCCTCCTCCCTTTGGTTCATGCCAAAGACACGCACGGCTGCAGGTGGTGGCTTGCCAGCATCTGGCTAATGATGTCGGGCAGATCCCTCTGCCCCGCGGAGCGTGGGTGTACTTCACAGAGGGAACTTCTGAGGGCAGCACAGGCCACACACTGGCTTGAAAGCGGTGAATTTCAAGGCGGTGCTTCGCCTCAAAAAGGGGAAGAGATGCGCCGGCAGCTGAGGGCTGGGAGGCACATCCATCTGCTCCTTGGAGAAGGACAAAAGAAAATGGCTTTTCCCTCTCCGAGCCAGCTTGGCCCGTTCAACATCCCACTTGAGTTTTTATTAAAGCTGAAATGATGTTACAATTAATTCGGACAAAGATGCTCAGAACGGGTTGGAGGTGGGGGGGGGTGGTTTTTTTCATCTCGGTTATCTGTTCTGACAGCATCTCCCTGCCCTCAGCAGCTCTGCCCTCAGCAGCTCTGCCCTCTCAGCCCTCCCATGCCTCAACTCCTGCCCTGGGGACGTGCACAGGGGCACAGCGTGGCTCCGGGCGAGCGTGCTGTGTCAGAACCTTGATATTATGGGCTGGCATGGAGGTAGGGGGGGGATCAGAGCATGGAAGCAGAGCTGCAACCCAGCCCTGGCTACTGAGCTGCAGCAGCTGCAGCAGTGAGGGATGAGCATCCAACCGTTTTCCATCCCCATCCTCCTCCCTGCCCGGGGTTTGGCCACGTTAACATTCACTGCAGTGCCCCGGGGTTGGGCTGGAGGCTGCCCATGCAATTGGGATTTAAAAGAGATTAAACCTCATTTCTGTCACAAAGGGCTTTTTTTTTTTTCTTTTTCTTTTGCCGTTTCATCTTGCACAGCTTTCATTTCATGTTGGGGGGGGAGGGGGAGGGTTAATGGTTTCTCTGCAAGAGAGCAAGGAGGGAACTGAAAGCAGAACAGCAGAGGTCACCTTTTCCCAGTGCTGTGAGCTTGTCTGCTTGGCAAACCAGGACCTGAGCAATTTGTTGGGGGGGAGGGGAAGGGGGGATTTGGGGCTGCAGACAGCCCCCACCCTCCCTGTGCCACCCCCCAGCGCTGGCCCTGCGAGCATGGGCTCTCCTCTCCAGCACTGCAGTGCCCACAGCTGCCCCAGTGAAAGCAAAGGGGAAAAAAAAAGGCATTGGGGGGTAGAGGGAATAAAAAGCAAAACCAAAAAGCAGAACCACCGTTGGGGAAAGGGGAGAGAAAGGGGGGGGGTAAAACAAAAAAAAAGGCAAAGCTCTTTTTTTATCACAACAATAATTAATTAAAGTAATAGAAAACATACAAAACTTTTCTCTTCTTTAATATATGTACACACCACAAGGCTGAAGCACCTCTGGGGGTTGGGTTTTTTCTTTTTTTGTTTTTTTTTGTTTTTTTGTTTCTCCTTGGACTCTTCCATTGCAGAAGAACCACTCCCCCCCCCACCCCCACCCTCCTCTTCTGTTCTTTCCCCCCCTTTCCTTCCCCCCATCCCCCCCTCAGGAACGAAGCTCTGCTCCGAGGGTTCACGGACTTTATTGGTTATAGCCAAGTGCGGTGCTGGGGGAGCCCCAAAATGGGGGTGGGGGGAGGGGGGGGGGACTCTGTGGCTGCCCCTTCCCCTGCAGGGCTCCTCCAGCCTTAGTGTTGTGGGCCGTGGAGTCTTCCATGAGTTTATAAAATAAAATGAGCGATATAAAGTGTGTGTGTGTGTGTGTGTGTGTGTGTGCAGGGGGGGCCCTTTGCTTCATGCATGGCACATTCTCCGTTGGTTTGTTTGTTTCGTCTGTTTTGCTTTTTTTTTATTTATTATTATTATTTTTTTAATTATTATTATTATTATTTTTTGTTTTTTTTTTTTAGCTTCAAACCTCCCAGTGAAAAATATTAAATATTCAAGGTAATAAAATAGATTATTATTTCTAGACTATATGTTCGGCCTAGCCCAAGGAGCGTCACCTGGGATACCCCTTGAAATAACCCCTAGACCACTGCATTGCAGGCAAGGCAAGGCACTTCCGCAGGTGATCCAGCTCTGCTTGCAGTCGCTCTCGCTCCGAGACAATCTTCTGCTTCTGGCTCCTCAATTCCTGCATGGAGGCAGCGAGGAGGCACGGTCAGGGCAGCACGTGGGGACTGCAGGGGGATGGGGGCACTGTAGGGGGTGGAGGACTGCAGGAGGATGGGAATATTGGAGGATGAGGGGGACACGAGGACAACGGGGACTGCAGGAGGATGGGACACTGGAGGAGGATGGGATTGCAGGAGCATGGGATTGCAGGAGGATGGGGACACTGGAAGATGATGGGGACATTGGAGGACAATGGGGAGTGCAGGAGGATGGGAATATTGGAGGATGATGGGGACTGCAGGAGGATGGGGACACTGAAGGAGGATGGGATTGCAGGAGGATGGGGACACTGGAAGATGATGGGGACACACTGGAGAACAATGGGGACTGCAGGAGGATGAGGGGACTGAAGGGACTGGGGTGCTGCAGGAGGATGGGAACACTGGAGGGTGATGGGGACATTGGAGGACAATGGGGAGTTCAGGAGGATGGGAGGACTGCAGGAGGATGGGGGCACTGAAGGGAGTGGGGTGCTGCAGGAGGATGGGACTGCAAGAGGATGGGGACACTGGAAGACGATGGGGACTGCAGGAGGATGTGGGGACTGAAGGGACTGGGGTGCTGCAGGAGGATGGGGACACTGGAGGGTGATGGGGACATTGGAGGACAATGGGGACTGCAGGAGGATGGGAATATTGGAGGATGATGGGGCCTGCAGGAGGATGGGGGCACTGAAGGAGGATGGGATTGCAGGAGGATAGGGCCCTGTAGGGGATGGGGGTGTTGCAGGAGGATAGGGGACCTGTAGAGGATGGGGAGATGGTAGGAGGAAGGGATCTGCATGCCCATGGGGACACTGGAGGGTAATGGGGGCACTGAAGGGAGTGGGGTGCTGCAGGAGGATGGGGGGACTGCAGGAGGATGGGGGGACACCAAAGGAAATAGGGCATTGCAGGAGGATGGGGGGACACCAAAGGAAATGGGGCATTGCAGGAGGATGGGGGTGCTGCAGGGGATTGGGGCACTTGCAGGAGGATGAGAACACCAGGGGATGGGGATGTTGCAGGAGGACAGGGATTCTGAAGGGAATGGGGCAGTGTAGAGGATGGGAACGGTGCAGGGGATTGGGACACTGGAGGAGGATGGGGACACTCGAGGAGGATGGGGACACTGGAGGAGGACGGGTGCCTCCCCGGGGGCCGTGCAGAGGCCAGGTGCCCCCCCAGAAGCCCCACTCACCGCCATGCTGTGTGACAGCTGCTCTGCAGTCAGGCTCAGGCTGTAGTGCTGTGCCTCCAGCCGCCGGCACTGGGTCTGCAGCACTTGGCGCTCCAGGTTTTGTTCTGGATGCACAGGGATGGAGTGAGCACCTCAAAGCCCTCCCTCCCTGCCAGCCCCAGCCCTCTGCCAGCTGCTGGCCAAGGAGACGAGCCCTGGGGCCAGCAGGGCACAGGGCGATGCCAACAAACACCCCGCCGAGCCCCAGACCCCAATCCCTACCTTCTATATGTTCCTGGTATGCTTCGAAAATTGCCTCGATCCCTTGCCACTTGGGCCTGGGGCACTCCTCCTCCTCGTCTTCCTCATCTTCCTCGTCTTCCTCCTCCTCCTCCTCCTCGGAGGCCGAGTCGCGGCGGTCGCGTGGCAGCGGTGGGCCGAGCGCCCGGTGCCCGTCGGCCGTGCCGTTGTGCGGGGCGGGCGGGCGGCTGGAGGCCTGCAGCTCGGGGATGTTGTAGTGGATGGAGGCGTCCAGCTTGTGGTTCTGCTCCGCCGTGCCCCCTGCGGGCACAACGAGGTTACAGGGTGGGCTTTCCCCGCTGCCAACCCGTTCCCTGCCCCCCATGGGGGTCCCAGCCCGGTACCTTTGTGCTTTTGCAATGCTTTCTGCGTGGACTGCAGCACGGATTCATGGAACTGATGGGCGAACTCCTCGGCGATGAAGGGCTCCCAGGGCTTGCTCTTGCCGTTCATGCTGTGGGACAGCGGCACGGGGATGTCCTTGGGCAGAGGGCCCCTGACATAGCTGAGGATGCTCAGAGCCTTCTTCCCCGAGTGCCCGTCGCTCAGCCGGGGTTTCTCAGCCGGATCCTTCACCCTGGGCAGCTCTGCAGCTCGCAGAGGCTCCACCCTGCCCGGCTCTGATGGCTTCTGCACCTCGGGCACGGAGGCGGCGATGCCCACGGGTTTATCGGGGTCCAGCAGCAGTGGTGGCTCTTGGGGCAGAGGGGGAGTGGTTAGGGTTTCCCCCAACCAGGCACAGGAGGTAGGGGAAACCAAGAGGAGTGGAGGAGCTTACCGGCAGCAGAGCCGCTGGGGCTGTCCCGAGGAGAGCTCTTCACCACCACAGCAGCCGGCGTGGGCTTCTGCTTCATGGCCTGCAGCATCTCCACCAGCTTCTCCTTGTCTGCCCCATGGGAAGCTGAGGTTTAGTGTAGCCTCTGCTCAGCAGGGCACGCTCGCGGCACCAGGCAGCGTGGGGACGGGGACCCCCACCCCGGCACGGGGCATGGCATTACCTTTCCTCTTTTCGGCGCTGATGTGAGTGAGGTTGAAGATGGTGAGGAAGCGCTTCTTCTCCTCGAAGTTGGGGCTGTTGTTCATCTCGTCGGGGCTGTAGCGGGTGGAGAGGGGGAGGCGGGGGGAGGGCGTGCGGCGCTTGTTCTGCACCGTCGGCGGCGAGGGGCTGCGCTCTCGCAGCATCCGCCGGCGCTTGCGCCGCTTCTGGCTCAGCAATTCCTCCTTCTGCTGCTGCGTGGTGAGGCCGAAGAGCTGCAGGAACTCCAGCTTCTGGGGCGCGAGGGGAGAGCAGGGCTGGGTCAGCCCCAGAAGCAGCACAGCACCTGTGTCCATCCCTGTCCCCATGCCTATGTCCACGTTCATTCCCAACTCCGTGTCCATTTCCACCTCCATTCTCAAGCCCACATCTGTGGCCATTCCCATCTCCATGTCCATCTCCACCCTCCACCCCACTGCCATCTCCATCGCCATCCTCAACCCATCTCTACCCTTAACCCCATCGCCATCGCCATCCCCATCCTCAGCCTTATTCCATCTCCATCCTCAACCCCATCCTCAACCCCATCCCCATCCCCATCCTCAACCCCATCCCCAACCCCATCCTCAACTCCATCCCCAACCCCATCCCCATCCTCAACCCCATCCCCATCCCCAGCCCCATCCCATTTCATTCTCAACCCCATCCCATCCCCATTCCTCAAACCCCATCCCAAATCCGATCCCAATCCCACTTCAGTCCCATCCCCAATCCCACTTCAGCCCCACAGCCAGCTGAGTGCTGTGCCCGTACCTCAGAGGACGTATCCAGCTTCAGCGGGGGCTGCTCGGCCACGCAGCGGAGATGTGCCCGCACCTCCTCCTCGTCGCTGTCGTCGCAGGAGTCATCCAGGTCGTAGTAGTAACCTGGGGATGGAGGGAGGCTGGCGTCAGCCTGGGGGGGCACACTGGGACCCCCATATACTGCTGGGGCCCTGGGAACCTGCTGGGACCCTGCTAGGTAGGGATGCTCACCGCAGCATCCCAGCTCAGCTCTGTTTTGGGATGGCTTGCAGGGGGACTGGAGGAATTATTTCTCTGTGGGCTGCTTGCAGGGTGGGAGCTGACTCTCCCCTTGCTGCTGGGGCACCAGGCAGGGACACACCCCAGGAGCACCTCGTGCCAGGGCCAGGGCCACTGGGGACACCACTGTCTGCCTCGATGGGGAGCACACCAGGCTCAGCAGGTTAATGGGGGACAAGGGGGGATGGCAGCGCTGCCCCCACACCTTGCTCCATCTCCTCCTCGCTGCTGTTCACATCCCCGCTCGCACGGCCCTATTAATATTTAAAGCCAGCTTATTAGCCTCAGTTCATCATTTATTAATTGGGCATGTCTAGAGCGAAGGATTTACCAAGCCGCTCTGATTTGGCTTTCGGAAGCATCTGCATCGACCGCCTGCGGGTCGGGCTGCCCCCACCAGAGGAGAAGCCCCTCCTGGCTGCCCCCACTGGGGTTCTGGTGCCTGGGGGGGTCCCAAGCCCCCTCCTCACCTTTCTCCCGGGCCTCCCGTCGCCGGCGCTCCTCCAGGTCCAGCTTGCTGACCAGCCTGCGGTGCTGCTGCACGAACTCGTCGTAGATGTACATGGGGTCCTGCGTGCGGGGCTGGGGGGGTCTGTAGGGCGAGCTGGGCTTGGTCACCTCCCCAAAAGGGGCGGCTGGGGGTCTCTGCTGGCTCAGGATGCTCTGCGTGGATTTCTCCAGCTCAGCCAGGAATGGCGTGTGGGTGAAGGCCGTGTGCTCCGCGGTGCCGGGCTCCCGTGGTGGCAGGGGGTATTTCTCCAGCACATCCCTTTTCCTTGAGCCGTCTTCCAGCTTCTCGGGGCAGAAGACTCTCTCCACCTTCACCAGTGGGATGCCCTGGCGGCTGGGCTCGAAGGGGGTCGGGTGGCTGTGGAGGACGTGGGGCTCGGGGAGGCGCCGGGGGGGCTCCGAGGGGCTCTCCATCAGAGAGACGGGGTTCCAGAGGGACGTGGCGATGGGGTGGTGCTGGGGTTTGGGGGAGATGAGCGGTGGCGGACCGCCAAAGTGCTGCCCCGGCTCGCGGATGCTCGGCTCGTGGCGGCTTGGTCCCGACCTGCAGGAAGGAGAGGGATGGAGAGGAGAAGCAAACCCTGCCTGCGAGCTGGACCTGGGGAGCAACGACCAGCTGGGTGCACCTGGGAGAGGGGGGGGGGGGGCAGGGAACCCCTCTCTGCTCCCCGCACAGAGCGATGCTGCGGTGAAACCTTCCCTGAACACCCGGGGAAGGAGCAAAGCTGTTAGAGGGATAAATATTTCATGCAGCGGAGAGGAGCGTTTAACGCTTTTCCACTCGAGCACTCCGCACCTCTGCGCAGCACAGCAGAGAGTGCTCAGTGCTGCCAGCCGGGTCGGTCAGCCCGGAGAGGGGTCCTCATCCCTCCCCATCACCACCTGGGCTCTTCGGTGGCACTTACATGGGGCACAGGCATGGGGGAACAGGAATGGAATGGGATGAGGATGGGGTAGATGAGGCTGTAAGCACACCCCCCCACTGCGCTCAGGGTGACCTTGGTCTCTCCTCCCCGTTTTGGGGGAGGGATGAGCGGACGGGGTGTGCGGCTGCAGCAGGCACTTGCCATTGTGCCGCCCGGCAATCCGCTCCTTGTTAGACTCGATTAGCCGCGCTAATCCCCTTGATATCCAAAAATAACAATGGGAGCCGGCAGCAGAGCTGACTGGATAAGCCCGCAGCACCAGAGCGAGAAAAGCCGCGTCAACGCAGGGACAAGGGGTGCCCCCCCTCCCCAATCCCGCTGCGCATCCCCTCTAGCAGAGCAGCTTTCGGGCTGCACAGGGGAAGCTGCAATTAGCGGTGCCGCCGCCTCGGCAGCACCTGGCTGCTCGCTGCTGGCCCCTGGCCACCTCCCGGGCTCGCCGCCTGCTGCCGCGCAGATGTCAGGCAGTGGCACCGCACGGCGCTGCCAGCACAGCCGGCCTGGCTGGCACAGCACGGCGGGGACATGCTGGCACTGGACGTGCCGCTCGCCCGCTGCGGGGGGAAGGAGCGAGGGCTGAGCAGGAGGGGGAGGGCTCGTCCCGCTCGCAGCCAGCTCACGGGGTGGTAAAAGGAGCAGTAAGATGGGAAGATCATACAAGTCTTCCCGAAGATGGGCATGGGGAGCGTGGAGAGGGGTACTCTCCATTGAGAAGAGAGGTAGAAGCCACGCAGGGCGTTCAGACTTGAATGGCCCGGGTGTTTAGGACCTCAGCAGGCTCGAAAGGTGGGCCCTAATGAGGTTCAACAAAGTGTAAGGTTTCGCACTTGAGCCGGAGGAATCCCAGGTATTTACACAGATTGGAAGGAGCAGTCCTTGAGAGCAGCCCTGCAGAGAAGGACCTGGGGGTCCTGATGGGTGAAAAACTGAACAGTGAGCCAGCAGCGTACTCCTGCAGCTCGGAAAGCAAACGGTATCCCGGGCTCCATCAGCAGAGGGGTGGCCAGCAGGGACAGGGAGGGGACTGTCCCTCTCTACTCTGATCTTGTGCGGCCCCATCTGGAGCACTGCGTCCAGGTCTGGGGTCCCCAGCACAAGAAAGACAGAGAGCTGCTGGAGAGGGTCCAGAGGAGGGGCACAAAGATGCTCAGAGAGGGCTGGAGCAGCTCCCCTACGAAAACAGGCAGAGGGAGCTGGGCCTGTGCAGCCTGGAGAACAGAAGGCTGCGGGGTGACCTCACTGCAGCCTTTCAGGGTCCCTTCCAAGCCATTCTGTGACTCTGCTCAGCCTTACCTGGGGTTGTCGGGTCGGTGCTCGGGTTCGGGCTGGCTCGGGGTGCGCCCCATATCCAGGTGCTGCTCCAGCACCTGCTGTCGGAACTCTGACACCTGGGACTGGCGGTCCTCCTTCTCCTGGCGGAGGCGGCGCTGCCGGGCCAGCCACTTCTCCTCCTCATTGGTGCGGTGGATGAGCAGCGCCGTGGCAGCGCTGCTGCCGGGCAGGGGGAAGACGTTGTGGTTGGGAATGAGGCTGGGCACGGCATGGTGCGAGGCGGGGGGAGGGTGCAGCGGGTGCTGGAGGGGCTTCGGTGTCGGCAGCACTGAGTCCTTGAGTTTCTCTGGGGGAGCAAAGCAGAGAGGAGAGAAGGAGGGTTGGTGGGGTGCACGCTGGACTCCACCTGTGAGTGGAAGAGGGCCGCTGAGCATCCCCCTTGCTCCCCTGCCTGCTGCCAGCCCAGCTGCTTGGCGTGCCGGGCTGAAGTCAGATGGCACAAACACCTCTCCAAGAGGTGAGGCCCCGCTGAGCGCACCGCAGCAGCTGGGCTCCTGGCACTGTGAGCTGGCAGGCGGACAGACGGGCCCTGGGACCCGACCCCCCTCGGTTTTACCATCTGGAGGGGAACAGGGACCAGCCCCAGTGCTGTCCTTGGGGATGTTACCTGCTCTGCCGGGCTCCGGCAGCTTGCCCCGCTCCTCGGCCGGGTGCCCCCGCAGCGCGTGCAGCTCGGCCACAGGCAGGAAGGGGCTCTCCATGGCTTTCACCATACTCAGCTCCTTCTCCCGGGCTCGCTCCCGCTGCCTCTCCAGCTCCCGCTCGCGCTCCTTCTCGCGCTCCCTCTCCAGCTCCTTCTCCCGCTCCCGTTCCCGCTCGCGCTCCTTCTCCCGCTCGCGGTCTGCTTCCCGTTCCCGCTCCTTCTCCCGCTCCCTCTCGCGCTCTCGCTCCCTCTGCCGCAGCTCCTCGTCCATTTGCAACCTGAGGAGGAGAACCAAAGGAAAAAACATCCCCATCAGGGGGCTGCCAGCCTCCCACGGGCCGCCTATCTCCACCCCAGCACCACTCACCTCTCGGCAGCCAGGCTGGAGATGCGCTCCGACTGCAGCGCGGACAGTGAGGAGTGCGAGAGCTCGGCAGGGTACCGCACACCCGACAGGTGCAGGTGCATGGCCGAGGGGTGCAGGGGGGGCAACGAGCCCGGGGCCGGCAGCGGGTAGAAGGGGGACCGCAGCGCTGAGAGGCAGTAGGAGTCGTCCATCCTGGGGAGATAGGGGTGCTCAGCGGGGTGCGAGACCCCAAAAAGGGAGAAACCCTCTCTTGGAGGGCTGTTGCAGCTTGCAGCACGGCCACGGGAGTCATCGTCCCGCCTCGCAGCAGCTGCCCCTTGGGTAAGGGTGGGTGCCCACCTGAAGGCAGGGTGCGGGAAGGGGTGGTGTGTCAGGTAGCTGGGGTGGTAATACGCAGCGGCCGCGGCCGGGTCCAAGCTAAGAGGAGGCAACGAGGACATGCGGAGGTCCTCGGCTGTGTGGTAGGGCCGGAAACTGCGCAGGTAATCCTCAGTGACGGCACTGGGGGGCACCACGTGGTGCACGGGACGCTGCAGGCTGGTGGGAAAAGGGGACACCATCAGGGTGATGTCACTCCCACTCTGCATCTTCCCACTTCCCACACTGTCTTGCACCCCGCATCCCACGCCCCACATCATCCCATCCCACATACCCACACCCTACATCCCCACAGCCCACGTTTCCCAACCCCCACCCCCGTGCTGACTCACTTGAGAGGTGGGAAGCGGGAGTCCTGGACCACAGAGCTGGGGGGCAGCCCGAAGGAGTAGGGCGTCCCCAAGAGGTGCGTTGGGACCGTGGGGCCCCCCGATTTCTCCTGTGGCAGAGTGGGCTCGGAGATGAGCCGCTCACGGCTGCTGCTGCTGCTGCCTCGTGACCCCGCTTCTTGCTGGAAGGCAAAGGGGCAGAACGGTGGAGCTGGCTGTTAGGGGATAGTGGGGAGCATCCCTGCAACCACGCTGTTAAAGGATGGGGCCAGGGGGCTGCATGGGGGGTCACCCAGCTGGAGAGGGGTGTGCTGACGCCAGGGATGGGCTGACAGCAGGACGTGCTGTACCTGCCCGTGGATTTACAGGCAGCTTTGTTCTCCAGAGCCATTAATCACTGGGAGGATGCAGACACCTACAGGCGCCCGGAGCGGCACAGCCGGTGTAAATCCGGCGGTGGCCCTTTGATAGCGGCCATAAAACGCAGGGCCGGCCCAGGGGGGAGCCAATGGCAGCACCCCATCCCACTGCCTCAGTCAGGGCGGTCAATTCCCATCCGGGATGAAGGGCACTCGCACTGACCCCGGTTTGGGGGGCACCCTGGGGTCACCCAGCGGCACCAGCCCCATTACAGGGGCTGAGCCAGAGAGGGGTGAGTCCTAGCAGTGGGAACCAGACTGTTCCTCCTGTCAAAGGAATGACAGTGCAGGCTGCAGGACCCCAGGGCGGGCTGCAGGACCCCAGCCATCCATCGGGGACGGTCCCAAGGTCACCGCGGGCGGCACAAAGGCCGTCCCCCCGCAGCCTGTGCTGAGCACGGTGCGTGTGAGGCTGCGCTCTAATTACCTCCCCCAGCTCCGGGCGTCACGCTGCAAGCACAGCTCTGCCAGACAATAAAGCACGCTCGGTTAACCTATATTCCGCTGGGGTCACCGGGGAGCAGCAGGAGACAGTGCAGGGATGGGGGCAGGGGGGGGCTCGGTGGGGTGGGCAGCACCCGGGTACCCCGAACCCCTCCGTGCACCCGGGGGGGTTTGGTTTTCTTCCTCCCCCCATCCAGTATTTCTCATCCCCTCCCCTCGCCTCTCCGCTTTGTGGTTTAATTAGTCCTTCCAAGTGGCATAATCCCCCCGGGAATCTGCTTGCAACATGCGAGAGGAGAGGAGAAGCACTAACGATGCTTCTTAATTAGCCGGCGTGTCGTTTCCCACCCCCAAACCCTCCACCACTTCCCCACTTCTCTCCGGATGGCAGCCGGGGGACATGGCAGAGGGGACCAAAGGGGACACAGTCCCCAATGGCACCACGATGGGGAGCAGCTCCCGGCACCTTTATCACGGTTGGCACAAGCAAACAGCACGGCAGCGGCACCCTCCCAGCTCAGTGTCCCTTTTGGGGACAGGTCTCCCCTCCATACCTGCCTGCCCTCGCTCCTCCAGACCCCGTTGACCGTCTTGGTGGGGGCGATGGTGACGACAGGCGGCGTGCTGGGCACGCTGTGCCCCCCCGGGGGCACAATGATGGGGCCCATGGGGCCGCGTTTGGGCGTGCTGGCGGGTGAGCTGTGGTTGGTGGCTGGCGAGGAGACGGGAGACGACTCGCTGCTTATCGAGGAGCCTGGAGAACGGACACAACGGGAGAGGGGCAGCCGTTAGAGGGGCCAACGGCCTCCCCCTTCCGCAGGGCTGGGGGGCAGCAGCAGGTGAAGCCGTCCCCATGCCCACAGAGACCCATCCTCCTGCTGTAGTCACGGGGCTCAGCTTTTACGCAGGGGCTTATTTCCATCCTCCAGCTGAGCCACATGGAGAAGGAAGGGGAAACCCAAGCTCAGTGCCCTGCATCGACCCAGCCCAGACCCCAGGGACCAAGGGTGAGCATCACCCCCAGGGCTGAGCCCGTGCCCCGGTGCCGAGTGGTGCCAGGCAGGGCTGCTCCCAGACGCCGGCGCGAGGATGTACGAGCCACTCCTGGTAACCCCTGGGCAAAGCTTTGGCTCCATTTGCATAATACATCCGTATTTGAAATTATACCCACCCCGGGGATGCTGGCGGTATTTGCAAGGGAAAAATAAAACCCTCTGAAATGGAATTAAGGCGGAGAGCGCAGCGCGTGGAGAAAAAGCAGGAGCTGGAGCAGCAGTACAAATTCCACGCTAACTGGGGCAGGCGGAGCCCGGCTGCAAATTGCCTGCACACAGATCTCCAGGCAAGGAGCAGCTCCGGGTGCACGAGCCAAAATACACCGACCTGCCCAAGAGGTCACCAGCACGGGGCTGCCTGTGAGGTGACAGCTCTGCCCAGCCAGGCACGGACCCTGCAGCCTTGCAACGTGCCCACCACCTCCCTCGGGTGTGCCAACAAGCTGGCTGCTCCTCACCCTGCACGCATCCCCCTCCGCTTCCTCGCCACGTTACGCCCAGCAGCGGGACGCTGAGGGAGCAGGGATGTCCCAGCTGCACCCCAAAGGATGCTCGGCGGGGCAGCAGCACTCCGGCAACACCACCTTATTAATTATTCCCGAGCTGCTCCGAATCGCTTTCATTTCAAGAGCGGTGCAGCTCGGGGAGAGAAAGGCTGCCCGCCACAAAGGAGGCACCGATACGGATTTGACACCCACTGAAGTCTATCTTGTCAGCGCAAGGCCAACAACAATTAGCAGCCTAATCCCCTCTGAGCTGGGAAGCCATTACTCACCATGCGATAGCGTTAACAATCAATACCATCACAATGAGCCCGGCAATTAATGAAGCTAAAGTCTTACTTCAGAACCTTAATTCTCGCTGTGTGGCTTTAAACGGGAGGGTTTGTGATCGTTATAATTAACTGGCGGTATTCAGCCAGGAGTTAGTCAATGAAACTAATCTGGATTGGAGATGACAAGAGGCACAGTGTGATGGTGTCACCTTTGTTTTCTGACCTCCTGCTTTCCGCTCGGCGATAGCAGATTAGCAGCTGGGGCTGACAGGCAAATGTAATTAACAGCTGAGACCCTGAAGGAGGAGGGAAAAGAAGAAAGCAAAGGGGGAAAAATCCACCCTGCGGGCAGAGCTGGGCAGGGGTGAGCCTGGATGCCCGGAGCTTTGGGGTTCTTTGTCACTTGCTCCATCCCATGGGGATGGATGCAGCCCTGAAGCAATGTGGGATGTGCTGCAGGACCCCACCCATGGCCCCATCCACAGCGAGACCTGGTTGGGATGGACACGTGTCCCCGTGTGTCCCTAAGCACAGAAAAGCCACGTGCTGCAGGAGTGATCCATGCATGCAAGGCACCTCTGGTCCACAGCACCATGGAGAAAAGCCCTGGGAAGGCATTGCCCCATCCTCAGTGTGCCAAGCATCGTCCCAGCTCCATGGGAAGGGAAATGGGATGAGGACTGGCTTCCCAGGAGGGAAACCACAGCAACAGCCAGCACTGCACTGCAGCCCACGTGTATGGCAACCCCTGGGATGAAGTACTCAGGTACCCGGAGAGGGGAGGAGGATGGGTTGTGTGAGCAAACTGTGCAGTAGTTGCACACAGCCCAGCAGAGGGAGGAGAAACCCGAGGGGAATGCGGCTGCTCAGCATGAGACAGCATCGCTGGGGCAGGAGTTTGGGTAAGGCTGCACAGGGAGACACTGCAGGAGCGAGGAGAGAGCGAGATGGTGAGGGAAGCACCAAGGAACTGAGCAAAAAGCAGTGCTCCGGATGGGCTGAGCAGCCTGCACCGTGCCGTGCCGAGGGTCTGGGGAAAGACATCAGGGAGATTTGTGCTCACAAAGCAGCTCTAAAACCCCACACACAATCCCTCTAAAAGCTACAGCCCTGCCCCACAGCAGCACCGGGGCAGGATGGAGGATGAGCAGGGCAGGGGATCCGGGGTTATCCTGCGCCCCTGGGCACCGTGCACCCCTCCCTGCCCCGTGCAGGTTAAAGCTGCCCTGCTCTGAGCACGGGTTTGTTGTTGAAAGTACACATCCGAGGAGCCTCAGGAAAAACGAGATCACAGAGGGGAAGGAGCAGGGGAGGGAGGGGGCGAGGACAAGCTCCGTGCTGCGCTCTCACCAGACTTTCTCTCGGGGTACGGCGAATGATATGGCATTTGGATTACTCCTGCTGAATTGAATTTCTAAACTGCCCCCTCGAGACACAGCTTTGAGAAAAGACATCAGCGAGAAAACGCCGTCCCACGGCTCGGGGGACACACGGGGGTGGCAGTGAGGATCGGGGCGAAACGGCGGCGGTAACACAACCTGGGGCGGCCCAAGGGCGAGCTCCCCCTCCGTTCCCATCCCACCCGGCCCCACACGTACCTCGGGGCTCCTCAGCTTGCTTGGCGAGCTTGCGTAGGGCGGCGGCGAAGCTGGAGGACGGCGCTGCCTGGACGGACAAAGTGCTGCTGGCCGCCGGGCTGCCATTGGGGACGATGGAGCCGTTGAGCGGGGACGGGGTCAGGGGGCTGACGGTGGCGGTGGTGCGAGTGGCGGTGGAGAGCATTCCTAGGGAAGGCGACTTCGACTCATGGCTCATGCCTGCAAAGAAGAGCAGCACGGGTCAGCGGCACGGAGAGCCTGGCATGGGGTGGGCACGGCCAGGACACACAGTTCCCCCCCCAACCCCAACCCAGCAGCAGAAAAGCAAACACTTTCCCTTCACCATGTATTAACCCCCCCTCCCTCCTGGAGCTCACGTAATAGCAAGGAGCCCCCAGTGGGGTGCAGACCCCCTCCCCTTCTAGAGCCCCCCCCCCGTGTGCTCACGGTGTGCAGCTCACGGCGGTGGGGCGGCAGCGTATGGAACAAAGCAAGCACACCCGGGCTGCTCGCCTGCAGCAAACAAGCTGCCACGGGGCCACCAGCTGCCGCCGGCATCACATGGCCCTGCTGATCCAGCACGGCGTGCCCGCGCTGATAATGGTGCGGGGGGGGGAACGTGGAGACATGGGGCTGTGGGCACCCCCTGGTGAAGCTGTGCAACCCCAAAGCCTCCAGTCCCCTGCAGCGCAGCCTCAGCTTGTCACCACTGCAACCCCAAATCCCCACTGCTGCACTTAGGAACCTTCACCGCCGCTCCCCACTGCAACCCCAAGGCTCCCCCAGGGCACACCCCAATCCCTACCCACTGCAACCCCAAATCCCCACCCCAACTACCGCACCTTCAAATCTTCACCGCTGCGCCCACGCCGCGTCCCCAGGCCCTCAAAAATCCCCAAAAGCGCACCCCCCAAATCCCCACTGTTGCACCCCAAATCCTCCTCGTTGTAACCTCAACTCCGACACTGCACCCAAAAGCACAACAGGACCTGGGGGGTGGGGGGGGAGGGGTCGGATACGGGGGTGGCACAGTGCACCCCACACCCCATTGGGGTGCCCGTCTCCCCGCTCCCCGGCTGTCCCAGCCACGCACTCCAGGGCTCTCCACCTCCAAAAACAGCAACTGCTGATGTCAGGACCCTTAAAATAGATTTCTAAATGAGCAGCATCATTAATGCCGGGCTAAAATTAGCCCCGTTCCCGGGTGGGCAGACCTTGGAGGGGAGGGGGTGGTCCCATCACACCGCACGGTGGCCACGTTGGCACGAGTCACCCCCAATGCCCCCTGTGCCAGCTGCAGGGCGAGGGGAAGCCAGGGCAGAGCAGGGGAGGGCACAGGGCTGGGCAGGGGGGGTTGGGGTGATGTAGGGGGGGGGGGGGGGGGCAGCGGGTGCCACTCAGCGTGGATTAATCTTTGCCCCCCCGGCCCCGGGAGAGGCGGCCGCGCGCTCCCCTCTGCCCTCATTATCCAAGCATTTATTAACTCCGCTGCTCTCAGCCATTGACTGCCGCCTTGTCGACACGACAGGCTCATGTAAATTCATTACGCGAACAGCTGGGAATCAAACCCAGCGCGGGGACTTCAGGGTAAGGGGGAGGGGGGGGGGGCACACCCCCCCAGCATCGCACCAACCCGCGGACCCCCGGTGAGATTGGGGTGTTATCATCATCCCCCCTCCCCATAATTATGGGGTGCTGGGTGAAGCGCTCAGCCCTACAGCACCGCCCTATGGGGCCGAGCATCCCACACAGCTCCTTGCTGCTGCCTGGTGGCCCCCACACAGCCCCCCCCCCCCCCCAGCCCCAATAAAAGCCTGGCGATGCTGTGCTAATCAGCGCTTCTCCTGCCTCCCGCGGGCTCTGTAATTACTCCTCCCTTTCATCCCCAGCTCCTCGCAGACACCAGACCTGGCCCTGCCACCTCCGTGCTCTCTAATTACAACCTGATGGCGCGGGTGGAGTTTTTTGGGTGCACCCCCACCCCCCTTTTCCACGCAAGCACCGCTGCTCCCTGGAAACCTCTGGCTCTGCAGTGGGCACACGCACCTCCTCCTGCCCCGTGGGGACACGCAGCACGGGGTGGTCGAGGCCGTCCCCACGCAGGGTCACCCCACACCTCGGGGCCGGGCGCGTGCCATCCTCCTCCACCTGCTCCTGCTGACGCTGGCGGGTTTTTGGCAGCAGGAGCAGAACCAGTCTGGCTGCAGCTGCAGCCAAACCAACACAACGGCGGCGGGGATGGAGGGATGCAGGGGGTGGGAAGGGGAGGGGGGAGCGGTGGTCGTGTGCTGGCTCAGTGCTGGTGGCAAAGGGGAAAGGGACGTGTCCAAAACGCTGCCTGCTGCAAGGTCAGGGGTGGGCTGGGGTGACACACATTGGGAGGGGTGGTGGCACGCGTGGGAAGCGGGGACACGCGGGGGTGACACGCGTGGCAGCAGCCACTAGAAGGCAGCAGGCAGCTGGCTGCAGCACCAGAGGCAGCTGCTGGAAGGCTGCTGGCACCACGAGGAACCAGAGAGCACACGGGGTGGGGGCTCACCCCACTCCTGCACCATTGCTTTCCCTGTCCCCTTGCCCCCTGCTGCATCCCAGTGCCACAAGGGATCCCCGTGCCACCTCCCTGCTCCTGCTTTGGTGGCCGTAGCAGGAGGATGGAGAGCAGCGTGCACGCTCAGGGAGGGGGATGTGGGACAATTTAGGGGCTCAGTGTCACCGCATCCCCCGTGTCCCCATCCCCCTCGGAGGAGGCTGCTGGGAAGCGCAGCGCTGGCAGGTTCAGCACCTCGGCTTTGTCCCCCTGTGCCAGTAATGCACAGGCACCTTGAAAGGCCCCTAATGAGCATGAAGTACCCTTCAGAGCAGATTGCCATTGAACTCAACCTGCACCAGCCGCCTGCTTAAAAGCAGCTATTTTGAGAGCTCACGGGTGCACAAGCGCTGGAACTAATAATTTATTACCAAATACGACCAGGCAGAATCTCCAGCCCCTGGCAAATGGAGCAGAAAAACAAGAAACCCACCCAGCGGCGCAGCATCCTCCCCATGGACCAATCCAACCCGGTGAAGCCAGCACTTGGTGGGGAGCCGAGCAGCTCAGGGCTGCTGGGAGCACCGTCAGACATCACTGGGGACACCACAGGGCCACGATCGGGCTGCCAGCGGGTGCCACGAGCAATGAGGTCCGTGTGGGTGCAGCTGCAGCCCTACAGAGGAGGATGCAGGGATGGGGAAGCTGTGGGCGGTCCCAGCAGAGGCCAGAGAAGGGGTTAGGGCCCCCACCGCCCGCTTTGGCTTTTGTTCTCCTGCTCTGCCTCTTAACCCCGGCTGCAGCGATACTTCCTCTCCTTTCACTGCCTCTGCTCCCAATCTGGAGCCGGCCTCCAGCTGCACACGCCTCGCACGGGGAACAGCTGCTTTGCATACATTTTCCATGCTAATTGCCTCACATTGTGGAGCCCCGGCGCTGCCTGAATGCAGCAGCCAGAGCCAGGGCAGGGCGGGCAGCGTGTCCCCAACCCCATGGGGGTGTCACAGCACGAGGTGACATCCCAAGGACACGCTGTGCCAAGCCCCAGGGAGGGCACGGTGTGGGACACGTGGAACAGGCACCTGGTGGCAATGGCAGCAGGATGCCACCGAGCTTGGTGGTGGCCATGTGGGATGCTGGGACACTGGAGTGGCCCCCGTGGCCGTGGGATGGGGGGCCCTTAATGCAGCAGCCAAGCAGCACGGGGCAGGCAGCAGGACCGCGTCCTCCCCTGGCCATGTGTCATCCCACTGAGCCGTTGCACATTTCCCATCCCTCACGAAAATAGCTCTGCACGCTCCATTAATTAATTAATTGATTGATTGGAGCCCGCTCAGCCTGCCCTCCTCCCAAGCCTTCCAGCACCCAGTCACTTCTTAACGAGCCAAAACAAAGGTGTCCATCTCCACAGAGCACCCAGCGTCCCTAAATGCCCCAAAGCACTTCAGGCCACCCTAGACAGCCCCATCACAGACAGGTCCACGGGGTTCCTGTGGCCAGGAGCATCCTGTAGGATGGGAGCACAGCACGGCACGGTGCCATCAGCCCATGCGCTCCCATCGATCTCTGCTCCATGGCTCATTGATCTGGCAAACGACAACAAGCAAAGTAATCAGAGCTCGTTTGGAGGCAGAGGGGCCGGAGCTGCGCTGCCACCAGCACGAGGCCTGCACTGATCCCCAGCTGCAGCCCCACAAGCTGCCCCCAACCCTGTGCCGTGCTTTAAAGCCCTCCCTGCTCTTCCCCAACAGAGCTGAGCCCAAGCAGGGCACTGCCACAACCTCCCCTTCCTCCAAAGGGCAAACACCTAAAGGAGGATGCTCCCCCCACCCTGCATGCACCCATTTCCATCCTCACCTGCAATGCCACAGCAGCAGCCCCGTGTGAGCATAAGCACTTTTAAAGCAAAAGCACCTGGGGAGGGACTGCATGCAAACAGCTGCAGCTGTGAAACTGCCATCAGCAGCCAAGGGGAGCAGCAAGCTCCCTGCTTTGGGGGAAAAGCGGCTGCAAGAGGTTGGGCAGAGGGATCCGCGGGCACCGCACAGGTCAGATCAGGGAGCTGCACAGAGCTGCCAGGCATCACGTGAGGGAGAGGTGGGCACTGCACGGTGCTGCAGGGCACGGCACCGTGCCACCGGGCATTACGTGGGCCAGAGCCAAGCATTGCACAGCACTAAGCACTGCTGCGGGGCACCGCACTGTGCCACCAGATATTGGACGGGTCAGAGCCAAGCACCGCACGGGGCTGCAGGGCACTGCATGGGGTTGTGGGGCACTGCACCAGCCGGGGCCAGGCATGGCCCAGAGCACTCAGGCTACCTCCCAGCATCGTGCCCATCCCCATCCCTGCACCCCAACCCCGCTGCAGGAGCGCCCGCGTTGCTGTCAGCAGCGCATTGTTCTCGGTGCGAGAAGCCCTTGCCCAGCAGATGGCAGGTATAACAAAGCAGCTTGCTGTGGCCAAGCCAATTATTTATCTAATTATGATTTACCACTTAACCACATGATCTTTCTGCAGAGTTGTGGGCAATTAAAACCAGGGTGATTATGTGGATTATGCAAATGGGCTGGAGCAGAGCGAATAAAATTGGAGCGGAGGCTCTCACGCAGGCTGGGTCTTGCACAGGGCAGGAGGGGGGCAAAGGGGACAGCGCCGAGGGCTATGGGGCAGGGTTAGGGGGCAGCGGGGCAGGGCGAGGGGCTGGGGCCAAAGCCAGCCCTGGGTTGTGAGCTGGGATGGATGCAGGAGCTCAGTGCAGGGTAACCAGCACCCTTCATCACGCTCAGGGGCTGACCCAGCCACGCAGCACTCCAACCCGCAGCACGGTGCCCTATAACACGTCCCCATCACTTCCAGACCCCGGTGATAAGCTCCAGATGGAGATGGGGGGGATGATTTCCCAGCACTTGCTGGAGACCACCCCAAAAAGGCCCAGCACCCCTGGCCCCCGCTGGGTGCTCAACAAAGAGCTGAGGTGTATTAATATCGCGGCGTGGCGGATTCCCTGCCCGCCTGCCTCCGCGGGAGATTTATGCACCGAGCGAAACCAGGAAATACAGAAGTATTAATGGTAATACCTCTTGTCCTAGCAAAGGTCGCGGGCAATCTCCATCAATCCCATCAATCCCACTGCCGTGCTGCTCCGTGCAGGGGACGACGGAAGTTTGGACACGCAGACAGAACCCTGTGCACACCAGCCCTGCTACTGCTGTTTTATGAGCACCCAGATGGCACAGAGGGAAGGCTTTACCCCGGGATAAGAAACGAACGCTGGCAAATAGGGAACTGACTGCGTGTCTTTTCATTTTCCCACTGCCATCTGCCAGCGATCGGTGCCCCCACATCGCTGGGATTTGGTTCAGGCACGCAGCGTGCTGCTGCGGAGGTGCCAGCAAAACAGGAGCACGGCTGGGGGTACAGAGCAAGGTGCAAGGCACTGCCCCACGTCCACAAAGCAGTGGGGAACGGAGCACTTGAGGGGCTCCCGGTGCCCCCTCCATAAACCCCGTGCCAGGAATGAGTGTGATGAGTGCCCACGTGCTGGAGCGGTGCAGGACAGCCGGTGCCCCCACGCGTGCCATTTCCTCCCTTTATTTTTTTTTTCTTGCCTACAGTAATCCTCAGCCTTTAGAGCAAATTATTAAAATTCACTTATATTTAATCTGCCTGCTGGAATTAATTGAATTTTTACGCTTGGCAAATGTCACTCGGTAACGCTCTGCCTCTGAACAGGGACTGCTGCAGGTGTGGGGGGTACAGCCCTGAGGTTTTACCCCCAATCCCCACTTGGGGATATCCCTGGGGACACCCCAGGGTGCAGACACAGGTGGGCATCACACAGATGCCATCCCCCAGCATCCTAAGGTCCCCATTTGGCTCTGCTTCACCCTATGGGGGTGATGCTCAGGACACACCTCCAGGGCTTTTAGGAGGACATGAAGTCTGGGGAGCTCCCCGTTTCCAGTCCCGCTTCACCCTGAGCCCTTCCTCCCTGTGCTTCTTCCCACTCCTTCCCTCCAGGCTTCTTGAAAATCACCAAAGTGTCCAATTTTCCTCCCTGGAAGGAGGAGGGAAAAGAGCTCCTGCGTTGTTGGGTAATAGGGCCTCCAGACCAAGGTGGGATGAGCAACTGAGTGGGACTGGGGCCCAGGGGGCCGCATCCAGCCCCCTCGCTCCGAGTGACAGGGAGGAGAGGGGGCGGGTCGTGATGCTGGTGGCATGGGGACACATGGCACCGCATGGCAGAGCACGGCATCCCAGGACAACCCAAACCCACACACCTCTCCTTGGGCAGCGTCCCCATGCACTGCGTGGCCACAGAGCGATACCCACGTGGCCCCACCGTACACCAGGAGCAGCATCCAGGGGATGCCACGCTCTGTCCCCACTCAGACGCAGGCCTGGGGACACCCTCCTGGCTCTGCACGTTGGCAGAGGAGAAGTCTGCACGCAGGATGTGACTGCGCTGTCCCAGCCACGTGGGGAACCACGGGGACCCCGGGGCCGGGCCGACAACTTCCCAACTTGACTGGCGCTCACCCCCCCCTCCAGAGCCCACCCCGGATTATCATAAATTAAGGCGTAATTACTCCATGGAAATTTACAGCACAAAGATGCAGCGCTAACAAGTGTGTTTCGCAGCAATGGGGGAGATACAAAGCGCTATTGTCTGGCGGGCACAGAAAATGTGCTCTGCTGACAGCACCACATCCTGGGGACGGGAATGGGATGGGATGAGGATGGGGACGGGATGGGGTTGGGGACAGGGATGAGATGGGGTGGTGCTGGGGATGAGGACAGGGATGGGATGGCACTGGGGATGGGAACAGACCGGATGGGAACGGGGATGGAGATGAGGATGGGGACAGAAGTGGGAATAGGGATGGGCACTGAGCAGTGAGGACGGCCACCAACCAACTTTGCTCCATCCCCCTTCCCCACCGCCACCAGCCTGGCACACACTGGGTTAAGAAAATCCCCTTGGGAGGGGGAAGATGGGGGATGAGTGCCAGCGCCGGGTGTCCCCCCCCCTCGCACCCCTCTCGCCGGCGGCACAGTGCTGCCTGCCACGCTCCTACAGCTGTCACAGGCATTAAAAAATAATAATCAATGTGGAAAAACAACGGCGCGGCGCGCGGAAATTTCAGGCGGCTCCACCGAACGCGGCCATAAAGGAGCCGGGATCCTCACGAAGCTGCCTGTGCAATTAAGCAGTTTTCTGCTGTACGCCGATAATCACCTAATTATACTATTAATGACAGTTCAACCTGCTCAGAAATAAAAGGACATTCTTCCATAACAGGATGCCAGCTGTTTGTTACAGATGTCAAACATCTTTAAAACGTTATTACAAAAAAGAAAAGGGGGGAAAGGAGAGAAACCCTCCGGAGCGGAGCAGCTCGGCTCCCCGCATCCTCGTGAGCTGCACCCGTTTAATTCGTGGTGATCAAATCCCTCACGGAGGGGGTGATGGGGTGGGGGGGAGGGGTTTGGTACCCTGCAGGGGTCACGGTGGAGCACAGTGGCCTTATTTGGTGTCACAGGCAGCCGACAAAGCTGGTGACGAAGAAGAAATAAAATGAAATAAAAAGAATAAGAATAATAAAAAGAAGAGAAAGCGAGAAAAAAGAAAATAAGAATGATACAAAATAAGAACGGGAAATAAAGGGTGGCCCTGTCCCCATCCCCCTCCCCTGGTCCCCCGCCCCCCCCCAACCCCCTGGCGGTGCACCCCAGTGCTGTGCCCGCACACGTGCTGCTGTGCCATGCCAAGGAGCAGCCCTGCAGGTGCCAGCAGACGGTGCCAAACAATGGGGGGGTGAACGGCGAGGTGGTGGAGGAGGGGGGGGGAGGTTGTAGGGGGGGAAAGGAAGCACCTGCTGTATGGGAGCAGGGCGCAGTGCTGCAGAGCTCCAAAAGTTGGCCCCAGGATCAGTATGTGCCGGGGTTAGGCCGGAGATAAAGGGGTTATAGGATGGAGGGAGAGGAAAGAGGGAGCAAAAGCAGGGCAGGGGGAGGTCAGGAAATAAGCCCATGAGCCCCCCACACCCCCCCCCCCAGGCAGGAGGCACAGTGCTGCTCCCACAGCACACAGCGTGCTGGCACCGTCCCGCAGCGGGGAAGTGTCACTGCTGTCCCCAAGGCAATGTCCCCACATCCCCAGCACCCGCCCCCATCTTCTCTCTCCTTTCCCCCCCCCCCCCCCCCTCCTTGGCAAATCCTCGCGGGGAAGCTGCAAAGTGGTTGACACGGTTGCCATGGTGACCGAATTTAGGGCTGGCGAGGAGAGGAGGAGGAGGAGGAGGAGGAGGAGGAGGGAGGAAGGCAGGAGGTTGTCCCCCTGTGCCCCACTGTGGCCGGTGAGGAAGAGTGATGCTGACCCCCCCTTTCTCCACCATCCCCCCCCCCATAGCAGCCGGGGGCGGCCGTCCCCACCCCAGCAGCCGTGCCGGCGCAGTGACTCATGCCTGGAGCCAGCGGGTGTCTGCTCGGCATCACCCAGATCCCTCCATCTGCTTTGATCCTCCGGGCGAAATATTCCTGTCCCCGGCGCAAAAAATAGGAACCGTTTGGGGAGGCCCTGAGTCAGCGGCAGCCGCCGGTTCCCTGCGTTAAAAGAGTTCCCCGCGCCGAGGGCTATGGGGTCCCCGCGGAGCCTGGGGGACACACGCACACCCCACGATGGAGAGGGACACCCCACGGGCAGGGGACCCCAAAAGGCCGCATGCACCCCAGCACCATGCCAACTGCTCCCTTCTGCAGGGCTGTGACCCTCAGGGGATGCTCTCAGGGATGCTGCTGTCACTGCCCATAGGGTCACATCCCTGCATCCCCAAGCACATTCCCCAAATGCATGCCATCACCGGGGGAAGGGGGTGTCCCCCCCCCTCTCAAGGGACCCCCCCATTCTTAGCACGGAGGTCCCCCACAGCAGCAGAGCTCCCCTCTGGCCCCACTGCCAGCACGTGGGGTGGCAGCACGTTGGTGGCATGGGGCAGCCCACTGCTTCCCATCCCACTGCTGCCAGCTCCAGGCAGGGCACTGAGCAGACCCCACTGCCCCCCCCCCCCCCCCCACCTGTACCACCCAACAGTTTGCCTTAATTGCTTCAAACCTCACTCCAGCGCTCTCAGCCCCGCTTTCCCCCTTCCCTTTTTTATCTCCTGCAGGCAAACAGACCACCTGATGCACGGGGCAACAAGGCTGAGCAGCACGGGGGCAGCTTCGGGGTTCCCCCCCCCCCCCATAATCATTCCATCACCCCCTCCACAGCATCATGCCACAGCGGTACGGAGCAGCCGGGTGCATTTCCAAGGGGGGGTGGGGGGGGGTTGGAGCACACTGCCAACGAGCACCACCACAAAGTTCCACGCAACAGGAGACGCCGTCGGTAAACACGGCTCAGCGTGCCGACCCTACAAACACGGCGTGGGGCAGCGAGCAGCACAGACAGCAATGGGATGGGGATGGGGATGGTCCTCCCCCCCCCCCCAGCCCAGCTCAGTGCCGGCGGTGCCCCCCTCCCCAGGCAGAGCTGCTGCCCCGCGGTGCCCCCCAGGTTGCAGAGGCGCAGGCTCCGCTCCCCTATATGCAGAGCCACATGCAAAAGGCATTTCCTGCAACAAACCCCAAACCCCCCCCCCCCCCGCCCCACCCCGGCACCGCCGCAGGGAAACGGTGCTGCTCATGGGGTGACACCCCCATCGTCATCTGGTTGTGGGGGGGAGGGGGGCACCCCAAGCACCCTTCCTCCCCAAAGTGCGCACCCCTCGAAGTGTGGGGGGAGGGGAGGGGGGCAGAGCGCCCATTTGGGGCAAGAAAGCAAAGTTTGGTGAGTGGCACAGGGGGGCAGCACAGATCCCCCCCAGAACCCCAAACACAGCCAGCACAGCCCTCTCCATTGGCAGTATATCTGGGGGGGGGGGGGGGGAACTCGGGGCTCAGGGAAGAAGAAAAGAGAGGAAGGTTCCCCCCCCATACAAAAATAAACACAGCTGGGGGTGCCCCCGCCCTGCATATAAAGCCCTCCAGACCCCAAAACGCATTTGGGTATGGCGAGAAGGAAAGTTCCCCCCTGAGCCCCCCTATGGGGACAAAGGTGGCCTCGAGGTGGGGGGGTCCCCGCAGAGACCACCCCCATCCCCCCCACCCCACATCCAGGGCAGCCCCCACGCGGTGCCTTACCTGGTAGGTAATAGAGGGGGGGTTTCAGCCCGAACATGGCTTGTGTTACAGTTCCATTGCGGCCAGGGAAAAAATAATGAGAAGGGAAAAAAAAAAAATAACAATAATAATAATAATAATAATAATGATAAAACGACCTGAGGTGAAGTGTCAGGAAGCGAGAGGGAAAAAAAAAATATGTATATATATTAAAAAAAAAATAAAAAATGAAAAAAAAAGAAAAAGAATATATGGATAGATATTAAATAAAAAAAATAAAAACACCCAAAAAATGAGCGGCGAGCCACACGCAGGGGGTTGGAAAAATAAAGCGAGAGGCGAAAAAATAGCGCGAGGAGGGGAGGGGAGGGGGGAGGAGGAGGAGGAGGGAAAATCAAGTGCGTGGGGGGAGGAGGAAGGAGGAAAATGGGAGTAGCGGTGGGGGGGGGGGGGGGGGCACGGTGACGGAGCGGGGAGAGATGCGGAGGGGGGGACCCTCAGAGCATCCGTGGGTCCATCTGTGGGTCCGTGCGTCTGTCCCGGAGATGGGAGGAAGAAAGGCGAGAGGCGGCGGGAGGAGAAACCCAAACCACCCCCCCCCACCACCAAGCACCGGGCAGGGGAGGAGGAGGAGGGCGGCCAAACCCCCCTCGATCAATTTTCATGCAAGAATCATTATCGGTAAATTGGAAATCTGGCGGCTTGACAGCAGATTTGTCTCTGCCCTAATGAAAGGGAGAGGGCAGGGAGCGGTGGGGGCAGCGCAGCCCGCACCGAGCGCTGAGCATCGAACCCCCCCCCCCCAACACACAGTGCTGGGGGGGCACTGGGGAGAGCAAGGCTCCGTTCCGCCCCCTCCCAACTCTCCCATCCAGATTATCTCTTTATTTCATTTTGCTGATGGAGGAGGAAGGGGGGACAGAAGGGAGGGGGGGGGGGGGTTAAATAAAAGCAGGTTGGGGGGGGGGGGAGGAATAAAAACAAAACCCATATGAAATAGAAATTAAAAGCGCCCCGAAAGAACCCAAGTTTGGTGCTCTGGCACCGCGGGCACGCTGCGGTCCTGCCCCGGCAACGGGGGAGGGTTGGGGGGGGGGGGGGGGGGGGGATGTGTGCTGTAATCAGGCGCCCGATAGCATCTCACACATTCCCTCTCCACTGATGCATTATCAGATCCGGGAAGACATGCTCGCAGGCAAATAGGGCTAATAAATGCTATTAGAGCAGCGCGGCGGCTGCACAGCCCGCCTGCTCCATAGTAACCGGGGGCCCGGCTCCGGCTGCTCGAGTACGGCATCAGCAGCCGGAGGGAATGGGGGGGGGGGGGGGGGGGGGGGGGCACACGGGTGTGCAAGGCGCTGCGTGTGCGTGGGTTTGCACACGGGTCTGCGTGCCCGGCTGTGTGTGCATGGGTGTGCACGCGTGCCCAGGTGCACGTAGGGTGCATGTGCGTGCTCCCCCCCAACCCCCCCCCCCCCCACCCGCCCTCTCTTCCCAAGCTGCCGCCTGCTTTTAACACCAAAGTTCAAGAAGGCGACGTGTGATATCTCTCCCCTGCAAGAGAAAGCCACATCCTGTACGATAATGGCCAGCCCGACGTGCTGCTGGGAGCTGCAGGCCACCGCGGCCCCCGCCTTCCGCCCCATCCTGCGCTGTGGGGCTGGGGGGTCCCGGGGTGTCCCCCCTTCCTTCCCCCCCAACCCCTCATCCCCCCCCCAGGCCCCACGGAGCCTGCACCCACAGATGGGTCTCGGGCCCATTTGCGCCCGTGCAAATGCGTGCACGCTTGTGCCCGCACAAACGCACCCCCCACCCCACCCCCGAGAACGCAAGGAGGAGCCCGGTAAAAAGAACTACAACCTCGTCCTCCTCCGCCCCATGCTCCCCCCCCCCCCCCCCACCCCGTTAAATATTGCTTTTCTAATTCCAGGTCGGCGGATTATTATCATGTCTTTTCTTCCTTCCTAACCTACATCTGTCAAGATCGGCGCTAGGAGGTATTTCTGGCCCGTCCCCTGAGTCATCGCTGTGCCCCACTCCTCCTTCCCCCCCCCCCTTCCCCACTCAGGCAGTTCCCCTGCACCGCTCTGAGCTGTGGGGTGCTCAGTGCTGTGGGATCTGCAGTCATGGGGTGCTCAGCACTACGGGGTGCTCAGTTATGGGGTGCTCAGAGCCGTGGGATGGGCAGTTACGGGGTGCTCAGTGCCATGGGGTGCCAGCACGGGCATCCCCACAGCAAGAGGGCTGGAAATGCAGCAGGGACACAACACAGGGCCCGTCCCCCCCCACCCCCACCAGCTGCCATCAGGGAGGGGGCTCCCCCGGGACCCTCCATCATTACCCCAATCCCCCCAATCTCCGCTCGCAGCTGTCACGCTTTTATAGGGTTTTAATTTGCTGGGCTCACGCAGCCATCGGCAGCGATGAATAGGGGCCCCCCTCCTCCTCCTGCCAACCCCCCCCCCCCCCCCCTTCACCACCCTCCCCTCTCCTTCCCGCTCCCCCCACCGATGGCATGAGCCATAAAAATTAATTTGCAAACATGTCATTACACAATAGCTGTACAGGCAATAAACCTGTAATTACAGGCCAATGGCGGAGCGGGCTGGGAGGGAGGGACGCGCCAGGCTGCCAGGTTGGGGTTTGGGGTTTCGCATCCCCCCCCCTTCCCTCCCCCCCCCCCCAGCTCCCTTTGTTCATTATGCAAACGAGAATTGCTTCACTCCTGGAAGTTGGACCGCACTTCAAAGGGGCTCAGTGCCTCCTCTCCCCGCAGCCGCCCCGGGAAGCAGAACCCTAAATCCCAACAGTGTCCCACAGCCGCCATACACAGCGGGGAAACTGAGGCACGGCACTGGGGGGGGGGTGGGCACCCCAACACCCCTAAGGGAAACCAACCCATTGCAACACGACCCAACCGAACTACCCGCCGTCCTCCCGCAGCGTTTGCAGAGCCTGAAGAGGGAGGGAGGGGGGGGGATTGCAGCCGCCCTGCCTCGGTTTCCCCACTTACCACCCCGCGGGGAGATGGGACGCAGGGGACGCGGGCACCCGCCCGGCCACCCGGCTCGGCAGCCTCGCCCCTCGTTAGCGGGAGCCTGACGAGCCTGACCCACTTCCCCGAGCGCCGGAGGATTAATTGGTTCGTGTTCGCGCGGAGCCGTCGGGAGCTGGGGCAGGTGCCAGGCGGAATTAGCAAAGCATGAGAGCGCAGCGCCCGTGCACAGCCAGGCACAGGCAGCGGGCACGGCCGGTCCCTTTGCTCCTGCAGCACAGGGCCAGCACGTCCCCGTGGAGTCCCCACGTCCCTATGGGGTCTGACCCCAAACCGAGGTGTGGCATGACACCACCTGTGGGGTCACGCCTTGGAAAGCACGGTGCCCACCTCCCCGGTGACCCCGCAGCCCCGTTCCCAGCACGGCGGCGATGCCCGGTTCCCGGTGTGCCCACCCCTGTGCCACGCATCCCGCGGGACAGCGCAGCGTCAGATGAGCGAGCGGAGCGCCCGCCTCTGGCAGTAAATAAGCGGCTCTGCAATGATTTCCTGCTCTTGTTGACCTTTGCCTATGCAGAATAAAGACATAAATCCATATTTTAAACCCATCTGAGCGCCAGCCAGGCCCACAAAGCCATTTCCAGCCTGCGATTTGGACGGGGCGGTGAGCAGGAAAGCGATGGTTTCTCGAGGTGACATTCCCCAGGAGGGAAATGAAGTGTTTTATTTGCAGATATATAGGGCACGGCCGTTCCTGCGCTTCCCCTTCCCTCCGCCCTCGGCTCATAAATAAAACATATGGCCACGGAACCGGCTAATTACGGGAGGAGAAATCGGCTTTTCCACCTTCCCCTCCACCAAACCTGGAGAGGAGGAGGAGGCACTCGGGGCTCCGGGAGCTTCTCTGCTGCCTCATAGGGAGCGGTGCTCCCCGATCCCTCGGGTCGGCTGAAGGCATCGGGGCTTTCTCCCCCTGGTTGGGGCAAGAAGAGAGGGGGGGGGAGAGGAAAAAAGGATGGCTTCGAGCGGCCTAATTGTTCCCCGCGCATTAGATACATTAATGAGGTCTCTGATCAACCGGCCGCCTCTCCGGCGAGGAGGCTTCAAGTAGCAATTTTCCATTTGTGTTTCAAATTTTAATGAATGTTCCCGTCTCCGGCTGCGATGCGCGGCGATAATCGGTGCGGCGCGGGTCAGCGCGGGAGCAGGGGCTGTGCGGGAGGGTTTGTACGCGGGTTTGATTTCTTTGGGGAATAGTTCAGCCCGAACGCGGCCCGCGCCTCCCATTGGCTGCCACGGCCCCACAGCCACAAATCAGAGGGTTATTATTTCCTTCCCGCGTCCCTCCACGATCCCGCATCTTTAGCCCCGATAACACTGCGGGGTCGGGAGAGCTGTGCCACCCCACTCTCAGCACCAAAACTTGGGGGCACCGCATCCCCACCCCACGGCAACACCCAGACCCCCACCCCTCCCCAAGCACCAGGACGGGGTTTTTCTAACCTTGTTTTGGCATGCCTGCCATTAACGTAATTTAACATCCATATTGCCGCTACTTAATTAAATAGATGAACTCATTTTACATTTGCAAGTCTTAATTCATCCTGAACAAAATTGGCCGTGTTTCGTTCTTTCTACGCTACCAGCTCCCCGGAACAAATGAGCGCCTTTGTAGTTAACTGCTGGTACAGGTTAAAAGCTAATTAGCAACCCGGGTTGGGTGTTAACTTCCTTATTTATCACCCGGCGCCATTCGGGGAGTGAGGGGGTGCAGGTTGGCACCTCCCAGCCCCGCGTGGGCACCGCTCGGGTGCACTGCTCCACGCGGGATGCTCAGTGCACATGGCACGGCAGCACTCAGAGCTCACGGTGAGCACAGAAAGCAGAGTGCCTGGTGCTCGGTGCGTGCTGCTTGGTGCCCGCTTACACAGCCCTGCAGAGCATTCCAAGCACCACCGCCACCGCCCCGTGGATATGGGGCACTTTGGGGTCAGGGAGCACAACCCCGGATCCCGGCAGCCCTTCCCCTGCACAGCTGCAGTTCCCACGCCGGTGGTGCGGCCACGCGTGGGCAGCGGGACCCGGCGGGGAGCAAAGGGGGGCCCGGCCGGGTGATGCTCCGCAGCATGGCCTGGCAGGAAGCCGGCTCCAGGAAGGCTCATCTGGTTTGACTAACAAATTGCTAACTGCTTCCCCTGAGGCAGGTGGAAGGAAACAAGCTCTGCTGCTGTAAACAACCCCCCAGCCCCATGCTTCCCACCCCCTCGCCCGGCACGGCTCCCCCCCCCCCAACCCAGGGGCAACGGGTAGGGGCAGGTTGAGGCAGGAAAGTGCTTGTGAAATTCCCCCCACCACCACGGCGCGCTCTGATGCAAGCCCCAGCGGCTGTTACATGCCCTGTGGAGAGCTCTCCCCCCCAAAAAAAAGGAAAAGCAGTGCCGGTTGGGACCCCCTGCGTGCCTCACCCCAAAGTCTGCACACCCCAAAGCTTGCAAAAGCTTTGCAAAGGTTGCAGCAGCCGTGCAGAGACAACACAGGGGATGGTGCAGCACGGTGCCCATGGAGCAAACCCACCGCACCGTGACGCAGTGGACAATGTGTCACGGTCCCCGTGCTGCAAACCCCAGTTTTCAGGAGCGGATACACCCCAGCAGCCCCAGTGCTCACTGCTGTCACATCACTTGTCCCCTCTACCTCGGGCCCCGCTAACGGTGACGGTCGCCGAGCGCATGGATGGAAGGGACCGATAAAAATCTGCCTGGTCCCGTAAACCGAGCTGCGTCCTGCTGCTGAAATAACAGCAAGAGGGGATGCAAGGAGGGAGCTCCAGTTACCTGGACAGGGGCCAGGTGGCTCCGTGTCCCCGCTCGGCGCCTGCAGAGCCACCGGGCCATGGCACGGAGCTGCCTTGCCAGCCCCACACCTGTATTACAGGTCCCGCTCCCAAACCGGCTCCTTCAGGTGACATCCCGCAGGGCCATCGCCCTCACCCCGGGGCCACCTCGGTCGGTGCCTTTGGGTTCGGCGGGGCGGTTCGGAGCGGAGGAGTTGATTGAAATATACCTAACGGGGTCCCCTCCTCTTCCTGCTGCACCCCACAGCGTGGAGGTGGCACCAAAGGGACGCCTGGAGGCCAGATCCTGGGATCAGCGCTGCCGGGGTCCCCAACCCCCAGCAAAACCCCATAGCGCCGCAGAGCGCGTCCCTCCCCACCGGGACCCCGTCCCAAATCCCCGCCATCAGCAGAAGCGAATGACAGGGGCCGTAACGAGCAGGCGGGTAACGCGATAACAGCTCTCTGCGCCGAGGAGATAAATAGCCCCAGCAGCGAGGAGCTGGATGCGGCCGGGAGCTAATAGCGGCTGTCAGGGCGCTTTAGGAACGGAGCATCGTTTTGGGGCCGAATGGGAGGACGCCAACAGGAAGTGACAAGGAAGCTGAGCAGAAAGCGACAGGCAGTACACAAAGAGCATGTCCTCTGTAAGTGGCGATAAACCTTGAAAAAAAGAAAAGCTAAATCAGTTGTTTAGCCGATGTACCACATGCTGACAGGGCAAATGTGAAGGCTTTTATGGCCACATGGGTTTTCATTTGCAGTTATTCATAGCGGAGCCCGGCGCTTTATCTCACTTTACATTATGTGCAACCACAATGCAGACACTTGCACCGCAACGCATTGCCTCCCTTGGAAAATATTAATATGTAAATGTCAGGCTCAGAAGGGCAGAATGGGAACGGAGGGCTGCAGGAGCCTTGCAGGGGAGATAAAGCCCTGAAAGGGAGGGCAGCGAACGGCACACCCCAAAGGCCCGTCCCCCCCATCGGGGAGGGGGCAGCACTGGTGCAAGTGGGTTCAGCACAGCAGGATGTGCTCCTCCACGCACGACCCTTGCAGCCAACCCCACAGCCCCCGCTGCAGCCCCCCCAGCCCTCTCCAGCATCCAGGGGACAGCCCCGTGCCCACCTCCAGGCCACGGGTGCTGCAGGTTTTGGAGGAAGCCCTGGCTGGGCGAAGCGCGCCGGCGCGGCGTGCCACTGCCTGCCAAGCCCCGTTGGGCAGAGCTCCAGCCATGCCTGCTGTTCCCGGGCTCCGTTCCTCTCCAAGTGCCTCCAGCCCCGGGGGTAGTGCCAGACTGACAGCCTGGAGGCTATTTATTCGCAGGCAGAGGCAGCGGGAGCTGCTGGCGGATGCAGGCGCCTTTGTCCTAAAGGGAAGCTTGCTCCCGGCCTCAAGGTTGCCCCCGGTTTCTCTTTCTGCCTCTGTATCACTCTGTAGGGTCTCGACCCGTGGGGATGACGCTGGGTGCCCAGGGGTCCCCGCTGTGCCCCCGCACACCCTGCCACCAAGTCCCTTCATCCTCCAGCAAGACGATGCCACGGTGCCCCACAGCTGCCCTGCAACTTGTTGGGGGGAGGACCCTCGGCATCACCCACTGCGCACAGCCACGCATGCACCGGGCAAAGGGGTCGGAGGTGGCACCCCAAAGGGACTGGGGCCGGGTGCAGGAGGCTCTGCAGAAAGCAGCTTTGGGGGGGCACCTCGGGCTGCAGCCCCCCCGGCCGTTACCAGGAGCAGCGCTGGCAGCCGGCGCTGGCATGAGGACAAGCCCGGGAGGACGCTGCCCCCAAGCACCTCGGGGAAGGGAACAATCCCAGGGCATTTCTTTTTTGGCAGGCCCCATACCCCCCCCCCCTCCAGCCCCCCTCCCTCCGTGCCCCCGTCCTCCTCCCGCGCTCGGGCGAGGAGACACAATTAAATCAGTGTTCTGCTAACAATCTGCCGGCTAATAAGACATTTTCCTCCCTCTCCCTCCTCCCCCCCACTCCACCCCAATCCGTGTGTGATGGGAGCGCTTTGATATGAGAGTGGACTCTAATGGGTTCGGTGTAAGGGAGCCTTAATTTATTACGTGCCTGTAATTGATGTTTGTATAAAGTAGCTCTTACAGCTCCTCAGAGCGGGAGATGAAAAGCAATCAGTCAGCCATTTGCCTCCAAAGGAAGGAGCGAGGAGAAGACAGACAGCGAGAGAGAGAACCAGACGTACTCATCAAGCCCAGAGGAGAAAAAAAAAAAGGGGAAAAAAAAAAAACAGAAAATGAGGGAACAAAACAAAATCCACCCTGCGCAGCCCCACCGCTGCTGACACTGCTGGGTACTGCTGCCTGCATCCCTGGGTACCACCACTAGCAGCTCTGGGTGCAGCCAACGGCATCCCTGAGCACCTCAGCCAGCATCCCTGGGTAGCACTAACCAAAATCCTTGGGCACTGCCAGCATCCTTCGGGTACCACCACCATCAGCATCTTTGGGCACCACTAGCCGAAATCCTTGGGTGCAGCCAGCATCCTCTGGGTACCAGCACCAACACCTCTGCGTACCCCTGACACCCCTGGGTGCCAGCAGCAGCATCTCTGAGCACCCACAGAGCAGGGACAGGGCAGGATGTGCCCCCTCCCATTCTGGCAGTACACACAGGGCCCATTAGGCGAGGCGGGCGGCAGCAGCCGGTGCTGAGCTGCTGTAATGACGGCGGGCGCTGGGGAGTCACGTGCCGCCCAGCGCCGGCTGGGGAGCCGTACGTCACCGAGCCCAGCAAAAAATCGGTGCTAAATTGAATCAATCCATCTTGGAAATGGCTCTTGTCAGCCGGTGTCAGGGAGAGCGTCTGCGGGAGAGGGATCAGGCGGGGGCAGGCCGGCGAGGGCCAGGCAGGCGGCACCACCGCTGTGGCATGGGATGGGGTCCCTGCCGGCCTCACTGCACGCCTCAGAGCCACAGCGTGGACACAGGGGTCCTCTCAGAGCAACGCGTGGGCAGAGCAGGAAGGGGTCCCACACGCACGCTGAGTCCCTTCTCTCCTCTAAGCCCCCTCCTCCCTCCATCCCTGCAACACCCCACGGCGTGCCGTGCCTCGGTTTCCCCACTCCCACCCCCAGCCAAGTTCCTGCACCCAGGAGCAGTGCAGGGAAGGAGCTGTCCCCATGCCCATCAGCTGCCCGTGCCCCTGCACCCTTAGCCCACGGGGTTGGGAGGATTACACAGCGCAGGGAGACAAAGGCAACGCAGCTTGACACAAATATAGATGGATCCTTGTGTACGAAACCCGCAGACTGGCAAATTAAAACGTAGCGCGAAAGGGGGCAGTGGGGACGGATGCGGCCCCGGTGATTGATTTTCCATCCAGACATTCAAACCAACCGAATATGTCACCCAGACAAGCACTCTAAAAGCCACGGCAGTCCCAGATTTATCCTCCACCCGGGCTGGGGGCCATCAATCCCCACCGGGGCCAGGCAGCGGGGCTCGAACGCCATCGATCCCCAGCAAGAGGCTCAATGCCACCTGCACGGGCACACGGCAGGGCCAAGAATGGGGATGGGAGGAGCAGCCCCATCGCCGTGCAGGGAAAGGGGGGGGCAACTGGGGGGCAGCCCCGCTCCTAATGAAGAGAATTAGTAAGGGAAATCAGCCCTTGCACCGCTGCTCCTAATTAAGAGCCAGCAAATTCCCCAGCCCGCCCGCTTCCCGTCCCCGGTACAGGCTGTTATTTACCTGCAGCTAATAGGTTCGGCGCAGTAATGATAGTCTTGTATCAAATGACTGGATCTTGGCTTCTGACAGCTTTAAAGACCCGTCTCCGGGACACGAGGGTTTCTAATTACAGGTTTTGTCACGGGAAGGCTCGGTTCAACACCAGTCACTCTCCCCGGGTGACACTTCTGCCCGGATTGGAAATCTAAACACAGCCCAGACAGTTAAGGTTAAAAATACGGCACCGTACAAGACAAGAGATCATAATTTGGGTCACTGCCGTGTTTAATTAATTGGAATGGAGCAATCAAAACGCCGTGCGCGGTAATTACAGCCTGGGCCAGAGAAGGGCTGGGGGGGGGGGGGGGAGATGATGGGGCCAGGGGGGAGATGGAGGAGATGGGGATGCGGGTTATGGGGTCGGGGGAGATGGGGCTGTGAGTACGGGGCAGGGATGGGGTGATGGGAAGATGAGGAGGGAGCAGCAACGCAACAGATCTCATCACACTGGCGGCTCCACGTGCATTGTGGTGGGGCACGGCACGTGTCCCCCCCATCCCTGTCCCCACACAGACACAGCCCCAGCTCCCAGCCCATCCCACCGCAGCCGGAGCCGCCGGGGCCACAGCCGGTGATTTATTTTCACCAATTACCGGGGCACTTTTTTCCCTTCGCTGGGACCACGCTTAATTGATTGGAACCTATTGAAAACAAATTAACCGGCACCGGGGTGCAAAGACCTGTTTATGGCTGCTCGGTGGGGAGGACATGTGAGTGACCCCAGCCGCCAGCACACGGGCTGTGCCAGCAGGGATGGAGGTGGCACAGCCCCACACTGACCCCTCTGCCATGGTTATGGTTCACGTGAGGAGCAACTGAGGCACGGAGCAGCAAGCAGACCTCGTGCAACAAGGTGTCATGGCATCCCATGCCTGGCTGGGTTCAGGACCCCATTGCTGTGCTCAGCACAAGAGCCCGTGTGCAGCTAATGGTGGTGACCCCATTAAGTGAACCTGGCTAGCATTAATTTGACCCCATCCGCACACACTAATCAGCTGTAACCGTGGCACCCGGCTCAATCCAAATTGATTTACTGAGGCTGGAAATGGATACAAATGTGATTAAAGGCTTTTTATTTTACATAGGTCCTCTATAAAATGATTTAAATCAATTGCTGGGTAAGGCTTCACACTACCACTGCTGCTGGCCCCATGGCGCCATGCAAACTCCTCCCTTTCCCACAGCACTGACGGGGGTTCACCTCTCCAACACCAGGTCAGGGGGGTGGACCCCAATATTCCCAGCTGCATACAGGCCCTGCAACAGGGCTTATCCTATGTTCCCAACCCCACCATGCTGGGGGACCCCACAAGCATCCCACATCCTTCATCCTACATATCACTTCCTGCACCCTGCACCCCACACCCTGCATCTCACATCCTGCATCCTCCATCCTGCACTCTGAATCCCCTACCCCACACCCTACATCCCCTATCCTGCACCTCACATCCCCCAACCCACATCCCACACCCTGCATGCCCCACCCCACACCCTGCATCCCCTATCCTGCATCCTGCATCCCACATCCTGCACCCAGCATCCCCCCATCCCACACCCTACATTCCCCATCCCTTACCTTGCATCCCCTATCCTGCACCCTACACTTTGCATCCCCTATCCCACACCTTGCACCCCCTATCCCGCATCCCACACCCCGCATCCCCTATCCCACACCCTACATCCCCTATCCTGCACCTCACATCCCCCAACCCACATCCCACACCCTGCATGCCCCACCCCACACACTGCATCCCCCATCCTGCATCCTGCATCCCACATCCTGCACCCAGCATCCCCCACCCTACATTCCCCATCCCTTACCTTGCATCCCCTATCCCACACCCTGCATCCCCTATTTCGCATCCCACCCCCTGCATCCCCCATCCCACACCCTGCATCCCCTACCCTACACCCTGCATCCCCTACCCCACACCCTGCACAACCTATCCCCTATCCCACACCCTGCATCCCCTATCCTTCACCCTACACTTTGCATCCCCTATCCCACACCTTGCACCCCCTATCCTGCATCCCACACCCTGCATCCCCTATCCTTCACCCTACACTTTGCATCCCCTATCCCGCACCTTGCATCCCCTATCCTGCATCCCACACCCTGCATACCCTACCCCACACCCTACATCCCCTATCCCACACCCTGCATCCCCTACCCCACACCCTGCATCCCCTATCCCACAACTTGCACCCCCTATCCCACAACCTGCACCCCCTATCCTACATCCCACCCCCTGCATCCCCCATCCCACCCCCTGCATCCCCTCGATCCCGCACCCTACATCCCACACCTCTCCCCCCGGCACCCCGCACCATCCCGCCCCATCCCGCACGGCTCCTGGCGAGCGATCAAAGCCCATTAGGCTGAGTGCTGATGCGCACCCATTGTTCGTCAATTATTCAAACAATAATTGCACCCTTATTTAAAGTCTAGTCTTGCGTGCGCGGCACTGCAGGCTGCCAAGGCCCGCGCTAGATTTACACCCCGGCGCGCTCCCGCTCTCACATAGCCAATTAATTAAGTAAACACATTCCTCGGCACGCTCTCAGGTGTGCAGCTTCCCCGCCACCGCGTCGCCGTGTCATTTAATCCCAACAGGGCTCCAAGCGAGGGACGCAGGGCCGCCGAGCCCCCGGCACCTGGGTCCGACCTAGGGAGGAAGAGGGGGGGGGGGGTCCCGGGGTCGTTCTTAGGGCTCAGGTGGCAAAAGGGAGCTGGGATGGGGACGAGGGGGTGGCTGCTCCCCCGGGGGCAGGGAGGCTGCTCTGCGAAGCCGATTAAAGATGAAGCAATGCCCTCGCCTGCGCTTTCCTATAAATTTCCCGTTTGGTTTTCTTGCGCAAAGAATTACGGGGAAATGGGAGGTGGGGTGGATGGGGGCCGTTAGCGGGGCCCTCGTCGCCTACCGAGGGGGGAGGCGAGGAGTGCCAGTCACCAAGAGGTCAATTCATTCATCCGGCGGTGTTATTACAAGCCCGAATTTATTGTCACCGGGCCACATTAGCGCTGGCACAGAGGACGCGAGGTTGCACCCCTCCTGAATGAGCAGATAAATGAAAGACATCTGGAGAGCAGAACGAAGGGGCACATTATTAATGCTGAAATTTAGAAGCCAAGGTCTGAGCCACGAATCCATCAGCGCAACCAGTTATGTCCAATAAATTAGGAGAGATAAGGACTGAAGGATGCTATATTAAAGGCAACGTTCGCTTCAGAACTGGCACAAGGGTTCGCGTGTCCCCGGCCCCCCCGGCACTTAACCCCTCCCTGGACCTCTGGGGACTGGCTACCAAGCGAGGACCGAAGGGACAGAGCTGCCACCAAGAGTTGCTCCATCCCTCACCGCGTGCCGCCCGCCTGTCCCTGCTGTCCCACCCCACGCTGCAGCTCTGGGCAGACCGGCCCCACCAGCTACACCTGCCTCAGTTTCCCCACCGGGAAAGGTATGGCTGGGCTCCCACAGCCACCGTGTTCCCTATATGGCAGAAAACCCCTCCCACAATCTGGGGATGGAGCCCCATCCCCTCACCTCTCGGTGCCCCCAAAGCGCCAGCAGGGAGGTGCTGCAAAGCTGGGGGGCTCCCGATCCCAACAGCAGCCCACTGGTGACCACCACCCCACAGCCCCAGTGCTCCCAGTGCATCACAGGGACCATCACAGCCCGCAGGGATACGGCCACGGCTCCCAGGGCGTTCAGCTGCGTGCCCCCCCCCCCTTCACCCCCCCAACACACACACCACGGCGGCTCGCAGCGCATTTTGAACAGCCTAATCTGGCATCTGACAGATCAGGGATTTGTTTAAGCTCTTTTCACCCCCCGGACTTTAATCGTCACGGCTGCCTGACCTCCAGCGTGCTGCTGGCACTGCTGAGCCACACCAGCGGTGCCACCGGGGGACAGCGCGGAGTCCCCAAGCATGGGAAGAGGCAGGGGGGCTGGAAGGGGGGGGGCAAAATTCACCCCCCCCTCTCTCTCAGCACAGCGAGGGCTGAGGGTCGGGATGCAGAGCAATGCCCCAAGCCCTGGGCAAGGATTAACCATCAAATAACTCTGCATTTAAACCCTTTTCAGCGAGGCTGAAGGTCAGGAGGGGAAGGGCAGAGGTTAAACCCAGCACGGCCGGGCGCTGACCCCAATGCAGGGGATGGGACGGGGCGGCACGGGGGCACCCACGGCCCCGCCACCCACCGACACCACGCTGACCCCCGACCCCTTTCCCCGTCGCACCCCGGGGAGCCCACCCCGCAGCCCGGCACTTACTGAGGCTCTGCAGCAGGGACGACCAGCTCATCATCTCCGGCACGGGGAGGGTCCCGCTCCCCCCCCCCCGGTGCTCAGCCCCACCAGCAGCTGCTCTCCCCTGCGGCGGGCTGCGTGCCGCCCGAGAGCTGGCCGCGGGAGATAGCAACCATTTTATTCCCTTTTAACTCAGCCTGCGTCTCCCGCACGCTCTCCCTCCCCCTCCCCTCCACCCAGGACTGGGCCTGAGTTACGGGGGGCTTTGCTTTTCCCTCCCTTCCCTCCTCCTCCCTCCTTGCACTTGATAGCAGCCTTGTCAAGACTGCTGAGTTGCTGCTGACCCCTGCCCCGGCGCTGCTAATTAAGGCTGCACAGTGACAGTTCAAGTGCCTCGCCGCGAGTTTGCAGCACCGCCGCTTCTAATTGGAGATGCTTTTTATTTCTCAATAGCCGCCACGCCGGGGCTGAGGGTGCAGGGGGGGTTTCCTCCCATCCCGAGCAGTGTCGCGATGCCCTTTGAAGGGGGGGGTGGGGGAATGTGCAGCTCGGCGTGCTGCCCTGGTGACACAGTGGCCATGCCCACTTGGTCCCCATTGGCACCCTGAGCACGGCGCGGGTACTAATCATTGCAAGGGTGATGCAGGAATTGACAGAGGGGCACTGAAGCAGGCAGGGAAGCTCCTCTCCTGGGTGGAGAAGGAGGCCAGCGACTCCCCACGGAGCATCCCCAGGCTGGAGATGGCAGCAGGCACAACTCACCGCTCCCTCCAGATGGATTTTTGGGGGTGCCAAGGTCGGCGGGGCCAGGGTGAGCAGCTAGGGTGGCACAGCTCCACGTAGGAACACCGTGCCTCCGGGGAATCCTGCTCCTATGCCTCTCCACCCTCTGCTGAGGCCGGGCAAAACTCATGACATGGGTGTGCCAAAACCTGCAGGCCCTGGGGGAAGCCCCGACACGGCCCTGCTGGGGTTGTAAGGGCACCCCGAGCACCCGCTGCCCCCCTCCTCTCCGCGGGCCCCCAGGCCGTGCCAGCAGCCTGACAGATCTATTGTGTCGTGAGCCGTTTTATCACAGCGAGCGAGACAGCGAGAGCCGTTGTCCTGACCCCGCAGTCAGGCTGAGGAGAAACAGAAGACGGCTTGTATCATCCCAGCAGGTCAGAGGGCAGGGGGAGGCAGCCATCGCACTCCAGCCCTGCCAAATTCCTGGGATGCACGCCCGGGCAGGCAGCTGCACGGCCCCTGCACGCAGGTGTGGGGCTGGCACGGTGTGGGGATGGCCCTACGGCACCCCGAGTACCCCTGCTGCGGGGATCGGCCCCTCTGCTGCTGGCTGCCTGGCTCCCGTGCCAAGGACTTTGGGTTTCCCTAGCAAGTCTGAGACACTATTCTGTCGCACCCCCAAAAGGGCGTCCCCACGACACAGACAGGGACAGGGATGCTCCAAACCACAGCACTGCGGGGAGCACGGCAGCATCCTCCCAATGAACACAGGGAGGTCACCACCCTCCCCCTGCCACCCCAGAAGCACAGGGCAGGGGGACGTGGGGACACCGTCAGCCCACAGATCCAAGTCCCAGCAAACGAGCACCTCCTCGTGGGGACACCTCCGCGTGGGCAGGGACAGCAGAGCAGCGGGTGGCAGCGGAATGGGGACGGCAGCAGCAGGGTGCTGAGCACAGCTCTGCTCTTCCCCTGGCCGTGACTCACGCGGGAATTCATCGCCCTGCGGGCAGAGCGGCTGCTGCGGTGTCACCTGGGAGGCGAGGGCCGGCCAAAAATACTTGTTTTATGACATAGCTGTCTTTGCTGACAGCGGGAGAGCCAGCTCAGCGAGAAACTTCTCCAGCAGGTCCTCGCTGCTCGCCCAGAAGGTCGGTCCCGGCTCTCCGTTAGCGTCATCCCGCCCCGCCGCCTTGCACAAGTCGTGCCGCCGGCAGAGAGCCGCCCAACCACGCGGCTCGGCTGCTTTTTGGCGGCGTTTGGGGCTGGGAAGGGCTTCTTGGGCAGACACCCAAACGCCATGCTGCAGACTTGTGTCTCCCGTACGGCATCGCTGCCCTTGTGGGCACCAGCCCCAAGCTGTCCCCGACATCAGAGCACCCCGTCCCGGCGGCGGGAGGGGAGGGACGGGATAGGAAAGTCCCTGATAATGGGTTTCCAACTTGGCGGCTGCACTGAGGGATGAGGAATCGCCTCCCTGACCCGGCCCTGGAGCTCACAGCTGCTCTCCATCACCGCTTCCCAGTGCCACGTCACCCACGGTCCCGTGCCCTTTAGAGCTGGAGCTCATCCCTGTGAGCACGGGGATACCCAGTGCGTGGGGGCCGAGCCCTGGGAGCACACTGCTGTGGTGGTGGGGTCAGAGCTCGCATGGGGACCAGGGGCTGCCCGGGGCAGGTGGCAGCAGAGCCTGTGCGGGGCCATGTGCGAGCCCAGGGCCGTCCCCCCACCCCTTCATCCCTCCCGGCAGCCTTTGTACGCCTCGGAGCAGGCACCTCCGGGGTGAACGCATTAAGGAAACACAAAGCAGATCCGAGACACATTTCGGCTGCAATTTTCTCTGCTCCATTATTGACAAACAAGCTGCTCCTCGCAGGTGACGGCGAGGCCGGCGCGGCAGCTGGGGCACCACGACGTGCGCCAGCCCCGTGCCGTGCCAGCTGGCCTGCCCCCGGCACAGGGCACGATGCTCACCCCCCTGGCCCCAAACCGCTCCTGGGTCAGTGATGCAGAAGCATCATCCCCGCAGTAGAGGGGGGGAAAGGAGGAGCGAAGGAGAGCCCCAAGCTGGAGGCCACCACCGTGGGACAGTCCCCAGAATCAGAGCCCCGTCCCGCTTCCCCTCCTGGAGCAGGGGCCGCTCCCCGGCCGGGGCTCAGCGCCGTGCCGAGTCTGTCGTTAGCGCCGTGCCAAACCCAAAGTGGCTGCTTCGAAACTGCAATCCAATAAAAGTGCTACTTGTCTATTTATCATCCTCAGGGCTTTTTATCACAGTGCAGATGGCTGCTACCTTCGCAAGGCACAGCAGTGTGCTGGCACGCGCCTGCCGCACAGAAGCTCGAGCGCCGCAGAGTCTGTGCTTACACCTGCGAGGAGCCGACAGGCCGCCTGCTCCAGCTCCAGCGAGAGGCCCCTTGCAGGATCAGACCCAGCCCGGATGGCATTCGCGTTGGCCACCAGCACAGCGTGTCTGCCCCGGGCACTGGCACCGGGCATTTGCACCGTGCATCCTCACCAGGCATCTGCATAGGGCGTCAGCAGCAGGCATCCGCAGCCTGTAATTAAGGCGGACGCAGGTTCTGTCGGCAGCAGAAACGCAGCGGCGCGGCTCCGTGCGGGCGCAGGGCACTGGGTGGGAGCTGCTGGAGCAGGTGATTAAAGCCGTATTAAGTGTCTGTCTGCACGCGGGAGAACACACACCTAATTATCCAGCCGGAGTCGGCCGGGAGGGAGGAGCGGCCCTGATCGCAATCGCATAATGAAGTGTAACGCGGGGCCAGACCTGGCGCGGGCGGTAATTAAGAGACGGCAAAGTCAGGATTGCAGCGGCCGCGCTTGGGCGTGCACAGCCCCGAGGAGGGGCGGGCAGCGGGTCGGGGTCCCCACTGTGCAGTACAAACCTCAGCCCGAGGATGGGCACGACCCTGTGCACCCAGCGAGTGCTGTGCACGAAAGCTGGGGACGTTCGCCCGAGCTCTGCGTCCCCAGAGCCCACCTGCTCACAGCCCTGGCCCAACCGGACGGTGTCAGGAGTCGCTTTGTGAGCTCTGGCATCGTCCTGTGAGCTACGGGGCCAGCTGGATGCTCACCCCTCGGGCTTGCACGGAGGGCAGGCACGCTGCCAGCTCACCCAGCCCTGGCTGAGGGCCACGGTGAGACACCGTTGCATGGGCGTCGAAAGCGGTCCACTGGGCTCCGGGCGGCGATGCCGGGACGCGTCGGGCAGACGCCGCTGCACAAAGCGTCTGCGGGGCCGCAGGAGCTGCCGGCTCCACCTATTGCACAAGAAGCCAAGCTGCCAAACCCACGCTGCCGCTGCCCCAGCGAGTCCAGCGGGTCGGCAGCGCCCGGGGAGCCGCTGCGTCGCCCCGCCTGCATCCGCAGCACTGCTGCAGGGACCCGACGCCCGCTCCTCCCTGCCGCTGGCCCAGCCAGTTCACAAGCGGCCAGGCTCGCCCGGGAACGCCGCTTGCATCAGCCCCAACCCAGCTGGCACCGCTCGCAGGCGGGTACGTGCCGTGCCATGACAGCAGGCGGGTAGCACGCCAAGGTCAGATCCTCGCAGATACAGGCACGGTGCAGCGCAGACAGGGACCCCACCGCATCTCATTCCACCCCCCAGCACACCGCAAGTGCCAGCATCCCCAGCACGGTGACAGCCCCCAAAGAGCAGCACAGCGGGGAGACGGGAGGACGTCCCCTCCTTCTCCTCTCTTTATTTTTTTTTTTTCCTTTCCTTTTATTTTTTTTTTTTCATCTTTTTTTTTTTCCCTCCGAGCTCTCCAGAACAAAGTACACACTCTACCTCTTCAAACCCACCACCATCTGTCCGTCCGTCTGAGCGCTGCGTCGCCGCCGGAGCCTCAGTCCCGTCGCTCCATCGCCCGCGAGCAGATGGTGCCAGGGGAAGGACGAGCCCCAGCCTCGCAGGGCCTCACCGCCGGCGGGTCACGGCACAGCTCTGCCTCCCTGACCCCCGAACCCCCCCGGTGTGGTAATTACCCGGCGTGCCGAGCAAACAGCCTGCGCCGGGTCATTGTGCCGGACACCAACAAAGGGCGGCTGACGGCGAGACCTCCCGACCCCGGCCACCCCCTGCCCAAAAGAGCAATAAATCACCGGGAGGTGACAGGGCCAGGCTGGCGGGCGGGGAAGGGGATGCCCCGTGCAGCCCTGTGCTTGTTTGTCAGGATAGAGCCATGGGAAAAGCTGTGCAATAAACAAGCCTCGCTGCCTGTGCTGGGGTCAGAGAGGCTGTGCAAAGCCTGGGGTCTGTGTGGGCAACAGCATTCCTATATGGGAAAGGGGAAGGCAGGGCGTCTTGTCCCCGCTGCTCTGCGCCCTTTGGGAACAAGCGTAGCAAGGCATGGGGTGAAGGATGCTCCCCACACCGCACCCCTCTGGTCACGGCCTGTTAATGGGGAGCTTCATGGCTGAGGTAACCCGGAGTGTGCCACAGCCATCTGCTTCAGGGTGCCGAGCTGCTCTGACCTCGCTGTTAAAAGCAGTTTGCAAAGCAGATGTCGTGTCCTCCCTCCCAGCCCTGCAGCTCTACCCACCTCCAGGGCCACCAGCGTGTCACCTCCGGCCACCTCGGGGCCACCGCACCTTAGCAGCAGGTCAGGCAAAGCAAAACCGAGAGCAAAGTCACGTTGCAAAGGGCTGGGAAACTCACTGCAGGAGCAAAACTCCTCCGGCTCCTGCAGGAATTTGGGGCAGCGAGGTGGAGAACACCGGGTCCCCAAACCGCGGCCACCCTGCGCAGCCGGCCGAGCAGGACACGCTCTGTCCCCGGGTGCCCGTCACTCACCGCTCCCACGAGGAGCAGCAGCCCTCACGCTGACTGAGGCAGTGCTATTTAGAGAGCTCTCTGCTCTGAGTCACAGCCCAACGAGCTAATTCCCTCCAAAGCAGCCGCCTCACAGTGCTGCACAAAGGCAGCCAGCTCCGCTGCGCGCACTCATGCACGCACGCAGCACGGCACAGCACGGCACGGCACACCCCGATGCCCCCAGAGCCAAGGGCCGGGTGACAGCTCCCAGCCCTCTGCCACCACCCATCCCAGCCCGTCCCCAGGGCTTTCAGCCCCAGGGCAAGCCCCTGTATTCCCTCCAGGTCCCCGAGAGCGGCTAATGCCGGTGTCTTTTGGACTCATTAAAATTCATTCTGCATGATTTAGGACCTAATCTCGGTGAAACTCCACAGCGCTTTATTAATAGCGCATTAGCGGATAATTCATGCATTCGGATGAAAAATCATCCTGTGTTATTCTCTGGGAGGAGGGGATGGGGATGGGGGGGGACAGGGCGCGAGGAGGGAGGGGGCTCTCCCATCCTCCTGCACCTCCACGCCGCGCGTCACGGCGAGGCAGCAGCCCTTCTGACAACTGCCACCACTCATTAATCTTGACGAGTTTTCTGCTGAATATTCTTCCACGGGCTTTCAAACTGTTCACTAATTGCAATTAATCACTTACCGAAACAGATGTCAGGAACAATGGAATTGGGAAGTCTGGAGGCTTGATAAAGCTGTCAGAGGAGCGCGCTCGTGTGGCGGCGGGTGCCAAAAGGCGCCTGTGACACCTTCCCCCAGCCATGTGCTCGGGGGACCCGGTGACCCCCTTGCTGCCTGCACAGCATCTGTCCATCCCCACGCTGCTCCCGGACAGGGGAAACCCACAGCCGTGAGGCACAGGGCCCTGAGAGCTACGGGAGGGAGGAATGGGGACACTGGGACAGGCTGTGCATTTTGGTGCCGGTAGCAGCAAGCACCCGTGCTGCTGAGGGATGCTGCGGCCCCACAGGACAATTTGGGGAGCTGAACGGCCCCACTGGGAACCTCTCCGACCGTTTGAAGGCTCCGGTCTTGCCCCGCTGTCTCCCACTGCTGAAGCAGGCAGCAGTGAGCCCCAGCAGGGCGTCACGTCCGCGGTGCCTCGCTCAGGCGACGGCACGTTCCCCATCCCTGCCAGACGCTGCTTTAGCACCAGCAGGGATCCAACAGCCTTCCCAGGCGGGCGCTCCGCGTTGTTTACCCATCACACATGAAAGGTGCTGAGCTGACAGCTCCAGAGACGGAAGACTTCCCCCTCCCCATCCCCATCCCCATCCCCGTCCCCACTGAGGCTCAGCTTGGGGACCCGCCTCCCTTGACAATGCCTGGGTGCCTTCACCTTCCTGGGCACGGCTGAGTTTGGAGACCCCAAAAGCCACTCCACAGGAGACCCCAGCAAGGGGCTGCTTGTCCCCGAGCTTCAGCTGGGAGAGCTGGGACTGCACACGGCAGTGTCTCAGCTACTACTGGGACTGGGGACGTCCTATGGGAACAACAAGACAGGGGACAGGCAGAAGACGCTGCGCAGCCCCATTAGCCCCGAGGCCCCGACGCACTGCCAGGTCTGTCCAAGCCACGTGTGATGGGGACACCGCCTTGGGGACACTGCCTTGGGGACACCGCCTCGGGGACACGTGCAGTCCCAGCAGGCAGACCTGGGGGATGACAGCATCCTCGCAGGGCGAGCCAGACCCAGGGCTCGTGACCGGCGCGGCCCCAACACATGTTACAATAAATATTCCGCACAGACACCGTTCCATATGTATGATCCTGTGGGGTGATGATTTTTCTACTGATCACTGGAAGTGACAGCTGTGTGAAGAGCACTAGAAACAAAGGCACCGACTGCTCTCCCCGTTACACTCCGCTTGCGAGATGACGGTGTGACACGGAGCGGCAGCATCTGGTGGCACAGGGACCGGGACGGGATGCCTGTTAGCTGCGGGCACAAAGGGCCAGGTGCTCTGCCCCACTGCTTCGGAGCCCTTTTGTGCCCAGGAGCTGACGCTCCTGGCAGCAATGGGGATGCCTTCTCCACACATACGCAGCCCCACGGCCCCAGATAGGGCGACGTGCAGCGGGACGGGGTGCTGGGAACGCCGTGCCCAGCCCAGGCTTGTTCAATATTTGCCTTCGATTTGCCAGCGTTCCCTCCCTGCAGATAGCAGCAGGGCTGTGGCACGTACAGGAGGGAGAAGCGCCGGGTTCGGTTAATTATTAGCGAACATGCAAATTCCCCCTACATGAGATAACAATAAACACCACGATTTCAGAGAGATAAACAGGGCTTTAAATTTCCAGCAGCCTTTACTGGTGTAAAAATAAGCGTCCCTTATTTATTTAGCTCCTTTGAGAAACCACATCAGTCCCCAAACACAGTCTTTTACTGTCAAGCTACAGTAGAAGCCTTTATACACAGCAAAGATACTGACAGCTACCCCTAGCACAACCATCTTTTATTCATGCTCATAATATAAACTGTATTCCCTCGGAAACAAAAGGATTTAACTCGCTGCTGGCCGGGGCTGCACAGTGCTCTGGGAGGGAGAGGTCGGTGCCACGTGGCCACCACTGTCCCTTTGCCACCGGGGCCAATGCTGGCCCTTGGGAACAGCCGAGGGTGGCAGAGCCAAAGCCCCAAGGTGCCTGGCACTTCCAAAACCCAGCAGGGCAAAAGAGGAGTGGGGAAACGGAGGTTAAAGGCGCTGAGAGCTCCGGGCACACAGCTCGTGCTGCTCCAGCACATCCAGGGCGAAAATAAAGCAAATAAAATCCACCCGTCCAACGCTGAGCGATTGGGCAAAGCCCCGCGCTCTGCGGCGCTGAATCCCATCCTTCCTTCAAATAAGCGGGCAAAGCAGTGGTTACAAGAGTGGTTCGTATTTAATAACGCAATTTATATTCCACTCTCAACATAAACTATTGTAAAGGCACACTAATGTAAAAATACATCTGGCTTGTCAATAGTTTATCTTCTGGATCTGCATCTAAATCCCTGGGCATTCTTGACTTATGGCTGCACCAGTGTCTAATGAATAAAAAGGTGCAAATTATAGGCCTTGCTTTAATGCTCATCATAAAATTAGATGATAGTTGCAAAAGCTGCATTCTCCTGCCCACAGTGCAGCAATGGTAAGCTATAAATAAAGTGTATTTAATGTATCCCAGCGCTGTGCAGAGCCAGGAAACAGTATGTTACTGCACAGCCTTCAATGGATCCGCCACAAGTTCAATGAAGTGATAACTGATCCATCATGTGAATTTATGTTAACTGTCTGCTCACAAAGTCATGGCCTCAACACTGTAAATAGCCTACAATCCTTCTAGCATGGCCTGCCTGCCAATAAAACTGTCACCGGCAGGCTTGTAGCAAGCACCTTAGGACAGTGGAAACAAACCATTAAGTTCTTGGGTTTCGGCTCGCCTCGCTCGGCCCCACCGGGCTCAGCTGCACAACCACGTCCAACGGTGCCCTGGGAGGAGAGGGGGATGCTGCCTCCTCCCAGCAACCCCACCTGTGTGCCGAGCCACACAGGGCCACATGTCCCCAGCCAACAGGGGACGTGTCCCCAGCGAGCAGACGTCCCCAGCGAGGAGACTTCCCAACCAACACAGCGGACGTCCCCAGCAAGGAGATGCTCCCAACATGGAGATGCCCCCAACCAATAAAGCAGATGACTCCAACACGATGTCCCCAACGGGACGTCCCCAAGCAATCCAAGACCCCACTCCACACCCTCAGGAAGGCAGAAGGGATGTTCCCATCCCACGTCCCGAAACGGCAGCCCCAGGTCCGGGACTGCTGGGAGTGGGGACACGCCAACGGAAAGGCAGCGTTTGCCATATCCTGGCTCTCATTAACGTGGTGCTGAACAGTCCCTAATAATAGCAACAGTAAATTCCCCTAACCAATTCGGGTCCATTTCTATAAATAATGTAGAATCTTTTTATTTACTGACAGGTTGTAAAAGTATCAGTGAGAATAATGTGAAATCAGGCACTGCTGAATAATTCATGGCAGCAGCTCAGCTCTCCCCTTCCCCGTGCTCCCCCGGCCCCGGCGTTTACACGGCAGCACCTCACACCCAGGTCACCCCATAAAACCCACGACTAACGACCTGGCACTAATTCTTCATCAACTGGGACTTTTACGGCCGGAAGGGGTGTAGAAAAAAAATAAATAAAAATAGAAGGAAATAGAAAGAACCCTGGGTGCACCCTATAAAAAATGCACGGCCCCGTGCTGCGCCCGCATCCCCGTCCCCAGCGCGCTCTGCTCGTTCTGCCTGCAGCTCCACCCACCTTCCAACCCCTCCAAAAATCAGCAGTGATCAGCAACGCCTGCTGTGCTGTCACGGGATGTGGGGCCAACGGAGATGTCACCAACCCCAAGCCACCCTTGGGGATGCTCCTGCTGCCATCAGGGTCCGCCTGGGGCGGCTCAAACCCTGTGCCACCCCCCAGCCGACATCACTCGCATCCCTCATCCCTCCCCCAGCAGTGAGGACCCCCCCCCTTCCCCCAAACACCCTCCCTCCCCCCAGAACAATACCTCCCCGTGCTGTTTTGATGTGCGGCACAAAGCCGGGAGAGCTTTCCATGTAACATGATAAAAGCAAGTCCCCAGCCAGCACAATTATTTGATAATTCTCCCTTAACACCCATCAAATTAAAGCAATGTCCAAGGGCTGCCTGAAGTGGCACTGATAGGTATTAAACTTTAATGAGATTTAATGGCACTGCCCTACTTTTTAAGCGCTTGGGCCTACATTTATGAACATTTAATTTCCCGGGCCCTGACCTCTTTTTCTCCGCCGGCACAGCTGGATCCTGTTAGCAGTGCCGACCCCGACCCCGCACCTCGGGGCGATTTGGGGCCGAGATCCATCCCCGGGTGCTGCAGGGAGATGCCGAGGGGAGCCCGGGAGGCACGGGCACGTGTGATTCACCGGCAGCGAGCGCGGCCAGATTTATGGAATAACTTAATTAATTTGCTCCAGGAATGATATTACACCATGGGTCAGATTGGCTTAGGGCTGCAGCGGTGAGCGTTCGGCTCCAGCCCTGCTGCTTGATCGCATTTAGGAACCTTTGGTTGGGTGAAGCTGCCTGCGAAGCCATCGCCGCCTGCCAGCCCGCTTGCACGGGGACAAATCCCAACCCCGACCCCCAAACATCCCTGGGAGGGATGGCAGCCTGGCCCTGCAGAGCTGCTCCTGTTTGTTGCTGCCCTCTAGTGTGTATAGGATGGGCCATCCCCGCTGTCACTTGTCCCCCACACTCTAATGCCCCCGGGGTCACTGGGTGATCCCCAAACTGGGGGTGCAAGGTGGGCACGGGTGCATCGCCTCCTGCACCCAAAGCAAAGGGAGGATGCTGCCGGTAAGGGCACACTGAAAGCATACACACTGTTCCGTGTGCCTTCCTGGGAACAGCCCAGCCCCGTGCAGCAACACAGCAACAGGGCTGTCCCATCCCTGGCCCCAAACCCTCCCCACAACCCCAGCCCCAAACGGAATGCGAAGGCAGGGCAATAAAAGGGAGCGTTATCAAGTCCCAGCAGAGCCAAGAGCCCGCGCCGAGCTGGGGAGGAAAGCAGAAAGGAGAGAGAGGAGGATAAAAAAAAAAAAACGAGAAAAAAAAAAGCCCACCCTTAACCCCGAGATCACTTATCATTCAGGCTGCATCACGCATCTTGAAAGTGCAGACACAAAAATGTAATGTCATAACATTCGCAGTTCAATAACCTTTGCTTCACGAGACGGCTTGAACTGTCAGAGGAGCTGGAAGGTAAATATTTCAGCGCACAGGCACTGAATGCAAAGGCGTGGGGAGGGGGAGCTGCGAGGCGCGGGCGGCCTCGGCTTTCCCATCTCGCCTCGACACGTTAAAATATCCCCCACCGTAAATCCCGGCCGGCGCTGGGGAAAGGCCGCGGCGCGGATAAAATACGAGCAGATATAAAGCCAGACACCTTTATTGTTCTGCAAAGCCTTCCAACAAGTGATGAATCCACAGCTTGACCCTAACCCATCATGGTGTTATATGGGGGGGGGGGGAAACAAAGCTGGAGCCGACAAGCCACGGCTGGAGCGGGGCGGGATGCTGCGGCCCCACGGGGACGGCGAGCAGCTGGGGACAGGCACTGCCTTCATCCCAGAAGAACCCACTGCCCTTTAGGGAGCGGGGCTGAGGCCAGCCCCTCTCAAGCAACCCCTCTGGAGGCAACCCCCCAGCAAGAGCACAACCCACAGGTTAACGGGGATGGCAACGTGGGGGGGGGGACCTAGGGTGGAAAATCCCAAAGGAGGCTTGGGAGCTGGGAAGGGGCCGGCTACCCTCACAGCAGCAGCATCCCGAGCACACACTGGGGTGGCTCCGGGGGAGGCAGCAGCGGAAAAAGGAACGGTTCAAGAGCGGCGAGGAGCGGTTCAACGGCACCGAGGAGCGGTTCAACGGCACCGAGGAGCGGTTCGAGGGCCTCCACCCTCCGCGGGGCGAGCGGCAACAGGCACCGTCGCACCCTCCTCAAACACCTGCTGGGCCGCGCTGGCAGCGGGCGCGCGCCCGGGGCGGGCGGGAGGAGAGGAGGTGGGGAGCGCGCCAGGGCCTGCAGCAAGAAGCGGCATGTCTGCCGCTTGGCAGCACAACACAGAGCAGGTGACAAGCACGCCGGCGTTCGCTTTATTACAGGAAGCGAGCGCACAAGCATCTGACTGCGCTCTGCCCGCGGGAACCCCCCCTTCCCCTCCCCTCTCACCCCCTCCTCCTCTTGTGGTTAACCCTCCCGTCCCCGGCGGCACGCGTGCCCCTGGTTCTGCGCATCTCCCTCCACGTGCAGACCTCCCCGGGCTGCACACCAGCTTTGTGGGATGTGTCATTTGGCCCGTTTCATCCATGGCGCGCTGGGTTGGCTAGAGGGTGATGCTGCCCCACTGCACGCTCCGCTGCCAGAAGGATGTGCCTCGATGCCAGTGGGGCTTGCTCCATCCCCTCCAGTTTGGAGGCCTCAAGCCTCAGGAGCCAAGCTCACCGCACCGGGCACGGCCCCAGCTCGCCGCCCACGACGGCTCTTGCATCTCACCTGCATTCCTTCTCCTGGGCCCAGGGATGGCTGAGGGCTCCCAGAGAGCGGAGATGCAGCTGGGGGCAGGCAGCTCAGCCCCACTTCCTGCAAAGCTGGAGGGCTGCACTCCGATCCCATCCATGCTACGCCATCCAATACTCATCCCACCCCACCCCAGCCCATTACTCCAGGGGCAATGTGCCCTCCCCTTGCTGCACATGCGTCCCACAGCAAAGGTCCCCCCCCCCACACACCACACACTGCAGATCTCAGCGGTGTAAAAACCACACGCGGGCACGCACAAACATTTCTCCTCTGCAAACACTCCCCGAGACAACAAAATGAGCTAGCGCTGCCTCCCCTGCACCCGCTCCCGCGCCGACCCGCTCCTCTGACACAGCAATTAGAGGCAGACATTAATATTTAAATACCACCAGCGCAGGAGAAGGGAAATCAAATAAAAATGCTGCCACGCACCGTGCCAGCCCATCGAGCCCTCTGTGCTGGAGACATCAAGGGAAGCACGTCCCCATGGATGCCTGGGGACACAAGCGGCCTCAGTGGGTGCTGCAGAGATGGGACACGGGGGGTCTGGGGCAGGGCAGGGCCCAAAGCAGAACCCCTTTTTGTGGTGTGAGCTCAGGGTGAGCGAGAGGCGAGCAAGCTGCAGTGCTGCTGGGGGCGAAGGCAGCCTGGCAACCCCCCCTAGAGACACCCGCACGGCCCCGCTGGTGCTAAGAGGCTGTGCCGGAGCAGCAAAGAGGATTTAGTGCTAAACGCAAGGGGCTTTAGCGGCAATAACTTTCCCTCCTCTTGACTTAAATGGATTTTAAACTTCAAAAAGGATAGAGGGGGCAGGCTGCCAAGCGACGGGGCCTTGCCAAAGGGCCGACCCTGCGGGCGCTGGGGGGGCTGCGAGCGGAGCACAACGGCCCAGGCAGATGAGGGGAGGCAGATAAGGGCGGGGGGGCCGGGGGCTGTGCCCGCCTGCTCTCGCAGAAGCCCCGAGATAAGGCAGCTGCCGTTATCGGCACGGGAGCACCGGGGTTACGCTTCCTCCCGCACCGTGCAGCGGGGTGCTGGGAAAAAAAAGGGGGGGGGTGGCTGCAAGGCATCGCTACAGCCCCCAACACCCCCCCCCCCCCATCTCCTCACCAGCCCTGGCTGAGCAGCGAGGGAAGCCAGGGCACGGAAAGTGCTATTTCAAGGGCAATCCCCTTGGCAGGCTTCCCGGAGCGGTCACACAGGAACACGCGGGCTCGTGTGCGGTGCCAAGCTTTGTCCCTGCTGCCCCCCCCCCCCCCCTTCCACAGGGCCTCGCTGCCCTTCGCTCCTCCAGCACCTCTCGCCAACCCCAAACCTGCCCCGTGACCCCCCCCCCTGCACCAAGGGCACACAGCCCCCTCTGAATGCCAACAGCCCTGGGCACGGTGCTGACACCAAGGGGTCCCTACTGTCACCCTACACCACTGTGGGGTCTCAGTGGAGGTTGACACCCTCCCCCCATCTCGACCACCATGGGGGAACTCAAGCACAGGGAACGGCCATTTCCAAAGTTCACACTGCAGGCTGACATGCCAAACCCCACATCCAGGGCTGGCACTGCTGCTGGGGCTGTTTCACCCCACGGTGACAAGGAGCACTGCCGCAGGGAAAGGGGAATTGGAAGGAGCGGGAAGAAGGGAGGGGGGGGGGGATTAAAAACAGCCCCCTCCTGAGCTCTCCCCACCCCAAAACCTGCAGGCCCATCCTGGGTGCTAGCATGTCAGGAAGCGATAAAATGCTCCGCCGTTGCCGAGCTGCGTGTCCCGCTGCTCCCCTCCCTCGTACCCCTCCTCGAGACAGCGGGAGCCCTGGCCCCCCGCCAAAGCCACTGTCTCCACTGTAATTCTCCCTGCCCCGGAGCCAACACACACACACACACACACACACACACACACACACACTCCCTGAAAACGGACACACATTCACACCCCAGCACTGTGCACCCCCCCAGCTCCGAGCACTCCGTCTGCAAAGTGCTTGCAAACCCACAACCCCTATTCCCCCCCTCTTCCTCCCACCCCCCCCAGGCACCGCACGGCAGCCGCCGGCACCGGCCACGCCACCGTTTGCCGTCGTTCCACCCAACACCTACCCACAAGGTTATACAAACACGCTGCCAAGCGCACACGGCCTCGCGCACGCTTGCCTCACACGCACACACACACAGCCCCGCGGGGGCACACCCACAAACCACACAGGCTTCACCCATCTGCTCGTGTGCGCACGCGCGAGAAGACGAGCTGCCTTCTTCCCGCTGCCTCTTCCCTCCATTAGAACTCCTCCAGCAGAGGAGTTCCCACCTGCTGCAAACAAATGGGCACCGGGCTCAACCGGGTGCTGCTGCAGGAGGAAGCCGAGCTGCTTCCAGGACGCTCGCTAGGAGACAAGGAGGGCAGCCAGGAGCTGGCACCCGCCATGCAAAGCAGGAGCTGGGATGGGGCAGGAGGAAGGCAGCTCGGCCATTAGTGCTGCTGGGAGCCGGCGCGGCGATCCGCCGGGCCCCGGGGCAAAGGGCAAGGCAGGGGTGGAAGAGCAAGGATGGAGGCGAGCAGATAAACACGCCGGGAGACGATGAGCCGGGAGATGGGCGAGACGCAGAGGCCGTGACCTCACCCTGCGGAGTGGGAGAGGCGGCAGCACGCGTTGGCCAGGCTCCCCGGCTTGAAGCGGACGGTTCGGTTAGCGAAACCCTCCGCAACCGACAAATAACGCAAGAGCTGTGGGCAAACTGAAGCACGGCGAGGTGGGGTGGCGAGGTGCCACAGCTGGCGGCAGGGCTGAGCTCGCAGCTCTCTCTGCGTCCCTGGTGCTCTACTGCCCACCACGCTGTCCCCTCGCCCTAGCGCTTTGACGTGGGGCTGTGGTGGGCTCGGTGACACTGCATGACGTGGGGACCCAGCCCCAAACCCAACACTGCGGGTTGAGCACAGCGCTGAGCCCCACAGTGGGGGCTGAGTATAGGGCTGACCCTGAGCCCCACACTGGGGGTTGAGTATAGGGCAGAGCCCTGAGCCCCACACTGGGGGTTGAGTATAGGGCAGAGCCCCACACTGGGGGCTGAGTATAAGGCTGAGCTCTGAGCCCCACACTGGGGGCAGACTATAGGGCTGAGCCCCACACTGGGGGTTAAGTACAGTGCTGAGCCCCACACTGGGGGCTGAGTACAGTGCTGAGCCCTGAGCCCCACACTGGGGACTAAATACAGTGCTGAGCCCTCAGCCCCACAATGGGAGCTGAGTACAGTGCTGAGCTCTGAGCCCCACAGTGGGGGCTGAGTATAGGGCTGACCCTGAGCCCCACACTGGGGGCAGAGTATAGGGCTGAGCCCCACAGTGGGGGCTGAGTATAGGGCTGAGCTCTGAGCCCCACACTGGGGGCTGAGCACAGTACTGAGCCCCACACTGGGGGCTGAGCACAGTGCTGAGCCCTGAGCCCCACACTGGGAGCTGAGTATAGGGCTGAGCCCCACACTGGGGCCTGAGCACAGTGCCGAGCCCCACACCCTGAGCCCCACACCAGGATCTGAGCGCGGCGCTGAGCCCTCAAACCCACACTGGCTCTGAGCACAGCCCTGAGCCCCACACCGGGCTCTGAGCACAGCCCTGAGCCCCACACCGGGCTCTGAGCACAGCCCTGAGCCCCACATCGGGCTCTGAGCACAGCCCTGAGCCCCACACCGGGCTCTGAGCACAGCCCTGAGCCCCACACCGGGATCTGAGCACAGCCCTGAGCCCCACACCGGGATCTGAGCACAGCCCTGAGCCCCACACCGGGCTCTGCGCCCTACACGGAACCCTAAACCCACCACCATCACCACTCAGCCCTTCAGCCCCACCCCCCCTCCAAGGGGCAGCGCTGCCAGAAGCGGCTCCCCCCCCCCCCCAAAGCACTCACCCAGCGGCCGCGCCGTCCACCGAGGACCGCGCTCCTCCATGGGCTGCGCGCTGCGTTCGTGCGTGTGCCGAGCCGAGCCGAGCCGAGCCGAGCCGAGCCGAGCCTCCCCCGCCGCTTCCTGCTTCCCTCGGCGCCCGCCCGCCGCCCCGGGAGCCGCACGGCTGGAGCGTGACTCACCGGGGGCCGGGCCGGGCAGGGCAGGGCCCGAGGGGGCGGGAGTGGGGAGGCCCCGGCTGGCACCGGCCCCGAGGGGAGGGGGGGTGGGGGAACACCACGGGGAACGGAGCACCCCCGTGGGGGTGGGCGGCGCCGGAGGGGATGGGAACCTCCACTTAAGGGCTGGGGGGGAGAAAAGAGATCGGAGGGGTGAATGTGTGACATTGGGGGGCACGGCGGTGATGCGAGGGGGGAGGGGGTCTGCCCCAAAGGACGGCACCTGAGCACTGGGTGGGCATTGCGTGAGTGCTATGGATCATAGCAGTGCATCGACGGTCCCCAAATCATAGCGGCAGTGGCCATCCCATCGGTGGCACCCATCGTATCAGTGGTGCCCATCACATCGGTGGTCCCCGTATCATACCGGCTGTGCCCAACACGTTGCTGATGCCATCTTATCAATGATGCCATCACATCGGTGGTCCCCGTCACGTCGGTGGTCCCCATATCACACTGGCAGTGCCCATCGGAGGAGCCATCACACTGGTGGTCCCCGTATTGTACTGGTGGTACCCATCACACCAATGGTGCCCATCACATCAGTGGTCCCCATTTCGGTACCCATTACGGGGTACTGCCCATCTCGTCGGTGGTGCCCATCACACTGGTGGTTCTCACACCTCATCAGTGGTGCCCATCACATCGCCAGTGTCCATCCTACTGCTGGCACCCATCACGTTGGCAGTGCCCATTACCCCAGTGGTGCCCACCACGCTGGCGGTACCCACCGTGTCAGCGAAGCCCACCACCTCTCTTAGCACTTTCTCCTCCCATCTCTTTGCTCTTGCTCCGTTTCCAATTTTTACTGCATTCTTCTTCAAGAACACGGAGGAACAAACGCCCTTATCAGCAATCCTCACAAGGTACGAAGAGTCGCTTTTATCTCACTGCCTTTACTAATCTAGAGCGAGCCGATGCCTGTTAATTCTTTAATTTTCCTAGTGAATGCATTTGTGGCTTTGTCAGCATCCGTACGCACACGCACACACACATAAAGCCACGTGTATGGACACATGCACGTTCCCAACAACGGCCTGGGTTTGGGCAGCATCCGCTCCCACTCTGAGCTTCCCGCTGTCAGATCCCTGTTTCCCAGTCCTTCTCGCTTTGTCAAACCCAAACAGTGGTCCAATGTCCCCAGAGGGCTGTCACCTGCATCCTACGCCAGTGGCCAGGAACGCTTGGGCTCTGTGCTCATGGCTGGTGGCACTGGGAGGGGACCGCGGTGACAAGCACGGCTCTGCTTTTGCAACCACAAAGCAGTTTCATCTGCTTTGTCAAGTGCTACGTGTCACACGAGGCTCATCAGGACACCCTGGGATGTGCCACTACCGGCACTGCTTTGGGGACACCGAGCAGACAAGAGGGGCTGAGGATTCCCGCACCAACGTGTCACCGTCACCGCTTCAGCGGGGGCACGGAGGAGGGGAGGGGTCCATCCCTGTCCCCAAGGGGCGGGCAGGGCGGGTGCAGGCTGCCCATACGTTGAGCCCGGGGCTGGGAACGCCAGCACCCGGCCGCAGCGTGCAGATGAGATGTGGCAGGCGTGTAACAAGCCATTAGTCACTGTCACCTTTGCCCGGCAGCCACTGGCAGGGTAATAAATCCAGCGCTGACTCCAGCAGGCCCGTTCCAGGCCACAGCTCCCAGCTTGCCTCCGTGTGCCGGGCTGTGAGCAGCTTGCAAATGCAGCCCGCACCCCCTGGGGACGCAGCGTTGGGGCTGCTGCACGGCTGTCCCTGATCCCCCCCATGGTGCTTGGGGCCGGGGTGGGAGCACAACATCCCCCTGGGAACCTCAGGGCTGGCTCCCTGCCTGCTGCACCGGCTGTCCCCAGCGCTGGGAGACAGCACTGGTGGCTGCAGCCTGATCAAAGCAGCACGGCGTGGCGCAGCATGGCACGGCACGGCACGGCACGGCCTGCCAGGACGGCCCAGCAAACCAGCCAGTCCTGGGAGGCGGCAGGAGGGAAGCACGCATCGTGATGCCTCTCCCAAAAATGCTGCCGCTCCTGACGGACGAGGCAGCTCAGTCCTAGGAGCTGCAGCCCTGCCCAGCCCTGTGGGTCCCCCCAGGCCCCCAGCGGGTCCTGCCCAACGCTGCGGCTCTCTGCGGCGCCCCATGGCCTGACTCACCACCCCGGGGACAGCGGTGCCGCCGGGTCACCTCCCCATCTCCTCACACCCGAAACCACCGGGTGCTCTCCCCATGTTGCCAACAGGGGACGGCCCTTGGGGACCCCCCCCCGAAGCCCCGCAGCACCTACTTGTGGTTCCAGCGTCCGTTCCCTCAGCATCCAAAGCCGTCCGCTGGCTGCGCTCAGGGCCGACGTCCGTCCCCGGGCTCTCCCTGGCGCTCAGCACCCGGTGCCGGGGCTCGGTCCCTTGCTTTGAAGCGGGCGTCTCGGGGACAGACGATGACACCTGGAAGAAAAGCAGCACAGGGACTCAGCGCCTTCTCCCTCTCCCCACCCCAAAAGCGGAGGGCCAAGCGGGGGCACAGACACGCACACAGGATGCTTTTGTTTTGCTGCCGGCAGATGCACGTGGCCGGCGCGGGGCTGCAGCTGGATCCGGGCACTGCTTCCAGCACAGCCAGACAAGAAAGGCTCCGAGGGGAGAGGGCGGGGGGGGTGGGGAGGGGGGGGCCATGAATCAAAGCGGCGTCCCCTCGCCGGCGAGCAGCAGCTGGCTGGGTCGGCTGCTACCGATTACTCAAGCGGGCAGTGTTTACTCGAGATCAACAATTCCCCCTCGCTTTTCCTGCTGGCTCCGGGCAGGCGAATGTGCCGCACGGTGGGGATGGGTTTTCCACACCCTGACTGCCAAGCAGCTCTCGCAGCCCTTAAAAAGGGCGATCTGTTGCTTTTTTGCTCTCTTTAGGGCCGCCCGTGCCCACGCTCGGCTTTGCTGGTCGTGCCCATGCCCAAACTGCCCGGCTCCCCGCAGCTCCCAGCCCACGGCTGTTGGATCTGTCACCCTCCTGCTCAGCGTGCACCCAGAGCACAGCTCGTGCTGTCAGCAGTGCTGCTCATCTTTCATCAAGTGACAGCGAGGAGGCAGCTTGTCCCAGCCCCAAGACGGATGCAGCGTGGTTGTATTTTCGCCTCTGGAAGAGACGCGTGAACAAAACGTCCCTGGGACAGTGCATCCGTGCAGCACTGACAGAGCAGTCCCGAGGATGCAGCAAAACGTCCTCATGTGGCTGCAACGAAGTGCTCTGGGATTCTGCATCCAACAAAACAAGCCCAGCATGCTGCGTGTGCACAGCCCCACAGAGCAGGGACCCCCCGCTCCCCACCCAGCGACCGGGGCTGCAGAAGGAAAGGGTTTGACGTTGATCCAGTTCTTCTCAGGATTAGTCCCATAAACCTGGAGAGCCTAAGTGAGATGGATGGCACATGAATTTTGCTGGGAAGCCCTCAGACTCAATGAGCCACACATGCGAGCAGCCGTATAAATTTACCGCTCGCTTCCTGGAAAGGTTTAATTTATGGGATCCATATGGCAGCGCTCGGCGCATCCCGCGAGCCCTCGAGTGGCTCCAACTGGCGGAGTGCCACCTCTGCCCCAGCTACCACCGCACGGCTGCGGGGTGCCCCTTCCCACCCCACAGAAGAGGATGGAGGTGCCAACGCTGGGAGCACAGCCCCGGGGTGCATCCCTACCTGTGGGCAAGGGAAAGGGCTGGGGCACGCGTTGATACCTACAGCAACTGGTCGTTAATTAGCATTAATCAGCTCTGGCTGTGCGTCACAGCGGCACCGAGCAACGCGCAACGGGGGATGCAACAGACATGGGGTCAGCTGGGCAGCCCCGACCCCTTTTCTTTTCCTGCAGGGGGTGTTCAGATGCAAAGAGCCGCAGATGGGCTCTGCCAGGCAGCCAGGACCCCCCCCCATCGGGGTCTGTGCCCCCCTGGGACCCCACAGGGAGGAGCTGGAGCCCCCAGTGCAAGCGAGTGCGGAGCACACGGGCCTCCCCCGTGCTTTAACTTCACCCCGTGCTATCTGTCAGCAAATCATCCCCGGTTACACAGATAAGGAATAATTGATGCAAAGGAGCCATCTGTTTGCGAACATGGAATATCTGCTCAATTAGGAGGGATCTGTCCACCCAGATAAAGCATCCTCGGAGGGGGGCCGTGTCCTCAAAGCCTCACTCCCAATTAGGGCTGAGCCCTGTTTGCAGCACCCCGAGGTGCTGGGCAGGGTGAGAGCACAGAGTCCCAAATACCTGACCGTGGAGGTGATCCCATAACACAGAGCCACGGTGCCACGGCCCTAGGCCCGCGACGAGGTGAAATCGACGTGACATTGCTACGTGATGTTATTAACACAGAAAGAATTGAGCTGTCAGGCAGGCAGCGGCCGCGCGCCCCGAGAGATCGCTGCCCTATTAATACCTGCCCAGGGGACAGGGGCGGGCGTCGGGGCAGGAGGTAAAAGCAAGGAGGAAAGGTTCAAAGCAGAGCCAGGGGAGAGATGCTCCCACGCACCAGCCCACTCCTTCTGCACCCATCACTGGGCACCCACAGGCTTTGGGATGGCACTGGTGGGGTGAGAAAGCAAAGAGTGCATGCCCGTGGGTCCCGCAGCCTGAAAGGGAGCGGGCTTTCCCCTATAGGCACGGTGCCCCCCTTTATGGGGGTGGGACATGGCAAGGCACCGCGGTGCCCACCAGCCCCCACTGCTGTGCTTCAAGTTTCCGAGCCGTGTTTGCTTGCAGAAAGTTGGAACCTGCAATTACAACCGTGATAACCCGTAATTAAAAAAAGAGGAAGGAAGAAAAATAAATAAAAGAAAAAAGATAGAAACAAAAAGCTCCAGAAAGAGCTGATGGCATTAACTCTTACCCACACTGGGGACGTGCCCGGCCCAGGCTGCCCCCAAGGCTGGCGGCACTGCAGGGCTGCAGGGAGCACGGGGTGATGCTGAGCATCCCGGCAGCGTTCAGCATCCCACCCACCACACCCCCACGTCACGGGCACCCAGTGTGGCACGGCACGGCGCCCGCGTGGGCACGGCGGTGGCTGCACCGTGTGTCACCACGGGGCTGTGGTTACCCAGGGATCCCACACGATCCGCTCGCATTCATCCTGCAGGACCCCGAGGAACACAGCGTGACCTCGGTGCCCACCCCCATCCCACGGGACCCCACGGCGTGTCCCTGCGGTGTGTCCCCCCCCCCCCCCGTCCCGCTGACATGATCTCACCCGACGTCGCCGCAGCGATGGTGACAGCGAGCTAACGAGCTGCAGGCAGCAATTTGGGTTATATATAGTCCCAAAGCGACAGTGGCTAATTGCTCCAGCGCACAGCGGGGTCGGGGTGCTTCGAGGGGGGGAAGGATGGGAGTCCGGCATGTGCTCACCCCCCCCTCCCCCCCCACCCACCCTGGGCATCACTCAAGCCTGGTGGGGGGGGGGGATGCAGGCATCCCTCCCCTAGCTATTCTCGCCCGGCTTTGTGCCCAACCCTAAGCGGCTTTACCTAAAGCTGCCGTCCCAGCCTGTCCCAACCAGCGGCCCTAAGGAGCTTTCATCCCCTCATTAAGGGGTTTGGGGCCGAGGGGAGCAGCACCCAGCACACCCCACTCCCCCCCCTCCTCCGCACCCCCCCCCAACCAGCTGCTTGGGGACACAGGGCGAGCTGATCGTGGGGTGGGGGGGGGTCCCATTGTGGCAGCCCCCCCCAGCCCTGCACGGCAGCTGCCAGGCGAGGTGGCGGGCGCGCAGATGCGGCCCCGCGCAGCCCAAATTGTTTGCCAGCTTCCTCGGGGCGGCACAATGGGGGCCGCGCAGGCGGATCCGGGGTCAGGGGTGAGAACAGCAATAAGTGGTTTATGCCTTTTGTGAAGAGGCTGAACTGACAGCTCAGTGGATTAACAAAGACGTCCTCTGTTCCCGGGCAGGTCATGTGGAAAGCACTGAGACGACCCCTGTCACTTCTTTTTTTTGCAAGAACAGACATTTGTTCGCGAGCGAGCGGGGAGGTGATGGAGGGGGAGGCCGAGGGGGGGTAAGGGGGGGGGGGGCCGCCCGCTGCCGGCTTCCTCCCGCCCCGCTGTTGCTGCTGCTGCCTGCCCCAGCCAAGCCCCAGCCCTTCCACGGCCCCGATTTCCTCGGTTTTCTCAGGTCATGGGATTTGCCGTATCTGGCAGCGATGCCGCCGCAGCCCCACTGCAGCCCGGTGCCAAGCCGTACGGGTGGGGTGGGAGCCTGGTGCACGGCCACAGCAGCCCTCACCACCAGCAAACGCGGCTCTGCCACTTCTCTCTGCACGGGGAAACTGAGGCAGGGACAGCTGCGTGCGTCCCACCGTCACTCCCGGCATCAGCTGGGTGCATGGGGACAGCCAGCCCCGCCAAAACCCACAAGGATGTCCCCAAGGCCGTGCTGCACACTGACCCCACAGCCACCATTAGGCTCCAGAAAGAACAGCTCAAATAGGGCCGTCCCTCCCTGGGCACACCAGTGACCCCCCCTGGGCCCTAGCTGTCCCCACAGCTCCCATTTTGCACTGACTATGTCCTGTGGCTCCAGGGGGGACCCAAATTTTGCATCCACCCACCCCAAGCAGGGCAGAAACCCCTCGGGAAGTCCTGCTGCTCTGCTCACTCCCACCCTCCTCATTACGGGGACACGGCAGCACCGCGCTCACCCACCTCTGCCCGCAGCACTGTCCCATCCTCACGGGCACACGGCACTCCCTGACGCACTATATACCCTCCCATGCTGCTCAATGGGGCTTTTCACCCTGGAAAACCCCTCCTGCCCCACAGCGGCTCATGTTTTCGGGACATTCCCAGAAGTGCACCAATCCCACGGCACGTGGGCACGGCGTCCTTGTCAAACCTCCCCAGGGACAAGGGGACGTGGGTAGGGACCTCATCAGGACACCACTGGGACACCAAATGGGGACCTGGAAGGAACATGGGCACCCACAGAGCCCGGTGGGTGTCACGCAGCCGTGCCCAGGGGCCATGCCATCAGCACTGAAGACTCAGTGCCCCCTATCCTCCATCCTCATCCTGCTGCACCGCTCAGCCCGCTGTTCCCAGCTCCCTCCTGCCATCTAAAGACAGACTTACAGCGAGTTGCACATTAAACACACACCATCTGTAAGGGAGACCTGAAGGCAAGGCAACACCTGCAGCGTGCCCTCGGCACAGCACCGAGCACCCCAACATGCACCCAGCCCCTGGGTAGGGCTCTGCAGGCACCCACCGCCCTGCTGTCCCCAATTTATAGGGGACTGGGGAGTGGGAGGCAAGAAGAATGCAGGGCAGGGAGGAGGGATGCTGCCCCAAAAGCAGGCAGGGAGGATGGAGGAAGCCCAGGGCTGGGGTGCATGGGGGCCCCCGACTCAGCGTGCCGACGCTTTGCACCCGGTCACAGATCCCTGCTCAGGTCAGCAGGGAAAGGAGCCAAGGAGGCTTTCCGCCTGCCGGGCCTGCTCCCACCAAACAATTTATGGCCAAGACTCCGCAACAGGCTGAGTAATTAGTGCTGGGAGGGAAAAGGCTGAATCAGCACCCAGCCATCAGCACCGAGGGGATGGGGCTGGGGGAGCGGGGTCTGCGTGGCCCTGAGCTGGGGGGGGCTGCAGGACTGACCCAGCATGCAACTCAGTGTCCCACCCCAACAAATATCCCTGGCTGGCGACCAGCAGCTCCAACAGTTGTTCCCCAAAGGTGCAACTCCAGCAAGCTGCACCCCAGTGCACCTCCTGCATGAAAAAGCCCCCATCCTGCTTCTTTGCTCCTTTCTTTGCCTTCTGGAGCGAGATGCTGCAGCATCAGGATGCTTGAGAGCCAGGGACCCCCCAAGCCCAGGGATTCCCAAATCCAGGGGTGCTCGAGACCCAGGCTGCTTGAACCATGGGATGCTTGAGCCCCACGATACTCAAGACCCAGGGACCCCCAAGCCCAGGGATATCCAAGCCCAGGATGCTGCAGCCCCCCCAGCCATGGGGCGATCGATGCCCGTGGTTGGAAGGAGCAGTGCTGGCTGCCATCTCTTCACCTGCCCCCCCCCCCCCCCCCCCCCCCGGCTGCCTCCTGCCTCCGTCTGCTGCCTGGTTTTACGAGGGCCATTTCCAAGAGGTCGCTGGAAATAGATTTTTATCACCTCGAGATAAATATCGTTTACGATGACATTACCGACATTACCGCTCAGAGCGGTTGCAGGGAGGAGGGAGGAGAGGTGGGCAGGCTGCACCCGCTCACAGCCCCCGGGCCTCATCCTTTTCCCCATAGGTTTGGGCAGTGCTGAGCCCCGACGTCATCCATCTGCCCGGGCAGCGTGAGCAGAGGGAACCGCACCATTAGCCCCGCGCGCCATTAAGCACTTAAAAAGCCATCGGAATACACCGCACCATTAGGTGACAAGCGAGCTGGGAGGGGACGGATGCACAGACAGCGGGTAACCGAGCAGGGAGCAAGGCTGTGCTACCCAAAGCGGGGTGCCAAGGAGCAATGCCTGGGGAGGGGGAGCAGGTGCTGTGCTGGGAAACCAGGGGCTTTCAGGCTGAGGACGGCAAGCTCATGACAGCAGTGGCACCACCACCTCCTCACTCCCAAGTGCCGCCCCACGGCACGGCCTCGCGGCGCTGGCAGGAGGACAGCAGCCAAGCAGTGCCCACATGGAGCCGCCTTTGGAAAAGGGCACGGTGACGGGCAGGGGGCCAACGACCGCCCTGCAACCCGCAGCACGGCCACACACAGCGCCGGAGCCGCCCGCCTCGGGGCCAACAATCGCCCCTTTCAGTGGGCATCCAGCACCGGGACCGAGCAAAGCCCTGGGGAAGAGCAGAGCCTGAGGCTTGGGAGGTGGCACGGAGCCTGCAACATGAGGCACGCAGCAACCCACAGCACAGAGCAACCCACAGGCAGAGCCAGCAGCAGTGCCAGCCTGCACCACGAACCCCATCTGGGGGCACTCTGCATCCTGCCCCGCTGCCTCGGTTTCCCCGCCACGGAGGAGGACGGCTGCCCCAGCCCTTCTCCCTCCAATCCCATATCCCGCATCCCAGCCCCATGACGGATCGTCCCCGCTGTGAAATAGGATTTGTCCCCATCACTGCACTGTGTTCCCAGTGTGGAGGAGCCAGAGCAGAGCCAGCGTGGGTTGGCAGGGCCACAACCCCAGTGGTTGAGGTGACCTTCGGTCCCAGCACCCAGAGCTGCCACTTGGCCAACCCCACCCCAGCCTGCACCAAGGGACTGCAGCTGGGGGGGCCAGGCCCACCAGAAACAGGTATCCCCTGGGCTCCAGCATCCCTTGGGGATCTACATCCTTTAGGAATGTGCATCCTTGGAGGATCAGCACTCCTTAGACATCAGCATCCCTTGGGGATCAGCTTCCCTCGGGGACTGGCACACTTTGGGGTCCAGCATCCCTTGAGGATCAGCATCCCTTGGGGAACCTGTATCCTTGGAGGATCAACGCTCCTTAGACATCAGCATCCCTCGGGGACTAGCACCCTCTGGGGTTCAGCATCCCTTAGGAATCAGCTTCCCTCAGGGACCGGCATCCTTTGGGGTCCAGCATCCCCTGAGGATCAGTACCCTTTGGGACTAGCATCTCCCACCACATCCCCTGCCCCACGCAGAGTGTCGAGAGGGCAGTTCTGTCCTCCCACCAGAAGAGAAAACCCCCCAAACGCCGATCACGCCCCCAACCCCTCCTCCCATGCATCCCGGAGCAAAGCAGACCCAAAAAACTCAACCTCACCGGCAGCACTTTGCAAACTTCGCAGCGAGTTCCAAGGGGACCCCGCTGCCATGTCCCCCCCAATGCAATCCCACCCACGTGTGCGTGTGTGTCCCTAGAACAAATCCATGCCCCCCCCCCCCCAGCACACAGACGGGCACGCAACAAGTCCTGGGGAGGATGGGGGGGAAGGGGCTGCATCCTCCTCCCACCGATGCCCGCATTGGGGGGGGGGGTGGAGCCCCCCACCCCTCTGTAGGGCCGGGGGCCACCTGCGTGTCACCTACCTGCGTGGCACAGCCGGAGGGGACGAGCGGTGACCCCGTGGTGGCAGCGGAGCGGGGAGGAGGCACGGCCGCACGCGCACAAATCTGGAGCTGCCGGGGACAGCCGGGCGAGAGGGAGGGGAAGCTGGGGGTGGGGGGGGGGGTGATGTTGGAGGGGAGGGGGGGGGAGGCAGGGAAATTAATAAGGAAGGGGGAGAAAAAAAAGGCAATGTGTGCCCCCTCCTCGCAGTGCCTCCCCCCGCCCCGGGGGGGCTCGCCAAGGTGCCCGTGGGGTGGCTGGGGTGGATGGAAGGGGAGGGGGGGGGGGATCAAAGGCTGGAGGGGTGGGGGGGGGGGGGGTCTGGGCAGCCAGCGCTGCCTGCCACAACAAAGAGCCAGACACAACAAAAGCAGCATATGGCCAGAGCTGCGCGGGGCTGTAAATTAAACATAAAGGGAAGATTAGATAATTAATGAGCGCTCCCGGGCCGGCCTGGCGGGGAGGGGGCTGCCTGCGGTGGGGGGAGCCCCGCACCCCGCACAGAGCCCTGGGCATGGGGGGGGGGGGGGTCCTGGGGGGCACCTGTTGGGAGGGAGCTGCAGCCTCGCCAGCTGCTCCGGGCGCAGCCTAAGAGGATTATCAGGGGCTGCCTGCCCTCAACAGGCCCTAACCTGCGGAATGGGGCTGGGGGGGGGCTGCCTCCATGCCCCCCCACTCTATCACTCCCTGGGGGGGGTCACTGTGCACCCTGCTGCCTTGCAGCCACGCGTGGATGCTGCACACAGTTTGCACACACACACACACACAATCCTCAAAATATAAACCACAGGATGGGAAACGTGACTCTCAACATGGGGGGGGATGTCTTTGGCACTGGGAATGTCCCACCCGGCACCAGGGATGCTGCGAGGGGGTGCCAGGAACGCGGCCCCAGCCGAGGGGAAGGAGTTAATCCCATTACTGGCAGCTCACAGATGGTGGCTGCAGCGATTCCCCTGCTCAGCAGACTTAGGAGATAACGCAGGGGGAGTGGGAGAAGGAGGCGGGGGGAGGGGGTCATCCCCCCCAAAGCACACACACGGGGGGCTATACCCCCTCCTCCAGCCTGCAAGTGCTGTGGATGCTGCCCTTGGCCCCCAGCTGCATGCCAAGGGGACAACAGGCCACAGGCAGGGACACGTGGACCCCATTGGGAACACCACTGGGAACCCCACAGTGGACCCCATTGCAGACCCCACTGGGGACCTCCTTGGGGACACCACTGAGAACCCCATTGGGAGCACTACTGGGAACCCCACTGTACCCATGCCCAGCAACCCACCCCATTCCCAACCCCACTGCTCCCCAAAGCAGCTCCCATCTCCAACTGTCCGTGGGCCAGCGGGGAGGACCCCGTTCACCCATCAAGGGGACATTTCAGCAGCTGCCCCAATGCTATGGGATTAGGGAGCGTCGGAAAAGAGTGAGGGCCACCACCGAGCACACCCCACAGCTCCCACACGTGGCAGCTGACAGCCACACATCCACCATAGGAGCCATAGGGATGCTGCAGGACAGCCACCCCCTCGCCGTCCCCACCTCATGTCCCACTCCTCACCCCCTCCACCCCCTTAGTGGGACCCCCGGGCACGGGGAGGACACATACACAACGTCCCCTAACAGCAGGCACCGTGTTGCCATGCCAGAGGTTGCCACGGCAATGGGAAAATGGGAATCTCAGTGGGAATGGGGGAAAGTGTGACGCTGAGGGGGCCCCATATCCTCTTCCCCAGGGGTGTGTGAGGGGGGATAAGGATGCAGCAGCCCTGCTGGGGGGTCACAATGTGCTCAGCACCTCCACGGAGCAGGGTGCGTCCCTGCAGGTGACCACAGTGCTTTGGGCATCCCATTGCTGCAAGCAACGGCACAGGGGGGAAACACCTTGGGTAGAGCTTTAGGGAGGAAGGGGGACAAGTGACAAAGCCTTTGTGACGTGGAGAGGCTGAAGGGGACGTGGGAAAGCCTCAGAGGCATGGAGGGAGCACAGGCTGAGCCTGGCTGCTCCCCACCCCTCTGTGCCTCAGTTTCCCCTACACCCACAGCACGCAGAACCCAATGGATGGGTTTGTGGCACACTGGGATGGACAGGAGCAAGCTGCCAGCGCTGCCTCAGTCTTTTCCATCCTGGAGCATCCTCCAGACCTTCCAGATCACCCCATCCCGGTGCTGGCTCTCCCCCCCCCCCCCCAAGCCCCAGCAGCTCCCCAGCGCCGGCCGCCTCGGCAGCGTGTGCCTCACTAATCTGCCCATATGGAACATGTCGCTTTAATCTGCGCCCATATGGAGCCAGGACAAAGCCCTCACAAATCCACCCCGGGGATCCCCTGGCTCCTACCGCACCCCCAGAACACCCTCCCTCCTCCCTACAGAAGCAAAGCAGTCAAACCCCCCATCCCCAAACCCATCCCTCCCCCAGCCACGGGATGCTCTGCCCCACAGCTTCACCCAACCCCATGCCCACACCCCACCTCCCTCTGAGCACCCCAATTCCCACCCCATGAGTGCCTCAGCGATCCATCAGATGGGAGCAGACAGGTTGGGGCCGGGATCTGCCTTTCCAACCCCCCCCCCCCCAGACAGCACTCCCCGGGGACTAATACCGCCATGTAAATATTAGATACTTTTGTCTCCTCCGAGACCAATTACACAAATCGTGGCAGCTCCCGCAGGACTCCCTGCTCCTACTTACTGTATCATCATTAACAGCTTATTAGAGAACAGCTGCTCAAAAGAGTGTGTGTGTTGGGGGGGGGGGGGGGACAGAAAAAAAGGAGAGGCAGCAAGGAGGGGTGCACGTGGGAGGATAGGTGGGGTGACCTGCAGGGCATGCAGCTCCAGGGACCATCAGACTGGGACGCACTGGGATGTGCTGGGATGAGGAGCCCCACGTTGTGCTGTCCTTGCAGGAGGGAAAGACCCGAAGGCAAAGCCTCCAGTGTTCCCATCGTGGGTGGGAGCATCTGGACGGGGTCCTTTTGGGGCCTGGAAGGAGCTGGAAGGAGTACAGCATTTCGGGACCCCGTATCCCTCTCAAGGAGCCATGAAGCAGCGCAGCACCCCCTCCCCTCCCCCACCCCCCCCCAAAAAAGGGGCACCGAGCGATGGAGATTTGGGGGGGGGGGGGGGGCGGCAGCGGCCCCGCACTGCGCTCGCATGGATGTGGCGCCCCCTAGCGGCCGAGCGCGTTAGTGCACCGTAGGCTGGGCTGCTAACCACCCCCCCCCCAATCCCCCCAAGGGGGAGACGAAAGGTTCAGGGCCACCATCTGTGCCTACCTCCCCCCCCACCACCTCCTCTGGACTGCTTCCTAAGGGCTGCATGGGGCAAATGCGCTGAGTTGTCTGGTTTTTGTTGGTTGGGTTGGTTTTTTTTTGGGGGGGGTGGGCCCTCCCCCAGGGCTGCGGGACACAGGGAGGTGGCAGCTTCCCGTCTGATTGCTAATTATCCTCGTTATTCCGTGTCAGACACTGGATGAAGCACCGGAGCGATTTGCTCTCTCCCTGTAATTAGGCACGGTGCAATTAGCAGCTCATTCAAGTTCAAGCTCGGCGTCCTCCCGACCTTCCCAGCCCTGAATCCACGGCCCTACTCGTCCCCCTCTGCCCCCCACCCCTGTCCCCATCACCCCACATGCCATGCCCCATCCCAGGTCTCAGGAGTCAAGAGGGGTCACCACTTTTTGGGGGCAGCAGGAGGACACCCCCATATGTTCCCCTAACACCCCCATACAGATGGCAGTGCCCCCTCCCAGGGGCAGTAGGATGCCAGCCCACTGATTTCCCCAGGAGGGAACTGGGAAACCCACAGAAGCAGGAGGAAGGATGTCAAGCACCCAGCAAATGTGCCACACCGGGCTGCCAGCAGTGGGATGCTCATCTCCCTCCTCTCTCTCTCCCCCCCCCCAACTCCCCAGGAGCTAATTAATGCTGCTGCTCAGGCAGAGCTCATTAGCGCTGGTGCAGCACCGCGCTGCCCTTCCCAGCAGAGAGCAAGGTCAGTGCATGGGGATGTGGCATGGGGAGGGATGGAGCTCGTGGGGCTGTGCCCCCACCACCACCACCACCACCACCACCACCACCACAAGAGGTTTCCCCTGCGAGCAGCTGCTGCCTGGAGAGCTCACACCACAGGGAGAAAAAAAAAAGAGAGAGAGAAAAAAAAAAAAAGAGAGAGAGGAAAAAAAAAAAAGGGAGAAAAAGAAAAAAGAAATAAAAGGGGAGGGGGTGGAGAAAAGGCTCCGCAGAGCTCGAACAAGAGGGAGAGGCAGCCAAGGAAAGCAGAGGAGTCAGCCAAATGCTTCCCTCCGTGGCAGGGAGGGCGCGAGTGGGCCGCCCTGTAAATGTTTTGAATTTCCAAAACAGGAGGGAGAAGCCAAGAGCTGCCGAGCGCCGTGTGTGCCAAGAGGGACAAAGGGCATCGCTGCCTGGCGCCTGGCCCCGGCCCCATGGGGGCTCCAGGCACCCCCACCCCCACCCCAGCTCAGGGGTAACCATAGCGAGAGGGGATGCTGCGGTGCTGGGGGTCCTACGGGCATGGACTGCTGCAACAGTGTGGATTTGGGGTGGCCCAACAGAGAAACCCAAAGCCGTGGGATGCTCTGCTACCAAGCCAGTATCTGTTGGGAATGGGGAAATGCGCGTGGTCCCATCCTGCGGTCCCCAAGGTGATGCCACGGTGCAGGGCTCCAACCCAGGCTGCACGCAGGATGCTGCACGGGTGGTCCGTCCCCAATACCTTTCCTATAGGGCCACGTAATGAAGCACCACACTGATGGGCACAGAGATGGGAGCAGCGCCCATGGGAACGCCAACAGCACAGCCCCGTCCCACGGGTTATAATCTTACATCGCAGCCTCCCCACACAAAGCCTAGCCCACCCCATCCTGCCCCCAGTCGAGCCCCCCAGCAGCATTCCTGCAAGGTACCGCAGGGCTGGGAGTGGGCAGGGAGACAATATAGGGCCTATGCGGCCTCCTCGCAGCCAGATGTGTGTTAATAAGGCAGCTGCCCCCTAAGCTAATAAGGTCACTCACTGGCTCCAGCAAGACGAGCAAACAAGCGGGGGTTTGGCTGCGGTACAGCCGCACTTGGCACTCGCCGCGCGCCGGCTTCCTGAATTCTTGCTGGCTTGCAGAGCAGAGCACGGAGCAACCCCGCAGCCCACCCCTGCGGCACCCCACATCCACAGCCTGCATCCCACGGGGACACCCCCCCGTCCATCCCTAAGCCACGACCCCTGCAGCATCACCCTGAGCCCCAGGGCCGAGGTATTGCCCAGGAAAACCCCTCGGGAAGAGCTGCAGAGGATTCCGACATATTTTCCCAGCAGTTACACCTCGGCGAGCCCCCCCCCCCCCCCCCCCCCTTTACTCCCTCCCCTCCCTGCCCCAATCATGGCGCCTCCGACTCCCTTTGTTTTAATATCATAAAGCAAGCCAGATGCCGGCTTTAATCCCCTCAGCTGGTGAGGATTTGCAAACACATGAGGAGGCAGAGCCGCTGCTCCCCGGCCCCACGGCGCGCTGCGAGCCCCATCTGCCGCCTGGGGAAGGGGATCTGCCCCTCTCACTGCCTCTATAGTTGCCCACCCTTTCATTTTTAGGGGGGGGGGGGGACGGGGGGTTCCAGATCCTTTCTCCGGCAGAGCACCCCCAGTGTTGCACTGATGGCCCCACAGGGATGCTGAGATCGAGCAAAAAAGGCGATGCACAGAGGCAACGTCGCTGCCATCCTCTGCAGGACCACAGCGTGGGTCCTGTGACCCCAACAGACCCAGCCCCATTGCCCAGCCCCTCACTGCCCCCCCCCCCAATAAATCGCTCTGGTTTTGGGGCTGCTGTTTGTTTGAGGGCAAGTCGCCCCTTTTTTTTGTTTGTTTTTAAGAGCAGGCCCTCCTCTGTCCTGCTTCGCAGCCAGCAGTTCGGAGGCAGCAGAGCTCAGCGCTTGAAAACGACGCCTCGTGTGCCAAGAAATCATCCCAAGGAACAACAACAACAAAAAAATAAAAGGCTCCAAAGATCATTAAATCCACCCAGCAGCATCCGAGAAGCCCACCCCCCTCCTCCAAGCACCACAGCCTGGCTCCCAGGGCTCCCCAGCCAGAAGCAGTGCCACCCATCACCGTGTGGGGTTCACTCCTCATCCCGTGGGGGTACACCGAGGGTGGGGGGCTACAGGCCTGCAGGAAAAGGGAGGGCTCAGGGGTGCTGCTGCCCCGTACCCCCAAAGGCCCCCCCCAGCCCTTCTCTGAGCTCTGGGGCTGGCACAGGGGATGCTCCATCCCAATGGCATCGCTCACAGTGCTTTGCAGGGAGGGGGGAAAAAAAAGGAGAGAAGAGCAGAGCAGCAGTGCCATGGCATCCTCCCCCTGCTGCCACCTCCCAGCCCCAACCCCCCTCCCCCTAACCCCCCCCCCCCCGGCATCCCCCTTCACTCCCTGCAGCCTCCCGAAAAGCCAACGTCTCCTCGCACCCCTCCAGCCAAGGGGATGGGAATGTGGAAGCAATTGCGCTTGGCAAGGCAGCAACAGTGAGTCAAAAACAGTTGTTTGGCTTGTCAGCCACCCAGGCCCCGCAGCACTCTTGTTTGCCTTCGCCTGCCTTAACCCCTTCCCACCACCTCTCCCCAGCAGTCCCCAATGTGCGAGGACAGGGACACCCCCAGGGCAGGGGGAGGATGCACAGTGCTCCCTGAGCAGCCCCTCTGCTGGGATGCAAAAGCTCCAGTCTCTGAGAAGGAGAGCACCTCCATCCCATCCAGCCCTCACTGGGGACCCCACATCACCACTGGTTAATGGCACAGGGAGTGGGGTGCAGCCACGCAGCACAGCCCACCCCCCGAGGGTCCCCCAAACAACACCATGTAGGACATTCTAGCAGATCCCACACTCCTTCCCCACCAGCTCCTCCCCTGCCTGCCATATGGCAGCGAGGCCACGAGAGCATCCTACACAGGGACACAGCCACATGCCCGGGGCTTTCCTCCATCCCTGGGTGGCCCCGATTTGGGGGACCCGTGCCAGGCACACCACATCCTCCAGCTGACAGCATCACAACCTGTCCTGCTCCACACCACCCTGACTAGGGGGACTTGCTCACCCTTCTTCCCAACCCCACAGCACCCAACGGGACCCCATCCCACGCCTGGCGGGGAGAATGAGGGTACCACCCCACAGATAGGACCCGCTCTACTTCTTAATTCACCTTCCACACTGGGACACAGAAAAGGCACAGGGACGGTCGGGGAGGGAATGCCACGTGCACGGTGGGGGGCAGGGGGGGGACACAATATGGGATGCTGGAGCCAGGGATGCGATAAGGGGGAGCCAGGGCTGTGCGCGAGGGAGAGGGGAGGAGGAGAGGTGGTGGATGACCAAAGTCATTGAACATTTTTTGGCACGCCTCTCCCCCCCCCCCCCCCCCCCCCCCCACCCCCCCCTCTTTCCCCTTCCCCGAGTATCCTGGCCGTTGGCCCAGCTCGGAGCTGAACTTAAACAAACTCCTGTTGCAGCCATCTGCTTGATTTTAAAATAAATCAAACAATCTGTTGAGCCGTGGGTGATCAAATTTCCATCTGTGCGGACGCCTGCTCGCCTCCTCGGAGCCTCCGCTTGCCTCTACCAGCCAACCACTCCTGGCAGCATGTGGCCTCCCTAATTCCTCCAGGAAAGGGAGAAACCGGACCTTCCCCCCCCCCCCCCAAAGCTCCCAAAACCCAACGCTATTTTTGCAGCCTCCCACCGAACGGATTCCGGATTTCAACGGGAGCAAAAACAGGGTTGGGATCCCAAGAGGGCTGGAGCTCGCCCATGCTGGGGGATTCCTTGTCCCCTCCCCGTCCAGCGCAGAGAGGGGCTGAGGGGATTAAAAATAAAAGGGCAGCAGCTGCTGGGAGCCAGCCCCGCGTTGGCCCGACGTGCTGCTGGCTGCAGGAAAGCGGCCCCACACCGCCAGGAATAGCAGCTGTGCAGCCCTGAGATGGGGACACAGGGTGCACGTCACCTCCAGGTGCCAGGTCCTGAGCCAGAGAGCACGGCTGTGGGGTGCACCGTGAGCCTTTAGGGGGTGCAGGACCCCGGCTCCAACGCAGCCATGGGGAGTAAGGGGCGCGGGTGAGGTCCCACGAGTGCTCTCACAGAGCAAAAGGGCGATGAGAGATGGAGAAATGGGTGATGGCAAAGAGGGAGCGTGGATGGCACCGGGCAGAGCGTGGCATATGGGGTGCACTGAGGGCAGGGCTGGCCCGGCAGCACGCAGCCCCTGTGCAGCACAGAGGGGTGGAAGGACACGGGGTTATCTCAGGGGGATGCACTGCCTGGGGTCTGCAACGCCATTTGGCACAGAGCAGCCCCAAAGTGGGGCTGACTGGGAGCCAAACCCAGGCACGGTGCAGGTGAGCAGAGTGTCCGTGACCACACAGCAGGGAGGTGTCCCCAGGGTGGGGGTGACAGAAGCATCTGTGGCAAGAAACACAACACAGCCCCCCCCCAAAGTGCAACATGCTACCCTGGGGACATCCCCTGAGCCAAGGAGGGACCCCTATGGAAAACCCCATGCCCAGGGATGGGGTAGGTGACAGCGAGGAGCAGGTTACACCACACCAGCAATAGTGGGAACAGGGAGGAACTGGAAAAAAAAAAAAAAAAAAAAAAAAAAGACAAAAGTAATAACACACCAGCACCACCACCAAACCCCTTTTTGGAAGAGGAAAGACGTGACAGGACCTGGCTGAGAAGCAGGAGAAAGCCCAGATTTCCTCATTACTGCGCAGATGTTCTGGACTGAAAACAGAAGACAGCAGGAGCACACTCAGCCCCCCCCCCCCCCCCCATCCCGGGACACCACGGCCGGGGCATCTGCACTCCATCCACACGCAGCAGCAGTGGCTCCAGCCTTGTCCTTCCCCCCCCACCCCAGACCCATGACCCTGGGGGCCCCATCCCCACATAGGGGTTGACCTTGGCACGGTCTGTTCCCCCCCCACGGAGGACTGAAGGGCCCTGTGTGCAACGTGTTTGCACTTTGGGAGAGCTCAGGGCAGTAATCCAGGGAAGGGGGGGGAATGAGATGGAGAAGAAAACGCAGCTGTTGGAGCAGCAGGGAGGGAGGCACACACACGTGCTTATCCCGGGCAGGGTGAGAGCCACCATCACCAACCAGCTGACAAAAAGCCGACCCAGGAACACGCTGCAGGCAGATGGGTTGGATGGTGGGCCCCCCCCCAACCCTGCACAGCACTTGGAGACGCCTAGTGCAGCTGTTTGTCTGTCTGTCCGTCCGCCCCTCCCTGTCCATCCATCCCCGCAGCTGCAAACCTCCGAATAAGAATTTGGGTTGGCCAAAACCAGTGTCCCCCACGTCACCGTCACGACCTCAGCGCTGGAAGGAGTGGGGGGACCACACCACCCTGGGACACAGTCCTATGCACACACGGTCCTAAGCTCACACTTAGGGCTCCTAGTGATGCGCTGAGTCAGCCACAGTGCTGGCAGTAGGGCTGCCCCTTACATCCCCCACTGGGGATGCTCCTCCTCCCACCCCTACTGCAGCGACTGATGTCCCCAGAGGTCACAACCGTGCCCAACAGATGGGGCAGCCCATGCCCTAAGCCCCGCTGATGGGAGCATCCCCTGTTCCCAGCTGTCAACCCCCCATGGGAAGCAGCAGGAAGCTGCAGCGTGGGGCCAGACAGCGATTTCCTGAGCCGTGAGCAAGGCCAGCACACCGGGCTGACCCCACGGAGCTCCCGCGGTGCACGCTGCCAAATCTGGAAGGTTTCACCCCAAAGCGGGCTGCACAGCACGGGGGACATCCAAGGGGCTGCCCTGTGTCCATGAGCAGCATCCCAGATCCCTGCTGCAGCACAAACACCCCAAAGCAGCTCACCAGCACTCCTACACCTGCAGTGCAGCCCCATTCCACACGTGCCAACAGATGCCCACCCTCAGGGCACAGCAGTCAGCGTGTGACACGAGCCAACCCCGAGGGGGGGGGGGGGGTCTCAGCATGCCGGGTGGAGGCACCCCCTGAGCAGGTCCGAGGGCACAGCTGCTGCTCTGAGCACAAACAGATGACTTCAGCCTCCCGAGAGCGACGAAAGCCCGACAGTGCTCACGCGGAACAGGGGGAGAAAAATAAAAACAAAACACAGCAGCAGCAGCAGCACCAGGCTTATAGTGCGCTGAGCAGCGGCCCCAGCAGAGCCCACCCCCCACAACCCCCCTCCCAGCACCTTTGCTCCCTGCTCTACAGCTGAAGATCCAGAAATAAATGGTCCCGGTGCAAGTGCGCAGCTGCAGGGGCTGCTCTCAGCCATGGGGGAGCAGAGCAGCTGCACTGAGCAGAGCGTGACCTGCAGCAGCAGCAGCCTGGCCCCGTGGCTTCCCCAGCCCCGTGCATCCTCCCCTGGTGCTGCAGTGGGGAGAAATGTGCTCCTGACAGCTCCGGGCAGGATGCATTTTGCAAATCCATCCTCTCAGCATCTCGAGGCGGGATGAGTTTTGCAAAAGCGGAGCGTGCAGCACCGCAGCACCGCAGCACTCAAAGCAACGCAGGGCCAACACAAACTGAAACGTGCATGGCACCGTGCAGCTGAGGCATGCTCCAGGCATCCCTGCAGCCCTGCAGAGGGGGGGACGCAGAGCTGACAGAGCTCTGGGCTGGGGCCCAGAGGACAGTGCAGCTGGAAGGGCTCCCGGCCCAGCTGCTCACAGCACAGGGAAGCCCGGTGCTGCTGGGAGCCTGCCACCAGCACAGCACTCCCCTCCTGCACAGAGGCCGTGTCCCCACACCAGGCCAATGTGTCTGAGCTGTACTGAGCTCAGTGGGTGTCCCTCTGCAGCTCTGGGTCCTCCCTGAGACTCCCAGTCCCATCCCACGCAGGGCACAGCATCCCCATCCCTGTACACAGTCCCTAGCCTTAGGGGTACTCTGTCCCATCACCCACTCAAATCTGTCCCTCTCGCATCCCCAGTGAGAGTAATTTCACACCAAAGAGACCAATCCATGCCATCCTTTCCAGCCCAGTCAAAAAACCTCCCATTTGGGGAGTACTTCAGGGCAACGTGTGGCCAGATGCTGCCCAGCAAGAGCTCCTGTCCCTTGCAGAGGACAGCAGCTCTCAGGGAACACCTTGTCCCTACTGCATGAGCAAAGCATCAGTTCTCACTGTCACTGTCATCACTGCAAGACCTGGCCCCCAACAGACCCTAACCCAGGTTGTACCTCTGCCCCACCTCTCGACTCAGCTGCAGCTTTGCACGAGGCACAGAGCAGGAGCTGCTGCTTCGTAGGAAACAAGCCCTACATCCACACCAGCAAAGTCCATTCTAAAGCCTAGGGATGCCACCAGCACAATCCCAGCTGCAAATGCTGCGTGGAGCCTGAAGGGAAGGAGGGGAGAAGGGCTGCAGGGTGCATTTCAGAGCAGGTGCTTTGCCAGCAGGTGTCCCAGGAGGAGAGAGGCAGCATCCAGACCCCATGCCCTTTGGGAAAAGGGACAGAGAGAGAAAAGTGGGGAGGGATTAGGAAAAAAAATTATATATATAGCAGCCAGGTGGTGAGCTGTAGAGTCAGCACAAGGGCTGCGGGACACGGTTGGCAGCGCTGGCATTTGGGACAGCTGGGACAGCAAGGTCAGCCCAGCCAAAGCACAGAGGAAGGGCACTGGGGGCCCACGGGTGACCCCTCACAGGCCATGGGGTGACACCGAGCAGGAGGGCAGGGGACAGCACAGCAAACCCCGCAGTGGCAGGAAAAGCGAGGGACACAACTCTCTCGTGTTGTTTCTTTGTTTGCCACTTGGGAACACGATCCAGCAGGAGGCTGCTCCCCTACACACGAAGTCACGGGACGGTCATATGGCCACCTCCATCCAAGCAGCTGAAACCTTCACCCTGATTTCTCTCCTTCTCTTCTAAGAATTAAGAACCGCAGCACCACCACCACCAGTTGGAACTGGGACCCCCCCCACTGCAGCCCACACACAGAGCAAGAGGAGCAGCCCCTTGGCAGGGAGCGTGCAAACACCAGCCTGGCACCTCACCCTGCTGCTTTCAGTGGGTTTGCTTCAAAACCATGCAACGAAAGCAGAGGTCCCCATCCCACGACCCACGCAGCTCCTTGCACATCCTCCACCGCAGCACACCCGAGGCCTGCACACCCTCCCCAGCAATTCTGCACGATGCAATGCAGGTCAGGCTTCCCCAACCCCCCCCCAGGCCTCCTGCCTTTGCTTTTGCAGCACCGTTTCTGCTGACGCGCGCCGGGACGGGGCTTAGCCAAGAGCACAGCAGCTCTTTGAAGTCAGCCAGCAACCTTTTTCAAAGGGAAGGAGAACGCCTCCCAACAGCTGTTTTAAAACGCCATGACAGAGCCCAAAAGAAAGGGGCTGAGCCCTCGGCTCCCCACCTGTGCCTCTGCAAAACCCTCAGGCAGGGCCAGAGCTGAGCCTGCAGGAAGCCTGAACCCTGCCCTGACAGCGGGTGATGCTCTGAGAGCAATCAGGGGACCTTCCCGAGGACAGCACTGTCCCCAGGGTGCACACCCAGCAGCTCCGCAGGAGGTCAGAGCCCTACAGAGAGCTGAGTACGTTGGCAAGAATGTGCACGAGAAGCAGAACACCTACTGACCTGAGAGCACAACACCGGGCTGATGCAGAGCTCGGGCACTGCAGTCACGAGATGAGGGCAGGATGGCTTGGACTGAGCTCCAGAGCAGCAAGCAGAGCAGGAACCTTTATAACACATTACAATTCCACCCCTATGTTCCACTCCCCCCCATAACCCCTCTCTCCACCTCAATGCCAGCAGCCTCTCCCCTGCGGACAGGTTCCCAGGCATTAAGAGCCCTTTTCTCTCCAACACTCTCCCAGACACAGCTTACGGTTTATTCAGAGCAATTGCCCTCTGCACCTGCTCAGCACCCACCCTCCAAGCAGCACAAAAGCTGGGAGGAGGATGCACCCTCGCAGTGCACACCTCAGAGGTGACCAAAGGTGACAAGCCAGAGGACATCCAGGCACCCACGCTGAGACACCACTTGGGAACCCAAACCTATCCTATCAAAGCCAAAACCAGCAGCTCCCACACAAACAACCCCAACCAAGAGAACTACTCAACACCAAACCCCCTAACAAGCTTCAGATGCTGGGCTCCCTCGTTAGCAGCTCGGTGCTAACGAACCCAGTGTCCACACGTGTGTCTGGCTGTGCTCACCCAGCTCTGGGGCCATGTGGGTCACCCCACTGCAGGCAGGGCAGCAGCAAGCCACCAGCTCTGGGTGCGAGGGAAAGCATGCACCTTCAGCAAATCCATCTGCAAGGAGGGAAGGGGAGGTGCTTTAATCCCCTTGTTAATAGGATGCACGATGACAGGGAGGGAAAAGGCAAGAGGACAGCAAAAGTCACCACCAAGATGTGGGGAAATGCAGCAATCCCTACGCCCGCCCTGAGCAGCCATGCCTCCTGCACTGTGCTCACTGTGGCAGCCCCTTAATTTGCTCATTAGCAAACCCAGGAACAAGAGGGAGGCACTGAATACATCCCTTCCCCAGCGCAACCTCCACGTCCTCCCCACCCCCCCAGCCCACTTTCCATGGCCCCACACAAAAGCTTTTAAGTGCTGCTCAGGTCACAGACAGGAGCCCAAGGGCAAGTTGGGGTCTCAGGCCGTTGGGGACAAGGGCTCACGTGTCTGCATCCCCACGCCAGCATCGGGGCTGGGACAGAAGTGCTCAGAAATGCCATATGGATCCCAGCGTGCTGGGGTGAGGGCCACCAGCAGCTGGGGATGAGTGGATGACCCATGGGTCAGCACAGCGGGATGCTCACCCGCATCCCAGACACCACCAGCGGGGCATGGGGATGGACAGAGGAGCCATGAGCACGTGGGGAGTGCCCCACGCAGCCTTGCTCCGGTGAGCACGTGGCACGCTGCGTCAGCTGCAAGCAGCATCCCAAGAAGCCAAGATGCAACGGATCACCCCACGGGGGGACCTGCACGGATGGGGCGGCCAGGAAGAATGGGGAAACCATCCTAAATCGATGGATCCTATGGGGCTCCTTCCATCAGCACCCATCCTGCCCCGGGGCTGAACGGCAATGCCACGCTGGACACCAGGCACAGAGATGGTCGCTGTGATCAAGCTGGGGAGGCTGCAGAGAAAAGCAGGAGGGCTGTTTTGCATTTCTAAAGAAAATGCCAGCGCTTGGGAGAGCCGCGGGGTTCTGGCTACGAACTGAGCCGAAAGGCTTTGAAAACTCATTTTGAGGATTTGGGATGGCGGTGTCTCGCAGCGCCCGGGCTGGGGCCTGCTTTGCAGACTCAAGAGCAGCTGCTCTCCAGGAGCTGTGCTCCCGCGAGCTGGGAATTCGGGGCTAAAAGCAGCAGTTCCCCCACGAAGGAACGCCAAGTGGGTGGAAGGGAATCTCCGCTCTCCCAGCACAACCTCCCAGGCGCTGCCCTGCAGCACCCTGCGTAACCCCGCGCTGCACATCAGCCTCCCAGCTGCAGGAAGGGCTCGGGTTGCTGCGGGAGGAAACCCTTTGATTGGGGCTCCCTATAAAACTGGAGACAACGTGGGAAGTTTCCTCAGCGGCGCGCTCCTTCCATCTCCCGAGGATGCGGTGAGCACGGGCGGCCCTAGAGCAGCTCCGGTTATCCGTGGCTGCAGGAGGTGCATCTCCTCCTGCATTTCCTTGGTTCTGGCCACTCTGGATGCCAAACGAGCCCACCTCCCTTGCGCAGGGCTGCCAAGGGAGACGGCTCTGCGCAAGGCCAGGTTGGAAGGATTATTTTCTTGGGATCCTCTTGGAAGGATAATTACCCGCTCCCTGCTGCGAAAGCTCATTGCGCCCCATTCGTTAGCACTGCCCCAGCGGGACCGAACCCAAAAGGAGAGCATCCACCTGCGTCACCTGCTGGCTGCCAGCACCGTCACAGCACGGGGAGGTGAAGGGGACAGGGGACACCTTACCTTGGGGACGAGAGCCGGGGGTGGCACAGCCAGCAGCTCCGGGGGGGCCACGCTCTTGCCAGCCAAGACCACGGCCCCGCACTCGGCGCAGGCGCCGATGGTCAGCTGCTTGCCATCATCCACCAGCAGGCTGTTGGCCACACGGAGGGTGTAGAGGAAGACAGGCAGCCTGGCGACCTGCACGGCTTTTAATCCAAGGCATCGCTTCTTCTCCTGGCGGCAGAAGAAGCAGACGAAGGTCTCCACTTTATACTGGCGGGACCAGGCGCTGCTGGGGTGCTGCGAATTCCTGCCCTCGTGCTGCAGCCACTGGCCCAGCAGGTCGTGGTAGCACAGCACGCACGTGGCCACCAGCCCCGTCGAGTCGGCCGGCCGTGCCCGTGGGGCGGGTGGGTAGACAGTGAGGAAGGGGAAGAAGGGCTCCTTCTCCCCGAATCGTCCCGGCGGGTTGACGTTGAGCTGGAACTCTCTGCCAGCACCCAGCTCGGCCCCGCAGATGTAGCACACCGAGGTGGGACCCCCTGGCTTGCCGATGGGGTGAGCGGGCTCCGCAGCCGAGAACACCTGGTGGTACCTCCCCAGAAAGCTCTGCACCGAAGTGATGAGCTCCTCGTTGTGGCACGCGCGGTACATGGCCCACAGGTCCTGCAGGACCCCGTAGCACTTGCGGCAGCTGCTCACCTCCCAGTGCTTGTTCAGCCCCTTGGCTCCGGGCGGGCACGGCAGGAGGCTGAGGAAGGGGAAGTGCATGGTGCTCTTGGCGTTCCCGTTGGTGATTTTGGCCGCCACCGACCTCGCCTCTTTGCCACACTCCTCACCGCACAGGTAGCACGCCTCGGGTGCCGGAGGGACACCGGCTCCATCCTCCTTGAGCCCCCTCGGGCGGCCCTTGGGCATGGCGTTGGCGTTGAGGGGCACCACGTAGAGCCGCTGCAGCACGGGCACGTTGGCCAGCTCGAAGCTCTGCCACTGCTGCATGAGCGAGGAGAAGCAGCAGGGGCACACCAGGGTGCTGCCGGCGGGCGAGAGGGGCTGTGCGCCCGGCGGGGGGCTGTGCAGCCACAGGAAAGGGAAAAAAGGAGCGGGCGAGCTCTTCTCCTGCTTCTGCACGTGGACGCGGTGCTGCCCGCCGGGTGCCAAGGGGCTGCCGCAGATGTAGCAGGCGGTGGTGCCCTGTGCCCAAGCGGGCCGCTCGCCGCCTTCCTCCTCTTCCTCGCCCTCCTCCTCCTCGCTGGTGATGTTGATCTCGCTGTCCGACGAGCAGCACGCCGTGCCCCGCTTGATCCCCGCCGCCACCGGGGGGGCCCTGACCGCGCCGCCCGCCCCTTCGGGCTCCGAGAGGGGGTCGGCGTCGGACAGCTCGGACAGCTCGGAGCCGGCCGCCGGCCCTTCCTCCTCCTCTTCCTCCTCCTCCTCCTCCTCCTCCTCCTCGCGGCGGCGCGGCGGGGCGGTGGGGTCCCAGCCCGGAGCTCCCCGCCGCAGCCCGCTGCCCGCCGCCGCCGCCGCCGCCGCCGCTTCGCACTGGTGGGGCCGCTTGAGCCAATACATGCGCTTCTCCACGGGCGTGCGGCTGCGCTCGAAAGAGTCCCACTGCTCTCCCAGGAAACAGCGGCAGACGGCGCAGACCAAGGCGCAACCCTCCGCCGAGACGGCGCGGGCTCCGGGCGCCGGCTCTTGGTGCTGGAGGAACGGAAAGAAGGGCCGGTGGTCTCGGGGGGGCCTCACTTGGAGCTTCAGCTCTTTGCCGCGGCTGATGCCGCCGCCGCAGATGAAACAGCAGAGCGGCGCCGACGGGGGTTGCGGAGCCCCGGGGCCGCCCGCAGCCGCCGCCGCCGCCGAGCCGCCCTCGCCGGCCGCCAGCGCGGCCATCAGCCGCTGCTTGCGGGAGAGCGGCGCCGCCGCCGCCGCCGCCGCCCCCGGCCCCGCCGCGCTCATCGCCGCCCCCGGCTCATCCCGCGGCTCCGCCGGACACGCAGGCTCGGGGGGCGGGTTTGAGGAGCTCCCCCCCACCCCCCCTCCGCCTCCCTCCGGGCCGCGCCCGCCCTCCTCCTGGGTTGGAAAAGGGTGGAAGGGGAAAAAAAAAGTGTTTGGGGGTTGGGGGGGGGGGGTTAAGGGGAGAGGGAATAGAGGAGAAAGGGAGGGGGGTGGAAGGGGGAGGGGGAAAAAGGGGGAAGGGGGAAAAAGGGGGGAAAGGATTAAAAGGGAGGAAAAAAGGGGGAAATGGAGATGGGGAAGGGGGAGAAATTGAGGGGGGAGGAGAAAGGGGGAAACGGGGGGAAAGGAAAATGAAAATGGAAGGGTGAAAGGGGAAAAAAAAAAGAGAGAAAAGGGAAAACGGGGGGAGGAAAAAGGGAAAAAACGTGGGGGTAATGTTAAAAAAGGTAATAAGAGAGAGAGGGGGGGAAAGAAAGAAAAGGTGAAAGGGCAAAGAGAAGGGGAAAAAGGAAAAAAAAAAAGAGAAAGGAAAGAAAAGGGGGGGAAGGGGAAAAAAAAAAAAAAAAAAAAAAAAACTCGGAATAAAAAGTTCGCTGCGAAAGTTTGGGTGCCGCCGCGAGGCGCGGAGGAACGGCGGCTGCGAACCGCCTCCCAACCCCTCCGCACCGCCCTCCCCTCCCGGCCCGGCCCCTCCCGGCCCCGCACCGCGACCTTCCAGCTGCTGAGGCCGGGAGGGGGCTCGGGGGGGCACGGATCGACCCCAGCGAGAGCCACGGGGCATTCACGAGCTGCCCCACGCGGGGCGGCCGCTCCTCTCCATCCTTCTTCACCCCTCTGTCCCGATCCGTCCTCATCCCCCCCCCACCCCCCCATATAACTTTTATATATGGCACGGAGACACCGCGACACCGTCCCTGTCCTTCGCAGCGCCTCGGAGCAGACATTAACTCAGTGTCCCGACCGAGCCCCGGTAATTTATTTCGCATTTAAAAGTCCTGCTGCTGTTCCAGCTCAATACCGGATTCTATTTCCCGCTTGGCCCTAAAACGCTGCGTGGCTTTGCCGCTCGCTGGTAAATAGCTGATGTGTTCTCAGCCGGAGCTGGCCGCCTTTCAGCGACGCATGCAATAATCCCGCTAGATCCTTACCTGCCCCGCAGCCTGCGATAAGATTTAGTGCTTGGAAAGCACTTTGCTGCCCTTGGATGGACGGGCACCGCGGAAGCGCAAACCGGACCGTTAATGGGCCCAGCATCCCTTCCCCTACATAGAGATATATGGACGGCGGCGGGGCCGCTCGCGAGCAGTGCTGAGTGGGAGCTCGTGGCAAGTCACCCCTGCTGTCCCCGCTGCTGTCCTTGCAGGGCGCTGAGCCCGGCCCTGCCACACAGGGTTGAACCCAAGGAGAGAGGGGCAGTGATTGCAGCGGGGCTCTGTGTCACCTCCCCCCCCCCCCGCCACCGCTCGTTGTCACCCATCGTGTGTGTGTGCGTGTCCCCACCACCACCACCCATCCCTGCTCGTAGGGACTGCACCCTGCTCGGCCAACCCTTGATGTCACCTCCTGCCCGGGCGTCCGGCGCTGCCCGGTCACTGGCCGTGAGATCAAACAGATTGTGTGACATCAGCTGGAGCGCGGGCAGGGGGCACGAGGGCTCTTCGGGGAGCGGCATCCAGTTTCCACGCAGATGGCTCCAGCCATAAAGCCGTGTGGAGGGGGCAGGGGGGGGAGGTGACACACCAGGCAGAGAACACGATACCTTGGGAGAGCTGGCTCGGAGCGGCTTTTTTTCAGGGTTTTCCAGAAGACAGCGGGGCCTCGTTCTATTTTCTTTATTTATAGGCCTGATGTTGCGGCTGCTCAATGCGGCGAGGGCGTCGGGAGCGCGTGGCGGGGCGGGCACGGCTCGAGCGCTCTTTACTAAAGGTCTCCCAGCGTTGCCCCCTTCACCCTGCCCGCGCTGCTGTCCCCATGCAGTGATTTTGTTACACGGCTCCCAATAGGATGCGACCCCAACCTGGAGAAAGCCCCCCCCAGCAGCACCCCAAGCAGCGAGATGCTTCGCCTTTCCCCTCTCTGCCCCCAGGGAGCACAACCCCAGGGCTGCCCCCAAAGCCCCACTCCCTCCCCCCAACCTCCCCAGGAGCCACGCGTGGGGCCGACAGATGCTGTCCCGCCTGCGCTGCAGATGGGCAAGGAAACAACACGCTGCATTCAAGCAGCGCAGCGCAGCGGGGCCGGAGCCCCTCTTTGTCCCTATGGTCACTCCAGGGGTGACACGAGCCCCCAGCCCCCCCCCGTGGCCCCACATCCCACCAGCACGTAGCCTGGGAGCAGCTTCATGGGGCCTGGGCTGCACACGGGCCGGAGCAGCTCATTTATCATCCACCGCCGCCTCGGCCCTGCGGTTGCTGTTTTTTTGCAACAGAGAAGCTGGGAGGGAGAGAGAATTTCTCAAGTCGGCCTCGGCAAGAACTGAAAACATATGCCCTGGCGGCAAGCAAGTCCCCCGGGGCGCGCGGGGATGGAGGCGAGCCTGGTGCAGGATTTTCCATGGCTGCTCCCTTGGAGGCAGGGAGCGTTCCATCCAGTTTGCAGGCGATCCCAGGGCTGGGCTGGGTGACAGCGAGCCGTGCTGCTCTGTAACACCTCCCGCACCTCTGCGTCCCCACGCGTGTCCCGGTGGGACGGGTGACCTCCGCGCGGCCCCTGCACGGCCGCATTGCATCAGGGCTGGAAGAGAGCGTGGGTTGTGCAAGGTGCTGTGCAAACGGCCCCCGAGGGCTTGCAGCAAGCCAGGGCTGGCTGTGCTGGGACCACCCAAGTCCCCAGCCATGTCCCCATCTTCATCCCCAACCCCATCCTCATCCCCATCCTTGTCTCCATCCCCCCCCACCACCACCAACCCAGGCTGCTCCTGGTGGTGCCCGCACCCAGCACACCCTCCCAGGCAGGCACGTGCTGCAGATCCCTGTCCCCAGGACCCGGAGGTTAATATGGAAATTACCAACCGCTTATTCCTTCCAGCTGTTGCTGTGAGTCATCAAGTGCCTTAAAGAGCATTTCAAACAACCCGGTGCCTTCGAGACAGCGTGACTGCTCCTCCAGCCCCCCCACCCCCCAAATCCCACAGATAATCCTCCATGGGGTCCGGGGTCTGAAAAGGGGATATGTATCTGAGGAAGCGATTCTCTAAGGGGGAGGCAGCAGGGCTGGGAAGAGCCCCATCGAGCGAAGGAAAGGGGCAGGGGAAAATGAACTGTCAGCTCTGAACACACAAATCCGACCACATAGAGTGATCCCCGTGGGGGAAACTGAGGCACGCAGCTCCCGCAGGCTCCAGTCCCAGTGTCACTGTGTCACCTGCCCGGGGCACAGCCAGCAGTGCAGCCACAGCGGGATGCTGGGCCATTGGCCTGGGGTTCAGTGACCTTGAACTCTGTGCTCAACAGCTGTGTTTTTCTCCCTGCTGGCTTTTTTTGTTGTTGTTGTTGTTGCTATTTTATTTTATTTTATTTTTTTGAGGGCGGATCTGTGCACTTATTTCCAGCAGGAAAAGACAGAGCAGCCTGACGGAAATACGTATGCATTATATACGTCTATCTGTGCTTCATCCGCCACTTTGACTTCTGTGATTTGGACTTCAGTGGCTCGTTCGGTGCATCTTTGTGCTGGAAAATCCCCATTGTGAGCCAGGTGACTCAGGGATGCTCCCAGCCACCAGTTCCAGGAGCACCAGAAGCAAAAAGGGCAAAGTACTCCCCCCAGAGCAGCACTGCCTTCTGCTGAGACCGAGCTGCTCCACAGAGCGCTGAGAAATCCCTGCTCCACTCTCAGCCCTGCGTGGGTACCCACCAGCATCCATCCCCCTGCAGCACTGCACGCTGCCATGGGGAGCTGCTGCCCCAGCACAAGGGCTGGGTTGGTTTTATTTGAGAAATCTTTATTATTTTTTTTTAAAGGGGGGTTGTTTTCCTTTTTCTTTTCTTTTCTTTTTTTTTTACCCCTCTTCCAGAACGAGCTGCTCTGCAGATGCCAAGCGCCGATGCCAAAGGGCCGGGTCAGCAAAGAAGAATGAGTGTGGCTGTTAGAGGCTGCTATTAAAAGAGGGCGGAGAAGAGAGAGGGAGAGAAAAAAAGAGCGAACAGCAATGTTACAAACCCAGGAGTGCCGTGCGGGGCTGTGGGGCACCGTGTGGGGCTGGCCCCAAACCTCTGCAGCCCGCATCCCATGGCAGCCAGCAGCGTTGGGGCCGTGTGCCCACCCCAGCTGTGTGCCCGGCCCCACAGCGTGAGCTCCAGGCTATTTCCAGCCGGTCCCGGCCATGGGATGCACAGAAGGCGCCCGCTCACATGATGCCAAAGATGCAATGGGAAGACTCGGGCTCCGGTTTCAGCTTTCTATTCCCGGCCCGTTATTCACCGGTGGAAGATGCCATCTGTCTGCCCCTCCCCAGCACCCACAGGGCCCACAGGGATGGATCTGGCTGTGCAGTGCTGATGCTCCCCCACGCGGGGTTTGTCCCACTCACCGTATCCTCACCAGATCCCAGCACATGTTTTCCCAGGAGGAGCAGAGCCTTTTTCAGCCTGCTCCTTCCTGGCTGCTCGTTGTCTGCTGCCCCAGCCCCAGCTGTGCCCTATCCTCATCATCCAGGACCCCAAAAGCTGGCAGAGCTCAGAGCCCTTGCCCATCCTAACCGCCCTTCCTCTCCCCAACAATGTGCCTCTGCCACCCGCAGGTAGAAGGGGAGCGTGGGATGGGACAGCATCAGATGCATGGGAAGGATACAGGGAGGCTGAACCTCCTCCAAAATTCAGAGAGAAAGAATGTTTGAGGTTAATACAATGGTTTCTGGCTTGCAGTCCTCTAGCTTGCGACTTTCAAAGCACACCTCAGCTTTCCTCAGCCCTGGGTTTGCTCCCGTGTCACCTTGCCTTGCACAGCTGATCCCTCTCAGAAGAAACATCAGGAGGAGTTCACAGCTCCGAAGCCCACTTGGGATCCATCCACCCTCCTGCGAGAAAACGATTTTGGTGAAAAAGAATTGAGATGTTCCCACAGAAATCGGTATTTCCCGATGGAAAACCATTCCATCAGCAAAACGCCGAGCTGCTCCGGTTACCGCCTGGTCATGGCGATGAGGCAATGCAGCTGGGAAAGGAATTACAGGAGCTGAGAGCTGCACCACGGCCCTGCAGCAATGGGGTGCGCTGCTCTGGGTCCCCAAACTCAGCGCTGTCCTATTGAGGTGCAGGGCTCAGCCTTGGGGAAACTGAGGCACGGGGCCATGAGCTCAAACCACCCGTGTGCCCACGACCACCAGCTCCTCCCTTCCCTTTCCTGAGCTCTTCTCCTGCTGTGTTCCTCCCAAAGGCGTCGCCAACCCGACCTCTGCCTCTTCCCAACTGCACGTGGGTCTCCTGCAGGGATGTGTGCTGTGGTTCAGGGGCACCAGGGACACTCTGAGCCTTCATGCTGTCACCTTGGGGACAAATCATACCTTCTGCCTCCCTTGGCTGCTAAACGGGGTCATCCAGAGGGATGCTGCATCCTGACCCCTCGTGCCAACGTGCTCCACCCCAGCAGCCCCATATGAAACCAGAGAGCAGGGCCCCCTCCCCGACCTCTCTGCGTTCCTCCCCACTCCCTGCAGTAAATCACAATGGGAACTAAAAGCAAGCTTATCTTAAAGGATTTAAATAAATATATATATCTATATAAAATTACAGCTTCATTGGAAAGGCTTTTTTTTTTTTTGAGGGGGGGGGGTTGCGGGGGGGTGGGTTGAGGTGGGGGGGGGTGGGGAGGAAGGTTTATGCCTCCCCGGAGACCTCTCCAATAAAACGCGCTCTGGCTCTGCGAGCGTCTGACTGCAAATCAGGTTCCAGCCGTTCCCTTCCTGTGCCGACCTGCTGGAGTCTGCTGTTATTCTTGGCAGGGTGCCCCGAAGGAAGAAAAATCCCCCCCCCTCCTCTTCATTCCCCCCCCATACCCCCCCCTCCCAGCTCCGAGCGAGCGGCTGGGAAATGCTGATGACATGACACCTTCCAGCATTCCTCAAGGTCAAGAGGGGAGGGAGGGAAACGAAAGGGGAGAGGGCTCAGTGCGTTGTTAGCGCGGGTTGTGGCTTCGCTCAGGCATTTCCCTTTGATGCTCGCTCCTTGTTGCACTAGATGTTGCATGCAGCTAGGAGGGGGGGGAAAAGGGAAGGGGGGAAGCCTACAGGGCCCTAGGCCTCCCATTGGAGGCCTGGTGCTGCGTGCATCCTCTGGGTGATGGGGACCGACCTCAGAGCTGGAGGATGCAGGCGATGCCGCAGCTCATCCGCAAGCATCCCTGCACACCACAGTGCAGAACAGACAACTCCCGCAGAGCCAGGGCCCCAGCCTCAGTGCGGGGCTGTGTTTATAAATAGGGGAATACGGTGCGTGCTGGCAGAGCCATGCTCCCGCTGTGCGTGCCATTACCCTGCAGCACTGACACCCAAAGTTGGTGCCCGCGTGCTGCAGCCAGCTGATAGGGACACGCTGCGTCCCCCGGGGTCCCCCGGCAAACACAACTTGGCACCTCTCTCCTTGAGATCCAGCAAATCTCCTCTAATCCCCACTCTTCCAGCTGCCAAATCCTCCTCCTCTTCTCCCCCCCCCGTGCCGAGGTGCCGAGCGCTCAGAGGCGAGCAGCACGCAGCCATTAATCCTCACCACGGCCGTCACCTCCGTGCTGCAGCCCCTGCGGGGGCAGAGGGTGAGGAGCTGCAGCCACGGGGAACGCTGCACCCCTCTGGGTTGGGGTGATGTCCCAGCTCTGGGCTGATGCCGAGCACACAGGACCCCAGAGCCTCCTCTGAGCCACAATTCTGGGCCACGGTGAGGTGAACAACACTGGGTGAGAGCGAGCAGCAAGGGCTGATGCTCCCATCTCTTTGCCAGCTTCCCCCACATCTTAGTGCCATGGGAACTGTCCCAAGCACCGGGCATTGCCATGGGGGTCACTTGGGCAGGAGCAGCAGTGGGGTGTCCCCAACGTCCTCGAGGGCTGCAGGTTCCCGGTGCCGCATCCTGCTCCGCTGCAGGAAATCCTGGAAGGCCAACTTACAATGCAGCCCTTCCTGTCCCCGAAGGACCGCCGAGCACGGGAAAAGCAGCGTGGGGCCGACGGCACCGAGCGGCCCCGGGGGACGCACTGCTGCCCCGCTGCTGCCCCGCAGCACCTCGCTCTCCAGCCCACCTGGGGCCAGCTTCCAGGCTTTGTATGATTTATAAAAAAAACACCCCAAAACAAGAAAGAAATACAATGGGAGCATCGGGAGAGTGTCCCCAAGGGCGCAGAGGAGGGGCACAGCTGCGGCGATGCTATTGCAGGCGATGCTCCCTGCGTGCCCCCACCCAGCTGGGCGCCTTTCACCCCCGGTGACATCCCACCCGCACAGCCAAGAGTGTCACCGCGCTGTCCCAGCTGCCGCCATCCGGGTCACGTCCCCATGCGGCGGTGCTGGGGCTCCCGCTGCCGCTTGTTTTGCAGCGGGGCGGCCGTGGGGCCAGCTGGCTGCCGCCGGGCTGGAACAGCGTGGCCTATTTTAAACTTGCTTGCACAAGGAGTCAGCAGCTCCAGCTCGGATTTTTTCCGCACTTTATTTGTCCAAGAGCTCTGCGGGGAGGGGAGGAGGAGGGGGGAGCGGCTCCCGCTTGCTCTGCAGCCAGCAGCTCACCTGCGCCAGCGGTGGTCCGGCTGCCGGCAGTGATGGCGATGATGCTGCGTGCAATGAGCCAGCTGCTCGCTGCAGCGTGCATGGAGAGATGGAGGGGGGGGGGGTGGGGGGGGCAAATCCAGCTCTGGGTGAGAACACGAGCAAGCATCCTGCTTTCCAAAGGCAGCAAGGAGCCAAGAGCACAAGCATGCCAAGGGCTCACAGGGCAGCAACATGGATGGGAAGACCCCACCAGGGAGCTGTGTGCGAGTGAAATCCCACCAGGTGTAAATAACCCCCCTCCCACCCCGCCTTGATTTGTTTTTCCCCACTCTCACTACATCCTCTCCATCCTTCTCACCCCAGCGGCCCCACAGGGTTTGTAGGGCAGCAGCTCCTCCCCAGCGCGAAGCCGTGGCGTCCACCACATCTTTTTTCCTTTCCATGCCATTTTCTTCAGACCCAGCTGCTTATGAAAGCTGCTTATGAAACGACTCCTCCTGCCCCGGGGCTGAGGTGAGCTCAGAAGACCCCTTCCAGCTCTTTTGTCTCCAGCCCAGCATCTCTCACTAGGGTTGACAGCCAACATGATGTAAAAGGCGATTTCCTCACCCCGCTGGTGGGAAAACACTGGGAGGAACAGAGGGGGATGACTACGGCTTAAAAAATGTCAATTGTGCTCAGTGAGCTTGTTTGGTTGTTTCTTTTTTTTCTTTTTTTTTTTTTTTTTTACCTTTTTTTCCCCGAGAAGCAGGAACTGTGCTGCCTCGTAGGAGTAATAGGGCTTTTTCAGATGTACTAAACCCTCTTCTTGCTTGGAAAGGAGGTACGGGAGCAATGCAAGCGACGACCAAACCTACAGCTCAGGATTTAGGCTGCTGGCTGCGAGCCCTTCGGAGCTTTGTAGGTTGAAGAACAGCTCAACTCTTGGAATTAGAAAAAAAAAGGGGGGGGGAAAGAAACAGAGTTATCAGCTGTTGAGTGCTAGTTGGATGTGAGCACCGCTGCCCCGCGCCCGACGGCCGTGGAGCCGTGCGGATGTTGGCCCCGCACGCTGTGGTTGTGGCTCTGGTTGGAAACCCTTCTGAGAAACACAATGCTGTGATTTACGGCGCTTCCGATGCGCGGGAATCCACTCCTCTCCCACTGACCGGCCCTGCAGGGGGACATCTGCCATATGTCAGCGTCAGAGGGGTGGATGGATGGGTGGGTGAATGGATGGATGGATGGATGGGTGGATGGATGGATGGATGGATGGATGGATGGATGGATGGATGGATAGATGGATGGGTGGGTGGATGGATGGGTGGATGCCCACAGGGAGCAGCAGGCAGAGGGACCCCATTCTGTGCAGGGATCAGCACCCATCGCTGTCTTTTTCCTCATTAAAATGCTGGTTGTTGAGGAGGAGGTGCCACGTGTCATGCTGAGGGCAGCATCTGGGGTCTGAGCACCACGGAAACGTGTCATGCAAGGCAGAGCTGTGGCTTGAGCACCCTGTACCCAACGGGCTCCACGCATCTGGGGTAGGGCTAAGGACAAGGGTGACCCCAGGGGTTGGGGCAGCCTCCTGCAGCCAGCTCACCCCACCGTGGGCTGCAGGGAGGAGCATCTCCATGTCCTCATCAGAGGGCTTGTACCCTAACAGCATCATTCCAGGTGATGTGCTACCTCCCTGCAGCACCGCTCCATCCAGGTGCAGAATGAAATGGTATTTATTGATTGATTTGGGGGGGAGGGAGTGGGTGATTATTCCTCCTGCTCCGATGTCCCCATTGTTCACCCTACAGCACAGTGGTTTGGGGGACAGAGGCTGTCAGCAGCATCCCCCTGCCCTGTGCCCCCTCCCACTGCCTATGGGTCAGGGGACGCAGCCCCACAGCTGTGAACCTCAGCTGCTGCCAACTTTGTGAGCCTGATTTCATAGGAAGCAGAGATTGCCCAACACTGCTGGAGCGAACAGGGTGCACGGGAATGGTGAAGGCAAATCCCACCCCAAATGCAGCAGAGGAGTGGGCAGCTCTGTGCTCTAGGAGCACCCCACAAGGCTACTCCTCCTGCTCGGAGCATCCAGACCCCACACAACCCCCCTCCCCAGCAGAGCTCAGCCCCAGCCCCGGGCTGCAGGTTGGGGTGCAAGGCAACGCCAAACAAAGACCATATGGTTACAGTAATCCAAGCGCTTCGTACGCCGTAAAATGACTAACTGTGAGAAGCCAGGAAGGCTCCCAGGGGCCCCGCAGCCAGCCCCGCCGTGGCCTTGGAACAGTAACCGGCTGTGTTCTCCCCAGCCAGCCCTCTCTTCCCAGCAGCCCCACCATTAAACATGTGTGCTGAAGAAGGCGATAAGTCCGATTGAGGGGAGGGGGGATGGAGAACGATGCACCCCCCCCCCCCAATCCCCAAAATCAGGCGAAGAGTGGAGAGCGAAGCCCCCGCCCGGCCCCCTGCTGCTGAGATTTATGAATGAGCACACGCTTCTCCTTGGCACCGCCGCTTTCCTCGATGCACGCGGGCAAGGAGGGGGGAAATCCTGGAATTATGAGGCTCCAGCTCCAATTAGGGCTGTTTACATTGACGTAAAGTCTGGGTGAAGTCCCCACCCCTGCTCCGAGCGTATTTATGGCATTACTGCTGCTGCTGACACTGACAAATGCAGGAGGGAAAGTCCCGGAGCGCTCTGATCCAGCACAGCACTGTGCGGGGGTATTCAGAGTGGCTCAGCACCGGGAAACCCAAGCTAACCCTAACCCCCTAACCCACATTCACCCCAGCCATAAAGCACCCCAAACCCAAAGCCACCCCTCTGTGTTATATTTCAAGGGTGCAGGGAACGGGCAGCACCCCTGCGGGGAGGAGATGCTGAGCCAAGGGAAGCGCAGGAAAACACTCCGAAATGTTGTAAAGTGCCCACGTTAGGGCAATCCATCCCTGTCCTCTCCACTCTGGGGACCTCAAGACGCTGTTGTCAGCAGGGGTATGGCACTCGGGTGGGTTCAGTGCCTCTCCATAGCATAGAGGGCTCCTTTGGGTTGCGAGGAGAGGGAGCAAGGGAAAAGGGGAAAGACTCCCAGGCTGTGTGACCCTGGGGACATAATACATTAAGAGAGAGGGATTATGCTTAGATTCCCAGGCAGCTCAGCCCATGGGGCACATGGAAAGCAAAGGGTTTCCCTTCTGTCCCCCGCAGTAGCCTGGGGAACTCCTTGCTACTGCATAGCAGCAAGTGGGACTGGAAGGACAGAGCAATTGCTTTCGCAGCAAACAGAAAGCCACTGGGAAAGAGAGGTTTGCTCCTCACAGGAGGGATTGCAGAGGTGCAGAGCAGGGCCTGCAGCCTGCAGTATCCACGTGCTCACGCTCAGGGCGATGGTGGCCACGGTGCACTGAGCTCGGCTCTTCACGGATGATGGAGAGGAAATGAGCTGACATGGGCTGCAAAGCTCCGTGCTTCCCAGCTGGTGGATGCACTCAATTTTGCTGAGGTGACAGCAGCCCACGGGCTGCTCCCTGGTGTGCACACCTTGCTGGAAGCCACAGCACGAGGAGGAGGAGGAAGGGGAACTGTGCTCCCCTGCAGTGAACCGCAAAGGGGAACTTTCTGCAGCTCAGCTCGCAAATGGAAAATCCCCTTTCCTCTTCCCAGTGTTATTTTTACCTGGGGTCCCAGCTCGGGGCTGGTGATGCTATTGCAAAGGGTGAAGCTAAGGCTGAAAATGAAGAAGCAGAGCCCTCTGCATCACCACGGTTCAGCCCTCAGGGCATGCTCATGGCAGAGGGTGCTGACCTCTGCCACCAGGCAAAGCTCTGCCGTGGGGACAGGGACGCCAAGGAGCAAGAGGATGGGATTTCAGGAGGCCATGGTGCTGACATCTGCCTGCCAGGGCCCCGAGCTGGAGCGCTGGGTATTCCCAGAACAATAAAGCCACGGGGAGAAAAAAAAAAACCCTTTTGTTTTGCAGGCAAGCGGCTGGAAGAGTTCCTGCGCAGGCGATTATATTGGCGCTGCTGCGGCTTTGCTGTAACGCTAATTATGCGGCGGTGGGGGAGGGCTCGGCCCCTGCTTCTCTTCTTTCTTTTTTTCTCCCCTTGATGCCATTCAAAAGAAAGAAGCAAGGCTCAGCGGAGGGACAGGGAAGCAGGCAACAACGCAACCAGCTTGCTTGCAGCACGCGTGCTGCTTTGCCTCGAGGTCCAGCCCTTGCTTTCGTGCAGCCCTGCACTGGGGCATCCACCTGCAGCCCCACTCCATCTCGGATCTGACCCACACTGTTAGGAGCTGTGCATCAGCCTGCCCTCCTGCAGAGTGTGATGTTTCACTCCCCATGTATACACTCAATAGAACCCATCCCTGCTGCCCAGCATCCCTCCAGCAGCATCTGGCAGTGCCGACCCCATTGCTGCAGGGCTCAGCATCAAGGAGGTGTTCTGCTATTGCCAAGTTCTACGTGCACCCCACAGCCACCACCGTGCCTCTGTGCTCCCCTGGACACAAGGAGGATTTCTACCTCTGGAAGAGCCTGTAAAGTCCGGTTGCAGAGAGGATCAGCTGGCTCCCAGCTGGCTCCCAGCTTCTGAGGGCAGAGCTGCAGCGCTGACGAGCTGGGTCTCGCTCTGCAGCAAAGCAAAAGCAGCATGTGGTTGCTCATTTCTCCTGCAAAACCCACACTACAAGGCAAAGCCAGACCTCATCTGGTGCTGCATCTGATTTGGGGGGGGACGGACAGGAGCATCCCATCCCCACCTCTGACACAGCCCTCAAGCAGAGCCTGGTGCCACGCTCAACGACACAGCCACAGCAGGAGGGAAATTGGAGGAACCAGCAGCACAGGCCCATGCAGTTTGGCAGCAAAAAAAACCTCACAGGTCCTTCACGCTGTGCAGAGGGGTTGGCCTGGACCCCACAGCAGCAACCGACCGCGAGCAGCTCAGAGCAGCCAGGGTGCCCACAGCTCAGTCCTGGGATGGAGACTGCAGTTGCCTGTGGAAAAACAATCTCTGGCCGAGCTGCGCTGCCAGCCCCAGACAGGGACTCCTTGTTCTGCTGGGCTGGGAGGTAAATCACAGCCTGTGCCTGCAGACACTGCACATCGCGTGGCTCCGGCAGCTCCCTCCTCCCCCAGTCCACGTGTGCTGGGTCTGGGAAGACACCAGCCCGGAGCTGGGATGCACGCAGCTCCCACCGAGCATCCCCAGGGCAGGACTGTGGGCATCCAACCTCTGATCCGTGCTGGCACTCCTCAGGGGGTGAGGGATGAGAGCAATTCGTGCCATCCCCATGGCTCCTTCCCCCTGCCCCATCCTGCTGCCTCCTGCTGACATTCCCAGCGTGCAGCAGATGGCTGCAGGAGCTGCACAGACGGCTCCATCTCAGATCCACCCTCCGGAGGCATTTTGCCCCAGTGCAGGGGTGCATCCCCCCCATCACCAGCACCAAGGGGACCGAGGGCCACTGCCACGTTTTGTTGGCATTTTTCCCCATCTATGGGGGAGGGCTTCAATGCTCTTTTCCTCTTCCCTGCCCCGCGCTCCTCTTCTATGATCCAGACTGGGTTTGTGAATGGGCCATTGTAACGGGGCCAGGGAGAGGGAAGAGAGCAGATGGGAGCTGAGCGATGCAGCCAGGTGCTCCAGCAGCCTCATCTGAAGGTTACCCAGATCTGAGATACACGACGTGCAGAAGACCTCATGGAGAGGCAGGCTGCCCTGTCAGCTCCCCGACCCTCAGCACTATGGGTCCCTGCTGCCAGAAGAGCCCCTGAGGTTTGCTCCCATTCTGCTGCCTCAAGCTCCCCACAGCAGCACCCCTATGCTTTCTGCTTTCCAGGGCAGAAGCAGCCCAGACCAACCTCCCCCAGCAGACATTTAGTTCTGCTCTGTAGCAACCCCAAGCCCAAATATGGTGCCATTTTGGCCCCTGTTCCTCTCCTCCCATGCCTCCGAGCCTGCCTGCACATCACTTCCCACCCTATCCTAACCCCAGGGCACTGAGTGCAGCAGGGAAATGGGGCTGCATCCCATGGCCACATACCGCAGCTGCATCGGGGGGTATGGGCATCATCCCCCAGCCCTCCTGCCTCTTGCAGCCTCTTCATTTTGGCACTGGGGTGTCTGGCATGCTTTCCCCCCCCCCCAGGATGCACACACATTCCAGAGGCTTTCCCCTTCGGAGTCGCAGCGGCTGGAGAATCCCAGCAACTCCAGCATCTTTATCTTCTTCTGGCTACCATTATTCTCCCGGCCACGTCATAAATCCAAAACTGCTTTGCTTTCAACCTCTTCCAAGCTGCACCTTTTCACCTCCCCCCCCAAGCAGGATGTGGGGGGGGGGGGGGAAGTTTCTCCTTGCCTCCCTGCACCAAGGGGTGCCAACAAAGACTCCTTGAGAGAGCAGCTTGTCACCACTGATGGATGACATGGAGCCAGCTCCAGAGCTGTGCCTGTGCACAGCTTGGCCACCTGGCTGGCACAATATGGGGACAACCCAAGGACCACACTCCTGGAGGGTCGAAAGCCACCCTGTCTGGAGGAAGTGGTGATGCTCACAGGGACGTGGATGCCATGTAGAGGGATGCCACGCGCCGTGCCAGAGACCGCTGGTGGTTGCGGAGTGACACACGCAGCGCTGAGCTGGGAGAATTAATTCCCTCCATCCTATGTGGCTTCCTCCATAAGGTATCAGTGCTGCTCTTGATTAGAGGAAAGCTTCCCATATTACAGGCTTTTGGCTCCAGGGAGGAACGAGCTGGCCAATTGCAATTATTAAGACATTTAAAGTGCATTTAACCCAGGAGCCCTTATTTTCCCCTTTCAGTGTAACCACTAATTCCTCCTAAATGGTCTGCTCCGTGCTCCCGACCAGACAAAGGCTTTAATGTTTGCCTGAAGAACCTCACAGCACAGGCACTGCAGGCACGGAGGGGAGAAAATGCAAAGCTGGTGCAGCCCCCATAGGGAAATCCAGCAGGGCTGAGTGCCTGGGGAGCATACATGGGACATGCAAGCCACCATGCCCCAACAGCACTGGGCCACTCTGACTACATCCCACTGGGGTGACAGCATGCTGGCAGTGCCCACAGAACTCATCCTGCTGCCATCCCACAGCTGGGGACAGCCCACAGCCCCCCCCCAGTGAGCAGCACAGACCCACACTGTCCCACCAGCATCCCACTCTCTCCCAGGGCCAGGTTTCTATTCGCCTTATTGCTCCTGGATCCCCTCCGGCCAAACTGAGCTGAACCGAGGGCTGGAAGTGATGGATTTGTACCAGGGATGAACCTGCGGCTTTCAGCTGTAACAACACCACGTGCCAAGCAGCCTGGAGGCCTCAGCACGTGGTCCCCATCCAAAGCAAATCACTGCGGGTCTCTCCATCCCGCACCGGGCGTACCCCATAGGGTTGGCTTGAGCCGAGCATCCCTCCGTGCCCAAAGTGAGTCCCCAGCTGCTCACACGCAGCTCTTCTCACTTCATTCTTCCCATGGAGAGGGGCTGATGGAGGAAAGCTCCGCTCTCCAAACCCAGCTGAAGCTCGGCCCGATGGGTAAAACAGATGCGGCAGCAGATGCGAAAGTCATCGGCTCCTCCCGGGCTGGAGAGAGCGGCCAAAAAGCAGAGGGATGGGCAAAGGGAAAGCAGATTTTTGGCTCTGGGGAAGCAGGAGGCGGCTGCGCCGCGGTGCGAGCCCAACCCGGGCTGTGCCGGCTCCAGCCCCGCTCTCTGGGGTTTGGTTCCCAAACAACAACAAATTGGTTGCAGATTCCGGGCCGGGTGGGGAAATAAAAAGCAAATCAAACCAAAACCCTTTGACTGTAGAGATTAAAGGGGATCAGAGGCCAAGCACACAGTCAGCACCCAGCTCCTACTGCTCACATGATGGAGGCTGCCTTGAGCTGGGGCTGTAATTAAACAGCTGCGTTTGCCTTAAAGGACCATGCAGGGTTTGTTCTGTGGGGCATCACTTGGTTTCGAGTATATTTGGTACCAGGGAAGGAGGCAGGGAAAAATAATACAGGTGGGGGGGGGGGGGGGGGGGAGAAGGGAGATTTCATTAAGCGTAAGGTCACAAAGGTTGGAGAGACCTCTATGGGTCATCAAGTCTGACAATCAGCCCACCACTACTGTGCCCACCCGGCACAGCTCAGCTGCAGGGATGCCAACCTGGGTGATGCACTCAGCCAGCAAGCACGGGGTTAAGCCCCAGCCCCTCTATCAAGAACTGAGCTCATTTAGCGGTTTAATATTAACCGAAGCGTGACAGCAGGGCTGCACCCCACTGCTGGGCCTTCAGCAGGAGCACAGAGGGCTCCAGATCCCCACAAAAAACCCAGTACCACTCCAACAACACCGGCTCTGAGATGAAACAGCAGAACTGTCAGCAAGCCAGGGCACCCCCAGCACTGGGCACGCTCACACGCACGAGCGAGGCGATGGGAAGCACGGCCCCGCTCGGCAGATCGTCAATACCTCATTTGAGGTTTCGCCTTCCAACCATTTCCCATTCATTTCAGAAAATGGATTGGGCTCCCACGGCTGCGGGAAGATCGAAGGGACCCCTCCCTGCCAGGACTGGGGGACAGCCTCCCCCCAGCACCGCGGTGGCATTAATGGGAAGTCGATGCAGCCGCTAACGACCTCGCTGGCGTTGACCTTCAAGCAGGGCCAAGCACCGAGCTGTGCCGTGAGGAACGAGGTGTGCTGGGAGCTGTGTGGTGCTCACCTGAATGCACGGCTCCGGGATAGCACAGGGTGCTTGCAGCAAAACCACCACCTCGCAAAGCAGTGCCAGGAGCAGAGCCAACGTGGGGCAGGGGCACAGAGCAGCTCTCCCTGCCATAGAGCCTGCCCGGGAGCCTTGATGAGCTAACGGTGCCCACCTTAGATCCTATTGATCCTATTGATGAGGTAGCCCAGCTGGCATCCTTCCCATGGGGTAATGCTGAACACCTCGGGTCCTATTGTGATGGGATAACAGTGCCCAGCTTTCATCCTATTGATGGGGTAACAAGGCCCACCTTGGATCCTATTGATCCTATTGGTGGGATAATGACACCCGCCTTGCATCCTCTCGATGGGGACAACAGTCCTCACCTGGGATGCCATGGAGGGGTTTACCATGCTGGGTCATGCATACAGCCCCCCCCACTCTGCACAGCGATCTACGACAGGCCCCCTTTCGTGGGAGGGACCCACGGGAGCCCACCCCCCGCTCTCCCCAGGCGCCGGGGACAGCCGGTTGCAGAGGTCACTGTTGCCCTCTGGTGGCTCAGGGACACGGGGACAGCCGTGCTGTGACACGGAGCCGGTGGGGATCCTACCGGGCACCCAACGGGGAGCCGGGGAGGGGAGCACAGAGGGGGGGAAACGGGGGCAGAAATGGGCAAAAAAGGTAGAACGAATAGCACAAGCTCCCTGCCTCCTCCCATTCCTTCCCAGCTCCCAGCTAGCTCGATCTCTTCCCTCTTGCACACAGACCGATGTCTTTGCAAAGGCAAAGGCTGCAGCTTGCCACATCTGAGGTTGTCACTGCAGCTGCAGTGCTGGGAGCTGACCCTCAGATTTGCCCATCTCAGCCAGAAAAGAGTAACCTGCAGGCTGCAATTTTGGGCTGCAAAGGCCTGGAAGCATCCAAAGTGGAGGGGGACACGCTGGTGAGGAGAGAACCCCCCCCAGAATAGTGGGGGAGACCCTGCTTGTGCAGTGGTGGCTGTGGGGTACTGGGAGAGGCACAGTAGCTTCCTGCACCCAGCTCCTGTATCATGCTTGCACAACCCTGTCAATAAGCATTAAGAAAGCATTCAGCTCACTAGGGAAGGAAAAAATCTGTAGGGTTAAGATAAAGACATGATGACAGAGTGAGGCAGGGTGTTATCTTGGGCACAGTGGAAGGAAACGAGAGCTGGGAGGGAGGGAGGGCTGCTTTCCCCTGGAAAACATCAGTCTGCCAGCCTGAAGGTCAGCAGAGGTCTGCAGCAAATCAGCTTTTAATTGGAAATGAGCGCAGTAATCACTCCTGCCATCCCCATCCCCGTCGCCTATGGCAGCAGACAATTCCCAGCCCAGTTTTGGACACTGCGGTGCGAGCACACTCCATCACCCCTCCCCATTTCTCCACCCCCAAGGACAAGCAGAAGCTCACAGAGAGGTCCCTTGGCCATCTCTGATGGCTGAACCCGACCCTTGCAGGCTGCAGGGAGCTGCCCAAAGCTCAGGCAAAGAGCGAGGTAAAGAGCGGTCGAGACCACAACCCCCTAACAAGGTCCTGAGCAAATCCAACCCAGATGTGGGGCCTTCCCATCAGGAAGCAATAAACACGCAGTCGCAATAAAGAGAGCTGCAAGTGCTCCCCGTAGTGCCTGTGTGCGAGGGGAGGGGGCTGAGCTCCCACTGCCCTCAGCATCCTGAGGCAGAGATGCCCCATTTGTGCCATGCACCCCTGTGCCCTTTGAGGCTGCGGTTGGATCTGGCCTGAGACGGTGGATTTTCTCTGCTTCTCAGTGCCCTTCGCAGGGGGGAAAGGGGGGAATCTCAGCTTCTCACTCGCAGCATCTTTCGGTGCGTGGTACCTGGAGCCGTCCCCTACATTTAAACGGATGCTGCTTACCCCCAGCACCGCCGCTTTCCCACGTGTATGTGGTCCTGCGATGTTGCCCCCATGGGAATGAGAGAAGCTGGACAACATCCCTATGGGAGAGCACTCGGCCAGGCTCAGCCCCATGGGGGCAAATGGGGCTGACTCCCTCCTTCCTGAGCCTGGAGGTCTTCGTTCCTTCCCCCCCCACCTTACAGACCCCCCCCAGGCCCCAGCAGCTCCTCCCGATGCCGAGCTGTGCCTCGGAAGGCTGCGCTCACCCCAGGCAGCTTTTTGCAAGCTGGTGCTTTGTAATCTGGCGATGCACAAACCGGGCAGCGCTCCAGCCCTCGGAGCTGTTTTGCATTTAGGCTTTGCTGGCTTTTAGCTACCGCATCCAGGGCAGAGGCAGGAGCCGTGCTCCCCATCCCCAGCGGCTCTGCCCCTGCTGCATCACACCCAAGCTTTGCGGGCTGCTCAGGATCCCTGCAGCACCAGGGATGCCGTGACCCGTAGCAGCTCTGCTCCTCCACCCCACGGCCCATTGCATCCCTGAGGTCAGACTGTGGGTCCTGGAGGGAAACCCCACTCCCACCCACGTCGCCTGGGCGATGGTGTGGCAGCTCCCATCGCTCCATCCCACCCCCATGGGGCAGAGGACGTTGGATGGGGTGGGAGTCACTTTCAGCCTCAACACTGCCATGTTCTCAGCACGGATGCTCACGGTGAGCATCCCCACCGCAGCACTGCCCCGCTCTCTCCAAGAGAATCGGAGCCCAGTGCTTCTGCCCCCCTCTTTCTCCCCTTGCAGGCTGTTTTTCTCCCCCTCTCCTCCTTCCATCAAGCAGCAAATATGCTTTCAGAGCAATAAGACGGCTGTTCAGCCTTTGGAACAAATGTTCTCTGCCAGGCTTCGAGCACAGGGGCGGAGGGGGGACTCACACTGATTTAATGACAGTGATTTAAGCAATTTGATCCATTTTTATGGCGCATTTACAGTTAGGGAAAAAGGAAGGGAGAAAAAAAAAAAAAGAAAAAAGGAGAGAGAGAGAAAGGCAGGAGTGGAACGGAGGCAGAAAGGTTGGGGAATGCACCCCAGCAGGAGCCTGCGGGGGGGAGCGAGGCTGCAAGCTGTTCCCAGCCCGCTCTGCCAACACAGCCCAGCCAGCTCCCATGCTGTACTCCCAGCTCCTGGGCTGCAGCTGAACCACAGCATCCCTGGGGCACGAGCATCCCCCCCATCCTCTGTGATGGATGCAATGGGGGTGGGGTTGGAACAGGATGGGGCTGCACCCCAGCTCGTGGGGGTGTAACCACCTGCGGTCTATAGTTTTATAGTGGGGTAATCACTACACCGTGCAGGGGATTAGAGATTAACCCCACTCCAGCTCTTGCTGGTGTCAGGGAACACGTTGCAGAGGCATTGCTGGGGTGTAACGGTGAGAGCGAGGCTTGCTGTGTGCCACAGGGTGCAGGTTGTGTGTCTCCAGAGCATCCCCAGAGGGTTCATTTCGAGGGATGGAGCAGCAATGGACAGCACTGGTAGCTCTGTGGGCTCGGGACACAATAGCACAGGGTTGGGGGTTCTGTGTTCTTTAAGTGCCTTTAAATAAAAAAAATAGAAAAAAAAAAAGGGGGGGGGGGGAGAGACGATGGGGAAAGAAAAGAGAGAAAAAAAAATCCCAAACAGCAAACAAAATAAATCTTCCTACCCACGCCAAAACAGAGAGAAAATAGCCAGGGACATTGGAAGGGAAGCTGTTTATTATAGACGCGGGATGCGCTGCCAATTTCAGCAGTTGGACAATTTTCCTTTTTTTTTTTTTTTCAGCCCATAAATAGACACCCCCTGCTCCGGGGTGGGCCGCTCCTGCGGCTTGGCGGCTGCTGTGGAAAATTGTCCCTGGATTTGGGGGGGGGATGCTGCAAAGCCCCCGGCCCTGACCCCCCTGCAGCTACCGCAAAGCGATGGAGCAGAGATCAGAGCCCCAAAATGGGTGAGCAGAGCCCCCACATCCCACTTGGGTTGGGGATGTGGGCTCCCTGAAGTGGGGTCCCCGCAGGGCTGGGGCCAATTGGCCTCGTGGCCGTGTCCCCAGGATCCCCCTTTACCCTCTTTGCGGGAGAAAAATTGCATTTCCACTCAAATTTTCACTTTGGTGGCAACGGAGCTCGGCTCAATTACCGCCTGCTGCTTCCGAGCTCCGCTTTGCATGAGAGGAGCAAGCAACAGAGAGCTTTCAATTACAGAGCACTAACAGCCAGGAGTACAGACGTCAAGCTAAAAAAACCCAATCCGAGGGGTCCTCAGAACCACGTCCTCTGCCCTAGTGCAGAGCAGACAGGGATATGGGGACTGTCCACAAGCTCAGTCCATATTTAAGGCCACCAGAACCACACAGCATCACATCACCTGCCTCAGAGCTTGGCATCTAGCTTTGCACCTGGAGAACAGCTTTCTGACCTCAGCTGGCAGACAGACAGAGAGACAGACCCCCAGTCGCCTGCTCTCACTCCTGTTTCCCTCCCTTCCTTGAGCATAAGCACCTCTCCAAGCCCTCCTACCCCCAGGCCCACCCCTCCCTGGCTGCTCTCTGCTATGGGGACTGCTCGGTGCTGTAGTCCCCCATGCAGCCACCTGCACACCGCGCCGAGGGGACACTGCCAGCCCACGAGCAGCTGCCTTGGCCCTGCTTCAAGCAGCGTGGCATTTCAGTTCAGCTATTTTTAGGAAGTACCCTGAGTACCCCTTCCCTGAAATACAGGGCTCGAGGAAAGCTCGAGGGGGCTGCAGCCATGTGAGTCTTTGGTGCAGAGCCAAGGGGTGCTGTGCTGCTCCAGACAATGCCCCCACGGCCCCATATCCCCATTGCTCTGCATCCCCACGGCCCCATATCCCCATTGCTCCTCATCCCCACGGCCCCATATCCCCATTGCTCTGCATCCCCACGGCCCCACATCCCCATTGCTCCGCATCCCCACAGCCCCATATCCTCATGGCCATACACCCCCACAGCCCCATTGCTCCTCGTCCCCATATCCTCACGTCTGTGTAACCCCACGGCCCCACATCCCCCACGCACATCCCCACTGCCTCCTCCTCTCCACCAGCAGGAGCTGACATCCGAGCACAACCCCCAGCCCCGCCGCCACGCAGGTCACTCCCGGTTTCAATTATCACCTGCTGGAGCAGCAGCTGCCGAGTGCAGGGAGCTCAAAGCAAAGTCAACAAGGGCTTGTTGTTTCAGCTGCTCGGGGCACGCCTTGCCTCCCCCCCCCACCCCCCCCAAGAGCCGGGGCCGGGCAGGTAAACGCTGCAGGAGCCATAGGGCAGGGAGCAAGCTTGCCAGCAATAAGGTTAAAAAAAAAAAAAAGACCCACGAAGCCAGCAACTGCACAGAGGTTATCCGGGGGACAGAGCAAATAATTGGCGAGGCGAACAATGCATTTTAATTAAACCTCTGCAGGAAACGAGGGGAGGGAATCAAGTTAATTGCACGGAGCGGGAGCAGGAGATTAAAAACGCTCAGTGCTCGGATGCTGGTGGCTCCCACCCGCCTTCCCTGAGCAAAACAAGGCCACCCGGATGGGGACACTGGGGACACAGCGGGGCGTGCGATGCTCAGAGCTGTGGGGTGGGTGCGGGTAGAGCCCGGCCACGGGGCACCTCCTGGGATCCATCCCATCCCAGGAGCCGGGCTCTGAGCCCCATCCAAGCCCCTACCAGCCCCCGTGCACACACCCAGGGCAGGGGGGAGGCAGCAGCCCCTGCCCCAGACGCCACACTCGTTGTCCCCAGCAGCCCCGACCTCCCGTTAATTAGCAGCAGCACAGCCCTCTGCCTCTCCCCTTCCATCCCCGCACAGACGTTTCCAGGCTCTGATCCCACGTAGCCCCGTTCCCGAGAGGAACCCCACGGGGGCACGGGAACGGCGGCAGGAGCAGAGCTACCCACGCAGGACACAGCACCGCTCCATCCGCGCAGCATCGGCACCAAAACGCATCCACCGAGGGAACCCGGAGCTGAGCGAGAGCTCGGACGAATGACAGCAATTAAAGAGAAGAAAGGAGAGCCATCAGCACCGCAAACCTCAGGATGTATTTGATGTGTGTGTGTGCGTGGGGGGGGGGGGGACACGTTTTGCAGGCGCACTGAGCACAGTGCTCTCGGTGGCACGGGCTGTCCCCGCAGGCAGCGGGTGCCACCAGGCTGGGACAGGCTGTCCCCGACCTATGCAGCACGAGCACGCGTGGTTCCGTGCCCTGAGCGAAGGGTTTCGTGCCCCGCTGGGAAATGAGAGCTTCAGAGCAGCGGAGGTCGAGAGCTTCTGGTTTTCCCCTTGCAGCTGCCAGGGAAGGGCAGGCAGGAACGCACCGCGCTCTGCTTAAATGCTTCTCTCCTGCTGCATGAGCGAGCTTTCCACGTGGGAGAGCACGAGTAACCAGCCAGAAAAACACGGCTGTTTTAGCACGGGCTGAGAATGCGCATTGAGGGGAGGGGGCACGGCAGGATGCTGGCGATTGGAGCCGGGAGGTGAAGCGGTGAGTGCAAGAGGGCTCAGCATCCCCAGCAAATAAAGGGGCCAAACAACCTGAACCTCCTCCTCTCTCCATCACCGCTGGATCCCCCCCAGGGCCTCTCTCCATCACCGCTGGATCCCTCCAGGGCCTCTCTCCATCACCGCTGGATCCCCCCCCAGGGCTGGGATCTGGCATCCCTGCTGGGAGCAGAGGTGGGGACGTGCTGGGATGAGGACGTGCAGGGAGCTGCTCCCTCCCGCTCCCCACGTCACATCGCTGCCCTGCGCACTCATCGCTCCGAGCATTTCAGCTGCCGTCACTGCCAGCAGACAGAGAGAGAGGAAAACAAGGAGGAAACGACCAAAAAAAAACCCACAAAAAGCACAAAGAGCCGCAGTACCACCCGGGACGGTTCACCCCTCTGCTCGCAGCTGAGTGCCCTCAGGTGCAAAGACCCTCGAGCATCCCCTCTGCGAGGCCTGGGGGACACAGGAGGGATGGGATGCCAGCATCCACCTCCCCTTTTCCCTTTCCCCAGCAGCAGCCCTCCTCTGCTCATGCCCCCACCCACTCCCTGGGGCTGGGGGGGGGGAAGAGGAGTTGTCTTGTTGGCATTTCACAGGCAGAGGATGGAGAAGATACCGCGGTACAGAAGCAGCACAAGGTCCTACATCCCACCCCTCTCCCTGGGGTGGCTGTGTGGTGCTGCTGGAGGGGAGAGAACGCACCCCATGGGCCCCCAATCCTGGTGGGGCTGTGCAGTGGAAGCTCTGCTACATCCACGCATGAGAATAAAGCCATCCTTGCACACAGCCAGCCCCAGCGGGGTCTGCTTCGGGGAGCAGCACGCAGCTCTGGCAGGAGCAGACAGGGATTTTCCAGCTGATCCGGCCCCAGCAGAGCACGTCCTGCTCTGCTCACAGCTGAGCCCGACAGCCTCCAGGGAGCCAGGAGCGATGGGCATGGTGAAACCCTGCTGAAAGGGAGCTGGAAAGCATCCCCAGCAGCGACCTTGCCTGAACACAGCGGCTTGGGCTGGGAGAGCAGAGCTAGAGGATGTGACTCACGTCTGGGACGTGGCCACGAAGGACAGATGTGTTGTCTCACTGTCCAGGGCTCTGTCTGTGCACACTGTGGCTCCAGCTTGTCTCCCAGCCACCCCAGGAGCGATGGCTCCCTGCAGTACCCCTGTAGGGCAGGGCTGTGGGTCAGAAAGGGAGAATAAAGATTATAATACACACACATTTCTTTGAAAAGCAGACGTTTTCCCGCATGAGAACTTCCCAGTTTCAATTGCAAACCCTCCCCACAAGGGCCAGTGCTGGAGTTCAGCCCTCCGAGCCTCAGAAGCTGCTCCTGCAGAGGGATGCTGACAGGGAAAGCACGGGGAATCACCCGTAACCATCTAATAGGGCGGTTTGCGGGGATGCTCGGCTCCCACCGCAGCTCCAGGGCTGCCCCAGTGGAAGAATAAACGGGAGCGCCTCTGCCAGGATTTCTCCGTGCACAGCAGCGGGCAGGAGCTGCCAGAGCTGCAGTTCGCTCTGCAGACACACGGTGGGGCCTCGAAACCGAGTACCATCACACCCGGGTCCCGCCGACCTCCCTCCGGGGGCAACTTTGGGGTGCCGACCCTTCAGAGCTCCCCCACGTCGGAGAACACATTGCCATGCCCATCAGCATCCCCAGGAGGAGCCCAGCATCCCCCCAGGGGACAGGCAGCCCCGTTGTGGCAGGAGGTGGAGCCCTTTACATTTTGGGGTAGGGCCCTAAGCCCTCCAGCTGGGGTCAGAGCATCCCATGCCGCTGAGAGCTGGTGCTCCAGTTTAAGCCTTTGCTCCTCCAACGCAGGGAACCAGCCCCAGCAGCTGCCCCTCACCACGCCGATTAATGGTCCTATAGGGCTCCATCCCCTATAGGTCTCAGTCCCACTGCACACACAGCAGCCTGGAGGTGTTAGGGTGCACCTGCACTGCCCTAGCCCCACACTTTCCCCTTTCAGGGGTTTATCACTGAGCAGGAGCAGCTGTTACAGGCCATGCCATGCCCTCTGCTTTTTCAGAGCTAATCAGCCCACACCCATGTTTTCCTAAGGAGAACCCCAGATAAGACCTCTCAGCACAGGCAGTGACCCAGGGACTGAATCTGTGCATGCCTGTGCCCCATTACTGCAGGAATGGGGCCCAGATGGACCCCCCATGAGTGTTCCTAAGAGCTGTGTGCCCTATAGTTGAGTGCTACTGGGCAGGGACACAGCGTGGCCATACAGACCCCAGGGATGTGAGCTCCTAACCCCTCCCATCCAGTCTCAAATCCCAGTATGGAGGAACACAGAGAGCAACAAACACTGGGGGGGGAGGGGGAGGGCTGTAGGGAGAATATTTTGTTATTTATTTCTTAGAAAAATACACATGCAAAGAATATATTCTTTAGGTTGAGGGGAGGAGGTGGGGACACAAACGGTGCTCCCTCCCCACGCACAAGGCCCAACAGGGAGCACAGGGCAGTTTCCCCCCGAGGCAAAGCCACTCAGTGCCACCCCAATACACAACCCAGAGCCCAGTGATAGCAGAGCATCCCACTGTGCCCCGCACCCCCATCCCACACCGAGCACATCCAGAGCTCTCAGTTCCTTTCACAGCCCCTCGAAGCCATGGGCTGCGAAACATCCACTGCCTCGCAGCAGGGGGAGGTGGGTCAGAGGCAGCTGTGCAGCCTGGGAAGGGGCTGGATGCATCCTGACAGCTGGATGGGACCCCAACAGCTGGATGGGACCCCAACAGCTGCTGGATGGGACCCCAACAGCTGGTGGATGGGACCCCAACAGCTGGATGCACTCCTTGCCATCCGCTCCCCTGTGCCTGTGTGGTGCTCACCAAGGGGCTGCAGGATGCTCTCAGCCTGAATTTCCTCCAGATCCTCCAAAGGCATCAGAAACACCGAGCACCCCACGCAGCGTTTTGCAGAGGGCATTTTGCAAACCCCCCCTCCCCCCCCAACCCCCACCCTGCAAACACACGGGGAGCAGCAGCAGCAGCAGCGACCGCTCTTATTTTTCAGCTCGCTTTTTTTTTTTCTTGCATTTTCTTGTTGCTTTAAAGTGACAGAACACACTGCCGGGTCTGTCTGCCCTGGAAGTACACCCAGGATGCTCCGGCGAGGGATGGGGGCTGTTGGCTCCTATTTTCTACGGGCTGCCCCACGGCGCAGCTCTGAAGTTTGGCGGATGGTCATGCGGGTGTAAGGCGGCTCCACACGTGTGTATGTGTGTGTGTGTGTGTTTTCAGGTGGTTTTGAGCAGCCCAGCTTAGTTCTGGGGGGCAGCCTGCCTTCCCCACCTGCTCTGGGGTCACCATCTCGCCGTGCCATTACTCAGTGGCCATCTGCTCGATGTGGTCGCTGAGCAGCTTGTATTGCTCTGCAAAGGGAGAGGGGGAAGCAATGCTTGGGCGTGAGGGTGGTAAAAGGGGTGAGCATCGCATCCCTCCCCCCCCCACTCCTTCCCCCCATCCCCCCTCCCCGGCCCCACCTTCGTCCAAATTGCCGATGGTCGCCTGCTTCTTGAGGAAGTCGCTGCAGAGCTTCTTGGTGAGGCCGAACGCCAGCATGTTGTGGATGAAGGTGCTGAGGAAGGACAGAGGGGCTCTTAGTGAAGGCAGAAAAAGGTGCCCCCCCCCCTCCCACCCTCCTCTTCCTCCCCTTGTGGCAGGTGACGCTTGGATGTGGGACTGCACTGGGATGCAGCAGTGCTGGTATTTGCAATGGAAAGGGCAGAAGCAAGCCCTGGGGGTCCCCTGCCCGTTTCCCCAGCAGAGGGGACATCTCCAGTATGGCACGTGGGGTCCCAGCACGCCCTGCTCACCCCAGCTGCCCGAAGGTGATGTTCTCGTTGAAGCGCAGGCTGTCGTCCCGCTCCTCCTGTGTCATGTGGCACCACTTCTCCCTGCAAGGCACGAGCCCACCTGGCATCACCAAACCCTCCCAGCGAGAAGTACCCTGGGGAAAAGCCTTCTACCACCAAAAAACCGCCATGACCTCACACCTCACCTTCAGAGCCCTCCTTTCGGCAAGGGGGAATAAGCTTGCCTCTCCCAGGGCTGCCCCATCTCGATGGGGCTGTGCTGGAGCATCCCCACCTCCAGGCACTTCCCTGCCTGCTGCACGAGGGCCTGCAGCTCCTGGAGCCCCCCCAGCAGTGCACGAGGGTTCTCCTTCCCCTTCCCAACCCCAAACCACAGCAGCATCCACGTCCCCAAATCACAGCACTGTGCTCAAGGATGCCCCAGCTCCCCCAACCCCATACCGCGGCAATGCAACCGGAGCACAGCCGTGGCAGGATGGGGCTTAAAGCTCAAGAGCTCTGCAACCAGCTCTAGGTGGTGGCACGCGTCCCACCCGTGGGACTTAGGGAATAATATCACACTGGGCAGGACAGGACCGTCCCTGCAGCAGTGAGCAGTGCTGGGGGGAGCTCAGTGCATGCACACCGGGGAGAAGTGCAGCTCCAGGATGAAGCCAGCCCCCTTCCGAGAGAGGTCACAGCCAAAGGTGAGAGGAAAGGCGAGGAGAAAGGGACAGGAAGAAGAGATCTGTATGGAGGAGAAGGAAGAGGAGAAGAGCGGGGGTGCAGCGGGATGCGGTGCTGGGCAGAGCTCAGGGCGGTTAGCTCAGACCCAGAGAGCTGAAACGTGATAAGGATGAGAGCTCCATGGGAAGGAGCCCACTGATGATGAGAAATTCGATGTGCCTGAAGGCTGGCTGCTCTGCACGGGAGCTCTGAGCTCTGCCCAGACCCTCAGGCTCAGCGGGGGCAGATGCAGGGCTCCTCCCTTCCCTCCTGCTGCAGGCTGATGCTTCACCCGAGCAAAAGTAAGTTCTCCTTACCCACGAGAATGATTTATGGCCAAGACTCCAAGAGCTCTCACCTCTTGGTCAGAGCCTCAGCTGGAGAGCTTTGCTCCCCGGTTGGACATGCCCTGCTCCTGCAGGAGGGAGCACGCCTGAATCCCAGCACCACTGACCCATTCGGGGCTCTGCATCCGGGGAGGATGCACAGTTATAAAGCAGCCCCTGTTTGCAGCTTGCTTTTGATACAGCACAGAGGTGCAACAAAAGAAAGGAGAAGATCTTCCGACTGCAAATGTTCCTTCCTACTCCGCTCCCCAAAGCGGCAACCAGCGGCGAGCAGGAAGGGCAGCAGAGGGTGATGCACTCTGCACACACAGACCCAGTTCATGTCCCAAACCTGCCCAGGACACATCCCCATCCCCCAGCAGCTCCGTGTCCCATTCCCACCGCACCATGCTGCAGAGGGCCGGGATTCTTTCAGCAAAGCAGCATTAACGGGAAAAGCGATCCGTTCCTCTGCGGGAGCTCTGCGTGATGCACAAATCTCATGCATCCACCGCTCCCCGGTGCGGGAAAAGCACACGTGGGGCCCCACAGGCAGAGTTTGGGGCTGAAGGGAGCCCCTGGCAGGTGATGCGAGGGAGGGATGCGGACAGACACACACCTCTTCTCCTCTTCCTCCCCAGCGTTCCCTCTGGAGCGGCAGCGGACACGGGGCCGACAAAAGTCACGCGGGACAGATCATGCAAGAGAGGTGGATGGAGGGAGAGGGGGAGAAGGACGGACGGGAGGAGGTTGTTAGAGGCAGAGAGAGGGAAAAGAGAGAGAAAAAGAGGAATTTAGTGACGCCACCACCCCCCCCCCCCCCTCTCCCCACCCTCCCCCTCCGAGATGCTGGGAGCATTCGTTAGTCGGGCTCAGCCATCAGAGTAATTGGGAACGGCACCCGGAGCAGAGAGCAGCTGCCGGTGGTGTATGTCCTTGCGAGACATTTGCAGCTGCTAATTTGGGGCTTAATCAAAGGAAACGCAGTTACGGTGGCCTGGCTGCAGACGATGAGGAGAAATGAGAGGGGGAAACCATCGTGCTCCCCGAAATGAAGAGGAGGAGGGTCCTACCTGGTGGTGGGGGAGCGCTTCCTGCGCTCGCAGTGCACGGCATCAAAGAAGGCGGCGTTCCAGAAGCGCAGGTTGTGCCTATGGGCAGGGACGTGGGTCAGAGGTGGTCCCCATCCCGTGTCCCCTCCCCCCCCACCTGCAGCTGGGAGGTGGTCCAATGTGGGTAGATGAGGGCTTTGTGCTGATTTGGAAGTGCTGCTGCTACACCGTGGGGATCCTACTCTGCCCCACACCCCCACCCCACTCCCAGCCCCATGCAGTGTGTGGGCAAGTGGGCAAACCCCGTCAGCCCGGCGTTACCAGATGGGCTGCTGCTTGAGGTGCATGTACAGGTAGATCTTCTCTCCTTTCTTCTCCTCCTCCGGGCTCTGCACGGAAACTGTGGGGACACACGGTGACATCTGGGCGCAGGGAGCTCAGGAGGACAGCACCGACCCTCCCACCGCTCCCCCCAACCCCGCAGCTCCAGCACTGCTTCCACCCCGAGCTCCTTCCCCACGGGCACCTTTGCCAATCAGCAATGCTGGCTCCACTCACCCGTCCTCTTCAGCTTCTCCTTTGGCTTGTCCTCACCTTCGCTGTGGCATGGAAATCAGCGTTAGCTCCCGAGAAGAGCGGTGACAGCCAGAACAACACCATCCAGACCCCTTGGCGAGGGAAGTCCCAGATGAAATGTTGCTCCCGTACCGCCATCCCCAGAGCCAGAAAAGCAGACAGGAGATGGCAGCGCCCATCCCAGGGGCTGGACCCACTCAAAAGAGCACCTCCTGGTACCGTTATCTCCACCCTCAGGGGACATGGGGTAGGGTCATGAGATGCCTGAAGCACAGAGCACGGGGACAGGCCAGGAGCCATCTTCCTGAGGCCACGATAACCCCACCTCTCCTACATCCCTGGCACCGTCAGCTCTCCCTGCCCACCCGACCCAGCGGTACCCACTCGCTCCTTTTGGCTGCAGGACCCTTCAGCTTGGTCTCCAGGCCCCCAAAGAAGCCCTTGACGTTCTCTGTCTTGGCCGATGTGTTTTTCAGCAGCCGCTCTGCGATGTCCTTCTTCTCTGCCAGCCAGCTGTTGGCCGACTTCAGGTACGAGTCGATGCTGCCCGTGGGCTTCTCCTTGGCCTCCAGGGGCAGCGCGTGGGTCTTCCCTGTGGGTGACACCCCAAGAGCTCAGCCAGTCCCGTGGCACCGGGAATCAGCTCTGAGCAGTGCTACCAAGACAAGGAACCAGAGAGAAACCCTCCCCATCCTAATTCTTGTGGGTTTGGGATATGAAATCCAGCCTGCTGTGGGGGAGTGGCCTCCACGCAACAGGGAGTGAGGTGTTTCAGGGCTGGGGAACATCTGGAGGTCACTGCATACCCCCAGCAAGAAGCAAGGACAACCCAACCCAGCGTGGCTCTGGGACCACAGAGGCTCTTTTCTAGTTGGCTCAGCCAATTTTAAACTCAGCTCAGGACCCCAACCATCACCCACGCAGTCAGCACGGACAGCACCAAGCTCAGAGCCATCCCCATGCACAACACCTGCACGCAGAGCACTTCACCCCCAGCACCAGCAGAGCCCAAAGCTGTGGGCGCCCCTTACCGATGTAGTAGTACGTGAAACACATGGTCATGAGGTTCTTGGCAGGGCTGAAGTCATCCATCTGGTGACACCTGATGGGGGGAGGGCTCAGTGAGGACACCCTGGCAGAGCAGCAGCCTCATGCAGCAAACCAAACCCTCCGACACTTACTCGAACAGCACCAGGGCGAAGGACTGCATCAGGCGGTAGAAGGTCTGCTCCGACACACACTTGGAGTTGCAGCGCTGCAGACACAAACCCAGGGGTCGGGTTATTGGGGGAATTCTCTCCCACATCACAGTGTATATCTGCCCTGGGACTCCCCCAGCACAGGCGCTCACCTGTGCGCTCACGTATCTGGCGAACCACTCCCTGCCCTTTCCATCCTCACCGCTGCACAGCTCCCCGAACCTCGCCTTCTCCTCCTGCTCCAGATCCTCCCTGCAGTGGAGGAAGCGGGAAACAAAACACCATTAAAGCTGAGGAATCCCCTACAGATCCTGAGCGACACGGTGCCAGCCCCAGCTCCACACAGGGATGCTGCGGTTGCATCCTTTCAGCCCTCCTCCAGCTCCCACCGCTGTTTTGTTCCTCAGAAAGTGGGAGGGAGAAGGGAGAAGCAGCAGAGTGGCAGAGGCGGGCACTGAGCCCCAGCAGCATCCGAGCCCTGACAGCATCTGTCATACCCGGGCTTCTCACCCCCCAGTGAAGATCTTCTCGACGTAGTGCCGCACGAAGTCCCGGCGTTCGGATGCTGCCTCATCCCTGGCCGAGCCGGTGCTGTGATTGGAGGAGAAGGATTCGCCCGAGGAGGAGCGGCGGTGACCCCAATGCGTGGGGGACTCGCCCATGTCGTTCTCGCTGTCCGCTGACTCGGTGGCATCACTCTCCTCTGCTGCCACCTCCTCCAAGTGCCCATTGTCGCTGGGGATGGATGGAGGAGAAGGCTCCGAGGGGGCACGGGTGGGCTCTTCGGTGCCAAAATCGATGAGGTTCCCAACGGGGACATCCAGGGGGGCCTCCATGGCTCTGTGGAGGGTGCAGGGTTCTGATGGGTGCTCGTCCCTCACTGTGGCATCGGGGCCATCCCCGATGGGGAACCAGGGAGAAGGGGATGGCTACGGCAGGTGGGGCTGTATGCTGGGGGACCGGCTGTCATAGGGCATCTGGAAGACAAGAGGAAGGACAGGGTGACATCAGGGCACCACGTGCAGCGCCCGCATGGTGCCCAGCAGCAGTTGCTGCTCCCCATCAGACATGTCAGTACGCAAAGCCACGCAGGGCTGGCACGCCGTCTGTGTCCTTTGAGAGGGTTTCTGGCCCCTTAGGCCAGAAGAGCTCCGTGTGCTGCATTCGGGGTCTGACACCTCCCAGGCTGACGGGTGACGCTGATCTGACCATCCCCAAACCTCATCTCTGGAGAAGCATCCCCCTCCCTGGCACCAGCACCGCGTCCCCACGCACACACCCGGACCCAGGTCCCGAGGAGAGCCCCAAGGACACTGCTGCAGCCTCTGGGAACAGCTCAGTACCCTGCAGTGCAGAGGGACTGCTCCCAAGCTGGCTGTGTGCCCTCTGCGGGGCTCCATCCATCCCAGCCCAGCTCATCCCCGAGCATCCCAGGCTGTGCTGGGGCTGGAGGCAAGCCAGGTTGCACGCCACGGACCCGCAGCCAGCAGTGCTATGCGGCACGGGCTCCTCCTGCAGCCTTGCCATTGCTCATCCCCTGCACTGCCACGCAGAGGGGGGGGCCCAAGCCCTGTCCCACATGCCATGCTCTATGACACAGCTGTGTGCCAGCATCCCTCGTGTCACCATCCACACACACGCAGGGATGTGCGAGACCCTGAAATTCAGAGCGGGAACCTTCCGGACGGCCAAAAAGGGTTCAGCTACCTGCTCACCAGCTCAGGGCCGAGCACTGCCACGGGGCAGAGGGCACAAAAGCTGCTTTAGGTGCTGCACAGGTGGCTCGTGGCATCGCCCCGTGCTTCTATACCCCCTGCGGGCAGTAAATCAGTGCTGGGGGGGTGACAGACACTGAACGCTGCAAAGCAGGACCTGGCTGGAGCCGTGCACGGGGGGGGCAGCGCTGACAACTGCTCCTCTTTCAGCAGGAAAATAGGAGATCTGCGAGGGGGGGGGGGGGGGGGGGGGGTGGAAATCGCACGGCCTGCTCGGCAATGAGAGCTTTCAGGAGGGGAAGGAAAAGGAGGAGCTTTCCTGAGAGGAGAGGAAGCACTGCCCCTGCCCAAGGGGAGGGGGGGGGTCACAGCTCCGGGAGATGGGATAAGGGATGGGGAACAGAGCAGAGAGAACTATGGGGATGCTGCGGTGGGGAAGGGAAAGGCAGAACGAAACCTCCTGGCCCCCAGCCCGCATCGCCCTGCCAGGGGCTGTCCCAAAGGTGCACAAAGGCACCGCGGGCACAAAGCTGTGCTCCTGCCAAGGAATTGCTCCGTGCACCGCAGGGAACGGCCTGTTTGCTCCGTGGGAACTGGTCGGTCCTGTCCCTGCTGTCCACCCCCCCCCTCCCCCCACTCCCGCAGCTCACCTCCATCCGGCACCGCAGCCCTGCACCCAGCTCTCCCCTCCTCTCCAGCACCCTGAGCTCCTGCCTGCCTTAGAGCTGGCAATGACGAGAGCTGCTCCCAGCGTCCTCGACCCCGCAGGGAGCAGCTCTGCTCTATCCGGGTTTAACCCAGCCGTGTCCTTGCTGACGACGGCGTGCCAAAGTGCTGGGACGTCCCAGCCCTCCCAGCGTAACAAAAGCAAGCTGTGGCTGTTTGCTTCACCCTCCCACCCTCCAACACTCCCCTCCCTTCCCCTCTCCAAAGCGCTGCCATGTGAAACGCTGCCACGCTCAGCCCGGGGCTGAGACCTCCCGCACTCATTGCACGTCAGCAGCACCGGCGTTCGGGGCCACCGCAGAGCACGAGCACCGGAGAGGCTGCGGGAGAACTGCGGCCCAGCTCCCAGCTCCGCTGCTTTGCACAGAGAGAGGTCCCCCCCATCCCTATCCCCCCCCCCCCCCCCCCCCCATCCTCCCCCTTCATCCCGCAGCCCCGCGTTCGTAGCCCGGCAACGCGTCGTGCCGATGGAGCAGCGCACCCACGGAGCTCAGGGAGGGGGAGGAAGATGGATGGAGCCCCCACCCGAGCCCCGCAGCCCTCGCGTGGGGTCGCGGAGCGGCTTCCCCCTCCTCCTCCTCCCGATTCCCACCTCCACTTTGCATCCCCAGCGCTTTACCTGCACCCAGCGGCCGCCACGCCGCGTCGCGGAGGGGGATGGAGGGATGGATGGATGGATGGAGGGAGGGAGGGAGGGAGGGAGGGATGAATGGAGGGACGGAGGGATGGGTGACAGCACGGGGACAACGCGATCCCTCCCTCCGGAGCTCACGTTTCCCCCCCCCCCCGCTGCCCACGCAGGCGGGTGCGCAGCTGCTGCGGCTCTGGGAGGAAGAGGAAGGAAAAAAAAAACCCTTTGTGCAATTTCGCCACGGTTGGCGGCTCTCCCCCCCCCCCCCCCTTCCCCCTCCCCCCCCCCTCCCCCCGCCGCGCACAATCGCTGCGAGCACCCCCTCCCCGCGCTCCCCCCCCCCCCCCCCCCTTTGCAAAGCGTGATGCAAAATCCCTCCAGGAGGGTTTTCCCAGCTTCCTTCTGCTGCTTTTGGTTATTATGGGAGACCTGATGGCGTTACCTGCGCTGAGCCGGGAAGAAAAGAGCAGTTGGAGTGCAAAAGAGAAAAGCCTCGGTGAGGAGGGGGGGGGGGGGGGAAATGTGAGACCCCGGGGTCCCATTTAACCCCCCCAACCCCACTGCTGCATCACACCTACCCAAGGCCAAAGCAGAGCCCATTCCCGCAGCAGGGACCCATGGGGGGGGGGGGGGAGGGAGGCAGTGCTGTGGCTGTGACAAAATCCAGGCTCAGCGGGAAGCCGAGAGCGTCTCTAATTGACGGTCTGCTGAGGATGATTATTGTAATTAACTCCGATGTCAGGAACTGCGAGGGACATGTAAAAGCACAGCCTGGCTCCCGAATTCTTTATATAACGGCACTGAGGGGGGGGTTTTACTGCCTGCCCCCCTGCTTGCTCCTGTATTGCTTTCCATGGGGTGCTTATAGGGATCCCATGGGCACTCAGAGACCCAGGGGTGCCTGCAGGGATCCTACAGGTACCTAAAAACCTCAGCGTGCTTACAGGGATCCTATGGGCATCCACAAACCTTGTAGGGATCCCATGGGTACCTATAGACCCAAGGGTGCCCATGGGTACCCAGAGACCTTGGGGCTCCTGCAGGGATCCTATGGGTACCCACAGACCCTGGGGTGTTTATAGGGATCTTCTCTGCCCTCAGCACTGCTGAGCCCACAGGTTTGGGTGCTGTGAACCACTCCACCCCCATGTTTTGCAGACGAAGGCCCTGGGGGGGTTGGTGGGAAGGGGGCTGTGGCTGTCACCCACCAAGAAGTGCCCTATTTTCCACCCAGCTCCGGAGCATTTCTTTTGTGGAAGGGGTTATTGAGCAATTTTTACTCCACGCCCGCAAGCAAAACACAGCACAGGGCAGCAGGGCTGTGCAGCGTGCAAGGGAAGGTGGTGACAGCTCCGGAAAGCAGCCAAGGTCTCAGGGGCAGGAGGATGTGATGCAAAATCCTTCTGCAGAGACTGGGACAGAGTGAACATGGGAGGAACACAGACAGTGTGCCAGCACCGGCAGCATCCGTGCTGCCAAAATGCCCCAAAGCTGCAAACTGCATGGGGCCAGGCCTCTGTGTGCTCATCCATGTAGGGACCTGATCCTGCAGAGCTGTCTCTGCCCTCTGTCCCCAGGCACTCAGCACCTCCCAGCAGAGCCCTCAATGCAACGCAGCACTGAGTTGCAACACTGCAACGTTGTCGTGACACGCGAGCCACCTCCACAAGCTGTCCTTCCAGACGGGCCCTCTGCAAATCCCTCCTAATCCAATCCATTTAGTGGCACTAAGCCACACCTTCCCAAGCCCGTCGCCCCTCTAATGGCAAAACAGTTGGGAAAATCCTCTAGGTTCATTATACCCAGGGAGCTCAACCTGCAGCCCAGTGCAGCATTGCCCCTGGGCTCTGCAATCTGTGCATGCAAGGAGGAGCAGAGCAGCTGCTCGTACTGCCTCGGTGCAGGGCTGCAGATGGCTGAGCTGCACGAAAGCAGGAGGTCTGTGCAGGAGCTGCAAATACAACGTCACCGGTCGGGTCCGTCCTGCTGGGATGGACCAGGAGCAAACACAGAGCGCAAAGGTCTGAGTTCAGCACTCTGCTCTCACCGTGTGACGGCAGCAGGGAGGATCCCAGCAGCGGGATACGCCTCCGCTGTGCAAACCCGACGCTGGGACGTGCCACGGGTGCTGTGTGAGTCTGTGAAATTCATAGATTCATAAGGTTGGAAAGGACCTACAAGATCATCTAGTCCAACCATCCTCCCACCACCATCCCTACCCACCAAGCTACTAAATCGAATCCCTAATCAAATCAAATGCCCATCCCTGAGGAGCTCAGGGAGCCCTGCCATCAGCACGAGGTGCACGCGGAGCTCCGGTGTTGGATGCCCAATAAATCAATGAAGAGAAACAGGAAATCGCTCCATCAGCACAGAGCTGCATCCCTAACTGAATGTCCGAAGTCGTGAGCTCCAAACCCAACAAGAAGAGAAAAGCCCCCCCATCTAGGCTGCCCCCAGAGCCCCATACTGGGACCTGCTCTTTACCTGGCAGCACATCCCTGAGCTGCTCCCCTCCTGCGGGCACAAAGCGGTGTCCCCCACGGCCCAGGGTGCGCAGAGCCCGCGTCACAGGGCCACTCCTGTCACCGCTGCAGAGAGGGACTGAAGAAAGAACTGCAAGAAAGCAAACAGGGCGGGCACTGACGCAGCTGCCAGCGGCTCTTTTCCATCTCCGCAGGTGCCAGCCCTGCTGGGAGCTCGGGGACACGGCCACCTCTGTGCCAGCCCCGTGCCACCAAGGAGATGCAGAGCCCCGGTGCCGTCCTTGTGTCACCAAGGGGGTGAGAACAGCGGGTGCTGCCCCCATGCCATCACGAATGCCATGTGTAGAAACAATAGTGTCGGTGCTGCAGCCGAGCGGAGCTGGCAGCTGCCATCACCCCGCTGTGAAACAGCTGGAAAGCAGCCCCACATCTGGATCGTGCAGCGTGAGCCTGCTGTGGGGTGGCAGAGGGGTTTGGGGCAGGGTTTTGACTGCTGGGACTCTTCCAGCTGCACGGAGCTCCTGCGAGCTCCGCAGCTGCTGCAGGAGCAGAGAAACGGAACAAAACCCAGAGGTCGGATCCCAGCCAAGCAGAGAGCTGGAACAAGGAAGAGATAAAGCCCTCCCGCTGCAGAGCGCAGGCAAACAGCCGCTTATCAGCGCCTCAAGGCCTCGAGGGGAACACTGTTCCCATGTGAAGGTTTCTATTTTCGGCCCCGTGTGCCATGCCAGGGCCCTGCAGTGCAGTCCCACTCACGCTGCCGTGGAAGCAAAGGACCTTGTGGCAGAGGGCACGTGCTGTTCGGGAGCTTCCCAACCCCCCCATGCCCCCCCCAACCCCCAAATCTCACCTCTGCTGACAGAGCTTTACCCCGAGCACATCCCCCAACGCAGAAAGGTGCAGAGGGCACAAAAAAGGGGAGAATGAAACGTCTGCCCACGGGGCTGCAGCAATGCATCACCCACCCTCAGTTCAGGGAGTACCACTGCTCCCGTTCTCCTTTAACCCCCCCCCAAGGAAGATTACAGCAGGGCTTTGTCTGCAGCGCTGTAATTCCACCTTTTCCTCCTGAAACGAACCCAGCTGCAACCACAACGGGGGACAGAACCCCCACCCCGACCCCACAGTCCCATTTCTGAGGTCTCGTTCCCCGTTCCCGGTCAGCTCACCCCACCCCTCTCACCAGGCAGCGTCCCAAGGACGGGCCGTGCCCTGCAGGCTGTGCAATTAGAGGAAACAAAGAGGGGGGGGGAAAGCACTGCACAGGTTTGTTTTTAATGAGGTGGTGAATTGGGGGTGGGGGGGGGGGTCATCCCCGGGTACCGGAGTGACAGACTGAGATTGATGGAGGGGAGGGGATGGAGGCACAGAGTGAGGGGGAGCAGGATTCTCCCCTCCACACCGGGGCTGCGGAGAAGGAATGGCATCGGGCCGGCAAACGAGATGCTTGCTGAATAATTCAGAGCAGCTGGCGGCAGCAAACGCAGCACCTCCTCGACCTTCGCCGTCGGGGTTTTGTTTCCCCTCCCAGAGCTGCCGTCGTTAGCGCAGGGAACGCACCGCCTTCCATCGCCCCGAGCAGCATCCTCCGGGTGTGACGGTTGGCAAACCCGCACGCTGGGCTCCCCAGGTGCCCCCACCCTCACACCCCACGGTGCAGGAGCAGCTGGGGGTGAGTGGACCCCAGGGATGCTCCATCCGCCCTCAGCGCCGCAGATATCTGCCGATGGGTGACCAGAAACACACGGATGCTCTCTTCCCAAGAGGTGCGAGGTCCCAGGGTTGTAATATTCAGGTCCCAGTAGCACAGAGCTGTCCTAGGATGCCACGTCCGTGGGTGCCCGCGGTCCCGGGCCGTGGGGGTGCTCGGCTCCCGCACCCCACGCGCGGCGGTGCGCTGTCCTATAGCGCCCCCTTGCGGACGCACCGCGGCACTGCGCCGCTCCGCCCCCATCATAGGGCCGGGGTTTTGGGGGGGGGGGGGGTGACAGGGACACGCTGCCTTCTCCAGCCCCGTCCCCGCAGATCGGGCACGTACAAGCGAATGAAAGCACGACTGAGTCAGAGGGGACGGCGGCGTGCGAGCGAAAGGCTGACAACTGCGAGGGAGCCGAAGAGAGGCGAGCAGCAGCACGGGCACGGTGCTCTCCCTTTCCCCAGCCCCCACGGCAGCACACATCTCCCAGCAGCACGGCGTGGAAGAGGAGCAGGGAGAGCCAACGTGGCCTTTGGGTGCTCCCTTTGGAGGGCTGGCTGCTTTTCTCTGCATGCAGAGCAGCTCACGTGGAGGGTGGGGGCAGGTGTGCCTTTGGGAGATGGAGGTGACATTCAGAGCTGACTGCACTCAGACAGCCGTGACAGAGCGAACCGGTGGCACTAAGGAGGCAGAGCCAGCTCCAGATCCAAAGCTCCCGAGCTTTGAGAGCTCACAGCTCGTCTCCAGCACCAAACGAGACAGAAGGGAACAGAAAGAAGTCGACATAAGCCTCCTCTTATTTATTTATTTTTTATTATTTGAAATTGGAAAAGGCTCCTTCGGGTTAACAGTGGTCGGGTGTAAAAGTACCACACCAACTCCGCACTGCAAGGTCACACCTGGCTCCTGTACAGCCCAATCCTCCCCGAGCCACAACCAAAGCACGGGCAGAACAGAGCCCCAACCCACAGACACTGCTCGAGCCACAGCTACCAACGTGGCACGACAGGGACGTGCTGATGTCCACAAAGAAGAGCTCACCTCATCCCTCTGCTCTGTGGTCTGCACAGAGCAGGGCTCTGCTGCTCCACCTCTGTGCTCTAAGAACAGCTTCAGAGGGATCAGAGCCCGTCCAATAAAGTGGTGAGTGCAAAACACACAGGGCACTCCCGCTTAGGGGAAGTGGGAACGTTAGGCAATGAAATAAAGGGCAGATTGCTTTCATGAAGCTGAACGACACGGAGTGCTCCTCCGTGAAGTGAGCCGAAGGAATAACCCACAACGGGGCACGTTAATTCGGCAGCAGATCAGCAGCACTCACATCTCCAGCACACCGCTGCCCGCCCGGCCTGCAGTCCTCTGGCAGCTGAGCACAGCAGCCACGAGCCACAGTTCGTAGAGGATCGTTTCCTAAACTAGCTAGCTGAGATCACACGCCCCAATCCCACACGACACCCAACACTCCCATCGAGTTCCACTAGTTTATTAATTAATAAAGAAAGCGATAAAAGGCCGTCCTCTGAAAGCAAACACTGAGCCAGCTGCAGCCTCTTCCTGCGGTTTACACCTCCAAGCAAGCTCACACGTGCTTTTTGCTCTCCCCCCAGTCACACTTCCCTGTTTCTTTGCCATCCACGGCTCTGTGTGGCTGCAGAGGAAAGCTGGCAGCCCGAGTTATGCTGCTTCCATCCTTCTGGCTCCTCTTGCCCCAAAACAAGCACCTGACAAGGCAGAGAGGGCTGAAATAGCACAACCACAATGCTGGGTCACAGCGCATTTATAGCGATGGTATCAGGCCCAACACAAACAAACAGGCTGGAAGGAGGATCTCTGTTTTCCAGCTGGCCAAAGCTGCGTGTTTTGACAATAGAAGGAGCAATCCAGGAGCACAACACAGCTCGAGCACGTAAGTCGCTTGCCTCATGTTCCTAAATTAGAATTAATTGGATGCTGCGGCTATTGGGGCAACGCTGCTCTGCAATCTAATTGCAAGCACTGTGTTTATTTCCATCTTCCTCAGCATCTGGAGCCAAACACAGAGCCAGCCCTCCCCAAGTTCCTGCGCAAACAGGAGCAGGGCACGCTGGCAGCAGTGGCCTGCCAGCCCCTGCCAAGCACTGCCACACCTTTCCATTTCTGCTGATGCCACAATGCGTGAATTTCTCCTCTTTTTTTCACCCCCCTCCCCCAAAGGCTTCAGAGCAGTGAGCTGAAAGTCCCCATGGCCTTATTCTGCTCCTCTCTGAACGCACCGATACAAGATGCAGACACAACTGGACACGAAGAGCACGGCAGCACCCAGAGCTCTGCCCACCTCGCCATCCTCCCCTCTCACCAGCTTTCCTCACTCAAAGCAAAAGCAGGAGGAATTAGTTCCCAAAATATCCCAACACCTTGCCAGGCCTCGAGGATCAGAAGGCGAACAGAGGAGGAAATGAGGAGCACGGACAGAGCTCGCTATTTTCCATCGAATTCCTCTGCCGCAGACAGAATGAAGCTGCAGCAGTTTGCCTTTCATCAGGACTGCCACCCTCTGACACTTTGAGGCCACGCAGGTACACCAGAGACACACAGCAGCAGAGCTGACACGTGGAAGGCTCCTGCAGCACTCCCAGCTCTCACTTTCAGAGGGGAGAGACCCCTACACCTCCACTGCAGTGCCAGGCTGCACACACAGCAGCAGCCCCAGGCAGAGGCACAGCATCCAGACGGTGTCCTTGTGCAAGCAGCAAAGCTCTCCTGCCATCTGCTGCCCAAAGCAGGCTCTGGCAGCAACGGGAAGCTGAGCTGCAGGTTACAACTTCTAAAAGCACTTTGAGACTCATACCCACACTGCCTGTACGTATTCACCAAGCCAACGCAGCAGCTTACAGCAGCAGACCTGACAAAGCCCACATCAGTGCTCATGACACAGTGCTTTGGGTCCCAGGCCAAGCTTGCAGCAATCTTAGAAAAGCAAAAGCTATTAAGGCAGCTGTGCAAAACTTCAGGGCTGTCTTCTTTCTTTGCTGGGTGAGAGGGGATGCTGTGAGAAGGAGGAATGCAGAATGAGAACCACAGACACGATGGTGAGAGGTGGTTTTAGGGACACGTGGTTAAACCAGCTGCCCAAGGGGACCTCTCTCAGGCTGCTCTGGTTCCAGCTTCTCCACCAGGATGCTAACAGCACTTCAGATCCTCACCTCTAACACGCAGGCAGCTTTTCCACTGCTGACGAGGCAGTAGGAAGCAAAGGGAAAAAAAAGTGTCCCAAATCACCTTCACGTTCCCAGAGGGCTGTGAAACTCCATCCAAAGAGACAGGAGTTAATCCTGTGATGGACGTGACCTTCTGCTCTAAATCTCTGCTGGCGACACAGCTCTCACACAGCCTGAGGGAACTCTGCACAGCCAGAAATGGCATAAAGCCCTTCGAGGAGGGAGAATGGAAAGCTGCTCCGAGGGCTCGAATCCTTCCTGCACAACACACGTACAGACACATTTACAAACCAAAGCCTGCAGAGCTTTGTCAGACAAACTGATCTCATCGCTGTGGAGGAACTGCAACAAAGGACACATTTTGCTTGCGAGCAAGACCTTCCATTCCCAACTGCTCTCTCCTTCACACAAGGATCCCAATTATCTCCTCCTACAGAGCGGGGATTAACAATGAAACGTGCTGGGATGGCTCACAGCACAGCTCACAGTTTGTGGATCAGCACGGGGCAGGATCTTCCTACAGTGCATTGCTGAGCAGAACTACAGCCTATGAAGCCCCCTGTGCTGGGGGAGCCCAAGGAAAACAGCCATCAAAGCCAATCACAGTGGGAACCCTCCCCTCGCTGCCAACAGGGGATTTCTCAGGAGGAAACAGCCCGCTCTCATTACTCAGCCAAAGATGCAGGTATATGACACCAGCCTCTTGATGATGCTGCACCCAGAGAAAGGTTTCTGGAGAGGAGGACGTGCTCGCTCAGCGCCGATGCAATTAACACGAAGCAGCCAGCCAGCCTGCAGCAGGGGGCTGAACAGTTTGCAGGAGGGTAAAGCAGCTCTCTCTCAAGAGGACAGATAGGCCCAGAGCACAGCAAAGGCTTCAATGAATCCCCTCCCTGAAGGAGAGCTCGTTCCACGGAGACACCTAATGGCCACAGCAGAGGGTTCATGTCCATCCAGTTAATGAGATGCTCTCTAATCCAACTCTGAACTTCAGTTGTTCCAGTACATTCTTTTTTTTTTTTTTTGCAGTAAGAAAGCTCCGTGTCCTCCTCTGCAGGATCCCTCCAGCTATTCAAAGCTATGTTACAGACCAGCTACCAAGGACTGCTAAGGGGAGCAGGGAGGAAAGGGCAGTCATGGATCTTTTAACAGGGATGTGTACATCGGGGGTAAAAAGGCTTTATTAAAAGTGCATGCTTTTCTTCTGAGGTACCAAGAGCAAGGAATCCCCAGCCTATCTCTGGTTGGGGAGCGCAGCCTTTGCAGCCCCTAGCCCTGTCCATCCCCAATCACCCATCAAGTGGCCAACGACTGAATATTCTTCAGCATTTCATCAAAAGCCTCACGGGAAGGCGCTTCGGCGTTCTGGAAGGAGACCTTGATCCGACTGTACAGACTGAAGGACTTGAGCTCCAGCCAGATGAACCCAAAGCGATCGTCGTCGAAAAGAACGAAGACGCCGGGCGTCCGCTCGGGGCTGGTGAAGCCATGGCCAGCAATGAGCCCCGTCCCATAAAAACTGCAGGGAGAGAAGAGCAGAAGAAAGGTTTGGGAACGGTCGTAGCTACTCAATATTTAACAGAAATCAGGGTAATGCTGTGATCGAGCTGCTGCCAAACATGCTGCCCGGTGCTGCGGAGCGGGGAGTTTTAATTCACTTGGTTCTCATCACAAAACACCACTGACACCACTTCAAAAGCAGAAAGCCATCCATTGCTACATATATTTATCTGAGCCCTCCTGGAGGCTCTCGGCTTCTAATTAGCACCTGCAAAGCAAGGATGAGTTTTCCTGTAGCTCAGCTCAGCAATCCAGCCGAGTTTATTTACTTCCGCAACTCAAAGATCCAGCCAGGTGCACGCAAGCCTCAAAGAAAAGAAAACACACGTGGAGAGGGTGACCAAACCTTGTGACAAACCCAGGGAAAGGCGAGAAAGGAGAATCTTAACAGGAGCTGGGGAGGAGTAAAGGTCAGTCTAACCTCCAAGCAAGCAGCAGGTGGAGCAGGGTTTTATTCAAACACAGCTTGCGTGTGACAGCAGGGGCCTTCTGGGATTAAGCAGCTACTGGTAAGCTTTTCCATGAGCACAGATGTTTGGCTGAAGGTCACCTGCCTAAGCCTCAGCTTCTGGGCTCTGTTTCCACACCTCATTTAGCATGCTGCTTCACTGAGCCCAGGCCCCACTCCACGAGGCTCTCTGTGTACCTGCACCTCCTGCTTATGGCACTCAGCACCTTGCAGAGCTGCTGCCAAGGCACCAGATGCCAGCGAGGGGTGGGAGGGAGCAGCGTGTTCCCACAGACAAGGGAACACAAACAACACACAGGAACAGGAAGCAGCTCCAACAGATCTCCAAATATACCAGCTGAGCAGCTCTTGGAGGGGGGGGGGGAGGGGGAATAAGGCAAAACAACTCGACCCCATTACCAAATCCGGCAGCTCCGGGGATAGTCCTCGTTCCTCGATATGACCCCCATGGGCAGCACGAAGGGCTGTGACGCCGGAGCCTTGTCCTGGGCTGCCTGCTCTGCCCCCGCTGCAGTCTCTTCCCCCTCAGCACCTTCTCCTGCTTGGGGCTGTGCAGCAGGAGAGGAGGCAGCCTGCTGGGAGCGGTCTTCCTCCTCCTGCTGCTGCTGCTGCTCCTGCTCCTCCCGACGCACCTGCTCCTGGACCTCGAGGACGATGCGTGAGAGCTCACTGAAATCGTGAAGGTTCTCGACGTCAGGTAGCTGCAGGGGGTGTGCCAGGTCGATCTCCACAGTCTGCTGCCCAGCTGGGATGTTGGGATCTCCCTGGAGATGGGAAGAAACAGGGTGGCTGCAGGGCGGGATCCTCCTTCTTTGGAGTTCACCCTACTCTACACCCACAGAGTTGGCAACAAAAGACAGCAGATTTTGTTCACTGAACTCTCCACGTCACCCAGAAACAGGAATGCTGCATCTTGCAAGGATGGAAGAAGTCAGAACTGCACCTGCACTGCATCAGAACTCCCTGCAGAGGATGGAGCTTACTAGCCTGGCACCAGCAAAGAGCTGCTGCTGCTTGGTACCTGCTCCTCTGATGCACACAAGAGATCTCCATTATCTGCTACCTCATAAAGACAGAAAAGGGAGGGAGAGCCACGGAGCACCGTGGAAAAACTCTGCAGAGCAAGTTCTAGCTACACTGGCACATGTTCAGACCCACTGATGTCACCAACACCAACACCAGCTTTGGTGTTGCAGCACCTGATTACCTTCTCCATTCTCCTGTGGATCCACGGCATCAGTGAAAGAGTAATTTAACAAACAGCTGAGAGAAGGGAAAGCACACTCACGGTGATTTTAGTCCCCTTGGCTTTCCTTCCATGAAAGCTCAACATGACAATCTCCAGTCCGTGGCTCCCATACGTTCCCTTGAAGAGTCCTGGCTTGATGAGGTCGTCAGGGCTGCTCGGAGGGAGGTAGATGCGTCGATATGTTAAGCAGTTGCTGTGCAAAAGGAAAGGTCAGAGAGGTTGAAAGAGGACTTCCAGACACGAAGAACGTGTTTGCAGTCAGCTCCTCGAGACAGCCTCAGGTCATCACCACGCCAGAGGCAGGGTGCATGTTCCCAGCGTTACAAACACCTCCCTCCACATCCCTCTACTGGTTCTTGTTGGCACACCAGTGATGCTCCTCCAGGCCTCAGAAACACTCCCTGGCACTTCTATGGGACCTAAGGAGCAACGTCTATCTCAACAACTGCTACAACTCTGGAGTGACAGCCAAGACCTCCACCCCTCCCACAGCCAACAGAAAGGACCGTGCTTCCCCACAGCCCTGCACAGAGCCTGCAGAGGCAGAACGTGAGAAAAATGATGTTCCTTTGGCTGTGAAAGGTCTCCACAAGCACCTCGTTTTCAGAAGAAATGTTCTGATGTGGTCTGGTAGTTGTAGCAGCCTCAATACCTAGAAAGAGCTGGTGCCCTTACTCATATTGGCTGGTGTAGATGAACTTCATCAGGATGAGCTCCTGCATGTGCTCATGGAAAATGTCTTCCAGGGTGCGACCCCACTCTTCCCGCAGCCACGTCCGGAATTCCTGCAGGAAGACAGAGATATTTCAGCTGCAACAGGGACAGCACTGCAGCACAACTGTGCCACGTGGGTACCGCTCCCCAGCTGAGCACGGGGAGGGCACACGCTGATTATAGGTGGGGTTGGGAACAAGCACATGCTGCTGCAGAGCAGGCTTAGAAAAGCATTTAACAGTCACCACGGTGACTGCAGTAGCAGCAAAGCTCTGCACCATAAAGATATGCTTCCCTCCAAATAAATCCTGCGTGAACCAGTGTGACTGCTCAGAACAAAAGCTTAAGTGTCACCTGCTACTGCAGATCAGCACTGCCCTGATTTACCCTGCAGTAACCCATCTGTGTACCCAGAACAGCCCGCTCCTGGACCCTATCCTGCCACGTTAAACACTGAAGGGAAAGCTCCTGAAAAGCCCTGAGGATTTAAGGGGTTAAATCCTGCTCATTTAATACTGATGCATCTAAATCTGGAGGGTCCTTTGAAAATAAAAATCTCCCAAAGTCCCTCCACACCAGCTCTGACAAGTTAATACCCTCACACGAGTTGGTGTAAGCTGCTAGCGTGCTGAGATAGCAGCCTACCAAGTGACATTCCCAACCTGCTTTATCTTCTCCAGCCAGATCCCCCAATTACCATAATGCCACGCATCCTTAACGCGCTGCTTTGAAAGCATTAAAGCATTTCTCATCTGCTGCAGAACCAGAAAACACTTAATGAAACCTTTCACCCAGCTGCTTCCTATTAGCAGACAGACATCTTAAGGCACACGTAGGAAGCAAGACCTGATCCTTTGCTGTCATGCTGAGCGAGCTGGGCTCCGGGCAGCAATGCCACTACCTGGAGCAGCTACAGGATGAACCGTTTCCATCCTGACAGTCACACCTGCATCGTGGAGCAGCAATCTGCCTCACTGGGTATTCCTTACACAGTCACAAATGGAGCTTTAATCCCTCAACAAAGACAACAAGCAGTAGAAAGGTGCCCCGCTGACAGGCTGGTATTCTAATGCAGCTGCTACTCAACATTAGGGCTGCGACTGAAGGATCTTCATTACACAGACAGCAGTGGTGCAGGGAGCAATGTCTGCTGGGCGTGGCATGGCGTGCAGTGCACGCTGCTGCCTCTCTTCAGGCAGCCCCGCTACCAAATGGGACCAGCACCACAGCTCAGGTGCTCAGGATCACACAGCACCTTGCTTGGAAACTGTCTAAAGCTCTGCTTTGTTCATGGATGGGATGGACAGCCAGCCTGCTGCGCACTGAGGCAGGGCCAGGTGCCCACCCCACGATCCTGCAGGTCCACTTTACATTTTGATTCAAGTGAGGATCAATTCCAAGCTCTCAAGGAAAGATCAGAGCACAGCAGCCTCGGGCTACCAGCTTGTGCTTTCAAGTAGGCTCAGATACACAGATCTCGATATTAGCTTAGATAAGGCAGCAGTGCCTTTATCTTCTCCTTATCTTCAGAGAAGGCACACACAACAGCCTTGAGCTTGGCCAAGCTTACCTCCTGCCGTCCCCCTGACATCCGGTGGTGATCTGTCTGGTTGCATTTGGTGGAGAACTCGTCCTTCTTCACAATCTGCAGTTACCATGGGGGACAATTGAACAGGTTACAGACCTGATGAGAGATGCCTGGGATGACCTCACTACGACTGCTCAGAGTTAATGCTTTGCACAACAAGCGTTACTGAATTAGGCACGGGACAGAGATCATTAAGAGATACTCAACGCATCAGCTACGGGATAGAGAACTAAAAGCCACAGAAACCCAATGCATTCTAATGAAAGATCTTCTCATGCTGCCTCTCTGTTTGAGGTAGCAGCCCCTCAAGAAGCTTTTCAAAGCACTCAGATGAATGGATGATGCTAAGTTGCCTTCCTACAGCCTCATTTAGCACTGGAAAAGCAAGCAGGTCTATGTGCTTGTGTGGATGGATGCATCCAGCACTGAGCAAGGCTGCTTCATGTATCCTCTATCTCAGCCTGGACACAATGGTGTTCCCACCCTGCTCCAGGAAAACTGGACAAATCCTCTGTGCAGGGAAGAAGTGGACAAATCCTCTGTGCAGGGAGCAGCACACACAACTTTTAAGACATAACAACATAACGAGGGTAAAGCTGGCATCCATCCCAGGGCCACATCACATTTTCAAAAACCTTTTTTTTTTTTGTTGAACCTACTTCTACAGCCAAGCTGCACTGACACGTACACACATCACCCCTAGGACTCACACTGTTGCAAACATTAGAGGAGCTCACCTGGATGTGGCCATTATGAGGTCCCTTATGGCCATACATACACTCGACCGTGGCAGATTTCCTCTCCATGAGATGGATCCTGAAGAGAGGTTTGAATCTCATCGGGTCATCAACGTGAGGGTCGTGAGGTGGCAAGTACATCCACCCAATGATGAACAGACCATCCACCTGCAGAGGGATGGGAAACACAGCACACAGCATCAGCCTTGCCCACGTCCTGCGGAGTTCATGGCAAACAGCTCTGGGGCTGATCCTATAGCAGGGCAAGAGCTGCAGAACAGCTTGCTGCGTTTCCAAACTGCTTTCCAGCAATTAAAGCAGACCATATGCACTCGCAGCACACCCCTGGTGAAGAGGGAGAGGGTTTCTTTATGAGGTTTTTCTGCACCACCGGAAAATCATCAGGCTTTTATTGTTGCAAAGGACTTTGCGACGGATGCTCGGTGCACAGGATCCAGAGGGAGAGACCACACAGCAAGTCAAGCTCTAATTAGTTTGAGAGCTCCTGCTGGCAGATTCTCAGAGTTCTGCTTCTCGTGATTATCTGCTCCTCTTGGATGAGGAATTACTTGGCTCTGTTACTCACAGGCAGCACAGGAAGCAACAATCCCCTCATCGGAGAAGTACAAGTGCCAGCTCTCCCCCTGCACGCACAAAAAATCCTTCCCTTCCAGCCCCACAATTCCAGAGAAAGGATATTTTTCTGAACAGGGATTTGAGAGGAAAGCAGAGTAGTGCCACGGGGCCACGTTTGTTTTTGTAAGGTCATGACATCGTGAGAGCACCTGGATGTACTCTGATATCAGTTCATGCAATACAACACTGCAGAAGGACAGAGCAGCACTGGCCCTGCTCATTTGTTACAGGTCAGCCGGCCACCTATTGCACCCTGGTGCAAAGAATAAGGGCTCTGGCAAGCTTCTTGCCCTGTCTCAGTAATACAGCATCAAGGTTGTTCATTAACTTATCTCCCCAGCAGCACGAGAGCGGGCAGGCTCCAGCAGTCTTGCATCAGTAAAGGATGGCAAAGTACAGAAAGGTGCACAAACACCAGGGCAAAACCCTTTGCTAAACGTTCAGATGCAGGCAAAGGTTAAACACTAGTACTAAAGTCTCTGCAGTATCAAAGCACAAAGCTCCCGTGCCAGCTACCAGAACATCAGCAACAGACTCTCGATGAAGCCTTGCCCTAAAACACCCCTCACATCTTGCTGTGTGTTCCTGCAGCTGAAAAACCATCTGGAAAAGGATGGTGATGACTGAACGATCCAAGGAGCAATCCGGGTGCTCCAGCACTGGCTGTTTAGAGTTCTCAGCACCACACAGGTGGCAAAGGGGCATTAAAAGGCTCTGTTCAGTCACCCACCACAGCCCCCAGGACGAGGTACTCACCACCACGTTCAGCAGTCCCCCGTAGGGCCCAATGTCTGGCTGCCACAGCCCCAGGATGTGTCGGTATCGGTGCAGCACTGGGGAACAGTGAGACACTGAGGTGAGCATTACTGAGGAACTGGAATTCGGGCGGGGGGAAAGAATGAAAAAAAGGAATAAAAGTCTACCACCAAACTGCACACCACGCTGACCAATGCCACCCACAACAGTGCTATAGGGAAGTGGTTGCACCCAACCACAGCGAGGCAGTTCTGAGGCCTCCCATGAGTTCACGAGGATTTGGCTCGTCCTCTGAAGCTCTGCTGCACTGCAGGGGCAGGAGTTTGTTCCCAGGACCTTACACAGAGTGGGAGACCTCTGCAACGCGGCCCTGTTGGTGCAAATCACACAACATATCCAGAACTAAAAACAAATCAAGGATCCGCCACCTCCAGCTACTGAAAACACACCTGATGCCTCACACTGCAAAGCAACAGAAAATAAAGACACGAAGGCAGTAAAGAATAGGGGAATTTGGGTGTCTTGGATGTATTTCCCCTCCTGGCAGAGACGAAGCTGCCCCCAGAGTTAAGCATCCTTCTTCAAAGCAGCCAATAAACAGCGGGGCAAAGCGCACAGACCATGCCAGCTCAGGAGCTGCACAACTCGAAGCAAGCTGCTACATCTCAGCAGTGCCCACAAGCTGCTGCCCAGCCCCTCACACAGCCTGCTGCAGCACAGGCAGCTTCTGCTCCTCGTCTCAGAGTTGGCTGCACTTTCGACCACGCCAAAATGAAAGGGCAAACACGAAAACTCCGTGCCCCCTCTCCCAGAGATGCTTTCTGTCTCTACACCTTTCAGACACGACCAATAACCTCCACGTGACACACACACAGTGCAGCACCTGGTGTGGGAACAACAGGACACGGGTTATTTCGAGGGCTCTTGTCTCACAGGGATGCTCCTGGCCAGCTTGGAAAGCCACAACTTGCAAACCAGTGTGAACGAGCGACGGCTTTTGTTTCACTTGAAGAACTGAGTTTCGGTGCAGCTTTGTTCCTTTAAGCAGTTGGGACAGGGAAGACTGTCGGGGTGTTTTTAGTACAGCAAAGCACAGAACTTCACAGTGGGTGAGAACAGCACAGAGCTGCAGCCAGCTGGACCAGAGGAGCCTTTTCCCAGCACCGAATTTGGGACTGATGTTGTGCTTTCACTCAGCGGAGTGCAGCGCAAACAGCACCGAGGTGAGCAAGCAAACCACACTCCCCGTCTGCTCGTCTCACTGCTGTAATTATGTGTTAATGAACGCTATGTGCATAAGCCATTTCACCTGCCGCCATCTGCCCTCCTCACCCTGTCTGCCATGGAGCTGACAAAACCCAGGTTTTATTACCAGGACAAAAAACTTGATGCTGAGCTACCCAAGAGCGAGGAGGGTTTCTTTCCTCCTCCACCTCCTCCTGCTCTTTCAGGCTCACAGCAAAACCTTAACTCCCTTTTCCAGGCCTGGGGGAGATCGCTTTTCCCTTCTACTAAGTCTCAGGGTCACAGCTAAACCCACTGCTGAGTTCCAGCCTTGGCCTCCCCGTGGCAGGAGGTAGATGGATCTGACAGCTGCTTCCCTCCCTGCTCCTCAGAACACAGCAGCACTCGGGCCCCTCTCCAAGCCTCGCTTTCCTCTGCTACGTGTGAGACCTCCAATTCTTCCCAGCCCTGAAGAAGCCTCTCGCCTATCCAAACTTCTGAGCCCACGTGCTGCCAAGTGGAACAAGAAATACACCCACGGGAGGCTTCAGCAGCACTCCTGCCTGGATGGGCCATTACCCACGCTGCCACTCACAGCCCTGCAAGCCCTTCAGATGGAAAAGCAGCTTGGAACAAGCTGGGGAAGGGCTCGGGCAGGCAGGGAATGCCCCAGCTCCCATTACACAAGCTGCCTGGGAAAGGTCCAATGCCTGTGCTCTATGCCTGGGTGACAGGACACACAGGACAAGGAGTGACCCTGAGCAATTCACAGCAATTGAAGCAGGTGCAGCAGAGCTGGCACACCACATCAGTGTGGGAAGGCACTCACAACCCCAGAACAGGTTATTAAATTAGGAGCACAGCAGATGCGTTCATACAGCTCTGTTTTAGCCAAATCCCATTACACTGCCTGCGTCTGCTTTGAGGACAAAAAGGCAGAAACAAACGCAGAAACCCAACACGAGAGCTTTCAGAGAGACCTGCAGCCCTTAAAGTTCAACTGTACCACTTTGGAAGGGACCTGGAGCTCCTTCAGCCTCTGAGGACAAAGCAAGATGCCTACAGCCAAACTGAGCTGGAAAACGTCAGCAGCCCTCAGCCAGTGAAACGATCAAAGTATCTGCTACGTGAGCTGAAAACCTGGAGATCTGAGCTGACCTGGCTCATGCTGTATAAGTTAGGGAGCAGACAGGTGCCATCCTGGTAATGAAGGCTTAACAACAGGGAGGGGAAACAAGCAGTGGCATCGTAAACCACACTGCCCGATCTCCAAGTGACATGCCGTGCCCCCACAGAAAACAGGCTCGAGACTTCAGATGTTTGGGGCTGCAGCTGAAGAACCCACACCTGAGGGAACAGCACAAAACGCCATTTCAGAGCCTCCACAAACAGCTTGTTCAAGGCAGGCACCCAGACAGCAACCTACAGGAGCTAAAACTCCTCTGCTGTGGCTCACACCGAAGACACTGCCACCACGGCCTGCTGTATGGATCTCTGCATGGCCCTGGGTGTGGAAGCACTCGTGAATTAGTGACCTGAGTGTGCAAAGACCCTAATTCCCCTTCCCCTAAGGAGGGCGAGGGACAGCTCGATGCTCCTTCCAGACACCAAGCAGCACAGGCTTCCCTCGCTGGCTCCACGTGATCAGCACTCCCCTCAGTGCCTGCAGAAGGCTGAGCATCAGAGCTGAAGCATTCTGCTGTTCTTCCCTCGATATTTCAAAGCACTTCAACTCAAAACCAACCCAGCAGCCCTTACACCCACTGCCACATCTATTCTGAAGGCTCAGGCTACAAGACCTCCTCGTGATGCCCTCCACACTGCCCCAGGATCCACCCCAAAACCGCCTGCTCAAAGCAACGTCACACTCCATGCAGCGCCTCGTGTGTGCTCAGTGCAGGAAGCATCGACCAGCGGGGTACGTACGGCAGGTGTAAACATCTCTGTACTCCATGTGCTCGTAGTCGGGAAGGATTTTCATAAAACGCCCCGACTTCACCCGTGGGTTTATACCTGAACAGACACAGCAGGGTAAGTGCCAGAGAACTCGGCTCCACCGTCACCTTTGGATGGACCAGATCCCTCCTGATTTCACTTCCAGCACCCATCTGTGCTCTGCAATTGGGTCCCTCGGGCACAGCCAGCTGGCAGGGTTGGTGGCACAGGACGGGGCAACGTTCAGCATTTCCCACAGTTGCATTTACAAATAGCATCCAGGGATGTGAATTGGAGCCCTCAAATCTATGTTGTGACAGCAACGGGCATCACTGCACCCAGTAACTGTAGGGAAGGCAGCCCCACTCTTGGGTTAGCACTGCTCTCTAACACTGGACCTCAGTTCCCAGTTTCCTACACTACTTCCTACAGAAGCACATTCAGTGCACAGAAAAGCTTTGGTGAATTCCACCAGCAGCTCCACATTAACTCTTCTCTTACAGGATGGCAGTGAAAATGGGGTCACACCACCAGGAAACTGTTCCAAACCCAATAATTTTGGTTAAATCTGAACAGGAGAGCTAGGACAGCACACCCTCTGAAGCCAGAGAAGGCTGCCAAGCACCCTGACCACTGCTTGGCCAATCCTGGCCAGCAGTCAGGTTAAGATTGCTGAATGGATAAAGGCACAGTCCTTCCTCAGGAAGGCAGAGGTAGTCCTCACACGTTGGGTGCAATGGATGCTGTGGATGCAGAAACTACCACGGTGCAAAGGAAGACTGGCAGAATAGTTGCTGATTTCATAGCCCTCAACAGACCTGTCTCATAAGTCTTATCAGACTCTGGAAACCTGCAGAATGGTAAGAAAGCCCCCAGTGCTCACCGTGTCTCCGAGGGCTGGCTCAGCATCACCAGCCCTCCCACCCAGACAAGCTTAGTGCTTCCATTTCACGTGCACTAACAGAGGCAGTGGGTGATGAAGTAAGTGAGGATGTTCAGCAAGTCTAACACATGGAATTAAAACCCAGAAGCTCTTCCTTTTCAGCATGAAGATCAGTGCTTGAGGTAAGCACTGTTTCAGGGCTCAGCAAACAAAGCAGATGCAGAAGTTGAGCTGTTTTTTGGCTCTGCAAACCCTAGAGAGACCTCTCATGACTGCAGCTTGGGACAGTTACTGCTTTTGCTGTAGAACACACGGCCTTATCAGAACAGCCAAAAGCTGCAGCTCAGGTGCCATTGGTTAAATCTTGCTCTTTATATAGGACCTTTATAAGGACCATGAACCCTAACAAAATGTGTGGTGGTGGAACACGGCCTGACAGTGCTGCTACAGGGGCTCCTGGAGGCTGAGCAAAGCTCTCAGGGTAACCCTGCAGCTTCTGACTGCAAAGGGCAAGATGTGGTGACAGGGAGACAGCCTCACATGGATCCCTGCTTCTATTTGGGCCGCAGCCTATCCTGTTTTCTCCTCTCTGACACCCCCCAAAACAGGAGACAGCAGATGTGTCTTCTGCAAGGCAGGTGCACACTGAATCTGAGGTCCCACTGCTGCAGCCATCCCTAAAACAGACTGGCACCTGAGCAGAGGCCAGCCCTGCCATGTCATCCTCCTCCAGGAGCAGCCCAGAGGACTCCACTGACAGCTCTATTCCACTGCCAGCATAGAATGACATCCTTTCACCTTAATCACTTTGTGGTCCCGGCAGCCTCTACCTAGAGAAAATAACAGTTAATTCCTCAGCAAGATCTGAACAGGGTAAAACAAATGGGAAAAGATGAGAAACCTTCACTAAGCTCCTTCAGAAACTTAAATTCTGTGCCTTTTTCTACCAGAGGATTGGAGGACAGATGTCCCAGTTCTTTCTACCTGCCTAGCATGAAATAAAACCCCAAACGTGTCAGCTTCACAGATACCTCTGCCATTAGAAAGTGAGTCTGAATAACTCTGACTGCGAAAGCACAATAAATATTCAACGTGTATATGCTTTCAAAGTTGGCACGAAGCACAGGATCTGCAGCAGCTCCATCACTTACGTTTGGCATACACATCCCGGCAGGACACGCCCGTGATCTCCAACTTCCGCAGGTTCTCACACACACCGTACTCTGCAACGACACAGATAACAACAACAGCATCAGCACTGAGGCCTTTGCTATGCAGGTATCCTGAAAATGAGGTGCACTCTTGCAAGCTGGGCTGTTAATCTGAGGATCTTCCTGCTCTTCTGCAGAGAAAATGAAAAACTGGAGGTAATTTCATTGCAGTTTGGGGATCCAGCACTTTCCAAGCGATGCCTGCAACAAACACACAGATAGAGAGGCTGACATCTACACTGCAAAGGGTGTGGAATGCGAGAGACGTCCTCATTACAGCTCCCAGTGCATGCCCGTTCAGATCAAATCATGATAGTGAGTAGTAATTATTTACTCCCACTGAGCCACCCAACAGATAAAACTGCTTATTAGGATCTGAAGAAAAGGTCAAAGACTTTAAAAAAAGAATGAAACGGAGACATAAAACAGACATCAGCATGTACAAATATGGTTACGCTTGAAAGAGGATGAGATGGAGACGGGGCTGCTGTACGCCCAAATGCCTTTGATTGCTCACAGAGCACCCTGAAAACAAAGCAAGCCGGAGATCTTAGAGGCAGCTTTGAAGAAGAAAAGGAAATCATCACATTTTGTTTGCAGGAAGTCAACGCCGAACTTCTAAGAAAGTCTAAAAGGAGAAAATGAAAGCAAGCACTAACGAGAAATCCTTAGGAGAACAGAGGGAGGAAATGAGAGGAGGGAGATCCCAAAAAACCAGCAGCAGCAACAAGCATGCTGCTGCAGCCGTCCTGCTAGATCTCAGTGTGGAAAGCTATCCTCCTTGCCATCAAAGACCTCCACGCTGCAGATCTAACACAGCTTCCCCTGGCCACGCCAAACCCCAGGGCTGCCAAGTAGCACTGCCTGATGGAGCTAACCTGCTGCTAACAGAGCCCATTTGTCATGCAGGAGAAAAGCAGAAGCCTGAATGAATCCAACGTCGTTCGGGCACTTGTGGCACACATACATGATGATAAAGCAACCACAAAGCTTACTGTCAGCCTGCCTGGGGAACGCACTGCATTATAGCTTTGGGTAAACAGCAGGTTCAATCGAGGTAAGAGTGGGCAGGAGGTACGAAGGCACTGCCCTTCATTAGAAGATGCAGAAGCCCGTGGCAAAAATCCTGCTGACTTCCACAGTAAAAGCCAGAGGAAGCTCTATGCATCAAACACGAGGTGGGATGAGGAAGCACAATTAGAGAGCAGACAGATGAGCTCGCAGGGATGCACACCCAGCCCAGCACAAACAAGCTACACAGTGCTGGGCTGCAGCCAGCCGACACCGCACAGCCCAACTGCTCATCTGTGAAACCAGAGCTGAGCTGGAAGCCTGACACTGAGCACCCTGCAGCCATCCCAGGGCTGCCCCTCCTGCCAGGCTCCAGGCTGTGTGCACAAGTGGGTTTGTGCCCAGCAGCTACACCAAAGGGGTGCAGGGAACGGTATGTTTCCTCAGCTGACCAGAAAGAGGCTCTGCAAGATGACAGAAGCAGGGTGGTTATGCCTGCTGTTTGCAAACTGCACGCTCCTTCCACGTAAACAAATATTCACCCGGCCACAGCATCAGCAGGATGCAGGCTTTGTGCAGCAGGCATTGCAGCTAGGCTACGTTCAGCCTCCTTGAAGATATTCATACTGCATCAGAAAGGGAGGAGACACGCAGAGGATCCTGCCCAAATTGCACTTCTCCACGCTGCCAACAGTGATAGCAGCACTGTGACATCCTGCCCTCCTCCAGAAGCCCTCATTTCTCCCCGAGCATCCACTAACCACTCTGCCAAGTGCAGCCCCAGGACAGAGTGCCCAGCCAACCCCCCAGACTGATGGCTTTGCTCTGCTGAGTGCATCACTTCTGACTCAGGAGCTGCATCCACCATGATACCTGCTCAAGGAGAAGAAATCCCTTGGCTCCCAGTGCACACAAAAATCCTGAAGATCACAAGCAAGAAAGCTGCTCCTTTCTTTGAACTCAAAAGATAAGAGGGACATTAAATTTATAGTAAACAGAGCTTTGAGAGAGTACTCAGTGAGGAACAGAAAGCCTTTTTCCTAGAAGCTTCCTGAGAAACCCCACTGTTCTGCAGTTAAGTCCATTCTAAGGGAACCTATCTCAGTGCCGTAGCTCACTGAGCCAAGCTCCTCAAGGAGTTAACAGCCCCAGAAATGCAGGCAGTTGGAAATAATCCTGCTTCAGAAGTAAGGATGGAAATTGGTTTAGAAGCTCTTCCCTTGACCAGCTGCAAAGTCTGTTTCATTAGGTTTAGAATGAGTGCTTGGAAAACATGCCAAGCACGGTGACACGGTGCTGTTTCCATGGCCACACGCACCGGAATCGAAAGGACTTGGGAAGGTATAATGAATCCCACTAAGCTTGTTGGATTCTTTCAGACACCATGAGCACAGGAGATTCTCAGGTCAGCACCACTGAAGTACCAGGAGGACTGAACTGGAACCAGCTTCTTGTTTCCAATCGCTTCTCCCCGCAGAAGTGACCACCAGGCAGAAGGAGCTGCGATCCGCAATGAGCGAGGGCATCCGTGGAAACCCTGAAGCAAGAAGATGGGTGGCTTCACACCTGCAACCTGCAAACACACCTGAGGAAGGCCCCTGAAGAACGGCCACTTCAGACAGCACCTGGACCAACAGCACGCTTAGATATGGAAAAGCCACCACAGTCCACCAAAGAAGCACTCTGTACCGTTCTGCAGCATCTCAGTTTAGGGCCCTGTGACGTATTAAAACCACATTCTTGTTTACTAAGGCGACGTACTTCAGGAAACAGCTCCCACAGTGTGAGCATGAACTCCCCAGAGCCCCACTGGAGCTGAATTCCACACCCACTGAGCACACACACAGCACACCTCCACGCTCCTCCCTAGGAAAGCCCTCCGAGCCTTGCTCAAGGTGAGCATCCTCAGCACCTCAGCTGACACTAATGAGGGTTGCTGTGACAACCCAAAGCCTTTTCAGGCACGTTCTGCTGTGCCTGCTCTGCCTTAAGGTGAAAGTTGTGGCCTATCCAGTGCTAATCAAGGTAGGTCAAGCCACGAGCAACGGTGCTTTAATTCAGCTCCCGCTGCAGAGATCAGCAATCTCCTATTTATAGAAAACACGAAGGCAACTGCAATCCCCTTCTTGCCAAAGAAGCATTTCAAAGACATCGTTTATCCCAAACAGTTGGGATGATAAAAGGACAGCAGCGTTACACAACCACTTCTGGTTAAGCCCTGCACTCTCCCAATGGACAACCAGCAGGAGAAGCCACCCCTGCACTTTCAGGACAGGGCTTTCTTATCCCAAACAGTTTTACATACAGGACTGCCATGAAGTCAAAGTTTAGTGGTTAATTCCTCAGGAGTACAGCTCTGGGACGTCACCCATAGGATTCAGAGTGAACAAGCCACCAATATAATGGGCTACGACTGGAGGGGCACACATACCCTCGCTCTATTTCCAGGACTTGCAGCTTTCCCCACAGGACACAAATATATTCAGCACTGCAGCACTACCACAGTGACAATCACTTCATGCTCACGTGCACATGAAAGCCCAAACGGAGAGCAGCTCAGAGAACCGTGATGGGTTAAAAGGCCACAGGAACAGTTCCACAAACGTCCAGTTTCCAGGCAGGAACCTGACCCTTACCTGTGCCACACATCGTGCCTTTGGTACCAGAATTAGCTCCAGCAAACCTGCAGCCCACCAGTGCGCACTCTGAGCACAGCTGGGACTGACACGTCAGAAGGAACACGGGAAGCAGCGTTGGGAAAGAGAAATCTGGTTTGAAGCACCTCTCACCTTGCAGCTAGGGAAGGGTCCTGGGACAGAATCCAACTGCAAAGCACTCCCTTCCCACCTAACGAGCCACACAAAGCCCAGCACCTCCTTAATTTTTGGGTAAGCTTTTAAACACTGCTTCATCCACCGCACAGGAAACCCCAGGAGCGCTCATGAACGTAATCAACACATTTTCCTATCACAGTTTCAGTGCTAGGCAGCACTGGACTTCAAAATCCCACGTGAGCGTTTTGCCAATGTAATACAACCTATCAAAATAACACAGGCGCTACTGGTGAAGTTTTGGAGCCCCGTGACACACACAGACCTGCACAGGGACTCTCTGTTTCCACGGGGAAAGAATGGATGTTATTTGATTCGTCTGTCGCCAAGAGACAGCGTTAAGTTCTTGGGATCGCTCCCTGCTGAGCGGAGAAAGAAGAATGCTTCGGTGTACGGTTTCCAGGCACAGCCTTTGTACCGTCCAAGGGTTCTTGGATGGCGTTAACAACAGGGGACAGACAGACAGACAGACACACGGACTGATACCAGGGAAAGCTGAGGAGCAAAACCGCACTCCTGGGCCACAGCAGCACAGCGCAAGGCCTCGGCGCTCCCGCAGCACAGAGCCCGTGCGCAGACAGCCCCAGCGCGGTGCTCCCCGTCACCCGCAGACCCCCACGGACCCGCTCTCCCCACCGCCTGAACTCGCGTGGGTACCTCCTCCACAGCCCGACGGACCCCCGGTCCCCCCCCACCCCGGGCGGGCGTTACCTTCGCGGCAGCGCCGCCTCCAGATGGTGTCGGTGCGGAGGATGCGGCGGAAGGTGGTGCAGACTCTGGCCAGGCTGGGCAGGTCGGTGCCGGGCAGAGAGCCGAAGATCTGCACCAGCAGCTCCGGGGGCAGCTCCAGGAGGGACATCGGGGCCCGCCCGCTCGGGCCCACCTCGGCGGGGTGCGGGGCGGGCCCGGCGCACTCGATGCGCTCCATCACTTCGTCGTCGTCAACGGAATCGCCCCCGCCGCCGCCTCCCGCCTCCTCGGGGTCCGTGTCGGTGTCGGGCTCGCTGTCCCCGCCGCCGCCCCGCCGTTGTTCCCGTGCCGCCCCGCGCCGGCGGCAGCCCCGGGCCGGGCCCACCCCGCACAGCCGTGCGCACACCGCCATGGCCGCCGCCGGTCTGCGCCGCGGGGCGGGGCGCGGCGCGGCGCGGCGCCGCAGGACCCGCCCACCGCCGAGCGCGGCCAATCGGAGCGGCTTTCTCTGCTTGGCCACGCCCCCTCGTCGCCTAACGGACCTGCCGCCGCCGCCGTGCCGCGGGGGCCGCCGGGGCGGGCTGTGAGGTGTCCGTCACAGATCCCTCCGCACTGCTGTGCTGCGGGGGGCGAGAAAATGATTCCTCTCCCTCATAACGAGAGGAAAAAAAAATAAATAAACCAAAACAGAGGAATCCCGATTTGCCCCGTGTGAGGATCGAACTCACGACCTTCAGATTATGAGACTGACGCGCTACCTACTGCGCTAACGAGGCTCCTCGAAACACCGAGCTCTGTAATGGGTCCTTGTCCTTCTGCTTCTGACGCCTCTCACTCCCGAGGATCCCTCTTTTCCTGCAAGGGGAAGCTGGACATCTCTGCAGATCGTTCTGTTTTGCCGTGCTGTTGTGCAGAACAGCCGCATCCCGAGCCCTTGGCTGTGCTGAACACCCTCGTGCTCACAGGAGTGGCTGTGAGAGCCGCACCGGCAGGCCTGCAAGGAAATTAAGCCGTTTCCAGATGATTACAAAAATTAAATCAAGCCTCTCTTGCCTCCCTGCCCTGAAGGGTCTCAGTTCAGCTGGGATTTTTGCAATCAAGTGAGCTCTGCATTCACTGAAGCATTTGGCAGAAGAGGTCCCCGCGATGCCCTGAATCCTAACAGCGGTCACCCTGTGCGAGAGGCTCAGAGGAGCTGTCACCATGACAGCCTGACTGCAGATCCGTAAATTGGACAGCAGACCTCTAATTGATGCCCAAAGTCTCAAAGTTTGCCCACGAGCATTGCTGCAAGGAGCCTGTCTGCCTGCGGCCTGACCGCCGGCACGAAACGAGGAGGAACGTTGGACATGGGGCGACAAATGCTGCCCCGAGATGGAGAGTCACCTCCAGCCACAGCTGCTTGGAAACACGGCCGGAGCTGCTTTCCACCTGTGCTGATCCTCGTGGGTTTTTCCTTTCCCGCTGCAGGCAGCCCGTTGCTCAAACTTTCTGCCAGGTCTGCTCGGGAAGTGACGGATTCACGTGCAAACGAAACAGAAGATGTCCTTGATGACATTGCCTGAAGCAGAAACTCAGCAGTCTACAGCACACGCGGCTTTCCTCCCTGCTTCTTTTCCTCTTTTGGATTTTCTATTTTTATCGGGAATGTATTCTCTCTCCTCTCCATCTGAACGCTCCCTCTGTGCCTCGCTGCCTCCTCTCCCTTCCCCACACCTACACGCTCCGTACACTTATCCCACAGCTCCGTGGGCTCTGTCTCCTCCATCCCTCCGAGATTGCTTTCCCTCTGACCCGCTGACCCCTTTCCCATGGCAAACCCACGCCAACTCCTACGGCACTCCATTGCCCACACCCATTCCCTCCGGATTTGGAGGGGGAAGCAGAGGTCTTCAGGGCGGAGAGCTGCTGCAGAGTGGGCTGCTTCGATCTGAGCACAGCTTAAAACTTCAGCATTTACCTCTGGCACCTCCTCCTCTGTGTCACCGAATCCATTATTTGAATTCACCAGCTTTATTTGTTACCGGAGGGAATACAGCAGAAGTGCGTTATCATCATCTCACATCTGCTGGCACCACCAGGCATCCGAGCGCCCTTCTTGGTAAACAACAGCAGAACAAGAGCCCGCAGCTCCCTGGCACTGCTGCTCCAGGCGGGCAGCTCGCAGACCTGGGCTCTCAGACAGGATGTACAAGAGGGAAAAGTCATTGTTCCATTCCTCTTCAGCAATTAAGGAGCTGATGCGGCTCTCTCTGCAGTCAATTAGAGCCCTCACGCTCGCTCTGAAGGGCTTTGGATTGGTCCCAGAGTCAGCGTCCTCATTTTCTGTAATCCTGAAGCATTTGTGCCTTCCCAGCCTCCGAGCAGGCTGTGCCAGCTGATGGCATACGCAGCCCATTATAACCTGATCAGCTCGGAGAGAATTATTTCTTTTCCATTTGGCAATGGGAAACGGTGGCAAGACAGGCCGAGACAGACGAACAAATCCTGTTTGCAACACAGGAGGATATTTGCAGCGTGCTTATCTGGCATGAGCCCGCCGTGGGATTTCTGCTTTGTAATAAGCATCCTTGCAGGAAGGGAGAGGGGATATCTCAATGGAAAGACCAAAGAATTCTGCTTCATTTGTTCGTGATGTAAATATTTTTTTTTGCCTCCCAGATATTATTTCCTCGCATTTTTAAGCTGGAACATAGGTTTTCTTGTCCTGATTTTAGAATTCCCCATCTTCTCCCTTTCTGTCTGGGCTCTGATCGCATCAGGATTGCAGGACAAGCTGAACTGCGCGGCTGTTCCGGGAAGATCCAGAGCAGTGCAGAAAATGCTGATGGCAATGACTCAGGAACTGCACTGCATCCTCCTGCTTTCGAGCTCAGAGCTCTGCCCTCTCTTTATGAACATGGTATTTCTTCGGCAAGCTGTCCTTGTAACGAAGCATTATTCGATCTAATGCCCAGCTGAGGCCACGAGTGCCTGCAGACAGCAAAAATTCTGTGGCACTTTTACAACAAGCAGTTGTTGTTCTCTCTGCTTTGGCCACGGTTCAGCCTGAACGGTTTCACTGCTCCCAACACTTGTAGCAGCTCCGTTCTCAGAAGCATTATCTGAGGATGGGACACGGGACGGGCAGTCAGGTGTTCAGTGCTATTATGAGATCAGCTGCTGAGCAGTGATTGTGCAATTGTTGGCAGCTGAACCTCTGCATGCTCCAGTTTCCCGTGATGTAAATAAAGAGGATGTTTACTGAAGCCACGGGCTACGTAGCACTCAGTTAATTGAAAACGTGTGGAGTTCCTTTAATTCTAGGTGTCCTAAACAGCAGTGGAAGGTTTTGCTGCGTGCTGTATCATTCTGCATGTTCCCAGCTATTCTTCCTGCCCTCTCACTGTCAGTCAGGAGGTTGTGGATATTAACAAGTGAAAGGCACTGCAGAAACATAAGTTACTGTTGCTTCCACCAACTGACTGCGTTCCCTTGTGAAACCAACGGCTCCCACTGAACATTTGATCCTGAAGCCAAGAAATGCTTGCTGGAACAGCAGCAGCAGCAGTAACTGATGTCAGGGTATGGCAAATGGCAATGACATCGTGGGCAGTACTTGCAGGGGAACGCAGTGAGTTTTTAGCTCAGTACTCCAGGAAAATGCTTTTGCAATGGCAATCCATAGGCCTATATATTAGTTTGGGTTTTCCTTCGAAAAGAAAAGCATCTGGCTAATAATCTCAGAAGTGCCATATTCCAAAAGCCTTGTGAAATACGTGGTCAGATGGAAGCAGCATCAGTGCTCCCACAAAGGAATAGGAGCATCTGTTTTTAAACCTCAGAGAGAAACCACACAGGAAAATGGTCTGCCAGTGGTTTCTGCAGTTTCACATTTCTAAAGTTACACTTCTACAGCCCCGCGAAGGAGAGAGATTGTGTCATTCTCATCACTTCTTGCTGGAGTTCTTCTACATTAGAAGGTGACTTCCACGGAGAAACCTGAAGGTTAAGGGTTTTGAATAGTCACCATCTTAGGAAAAAAATTAAGATTAAAACTTCTCGGAGGAGTTACTTTAAGTCATCGCAAACAATTCAGTTCCATCCAGTGCTGCCTGACCATCTCCCATGGCAGCTGGGTAATGGCTGCACACTGCATTCAACAAAGTCTCACGCTAACCTTTAGCTGAGCTACATCAACAAGCACAATTAATGAGAAAATAACTGAGGGAAGGTATTTTGATTCGGGTGAGAATTCGAGTTAGATCACGGCGTCCTTGCTTTTATTTTGTGACTTTTTTTTTTCCTCATCCATATGCCCGGTGAATTTAATACTTCTGACAGCTGCTGCGTTAATAGCCCTGGACGTTCAAGTGCTGTCTTCCAGAAGGGTACAGCACTGCAGGGAAATCGCTCCATCTGAGCACTGTAAGAAACCTTTTCAGTACAGTTTTGCTAGACAAACGAGGGGATGCTTTCCGATCCTGATCGTCAGCTCACAATTCACATCGGTTGCGAGGCAGCTAAAATGGAAACTCCGTTTTCTCTGGGGCTAAGGGGACGTGGGAGTTTTTCCCCAGGGAAGCACTGTAAATATCAGCTGGGGTTCAGAGAGTGAGTCACAGCTCATAGAGGCTTTTTAGCAACAGGGCAAAAAAAAAAAAAACAAAAGAAGGAAAACAAAGCAAACAAATAAGCAAATAGAAAAAGCCAACGGCCTGCTGGAAGAGATGACAGCTGGGAAACACTGATGTCTTTAATTCAGACTGAAAATGGAGTGTAGCCTGCTGGATAGGGAGCAGGCAGCAGGATCAGAGCTGCAGTTCATCCCTCCTTGTGTTCTGACCTGCTTTGTAAGCCTGGGCAAATCACATCTCTTTCTCCATGAGAAAACAGTGCTGACAGGTATTGTAAGAGATCATGTACTCCCTCCTTCTCCCCAAGATCAGTTTTCCCTAAGCTCTTCAGCACAGATGCTTTACTAATTTTTCTTTCCTTTTTTCTTTTTTTTTTTAATGTCTGATGGTGACCGTCCCGTTGCTTTCCTAGGCAATTTGTTCTGGTGCTCAGCTATTCTCACCCTTAACCCCACGTACAACTCGTACTGCCTTTTCCAAGACATAAGCTCATTACTTCTTGTCCGAGACCTGCTGCATGCAGAGAACTGCTAACTCCCTTCTGCTCTGCAGCAACCTTCTGCATATCTGAAGACTAAATAATGCCTGCTTTCAGTTACATCTTCTCCTCTTCATACTAAGCGCTTTGTAAAATGTTCAGAGCCTATAATAAACACACTCTGCGGGCTAATTTTTTTTTCAAAGGGATCTGTTGCAGTGCAGTCACCAAATCTGAGGCAACTGCAGTTCAAAAGCAACATTTTCTCATTGTAAAATTGTGCCTCGGCAGCACTGGTCCCAAAGGCTACGTCCATGCTGTCATTCCAACTGCGCCTAACACCTTTCTCAAATCCAGACTCGCCAACTGTCTGTGCTGCTGAAATGCAGACACAGTCTAAGGCTGAGACGAAGAGGGAAAGGTCAAGTGAGTCACGGTGCAGATCTAAGTTTTCCTTCTCACAGTCTCTGCAGATTATTCATGAGCTGAACATGTGATAGCCCAGCCTGTCAGCAGATACTCTGATTGTGGCTCTCCCCAAGCACCATATGGATGCTTTCAGTCTGAGCTGCAGCCCTACTAGCAGTTGGTAGCATGGATGAAGACTGCACGATGCGATGCGTAGCGCTCGCTATTGTTCAGACTCACCTGGCACGCAGCACAATGAGTGGTTTCATCAGTGCTTTCCACCTGGGAGATGGGACAGCTCTGAGAGCACGGCGGGATGTCCTCAACAAGAGAATGTTTTGTTTTTTTTTTCTAAAGGCAGTCGTTTAAGTAAGAAAGAATAATATTGTGTCAAAAGAGAAACTTGGGATGGTTCATTTTAGACGCATCAAATTAGTGATGGTCATCCATCACCTGCTGTCTCTGGACAACAGTGCGAGCACTCATACACCTTAGGGCTGTTTTTTTTTCCTGCTGATTAGTCACATCCTTAATGGTGCCATCCTATAATTAGCTTGACACCGGAAATGTTTGACCCTGAATCACAACATTAGGTAACGAACCTTCATTCCAGACTGAGAGTGCAGCATCGCTGTAACTTCGGTGTACTGCCGCATCTCGACAAATGTAGAAACCCTGACCAGCTGTAAGCTGGTGGGAAACCAGTTCTCCTCCCTGTAGTCCCGTTTTGATAAGGACAGTGCTGGCTGCAACACACCTCCAGCTGAAGTACCTTCAGCAGCACAAGTTGGACTGTGCCGTGAGACTGTGTGGTCCTATTGCTGCAAAATCACTCCCATATTTCAAAACACAGAGCTTAGAACATATGTGAGAGAAGGGGAAAGGAAGGCAGCTGAAAGTCTACAGCCAACAGCTTGTGTCAGAAAGCTGCTACGGGAGGGAACAGTTGGGCCCTTCTAATGGAGACATAACGTCTGCGGGATGAATGCAAGTAAACTTGGCTGGAGGCTGACGCTGTTTGCAATCTAATCGATGCCTGACAAACAGCACGTGACGGGGCAGCAGGCTTGGAAGCCGAGCGAACTGAAACACCTGCCTCTAAAACTGTGCCCTGCAGTTTTCACACCCGCTTTGCAATGGCTTCCTCAGCCTGAACCGCTGCGTGCTGCCCCGCAGCCCAACAGCTGCTCATCCCCGGCCTGATGGCTCCCAGCACCTCCAAAAGGCCGCAGCCATCGGGACACGTCCCCAGAAAGCAAATGCTGTGCCTGCTCTGCTGAAGGAAAGCACAGACTGCATGAGGGGGGCTCACAGGGGACGTTCTGGGGCAGCAAAGCCTGTGTGTCCCTGGGGAGGACCACGGTGGGGCACAGTGAGACAGTAAAGGTGGAGTGTCCCCATGGAGGATGATGGCAGGACACAATGAGGCAGTAAAGGTGGAGTATCCCTATGAGGACCATGGCTGGGCACACTGAGGCAGTAAAGAGTCTGCGTCAATATGGAGGACCATAGCAGGGCACAGTGAGGTACTAAAGGCACTGAGTCCCTATAGAGGGCCATGTTGGGACACACTGAAGCAGTAAAGGCACTGTATCCTTATGGAGGACCACAGCAGTGCACACTGAGGCAGTAAAGGTGGAGTGTCCCTACAGAGGGGCACACTGAAGCACTAAATAGTCTGTGTCCATATAGAGGACCAAGGCAGAGCACAGTGAGGAAATAAAGGATCTGTGTCCCTATAGAAGAGGACCGTGGTGGGGCACACTTAGGCAGTAAAGGCACTGTGTCCCTGTGGAGGACCATGGTGGGACATACTGAGGAGATAAAGGGTCTGTGCCCCTGTGGAGGACTATGGCAGGGCACAATGAGGTAGTGAAGTCTGTGTCCATGTGAAGGACCATGGCAGGGCACTCTGAGGCAGTAAAGAGACTGTGTCCATACGGAGGACCATACCAGGGCACAGTGCGGTTCTATATAGGCACTGAGTCCCTATAGAGGGCCATGTTGGGACACACTGAGGCAGTAAAGGCACTGTGTCCCTGTGGAGGACCATGGTGGGACACACTGAGGAGATAAAGGGTCTGTGCCCCCGTGGAGGACCATAGCAGGGCACAGTGAGGTAGTAAAGGCACTGAGTCCCTATAGAGGGCCATGTTGGGACACACTGAAGCAGTAAAGGCACTGTATCCTTATGGAGGACCACAGCAGTGCACACTGAGGCAGTAAAGGTGGAGTGTCCCTATAGAGGGGCACACTGAAGCACTGAAGAGTCTGTATCCATATAGAGGACCAAGGCAGAGCACAGTGAGGAAATAAAGGATCTGTGTCCCTATAGAGGACCATGGTGGGGCACACTGAGGCAGTAAAGGTACTGTATCCCTATGGAGGACCACAGCAGGGCACACTGAGGCAGTAAAGGCGGAGTGTCCCTATGGTGGGGCACACTGAGGCAGTAAAGACTCTGTGTCCATACAGAGGACCATAGCGGGGCACAATGAGGAGATAAAGGGTCTGTGACCATATGAAGGACCATGGTGGGGCACACTGAGGTAGTAAAGGTGGAGTGTCCCTATGAGGACCATAGCAGGGCACACTGAGACAGTAAAGAGACTGTGTCCATATGGAGAACCATAGCAGGGCACAGTGAGGTACTATAGGCACTGAGTCCCTGTGGAGGACCATGGTGGGACACACTGAGGAGATAAAGGGTCTGTGCCCCTGTGGAGGACCATAGCAGAGCACAGTGAGGTAGTAAAGGCACTGAGTCCCTATAGAGGGCCATGGTGGGGCACACTGAGGCAGCAAAGGCACTGTATCCCTATGGAAGACCACAGCAGCGCACACTGAGGCAGTAAAGGCAGAGTGTCCCTATGGTGGGGCACACTGAGGCAGTAAAGACTGTGTGTCCATACAGAGGACCATAGCGGGGCACAATGAGGAGATAAAGGGTCTGTGGATGAACACGGCGGGGCACACTGAGGCAGCAACATTCACCCCCTCAGGAAGAAACACTGAGTATCGCTGCTGCGCGTCCCTGTGGAGGAGCCACACTCAAGATGGCGGCGGCGCCGCGCCCGCCCCGGCCGTGACGCGCGCGTCAGCTGACGTCGCCGGCGCCGCTGGGGGTGGCGGCGGGGGGCGGGCGCCGGCACTCGGGGTTGGGCGCAGCGCCGCGCACAGCGTCCGCCGGGCCCGAGGCCGAGCCGCCGCCGCCATGCCCTCGGAGAAGAGCTTCAAGCAGCGCCGCACCTTCGGTGAGCGGGGTGGGACGGAGGGAGGGACGGACCGGGCGGAGACGGCGGCTGCCGCGGCCTCGGCGCTGCGCGGGGCCTGCTGACGGAAAGATCCGACGCAGCTTTCCTTCCCCTCCCCCCCCCCCCCCCCCCGATCCCCTCCCTTCTCTGCTCCGTGCCGCGGAGCTGATGGGATTTCATCCTCACCGAGCTCCCCTTCCCGCTGCCCCCTTCTTCCCTGTCAGCAGCGCCGGGTATTAAGTTCAACTAGGATGGCAGCCAAGCAGTTGCCACTGCGACTGGTGTCGTCAGAGCAGGGCTGGCACTGAGCGCGGCCTTAGGGCCAGGTCCGGACCGCCCCCACCTCAGGGGGCACCGTCACACCCGGGGAAGTCAGGAGAACTCCCCCACATTCGCTCCCCGCTCGTTTAAACCTTAAGTATTAGATTCAGCTGCTGTCGCCGCCCTGGGAGCGTTCATGCTCGGGCCTCGCAGCCGGCTGAAGGCTTTGCATATTAGCCGCCTTAGTTCTGTGCTTGATTCAGCTTCAAACCGTGATTCACGTGAGCTGCGTTTCCTCATCGGGCTCACGAGAGGCACACGGATGTGCTCGGGGCACGCAGGCTTAATGTGGGTTAATGGCGAGCTGGGTGATGCCGCACAGGTGATGCGTGCTGTGCATTAACGTGCCAGCGAGGGGTTGATGGTGCTGATCTAAGCTCTTCTGCCTCCCGAAGCTGTGGTCAGGCTGTGATGCAACACTCAGTCTTCACCATCACAAGTGTTTACGAGATGAGGACAGCCCGGAAAGCCCCAGCACGCTGAGGAGAACGGGAGAGGTTAAAATTGAGTTCACTGAATCTGCAAGTAGGCAGGCTGGGAGCAGATGCAGGCGCCTCTAAAAGCAACTGCGTCTGTTTGCTTTGGCTCCGAGTTGCACTTTAGCCTGGCTCGTTATATCTGTACTATTAATATTTATGTCCGAGGAGAGGTGAACTTTATCCTAAAAACTGGCACAGATAGCAGTGAAAGGTCTAGGTAGGAGAATCCCCCACCAGCTCCCGCAACAATGCATGCAGCAGAATCAAAATAGAAAACTGTAACTCAGTAATACAAGAACGTACGGTGTAAGCTGATGCTGCTGGGCTTAGGTCTCACATTTTAATTGTTGACAACTTCCTCTGCAGGGATCTCGCAGAAATGCTGCGGGGCTTTTAGTCTTGGCCTTTGGTCTTTAGCTTGGGTGGTGTAATTTGGTGCTGTACATTTTGGTGCTGTCTGTGGTAGTGGGCAGAAAATGAGGTGGGCTGCGGGGCTCATCTCCCTTTACATTTCCTAGGAGTCTCAGCCAGCACGCACACAGCTATTGTCAGCTGGGGGTTAAAGAGCCAAGTACTGTCTGTCAAAGGAGACTTTCTGCTTTTTGTGGTGCCTGAATTCACTTCTGTGTCTTTTACCAACCTGAACGTCCCCCCTCCCTTCAGTGCAGCACTGAGGGCGGATGTTTGAACAGCCATTTTTGTGATCTCTTGCAGAGCAAAGGGTTGAAGATGTACGACTGATCCGAGATCAGCATCCAACTAAAATACCGGTGAGTCTTCTTCCTGTCACCTCAATTTCTGGTCTCGTGTTTGTTGTAAGAAACCTGTAAGAGAGCTGTCCTCGCGTGTCCAAATTGTGCTTTGTCTGTTCAGGGTCATTAAGGCTGGACAGCCTGAGAATGCTTCTGCAGTCTCCCAGCAGGCAGCTGCCACAGCAAGGTGCTGGCTGGGGGCAGAGGAAGCAGAGCTTCCTGTGCTGCCTGTTGCAGCTTCAAAGCCACACCCAGGCTGAGCTCTGAGTCCCCAGAGCATTTGGCTCTTCTCATCTGAGAAGTGGACTTATTTTTCTTCCTGAAAGAAGAATCTGCAGAGACTAATCAAGAAGAAAGCACAGTAATTCGGAGACAGATGTGGCTTTCATCACAAATCTCTGGTGAAAAAGACAGAAACCCTTGTCTGCAGAGAAATGGGGCTGTGGCTCTGAAATCTCCAGGAGCAGTACTTGTTATCAAACCCCTCCATCTAGTGTTGGGTCACCTCAAGGAGGAGATCAGACCTCCCTTTTTCCACTTACTTTTATCTCATCACCCTCAAATGCTGATTCAACTCTTTTTTTTGGGGGGGGCATCCTCAATGCAAATAAAGCATCCTGGGAAGCAAAAGGCAGAGATCACAGAGCCCTGGAGTGGTTGAGGTTTTAAGGGACCTCTGGAGGCCACTGAGCCCGGGCCCTGCACAGAGCAGCGTGCCCAGCACCACATCCAGGTGGCTATAGAAGATCTCCATGGGTGAGGTTGCAGTGTGTGCCAGTGCTTGGTCATCTGCACCGCACAGCACTTCCTGGAGGTCACAGGGAACCTCCTGTACAAAGGTTTGTGCTCATTGCCTCTTGTCCTGGCACTGAAAACCACTGAAAAGAGCTGGCTCCGTCCTCTGCCCCCTCCCTTAGGCATGGATGAGGGGAACTGGGAAGTTCTGCAGAGATGAGAAGTCAGTCAGATGCCTTAACTTTGCTTCTCAGCAGTGAGTGCTGACGGGCACAGAAGAACTTGTACTCGAAGGGAACAAACTGCTTGGAAACAGCAGTTGTGGTGCAGACTTCTTAGCAGAAGCAGCCACTGCCTCCATGTGAAATAAACTGAAAAGCTTCCACTTTAATGTTAAGCTACCTCTTGAAGCCACTGCTGCTGGACGTGGGAACAAGTAATAACTTATAGCCACAATTTTCAGACTTTTCTGGAATCTCACTTTTCCCAAAAGACCCATCCGTAACAAACCTTTTTCCTGACAGAAGATTGCATTTTCATCCACCTTTCACAGATCGCTGAGCAGTAGTCCCCAAGCCCTGTGACCACAGATTGAAAACCACTGATTTACAGCAAATCTCTCATTTCAAGTCAGCCATGGAGATATTACTAGGGAAAATACAGAGATACCTGACCAACTCATTAAAGATGCAGTGATGAGGACTGGCAGTGGCAGCACAGGCATGCATGGGATCCCCGGGGGCTTGCTCTGCTTGCTGGTCCGTGTTCTAGCTTGAGTCACTGCCTCATTATCATCATTAGCAGTTCTGGATGAGCTGAGATGGTGATGTCATGCTAGATGGTGCATCCCTCCTGTGTGGTTATCATCCTCCATTCTGCTGTTGGCAACATTATCCATTGCTTACAGTGAACCTCATTTAAAAACAGCACATTTTTCCCCCCCCCCCCCCCTCCAGAATTACCCAGCATTTATTTTAACTGACGTGAGAAAGTTCATCTCTGATGTAATTACATTGGCTTAACATCCCTTCACCTGTGCAGCTTCTGAATATCAACACAGCCAGACCCCGTGAGCATGGACGTGATCCAAGTCCCTTCCAAGTGAATGGTGTCACGTAGCTACCGTTGAGTTTGGAAACAACAAAGCCTGCACGGCTGTGGAAACGAGTGCACCAATCCTGAGATCACTCCTTCAAAGCAGGAACTGCATACAGTTGCTGGGCAGGGTGCTGCTTAAATTGGCAAAGCGTCGGTTTCCTCATGAGTGCAGCAGTTACTCCATAACAACCTTGACGGAATTACTGGTTCCTAGGCATGCTGTCTTGAGATTAAGGAGAAAATTCTGCCTCTGAGGCTTTAGATCCTTCAAAAGTCGCATTTTTTCCCCCCCTCCATGCATGAGAGAAACCACATCAGGAGAACAGACCAGCATGCTAATCCAGAGCTGTAGTTCTTAGAAAGAGACGGCCCATTAGTCAAGAGAAGCTAGAGAAACTGTGGCAAGAGCTGCACGAGGCTGCAGGCTTCCGTAGCAGCCGCTGCAAGGTGCTAGAGAGAAGCCTGCTTTATCTTTTCCTGGTTTCCTTGTTGCTGGGTAGTTCAGAACTAGATTAAAGGAGTCAAGCATTCTAGAACTGCACTGAAGTTGCAGGTGCCTGCTGCTAAACCTGTTTGTTCTTACAGTAACCCCTGCAAGCAGAGGGGGCAGGTGACTGATTGGAACTCCTCCTTTGGAGATGCAGCATCTACAAACCAGACTTCCATTTGCAAATGGAGAGAAATGGAGTTTAGTGTGAATTCTCCTACTTTGCTGTGTTTAAGATGGAGGGGGGGGGGGGGGGGGCTGAGGGCTCTGTGCACTGCTTTGCCTTTCACATCTTCTGCCCCTTTCTTTTGTTTCTCTTTAGGTGATCATTGAAAGGTACAAGGGGGAGAAGCAGCTTCCAGTTTTGGATAAGACCAAGTTCCTGGTGCCAGATCACGTCAACATGAGCGAGCTAATCAAAATTATCAGGTAGTATGCTGTGATCTCACACCATGCACTGCGTCAGCAGCGTACAGCACACCCAGTGCATAGTTTTGAGAGCCCTTTAAATGGAAAGGGCATCTAACAAGTACATGTATTGTCACTAGAACAGATTCCCCAGAATGCACGCTTCCTTTGGCTCTGCAGGGAAAGAGCTTTGGAAAAGATTGAACTCTTGTTTGCTTTTGAGGGACATAATCATTTCCTAGATTCAGAAGAGGGAGTTTGGGGCTGTGAATCCCTGTCTGGTACGGGTGCTCCTGGCCTAGGGCCCCAGTGCTTCCTGCCTGGCTATTTTGGGATGCCCTCACAGTGCTCTGCCTGAGAGTCCTTCTCTGGAGTGCCTGCCTCCTCCCATTGCTGGAGGGGGAGCTGGGGCTCCTAGCTGCTGCTTGGGGTTGATGCTGGCATCCTTTGATCAAGAAATGAGGTTGCCCTCAATAACAGCGTTGAGGCCTGAAAAAATAACATTCAGACAAGCACTATCTTCACGCAGTGATCTGCACAGGCTGTGGTTTGAGTGTTGCTTCTTGCTGGTGCTTGAGTTTTGCTTACTAGAGGAAGCCAAAGGGAAACAACCACAGAATGGGGAATTGTGTGGCTTTAAACTGCAGTCAGAGATTCTGCTCAAGGCACAGTTCTCATGGCATAACTGCAAGAAGGAATGCTTGATCAGTAAGAGCTCTCAAGTGGTAAGTTTGGAGGCTAGCAGCAAACCAGTCTGTTTTTCATTGGTCATTGTATGGCAGCAAAAGGCCACGACAGTGCTCTCTAACAGGACGCAGACAGTACAGAGCAATAGCAGGTTTAAAATAAAATAATAATAAAAAAGGAAAATGGACTTACCCCCTTCCAAAGACCAGGAACAGCTCAAGAGAAATGCAGTCTCTATCCAGAGATGCTGCTTCCTTGGCTGCTAACCTTTAAGTGAGGGTGAGGAGGGCAGATCCACGCCACACCCCTTCCAGTCATTCAGGTGCATGGCTTGCAGCTGAGCTCCCTGGCTTAGCCACACCTTCTCACCTAGTGCTCAGCCATGGATTCAGGATATGACCAGCAATTCTGCTGCAGTCACCGTGTAGCATGGAGCTGGTTCTTGGAGGACATGAGCTGTAAAAGCTGAGTATTGTCTCACATGTCCAAACAACTCCTTGCCCTGGAGGCTTTGACAAAAGCCTTGAGCAAGTCCCAGCTCCCACGTGAGGTAGTGTTTTGGAAGTAAGAACCCAATTCCCCACGTGATTCAGAATTTCTAATTCAGGCCTCGGGCAAGAAGTTTAACGGCAAGATGCAGGATTTTCGGCACCTCTTTTGTTTGGCTTTGTTAATAGATGACTTAGTACTGGCTGGACTTGGTCCTTAGCTGGCTCCTCTTGTGCACAGCAGAACCAGTGTGCTGTGCAGGCTGCCCTTGCCCAGCCTCAGAGAGCTGCTGCCTTCTCTGTTGGTTCTCTCTGGAGCGATCAGTGCGTGATGTGGGAGGGCCCTTCCCGGGCTGTGGCTGAGGAGATGCTCGTTTCCAGTACAGCTGCTGCTGCTCAGCAATGAGCAGAAGTGACAGGGAAGCCTTTCTGATCCACTGTTCTTTTCTCCTCAGTTGCCCCTCCTCGTACGCGTGCTGACCTGATTAGTTAGCTCCTCCCTGCAGACCTGCTTTCAGGAGGGAGTTTAGCAGGAATCTGTATTTCCCTGGCTCAGAAAAAAAAAAACGTGATGCGGGGGGCACACCCAGGGTGGATGTCTGTTGTGCCACGCAGACTGGAAATGCTGTTGTTCTCTGTCTTCCTGCGGTGCTTCTCCTGGGAGGAAAGATGAAGGGGAAAGGTTCATCAGGGGTTTTAACAGTGCTGGTGTCAAAGTGAGTTTAAAAGGAATGGAGGCTGTGGGTGGAAGCTTTGCCAGTCTTTCTTTCCCAGGTTTACATTTCCAGAGAGATGCTGTGGAGCTCAGCAGCAAGCCAGAGGTTCCATGGGACTTGAGTGTTTGCTGGTTGTACAGGATGATCTGCTGCCCCAGCATCATCCTGGCAAGGACTGCCTCTTCCCGTTCACTTCAGCTGAATGCTCTTTGGGAGCGCAGCCCGTGTTGTTCCTGTGAGATAAGGGTTTCTGGGTGTGTTTGAGAGCACTCGGCAGATGAATTTCATACAGCTTTGGGGTGAGAACCACATGCCTTCTGTAACGCAGGGCTGCTTTGGGCGGAGACATCTTACAGCAGGGCTGCTTTGCGTGGGGACATCCCACTGCTGTGCTTGGCGGAGGACTTTGTTTTACCACCCCCCTCCCCCGTCTTAAAGCCTTTGTTAACGTGTGTGGAAATGCTTTGTCCTCTCTGTGAAACTCCTTCCCGACTCCTAACAGGCGGCGCCTGCAGCTGAACTCCAACCAGGCCTTCTTCCTCCTGGTGAACGGACACAGCATGGTGAGCGTCTCCACGCCCATCTCCGAGGTGTACGAGAGCGAGAAGGATGAGGACGGGTTCCTGTACATGGTGTACGCCTCTCAGGAGACTTTTGGAGCACAGTCTTCCATCTAGGACACGCAGGCGGCTTCTAGCCTAGGATTTCGGTTGACCCTTGGCCATCACCCCCACTCTTCCCCACACGCACCCCAGGGAAAGAAACGGATGTCACCTCCGCTCTCAGTCCCTTAGCGTAGTCTTGCTTTAGCAGGTGTCTTATCTTACCTTGCCTTGTTTGTGACTATTAAACAGTACAGACGAGCGCCTCCAGCTTTGAAACCTGCTGTAATATTCCACACAGGCACATTTACATTGCTGGACTTGACGAATGGAACCCAATTGTGCATGTGACGATTGCAAATTAAGGGACACTCGATTGACTTTAATGAGCAAACAGGCACCAGGGAGGAGCTGAAGTGTTTCATGTGACAGTTTTCTGGAGAATCTATGATTTCTTAAAGCTTTTTTTTTTTTTTTTTAATGGGAGGGCTTCTTAATGAGAGCAAATGTGTTTTAATGTTCCAAAGTGGAGCTTTGCTTCCTGCAGCTCGAGATCTGTGTCGGTGCTGCAGCCGTTACGGTGAGCGCTCGGGGTGAGCTGGGGGAGTACAGCTCTTGGTCTCCTCTTCCTTTGGCACCGCTGACGGTGCCGCTTTCCGAAATAACTCATACCAAACACCACAGCTTTATTATAGTTTTAGGAAGCGTTGACTGTAAAATACACACCTGGACAGGTAACATTGAAATAAAACTCCAGTCTGTCGTGAATTCCCAACGCCTGCGTGTTCAGTGAAATGCTGTTGTTTGTAGGGGCTTGCTTCCCAAAGATCCTCCCTCCGAGCTGCAGGGCGGCTGTTCCCCAGCCCGGGAGGAGGTGAAGGGCACCGCTCCTGGCTGCTGTGAAGCGAGCCAGTGCGTGTAAGCCCTGTGATGGGAGCGGGCCAACGGCTTAACACACCTCCATCCTGACTACGGGGCTCAGACATGCTGCTGGGATTGAAAACCCATTCTGACGTTTGCGTTGCATGTTGCCGCTAGTGAGGTCGGGCAGAACCGTTCTCTGCCAGCTCCTCATGTCCGGGAGCTGTTCTTGGGATGTGGTGAACAAAGCATTTTTCCACGGCCGAAGCCTCCTGCCACTGCATGGAGCTGGAAGCTCAGTGTGACTGCTGTCCCGAGCGCGGAGCAGCCTGCTGCCTGGCCCCGTGTTTTCCCCCTAGAGCCGTCGTGAAGTGTAGCAGGATGAGATTCCTCTTGTACGTGATGTGTCTGTGATCTAACTCCATCTGTTACTGGAAGCTAACTTACTATAACGGGAGAAGAAGCAATACTACTGCGTCTCGGCACTCTAGCTCAGCAAGGTGTACAGTTTGTACCTTCCCACACCTCTTTGCATGCATCTCATTCACAGTGCTTATGTCACGATTTTTTCATGTCCTTTGTGTTTTTACTCCAGCGTGAACTTTTAAATGCAGCTCGTTCTCGGTTTCGTTCCGTCTGTGTAAGGAATCGTTTAACTCCTGACTGACAACCAGACTTGTAATTACAACGTGATCGACTGATACTCCTGTACAAATACGTTGCTTTTTTAAAACTTAATACAGTGCTGATAGGGATGGATGACATCCCAACTTAACGCCGGCTCCTGTGGTTATTTGTGGGCAGCGTCCTCCCGCTCTGCCCGCAGCTCTGTGATGATCCGCAGCCATCTGTCTGCAGGGGGGGAAACGGCCGCGCTAATAATGGGGATACAGCGAGACCCTGGAAACCACGTGGATGGGAAGTGTTGGATCACGGCCTGAACCACGGATGGATCACCTGAGGTGAGCACTGAGTCAGCTGTGGGCACACAGGTAAAAGCAATGCACCTGTGTGACCAGAAGGGGTGGAGTCTGACTCCACCTCTCCTAAACCCCATTTAAGGGCTGTGCACCACTGGGGAAGGATCTCTCTTTGGAGATTGCTCCTTTGGAGTTTCTTATTGTGAGCCTAGGACATGCCTGAGCATTTCTTCCCTTTATTTCTTCCCTTTATTTTGTCTCTTTTCCATCACAGTAATCTGTCTAAATATACCACCTATAAAATATCTTGGCTGTAACACCATGTGGCATTATTGTGTTAACCTTACACCGCCCCCGAGAGGGGGAGTCCTCTAAAGAGAAAGAGAATGGGAGGGATTCTGTTTAACTCTTTATTTTCCATACATTAAATTTACTCAGATAAAAACATTCTAAAAATGTACAATTTTTACTTTTAACAAAGTATAATAAAACATAAAAATCCCAATACCAGAATACTTGACATTTACAATTCAAAATCAAATTAGCTGAATATTAAATATTTACAAAACTATTTAAAATATTTATAAAGTTACATGCACAATTTGTAATACTAGAATTGACCGAAGTAAAAGAAATGGCTCAAATGGGAGCAGGAGTTTCCTTCATTCCTCACGGAAAGTTATGTCCAAGAGAAGCTGTAAATCTGCACTTGAGTAACACGCGGGATTTGCTTTCCGCGTCAGTACCGACGCGTTCCTCGTGATCGCGGAGGGGAAGTTTGAGAGCAACCAGGCAGATCCAGGGCTTCGTACAACAGATGGTGGCGGTGCTCGGGGTCCGGTGGCCTCCACCCGTGGCTGCGTTCCCAGATCCGCCGCTGCCGTTCCGTGGGTTTCGGTGCAGATCTGCCTGCACCCATCACGGGACACAGGAGATCCGCACTGCCCCAAATCCACAGCTCTGAGTGTCCGTGACCTCCAGCAAACCTTCCTGGATCTGATGACGCTACAGACAGCTAACCCGTACGCGGGGCTTCTGGGCGATGTCACGTGTGTCCTGGGGAGGAGTGCTGCTACGCCGACCGCCACCAAGCAGCTCTGGGTCCCTTCCCTCGAAGCCTGCCCACCGGCAGCAGCACGAAACCCGTGCGGGGTAATGGTGAGGGCCGAGCGTTAGGCTGCGGTGAGCGGACTTCTGTCGCTTCGTGTGCTAAGACTGAAGGGCCGTGGTGTGCACGCTGCTGAAAAGGCGTCACGAAAAGTAAAGCGTGATGTCATGGGAGGGAAAAAAAACATGAAGGAAAGCTGTGATCAATACCTTGCTTGCTAAAAGGAGCCTTCCTTGCTCGCTGTCCTGCTGAGCAGGGCATGTGTTGGTGCTTACCTCGGAGCTGCTGGAAATCCCCCCCTGGTTTCAGTATTCCCCATCACTGCTGCTCCCAAAAGGAAAACACTCCTGGAAACGCGCTGCCCGCCACACAGCCTCCCTCTGCCTCACACATCAAACTCATTTCTATTCCACAGTGAAATCCATGCTAAGAAATAATTCTGGTCATACTTTCGGGACAAAGATAGGAATAAACAGCGTACTGTGCAATCTCCATCTCTCAGTGTACAAAAATAGGTTTTAAGAACTGGTTCTCTCCGCCAGTGAAGCTGGGACTGCCATTCTAAAATGAGCTGCCTTACTTCTCAGGGGGCGGGGAGATGGGTTTGGGCCTTTCAAAAACAGACAGAGGGATATTTTACGGAACTAAAGTGCTCTCTGTTCAGACTTACCAACTTTGGCTGTTCTCGGTACAAAGCAGACAGTAGATCTGAAGCCACAGCTCGCTCTGGCACAGGGAAGGTCTCTGTCACTGGCGCCGGTTCATCAGCCACTTCTCTATCACATTCACGTTGCTTTAAGGTACTTGAGACTTCTGAATCGGAACTCACTCTAAAATCAGACTTCACCATTTCTAAACGTTACCTAAAAGTACACAGGAGCCACTCGGAGAAACAGCGGCCTTCACTTTACACAAAGGAGACAACCCCAACCAAAGCTCTGAAGATAGGAATGAGACAGTTTGCCGGACAGGAGTTCAGTTCTGCAGTCCTTTTGACTCCGTGACGAGTATCAGACAGGATGATGTTCCCAGCCTTGGGCGCAAAAACAAAACACAACCAGTACAGAAGACAGATAACTCTTTTTTTCCTGTGGATTTTTGCTATCTTGAGAGGGCGTTGAACACTTGTACGGGCGTCGAGACACAGCTTGTTGAAATCAGATTCCATTTTAAAACATTGTTTTAAAAAACAAAGTGAAAAATACGTTCGGGTTTGGCTTTCAGCACACGTCCCAGGCCACTGGAGGGACCCTCGGAGCTGTAACGTGGTCAGCGAAAACCGGGCGTTCCCTTCGGCACGACGCGGTGCAGCGGATGGTTCCTACCACCGTCCCAAGCTCATTAAGGCAAAGTAAATTGCATTGTCAGTTTTCATCGCGTTAGTGTTGTAGGTCTAAGGGCCGTTCCTTCCAATGCAGGCGACCTGGGAATGCGGGCAGAGCCAACGGGAGCGTTTCAGGTGCGAGCCGGGCCGAGAGCAGCCCCTCTCATCAAGCTGTCATTGCATAGGAAGAAGAAATCATCTTTTCTTTCGCAGCCAAACGGTGACCCCAGGCAAAGTTAGCTGCGCCGCTGCAACACGTCCTGGCGTGGTTGAAATGCCTCCAAGTGTAACCAAGGCTTCAGACTCGAAGATCTTCCGAATTACAGTGCGCAGATACCTCCCTGTCAGACGCCCCAACCGCTGAATGGTGTCAATTCCTGGGGTGAGCCACGAGGTTCACACCTCCCTTCAATGAGTCAGGACCAAACTGATTCAAACGAGCAGTTCAGGATTCGTTTGGCTTCCTCTCGAGCCCTAACGTAGATTTATCACCCACAAATTATGTACGCTAAGTAGTTAACACCGAAGCTAGTCATCTACAATCTATTGCAATGAAGGAGGCTGACAATAAATCCTTCCAAGTCTTGAGAATAATGAAGTTTACTACCTTTTACATGTTGTGACTTCTACCACTTCTGAATCCCGTCGCAAAAGCCGTGGGGTAGGAGTCAGAGGGATTGGGTTTGTCGTTTTATTTTTAATATAAAGTAAAGCAAAAGCTTACAAACTCTGCTGCCAGAGTTCTTTTTTTAGGATGGTTTAAAATTCATTTACAAAAGCAGAATAATAAGGTTTCTGTGAAAGAGACCTATGTACAGTAACAGGACGTAAAGGTTGTTTTGTGTACTACAGGAACATATCCTCGAGGCCTTTATGACTCTGGAGTCCCTGGGACTTGGACCCTTGGAAACTAAGCACATTCCATGGCTGGGAAGCCAGCACTAACAGGTAAGACAACGAAGCACAAGTCTGTTTCCAGAAGGAACCGAAACTGCTGCGCGTGTTCATTTGGAAGGGAAAGGAGAGACCGACTTTTGTTGTGTAGTGAAGTCACGTAGCCTGCTGGTGCCAATTCGTAAAGGTCGGAACTTCTTTGCCTCTTGCACTGGTCTCAGAGTGACACCGTCTGCCGAAAGTGCAGAAAGCTCGAAGAGTTCTACATTCTTCTGTAGTGCAATCCTTAAAAATCCCAGAGATTAGTGCCTGATCACTTTTGAAAAAAAGTAGACATTTTACCTAGCCCAGGGGTGCCAAAGTCCTTCTGGCGAACGGCCGCTCCCACCTCCGCCTCCAGCTTCCACCTCCCTCCAGCTGCCCCGGAGTCACACCTTTCCCTTAGGAAGTCCACATATGGAAACATTCTCCAGCAAAAAAAGTACGTAGGATGTTGTACTTCCAACAGAAAATGCAGCTGGCCAGCTCCACCATCCATCCAGTACGCACTGTCCTATGACACGGGGTCGGAAGTTCCAACAGCGAGATCCGAGCTTCAATTTGGCAATCAACAATGGGTTTGATGCACCCCTAAGCTAGATTTCCTACCTAGTCTAATAAAGTAAAGCACCTTTGGATTAAAAAATACATTAAGCTTAACAGCAACTGGACGTCTCAGTTTTGTAGTTCAGTCTCCTATCTCCATGGCTTACAGTATCTTCTTGCCGGATAAAAGATCAGTCTGTGGAGTCGAGGCTTTCAGAGGGAGGAGCGTATTTCAGCCTAAAAGTACCTGGGGGAAAGGAAACAGAAGAATTAGACAACACAAAGCTTTTCACACTGCTTACACTTCAGAACTCTCCCAAACTGCCCCCTAAATACGTGTCACAGCCTAACACAGCCCACAGCACTGCTCTCCAGCTGCAGAAAAGCCTAGGGGGTGCCTACAGCCAATGGAAGCAAAAATCAAAGCACACCTTCACACGGCTGGGCTCACCAGCTCGGACGTAGTTCTAGGGCTGGCAAAAATAAGACTGGGAGAGTTGAAGTGGAAATCTGGTTGCCGGCATTCTGCTTTGAAAAGCAGCAGGCCACACTTCTGAATGAGCACTGCTGGGGTCAGCACAGCCGCTGTCCCAACAGCCGTCACCGAAAGATGCAATGCAGAAACCCCACTCATTATTTACACGTTAGCACTGCTGAAAATTGCTGCCTCGAAATCAGTCACCTTGCTCCAGTCATAAGTTCCTATTGAATTTTTAAGCTCATGCCACACACGGATCATTTCAAAACATCAAGCTGATAAAAAAAACAAAGGAAAACAGGGCTGCAGACTGTTCTTGATAAAGTGACACCACTCTCAGTTGTTTCCTGCCCAGAATGAAGGATTTAAGGATTTCAGCCCCCTCGTGGAGCTGTACCTGTATAAGGCAACACGTCCTGCAGAATTAGCACAGCAGCAAACTCCAACACGGGACCTTCAAGAGGATTTGAACAGTAATCCTCCATTTATATAACTGGTTTGGGAAGAAGGGAAGGAGGCGGCAGATACGTATAGAATGCAGACTTGCAGGGGAACCTGAACCTATAGCCTGGATTATGGGGATAAGCAGCCACGGTTCTGCTGCAATCTGCCAACAGAACCTCCCTCCTGTGTTTCACTACTTCACACAGAGCTCAAAACCAGCACCTTCCAGGAACGAGACCTTTCTCGTGCAAGTAAGCAAAAGCCAAAAGACACTGTCACCTCGGTGGGACTCCTCTTAGCCCAGCCCAGTGCTCTGTGCTGAGCCGGGCCCTGCTGCAGCCCCACGCCCACCGTTACCTTGTCGATTGAAGTCCATTGGAGGCTGTTTGCAGTCCTGAGCTCTGTGCCCACTGGCCCCACAGTTGTAACAGGAGAGATTCCCATTTTTTTTGTGACTCGAACCATTGCCGTTTCCCATCATTCCCTGTGCCTGATAGACCCCCGCTGTCCCTGCCATAAAGTTCTGCATCGGCGGTACCGCAAACGTCGACTGCCCTGCCATCACCGAGTCCGGAGCGATGCCGCTGTTGTAGGCGGTGTGGACCACGGGGAAGGTGGTGCTGCTGTTGTACTGCTGCGTGTTGATGTAGCCATTGCTGCACAAGGGGTTGAAGGGCAGAAATGGGAAAGTAAACATCGAAGGGCCTGAAAACGGGTGCTGGAAATAGTTGGCGTAGCTGACGGTCATCCCGCTGGAGCCGCAGTTCCCGCTACACCCGCAGGAGCTGCACACCATGCAGCCGGGCGGCTGCGGCTGCTGCTGCTGCTGCTGGTGGTGGTGATGGTGGTGGTTCTGGTTGGGCACCGGGACGCTCCCCGCAGACCCGCTGCTGCTGCTGCTGCTACTGCTGCTGCTGCTGCTGCTGCTGTAGAAGTTGTTCTCGGCCACGGATGAGAGCGTGGGGCTGGAGCTGGGCGCGGGGCAGCTGGGCAGGTTGGCCATGGTCGCAAACGACGTGGAAGGGTGGCTGCTGGAAGAGGCCGCGTTGCTGTTGGCGCAGAAGCTGCCTTGCATGGGTGCCACGGGCACGCTGCTCATTGCAGAAAAGGCAACTTTGGTGTTGGCTGTATACAGAGCAGTCCGGGGATTTATTATTGCGGGGGACACCGTTATTTGCATATTACTGGAGCAGGAAGTCTGTCCGGCAATGGCGGGATCGGTGGGAACAGAAGATGACACCAGGAGCTTGATGGGTGGGCGAGCCACGTGGAAGACCGTGCTGGATGTGACAGTGGCAGCAGTACTCGTCTCTACTATCAGTCCTGGCTGCTGAGCTGTTTTCATCACTCTGTCCAGAGTTGAAGCGTGGACGACTTTGGTTCGAGGCCCAAAGTTAATAGTAGATGTGGGAGAGCTGTTCTCGGCGGCCCCCGAAAGCACTTGCAAGGGCTGATGGGGAGATGGCGCAGACATGACATCCACTACTGTATTCCCAAAGCTCTTTTCCATTTTTATGCTGCCTCTAGGTCCAGGAGAGACTTTATTTCTTTCTTCTAAAGATAAAAGCGAATGCATAGACGATGAAAGTAGCTTCATGTCTGCATTGCCACGCTCTGATTTGTGCACTGAATTTAGCATCCGAATGGGGGTGATATGAGTAGAGGCCGCTGACATCATTTGCATTGGCAGAGTATGGTGGCCGGACGGATTGGAGCCTGCATCATTTTGCACTGGTAAGACCTGAGCAGTGGGTCTGGCAGAACTCGAAGTGAAATGGTTCAGTAACATCACCGGCTTCTCCTTTTCAGAGCCATCTATGTGAATCTCCAAACCTAGGGACAGAAACACCCATAAGCACAACCGCTTCACGAGACAGAGCAGCCCTGCACCAGTCCCGTCCCTGGCTGCGTCTGCTTACGTCTCTCATTCTCCTCGGCGCTGTCTGAACTCTCCTCCCTCGTCTGGATCCCCATGGGGCTGGAAGAAGAGCTGGAGTACTCGGAGGAGCTGCCCTCCCGGGGCAGTGGGTGGGCTGGCTGATCCACATCCACCCGCAGCTCTGTGGACGACAACAAGGGTAGCACCTCACTGACACCAGTTCTTACAGCTGCCAACACCAGCTGACTTACAGAGATGTGACACAGAGCTCTACAGAGATGGGCACTGACTGAGCAGCAGCACTCTGGAAGCACAATGCTTGCAGCTAGCCACGGGAGCCACAACGAGGCAACCACTTTGTACCACACTCCATATACACAGGAATCAAGGCTGACTGCTTCCTGTTAAGCCGATGGCATTTTGGAATATAGAAGTTTATGACAGATGGGTGGAAAAGCAGTAGAAGAACGGATATATTCAGAGCTGAGAGCTCAGCAGTCCTCGGCTCCTCTTTCTTACCTGCAGCGTGGTTGCCACGAATGCTCTGGAGAGGCCCCACATGTGTAGTAGGGGGGACCCTTGCCACACCGCTGCTGGTAACTGAAGAAGGAGTTGTGGGGTTGAGGCACCGTTTCTCTGACTTTTCTCTATGGGGACAATGGAGAAGCATGTGAACACACAAAAACTGGCTAAAGCACATCGACAGATAAATCAATTTCTGAATGAAACCGAAGCAGACAAAGCTCACTAAATAACCTCTGAAAGTTAGCTCCTTGCAAAGGGAAACATTCGTTGGTTCCATCAGTCCTGACCTTAGCTTCTTACCAGCACACGCTTGGGCCTTTCTGCCACCACGATTACAACTGTAATGGTTTTATTTATTTAAGGTAAAACATGACAAAATCGTGGCTACATTCTATCACACGCTCTGCAGGCATGTCCCAAACACAGCCACGCACACCAATGAAAGCAAAGCCAAATGAAATCTAAAGTTTTTATGTTGCAAACATTGGAAAATCAGTGATGGGTGGGAAGCGCTGTCAAGGAGCTTTGGTAAACGGGCAATGAGTTGGATTTTTAGTTGCTTTTTAAGTGTAGTAAGAAACATTTCCCTCTAAGAGGAGATAACAAAAGTATGGACAATTTTCTCCATCCACACTGAGTGGAAGCTGACTGTGATGAGGTCCTATGAAGAAAAAATCCTGCTGGGCATCCTGCTTTGGAGTGTGCATGTCACAGCTTGCAAACCCAACAACCCAGTGGCTTGCTTTGCTGACTCCCTCCCAACCCAGGTAGCTCAGCTAGGTGGGAAGTCCAAAACCTCAGTGAGGACATTTCAAGATGTCACAAGCGTCTTATTAAGAACAAACCCAACAAGTACTGAAGATTTATGCATCCAGTGAGCTTGTCTGTTCCTCTCACTAATATCAGCAGCCCAATAGATGTGCCTCCCTCCCACACGCAGCCTTTGTGTGTACAACCACGGCTGCAGCGCTGTTACTAAGAATTATTTACGCACAAATAACTTAATCTGACAAAACACGAGCAAGTTCCATGGGCACAAAGACTGGCTAATTACTCAGACAGCAAGATACGGCAGAGAAAGCAAACAATCAGGCAGAGAAACTGAAGGGAAGAAGCAGAGCAGAAATACCACTGTTCTAGGACCCTATGGCATTCCTGCAGGTGAGAGGGTGTCTGCTTGCTCAGTGATGCTGAGCCTCCTCAGAAGAGCTGCCACTTATGCTGTGATTGGGCTGCCGCAGCATTCACAGACCCTTTGCACATGGGCATCCTTACACAGCCCTGAGCAGGCAGCAGTAACACAGTACACACAGAACACTCCTCAGCTCCAGGAGCTTCACCATGCGACCGATGCAACAGGAGAGCAGGGATCCCTTATCCTCACCTACAGGTGGGGATGATCTGGTAGGGTCACGGTGTGGAAAAACAAACACAGCAAACTTGGATTAGGTCCCTTATGACCTTGATAAGAGCTTTCCCCTCCACTTACTTCTCCAGCTCCAGCTGGGTCTTGAGCTTCTTCTTTGCTCCCATGGTCAGGGATTCAAACTTATTCAGATCTTCCTCTGTTAGACTCAGGAACTTAGAAAGAGAAAACATGCGGGGAGTTTTACAGCCTTCAGTGCTCTCATTTACAGTTTCAGTAAAGATCCATTCTCAAGGGTAACTTTAAAATCATTTTTTTAACATAGGTTAATTCAAAGGAACTCAAATCTGGTCTTGAATCATTGAATCAGCGTCACACAGAAGTGTGGGGGCCTCAAATGAAAGAACTGCTGTAGATTAAATTTAACTAGGTGTATTCTTATATTAACTATTCCCAATAAAGACAAAGTGATCTCTGGTATTATGAAAATAGAACTCTGTGCTATAAATGAGATTACAGATCTGATTCTTGTAAGAAAAAAAAACCTGCTAACAGCTAAATGCGTGCCCCACACTGTCACCATCACAAAACCCTCCTGGATTAGAGGCCTGACTCAAATGAAGCCCTTTATCCACTGGAGGGCGTTCAAAGCTCAAACACAGCGACAGAGCGTGGATTTCATGGAACAGCTCCACAGATGGAGGCTGGAGAAACACTGTCAAAGTACTGAGAGCTATTTAGTTAAAGCATAGTGGGCATCAGTATTATTTTTATAATCATTAGTCTGCACCCTGGAAGAAGTTTCTGTGGATCTGTTTTGATGAAAAGGGATAACTAAATTTTTGGGGGAGAAAAAAATCAACCACGAAGCAGAAACACACAAAAAAAATATCCCACAGATGTGTTACTGCACATCAAAGGGATGACCAGGGAGCCAAAGCACAGCTCCCAGGTCAGCATGCAATCGGATCTCTAAGCACTCAGTAAGGAATCTGAAGCAGCAGCTCCCTCACAGCCCTGGCCTGGGCACAGCGTTATTGGAAATAAGAAGGCTGGATGGGCTGTGAGCAACCTGGTCTAGAGGGAGGTGTCCCTGCCTACAGCAGCGGGGTGGAACCACAGGACCTTAAAGGTCTCAAACCATTCTAAGAAGAAGGACTTCAACAAAACATGACTGCTGAAGCAGCAACTGCCACAATTCTAAATGCAGATGCGTGCAACTCCTCCCTCTGCACTACAGAATACAAGGATAAATGGAAGCAGCCTCCTTTCCCAGTTCTGCCCTACCTTCTCCATGGTGAGCTGCTTGAAGACGGGATAGTATTTGTGCAACCGCAGTTTCCTGAGCCAGTCTAAGATCCCATTCTGCTCCTGTGTCTGCGGGGTCTGCGGGCTGGAAGACATCAGCATGGGCGACGCGGTGTCCATCTGGTTGCGGTAGGCCAGCGATGAGCTGCTGCCCCCTGAATGGGAGCAGTGGGGTAACGCGACGGGAGCAGCAGCAGAGTGCTGGACGTGGTTCTGAGAAGACTGAATGCCGGCGACTCCACATATAGGTCTGCAAAACAGAACAAGGTTTGGGTTCACAGAGCAAATCCACGTCACGCTGAGTTCACCCACTGCGGTGATGTAAATCCACCACCCGTGGGACTGCTGGGAAACCTGCACTGTTTGACTCAACGTACACCTCTGTACCTGTGCTGTTCACTGAACTGCAAGGGTTGGAAGGGACCTCTGGAGATCACCGAGTCCAATTCCCCTGCCAAAGCAGGCACAGTGAAATGGCACAGCTTAGGGCAGATAAACTGTAATTGAGAAGAGGTTTCCCTCCATATTCACAAAAGCCCTATGTTCTACGACCTCTCTGTGACAAAAGTTTACACGTGGAAGTGGTAAAATAACCCACAGCACTGGATCCGTGAAGAGTTCTGCTGCGAAAATGAAAGCTGTCTCCTTAGAGACAGGTTGAAGTTCTGAGGTTAAACCCTAACAGAAGGCAAGAACATCTCCTTCCTTCTCTTCCCAACGCTGACTGAGAAGAGGTCACTTCCCTTCCTCCCACTGGAACGAAAACTGCAGTACGATGAAACATTTCAGCGTGCTGCAGAGATGTGTTTTCTAGGGAGACTTCAGAAACAAATGGCGACTCTAGCAATGCCAGTACCTTACTTACACTCTCTGTTTAAAGATAGAACTTCCTGCATTTCCTTTTTCTTTGCTTCCTCACAACTGAATATGAAAGAAGAGATTCAAATAGATCCCCAAGGCAGACAGTCACCTACAGAATGGGGCTTTACAACCAGAACAGATGTAAACAGAATAAACACTTCACCTTCCAGACGTCCCCAGCGTAGTTCCTACTTTATAAAGGGAGGGGTTGCCAGGATCTAAAAACAAGGAATGGAAATTAGAAATAGTATCGAGGTTAAGGAATGCACGTGGCTTGAAAATGAATTAATTAATTGATTAAAAACTCCATTTAAACTTACTTGAACTCTGAAGTTGCTGTGAAGGGGATGAAGTGCTGAAGAACTTCCTAACGTGGTCGTTCTTCACCACATGGGAAGGCAGCGGCGCCAGGTACCTGCAGGTTCATCAGAGACAAACAGAACTCCCATCTGGCTGTCCCTAAGTTACAGCTGTCAGTCCGATCGTGACTGTAAACCCTATGTGACATCTTGAAAGCGATACTGAAGCCCTTTCAAGTTAATAACACCGTGAAATCCTCAGGGGAAGGAGAAGTGAAACCCGTTTACTCTTAGCCTTAAAACTTCTTAACCTTGCGTTACTGCTTTTGTGGCTGTTTTAAATGTTTCAGTCAACCACACAGAACTTCAGACTACATCCGACTTCTGGGGAGAAAGAAAAGCACTCTCCTATAGCTCTGTAACTGCAACGTGTCTTCAGTCCAGGACCAGATTCCTCACTGTTACACAAACTTAATGGTGTTATGTCAAATCAAATCCTTTGTAGATTTGAAGATATATACAAAAAGGTGTCAAAACAGAGATCATTTTGACCACATCTTTATACTGGCTGGTCTCCAAGTCCGTGAGGAATACGTGAATGCAGCTACACACACACGTGGATGTGCTTTGTGCCCTGAAACCCCCAGTTCATGTAGGAATTTTTCAGATACGTAGCACATAGCGAAACAGTTGTTTTTCTCTTCCACAGACACAGCCGTTGCTGTGTAAACGCAGATTGCTGCTCTATTAACCTACATTTGTGGAGACTGTTGCTAGCTAAACAGCAGCAGCAGCAGCAAAGCAACATGCTTTCTCTCTTACCCTACTGAATTCCTGTCGGTACGCTATGGTTCTCGAAGCCCAGAGAGGACTCTTCAAAATGTTAACACTGTTTGCCATGAAAAATAATCTAGGCATGCACCTGCTGGCTCTGACTATGGAAAAATATCCACTGCGGCTCTGTCAGTGCTGGGTTTAAGTCCTGACTTTGGGAAAACAGGGTTTAGCAGATGCTAAAGTTAACGATGGAAGCAAAGCAAAGCAGCATACCTAAGGTCCGATTCCAGGTCCATGTGGTTCCTTTCTAGGTAAAATGAATCCGGACCAGCAAGGCAAGGAATGAATTTCTCCAAGTTTTCTTCTGGATACAGCTGAGACAGCTGGAGGATGTTACAAGCAGGAATTGAAAAGAAGACTTGTTACTCACACACAATTTGAGGCACGGTGAATTACAAGTTGAACGTTTTAAGGAGTTCAGTCCCTCTCTTAACTCAGAAAGGTCACTAAACGACATTACCCACGTGGCCAACACATCGCCCCGCTACCAAAGGGGCCCTTTACCTTTGAAATAAATTCAGTCACTTCCACGGAAGATTTAGTTACCAACGTCACTGAAGAATCAGACCACAGGACCTGCCAAAATACAAAGCATCCCGTTTAGAGAGGAGCAGCCAGGGATTTAACTCTGGTCTCAGAACCTCACTCCCAGGTATCAAATGACTCCCAGGGATTGCAGGAAACACTGCAACGTGCGACATCAAGAAGGAAAAACTTTCTGTGTGTGAAGAACTATTACTCAGTCCTCCCTGCTGCCCGGCTCTTGCTGTTATTGTACTTAACAAGCACTCTGGATTCTTAAAAAAGCACTTCATCGTTTACACAGCCACGGCATGCTGCAGACATCCAGCACCAAGAGGCAGACTGCTAACAAACTGAACCTTTTCTTCTGATTGTTAAAGAAAACAGCTGGTTTGTAGAGCCTGATACACAATACCAACAACTCATCACAGAGCAGGATTGCCTGTTTATACTTAACCAGCTCCATATGCCATGCAGAGATGGCAGCAAACCACCCCAACTGCCCCAAACTCCAAAACCGACACATTAAATGTGTTGTTGAGGTCACTGTTATCCCACTACACCCCTCCATCTTGTACATGCCCCAGAAAAGGGAACAGTTCACTATCTCTTCCTGTACGCCTTCTGCATTAAGTCATTACATTCTTACAAACAGAGGTATTCATGGGTTGGTGGATGACTAGTTAACCTGAGCCAAAAAGCTGGGGGGTTCTGGCACACAGAGGTTCAGATATCGGCGTTAGCAGATGGCAGGACCCTTCAACTCAACGTGCCTGGCACTGGGGAGACCTTCAGCAGTAACGTTTGGGAAGAAGTTGGGTTTGTGGGGCTTCCACCAGGAAGCCATCTTCCCGCATGACACCGGTTCCAACGACAACTGAAAACACACACACAGTTTTTTTCCAGCCATCCGAAGGCAGCCAAAGCGACTGCAGAGGGGAGAGGATTTCAAAACAGATGACATAATGGAGGAATTTCCTTTCGGCGGAGCTGACACACAGAAGGGTACGGGGGAAAAGAAGAAAAGAAGAAAGAAAAGCTTACGCAGTTTTTGGTCTTACAAAACTTTTTCTTTCTTCTTTCCTTTCTTACATTTTTGTCATAAATTATCACCTTTTGAGGATTCGTGAGAAGCTTCGGACTTCTTCTTTCTAGTTCTGCAGTAACCTGGCACTTGTTACGGCATACGCTTTGCTAACGTGTTACTATCCTCAATAACACCAGCCACAAATCCAGCAATGCCACACTGAAAACTGCTCTATCTATTCACCTTCACTTCCCAGGCTCCAGAACCATGAGTTTTCTGACCAAGTAAGTTGGTGAGCTCAGCTCAACGACGGGCTGTTCTTTTAGTTATAAGCTGTGAAGTGTTTTTACGGATAAACGTAATTGGTTTTTGTATTTATGGAACTACTTTTGCTAGGAAAAGATGCTTCACGAGAGGCTCATGAGTACTCTGGAGTTCAGATGTGGCACAGCTCACTAGGATTTAAGGAGATGTCTGTAACTTTTCTAATATTGATGATATTTAGAACTGTGCACCAAGACAGACAGAGGTCAATGCTGCCAACACCACAAGGAGATGGCAGTGCTGTCTCTGGTGGCAGTTATAAAGCAAACCTTCTCTTATTTTAGCACAAGTGTTGGATAATTGAAATTCTCCTGCCCGTTTTCTTTCAGGGTTTCCTTTTCTCACCAACTGTTTGGCTTCGATGCCTCATTAAGTAAACCAGAGACATTTTCTGGGCTCTGCGTTCTGGGTGTTGGAATACGCCGTTCGAACTGGATGGGAGAAAGGCACTGTCGTTCCTCTCGCTGGCTCCACAATCCATCCCCGCTGCTAATGCTGACAAAAATCCCACGTGGGCAGCACGGCGAGCACTGAGCCTCCAAACTGGGCATCCAACTGGGGGCAGCCTCCCCCCAGCAGCCTGTGGCTAACCACCCTCCTGCCAGCGGAACTGTTCTCATTTCCACTCCGTCTGGCTCCAATTTGCAGTCAACAGTTCCTGTTATGCTTCTTTTTTTTCTGCCACACTAGCGACTCCTTCACCATCAAATATTTTCTTCCCTTCGAGAACGCTTTTCTAGGATGCTCAAGTCATCTTGCAGTGGAGTGCTCTGAGTCTCTTCTCACTGCGTGGCATTTTCCTCAAGCCCTGAGTAATTTCCACAGCTATTTTCTGTACTCTTCAGCTCCCTTTTAAAACCAGCAACACCAGAACCATATGCCACAGTCTCACACTCCCCTCACTGCTGAATCCAGAGATAAACGACCACAAATACAGCGATAAATGACCGTTCTGATCTTGTCCCACACACAGTACTGCCCTGAGAGTCTAAATTCACATCTGTCGGCATTAAGCCTCAAATTCTTTTTACCTTTTGCATTCCATCCCCAGATACAATTTCCTGCAATTTATGGGGTTCTTTTCCCCATAAATACCCACTCTGCCACGACTGGCTGTGCTACGATCATTTATTCTGTGTCCCACTTTAGCAGACAATCTCTATATCACCTACACGTGTTAATCAACAGCAATTTATGCCTACATACCAATCATTGATCTCACACAACGACTAGCACCTATCCCCAGGGAGCACCATGAGACCCATTCCTGGGACCTACAGCACGTTTCTTTAACTCCTTCCTAAGTATTATCCTCCCTTCTTTGGAAGGCAAAAGCAGCCCAGCGCCAGCACTTACCTCAAAGGAATATTCAATGTTTCTCTCATTCTTCTTGTGTGCCAGTCCCTTTAGTTCCACTTTTTCGACACTCACTGTGAGAAAGCAAAGAGATAAGAGGAATGAGGAGGATGTTCCTAAATGCATGCAAAGGGGATTACTCCTTTGCTCGGCGTGTGCCCGATGGCCATCAGCCACAGGCACACCACGCTTGGCGGGTGGGGAAGGGGATTCCTGCCCAGCTGACAGCTGCTCCTTGTGGTTTTCCAGAATGGAAAGGCTTTGTCCCAGCAGCTCTCAGGCAAGAGGCTAAATGCAAAGTTCTACGTTCCTTCCTGGCATTATGGTGGTGCCCGTTGGCATAATATGAACAGCACACAAGCACACCATGCCTACAGCTGGCAAAAACCTCCATCTCTTTGGGGTGTGGTTCTGAGGGGGGGTTTGGTGCTTAGTCCTCACATCACGTTTCCTCCTTGGCTGCAGGGTGATGGGAAATGTCAGCTCTGATGACTGCTATTTAGGTCAGCTGTGAGCAAATCCAAGGCCTTGGGCTTGACGATCCTTATGGATCCTTTCCACCTAGGGGTATCTCACAGGGAGAGGGCTGACTACCAGAGCAGGCCACTGCCTCCATGCCCACCGGTGATCTGCAGCCTTCGAGGACACGATCTGACACACCAGGCAGCAGAAATCCCACTCTCGTTTCCCACGTAGATCAGAAACCCCACCATACTAAACTTCATGACGACTATTTACTGACTTCCTGCTTCCCCTGCAGTTTCTCCTGCCTCTTGACTACACCCACAGGGACACACAGAATTTTGTCTATAAAATGCCTGTTTGCACTGGCTTATAAATTCAAAGGCAATTACACTAAAAGAAAGCTACTGGAATCTCAGCAGCACACAGCAGGTGCCCGGAGGGATGCTCACAGAGCAGCTCAAATAAGCAAAACCCACATGGATTCTGGGGAGCTATGCTTTCTGGGCACAACGTTCTATCAGACAACCTGCCCCATCAGCCCTGAAGCTGCCACTCCCCAAAGCAGGACTTCAGCCAGAGTGTCCCATCACCACGATGGAGCTTGATTTTCCTCCACACAAAACCACCACGACAGGAAGCCTTTATCTTTTCCATTTTAATGTTTTGCTGTTGTCGTGCCCCGTCATTTGAAAGCATTACAGCCCAGGACTTGGCTGTTTTACAAAACTCCTCTTCGAGTCTTATTTGTTTGCAGCCAACATTTTTAGAACTATTTTGTTTTAAATAGATCTGCAGATGTTTGTGCTAGCCCTTAAAATACAGAATTAACATTCCCTTTAGGATCTTCAGCCCTTCGCTCTTCCCAATTACAATAACATAAATCCCTAAGCTCACGTCAACTCACGACTTACTGCTTCCTCCTATATCTTATCCTTTGAGCAGAGGCTTGCTCCATTTCAAGCCTTTGGAGCATTCCTCTGCAACGTTCTGAAATGCCCTCAGTGCCACCACGCTGGATGCTGAGCACCACAGGAAGAGCTCTTCTGTGTGCCAGATGTCCACGAGCCATCCAACAGCACGGAGGCCGAAGCAAGCACACGGTTCAGAGGTTTTCCTGATGGTTTAAGAAAATAAGTGCCCCTCGGTATACTTATTTAAGAGAACTCAGGATACCCTTAATGGTGATCACAGCCGAAATGCAGCAAATGCCGACTGGAATGTGTACTTGAGGTCTGTAATTGGAAAGAACTGGTGGAATGGATGTGGTGCGGGGTATCAGCGTGCTGTGGGTGACACAGCTCAGTGAGGAGCAAATAGGTAACTTGCACGGACCAGGGTCAACTGCAGCACTGCTGCTATTTAAGCAACACAGGATTAACCTATGAATATAAAATAAAGCTATTTCTCTTCTCATTTCTGCTTTACTGTGCGGGTTAATAACCAACTTAAATCTACACGTGGATGTTGTGCTGACAGCTGCATGACCTGTTTGGGCTAAAGAGCTAGCCTGAGCTTCACCAGTTAATATGACCTGCTGCAGGGAGTTCATCCTTTGGAAAATGATTGCCATGAGCCAAGTGAACCATTAGGTACACAGCGCTGCACTGTGCACAGTGATCCTGCCCCAAACCTTTTAAGATCAAGTCTGTTCTAGAGCATGAATGGAGTTCATTGGCCCTAAAAACATCTTATGGCTGTACAACTATCCAGATCATTCCTAATGATACGTAAAGTGAACCAGGCTCTGCAAGCAAGTTCTCTACGGCTTTTACTGGGGGAGGTGTTTGCTTTCCTTTATTTGCTGCTTTCCTTCAAACACAAACAAGAAATCCTCTCCGTGCAGCTATTGACTCTCAAGTATGGAGGCTTGTATTTGAAATGCTATCAGACAGAGGTCGAAGCAATTTCACTATACAATTAAAATCACATCCTTTACAGTTTGTTGTAATACAGTAGGGATCATGTTCTGAGATGTGCTGCAGCAAGAGCAGGCAGCAGCTTCCCAGCTCACAAGGGCTTAAACAGCAGTCACAGAACCTGAAGCACAGGACATCAAGTGTCATCTGGTTCAATATTCTGCGAAGGTAGAAAGCCAGGCAGCTCCTTCCTGCTTCAGACAAGGTGTGAAGCCCTCTGGCCTTTGTGACACATCCCCTACCTGCCTCTCCCTCTGCACAAAGGGATCTTGAACCTTCTCCTCCCCGACATCAGCAGCCACACCAAGTGATTCAGGATGAGCCAGCCACTCCTCGTGGCTCAAGGACAGGTGCAATATGCAGCAATGTGGGCAACAGTGGAAAAAGATTCATTTCAGAAGGTGCCTCAATGTGGCCCTGAAGGTGTTTTACCTAAACTTCAACTTCTGGAGAAAGGCACTGTGAACTGGTAGAAGGACCGGAGGGATGAACGTCTCAGTCCACATTAAGAATTTGTGCACCTCTCCAAAGGACAAGACAAATTCAGGAGAACCGTGAGTTGATTTAATAACATCCAGTATTTCAGCTCTAACACAGGCTGCCTAAAAATCAAATACCCACTCCATCTTTTGCTGAAAACAACCACCAAAATCAACTGGTAAAATATTTTGTTTGTACAGAAGTAACCAGAAATGCAGCGCTCTCATTCCATCTCTTGTTTTTCTAAGGGAAGGCAGGGTTACTCAATTGCTGCTGTCCATTAGACATAAGGTAATGTCGAGTGACGCCACAGAATCTAACCCACCCAGCTTCCCCACCCAGCTCTCAGACCCATCAGCACTTAAACACAGGCGAAGAAAAAAAAAAAACCAACCAAGAAAAAACAATGCAGGAGAAAGATAATTAATCTGGTCGTTTCAAAACAATTAGAGCAACAAAGCACAGGAAATTACAAGGTGACAAATATCAACTGCTCAACTGAATTTGAGCTGAGACACTTGAGAGGGCGTTCTGTCTGCCTCATGCATCCACATATCTCATCTTCTGCAATGCTTTTTATCTCAGCTGTGGTGGAGATTGAAGGAAGCAAGACGCATTCTCCCTCACACAAGCAAATATATCCTCTTCTGTCACAAACATACACGAGCGTGTTTCCTGACCACCTAGCTGCATTCTGTCTCCCACCTTTCAGCACTTGTATTATTCATTAAGGGTAATGCTGGAGGCACCAGGTTCTCAAAGCACAAAGATAAATAGCTGCTCATACATCTGCAAGATAGACAGCAAGCTGGAAGCAGCAGGAGCAGAGCTCAGCAACTGATGAACATCCTCCAGGCTGCTGAAGGCTTCATATCAGTACGTCTAAGGACCTCAGACCGGACCAGATATGTATTTCCTACAACCCCTTCCAGCAAGTCAAAGCACCCTGATACTTGCCACAGTGCTGCCACAAAAGCCAAGAAAAAGCTTGTGTCCCTGAGGCCTTACACCCACAAACCTGAGCCAAACTTCCAGGCTGGGTCAAGCAGGTGCTGAAGCACCAGGCACTAAAAGGACGACCCAGAAAGCATTCTGCTTGCACTTCCCTCTGCTCCACAGCCAGCAACAGCACACCCTGGAGTCTTTCAAGACACATTAACTACCTGTAAGGTATCCAAGGTGCGTCAAAATATTGACAGGGCAGAGTACAAACAACACCTAGAGATGCTCGTAAGGAACCTGCCCTTACAGACACTCTGCTTTCAGGAAGGAAGAGGCAGGCTATGCGTTCTGTCCTTCACATGCAAATGTATTAAACAATTAACAAGTGTCAGAGTTGAGTTTAGCCTCAGTGACAAGCACACACACTGCTACGAGCTCGGCTATTTATGGCTGTTCCAGAGGGAAAGTCTGCTCCATTCGAGAGCACTGAGAGCTGGGTGGAGTATTCCATAGAAGAGAGGGAGGATGGATAAGGAAATTAGAGCTTTTTTCTGAAGAATGATCTTGTTTTACTATTTCTGTCAAATAAATCAAATCTGGAAGAGTGTTCTCACTGCAGTTGACTACACTGGTGTGTTATTGTATCAGCGAAGAGGGAAACGAGGCATCTCATTCTCTGAACACTTGAGATGGGAATTTAGGAAGACCTGTTCTCACACAGCACAGTGGACTAAGAAAATGTGCGAAGAGATAATCACTTAAGTGATCCCAAAGCCTGTATGCAAATATAAAGCTGCTTTTTGCCAAGAAACGTATCAACTGAGCCACAAGTTGCATAGAATTTATGTACTCTCCCCTGAAGAGAGCACAAAGCCGTGGCTGGTACCGAAAGGCATTAAGATCTTCGTTTGTTCTCCCTGCATTAGGGATCTTTAAACCACTCTGAGCTGCACAGGAAATCACACTGTTCCAGAAGATTTGCACATTCACAGTATCACTGACACTTAGCAACGACCACAGCAACACAAACATTGCTGAAACCCTCTTGAGAGCGACACATTTACCTGAGAACTCCATCTGAAGGCTTTTCCTGGTTATCAAGAACTGGGAGAACTACTTCGGCAGATAAATATAGTACTTCCTTCAAGTGGAATTTGGGGTAAACAGTTTCATTGAGAGCATTTTATCCAAGTGATCTCACAGTAAGCTGATGAGCACCATGCGGCAACACACATCCCTTGCTCACTTGATGTCTTGTGAACCTGTGCTAATTTCTTATCAGGACAAGCAGGTATAAAGACACTCCACGGCACAGCGAGCAACATTCCCTCCAGAGCAGCAGAAGCAACCCTCACCGGGACGATCTGAGTTTAAGGGCTCCAAACAGAGTCTTCAGAAGTCAGCACCAGGGCTGACTTGCTCTCATCACGGTCCCCACTGGAAAAGGAAACTCAGAACCGTACAAAAAGAGGCAGGAAGAGATTGGAAATCAAAGCTTCACGAACAGAACAAAGCTCGTTAGCAGCACCCATGTCACGCAGGGGACGACAGCGGAAGAAATGCTTCCAACATAAAGAACATCCGAAATCAAAAGCAACGCACTGAGTTTAGTTGGGAAGTTACTCTGCAGCCTGATGACCACGGGCTGCAGTGTTCCACAGGAAACAATCACACAGCTTTTTTAAACATCAAGAACACGAGCCTACACTTGGCAGCGCCGAGGAAGAGGACTGCACTGGGACTGCACAGCTCACCCCTAGCCAGCAGTTTTCATCTGCCTGCTATTTCCTCAACTGGGCTTAACCAGCGAAGCGACCTCACGTCCTCCAAAAAAGGAGAGATGGGGGAAAAAAAAAGAAAGCCTGTGCATCTCAGCTTTTAGTTGAATCTGTGCACTGTTTCGGGTAACGCTGAACGGTACTGTCAGCATTCAGCCAACCACAAAAGGCAATCAACCTAAAGAACGCTTTCGCAACTTCATGGCATTCAAAGGTTTAAGGGCCGTCCGGAGAAGGCTTCCATCTGGACAGGAAAACACAGAGCCCACAAGGATCAGCCAGCTGCTTTCAGAAGCAAGACACAGCTTCAGACGCCGATCGGAAGGCTTTTCTCACCAAGTACTTCAGGCCAAACGTACCTTTGCCTTCATGCTGCTGAGCTGCCTTCCACAGCACTGAAGAGATGCTGCCTTAAAGCGGCCTTTTTTCCTTTCTAACACCAGATAAAGCCACAGAATGAGTGACTCAGGGAGGGCTGCTGTGCTGGAGGAACCTGCGTAACAGCTCTGCTGCCCTGCTAAGTCTGAACCCCAGTGCTGCTCCTCGAAGCACACACTCACCAAAGGATCTGCTGTTGAAGTATATACAATAAATCTTAGGGCAGGAAGAGAGCTACGCTGCAAAGCCAAGGCAGGCTGCAAAAGCAATGTTAATTCAGGGCAATTTTGCAACAGGTAAATCACACACCATAATGTGGTTTTAATGAGCAGCTCTGAAAGCAAAGCTGCATCTCCTGACTGATGCAGCACGTCCTTCAGTTGCTTAAAGCCTGGCCTCGTGACTCATCTTCCTTCTGCGATTTACCGAGAGCACACAGAGGAACGTGCAGCTCATTCTGAGAAGAAGAACATCTGCAAAAATGACCATAAGCACAAACAATGTCTGAAGGCAGCTTCAGTAACCACTAGCATCTATCCTACCATAAGCAATTAAAACAAACAAGCTGTCCAGATCTAATTATGTCGTCCACTCTAGTAAAAATATCTCTGCAATCAAGAGAGATGTTCAATGTGGTATATAAATATTTTTACTTAACTGGATAAATAATCTGCAGTTGTATATTTAGTCTAGTTTGATCTGCCTGAGTGATTATTTTACTTACTGTTCCCGATAGATTGCTTTTAAACACAATCCTGGCTTTGTTTCATAGTTTTTAAGAGGAGTTTCACTCATCCTAGGGAAGCATCGTGCTGGTTTATTCTTCCCTAGAAAGGATTTTCTTCAGTTTGACGGCGCTTCAGTGAGCTGAAGACAAGCCAGGTAGCATTCTGAATCTGAATGCTATATTCACCTCTAAAATTGAAGGTGCAAAGTCTTTTTTTTCCCCATGCAAAACATTTTTTGGTAATACAGACCCTTTCCCTGCTCAGTTTTGGACCCAAGTACCAAAATCCGTGCTTCACTAGATCCCAGACATCACCAGGGAAACAGCCCTAACACAGCCAAAGCCTGTGGAACAGCTACAGACCGAGCTTAGGAAGAGAAAGGAAAGCAGATGGAGAGAACCATGACACATTCAGGTAGCCAGCATGGCTGGGAACCTTTTGGAGCTGCTATTTGCCTTCAAGTGTGGAGCAATGCCCTGAATACAGACAGGCAAATGGAGCAGCCCCAGCACAGCACTCAACTAACCCCAGATGCCATCTGAGCACAACTGAGCTAATGACAAAACTGGTTTTGGAGACAGGGAACATGGGAAAGAAAACTTTCGTCGAAGAAAATTATATTTCATGTATAGAATAAAGGTTTTTTTTCCCTCCCTGCGGCACAGCTGAACACGGACTTTGTGGGCTGCAGCATGTAACCATATATCCAACATAGATGGAGTGCAGTCAGTGAGATCCCAGCAGCAGCTGCTCAGCCAGCATGCCCTGGCTTGAAGGGCAGCGTGGTGATAAAACAGCACCGAGATCAGATGGCGGCTGCTCCAGCTCTGCCCAGAGATTTTGGCTGCGTACACATCGCAGAAATGTGCATTTCAAACTGGGACAAATACATGCAGCAAATCTTATGCGAAACAGCTGTTCCACAGCAGCACGGCTCGGCGCTCGTGCACACAAGCACGTGCTCTCTTCTGTGTTTCTGAAGGCAGTATCAGCTTCCTGAAGCTCATGACCAAGGCTGCAATGAGAAGACAGCGTGAGCAGCAAGGGCAAAGTAATTTGGTATAGGCTACTGATTTTTCTAATGTATTACAGTATGAAAACTTAATGGAAAAAATATACCACAAGCATGCTGTGTACAAACACCAGACCCAGGGACTAATCCGGAATAGACAAAGCCTTCAGTACAGGCAGTCTTGCCAAGAGCCACAAATGCATTCAAGTGCTCAGTTCAGCGAGAAACAAATCCCCCTCTGCACTGCCACCTTTGTGAGGGGCTCCTTCTGTTGGCAGTTATGGCCTTGTATGCTTTCAGGTCTCTGCTCTTAGGCTTTAATATTCTGCTTCCCTTTCACTCTTCTCTACGAAACACTGTTCTTTGGCTTTGGATCCCAGACAAGGTTTGACCAGTAATTCAAAGAAACAGAATAAAGTTCTAATTCAGCACTTATTTTGAGATACCGTACAACTGTGACACAATTGTTTCTGTAACACATCTACAAAGCAAAGACAAAAGGGAACAGAAGACCAAAGCAGATTTCATGAGTATTTGCCAAGCCAATGACAACACGCAGGAACTGAAAGAAAGAACAAAAAAAAACCCCAAAAACTAAAGCCCTCCATCACGAAAACCTCAACATCTCGAAGCTCTGACTCTCCATGCTGGCCTCTGTGTTCTCCCATTTGCAGAACAGTGGGTTTCATCTCCTTCTGTACAGTTTATGGCTTAGCTGCCTGCTGCCCTTTGCAACAGCAGGGGAGCTAGCAAGCTCCTCAACTATTTACCAGCAGAAAAAGGAAGAAACAAACCTGTAGCCCTCCAAGCCATACCTATGTGTCATACCTATGTTTTTCTGCAGGTAATTTACTACCTACTCTTCTATTAGAGGAAGTCTGCTTGCTTTGCAAGCATGGCAGTCCAACTGCTCCTCTGCTCGAAAGATGTGCGTTGAATAATTCATCCACAGGAGTGGAAGACACAATAGAGAATCTTCTAAGGCACTGTTGTGCCATTTCCTTTCAGCTGTGTATATTAATGATGTAATTTTAGCAGGGCTACCCCCTTTGAGTTCCTGTTAAAAATAGCATCTGCACCATCCGCTGATGAAATGCATCCACTCCAGGCAGTGAAGTAATGCACCAAGTCCACTGCTTTATTTTTTTTTTCTTCTTCCAGGGAGATAAAAGAACAAGTCAGAAAGAAAATGAAGCATCAACCTTCCACAGTCCCCTCACATCTGAGAAACTGCGCTGACTTTAAGCAAAATCGTTGCTTTGTGTCATTACAGCCTGGGATTTCCCTGAGTAGAACAACGGAATCAGGAGTGAAATCTGACAAAGCATCTCAGCAATGCCAAAGCTGACCATTTGTTTCCTCCACTCCTCGTGCGGCACAGAAACAGATCCACCATGGGGATCAGAGCCACAGGTCCTCCAGTTCCAGGAATACAGAGCTAGCACCAAATGCTCCAGGGGAGCGCAGGCTGAGGATGGTGCGAGCCCTGCAAGTCGCCCCGATTTCCACCATCTGCAATCCCAACAGAAGATCCTGTTCTCAAATTACCTCTCAGCATCCACCCCCACATGACTCCAGATGCCGCCGTTACCCACTCAGCTGTCAAATCTCTCAATCCAGGCCTCAATATCTGGCTCTGCCCTGGCATTTTGCAACAGATGAGCTTTACAAAGATGTGCATTATGTCCGTGTTAAACTGAAGAACTCAGCTTCCTTTCAACAACCCCAACGCACTACATTTCCCTCTGATTATACTCAGCTTTGCTCTTTGTTTTGTTTCTACTGATAACAATCCCAGTGCTAACATCACCTCTGGTTATCAGCAAAGGAAGATGTGAGCTGGAGGCACATTTAAGAAAGGAATGCTTAGGTGCTCAAGCAAAACTAAGAGGAGAACTTCTTCCTGCCCATAAAACATGTCCAAAAGAACTTCTTGGATTGCCCATTGGGAAAACCCTGAACACTGTGACAACGCCAAGGGGCATCTCCTGGAGATGCAAGCACTAAGCCAGCCCTAATGTGGAACAAGGACCACCCTGATTTGATGGATAGGTAAATAAGACTCCCCAGCAAATCACCAGCAAAGCCATACCTGCAGCTTAAGAACTCAGCTCCTGCACAGGATCCCCCCAAGCCACCAGCTCAGTGTGAGAGCCCCCCACTGCCTTCTGACCTATGACTCAGGGCTGGCACCAGCTGGTAGGCAACGTGCAGAACACACTTAAAGAAAAAAAAACCCCTAAATACTGCCAATTTCCTCCCCCTCGCTGCACATGTATGTCCTTCAGTCAGAATAATGAGCTACTATTTGCAAAAGGTCTCTCACCAGTCTAAGTATTATTCCATTTGCTGTTTCTTTTCTGTAGTCCATCTGTTCCCTTCATGCCAAGCACTGAACGTGAGAAATCATTGTCACTCCCGTGGAAACCGAGCGGCGTCATTTACAGAATAAGGTCACTTTCGTCTTCGAAAGAAGGGAAGCAGAGCAGAGAAATATTTGCACTAATAGCAGAGAAGCAGAGCAAACTGCTGGCAAGGTGAACTAGTTTGTGAGATGTTCTGCTCCCTCCACCTCCTCATATCCAAGGTACACCAATGTCACACCTGAGCTCTGTGCTCAAGTACCCAGGAAGCACAACGGGCTGTCCCTGGGAGCTCAGGCACTGCCACGGAGTGAGCTCTGCAGCTCAGGCTTCTGTGTGAGGACACAACACGGGTCTGCATGCCTGTGTACACGAGGCAGAACACAACCACACAACCAGAGAAACCTCGAGGACTGCACTTCATCTCCAATTAAAAACTCAAACATTAATACTTCCTTTATTCCAAAGTCAGACCTCCAACCTCAGCTGAACTCCAGCGGCAGAAGCACAGGCTCCATGATTTATGCAGCACATGGCCTCCAAGAAGTTTCTTAATATGCAGTCATCTTCAGGCAATGAGGAAAATATGCAACAGCAAAACATCTTGCTTTTTTTTTTTTTTTGAAGTACACTAATCCTTGGATTTGATTGCTAGAATTAACTCCAAATACTTGAGACTCACAAACTTGTGTATTAGAGACAGTAAGTCGGGTATGCAACGCCTTGTGTGATTTAACACTTAAATTTAACACTTCGATGACACTGCTGGGCTTTAGAAATAGAGCTCGTTCTGCTCCAGAGACCCACACAAACAGCTGAAAAATCACATACAGTTGGTACAGGGAGATTTTTCCTGAAGGATTACCATAGCCTAAATATTTCTTTAAGCCCTACCCGAACAGTCGTTGACCCAATATTGTGAGAGATGATGTATTCACCTAAAAATAGAATGACCCAGCCACAGAACAGGGAGCTGTGAAGTCTGGACCTGAACCCAAAGGATCTCAAGGATGAATCTGAGAAAACTGGGAGGCAAACCAGAGGTTAGGAGTGGACTGCTTGCACCACACACCTCTGCCAACTTCCAGCTCTACCTCCTGCAACCTGTCCCTTACCTGAGGTCAGTGGGACTGCTGCCAACAAGCATGTGCTTCACGTCCTAGCACTTATCCCAAATTAAATCAATACATTGCTGAGATAAGTCTCCTCTCGAGTTTTTCCTCATGCCCACAGATTGCTGCTCCTTTCGTCCTTACACTCACGTGCTGCTCTGTGATTATTCCAGCCTGGGTCACGCTGAGACTCCGTAGGATCCCTCGTGGGGACTGAGAGCGTAACTCCAATTAAGGCAGAAGTTTTACAGTGCTCAGCAGAACGACTAAATGGAGTACAGACTGTGGAATAAGGCTGACTGCACCCACCCGACATCTGAAAGCTCCGCTCCTCTGGCCACAGAAGGCAGTTTGTGCCTATCATTAGATGCATGTGTTGCAGGAATTCTGATTCAGTTTCCCTGCGTGAGGATCACATTTCAACAGTTGCTTCATCTGAAAACAGCCCGGCTCGGAGGCAGCGACAGCAGAAAGGAAAGATGATTTAAGTACACAGGAAGCGAGACTAGGGGAATTTTTGTCACTTTGCAGGAAGCTGGACCATCTTCCAGACTGCTTTGTGGAAGAAAACAGCGTTAAGTGCCACCTGCAAAGCCTCATAATAGTAACGAGCGTCTTACAGACACCAAGCCTGAACTTCCACTGCTGAAAATTTAGACAAATGAGAATCTCACTGACTACAATGAGAAATGGCACCCTTAGATGGCAGTCATCACACTGCAGCGTTTCGCAGCTCCCACTGCCTTGTTATAAAGATCCTTTTGTTCTGCACTTCAGCATCTGGCATGATGCACTTCATTCCGCTCTGCTTTTGGAAAATATGCTGTGGTCACTGACCACGTTTAATACGTTGCTAAAATGTCACATGCACCAAGCATTACTTGCCTACAGTGCTATCCGTGCAGTGGCCAACTCGTCCTCCTTGGAACATTACGGTAAGTAATTAATAACATCTCTGGTGTACAGGAAATTACCATCTTGTGCTTTTTTTTTTTTTTTTTTTCCTTTTTCCCCCCCAAGTTGAATTTTCCATTCAGATTTGATTACCGTAACTACTCTCGTTTGGGAATGGCCGCAGAAGGTCAGAACAACTCGAGCTCCGTACGCTCGTTACTAATTAGCTCTGTGAATGGGATTTCCCATAGGTCAAACATCTTCTTCTGGACTTTGGCCTAAGGACTGAAATTCCCTTAGCTACCATAGCAGGACTGGCTGCAAAACAAAACTTGCTGGTTAATATAGTATATTTAACCAGCGAGCTCCTTAAACCAAGCTTTGGTACCTTCATAAGAACTCCTCCAAGTGAGACTGCATACTGCACAGGCACTGTGCTCAGAAACACAGGCCTGCATATAGCAGGAGCCATCCCCATGCTGCTGCTGGAAGTATTTCCCTACCAGGCATGCAATTCCAAGCACGAAATTGCACCTTTGAAATTGGAATCAACCAGACATTGACACCTACTGCAGTTATATTTGCAGCGCTTCAGTTCTCGTAGTCTAGTGGAAAAAAGCCTAGAGCAACACGAGGAGGACAGCATCGTGATACTCGGCTAGTATGCTGAAAAAGCTCCACTTGCATCTGAATTGGATTGCTTTGTTTGGATGAGTGCTAAAGGCGTATTAAAAATCACACCGCATTCTAGAAACAGAGGAAAAGAAACCAAGATCCAGCAGCACACCCCTGCTGAAATTTCAGCTGCACGGATCCTGGCCTGTCTGTCTCCCTTCTCCTTCGCCAGTGAGATCTGTCAGTACCTCAAAGCCTTGTCAGGCTGCCTGCAGCCCACAAGCATGACTGCCCCTGAGAGGACGGGCTCCACTTCCCAAAGTTACCTCCACTTAAGACGTCTTCCACATCTGTGAAAGCAGATCTGAAATAACTGACAACAAGTAGGAGTAAGAAAAGCACAGTTTTCCCACTGCATGTTACAGCTGTTGGATTTCCTAAGAGATCTACACTGCCAAATGCCAACGGCCACGTGCATTTTTCCTAAACTGGCATATGGGCTACAGCAGCTCACTGGAAGACGAACTCCACTCTCTCGTAGCAACGCATGAAATATGTGAAGCTAACAGGTCGCTTTAAAACGTGGATTAGGGGAAATACAGCCACTAAGAGCTCTCATAGCCCAGCCCACTACAAATCCAGCCGCTGTTCTACCACACATCGTGCACTACTACTGACATTTCTACAAGTCAGAAGTAGAACACTCATCAGATTAATACACACTGCCTCTAATCCAACTAAACACAATGGTACCACATCCTCAGTGAGACCTCCCATTTTTCTTCCATTTCAGCTACAGCCTTTTTAACTGAGGCACTTCCAGCTCTCGTGCTTTGCCAAGGGAAACATGCAAACTTGAGCAGCTCAATATTTCTGACCACAAACAAGAAGTTGTCCTCTCAAGACGTGTTGATTTCTTCTAGCAAGTCTTGCGTCAGACAAGAATTACACAACTGGCCAAGCAACTTGTCCATCCTCTGCTCCTGAGACTGAATTTCATGCACAGCAGATTAAAAAGTCAGTAGTTCTTCCTGAATTAAGAAAGGAGCGTTTGCTAAGAGAGTCAGAAATATGTAGAGCGTGGTACTGGCTCCAGGCTGGCCAATAACCAATTGTACTCCAACCTTAGAAGGAAGAACTCCATACCATGCAGGGTATCATGGAGAATTCAATGTAATTTTTGCTGCTAGTGAACCAGAAAGCAGAGTATCAATCAGTAAAAAACAACTTCATTTGTTCCACAGCTCCTTCTACCAACTACCAGTAAGGAAAGCTCTACATTAAAAAAAGCTATGTTCTCTGAAAACTAAACAGGTATCCTATAAGGAAAAAACAGATGAGAGGAAGACAATTAATTTTCACAGTGTACCATGACTAATCTTGGCATATATGGTACTGGAACTGCAATCACTGAGCACAAATGAAAACAGCGTTGAACCCTGTCCTATTTATATCAGATGAAAGCCACAAACCTAGCCACGCTTCTGCTTAGTGCTGCGTTTTTTTTTCCTACCCTGATAGCTTTTACAGCTGGAGAAATAGCTACTTACAGCATGACTCTGCTGTACAAAATGATTGCTACTTACAGCCGTTGGGATTATAGCTGAGTATGTCACAGAAAAGGAGGGTAACGACAGCTCCTGGGGATGGTTAACTACTTCCAGTCTGCATCAGACCCCTTCTTTCCACACAGAGTGGAAGACACGCTCAGAAATTCCTGATCTCGACTTAAGTTGTACTAAACTGTACCTAAGAACCCCATAAAGAGTTCACAAAAACCGTTCTGTGTGAACAGCAGCTCGCAGTTCAAGGACCGCCCTCACTTAACAGTGCCTTTTGTGCACGTTAAACAGGAACACTCTCAGTCACACTTTAACCTAGGTGCTTTAGTATTTATAGCCACAGCCCAGAGGGTGCAAACTGAATGTGCTGACTGACATCCGTCAAGCCCAGTTCTCAGCCAGGTCAGCACACAGCGAGGCTTGTTTTGTACCAATATTGGTTGGAACTAAGGGTGCTCCAGTGCTAAGAAAGCTGCAAATTCCTTCTTCTGTGCTCCCCTCTTCTTTCTCCCGTTTCTTAAACACTCTTGGGAAACAAAGTGGAAGCAAGCAGCGGCCCAGCTGCTGTTATGGATGACTTCTCTTCAGTGAAGTAACACTTGTTGCCATGTACTTAATCCAAGATATGAATCTTGATGATTCTCATTACAGAGTCGACAAATCTACATCATCTCTACTATGAGAATGAGAGGAGGAGTATCAGATTCGCTCCATAGCGTATTTGGTAAGAGCTCCATGGATCTTTCAGCCCCTAGGAAACGTTCTTATTTCCCAGCAGAATAAGCACACTGATCTCTTGCTGACCATACTTCACTGATAGAATAACACTCCCTAAAAAAGCCCCTCTACGACGTCCTGTGCTCAACCCAGCCCTGAACTGAAGTGGCACAACTCCAGTCTCCTATGGATTAAAATCATGCCATAGAGATACAAGTGTTCTTTCCCCCACTGGAAGTAGGCATGCAGAAAAGGACACACCTTTGGAGTGTTTCCCTGAAGGCCTCTTGGGTAATGACTCCTCAATGGAATGTGTTGATGTATGTAGGACATTTTCCAAACTGTTACTGACACTGTTTATGGGGGTCTCGGACCTTGCAGTGACCTGGAAAGAAAAACACAAAAATCTGATGTAATAAACTCAGGTGCTCAAACACTGCACCTTGCTCCAGCGAGAGGTGCTGCTTTGAAGGCAGGCAGGAGGTGGAAGCTTCCAAAACCCAGCAGCAATGCCATCGATATTCCACAGGCAACAGCCCAGGGAAGTTGTTGTAGTCAGCAGCTACTCACAAATCTAGATTAGCCGAGATAATCTACAAAGCTACTTAGAGTATAATTCTTTTTTAAAGAATAGTCACACAGCAGTCAATCGCACAGACATCGCGAGGCTATTAAGCTCTCCACACCGCAGTCTTTCACTTTTCAATGAGAGAACACAGAGAGAAAGGGCTCCTGGAAAACATCCGTCACGTTACGCTATGTCACCTACCTACACAGATGCAGACTTGACAGCATTGCCAAGCATTTCCTTCCACGTGGACTACAAGGCACAAAATCCACTTTAGGGAAAAACTAATTCTCGTCTCCGCTGTTTGAAAGCCCTTTTTGATGAGAAATGACACGCTGAGAACACCTAAGCAGAAGGCTGCATCGTTGTCAGAGCTGGCTTCGTGGCTTAATGTGTACATCTAGCATAAGAAACCGATTTGCAGCATCACTTAGAAGTACATAAACAAACAGAAGATGTTCGAAAAAGCAGAACTGAACACTGCCCACTTCTGCTGCTGTCCACAAGACCATTCACAGTTATGCAGCAACACAAACACGTCTATTACTCGTGGCAAAACAGTCAGCTGTTGCCTGCCTCATAAGCAAGGCAATTACTCTCTTGTTCTTTAGGTAATGAGAAGCAGAAGCGGATGAACAGTCACATTAGCAGCACTGAACACAAAGATGCAAGTATCTCAAAGAGGAAAATGTGTTTTGAAGAGGTAGTGAAGGCTAACAAAGACACTCGTACTAATGCACTACTTCAATTTCAATCCCACATCTTGAGTTCATGTGAAATCCCACAGTACTGCAGAGCTTGAAATCCCGGAGAGCTGTAATTAGAACTGGACATCAATTTTGGTCTTTGACGAACCAAAGCAGAAAATGCATGCCTCAACACCAGCTTCCCCAGCTCAGGATAACTAGTAGCACAAACCTCGCTCCTTCATGTCCTGCTCACACCACAGAGTGCCACGAGCTGGGACGACCTGCACTGAGATCCACACCATTGGCTTTACATATCGATGGCAACCAGGAGACAACACAAGTCAAAGCCAGCACGTCCCTGACTCTACAATTAGCTACTGCAGGTCCCACCTACCACTGACATTTAGAGATTTACACACGTGTTTTAAGGCAGCAACACAAGTAGAAGACTTGCTATAGCTACAGACACATAAAAACTTACACATGCAAAGAAACCAAGCCAGAAAGCCAGAAGAACTGCAATCCCTGCTTTCCTTTCCTACTCTGCTTCTGGACTGAAAAGTTTAATTCTCTACCTCTCCAGCACAGCCTTTCACCAGCATGAAAAACGTAGCACCAAGCTCTCACACTGACAAGAAGAGCCATTAAACTAAGCCTGAAGGAAGGAGGAGATGATTCAGATCCCCCTGCCAAAGGCAGCCTTCCCCAGCGAGCTTTCCTTGCGCTGTGCCTCTCCTGGAGCTCATTAAGCTCTCGCTGCAGTGGGCTGAGCAACCCCAGCAGCCCGCTGCCAGGGGAAGGACTCCCAAGGGCAACCAAATAACGTGGTAAGCTGCTGCCTTAGATTCAGGCAAAACCACGTTACCCAAAACAGCCAGGTTCCAAAGATTGGGATCAGCAAATAAAAATAACACTTGAAAGTGAATGAGAGCACAGCCACACGGATTCAAAGAAATCCCTAAGCAAGCAGTCTGCACCACAATGTGTTAGCTCCTATCTCATTCTCCCTTCTGCCCAGTATTCCTACAATAAGCGTGGCGTGCACTTCAAAATTTGCATTTTGTTTATAAATAACCTCCAGCTCTTTTCCATAAACATTTAATTTTTATACGCTCAGTAAAGAATAATCCAGCCCATATGTCCTGACTGCCTGAGCTCATGCTCTATCTGATTCAGCCACACATCAAAAGCAGCTTCAAATTGGCCCGGAACAAACACAGAGCTCTGATTAGTTCCAAATGGGGCTCTTCGTTAGCGAGCTGACTGGTGTTAGAGCCACTGAATCTCTGCCTGCTCGAAACTTTTGTCCTAGACTTCAGTTTTTCCACTGACTTAAAACATACCAATATCACAAAGGCTCGGATTTGTTTCCAAAAAGCAGAATGAGGAAAAACGTTTCACGGAGCAGTTTTATTCCCAAAGACGTAACAGCACTTTTCCCCAAATTACTTGAGGCCAAGCAAAACCAGAGCAATAATCCATCAGCTCTGAAGTGCAGAGGATGCTGTCCTCGGAGGGAGGGGAGAAGCACTGCTAAGAGATGAACTGTAGCTGCTCAGTGAGGACTTGGCCAAAGCAAACTGCAGAAACTCAACTTCAGGCATGTGCTGGGAGGAACGCTCATCGTTCTGCACGGTTCTGCAATCCCTAGCTTGGGTTCAGCACAAACCACTCCATGCCATTAAAGAGCAAGACTCTGCTGCTCTGCAACTGGTACAGGTTGGTTTCTGACAGCAATAAGAGCCCACAGCAAAGGTGGTAACCTTTCAAATGCAACAGAAATAGACTCTGCATCACAACAAGCTGCGGATGTGCCATTTCATGCATGCTTTACGCACACAGAAGGAAAATCACGGATCATTCAAGGTCTAAGAGGGCACAGCATCAGACCTAGGGACTGGTCTGGATTTCCAAATAACATTATTCTTGAGATCATCAGCAGAAACAGCTCACGAAGACTAATCAAATTCAGTAGCAACGCTGGAGAGATAAAGCACTAAAAAGGTTCTTCACTGTACCTCATTTCACCCCTGGCACAGGGATCTGTTGAGGGCCAGAGAGCAGGAGAGGCCTGTGACACACCATCCACAGCTTCATTAAGATATCAGCCACGTCACACCAGCTCCAGCTCATGCAATGGCCCCAGAAGATGCACACTCACATGGGTGCAGAGATTGTTAAATCGTTTTTACTTAACTTCTTGTCTGCTCCCTTTCATACCAAAGCACCTGGCTCACAGCTACACTCTGGGTCTTCCAAATGAAAAGCAGCCTTGCCTCTTGAAATCTCAAAGCAGCTGCCATAATCAAGAAGAGCAAAAAATTCACCATAACTAGCGACAAGTTGAGATTCAGTTGGAATTTTCCTACTCCTGTTGTCCACGGTAGCACAGCCATTCCAACCTTCCCAAGGGGCCCCGGGGTGACGTGACAGCAGCCTGCAGCTGGATGGGAACAAGCCCTGCTGCTGACTGAGGGCACCAAATGCATCAAGGTACCAGCAGCCACTGCCAGAACTTCAGCCACCATCACATCTTTCCCTTTTTCTGCCAGCAAGCACCTTTTCAGAACACAACAATCACCATCTCAGCATCAGCTGCACCAACAGGCACAGATTTTTATTTTTTTAGGATTCTGCAATGCTTTCTCAACTTTATTCATCAGGAAGCACACAGCACCTGCTGAGGGGACTGCTCCTGGTGAGTCTGCTGCCTCCTCCAGCAGCTGCTGCCCAGCACAGCCCTGCCACCAGGCAGGCCAGCTGGAGGCAGAGCACAACACAGCAAATCCACAGCCCCACATGCAGTCACTCTTTGCTGCACTCCCCAGGGACAGCATCTATTTAACACAGGAAAGTCTGTCAGAAAAAAATACCAGGACTGACTGAGGTCAAACAATGCGGTGAGAGTTGTTATTGTGCTTTTAGAAACGAAGACAGCCATCGCACGTTCCCTTAAGAATAACTCCATGGAACAGGGAAAATGTATGGTTTAATAACAAAGTGTTTGCTGATTTAGCTTGAAATGGGGCCAGTGCTAACAAACGAACATGCCTGCTACCTAAAATGTAGCATGACCTATAATTTAAGGAAACAATGATCCAAGATCCAAGGGAAGAACTTGCTCAAAAAAATAAAATTCAATTAAGAGGGATAAAATATTGTTTTCTGCACTTATCAAGGCATGAAATTCAGGTCATCCATTACACACAAAGAGAGTGAGCAAAATGTGAGAATCAGACAGGCAAGATGCTACGGCTGCAGCTGAAAGGATCAGTTCTCCAAGTGATGCTGCAGGAAAATCCAACAGAAGCATCCCTGCTATTATTTGCCTTCAGAAGTCCTCTTTCCCAAAGGTTTTTCACAGTTTTAAGCTGAGCTCCACATCTAAGGCCAGTGCAGACAACACATAACAGAGCACTCAGGAATCAAAACACTGAAGTCCAGGGGGAAAAAAAATAAGCCAGTCAACTCCATTCACTCCCACCAGTTTTGCATTAGGGAGCATTAACAGCAGCTTATTCTGAGGTTAACACCAAGGTCTTCAACACAGTGCAATCCTGTTTGCAGAAGTGCTGCAGCTCGATGGCACCGATACAGCCCCTGCATGCTTATTCAGATAAGCTGCTATTTGCCAACAGTCACATAGCTCAGGTTCCCAAATCTTTTAGAAGACCTCCCAGTACCTAAAATTACTCCTTCTGCAGATAAAGGGCCTTAGTGATAGTCCCCCGGAAGGTTTCAGGAACACCCACAGGCGCATCCAACTTCTCACACAGCCACTGAGGCTTTCAGCACTGCTCCACACTTATATTTACACGCACCTAGCTGCTTTGTTGGAACAGAATGTAGCTGAAGGTGCTACTGCTAGAAACCCACGTCATTCCAACACTTAGTGCCCACCAAAAAAGCAGCACCAGACGCAGGTGGGACGTGTCCATGTTTCTCAACAGCAGCTCTTGTAGGAAGATGGTGAGAAGGCAATTCATAGTAAAGCAGAATAAGAGATCGGTTGCTTTTGTCCTGTGAGACTATTACTGGGATGAAATGAGGCATGCAGTACTTAAATACTCCAGCATAATCACCCACTTGCTACAAGGCTCCGTCACAAATTCACTGGAACGGACAGACCAAAGAAGCCTGGATTGCACTGCACAGACTGAATTCCACTAAAAAGCCTTTAAAGAACTGCAGGTAACTCATTAACACCAGGAGCATACACCAACTGCACAGTAACGGGACTTTAACTGCACCGTGCCACCTGCAAGACCTGGTGACTGAAGTTTCAGAAGGCAGAAGAACGGTCAGATCCAGCACTGAAGACTGCTGGTGGAATCCAAGCCACGAGACCCTAAGCACTTCCCTCACGGAGAAGTTAATTGGCGCTCCCATCTCTTCTGTACCGCTGCATATTTAAGAACACAGCTCATGGAAAACACAAGTTCAACACTGCTCTCCTTTCGACTGCTCTCCCTGCAGCGTTTGGATGCACAGTCCATTTTTTTTTTGAGCAGACTCATTCACAACTCCAGTGGCCTTTCATGATTTCTAAGTTTTAGATAAGCCCATGGAATTAGCACGGCTGAAAAAATAGCCCCTTATGCTATGAACTGGAAACAGATACTGGTGCAGTATTTGGAAGCTGACTGGGCAGGAGCTCTTTTCCCATTCACAAGCTATCAACCTGGAACAGCCACAGAACTGCACTGTCACCAACTTATTTCCTTTCAGCTGCAAACAGTGCTCAGACCTATTTATGACCCCGCTTCTGCAGCTGAAGCCCCAGCCAGCTCTCATCACAGCCAGCAATCAGAGCAGGCGCTAAGCAGCCAAAGCATCATCTTACTTCCCTTGTTTCACAGAATGGTCTTTGTAAATTAAGCAACTTTCAGAAATAACAAGGTGACAGGAGCACAGGCAACTTCCCTTCTCATTCTAGAAGTAACTTCCTCAGTGCTGATGATACAAGACTTCATAGAAAACATTAGTCCGTGCAGAGATTCACATCACACTGAGTTCCAGTGCCTGAGTTAGTCCCAGGATTCATTAGGTCCAAGACATAAGTATAATGGGTTCTGTAAGGACAGCATCCCTAAAGTCCCCCTGGAACAACCAAGGATGAATTAAAAGCACTACATTTTCACCTATAGCTAAAAATGATGCAAGTTACACAGGACAGACATCTGCACGGCACCTGGAGACACTGAGACACTTACTTCTCTGTGGGCCACACATTCAGCCACAGTTCTGCTGTGCCCTGATGCTTCCAGCCCCTGCACTGTGAAAAGAGCCACAGCCTCAGCTCTCAGCACAGCAGTGAGCCTTCAGGTACCGTCCTGCTTCCTTCACAGACAGCAGGATAAAGATACTTCAAGGTGCAGAAACAGCCTGAAAGCTCTGGTGCATCACTTTCATCTAAAAATACAAGCCCTGCAGGAACAGCAGTTTTAAAAGGCAAGGTTCTAAGTAGATGCCCAGGCTTCACCCGAGGACAGTTTATGCTGTTTCAACTTTTAAAACCCACAGAACACAGGCAAACAAGAAGTTTGTGGAGCCCCCACTTCGAGCCCTGCAAGCATTAACACCATCCTAAAGCAGTAGAGAATGCAGGACAGGACAACACACAGAAATTACTCACAGACTGAAACTACAGTCTGCTCCACAGAGAAGGACGGTGCTTCCCTCCTTAGGGCAAGCAAACTCAATGTTCACTTTGTACTACCAAGCAGAAACAACACAGCTGATAATGACTGACCTACTTACAGCCAGTCACAGCCACCTTCTCCTCTGCATCATTTTAAGATGGATATAAACCAAGAATAATCCTGAAGTGCAAAACTTCAAGCAAAAAGTTATCAGGAGCGGTTTTGTGCCTCCTTGCAGGCAGCAAGTAAAAAAGCAGCCACCTGCATCGTGAGCCAGGCTGAAATGGGATTACCCACTCCAAAGCAACCCCAAGAACCATGATTTCTACTGTAATGTTCTATCAATTGTTTACATCACTGACTGTATCATATGCAGCCTTTCTGGAGCTATTTCACTGTGGGAGTTGAGAGATAGGAGATGGATTGCAAGCTCCAAATCCTTGGAGAAAAGGTTGTAGCTAGTATCAAGATGGGCTGTATGTCAGTAGAACTCACTGTAGTGTCCAACAACACACCCTTCACATCCCCTGGAAAAAGCAGGTCTCATGCAGGTCATTGTGGATCCGAACAGACCCCAAGCTGCACAGAGCACGTGATGTCACAGCTCTGTCTCCAAGTGCCAGCTTAGTGCCACTCGGGCTGTAGTAAAGCAGCAGTGATGAGGAAGTGCTGGCTCCAGGGCAGGAATTCTGCTCCAGGTCTGAAGAGTTGGAGGAGCGCAGGACTTGGCAGGCAGCAGCCCAGGGCAGCTCACTTTCTCTCCCCATCTGCCTGGTTGTTTGTTTTCTAGGTGATGTTACAAGTATTGTCACAACGTAGCTTGGTAGCATCACAAGATTGGACTCCGAGGTGCTGGAATTTATTTGTGCATATTCAAACAGAACTGAATGGAGAACAGCATTTTTTTTTCCACTGACTTCATCCAACTGTTGATCTAAGCCAGCTACTCACTCTAAAAGTAGCAAAACGACTGAGCTATCAACATCTGAAGAGTTCAGCAGCCTTAAAAAAGGAAAGCTGTGTCTGCTCAAGCAAAACACACATTTCAGAGACTGCAGAAGTAAATCACCTCTTCCATTCCCCTCTCAGCTCATGCTGTATTAGCTGCTAGCTTCCTTCAAAACCTATTTCTTAAAACAAACGTGCCTTGCTTATATATTTCTTAGAGAGATAATCCTTCAATGCGTTCAGAAGCAAAAGAGCCAAGTGACAGTGCTGTACAGCTCAGCGCTGGAAGGAGGAACGGGATGGATTCTCCATCCATCTTAAACTGACTTCAACAGCACTGGAGTTTTCCACCTCTGTGAAATACGCACTATTTCTGAAGCTCTGAAGGCACCACCTGAGAACACTCCTGCCTATGTAATTTCACCTTCCCTGCTCATCTTATTTTGGGAAAACTTTGCAGCCTTTCAGTCTCAGGGTCCTCCACTGGAAGAAGGGAAGATGTGAGTAACCATCTGTCAGGAAGCTCATCCTGGCTTCAACAACACCCATTCTGTGTGAAAGACTGTTTCCATCTCTATTTTATTCACACGGCCATTTAAAGTTAATAAAGGGGCATTCCCTTACTCTGTTCTGGAATAAGCATCGTTTAAAGACACAGAAAAGGAAGATAAAGAGAACTGAATTTCAGAACTCTCTACAAAAGTTGAAAGAAAATAAATTAACAAATAAAAGCAGCAGCATCCAAAAAAGCCCCACAACATTAGAAGGAAATTTGCATCCAGCAGAAGAGTAAGCATGCACTTCTGACTCAGACTGACATTCAGTGCTTAACTTCAACGGAACCCGTGCTGAGCCCTCAGCAGCAGCTTTATTTAGGATACTATTCCAATACGGAGGTTTTTGTAGCCCTCAGGTATACGCAGCCTCTCCCAGCAGAAGGGTAAGGTGGTTATTTGCTGGCTGAGTCAGTGCAGCCTCGGGAGCTGCAGGCTGTTAACTGCTCACACACCCACTTCCTTGGTACTCGGTTTGAACTTCCAAGCAGGTTAAACGCAGTCAATGGGGCAGCCTGACTCCCGGGCAGGCTGAGAGCGCTTCGGTGCTCGCTAACGGATCTCATTACCAACAGCACGCTTTCAAACGATACCGCCGAGCTTAATTGCTACCAAGTGCACGCGCATAGCACGTTAATGATGTCGAACCTCTGACACCAGGATCAAAGCCCAGGTGGCTCAGGGTGATGAACAACCACTGCATTTCTTTAACGTCAGAAAATCCAAACGTTTGCCTGCCCCAAACGCAGGCTTCACCACGATGCCTTTGCCACTGAACGTCTACTTCCCAAGCTGATCCTTCCCTTCCAAGTTCTTCCAGGGAAACACTTTCAGACAGATGCTTCACCCCACATCCAGAGATATGACACGTGCTCCCCCAGCAAACCACAGGATTTCCATGCACCTGGCAGAAGCAGGGAAGCAGAAGCATTCCCAGGAACAAGCAGCTGAAGTTCATACTGCAGCCTCTTGACCAGCTTGTGAACCCCTTCACGCTGAGTGAGAACAGAACTCCTCACACCCCCTCTCCTCACCCCCAGCATCAACCAGGGGAACGACCTGTCAACCCCTCAGACTGCCATTTACTATAAGAATGACTGTAATAAGAGAAAGAAGTACTTGAAGGAAGCATGTAAGCAGGAAGGGGATCAGCTTTTTACACTGTCTAGCAATGATAAGACAAGAGGGAATGGCTTTAAACTAAAAAGGGGGAAACTCGGGTGCCTCAAAGAGTGGTGAGGCACTAGAATGGGTTGTCCAGAGAAGCTGGGGATGCCTCATCCCTGGAGGTGCCCAAGGACGGGATGGATAGGATCCTGACAGCCTGATCTAGTGGCTGGCAGCCAGCCCCCAGCAGGAGGTTGGAGCTCAATGATCTTTAAGATCCCTTACAACCTAAGCCATTTTACACTTCTAGGTTGAAAGTGACAGCACGGTGCCCCGCAGCAAAGCCACCTCGACGTGTGACCCACCTTATGGCAGCCCGGATACGTCGCCATGGAGTTGAGGGTAGAGGTGCTGGGATTCTTGCTGGTGCTGGCCATGATGTTCTGGATCTGGGTGAGCTCCTGCCTCAGCACCTGCTTCTGGTGGAAGCTGAAAGCGGGGTGGTTGGACGCCATGGTGAAGAGCAACAGGAACTCATCCCCGGTGCGGCCCTCGTTGAGCTGCAGCCCGTAGTTGTTGATGACGGAATCGATGTGGGTGAGGGTCCGGAAGAGGACCCCTGCGGCCTCGCGGTGGGCAGAGCCCAGCAGGGCGAGCGAGACCAGCAGTTTGCTGCGCACCACCTCGTCCGTCAGGTTGGTGAGGCTACCCAGGTCGGCGGGATTGTTGGCCTTGATCTCGGAGTCTCGCAGAGAGTGGTAGTCCTTCCGAGCCAAGTCCTCCAGGCAGGCGCCCAGGAAGCGCAGCTCCAGCGGGATGCACAGATCCAGCAGGCCGCACAGAAACTCCACGCGCTGCGGGGAAGGCAGCTCCGAGAACCAACGGTACACCCCGTCCCGCTGCAACCGCGGGCAGCGCTTCTCCACCATGGTGCTCCGCCCGCCCCCGGCCCGCGGGGAGCACACCTGGGGAGGCAGCGCCCCGGGGGGACCCCTCGCACCGCCCCCTGGGCGGCCCCCTCCGCGCTGCCGGCCCCCTCCCCCCCGGGGGCCGAGGGGGCCCGGCGCTCCGGAGCAGCCCCCCGCGGCGGGCAGGGCCCGGCCGAGGCCCTCCCCCCCCCACCGAGGGCGGCCTCCGGGGGTGCAGGCCCGAGCGCCGAGGCGCGGCCTGGCCGCGGGGTCCCCGCCCGGCAGGCCCCGAGCAGGCCTCGGCGCTCCCTCACGGGGCGGCTCCTTCTCTCAGCCGCTCCATTCCTCCGTCCGTTCCCGTCCCGGAGCGCCGGGCCCCGCAACGTCGCTTTGTCCGGAACCGCCCCGGCGCCACAACCGCGCGGTAAAGAATCCCTCTGCTTGAAGGCAAAGCGGAGGCGGACGGCGCACGCACACCGATCCGCGGCGGAGGGATCCCGCGGTGAGGCGTCCCAGCCGGCACGGAGCGGGGAGCCAGGAGCAGGAGCGGCGGAGCGCCTCCACTCCCGGCCCGACCCCGCGGCGAGGCCCCGCCCACCGCCCTGCTCATTGGTCCTGACGGCTACTCGCGGCTGGTGATTGGCTGTCGGAGCGCTGCGCCCCGCCTCGCTCCCTCCATCTGAAGGGCTGACGGGAGCTTGTCAATCTTTCCGTTTAGCCCCGCCCCCTTCCGCTGGTTGAATAGGGGAGGGGCGGGAGCGGGCGGCTTTTGTGTGGCGGGCGGGCGGGCGGCGAGGAGGGGTCTGCTGCGCTCTGAGGCGTCAACCGGGAGGGCCGTGGTGATGGCAGCGGGGTTGTCCCCGCGCTCCTGTCCCCTCAGGGCTCCTCATCCTCACTGACTCATCATCTGACCTTCCTCCTCGGATCCCCTCTCTCAGGGGCACCCTGCTTTCCCTGCAGAGCTCTTTTCCCGGGCTGGATGCACGGTGCCAAAGCCAAACAAAGCCGCCAGCCTTCACATCCCGCACCCAGAGCGACCAGAGCTGCTCTGCCAGCTGACTTCACGTCGCCTCCAAACACAGCACGGCAACAAGAGAGACAGTAAAGGCCCCAAAGCAGTGATTCCTTTCCCCAGGTTTCTGCTTTTCCTTCTAATCCAGAGCTCTGGCTGGCAGTACACCCATGCATGCAATATCCTTCCTGAAGCGGCTTTCTTGCCCTCTGGGCTTGCCTGCAGATGGCACCCAGGCAGACACACCATTTCCATTTCTCATCACGCTTTTCCCCAGGACTCGGTTGCAAACCACAGCTGGGTTGGGATCTTAAAGCAGAGCCAGCCAGGGATAACATCAGCGCAGCCCCAGGCAGGCAGAGCGCGATGCCAGCCTTCATTTCCATAGATCACAATCTCCTTGGAGGAGGGACTGTGTCTTTCAGGCAGTGTTGCTGCAACACAGATAAATGAAAGAGCAAACATCGATGTTTTTATAAGCACTACTGCGTTGTCTTGAGCCGATCGTCTGTGAACTTGGTGGGACGTGCACATGAAAGTTGCCTCGCTTTATGTGCGCCGTGTGAATGCTCGAGAGAGAAAGACTTACTCCTTCGGGCGAGGGCTTATCGGAAATCTCATTATACACCTTGCTAAGATGAATCGCCTCGCCACAGAAATCCCAAACACTGCTCGTTTATCCTTCTTTTATTTCCTTTGGGAATAGCACGGGCTATCAAACTGCGTTGGTTGAGGTCCTGTTGAAATGTGAGAGTGAGCGGTGGAAGGAAGCTCGCTGGGCTTGCATAATGTCAGATATTGTGCAGCTACACAGCTCTGCTTCTGTGTGGCAGGCTCCTGCTGTGAGAGGGCCCTTGAAAAGTCCCAAAGCCTCTCTGTGTTCTTTCCTTGCAAGCGAGCCATCGTGCAATGGAAACCATATGCACTTCCTTTTCCTGCCGTGCCCGGTATTGTCCCTTAGAGGAAGGGATATGCAGAGGAAGTGCTCTCAGTCCCTTAGGAAAGGTTTGCATTGCAATGAGGCAGGGGCCAGGCAGTTGGTGTAAAGATGCCAAGTCCTCTGGTGGCTCTTTTGCCTATATTGCTGTCTTTAACCCAACATTAATCCATGCTGAAAGCTCCACACTGTGCTCAAAGTCAGGTACCTGATGGTTGTCCGGTCAGAAGGAAGTTGAAGGAGTAAACTTTTCTGCTTGGGAACTAGGTCTAAGCCTAAATGCAAGCCTGATGCAAGTTTTGCTGCTAAAGAGTAAGTCTGTGTTTTACAGACAGAGCAGAAATTGTCCATCTCGATGCCAGACAGTAAGGCAATCTCTGATCTGAAGTGCAGTGTGTGAACTGGGAGCCTTTCCTCTGATCAGAAACAGCGTTGGATGAAGTCCTTGGAAACCGAAGAGAGCATGTTATATCTGTCTCAAGCCACCAAGAATTCCTGGCTAGCCAGCAGGCGAGGCAAGGGAACCACCCTCAGCAAAATAAATCAGCTCTGTAGGAGCTCACGTTACACCTTACTCCAGGCAGCGGGTTGCAAGTGAAGGTCGTGTTGGTGTGCAGCCACATGCCTGGAGGAGAGCAGCTTTTTTGGGCACCAAAACCATCCTGTTCCCTCCATTGTCTCCCTTTGTGTCAATTCCCCTTCTGCACACTTGAGACAAGCAGCTGGGAAACGTTCCTTGCCAGAATAATCGGTAAATAATAACTGAGAGCACAGTTATTTTCCTCTTTTCGCACTTTCAGCACACAGAGAAGCTGTTACTGGATGTCCTGGCCCATTTTTTTTTTTCCCCAACACTAGACACGTCTACTTTAGTTCTCACCTGTCAACTGAAAGGTCTGTGTAGTTGTTCTCAGATTTCCTTGATCTTGCTTCACAAGGAGCCAGGCTGTAGTGCTCCTTTTCCCTTCAGCAGCACAGCAAAGCAACCTCAGCCACATCCACCACGATCATTCCTTCTTTGTGTGTGTTGGACTCAATGCAGCAGTGCTGGAACGTCCAAAGGTGTATGAAAAAGATATTGTTTTGTGTGAAGCAGGTAACCGGGTCCTACGTAAGAGGAGATATTTCAGATTATAACAATCCAGCCATGGAATGAAAAGGGGATGAGAAACCTGTTGAAACGAGAGGGAGAACTTCATGTAGGCTGCTGTTATGCTGCCCAGCTCTACTTCGTGCCCAGAGCTTCAGCCCACGGGGCTCCTCATGGGGAGCTCTTCAGAGTTCCCTGATTGCTTTAGGAAGCTCTCCAACACCTGTCATTAAATGGACAGAAGTATTTTCCTGTTTGGCATCTCTAGGCATCCTAAACGTGGTTCAGTGCGGTCCCCTCCTGGCTGCCCTCTTCCAAAAGCTCACTCCCTGTACCCAAAAGCAAAACCTCCCACTTCTGACCTGCCCGGTTCCCTCTTCCCCCATTCTCCCAACCCCACAGGGCCTCAGTTTTCTGATCCCAAAGCTCTCTTTTCTGGCAGGACGCAACGAGCAGCAAGCAATGGGGTTGCGTGCCATCTGTGTGGTTATACAGAGGAGAAAGATAAATATTGCTACGGCATGTAGACAAGTCGAGTACTTCTGTGCACACGGGTTATTTCCTGTAGGGTTTCTCACAGATGCTGGGGTTGGAAGTCTTGCTTTTGAAAAAACAAACAAGCCCCGGCTTTGAAGAGCATGGAAAAACACCACGTGAGCTTCGGGAAAAGGAAGAAAAAGGAGTAGTGAAGAAAAAAAAAAAAAAGAGGCCAGATGTGGGCCCGGCAGCATCCCTTGTCTTTCACATCATAACATGAGTGTGCAGTTGGGACAGGGCTCGGAGGTGACTGCAGCGGCAGCAAAGCGGGTGCCCGCATGGCAGCGATGTGCGGGTGGGTGACACTGCCCTCTGCCGGGCACACACACCTCCTGACTGGGATTTTTCAGGGTGTTTTTCCAGCTGAAGGCATCACCGGTACGGCTGCACCCCACTAAATAAAGCTGCCCCTTGGGTTGCTGCTCCTCAGCCCCAGCAGCAGCCTCTGGCTTCGCCTGGCTCCCTCACGGGGTTTGCTTCAGCACAGAAAACCCACAGCCCCTGGCTGCCAAAATGCTGCCCCCGGCTTCCTTCCTCCTTGCACTCATCCCAGAAACCACTGCAGAAAAACCCACATCCTCAGTTATCCCTACCTCCCCCTTCCCACCATCCCAACCGCGGCCCTACTATTCCCCTTCGACTCCAGCTCTGAAATCCCCCTACATTAATCCCCTCCCAACCCCAATCTGGAAAGTCCCATTTGGGCGAGCTGGCAAAACGAGATCACGTTGCAGTCACTTTCCATTTCCTTGTCCTAGAGCTGGCACAGCTCCTTGCCACATTGGGATCCAGTCCCCCATGGGTGTCCTCCCAGGGCACAGTTGGCATTGCTCATCTGATGTTGGAATCAGCCCTTCCACAGCATTGATTTGGTCTTTGCTTCGGCCAAATAGTTTTACATTTGGAAAATAAAGTCTGGACGTGTTTACTCAAATATTCCACTGACATTCCTTGGAGTGTTTTCATATCATATCCTTCCCCTCTCAGTCGTAATTGGTTGGAATTGCAACTAACCAGTCAAGGAGCATGCATAGATAGACACTGAAAATAAATACAACGTTCAGCCTTCCTTTGCAATGTTTGAAACCCGTGCTATGCTCACCAGCTACAGAACTATGAGAGATACTGCTGTGTGCTCTCCCTGCTACCTGCCCTGCACATCAAACCCTTCTGTGCAAACATCAAATATTGACATGCTGCAACATGTGCTGGAATTGCACGCTGGGGGTTATTTCCTGAAGGAGCCCACAAATAACTCCCAAACGACGACCAGAATGAGAAAACCGGAGTTGGTTCACGGGCAATTCATGAATAGAAAAAAAAAAAAAAAAAGATGAAATTAGCTGAATGAACCATTCGTTATGTGTTATTCAGCCAGCTGTACTAATTAGTGCCTTAAGGACTGTTCCTGTTCCCACTGCAGCCAACTCCAAAGCTCCTTTTGATTTCAGCGGGAGCAGGACGGAGCCCTCGGAGAATGGGCACGATGCCTGCTTCCTCTGCAGTGCCTGTTTCTCTTAGTATTACTTATTGATTCCAACTTCTTGTGTCTTACAATGATCAGTTAACTGCAGGAGGAGACAAGTCTTGGAAGGGACCTTTAAAGGCCAAGTTTAAAGGCTACCTGGTCCAACTCCTCTGCATTGAGCAGGGGCACCTACAGCTCCATCAGGTGCTCACAGCCTCACCTCCTTGACCTCCATTGAGCCACTGACCACCACTTGCTGGGTATGACAGTTCCACCCATCAAATCCATATTAGAGAGGGATGCTATGGGGCACTGCATCACTGAAATCCAGACAGATGACATTGGTGGATCTTCCCTCATCCACTGACACAGTTATGCCATTGTAGAAGGCCACTGGGCCAGGTGAAGCCACACTGGTTACCCCACCTCCCTTCCCTCTCTTCCACACATATAGCATCCAGGAGGATCTGCTCCGTGATCTCCCCAGGCACAGAGGAGAGGCTGACAGATCAGCAGCCCTGTATCAGCACAGCACAGGTTTTACCAAAGCCCACTGCTGTGCCAACAGACCTTATCCTCCCGGATCTCTGCCAGCAGAGCAGCAGCAGTGGGTTCCTCCCAGTGGGTCCATAATTGCAGGGGCTGCAGCACTGCTCAGCCTGGACGAACCTCCCCAGCCCCACGCCTTGGGCTTCTCTCCAGAGGCTGCCTAAAATGGAGATAAAAGAGCCTTCGAGTGGAATTTATTTTCTTCTTAAGACCATCCCTAAAATAACAAACAGAAGAAAACCGGTGACACGCGGGACATCTGTTTGAATAACACGGACCTTCTGTCTGCAAGAGAGGAAACTCCAAATAACTCTTTGATTTGTGTTTCCTTTCTTCTCCTTCCTCATCTCCTCCTCCTCACTACTGTATACAAATCTGTTCTGCAAGCTCCACGCCGCCAGTTCCCTCTCCCTGACAAGCTTATTTGTATGCCATGTGATAGCTATTTAATTTCCTCCCTGCTCCCAGCACAGCTCATATTTACCCCTCCTTCTGGGACTGCAGCTCTGCTTCTGAGCTGATGTCGAGGAGTGAGGGCAGCTCTCCTTTAAGTCCTGCAGACCGAATTCCTGCTCTCTGCCTGTGACCCACAGCGATCCCACTCCAGGGAAGCAATTAGAATTGAGAGCCATGCTTCAAGTTAGCACATGTAAAGTCCTTTGCTAAACAGGGATGACACCTACACCAGAGCCATGGGGTCACTGTAAGGCAACAACATGCGATAAGAATGGGGCTATGAGGGTCTGCCCCACTCCTGGCTGCTTAATTGCTTCCCCAGAAGGATTGGGGCTGCAAAATAGCGGCTGAAGTGCACCTCTTGTTTGTAAGAAATCCATTTAAACACAGAGCTGCTTCAAATGCTGTGCAAAGCAGAGATTGCAGGGCACCATTTCCAACGGTTCTACTGACATCAGTGCCACCCTAAAAAAGGCAGGACCTCACCAGGTGCTGTGCTTTGTGGTTTTTCTTTGTTCAAAGCCACCATCCACAAACCGAGCTAGGAACCATCATTTCCTCATTAAACCTGCTTCCTTTCAGCACCGAGCCTTTCATTTCATCTCCACGCACGATTCCTCAAAGCCCTCATAGCTAATATCACAACTATAGATCCAGGGTTTATTTATAGCCCCAAACTCCGCAGAGAGCTGTGTGTCTTGTTGCTGTGGAAACCGGGAGTCTAAAAGTGAAAGAATTTTAACGGGATTTTAGAAGCGAGCTGCTGAATTCCAGCACCAGCCAGAGCTCCGCGTTCAGCTCTGCCTTAAACTTCCCAACAAAACGCATCATCGAGCCCAAAGGACAGCAGTCCTTGATGGGTTTATATCACCTGGCAGCCCCAGTTTTGCTCCCTGTTAGAAATGACATGTTGGCCAGGCTTGGGGCACTGTTTTCCTGGAGCTCTTGGCCAAAGGGAAACACCACATTTGATCAGTTTACATGCAGCAACAAACCCAGAGCTTTGGGACTGGCGTGGATCAGCCAAGTCCCACCTACAGCGCAATGTATGGGTCAGGGCAGTACATGGGACAGAGCTTTAGGAACTACTGTTCTTACAACTTGGGATCTGCATGTTGAAACCAAAACCCTGACCCCTTAACCACGACATCTTTCCACCAAGGATGCAGCCTTTTCCATGCTTTGAATGGCCAGCAAGACCTCTGCCAAAGGGCTGTGTATGGGACCACCTGTGTCACTTCCTAACAAGCACTGAGCTTTAAAAAAATAAATAAAAGAAACAACATATGATCCAAACAGTAATTCTGTTCAGCTCCAGCACCCAGTTTAACACAGGCAAAGATTTAGCAGCCAGGCTTGGAACAATAACCCCCCCAAAATTTCACCAAGGGAAGGACCAGCCGTATAACGCTGCAAGTCCACCAACACGTGTCTTAAATCCACAACCAAGGCACAAATGTCAGAGCTGATTAGCTCTTGCCTCTCATTTCCATAAGTAAAGCAGCAACCCCGGGCTCGGGGCTGTCACTCCTTCCCTGCACGGCCCTGACATTTGCTCAGCTCATGCCACAGGTCCTCACTGGTGTGGGCTGTATCTTGCCCAGCTGGGAGTGATTACCGGGATATTAAATTAAAAATAGAAAGGCAGGCTGGCAGAACAGCAAGTCAGTGACTTGTCTTTTCCATTAGAGGGTGCCAGGAACCTACTGTTGCTGCAGACCCCAGAAATCACTGGATTTGTGACTCTAGCCAGTACATTTGGGGACCCAACAAATCCATGTTGTTTCTGGGACTCAGTGCTCGCACTGCCCAGTCAAGCAATCCACAGCAACCTGATGGCCGTAGTGAAATGCAGACAGGGAAGGGCTGATGCTTCAGCTGTGATGTGGATCACTGATCCCCAGCAGCCTGGGAAGTGCCAGGGGTCTCTTCTGCATACCACGTGAAGATGGGTTTTGAAGTGGCTCAACCAGGTGTGGGTTTCCTACCCTGACTGGGATTTTGGGTGCTGTTTGAACGTCAAGGGAAAACCATCATTAAAAAAAAAAAAAAAAACAACAAACACACAGTGTTAACTACAAAAAGTTAAAAAAAATAAATAAATGGGTGTAGTCTTAGTGGATGATGCTCCAGTAAATATTGTTGTATGGTTATCACTCACCATGTTTGGATCGAGTGGCTCCCAAACATCTGAGAGAACATGGTCTCCTCCTCTCAGCAAAGACATTGCCAAACTATTAGCAGTGACCACAGGGCAGGGCTCCAGAAGGAGACGAGTCTGGTCCTCCTGGTGCATTCCATGCCAGGAATCACGTCTGGTTGATGCATGATGCAATAGGTCACAGAAGAGCAAGTGAGACAGTCTGGGACAGCAATCCTGCTATAAAACTACACTTGGCCAAGGGCTGCATTTTGCTGAGGCCATCATTCTGGTCACAGTATTAAAAGGAGAGGAACCATTTGGCTGGGGCCCACAGGGATCTCTTACTGCTCCCTTCCTGCTGTGCTGAGGGCCCCTTCCACACCCCTGCAGCACTCCAGATTTGTGGGACAGGAATAGCAAATCTCTGGGCTGCAACTTATGGGAACAGCAACTCGTGGAAATAGGCACCCGAGGATGGTGTCCTCTTACACTGCCCAGAGTGATCCCAACACATTTTATGGCGTAAATGTAAACCACAGGTATTTGGGGAGGAGCATGGGGGTGCGTGGCTCAAAGCAGCACAGCTCAGCACTTTGGAGCAGGAAGGGAAAATCCCTGTGGCAACAGGATGGGAATGTGTGCTGCACAGCAAGGGCCAAATCTGGGGCTTGGCCAGGAAAGCAAACATAGGAAACAGCCGAGGTGGAGGTAAACCCTGGGCAATGTGCAGCTGCCTGCTCTGCTTCGTAGAGGGATTTCTGAGACACTGGGACCTGTTGCTGGCACAGTGAGAACAAGATACCAGTGCAAACCCATCATTCCAGATGGTTCCAGTTATTCCCAGATATGATTTTTCTTTCTGGTTGGGGTATGCCCCACAGCTGCTCTCATGGCATGCTGCAACAGCATTGGAGACTTATGCACAGATACAGGGATGGAGCACACCAGTGGGAGCAGATGATGCTCTGCTGCACTCAGATGCTGAGTGATGGGCCAGAAAATCCAGAGCTAAAGACTCAAACTAAGGGCATGCAGCTCTGGTAATCAAATGGGTGCCTGCAGGTGACTTTAAAGAAATAATCTGGAGGCTTTCACTCCAGAGTCCAACTTGAGCTCCTTTGCATCACAAGAAAAAGTATAGCAATGGCAACATAGGAGCAAAGTCCAAGGCTGGAGCAGGTGAGAGTGCACTCAAATACAGCAGCCACAGAAAGAAGGGAAAGAAGCTGCTTACCTCCAAAAGGCCTCAAATGCACAGGGATCTCCAGCAAGACCCCCTTGCCTCCACTGCCAACCCTTAAATGAGGGCTGGGAAGGGGTGGATCCTGGCTCCAGCCCTTCCAGTCACTCACGTGCATTGCATGCAGCTGAGCTCCCCTGGTTGGCCCTGCCTTCCCACCAGGTGCTCCATCACTGCTTCAAGCTGTGACATAACATTTCCACTGCACCCTTACTTTCAAAATCCAGCTCCTTGTGTGCTGCTCAGCTCACTAAGGAAGGTGCCAGGCTGGGGCACGGGAGATAAAGAAGAAATTGAATCTGATCTTCATTCATTGTTGTCTTTCAGTCTGAGACCCTTCTCCATCTGAAACGCGCAGGCTTCCATAAATCTCTTCATCCTGAAGGAAGGTGAAGGGCAGGGTCACGCCTTGCTGGGGAATGGGAGCTGTGGTTGAGAGAAAAGCATTTGGAAAGCAAAGGAAATTTAAAGCTAATGAGGAGTGAGCAGGACAGCAGACAGAGGAGTTAACTCCTGTCCTTTGGGAACCAGACTTGATTCTTACGTGTCCCTTCCAACTCGGGATATTCTATGGACCCTCAGCTCCGTAGCTTTCAGGCTGTTCCCCACCTCCCCTTCTGTCTGCAATGAGCAAAGACACATTTTACCCCACGCCAGAGGATTTCCCAGCACCAGTGCTGATGGGATGCTGTGTCAGCAGGACCAAGGTGTGCGTTCCAAAGCAGTGAAAACTGAAACAACCTTTTCTGCTCCATCCCCGCTGCCTCCTGTGTACTGTGACAGTGATGGCCGAGTTAATCTGGTGCTTTCAGATCCTTGTGCCTTGATTTCTTCGTGTCTCGCCGTCCTAGGGTGACACTCCTTTATCCCTCACCCTTTCTTTCGTCCCTGGATTATCCCATGTTAATAGGTGCCATGTAATACCGCCGGTTGTTAACTGCTCCTGAATGCTGCTTGCTGATTCCTTAAGCAGATCTCGAAACCCCACGAATCCAGTTTGGAGTTTCCTGGAGGTTTGCTGTTCTGCACGAAGTGTGTTAGCTTTCCACTCCAGCTTTTGGGAGGCAAAGGAGCTTCGTGTGTTCGTGCAGTCTAGATATGCTGTTCCAGATTGCAAAGTGCAAGCTGCATCTGCTTAAATGCCCTAAAAAGAACGGGACTTAAAAAAGGAAATCTTGTTTGAAAACCTACACAAATATGGGATAAATCCCTACGTAGCTGTTTGTCTGCTCAGAAAAAAATATCCTCGCTGTTGCATGACTGCATTTCATAAGAACAGAGCGTGAGTAACGTCAGCTCTTCTACATCGCTGTGTCTTCTTGCTTCAATGAAAGACATTTCTTCTTTGTTATGAATTATAAATCTCTATTGCTACAGTCCAAACAATTCTGGGAAACTACTGCCACTGGCTTTCTGAGCGCAGTAAAATACACTGTCCTTACAATTCGCGGTGCTCAAAGCATTTCCAAACATTCATTATTCACAGAGAAATAAGTACCTCAGCATCTCCATTAAACTGAAAACATAATCCCGTCTGTCTAATCTGGTGCCAAACTACCTCAGAGCTGAGTCGGTTGGTTTCATGTTGGGCTTATGCTGAGGATGACAAGAGGTGGGGAGGAGAACCTGCTTCAAAACCTGGGGATCTGAGTGCTGACAGATGCTGAAGGGACGTTGCAGGTGGTGAAGAGCAAGACATGGTCCTTGCATCAGTTTTCCCATTGGCAAAATCCGATTTTGGTTCTCAGTCCAGTGGAACATGAGAAAAACAGAATGCCTATGCATGCAACCTTTGGCTGCAGAAGTTATAGAACCATAGAATGGTTTGAGTTGGAAGGGGCCTCTGAAGGCCACCTGGTCCCACTCCCTGCAATGAACAGGGACACCCACAGCTCCATCAGTGCTCAGAGCCCCTCCGTCCCGATGCTGGGTGTGTGCAGGGATGGGGCATCCATCACCTCTGGGCAGCCTGTGCCAGCACTTAAAGAAAAAACAGACTTTTTGTGTCCATTAAGAAAAGGCAGAAAAAAAAATAATAAACCCTTTCTAGAAAACAACCCCACAGTTGTGTATTTTTTAAATATCTCACGCAGGTCAAAGCCCAACTCAGGACTGTGGTGGGCATGGGTTTCCCATGGGTTCCCCAGCCTTTCCACCAGCAGTGGGCAGAGCAACCAGGGCAGTCTGTGGTGATGGAGAATGGAAACCAGCACGCCGAATGGCTTCCCAAAGCAGCTTTCTTCTCGTCACATTATGTCAGCCTCATTTCCTGACAAAACCAGCAGGAACGCGCGGGTGACAGCTGTCCCGTAATTATCAGCAGTGCTCCCTCTCCTTGGTCTCAGACAGAGAATTCAAAGGTTTGGAACATAGGGTTGGGCTCCGTTGGGTTAAGGCAGGCTGCTTTGGTTGTATGAGCGCCTTTCAGCTGCAAAAAATGGGTCAGCCTGGAGTTTGTGCTATGCCAAGGTGGACGCCAGGCAGGGTGGAGGGGTGGAAATCTGAAATAGGGTTTGAATTTGGGGTGGTCCTGTGTGGAGCCCGGGGTTGGCCTCAGTGAGCCTCGTGGGTCTCTTCCAACCTGGGATTCTGTGAAAACAGGGAGGGATGTGGGTGGCTGGGGAAGTCGAGGCCCTTTGGGTAGATGCTGCTGCTACATCACTGATGGTAGAGGTTTGTCCCCTGAGATGGGAAGGGCAAGGCAAAGGTCACGAGCGAGGTCTGGGTTTTTCAGTGAGCAAGCTGCTCTCAGACATTTATAGCACGGCAATCCAGTAAAATAAAAGAGCAAGTGAGACTTTTAGGTTTGATGACAAGAAACCGCAGTGCTTTCCCTTGGGTTTATTTTCAGCATCCAAAATGGCAGTGGACAAAAGCCATCTCCATCCTTCCGCACAGCACTGCACTCAAACTAGGGATCCACTCCTGCAAGTGGGACACCAGTGTGGGGAGAAATGGTGTCTGCAGTTCTCCCACTCCCCAGCTCCTCCCATGCGTGATGGAGGAGGATATCAGCCCCAAGAAGGACAATGTGGCAGCAGGGTGAAGGCGTCGCACCACAATGTGCTGCCAACGCTCAGGTTCTCTCCACCCGTGTGCTCGTTGATCAGGATCAGCTTCTTTGCTGCTGTTTTTGTGCCTCTTGATTTCCACACGGAAACTGGCTCTATTTTTACCCGGCTAAAGCTGATTAGATTTGCAGTAATTGGCAGGATAAACAGCCACATACTGTATGCAGCGGGTTAATGCGATACATTCGGTGACCAGTAAATGCACTTAGCCCATGGCCAGCACAAAGAAGACAATCAAGGTAATTTATTGCCCACATGCCTGAAACATGCCCATTAGCCATCTCTGTCCTTCCTCTCTCTGCAAACCAATTTCCCCTGTGAGACTGTGAGCTTAGTTACTGCAGGACGCAAAACCTTTCGTCATTTTCTCCTAAGCTCTTTGCGGACCGGTATTAAACCCAAGGACACTCAGGAGTTTCTCTCTCTGGTTCACCCAGGTCTTGACTTTTGTTGACCTGCAAGAGATGATTAGCACTGAAGCGGCCACATATTAAAAAAGAAAAATGCTACTTACAACTCGAAGGCTGACCTCCTTCAAGTAATGTAATTTCCAGCCGTTTCAATCACTTTCATAAGCTGCAATCTACTGGAAGATTAGCAGCAGTCCTGCTTGCTGCAGTATCATTCTGGTCTTTAATTGGTTTGGGGGTAATTTAGCTAGAGACCGAGCAGATAGGAGAAAACTTGGGGACAACATCAAGTGGTGGTTTACTCGTGGAATTCAATTAAGAGGAGGAGGAAATGAGCAGGAAGCAAAACTGAAAATCAAACAGATTTCCAAGGCTGCGGATTCCAACACAGTGCCATCAGATCTTGGGGGCACGTGGGCATCTCTCGGTGTCAGCAAGGAGCCAACAATTGGTGTCACCAACATGCCAACAGTCAGAAAGCTGAAAAGATTGCAGCAGCACAGCTATCTCTCTCTGACAATCCCATAACTCCTCAGTTAAGTTTACCACCGTTGTTTTTCACCATTCATTGCATTACTCGCCATTCATTCTTGACCCAGCAGGTTGAGTGTTGGGCTGCATCACTTGTTGGGATAAAACCCTTGGGATCTTTGGTGCCCATTCTGACACCATCCTCAGTGGGCGCAGTGCTGACCTTCCCACATTGCACTTCTGCTCTTGGTGAGTGTTCCAAGACGTGCTGAAAATCCCTGTTAATTCTTTAGACCACTCTTCTTGGCCACCTCCCATATGACTCACATGGGTTATTCAGATCTACAGGTTTACAAACATCATCGTGCCCCCTCTGTGCCCTCAGAAAGCAATTCCTCAGCCATCACCTTGTCTTTTCTCAGCCAGATGCCTGGAAGAAACTTGCACTGAGCCCTTCCACCTTTTCTACATCACTGATACATCCCCCATTTCTGTAGTGTCGGCCCAACGTAAGTGTGAGATTCTTTTTCTCGAAAATCTTGGATATTTTCCTTCTGCCTTTAATTTCTCCCCGCATCTGAGGTCTATTAATTACTAACAGTTTCCCTTTCCTTCTTTTTCTGTGTTTATATTTCATGTGTTGGTCTTGGCGGCTCTTTCACTTCCTTTCCAAGCCACGCTGTGTTTCCTAACAGAGATTTCTGTCTGCATTACTGCTTTGGGGGTTAAACATTCTTAAAGGCTTTTCCCTTTTCAGCACATTTTTCACCTGAATTCTCTCTTTTGACTCGTCATTATTTTGTGCTTTGCAAAACGGGACCTTTTAAAGTGCCAACTATATGTATATATATAACTGCTTTGAAGCCTTACTTCATTTGCACGTAGCAAATGTAATCAAACCATGATTGCTCATGCCTGGTTCAGGGAGAAATCCATCGTCACCTGACAGGGCGAGGTGCGACAGGGAGTTCCCTCCTGTTGGAGGCAATATTTTGTCATTAGGAAATTATCTTTTCTTTTTCCCCAATAATTCTAAGGGCGTTTTAATACTGGTGGCTGAAGACCCCCAGTGTGCATCGCTCGGCCCCTGGTTGTCACAAGGACTTTATTAGATATCATGGATGTGACTGCTTAAAGAAGCAGTCTGCTGAGTTCCTGCAGCAGCACGGTGCTCTGTTGGAGATCTCATGTTTTATTTCCTGGGGTATTCATCCAGAATCACTCCCCATCACTTTTTTTCCATGTCACCAATGACATGGAGCCACCTTTGGGTGCTGCTTCCAGGTCTGGCGTGGAGCATCTCTCCCAGCTCACAGGACGGCAGGGCATGGAGATATCCTTACGTATCTTTATATCCTTTGATTTCCCAGCTGATTTTTTAAGTTTAATTTGTTTGCAGTGAATGTGAATTATTCCCTTTGTTCCTCCCCTACGTGCCATCATGCTGCCGTGCTCCCGGCTCAGCCGGAGCCCCCATCAGTTTTCCCTTTGAGGAGGTCAGCTCAGCTCCATGGCTGGACGCATCCAGCCCCAGTGGGCATGGCAGAGATGGGTTGGGGTTGGACTCAATGATCTTAGTGGTCTTCTCCAACCTTACCAATTCATTCTACGAAAGCACAAACCTGCTGAGACGGCATTCCTCAGAAGGCTGAGTCTCACTGATGCTCCGCACTTGCTTTTCTGAACCAGAGTGTTTTTCCCCCAGTGCAGGACTGAGTTGGTCCTGAGCTCCCAGCAGAGATACACCTTCCCACCGGCACCTTGCCTTCAGGAGCTGCAGCTGCTAATTTCATTCTCTGCACCTTTCATCCTTCCCAATGCCCATTTTCTCTTCCCCCCTCCGTTCCTTGATCTGATGCATGCTTACCATTACCCTAAGCTGATTTGCTTCATATTGTATTTTTTCCAGCTTTATTCTTTTATTCCAAACATCATATCACTCTCCTCGTTCGCAAATGCACTCGATTATTTAAAATACTTGGCAGTCAGTGCTGTCTGTGCCCTTCGGGGAAATGTCTGCAGAGTTCAGCAGAGGTGCTGGAGGATTCCTGCTGCAGCTTGGCCCCTGAATTTCCTCTCTCCTAGCATATGTGTACTAACTGGTCTGGAAAGGAGACCCCAAAGCTGGAAAACTGTGGATAACGGAGTGGGGATGCATTGGCACAGCAGCCCAGGGAAGTGATGGAGTCACTGTCCCTGGAGGTATTCCAGAATTATGGAGATGTGGTACTGAAGGACATGATCAGTGGGCATGGTGGGTTAGGGTTGGACTTGGTCTTGGAGGTCTTTTCCAACCTTGATGACTCTATGATGCTGCGGTGTTATGATTCTAAATCCCGACCTTTGGGTAAAGTCTGGGAAAAACAGATTTATTTGGGATGTAGGTAAGGCTGGAGGCAGCAGCATGGCTGCGTGGAGCTTGGCCTCCCCACAGCGATGGCCCCAGCACTCCCAGTCACCCATCCAGACAACCCAGCAACCTTCTCTACTCGACTGCCTGTTGGGCATCCCAAAGCTCATGGCAAACTCATTAATAACAACCGCATCCCTTCCCAGCCAATGCCCCCTTCCAGCCACAGGGCAGTGGGGCTGACAACAGGCACGCTGCAAACCCAGAACCCACTCACGGACAGAAAAAGATGCAACACATGGCTGTGTTTTTAAGCATAGAAACTGCCCACGTTTCAGACGCAGATGTGCTGTTCCTAAATTAGTGCTCATCTTAGAATCATAGAACCACTAAGGTTGGAAAAGACCTCGAAGACCATCAAATCCAACCCCAACCCATCCCACCGTGCCCTCTGCGTCCCTCAGTGCCACGTCTCCGTGGTTCTGGGACATTCTGGAACACGGTGACTCCACCATCTCCCTGTGCACTTCCATGGCCTGACTCCTCTTTGGGAGAAGAAATTGTTCCTAATATCCAACCTGGGTGAAAACCAGGACCCGTTCTGGTAGCCCCGTGGTACCCTAGGAGCCGATCTTGTATACGCATTTGAACACTTCATTGGTAGTGTTATTCTTGGAAAATTTGGAGATTTCTCCTCCAAGTCTTTTCTCAAGGAAAAAAAAAAAAAAAAAAAAAAAAAGAAAGAAAGAAAGAAAGAAAGAAAGAAAAGGGAGTTGGCAGATGCCAAAAACTGCAGTACCTGAAGCGTGGGATTCTGGGGGGAAAAAAAAGCATAAAGAGTGCCGTTTTCACATCGATGAAGGGCTCGGCGTAGTTTGAAAAGACGTTTTCCACTGAAAAAAGGTTTTAGTGGGAGAGTTTCCACCCACTCTGGTTGCATCTCTCCCCTCCAGCTCCTGCAAGGAGGAAGATTTCCTCCAGACGAGCGTGGTTTTGTGCTTCCATGGATGCACCAGAAAATGCACCGAGGGAGAGGGAAAGGGGAGTGTGGAGCAGAGCCCCAAACCTCCTGTCGGGTGGGCATGGGGCAGGAGCTGGGCTCAGGGGGATGCACCTGGGGCTGAAATCCCATGGTTGGAAGGGACTGGGAGAAGGGTGTCTAACCCAATCTAACCCAATAAATCTAACCCTAATTCTATGTTTTCACTCTGCAGGCGCCTGAGAGCACCTCCCTGATCCTTTTCTCAGCAGAGCTCCCCTTGGACCCTCGTGCATCATCGTTTCACTCGCGTGTGAAGGCAGAACAGCCGTGCACACGGATGCTGCCAACACCTGGGACACTGCGTGCTCCGCAATGATCCCACCTCTCCCACCATCCCTCAAAAACATCCCCGGGCTCCGGCAGCCCAGGCCCTGCGCACCATTCTGACCTCCCCGGGATGCCGAAGGGAGGGGACGCGATGCGAATCGATGGCGATGCGAATCGATAGCCGGCCTTGAGGAGCGCTGAACCCCGAACGGAAGGAGCGGGGAGGGATGGAGAGCGGCGCGAGATAAATCCAGCATCCTTCTGGAGGGAAGGAGGGAGGGAGGGAGAGAAGGAGGGAGGAAGGGAGGGAGGAAGGGAGGGAGGAAGGGAGGGAGGGGGCAGCCGCAGCCGCTGTCTCTTTAAATCCACCCGGAGCTGAGGCAGAGCAGCAGCCCGGGATCGCTGCTCGTTGATAAGCAGGATTTAGCCCCGTGGGAAGGAGGGGGAGCGCGGCCCGACCCTCGCTCCCCCCCCCCCGGGGCCTGGCGGCGAGCAGCATGCGGGCACGGGCCGCCCCACCGAGCGGCTCCCGCGGCAGGCAGGGCTGCGGGGGAGCGGCGGCTGCGGGAGAGGGTTTTTAGGACGTGCGTAGGGCGAGGCCGGGAGGCGGTGGGGGAAACCGCATTGCTGCTGAGCCATGCGCCGGGGCCGGGCGGCCTGAGCCGGGAGCGGGGGGGCCCTCCCTCCCAGCCCCGTTATTTTCATCCTCTTGGCGTTTGGCCTCTTTTTTTTTTCCTATTCCCCCCCCCCCCCCCCCACCGCACACACACACACACACACACAGTCTCTCTCCCCCTCCACCCCCGTTTTTCTGCCGTGGATGGTTTTTTAGGTGGAGTCGTTTGCACCAAAACCCAATAGCTGCCGCTGTTCTTGCTGCTATTTTTTTTTTCCTTCTTCTTTTTTTTTGTTTTTTTTTAATGATACCGTTTCCACAGCAGGGGAAGAGCGAACCGATCCCGAACGCACTCCCAGAGAATGAATAATCACGAGGAACTGGCTTGAGCAGCGCCCGGATCTGGTGCATGATTGCAACCTGATTTTTCTATCTTTTTTTTTTTTTTTTCCCCAAGTCATCGCTATCGTTTTCTCTCCTGCATCATTTCTTCTTCTTCTTCTCTTTTTTTTTTTTTTTTTTTTTTCACCTTTTGGGGGATTTGCAAACCGAATTACATGCATGTCCAGTGGGGGAAGGTTTAATTTTGACGATGGAGGGTCGTACTGTGGAGGCTGGGAGGACGGAAAGGCTCATGGCCACGGAATCTGTACCGGCCCCAAGGGTCAAGGTGAATATTCGGGCTCCTGGAGTCACGGCTTTGAGGTGTTGGGGGTCTACACTTGGCCCAGCGGCAACACTTACCAGGGCACCTGGGCGCAGGGCAAGCGTCATGGCATTGGCATGGAGAGCAAGGGGAAGTGGGTGTACAAAGGAGAGTGGACCCACGGATTTAAGGGACGGTACGGGGTCCGAGAATGCACTGGAAACGGGGCCAAGTACGAAGGCACCTGGAGCAATGGATTACAGGATGGCTACGGGACTGAGACCTACTCGGATGGAGGTAGGTGGTGTCTTGGTATCTCCCAAGCTGGGGCAGGATGCGATGTGTGGGTACCAGCAATGGATGTGTGGGCACCAGTGAGGGATGTATGGGTACCAGAGATGGATGTGTGGGTACCAAGGGGGCATGGGTACCACTGATGGATGTCTAGGTACCAGCGATGTGTGTGTACCACTAAGGAATGTACGGGTCCCAGTGATGGATATGTGGGTATCAGGGATGGCCGAACGGGTACCAACGATGTGTGGGTACCACTGTTGGATGTGTGGGTACCAGTGAACTATGGGTCCAGCCCTCAGGCTTAGGCTGAAGCCTGGGACGTAGCAACCTGCTCACTTGGAGCGAGGGCTGCTCAGTGCCCCACAGGAGATAAGGCAGCAGCCAGCATGGCACCAGCCCGCCTCTTTGCCACAGGTAGCCCCATATGTTCAGCCGGTCGCAGCACCAGGCCTGCACCCAGAAAGGCTTTTATTTGGGAGAGGGGATGAGATGCTGGCACCTGAGCAATGGAGGACAAAGCAGGGAGGATGGGGTGGGCCAAGCTGGTGGCAGCAGCCCGAGTTGCACATGGGACGGGGCAGTTCTGCACCACTGTAACCTGTAGGATTTGCATGGAGTGGATGGAGCAAAGCAGGGCAGAGGGGAGCAGAGTGCACGGGGACATGTGGGGCAGAGCCACACATCTCCGGTGCCGCAAACCCTCCCGGTGAGGGGCCGAGGGCTTCGTGCACGCCCTGCCTTCAGCCCCACACTTAATGAATAATGCCAGGCAAAAGAATTTAATTCAGACAAGAGTCTTACATTCCTAGTTTACGGCTTAATGCTTAGCGTAGGGGCTCAGAGGGATCACAGAAGCTATTCTCTGCCGTCAACGCGGCTTAGCGAGATGTGGAGGGGAAACCGGGATTAAATGGGAAAAAAAAAAAACAAAAAACCCATCAAGAAAACCCAATTGGAGCGATCAGCCATCGCCAGGCTAACGAGCTTTAGGGCCAAACTAGGGAAAGCAGCTGGTGCTCTCCCTGAGTGGCTGTATCATCCTCCGTAGCGTTTCGGGGTCCTTCCATCCGGATTGCCACCATGACACGAGCCAGGCCTACCTCCCTGCAGCGGGGGCTTTGGTTTTCTGCTGGATGCGTGCACCCAAAGCGGGCTCCTTTGTATTTTAAGGCGTTGTGGTTTTCCAGGATGGCCACGGTCGGGGAATTGCAGGAGCAGAGCTCCGTCGCAGCCTTCCTGACAGGTGCTGCAGGAGCTTGCTCCCGGTGCTGCCCTCTGATCAGACATGGTACCCGCAGCTCTTTGTGCTCTCCAAAGGAGAGGGGAGAGAGACTGTTCTATTTTTAAGGATAATTTGCACCGGGGGGTGGAGGGGGGGGGGGGGGGGACTTTCTCTGAGAGGAAAATACTGCTGCACCTTTTTGTTTCGGATGCCTGGAATAATGCTGGGATCAGTGGGGTTTGGGAGTGATCCCTACATCCTGACATCCTTCCGCTGGGAATAAAACTCAGGCAATGCTCACAGGGTCAGGATGGGGTGGTGCTCTGCATGCTCTGAACTCTGCTGCTGCCCCCATATCCCCCCCCCACAGCATTCAGACCCCACTGGGGACATCTGTAGGGAGGACAGCAGAGCCCACAGATGGGGCCTGCCCCAGCCCCACACCTCCGTTGCCCCCTACACAATGCAGGACAGCACAGGGTGCGTGTCCAGGCTGGGCTGCATGCTGCTCACAGCCCTGAGAAGCTACCAGAAGCCAAGAGCTGCTGCTTCCATCTTGTCGGGCCAGCCCAGCTTCCCTGTGCTCAGGACCCAAAACCTCTCCATGTATGTCTGTGGTCCTTAGGAGGGGGAATGAGATGGGTAGGGGAAGAAGTCTGGAGCAAAACGCTGTCCCCTAGGGACTGTGCACAGCACTAGGAGAAGGGAATGGCTGCACGGGGCTGTGCAGAGCTGCAGAGCTCATGAGCAAGTCCTGGGAACGGGGGCACCCCATGCACACCCCAATGCCTGTGCTCCCTGATCCCATTTCAGCACAGCCAGGGATGCACTTTCACTCAGCTGCCAGCAGCCAGGAAGCCTTTCCCAATCCCACATCTCCACTTGGGGTGGAGTTGGACACCTCCATCTCTTTGGACACCAAACCTTGTTGAACTTTGAGCTCTTGGTTGCAAGAAGCTGATGTTTGTGGCAAGGGCACAGTGTAGCTGTGGTACAAGGGGGGCAACTCCGGGGAAGGATGTTTCTCATTAATCTATTCAAGTTATTACCTCCATCAAACTGAAGCATCCTAGAATCCTCGCCCCAGCATCTGTCACTTGCCACCCACAGATAAATATTCATCCCTTACATGCTATTTTTTTTAGCACATCAACCAGGCCTAGGGGATGGGCCCCTAAATGCACAGCAAGGCTGAGGAAGCAAGATGCCACCACATCCCCGCGTTTCACTCCAATTTCTCCTTGTGCAACACCATGAGGGGCCAATCCCCACCCCCCAAAACTCCCCCGGCCACTACCAGCACTGCTGAGGATGCGATATCGTCCCTGCCCCATGCACAGCCCATCGATGCACACAGCTCAGGCATGGCAAACGATGTCTCCCCCCCACCTCAGCACCCCCTGGCTCTCAGCCCCAGGCACTGTCCCCCCACGCCAGGTGCTGCCAACCCGCACGCCGGCTGCCCCCACACACAGCTTGCAGAGCTCACACCTCCCACACCGCCACGCTCAGCACCGTGCACACACGCCTCCGCTCCCCACGCCGCTTCCCCACTCCGTGCACGGACCCCCGCGCACGTGCTCTGCCCCATACCCGTGCGAACTCCCTTCCCTCAGCCGTGTGCTTGCATGCACGACGATGCAAATCCACTGCACGGGGCACCAGTGAGAGAACTCAGCCTCCTCAGGGGGACCGCGTTGCGCCGAAGCTCCCTGGTGAGCGTGTGGTTGGGTGAATATCCATTGGGGTGTGCATCCATCACAGGGATCATCCGCTGGGGCAAGCAGCGATGTCACCCAGGGCCACTACATTGCCTTTGCTGGAGCAGCCTGGGCCCATTCCAGCTCTGGCAAAGCCATTCTCCCCTCCATGCCCACCCCAATAGGATGGTTTGAGTGAGGCAGCCACACTCTGGGGTCCCCATAGCCCATTCCCAGCACCCCACGGCCATTCCACGCTCCTCTAGCTGTCCCCAGAACCCAACCCATGTGCTCCACGCACACTTTTTGGGAGGGCCACCCCAAAGGAACGGGCAGTCACACCTCGGTGCTCATCTTGTGTAATGCTCCGTGCCCACTCACCTCCTTGAATCATCCCTTTGATAGATAAGTGGAATATAATTAGTGTTTTCATTGTTAGCACTATGTGAGTAGGCAAGTGGGATTTCTTGGCCCAGGCTGGTACATTTTCCTGCTATGCACCGTGATGCGATGGGGTGGGAGCGGTCTCTCCACGTTCCATGTCCCCACTCCGTGTCCCATGTCACTTCAAGCAGTGGGTGGCAACGAGCAGATACAAATGTGCTCTGGTTCTCCATTCTCCAGGTTGTGCAGAACAGACCCAGGCCTGGCTGACCCCAGCAGCCCTCTTAGAGCCCGGTAATCCAAGGAGAGCTGTGCTCTTGGTTTGCAGGGCATCCTGCCACCTGGGTTTGGTTCTGAGGGTGCTTGCAAGGGAACACAATGGTGACAATAGGAGAGCAGTGATCGAAACTCTGGGACGTAGAAAAATGAATCAAAATACATAATGAAGATTCTGACCGGCTTCGTTAAAAATAAATGACATGGGCTGATGGTAATTACTGATCTCATTGGAACACGCTGCTTAGTTTCAGGTACTGCTCAGGACAGAAGAAGGATTTTGGCCCCAGGGAAAAGTACGGGGCACAGAATTTGGCAGACAGCTCTGGTGCCTTGTCTGGCCTGTGGTGCCCAAGGGGACAGCACGGGACCCCCTCCAGGACCATCTGCCCCCACAACACATCTCCCCCTGACTGTCAATAGGGGCAGCCTTCAGTTCTGATGCATAGTGTTGCTGCCCTTCCACCGCTTCGTCTTCATTCTCCCCATTAACTCATGACCACATATGAGCACTCACTGCCTTTTCCATTGGGATCGCCCTATGGGAGCAACATGGACAGTTGTCCATCTGAGCATTTTAGGCTGGCTGGGACACATCATCCTACAGTCATAGAATCATAGATCATACCAAGTTGGAAAGGATCCATTGAGGATCATTGCGTCCAACGCCTCACTCCCGACTAGATCACCCCAAAACACAAGGACCGTTCGCTCTATGGAGCTTTCAGGTCCCATCCTGCAGCAGTGAGGTCTGCAGGAGGGTGCAGAAGTAGGGCAGACAAGCACTGTGGGGTCGTTAGGATGGGCTGTGTTGGGGTTTTCTTGTAGTTTTTAAGGCAAACTGTGGGATATTCGCATGTGCCAAGAGGGAGCGGATCTGGTGTCCCATGGGGCTCCATGGGGATGTGTGACATCTGCTCCTGGAGCAGAACATTCTCTCCAGAAGCTCCAGCTTGTGGAATCATGTGATTTTTGTAAGATTTTTCAGCTTCGTTTTTGAAGCAAGGTTCCCACCCAGGCTATTGCAGAGAAGTCATTCTTACAGGCTTGGAAACCAGCAGATGAGAGCTAAAAATGCCTTCTGTTGGGGAAAAAGAAAAAGCACAAAGCTGTGGTTTTAAAATTAACCTGATTAAACTTGAATGTCTTGAATCAGGTAATGCTGATGTAGATGGATGGTCTGCATTACTCTAGACACGGCCAGATGATGTAGAAGCTAGGCAGGACAGCGTTAGTGATGATGCCATAGGGGACAGTGCTGGGTTGGGATGTATCTTGTGAGATAGTTGAATAATTATGAGTTAAAACGAGTAGATGAATGGAAGATATTTATATCCAGGGGGGTTGATATTAGCTTTTCTTTTCTATTTATTAAAATATGTAACATTTGCCATTGCTGCATGCATTAGAACAAGCATTTATTTCCCAAAATTACTCCCTGATGAGGTTTCACTTGCAATCACGGTAATGCTGTGATTTCCTGCTGACCTGAAGAAGGGCTTGTCCACTTCCTTTCATAGGAAATAACAATTAAAAGAACAGATTATGATCATACTCTGGTGCTGAAAACACCGAGTGTGGGCTACCTGAAGGGACAGGATTATCTCAGATACCTAAACTGTGCTCTGAATTGCCCAACCAATGATAAATTGAATGATTTAGGAACCTGAGGAGCTGATAGTGCACGCAGTGCTGCCAAAGCCCCATGGATTCACCCAAACCCCATCCCTCAGTGCCCATCGTTCAGCAGTCAGCCCCGAGTCCCATGGTCCCTGCTGAGAAATGGGGTGAGATCAGAGTTTGTGAGGAGGATTACATGACGGGGGATTAGCAGCCTAAGCATTAGCCCGATTTCACTCTGCTTTGTGCAAAGAGCACATTAGCCATAATAAAGGTGCTGAGCTATATGGTAATGTGTTTCCCACCCCTCCTGCTAAAACTGCCCTGCCTCAGGCCTCCTTAAAATTAATGCATTGCAACAGCTGGGGCTGGGTGCTGCTACTTTGCTTATTCACTAAGGCTGAGGACCATGCTCTTAGGACAACAGGAAACATATTGGTCTTTTTTGGGTTCTCCCCTCCTTTAAAGCTGTATTTCACCTGGCTACAGGACCTGCTGCTTTAAGAAAGACGGTGGCTGTCACATGTGGCACAATGAGCTCCATCAGCATTGGCAATACCGGGGTTTGGTCTTAGTTCCAACAGTTTGGAGCATTTCTCCCCTTTTCCCTTCCCTTCCCTCTCCCCCACAGAAGCCCAGACCTCCCTGTGCCCATCCTGCACGCCTGTATCCAGCCTCGCATTAAGCAATGACTAACATCTGTCACATGTTTGTGCCTGCAGATCATATTTACATACTCAAAAATCCATACCTTCTATCTTCCCCTGTGCAAGCGTATTTTCAGCAAGCAAGCCACCAGGCTGCCACAGCAGAAGCATCTCCATGTTTTAATCATGGCAAAAGACCTCTGAGATCCCCCAGGTCCAACACCCACCATGCCCACTTACCATGTCCCTCAGTGCCACATCTCCAAGGTTCTCAAACACCCCCGGGGGGTATTCCCACTCCATTTCCTCCCCTCCACCTTCTCTGTGTTGGAATTCAAGAGACTGGCCTCGTTGATTGCTGTCGGATGTCTTTAATTAATACGTGGTGTTATTCAGCGATAAGAAAGGAGGTGAGGATCCCGGGAAGGATCCTTCATTAGATAAACCAGCAATTTGCAGGGCCTAATTGCTTCTGCTGGATTGTGAATGGCAGACGGGCGCTTCGGGCAGCTCAGAATTGTGCTCACTTGCAGAAGCAGGTGGGGAGGCTTGGATGGCCGCCTTCGTCCAACCAACCCAAGTGGCTCTGGCCACGCTTTGGGGACGGCCAACACAAGAAAGTGAAGCGGAGCAAGGCAGGGCAGATCCACATGAAGCTCCCCTGTGCTTTGCCCCTGCCAGGGCTTTGTCCTGCCGACACCGAGCTGGCAGTCTCGGTTTGGGGGAAGCGAGTGAGCAGCCTGCAATCCCTAAAGCTCGTACTTAATGATTTTCCTGGAGCAGAGCCAAAGGACTCAGCAGCCTGCAAAACAGCAGCTCCTTGGGTATGGGGGAGGGAGGGAAGGAAAAGCAGCCATTGCAGCCCCGAAAATCTTGATGCCCTGTCCCTTTCCGACACCACTGCGGTCAGGTCAGGTTTTCAGTCAAGCAGATGATCCCACCTTTGGCCCAGGGGAGCCCCGTGTGTGCTGCTGGGTTGCAGACAGCCCATCTTACCCCCAGCAGCCTCCTCTGTTTGCCTGTTGCTTGGATGGAGCCTAAGGAAACCTAAGGTTTATCTGAATGTTGCTTATTTGTCTGAGGTCTGGGATACCTTGGGCATTTGTAGGGTGAATAACCCAAAAGAGTAATGTTCAGAGAAAATAGTGAGGAAAATGGTATATTTTACTAGGCTTAGCTGGATGGTAAACAGACAACCAGTAAATAAAAAGAGGCTCACCTTTTCCAGATGGTTGAGGTTTGCTGATAACTCCACAGGAGAGGGATCTCTAACTAAAGAGATCCTTCCCTAATGGTGGTCAGCCCTTAAATGGGGTCTGGGAGAGGTGGAGCCAGACTCCAGCCCTTCTGATCACACACGTACATTGTCTTCACCTGTGCTCCTGTGGCTGAATCAGTGCTTGCCTCAGGTGATCAATCAGTGGTTCAGGCCATGATTCAACAGTTCCCATACAGTGTTGTGGCTGGCCTCTACAAGTTCTCCATCAGCAAGATGAGACTGTGGGTCACAGGCTGTCCCTTGGCTTGGGGCAGCAATATGCAACACAGGTTCTCCCCACCCAACAGGACGGATGGTTCCTCACTGCCACCTGCTGTATCATAGGTTGCATCTGGGTTAGAAGGGGCATTTGGGGCATTTCAGCTCCACTTTCCCTCTGATATCATTCATCAAGGTACCAATTTGCACTGATGAAGTGAGGTTTTGTCTGGCGTGCTCTGCATGGCAAGACAAAGCCGTGTGTTTGCTGCCACTTCCAACGACACAGGGACAGAGGTGGGTCTTCTCCTTTGGCCCAAACCCTCAGAACTCTTTGGCAAAGATGAGGAAATGAACGGAGACGCATGGTTCTTCCTGGAGCCCGCAGTGCCTCAGCTCCTCCTGGAGCGTTTTGCAAAGAAAAAAACTAATTGGTCTTCCCAGTTCGTGGCCGCGTTGCAGAAGTGCCACTGCACGATCCCATTTGCAGCGTGGTGGCTCTGCTTTGTGTTCCTGTTTCTGGGAGGTGCAAGGTTCCCTGCCCTGCTGCGGGGCCAACCCTGGTGCCTGGTGGTTTTATGGGGACAACAGGAGCCGCCTGCGGGCTCCTGCGCTCTTCCCAGAATGAATTTTCACTTCCTGAGCCAAATGCTGAGAAAGCGCTGAATAACTGCAACAAATTAGATTACTCTCTGCTGCTTGTCATTTCTCAAAAACATCTGAGCTGCTCGAGAGTCAGCAATGGGACTTTTTCTTGCGGCTGAAGACGGGGCTCCTCGTGGTCCTGAGGGCGATGGAAATTCCCGCGGGAGCTTGAAAAGCCATTTGGAAACCACTCAGCCTTGCTCCAAGGGGAGCGAGCCAAGAATCCACCAGGCTCTAAACCACACGTGGAAGTGGCTGATGAAGGCATCGCCCATCTCTCTGTGTCTCCATCCCCTCCCTTCTTTCCTCATCTTTCCCGCGATCCCGTTTCCTTTCTCACGCTCCAGCTGCTCTTTCTGGTGGAGGAACGTTCTCGCTGAGCCATCGTTCAGGATGACTTCATTTATTTTCTTCTAGCCTCAGGTTATCCCCTCCAGACGTGTGCATGCGTGTGCCTGCAGCCCCACTCTTCTTGGCATCGCCTGGTTCTTGGCCAGGTCCCTCCGGAGTAATTGCACTGAGAGTCAAGAAGTCTTCCCCGGGGTAAAGCCACTGCAAGTCAGCACACAACTCTCTGCTCATCCCCGCGGGCCATTATTTTGCTGCCATTATGATAAATTATGGCAAAATTCCCACTCGCAGGGCAGGATCCGTTCCTCTTTTCAGCAGGGCGGTGGTGGCTGAGTTGTTGCGCATCTGCTCTTGTCCACGCCTTGCACCCAGCCCTCGGGATGCTGCATTCCCCCCGCTGTGTAATCACCCCATTAATCTCATGCAATTCGTGCTTTAGGAAGCACTTTGCAGACGCTGCTAGCAAGGAAAGAGCTACAGGAATGGATGTGACTTTGGTTGTGCTAGCACAGTAAGTGGCAGGCACTCTGCTCCCTACGCCTGCGCTGCAATCCCTGAGGCTGGAGGTGCTCTGCAGCTCACATTGGGTCCCTTTTGCATCAGAAGTGCTCGCCCTGCTACATCCTTAGTCCCGCTGCATTTTGCAGCACCCTGGCTCTGAAAGAGCCATAGCTGGTCCATCCTGGCACAGAAAGTGAAAAGCAATAAAATCCTGTTTCCTCTGCAGGGAGAAAGAGTCTCCCGGCTCCTTGTGAGATTAAGCTTTGTGCACATATCTGCAAATGTGAGAGGGCAGAGGTTAAGCTGCGCGGTGCAAGGGGAGGAGGTGACGGCTCTTAGCAATGCAGATCAGATGGCTCTGAGAGCTTCCAGCCTTCGTGGCCAAATCCTGGGATATTGAGGGGTTTAAGAGGTAATGAAGCCAGAAGAGGGATGAGGGGCAAGCTCAGCTCCACGATCTGGAGGTGTCCGTGAAGCTGTGCAGATGTCCTGGAGGCCATCGGGGAGGCAATCCCCATTGGCAATGCTCCACCCATGGAGGAGGCAGATGTGGAGTTTGGGTTTTGCTGTGCTGGGAGCAGCTCCGTGATGCTGGCAGTGCAGTGGCAGTAGCAGGTGGGGCAGCTCTCCTCAAATCCCCGCATCTTCTGCTTAGAAAACTCAACCTCCACAAGCGGATGCAGCGATTGCTCCTGGCAGCCGTGCAGCTCTAGGAGTAGGTTTTAAGGCCATGCAGAGATGACAGCTTCCCGGGCACCTCTGCCTTGCTGCAGCTGGAACCTGCTGTGACCAATTTGCTGCCTCTGCTCCAGCTGAGACGTGCTGTCACGCCTGCTCCGAGCCCGCTTTGTTCTGCTCCTTGTCTCTGGTTTTCAGCAAAGGGCCTTGCTTGCTCTACAATGCCTCGTTTTAACCTGGTTTTTCAGCTGTGCGTTTGCAGGGAGGTGGGGAAACCTTGGGAGCTGCCTGGGGCTGGGGACCAGGTTGAAGGCTCTGACAGGTTGCATGCAAGGACTTTTCCCCCTGTCCCTTCTTCAAACTCAACTACAGGACATGTCCCATGTCCCCTCTGAGATGTCTGGTGTCTGTCCTGCTGTCCGTCTTGCTGTCTGTTCCTCGTCTGCCTCACAGCCAAGCACTGCTCCTCACCCTGCCCTGCAGGTGCCAGCCCTAATCCCAGCACTCTGCCTCCCTCCCAGCACTAATCCTATAAATCCTGAGCAAATCCTCCCTGTGTCCCTTCTCCAAGGCAGTCTTTGCTTGGAGCAAGCATTTTTGGGTGTTACACAGGGAACCACAGCTAATGCTGGGGATAAACAGCAGCCTCAACCACTTCCTGCTTTTCCCTGTGTATAAAATGCCTTTAAAGCCACAGAAGGATGGTGCAAATTCTCATCTGGATGGGAAAGGCAAGCAACTGTCGAGCTCAGGAGGATCCAATGGGTGCTGGACTGCTAAAGGCAAAGAGCACTTTGTGCAGAGCAGGGATGGAAAGCCTTTATCAGTCTGAGCTGGAGGAGATCTGCTGGGCTGTTGTTATCAGGGCTGTTTCACAATGAGGGGACACTATTTTAAGACTATTTAAGTCTCCCTTGCCCCGATACTGCACAGTGCTGGACCCTGCTCTGACACTGCCCTGGGCTGGGCTTGGCTGTGCTGGCTGGGCTTGCAAATCCACCCAGCAAGGGCTTAGCCAGGTGGTGAATCACTGCACTGTGAGACAGCCCCAAAAAGATTAAGCTGACCTAAGAATAAAAACAAGCTCTGCAGTTCAACCGACGGGGATAACATGACAAAGCGTGCCAACGGCCGTGCTCGGGGATGGGGAGGGATTGCAACCCCAGGGCAGCAAGGCAGCAGATTAGCACCACACATTGCAGGACACAGGGTGTGCTGATCGTGCTTGGGTGGTGTTTTCCCACTCGGATTGGGATTCTTGTGGCCCCGTTTTCCAGCACGGATGGCTTTAACCCCAGGCACAACAAGATGCAGCGTGTGTCCCAGCGAACTGCCAGTTAGGTAACTCCAGCAAGTGCCCACGCAAATGGAGGAGTTCAAGCAGGGGCACGTTTCCGAGGATAATAACCACACGGATATATCCCCGTGAGGCTTTTATTTCTATAGAGCCTCTCCCTTCTGCTGCTGCACGCTGGATGAAAGCACTGTGTACAGAAAAAATGCATGGTAATACACCAACCGCTTTCATCACTGCCGGCAGCAGACAGGATGGAGACTGCTCCTGGATGACAATTCCTATCTCTCTGCACTTTCCTCTTCCAAATTCGGGCTGGATGCAAAGGGCACCTCACGGGGAGAAGGCTCCATGTGCCCTAGTGCCTTGCCTGGTTCCTAACAGTGATTGTGCACATCTGCAAACTGACCCAGATATTTTGCTTTCTTCCCACATTGTGAAACTATGACCGTGGAGATGGGGTTGGGATCTGGAGCTGCACTTTGCTGTTGGGAGTCCAAACACTCCCAATAATAACACGTCCCAGTAATAGCAGCCCAAGCAGGCTGATGCTGCTCCTGACCCATAGGATGCCATAGAATCACAGAATCGTTCAGGTTGGAAAAAAAAATCACTGAGGTCACCAAGTCCAACCCAAGCCATCTCACCACACACCCTGACCACATCCCTCAGTGCCACACCTCCATAGTTCTGCAGCACCTCCAGGGACGATGACTCCACCACGTCCCTGGGCACCCTGTGCTCTTTTGGAGAAGAAATCTGAAAACCCGCTCTTTGCTTTTGCTTCCCCAGGGACGTACCAGGGCCAGTGGGTCGGAGGGATGCGCCAGGGGTACGGCGTCCGGCAGAGCGTTCCCTACGGCATGGCTGCGGTCATCAGGTCACCCCTGAGGACATCCATCAATTCCCTGCGCAGCGAGCACACCAACGGCACGGCCCTGCACCCCGACTCCTCGCCGGCGGTGGCCGGCAGCCCCGCCGTGTCCCGGGGTGGCTTCGTCCTCATGGCCCACAGCGACGCCGAGATCCTCAAGAGCAAGAAGAAGGGCATCTTCCGTCGGTCGCTGCTGAGCGGGCTCAAGCTCCGTAAGTCCGAGTCCAAGAGCTCCTTGGCCAGCCAGCGGAGCAAGCAGAGCTCCTTCCGCAGCGAGGCCGGGATGAGCACGGTCAGCTCCACCGCCAGCGACATCAACTCCACCATTAGCTTGGGTGAAGGCGAGGCTGAGCTGTCCGTCATCGAAGACGACATTGATGCCACCACTACCGAGATCTACGTTGGAGAGTGGAAGAACGACAAGCGGTCGGGTTTTGGGGTGAGCCAGCGCTCCGACGGCCTGAAGTATGAGGGCGAGTGGGCCAACAACAAGCGTCACGGCTACGGCTGCATGACCTTCCCCGACGGCACCAAGGAGGAGGGCAAGTACAAGCAGAACGTCCTGGTCAGCGGCAAGAGGAAGAACCTCATCCCGCTGCGGGCCAGCAAGATCCGCGAGAAGGTGGATCGGGCCATGGAGGCGGCCGAGCGGGCGGCCACCATCGCCAAGCAGAAAGCGGAGATCGCAGCCTCCAGGTAGGTGGGCATCTTGGCCCTGATGGCGGTGGGGAGAGGTGGGAGGAGTTTTTTGTCTCGTTGAGGCCAAGGGCTGTTGTTTGGAGGCTGGGAGGTGTTGTGGTGCTGGAGGCTTGGGGGATGTTGAGGTGGGTGATGGCTGATGGTGCAGTCTTGGCCGCATCCTTGGGCTTGCTTCTTGGACTCGTGGAAAGCCAAGCCTTTGTGCTTACCCATAGGTAAACTTCATATATTTTTATCAAAAACAGGATGGATCCAACCTGAATTGTCCCTTCCGCTCGCTTCAGGCAGGTTGTGGGTGCATGACCATCCCAAAACAGCAATAGAGGGTCAACCAGAGCAGGGTGTTTGCTGAAGGCTGTGCGAGGGCAGCTGCAGCACAGTGGGACTGGGCTTACAGGTCCCTGGGTGGGACAGGCAGCCGTCACCTGAGAGGTGCTGGGCTACTTCCCCCATTTCTCCCCGGCCTAATAGGAGAAGTGCTGTTTCCCCAAATCCTCTCTCTGACACAGTCCAGAGAAACCACTCTAAGGATGGACTGTGCCATTTCAGGGATCAGATTTGGCTGAAAAACAGCAGAAGAGGAGAAAACAAAACAAAACAAAACCCACAGGGTGATATCTAATTGAGCTTAAAACAGTGCCCAGCTCAAGTACCTTGTAGCTGGCTCCCAAAATGTGCGTGGATCTTAGTGAGCTGCAGTGAGCAACCAGAAGAGAGGTGAGCTGAAGAGGAAAGGCTCTTCTGCTGAGATCAGGGCCCTCTGCGTCACTTCTGGGGAATGGTTTGTTAAAGCACGGGCTTTTCTTTCTGATTTCTGACCAAGTGCCACATGTAGAACCCAGAGCTGTGGTTGGGGAAAAAATACCAGGCAGCTCCTCGTCTCCTGTGCTGGATTAATTGTTGGGTCTGGATTATTTGTATTCAGCGTCACACTTGAAATCTTTATCAGCACGTCTGCTGATGACTGATCTGCAATGTGAATGAGACTCCCAGGCCTGCTTGGGGAGCATATTTGGGCTTGATGATGCTTTCTAGCTGATGTTGGACCAAGTTGTTGTCAAAGCTTTGAAAAAAAAATCCCACTCAAATGCCAGGTAGGGAACAGACTGCAGAGCAGAGGAAGGACCAGATCTTTCTGTGCGATGAGGGGATGTGAACGCCTTGAGACAGAGGGATGAACCCTGGAAACAAAGAGCTCCTTTCTGAGACCCTGAGCATCCCCAGGTGGTCCCAGTCCTGGAAAGCCTCCCAGCCCTGGAGAGCAGGGGTTGAGAGAGATGTGACCCCCACATGCTGGAAATGCTTTAATGAGTTGTTGGCATATAAGGTTCTACCTCTAATTATGAGAGAGTTGCGGGAGGAAAAACAATCAAAACCAATAGCAATGCCAGAACACAAACACTTTCTCCCCCCATCTCAGATGGGGGTATGCAGCCCGTGACCACATGTCAGAGAAAGGACAAACAGGATTTAGGATTTAGTTAATCAAGAAAATTGCAAAGAAATAAATGAATGGGAGTGCTCTGAGGATACTCCAGCAGAGATGCAGCTCAAGTTTAGCATCGCCCCGAGTGCTGCTCAGCCCCACACTGCTGCCAGCATCGTGACCTCCTCATCCTGCACCGCTTCCTCTCAGCTTTACCCTTCCTGCTCCAGAACAGACAGCACAGCCGCACCAGGATTCACTCTTTTGATGGCACAAACATTGCCTCCGGTGCGTGGGGGTGCTGAAAAGCCCTGTATTGATTCTTCTCTGCAGCACACAGGGACGGGGATGGGCAGATTCCAATGTGATGTGCTCTGTGCATCATCCACGCATGACACTCATCCTTCCTCCAGCGTTAATGGCTTATGTCAAAGCCCCAAAACTCAGCAGCAAGGAGCCAAGCCGTCCAGCTGCATTCAGAAAGGATTGCAGGGGTTAGGGTGTGCTGGAGGCACAGGGAAAGAGGGCTATTTTCGGGGTTTTGGGGCTCATGGGTGCAATATCCCACATCTAAAACCAACGAGAGCCACTGGCTTACCGTCAGCCTTCACAACAGCCCTCGTATGCCTGCATGCACGTGAATGTGTATTCTCTCCTGTCTAATAATGTGGCTGAGTTCACTGCGCAGCCTTTCCCGTGGTGGGGGAAAAATATGTGCCCACCCACGGATTTCATTAAATTTGTGAGGATTCAGTATTTTTGAAAACTCAACCGCTCTGTCAGATTTGGTTGGAATTGGCCAACACGTTCAAAAGTTATTAGTGTGGGAGTGATGGCATATAGATATATAAACAGCACAATCACATAAGTAAGCCCCATTTCCTGAGGAAAGTAGGCTAAAAACATAGTGTACTGAAGACAAGTAAATTGGATTCTTGAAGTTGTTTCGGTTTGCACAAAGCACAATGTGATCTGCGACACAGAAGTGAGCTCATTAAAGGAACGGTTTTCAGGTTCCGCGGATGATTCTCTTAAATTTTCCCTAACGCAATTAAAAAAGAAAGAACATTTTCTTTCCTCTTGCTGAAATAGCTCCTGTAAAGTCACTGGGTGGGGAGAGCCGTCGTTCAGGTCTGAAAAACAAAAGTTAATGCGAACTATTGTTTTTTTCAGACCTGGGGAGCTCTGTTTCGCCCCATGAAAATGAATGTTTTGGGTGTCCTCTTTGTGCTTCATCCCCATCCCAGCAGGCACGAGCCCAGCTGGAAGGGGAAGGATGCACTGAAGACATCAGATCCCATCTCCCCAGCAATAACGCTGGTACCCACCATGCCCATAGGCACTGGTGTGCCACGGGCAGCTAAAACACAATATCCAGCTGCTGGGCCAGCAAGCTCTCCCATTTCAGAGATTTAGAGGAGACAGTTGGACTTCTGTAGGAGAAATGGCCATTGGTGTGATGGGCAGCACTGGGACACGCTGAGCTCTGTGCTCAGCACAGTGCCCGTAGCTGTCCTATAACACTGGAGGGGATGCTGCTCCTGGGTTAGTCCTAAATAACGCGCTTCCAGGCGTAATTATAGCCGAGCCATTCGCTAACGATGAGAAAAATATAATTAAGCTCAACATTCTCAGGAGGAATCAGGCGGCAAATTAGCGCGGTGTCATTCAACTTCAGAAAGTGAAACCGGAGGGGGAAAAAAAAGGAGTGGATGAAGCCAGGAAGGATGGGTAAAGGAGGATGCTGGGGCACTGTGGGTGCTCCTGCAGGATGCTGAGGGGCGGGCTCAGCCCCCACACCTGGTGCACAGCGGGCAGCAGCAAGGCAAGGAGAGCTGAGCAGCGGAGCTGTCTGAGCCAGGCAGGTGTTTTCTTCAGCAAAGGAAAATGCACAGCCCAGGCAAAACCCACAGGAAAGAATAGATGCGGCAGTTGCGACCCCAAACATTTCAGGTTGAGGTAACGTCACCGCCAGCAGAACGCCGAGCTGTGACAGTGCTGCTTAGTGCTTCTCAGGCCTGTGCTGCAGCTTCACCATTGTGCTTGGCTGCATTTGATTCCAGGATTCTGCTGCTGTGGGGGTGGCTGTGGGGCTCCCACCTCTGTCTCGCCATTCACTGCGGATGGAGCTGGGGAGGATGTGGGGTGCGGGTTGGGGGAACCCCCAAAGGGTTGTGTGCCCCCTTTCACTCACTGGGATGGGGGGATGAGCTGGCAGCCAGAATGGGAACAGCTGAACTGGGAGAGAGCATCGCTGCTGCTCCTTTGCTGCGACCGATGGGGCTGTGTGGTACCCATGGAAAGGCATGAACCCTCCATCCCTGTCCTCACTCCCCGCCCTTTTCTTGAGGACAGAGGGCTGAGATGAAAGCAGAGGTGATGGACAGAGGTGACCTTCAGGGCAGGGGTAATTCCCTTTGCAGCAGTCTGTTTTCTTCCTGCCCTCCCCCTCCCCAAACACCCCAAGGGCATCTCATCCTTACCCGCTGCAGCTCTTGCAGCCCCTGCTGTCCGCACCGTGACTGTCTAAGTCGTCCTGCAATGCAATTTAATAACTTCCTGCTCAGACAGGACTTAGGGCATTAAACCCTTCTGACACTGTGTCAGAAGTCAGGCGTAGCCAGCGTGCTCACACAGGGCCAGGCAGTGTGTCCCCAGTTGCCACCGTGCTGAGTGCTGTGCCCAGCAGATGAATGGGGGAGCTGGCTGCCTCTTGGGTGAGCTCACTCTCCTTTGCTGCTCCTGACTTTCCTCTTTGCCATTCCCACTGCCTTTCCCTCCCCTTGAGCTGAACCATCCCAAATCCACGGTGCAGGTGCATGGCACACATTTAGGGTAACCCTTTCCAGCATTGGCAGGTGGTGATGGAATGGCACAGGCAGGGTGAGGATGGAGCCATGGTCCTCACAAAGTGTGGCTGGATGGGCTGCTATTGCCCTGGGGTGGAAAAAGAATGGCATTTGGGGGATGCAGGAGGACAGAGTGATCCAGGATGGGAGAGCTGCTTATGCTTCACTGTGGGATGGAAAGAGGGGAGAGACAAAGGATGCAGACAGTGATCCCAAGAAGCAGCAGTGGGGGCTTAATCTATACCTGCCTTCCCCTCCTCTGCCTCTGTGCACAGCAGCCCATCAGCACCCAGATCACCTGCCTGCTTCTTAGCACAAGACTTCTACCAGCTAAGGACGTGGGCTGAGCTGTGGAGCAGAATGAGCCCTGTGCAGGATGGTTGCTGCCTCCCAGTCTGTGCGGGCCCTCACTGACATGGGGCACAGGGCAGGCAGGGCAGACACTGCCTCTGCAGTGCAGGGTGAGGGGAGGAAGAGAGGAGGAGGAGGGCAGGGAAGGCTCCATCCCCTGCTCTTCCCTTCTGCCGCTGTTCAGTGAGAAAAAACTGCAACGTTGCTTTTCTCAGCCATCTCTGGGAGGGACCTCCCCCAGCTCTGTGCAGCTGCCTGGCTCCTGGCCCCCGAGCCTTCCTCCCTCCTCATCCTCACCACAGCAGCTGGCAGGAGCACACACCGTCCTGCAGTGGGCCCAAGTGCTGCGTGCTACTATGGCATCCCACCACGTTGCACCTCCCATCCACGAGCAGCACACCCCAGTGATGCTGCACACACAGGCTATCGGGTATCCCTGTGCTGCAGCAAACCCCAGTGCTGCCTTGCCATCCCATGAGAGAGGCCTGCTTGCTTTCTCCTCTCCCAGCTCTCATTTTTGGTTCCCTGGCACAAATCCCTGCTGGCTGTGCTGCTCCCACCCCCACGCATCCCTGCAGCAACCACCCCACAATCCCCATGCTCCCCATTCCCCCCCCGGCCCCAAGCCCTGTTTCCTCTCTGGAGAGAGGCAAAGGCAGTATCAGGAGTGCAACTGAGATGAAAATGCAAAGTTGGGCAAAAATATCGGATATTTTCCTTGTGGGTGTTGTTGAGTATCACTCTGATGATGTGAATTTGGGAGGAGCCGGGGGGGGGGGCATTCCCTCTGTCTGAAAGTACTGGAGCAATGGGGGTTTGTGTCGCCTCATCCATGCAGGACAAATGACAAGCTGTCCTGCCTCCTTAATCCAGGAAATTAAAGGATTTGGCCACAGACCTCGCTAAGTGAATTTGCCCCCTTGGAAATCCCCGGTGGATTTAACCCATGGATCCAACTGATTATCCCCTTAAAGTTGTGACTAAGCAAGGTCCCAATTCTTCAGGGTGCTGAGCACCCTAAAATCCCCTTTTAGTGGTGACACAGCCTCCTCCATCAGCTCCTTTTACCCACCGTGGGCTCTGAGCTGGGGTTTCCCAGCAGCATCTGCCTCTTACCCATCTCCCCACTCTCTCCCAGTGCTCATGCAGAGCTCCTGGGGATGCTCCATCCCTGGGAAGCACTTTTTCCAATGGAAGAGGCACGGGGCAGGATTGGGGCAGGGGTCTGCAGCTCTGCAGCTCAACTTGATCCTAGAAAGGCCTTCTCTGCTATCTGCCTGCGTCTCTCTGCTCTGTCTCTCATCACCACAGCACAGAGGTGAAGCATCAATAATGAAAAGCCCAGATTCCCTCCCAAGCTCTGAATCCCTTCCCCTGTTGTGCTGCCAGTTGCTTAAGTGGAAATCTTCACAGGCTCTGCCTTAGGGGCAGCGCAGGCCTGGGGCTGTCTGCCCTCCTCAGGGCGTGATGAGGGGCTGCATCCCAACCAGAGGATGCTGCGGGGTGCTTGGGGTGCACATCCACAGAGCAAAGCAGGCTTCGGGATGCCCCAAGAGAAGCAGGGTTTGGGGATGTGGGCTGTCCCTGGGCCTCTGCAGAGGGGGTGTTTGGAAACCCCCAAGCATTGGGGAGGAGAAACCCAGAGCGACAGCGGGGAAACGGAGGTGAAGAAAGCATCTCCTGGGTGGGCTCTGAAGTTTGAGGCAGGCAGGAGATGCTCGTTGCTGTGGCAACACAGAAGATGTGTATTTTTTTTTCCCCTGCAGCCATTGGGGCTGCAGCCGGCAGCGCTCACACCGCAGAGGGATCTGGGCAGCCCCTAGGAGGGGCTGAGCATGGGTCCCTCTCCTTCCTTTGGCTGTAGGAACCCACGAGGATGGGCCAGCTCCAGGCAGCACTTAAAAGATGGGAAATGGCACCCAACACCCCTATCCCTTCTCCCATCTCCGTGGGGAAAGCTGACTGCATCCCTGCTCTGACCATATTTTGCAGTGTTTTAGTGTCTGATGTTGCTTTCTGTAGGGCTGTGTGGGTCTGCGTTCAGCCTAACCCTGAGCAGGGCCTGGTGGCACAGGGGGATGTTGGTACCCTGGCCCTGTTCCCTTGGGCACCTTCCAGGGTGGCTTTAAGCAATGGGGTTAATGGGGGGCTGTCAGGGGGAGGTTTCCTCTGTGCTGGAAATGGCAGTGAAGACAGAGATGATGCTGCTGCATCCCACACAGGACTGCCTCTGGCTTCCCATTACCACCAGCTCTATCCCAGTGAGGCACCAAGAGCTGTGTCCATCTCAGCACCTCCTACAGTCCCCTGTGGTGGAAATGCGTTTTTCCATCACTCAAAGGACTGGACCATCTCAGTCCTTCCCTCAGCCCCGTACCCCATCACGCAGAAAGGAGTGCTCTCCCCACCCCACAGGGCTGGAGGCAGCAGAGAAATCCCAGTGGGTGAGGCTGGATATCTCACACCACTCCTCCGACAGCTGGAGAGCATCCGTCAGCACTCCCGAGGCCGTGTCAGCTCCATGTCCTGGCCCATCTCCAGGCTGTGCTGGAACTAAAATACGAAGTTCAGTGAAACAAGTCTGTCGCTGGCTTTGGGCAAGCTTTATTGCAGTTTGCTTTGCAGTGTAGGGGGTGGGAGAAGTTGCTGCTGAGCGTTGGCTGGTTGCAGTGCCGTGTGGCCAGAGGCACACAGCAGAGCATCCCTCTCCATCACATCCTACAGGGAGAGGAATGGCTCCTGAGCTCAGCATCATGCTGCGTCTTTCAGGCTTCTGGAGCTCCCACAGCACATATAAAAAAAAAATATATATATATATATATTTATATATATATACAAAAATTGCCTGGGAATCTTGTTTGCCAAATGTCTGTTTTGCTTGAGGAGACCAAAACTTGTGAAACTGCCAAAGCAATTCAGCCAAAACCCAAAAGGGGTAAAGGGTTAGGGAAAGAAAAAAAGGCTTTTTCCTCGTGGTTCTGTTGTTTTGCTTCAGAATCTGGGTTGACTCATTCTTTTTTAGGCATCAAAATGAAACTGAAATTAAACGGGTGGATCTGCTTTTCCTGCCCATAAGCTTCTCCTTCACCTCCTCTCCTTCTCGTCAGCTTTTTGCTGGAGTTCCCCACGTTCTCGTCTTCCTAGTGCTTTTCCTTTGGTTGGAGGGAAGGTCGCAGACACGACCCAAAGGGCCAGGCTGTGCCAATGGCTCCCAGCTGGGCTTTGGGGCTCCCCAAGCTCCCTGTCCCCACACCTTGGTTGAGTTCCTCTCTCTGCACTTTGCACCTCTGGCATTGGAGTTTCTACCCTACTCTTCATCCCATACATGGCAGCAACCTGCTGAGGAGGTTGGTGTGAGAGAAGGGGAGGAATGGGCTGTTTTGGGGAGCCTTATGGTGTGGGATGCTGAGGGTCCACCAAAATCCTTTCAACCTGCAGCAGGTTCTCCAGGTCCCACCAAGCCAGGCTTTTCTACCAGCCTTCATCCATCCCAAGATTATTGGCTGGGGTGATCCAGTCCCGATCCCATCTCTGCCTTCCTTCCCCTCAATAAATGCAGGTGGATGGCTGACATCACACCAAGCTCCCTATCCACACCCTGCACATCCCCACTGTGGTCATGGCAGAGGTGGGTCGATGGTTGGACTGGATGACCCTGGTGGTCTTTTCCAACCCTTAACAATTCTATGATTCACTGCCACCCATCAAGCCCCAAAATAACCAGCTTCCCCTACACATGGGGATGGAGGAGGCCCCAAGCAGTGCCATGTTGTGGCCGGCTCACCCAGAGACAGAGAGATGCAATGGGAATGCAGGATCCAGCCTGGAGTCGTTACAGTCAGCAGCATGCTCAGCCAAACTAAATGCTACACGTGTCCAAGCAGGCTGAGTTATGGCTGCTCTGGGAGCTCTAACTTGGCCTGTTGTGCATTTAAAAATCTCCACCCAAATGCGGCATTGATGTAGGGCTTTTTCAGCCGCTCTGTTTTCGCATTTAATACAGGCAGTATAGATCTGCAGTGTGCAGAGGATCCAGCAGCGCCCAGGTTCCTCGGAGATTTTGTGCCTTCGTTTGCTTTTTCTTGGTTCTTTCTTCTTCTCTTCCTTGCCAAGGGTTGTTAGTGATTTCTTCCAACCTGTTTTGCCTCCTGCCTGGAAGTGGCAGGATCGTTTGTAATGCGCTATTTTTGCACTGGGTTAGAGGAGCGTTTGTGGCATGTTTGTGCCTTTGGGACACATGCATGGACGGCTGTCTGCAGGCACTCTACAAGAGCAGAGACCAGAGGGACCTCAGCGTTTCCCATTTCCCCTCTCATCATTCAAACAAGCCTTTTCCATTATGTACATGGATTATTATCCAGTAAAAACATGGAAACGCGCCCCATCCAAACCAGAGTGGCTGGAAGGAGGAAACATCTCCCCTGCCCGTTTCTTCCCTTTCCTTGAAGCTAACTCTTCCCACACCCTGCTCCAAGTGCATTCTTGCAGGTCGTGCATCACCAGCTGTCATTTTCCAGCAGCTGACAAACCTCCCAGCATTGCTGCAAGCACAGAATCACAGAAGGGTTGGGTTGGAAGGGCCATTAAAGATGATCCAGTTCCAACCCCCTGCTGTGGGCACAAGGTCAGGTTGCCCATAGCCCCATCCACCTGGCACTGAGCACCTCTGGGGATGGGGCACCCACAGTTTCTTTGAGCAGTCTACACCATGGCATACATTTCCAACTTCGTAAGACAATGGGAAACTCCACACCTGGAGCTGGAGTTTGTTCCTGCCTCCATTTGGACTTCATTGATGCTGTTCTTCCTTCAGGGCAAAGCCCCACTCCTGCATGCAGCTCTGGGCCAGCAGGACCAAAGCACCAGGACAGGCAAGTGCTGCCCAGCTTCATCTCTCACCCACATCCTCCAGAGCTTCATTACAAGTGACAGATGGCAGGAGATGAGACTCCCCCTCCAGATGTTAATTATCTCAGGAGCTGTAAATAATGTCTCACAGCAGCTTGCACATCATCCTGGGTGTCAAAGACGCATCCGCTTTGCCCTTGCTGGGGGCAAAAAAAGGGAAAGGAAGGAAACCCACCAGGAGAAATATCTGTGGGTCTGTCTGTTCTGCTTGTCCTTTCACTGGGAGGGATGCTGCAGAGCATCCTGGCAGCAGTGGTAGATTTGCCACTGAGTACCAGAGCCATCCACCCACCCCATATCAGTTGATGATCAGATTAGATGATCTTAGCAGACTCTGCAACCATAACGATTCTGTGATTCCACATGCCCCAGCCCTTTGAAATCTATCTGGCTGTGCCAGGCTGGCACTTACTGTTTAGCAATGGCAGGGATAACAAAGAAAGAGAAGCAACCCTGTGACCAATTTGGGATGATGGCAATAAGGTGAACGGGGGAGGAAGGAGGCATCAAGCCTTTGGGCTTCTGACTGAGGCATTTTCTCCATATTTCTCAGGCAACACCAAACAGCTCCACAGAAAGAAGCTTCTGATGATGGGAATTTTCCTGCTTCCCCCCAGCATGGAAGCAGGAAAGCTTGCCATCATTGTGAGTGCCCCACGCAGAGCTCAGGCTTGGGGGATGAGGCTTCAGCCCCCACCCCAAATCTCCACCCTGGGGCTGGAGCCAGGCAGCCAGGTGCTCTCCTTGCTATGCACAGCACCTGCTTTCTGTCTGGCTGCAGATGCTTTCGGCTGCATTACGTCATGTCAGAGGTCACATTAGCTGCTTTTTGCTCCTCGATTAAGCATTCCAACAACAGGGGAGGGGTAGTAGTGGAAAAAGTGGATGGAGGAAGCAGGCAAGGCAAATGTGCTTGTGATAAGCAGGTAAATGGGAATTTATGCGCAGATAGCTAATTGGTGTGTCTAATATTCCACCCCCTGAACACCAGCACTGTATTACTGCCTTCACAAATCACTCAAGGCAAGCCTGGTGCAATAACAACCCAGCCAGGAGAGCTGTGAAAAGAGTCAAGCTGGAATTAAGAGTGGGTTTTATCGGGGCAATAAATGCCAGATAGTGAAAATAACAAACAGGTTGTTAATTGCTGCCATCTCCCAGCTCCCTGAAGGAAGCGTCTAGACAGAGCCCAGCCCCAGGTTGCAGCTGCCCCAGCTATGGGGCTGGCCTTATGGGGCCAGCAGGGTGCTAGACATGAGCTGGGAAAGGATGCGGAGCCAGAGCCCCATGGGCACGGGCACGCAAGACAGGTTTGCAGCCCTCCCCGGCAGCAGCACGTGGCCACGCAGCCATGCTCTGCCCTAAATCAGCTGTGCTCCCACAGAGGTAGAAGCCAGACAGTCTGCAGCAGCTATTAATAATTCAGTCCCCATTTGTCCCATCGAGGAGAGTGGGAATTGTGGCCAAGCACTGGGGTTTGAGACAGCCCCGGGGTGGTGGCAGATCCCACGCAGGGCAGGGTTGGCATTGGGTTGCTCTGTCTGGGGCTGCATCAGTGCTCACCCTACTCCCCTCAGCTCCAGGGTTGGTTTACCAGCATTGATCACTCGGGGACTTCTGTTTTAAGGCTCTCGGTGAATCTCAGCTTGCTGCAATTAGGGCCAGATCCTGCTCTCAGCTGTGCCAATGGGAGTGTGAAACAACCCCAGCCAAGTCAATGCAGCTGAGCGTGCTGCAGCCAATCAAGCTTTGTGCACATGGATGGTTGGCCCCAAGGCAGCCACCAAACAGAGCCAGGTGGGAAGCAGAGCCCTGAGACTTCCGTGCCCCCAAAAATGCTTTCACTGAATTTTTCCTGAAGTGTTTTCTATCAGCTACCACGTGTTAATTGAATTTTGCCATCTGAAAAATGCATGACCCTTTGTAATGGAGGAAGAAAACATTCCTCTTAAAGGAAGATAAAGATGCATTTAGAGGATAAAAAAACAAAACAAAACACAAAAGCTGCCTGATTACATATTGACCTGAGAGACAAAGTGAATCCAATGGAGCCAGCTTAGTCCCTTAGGAAAACTTGAGGCTGCTCATTATGGCCCAGGATGAGCTCACTGCTGCCATAACTCCATCCTCGCTGCTCACGTGTGCCTATGGGTGAGCAGTGCTCCTCAGCAGGATCCCAAAACACATCCCTGCTGTGGGCTGCAAAGCCCCAGTGGCACAAAGAGGGCACTCAGGGTGCTCCCAGTGATGGGCACATGTATAGTTAACAGAACAAACAGTTAGAAAGAGTACTGTAGTTAGGTAGCATTGTATAAGTTGAAAGATTATCACAGCAGAAAGAGATAATCAGAAATAAATGAAACACTCACCCATGTCCTAGGCTCATAGTAAAAAACCAAACCAAACCACACCACAACTCCAAAGGCTGTGATAGAGTGATCTCCAGAAAGAGATCCTTCCCTTAGTGCCACTCAGCCCTTAAATGGGGTCTGGGAGAGGTGGAGCCAGGCTCCACCCCTTCTGGTCACACAGGTACATTGCCTTCACCTGTGCTCCTGCAGCTGACTCAGTGCCCACCTCAGGTGATCAATCATTCAGGTCATGATTCAACAGTTCCCATACAGCGTGCTAGAGCCAAACACAGCCCATTTCTTGCATTTATTTTACTCATAACAATAATAAGTCGGGTGCGCCCAGACATGCTATGAAAACATGGCACAAAGGGTTTGCTCCTCTTGTGTTATATTAAAAAAAAAAAAAAAGAAAAAGAAAAGAAAAAGAAAAGAAGATTGCTGCATGGAAGAAGGCCTTAAGAATAGCTGTAATCATTAGCTTTTCATTAATCGATCCGTTCAGCTGAACGCTGTCAGATGTTGCAACAAAGCTTTGCTGCAGGATCGGGCAGTTCAAGGGGCAGCCATGGAGATGCCACTGGGAGCCAAGCTTTCTGCCATGGGGGAATTGCTGGCCATCTTCACCCCAGCGCACAGAAGCAGCACAGCAGCAGTTCTGTAATTCCCTGGCATGCCTGGATCCTAGTGAGCAAGGGACGGCTTTGTTTGCAAAGGAACAGAAATTCCCCAGCAAGAGCTGCCATGTGAATTTTGGGAAACAGCCCTCCTTGCCCAGAAATGTTGCCCATATGATTCTTCGTCACGTTTAAGCCACAAACAATCCACATTTCCCAGTTCCCACACAACTGTCTTTGGCCCCAGACGTAGGTTTCTTTCAATAAGTCTGTTACTTATTTTTTTTTTCTCAGAAGAGAGTCTGTTCTCCTTATGGGAACACAAGGGAGAAAGGAGCACGGAGGATGGCTCTCATCAGCCCACGCTTTGATGAACCTGAGCATCACCTTTACCACTCCTGAGCAGACTCCGTTCCAGAAATATTTCCAGTGGTCCACAAATTTCCAGCCTAAATTTGTTCTCCTGCCAAAGCTCTCTGTTAGCCTGGACATCGCTCAAGCCTTGCCTGGTCTTGATTTTGCTTCATTTCTTCCTGAAGAAAGCTCACTCCTTTACATCTCACTCAGCCCCGAGCATTGGTTTTGCAGCACGAGCCCTCTCAGCAGCTCTTAGTGCATGCAGAGCCAGGCTGGAGTCACTGCTGGCATTCCTGAAAAGCCACATTCTTCGTTTCAGATCAGTTTTTTTCCAGCTTCTTATAGATTAGCCGGAGCTGATAAACTTGGCATTACGAGACACTCGCAGGTATTATCCCTTCCCCTGTCAGTTCTGGCCAAATCACAAGAGATCTGCAAAGATCTGCAGAAACGTTTGGTTGCAGTTCCCCTGCCTCCTGCCAGTTCCTCCTTCCAGGTTGACCACATGCCCGGTCTCAGAGAGCAGTGAGTCAGCTTGGCAAAACCCAATAAATGAAGTAGCCCGAAGCCAGTCATGGACCAGAACGGACCCATGGGGCTCAGGAGCTCCAAACTACCCCAGCATCTCCCTCTGGCTCTTCCCAGCCCCATCCATGCTCAGACATCTCCAACACCATTCTGTTTGGATGCTCACTGGGCTGAGATGAGAGTTAGAAGTTGTAGCCATCCTCCAAAGCCCCTTTGTGTTTGTGTGCCTCAATACTGAGCACTCTGTCCATTTCCATTACCTCGGGATGAGCTGCTCCTTCTCCCACACTCATCCATCAGTGGCAGAGGAAATCCAATGGAGCAACTTCCAGCAGAGGCACAACTTTGAGACAGCTGTGGGCACTGAGTCCTCGCAAACAGCATTTGCCCAGTGGGCTCATTGCAGGATTGAGAACACAGTGGGCAACAAAGGGACCAATTCAGTCTTATTTTGACCATGGTTGCTAGGATTTAGCCCCTCCGACCCACTGTGCAGTTTCAGAGTTGGGCAACATCCCACCAAAATCCCCACCTGTGACTGAGAAAGGGGAAAGGACAGCTTTACATGGAAAGAAACTCAATTAACTGCGGAATTAAGATTTAGTGCATGCCACGAGCAGCAGGCATGTGTAAAGGAGACAGCTGTTAAATTTAGTATGTGACAAAGTCATGCGAGCGCTAACTGGATTACTTGCATTTATTTGGGAATACTTATGTATTTTATTATGCAATGTATAGATCATCATAATTCTGCTTTTCACTCCAACGACGTCTCTCCTGCAAGCATCTTAGAGAGCATTACAAACAATTAAGCCTGCCTGCGCCTCTGTGTGGCAGTCAGTGCTCTATCTGCTTTGTGGGTATTGCAAATATTTTAGATTGGAGATGACTTAATCAGTGTGATTGACTTTAGCTCTGCCTGGGTTGAACCCCCAAGCAGCTGCTCTTACTGAGCTGAACCACGGGGATGAACTGGTCCAGAAACTGCTGGAGTGAGTTTTCCAGGGGTGGAAACCCATGAACCCAAAGGATTGGAAAGTCATCACACCAAGGAAATGAAAAGCCATCTACTCAAGGGGATGGAAAGCTGTTAACATCAAAGGGTTGGAAAGTCACCCATCCCAAAGGGATGGAAAGCCATCAGCACAAAGGGAAAGCCAACAACCCAAAGGGACAGAAAGCCAACAACCCAAAGGGATGGAAAGCCATCAGCACAAAGGGAAAGCCAGCAACCCAAAGGGATGGAAAACCACCCACCCAGAGGGATGGAAAGCCAACAACCTAAAGGGATGGAAAGGCCAACAAACCCCAAGGGGATGGAAAGCCAACAACTCCAAAGGGATGGAAAGCCATCCACCCCAAGGGGATGGACGTTTTGAACAGTTTCAGTGAAGAGATGGGAGCCAGTGAGTCCATGAGAGAGGAGCGTGGCACAGATGCTCCCTGCAGGCTCCTCCAGCGTGCCCTTCCATTCTGCAGACAGCTTTGTCTGTCCCCAGGACTGCTTGTGAGCGGCACAAGCTGCTCCCAGCCTCCTTCTCTGGCACAGTGCTGGAAGAAGTGACAGATAGCTCCAGCTATCTGCCTCCAGCTGCCTCTCCAGGGAGCAGATCTGGCGGCAGCATGTAATCCTGCCTGCTGAGTGCGGTCCAGACACCACCAGCCGTTATTAATCCTTTGTACCAGGCCCGCGGGGACCGGCAGCACGCTGTCTGAGAGCACTGCAGCTCAGCAGGGACGGGCCTCCACCCCTGGAGGTGCCCAAGGCTAGGCTAGATGGGGCCCTGGGCAAGCAATCTGCTAGGCAGGTTGGACCTGGAGCCAAGCCATGCTACGACACTATGATTACTGTAGAGCAATCGGTTTGTATTTCAAAAAAGCACTGATTAGAGCAAAGGCAACTAGCTGGCACTTAAAAACAAAGGACAAAGGGGCAGGGGATGCTCGCATCCTGCCCAGGTTTGGAGGGGTGACGGGGCACAGCTGCGCTCCCCGGCTCGCGCTGCGCAGCGCGGAGCGAGGCACGTTGCTGGCCCTGTTTTCCATTTATAGGAGCCTGTCAGAAATGGCACTCCTCTCCGAGCAGATGTCGAAAAATTAGAGGGAATTCAGAGAGCAGCAGAGAAAAAAAAAAAAAAGTGATTAAAGGAGATGGAGGGCCTGCTTTTGGAGGGAAAAGAAATCAGCGGAGCTATTTATATCGCTGCCTGCACCGGGGCGGGGAGGAACAGGAGGATTTTTAAAGTGCCTCGAGAGCTTAGCTGAGGGGAAGGGACACCTCCGGAGGATGCACTCTGTGCAATAGGGTGCGGATGCTGATCTGTGCGACGCGGTGCTGGCTGAGCACAGGGCAGCCCCAGGATCTCCATCGTGTCCCAGGAGCTTCAGGGTTTGCGCTCTTTGGGTTTCTCCCTGCCTTGCTTTGGCTGCTTTCCTTGCCTTCAGTCTGCAGGGTTTGCTTTAGGGCTCAGCCCGGGGCTGCAGGATGGAGATTTTGGCAGGTGGTGCTCGGGGCTGTGGGGATGCTTTGCAGATCAAAGGCTTCACCGTGCCTTTAACACAGCCCTTTTTGCAGCGCTGAGTCCCCACTGAAGATCCCCTTATCGCATCCGCTCGGAGCCAAGATCACCAAGCAGCAACACATGAACGCCGCTGGGTGCGGCAGTGCCCAAACCCTTTTGGTTGGGCTTGGGGGGGGACCAAGGGAAACCCCAAGCAGTGCTGTAGTGCTCTGCTCACATCCCTGTCTCTCTGCTTGCCTTGCAGGACCTCCCACTCCCGGGCTAAGGCAGAGGCGGCCGTGACAGCAGCGCAGAAAGCCCAGGAGGAAGCGCGCATCGCCAGGATCACTGCCAAAGAGTTTTCGCCTTCCTTCCAGCACAGGGAAAACGGTCAGTGCGTGATGCCCCACTGGACAGCCCCACGTTGCACGTCTCCCATACCAGGGTTTGCAAATAGAACCAGCAAAAATGAGCCCTGCACTGAGGGTCGGTGTGTACCCGCAGCTCCCCAGCCCCACTGGGTGCCTGGAGCACCAGCTTGTAGAGCTTCTCATCCCATATGCTGCCAACACTGCACCCTGTGCAGCTCTATCATTGTAGGGACTTTGGCTTCTTGTGTTGAAACAATTGCATTTTTTAACTCATCGTCTCCAATGGTCGCCCAGAAAGCAAAAACCAAGGGCTCCAAAAGCAACATGCAAACTCAGAGGATCCCAAAGGCACTCACTGGTTTACCCCCGTGGCTTCAAGAGCCCGGTTTGTTGTTTCTTTTGAATATTTGGGCTTTGTAAGTGTGTGTTATGTGGTCCTTCACTGCAAAGGTATCAGGGAACACACACGGTTTGCCCAATGGCTTTGAATGCTTTTACATGAGCACAGAGCCACGCTTCCCTTTGGCGTTTCCAGCATTTCTCAGTGTTTTCTACCAAGTTTTGCCCATCGAGGGATGAGGTTTGCTCCAGGTGTGGGGGAGCAGACGGTGGCCAGTGGAGCAGTTTGCTCTCAGGAAGGGTTCTGGGAGGAGGAAGCCGGGGATGCACAGCCCACGGGAGGATTTGCCCCACCAAAGCTGCGCGTAGAGCGGTGGGAGGGACAGATCCAAGTCCCCGCAGCAGTAATTAACATAGTAATTAATGTATGTGAATGGCTTTATTCAAAACTTTTCCTGCACCAAACCCTCATTAGGAGGCGTCTGTCATTATTTTCTCCCCTCTCCAGCTCTTTAACTGGAGATTACTCACTCCCCTTAATTGCTCGAGGGCTGGTGCCGGTGACTCACATCGGGATGCTGCTCGCCAGGCAGAGGGGATCTCTCAACCCCACCAGCCCGTGCAGTGGGGATGCTGCAGAGCCCCGCTCAGCTCCATTTTTGCTGGTAGAAAGCACACTCCTCAGCTCCCCTCCACCTGCAGACCTCCGATTGGCGTATCAGAGATCTGAGCTTTTCCACTGGGCTGTGTGGTCCCTGGGGCTTCCTCAGCCCTGAGATGTTCCTCATCTCCATTTCCTCTTGGCTGTTTTTAAAACACCTCTTGGAAAGATGTTTTTAGGTAATACATTTTTTACTAGCTGCTGGATGGGGACGCGGTGCACGGCCAGCCGTGGGGCTCGTGCTTCTGGAACTCACCCCTTGGTGGGTCATGCGTGAGAGAAGGGGGGAAGGAGCTTCCATTTAGAGCACATTAAAAAAACAAACACACCACCCAAGACGTGGGGAACCCTAGGGCTCTCCTTGAAGATGCCATGGCCGGGCATGGCTGCCTTAATCCTCCTGCTGGAAATCCAGATTTGGTGCTCTGCATCCTCCATAGCGCTCTCACAACAGTTCTTCCAGGAACATCACGTGCTCGCTGGCTAATTTTAGTGCAGAATAATTGTTGAACATCCTTGGGTGCTGAAAGCCAGAAGGATGGCACCGTGCATCTGTTGCTTTCCTCCGTGAAGAGCAGCCCATGGCCCTGCCTTGCTGCCCAACCCCGAGCCCCAGCCAGGGCTGCACAACACAGAAGATTAACACACACAGAAACGGAGAAGCATAAATAGCTCAGCCCATCGCAGGTGTTGGTGGGGAAGATTTGAGATGGGGTGGGGATGCAGGGACTTGCTTATTGGGCATGGTGAGGATGGGCCAGAGGTTGGACTTGATGATTACAGTGGTCTTTTCCAACCTTAATGATTCTATGATCCGAGGGTGAGGATGCTGGAGCATGGTAGGGCTTTCTTGCCTCTGTCACGGGGCTTAGGGTGGCTATGAAAGCTTGGGTTGATGTGAAGGGGATGGAGCAGAGTTGTGAGAAGGCTGAGGCTGGCATTGGGGTGCTTGGAGCTGGTGAGAAGCTTTCAAGTCCTTGCATCTCCATTGAGAACCCTGGAGACCTGAACAGGGGAAGACTGTTCAAAGTCTGAGACAAGCAGGGATGCTCAAGAGAACAGGAGAAAATGGCCTTAAGTTGCACTGGGGGAAGTTCATGTTGGATATTAGAAACAATTTCTTCCTCTGAATGAGTGGTCAGGCTCTGGCACAGACTGCCAGGGGAGTGGTGGGGTCCCCATCCCTGTAGATGATCTGAAACCACGGAGATATGGCACTGAGGGACGTGGTCAGTGGGCACGGTGGAGTGGGTTGTGCTGGACTTGGTGCTCTTAGTGGTCTTTTCCAACCGGAATGATTCTGCAGTCCTAAATATCAGGTGAGCCCGCACCAACAGCTGGCTGCATCTGAACCATGCAGGCAGCTTTCCCATATGTTGCCGTTCATTCCCTCCCCTGCTCAGTTTCCCACGTGTGAGCCAGGAGGATGCGGAGCGGGAACATCTTCCCAGCAGCCACAAGCCCACCTGCCTGTATTTTCCCCAGAAAGCTCTCAGGGAGTTATTGTGTGTGAAAACGGAGCGGTGAGCTCCACCTTTCTCCTTCATTACATTTCCCACCGGTACAGGGATTGCCCGGGGATCCCAGATAAACCCTGGGAAACACATTCTCCCACAGACTCACAAGGAAACAGAACTAAGACTGAGCTATTTGAAGGCTGTCCCAAAACACAAGCAGAATTTCCTGTGGCAGACAATGCAGAAAAGAAAACATATTAGGAGCCCTAATTCCCATTGAGAAATAACTTCAGCAGGAAAATTCCATGCAGCCCTGCTCCTGCTGGCCTCCCCCGCAAGTCCTCCAGTGGGGACATCTATCAGCATCTCAGATCACATCACGGGGGGCACAGGGATGGCTCCCCAAGAAGTTGCACGAGAGAAAATGGCTCAGCAAAAATGGAGAGATTAGAGCAGGCGCTTCCGAGCAATTATTCTTACACCGTGGTAAGAAATTGAGTTCTTCTCTTTGAGACTCATTTCTTGTCTAGCCATAGCAATTGCAATTAGATGCATTTCAGGGGCATTAGGCAGTTAATATATTTATCAAATTATTCATGTAATTTAGCATGGTTTTAGCTGAGTACAGCTATGCCTTGAGAGGGTAAAATGAGACTTAACCATCGGAGGCTTGCACCCCTTTGAAATTATTTAGTGTCTCGTGAAGAATTAATACAAATCAGAGTTTTTAGTTGTGCTTCTCGCTGGCTGGCGGCCTGCAGGAGACACTCAGCTGCTCCTGGAGTGCCCATCCTTGAGGAGAAGCCAGCTGGTTTTCCTTGGTCCCAACGTATGATGCTTTTGCTCTTGGTCTGGTAGCACGAGGTGTGCATGGGGTCTCTCTGCTATGGTTCCAACCCAGCCCTGTAGCATCACGGCCACCCAACGCTCGTCCCTCCTCTTTGTCATTAAAAAAAAAAAAACCAACCCCAAAGCGAACAGAAATAATCCTGTTTCCTTTCCCCCCTCTCTCCTTCCCCACCCCTCTCTCCAACCACTCCCTGAAAAGGGCTGGAATGCCAGAGACCCAAGCGCCAAAACTCCAGCGACGACATTGAGGTCCTCTCCACCGGCACGCCGCTGCAGCAAGAGAGCCCCGAGCTCTACCGGAAAGGGACGACGCCGTCCGACCTGACCCCGGAGGACAGTCCTCTGCAGAGCTTCCCCGCCAGCCCCTCCTCCACGCCGCCGCTGGGCCCTTCCTGCAGGAACAAGAGCGCGCACTTCTCCAGGCAGGTCTCGGTGGACGAAGAGAGGGGTGGGGAGATCCAGATGTTGCTGGAGGGGCGCGGCGGGGACTACCTGCGACCCAACAGTTGGAGCGAAGAGAAGGTGGGAGGGACGCGCGGCGTGCGAAGCGGGACGCTGCGCAGCGGGTCGGCCAACGTCCCTGAAGACTACCGAGGGCGGAGCGGAGGGCACAAACACTCGGCCTCCAACCACAAGCAAAGAGAGAGGTGGACAGATTCCCCAGCCACGGTTTCTTGGACTTCCCACCACAGGTCCCACAACCACAGCTCAGGGAGCTCCAAGCTGCTTGAGCTAGACGAGGAGAAGATGAGCAATTACGAGATGGAGATGAAGCCCCTCATGAGGATGGATTCTTATATGCAAGAGATTCACACCCAAAAAAGACACTATAGCAAAGGGGGAGCCTGCAGGAGCATGGCTGACGATCACCGCGGGGAAGAGCGGGGCTTCGGGGTTCAGAGACTGAGGTCTAAGTCCCAGAACAAAGAGAATTTCAGGCCAGCTTCCTCTGCCGAGCCTACGGTGCAGAAACTGGAAAACCTGAGATTCGGGGACAAAGCTGAGCCCCGGCTACTAAGGTGGGACTTAACCTTCTCCCCGCCACAGAAATCCTTACCTGTTGCACTAGAATCTGAAGAGGACAGTGGGGATGCGCTCAAATCCAGTACGGTAAGTAGGCAAAATTGCGTGTTGAGATCTGGCTGAGAAAGCCGGTGCAGAGCTGTTGTGTGACTGCAGTGAGCCCTGAACTGCTACGGGTCTGTGCCTGGGATCTCCCCTCTGTTCTCTGTTGCTGCATTAGAAGGTGATGCGGGGTTTCCTCTGCAGATTCTCCTGGTGGAAGCAGTTGTTTTATCTCTGTAGGATGCAAGCAGGGAAGTCTGAGCTTCACAATATATCCCTGGGGGCTAGCACTAAGAAAAGCGAGCTAGTGGGCCTGGAGCATTTCCCCCATTCACCTGGGGGAAAGGTGCAGGGGCAGGCAGGGCTTTGGTGATGCTTCCCCGTTGGGTTTTAGCAGCAGAACTAACTAACAGTCATGATGTGACCCGAGGGTGTAACACTGACACAATGGTGTGACATGACTCAAGAGCATGACGTGACATAAAAGCGTGATATAACTCAAGAGCATGACATGACCCAAGAGTGTGACATGGCATTCCTACTCATGTCGTGGTGACAGGGCACTGCATTGACCTGCAGAACCTCTCCACCACTGTGCGATGCCAAAGCAGTGGCCTTGTCACTGCATTGTACTGCAGACCTGAACCACGTAGAGCAGGGCACGTCACAGATGGGTTCACCTCAATCTGTGGATGTATTCAGGCAGGGAAAGCAATGGGCAACTACAGTGAGGGTGATGGGCTAGCCAGGAGCTCTACAAGTTAGGGAGAAGAGCATGAGCATGCTTCTAGCAGGAGCACAGCTCGTAAGATATGGGGTAACAGCCCATGGGGCACCTGTGGGTTCCTCATTTTGGGATGACAGGGGCTCAATGAGAGGCAGGGTGAGCCATCAGCAGCCACTGGCGAGTAGAGAGCTGGGACTGATTCTCTGGTGGTTGGGAGGGAGGAGGTGATGTGAGAGCAGCTTGGGCATCTGGGCACAGCTTGGATGAAGCTGAGCTCTGAGGTCTCCTGGGTCTTTCCCAGCCATCACGTTTGGTGGTTGCAAGACTCGCACCGAGAGCAGCTGCCTCCCTTCCCCCAGTGTTCTGCAGTGCTGGGTGAGGTGCTGGTGGTCTGATGGGGGCAGTGGGGAAGTCAGCCCCGCCCCAAACGTCCCCTCATTGAGTCAGGCAGGCCTGGATGGCTCCTGTGCTGCCGGCAGGTGGGAGCAAACGGGTGGGAGAAGGAAGCAGCAGCATCTCAGCCCGCGAGCAGCCGAGATGCTCCAGGCCTGCGGCGATAAATCACCCCCACACGCAGCCCTGTAGCTTTCTGCCTTCCCATCCATCCTGCAAGCTTCAGCGCAGGCTTCGAAGCACCCACACAGCACTTCGGAGGAGCTGAAGGCAGCACGTCTGCTGGTGGACCGCACCGCAGGACGCAGCTTGCCAGGCCAGCAAAACCAGAGCTCCCAGTATGAGCACGCGCCGCTGAGCTGCAGCTTGGGATGCACAGACCCTAAGGCAGCATCACAGCGATGGCTTTTTGGGGTGGGTGCTGGACGGTGCCCCGTGCATCCATCAGGCTGCGCGTCGTCCTTTAAAGCGCTGTCGCTGCGAAGCAGCATGTTCAGTTTTCTCACATTCATAACCGAGGGTGGAACAGATGGCGGAGGTTTGGGAGGAAGCTAATGTAATACAGAGGAAGGGATAATATGCAGATTTAAATAACCCACAATGCCAGCAACAATTTGTTCTAGCGGGAACAGCAGCGTGCTAGCAGGGGCGGCTGCAGCAGCCGGGCAGCAGCGCGGGGCGGTGAGCAGGGGCAGCCAGGTGCCACCCCCTGTGCCATCCCACAGCACTGCCGTGACCTCACGTGCCCCTTCCCCTCAGCCCTTCTGGGCTGGGGTTCCTGGGGCTTTGTTCTCCCACAAGGTCGTTCCCTGAGGCTGCTGCCCCGTGCTTGGTGTTCTGCTATCATCCGGGGATGTTGGGGTCTCAGGGTCACCCTAAAAAATTACACCCGGGGCCGCCCGATCTCTGTGTGTGCTCACGGAACGAGCCCGCATCCATCATCACCTGGATGAAAGCACGGGGACCGGTGCTGCCAGGTTAAGGGATTTACGTGGACATCACTGTCCATTCTGTCCCCAAGGGCCACAGAGCTCCAGCCTGTGTCTGAGCGGGCTCCCAGAGCCTTTGAGATGCTCTAAAATGGGAAAGGAAGAAGGGAGCTGCTGAGCTGCTGGAAGGGGACAGGTTTCTGAGATGCCAGCAGCTCCTTTTATCCATCGGTGTGAAACACGCTGTATTTTTAGGATTGAGGAGAAAAAAATAATAATACAAGAATACACCTTTTCTGCAGGTGCCGAACATCTGCAGCCCCCAAAAAGGAAGGGGGATGGTTCGGGGATGCAGGTCCACAGCACGGCTGTGGGATGGGGGCCCCACCTGCCTGTCCCCATTCAGGGGTGCTGCAGGTATTCAGGCAGAACGATGTAAGCAGGCTCGATGCTTGGCCCTTTAAAATCCCAAATCATCCCGTTGAGAAAGCCCAATAGTGGGGCAGCAGCAGCCGAAAAAGAAAAAGCCCCAGCCGCTCCTGACAGCTCCTTCTGTTGTCAGATCCAATCTCCGCAGTCGCAGCCCGTGCTGATGGCACTGCCTCTGATCCCAAACGGAGTGGAGGGGAAGGTCTGCAAACCGACTGCGGGGTTACGGATGGCAGAGACCCCCCCCTCCCATCCCCCCCACGCCAGGCAGGAGGATGCGAGAGCTGCAGCATCCCTCCGCCCGCTGCCTGCGCATTTCCCACCCTCGTATTCCGAGCAGGTTTCCCTGTCGCTGGGGAGAGCAGGGAGGAGGCAGCCAATGTGCAGCCGGCTCTGCCGGAGCCGCACCGCGGCGGCGTGGGGAAGGCAGAGAGCAGGGACCCCCCAGCCCTGCACTAAACCAGCAGATGGCAAAGCTCTGCCTGCATCCCTGGGCGCTGCGTATGGTACCACCCGAGGATGCTTTCTGGTTGGCATCCCTAGGGCCAAGCCCTGTGTCCTCTCCACTTTCTATCTCTTCCTTTCCTCCCTTCCTTTCCTCCCTTCCCTCTCCCCCCAGGAGCTCTCCCAGCTCTCCTAACACGATCACCTTCAGGATTTCCCTCCTTCCCTCCCTTCGTCTAAACGAACTCACGTTCAGGGAGCGATGTGATGCTGAACCCAGCTGGCTCCCTTTCCCACCTGATCCATCTCAGGGCCCTCGGATGGATCTGAGGGGTGCAAGCTCCCTTTGCCAACCCCACCCCATCCAGCTCTGAGAAAGCTGGGGCCAAATGCCATCTGCTGACCAAAATCCTGAACCCACTGCCCCTTGAGCAAAGCCAGCCCCCCCTCCCTTTGCTGAGCTGTGTCACAGCATCTCGTTCCTGGCAATTAAGTGACAATTCAGCACTAGTGTCACCCGGCCGCTAAGTTTTCAGCATTTCTCGTAGTGCTGAGGCTGGAAAACAATGCCCGTATGCTTTTTGCTGATCCAAGTCCTTAGTAATTACACTTAATAGATCCCAAAGGGATTCCTAGGTAACCTGCACGATGGTTTCCATGGCAGAGACGGAGCTCGCACCCCGCGATAACTGATAATAATGGATTGTTAATACTTAAATACGGTTGTGGCATAATTAATTTGTAAACCAGCTGTCCCGTGTGTTCCCAGTAAGACTCAAGTTGCTACACAACAGAAAAGAAACCAATGCAACGGGGCAGGAGTGGCAGTGCCATGGTGGGAGCTGCCAAAAGATGCCCCGAAGTGATAGAAACGCTCATAGAGATTCAGTGCTGCTGAGAGCTCTGGGCACTGCTACATGCTGCTGTGCCAGGAGGAAGGTCGGTCACATTTTGGCCTTTCTGAGGGTTGGGATCTGTGTTTTGGCTCTTTTGATTCATGTGGAAGGCCTGGAATCCCTGGGGCTGATCCCTGCAAGTGTAGGAACTCCATCACCTGCTGGTACCCACACACCTCGCCCATCCTTGCTGGGTGTTTTCCCACAAAAGAGCACGGGGATCTTATCATAAAGCTGTGCCCCAGAGCTGCTGTGCTGATGAAATGTGCCCATCATCCCGTGATGAGGCAGAAGGAATCACAGCTCAGATGAGACGTCTCTCAGGACACCCCTGCCCTCCAAAGCGAGAAGGGCGAGTGCTCGCTCCGAGCAGAGGCACAAAGAGTTTGAAATAAGCCAGATGTAAGCATGGGGAAGCACAGCAGGATTTGTAATTGGAGCTAAAACAGAAGCTTTGGTGGCCCAAAGCTGCTTATGTGGGCAGCTGCTGCAGGCAGGGCTGCAGCCCCTGTTAGGGGATGCAACGTGGGGTCAGGGGGTACTGATCCCAGGAGAGGGATCTCCCTGCTGGGAGAGGGCCCTAAAAGGATGCGACTGGAAAAAGGAGGCAGAAGTGCAGGTGTGGGACTGCTGCTAAGTGTGCATCCTGCACGTGTGTGTCATGGGGGAGATGTGGGCAGAGCAGAGCAGGGGCAGAAATGGTCACCACCCTTTGGCAGGGGCACGGAGCTGAGTGTGCACCGCAGCTGATGCCAGCGTGCCAGGGCTCAGCCCGGGCTGCGAGGTGGGGGCAACCAAACGCCTTTTGTGTCTCCTCTCTGCTCTGCCAACAGAAACAATGACAGCGATAATCGACTGCAATCTGTTACTGCATTAACACGAGCTGGAAAATCGCAAAACCCAATAATCTTCTGAAATGAAGCTAAACACCCCGAAAGTAAATGGCACAGCGGCAGCGGGGCTGGGTTGTGGCTCCCGGGCTCAGGCAGTGCAGGCGGGGGTACCTGGCTGCCAGCAGCCGCTCTCCGCCATCCCTCCCCCTGCTCGGCTCCCTCTGACCCTGTTGCTAAGCTACAGATATGCCTTTCCAGCAAGCTCCAGCATCCTCGCTCCCACCCACTCCCAACGCGAACAGAATCAGATTGCTCAGAGGAGGAACCCGCTGTGTCCGGTGCGGAGCGTTTCTCCTCCGGCAGCACTGCGGAGCCGGGCAAGGATTTCCTCACTGTGTGATGGACCCTCACCCAAATGGGCACAGGGGCTCCGTTAGAGCACAGAGGAACCATCTGCCCCGTTGCAGGAGGTCGGAGCTGGCACAGCACCGCGGCAGTGGGAATAGATGGAGAGATGTTGAGAGATAGCTGCCACCTACCCACACGCACGCCTGCTCACCCCGCTAACACTTCAGGGCACTGAAGGGATGTTTCTCACAAAATCCCCAAGAGAATTTGCTGGGGAGCTCGGAAAAGATCGTCAGAGCTGTCCCAAACGTTGCCTTGATGCAGACCAGTACGTCGGCCTTTGCTAACAGCGGGATGTCTGCACCACGACTGCGTTCAGCAGAAAGCATCCCTTGGAGACTCCTCCAAGCCACCCCACAGCTCCAAGACCCAACCTGATCACTCTGTAGTATTTCTCTTTCCATTTACCACCTCAACCGCTGCGAGGTCTTCTTTTCTAAAGCCAGATTTCCCACCGGAGTCCGTGAGCAAATCACACTGCAGGAGATGGGCACGGTGGGTGCCCTTGTTGGGACCCACGTGGCATCCTCAGCACCGTGGGACAGCAGATGTCCCCAGCAGGACGGGGTGAGGACCCGCAGAGCTCTGGGCTCCTTCTAACTCTTCTCCTTCTCTTTCTCTTGCAGGGCTCAGCTCCCATCTTGGTAGTCATGGTGATCTTACTAAATATCGGAGTCGCCATTTTGTTTATCAACTTTTTCATCTAACTCAAGACTGTCTTGTTTGCAAAAATAACGGTTACATGTATGAATGGGGGGTAAAACAAAACGACAAAAAAAAAACGACAAAAAAAAAAACCAACAAAAAAAAAAACACATAAAAAAGAAAAAAAAAAGGAAAAAAAAAAAACCCAACGACAACAAAAAGGGAAAACGATAACTTGAACTGTCCTACGACGATTTCCAAGTCTTTTCACAGAAGAACAACAAAACGATCGAGTCTCACTCACAGTTTGCCTTTTTTTCCTGGGTAATGTTTTTTGGATTTTAGCCAAAATTCTTTGCTTGTATAACACTATGCTGTGTGGCATGGCAAAATGCTATCAACACTCTGCCCCCCCGACACTGGAAAGGACGAGAAGGAATCCCAACGAAAAGAAAACCTCATTTTCCCTTCCCCTTCACCCCCCCCGAAAATATATTTGGTAACAACGGTGACCAGCCCCCCAAACGGAGATAGATGAGGGGAACGGTGTGAGGGTGTGTGGGTCCTGGGGTGCTCCAGGCTGAGCTTCCCAGGGGGATCCAACAGCTTTCACGACAGAGGAAATGGGAGAGAAAAGCCAAAGCGGGTGGCTGGTTGTGAAAAGAGGAGAGGAGTGCAGGAAGGCACAAGCCCTGCCGGGATGTGAAAGATGGGAAGCAGCACCCGGCCCCGTTCTGTTATTTGTTGTCGAAATCAAGCTGCAATTGGTGTCTTGCAAAAGTCCTCGGGGCAAGGGGGAACACTCCTGACCCCCCCACACCTCCTCCCCATGTAGCAGGGCTGGCGTACCTCCCAGGGCTCTTCCCCCTGGGGCAGCATCGTGCCCAGGGCCCCCAACCACACGCAGGCGTCTCCAGCGACACGAGTGGAGCTGAGCATCCCATCCCAACCACGTCCATGCACAGAGACGCCAGGGAGCAGATCGGCGGCGAGAGAGGGCTCGATTCTGATCCACCTAGTATAAAAAAAATAATGATAACAATAGTCAAATTAAGCTAAATAAGATAAAAATGGTATTTTTTTTTTTTTACAAGGCATCTGGGGAGGAGCACTGGAGCATGTCCCAGAGAGGAGGGAGAGGGTGGTGGGTTTGTCTCTTACATCTTGCTGTGGACTGTTTCAGACATCATGCTTGGGCTCTGAGCATGTAGTATTTTGCACTTTGTAATGCAGGATGTATATTCCAGCTTCCGACATGTCCCTGTAAAAAAAAAAGAAAAAAAAAAAAAAAGAAAAAAGAAAAAAAAAAAAAACCAACATCATTGGCAATGGCAGCCTCTAAGGATGTATTCTTTTCTTTCTTTTCTATGTCACTTAATTTGTTTGTTTATACCATCTTTGTAATATGCCTGCCTTGATTTCTCTCCCCTCCCTTCTCCCCACCGATAATATGCATACTCATTAAAGATGCCGTATCCCTGTTCTGAGCTGTTACGGTCCCAATCACAGGAGTGTGGTCCTGGCTTGGGAGAGGCTGATGTTCCCGTGCCCGGTCCCTCCCCACGCTGCCCTGCCCATCGGCTCAACTCTGCTACCACATCTCCTCCCAGCCCCCACTGACACGGTTTGGGTTGGCCATGGCCAAGGACATACCCCGGCCCCGTGCCCCCGAGGCAGGATGTGACCCGCGGGGGCCCTGCTCTGCGTGCCACATGCAATGCTGTGGGGAGCAGCGGACTCCGCTTTGCTTCGCTTCTGTTTTAGCTGTTTCTCTGCTACCTTTTCAGCAGATTTCTTATTACACTGCACTGGATTGCTATATTTTTAACCAGAAATAAACTAAGGATTAGAGCATGTGCCAGTTAAATTCAGTTCTTTTCCTTACATGGTCTCTCTCATTCCCTGTCGGCAGTTTTCCTTCCTCCACATTCTCCCTTTCAGGCAGAGGGCAGGTGACACCAACAGAACTTCTTCCATCGCGTGTTCCACAATATCACTCCATCTCCTTGGCACCTCGTCACTTTCTGGCATTTCCTCCTTGCTCCCCACTCATCCTTTTCAACCCTGGAGTGCTCGCCGCCTACCTGAGATGAACCCAACAACAATATATTGGGATTGCAGCCCTAGGCACTCACCCGTGCTGCGCTGTGTTTTGTAACGCTGGCTGCAGCTCTTCCTAAGGACTGTGGAGAAGTCTTTTTAATGAACGTTGAGTGTACCACACAAGGGTCCCACAGAAGCAGCTCCCTGCAAACACCCTGGAATGTAGACAGGCATCAAACAGCACGACAACTCCTCGTCATCCTCCTCACACAGAGGTCGTGGTGATTTCACGAGTAGCTTTTCCACGCTGCTGACCCACTTGTTCCTGCTCTTGGCTTATGGGCCAACCCAGCACAGCGACCACAACTCTGATTTTTCATCTCTTTGTTCCTTGGTCAAGCTGAGGTGTGTTTAGCACAAGAGGCAGCCACAGACTGATACTAATTGGCTCCCACCCCACGTGCTTAAAATAACGATTCCTTTATTAATCACGGGGAGCTGAGCAATTTGTCTTAGTTCTGAGCTTTCCACGTTTGCCCAAGGCCAGAAATATTCTTAAGAAGTGAGAGGGAATTCAGCACATTTCCCTGTCTTTTGAGCCCTGGATTCACGCATACCTACACAAGGCACGTGAAAGTCTGTCACCAGGGCTCATAAATGTACATGAACTGTCTGTACCTGCTGTTTTATGTCCACACCAACAGATGCACGTGAACAGCGGATGGTTTGTACCACATTTTTCAGGCTGCAGTAGAGGTCAGGTTCCTCGAGCCCTCCAGCTGGCTCTGCTGCCCTGGAAGTGACAGGGGACAGGACACCTGTGAGCAGCAGCTTTTGGGAAGACGAGGAGCACAGAACCCCACGGAACCCAGTATGACTGAACGCTGGCTTTGCTGATAGCACAGCCCCGTGAACAGAGATGTGAAGAATGGTCCTTCCACCCACAAAGAGCATTTAGCTCTGGGTCAGCCCAGTTACCCTGACTGCTCTGTAATAAACCACAGCTCATTTGCTCCCAAGCCCCCTTACACTAAAACAAACACACTGACGGGAGATGTAATCCCACGTGTTGCAAGCTCAGCTGCAGTCAGACACGAAACCACTTGCCTTCTCCTGCAGCTTTTTTTGTGCAACCTCTGAAGTGGATTGCCCCCCTACCCCTGTTCTTTCCTCCTAGCCCTGCATGTAAACTTAACAGAAAAATCTCATTTCCCTGTGTCACTTACAGCGTGGTTACAATACGTGTGTGGCCAAAAGGAATCACTGAGCAGTTTCCTGAGGAGACAACGGGTGATGTTCGTAGCTTTCAGTCTCACCTGTTAGCTGAAAAACAAACAAAATACCCACGAGGAAAATCCCAACACAACAGCCTGATTGCTTCCAGATAGAAGAATGAACTGAGGTCTCTTCCTGCTATGTAAACGTTGGCACCTCCACTCCTTTCCAATAGGATGGGGCAAAAGGAATGATCCGATCGATGCCAAAGGAATAATTGAATTTTATCTGAGTGCTCTGTTCATACACTGAAAAAGCACAAGCTGTTCTTTGCTCACGTCAGACGAGAACAACTCTTCTCTTGACAGACACTGCAGGACTTTCCCAGCTCCAAGTTTTCCAGCGAGCTCTAGGCCCAGTCCCTGCCATGAGTCCCATTTGAGGCAAGTCACTGCACTGATGTGCACCTGTGAGACACGCACCTCCTTCCTTAAGGTCCTTCTGGACCCACTACATGGAAAACTACCAGCTACCTGAGCCAGCAGCAGGCTTTTGTGGACGTTCAGCCCATGTTCAGAAGACCGAGGTACCAATACAGTTTGATATCAAAGTGTCAGAGCTTGCATTGCTTCAAGACACAGCACAACCCACCACATCCTGGCCTCCTCTGCAAGCACTCAGTATAATGGTGATCATCAGGCAGCTTGCTTTGGTTTCCATCACAAAAAACGTAGCTTTTTTCAGAGGTTTTATTTGTTCAATCAATGAGTGAGAGCTGCCCACCCTTGCCTACGGCCTCGTTTCATCAGAGCTGACAACCAAGCCTCCATTTGGAGCTCATGGCCACCAGCACCACATCCATACAACCAACCTCAGCCTACACAGGCTCATCCCAACCTCACAGAGCAGCAACAAGAGCACTGGGAAAGCAGCATCTCCCCTCCAAACCACTCCAGAGGGCCCTGTCCCTCAGCCCTGATAAAGTAGATCTGGTTAAAACGTTCCCCCCTCTGGCTAGGCATCTGTAATGGAGCCGGTGCACAGATGCTATGATTTTAAGATGTCTATTTTCCAACAAGAGGGGAAAAAAGAAATAAAACAAATCAGATTCACCAAAAGTCTGCACAGAAATCCAGTGGTTGTCTTACACGCACAGAGTCAGATGGCAACACCACCAAAGTGACAAGGCAGCAGGACAACTGATGCTGCTATACGAGTGAGCACTACAGCATCTTTCTGAGACGATCAACAAATGACTTGTCTGCACCTCTCCTGTTACTCTGCACACAAGGTTCCTCCCTGACAAATGGGTTTTTACCTGGACAACTGAAGCACGTGGGCGGCCGGCTCTATTTAACCCTCATTACATCCTAGCCTTGTGGAGCCTAGCACTGCTCACCTGAGAGCTGGCTCCCTGGTGATGCCTCTGCCAAGGCAATACCCACAGCACTCTGGATCTTTCTGCACAACAACAGCCAGTGCCTTCTGGTGTCAGCTCAAGTCATCGTTTGTTTGCTGCAACAGACACACTTGTCTCCCATCTGTTGTCCCTACGGACTACAACACTGCTCTACTGCAAAGAAATAAGTGCTTTGAGGAGAAAAGCTGCATCAAGAAAGAAGGGATCAAAAAACAAACCCTTTTGAGCGTGTGAGAGCGTGGTTCCAGATTTAACAGGCCACCAGGTCTCAAGGCAGGACATATCACTGGTCAGAAAGGGTTGCTTTGTAGCACAACTGCTTTCTTATCTAAAATGTGAGAAACTGAAGTGGAGGATTCCACAAGCAAAAACCAAACCTGCTACAGCCAATACGGAAGAGACTTCCATTGGACACATCAGGTACTACAGTGGTTCTCATACAACGTACAAAAGGATTCTCAGGTTTCTCCAAACAATGCAGCCACACCTCAGGGCTGCTGGTGCACCTTATGACCACTACCTGCGTATTTCAAATAGGAGACAGCAATCATTCTTTCACAAGATAAAGAAAAGTAAAGCAAGGATTGGATCAATGAAGAAAACCGAGATGATGTAACCAACCAAGTAAGTTTATTGTAGAAATCCTCTGAGACAAGTTTTGGCCCCAATTAGGATAAGGAATTTGGGACTAGAGAACCATTGTGACGTGCAGTTTGTCTTCACAGACTCTTTCAAACAAAGTGATGATGTTATTATATGCTCCATTCTCAGAAGAACCAGTGCTTGGGCAGTAATCCTGTCCCCCAAGTCCCTCCCACAACCACCAGGGGAATAAGAGTATACTCAGAGCATTAATCAAGCAGGCATATTGAAATTAGTCAGCCCAGAGGCACTCAGATGGAGTATGCAAGAGCTGGAGTGCCAGGAAGCCTTCCGGGCACACACTGACTGCCTGGCACATCAGGCTGATTTCAGCAGGGCTAACCACAGCTCCCAGCATGTTTCTGCACTCACAGAACAGCCCCATCACCACCTAGATTGAATCTTCATAGAACGCCTTTGCCATGGCATGAGCCACTTTCACCACCTTCTTCTCCTTGGCATCCGGGCCCATGTTGCTGCGGGCTACTTTGATCCAATGCTGCTCTGTCCTGGACAGATAGTCTGCATGCTTCTCATCAGGCTGAACAGATGGGTGCTGCTCCTCTCCTAGTACACAACGAGAGGAAGAGAGAAAGAGAGGTCACAAACAGCTAATGAAGGCAATCTGCTCTCCCATGTGTCAACTCAGCCCAGGCTACGCTTCAGCTTGTGTTTAAATGGAATAGCCTAAAAACCTATCCAGAGCCAAAGACATTACTCCTTTATTCCTTAAGAACTGTGCACTATGAAAATCTTGCATTGGCTGGAAAAACTGACCTGAATGCCAGTGAGGTAAATGACACCAATGAGTACTGCATGTTAGAAGGAAGAAAACATTCCTCTTGTTACCTCCTTCATCCTCACTGTCATCTTCAGAGCTCTCTTCTTCTTCTTCACCTCCTTCTGCACCCTCCACATCATCCTCCTCTTCATCTGACTCTGACTCTTCCAGCCATTCTTGTGTTTCTTTGGTGAGAAAGAAGAAATAAATGAGCTGGGGACAGTAGTGAGAGGTCTAGTACAGACACAACAGATGTGGAAGACATTCTGCTTAGTGCTGATGTTGACAAGAGTCAAGCCTCCTCCCAAGCACTTTACAGCTCCAAAATCATGAGTAAAACTCTTTCCTTTCTGCCCTCTATCCATTACACAGATGTAGATTCCAGGGCAGGGTTATCATCAGTGAACAAAGGTGCTCTGTTTAAGTGTCTTGATTTCTGAAGCAGACAGACCAGAGTTCATACTCTACAGCCATTACAAAGCTCTTGTGGTGATAGAGTCTATAAGACACTGCACATCACACACTTCCAAGCTGTCTCCTGTCCAGGAATAAAATAAAGCACTGCTGGAAACAACATCCCAGCCTTTGCTACAATGAAGTCACACAGACACCCCACCACCAGAGCTTACTTGGGTCTATTTCCACTAGCACTTTCCATTCTTCCATCTTGTGCAGGTCGATGCTGTAGAGGTCACTGAGGGTGAACTGGCGATCGCCCACCTCAAACATTCCCCCGTAGACATACAGAACCCCATGTTTCACTGCCAGCATGGCATTTGAACGTGGGCATGGCTCTACTTGCAGGCCCAAGGCTCCATCTTCCTCCTCTTCCTCCGATTCAGACCTCTCCTTCTCATCTGCAGGCCCAGCAATCACCTGCTTGATTGTCATGACAGTCCCATCTTCTGCCACCACTTCTTTGACTATCTCTGTCGGGCCCTGTGGGGCTTGCTTCTCTACCTCGTCATCTCCAGCACTGTCTGCCTCAGCTTGTCTGCCACGTCTTCGCTTCTTCTTCCCTGACTTTGGTACCTGTTAATAAGAACAAGGAGCAGAGGCAGACTGTGTGTGAACTGAGTGGAGCTAATAGCACGTACAGAAGTTAATACAATACTGTGGATGCTGCTGGGAGGGAATGGGGAGAATTCAATTATTTTTCACTGGAACTGTAAGTCTCAGGTGACAGCTACAGCCTCCTGCTAAGCACAAATCTCTACCAGCCATAAAACAGAGCTGTGAAACCTCTGGAGAACCCATAGCATGGAATCGCTGCATCTATTAATGGCAGCACTGCTGAGGAGAAGGAGTACAGCTCTTTTGCTCTCTGTCTTGCAGATGTACACATGTGCACACACACATACAGAAAGTCCACTGGTCTGTGACGGGAGAGAGAGTAAATAACCCATCATTTTGTGAAATCAAAACAATTGCTGGGTGCTAAATTACAGTGTGTTATCAGGAAGCACTCCAGGTCTTCAAAGTATTGTGTGAAAAGGATAGAAAACAGTCAGCTAGGAAGGCAGAAGCAAACACCTGAGTGGATGTTTGCCTGTTATTACACGACTGACATCTCCTTTTTGAGGACACAGCAAGAAACAGTGGGGATGGAAGGAAAGAAAGAAGGTCATTTGCACCTTCCTTCCTCCTTGAGAGTGGTTCAAACAAAGCCAAAGATCTGAGTGGCACATTTCTGAATTTCTCATGAGCCAAGGATTAATACCTCATCTCTTTCAGCAGCTCGCTGACAATAAAGAAACGAGGGAGGCTATTTTATCCCAATACAACACAGGATCTTTTCACAAAAGCTGTTACTGAACTAGCTCACATCAGACTTACACATCTGACCCGGAGCCAGCCACTAGTACAACACCAGAACTGTTTTCACGCTGCTTTGCTTCACTTCGCATTACACAACAAGAGGGCACATGCAGCCTGACTCTTGGAGGAAGAGGACTATTCCTGACCCACTCTTTCTTACTGCATGTGGAGCCATTGGGGCTCATAGGTTTCCTCTCCCCTCAGGTGACAGTCTGCGTCACACAGTGAAAGCAGGGCATGGAAAGTACAGGGGGGCTACGTGGAGAGGAAGGATAAAGTTAGAGAATTCACTGTGGAGACAAAAACCTGCTAAGCTGCACATCCCCATCTTCATCCTTGTAGCCCTTCCCCTCTTCACAGCCAATGGGTCACAAATCAAAGCAGCAAACAGACCTGGTGGCTCAGCCTCGAAATAGAGGCTTTGCCCACACTGTCAGAACGGGACCATAAAAGGCCAAGCCAAATGAGATCAAAGAGAGAGAACCAAAGACATTTGTGTAGCTCTAAAACAAGACCTTCAGCTGGCCGGGAAACCAGCGATTTTTCCCAATGTCGTAGAAATAAATGTCATTGAAGAAGTCCCCTTCAATGCTCTCTTCCTCTTCTTCATCGTGCACACCTCCGAACAGAAGGGAGCGGTTATTGGGACCCGTTGCCACGGAGAAGCCAGACCTGGGAGTGGGTTTCACTCCAGATGGGTTGAGTCGACTCCATACCCACTTATCTGGTAATGGATAAAAACAGACAGGAGTTATCAGTAAAAGAGAATCCCGATGATTGTTACATCTTCCAAGAGCCTTCAGTTCTCCAGCAATCTTTTCGAGCATCTCAACAATCCATTTCAGACACACTCCAAACTGCACCGTGCCTGTTCAACAATAATGCAAATCAGAAGCACTTGCATTCCCACTTCAATCATCCAAGTAATCCGCACGCTTCCTCCTACCCTTAGAAAGCAGCTGTGCTTCCAACAAAAGCAAACGAAGAAAGCTGTCTTCAGGGCGTGCTTTCCGGAGCAAGGGGCCTCATGAAAGGTATCTACACCTTGAGAGGGAGCTGGAGTTCAAATCAGGATTGATTTTAGTCCAGGATACCAAGGAAAGGTACTCTGGTTATCACATGGGGCCCATATCACATCAATTCCCTCCACGCGAACTTTCTGCTTCTCTGTCATTTTGCACCACTGCCTTAACCCCAAGAATAGGCACAGTTTATTTTAAGGAGACCCAAATGTTAAAAGAAATAATCATTATAATAAAATACTCAGCAGAGGGAGAAAGCTTGTGCTCCAAGCCCTCTGCTTTCGCTCCACTCCTTTCTACTATGGATTTAGAGCAAAGCCCTAAAATGCAGGCTGGCAGAGGCATGTGCACTGGCTAGGCAGCACTGTGTTTCTGAAGGAACCACAATTTCAAACAGATAGGCTATAAATAGGACATTAAGGCAAGCAGGGTCTGCAATCCAGACAACGTGTGACCAACCTTCCTCCCCAAATCCCACTTGAAGATGGGTAGGTTTAAAGAAATCTGTCACAATTTTAACATTTTGGAAAATCTGCTCAAGGAAGACTGTCCTGGCTCCTTAAACCAAGGACAAAATTCTCCTTCCTAAGGAAAGTGATGGAATTCCTACTTCTGAGGGCATTCACAGATAGGAGGGGAAAAAAAAAACAACAGCCAGTCAACCAAAACCCATTCCTGGTAATATCCCTGCCACTAGGTAATCTCATGAGATCACACCCCCACCTTCTCTCTTAATAGTTTACAGATGACCCATCTCTACTAAAAACAGCTTCTTGAAAACAGGAATTTCCAGTGTGGGAAGATCTGAAATCCCAACAATTTTCTGTTGTGAAACAGAAGAGCAGTGATCAAAATGTCCCAGAGAACAGCAATTTCAAAATGTTGTTTTAATTCCCTCCCACATACAAACCCCCAAAAAATCTCTAAAATATCTTTTCTTGTAATTTTCATGAAGCTGCCTGTGGAGGTCAGAACTGCTCACACAGTTATGTAAGGAGCCTGGAGACCCTCCAGTCCATCTCAGACTATTCCAAGGCCAACTGAAAAATGCCAACATAAATAATGCTTTTTCTCCAGCAAAAAGCACTTCCCAACCTTCCTTCATGAGCTCCATCAACCGAAGTTTCTCAGGCAGCTCCAGTCCTTCATCTGTTTCACAGAGCTCTGAATTCTCCTCAGTTCTGAAATCCAGTCACCTGGAGATGGGAACCATGTCTCCCCGCAGCCTTCAGCCAAAAACTAAGCTTTGGTTAGCAGAGATGACACGGCCTCATCTTTTCAGGCTGTAAAATGGACTGGGAGAAAAAGAAAGAAAAGGTGTGTGGCCTATAACCTGTTCCCATTTCCTCCTGCACACCACAGTGGTGGGAATGCTGCCTGTACACATGATAGCCCATGTTCATTCTTCAGCACCCAAGTGAAAAAGTAGGACACAACTTCACTCATACCTCTCAGCAATTGCCATTCCTTCACTCTAGCTCCTTTCTTTTTAAGCTAGAGTCACAGTATACAAATGCACTTAACCACTCCTGGGAAAGAAGAAATATTTAAATCGACTTATCTGTTGTGTTTAGCCCCAAAGCAAAAGCTGGGGCATAGTGCTCATCATTAAAAGGGAAATTTTGTTCTGGGTTTTTATTTTGTTTTGTGTTTCTTATTGAAAGGAAGAGAGGATTCACAGCCCCTGCAGCACTGCTTCCAGCACGGCCCCCTAGCTGTAGCAGCAGCTTACCTTCCTCCTTGCCTGAGCCTTCAGCCTTCAGCAGGAACATATCTGTATGCAGAGTGCCTTTGTCAACATCTTTCTTAACTCTCTGCAGAGAAAGGAAAGACAGAGATGCCCAGTGAGATGCTTTTGATGGCCAAAATGCAGGAGGCCCGATTCTTCAAGGGCTAGAAAGTAACTCACATAAAAACGTGCCATTCTGAACTCTCGACCCCACAGATAAGCCTAATCACAGCCTGAATCTGAACATTCCCACGCTGAAAAAGCAAACACTGTGATAGGGGCAAGGAGAAACCACACGAGGCAGACACACTGTGAGCACCAGGCAGTTCAGCACTGTAGTGCTGAAACCAGGGCTATTTTCTGTGGCAAGCAGCAAACCTGATATCCTCAGAGGGAATGGAGGCAGACAGAAGGGACAAATGGGGGCTGGTGTCTTGTGACTCTCAAGCACGCCTCGCTCAGTCCCATCCTACAAGTGAGCAGTGGGAGATGTGTAATAAACCACAAGCCTGCAACAACCAGAGCCTCCCTCCACTCTTCAGGCTGCCACAAAGATCCTGGGACTCGTGGGCTCACGAAGGCTGCAGGATGCAATCGATGCAAGGGCAGAGATCTGGGCACCCACAGAAGAGAAATATATTGTCACAGGGGATTAAAACTGATCGTTTTACAAGAAGAAAGGAAGGATGGGCAGCACCAAGGAAACAGGAGAGCCAAGCTTCTGCCTTTCACTCTGCCACAGACAGCATCAGGTGCTCTCAAGGGAGCAATTTAACATCTGTGCCTCTGCTCCTCTAGCTGTAAAAGAGAGCAGATACCTGCTCCACCAAAGTGGCACACAGTAACTTCCAACAGAGCTTGCAAGGCCCTCTGGGATGCTGTCCTCAAATGTTGAGAGCATGCTGCCTATGCTGCATCATTCGCACAGGCCAAGATTAAGTACAGATCTGTGTCTAGGGCAGACCTTCAGCCCCTGCCACCCCCAAAATCCCCCCACTACAACAGAAGCAGAGCTCTCACTGCCCCACAGCCCAATTGCACGTGTCATTAGTAGCATTTGAGGCACCACAGAGTTCTAAGAAACAGCTTTCTCTCCTGAACAGACACAGAATCCCCACTTTTACACCCTACTACAGGCAACTGTGAGATTCCAGCGAGAGCAGCAGCAAGTCTCAGCTGAAGTAACTAAATGCATTATTTTAAATGCAATTTTCCCCTTCTCCTTTCACTCTAAGTCCCTGTACTCCAGTGCTTATGGCAACATACAGCACTTGAAAGCAGCGCTATGCAAAACCACTGTAGGAGGTCTTTTAGTAATGTCATTATCCACCCATCCTTCATGCACAGCTCTGGCTTCCTTGTAATTCCTTTCCTCCTCGGGGCAATGGCATTGCTGTGCAACCACTGCCAGGACACAGACAGGATCCTGGCAGGAGCTGGCAGGGTTGAGTCCAGTGCTTGGGAAGGAGTAGGACTTGAGTGCATGCCACGATGTCATCTTGTTCTTGCTCCACACCTAACGCAATGCCTTGCACTTGGTAGGTTTTGTAATTGCAAGATATGCTGTGTTGTTATTGCATGGCCCAGTACTCAGGAATGGCATTCAATTCTTAGAAAGGCAGAGAAGGAAGGGAAAAAAGCACGTTTGAGGCATTGCACAACAATGCTTTAACTTGGATGAAGCTGAGAAGCTCCAAGGAAAGCTGATAATGAAGTGCTGGAAGAAACAGGAGAATGCTGTTCAGAGTGCAGCAAAAGGGAAAGGAAAGCTTCAGACCAGGGTCTGCCCTAGGAAATCTGTTAGTCTGGGGCTGTAGATCTTTTGTGCACTTGCTCTCCACTTACATCTAGGCATTCCAGCCACCACACTGAAAGACAATCTCTCCCATACAGGCAATTGTAGCTGAAGGGATCATCTTCTGTACAACCACTTAATGAAGTCAGCAACTGCACTGTTCTACCTGCTGCTCTCGAGCAGCACAACATGGAGCACACTGGGGACAGGAAGCCTGCAGGAACAAACCTAGCTTCTCAAGAAGAGAATACACAGTGATGGCTCCTTCTGCCACTGCCAGTTTTCTAGCACGTGGCAAAAAAAGCAAGCTCTCGTAATGGAGACATAGTTGAAAGGGCTGCTGTCCATCTTGAGCAGAACAAGTTGCCAGGGCAAGAAATGCCTTCTAGGAACACTGCTTTAAGTACTGAGTACACCAATTCCACGGACTGGCAGCACACACATTGTGGGACCTACAGCAACAGCTCTGAGGTTCAAAGGGCTGTGAGGACTGCAGAGAGCAAATAACATTCTCTGGCAATGCCACACTTTGCTGCCTCTGTGGCACAGGTCTAGAGCTGCAGAACTCACCAGCAAGCTGCAAGCTGTGGATGGCTGAGCTACAGCAGCCTTTTTAGTCTCTCTTTCACTTCAAACAACAAACTTCACCTTAGCAAAGAGCTGTTAGGGATGGATGGACAGAGGAGAGGAAGGGGAAGAGAGATGGGCACAGGACTTCACAGCTTGTAGTGAAGAACACAGACCAGAGGCTGCAAAGTGAACATGTGATAACGAGAATGGGAAGGGGTTTATTTTGTTTCCAGTCCCAGGCAGGCTGCAGTTTGTACTTAAACATCAGGCACAGCACACGTTCTTATGTGTAGGGGACACACAGGCTGAAAGGTACACAAGTACAGCTGTCTTGCATAGTAAGATGAGATGAGCACTGTCTGCATGAAAAGAAGGGAAACAACAACTGAGGCAGCAGTTGGATTCACCATCATACAGGCTGGGTAGAATAACTGCTTTGGTTTTCTCCTGAAAACTACACAGCTCCCTGTAGTAAACATTACATGTGCAACATGACAAAGCTTCTTGGGCTAAGAAAACCCAATGAGCTGGAGTGAGAGTTAGTTATTTGTTGTCAGAGATGCTTGCTTTCCCCACTTGCACTGGCCCAAAAGCAGTCAATTCAGTAGCAAGCAGCACACTGCTACCAGAGGTCAACCTCTCTGCACATCTGTCCTGAGGAAATTGCTCCATCAGCCACAAGAGCCTCCTGTCCTCTCACTGCTCCTCTTGCTCTCAAGTCCCAGGTGCTTGCTTTCCAGCACAAAACTGGCTTGGATATCCTCCACGACAGACAGACAGAGGCATGGTTATATGGTTACATTCCTTCAAAGAGCAAAGCAACTGAAGCACAGAGAGCTGTTTGCGAGAAGATCAGGACTCGGGACTCCTCAGTACATAAGCTGCTAAATACAGCCAATAAGAGAGATCAACAGTGGCAAAATACATCCAAACAACAGAAGCCCTCATCAGTCAGAACTGCAGAGGGAAGCTTTCCCACAAGACCAGTCTGCAGCCCTGCCATGAGCAATCTCCCAGCAGAATTCCTTACAGGCAGAGCTCACTACTAAAATAAGAAATATATATATATATATATATAAGAAACACCAGAGCCTACTTTGGCATCCAAAAGCCCTGCACACAGGTAGTGCCAGAGCTCCTGTGGCTTGTGGGCTGCTTCCACCTGCAAGGTAGAGCAGCCTTAGCCTCCAACACATCCTGGATGCATTTGCTGTGCCAGCCAGGCACAGTGTGCTCACGTTGCCTAGCAATAAGAGAGGTCTCATTGCTTCATACAGCCAAAAATGCAGCTTGCTGCAGCAAACCCCATTCCCAGCAAGGAAAACAGGTGAAGACATCTTTAAGATCAGCAGGAAAGCAAGTGTGAGTGTCTCACAGGCTTCTGAAGTATATTTAGGGAGAGACAACAAAATCTACGACAACCTCTTCTGTAAGGGGCCACAATTGTTGTCTTTATCGTTTCTGGGCTGAAGATAAAGCAGAAGAACATAAGGACACCAATGTGATAAGAATCACGTATTTTCAAGCAAGCCCTTGTTAAATTTGCACACTTGGGGTTATAAAGCTGAAATTTTCATCTTCCCTGTTTGCATCCTGGATGCTCACTGCTTGAATTTAACACCCTGGAACAGCAAAATCTAGTGGCTGGCACAGGCAAATGCATGCCTGGGACTGAGAGTAATGGCCCTGGCTCTATCCACAAGTACTGGAATGCCTCAGACAACACTTCTTCCTTCCTTCCTTTCACCCCAGCCATGAAAGAGGCTCTAATCCAGGTGACATCAAGAGAATTTAGCAGCACAGCCTGGATTGACAAACATCACTGAAAACTGACCCTCCACACTCAGTTCTGCATGCAGATCCAGCAAGCCAAAGCACAGAACAAACCTCTCTGTGACTGAGGATGGGCAGATAGAGCATGGAAACATCCATAGCTGCAAGCTGACAATGTTGCTCAGGCTTTACAGGGCCCTGACAATCAGCTTGGTACACAGATGTCTACAATTCCATCCATAACTACGAATCTCCTGGGCTTGCATCAATTTTTGTTGCTGTTTGAGCACAGCACCTCAAAGCAGATTTACAGGGCTTAGGGCTCCATGGGATACAATGCATCAGAACTGCCCACTGAATGAAAACAGCCCTGCCACACCATAACTCTCCTCCAGCAGCCTGACAGCCATACCATGCCCTGGCACTCCAACACAGGAGCAGTCCTGACTTCCTCCCTTCTTCTCTCCAAACCACACAAACACTTGGCAGCAGCTGTAGGAAGACTCCATGCAAAACTGTACCTTTCTACAGCACACGTGAAATTTAGTCCTGCTTCCTATTAGAAAGGAAATGCAAAAAGAAATGTCTACAGGACTTGGCAAATGGCACTTTATTTGGACACCTGTGTGGTTTTGTATCTACATGTAGAGCCCAAATACATCTCCAGAACACTCCTGAATGTGGTATCTGCTCCTAATTGGAGACAAAGAACAGGTCTTCTCCTGTTACCTGCCCACTTCCAATTAAGTATCGTTTCTTCCATCTTCCACCTCTTACTTCTCCCCAGAGTACAAATGACTCCATGGGGAGGACACGAGCAAAACATTTTCTTCACTTCAAAGTAAATCCAGAGGGATTCAGCTCCATCATCAGTTACAAGCAAAGACGCACTGAGAATTAGATACCACACAACAATTGTGTTCGTATCAGAGGTGCTAAACCTTGACTTAGATTTTCAAGACGATGCTGAAGGTCTGTTGCCTCTGTATCCCAAGAAAGAAAATTCTGCCTGGAGCACAGTTTGGCTTCACCATTCCTGCCCAAAAGCTCACCTGTGCTACAGACACAAGCAAAGACTTTGACAGGAACAGCACGTCACAGCAGCAGACTCAGCTCTCTGTATTACAAAGGAAGTAGATTAATAACAAGAGTGCTTGTTTTAATCTAAAAGCAGTTCACCAAGCCGGAGAGGAACTGCATCCAGCTCTTATTCTTGCTCAGTACTCTGCATCAAGGCTGAGTGCTCATTTGTCACAGCAGAACGTTGAAGGCAGCTTTGCATTCCCCTATACCTTCTACTTCATTTTTATTAGCTCAGAACAACCCAGAGCAGTGCAACGAAGCTCATTCCCATGAAGCAGAGTAGAGCTAACTGCAAAAATGCGTTAACTTAGATATTTCCAAGGGACTCAGTGTGCACTTGAAACCCAGTTACTTTCAGTAGCCCTAAGAGAGCCACACCTAGTACAGCATGCAGGCTTCTCCTACTCTCAAGAGTGAGGGAACAGGAAGCAGACAAAGCCCTTTCGGGCAGAAAATGCCTCTGTATTGTTACTGCTATTTAATCAAATGCACATCTGAGGAGTTAGAGCCCTAAGCACAGGCCGTGAGGAGGCACAAATGCTTCTAAATATACAGACAGACTATTTTCTCTCCTCTTTCCCTGCTTTTCTTCTTTGTTCGTTTATTCACATCAGAAGAACAATGCGTCCTCCTCCCCCAGCGATGCACTGCTGGAAGCAGTGCCTTTCCACTGAGGCAGCAGCAGCAGGATCCGGGTCTTCAGTCCGCATTCGTAACATTAAAAGCCTTCGCAGGAGCCTTTTGCTCAATGAAATATTTACTTCCTCCTGCCCAGCATGGAGACAGGGATACTTGGTCAATAAGGACATATGGTCTAAAGGCCTATCCAGTATAAATTACCATGATTAACAAAGCAAGAAGCAAAGCAGAGGAAGCCTGGTACTCATCAAAAGTCTTCTTTGGCTTATTGAGTTTGCCAACAAGCACTGCTGCCTTAACCCCTTCCCTGATGCAGGAAAACACAAGGCTCCTGCTAACTGGTGCTTTTAACAAGCGCTGGAACATGAGCGCTGACTAAGAATGCCTGAAGTTGGCAATAATGACTGCTGTTACCAAAAACATCCCTTCTCCCTGTAGCTCATTCCTTCCTCTGTAACATCACCTCCTCATGCTGGATTAGATTAGCAGGGAAAATACAACATTAGTTTTAACCGAGATCATATCCTTGATCAAAACACAACTGCATGAACAAGGGGAAAATTAGAAGACAAGAAGCCAGATTTGGTAACAGTACTGGCTCACGGCAGCCTGAACTGTCCTGTGTATGAACAATACAAGGGCACAACTGCACAGTCACTCCAAGCTGGCATATCCACAGGCTAACCTGCACTCCCATTGCTAGTGGTTTTTTGGACATCTGACAGCTGCCTGACACACGGAAATATCATCAGTCTGAGCAGCGGGCAGTTACAGGATGAGATCACCAGATCTGCTCTGGAGACAGCGCTTATTAAACAGAGCAGATTACACATTTGAATTCTGCTCTCCCATTGCCTTCTCCAAGCAGTCAAGACACAGGACCTCGCAACCAACACAGGTCAAGGTAATCACTCGGGTGCTGTTTATGCAATCTGAATACAAATTTCAGCTTTCATTTTAAGCACTTTAGTTTTTCTATCAACTATTTTGTTTGGCAGTTGGGAAATGTTGCATCACAGAGGCTCTCTTACCTGCTTGGAGTAGCCTCCATAGATGACTATGCTGCCCTCAGGTGTGGTAGCCATCTGACACCCTGATCTTGGAGCAGGCCCAACTCCTGATGGAGCCAGCTTGCTCCAGGTGAAGGAGTCCAAGTTGAAAGCATACACATCATTGTAATAGATGTAATCCCTAAGGAGAACAAATTGGGACATGATGGGTTTTTGGTAGTGAACATCATTTAGGACAGAACAAAATGCTGCTTCAGCAATAGCACCAAGAACCTCTGAGGAGGTACAACACCTTATTCAAGTCCCCACATTTCTGATTTTACTCCTTCTGCAGCTGTGACCACGTAGACATTTGTTCAGTTGAAGGTTACTACTTCAGAGTAACAATTATGCATTTAACGCAGCTCCTTTATGCAAGATCTCTCTGGGTTCTTTTCCTTTTTTTTGCCCATGCTATTCCTTACCATAGCAGAGCTTTCATCAACTCTTTCCAAGAAACACAATCCAAGGTGACTTAAACCAAAACACAAAAGATCAAAACATAACAGTGCCATGTCTTTCTTGAGGGTGGGAATGAAAAACACATATATACATATATATATACTCACACACACACCAGTGAAACTGCCAGCTAGCCAAATCCAGGTGCAACCTGTGCTGTGCTCCTGGGGACTGCAGTCACACAACTTAGCATCTCTGAGAAATAACGTAGCTCAGCTCCCTTCAATCCCCATCACAGAGTAGCTGTGACCTCATGTGGCATGTGAGAGCCTATGAGGGAAGATGTTTCTAGGAAGAGTAGGCTCTCTGATGAAAGGCAGAGTCCAAAAGTGATGTACTGAGCTTTAGCTATGAGGATGAGGAACTACTTCAGTCATGATCTAAGTGGCAAAACAATTTCTCAAACAGTTGAAGACATGAAAATCAAGATCACCTACCTAACACAGAAATATATAATGTGTTAACAGTAACACTAAATAAAATCCTTGCCTTAAAGCCCAGCCTCCTGTTGCTGGTGAAATTACTGTTGTCTTAGTTACACGGGATTCAGTACCACCAACCATCCTGCAAAAACCCACCTCGTGCTCTCATGGAAGCCCCCAAAGATGATGAGCTGTCTCTTGCAAGCAACCATTCGATGCCCACTTCTTCCAGAGGGACCTCCTGACGCTCTGAAAGACAAAGAAATTTCACTCATCAGCAAGCTTCCCTTCCTATTAGTGGATCAGCCCATTTTTATTGAAGTCATAAGGCTGGCTGAGTCTAGCTTCTGTTCAGGCATGGGAAACCATAGGGAACTTTGTTGCCTTAACACAGATGTATGTTTTTTTTCCAGAACAGTACATGTGTTCTTCCTGTAACACTTGGTATTTGCAGCACAGGCATTTCGCAACAACAGTTTTATGCCTAGTGATAAGCCACACAGCCTCTAACAGCACCCGAGTCTTGAAGTCTTTTCTGCTATGACTCAGGAGGTAATTCTTCAGGAGAGTTTAATGAATAGCAGTTAACTCCCACAATTTCAAGAAAAGCACTCCAGACAGAGATGTTTTCCCCAAGTACCAGATAGAAACTAGAAACTGGCTCTGACATCTACTCTCCTTTGCTGTCGCAGGAAATCACCTATCCACACTGTCTCACTCAACAACCTGCAGCTAGGCTGTACCACCAAACTTGGTAAATCACTCAGATCTCCTCAAGAACAAAAGAGATGGTGGCAAAACAAGTTATTATTATCTTACTTATTAAAGGAGCAGCTACACATCACTGCTCTGGTCATTTCAAGCCCAGAGGTGCCACTTCCATTTCCAAGAGCAAGCAACAACACCCCATCTGTCACATCCTAAAGCTTTGGGCAAAGCCAGGCAGCTGGCAACAGTGTTCCTGAGAGGCAATGAAGATACACTTTCCCTCTTGATCATCCGAAGTCACACCTTGGTATGAGACAGAAGAAAGAAAACAAGGCAAGTTCAGGTCAAACCACAGAGAAAACAAGAGCTCTGTGTGTTCTCTGTCCCTTGGATTAATCTAGCACATTTTCAGCCTCGCTGAGGAGCGTCCCAAAGCACACCCAGCACCACCGAACTCAGCAAGGCTTCTCAAATAGGGACGGCCGTGTTAGATGGCTGCAGAATCAGGGCTTCAATAAACAAGAAACCTGCTCATCACTGAGAGAGAAACAGCAAAATCTAAACCCACAACCCCATCACTCCACTTTAACTGGCAGCAGGTAGCTGCAAAGAGCACTGACAGATTTCTGTGGAGAGAGAAAATGAGGGCCCTCACTCACCATCAAAAACGACAATCACACACCAGCCATAATGAAGAGCTCCAAGCAGAACAGCAGTGTTTGGGTAGGCCTGAATTAATACTGACTGCTTGGATTTGAACAGACAGTGGGGTTTTCTAGGCACTTACTGGATTTTAAGTTCCACCCAGCAGAACATCACCTCTTGTATTAATTTCATCGACACCTGAAAACCATTATTTTATTTTTTGTAACAAAACTTTTGTTGTTATTTTGGAGGATGTCACCTTTTAAAAATCTTGGGTTTTTTTTGAAAGAAAAATAAAAAAGAAGGAATTACAAGTCCCTGTTAACAATAAGACCTTGTTCTGAGTGAGTACTTTCTGCCCTGCTTCTCAAACACATCTCCTCCCAGTCAAAAATCAATTGTGAATGGTAAAACGTTTATTCACTGATGCATGTGCTTTAATAAACAAGTTCCCACAAGCATACAATTAAATCTAAGTCATAAACAACACCACCCAAACGGGGCCTGATCTGAATTCAGAGGAGCCTCACTGCACCAGCATCAGTTGCTCTCAATTACAAGGCTGTTCTCCCCTTTCTCTAGGACAGGGATGCAAGCTACAAGAGCAGATGCTGAAACATGGCTGCAGGAGGCCTCATCCTGCACCCTGTGGTGTCATCTCAGCTCTGTCAACTGAAGTGTTACTCACCATCCAACTGCCACAGACAGTTCTCAGCTTTTGATGGAAAGAGATGCCCCCTTAAACATGCAGTAAATGCTCTTAGGAAGAAAGTGTTTTTTACAAGGAGCAATTCCTGCAGCCCAGGGCTCGTTCCCCAGCCTCCAAACACAGCACTGTGAGAACACACAGCAGTGTCAAGCAGGACTGGCAGCAGCTCCAGAAGGCACTTGCTGCTAGCTCAGAGCCTTGCTTCCCAGATGCAGGCTGACTCCCTTTACCTGCATCGCTGCTCGTGGTCCAAAATAAACATTTTGGAAATGGTTTCACAGACTTTATGATTAATACACCACTTCATGGGGTTGACACCAGAAAGCAGACGTGTGGGAGGGAGCTGTAAATTCTCCAGACTCTTTTTTTTAAAAATAGATTAACAGATAAGTCTGGATAAAGGCTGGCTCTACACATGGAAGCATGAGTCTGATCTAAACTGCTCCATAAGGAATTTGCTGCTGCTTGTGGAGTTACTCTGGGACTTATAGTAATATAACAGATCTGAATTCAGCCCCAGTTTTGAGAATTAATGACTTCCATGCCACAGTATCTACAGACTGCACGAGTGAGTTACTCTTTCATTCATTCCTTCACCCAGATAAAGTTCAGAACAATCTCTGCAACCTCTTGTTATGAAAAAAAAAACGATGACGCAGAGAACATCCCACCGAAGGGGCACTTCAGGATAACACAGTTCTGTTCTGCAGTACACAATGCATCTGAAATCCGGGACTTCGGTGTTTGGTTTTCTATCTTACACTTGTAAATGCAAATGACAAGTGTTCTGCTCATTGGCACACGGAGATACAGTACCCATGCGTTTGTGTAATTAATTCGCAGGTACGCAGTGAATACAAAATTGCTACAAGGCACAAAACCCCCAAATCAAATCCTCTGCAAAGTCAATCAACAGTCACACGCCTGGATCTTCCTCTGTGAGTGAACAAGCTCAGAAGGTTCCCTTCTGGCCTGTCAAAGGAAGTCAGCTCAGCAGTACACCAAAATACCCTCCTTTGAGCACCAAAGCACCTTTCTACCTTGCGCTGCACGACCCGATCTTTCTGGTAACAGAGAGCACGTGAGCAAGAGACATGAGTCAGGAACAAACCTATGCTGAAAGGCATCCTGCTCTGCAGCAAACTGCTCCAGTTCTCTCCGTAAACAGCGCTCAACATACGCTTGTGAAACGTTGCCCCAAAGTATTTATAGCACCGTATCTCACAAAACTGTGAAGTGTCATTAGCATTCCAGTATTAAAGAGAAGGGAGTTATACAGGTTCAGAAGCGTGGCGAGGAACTGCACAGAGGGATCTGTCAGTACAGAGTACAACCCCAATGAGTGACACTCCCCATCTCTCTTTGAGGAAGGGCTCTGGGCCAAACAGAGCTGAGTAGGAATGCTCACTCTAGGAAGGAATGAGGCAATTAGGTTAAAATATTGCTCAGCTCTAAGGCTGAGCATCGAACAGTTCATGCACTGGGGAAACCTCAAACATCATGTACATCACAAGGTGGTCCCAGTAAGCCAGCAAAGTCAGTTCCTGGCACGTCATCCAACAAGCTGAGATTTGTTGCATCACAGCTATCTTTGTGAAGGCAAAATGCAAGCAGCTACAGTCAATTTTTTAACTCTGTCAAGCTGACCGACATCACTGTGGCTCTGCACTAAGCAGTAATGGAGATCAATTTCCCCAGCAGCCTTTGCAGAGACAGCACGGGGTAAGTTATTCAAGGTATGCTCTTCAAAATGTTGTACAGTCAAGTTTCTTATGACACTGAGGTGGTCCCTTGCAGAATGTGCAGGCTGGGAAGGACAACATAGCTGTCTGAAATCTAAGCTGTGGGGCTGGAATAACTAGACTTCTTAGAACTGCCAGTTCAGATCAGAGTAGGGTCATCTCAGCTATTCAGTCTACCAATTCTACTCCAATAATTCATTCAAACCCAACTGAAGCACGGTGATTCTTCCCAGGTGTAACGGAGATGGAAACCTTGCTCCTCTAGTCCAGGCATTTCTTAATACAGGAACAAAATAACTGCTTCATCTGTGCTAAAGTGACATCTCCCAGACCCAACTGAGTCTACTCAACCCCAAGTGTTTATCAACAGGCATTTACTCAGGTAACACTATTACCACACTACACATGTAATTACTGCTTTGCCTGCTACACGGTAGCCTGTTCCACCCCTCCTTCATTTCATCTCATCATTTACCTTCCCAACACTGCCAACTCCTCAAGATACTCACTGTCACCACTCATCCCAACCCAAATGAAGCATTAGGCTTCAGACAGGTATGAGAAACCTACATGGAAACACGTCAGGCAGCAGTGGGGTCCCTGATAAGAAAAACAAACTGCTGAAGGAAGCACAACGCAGTCTGTGTTACAATCCTAAAGAAGTACAAAAACATTCCTCATACAACTCAACAATCATCACTGTCCTTTCCTTTCTTCCTCCCCTTCCAAGCAGACTGCCCTTCCAAGCAAACTGTCATCGTGACACCATATGGAAACGCAAAGAGGCAGCAGAAACCTGATTTTCACACTCAGCCAAGCTAGCATTAAAACCAAGACATCTCCTCACAGCCTCCTACACCAGACGCCTAATTAATGTACCTCTTGGAGCTCTGCCCAAGGATGAGGAGGAGATGCACTTTGTTTTATTTGAGCACTGGGACCAGAGCACAGGTGCTCTCAAAATTACAGCAAAGCAGAAAGACAGACGACCACCCAAATACCTCAGAAAATTCAAATGGAGTTGATCCTGCATGGGGTAGAGGGAAAAATGACAGTCTCCCCAGAGCAAACTTTGGAAATGTTTTCCCATTTACCTATGAAGAGACAACAAAGCATCATAGCCTCCTTCCACCGTGCCACGGCTGCTGAAGTGACATGGGATAACCCAGGGATGGTGAGCAGCTTCAGGCAGCTGGAAAACCATGGTACAGAGAATTGCTTCCACTTATCCTGAGAGCAGAAGCTCATCTTACCAATTTCTCCCTCCTCACTAACCACGTTAACCCATCACAAGCTTCCAGCATTGACACTGTTTAGTCCACTTGGGACAAGGGACTGCTGAAGCTGCCCTGCACTTTCATGGCAGGGTGGGAGCAGGTGATCTTGCAGTACCAGTAGGATTCAGCATGCCCAAGGCTACCATACCACAAGGGGTAAGATGCAAGATGACTAAAGCCTTGTAACAACCCCATTTCCTCTTCCCAGGCAGGCTGGGCACTGCAGCATTTGTTTTGGGAGTGGAAAACCCTATATCAGCTCTACAGCAACGCATCTGCAAACCCACAAGAGAATAATTTGCACCATCGCTGGTGGAAGTAACGAAGCCTCATCTGGGTTCTCTGATGGCTCACAAAAAACTATCTCCCGCCCTCGCTCTCCCTGCAGCTGGGTATTAACATTGCTCTCTGGTGAGGATTTTTTCAACCAAGAGTTTGGTTGAAATGTCAGCCCTTTCTCTCAGCAGAAACTCTATGGGTATCATCACTTCCTCTCCCCCGCCTGCTTTCATGAAACCAGAAGGGATGCAGAACATTTGAGTTCTACCCCCTTTCTCTGACTGAGACTGAACAAGGGATTCAGAAGTTATTTTGGGGGAGCTGGGAGGGGTGCAGTCAGAGTCATTACGTCAGCTCCTGCCTAACAACAATAGGCAGATCTGCCTGCACAGTGACAGGTCTTCTTAATCCCTGCACCTCTTAAAGAGCCCTCTATCATTCTGCACCACCACTTCTCAAAGATGAGCAGGGCTCACTAGAATAAACTCAAGCTTCCTAAAACAAGTTGCAGCTGCTATCAGACCAATGCTGCCAGGTCTGGAGCCAAGGATCACACCAATAGACAAGAAGCAGCTGTTGAGGAACCAAGCAGTATACCCTCAGCATCCCACAAGTACTCAAAAGGATGATCCCTGGACTCTTGCAGGGCTGATGCCTGCCAGGATCCTGTGTTGTGAAGCATCCTTTTTAACCAGCCTGTTCAGGACTCACTGGGACTATTTGCTCTTTGGCTCAGGATGACCCCTACACCCATGCCAGAGTCTTTTCAGCATTACGTTAACACTGACAAAACTAAACCTTCAAATTCCCCCTCGTCAGGCAGTATCAATGCTCCCATTTTGCAAGGAGGGGAAAAAAGGCAGACAGGCACAGTGAGTCACTGTGTGGCCTGAGGCATGCGCAAAGGCTGAGGCAGGGTATCCATCTCCACATAGCTCAGTCCTAAGCCAGCCTCTCAATCACTGTGCAAGAAAGGACAGACACAAACGACTGGCACCTGCACTTTGTAAGCAGGGCAAAAATTGATTAGTCTGGACACAATTAGGGCTTTCCCACCTAAAGCAAGGACACAGAGTTCCTGCCCAGGAGCTTGACAGGTAAGAAGTAGATAAGCAAGTGTTCAAAAGCTGATGCTTTCCCCAGTAGCACCTCAAGAGTCAGCTGTGGAAGAGTTCCAGCAGAGCCAAGGCTGTATTCTGGCTAAATCCTGTGGTGAAGACAATCCTGAAGTACAAAAGAAAGCCTGTGCTATGGTCAGAACCAAAGCCACATCTCCTGCCTCTTAGTTTACCAGCTGACCCACCAGACTTTTTCTTCTCTAATGCAAATATGAAGATGAGCAGAAAAAACTTAGAAGTCAAACATTAGCAGAAGACTTCAGACCAAAGCCACAGAATATTTTTAGGTGCGTTCACTCCAGTCAGAAGTTTCCATGGCTTTTGGCACCTACTTACCTTGACAGCTCAGAACTACTGGCTTGTTTATCCCTAGGAATCTTAAGGCAGCAAATGCCAGTTATCAGGAGAGAACTTGTCTCTGTGGGCACATACCATATCCACACTTTAAAAGCCACATATTTTACAAAATAGCTTTGTCCTCAGTGGTCTTGAACACATCTCTTGTCTCCTTTTCTGGAGGCTCTTCTCTTCACTATTTCTATCATGGGCACCTCTGTACCCAAGGGAGAGAAGGGCTGACAGCTGGGAAATCACAGCACTGCACCAGGAACCAAGTTCAGATCACAGTGACACATGAGGTCAGTGTTACTGTCTTGAGAACACACCACTTACTTGATCTGCTCCCAGGTCTTGGTGGCCAAATGCAGGACCCAGAGATCCTTGTAATGGTAGAACTGTTCCCCACTGGGAGATGCAAACTCCCCGCCAAACACCCAGAGCTGCCCTCCAGCTGTGGGCACCACTGCCGCCTGCCAGAAGAAAGAACAGGATCAAACAAGAGTGCAGAAGCCAGAGAAAGGAGAACTTTATCAGTCAGATGTGCAGCTGCCTCCAAATCCCAGAGAGCAGACAAATGGCAGCAGTTGCTGCTTGGCAAAAGAAGCTCTCTGGAACTGAAGGAAAGAGAATTTTAAACCCAAGCTAGTTACTGTGTAGCACACCTTCCCTATGGCAAAGGAAAGTAAACCAATGAGCTGGCTATTCCCACCTCCTAGCATCCTGAACTCCAGTTCCGCAAATCCAAGCTTTCTTCAGAAGCACCTCAAGATTTACTTTAACAACCACAGTTCAAATGTGGAAGGAAACCTCTCCACAGCAACATTCCACCCATCCTTTAGTCACAGAAAGAGCATTCTGTAGAATACTGGTAGATGATTAAGTCCAATCCATGTAAGGAACAGAAGCAGCTCCTGCTTCCAAAACACATATAACATCCCAACACTGGGCAGGGATAGGAATGCAGGTACAAGTATTTTGGAGAAGGCCATTAACAGTGCATAACTGACCCTTACACACTGCCATTTTATGTACATCATGAAACAGCTCAGAATCCAAGCTGCAGTACAAGTCCAAATCTGAAGACTTCCAAGACCTGAAAAGCATTACTGCTCTATCTGATGAAAAAAAAAGAACCACCATCAGAAGGAAACACGCAGTATTTGAATGAAGGTGGATTGTAACTGCTGTCATTAAGGCAAGTAGCAGAAAGGAGAGCATTAAAGAATTTGTTTTACTACTTTTGCATGGAGCAGCACTGAAACACCCTGCTGCAACACAACAAACCGTCAAGAGGCAAGGAGTTAAGAATATTGGGACTAAGCAGCAAAAGGCAGGAATCCCAAAAATGAAACTAAGTGAACATACAAACACCTTCCTTGGCTGGGACCTATTGGGGTGGTTACACTATTGAAAAGAAAAACAAAATCTTTCATGTTTTTTCCAGGATATCCATCACAGATGAGCACTGGGTTAAGTCTCCTCAGGAGGGCTTCACTACCTGCATGCCTTTTCCAGCAGACAGCAAAGACTCCTACCATTAAACACATGACAGTGCTTGACACAACCAGCCCATACATGCAGCGATTACACACATGAGAAAATATTGGGTGTGTTTACAAGCAGGACTTGTGGGAACATCGGGTTACCTAAACAAAAGGAAAAACTGCCTGATTTCTTCATGGGTATCTTGTGATTAAAAGTTTAAGTGAAGGACAGACAACAGCCTGCTCATACTTGTATGTGACCTCGTGAAGAGCTGGCTTCAAATTCATCTTAGAGCCAAATCCTTTCCTCAAACAAAACTGACATCCATGGCTATTCTCACTCCAGCTGAACTGGTGCAGTGAAGCCAGCAAAAGTCAGAGGGCTGTGCCTCAGAGACTACAAATGACAAACAAGTCCAAAAAACATGCACATACAAACGCACAGGCAAACTTGTATTCACCTTCAAGCTAACACGGAAAATGTGTTAAAAATAAAGTCACAGGGAAGACAACAAACCATTCAGCAAAGGAGGCTGAACCGTCTCCTGTGTGACTGTGATTAATTATCAGACAGAAAACTTATTGTTAAAGCGTGACTCCTCTGGTATGCTCCTCATTTTATTTCTGCTACAATCCAGTTGCAGCTCCCTGATGCACAGCCTGCTCGCTCAGTTCTGACTGAGCTGCTAGACAGCCACCTGCTGGCTACCAACACACAAACAACGACTTCTCCACAGTCAGAAAGCAACCTCCTGATCACCTCAGGGGTATGAGTATCTGAATTGCTGGCCTCCTTACGGAATTTGGCCTCTGAAATTATGATCAATCTTAAGCACAAGGTAGCTCTAGTATTAAGTCAAAGCCTTTCAGGAAAGCACATACACAACTCAGAGCAAGGCTGGCGTTTAGGCACAGTATAGGTGTACAGGAACCTAACCAGGGAATTGGATCTTACCAGGAAGCTCTAAAGAGCTTTGGCCACAGGGAGGAAAATAACATTCACATCCTGTATGGCAGCTTTTGAAATGTACCAGTCACCCAGACACTTGCTGCAACAGGTAACATAATCTATCAGACAGCTGGTGAGGGCCAAAGACCTGCAAAAAATACAAGTCTCTGGTCCAGTTTCTGTGTGCAGGTATTCACACAAAGTAAACAGAAACAAATCCTTCGATATCACAACCAGCCAGTGATGTCAATGACAGAGACAAAGTCTAGGGGAGTTTCACAATAGCAAAGTTGTCTGAACTTTCTCTGGGATGTCTTTACAGACGCTTCTGAAAAACAATTCATCTACCAAGGAAAATAAATAAATGAATAAATGAAATCCCAAGCCAAAGGCAAGGCATGCACAGTGCATCTGGCTGCACAGCTGGGACGATCTTAAGTGCTAGCAAAGATATCTTACAGGGATAAGTCACGTTGCTAGATAGGTGGGATGTGTAACACCCACAGAGGCAGGCCTGCAGCTACTCAGCACACACAGCAACCCAGACACTATCTGGTCAAGTCCTAAGTTACATCCTGACCAGCATTTTGAAAACCCAGAGTCTGCCTGGCATGGTTGAACTGGTTCCCATACAACACATCAAGATGACTACTCCATCTTCACAAGAAGAGCTTCCCCCCACGAGTTCTGCTGACATAAAGACAGAAACCCTTGGGGGGGGGGGGGGGGGGGGAAGTCAACTCCCATTCATTTTTAGCACAGCATCAGAACAACTCCAGCTGCTGCTTTGGCACCCTGCACCTCACCTGGTGAGCACAGCGCCTTGGGGGTGGGTTGGGAATCTCTACTTTAGTCCAGCTGTTTTTCCGGATGTTGTAAATATACAGTTCATTATACAGGTACGTCTGTTAAAGAGGAAAAGAAACACATTAACACAGCTCTCCGTGGACAGGATTTGTCTCCTCAAGCACAGGCACCACTTAGGGTTAGCTATATCCTCAGATCAAATATCATCGTTAGGCTTGAGTTTTCAAGCTGCAGTACACACAACTTCTCAAGGCTCAAATGACCAATTTGTCCCCAGAAACACTGCAAACACTTGCAACTTGCAGAAATTCAGCAAAGAGTGCCTACCTGCTACTGTATGCATCTCTAAGGCAGGCAATGACTTGCCAGCTCCAAAACTGCAGAAACATCTTGTTTTTAAAGTTGGAAAATAGAGATTCTTCAATAGTTATAAAAAAAAATGAGGGGCAGAGATGGCTACTATTAAGTCTGGAGAAATTATGAAGCCCTGAAATATTGATGCTGAGACAATCACTCTGACTCCTTAATGGGTTCTAGCATGTCTCCTTCCTGCCAAGTGATCAGGCATGAGACAGTATCGTGGCAGAATTAAAAGGCTATTTTGCTCCCATTTGGGGACGAATGCATATTTTATGACTGCTGCTTTGAATCTTCGCTTCAAATGAGACTCATGCAAATTACAGTAAAAGACAGGGGAAGGGCAGAATAAAGAAAAAAAAAAATATGGAAGTATACATTACTTTTTGGCCATTGAAATATTCACCTCCAAAAAGGATCAATTCATCTTTCTCAGGGTGGGCAGACAGGGTGCCATTCAGCCTGCAAACAAGAGAGGGATGACCAAAACAGCAGATGTTAAAAGACTTGTCAAGCTCTGAGGCTGGTAGCCTTTAACTAAGCTAGCACTACCATTCTGACCTTCTAGCCACAAAGGTCTCTCCATCAGCTGCCAAATTACCAGGCTCTGATATTCACCCCAGGGTGAAAAGCTCCCCAAAGAAATTAACTTCTGAAAAACTTCCAGCAAGATTAATTTGACACCGTCTGAAACCTTCTCCTATTTTAGGAGCACACGTTACACTGTCATTTAACATGCCTTCTGACGTGAGCTCTTGAATTTTAATGCTGATGTGTCAAGAACAGAAATTAGTTTTATGAGAGCACAGAGCTATCGGCAGAACTGCTCGCTGGTAGGCTGCCTCATATCAGCTTATCCGTGTCATTCTTCTGCGCTCACTGATGTTCACAACTCGTCTACACACCACCAAAGTGCTCTGCATCACATGGAAACAGATTCCTAGCACTGCTGGAGAGGCACAAACTGACCACTGTAGCACCCTGGTGACATTAGCAGTAGTACAGTGACCCATCCCTTCAAACAGAGGAAGAAGATATTGCACACAAGGGATTTTAGTAAGCCACAGTAAAGAGACATGCAGAATGTAGCAGCAGGTAGACCTGAAGTGTGTGAATCTCCTTTCAGATTCCTCATCCAAGTCCAAAGGCTCATCTTAGTTTTTATTTTTCTACAACCCCTTTAACTTAACCAATCTTTGTCTCCTCAGTTGTGCTGATTGGATGATTTAAAGAGGAAAAAAACAATGGTTTTGGTTTGTTTTTACCCCATAGATTCAATATACCAGGTATTTTCTAAATCCAGATATCAGCCAAGCCAGCTATTACGCTGGAAATAACTTGACATAAATAAATGTCACCAACAGCTGTGTAAGTGATTGCACAATAACTTACCTGGGTGAGGGAGGTGGGCAGGATGTCTCAATTACTTGGGTCTTTTTAGCATCTAAAGTCTGGAATTCTGCTATCAGTGCTTCAAGATCCTCCTGAAAATAAAAACGCAGACCTCAGTTCCTTGATACGCACAGAACGCCCTGCACACCACGTGAAACCAGCATTCCTGGTCAGAATTTTGTTAAAAAAAAAAAAAATCTGCTTAAAATCCTCACATCCACTTACAAGAAATGAATGCTGAGTACTTCTACATTTGTAGAAAAATTCTTTCCCCCCTAAAACCCTGACGATTTTGCTCAGAAAAGGCCTAACAGGATGGCACACACTGCACGTTCAGCGCACACCTGCACCTCCTGCAGGACGAACGCTCACAATCCAGCGAGGAAACGGCAGTCACATAAGCCCCGACTGAATCACGACCGAGTACACACTACACCCCACCAGTCCTTTGTCTGCAAAGGAGAACTACCTACACGGAACGGGAAGGAAAACCTGTTTTTATCACCCTCAACGTTATCAATGAGCACACAGAGCTGCGGGACCTGCAGCCAGGGGCACATCCCGATGCACAGCATCACCTCCACCAGCAACCCTTCCCTCCCAGCAGCTGCACATGGCAGCATCTCCCCCTGCCCTGGAGCCGTGCACGTAGCCGGCAGCAGCACGTTGCAAACAGGGAAAGCGTCCCAACGTTATGCACCGACAGAGAACAAGGGCGGGGGACACGGAACAACAACACGTGCTCTCCTTTCAGCCCCGCTCCCTCCAGGTCCACCATGGGGGGGCAGCGCTCGCACAGCCGAGCCCCGCAGCGCCTTGGGCAGGGCAGGGCAGGGCAGTGCTGCCGCCCCTCACCTCCTCCTTCTTGGCCCTGCGGGACACCTTCCTCTCCATCTTCGCGGCCGTCTTCTCGGCCCCTTTCCCCTTCTTCTCCCGCTTGCCCTTCTTCCCCATAGCAGCAGGCCGCGCTAGGCCGCGCGGGACGCACCGCCCTGGCCGCGCCGCTCTGCCCGCCCGGGGCGCACCGCGGGGCGGGCGGGGGCCCTGCCCCAGCCCGGTGCTGCAGGCCGCGTTCCGCCTCCCGCTCCGGCAGGGAGCCCTCTGCAGGCCTGGCGGGAACAGCTCGCGCATGCGCGGCTCGCTGCTCTCCCTCACGGAGCCCAAGCCGTGGCGTGGGTGCCTGGAGAGGCCCTGAAAGTGCGGAGCGGAGCCTTCCCCCCCGGCTTTGCACACCGCATGCCATCCACCTGCGGGGTTTAGAGCCCCTCGGCGGTTGTGGTCCTGTTTATTTGTCCCCTGAGGAGCGCACAAAATGGCCCCCCTCGCACAAAATGGAGCTGGGCATCTCCTGTGGGCAAACATAAAAGCTGTGGGGTGGAAGTGCTGGGAACGTGGGGGCTGTGTGAGTGTTCTCCTTTGCAGCAGATGTTTTGGAAATGGGGGTTGTGACGGAATGCGGTGATGCTGAGAAATCTGACAAAGTAACTTGACACGGCGATGAAACATGTCAAGCAGGTATTCCCTGGGTGCGTGGGGGATCTCTCCACCACACCTGCACACTGAAGAGAGAAACGAATACACTTTTAAAGGCGTGACACGTTAATGTCACATTCCAAAGATATGGAAAGAAATTCCAGAGTGAGTGACATCTCTGGTGGTCATAGGATTAGGGTTAGGGTTAAGGGGATTACATTATGTTGCCATCAAATCTGCCTCCTTATCTTCACAGGCTCCCCCAGGGAGTTGCAAACAGCAATTCCACTCATCTTCTCTAGACCCTCCATTGTGTTGTAAACAACCACCCCACCCACCATTGTGTTGTCCTTATCTTCATGGGACCCCCCCATGTATTGAGTTGCAAACAGCAGCTCCCTTCAGCAGTATGTGCATTTCTATGGTCCCTGAGTTTCCTTCTAAAGTTACCTGTTTGCTCAAGCTATGATGCCTAGTTTAGATTCAATCCAATCCGATTCCTTGATTCAGTGGAGTGTTGGAGAGTTGGAGGAGATGGTGAGCACCACGAGATGGTGGCAGGCGGCTGCCAGCCAGCAATCCTCCATGCGGGGGAAAAGTAATGCAAGTATGCATTAATTTTTGACCATTGAAATACTCACCTCCAAAAAGGATCGATTCCTCTTTCTCAGGGTGGGCAGACAGGGAGCCATTCCGCCTGCCAACAGTCACAAAAGCAATTGTAGAGTGGGCTGAAGGAAGCTTGCAGCTCAAAGATGTATTTGAACTCAAGTCATTTTTATACTGTATGTTTTGGTTATGTCTTCAAAGATGGTGCTTTCCCAGCAATTCTACCTGGGCTCGGCATCTACATGCAATACCACCTAAAAACCCTAATTGTTGTTACTTCCAGGGAGGGAATTCAATTATATTTTTCACTGAATTCCCTCAAAAGCCTGTGTTACCTGGAGGCAGGGTGGTTTTCATTCCTGCCCAACCCAATGCCTACCCCAAACCAGTGAGGATATCACTGAAGGCACAGCTCAGGTTAGCCCCAAACATCAAGTACGTGCTTTGGAAGCAGCAGGAGAATTCCTATGCTTCAAAATCTGCCTATGCATGAACTTCACATCTTGGAAACATGACCCCAAAGCATGGAGATCAGGAGCGCTGGGAAAATACTTTGAGGTTGTAGACAATGTACGTTGTGACCAGGGTTTTGTTTGTCTGGTCATTCTGACAACATTGTGGTTATAACCAAAACTGCCGCCTGCAAAGTGTTTATGCCCAGAAAGAGAACAGAGGGCTGCAGAGGGTCTGGGTCAAAGGAACGGGGCAGTTTCTCAGCCAACAAGTTACAGGCACGCTGCTGAGATCCCTGGCTCTACATATAGGATAGGAAGTTCCCCTGCTGCTTCTTGGTCTTGAACCTCAAGAAGAAACCAGTATGTGAAAAATGTCCCTTCCTGATGCCTACAGGAACTTGGTCACTGAGTCCCCTTGGGGCCAGATCTTCTTCAACCTTCTCTTTGGAAGACTCTGACATGAAGAAGTCCGCCTCTTCACAGAACATCCTCCTGAGGTGTTCTCCAGGCATGAGGTTAACAGGGGAACAAGGAGCCTTTCGCCTCCTGTGCACCTCTGTCTCCATTTGCATCGGCCCTTTTCGGTGCTGCATCACTCACAGTATTTCCATAACTCAGTGATCCTCAGCTCTGTGAGCTCAAATTGCACTGGCAAGTCATTATTTTCCATATTTCTGAATGCAGTTTCAGATGCTCAGGGTCACTTGGAACTAGCCACTGTGTGGGGAACTGCGTGGGGCTGAGCATTCTCAGTGTGACTTCTCTGATCTCTTGAACTATGCAGTCTGGTTTCTCATGGTATACGTGGAAAAAGAGGATGAAAGGACAAAGAAAACTTTGTGCTGCTATTTGAAAGCTCAAAGCACAACATACACATGAACCAGGGCACGAACTTCTCAGGGATAAACACTAGCCGGCTCCACCGTGCTGTGTAAGTCCAGCTGTAGCAACGATGGCAACCACATAGTGGTATCAAATGGATCGGATGGACACCCTGGCTGATTCGCAGAGATTAAAGATTGCGACCTGAAGTTATGCCACAAAAACTGGCTTAGGGGAACTCTTCTCACTTGCTTCCATCACCCCGAACAAACCCGGGGCCGCTCCGTGTTCCCACACGACCTGCACGGATGTCTGCCTACGCTTTCACACACAAACATCCTTGCACAGCTGGAGGACACATGTGTGCTCCCGGACACGGATAACCTCAGGCACACACATGCTGCCGCATGCAGTCATCTGCAGGCTCTCATCTCTGCCCCGGGTTTTGTTTTCACTTTGTTTCTGTGTTTTGAACTGTGTGCTGATAAGGACATGGCATCAGCTTGACTTTGTCAGCGTTTGCAGTTTTCATTCTGCTGCTACGAAGTGTCCCGCGCTGTCACAGCTGGCAGCACATCTCCGGCTCTGACCTATACAAAGAGCGGGCGGTTTTACTTTGTTATTCTTTTTATAGTCTGAAATATGCTCATTCAACAGGATGGCAAATCCAGCTGTATCAGCAAAGTTCAGAATAACAGGCATGAAAGCCTCAGAAAAAGCTCAAAAGCTTTTTTCCCACAAGTCTTCTTTGTGCTCTAACACTTGATTTATTTTTCCCTTGTTAATGCTTTCGGAAGCCAGTAGCAAGGCAAGAATTAATGGCACAGATTAAACAGGAGGACATGCTGACAGCACAGTAACTAAGTCAACCAAAATGCGTTGCAGCTCTGGCAGGAGCTGGTATTCCCACAGTGCCCTTATGGAAGGGTGAGGATGAAGCTAAGCCCAGCAGCAGACAACCTCGGGGCTGCTGACGGGGCAGGATCCAGGACAGGGGCGTTTGGGTACAGGCCCTGCACAGCAAGAGGAGAGAGCTGCAGGGGAACACGAAATCATGCCAGGCTTGCTTTGCTCCAAACCCCTGCTGTTGCTCAGCCTGGGTTTCGTGCTGGCTGCGTTCACAGTCCAGCAGAGGCCCCTCGGTCCCCGCAGATGCGTCCAGCACCTGGGGCTGGATGCAAACCAAGCAGGCTGCTGCTGCGAAGTCAGCAACGGTGCTTTGCTCCATTCAGGGACAGATAAGATCTCACGGGCATTCAATTGGCTTCCTGTATTTTCTGTTCTGAAATCGGTGCTTTCATATCTTGAAAACAGAGGAAGCAGAGGAAGGCTGAGCCTTCCCTGGAGGGGAGTACAAAGCGTGGCTTTATTCAGGTGCAGATCCCAAGGGATATCGATCTAAATCCATCAGCAGATTGTCACACGTGAAGCTGGTTTCCCAGCACATCTGAAAAGGCTCTTTTCTCTCACCATGCCAATGAGACGTCACTGGGTTTTGTGTGGTTTGGGAAAGAAAACTGCGGAGAAAGAATTAAAGCGAGGCAGAGCAGGAGCGTTCAATAGAAATTCACATTTCTCATCATTAATAACGACGCAGCAGTTGTGCATGTTCAGGGTGAACAGCACCAGGAGCTGCAGGTCTCCACTGCTGATCCAGAGCAAATGAGCGTGCTTCTCCCCTCTCTGAGCTAAATGTAGAAGTGTCCACATCGAGCACCTAAAATCTAACAGGTTGTTTTTAGGATCCAAGGGAGCCCCTCTGCACCGTGTTCCTGTCCATGTGAAGCTGGCCCAGCCTTGCTGCACTCTGCTCATTTTTAACGAATGAATTCCCTCACAGTGGAATTGGCAGGATGAGAGGTGAGCTAGATAGCGAGCAGGAAGCACTAAGATGTATTTCTTGCTGCAATTGTTTTGCTCTTCAGCATCATGCCATGCTTGCTTGGAGAGAGGTCTGGGACTGAATACAAGGCCATTGTGCACACACACAGGTTCAAGCCTTGATGGAGCAGAGGAGCCTTTAAGGGTGGCCGTATGCTGGGAGGATTATATACTGATCTGGGTAAAGCAGCTGAAGCTGCCTGTGTGTGTGAGGAGAGAGCTCGTCACCTGGCAGTGCCCAGGGACCCCGCTCCTGGGGTGCACAGCTCTCCTCCTGGGGACTGCTAAATTATTTCAGCTGCTTACCCCAGGCAGTTGCCACCTGAGAAGTGCCCTCTCGCACTGTTTGCTGAGCATGCCCTTTCTCATCGTCTTGAAATCCTTTAAAACAGAAAAAAGCACAAGTGCGTGCAAAGGTATGCACAAAAGCATTGGAGGACTGGACTTTTGGAGGAGCTAACGTTTCAACACGCTCAAATCAGACTTCCAAACTCCTCCTCATGTGCCACTGCTTTCTCTTGCCCATCCTTTGTCAAGCATCCCGTCACACGGATTGCAGCAGGGGCTGCTCTTCGCCTCCTTGCTGTTTCATCAGAGCAGATATTTCAAGTGTGCGGGGTTGTCTGCAGAGTCACTGAGCCTGGCAGCGTTTAGCAGCCCAGCGTGGGATCTGCTCCTGGTGAAAACGCTCCAGCAGCAACGCAGGGGACCTCTGGCTGTTGTCACATCTCTCTGTGCCATTGCCCCCATCAGTCTGCTCCAGCTGCTGTGCCAGTTCCCAGAATGGGGACAAGAAAGAAGAAATCGTAGGCTGCCTATATGTCTGTCCTGGTTCTTTATTAATTAGGCTAGCAAGCCATTCATTAGGCTCCCTAAGCTTCTTTAGAGATGCTTAATCGTCCCTGGGGAAGGCTGTAGGGTTTATTATATCAGAGATGGAGTGTGGCTGGTAACAGCTGGACCCCTTTCTCCTCACCTGTCATTGGGCTTGTTTTGCTTTATTCCTGTTTTACTGATGAACGTGGCCAGGTACTGCTCCACTCACGTACAAAAATGATGCAAAACGTTCATCTGGAATGCCTGTGTCATGGCACATTGGCTTGCTTCTGGGGTTGGTAGGGAGACCCGGGTGCAGGGCTCAGCCCCATCCGGGACACCCCAGCGTCTCTGAATTCCCCCTAGCATTTCTGAAGAGGATAAATAATTTGGTGAAATGAGTGGGAAAGGAGCAAGGAGGGGAAACCCCAGAGAGCCCGGGGTGAGCGCTGAGTTCCGGGCAGCGATGCTCATATCTCTCAATAACAGCAAAGCAGCCAAAACCACCATCAAATCTCCGGTCCTTACGTACTCAACCCGTTTTTGTTCCCCATTATTCAAATTCTGAGTCTGATGCAACCCGGGGTGGAATGTGCTAAGATTTGCCTTGCAATGGCTCCTGCGTGCCGCCGGGTGTCAGCTCTGCAGCGAAGGGTCGTCTCGTTCCACGCAGTGCTGCAAGAACCGCAGCAGCATTGCATCATCTGCGGAGGAGTGGGGCTCCCAGCGCTGGGAAAAGGGCAAGGCAGCCCAGGGCCGGGCTTGGGGGTGCGAGGAGAAAAGCAGCGCTCAAGAAATCTGTATTTCGGTCACTGATGTTCTCGCTGATTCGGGTAGTGCCAACCTATGCTTCAGTCGTCACTGATTAGATGGCAAAGGATGCAGTTTCAATGGGAGCTGAGTGCAAGGCTTTTGCCTGCCCTGAGAGCGTGTCCGAGTGCATTTGTTCCGCCCGCTGAGGTTTGTTCTGCCCCTGGAGCTGGTGCTCTGTGTCCGTGGGCATCAAGCTGCACATGGATGTAGAGGATCACTACTGCCTGCCGTTCTCAGCCCTGTTTTCTGTCCATAGACAGCTCACTAGTTCTCTTGTTAAGAGTAATCAGTGCTCCTTTAGCACCTAGCCAACCCTCAGTTCCCATCGCACGCTGTGTTCCACCACAGAACCTCTGAATATTTGGGAGGAGAGGAGCATCCTGCCTTCATGGAGCAGGGAAGCCATCCGGTGATGGCAGGCAGGGCCAGAGTTCAGTTTGGACTCTTCAGAAAACTGAGGGCCAGGCTGGGGAGGCAGAGAGTGCCCGCAGTGTGTGACATTGCCAAAGACATTCCCAAGGTGTGGTGGGTGGCTGCAGATGGTCGGAAGCCCCCTGGAGAGGCTGGGCAGGGGGCATCCCTCACCCTTGTGCGGTGCCCAATGTCTGCAGTTTTTTACAGCTGAGGAGGTAAAGGACAGGGCCCGACCTTTAGTGTTTGATTTTCACCTGCCTCAGTCCTGATAACTGATTGAATTAATTCTGCTGATTAAATTAATCGTGTTTTGTCTTCACAAAAAGCCTCTGCCCCCAGCCTGACCGTGACTGGGCCAGGTTGTCTCCTGCTGCCATCTCCTCAGGCTGATGACTTTTCCATGCTGAGCAATGCAGTGCAGAGGGATTTGGTATGTTCTCCCACTCCAGTTCAGTCTGGTTTTGCTCGCCCCCCAATAAAGATAGCTCCATACATCCCTTATCACGTTAAACATTTGCCCTCGGGAAACGCTGACCCTGACAAGATTCCTTGTGGTTTTGCAAAAGAAAAGAAAATATTTATTCATTCTCAGTGGCTTAGAAAGGTAAACCTGGGTCTATCAACCACTCCCTTGTGAATAGAAATGTCCTCTCAAAGCACTGGGCTGCGGGGCACAGGGAGGGGGCTGCCTGCTGTCATGGGGTCTGTGTTTTGTGACACACTGTGCATGGGGCTGATGGGCTGCACGCTCTGGGGCTGCAGCGATGCTAGATTCAAACTCCAGCAATTCATATGATTCTGTCTGTAAAAGATGACATCACATCCACTTCTGAACAAGTTTCAGAGCGCTTCAGACGGTCCCATATCCGCCTATCTCCTTTTTCAAGAAAAAGGTTTAATTTTAGCCTCAAGCTGTGGTCTCGACTGGTATGTCTTAGGGGTTTTCTATTGATGTATGTGTCCTCTCTTGGAAATAAGCATCATCGTTTCCTCCGTGATGTCATTTCTCATACTAGAAGAACAGAGGCACACAGGAAGGCGAAAACCAGACCTCACTGATATGTAACATCGGGCTTTTCCTTCTGTGATGCTCAAACAAAGCACGGCTTTATTGTGAAGAACCCCACGTGAAAAACAATCTGACACACCATGGATGATCCGTCCTTGCTGATGAAGCAGAGCGGAATCAGGTCCCACTGGAAAACCAATATTTGCTTTGCTATCTGCTGCTTGCTCTGCAGCACTATCTGGGCAGGATCACAGCGGAGAGCTGTGTTTCTATGGTGGCTGTTGACAACTCGGGCCAGCTTCGTGCTCTCCCACAAGATAAACTGTCACGTTGCGGGGTCTGCCTTCTCCACTGCAACCTGGCAGGGAGACACATCCCAGTGCTCCTTCACACCTTGATCTAATGTGGGATCAAGCTCCATTTTGTATGCCAGGCCAGTTTTCCTCTTGATTTGCAATTCCCCATCTCCTCCCAAGCCCTGTGTTCATTGCACCTGGCTGGAGTTAAGCAGCCTCCAAACTAACTCTGCCCCAGGGAGGGAAGGGAGAGAAGCCTGCCCTGTGCCTGTGGTTTCATTTTGGGGCACGGAGGCAGCAGATCAGCCTTCGTGCTGATGCTTGGAGCAAGCAGCCCCAGATTACCACTGGGAAAGGTGCTGGTGGCACGCAGTGGAGGGAGTGAACTCCACAGAAAGCCTGGAATTCATGTAATAAGGGCGAGGAAAACCACATGAAAGCATCCTTCCCTACCTGCATGAATCGACAGAGCTCTGCTCTCCCAGCGCTCTTGGGCTGAAGCCTTTCCCCATTGTCTGGGCAGGGAACAGGTCTCAGCACGTGGGCTGAAGTGTCTGATCACTGTGAACTGTGTTCCTACAGGAGATCCCCTTCTGGAGCCCACTTCTGCGACCCCACCTCTGCTCTGCACTGAGCAAACTTTGGGGTGAAGGGCTCCATTCCTGCAAGCACAAAGACCCAGGTGGCACCGGACCTGTGCAGCGAGAAAAAAATCCTATAGAGGATGATTCTCGAGACTTTTGGTAGTATCATCCTCCTGGGTTCTCTCAGGCTCCTGGAGGTTCAAGCAGCAGAAGGATTTTTCCATCCCCATATGTTCCTACAGAAACCAAATCTTTCCAACAGCGGTAATTTCCAATTACACACAGGTTCTGCGGTACGCTCGGATTAGTGTGGCTATTTCAAGCCCTCATCTAGGAGCTGGCATTTTGTCTTCATTCAATTATTCTCCCCACCTGAGGACGGAGGCTCCAATTAGCAGCCGGTCAGCCCAGAGCTCCTGCTCACACCCCGTGATCCGCTGCCCTCGGCCAGCACTGATGTTTGCAGTGTCTGAACAGGGGAACGCAGCATGTGAGAGCTCCAAGCCTTTGCACCACGGAAAGGCAGCAGCTCAGTGAAAGCAGCTTTGTCCGTCTGAGCTTTGTTCCTAAGGAGACAAAATGCCAGCAAATGGAGAAAGGCCACTCAGCAGGAGGAGCTGCAGCCAGACAGACGGACACGGGGCCCAGCCTGCACCGAGCACGAGATGTGGTGGAGCCACCCCTTAGAACCACAGAACCGTTCAGGCTGGAAAGACCTCTAGGTTCCCAAACCCACCCCTCTGTGCCCAGAACCACGTCCCTCAGTGACACATCCCCGTGGTTCGGGGGCACCCCCAGGGATGGGGGACCCCCCCAGCCCCTGATCTCGAAGTGTGGAGTCCCCATGCTGTGTTCTCTTGGGGTCTCTGCACATATCAGGCTGCCCTTATCTCCCCGCTGCAGCTGTCACAACCCCAAATACCTTCAGCTCGCTTTTCTCAGCTCAGCATGGAAGGGTTGCATGTACAGTTGGGTTTATTACCCACATGCAGTTGGCCTGGTGACTTTGTTTAATGAAAACTGTGGCCAGCAGCAGCCCCATTGCGAGTCCTTGCAGGCCCAGCAGCTCTGCGTGCCCTTTATGACAGCAGCTTTGGTCCCTCCTGGCCTTCAGGTACTGCACGCCCTCCAGACATTGCCCTTTGTGTCAACTGATCTGCTGGCTCTGAGACAGGACGTGCAGCAGCACCTCACCCCACACCTCATTGCACCACAACCCCAAATACCTGCGATGCCCAGACCTGATTTATGAGCTCCCCCAGGCAGGAAGGGATGAGCTCCTTGTCGCAGCGGCCACTGCTGCTCCAGCTGAGCAGGAACCTCTGTGAGCTCCAGAGCTCCCGCACTCGCTGCCTGGATCCGCCAGGAACTCGGTCCAAGTGGAAGAACGTGTTTGTGTTCCCACCGTGCAGTTACACTTGCAGAGTTTGTACGGGCGCCCTGCCACATCCACACCATTTGCTTATGGCACGCAGCGTGCGCGAGGCTCCGCGCATTTCATTTTTATTACTCATTTTTCTGAGGATGCCGTTGGCTGCTCCGGAGGATCTGCCACGATGCTCTTACAGACAGTACCTCATTGCCAGCGGTCTGGAGAGGTGTTTGCTGATGCCCTGCTTGCAGCTCACGTCACGCTGGCACCACACACGGCCAGAGCATGGGTGAAGACCTTCAGCTCTTCCAGCAGCAGCCTTAAAAGTCAATCATCTGCTCTTGTCAGAGCCCTGGCGAGTGTAGCCTGACCCCCCCTGCGTGTCCCTGGCACCGCTGGTGCTGTGCTGTGCCCTGAGAGATGACAAAGTGACGAGTGATGACAGTGTGGGCAGAGCAGCAGGAGCACAGCACAGTGCTGGATGGAGCACCCGGGCTGCCAACCTTCTGAGAGACGCCTCTGTGTCACCAGGGGACATGGCAGCAGCTCCTCGTGGCTCCTTCTTGGTCAAAATAATGCTTTCTGAGCAGAACTTCTATTGCTTCAAGTTCAAGGAGACATTGCTGCTCTCCTCTTTACTTTGCTGCAAGGCAAAAGTTCTCCTCCTCTTAATTTTCCTCACACCTGGATCTCATTTTGCTCTGTTAATTTACCTCCCTCAGAGGCTGCAGCCGCAACCCCTCCTCAGTTCCTTTCTTTCCTTCCCGTTTGCACCCTTGAAGCCTCTCCCAGCGCATCACACCCCGCCCTCGGGCTGCCTTCTCTCCTCTGCAAACACATTTATTTGATACCTTTCATCTCGAGCACAAACCTTCAAATAAACGACTGGGTTATTGCTTTGTGCCGGGCTTGCCTCCAGCTCACAGAGCCATTGCTACGCTGCTTCATCCATCCTCAGTGGAGGACCCCCCAGTGCCTCTGTGCCACTTTGGTTTTGAGGAGAGAAATGGTCCGTGATATACCCTGGGGCTGCATTCCCAGCCTTCCCCTCCCATCACTGCTCAGCCCCGATCCCTTCCCTCCCCACTTCGCCCTCCCAGCCCTGGGAATGCTCAGTGCTGCTGTGCTTCACAACGGCCCCTTTTCTCCTCTCCTTTTGAACTTTGGTGCGGGCAGACTGCTGGTCTCACCAACATCCTCTGCTCCGGAGCGTGTGATGGACATCACTGTGTGCTGAAAGCCCTTCCTGCCTTTGTGTCGGGGTGAGCAGGGCAGCTGTGTGCTGGGGACAGGCTCACGGAGCAATGCCACAGCACTGCACTGCAATCCTGCTTTGTGCTTCACAGCAGAACCCTCATTGCAGTTCACTCTGGACTTAGATTCATAGATTCATTAGGTTGGAAAGGACCTACAAGATCATCTAGTCCAACCATCATCATCATGCAAGTCTCTGCCTGGCTCCTACCTCATCCCAAAGCAGTGTTTCTGCCCAGGACACTCTTCTGTCTGTCTCTGCTCACAGCTCCTCACAACTGCTCCAGGCCATCCCTGCACCCTCTGCCCACCCCAGAGCATTGGGCCTGCCCACCAGCTTTCCAAGTCTCCGAACCCAGAGCTGGAGCTTTGCTCCCAAGCCATGATGCTTTATCTGGCAGCAGTTCCCCGAGCACGCTCCACGCAAAGCTCCAAGGTGGGAACTTCTCCAAGCAAGGCTGTAGCAAACACGGTGCAAAGAACTCGTGTCATTTATCTGCTGCCACCTCCCCTGTCTGCACAGCCCTGTGCAGAGCTGCTTCCCGCGGGCTCCAGCCCGGTCCTGCTCTCGTGCTGGTGGTGGCACTGCGAATGCAATGTTTGCTGTGTCTTATCAGGGTTTATTCTCTCTTCTGTTTTCCTTCTTTGGCCACAGCTGTCACTTTGTGAGGGATCTCTTATAAATCTGGTGGCACTCGCTATTCTGCTTCCTGGCCATGCTGGCTTTTAGAGACGTTTTCCTTGGACTAATACCTCCACTGGGCACCTCTAACACAGTACATGGCCCTGGTTGCATAAAGCAGCTCTGCAAATGCCCTCATTTCTTTACTCCAACTCCCTCCTTTTCCTCATATAAAGCTGAACACTGCTGCAGCAGCCGGGTTGGCTCTAAGGTGGCTGCAGGGCTCCAGCACGCAGTGCTGCCGCTGCTCTCCCCAGGCATTACTTTCTGCAGCAGCCACAATGCTCGCTCCTGAAGCAGGAACTGCCTCTCAGGATTTCCTAACCACCCTCATCCAGTGCATAAATCCCACAACGATGCATGAAGCAGCACTGCCAGGGTTGGAGCTTCGTTCTGTGCCCACCTCTCCCCACTAACATCTGCAAGAGCATCAAATGAGAAAGCTCAGCCCCATCTTCTCCTGTAGGGGTGAGATCTCCCCCCACGCACCCACAGCACCACTCCTCACACCTCCACCTTCCCACGTGCCTCCCACCACCCTGTTCCCCATCCCCTCCATCTGCACAGGGCCCAGGATGTGCATGCGTGAGCAGGAGGGGCTACGGGATCAACAAGAGAACCTTACACAAAATGCAAAGAGTTGGAGGCAAAGACCAGCAACGGGAGAGTTGTAATTCAGCTTTCTTTGTTAAAAAACAAACGACAAAAAAAAAAACCAAAAAACAAACCAGGCGACCCAAAACATAAAACAATCCGAACGCGGAACAGGTTCGTTAACCACAGACGTAAAAGAATTAAGAAATACTAGAAAAAAAAAAATACATCGTGGGAGACATGTTGTTTTACAAGGCAGTTTGATGGTGCTCCCGCTGTGCCAGCAGGAACACAGACACTGTAAATAGCATCGACTGTCCAAGGATTAAGACTTAAAAGATATTTACCCCTTAAAATAAATAGAACGTCATCTACAGCAACATTTAAATTAGTAAATTTTTTTTTTTTCTTTTTTTGTAAAGCAACCAAATGCAACAAAAAGGTAAATGGGATGTCGGCGTTCTGGAGGTCGAGATAACTCTTGTCTGCTTAAACGTAACAAAAAATACCAACTCGAGAAGAAAGGACCCTCGGATAAGTCAGCTCATTCTCCAGCAGTGACTCCCACTGCTGCTCTGTGGGTCAGCTTCACCGATGGGAACAGTTGTGGTGTAGATATAAAGTCTCTTTTAGGCCACTTCAAAATTAATTCAGTATTTAAAATATATATATATATATATAATTTTTCCTTTTCTCATTGACGCTCAGCAGCTGGAGGAAGCATCGCCCCTTCTCACCCAAGGAGCTCAAAGGAAATCCTCTGGACATTGGCTCCTTAAGGGATGACCTGACCCAAAGGGACATCACCAACCGCCATGGTGGGGGGAGGGCTGTGCCACACTGGGGGCTACAGATGGACCTCGGGCATTGCATTGCAGCCCCCACCCCATTGTCAATTCCAGTTTGGATTGTGTGAACTGGGAAGAAACTTCCCACGCATGGGCAAAGCCAGCAGCAAAGGAGAACCCCACAGAGGGTCGGGGCTGTCACAGGACCACCTCCCATCCCCTCCACGGACAGGCACGGAACCACAATGCAGAGCCCTGGTGAGGTGCTGCTGTGCGGCTTCAGCAGCTTCTGAAGGCAAAACCTCACTGCGGTCCGGCCGCACTGTGCCCTCCCTTTAGATGTCTTTGGGAACGGGGATGTGCACAAGCTGCTGTCCCACCCAGCCAGCCTGCACATTGCGTAAGGACAGCATGCAGCTGTTTTCTTCCTTTTGGATTGTTACTGAAGCCTTGAGAGCACCGTGGCCATGGCTGAAGGCGCGGGCAGCAGCAGACAGAGGAAACCTCCCTGCAGGGCCGGCAGCACCACGCAGCTCTCCCTGTGGTGCTGGGGGAGGGCTCAGGGAAACGCACAGCACACACAGAACAAAGCTGCCCTGCACCAGCTTCCACCCCAATGGGTCCCCAATGTCTGTGCAAGAGCCAGAGCTGCTTTGAACTCAGCTGTGCACAGAGGGGACCGCTGGAACACAATGGTGTGTTTACCAGAGCGGGTTCACGCTCAGGAAGGGGAACCTGAAGGAAAGCTATGGGCTGTGGCCTCTACTGAATCCCATGGGATGCTGTCCCATAATACCCACAATACCGGGACTCCAAAGACTCAAAACTGAGTCTTGCTTATCACCTCCCTACTCTCTAGTGGAGAAAGCCTCCTCTACAGCCACGCCACCAAGCTTAGGGGAGGGGAACAGAGCGGCCTCTGTGAATCGAGGGAGAAAAGAAATGGGGCTTTGGGAGAGCTGAGATCTGAGCTGGTCAGACACAAAAGTTGTGTGAATTTGTGCTGGTTCCTGGTTCGGTTTCTCCCTATACCTCTATTGCTGCAGAAACGAGGTCACTGCACAATGTCAATACCGGATGCAGCGGGTTAGTAGCACACCAGAAAGAGCTTTAGCAGCAGGCAGAAAGTAACCAACGTTCTTAAAAAGCAAGCGAGCGAGTTAAGGTTTTAATTAACATCGGTTAATAAAAAAATAAATCTCAGTGTGACATCTCCTCTGTAAAACCAGTGTGAAAGGGTCACCAAGAGGATATGGTTTATTGATGGTCTTCATCACTGATGAAACTCATTAAGAGATGTGCCCAAACCAAACAATCTCCACACGTCTGAGAGACTTGGACCCATTTCTGAGCTCTCTTGGATACAAGTTACATCTGATGTGAATTAGTATGAGTTAATTCTGCTGGTTTATATTATTAACACTGAGAGTCCCTAAATTCAACGTGGGTCCTGCAGGAAATTAGGCCTGAGACCACTGCAGCCAAAAACTGCCCAGAGCAAAGGGGAAGGAGAGAGACAGCTTTTTCCCCATGAAACAGGCCCATAAGGAGTGACTTCCCATCAATACCCTGCAAAAAACATCTCAGCCTTCAGCTGGAGGAGGACTTCTCGTAAAGAGGGAAAACTGAATTCAGGATTTATATTCACGACCTTATCTATGCAAACATCCCTCCAAGGGCTCTGAGATGCTCCAATTCATTGCACGTAGGTCCCTGAACAGCCACGCACTGGCCAGAGCTTTGGGTACTTCTGCACTGCAGACATACCCCAACCAGCTGCAGTCCTCCACACGTTAACTCATCTCAAGCAGAGCTCTGCATTGACACACATGAAGCACAGCTGAGCTGGGCATCTCTGTACTGTACTGCCATGGAAGAAGCAGTGTGGCCACAAAGGTTTCAGCACGATGATTGTCTCACCTATTCCTGCCTTAAAGCAAAGATGCGTGCCTGGCAAAGCAATAGCAAGGAGCTGCACGAAGACACGTGTGGGACACAGCTGTGTCAGTGCCACACATGCTGGGACAGAAGCTGCCACCTGCTATATCACAAATGCTTTCTTAAAAGGACAAAGCATGAGCTAGTAGTACCATTGGTGTCCTTAATGCCTCTTCTCCAGAGTGACTCTACGCTAAGAGGAGGATCCAGTAAACAGCAATTGCTCTTGGAGGATGCCAGCTTCCAAACAGCTTAATTTACAAAAGTATGGTAGAGAAAAAAAATAAAAATCAGCAACCATTTCCTAAAGCACAAGCACGAAGAAGATTGTAACAGAGACAAGTGCAGCTTACTGGTGAGGAAAAGATGCGTTTGATTTCCAATGGGATTATCACCTAGAGTGAAGAGGCAGTGTGAGCCACTTGTTCAAGAAGCCTCCAGTCCTGGCTTCTTTGAGCAAAACAGCAGATCAGGATTAAAGCAGGATTAAGGCTCCAGCCATCGGGGTATGTGCCCCTTTCTACACCCCAGACCCAGCTGGTCCTATCTCCCATGCAGAACCCAGGGAACAAACCAGGAGAATCCCACCCATATTTTGCCTTCGTAGTTGGCTTAGGGGCAAATACAGATCACCCTGAAGGCAAGGACGGGGCAAAGGGTGCTCACCCCACGCTGGATGACATCTACATAAAAACAAGGAGTGTTCAGGATAAGGAACCGACCTTCTGCAGTTCCCTGGGCTAACTGGGAAGAACTCCACGCCTGGGCCTGCTCCATCCCAGTGCTATTAACACAGGGCTCAGGGTGGGCATTTTTGTGAAGGGCATCCCAGCAAACTGACTCAGCAGCACGAGACGGCCTGGAGCTGAGAGCTACAGCCACGCAACGGCAGCGGGCCAGATAGCAAAGTCAGACGAGGCCTCCTCACTCCCATTTCTCTGACACTAGTTCTGCTCTGCCTTGTCTCACCTCTATCCATCACCACCAGTGGCACTCCCTGGACAGAATGCAAAGCACCAGGAGCACAGATTTGGGTGTGAGCTTGCACCAGCCCAAGCCCTCAGACAACCCTCGCTTCTCAACCACCTCCTGACCAAGCAAGGCAGGCGGCTCAAGCTCATCGCTCATTTTAGTTTCCAAAACCCTGCAGTAAGCTCACACACAACTGAGGCACAGCCCTCAGAATCACACACACACACACACACACACACACACACAAACAGAGGCTGACTGGGAGCACAAGAAGTCGCCAGCAGGAATTCCTCTTCCTGGCCCACGTTCGTACCGAGAACTTCTCAGGAGGCAGCAGGAAGGCTGGAGGAGGCAAGGCAGAGCAGGTGGCACCCTGTCAGACATGAAGCAGTTCTGACAGGGTGCTCCAGTGCTTAGGTTTTATTGATGAGGGATCAGAAGTGTTTTCTCTCCTTGTGTCGTCTTAAAACAATATTGTGCGTTTCCTCGAGTTGAACGTCTCTGCTTTTCCCGCTTAGGACTCTTGTGGAACCACTTCCATCAGTTTCTGGCATATGGCTGTTGCGTAGACTATGGGGGGGGAAAAAAGCAAAGCATGGGTCAAAGAGATTGCACACAGAGGGCTCAACATATTTACCTTGGTCTCAGTTCACAGTTTGCCTCAGAAGAAGCAGAGCACACCCCTAAGCCAACCCACTGAAGTTCTGAGCAGGATTAGTCCAAATACAGTTTTAAACTTGAAAGCAAACAAACCACGGGCTGCTCTCCACTCCTGCCTAGGACTCAGGCACGTAGCTCCTGCAGATGGATACTGCACTGCCCTGGAACCACTCGACACCAGTTGCTACTTGCATGGTGACACAGCAACTGCGTTTGGATGCCAGAGCTGTAAGCAGCCCAAGCAGAGCCAGGCACAATAGCAGGAAGGGGCACAGGCCAACGTGCTTCCTTCCAATTTGGAAAACCTTGGCCGTACACGCACACCTTCTTTAGACTCCTTTATTTTCCCAGCGTGAGCTATGGTGGCTGGTATCCAAGCACACCTTTCTGCTTCCTTGTGTGTGTGCGTGCTGTGGTCAGGCCAAAAAAAAAATTGCAGCAATTCTACATGCACGCAAGCAAAGTTGAACTCACATTAGTTGGAGGCAACCAAATCATATACAACATATGAATACACGTTTAAAGCTCACGTCTCTAACAGGGCATTTGCAGGATCATCACTACAGTACATTCCTGGATGCTTTCTATCTCATCCTTAAAAGCTGTTGGGGAAATTAATGATTATAGGATTTTACCACTGAGGCAAAGCAAAAATGGCTCTTCCAGGAACTGAGTGTAATACTCAGAATAATAAAACAGTGAGGCTGGGCTTTTCCACACATCTGCTTTTCTGGGTCAGCCTGCTGCACGAGGGCTGGGAGACAGATGGGAGAACCTTAGGACGTGGGCAACACGGACTGACTTCCTCGATGCAGTTGTTCAGACAGAGGTTGTGTGTGCCAAGCACAGCCTTTCCAGCCCTCCAAAATGCAGCTTGGTGTAGAGTCAGCTGCTGGAAAACCTTATCCAAAGATGCCTTAAAAATAAGCCTCATAGGAGAAAGCACCTAGGGGACGCAGGGATTTCTCCTCCCCCTGCTCTGCTGCCACATTTGGACGTCAAAGTGAGCTTTGACTGGAACAGAAATGTTAGCTCTGGCTGAGTGATGAAGTGGGACTAATTCTGATCTGACAGCAGTCAAATTTAGGCCAACTGTGCTCAGACTGCTGAGCTGTTATTACTTTTCTCTCCCAGCACCACTGCAGATGTATTCTCTGCCGGCAAAGCCTTGACCCTGAGCTTTTGCAAGGGCCAGAAGGCAGCAACGTGCTCATTGAGGTATGCTCCACCACAGATATTTGGCCCGAACTTCACAATTATCAAAAGCCAAGGTGCACTTTAGGTGCTTGATAGATAAGGTAATCATCAAGCTAAAACTTGCTGGTGTTAAAAGCACTGATCAGAGCCAAGGCATTGAAGCCCTCACTGCACAAACAAGAGCCAGCGCTGCTAGCTGCAGCATGCTCACCAGAGGCACCAAGGCTGCACCCTTGCTCTGCCCTGGCAATACTTACAGATGCCTTGGAGAATCCACTTGGGCTTGTTTTGCCACCAGACCCCGAACATGTAAAAAGGAATCCCACTGAAGATGATGGCAAAGCCAATCCCACATTCCTTTGGCGTCATCCAGAAGGAAACAGCGATGAGAAACAAGCAAGCCAGGATGAAGAAGATGGGCAGGCAGATGTTCACCTAAACATGGACCAAAGAATGGGTAAGAATTTATACCAGGGGAAGAAGGAAAACCATTCTTGAATGATTCCTTCTAAAAAGCATCTGAACTGACAGCATCAAATGCAGCAGCAGACACAGCACAAGCTATAGCACCGTCTGCTGCTCAGCTACACTGCTCTGAGCAGCCTGCCTGGCTTTTCTTCCTCTGAAAAGATGAATAAAGGCCAAGAAACAAAACAACAAAATCCGAATGAACAATAAATAAAAAAAAGGAAAACTCCACAAAGTGTTACTCCGAGGAGGCACCAATATAGGTCTGTGAGTTTGTTTCTCTTCAGCCCCTGTTGCCTGGCAGAGACCTGAGTGTGCTCTGGGGGATGAGTGAGAAACATGCCCATAAGGAAGGCAGACATGCTTGTGGCTGACACGGCCTTGGCCTCCTCCCAGCCGGGATGCAGTGCTGCCAAGCTGGCCAAGGACAAATAGAACAAAGTTCTCATCTCTGCAGGCATGGGTTTGTCTACTTTATTAAATCATTTTAAGTGAATTCCACGACGGTACAGAGCGTTTCACTGAGAGTCTCAGCCTGGGGAGCATGTTAAGTCACTGAGAGCTTTGAGCTGGGCCACCCCACATCTCTGCCACCCAGAGCATCCTCCATCCCACGTTCAAATGAAAAAGCCCAACACAGGGAGGACCTGGAGGCAGTTCCTGCACTGCCCTTACCTTGATGGGCCTTTCCAGCTCCGGCTTCTTGTAACGCAGCCACATCATGCCAATGATGGCCAGGGCCACACACAGCCAGTTGAAGAAGCTGAAGAAGTTGATGACTGAGAAAATGTCATTGGAGAAGGCATAGAGCAGGGTCATGACACACTGCATCCAGGAGAAAAAAATAAAGCCATCAGCAAAGGGAAAAGTTGGCAAAACCACACAGATCACAGCACTGAATATGGGAGTTGTCTGCCAAGAAGGGAAACAGGTTGATTTTTTATTTTTTTACTTATTTAAGCTACTTTCAATTAGTGCCCGTCACAGAAGTGGAATACAAGATAAGACGAGGACCTATTCCCTCTCACAGCACCAAGCAGAAATGGCTTGCTTGGAGTCCTCCAACCACTCTGTTGGGATCCCATCATCCCCAACCCTTTTCTCAGTACTTAGTTGACACTTCTCATCACAGAGGCTTACCGTAAAGACAAGGGATGGCACGGGAGTGAGAAGCCTTGGGTGAATCATGGAGAGAATTGAAGGTAGGTGTCCTTCTCGAGATCCAACGAAGAACAGCCTGAGGGACACAGAGCAGTTAACACCACAGCAACCTTTAGCCCTGGTCTTTTGCACAGAGATGGCCCCAAAGGATGTATTTACATCCTCCCTTCCTGAGTGAACAGTGAAGTAACTTTCCTATGGTAACCGGAGGGGGATGTGCATCAGACCTGGCATCTCCTCAGCCCATGTCCTGCCCCATCCTTTCTCTGAAGGAATTCTCAGCCTTGAAGTTTCATAAGTTTCTGGTTTTTATTAAAGCCACTTTCTCAAGCAATGCCAATGAGCTCCAAGCCTGTGTTTGTTTATGTTCTAATCAACTTCAACAGAGCTTTGCTTGAGGAACAGAAGACTAAGACCACTGCAGGCTTTCTTTCTTAATTGGATATGGCTTTAAAGCCTTGTTTTTGTTTCTGTCATTCCCCACATGGCCTCCAGACCCTCTGTGTCCACCCACAGCTGCTCGGGGGAGGACAACGGTTCCAAACCCAGAGGCACTGAACACTGCTTGTAAACAAAGCCCACAAAACCCAGCAAGAAACGTACCGGGAAGAGGTGAAGAGAGATCCATTAACGGATCCAAAGCACGATAAGCCCACGAAGACAGGTATGATCCAGGACATGACGCCAAGGTGATAATTCCCAAAGTCCTAAACGGGGTCAACAAGAAAGGCTCATCAAACCCAAATGCCCAAGAGAACTCATGGCTGCTATTTCCCACAAGCCACACTGTGTGCTTGCAGGCTGGAGCAGGGGCTCTGTGCTGACCCAAGGGACAGAGCTGTCACCTGATGGATCAGACCAACCATCCTGGGCCAGGAGATTCCCCCTGAAGCACTGAACAATCCTAGTCACACTCTGCTTTGCAAGGTCATACCACACCACTGATTCATGAAGCAATCAGATTTCTGACCTCCGTGGCATTTTAATTAATGGAGGTATTCTTTTTCTCAATTGTAACAAGGAAGACACAGAGAGAGAACAGCTCAGTTCAGTATTGTCTGAATGACCTTTTCCCATAAATATCCCGTTCCGGTAACTGATGATAAGTCACGGGGCCAGCAGCAGCAACCTGGGCTATTTGTGAACGAAGAGCAGTGCTAACTGACCACCCCCCCTCCTGCCTGTGATTAATCCCCCTGGTATCATGCTGTTCCTCCCTGCTCTGTCACAGTTGCTCTTTATTTCCTGTCAAACAACAGCTTTTTTTTTTTTTTTTTTTTTTTTTTCATATAAGCAGCCATGATCACCGAGGGACAAAGTAGGAGATGTATGCAGAGATTGTAAGCTCAATTTAACCAGCCCTGGAAACCAGATGAGTCACATTAGAAATGCACCTACCACAGCCACGGCTTCGGACGTCAGCATCTGCTCCGTCGACAGCGTCGTGAAGTAAGCCAAGTTTGTCAGCACATAAACCAAAGTGACTACAGGTAGTGAGATGATGATAGCCAGAGGCAGGTTTCTAGGAAGAAAATATAAATTGTAATGCAGCTCTAGGTCGGAAGACAGCTACTGACAGGGAATGCTGAGGGCTCACGCTGCAGCCCTCCTGCACTCAGAGCTGGCAGGAGCCATTCTGCTCCTCCCCGGCTCTCCAGCACACACAGTTCCTCAGTCACACTGCACTCCTCCAGGAGAGCAGAAAATGGGAACAGCCTGGAGCTGACAGAGTGAAGGATGATGGCAGAAGGGGTTTTTCTTACAGAGGGAGACTCCAGCTGTCTGGGCAAGCAGTGATCCACGGTCATCACACCAAGGCAATCCAGTCAAAATAAAACCTCACATCTCTTGGAAGCTAGGAGCATTAGCACAATCATCCTCTTTGGACAAAGGAGATGCATATGTGTTCTGGTGGCTCACTTACGGGGGATGGAAAGATCAGGGGTTGAGTTGGCTGTTTTTAAGCTCTAATTCTGTGCAGCTGGTTGGACTGATGGACCTCAGAAAATGAGTTCAGCCACAGGCAGAGCGGGGCTGCAAAGATGAGGCTGTGCTGGTACAAATCTGCCTTTCCCAGCAGTCCAACCCCATTTGTGAGCAGAAACTGAAAAAGGAAACCCTGCTTGATTCCCCATCTAATTGCTCCAGTGTCACAGGTGGTGAGACTCAAATGCCACGACCACATCCAGAAGTCAAGAAAATCACGCCAAACTGCAAAAACTTTCTCTAACTGTGTTTGTCAAGAAAAGAGCACGTCACTCTCAGCTCCCAGCAGGCACTAATCCCCACTGTGCCCAGCCAGCAGCGGGCTCTCACACAGCTGACCCCAAAGCCTATGCTGATGGGAGGACTGCATCTTCCCCTACAGGCAGGATCAATCTCTCAGCGACGCTCTGCTTTGGTGCAGCCCATCCTCATCTCTCCAGCTCCCCTGGCAGTGCCCTGAGCAGCACGAGCAGTGCAGAAAGCAGCCTGCTGCTCCACGGAACAGGAAGAGCGCATGACAAATGCATGCCTGCACATTGTTGTGGGAGTTTACACAATAAAGCAATAAAGCTGTAAGTGCCTCTTCCTCGCCTATAATTCAGAGAGGTGCCATGCCAAGGAAATGGGACTCTCCAACAGCGCGGATAATATCAGCAGCACAGGAATCCTGTGTGAGCTCAGGCAGTGATTATTATTCCCCTTCTCTCAATCCAAGGCAGAGCAATGCCATTAGCCTATTTCCCTAGAAAGAGACTTTGGCTTCTGGGCTGATGAACAACCCAGAACACACACAGGACAGCCACAAAGAAGTTTCCCTCCCAAGGAATTCAGCCCAGGACCCTCACCCACCTGTAGGGATTTATCATCTCCTCCGTAACAAAATTCAAGTAATTCCTGTAACGTGAAAAGAACAGCGATGAACTCTGGTTAATCCACACAGTAAATAAAGCCCCTCACCCTGCCTGTCTGCACGGGGGTTTGGGGTGGGACAGAAAGCAAAACTTGCAATAAAACTGACAATGGGCAATGCCTATTTCCAAACCTGCACAAGAGCAAGCCCTGGGTGGTGTATTTTTCTTCGAGAGGAGAGCTGGCTGCAGGGTCACCCTCTGGGCAGCGTGATGGCTGCAACTGCTTGGTTTTCACTGCAATATGAGCAGGCTCCTTGAGCTGCTGAGTGCTCAAAGGGGAGGACAGTGACGTCCTCCAGGAGTTCGGTGCTGTCAGGGATGGATGCAGGGGTCTCCCTGCTTTGCCATAGCTAAGCTCATCTGTCAGCACATAGCGAGTCTGTGCTACAGGAATCCACCCTCCTGATCTCTTCTCAGGTGATAACTCAATCCATCATCTGCTGCCTCTGTGCTGAAAACTGCATGTGAAGAACTGCTATCAACATTACTAGGGAAACACAGAGCATCTATCTGCCTCACCACCCTGGTAACAAGAAAGAGCTGGAAGGATCATACTCCTCCTGCAAACACAGCCTGGGCACAAATGGAACAAACTGTAGTATTTAACACTAAGAAAAGGGAGAGGGCTGCATCTTACCATCCTCCATAGGCAAAAAGACCGCTGTACAAGGCCAGCACGATGTTCCCCACACCCACTTTAGTGTTTTCAAAGGAGTGCTCAGGAGTCAAGCTCGTCACATCACCTGCAAAGAACAAGAAGAAAGGATCAATGGAAGAACTTGATGACCACACTGGTGCACCCTGGGGCTGTGCTGGAGAGCACCTGCACCGATTCAGATTGCGCTGACTCCTCCAGTTTTACACTGCTTGATTCAGTTGGGGTAATGCACCAAACAATCAGGCCCAGATCTGCCATGTCCAGCAACAGGCCATTAGAGAGCAGTCAGACTTTCTCACACAACGACGTGCTATCACCAAGGTAATCTCCCACATATCTCCCTGGGAAGAAAACACTTTGGGGGCCTTCCTGCTGGAAGATGCTAAGCAAACAGATATTGTCGCTTTGTTCTCTCAACTGAAAGCTGCTTTCGTTCGATAAAAACCCCAGGATTTCCTCCAGTTCCACCTGATAAAGCAGAGGGTTACAGCCATCGCTTTGATTGGGGGAAGTCAGCTTTTTTAGGGCTTGAATATCAGAAGTCAGCTCCTCTAGGGCTCGAGGACCCAAAGTTCCTGTTATGGAGCTGCTTTTGAAATAAGAAGCCATTCAGAGAGGACTCAATTGTATATTTGGTCAGAACTCCCCCAGAGCAGCTAAGGGTTTATTTATTTTGCTGTTTTGTTCCCGGCCTTTTGATGTGGAGCCTCCGTGCTTGCCCGGCCTGGCGAAGTCATGCTCCCTTTGGCTCAGCCAGCGCTGCCCTCGGTGAGGAAGGAAGGGGAGCGAGCAGGGCTCAGCACCATGCCTGCATCCAGGCTGCAGCCACAGAGCCCCGGCTGCACACAGGGAGCCCCTGTCAGCCCATGTGATTCCTCTTAGGGCACAGTTCTTTGCTAATCATCCGAGGGACCGCATCACATGGCAGTCAGCAGCGCCTGGAGCTTAACCCTTCTGCTCTGAGCACAGGGTACCCGGCCGTGCAAGTGGCAAGAGAACAGAGGTATGAACAGCACAGGTGTTTTTTTTTTGCTCTGACAGCACTTTCTTCCCACCTCACACCGTGATGTTTCATCCTCCCGTGCCACCAAGAGCTCTGTTTGTGGAAGCAGAGTATCCAGCGTGCCTCCAAGGACCTTTAAACACACTGCACTGTGTTCCCAGCAGTGGCTCTGGTCTGCTGGGGGTGCTCCTCTCTGTGGGGTTTTGCTAGGCACTGCTCCAAACCCATGCAAAGCTGTGACACAGAGCTACCCTGCATGCATGGGAGCATTACATATCTTGCTCCATCTCCATCCTTTCCATCCCAAGCATCACCCCTCTTCACCCTATTTCCCCCTGCTGCTGAGTCCTACGCAGGGCTCAGAACCCTCTTCTGCTGCACGCCTGTGGTTGGGAGCAGCATTACAAAAACAAGTACAAAACCAGGGAGGAATTGAGGGAAACAGATCAGGCAGGGATGTGACCAACAAGCTAATGGAGGCTACAAACCAGAGCCCAGCTGCTCGTGCCTGAATGAAACAAGGAACTGAAACAGGAGGGCTGCGTGGAAATGCAGACTGATGCAACGCTGCAAAGTTTAACCTTAACTCCTGACTTACGGGTTCAGTCACATCATCTTAATTTAGCATGAATGCCCTGGGCTGGCTCTGCACACTGGAGCTGAGCGGGAAGTGGGTGTGCACGGTGTCACATTCTGCTCCATCCATCCCACAGCCTCAGCTCTCCTCCGTTTATTCTCAGCACCTCCTGAATAATTACCAGTCTAGTTCTTTCCAGGTCTTTTGTTATGGGAATAAGCTACGCTTTTCATTAACAGGGATTTTAATTAGTTACAGGAATCATGTGCTGATGGTGTAGGAGAGCTCTCTGGGCATTTCAAACAGCCCTTGGGATGTCTCCTCTCAAAGCCCTGCCCATGCTGCTGGCCCAGCTCACACATTCTCTCTTCTGTCACACCTGCAGGTTTCACTCAGTGTCTCCCCATCCTCCCCAGTGCCACCAGGGAAGGGCTGAGCTGGCACAGCTGCCCAGGATGGGAGAAGAGCATGGCTGAGTGCAGCACCACAGAGCAGCAGCTGCTCTGCAGATCACATCTCAGCTGAGAGCTGTCCTTTCAAAGCTCCATCCAGATAGCAACAGACTCGTGCCTCGTGGCAATGTGATCACACAGCCAGCACCACATCTTGGGGCAAAACAAAGCAACCACAGACTGCCAGCAAGGGATGCCAGCTGTCTCCCTCTGTGAGCTTTAAAATCCACGTTCTTACGTCCACCCTCAGGTGAGTGCTCTTGGCCATGGCTGGAGGCTGGGGATACTGGGCTGGCTGCTGCAGGTTGGTCCTTCTTACCTCCTTCCTCTAACACAAACACTTATCCTGCAGTTCAAAACAGAGGGATGAACTCGTGCTCCAGACAGACACCACGTCCTGCTCTTTGCAGCCTGAATGCACGCAACTCAAGCCTCCAGGCAGACCTGGGATCAAATCAACAGGTACAAATTTGCAGGTGAGATTGCCAAGCACAGCATCGGCTGTTCCCACAGAGCAAGGGCTTTGTGAGCAAACCCATCCCAGCCCGTGACAGGCTGCAGGCAGGGGTGTGCCCTGCTCATCCCTCTGCCTCCTGCATCCATTCTGCCCCACCAACAGCCGCTGGGAGCAGGCAGTGCCCTGCCCGTGCCTGGCACCCCAGTGTGCTGAAACCTGGTTTGAACTGGCTGTTCAACCGCACTCTGCTCTACAATTAACCAAATTAAGGTAACAAGCTCTGACAGAAACCCCATTTGCTGATCTTGCCAGCTGCCAAGACTCTGGTAATTGCACCAGTGAGCCATGGGTCACCTGGGGCCTTTCAGCAGGAGGGCCCTATTTCAGTCCACGCGCTGCGTGTTCAGACCCCTTCTCTTAGAAGGTTCATTTGCACCCCGGTCGTGTCCGCTCCGGTTTTAACAGCACAGCAATCTTCAATTGCAGAAAGCAGTTAAGTGTAATTATTTTTAACTTGCCCAAACAGTGAGGAGAGGGAACACAGCCATCTAGAGAGCTCAGCGAGGAAAATGGGGGGGGGGGGGGGGGGGGGAGGGTATGAGCCTGTCTGGCTTGTGGGAAGAACTGAGCCAAAGAGGCACATGCTGTATATGCAGAAAACATATCCTCTTGAGACATTTCCTTGAGCAAAGCGAGCGAGAGTGCAACTGACAGACAAAAAAAAAGGCAGCAAGGAGCACACGAGGGCCAGGAGCATCCCTGCAGCTGCACCCAGCTCCCAGCACGTGCCCACTCGTGCTTCCCTTACAGCATCACCGACCTTCACACTGCTGCTCTCTCTGTGCACAGCAATCCACAGCAGCTATTAAACTCGGGTCCCATGGCAGCCGAGCTCATGGGTGTCTGCTTACAGCCTGAAAGACACCACTGGAAATCCAGCACCAGCACAGCACCCAAGGAGCAGCCAGAGCTCCCGCGTTACGCTCCCGATTCTCATTGCTGGCTGCGGGCAAGTTATGACACTTCTGATTCCAATTGCTTCCTTCTGTTTTATGGAAAACACCTCTCCTCCCAGAGCACGGAAGCTTTCTAAATGCCATTCACAAAGAGCTGTTATTTCTCCTTTGGGTCTGTGCTGCCAAATCCATGCCCCCACAGCACGCTATGAGGTCTGTCGAGGCATTCAGGGCCTGCAAAGGAGTTCTAGCTGTTAGCTGGAGCTGTGCTCATAGGCCAACCCACCACAAGTGTTCCTAAACTCTGCTATCACACCCTGATCTGCACGGGAACTTGCCTACATCCATTTGCTTCAAACAAAATCTCCCTGAGAAGTTACTGGAAGAACTAGAGCTCATGCTGCACAGCTCCTCTCTGCAACGCTCCATCCCAGCTCAGGGCCAGATGAGACTGTTACCTTTTCTACCTCCTCTCCATCCTGCTGATATCATCAGAAATGCTTCCACCCTCCCCCCCGCCCTGTGCAAACACCTCCTGATATTCCCAACCTCCACGTCTGCCAGAGTAACATCTGCTGATGAAAAATAAATAAGCAGACCGAAAAGCAGCATCGTGAGCCCCAGTGCTCTCTGCAAGCAGCCAGGTGTGGGCACAGAGCACGCCGTGCCTTGTCCAGGAGCCAGAAAGCAAAGGCAGTGCAGAGAGCCTGGACAAATAGGGTCAACTTTGATCCTCAGTACAGTAGGAAAGGTATTTCCTAAGTGCCTTCTGTCACCCCCCCATCAGGGCAGACAAACAGCAAAGTGCTAACCCTAAACAAACCGCCCAGGGGGTTTCCAGCCACCTCCCATGAGCTTGGCTTTATTTTGCTTATCTGCACAAGGGGTTCAGACCCCATCCGTAGAAACTTGTGATTGGGAAAGACAGAAAAATGAGCCACCTGAACATGGAGAAGGCAAAGAAAGGCTACCTGGAGCAAACCAACTTCAGAAGACAGCCAAGAACACTTAGGGCAGACACCTTACCTGCCTGTCACCCAGAGCTCTAGCATCAGACACCCAGGCCATCAATTACAAAGTCATTAACTGTGGGAAAGGATAGATGTAAAACACAACACAGACAGAGCTGCTGACTGCATCTGTATGTGCCAGCCATGAATGACTGCTTCTGCTGCAACCAAAGAGATCCAGACAAGAGATGCAGAGAAGCAAACACCAAATGCCAAAGTCTTAGCTGCCCTCTAGTTAAATCCATCTGCATTGCTGGGATAGCTGCACTTGGAAAACTGAGAAACCAACTCAGCCTCTCGTGGCTGCTGCCTCACCACCCACCCAGCTCCCACCAGCAGAGCAGGGTCCCCTGCAGAAGCCTGGGTGCATCCCAAAACACTAACCTCAAGCTCACATCTGGCACGCCAAAAATCATCAACACGTAGCACGTTCCATCCGCAACTCCTCGCCTAAAATAAAGCAGCTTTTCAGATGCCAAAGCACATCTCCACCCTGAGGAGCTATGAACCTCCACAGAAGATGTCAAACAACAGCACATATCCTTGTTACTAAATGCCAGGCTTCCAACGTGTGCAAATAGAGCCACTCACAGCCATTGTAATGAGCAGCACAGATCACTGACTGCTTCTGCATTGCTGTTATTAAACACATTTTACTCATTTTTGGACAGACAACTTCACTCTTGTAAAACACAAATGCCCCAGCAAGCCCAACTCAATCCTTGAATCTGTCATGGCCAAGAATTCCTGGGGCGGAGTGGGCATGAAGAAGTTGGCTGAGCAAAAACAAAGCACCAAAGCAGAACAGACAGGCAGTGTAACACTGGCCTCAGCATCTGCATTCACCTTCGGCTGTGGATGAAATCAAAGATCAGAGAGCGAGAGGCCCATGAAACATAATTGTGTTGTAACAACCCTGCAGCTAACATTAAGATGCCTGATTAATCCCCGCCATGTGCCTGATGTGATTTAGAGGTGCAGAATGCTGGCAGCTCTCCCAGCTCGTGCTCTCCTTCAGTGCAGTCTTCCACTCCCCATTAACAAGAGGATGAGTGAGGGGAGGCACAACAGCTTTCCTCCAATGCTTAGTAAAACATTTCTTTCTGAATAATGGAATATGAATTTCTCTGAGTGCCAACGTAACAAGAAACAGCACAGGCAGCTGCAGGGCACGCTTCTTGCGATCTTTTGTAGAGGAACCTCAGCCCCAACTTGCACAGACACAATTAAAAGCTGGAGGAATGTTTACTCTCCATAGGCTTTGTCTCTTCTCCATCAAAGAGGATCAAGAGTGCGAGTTAGTCACGACAGAACTGAGTGAACACCCATCTGGCTTGGCTTTGTCCTCCAAGCTCATCTCAAACGCCCACAGCTCCACCAGCAGAAGGTTTCCATATCCCAGGCTGGGTCCTAGAGGACAGGGATTTGAGAAATGAATACCCAGATAGGAGAATTTTGAGAAATGAGATACCCAAATGGGCACACACACTGCCCCAGAATACTGCCTTGCACCTGGAGCACTTAGATGGCATTCTTATTTAACTTCATAGACACGCTGAATGCTTTCATGACAAAAAAGGTCTGGGTCTTAACCTCTGCACTTTCAGAAGCCCTCTCACATCGAGTTTAAAACTTGCCACCTCTCAATATCCCTCTGCAAAGGCAAGCAGGGTTGGTGTGGGGAGTGCCAGCGCTGGCTGACACAAACAAGATTCCCTGCCTAGCCGAAAATCCTGCATAGGAAATGTCCGGAGCTGGACGTGCCCACTTTGTCCTCAGCTCACCCTGCGCTGGTTCAGCAGACAGCTCTGCTGCCTTCCAACAAGCGCAGCAAAGGGAACCAGGCAGCGTAATGCTGACTGCTGCCACCACAGCAGGCGCTTGAGACAACGCAGACGAGAGATTTAAGATCAGCATCAGGCACCAAGAGGGAAAAGGGATGATAAAAACCCTCGGACATCTGAATATCCCTTCTGAGATGTGATTCTAGACTTGTCTGACATTGAGAACTCTGCTGTGTTTCCTCATGTGTAAGAAGCAGGAGTGCTAATCTCTAAGGATGCACACTTCTTGGTTGCTTTGCTCCTTTCAGCCGAGTCCTGCTGTCTGCTCACCCCACAAGCATGGTCTGAAAGCAACAGAGATGTCTGGACAGAAGACAACCTGAGAGCTGATAAAAAAAAAAAGATCCAGTTCTTAATAAGAGCAGAGAGAAAGAATGCTGATCTTGCATATGCAAGAAATTATTTCTACTGCTTGTAAGTAGGACAGGCTGCAGGGTGGTGCAGCTGTGGGAACAGACAGAAGGTTTTACACACTAACCCACTGAGGTCGGGACACTGAACCTACAAAGCATCACAACTTCAGTCCTACAGAGGCCTTTAAAAGCGCAACTTCTGTGTTGGTGCAGTAAGAGCATCTCGAGGGGATGGGTGTACGGAGGCAACTGTCACGCAGCTGAAAGGCTGAGTTAAGTAGGAAAACTGATTCCTGCCTTCCGTTTGAAGTTGAATGAAAGAAGATAGAAAACAGCTGCGTGCAGAAAGATCACAAGGAAACCCTGTGTTCCGCGTGGTACTATTGCCACACACTTATTTGTCTTGAGACGTTACTGCTTTTTGGAGTACAAACATGTTCAATGGAAGGATAACAAGAAAAACCCGAAGGCTGAAGGTGGAAGGTCAGTACGGAGGAGGACACGCTTCTCTGAAGTCTCAGAAGTTTCCACATTTGAGCAAGAAACCGCGGGATTGCTCCTCTTCTGTTTATGGATACTGCAAACACAAACCAGCAATGGGAAAGTAACCACTGGGCTCACCAGCAGCGCTCCGACACCACCCCGTGTCATGGGAACACACGGCCCCACCATCACTGAGATTTCAGCACCAGACAGAACAGCACAGAATCGTTTGGGCTCAGTGTGTACTTCAGCCAACAACAGACACTGTGTGGGACAGAGCTTGCCACGCCAGGAGCCATCTCTGTGCAAGGAGCATTAAGGCTGGGATAAAAGAACAACAGGAGCGGGATGCTGGCTACAGGACTTGGATCACCCACCCACTCAGGAGGTTAAACAGCCTTTTAGAGAAAAGTTATCCATTCCCAAGTGTCAGCAGTTTGAAAGAACGGCCCTCTAGTATTTCTCCTGGAGAAGATCCAGCAGCTCTGTATTGTAGTAGCAGCACACAGCATAACCTCAGCGAGCAGACACGAGGGCTTCAAGGCACCAGCGTGTCTCCCTGCTTCCAGGCAGGTCTGCCTCACTTAAAACGCTCCCGAGAGAACGTTTTCCTCGAGTCCAATCTAAAATTCCCCTTGACTCACAGATGGCATTCATTTCTTCTCGTCCTAATGAAGACAGAAAACAGCGCAGTGCTTTCCCATTTTCAGCATGCTTGAGGTGATGATAGGAAGGAAAAAAGCCTCTCGATGTATCCTTGCTACAGAACAGGGTTGAGTCATCTGGCACAATCTCAAAATCATAGATCTGATACACTTTCATTTACACAAGCATTGTATGCACACAGGAGAAAGAGGTCTTTGCCTTCAGATGCTATAAACTAACTACTGCTTCTCATCGTGTTACTTCCCTCTCTGTCTCAAGCAGCCAGGTGGTTTAGCATGAACCTAAACATGGCCTGAAACAGCTCAGTATCTTTCAAGACCTTACCAAAAACTCGCAGCTGTGACAGGTTTCACTCGACTTCCACCCAAAAGATGCACACAGAGGGAAACAGCTCCAGACATAGTGCAGCTTCAGCTGAGAGCAGCCTTTCTGAGACAGCACAGAAGGTGCAAGCATCGTGCTCTGCCCTGCCCGTGGTCCTGTCTGGCTGTGCACCGCTCCAGGTCAGCTAAGGGTACAAGAAAGCAGCATCCAGGACATCTCTGCTGGAGAGAACTGCACAAAAGGCTCATTCATAGGGCAGCCAGGAGACTGCATAGTGTAATGCAAGGAGAGGAGAAAAACTGAAGATGACAACTTCTCAGGAGATAAAGAGCTGCTGGGACAGATGGCTACAGGACGCAGGTTGTTATACACAAGACCAAGATCTCTTACTGTTTACAGATGAGAGCCCATGGAATCAACATGTATTTAACCCACACAGCCAGGGCAGGGAGGGGCTCACCCTCAACAGAAGGAGCAAAGACACGGGGAGGGAAGGGGATTCTGAGCACACAGATTATTATCTGCAAACAAACCAACAAAATTGTAAAGACTTTTACTTGTAAAACATTAAAGCACTAACAAAGGCTTATTTTCACTCCTAAGAAAGAAAAAAAGTTCTGCAGAGCAGGGGAGATGCAAAGAGGAGGGAGGTATACTCTGCGATAAGCCCCAAACAATGTTCCTGTTGAGTGTGGGCACCGAGCTGGAAGAAAATAAAACCTCTGATAAAGCAAGAAATTCTGCAAAGACAGCACTGGCTCCCATAGCTGAGACAGGAATTAAAATACCAACATGCACGTGCATATCCTCCTCGCACAGAGGGGAGGGGCTTCGTCAGATCCACTTCCATCCACTCGGACCAAGCAGGGCTGTGCTGGTCACTGAGAAAACTTGTGTGCAAAAGGAAAAAGCAGCCAGTAAAGCACATCTGTGCAAACGAGCTGATGAAGGAGGGGTTCAGAACAAGATATTTCACTGGGTTGGAGGGGATTTTACACGCGTGTGAGGCAAACAAGCAAAAAAAAAAAAAAAAAGAAAGAAGAAGCCAAAAAGATGTGGTTAACTTCCCACTTTTATCTGCTTGGCTTTTTGCTTGTTAGCTGGCAGACAGGCTGGAGCACCACCTTCAAAAGGAGACGTACGCACCCTTTGCGATCTGAACGAAGCCAAGAATGATGATCAAAGCCAGCGCCAGCAGCTTCGCCGCAGCAAAGGCATCCTGAACACGAGTAGCAGCTTTCACACTGTAGCAGTTCACTGCCGTGAGGAGCACTGAAAGAGACAAACAGGAGAGAGACATCAGTTTTCAGCAAAGCTCTGACAATAACTCAGAACAGAGCAGCGTTGGCTTTTTGCTGAAGCCCAAACGAACTCAAGGAGCTCCTTCAGATGAGGCACACTCCACCGAGCTCATAACTGCAGCTGTGTGTGTTGGTTTGGGGGGTTCTCAGGATGCTGCCACCTTCCTCAATGACACACCACGCTTTGGGTCACCGATGTCAAGTTATGAGCTGTGTCATCCAGGACCTGAAACAGCAGCTCTTCAGGAGCAGTGCTGCCCTCCATACTCCTCCATTCTGTGCTCTTTGGGATGAGGAATTGCCATTCTGCATCAGAAAGTACATTTCTGAGGGCATATAAATAAAAGCGTCGACCGCGGCCAACGGCATCAAAGCGCTCCACTGCGATCCCAGTGGAGACCATTGATGTTGTAGCTGTGCGGAAACATCACAGAGGTGCCTGGAGGACTTCCAGAATTGTTTCCAGTTCAACAATAGCACCTAAGAGGCTATCAGGGCCACTTTGTGCTGTGCAAACAGCACAAAGAAGGCAGTCTTGACACGTCCAGCGAGCTATGAAACAAACAAAGCCCGGAGCTCAGCGGGGCGAATGGGAAGAGAACCCCAACCTGATGATCCTCTCCTCCTGTGCTCGACCCACATGCCTTCTGGTGCCAGGAAGGTGGCACAGACTGTCACAGAGATGGGTCAGTGTCACACAGGGAATGCTGCTGCCCCACGTGTTGGATGTCTCCCCTCGCTCCCTGCACACAGTGCCCAGGGCAGCACCCGCAGCCAGCCAGCAGCACGGGGAGGAGCGGATGGACGTCAGCCTGCCTTCTTTAGCCACAGGCTTCTCCCTGCAGGCTCTGAGCCTTTCCCACTCAGGTTGCAGCTTGTATTTTTACCCGCCAGGAGCCAGGCAAGCTTTTCTAAAGCCGGTACAGGACGTGTTCGAATACAGCCCTGGCACTGCGTTCCTTCGTGCCCCTGTCACACGTTGCCCTTTTGCTCTGGCCTCTGCCCTTGTTGCAGTGCTCATCCTCACCCCTCACAGCACGTTTTCACAGCACTCCAGAGCCAAAGAGCTGCTTTCCCAAAGCACTCAGGCTAAGGTCACAGGCTATGCTCACGCTTGAAAGCCCAGAGCATTCGATGGAGGTATTTCAGCCTTCATCAGAAGAGATGTGAGGGGGCCCAATCAGCACAGCCATCAGCTCACAGCTCTGCCTCCAGTACAGGGGCCAGAAGGGCTGAGCTGCCTGCGTGCTTCAGACAGAGGGGAGGAAGGCTGATGTGATGGAAGGGAGAAATACAAAAGCTGGACGGCTCCATCACTGCCCAGTGAGAGCACACCATGCCCCCAGATCCCCAGCACACACAGCATCCAGAGGAAGCCACACCCCTACCCTGAAGCCCAACTGGAGGGACACACACACTCGAAGGATGTGGGCAGCAGCCCAACCTGAGGCAGCGGGATGGGAGCAGCAGTGCCCTCACCCTCTGGCTCGTAGCATACAGGATCATTTTCTTGCTCGTCAGCTCACTGTTGCAGCCTCACACCCAGCTTCCAGGGAGGACACGAGGGGAATTTGCACACCGAACTGCAAACTGAGAGGTGAAACGATGGGAGGAGGAACGAGCAGTGACATTTAAAAGGGTCTCACAGGCTTACAGCCACCCTCCATCCTAACCCTGCCTATGAGACAGCGACCACACTGGTAAGAGCTCAGGGAACCGCAGGGAGCCCGCAGCAGGGCTGGGAATAGCTTTGCTGGAAGTGATGAACGTGCTCACATGCACCCAGGGCTGTCCTGCAGAGCCCAGTCCCCAGGGAGTCTGGTTTCTGGGTCTGACAGTAAGGATCAGGCTCACAGTTCCTGCTCGATGAGTGTCTCAGAGTGACAGGACTTCCTGGTGACTCAGAGCACACGTAGGCAAGAAGGAAAGCAAGTTGCATCATTCATTCACATGGGTCTAAGAGGGTACAGCACGGCACCATGGTGACACGCATCAGGATAAGCGGATTTAAGAGCCCGCATGCTGCTCAGCTATGGGCTGCAGGAAAAGCTGGTAGGGGAACCTTGGGCAGGGATGAACAGAGCACACTGCACTGCCCAGAACACTGCAGCTGCTTTCAGGACCGTTGGCTGTTACTCTCTTTCTTGCAAAGCTCTACAATCTACTGCCATCCAAGCACAAGGGAGCATAAAGTGTGGAAAACCAGAGAGCTGGAAATCTTCACAAAGAAAAGCAAAGGACCCAACGCAAACTAAAAGAATAACGACTTTCAGACGCACTCCTTTTAGATTTATGTATTTCAGCCCACTTGGCACTTGGAGGAGCCCGGGTGCTTGGAGCCCGGGGCTTCAGTGACACAACAGCTGTGTTCTGGCTGCCCTGCACATGGCAGAAAGCAAACAGTGAGGAAAGCAGCACTCAAGCCAGGCACATTTCCCTCCCAAATATAACCCAGTACCACACAGTGCCTTCACCACGTGCTGCTCAGGAGAGATGGGCCACACAGCAAAGACACTGCAGCCCCAGCCTGATGGGTCCGGCAGCAGCGAGCAGCAGAGACCGGGGCACATCTGCCTCCAACATCTACAGAAAGGGGCACCATCCAGACAAACAGGGAGGAAAAAGTACTAAAACAGACAGCAAGGTCAACTTACTGCACCGATACACAAGGAGGAGGCAGAGAAATACCACCAGGCACATATAATTCATCTGCTGAAAACACCTCTGGTGAATCCTAAGGGGGAGGATGAGCAGGGAACTGCGGATCCGGGACTCACTTCGACCAGCGATTATGCTAAAAATAAACCTCCCCTTGTTTACAGAGGGATATTTAAAGCATGAGCTAACACATCTAAAAGCACACTTTTCCCGTTAGCGAAGACGGCCCTTGGAGGTGCACCATTGACATTCTCTTCCCCATTTAGGCATTCTGTTGCTTTGACAATAGCGTGGAGGCCGAACCAGGATCGTTTTTCACGCTCTGGTTGTGTACGAAGCCTGCCGGTTGGGCTGTACATAAAAGGCAAAAGCTTCCACACAGTTCAGAAGAGAAAAGCAACAGAAGCTCCTGCATTTAGCCCTCAAGAACACGCCTTTGTGAAAACAAGAAAACACTTGGAGCTGGAGAATGAACACGGCTGAGATGATCTTCCACGGCAGTCGTGGCTCAGAGCCCTTCAAGCCACAGTCTCCCCCCTTTACACTGATAGGAACCAAGGATAAACTGACTAACACAACGTAGGACCCAGAATAACATCCACTCCCCTTCACATTTTATGGGAATATTCTTCTAATCCTCCTTCCCTTGGGCTTCCCCATCTCAAGTTCCACAGTCCCTCCCGAACATGTTTTCTGGATAACAACGGGAATGAATTCCTACAAAGCAGATGCAGAAAGGGATAGTGACAAGCCCCGCAAAGGCCATGATGAACATGCCGTAGTAACAGCATCATCTATGTTTAGAAAGGCAAAGGCAGGAGGTTAGGAAAGCTCCCCTGTGGGCATGTGGATCTGCCCAAAGCAAACAGCGTATGAATGGAGCTCTAATACAGGTAAATCAGGGCTCGGTATTTATGATGCAATGGTCTTGGCAATTATCCTTGAGAAAAGGGCAGGGCTTTCACGGGTAATGGAATGTGGCCAGGGATAGGAAATGGAGAAAAGACAGCGCTCAGGGCGGCTCCATTTGAACACACGCAGCAGATGGGGAGCTCTGTGCAACCACCCTCCTCCACAGGGCATAAAAGGATCCCATTCCTGCAGCCCACATCACTTGCTTGGCAGGGAGGCAGTTTGCTCAGCACCTACCCGAGCTCTTTAGCAGGTTTTCAGGTGAAACACTGCTGCCCACACTCCACGTGTGAGGTTACGTGCTGCTTTGGGAGCGCTGCACAATGTCCCCGTTGTCCTTTGTTTCGCTCCCTATCAGTTTCCCTGGTCTTGCTCTGCAGTGCCTCCTGTATAAATCTGTGTACACCTCTATAACGAGGATGATTGTGCATAAGCAGCTTGCTTTAACACACAAACTCAACTTACTGCAGGTTACCCATGGATTCCTGTTCATGATTCTGCAAGAGCAGGAGGAAAACACTCAGCAGGGGATTTGTGGAATACACTGCAAAAAAGAAAGAGGAGGAAGGATGGGATATGCTCCACCTCAGCTTCCTCACCAGGAAAACAGAGACTGTAGCACACAGGATGAATCACGCAGTCACTCCTGTTCATATCTTATGCATTTCCCAAGTGTTCCTACAGCCATTTGCCATCTGCCATTTACCATCTTACAGCACATGCTGGTTTTCTCCTTGTGATCACTTGCAGCACAGATCCCAGCTCCATCCTGCCGCATCATCCTACGGCAAAAGCTGCTCCTCTCCTGCTCTTCACAAAATACAGGCAGCACACGAGCACGGTTCTGTCCTCCAGCAGGCAGAGTGCATCCAGGCTTCAAGCAGAGACAAGCTAAGCACGTGGCCAGCAAGAAACAAAGCTCAGGGATGACACCAGGACGTGGCACAGACACAGAGTAATCCACGAGCTTGAAAAAGGAACACACTGCCTGCTGAGAACGGCAGCCTGAGCCCACAGGAGGTTAGACATATCAAAAATAAGGAGTTCCTCAACAGAGCACAAAGGACGCTGCACTGACTGCAGTGGTTTTAAACACAGGGAAATCAACACCTTAACTATTCACTGAGGCAAAAAGAACCCCTCACCTTATATTCCAGCAGCTGTGAAGACACAGAGCCTCCCAGCAGCCAAAGGTATCTATTTCCAGTAGCACAAGCTAACAGGAGACATACATACAAGGACATACACAGAAAATGATAAGGGAAACCTCAGCTTGATAGATATTGAGTGAAGCCCGGTGCCCTGCATAGTAGCCAACAGAAGAGACAGAAAGAAAACCTCCGCAGATATTTCTCCAAGGACAAGTCTCCAGGAGAAACCTAACAGCCACTGCAATGAGTGCACGGTAGGGAAAGGCTCAGTTCACATGAGGCTATTGGAAAGGAGAGGTTGGCACCAGAGAAGATGTCTCTATTAAAATTAACCTGCAACACTGCAAGTTTCCAGCTTCTTTTATGTTTTCCTTCCCAAAGCAGCAACGCTGGGGTGAGGTGTGAGTGCATCAGCAAACAACAGGAGAGAGCAGAAGGCAAAGGCTGCTGCTCCCACTGGAAATTTAAAGTGCTTGTGTGATATCACAGCCATACTTCCAAATGTTCAGAATTCTGCAAGGTAAAAGTTAGCAAGCACTTACTTGCTGTAATGTCTTCCAAGAGCTGTGCCAGCACAGGGCAACAAGGCAGCCCCAGGGAGAGCTGCACCATCAGCCCCACGTCTGCACACACAGGCTCACAAGCAGGACGTCGTACCCATCATTTCACACAACATGTCTCCTAGACAGTAAACACCACCTCACCAATATTTTATGTGCACAATGAGTCCCACAGATCTGCTGTCATCCCTTCCAAACAGATAGTACTGCACCTGCAAAGCACAGATCCTTACCGGGCCCACAATTACGCTCTGCTGACACAGAAGCACCTTCCCCTGGCTGTACTGAGCGAAAGCCTCAGGAACGCAGCTGAACTTCCACACAGTGCTAAACCCTGGCTCACGAAATGAATGAAACATCCCAGGCAGGTTTTTGGTTGGCATCTCGATACCTCTGCCATGCTCAGAGCCCAAACACAGCGCTTCCTCTCCACTGCATTTCATCCCCAGGCCACATCTGACAGCGTGCTGCTGAGGTGCCTGAAACAAGCTGCCACGTTGCTTTGAATTAGACTGATTACAGGGAGGTTCTCCGAAAAAGCCTTCCCAATTTGTTCATGTTAGAAGAGCAAGACTCGGAAGGATCTCAGTGGTAATGTAAATCATTCAAATACAATAAAATTTAATGGGACGTTTGCTGTAAGAGCCAGGAGAGGGATGCCAAGAAACGCAGTAGTTGCTTGCTGTGTTACAAGAGTGCTCCAACCCTCATCCATTTCAGGAGAGCCCTGCAAGTGTCAGGAGCTGTTTTCATTAATGCTACTCTCTCTAATTAAACGCAGACTTAAAAGAGCAATCTCTGCCTTGCAGCATCCGCCGTACAGCAGGGATTCTGCAAAGACCCCCTCCTTCCAACCTGATCAAACAGGTCTGTATTTACAGATGCAGCTTAGCTACTTAATCCACCTTTCTGGAAGAGGGTAAAAAAAAGAAAGAAAAGCCTTCAAAGCTTCACAACACACTCAGCACAGTGGGTTCGTTCCAAGCATTAGTGCTGCAGAATAAACCTACCTCAAACAGACAAGGGTAAGATGTATTTTGTGCTTGCTTTGCTTACCATCTAATGCACAGCTTCACTTCCAACAGCTGGCAAGGCAGCTAACCTGCCAGACTTGCAGTGAGATATCAGCACCAGATAAAAGATATCCTGCTCACAACACGTGCAGTTTCTAGTTGAAACGCTGCCACTGAATATGGACTACGATTTGGCAGCAGGCATTCAGCTTATGCACTTTCATCAGCCACTGGATTTGATCCCATCCCCCTCCTTTACACACTCAGAGGGGTGGCAGGCACTTCCACACACCACGGGCACAGCTCAGCTCTGCACGGACTGCTCCTAATTCTTCTGAGGTTGTTCATGAGATGAACGTGTGATGATGTTACTGGAATCCCATGTATGAAATAATATTTCAGAAGCAGCAAAGGAAGTCTAGAGAACTCTGCAAGAAGATTCAAGCACCGTAGCTTTGGCAGGAGCAGATATTGCTGCAGCAATGTTGGGGTTCTTAGTGCCAGATTTGTATATGGAACTGATGAGCAGCAGTGGGTTTCAGAAGCTAACAGTCAAATCAGTCACTTGACACTGAAGAGTAAAGTCAGATGCAACTGGCAGTTCCCTCAACCTTCCGGGGAGCAGGCTACATTGCCAAGAAATAAATTAATTACAGAATTATCTACTATGCAGCACTTGGGCATGGGGCAGGCTGGGTGTGAGAATGAATGCAGGACGAACAGCTTAGGATACGTGAACCACCAGCCATGAGCCAGCTCACGCCTGCGAGTAATGCTATCCCATCTCCCTCATCTACGGGGAATTTAATGTACAACATTCCTATCAGACGTAGGAAATCTTCAAGTTACTAGCTGGAAACACAAAATACGTGTGTTACCTTCACAGCACGTATCGGGCTGTGCTCAGTAGCTTTTAATGATGACTTTCTGAAGGTTTATCAGCTCCGATCTAAGGAACGTAACACGAGTGCTGCCAACTGTAAGCACCAATCTGAGCCACGGGCACTGTAAGACAGCAGAGATGCACGTTTGGATGGGCGCTGCCCTGCACTGTTATTCAGACTGTTACCTGAGCACTGCTTTGGAGGAAGCACCAAATAAATACCTTGGATTCTCACTTCATCTCACACACATCTGGTGGCACACGGAGCAGCTGGTTGAGGTTTTCTACTAGATAGAATACTGATACTATAGATGTCATCAGCTATGAGAAGTCAGGACCTAGTAACCTTCCCTCCATCCCCTGTAAGAAGGGTAAAACTTAAGGTTTTTGGCCCCACTGGTGTCAGACATGCAATCTCCTGCACTAGACAACATGGAGTTTCTATGACCACAAGCTGCCTAAGTAACCCCCAGGCTAAAACCCACTATCTGCAAATTCTTACAGCTAGGGAGCACGAGCTGCTGCGCAATGAGCGTAAAATAAGCCACGTTAACAAGGAATAGCTTGACCCATCTTACTACAGGAAAACTTCCCCTTCTAGTGGCTTCTCACACCTTTATCTGGTGACTGTAATGAGCACTCATACCACCCTGAGGAGTAACTCTTGTGTGCCAACTGCAGATTACAGCCCTGACCACAGAAAGCATCTATTTGAAGTTAAAACCTGCTTACCACCCACCTCGTTTTCTTTGGCACTTCAAGAGGAACCAAGTTCCCCATCCCAACTATTTTTTTCTTTCTTTCAAGGCCCTGACTCATTCAAATCATCATTCACACCATCACCTTAATGCTTAGGAACTCAATTTCTGTTGTTGATGGTGGCAAACACCGAACAGCGTGTAACTCATTCAACTGCTCAACACCACTAACACTTGAAGTAGAAATAATTAACGTTTGTATTTCTCCTCTTCGCAGAAACCATACAGCCAATTGCATTTTATGTTGAGATGCAAACCTTGCAAAGAACACAGCAGTGCTGTTCTATATGCTGGGTGTTGGCTGTCCAGGGCCCAGATCTCCTTGTTTCATCCCAAATCACTCTTTCCCTCTTTGAGATAACTCATTATCCTTCCAACCTAAACCATCCTATGATTCTATGGTTAACATATGCTGTAGAGCGTATGCCCAAATAAGTCACTTTTCCTACCCTAGGGCTCCTGGAAAAACAAACACAAAGTCACCGGCTAGGGGTGTTCAGAACAAGCACACCAAGTGGTCTGAAGTGCATCGAAGCTTTGTGTAACTCCCTCAGTCCTTGGACCAGACTTACTTCGTTTATTGTTCCCATCTCACGATGTGGTTTTGGCACCAGGCAGCAGGAAAGCTAAGTCCAGAAAACAAAGTTACAGAGACCTAACTTGCTGAGGGCAACGCACAACGAACTAACCTTCAGACAGAAAGATTGAACCCGAAGCGTAAACAGAGCAGTAACCAGGGGAAGTGAGAGCAGGGTTTAAAGAAGAAACACATGGAAACGCCACAGATCTGGAGGACCAGCAGCTCTTCCCTCGGCCTTCCAACGGAAACGCACAAGAACAAATTGCTAGCACGAGGATATTGCAGACACTTCTCAGAGAAGCAACAGCGGGAAGGGGACCTGGCGTCACGAAGATTCATGATGCAATCCATCCCATAGATGAAGACATCTCGCCACGGGCAACTCTACGTTACCCCCGTATCTATTTTCTGATCAGCACAACGGGAACAGAAACACCTGACCCCAAGCGTTTCAGCAAAGCTCCTGCGGATGAAAAGTCAGTTATTGCTAAAGACACGCTCTCAAAGGTTTTGTCAGCTATGTCGAAGTCGTGCTGGGCAGGAACGTGCCATAAAACACCACGGTGTGGAAGGAGAGCCCATATATGTGTCCAGTTAATGTCAATGCGCCCTGACATTCTGAAAAACGTATCCAGGGAATAAGTTTCAGTCTTGCCCCCAAAAATGTAGAGTTCGCTGCCCTACCCATTGCTCGTTGTATCCTCTAGCAAGCATGTATCAGAAGACTTGGTCAGCTTGTGTTTGGAGACACTCACAGAGGTAACATCATCCCACAACAACTGCAACTTGTGACTGCCTGTGACCCTCAGAGGGTGAGGGAATCTCACACAACCTCCCCTCCGACAGCACAGAGTTCTCCATACAACCCCACAAAGCACACAACTTCAGGCACCAAATAAATGCTTTATGAAGCCCTCACCAAAAGAGTCTTATGGGAATGCACATCTTCACAATGGCACAGGGACACAAGTGGACTCGGAAATAAGGAAGCAGAAAACGCTGCTGTATTTATGGAATGGGGAATCTGGATGGAGTGACTCTGCAGTCATCAGAGGAAAGAAAAGTGAGGCAACGCTAGGGCTCAAATAGACAAAAAGATGAGGAGCACCAGAGCAGAGACACCGGCGGCCCAAAATCCACTATGGCATGCTGAAAGCAAGCACTCCTGAGAAATAACATCAGCCAGCCGAGCCACAGCACAAGGAAACCACCCTAAAAACCCAACGCCTAGTTCTCAAGCACGGAAACAGAGCCGAGAAACGACTCACAAACGGTGCTGAAAACAGCGGGGCAGAGCAGCACCACGTCCAGCACCGGCTGCTGGCGACAGATAGCTGCCCGTGGCAGGCAGTTAGCAGTGGCAGCCAGGCAGTGCCCGATAACTGGCAGTCCCCAGCCCCACACCGCTGTGGGGCCGCAGAAACCCCACTGCAGCACACGGGCAGAACTCAGGCTGCGTTCACAGCACGCAGCCCCGGTTGCCGCCGTCGTTTTCCCAGCCCAGAATGCCAGACGGGGAATTATTTTCCGCCTGGTTTATTGGGGATGAGGTCTTCTACTCGCTCTGCTCCAAAAAATCGGTGAAAAAGCAGCCTGCAGGGCGCTGCAAAGGAGAAAAGGGAGCAGCCCCGGCTCGGGGAAGATGGAAGCCGGGAGCCACGTGGGGCAGAGCCCACGGGCAAAACGGGAGAACGCGGGGCCCGTGCGGCTACTTACGGACACACAGGCAGGCCACCAGCTTGGCAGCCTCATCGGGCACCGGGCAGGTGGGGAAGATGGGTTTCAGCAGGTAGGTGGCGAAGACCAGAGCTACGATGTACTGCGAGGAGGGTCGGATGATGAGCAGCTCTATCCAGAGCTTGAGGAAGGCGGGCAGGGAGCCGTACACCTCCAGCATGTAGGCATAGTCCCCCCCGGACTTGGTGATGGTGGTGCCCAGCTCGGCGTAGCACAGGGCACCCACGATGGAGAAGGCCCCGCAGACGGCCCACACCACCAGCGACAGCCCCGGCGAGCCGGCCTCCCGCAGCACCCCGGTGGGGGTGACGAAGATGCCGGAGCCGATGATGGTTCCCACGATGATGGCCACGCCGTTCAGCAGCGTGATGGAGCGCTTCAAAGCCACCCCCTCCCCTTCATCGGCAGCGGCGGAGGGCGACGGCGTGCGGGCGCAGCCGTTCTCCTGCGCTCCTCCGGCCGCCTCCAGCATCTTCTCCATCGCTTGCTTCTCCTCCTCCTGAGCCACGGAGGAGGCCGAGCCCGCCGGGCTCCTCTTCTTCACCGCGCTGCTGCCGCCGCCGCTGCCCGACATGGTGGCGGGGAGCGGAGCGGGGCGGGCGCAGCGGGCGCTCGGCTGCCACCATGCAGCCGCCCCTTTTGTTCCGTCGGCTGTGGGCGGCGAACGGGGAGCACCTCCCGGTAAGGCGGGGAGCTGCCCGCAGAGGGGCCGGGCTCCCCGCGGGGGGAGGAGGAGGAGGGAGAGCCGCACGATGCGGGTGTGCGGGATGCTGCCCAGCACCGCACCCCTCCGCCCTAAGGTGGGTGGTGGGGGTAGGGAGGGAGCGAAGCGTTCAACCCCCGGCTCCTTCGGCTCCCACAGGAGGGATGTTGTGTTACCCGGCCTGGGTTGGGCTCTTGCACAGCAGAATATGGCGGAGGAGCAGGGGGGGGGGACCCTGAATTCTGCACAGCTTGCAGCAATCTGCATGGCCTCTGCTGATGTCGGGGTGCTCGCTGTGCTCTTCTGTATGCTGTACTCACTCGAGCACAGGCCGTGTTCCAGGAACTGCAGCCCCAGTGCTGCAGGGACGCTGCTGAGATCTGCCATCGCCTTCTTACACTGGAAAGATGTATTCACAACAACGTTCCCTGCCCTTCTGGCAAGCACGCCGGCAGAACGAGCAATTTCCATCACACCACCTCAGCAAAGGACCCGCATCCAAGGAGACTGACTTGGCAACTTCACAGCAGAGACAGAGGAGCCAATTCTTTAACAAATTCTTGTCCTTGTGGGATAGGAGACGAGCCTTGGAGGCCACGCTTGGCAACAAGCATCCCCACCACGAGCTGGAAGCAGCGCTCAGAGGAGCTGTGTCCCAGCCCTGGAGCAGCAGGCATGGCACACGCAGTCATACACAGGCTCTAAAACCAAAACTCAATGCCCTTCCTCCCCAAACCCTGCTCCTCCACGCAGGTTTCCAACCAGCTCCAGGCACTAGGGTGGGTCAAGGGGTTTCTGGAAGATACCTTTGAGAAAAGTCAGGCGTGCATTCTGGGGGGGGGGTAAGCATTTCAGCCACATTTTCAGGTCGCTCGCAGCTGGAAGTGACATTGTGACTTCAGAGAAACGCTGGGCTCCGTCCGAGAGCTTTCGGAGAGCTGGTCAGAACGTGACACCTAGCGGCTGTGAGCCACGACAACCTCGAACAGCCTTGCTGCTGTATGAGCATCCACACCGAGGAAGAAACCATAGACAAAAAACGTACCTTGCCACCGAGCACATTCTCCTTGATTTCAAAAGGAAACGGGATCACGAAGAGACGTCACAGGCTGTGAGAAATAATAAAGACAAATAGCAGTACGCTGTGGGCAACATCACACGAGCTCCCAGAGAATCCCCCATCCCTCTTCCCCATCGTCCCCATCACACAGGCTCTGTGGCTGTAACCTGAATGGTCTGTTTCTCAAAGAAAGATTCTATTAAGAGAAGCAAATTGCCATCCTGACAACTGGTATTTTAATCCTTATACCGCATCTAATTCACGTTAATTTCCACTAGCTTTCACAGGAGCGGCACCACATCAGTCCTTCCAAAAAGCAGCTTCTAAATGACCCCTAAAGAGAAGCAGCTGAGCAGCAGCACAGCTGCCCCACCCAAACCCACCCTCACAGTTGGCTGTGTCTCAGATTAACCAGTTAATCCTGCAACCATTTCTTCATTGGTACTGAGAAGATACCTGCTCTGCAGCTGTGGTGTGAGGGGGTGCTCCTACGGGGTCCTCTGTCTCCAAAGCACTTTGCAGAGGGTGAAGGGTGGTTATCAGCTCCGACCACAAACGTTAACTCCTCGGGCCCACCAAGGTGCTCTGCAGAACCTCCGAAGGCAAGTTGATCTGAAGGCAAGTTGATTATACTACCAGACATCCACACTCAGGCACTTCAGTTTTGCCACATCAAAAAGAAAGACTGAAAAGGTTATTTGTCAGAACTATCAACAATTACCAGCATCAGAAGTAAATTGGCCATTCATTAGAATGAACGTGCATGCTCTTCACCATTTATTGTGAGAGCTGCCTTGATCAAAATATGAGAGCCCACTGGAACCAAATGAGCCATTTCTTCAGCCAACAGCTCAGCTGCACTGCTACGAGACCTAAAGCTTCTTACCTGGGCAAAGCAGAATGGGTGGTCGCTTCTGAAACCGTTGAGCAGTAACAGTAGAGCTGGTATCAGTCTCAACCTGTGCCAAGCTTTCATCCTACTGAAATGGCTTACTGTTCTGGAGAGCCTCCAGAAGAGCAGTAGGCATGGCCTGCAACCACTCGCAGGGGTCACATTCCTTCACCAGAAATAGAACCTCCCACTGTTCCACCAAAAGTGGGCACTTGTTGGAATAATTTCAGCTTAGCACAACATATCTAATACGATACCCAGGCCCTAAGCCTGGCTACTGCGAGTCAGATAGATGAATTTGTGTTTATTTTAATTATTACCCAATTGTTATTTGCAAAAGCAACTTAAAGCTTTTTGTTGTTGTTGTTATTCAGTAAGATTCACCCTGCCTCAGCAGCAGAAGCACTGCAAAATCACTACACATCAAACTCCTGCTGAGTTACACCACACGTCAGATGATGCAGTTCTACCAACACCGATTGCCCAACAGAGAAAGGAACTAAGCTGACAGTTTTTAGGTCGAGTTTAATGCTAAACATCAAACGAGGCCGTTCGGAACTTCAGATGTGGAATCTCACTGCAGACAGCATGCTGCACCTCCCCAAATGGAACAAACAAACCGACATCTTTCCACCAGCACAGCCACAACACAGAGGTCATTGTTCATTCATTCCGATGACAGTACAGTTCAGCAGTGCCTTTCACAGACTGAAGCACCAAAGGATGTCTGACATTTGATCATATTCCACTCATCATGAACTGGGTCGTTCTGAAGGATGAGTTATATTGTTTTCTCGACAGAAAATCTACACTCTCTAACTTGGAGAGCTGCACAATGAAATATAGACGCATGTTTCTGAGCTTTTTTTATTGCATAGTTGTACACTAGTTCAACAGATATAAAATACAGGAGCTAGAAGTTTCCTTACATCAAAACTGAAAAGAAAGGTCTGTATCCTGCGAGTACAAAAGGCACTTCTCATTACATGCTGCCCACAAAGACAATTATTTCAGTAAATTACGCACGTAACAAATTAAAATATGCGCTCTCACTTCAACACACTGCCCTCAAAATGATTTCCACTACAACCTTTCATTCATAGCACTGACTGCCACAGGAACATCTCTCAGAACAACATTAAGTAACAGACGTGCTATAAACAAAGACAAACACAACTGTCTGTTTCGACCCTTCATTGCTGTACCGTCTAGACAAAGAACCTAACAGTTCCTATGCAGACACCAATGCAGTTTAAGTCAGCCGTGCAAAATCGTTACAAACATGAAAGGAGCTAAGAACCCCACAAAATACAGCAAGCACTAAAAAACAAACAAAACTTTCATTTTCAGTCTGATAATTTCAACCAGAGTCTGCACTGCAGCTGGGATACTGTCCATCTGGACCAGAGATGCTACAACACTACCAGCTAAATGCAGCAGTGTATGGGAACTGCTGAGTCGCTGCCTGAACCACTGAATGAGCACCTGAAGGAAAGACCTGGTCAGCCCTGGGAGCACAGGTGAAGGTGATTCACCTGTATGACCAGAAGGGGTGGGGCCCTCAGACCTCATTTAAGGGCTGACTGCCACTGAGGAAGGATCTCTTGTTGGAGATCCCTTCTTCGTGGAGTTCCTTCCCCGCAAACCTAGAACTTCAGAGATGAGTGCACACTCGTTTTCCTTCTTTTGTAACACCTCCTTGTTCGCACTGGTCCCTTTGCTTTTACAACCTTTACAAACAGGTGTCCTGAAAGCAGCACAACTGTAACAGCAAATCCATGTAAAGCTTTGTTTTATCACACTCCAGTTACTTGTTTCTCTTCTGACCCTTCTCCTGCTTATATATGAAACTCAGCACTGAAATTAAGATTTTATGTCAGAATATTTAGATGGGACTTTATGTAGAGTACAGCTTATCACCTGCATGACTGGATAATACTCATCAGCCAACAACACCTCCGTGGCTAATGCTGGGAAGCAAAAAAATCCCACAGATAAACAAGATGTGCAACTCAGCCAGTTCTGTATCACTGCCATCTTCCTACAGGATCCTCCTCAGAAGGAAAGTTTCCAAGAGCATCACTGTAAGAAAGCCTCAAGTTTACCAATGAAGACTGAGTGCACTCAGGTACAAAGTAAAAGAAATCTCTTCCTACTGTTAGACTTGCAGACATCCCTTTCAAAATTATTTTTGGAACCTGCCATTCTCTGGCAAAGCCATTACTGAAGTGGCTCTGCAGACCAGAAATATAATAAAACAACGAGGCAGGCGTTGCCAAAGTCATTCATGGTGTAATTTAACTGAGCTGTAAGGAAAAAGTAACGAAACTGAAGATACACACTGCCACTTTGAATGTATTATAGAGATGTATATACACAACACAGCAAGCAGGAGCCAATGGAGATTCTCTTTTACTGCATAGGGTCACCCTAATTTTAAGCAGCTGTACTGTCGGCAGAGAAAGGCACAACTGTTGAAATATAACAGCAGTCTGAGGTAGAGCTATTAAGGGAGAAAAAGGCAGGAACATAACTGGTTAAGCAAAAATACTCAAAAGCTTTAAAGCCAGAGTCACACTGAAAGAAGTGTTAAAGTGCTTTTAAAGTGAATGCTTGGAATTGAAAAGTATTGATTCTTAAGATCTGAATTTATCAGTGACAAGCTGGTCTCCTGGCATCATTAATACTGAATGACACCAGCGACCACCAACTGCTTAATGGGAGAAGAGGACCAAGAAATACATCCTCCAAAAACATACACGAGATACAGGCAATCAAGATCACGTCACAAGAATACAAACAGAACTGCTCCTCACCTGAAAATGAGCTGTACATGAGTTCATGCATATGCACACTGTTAAAAACAGCAAAGCATGAAAAGCCACTGAGAAAGGTGCACTAGAGAAAGCTATGGCTAGTAACATGCTTCAGAGGTAGACAGTTTGTGGCAATTGGACCATAACTTCAGTATAAGGCTCAACTGGTAACTTAAACGTTTAATTCTGTCTGGCCCACAACTGAGTTCCAGGCACCACTTGACTCTGTTACATAAGGTGCTGTAAAGAACATGGTCCCAAGTAACCATGAGGGTGGGTAACTCTCAAGAAAAGAAGTTCAGCTTAGGACAAAACTTTTGGAAGAGTGCACTGGTTCTCTAAAAGTTGCTGAAAAAAAACCATCAAATATCTGCTGCATTTTGTCCACACTCATTCACCATTCCATTAGGTTTCAAAACCAAAAGTTGTCCACAAATCCCCTTCTACATTTCTCGTAAAGTCTTCTGGTTTATGGCATAGATAAGGCACACACTGTGTCATCCATTATAAATGTGGGTCACACAGGCAAAGCACCTGTGTTTTGAAAAGAGGACAAAGCTAAAACATCTCCATACATGCGACAGTTCTAGTCCCAAACCTCCAAAGCAGTTCCACAGAGACTTAACTCCTTCACACTTCCTGCTCGTTAACACGTTTTTAGTTGGGACTATTCATTTAAGCAAATCACTGAAGCAGTTTTGAAGAGACACAGAACAATTCGAAGACAGAAAGAGGAAAAAGATCTCCTGCCCTACTTTTCCTTTAAGTCTCAAAATAGTTCCTTCTCAATCCTTGCTTTTAAGTGAGCAATTAGTTAAGAGTTTGTATTAAAAAGAAAAAATACACGCAGCCTCTCTACTGAAGCTCAGTTGACTCTCAGAACTGAAACTAGCTGTCTGTGAAACTGCACGGCATAAACATCCCGCAAAAAAGGAGCAGTCATTACAAAGTTAAACCAAGTTAGTAAAACCTGGACTGATGTTTCATGGGCCATCTACGGCCCGACGTGCTGAGCATGGCCTGAGTATTGCGCTTCAATACCCAACAGGTGCCTGCTCTGGAAGGATGAGCGCACGGTTCTGTCCATTAATGGCTGAAGAGGGCGAAAGTTGTCCACCATCCTCTTCTCTTCTTCACCATCTGAAGTAAAGAGCAGCATCCGAAACGCCTCCAGCTGAGAATGAGAAACAGACAATTTATCTCCTGGGGGTCCAAACCCTCCCTGAAGTTGTTTTCTTACACAGACATGCATATGCTGACACTCAAGAAAACAGCAATCCCAATCCGCAATAATCTACATGGCTTTTGTTCTCAACGGTTTATAACTGGGGTTCAAGCATGCAGATCAGATTTTGAATGCTCACAAAGGCCACGACAGCATTAAATGATGAGACTTTCTATAACAGGAAAGAACGAGCGAAGAAGCACCAAGAAATTGAAGTTTGAACTGAAAAAAACCCCCAAAAAACAGTACACATTCGTTTTTCACTGCTTTCTTACAGTCTTCAGTTCTTCCCACCCCATTCGTTCACGTAAACGAAAATATTAAGACTGTGTACACGCCTATTCTTCACTGTTGAGGTTTGTTTTTGAGTTGGACTTCCCAGACGGTCCTGCTGAGATTTTAGGCCTTCCAGCACTGTTTTAAGATCAGGGTACCACAGAACAAATACTGGGTGTGAAGCAGCTGCCAATCTCTGTGTATTCACAGAGAAATACTGGAATTAGTAAGCAGCTGCTTCTGTGCTTCTCCTCCTCCATGGCAGCAGGCAGGCAAATGAGTGTGGTATTAAATATCAGCAAGAGACTTACCTGATTCTCATCGACCTCAATTGGCTGCTTCTTAATAATCCACGTGACTGATTCGGTAAGTGGGGGAGTAGTCAAAGATCCTGCATATGTCCAGTAATCAGGGCAGGAAGGCAGCAAGCAGGACGGGTCGAAGACATCAAACTCAATAATAGTATCCTAAACCCCAGAAAGAACTTGTTTTAAAACTTGCAATTTGAGGGAAAAAAAAAGACAGCAGATTTAAAGAGTATTTAATCTCACTGTTAAGATCTGTATGCACTTACAGCACAATTCTACATTTGCAAGTATTAGTAATCATCTATGTAAAGTAGTAATCTAAAATTCTGAGACCTGTACAAGACCATTAAGCTGGGTTTGAGGTAGAAACAGCCATTAAGTAGACACAATTTAGATGCTCCTATTATCCTCACGAGGCAAAAAAAGCATTCAAAGGAACAACAGACTGTAGCAAGTGAGATACCAGCCATCATGGAGGAACTCATCTCCCACACACACATCTTACCCTCTTTTAAGGGGGATACAATCTCCAGACATTTCTTTTTCTCATCGTTTGGAAAGCTTGAGATGTTATATTTAAAGGAGGAGTTTGTACATTTTTTTTCCTGCAGTATGATCAACAATTTACATGCCAATCAGACTCCTGACTGACACTATCAGAACTTTACTATGCCCAAAGCATTATTTCTGTTGAACAGCTGCTGGCTATGATGATTGGGAACTGGTGGGACATGTAAAAACACTTACCTTGTGTTTAATTGCTGGCAAGGCATCCACCAATGTCTGCAGCCCTTCGTGATGTGCTCCAAGCTACAGAAGATGAGCAAGAAAGAATACTAAGCCAACATCCTATCTACCTTATCAGCTCTTTCAAACAAAAAGCCACCTAGAGGTATTCTGTGTTACCAAAATAAAACTAAATCATCATCAGAGCTTGTTATACAAAGCAAAAGTACCTTTAAAAACACTCCGATTACAGCCAAGCCGTCACCTTCCATCACAGCTTCTTCAAAAGTTGGGTACACGACAGCATTCCAATGTACTAAATGCAGCTGAAACACAAATGAATGAGACACCAACACACAGCACAGCAACGACATCAAGAAACTTGACTTCTCATCCTCATTACATTCAGCTCTTGGCAGTCTACAATGCTTTCCGCCTCAGCAATTAGCTCATTAGTTTAGCACATTTTGCTACTTTAGCGATGTCATTGGAGTTAAAAAAAAAAAAAAAAAAAAAAAAAAGAAAATAAAACATTCACAACAAACTTTCCATCTCCACAGGAATAACAAACATGCAAGCTTCTTTTTTCCTTTCTTTTTCTGTGTTAATAATTGGAAAAACTTCCCAACGTTAGCCAGGACTCCAGACTCACACACACGGGAGCTACTGCATGCAAGCTGAGCACTGCCAGCTTTCCTGAGCTACAGGTATACCAGAGAGAATTAAATAATCTTCCATTCTCTCTCCAAATATATATCTAAGAGAAAAAATATTCAGTACACGTTCAGTTTGCAGTAATGACAAACAAGGTGCTTTCAAAGCATTAAGGATTGGGAGATTTGGAGGCCTACAGAACAGCAGCTGAGATGTACTACGTTCACTGTGCTCCCAAGAAATGAGATCCTTCAGCTCACACAAACTCAGTTTATTGCAGTTCAGGAGTACAGCACTTTTTCAAAACAAACAGAGTGAGTTTGTGCATTTTACCTCAGCAGATGCACAGCATAAAGTGGAACCCCTGCGTTCATTATGCTAGGACAAACGCCTGCTCTGCTTATGACCCCTTTTCTCCTTTTAAAGAAGGGAAGACAAGTGATTTGTGCCACTTCCTCCTGACAGAGCTGGAATAGCAATGATACTTCACTGCGTGCCATTGGCTTGCCTGGCAGCTTCCACTGTGGGCATTCAGGCAGCAGAAAGCACTGAAACTTTCAGGCAGGGGCCAGCATTTACTTCAAGCCTGTGTTTGCTTCAGAAAATACAGACACTACAAACTTACTGATAAATAGGCGAGCTGTTGCAAATAGCAGTTCTTATCCTTGAGAGTGAGCTGCAGCTTTGTTTTTACAAATACAGCACTTTCTAGCAAGCATGATGGATCACACACACAGCCCAAGACACAGCCTCCGTCACCTGCACGGTTCAGATTCCTCCTCATACCTCTGCTGGGTAGAATTTACTGTCAACTGTGTGTTCTGAACCCCACTCGTTGATGGCTCCCCAGTGGAAGTGGAACTGTTTTAATCTGTACTGGTTTTCCAAGGGACCTCCAACAATTACTGGGGAAAAAAAAACAAAAACCAAGCAAGAAATCCACGTTAACAAATATGATTTAGAATTGTTCAGACAAGCAGCACAAAGAAGTTTACTAGAGGAACAAGATACTTGCTACTCACTGATCTGCAGCAAAGAATATCACTTTTCAGGAATGTGCCCTCTAGAGATAATAGGGTATGGATGTACAAAGTGAAAGACAAATCAAAAGCACAACACAGCAAAAATTAATAAGCTGACATCACTGATGAGTTTGTTAGTGTGTCTCCATCATAAGCTCTCTTCTGATGAATGAAATCACAGTTTGTACTGTAAAAACAGGTGGTTTCTTCATTATATATGAAAGCCCTGAAATGAACAAGGGCAAGAACACTTCCTGGGTGTACAGCTGTGAACAGTAACAGGAAAAAAACCAAAACCAAGCAAACAAAATGCTCTCACTGTTCATCAGCCTCCTTCCAAGCATCAACCAAAAATGTCAGTACCTGGGAGGCCAAGCATTTATTTGTTGGCACGCTGAAAGCTTCCTTCTCAAGAAGGCTGTGAAATCCTGCATGAAGTTCTCCCATTTCTCACGATAAGCAGTCATCTCAAGGATAAATGCCCCCAGTCCTACAGGTTCTGATTTGCTAAGGGTCCCTCTGTGCTCCCCTCCAAAACAAGCTGAATATTTACACGAATCAGGTGTTTCTCAGTATCCCTGACCAGTCACTACCAGCTCACTTAAGAAATATCCTTCTTAAATAACAATCTACTCAGGTAAAATGAAGTTTGAAAAGGAACCATTGACAGGAAATCTGTGATTTGATAGCAAGCTCTTGACTTTAAATCACTTGATTCTGCTGAGAATATAAACAAAATGAGCTGCTCAGGTCAGAGTGCTTATCCCTAACAAACTGCTGAAATGCTCAATGGGATTCTGCACACACAGATGTACTAAAACAACAGGAACACGTGCATCTGCTCCATAGGTAGCAGCTCAGTATTATTTAATTCTTCAAAAGCATACTGAAATAAATAACATGGAGTACTGTAATGCAATGGAAAGCACAGCAATGATAGCAGGATACCAAGGTCCCAGGCTGCAGCACATGAAGGCAAACCCAAACATACCAGCTGTAGACAGGAACAAAGGAAAGAAGCTGCTTATCCCTCAAAAGGCCACAGGTAGGGAGGAATCTCCAGAGAGAGGCCCTTACCTCCACTGCCAACCCTTAAATGAGGGCTGGGAAGGGGTGGATCCTGGCTCCAGCCCTTCCAGTCACCCAGGTGCACTGCATTGCATGCAGCTGAGCTCCCCTGGGTTAACCCTGCCTTCCCACCTGTGCTCCATCACTGCTTCAAGCTGAGACTGAGCATCTCCACTACAGCAGGCACGCTTTCCACCTGAAAGCAATTTTGCTACTAATTCAAACACACTATGTATATCTGCTTCGATTACTTTCTCAAAGTTTAACGATAAAACCCCATTTAAAGGTATGCAGATACACACAGCTACGACTGAAGACTGACTCACGTAAGCAAAGCTGCCTTGTTACGTGGCCTTAAAAAAGGCACGGCGTTAAGGCTTGGGCAGTGACATAAACATCACCCCACAGCTGCCACGTTAATAAACACATCGTACAAGTGGGTCCCACGTACAACTGCTGTCACTGCAATGCCCATTCTGCCATATACTCCCTTCCCACATCTGTGTCATTATTCACCATGGGGCTTTCACAGCACCCGAGGATTCCCCTGCTCTGAGCACTGAGCAGCACAACGGAGCAGATCGCGCTCGGCTTTGCTTACTGGATCTATCAGCAGAGTCGTCAAACTCCACCAGGAACGAATAGCCGTTGTTCCAGATGTGAAGACACGTCGTCGGGTCGTAGCTGACCTTCAGGGGCTTCAGAACGGGGTCGTAGACGCTGTCTCTCCACTGGATGTTGATAGGGGACTGCCGGGTGCCGCCGGGGATCGTGAGAGGGCTCTGCCACAGCGGATGCACTGGAAGACAACGAGGGGAGTTCGGCTCTGCCGCAGCGATGCTACAGAACTCGGAACTCCTGCAAGAAAAAAGCGCTCCGCCACAAGGCTGCGAAGGACAGCTCAGACAGCAACAAACAAAACTCCGTTTCCGCGACTCAGAGCTACGCGGCAACACCCTGACTCATCCCCCCCCACCCAAACCCCGAGCTCGGGGGTTGGGGGGGGTCCCGGGCTCGGGGGACTCACGGGCGTTCCGCAGTCGGTATGAGCAGCAGGAGCCCAGGCTGCATTGCCGGGTGCCCCGCGAGGACGCGGAGCCCGCAGCCCTGCGGAGCAGCAGCAGCAGTGCCCATCCCGCGGCCATGGCGCCCGAGGGAGGGGCCGGCTCTCTGCGGGCTGAGTCACCTGCGTGGATGCTCCGGCATCGGGCGGGGTCAGCCCGGAAAGAGCCGGCTGTGCTTTGGGGCTGGATCCGCTTCGTTGAACGGCGGCAGGCGGTCCTTTGCTGGGGCTGCGAGGGCAGCGTGGTCTCGCACGGATGGATCGCACCTTTTACTCCCCCTTTCCACTTTCTGTGCAGCGCGGTCACGTCGTTTCGGTGCTAGGGTTCAACTGGAAGCGCGATGGATTCTTGCTTCGACTAAGAGGGTTTTGTTTGTAAAGTCTGTTACGGTCCACTGAGACTTAGAAAGGAGAAACGAAAGACCAGAAAGGTTGCTCGTTCAGGCTTTGCTCCGGTTCAGGAGCGCTCAGGTCTCTGTACTCAGCTCAGGTCTGCTTAGAGGACAGCACATCGGAGCTTCATGCTTACCTGCAGCACAGAGCGCTGGCATAGCTTCAGGTATTTTAATACTGAGCACAAGCAGGTGTTTTTCCCTTTAATCTGTCAGCGAAACGAGCTTATTGTCACTTTCCGTTCCTCAGTGACACGTCCTCAAATCACAGTTGAGGGTCTTGAGCCACATAGAGGACCCCTCCAGCAAAGTAACGTGCCTGCACAGTCCATATCATAGTATGATGCTTATTGTTGCACAGCATAACCTGGTAGCTGTGCAGCTACCACTCTTCTCTATGTGAAAAACAAGCATCCCAACTTCACTCCGTTGTCCTTACATGAAGAAGGCCAAACTTTGTCAAGCCTTTTAGGGACCTGATCCTGCAAGGATCTCTAAAAGCTTATTATAGAGCTACTAAATAGAGTGAGTCAGATCTCGTGGGCTGAATGGCACAACCAGAGGGAAGCTCATTGCAGCACAGGCTCCTGGGAACAAGCAGAGAAATCACTTTGCCCCACAACGCTCATGTTTTCCTTACATACACATGCTATTTCTTACTGAACACAGATTTCAGTAGAGTTTGAGCCCTTAATTACAAAACAACAAGCCTTTTCCTTCTCGAGGTGTTGCTTTTCTTTGTTCTCGAAGCTGCAGAAAGGTGCAAGAGCTGCAAAAGAAAACAGAAGCCCTAAACTTTGCTCCCAGCGTTCAGCAAGAAGGGCCCAAGTCATTTTTTTAATGGACCATTTCAGAAACAGAACTTCTCCACAGTTACGGTAAATACCGTAATAGGACAACAATGAAATCTTGCAATCATCCATTAGACCTAATTTGTATTTTTGCTTGGTATTCTTTTAAACCTTCCAGACAGACACAGCAGTGCTTCGTTTGGTTTTATAGCACTTGGAGGCACTGCACTTTCCTCCTGCCTTTCCCAATTGGAGTAGATAGAATGGCACCGTGGCTCTGTGCTTTGTTCTCTGTAATTAGCTGCAGCTATGGATGCATTAACTTTCAGACTAATTGTTAGGATGTTCAATTGGCACTGATGTATCAAAGCATCAGAAGGGTGAGAGTAAAGATCCAAACTGAATGACAGGTTTCTAATGTGCTGTTTGTCATTTATAACAGTTTCCAAGTAAACAGTTTGAAAGCAACAAGTTGTATGGTAAAAAATAAAATCCAGAATAAATCCAGTTAAAGAAAAGGGTTCACTGCCAGTTTGCACTAATGTGAGCTTGATTTAAAGAGACAAAACTTCTTGTCATGGTTTGCCAAATCTAGAATAGCTTACAGTTATCTGCAATCCCCTTAGGTATCCTGGCGGGGGGAGGGCAAAAAGCGGCCACATAAGGGATAGAAAACTGGAAGAAAGGGTAGAAAAATTAGTTCAGAGAGTTGTCAAGAGAAAATGAGGGCTATGACAGAATCATAGAATTGCTCAGATTGGAAAAGACCTTCAAGATCAAGTCCAACCACAAGTGAAACGACTCAGCTTTAGTGGATTGTCATCTTGATGGTTTCAATCTTTAAAAAGTAAAGAAAATGAAACAAAATTAACAAATCCTGTAGAATAAGTCCCTCTGTTTCCATAGGGCCTTTCAAACGAGCTTCACCCAGCTCTGAAGTCAAACAGGGAGGACAGCACTGTGGGAGCAGTTAGGAAACCGCACCCATTTGACAGAAATATGTTTTCTTTCTTACATTGTGCTCTCCATAGCAACGCAGTCGGAATTGGAAACATAAACATATAAACTTTAAAGGACCGTGGCTCTGCTTCAGCCGCTTGGATTGAACGTTAGAGAGGAAATCCAAGCTAGGTTGATTTCTTTGAGGCTTTCTAGTGTGAATCAAGATTCTGGATGATAACGGCACTGGTCCATCAGGACAAGGTGGTGAAAGTTCTGCTGAATTGATGTCAGAGTTGGACTGTGATGTAGGCCGGTTTATTGATAAACAGTCCAATGCTTTTTATCAAACGGATGCAACTGACAGAGTACTCTTAAGCTCAACAGGAAAGCAGCAGCAGATTGTGAAATGCTGAGCTTTTTTTTTTTTCCTGCTTCCAGAATGTTTGGCAGAGATAGGAGCCTGGATGAGAAGGCAGTGGCCGAGGCTAAGTCCAGATAAGAAGGTAATTTCAGTTGGCAAGGTAAAGTAAATAGGGGCTTTATCTTTTCTGTTATAAAAACATTTGCTAAAATTATGCACAGGGGTTCAGCAGTGCTGCATAGAATGGACTCCAGCCATCTCGTGGAGTTTGTGTACAGTTACTGCAATTGTCTGTGCTGTCCTGGAGATGGCACACCTGGATCGTGTGTCACTGCTGCATTTGGACAACTGTTTAAAGCAGAATGAAAGGACTCTGCTTCTCGTTACCTTCTCAAAGATTAAGAAAGAAAAAAAGCCCTTTTTTTTTTCTGTCAACAATTATTAGGATGAAGCAACTCCTTCATTGTATTGGAAGGTGCCTGAAACCCCCTTTCCTCCATTGTACTGCTGGAAGATGCACAGAGCTTACTATAGGAACCCACTATGGTACTTCGTGTCACTAGAAACGCTGATGCATATCTTATGGTCCTCAGAATTGTTTCCACACGGCTTCCTCAGTGAACTGAAGAAAATTTTTTTGTGGGAATTCAGAACAAAGGCACTGGGAGGCATCAGACTTTGAATGGCTGAGCCTGTGCTGTCATGGCAAAAGTCTGAGCATCACCACGAAGCTTGGCAAGAGGCTACTTCTGTGAATGGGAATGGTACAAAGGGAAAAGATGAACTTCAGGATAACGGTGAAATGAGAGAGAGATCAGCTTTACACTGAAGACAGTACTAGACAATCTAGGTTTGCCAAGCTTCAGAACGTGAGCTGTTTCCTCGATCGAGGCTTTGTTGCTGAACCGACTGCTGTATTATCATCTGTAAATAGCTGAGTTTAATTGAATGTGCATTTTGCTTTCGATGCATGTTATGTTCGTGGTCCAGCCACCAGATGGAGGAACGCACAGGCTGGCTTATTCAGAGCTAGTGTCTATTCCCCTGGCAGCCGAAACCAACCATTCCAAAGATGGTATTTTTCTGAATCAGTTTGTTTTGGCATTTCCTGCATGGGTGTCATGGAATAGAGAAAGATTTCAGTAATAAATAGCATCTGTCTTAAAGTGAAGAGGATCGTGAGCAAAAGCAGATAGTATCTGTAGTTAGTTTAATAGCGGAGTGGCCTTGGGATGGGACGGCCTCGTATGATCTCTTCCAGGAATGTCTGTTAGCATGAAGCGAGTTCTGGTTTCTCAGTGCAGCTTCCAATGGACAAGTGCTCACAGGAAAAACAACGTGGCATCATTTAGCTCCCTACTGGGAGCTTATGGACCACTGATAACCCCCAAACAATTAGCACATCAAGACAGAGATCCCAGCCTCTCTGTGCTTCGCCTTCTGACTCCACCAAACAATTCCAAACGATTTAAAAAATAGATGAGAATTCCATCATGGTTTTCAAGGAGGGATACAGCTGTTCCTTGAGAAGCTAAATACATTTTAAGGGGAAAAAAATGCTGATAACAAAAGAATTGGTAGATGTAAAAAGTTATTCTTTTCTATTTCTCCAGCTGATGTTATCTTTCCATGAGCAGGTAGGCAATATGTGGCTGGCCTCCGATGAATCTGATTTAGATAAGTTTATCATCCATTTAAACAGCTAAATCTTTGACGTTTGCATTTATGCGTACTTATGATTTATACTGACTTATTGCACCTCAGTCATTTCTTACAGATCTCCTATGCACAGGCTTTGTGGTTAGTACTTCTGTCAGGCCTCATTTTCAGCATTCAACATCACAGTGTCTACTAAATCCAAAGCCATTCAGAACCCATTGTGTAAATGCAGATTTTATTGTAACTAGTTAAAGCCTTGCATGATGAAGTTAACTGTTGCAAAGTCTGTTCCTTCACAGTAGTTACAAGCTAAAATCACCAACAGCCCAATAACACTGCTAGAGCACAGATAACAACATTTAAATCCAGCACGTGGAAAGAAATCAGGCAATTTGGCAAGGTATTTCTGCCTCTCGTTTCACTCCTTCTATTCACTTCTTTCCTTAACCTTTCAGTGACGTTCTAAAACATTCCCTGTTTTTGTGAGCCAGCAAATAAGAGCATCCTCTACATCCGTCCTCTTCGTACTGCTACACCTCACTTATGCAGGTACCCAGCACTGTTTCAATGACATGAAATACTTACGTGCCTCATTCCTGTTTTTGGGAGTGCAGGAGGCCAGGCTGCAGCTCCGTGCTGGCACTGCAGGTGAACTCCAGGCAGTTTTCAACTGCTTGAATAAATGCCCCAGGGTATTGGTCTTCACGCTATTCATCATTATCTCCTTAGCGATTGAAATCTTCCGTTAGCCAAACAGCCAGAGGAACTTTCCAGAACCTAGCAGCCTGTCAATGTGAAAACAGAAAAAAAAAATAATGCTGTGGGCATAACAGCTTCAAGGGATCTCCAGACCTATTTATAAAAAAAAACCAACATTGAGAGCACCCTTTCTTGGCTGGAGAGTGAGCTAACCAAATAGTTAATTTTCAACTTCTTCCTGTTCGGGCTCTTCTCATTGGCTCTAATTGTGTTGGAGGATGGGCCAGTTGATTATTTGTGTGCTCTCCAGGCTTTCTCTCATGTGGCTCCAAGAGCACTGAAGGGTTACAGGAACCGCTCTTTCATATGCAAGAAGAGGTTTCTTATCATTTCTTCGTGCACACATTCTTTGAATGCTGATAGCCAACCATTGCTATCGCTGACAGCTGTGATTCTGAGGAGCAGTGTCTGCCCAAGCTGAGGAACTCACAGAAATCTGTAGATAGACAAGGCTTGCTCGGACCAGGAGATGGAGCAGGTCCTTGCAGCAGAATATTGTAGCTCTGAGCACGTAACGCAGTACTGTGGCAGCCCCATGGTGAAGAATTTGTTCTTCTGAGCTCTAAGGTGCCTCCTAAGGCAGATGATTTCACATAGGCTGAGAACACACCCACAGAACCATCGTTACCACTGCTGCTGTAGCTCAAACATCACTTTGGCCAAGCTGAAGAATTTCTCCAGTGGGGACAGCAGGGTTCCCTGCCCTGTTTCTTAGGGATGAAAGCACGAGAAGAGATACTCCATTATTTCTACATGCAATTTCAACAACTTGTTTCCTGATACACAGTCCTTCTCTTTTGTTCTTCCTACCACAGCTGCAACCCCTTGCAAGCAGCTTCTCAGTTAGAGCTGTGGTTTCCCACTCAAACCAAGCAAATTATTCTCCAAAGACTTCCCACAGCATTGCAGGTTATATTGCTCCACAGGAATAAGATAGAAAGACATCTGAAGATGGTGCCTAAATGTGTCAGAGAACAGAGATAGCTCTCTCCCAGGGCAGAGAAGTGGGGAGCCCACTCAGTGCCCCCCAGCAGCAGGGTGCCATCCTGCAGATACTGAGCAGAGTTGGCACTGATAAGAAGGTCCATTCCAAGCTCAAAATACAACAAGCAGAAAAACCAGGTCCAAGGTCCAACCAGGCAGGCTGGACAGGAATAAAAAGAGACAGGGACGAAGCCAAGCAACAACATCAGTCCAAAGTCCTTCTTATTGACAGGGCCAAAGGCAGGCCTGAAAATAAGCGTCCTAACAATGAAGTTCAAAGAGCTCAAGCCTGAGCTTAAATGGGCTCTTAGGCTGAGGGTAGGAGCATGGTGGAGGCACCATGTGAACCTCCTCAAGGTGATCAGGACTTGTCAGTGGCCTCATGGTCCTGACAACACACAGGTCTTGTGAGGCCTTTAATTATTTTTTTGCAAGTAGTTGTAAAATTCGCATGATTGTTTTTCTCTGTTAAGTACATAGGAGAGCATATTTTAAAAGATACACAGTCTGTCAGTGACTGAACAAGACGCGATAAGATTATCAACATTCTGGCATTAAAAATCAGTCCTTTCTTAATCCATAAAATTACAGACGAGGAATGTTTCAGAAGGTGTTTTTACTTAACAAATGCTGGTATTTTATGTTACAGACATATTTAATTGGTGATGTTTTCATTAAATACATGCACGTCTGTCATCTCTTACTGCAGAGTGTGTAAGTGCAAAGCTCCGGGAGTCCTTAGTATTCTAAAGCAGCAAGCTTATCTGTGCCATTTACCCTTCCAAAATCAGCTATTTAGGAGAGTATTTCTTAATGCTTGTCATTTATTACCTCGGCTGCCCGCTCTGAAGTGTCAGCAAGTCATTGTCAGTTAGGGGTTCTGCCAGCAGAAAAACTTCAGAATCAAGCTTCTATTTTTGTTCTTAATTGTGGGTAATCAATCACATATGTGCAGTGCAACTGGCTACAATAAAAATGTGCATACTTATTCTTCACAGAAATTGGAGAAGGGAAAATCTAGGCATTTCTCACTGTCACTACCCATCTGACTTCTGCTCTAAGTGCCTCCAAACTGAACAGAGAGGATCGATATTTGTTTTCTTTCTGATCTTTACTAGCGGGTTGCCAATGTGTACCTTCTGCACACATTCAGTTCTGTGCAACCTTATCAACATTTTGATTCCATAGAAGAACAATTCAAACCATTCTGAATCACCTTTTTTTATTCCCCAAAAGATGAGCTTTCCGTGTGCTGTCTGAACTTTGATTTTTATAGCTGTCTCTGTGATGCCCTGTGCTCAATTCACTGCTAGCAGGGAGCAGAAACTTGTTGCTTTTAGGGCCACAGGGATGAAACACAGTGCTTCATCCTCCTGGCTGAAGGAGAACACACATAGGATGTTGTGCTATAGTTTCAGTCTTTCCATGCCTATTTTTTGCACAGTTTCTGTACCACGTGGCAGTTATCAATTCCTATGAAAAGAGAAGCATTAGAACATCTTCTGCGTGTCTTTACACCCATCATGGTGTCTCTGCATCGTTTGGAATTCAGACCTCAGGGAAGGCAGAGGAAACAAAACCTTCATTTCCCACTCCTCTCTTTCACCTACAGCGCTGCAAGAGATTTGCTTCTCCTGGCATTAGGCTTCAAAGGTGTTCCTGTGCTAATGTTGTCTTAATTGCAACATCGGCAAGCCAAGCCCAGCAATCCAGGGAAAGAATAGTCCTACAGTTTTACGCCAGTTAGGGTGGTATAATTAAAGCAATTGCATAATTAACATTTTCCTCAGCTAGTTATTTTATTTAACAGCTGACAGCATAAAACAAATGGAATCCTGGCATTGCTGTCTGTGTGAAACCTCTACAGAGCACCTAAAATATCACCTAGGTAGCGTTCGCACAGCAGTAGATCATTACTCTGTTGGCTTTAACTCTCATTTCTCTGTGGATCAGCACGCACTCCTCATGGCTTACAAATTACTTCAGCCTAAGGAAAGCTTTTCTTCCACATCCAGAATTGGCTACAACTTTCGTTGACGTGGCTGATCTCTCCAGCCCAGTGGAGTAAAAAAGACTGATGATGACACCTGACCAAATAAACACGGGCTGTAGCAAAGCTGAACAAAGCTAGCAAGCCAGCAAATACCAGGCAAAGCTAGCAGCTGTGTAACAGGTAAAAGGGCAGCAGACACAGCTGGCGCGATCCTGGGAGGGTCACTGAAGGGCAGAACTGTAATAGAGCTTTTTAGAATTACACAGTTCTGAGAAAGAGAATAGATTCCTATTATTGTTTTCCATGATGTACGCATGGAAATTGAACAGTATGTAAACAAATTAGAGAATGCTGAGATCAAGCCTGTCCCTTCTCACCTAATTTCTCAGCTTAGCACAGATGTCCTCACAAGACCGTGAACTTTGACCAGCTGGGTGAACAAATGTGTAACCCTGTTTTTCTCTCTGCTTTGGGAATTCAAGGTCTTTTCTTCCTTCCTCATTCATGAGAATTGGGAATATCTTCAGCAAATGGAATGTGGTGTACTCAGAACAGAAAGTGAGATCGGAGTCAGGACGGAAAAAAGTCACTGTCTTGCCCTAAGTCACAGAGCTAGATGAAGTAGGTTCAGGAGTAAAAATCTCCAAATCCCAACCAGGTTTTTGAAAAAAAATCAAATCAAATCCAATAAATAACTGAAAGTAGACGTGCTATCTGAAGAGTCAGTGATGAGAAGTGTGTGGTTGGAGGAGGAAGACTGTCCCTCTGCAGTTATGAGAATTAAAATACAGCACATGAATAAAGTAACAGAGAAGCTTAATAAACAGGAGATTTTCAAGTACTTTTATAGTAGCACAGTGTACAGTCCAGTTCCTATTTCAAACGCTCTGGGGTTACTTCTGTGCCCTGATCTCCTCTTCTGCATTCTTCTTGCCTTTGTTTCCACACTCTCATGCTCAGCACTGAAGGTAATTATGAATGCCGGTCACTTGTTTAAACAAAGGCTTTGTTTGGCAACCTTTGTTTTCCTACTGCTTATGCAGCTGCAAAATTGTGTGCACAGTGTGTTAATTTTTTACCTTTGACGCTATGGTGAGGTTTTGCTTCTAACAACAAAAAAAAAAAAGGAAACCAATGAACGAGATACCAATCTTTTTTGATCTACGCAAAAACCATCTAAAAGCAGCAACTTCCTTAGGAAACAATAGCAAGTGAGAGCTGATAGAAAGGTAAAATAAGCTAGATGTTTCCTGGAACCAAATGATTTTTCATAACGAGGCAGAGAAAAGTTAGCATACATGTAAAGTGCAAGAGAGAGACCGAAACATAAGGATGAAAAGGTGAGGAATTAAAAAAACAAGGAAATGTCTTGCTTTTTTCATTTGGGAGAATAAGCCAACAGGGCAATAAGATGCATTTTCTTCTATAAAATTAAAACATGAGATATTAGCAGCCTGATGTTCTTTTTTCACCTCTCTAAGGAGAGAAGTAGATCTGACAAAGGCAAGTTAAGGGGGGGTAAACTCAGAGCAGAACTCTGTATCAGCTTCTTCCTGGTGCTTGTTCATGAGCAATCTCATACCTCGTGGTAAGGTAAAGCCCTCATTTGCTAAAAGGAGACATATATTGCATTTCAGGACATTATTGCACACATGTTCAGGTGAGCACATTTTTGGAAGCACGCAAAGCGTAGGAGATTTTGGGAAGCACAGGGGAACCTTTTCATCTTTGGTAAATGGTTCACTGTAAATAAAGACTAAAAGCCAAAATTGGTCCTGATTTAAGCACTGAGAAGGGGCCAAATTGCTATGTTATTTTTATGGTATTGCTGTCTCTGCTCAACCATCATTTCCTACAGCTACTTTGATGACTACAGGTGAATCATATAATTGGTTGATTTGTTGTTTTAGCTGAGAAGTGATGTACTGGCTTTACAGAGAGAAGGATCTCACCTCCTCAGGAGAACCTGAGTTAATAATCTCCAGGAGGAAACACACTGATGAGAAAACATGAGGGCTGTAATGATGGATTTAGGTTTGACAGCAAAGGATTCTACAGGCAACCCTGCACAGTAGGTACTGCACTGGTATTTGTGCACTGTTTTTCTAGCAGGGACTTAGTGGTTGCTTGAGTTTGCCAAGTCTGTTACAGGGCAACTCTGTGCAGCAAAGCATAAAATAATCCTGTGTGAAAAGTCGGTTTATAAGTAATTTAACCTTTGAACTTCCTAATCTGCTTGTGAAAGAAAAGAGCACACTAAAGAGGACTCAGCTGAACGTTTAGATTCAGAGATTCATTAGGTTGGAAAGGACCTACAAGATCATCTAGTCCAACCATCCTCCCACCACCATCCCTACCCACCAAGCTACTAAATCAAATTACAAATGTGGAAGCAGGAGCAAGGCTTTTTGTGAGTACCAATCGCTAATTTCCAGGCTCCCAGTGACTCTTCAACACTGGAGGCATCCGTTTAAGAAGCGAATACTATCGCTCTCAAATAAAGGCGCAGAGCAGGTGCCTCATCAGCACGTTTCCCTCTTTGAAAGGTGAAACAAGTGGGTTCTGTTCTCTGATTCTCTCAGACCTCAGGTAGATGAGCAGGAGGAACTTCTGCTTCCCTGGGGTCTGAAGGAGTTTAGAGACTGGAACTTCTGTGGTTTGGACCGTTCACTTTCACATGGATGCTGAAGTTGAGCCGAGGACATATCGAGATGGGACACAGCAACCCTGCAGTGCCTGAGGGTGCTGCTTTGAGCCAGCAGTGACTCCAAACCGTTTGGTCATAGGCCTGTGGGTGTTGGCAGAATGCATTCAATCGCGTACTGTGACAGCACAGAACAGATTGAAGCGTCTCATTTGAGGAACGTTTTGATGCATGAAAGCGTGAAAAAGCATGAAAGTGACTGGGGCTGGGGCTGAGATCTGCTCATTTGGGCATTGCTGTGATATTTCAAGCTGCTTTTTTTTTCCTTGCTGCTTTTTTTTTGTTTTCTAAGAGCTACTTGCACTCTTCCTCTGTGCTTCCTATGATGCAGTTGCATGCCTTGGCTGCTCCCAGAGGTTTATTGCCATGCATGCATCAGGAGAGAGGAGGATACAGCAGCGCAGTCGCCCTGGGGTGCTAATTTAGCTGATTCAATTTGCTGTCCGTTCAGCAAGAGCCCTGAGAGCGGCTCCCAGGCAGAGCAAAGCTTTGAGGAGCTCTGACAGGAGGGGGCTCTGCGCGGCATAGCGCGCGGACTACAACTCCCAGAGTGCACCGCTCCGCCGCCGTGTACTACAGGTCCCGTCCTGCTCGGCGGGGGCGGCGCGCTGCCCTCTGGGAGTTGTAGTCTCCCCCAGCGGCGCGGCCGCGAAGGGGCGGCTGCGAGGCCGCGTCCGTGGCGCGCATGCGCGGGCGCTCCGGGCGGGCGGGGGCTGAGCGGGCGCAGCGCGGCGGCGCGTGCGCGCTGAGGAGACGGAGATCTCTCGCGAGGAAGGACGCCATTATCGCAGCCGCCCGACAAACACCACGAGAATTCGGCACCGCACACGGTAACCGCGGCGCCCCGCGGCCGGACGGCTGGGGCCGAGCTCCCGGGGGGGGCTGCAGGCCGGGCGCGGCGCTCCGCTTCTCGCAGCGTTCCCGCTCCAAATCGCAGCGCAGGCCGAGCAGCCGGGGCCGTGAGGCGGCGGCTCCGGGGAGGGGCGTGAGGCGGGGGGGCCGCGGGCTCTCAGCCGCGGAGCTGAGCGAGGGTGGGGGAGGGGGCCTCGCCTCTTCCTCCTCCTCCTCCTCCTCCTCCTTCTCCTCCTCCGCCTCCTGCGGCCGCGGGGCTCCGGAGCTGGGCCCTGCTCGCAGCCCGCCCTGCACCGTGCTCGGCCCCTCCGCTTACCGTCGTCCCCCTGCGGCTGAGCCCGCGGCTTTCCTTTTTTAAGGAGCCTTTTCCCCCCCCCCCCCACTTTCGGGTCTTTGGGAAGGAGGGGTGTATCGCCGGGCAGCCCCCTCCCTGTCGCGACAGAGCGTTAATAAGCGGTGACATCGAGGGGACCGCGTTCTCTGGGGTGCTGTGTCCAGTTCTGGGCTCCCCGGTACCGAAAAGACAGGGATCTCTTGGAAAGAGTCCAGCGCAGGGCCACAGAGATGGTGAAGGGCCTGGAGGATCTCCCCTGTGAAGAAATGCGGAGTGAACTGGGTCTGTTTAGCCTTGAGAAAAGAAGACGGAGAGGGGACCTGATCCAGGTTGAGAAATATCTGAGGTGTGGGGGGCAAAGCGGCGAGGCCAGGCTTGTCAGCAGTGTGTGGAGACAGGACAAGGGGGAACGGACAGAAACTGCAGCACAGGAGGTTCTGCACGAATGTGTGCAAGAACTTCTTTACGGTGAGGGTGACAGAGCACTGGCACAGGCTGCCCAGGGGGGTTGTGGAGTCTCCTTCTCTGGAGATACTCAAGACCTGCCTGGTCGCCTACCTGTGCGACCTGGTGTAGGGAACTGCTTTGCAGGGGGGTTGGACTCGATGAAATCTTGAGGTCCCTTCCAACCCCTATGATTCTGTGATTCTTGTATGAGGTAAGGGAACCCCCCTGGGCCACGTTCTGTGTGGTCAATGGGCGCAGAAAAGGTTTTTCACACGTGCAGCCGTGCTGTCTGCTGCTCAGTTTGGGGGTGAATGACGTTTTGCTGCCCTTCGTCCTTATCTGTGATGAAAAAAGACAAGAAGAGCGTTCTGCAAAAGTCCTGCCATCCTCGTACCGTGGGAAGTTGCGCGCTTAACGAAGCGTGGTGGCTTCATCCTGCTGCAGGGATGGTTTATTTATCAGTTTATTTTTAGAGCTCTCCAGGGGGAGTTAAAAAAAAAAAAAAATCCCAAGGAAACAAGTTGGGAGGGGATGTAGCAGCAGTTGCTTCCATTGGAGCGGCTTTCGACGTCTGGTAAAATGATAGCTGGGATCGTTTGTTGTAAAACTATCCCTTTTTTTTATCTCCCCTTCTGTGTTAGGTTCCCTCGGGGGTAGCACCCTATTGATTGATGTCAAGGAGCAAACGTAGCGTGGGTCTGTAGGGTTCTGGCTGCTCACGCAGGACCTTCTAATGCAGCCCAAGCACCCCGATTGTTTTCATATCGCCTCCTGAAACAATGGGCTTACGTGGGTGGGGAGAGTTTGTGCACCTGTGAGTGGCTGTCCGTGGGAGCTGAGCAGAATAACGAGCGTGCAGTGCTGAAACTGGCCTCCGTACGTTCGGTGGCTCCTTGGCAGGAGTTCAGTTCTCAGTACTACGTGCTAGGAAGGAAGGCTTTCTCTTTAGGAGAGTGAAAGATGGCGTTTGGGTTTTGGAAGCGTTAGCGGTCCATCTGCTTTGGAGGATGAAAATATTTAGCAACTTTTTTTTGCTTTGTTTTTAATGCATCATCTGTTACGCTGTAACAGAAACTGGCTTTAATGACTTAATTAGCCAGCGATGGCTGCGTGAATCTAGAGCAGGTTTAAAGCTGTGGGGCTCCTCAGAATGAGTGAGCACATCAGAGTGTTCGTAGTGGCCAGGATTCCATCGGTGCTTGTTCTGAATGTGTGTCCTTAAGGCTTGTTCCCTGCTAGTGCTGTTTGTAGCACAGCACCATGAGCACGTTCTGTCTGACCTACACAGATCAGGTGAAGAAGGATGAGCTCGTGGTTCCTCGTACCTGGAAGGGCTGCTTACAAGCTTATCCCCACTTAGCAGAGCAGTGCTGTGCTGTGGGATCCAGGCTCACGTTAGTGACGGTGCCAGGATCACGTTTTACCTCATCTCTGGTTTTTATCTTCAGCTTTTCACTGACCTCTAATGTGCAGTTTGTGCAGGAAGAATGCGTCCCTCACAATCTGAATGCCTTCATATCTCTCGCTGAAGGATGGCTTCAATTGAGATTTCCTCCTTAGGAAGTAAATTACAGGCACTTTGATTGCAGTCATTTTCCAAGGAAGAGAGGGGCATTTCTCTTTGTGCATAGAGGCTCTGGCCCCAGAGATCTACAGAAACTGAGCTGAGCAGAACAGCAAGAGCTGCTTGTAGAGGAGGCAGTGCGTGCCAGACAGTTCAGACAGCAGCGTGTCTGTGGATGCTAAACATCACCAAAACACTTTTCTTCCACAGGTTTGATTTGCTTTAGTTTAGAGCTTGGTACTTAGTTGTCATCTACTGAAGTAATTTTGTTTATTTTACTTATTATTTAAAACATATTCATTAAATGCTAAATGACACTTTTTTTTTTTTTCTCAAGTAAAAATAAAAATAAAATGTCTTTAAAAGTGATGTCAACCACTTGTTTCCTTGCAGTTCTAGCTTTTCTTGACGAAGGTGCTGTCAAGTGCATAGTTGTGTCTGCCACTTGTCAGGCTGCATGTTATGTACATGAAGCAAACGTGCACACGAAGGTAAACCTTATAAAATCCTTTGCGTTTGGGACCTTAAATAAAATAATTTATGATGATATCTGCTGGACAGAATTCTTTCATCGCATTTCCTGGTTGTAAAAGCGTGACTGGAAGGGGGAAGCCCTGACTGCTCGAGGGAAGCATGCACCGCCTTCGAACGCATCTGTGTCTTCACACGAAGAACGAACGCCCATCTTCTGCCTGTGGTGTGGGTTCATAGTGAAGAAAAACCTGCTCCTTGCAGACACCCATGTACCTGCTACGTGTATCAGCTCTGCCAGCCTCCCTAGATATCCTCTCGCAAGTTTAAGCTGGAATTACTTTCCTTCTGGTGGAGGGAGGGAGGATGGTAAAACAGGGTAGGTCTGTACTGATAAAGCACTTCAGAAGAGCATGGGATCTGTGTTTTTCTTCTGGTGATGCTCTTCAGATATATTTTTTGGGGGGTAAGAGTTCACAAATATTATCCCTGGGCTTTAAGCAGCTCCAAGGTCTCTTTCAGGAGCTGGGATGTTTAAGTGTTTGCAGGTCTAGGAGACTTCTGAGCCAGCAGGTGACTTGTTTTGCCACAGATCTTATGTTGGCTGCTGTGCTTTTTGATAGGAGGTCCCTGGAGTGCCATCGTGTTGTTCTTTGGCTTTTGTTTTTTTTTTTCCCCACCATAATTGTTAGATCAGATTTTTTCCAAAGTGTAGGAGATGAGTGTGTGGTTGGAAAAGTATAAGAAATGGCGTTATTCCCTTTGGCTGTGAACTTCCTGTTCAAGGTAAGCCAAATACAGAAGAATGAAGCATTTTCAGGAGTCTCCTTTGAACCTGAGCCAGGTGTCGAGTTTTTACAGACTGAAGGGAGGTCCTGTCTGTGTGCATTGCAGAGCACAGGCAAGCTGCGTGCTGGCCCCGCTGTGCCTCCTGTGCTGGGGCTGAGCAGCCTTCAGGGCAAAGCCTATCGATGCTAGAGCCACGTCACTTTGCAAAGGGAAAGCAGAGCTTGCTAGCACTGCAACCTTCCAGTGTGATTCCATTGCTGTGCTAAACTGGGTATCTTATGATGTTAGGGGATGGGGTCAGGTTCAAGCATGACTCTTACTCCCACAGCCTGCCTCTCCGTTTATTTTCTGTCTCTAGAGGGAGCTGGCTGTAACGTGGTGAGTTAACACGATTATCAGAGGAAGGTAAATTCTGGCTTGGTGTCTGTGCTCCACACCACAGCCCTGTGATGTGCCCCCGGTACTGTGGTGTCCTTACAGGACAGCAGCAGCCCAGGAGGTGGAAGAGCTTAGCAGATAGAAGTGACTTCCCCATGGTGCTGTCTCTTTCCAAAACTGGGATAACGATGCTTTTCCTCAGCTCCCTCTTCTTGTTTGGGTTCCACCAGTGGGATTTCTGTTGAGCAGTGTGATGTGCCCTCATGTGGATGTTTCTCATCAGTTGTGCGTGGCTGGAGTGCGGGTCTGCTGTCCTCAGAGCAGAGCAGGGCACTTGTTTTATTTGAGGAGGGAAAGCTGCTGATTCTTTCTGCTTGAACTACATGGATGATAAACTAGAAGAGATTTGGCAGCCAGTTCCTACTCTGAGACATAAACCTGCCTGCTTCTTGAAGCACGCAGAAGCTGAGAGATTTTAGTAATGTCTTCTATTCAGGACAAATAATGTTCTCCAACATTTCTTGCATATTATGGCACTGAATTAAGCAGACCTCATTATTCCAGCGGTCTCTGAAAGGTTAATGCACTCAGTACTGTTCAGTCAGCAGTTCTCTGAGTACAGACAATTTTTTTTTTTAATGAGCCAAAGGGATAGAGAAACAATTGGAGGACGTAATGGGAAAAATGGGTGTTCAGGGGTATAAACTGAAAACTGCTTGTTTCCTTACAATCTGTTTCCCATATTTCTTTGGATCTTGACTCTGTGGTGATCTCGTAAGAGGGAAATCAGTTTTAAGCAAGACAAGTTCACAGGTATTTGTGCAAACCTACTCAGATGCACAGTAGAATAGAACTCAGGTATTAAGCAGGAGGAAAGCTTTGCTGTGGTTCCTCTCCGTGGCAGTGGTTCCTGCAGCTGCCTCAGGAGCACACGTGGATGCGTTGTGAGGTATAAACCACCATGTAGGTGGTCACTGCTGAGAAGCTGTCCTTTGTTCAGTTTGAGCAACTGTTGTAATACAGAGTGTGTTTTCACCTCCTCCTCTCTTGGCAGCATCTGGTAACTTTGTTATTTTTGGTTGTTGCCATTTTGTTATGCTGTTTATTTCCCACTTTCCGAAGGGGATTCAAATATTAAATTACCATGTGTTGAAATATTTCTTAATAAGCTCCTTGCTGTTTCTAAGTAACAACACTCTAAGGTTTTGGCTGGAGCATGGCAATGGCTTTTTCATACTTAAATAGCACAGAAAAGGATCTTAAGTTTTGAGGACCAGAGATCCCGTTCGGTCCCATCTTGTATTTGTTTCTGTTCCCATGTTAAAAGTCCGCCTGTCCCTTTGTGTGGCTGTTTGCTTGTCAGTTAGTAATTGCTTTATTTTCTTTATTGGGTTGCTCTGTACATACGTGTATTTTGAAGTTGGGATTCCCTTTTTTTTTTTTTTTTTTGCTGTTAGTTTACCATTTCATTACAACTGTTACTGTAAATATGTACAGACCTGTGGGCTATTGCTGCTGTTGTAGTCAGCTGCGACTTTGTCCTGATCATCCAGGCTGTATTTCTTCTAGATCTAGGCACTAGGAACCTCCAAAATGGGGTTTCAGTGCTAATTCAACTGTAGTTTCTGGCCAGAGCTCTGCATAAGCTTTGCTTCATCCGCACATCCATGCTGGGGGAAATGTCCCTTGTGAGGGGAGAATGCACATCCCTCTGCTGCAGAGCAGAGTGTCTGAAGTGGCTGTGCCTGTGTGTCTGCCAGCCTTGTGCTGTCTTTTTGAGGGCTGTTTCCATTGTACAGAGGTCCACGTCTATGCCCATCTCGATGCAACACAGAAGTACACTTTTGGCAGCGTTCTGGTTCTTGTGCACAACTCAGATCTGCCCCAGATAATTCTGATTGAGTTAAGCAGTGGTTTGGAGTTCCCAAAGTCAGAATGAAGTAATGGATGCTCAGTTTACTGTGGGGTAATGCTGCTGTTCCAGGTGGTGGTATGGGCACCACATTAAAGGATGCCTGGAGAACCCACCTCAGTGCTTCTGCAGCTGTGGCCAAAGTTTCTTTGAGACAGGAGAACCTTCTGTGTATGTAATGGGAAACGAGTTCAAGAAATCAGCTCTTCAAACACTTGTGTTTCTTTTGGAGATGCTGCCAATCAAGATTCTCCATCTGGTGGACGAAAACAACAAAACACCATGGCTACATCAGGTTCTGCATACTGCATTTGCTTACTGACCACATCTTGCTTGGTACTTGGATTCTGTGATTCAACTTGCTGGTTTTCAACTGTACAAATTGTGCCTAGCATTAATGACCAACATCCAGAGTGACTTCACTGGGATGCAGAAAATTGCCCTCAGCTGTGGGGCACTGCATCTACAAACCCTACGTACATCCAGTCCATATGGGAAGTCACCTTAAGTTCATCAGGATTACGTGTCTGTAAAATTAAACTCAGCCTTGCCGTGTCCAAGCACCTGAAAACATACAGGTGATGGGTGTCAGCCTATCCTTACGTGCTCGTTTGGGAATGATTATCTCACAGATGTGTTTGTGTGAGGTGCGTGGGGAGCTCGTGTTTGAGTTTGCTGTGCGTGGCCACACTCAGTGCTGAGGTTTCTTGTCCCAGGGTTGAGTTGGTACCGGGTTGTGTTTCTGCCTGAGGTCATTGCGTGCCGTGTTGGGGTTGTGGGGTATTGCAGTTACACCCAAGCAGAACCGTGTCCTTTCCCAGATGGAAAGAAAAAAAAGATACCGGAGCAAAGCGATAAAGTGATAATAATCATATGGGCTCTGGCAATACTGGAGTGCTTTTTCTGCTTTCCTGCAAGATTCTGTGCTCCAAAGAAATGCCAAGATCCTTCGTTTTTGGAGGAGCTGTTCATTTTTTATTTATGTTGCTGTCTGCACGTGAGGAACTTGTCCGGGCGCCTATTAGCAGTGATATTTATTTTATACACCTCTCTGCAGAGCAGTGTGGCTGCTGTCCTGGCTTTGACAGATGAAGAACATTTCTGTTGTGTTTTAGGAGGGCTGACTTTGCTTTCTGATCCTTGACTGAACCAGAGATGTACGTATATGACATCAATTTTTTAAACTGTTAAACCAAAATGCATAGAATTGTACCGTGGAATTCATGTAAAACACAATGCATTCCTTTTAGGGTGGATTGAGAACGATAAAAGCTGAACAGAAGCTGAGAAGGATCAGTTTCCTTTTTTAGTTTTACATAGTGATGAAAAGGTGCAAAATACGATATTTTTTTCTTCTCTATTTTTATTTTTTGGAAGTAACTTCTGACTTGTCATACTCAGGGGCTGATGCTTTTCCTCACGTGAGGAGCTGCATGGAGTTGTGTATCGGTGCAGCGGGCATGGTGGTGATGGGGTAGTGACCATTTCCAGCCTGAACGATTCTGTGCCTCTAACAGCACTGAGAAGTGCTGGCGAGGGGAGGGATGATCCGCTCAAATACGAGAAGCTCAAGTAAACACTGTGAGCAGAACAAAGCTTTGGAGAACATCGGTGCTGTTTGATAAATCCACTGTTTGCCCTCGCTAATTAGCACGAGGGGAAGATTTGTGTTTGGCACATGCTCTCTGTGTTAACAAGTCACTGGATGAGTTTGGTTATACTCTTTGGAATGATGCCCTGTGATTCTGCAAAGCCATCAGATGTTTCAGTAAATAGGTTTGTTTACAAGCAAATGCTCAGAAGAATCATTCCAAATTCGTGTTTTAAAATGGATTAATTAAATTGAACTCGCGTGCGGATAAGCTAATAAAGGAATCAGGTGACCTGAATTTCATTTAGTTGCTTACAAATAATTACTAAATTAAACAAAGGCTACTTTAAATCTGGAGCACGGGGTGTATCAGTTTGGTGTGAGAGCGCTCGCAGGGACGCTGAGCTGGAGCTCAGCAGTGTTCCCACACCTTCCCCCATGGCACAGGACCCAACCCCACGCTGCCTGGGGGAAGCAAAGCAGGCACGTTTTCTTCCCCATTGAGACTTACTCCAAGCTTTCTGTTTGTGTTTTTCTCTTATCGCTTCGTATCTGTTCCAGGTAACTGTTTCAGCAGTTTCAGAGTCAGTGGGGGGGAAGGCTTCTCTGTACAGCAGCTCTCCGAGCCTGCTGACAGCACAGCTCTGTTTTGTTCCACCCACAGAGAGTGCAAGAATGGGTTCTGTCCCAGTGCTGGCCCACTGCCTACCAGCAGTGTAGGATTCCTTGAAATTGTAATTCAATGTGTTTAAACAGAAATAAATGTTGACGTTACGAAGAAGCATTGCTCTGTGCGTGTGTGTGTGTGTGTGCAGTGGCTGTTTTCCCCATCACAGTTTGCTTGCTGTGATTGAAAGGCTGGCAGAGTCTTTCAGGGCTTATTCTCTCATCTGAGGTTGAGTACTTCGGGCTGTGACCCACGAGAGGCGCAGAGCAGAGGTCAGAAGCGTGAAATTACTTTGTGTTTGTGCTGCAGGAAGATTTAATTCATTTCACTCATCTTTCAGGATGACTTTTGGATAGCTGAACGTGTATCAGAATGGCTTGGAAAAAAAAGAATAGAAATCCTTTGGAATGATTTATGAGTTGTTGGTGTATTTGTGGGTGCAGCTGGTTGAAATGCAATGCACAGAGGATCAGCGAAACCCAACGTTGTGTAATTGGGTGACATTCCCCAAGTTGGGTTTTGTTGTGGTTTGTTTTGAGCGCTTGAGCGGCGGATGCGTTCAGCTCGAGGGCCATCTCAGCGTGTGACATTACGGACAGTAACTCGAGCACAGCTGCTTTATTTTGTTAAGCCTGGCTGCAGACCAGGGCTTCTCAGAAATGGCAAATCTCAATGGCCAAATGGCATCCACACGCTGTAGGAGATTGCCAGTTTTCTCGGGCGCGCTGCCACGGCCGTGCAGTCCCAACCGTTTTTCACCACCATCCGAAGTGTAACTGACTCAACATTGGCAACGGTGGCATTCTGAGTCAACAGTTCAGAGATGTGGGGAGTCCCAGTGTGGAGATGGGTGCACCGTGCCCCGAATCCTTCCCGGGCTGCGATGCTCTCCCCCACGCCCCGTGCTCCACCTGCCTGCTGTAACGGCTTCCTGTTGCTCCAGTGGAAGAGGGAAATCTTTACACAGAGCTGGATCTGGTTCGGAGTCAATGTTAGGGGATGAATTACCGTTTCCATTGGTAAACCTCAGATTATTTTGCTGGTGTTTTTCTGCTTCAGGTTGGAAAGGAGAGGAGGGTGGGGGGAGGGAATAAAACTGACCGATCTCTTTGTATTTGTTGCCCATCCTTTTATGACTGTGGGAAGGAACAGATGCGACTGATGCCAGTGATTTTAATTCAATTTCAGAGGCTGAAAGTTTCTCTTAAAACCCTAATAAATAATGCTGATGGAGAGTTCCAAGGGAACAGGGCTGAGAAATCAGGAAATATTCTGAAAATAGCTTCATTGGAATTGAACGGTAGAAAAAACAGATTCAATAGCCAAGAAAAAGAAGGAACTTTTGTTTCTGGTCTACTTGTAATTAGAGGCAAGGAAGCTCCCAGTCCCTGCTGAATTTCAGAGGCCCATGGCAGTCTGTACGCGGTAGGAGCATGTGTGTGTATGGGTCTGTGCAGACTGCAGCAGGCTGTGTGGTTTGTTACAGCATCAGGGCTTGGGTCTGAGCACTTCCACGAGCAAAGTAATAATTTGCAAATTAAAACCCCGCAATTTACAATGGACCTGTATACTCTTACAAGCCTTTCCAATCAAATAAGTCAGTACATTGAGAAGAAGGCATTTTCTTTAGTGTTTTATACCGGTGTGTAACTGAATCACTGATGCTAAACCATCTCTTTAAGTGGGAGAATGTAGAAAGACTGAGCAAGAAAAGCTTGCACTGTGGTCCTGCTCCTAACGTAGGAAGGTTACCCATAGAGGAGATGCCCATCGTTCAGCTGCTGTCTCTTTGATGAAGCTTCCAGTTAACGCAGCACTTTGTGCCATTGCATGAGCAGTTTTCGTTGTTGGTCACTGAAAAAAACTAAGTGCTAAATTGGTACGGATCAGGCATTAATGCTCCTCTTGCTGCTGTTTTTCAGGGTTGCATGTCTCGTAAAACTGCTTGTCTGGGGCCCTGCAGTGGTGTTTGACTGGCTATTGCAACCTGGTTCTGAATGATGTCAGAACAGGATTTGGCAGATGTTGTTCAGATTGCTGTTGAAGATTTGACTCCAGACAACCCAGGTACAGTATTACCCACTGAGAAAGTGGAAATCACTCCTGATTTTTTTTTTTCTCTTCTTTTAGCAATCTAAAGTATTTATTAAGACATCCTGCTGAATTTGAGCAGCTTCCTTTGTTTCTTTAATACTCTTTGGATCTGATTATTACTCACATATAGGTGAGTAAAGGTTGACAGAAATGAACAGTAACCACCGTTACAGAAAATATAAGCTCTTATCAGAAACAAAAACAAAAAGTAACCCACCTTTCTTCTGAGGCAGAAGGAAAAAGTTTGTTCAGAAGTGTTTCCCAAGAGCAAAAAGAGCCGCCTGCCCCAGGCTGGCTATGAACCTGCTGGGCAGGATTATCTCCTGCAGCACGGCCTGCATAACCAACTGTTTATTTGGGGAAGCTCGAAGCATTTTGTTCATTGATTTTGGGGAAAAACTATGTATTGCTACCCTGGATAGAGTGGGGGAAGTCCTGTGTTTGTTAGAACTTCATTAGCACTGCTTACGGTTTTGTAGAGTGTTGGGGTTTCAGAAGCCAGTGGATCTGTCGAAGCAGAACAGCTGATGTGGCAACTCTGCTTCCTCACGGTGAGTTCCTAATTAAAAAAGAAGAAATATCCGAGGTAACACCCAAGCTTTACACCCTCAGTGCAGCTGACATTGTCTTAGATCTGGATGATAATCTTTTGAGCAGCAGAAAGCTGTTGTAATTTAGCACAAGTTAACGCCAGTAAGTTTGAAAACCAGATTACAGTACGTTAACCAAACTCTTCCTGTATTTTTCTATTTGCCCATTTAATGTATGCTTAACAACCCTTGTCTCCTGTGGCATGCACTATGGCAAAGCTTGTTTTTCTTTGCAGTTGTGTTGGCGAATCATGAAGTGGCAGACGATGATGTAGAACCCACTCTGAAACGTCAGCGCATAGAAATCAACTGCCAGGACCCCTCTATTAAGGTTACCATAATATCTTTTTCTGTTCTTAATCAAAAAAACCAATTAAGGAAGGTTTCCTGGGGAAAACGAGCAGCTGTTTAACGTAAGACTGGAATTATATCCTTGCGGTGTATGTTTGTTTTTCAGTGGAAGCTTTAAAATCTGCAGAATTGGTAAATCTCTTGGTGTAAAATCGATAGCGAGGAAGTTTATGAGCAAAATAAAATGTAACCAGAATTAATTCCAGTGACTCAGACATCATCATTTTGATGAAGTGAGGAAACTTGACCTCAGGGACCAACTCCATAAACTGTATTCCAATGCCCAGATACTGTAATAAATATATATACAGGTGATACGTGTGTAAGATGAATTTAATATTTTCATTCTAATTACAACATGCAGCTGCTTACAGCGTGTTTTAAATCACTTCTTCAGCTAACGACATCCTCCTGGGAGTTAAGCTGTATTCAGTTTGGGTTCAGTTGGCTCAGCTTTCTCTGTGCTCACAGGTTGCCATGCCGACCTGGTGCCTGACCTCCTCCTGTCCCGGGGTTGGAGCTGGGTGATCTTTGAGGTCCTTCCCCCCCTGTGGTTCATTGCTTCCCTAACTGCTGTGTTTTCATCTTGGAGCTTAAGTGAATGAGTTGTATGGCTGCCGTACTTGTTTAACGGTGTGTGATTCGATACAGGAGATCATAGAAAGCCGAGCTCTGTAGGTTGGCTGTGTAAATTGCAGCTGCGGACCACGAGATGGCGTGGTTGCTGCTTGCAGAGAAACACGAGTACCATTACCCTTCGGTAGCCTGTATTTCCCCAAGGGAAACCGAGCGGAGTATGCGTTCTTTTAAATACGATTGCTTAGGAAAACAGATTTTATTTATTTGCTTTTCCTGACTTGCTATTCAGGATAAAACCAAAGTGTGCGGCGCTTATTATCTCTGAAGTGATTTGTGTTGAAATAATTTCCACTGTGATCATGTGAATTTATCTGTTTGGACGGGAAAAAAAAATCCTAACTTTATCCAGAAGGATGCTTTCAGATGTTTATAATCCCTTTGTTTTTAAGAACTTTGAATGAAAGGCATTGGCGTGTCATTTTAAGTGATTTTGTGGGATATGAAATCATACTAAGAAAGTGCTTAGGTGAAAATGTGTTTTGGCTTGGGTGCTTTTTGGCTTCTAAATAAAGATCTGGATGAATCTGAGAATGCTAAAATGCTCCTGGATGTCATCAGTTTTGTCCGTGGCTGAGTTTAGTCACTAGGCACACTGCTAGTTCCTTTAGAATTGTTTTCCAGTAACATTTATCTGAGCTTCCCTATGTGTATGTTGCTTGAAGACAAACGTGTACATTTTTAAAAGCAGTTTCTCTTGCGTTCTCCCCTTTCTAGTCATTCCTGTGCTCCATCAATCAGACGATATGCCTGCGACTGGATAGCATTGAGGCAAAGCTGCTGGCACTGGAGGCTACCTGTAAATCACTGGAGGAGAAGTTGGATCTGGTCATGAACAAACAGCATAGCCCCATCCAGGTCCCCATGGTGGCAGGTTCTCCTCTTGGCGCTACGCAGACCTGCAATAAAGTACGATGGTAAGAAAATAATAGCAATAATGCTTTGTAAAGTAGCCTAAATCCCTGTCTCTGGCACCGAGCTCGGTGGTTTCCATCGAGCTGTCAGGACCTCGGTGTGCTGCTTATGAATGGGGAATGAGTTTCTCAGAGGTAAGTTTTGCACCGATGTTCACGATGTTACTTCTAGTTAGAATAAGTCTAATCCCATCACACTGATCCGTGGACAGTTTGCATCTGTTTCCACATTTCATTTTGGCTTAAAAGAGACAGATTCATCCACCTCTGGAAAAGTCACTTCAGCTGCTTAGGGCGGTTTTGAAGATTTGCTTTTCTTTTATTTATTTATCTGGTTGTTTTGAGTTAACGAGTTCATCATTCTGATGACTTCACATTTTTATCAGCCAGGAAAACGATGGAGATTGTTCCGTGTGTCTGTTTTCTAAAGACTCTCAGAAGAATAGTATCTGTATTTGTTTTGGGGTTAGAAATCTGAGATGGATTCGGTTATTCAACAGGTTTTCCACTCTGAAGTGGCAGGTTTGACTTGCAGCACCATTATGATTTATCTAATGTGGTTCGAAGCATCTTAAACATTGATGTGCCTGTCATTTAACAATGGATATTTTTCCAGCCAGAGGAATGTCAAGATCAAGAGACTTTTTTTGTGTTAGATCTTTTCCATCTTTGGTAATTTTATTCCTAGGAAAAGCTTAATACTTCTCTAAATAATTACTGTCTATTTTGCATTGTATCTGTGTAACATCCATAGACAACTCTCATATAATGCCACTCTAGTCAAAGTACAGAGATCTGAATTGTCTTTTGTCAGTCTGATTTTCCACCTTCTGATCTTTTTCATCTCCCATTCTGAACTTGATTAATACTTGGAAGACGCTTTGAATATAACTTTGATAAGCTATGCTGAGTGCAGTGTTCTGCATGTGCTACTTTAGAGCTCTACAGAAAGCATTAATTCCTTACTTAATGTGAGGAACATCCATATGAGAAGCAGGCAAACACACACCACCATTAGCCTTTTCCTATTATGCCACTACTTTCTCACTGCTGTATTTTATTAACTTTTATTACTGATATTGTGATAGTCAATATTTTAGGTTAAGGGATGTATCCCAAGCTCACAGTCACATCTTATTATGATATCTCACAGTTCATGCCTTTATGAGACCAGGTACAGAAGCACAGAATCTTTAAGGTTGGAAAAGACCTCTAAGATCATCTGGTCCAACCATCCACCTACCACCAACACTGCTCACTAAAACACGTCCCTCAGTGCCACATTGTCCCTCTTCACGAACACCTCCAGGTAGAATATAAGCTTGTTACCATAAGGAGTGCATGTTTCCTAGCAGGGTCACCACTCTAACAAAAGCGTAGTTACCCATGGCTTGTCAACCAGCTGCTGTAGAGCAGACTGAACGAGTGTGGGTTCTCCATCTTTCTTTGGAAATAAGGCTGTCAAAGTTTCAAAACTGAAAGAATGAAGGGCAAGGAGCACTAGAGCTGTGCTGGGCTTTGAGAAGAGCCAAGAACAGCAGCAGAGTAACGCCGTGGGTTGGTCGTGGCAGCATGTGCTTCGTCCCGGTGCCGTGTCCAGCTCTGCGGCGATAGCACAGCTCTGCTTTCCCCTCCACGAAGCCGTTGCGTCTCTTCCTCTGTCTGCAGCGTTTCCTGCCAATGTGGCCATTAGAAATACCTAATTACTTTTCTTTACGAGTACCATGCTGCTCAAAAAATCCCAGTAGCTGCTGAAAGCTTCTTGGCTAGCAGCGCTGGTGCGGTGCCTGATGGCCGTCAGAGTGGCAGCCCAACATGATAAGTCTGAAACGCAGCGTGTGCCCGGCCCTGAGATTTATAAGTTGATGTACGGACGGTGTGACAGCGCAGCTGAAATCTTCTATCCGTGTTTTAAAGAAAATCTTTCATCTGAAAGGTTTCAGTCCAGAAACAGCGTTATTTTGGTTAGCATCTTTCCATTAATCATTCTTCCGAGTGAGTGAGCCCAAGTATAAATGGTTCAGGTCGATTGCTTTAGATAACACAGGAATTTGTTTTGGTTTCACAGAACTCTCCCTCATTTGTTTTTCTGGGTGTATTCTGCCAATGTTACGTTGTGCAATTCCGCTGAGTTCTTAGGGATGTAATTTTTTTATTGCGGTGAAATCGAGGATAATAGTTTTTGAAACGTATTGATTTTGGAGGGGGTTTACGTTTAAAATCGGTGTTTTCTTCATAATCATAAAAACAGTTCTGAAGAAATATGGAAATTCATATGCAAGTAGAGTTTCTCTTTTGTTCAGATCTTTGGTTTGGTGAAGTTAAAGATGTACGTGCTCTGTATTTTATCATACGCCTTTGGGGCTAAGCAGTTTAGGATCCTCATCATTGAGATGGGGATTGGAATATACAGAGTTCTATCTTATATAGGGACAGTTAAATGGGACTGCAGAGGTCAGTGCAGGCAGTGTTTGTGGCATGGCATTCTTGAGTGAGACCTGCTCAGGGGATGGATGTTGGCTGCCCCAAACGAAGCTGCATGTGGCTGTCGTGGCTGCCATTCCCTTTGGGTGGCAGTGGCTCAGTCAGCTGCTTCTAGCATGTGTATCAGATAGGATGTAAGAGCTGTATTTTTGTAGGTGTAGATCATTATTATGTTTGTGACCACTAAGATTAATTGAAGTATTGGTGTAAAAACCAAATACCTGGATTTTTTTTTTTGTATGTGTTTGCTATGAATTCTAACTCCCTTAGCCAACCTAATTTCGTGTTATCAGGTGCTGAATGGCTTTTTCATTTTTGTTGCGTTTTTATCATAAGGATTGTTATTGATTTTAATGAAGTGTCCAACGATACTAATCCAGGCTTTCAAAAAGAACAGTAATTCTTCAGTTCTTATCATTAAATAGTGGCTGCTGAGTGTCTGGGGAATGCAGTTAGCCTCTTTTCCATGTAATTCATTAGGCAGTGTATGCTACTACCAGAGTTTAATTTCTGGCTGTGTTTTCTTTCCTTTTAAGATTCACTGATAGAGTAGATCAACATTATAAACCTTTTGGGTAGCAAGTTTCTGGAAGCAGAGGTAAGAGCTGACAGTCCCTTCCTGGAGCTGCACTCGCTCCAAGTCTGAAGGCAATCCGTTTGCAGGAGGAATTTCTTCAGGTTGCCACAGTTTGAAACAAAGCACGTATTGAGGGATACAGTGTCACGAAAGACATATGGCATAAAGTTTATTTTTCAAGTTACCAGGTACGTTACCCTGCCTGCCACGAGCCTGATCTCACACGCTAAACTTAGGCCTGGAAAAATATTTCTCCAGTTCCATATTCAGCCCCGAAGACGACTCAGAAAAAGACATTGCATTGTTTGGGGTGGTAACCAGAACGCGTTTGGAGAATCTTTGGGGGAAAAAAAAGAAAATATTGGAGCTCATCGGCTTTTCAGAAATTCTTGTCACTTGTTATAAGCGAGCGCTGTTTGTTTATCCACTGGGACATGTGGTGGTGGGGCCTCTGTCCAACGGAATGCTCAGAGCAGCCCTTGAAGTCTGGGAGTGGCTGAGAAAAACACAGATCTGTCATGGTTTGGGTCTGGACCCTGTGCTATCAATCAGCTAACCAGCGTTCCCCCTGATTTTCTGTCGTTGGTCAGCGGTGTTGTGTGCAAACAAACTTGTTTTAGATTAGCAGTTGGAGTGTCATACCTGCAGCTTCAGCCAGTAGGAGTTCTGTTTGTAATTAATGGGATTGTGTCATGAAGAACTGAGGGGGGATCGTGCTGCTCTCGTGTTGAACAGCTCTTTGTGCACGAGTCCAGCCCGTAGGCGTTGTGTGTGGGAAGGGAGATGGCGAATCCGTCCCGTTTCAGGACACCCCCAATCAGGGGACAAAGTCAATATTAATGAAATAAGGATAGTAATATAATAATAATAAGCAAAACAACGGAAAACACACACACAGAAACTCAGACTGTTTCAGACAAAGCTGAAGTTTCACTGAAGGATTCAGGTCTTCGTAATCACATCGCTTGCCTCAAAATGCTGTTACTTCCCGTGCCTTTTTTGACTTTTGCTTTCAGTTCTGCCACCCTTCCTCCTCAGATCCCTCACAGTGAAGATGTAACAGAGGAGCTGTTGCACACCCATTTTTCAGTACGCAGACACACACAGTCATTACATTTCAAGTGTGATCCCTGTGGTTTTCTTTAAGAAAGGAAATTATCCACCTGCTCCTCACAACGCCGGCAAGCGTTCAGCTGTGTTGTAGCCTGGAGGAATTGGTGTGGCTTAAAGTACGTAAATCAACAGATTACATCCCCAATAACTTGCTGAGGTGCAGCAGATGTGTTTGTCTGAAAATCAGCTTCTTTTGTGATCGCAGCTCAGTGTCAGGAACTGAATTTAAGCTAAGAAAGGCAGCCCCTGTTCCTGAGCTGCTTAGCGTGCTCAGGATGTGCTATGAACAAAGTACTTCACATCTGATTCCCTGAAAATCACTGCAGCCCTTTCCAGAATCTCCCAGCTTGTCACAGGAACTTGTCAGCCTCAACTCCTGCAGTGTGACTCTGGTCTTCAGTGGTAATAATTCGGATGGATGTTATTTGAACTCACTGACACACACATTTCAGTTACAAGTACGTGCTGTAGCTTCAACGAACCTCTGTGATTCATTATATTTGGGTCTGACACATCCTTATATTAAAAATAGTTTAGGTACTCTCCTGACTCTGCTTTTTACTGCAATTTGCTGTATCCACCAAGATCTACAGCAGCACTGCTGCGAGCAGTCATAACTCTTTGTTTTGGACGCGTGTGCTGGAGACTGATATTAAGAAATGAATCCGGTCCTGTAGGCTCTGTCTGTCTGGAGTTTTTGTTACAGACCGTCAACAAGTGCTCTGCATTCCACGGATCAATGATTTGTGTCCGTTTTGTGTGTGATCCCCCCACGGCTGGGACTGAGGAGAAGCGGGGCCTGGGATCGACGAGGTTTGTGCAGCAGTGTTCTCCTTGGGATTTCGCATTCCATTACTGTTGCATTAAGATACAGAGGAGCCAAACACGCTGTAATTTGTTGGTGGGATTTGATACGTTCAGAAACCATATATAACTTTCTGATAGTGTTTAGGTTGAGAGCGTGAGGTCAGTTATAGCATTAAAACAACAGTTTAATGGTAACGTTTCCTCTGCTTTTTGGAGAGCCGTGCGTGTGTGGATGGAGCTTAATCTATAGAATGTTTCGAGCTGACCAAGATTTGAACTGTGCCGATTTGTCCTTCCCAGTCCATATGTTTTTAACTTCACGATTTCTGATGAAATACCCTTTATAAGGGTGCAGTGGTTGGGATGGTAGCTTAGCAAATTTGGCTGGTAACTTTTGCCTGAGAAATAGATGCAAAATGAGTGGTTTTGTATTTTATTTTTTTTTCAAATTGTGGTGGCTAAAATGTACTTTAAAAAAAATCTGAAGGTTTGGTTTTGAATTCTTAAAAGAAATACAGTGCTAGGTGGGATTTTCAGCAGTGTACACTTGCAGTCAGGTCTGAGGGAATGCACTTTTTTCCTGTCTCAGTCTTGGCAGCAGCGTTGCAGGTCTTAATTTTTGCCTGTTTACCATTGCTGTCGTGCCATCAGCTTCCTGTTTCTGCTCCATGCCTGAGATCAACACGGAGCCCTTTAAATCGAGAGGTGTAAAACATCTGAAATAATTTGTGCTTGTTAGGATCCACGTGTGAATGGGTGTTTATTCCTCTTAGTACAGGAACTACGTTCTGCATCTGACCAGTTAGGTTTGGGACAAATGCATTTGTATGGGTCATGCTTTTCCTTCCCAAAGAGGCATTTGAAAAGAATTATTGTTTTTAACAGAAGGGAGTGGCTCTTACCTCATTGAAAATGGGTATTAAGATTTTATTTTAGTGGTCCTCTGAAATTGTGGTATGTTTGGAGCAGTACAACGGCTCTGGGCAGCACACATTACGTGCTCTGTGTTTTAGGGAGTCCTCTATCCAACAGAAGGGGGCAGAAAAGCCTTACGTATTGCTTTCTGCTCCAGGTTTGAGAGCGTGTTTTTCATGTCAGCGTCTGGAGATGCTTAGAGCTGAAAAATTCAGCGTTAGGAGCACTCTCCCTTGAAGGTATTGCTGTAATTTGGAGTGTTTCATTCCAAGGATACGCCAGAAAGAAGGAATAAGAGGAGAGCACCTCATCAGGCAGTGACTGCTGGCGGTGAATTTTCCTCTTGTGGAGAGGACAGATGTTTAACATCCACACTGCGACTGAAAGCAACTTTCATACCTGTTCACACAATATCAGTGCATCGGTAGTGCTGGTTTTAAAAGCTGCAGAACCCACTGGTCTTTAGTTATACACAGAAGATGGTACGACAGCATCGTATGGTGGTTTTTGGAGGGCGCTGGGTTTGCTTTGCATGGGCTGGGATGGGGCTGGAGCTGGAGGCAGGGGGATGAAAAGCCACACATCCAGCGAGCAGTCGGCGAGGCTGGTGAGGCGGCTCTGAGCCAGGCTTCCATCTGCCTCCCTTGGCAGCAGATGTTATTTAACTGATACGTTTCCAAACGGCAGAAGCGCACTTTGGAAATCCAAATGCTTTTCCAAACGGAATTTTTTTCCCCCCCCCTTCTGTGGGACTGAACATTTTTGCATATCTTTAGCTCCATCTCTTTTAAAGGGTGGGGTGTGAGAGAGGAAATCTGCTCCGATGTCTTTCTTATTTGTAAAAATAAGGGTAGGAAAGCTCTTGGATTTGCAGCATCCTCAGGCTCAGAAATCATACACCTAGTGTAACTCAGTGGGGAATTACATGGAGCGTGAAAAACAGAAATCAACATTGAAAACCACTTCTGCACCACCGCTGTGTGCTCTGGTTCAACCTGGCACTGTGGCCCTGATGCTGAAGGCTGAGATCGTCCATCGAGCGTGATGGTTTTGGAGCAGAGATTAGAAATCGTAGGAAAGCTTGGGAAATAATTGTCATTGTAGGCAACTGTGTAGTGATGGGTCGCTCCAGGAGAGGTTCCACTTGATTTTTGGATCACAAAATCTGCCCCGTTCTTTGCAGTTTCCAAAGGAGCACTTTGTCTCGTGTTCATAGCACAGCTCAACGCAGCAAATTGCTCTGCTTTTTTTTGGTTGCACATTTTTCACCACTCTGGGGTTTCCTTTCTGGCCCTTTCACCCACGTAACCCCACTGACACTCCTGCTGTCAGCTGCCTGTTGTGCTCGTGCTGCAGGTGGTTTCTATAACACGTATGGATGGGGCATTTTTTTCTTCCTCTGGACTTTCCTGTTTGATATTTGGGTTATGAGATGCATGTTTTACGATAGTTCTTGTTTCATTTCCAGTACTTTGTGCATTTGAAATTGAGGGAGGGGAAGGGGGAAAATGTGCTTTTTGTTTTGTGCTTGGGATGTGCCTCGGACAGGTGTCATCCCACGTTGGGAGTGTGTTTGCTAAGAAAAAGTAACGTTTGACTGCAGTGTTAAGCCACCACAATCTCCTCCTGAGCCTGCTCTGCTGTTCTGCACGGCTGGTACCAACACGATAAATTACTGATGTACCTTTGTGTTATCTTTGCTGTTATGTTTTGAGTACGTTTATCTCTAAAAAGGCTTGTGTCAGCCTGCTGATTGTAAGTCATGACCTGTCTTCTTCTGGTCTTTATTCAGAAGTAGAAGACTAATGCTATTCCTGCTTGTTGTGTTCTTCCCTCCCGATTGCAAGCTGGCCCGGCTGCACTGCTTTATTGCTTCTTTTCTCTGTCTGCTTGTCTAAAGCTCCTTCAAAGACCACGTCCCTGTGCGTTTAATTTCTACAGAGTTTCAGCTGTGTTCAGAATGAATTTGTTTTTAAAGTGAGAGTTCCTTTCGTACACATATGGTATTGTGACATCAGTAAAGTGCTGAGCTGGACTGGGACGCAGCAGTTCTGTAGGTCACCTGCAGCAGCGTGGCTTCTGGTTAGCTGGGGAACCCCTGGAAAAGGATCTCAGCATTTGTGAGTGGTCAAACGAACGGGTTTGGCATTTCTCAGAGCAGAATAATCCACAACAGATTGTGTTAAAAGGTTTTTTAAGTTGGTTGATAAAATTGGTCTGAAAGTAATTCATCTCTCCCTGGTTGTCAGCCGGCTCTGTAGGTGAGGCTGAGCCCCAGAAACTCTACGTAGATATCTTCTGTAACTTGGAACGTGGCTGGAGTGTACAGTGAGTTTCCAGCTCAAGTATTTTAAATCTTAAAATGTTAAGTGTGTTTTAATAAATGCTGCTTTCGCTTTATAATAAATTAATTACAGCTTTCTTGGTTTTCAGATTCATGAATCTCTCCCGTGATGGTTGGTGTACTTTGGCTTGTCTTCGTATGGGATCTAATCGTTAATGCTATCTTTATAATGTCTGCTTGTATGGGATATTCCAGATGCATGGAATCCAAAGATAATTTTGGGTAACTGAACTGTTACTGAAAATGATGGATAGCACTGCTGCTTTTCTGGCAGTTGCCTATGGCTAGACAACCGGGGAGGTTAGGGACGTTAAAACTTTAACTGCTAAGTGCCTGGCTGGTGTGATCTGTCCTATAGCAGGCGTCTGACTGATCTTGGTGAATAACATTCACTCGCCATTTATTCAGCTGGTGGCAAGTTTGCTCTCTTCTGGAACTAGGAGCTGCATGCATTCATTTCTGTGCAAAAGAGGCTGAGAAACGCTTTGAACAGAGGGCTCTCTTCTTTCTTTAACTGGTTGAGGACTGCTATAAAGGTTCCTTTCACTATCTGTATTAGTATGACCAGAGACACTCCAGAAGGTTAGTTCTGTTTTTCTCTGCTAAATTGAAAGCTTAATCTGGGAGGAGGAGAGTGGGCAATGTCACAACGGCTAAGTTCTTTTATGGCATTGAGGGTGTTCTGTGGGATTGACGGGTTATTGGCAATAAAAAAAGGCAGCAGAGTTAAGAGTAATGATGCTATCTGACTTCCACATTTTCCAGACACAATTACCCTTGGCAGCATTTTTCTTATGCAAATGATAGAAAGTTCTTCTGTATTTAAAAAAAAAAAAAAAAGCCTGAGGCTGAATGTACACACTTGAAAATCATTATCTGGCGTGTTTATTCTTTTAGAAATATTTTCTGCTGTAATTTAGCAGATCATTTAGTGACACTAAGAAACATAATCCCTGAATATAAATCTATCTGCAAGCATCGTGCTGTTAATATGTATATATTTTTTACTAAGTCGTGTCCAGGAGCAGACAGATCGCAGTAGTAGTCTCTCCAAGTTCCAGTGCTTATGGGGAAAGGAATATGTGAACATAAATGGAAACTACTGAAGCCCATGCAGCAATGCTGGGTTTCCAAAGCACTCCCTCTGACCCCTTTTAATACTTTCTTTCCATCGCTTTTGTGAGTATGGTACTGGCAGCACCGATAGAAAGAATTGCTTCATTTGGGATCTGGTTGAGCGTCGGTCGCTGCCCTCCCTCTTCTGCACGATTTTCGTTTGGGACATAAAATAATTCTGATGATAAAAGTCATGATTACAGCAGATTTGTTTTCAGGATGAGGTGCACAGTCTGAATGGAGAAAACACAATAATCCGCTGTGGGGATCCAGTAGGCTGTAATAAGATTGAACTGTTCCTGTTGGACTCCTCCTGTTTTGACTACATCAGCTCCTTGTTTAAAGTTGTATAGGTTCAGCAGATTTCTTGTTGCTGTCTCTCTAAAATAAACAAAACTGAGAACAGGCAATGGGACTTCTCACAGGGAATTTACTGGGGAGTGCATTCCCACATCTGCAGGGAGTGTTGTGCCTATCTGTTTTTCCTGTGTACAAACTGAGAGCGAAATCCTTCTGTTGGCGAGCATCAGGCCTCCCTTTTTGTCTTGGTCCCAACTGCTGTTTTGCTTTTCTTCCAGATAATTAGCTGCTCAGGTTTCACAGCATCAGCTCTCAATGCTTTCTGCCTCCTGATGCTTCGTTGTCAGATCTGCTCAGCAGCTTCGGAGCACTCTCATGTGCAGAGAGCAGATTGTGGGTTAACGTTATGGTGGTCTGAACAGAAAGGCAACCTCCTCCTCCGTAGGTCTCTGCCTTTGGACACATCATTCGTCAGGAATTAAGCATTACACATAAAATCGTTCTCCTTTAGGATCAAAGTAGAACGGAATGGGTTGTCCTGCAGGCTGTGAGTTAGATACAGAGCACAGGAGGAGATCTTTCATCCGTCGCCTCGTGATTCCTGGAAATGGACAAGCAGCTTCATTCAGTTGCTTTGAAACCAGATGTAGAGTTCCCACTCAGGATAATCACTGAGAAAGATTCAGCCGTGGTTGTTGGGTTGTTGTGTGTTGTGCTGTGTCAAACACCTCCAGACAGATGCTGTTCTCTACTGCGGCACTCTGTGTGACTCAGTTTCCTCCCCAAACTGATTCTCTGAGTCCTTACCACCTGGTAACAGCTCATTTCCAAACGCAGAGCAATCGATGGACGAGTTGGCGGTTGCTCTGACTGGTTACCGAGATTTTCCTTGTGTATGTGGTGTCTGCTTTTGCCTTTGTGCTGTATAGCCAGGAAAAGAAGTGTCAGTAAAGTGGTATGTTTAGTTAGTGGCTCCTCCCAAACAACCGTATGGTGGATTTTTCCTCTCAATATTTTAACCTTTCCTAGTTAATAGCGTAATGCTTAGAGCGCACCCGGTGTTCTCGTGTGCGTTTGTTGTAGGGGTGAATCTGGAGGGAAGAAAAAAACGGTGGGTTTAATCGGTGAACATCGGGGAGAGGGGTAAATCTGTACTGATGGTTTATAGTAAGGTGTTTCCTTATTCACGATGGGTTTAAATTGGTTCTGTGCCATCTGACTTAATCTCCAGTGTCTTCTTTAGAAACAAATGCTCTCTGAAATCAAGCAAACAGACAAGACTTTCTTATTTTTAGTGCTAAGAGTATTTTTTTTTCCGAATCAAAGCTCAGTATAAGTCACAGCTCAGGGACTTGATAAGCGGAATTTTATTGAGTTATCTCTACAGCTGCGATTAATTATTCAGCGTTCATTAAAAATAAGCTTCGGTAAGTGCAATTATAAAAAGGTGCTCACAAATGTTTGGGAGAAAGGTGGTGACAATAACGTCCAAGAGGAAGTGTGTGAAATTGGTGGCCGTTTAAGCTGGCCTGTGAAAGCTTCCTCCATTTGGACAACTGGGAGACGTAACAAGAACACATGGCTGCTGGACTGGGGCAGCTGCCAACGCTGCTGCGTGTTGGTGTTTCAGCAAATACGTGGTGGGTGTTTGGCCTTAAAACTGGGGAAATAGAAGCTGTCTTTTTACTCAGCTAGGAGAATTTAGTCTGGTAACGTGTGCAGTTTCTCTGAATAAGCGATGATGTTGGAAAGGTGACTGAAAGCATCACAAAGCCTTATCCTCCAGATTGCAACTGAAGTAAACCAAAAAAATCCCACCCCGTTTATTGCTTAATACAGCTTGAACCTCGCATGGACATGAAAAGCTATAGCACACTCTGTACTCGTCCATGATTAGACAAACATCTTCCAGAGCTTCACGAGGTTTGCGGTCCAACAGATCATTGGCAGTCCTCAAGGAATCCCATTTGTTACTAGCAACAGATACAATTGCTGGAAGAGGGGAGCAGGGCATTAGGCCCTTGGACTTTTTGTTTCCAAAAAAACCATATCAGCCACTTCAGCAGAGCCAAAGTTGAGATGCATTTGTTGTTCGGTTCCTTATCTCTTCATTGGATCTTAACGATGGATATTGTAGCACTTAAAGTCTTCTGAGCACACATGAATATTCATGCAAGCGGGCGCTGTTACAGCTGAAATAAACAGAGATGCTGTCATCACATTTGTTTAATTTGTTTGTCTTTCATATTTCTTTCAACAATTAGCCAAGGAATACAGTTAGGAAAAATAAATGGCCATCCGTTATGTTTGAGATGTTGGACAAGTAAAAACAATAGCAGACTGTTTACTGTGAGAAGTAAAGAGAAAGAAGAAAGCTTTCTCTGTCTCTGAAACACAAACATTTCTTCAGAGTTCTCTCTCCTCTTTGGTTCACCATGACCGTGGTGAAAAGCAGTTCAAGCATCAGAACGATGCCTTGCTTGGATGGTAGAGAAATAGTGTGGGAATAATATGGTAATCTCGGAAACAAAATTAAATAGTCAACTGCATGTCGAAGGCAATTGCTAACTGCATATTTACTTTTGTATTACATTGCAGACTTTGTGCTTTTTGTTTTTCTTTTTTTAATGAGGGTTGCTGGTTTCTCCTTGCTCTGTCCACTAATTGCTCTTTTGTTGTTTCAGATTATTTTTAAGACAATGATAGTTTCGTCTTCTTATTATTTAATGTTCTACTTCGATGCACTCAGTGCCTCTCTCACCTCCGTGCCCCACAAAGCCCCCAGCCCTGGACAGCATTATGTACCTTTCAGCTGAGCTCCTTATCTGATTCTGCTGTCAATATTTTCACGTTCTTTTTCTAGGGATTGTCCTACCAGCAGAGCTGCATTACCACCTGAGTATGCTCACTTTCAGACTTCTCAGAGCAAGAATTTGGTGACTCTCTGGAGCTGTGGTTTGCAGACTTCCTCCTGTGTGTCTGGAGTTGATGGATTCTTTATCGCTCTTCCAGGGGTTGTGAACTTTTGTATAATTCCACTGAAGCCGTCCGTCCTCTGAAAGAGTTATGGGTACTTAAAGTGATACAGATGTCAAGTGCGATGGATTACCAGCTTTAGCACTGATACGTACCGGCGATGCGGGGAGAAAAACAGGGGCTGCCTCTAAGCCTTGTTTTTAAGTAGGCGATTTGAGCAATGAGACTGTGTTAACGCTTTATTTTAAAGGTTTTCTCCTTTACATTCCGTTTTCCTCTCTGACTTTTGTCTTGTAGTGTTGTTCCCCAGACCACAGTAATACTGAACAACGACCGGCAGAATTCAATTGTCGCCAAGATGGTTGGGCAGGAAGAGCCACTGAGCAGAGCAGCGGATTCTCTGGAAAATATCCTTAGCAAGTTAGTAGCAGTTCTGGGAATCCTCCCCCTTCGCTCCCTCCTTTGACAGATCAACAGCAGTCTGCAGCAGTTCCCAGTGAAAGTGAGGAATGTTCTAGGTAATGGTGGGGGGGAGGAAGGTAAAATAAATGCACGTACTTTGTGAGTGCGTCAGTCCTGCCTGGGGAAGGCCCACGTGTGAAGGTACAGAGCACCCCTTCACCATTGGTGTGGAGAGGACATCTTAGAGGATCTGGGATTAGTTCAGTGCTCCTTGAGAGATGACAACTCAAAGAGTTCCCATATCTGTGTCATTTTTTTTCACGTGGATACATAATTGCTTGGGAGCATGCCAATATCCTGTATTTAATCAACTGAGTAAAGAATAGGCAGCAGCCCAGTAAGGCTGTTAAGCACTGTACAACCAAAGGCAAAATTGAAATGAAGTAGAGTTGGAGATTGTGGTTAGAAAATTTTCTAAGTACATTTTATATAAACTATTGTGCTGAAACTCTATATTTATTCTGCTATTTTCCTTCTGTTTTATTTTGCTGCATGGCCATTAGTTCTAAACAGCAGACTGTTAGAGGAGTTTTCGCTTGGTGTTTTTAATTCCCTTATCACGATGTTTCTGCTGATCAAGGATTGTGTTTCCCCAAAGTTACATCCTTTTCTTTTCCGTAGTGCTGTTCCTGGACGTAGGCAGAACACCATAGTGGTGAAGGTTCCAGGGCACGACGACAGTCACAACGAAGATGGAGAGAGTGGCTCTGAGGCCAGTGACTCAGTTTCCAACAGTGGACAATTAGGAAGCCAAAGTATTGGGAACAATGTCACCCTTATTACGCTGAACTCTGAAGGTATGCTGATCTAAGACTACATGAGCAAAGTAAACGTGGTGGTGGGATGGGCCAGAATTCAACTGAGAGCTTCAGTACGGCAAGCATCGGATAGGAATGAATAATAAGCTAAGTGAATGTATATATTAATACATATTATTTATACTGTTTTTACAGGCTGAACAGCTAATTAAAGTTGCCTATAAGATTTAAAACCTACACCCCCCCCTCCCTGTAGCAGGGTAGCTTTAGATTTTAAACCTTTTTAATTAAGATGTGCAACTTTCAGGATTTTCTGTCACTGGGTTATTTCAGGAAAATAAATGCCTTCTCTGGGAAATAGAGCTTGTTATACCAACCCACTCCTTCAGTTCTTACAAGATCCTTTGAGGTCTGTGCTATGTGTATGTTGTGATAATGAGCTGCTCCTGAAGGACACTTCGTTTTGGGTCAGTGGAGAATAAAAGGACTCTCAGGTGTCTGAGGAATCCCTCTCAAAAAATGTTGAGATTGCAGATGGTGCTGAAATTTCCAGATGAAAATACAAGCAGGAATGGGCTAGAAAATTCATTTGTAATCTGCATAAAGTAATTGAACTAGTTGTATAACTTCCTTGTTGAGTTCTTTCCAGATGAACTTTATCTGCATTCCTTTTTGGCTTCCACGTGAGGAAATTTATTCTGTGCTTTCTGGAATCAGATGAATTTAACGTAAGATCTCTGCTTCCTCGGATTAGGGAATATCTGGAAGGCTTCTGTGCTCCAGTTTTGATCGATGTCTGATGACCAGGAAATCCTAACATGTCCAATTTAATAAGCTGTGTTCTAGTTACCTATTTCTTCCAGATTGGTGAAACCAGTGGGAGGAAGGTCTGAGTCCTATTAGTCAATTGAAAGCAGCAAGCAGAAGGCATCACTGCTAATAGCTTTGGCTCTGACTTAACGGTGCAAGGAATAGAGAGAGATCCTTAGCCTGTGGAATGTAAAGCCAGAACTCCCTGGCTATAGGAGCTGGCTGAACGCAAGGTATGCTCACTGAGGTCTTTGGAAACAGCTCGTGGTTGTTTTCCATACTGGAGCGCCAGTGAGGAGACCAGTGAAACACATTATATGCTTCTTTGGTGGAAACAGGGGGAAGGATGAAAAGGGGAGCTTGTCACGTTTTATTTATTTATTCTGTTTTTATGTGGCTGATAGGGAAGTTGTACGGCCCAAATAGAAATGATAAAATTGTTATGGTGCAGATACTGCTCAGGGTCGTGCAAGTTATTTTCCTGTATTGTTTGAACAGAAGTTGAAGTTTAAAGATCTTTTTTCCCCCCTGAAATCTTACTTTGTGGAATTTCTATGAGAGCAGAGATACTTTGAGCATTCACGAGCAGAATCTGGCATGCACAACGTCATCAGGAAAGGCTGCTTTTGTAACAGTATGCAGCATGTGAATACGGCAGAAGCTTTCCTTGCAGAGTTTTGAAGCAGCATGAGTTAGAAAACCTTACGCTACCAGAGAGGGAAAATACTTTGCATGCTCACAATTAACAGAGCATGTGTTGGCCCAGGAAAGGCTGAGAAACCTTCAGGTAATCTTATTCAGCTAATAAACATCCCAAGTGGAAACAAGGTGTTCCTGCAATGGCAGGGCTTGCCTATGAAGCGTGCCCTTTGTGGAGTCTGTTCGTATTTCATACAGCTCTGCATCCCCATGTCAGGAGCACAGTTTCTAGTGTTAGGAGGGAATTTGTTGTATTGTGCCCTTTTTGCCTTGATGGTTCTGGCACAGATTTGTGCAGACAAATGTGATGTTGGCCTTTTCCACAGTTGTTGTATGTGTAAATTCTGAAGCAACGGCTAATCCATTATGTCCTCAGATCTGATTTTCTTCAGACCTTCAGAACAGTCATCCATTAAAAATCTCCTGGAGATTGATGAATGCTTGGAGAGATCAGATTAGTAATCCCCACACTTAACTCTCGTGTCCTCGTGGAGATGAGAGAGGGCCTTGCACAGAAGGAATGCTAAGCAGCATAGCCTGCAGTATGTCATAAATTAAATTATTAATAAAGGAAGCGATGAAGAGTAACAGCTCTGCTGTGCAGGCTTGTTTTCTTCAGCAGAAAAAGTCAGAAGTTACAGCACCTATCAGCTTGCTTTCATTGCCTGGGACAGAATTCTGAACGACTTGGAGTTGCTCAGAGGGCTCTGGGTCGGTCCTGAAATACGAGGGGACAAGGAAGGCAAACTTCAGCCCTTTTCCACTATGCCTGCTATTTGTTGCCTCGTGGCCAGGAAGCAAAAGGCATCTGTGTTCGTGGTGTACCTTCAGCTGACCTTGAGCCTGTGGGTGTCTTCAGAATGCAGTTAATAGATGCGTTGTTTGCTCCCTGCTGGCTGTTTCCAAAAACCATATAATCCCATATGATGGTTCAGAAAGCATTTATTTCATTACATATTTTCCTCAGGCATTCTGTGCTTTTTCTTTAACCTGGAAGAAAACTGTGTTTTAAAGCTGAGGGGAGTTTTTTTTTTGTTCTCTGTCGTATTTTTTTTTTGCCCTCAGTGTGGCTTAAGCATCTTTTTCATTTAATGGATGGAATAAGGAAAGAACGTTTATCACTAAGATGTGTTTCAAGTGGCTGTCATCCGTTGGAGGGTGCACTTTTTGCCTGTTTATAACTCCAGTTAATTTTGAGATGAGTGTGTCTTTGAATGCAGCCTATTCCCAGTTTAAACAAAGTTGTGCCTTTTGTGTCTTGAGCTGTAATGAGACTCAAAACCAACGAGCAGCTGATTAATGAGGAACGATTTTAAATTGTTGCCATCAGCAGATCTTCAGGAGCTGCTCCAGGAATGGTTTGCCCATACTAAGGGACGATGCTTAGTAGGGAGCTATTGGTGGTTGGACTGGATGATCTTGGAGGTCTTTTCCAACCTTGGTGACACTGATCCCGTGGTTTGTGGCCGTGAACATTTAGCTGTGTGTGCCAGAAAGCTTATCCAACTCTGTACAGAAAAGTAAGCAGAGGCACTGACCTCCTTAATTTCATTGATGCAGTTTTGGGGGTGGAGAGGCTCCTTTAGTGTTGCCCTTCATGAAAACTTGGGTCCTGATACAGTGGCGTTCTTTTGGATTTTGTCTTCCAGTGCAGAAACTGAGAAGAGCATTAGATCCACTTTAGTTTTAAATTACAGAAGTTTTAAACCTACGATATTAGGCACCTATATTATTTTCTGATTTTAATGAGCTCTCTGGTACTGGTATGTGGCAGTAATCCTGCCAAGGGTTGGTTTTCAGTTGACTGAGCTGTAACCTGGCAGCCCTATGTGCTTTCATTCTCACCACAAATCTGTTAAACAATATTCTGACGTTCTCAAATGTATTTGTCTAAACTTTTTAACTGCAGAGAGCTAACATTTGATGAGGAAAAGCAAGTTGGAGTAACTACGAGCGATTAAGCTTTGTTAAGAATGGTGAATAGACTTCCAAATGATCAACCCTTAAAAAGGAGGCTTTTATGTTCTTAATAGATAACATCTGAGATGAAAATAACACTTGTCGAGGCTCCAGTTCCTTCCTGTCCTATTCACTCTCTGGCCTTCTATTCAAAAACCTGTTACAAACAGCCTTCCAAACCTGTCACTGTAGGCCCCAACTCTGCATCCCATGCCGCTGTACTGCACCCAGTGCCCATCTCATCTTTTGCCATCACCACTGCTCGGAGTTATTCTTATTTCCCCAGCAGCCAGTGATGGATTCCCCTTCATTCCTTACACTGTAGAAGTTCTGGGTTGTGTTTGTTCTGTGCTTGCACAGTACTTCCCTCAATGCTCAGTGCTGATGAGAGATTATTGCTCGGTTGGGTTTATAGGAAGCAGTCCATGAGCCGTGGCTGTTCCTCTCTTGTCCTTCAAAGTCTCCCAGCAGAGTATTGAAATAAACATTTTGATCAGCACCACACATTGCTTTCAAGATATAAGAGATCTCAAGATACAGGGAATGTTGTAGGAGTATTTTTCTTTTACACATTCAGTTTGTGGTAACGTTTAAAGTTTCTGTTCTGTGACCTGCTGTACGGATGAGAGGAGCATCTGTTCCTGAGACATTAATTCACATTGTTATCCTTTTAAATCTGTTTCTTGGACAATAGAGTTACTGTCCTATTTTTAATGTGGAGGGAAGGAAAGCCGGACCTCTCATCTTTGTCTCATAAGAATGCCCCATTCAGCATTTCTGTGCTGCCTTAAAAGCAAATCTTATTTGAAATGCCTAAGCTAAAGCCAAGGCTTTGAAACTGCTAAGAAAGAAACACACTGTCTGAGTATGTGAAATGCTCTTAAACAGAGCCCCTTGAAGACTATTTTTAAGTGGTGTAAATAAAACAGCAAGATCCATTGATTTAGCTTTTGGTTCAGTGAACTTTACGCTTGGTAACACTGACAGGCGATGTTTGGCACCGTATGTGCTGGCTCTGTATCATATCTGCTTCCTCAGTGTTCTTTTTACTCCATTTTAAGACCCTCACAGAAGTAGAAATGTAAACATGAGTTTTTTTGGACAAGATAAGGGAAAGCTGGTCTGTGCAGCATGTTAATTAAAGGATGAAAATTGCTTCCTCACAATTGCTCTCTTCAACTTTGCGTCTGAAGCAGTTGTTTTGCAATAGTGGTGTTTAACAGAGCTCGCCACTTTTGAAGCATGATACCAAACAGCTGTTTTTTAAGTGACCAGGACTTATCTATGGGATTTGTAGTTCACTGTTAAGATCGAATTCTGCATTTTATATCACTGCTTGCATCTCTCCTGCTTTTCCTGCAGAGCTTCTTATGACCAGGTGCAGGCAGCAAGAGTGAACCTTTGCAGAGCGAAGTTTTTCCATCCCATAAAATAGCAGCAGCTGATGTGAGCACACTGACCGGACCTCACAGCTTCACTGACGGGTTAAATCCAAAGGAAGCTATGGAGATGGGGCTGCATTGAGTTTGAGTTACTGGGAGCAAGGAAAGCTTTCTTCTTATCAGCACCCCGTGAACCCTTGCAGGAGCAGAGGGCTCCAGCTGTTGGACACAATATTGGCAAAGGTGCTGAATCCCCCACACGTCAGCCAAAATATTGCTTAATGTCTCTAGAAATGGGGGCTTCTTTTTGATTCAAGGTTAAGTCATCTTTCCGCCTGTCTGTGGCAGCTACCATGTATTCTTTTCTGCTGCATGTAGCAGCTTCCACCCAACCTCTCAGGTATAACAACACCGAATAATGGAACGGGTTAATCCCAGCATATATGTGGCCAGGTGCTTCATCTCGTTTATCTGTGTTTTAAAGGAATGATTGACAGCGCCTAGTGAGGGAGGAAAGCACAGCTTTATTTCTGGCCTTACTGCTGAAGTTCATACATCGAATTAGGGGAATGTGTCCCTCTGGAAAGACATGAGTAGCAGTGCAGTGTCTGCCATCTCCTTGGGTGGGAGCACACTCGTGCACAGTGAGACCAGGTGTGAAATCTGCAGTGACTGTTGTCTGGTGGCTGTGCTCTTGATGCAGTGGTTTGGATGCTGACTTAAAGCTCCCTGTGCGGTTTCTGCAGCAGTGCAGTGCATGGTTGCGTAGCAGCCCCAGCCTCCTCTGTCTGCTCACACGTCCTTGCTGAAACCATTGTGTTCTCTGGTCACAGAGGAACGGTCAACTGTGTTCTGAGATAAAAGAAATGGACTTAATACAGTCAAAAAGATTTGAAAACAGCATTGAAAAGCAAACTAGTTCTGGATTCAGCAGGATGGAGATAAAGGCAAATTTTCTGATCTTGAAAAAACAGTGGGGAGAAACTAGAAACTTAGATTGTCTGTCATTGAAATGAGTTTCTGAGTGCAGAGAGCAAATCAGATAAAAACATCAGGACTTTTAACACTGGAAATGGGAATGATCGAGAGCTGCTTCGCTGATGATACAGCGTTCGGTGTACAGAAGTGCAAGGAAGTACCTTTCTGCAGCACGTAGTCGCATGGCACAGCTCCTCTCCAGAGTGAATGCCAGAGTTTAAGTGGGACAGCAGAGCCATTAGGAAAATTAATGAAAGAAAAATCCTTCAGGGTGAAACCAGAAAGGTTTATGTTTACCCTGGCGTGCAGATGAGCGCGTGCGTTTATATGTGCTGATTTTTAAGCAGTGTGTGTTATCTGACTGTGTTTTTCCTCCCCAGCCCTTCGTGTTTCTTTGTCTTTTGGCACTTTTTAAAGAGTAGAAGTTGTGCTGCTGTGTGTGATTGTGCAGTGCCTGGTGGAGTCCTGGCTCGGTATCTGACTGTTGCAATGTATGTACTAAATAACCTGGCTCATCTAGATCCCATCTAGATATTAAATATAATGCCTGATAATTCACATCAGGAACCATTACAGTGAACATAAAAGGAGGCTTGAGTGCTGGAAGCTTCAAATGAAGTTGCTTTAATCAATAGTATTTATGGATTAAATAATTGCTTGGAGAAAAAAACATCCATCAAACTCTGCCTTTTTGTCCCTCTCTCTGTTCGGTCTCTTTTCTCCACTCATTTGGAGCCAGTTCCCTCAGAACTGACACTCTGCTTCCTCTTCTCGACGCTATTTTGTGTGTCAGTCTTTTTGTATTTGCTGTGCACAAGGTGCCAGATATGTTGACAGTTTGGCACAGATAATGTTGTTATAGAATCCTTAGGGTTGGAAGGGACCATTAGAGGCCACGTAGTCCTGCTGCCCTGCAACAAACAGGGATGTGGCCACAGCCTGATCCAACCTCACCTTGAAAGTCAGGTATTTTCACATATCATAGGGACAATTTTAGCTTGTGTGCCATCAGATAGCTCAGCGAGATAGCCACGAGTAACTTCACTCCTGTAAGTTCCACCAGTACAAAATGATGACACCACAAAGCCTGTGGACCTCAGCTTTGAAGGCTTTGGGTGATGGTTACATGTATATGCTTGTATATGTGATCTCAAATGTATGGGAAAAGGGGGGAGGTGAGAAGAAAACTATGCACATCCATAGAGCTGCCAGAATTTTTGTTAGGTTACTGTGCTCTTCTGAATCATCCATCTCTCATTACCATCAGCATTTTGGTACTGTTTCTGATGTCGTTTTGACAGGAAGAATTTCATTTAGAAGACAACAGGGAATGAATTAACATGGCACACTCAAGCCAGTTTAGGTTGGACGGAATGGAAGTGGAGTAGATACATGTACAGACCACTGGTAATTCCACAGGAGTCATTTTTCTTTAACGATTACTAATTTCTAGAGGCAAAAGGAAGCTCTCAGTTGAGCTTTTTAAAGCAGGATGGAAATAGAAGAGCGAACTTCACATGGGGCTTGCATTCACAGGTCAGAATAACAAGGCAGTGTCTCTCTTTGCAATAAAAGGACAGTTGCATGTGGTGAAAACAGTATGTTCTGGACTTGGTGCCAGTTAAGGGAAAAAAAAAAGACAAAACCACACAACTGATGATTTTGCAAATTGATAAAAGTCTTTGCTTGGTGTTGGCTGATAGCAGGGGTGCAGAGGAAAGGTGTTCCTGATGTAGTAACAGCTCACATCTATTAGTGATAGTGTGAGCTGGTAAGATAGTAAGGTTTGGAAGGCGTGCAGCATCTTCCTTGGGCTTCCTAGGTTGTTTTTTCTTCTTTTGAAACCCATCCACATCCCTCCGATGACATCTCTGCTTTGCCAGCTCTGTCCAAATTTTTATCAAACACTCCATTTGTCTTCAGGAACAGAATGTTATTTTCCCTGATAATGTTAACCAGACTTGTGGTGAGGCCAGACACAGTGGCATTCAAAACAAGTCGTAATTAATCTGAGCCACTTTATTTTTCAAATGGCACCTGGTGCTGTGGACAGAAAACCACCCGTGTGCTTTATTACATAGTTTAGAATAAAAAGTGAGGTACGAGTAAAATATATATCCATCTGTAAAGTACTTTATATGCATATGAATAAAAGCAGGGCTATAACAATATATTCAGAACAGAGCATTAAGTTCTGATTTCATCAGAAATAAATTTGAGGGACTAGCTGCTCCATATGTCAGTGATAAGTATTTTTCCTTAGACATTATTATATTTGATAATCTGCTCTCTGTGATGATGCATCGCTGTTGCACAATCTGACATTCGCTCCGCACTGTCATTATTCACTGCAATAAAATTACATCTGACAGTGGTGCTGTGACCCAACCTGAAGGTCGTATTGAGAAAGTGCTCTGTGTGTTGGAGCTGCTTTTGTGTTAGGTTTTGTTGCGGGTATTCTTGGCTCTCAGTCTGGTGAGATGCAGGCTGACCACGGGCACCGGTTGCTGGAGGGAATGCTGCTGGTTCCCTGGGGTTCCACGTGAAGAGTGCTCATGTGCTTGACTTCTGTCATTCTGTTTCATGGAAGACAGGACTTTGTGGCTTTGTATATACCATAAAACTCCAGTTCAGAGGCACTTGGTGTGGGGTAAATAAGATGCAGGAAAAGCAAAGGGCTCCTGAGTCAGGAAGCTTTATGTTTTACTCCACAGAGAGCAAGCCCAGGAAGAAATCAAACGGTCCCTGGCAGTGAACATTTATTGTTCTTCCCAGTTCCTACTGACGTTGTCAATGTTTGTACTGGGAGTTCTGTTTTCACTTGGGACGAGCGTCGCCCCCCATCACGTGTTGCATCCCATCCTCCATTGGTGGTTGGTCATCCTGAGCTCTATTCTAGTTCCTCATTAGTCTCAAATCCACTAACATTCGACACTCCCAAAGATTTGCGTACAGTGAGTGCTTGGTTTGTGCCTAAATTGCATAGCTTTTCCCCCAGCACTGCGGCAAAGTCCAAAATCTTCTGGAGATACAGGTACAGATAAATGTGTGTGCGTGTGCAGTGCAGTTAGGTGCAGTTCTGGCAGTGCTTAAAATTAAAATACATCGTGCTGCTAATGACCTCATCCTTGAGTAGAAGGGAAGATGCACTGGGGAGATGACTAATGATTAATTTATTATCTTTGTGCTCGCACTATTCCTTGGTAAGCTGTGTTTTCAGGAAATAATGCACAATACTGGCCAGTAGATTTGAGGGGAAAAAACAGAATTTTGATGGGGATCTTTGGCTCCATTTTGAGTGACTGCTGTTGCTTAAAATACTGTTTTTGTAAGTGATCAGATAAGTTACTGACTGCTATTGATTATGGCTTCTTAAATGTATAATCTTGCTTCAATTCGTTTTAATCTGATGCTTTTGGGGGAGAAGTGTGGTTCAAAGCTGCTAGCTTGTTGAAATTAGCTATACTTTGAGAGTATTGTGGGGTTGCAGTAATTCATTTTTAGGGAATGACTAACTTGTGAAAAAATGAGAACATTGTGAATGCAGTGTGTTTTTTCAGCCCTTGGCTTCTAAGTTGAGACACTTAAAAGCTATGTGAGAGCGAATTAGACATTTGGATTAATTGCACCGGGTTCCTTCTGTAGAACAGAATGTTAATGGTAATGTCTTTGCTCACTGTTGTTGTGGATTTGAGAACAGCTTTTCATCCACAACAAATGCTGTGAGCCTGTCAGTGATTCCAGATCTGAAAGAAGCTTATGGAGACTGCAAAGAAAACAGAAAGAGCTTAAGAATTGTTGGCTGCCACTTGAACCTGACTGTTTCATTCCCGGTCACGGTAACAGTTTCCACACTCTCTCTTTCTAGAGGATTACCCCAACGGGACGTGGCTCGGAGATGAAAATAATCCAGAGATGCGTGTCCGTTGCCCCATCACCCCTGCTGACATGCTGCACATCAGCACCAACTGCCGCACGGCCGAGAAGATGGCGCTGACGTTGCTCGATTACCTCTTCCATCGGGAAATTCAGGCCATCTCCAACCTCTCAGGCCAGGGGAAGCATGGCAAGAAGCAGCTCGATCCTCTCATGATATATGGAATTCGCTGTGAGTATAATACTGAGAGTTCCCAGTTTGTGCTGCATAGGTAAGGCAGCAATAGCGGGCTGCTTCTGGTTGCACTGTGTTTGTGAGAATGGGGTGTGCTGCCAGACAGATGGCTTTTTAGCTTTTGTTTATGAGGGAATCCTAATGGACTGCTTTAATTTAGCTTGTTGTGGGCCAGAAATTCCTCAATCTTAAAACCTGAATTCAGATTTAATTGCAGCTAGCAGCTGCGAGCGCACCAAGTGTAGCAGATAATCTAGCTGACAAATACTACTTTGGCTAAATTGGAGGAGGTCGTTAAAGGAAACGAGTTATTTATTTAAATATTCACAGAACCATGGAATCTTTTGAATCGGAAGGGACCCTTAAAGGTCGTCTAGTCCAACTCCCCTGCAGTGAACAGGGACATTTAAATACTGCTCACATGTTCAAAATAATAGTCTTTCATCTCAAGTTTTTACTTTTCATTTGTGTGTATTATTTCATAAGTCACGATGACATTGAGATGGAAAAAAGCCCTGCAATCTTTTTTAAGGAGAGATTAAGTGTCACGAAGTCTGTGGATTCACAGCAAGAATTCACACTGTGCTAATGTACTACTGTCTGTTGCAGAGTGTGTGTGAATTTTTTTGGTTATTAAAGCTATCATGCAGTAACAAACAGACATTACTTATATTGCAGATGCAATTTTTGGCAGTGTGAGAGGTATTAAATGTGTTTTGCATATAGAATATGGTAAGCATAGCCTCTAGTTAGGGGCGAGGAGGGATCTGGATATATGCATCTCGCTCTGAAACAGTGGCTCCTAGTAGGGGATTACATGGTGAATACATTAATGAGGACAGCCAGTTCTCCTCCTCATGCTGTGGTGTGAATATTTTACAGCAAAGTACGTAGGTGAAGGCCTTGTGAACATGCAAGCATCTGACACGGTGCTTCAGCTCTTGTGTGATGCCCTTCTGTCGACGCTGTGCAGAGGGAGCAGAGCTTTAAGTGTTAGTGTAGAACTGAATGTGTCTAAAAATGACCAACTCGACTCATTGAACTACATCTCTTTATAGTCAGATCTTATGTAGGTCACCCGTGGATTAGTAGAGAAGGCATAATTTGTTATACTAAAATGTTTTGTGTGCCATTGCCAATTTGAAATGCCAATTAAGGCTTAAGAACATAGCCAGAGAGAGCTTATTTCCATCGCTGTTTGAAGAATTTGATGTTTTGTTTTTATGCTTCTGTTAGGGCAGTGGGTTTAATAGTTACATCGAAGAGTGTTTGATGATGATACTGCTCTGTTTTCTATACCCTAAGCTGAGCCAAGAAATAAACTCCTATTGACGTGTTTTCTTTTCTGGTAGTTTACTGGCTATCTCAGGGATGCTAATAGGCAATAACTGTTCAGTTTGCTGCATTAGGTCAGTTGTCTTCTTGTGTACCTGAAGCAGATGGTGTCAGGCTTGTACTGCAATCATATTAAATCTGTATCTCTAGAGGAGATTATGATCCAGAGGAATTTGAATCACCAGAACCTTTTTATCTCTTGATCTCATCAGCGCAAATGATCGTGTAACATTGCTTTTAAACCTAGATGGATTCTTGTAGACAACAGTTTTTAGAAGCACATCCAAATGAGCAGCCTCCTCCTCACTCCAGTTCTAAAACAATTTTGAACTCTTCTCCCCATCCCTTAAATCTGTGAGCATGCATTAACTTACAGCTGGTTATGTAGGAGGAACAGTATTTTGAAAGGGCGAGCCCTGAGAAGGAATGTGCTAGGGGCATGTCGTGGCTGGGAGGCATTGTCATCCTAAAGAAATGGGATTGTAGAGGTGATCTGTGCAGGTGGGAAGGGTTTGCAGCAGCAGGAGTGCAACCAGCATGAGATGGGCAAAGGAACTGCTGGGTTTATGTCTTTTGTGTCACAAGCACAGTTCAGAAAGTTCTTTCTGCACATTGAGTGGTGTGTTGGTTTCTTCTGGGGAGCCAGTGTGTAACCAAGAGGAGGCTGAGTGCCTTTGGAAGCAGCTGTGCCCTGCTCACAGTTTGTCATTTTTGGTGCCTGGATGTTAATGGTTGTTGAGATTTGCATCTTTAGTGACAACTAAAGAGAATTCATGTAAACTTGATGAAGCAATAAATTTAGTAGGAACAACATTGGCCCACAAATGATGATTTCATGTTACGTTATCGCTACCAGTAATTCATTTAAAATGCAGTTTGGTTTCGGTAGACAGATTATGAGCTGAGAGAACATAAGGATGGATGCCTCGTGACATTTGAGGTTGAGGTTCTGGCTGCGTTGTACAACTCCTATTGAGTTGAGCTGTGCCAGGATTTCATCCTTCCATTTGTCAGAGGGGCAGTGAGAGGAACTCTGGCACACCGTGCCCGTGTGGAGGTACCACTCCACAGCCCATCTGGTTCCTATTGGTGATGTGTTGTTCCATAAATCCCACTAAAAACTGAGTGCAGTGCTGGCATGGGAATGAAATTCTCTTGTTGTCCTGACTGTGTGGTTTGCTTGTGCTCTGAGCAGTGATACTTTGATGCATTATTTTAAACTTAAATGAAAATCTGATGTCATCAGCCTTGCCTTTGCCAATCGCAGCTAGCAAAGCTCAAGCCAGTGTGTAAAGAAGTGTAATTTTCCTTTTGTTTCAGGTTTCTTGAAGTTTGTCAGTGGAAAGCTGTTTCTTCCTTTTTCTTTTTTCTAGAAGGGAAAGAAGACATCCAAATCTGTATTTAATAGGACATATTTTGAGTAATGTGCAGAAGCTATGGATGGATGCATGTTCATGAAAAATTCTTGGTGTGCTGGGCAAGGTTTACCACAGGGAGATGAAAGTTTATCTTTGGAAGTCTACGTTTTCATTTGTGGCATGAATGTGCTTGCAGGGTGGCAGGGGTAGTGAAGAAAGATTTTAGGCAAGAAACCAAAATGACTTAAAGGCTCTCTGTGTCGTTAAGTAGCTCGTTACTGCAGCCCTACTGAAAACGTGGACGTTTCTCATGAAATAAAAGGACATCAGTGGTTATAATGTTCAGTGTGTAACACGAACTTTATAGGTTCAGGTTTGGCCCTTTCGAGATCTCGTAGCAATCTCTGCAGATGAGTTTGAAAAGAAAATGAAAACGCGCATGTTTCCAAACTCAGAATTCTGCATTTACAAGGAATCGTGTAATGTGGAGGATGATTTTACACGTGGCGTTGGGAAACAGTGAGAGGGGGTTTCTGAGCTTCAGGAAAACTGAACAGGAAAAAACACCACCGCTCTCAATAGCCCTCATTGTGTAACATGGAAGCACTAGAAAGGAAAGGAAATAACATGAGTTATTCCCTGTATGACTTTGCTGTTAGTGCCTTGTTTCTGTGATGGCCTCTTGCATCTGCACGTTTGTTTCTGCAGGCTCTCACCAGTCACCAGTTTTTTTTTTTAACATATTTGTCAATTTTGGCCAAATTTGGCAAGGGAGACACGGTCAGATAGATTGAATGCAAAACAAGGGGGTGGGTAAAAGAAAGAGATGTGCATTCACTAACTGTGAATGGAAAGCTGTGCCCTTATGTTCTGTTGTGCTGATGGACACCGAAGGATCTCAGTAGGATCCCTGTGGTCATGACTGGCTGCAATCCTTGTCAGTTCAGTGCTGTTCTGCTGGATTTCCCTGTCTGCTTCCAGGACTGCTCTGTAGCCTGAATTGCATTAACCTTCAGTTCGTGGGTTAACGCCTGTTTCATCTTTACATTTTACTAACTGCAAGATATGAGTACCCTTTGATAGAAGAGAGCTCTTCAGAGAGCTGTTTGGGTAGAATTAAGCACTACGTTGCTTTACAGACTTAATCAACGCGATAGTGCTTCAGATGGAGGAGCAGACCACCCACATTTGTTTAACAAGAAACACATTTGACTCCTGCTTGTGCAGAGTGCACTACGTAGAGCAGCGTGTGTGTATTCGTGTCTATGCACTCATGCACATAGTGCAGGTTGGGCCGGTTTCAGCAGCTTGAAGCTTGTCCTGTAGGCTCTGCTGGTTGCAGTAGTTCACTCATATTTTAACTTCTCATTTGCTTTTAATGAAGATTTTGATCTTAATAAGAGTGCAGGGCGAAAAAACAAAACAAATACGGCACGCTTCTGTTCCGTCCTCCATCAGCATCATCATGCTTTTAAAGCTTGGAGGAGAGGTAAGAAATTGTATATGACATCCCTACGCTCTGCTGCACGTAACTGCAACACGCGGAGCTCCAAGTCGTGGTTATGAGCAAGTGGAGATGCACAGCTCGATGGTGGATTCCCTCAGGAGGCAGATGGAGGCTTTCAGGAAATAGATCACACGTATAAAATGGGGCATTTGGCCCTCTCTCATATTTTCTCAGCACTACAAACTGATGATATGTATATACTTAAACTTGAGTGGTTGTGACTGCATGGCTTATTGCAGTGACATCCTCAGACAGACCAACTGAAGTCAGTGCTGCTCTGGGTGCTCTGGAGGGTGGACAAGGAGCACTGGGTTAGCTCTCAAGCTCCTAATTTGCTGCAGATTGCTGATGTGCTTTCTGTTTAACCCATGCTTCTGTATCTTCGTCATATAGGACCCTAAGTAGTCTTCCAAGCTATAGTACTCTGAAACGAAGTTGTGTGGTTTGTGTCCACATGGATGAGCTAATCTTGTGGTCCCTGGAAATACTTTTTGCCAACATTTTCTTCTCCTAGTAATAAATACCGTGGAGCAGTTTGGAAATATAAACTCACTTCAGCCCATTCCTTTGAGGACAGGGTTGTTATTAGATGTTGCAGTGCGTTTCTTGACTGCCAGATCATGGATTTAGAGGTAGGACAAACTCCATTTCGCAGTTCAAAGGGCTGAATGTAAGCAAACAAGGATTTGCCCAAATCTGCAGCATCATGCCTGCGGCACATGGGGGAGCTGAGGCAGACTCTCCTGAGCTGAGCACTATTCAAAACCTCCACTCTGAATCGCACTAAGTGGACCACATCCATCCGGCAACTTTGGAAAAGCTGCTTTTTGCTTCTTGTGATGGTGGTAACTGGTGCAGGGAGAACCTGGGGAGAGCAGGAGGAGCCTGCAGAGTTGCTGAGCTATCTCATGCCTGAAGCAGAGAGCGAGAAGCAGAGTCCGAGAGCTCAGCACATCTTTAAGTGAAGAGAAAGAAAGCATTTCCGTGACGCTTTTACGGTATCCAGAAAGCGTTATTTGTTTTTTGGTACAGCCCCCTCGGGATGCAGCAGTGCTGCTTTGTGCAAACACGTTGTCTTCCTGAGAGCTGCAGAAGTCTGGCTTCAGTTCCAAATAGCTGCTGCTTTGTGAATCAATTAAACGCTGCCACATGGAGGGAAGTGATAACCTCTTTTGAGGCTAGGCAAGAAGATAATATGAGAACCCATCGAGTTTATCTCGGCACCGCAGTTCTCATAAATGGCATCAGTGCTGGCCCTTGCTTACTGACTCTATGTAAGCACTATAATTTAATGCTGGCTGTTGTTTTCTTCTTTCCTGGGTGCTTATGTGTGTTTCAATTATTTTCCTGGCCGGTTACTGTTTAACAAACAGAAAAAAAAACCCAGCAAACCCAAGGTGGCAATGCTGGGGGAAGAAGAAATAAATAATTTGCAGGGTGTTTTCTCTCTCGGTCTCACACTTCTCTTGTGCTTCTTGCATTGCAAAAGCAATGAAGTTAGTTTTCCATTTCCAACCGCCTAGCCCTGTCAGTTGCAAGTGCAACTGCATGGGGCTTGATTGTGCATGATGTGCTGTCAAGCATGCGTGAGTTCACGGGCTCTAGAGAAAGAAAAAAACTAATACATGAGGTCACTTGGACCATCTCTTTACGGCTTAAACGTGATTGTTCCATGCTGTCAATGCTGCTGCACTTTGGCCAGACTTATTTCGTGTACGTGCTGAAGTGCCCTGCTCTCTGCTAGAGCAGATCAGTCCGTGAACGTCAGAAAGGTTTCCTTAGTGATTTCCAGTGTTGCTTCAGGAGGGTATAATGTAAAAAAGGGTCGCAGTTGTGTTGTTGGTGAGAAAGATGTGCTCGGTGTGAAAATTCCTGCTTCGGTTATGATAATTTACTCCCATTCTGTCTATAGAATGAAAACCAAGGGATTCTTAGGTGACTTCCAGTGGCACCAGCAAGAAGGGTCGGGCCCTTTCTGGTGAGCACGGTCCGCAGTTTCCAGTGATCTCCACCAGCACTGCAGATCCATCCAGCCTATGGAGTATCAAGCAGAAGGGAAGAGTTCTGCATCACAGGGTGCTGATCGGTGCTTTCTTTGGGCTGATTTCTCCATTTGTGGACCTCGTGCAGGGTTACAGCTGTCCGCAGGGCGGGTGTCCCTGCTGTCCCCCTGGGGTCGGAGCCAGGAGCGTTCCCAGCTCTCGCTGCCTGTTCTGGAGGCTGGCAGCTGCCCAGCATCACTCAGGCTCAGTTGTGCATAAGCAGAATACAGTGAGGTTATCTTTGATAATTTCAATATGCAACATCCTTTTTCAGCTGAATTCCACTGACTTTCATGAGAAAACTGAACTTTTGCGGTGTGGTTTTTGATGATGTGAGCAGTCGAAGGTAACGCACTTGATTCATAAGATGGTGAGAGCGAGAGCAGCCCAGCCAGCACGTGTGGATGGGTTGATGAGGGCATAACACACCTGAAAGCTCACGGAAATTCCAGAAAGCTGTGGAGTTTTTCCTTCCCTTCTTTTGATCTTTGTCCCCTTCGTTTCCTAAGGGTTAAAAAGTGGCGTGGGGAGATGTCTCAAGCGGGCTGCAAGTGAAATGTAAATAAATTCCCGCAGCGTTCGGGTTTCTGTCTTCCCAGCCCCTTCCAAACCCACAAGCTCCTTCGGAAGGGGAGAAATTTTCGTTGTTGATTCCTAAGTGAGTTTTTCTTGGCGGCACGTGGGGCGGTGACTGCCATCCAGATGGGATCCTGAGGCACCGCAGAGAGGGCTTATGTAACGGGATGGCTCGGGAGGGGGGGCTGAAAGCAAAACCCTCCGCTCTCCTTTTTCCATCGGTTTTACTGCGGCTTCTGTCAGGTTAAATTGTGCTGCTGTGTAGAAAAAAAACAAAACAAAACAAAAATAAACGGCTGTTTAATCAGTTTCTCTTGAAAGCTGTGGAGATCAGAAGTGACCTGATGTGTGATTGTTGGCAGCGGCTCCGTCGCATCGGAACCGTTTGTTTCGATCACGCGTTGTTACTTCGAATGGGGTGATTCCATTTGTTTTCAGCATCAGACATTGATTTCCATCAGTAAGTCGATCCCTTGGCAATAAACACATCGTATACCCAGGGATGTTGCTCTCCAAAGCAGAATGAGGGCTGATGGGCCGTGTGGGAGCAGCTCCCACCCCAAAGAGGGACTGAAAGGAATAGCAGATCTTTGCTTGCTCAGTCTGATCGTAAATGAACTCCGACATTTCGCACGTGCCAAACTGGAAGGTAAATGTATCTGAAGACTCAAAAGCACGCGTGCATTTGTGTCACACGGAGAGGCGAGCATGCGAGGTCGTTGATTTGGAAGGGGGATTGGTAGGGGCAGGGTTGGCATCCTTCAGGTCCCCATCTTCATGAAGACGTTTCAGATGAAAGCGGCTGTACAGTCTGAGTGGAATGCTGCCATCATGATTTGCAGCTATAGATACATGAAATACGTGGTTTCACTTTCATGCTGCAACCCAAATGTTGCATGAATATATACAGTCTGGGAGGAAATGAAACATAGATTTTTTTTTTAATGTTTTTATGTTTTTATTTTTTCTTTCCCCCAAAGTATTTTGTTTCATTTTCTGTGCCTTACATTTGTGTGATGTTTTCTCAGAGCTAGGAATCTGTTTTCTTTCAAAACCGGGGGCAAATGGAGGTGGTTGTATTTCATACTGTCACCGTGCAGTACCTTTCACGTAACAGGGGAAGCGTAGCAGGAAGATAGTGGTAGCTACTTCGAATATAAACCCTCTGATTTGGTCTGGATTTATTTTCTTGTTGGGTTAGTTCATTTGGAGTTAAATTTAATGAAGGAGTTAGACAATATCCTTGATGGTTACACTCGGGCTATCGCATGGTTCCGTGTGCACAGCTGTTAATATGGTGTCACCATCAGAGCACAGTGCGTCAGGGTGTGCAGGCAGGGACACTGCCGTCCTCAGGGACCGACCCCATTCCATTTGGGAGCAGATCCTGGATGAGCACCCCGCAAACCTTGGGCAGCAGAGGGAGAGGGAGCAGCCGTGCACGAGGGATGCGCACGGTGCACTCGCTGCTCCACTAGATGTCATCGCTTGCGTGCTGATGGCACTGTCTCAAAGAAATCAGACGAGTTCTGCTCTGGGTAAAGCAAGACAGGCAGGGTTAGCAGGCAGGTGGAGAGCTGAGTGTGGCTGTAGGAGTTGGATGCATCAGTGCGCTTTGAGGTTTCAGATGTTATATATATATATTTACAGTTTGGGTTTAGGTTTCTTAAAGCTTCCCATTCCTTAAGGTAGAAGGCAGCAGAGTTACTCTTACTCTGTAGGGAGTAAGAACAGAGACAGAAATCTCTAGCCTTTTGGGCTGGGCTAATTTGAAGACAAAAAGAAGCGAAACCCACTAAATAGGAAAAATAAAACCAAACTATAATCCAATCCTGTCTTTACCCACAGCAAAACGATGCTGTGTGGCAAGCACTGGCAGAAGGGCTCTGCAGGATCTGTGAGCAGGAGTGCTCATGCAGATACTCCCCACGGCCTCAGTTGTGCTGGCATCCAACCAGCAGTGGTCTGCGGCTGCACCTCGCTGCTCTCACTTGGTGACTTTGATGTGAGCCTCTATGCACAAACGCTTTTTACACTGTTAAATTATTTCACACAAGTTGTCTTTTTGCCCTCGAATATGGTAGGCTGACATTACCCGCGGAAACTATCTTCCCTGTTCTGTGTCGTTCAGTGTTTGAGCTGCATACAGTCACAGCCTGTATGTTGTCTAAACACTGTAATGAGCATCTAATTAATGGTCGCTGAGTGTAGTTTCATGATCCCTCTGCCTTTCTCTAAAGGTGGCACGTTGCAACGCACCCTTTTGATCCCAGAAAGGATTCCTACCAACCGGAGACTTCATTTGAACTCGGCTTTGTTTTAGCAGCTGAGATAACATTGTTTTAAATCGTTGCTTTCCTTGAAATAGCTAAAAACACTCCGCTTCGATTTGTATTAGCAAGATTTTCATCCTAAAAGGCAACCCATCCCATTCCTCAGCTCTGGGAATTTTGGGGTCATCAGAGTGTGGGTAATTAATTATTAGAGCCGCTTTCCTGCGCTCTGGGGAGCGGAGCCTGCAGAGCTCGCTGTCTGCAGACCCACTTCTGTTCCAATTGCCTCATAAACCAGTGGGAATACGTATTTAGTTCCTTAATGGGCTGCCACGTGTGTTTATATAACCCCGGAAAACGATGGCATCTGGAAGCTGGAGCAGTTCTGCTGAGCGGCACGCACCTGGGAGCAGTGCATTTTCGGTGTCTGTCCTTCTTCCCTAAATTGTGCCGTCACACACTTCTGTTTCCCTGGTGGTTTCAGCAGTGACCGTGCTCAGGTTTTTCACATCTGGAGTGTTTACCTCGAACATGCCTCTTTTTACAGTTATATCCTTATTGATTTTTAGGAATTCCCTTGCTCTCCTGCCACGGCAGACTTAATTTCCTCACTGTAGGTGAACGTTGCGTGGCTGTCTGTTGTAAAGCAGCTGTAAAATCAGCAGTTGTGCACTTTGTCAGAGGGCCATCAGAGATGACGCTGTTTATGTGATCTGCAGTGTAGAGTTCCCGTTGTCCACTCGGAAAGGAATTTGATTAATGTATAATTTCGGCTTTTATGTATTATTATAACTCAGCTGAAGAGTACAGCACAGTAATCCATTTGTCACGGGACCTTATTTGTGCAAATCCTCTTAAACCGTGTCTTCTGCGCTCAGGGAAGCAGGACATTTGTTCTCTGGCTGTGGGACTTGCTTTTTAGAAGTTGGGACTTCACCAACACTGAAATTTGATTGTAATATTTGAGTTTTAAAATTCTCGTGGTTACTGGTGCAGGTTTGCTAAATCCTCCTTCAGCTTTGCTCGGTGGAATGGGATTTCTGTTGGGATTGAGGCTGCCCATACACATCCCTGAATGTGATCTGTATTGGAAAGGGTGCACGCTGCGGTCTGTGATAAATTTATAGCTGTTGGAAAGATCTGAATGTAAGAGTTAAGCAAAGGAACTGTAGGAGCAAAGTAGGAAGTGGGAATGGCTCCGGAGCTGAGCCTTCCTTCCCTTCTTCTCCTCTCCCCAATTCTTCTAGCTGTCCCCATCTCTTTCTGGACGCTGTTCATCCCATGGATGAGAGCGGTGGTACACAAAGGCACAAAGCACGCAAAGCTGCACAAGTCACCAAAGCCCCGCGTCCCCCTGCACACCCCCACTCATCTCAGGGCAGTGCAGGGTGGGGGGGGATCCCTCTGAGTCATGGGGATCGTACCCCCACCTCCTCCCAGCAGCAAACGAGTAAACAATTACACTTCAAGCATTTGCTTCAGTATGGTCCATGCACGGCCATGACTGTGAATTGGAAGGATTAAGACACAAGAAGAAACTTCAGAGGTGCTCGATGCTGTTCAAGCGCTTCGTACGGCAGATTCTGCTGTCGCACGCTATGCGTTTAACAAAAAGAGCTCCAAATGTATGACCCTCATGTGAAAAAATGTGTTTTATTGGCCAGAGCCCCAAATAATCGCCCCTTTTTGTGTCTGCGTGCAGGCGGAAAATGCAGCCCTTGCTTTTCGCAGCACCCGTCGTCGTCTTGTCGCTGAAAAAAGCAAACGATTCTGCTTATCCATTTAATCACTCGAATCTGAAAGTTGGATCGAATTTGAATCCCCTTCAGAAGGGCAGACTTGAAAAATAATGCTGAACTTGAAAGCGGAAAGAACAGTTCACCAGGTCTGCCTGCTCGGATCGCACGTGGCCCTGACCGCGTTCCCTCTGGGGTAATGCTTTCCCTTCAAGCTCTCAAAACGTAACAATAGAAGAGGACAAATCTGTGCCGTCTCGGGATGAAGGGCGGCAGGAGGAGTCCTGCCAGCTCCGGGAACGCGGCGATTCGCCTTTTAATTTTGCAAGTGGATCTGGAGTTCGTGGGGAATGGGAAGTAGCACAACGTGCAGCATCTAAATGTGAGCTGTTGACATCAAGTTTGGTTTCTTTCTTTTTTTTTTTTGGAGGCGGATTTTTGAATACTTCGTGTCTGGTTTTGATATTACAAATGTCTTCTCTTCCTCCTCAATTTGTTCTTAATTAAATTTTGCTACAATTTGGTGTTTTCTGTGGGTTGCTTTGTCTGCTGACTGACTTCTGACCTTTAAGAAAGAGAGGATTACTTTCTCAGGAACATTGCTTTCGTTTATTTAATTTTTCTTAATCACTTCTATTTTTTCCCCTCCTACAAAATATTCTCAAAACCCCAAACATTTGGTCCGTGAGTTGCCCAAAAGTGTGGGAACGTATGGGCATTTCAGACATCACTGCTGTCAGTATTTCTGTTTGTACCAGGTCACCTTTCCCATCTTCCCAATTGTTGTTTTGTTTATTTTCCCTTAGATGAGCAACAAAAAGATTCTGTGGCGTTCCCAAGCCGTGCTCTGGCCGTAGCCATGCACCTGCTGCTTTTCATGCTGACTTGCTGACTTTTCCCAATGTACACATGCTTTCCTCCTTGCTTTTGCTGGATCATTTTAGAAAGCTTTATCTGGGAGGTCAGGCTCCCAAAGCAAGCAAGCTCTGGACCCTGAGCATCTAAAAACCTTTGTTACTGGTGGCCATGCCTTGTCCTGGAGGAGGGACCTCCAAAATCATGCTCAGCCATCCTCACACGATCCGAGTCCTTTCCTTCTCTCCCCTGCTCTGAGTGCATCTATCTTCCAAAACGTTGTCTTTTTGCCCAGTGCTGACTTACGCTGCTGAATGTCTTAATGCTTTTATCAGGGCTGTGATGTGGCTCGGGGAAGCTGTGCTGCCCACAAATTACAGCGCTTCGTGCTGCTTGTGACTGGCAATCGTTCTGAAAAGTCACACCTCCTCTCACCGAAGCATCGCTGTCTCTTTTATGAAGGACTTCCCCAAGTGAAAGGTCTCCTTTGCAGCCTTTTGCTGTATTCCTGCCTTTCATACTTCTTTTCTGGCATTTGACATATTCGGAGCGAGCTGCTGGGCTGAAAGCTCTCCTGCATGCGATCGCTTACGGGAGAGAGCAGCGAGGCAGCACGCTTGCGTCCTTTAATATTGCTTGCACATGTTCTCGAGACGTATCTCTCTGCTAGAGGTAAATCACATTTATTACATTACGGTTGGAGGCTTTTTTTGGGTTGTGCATGTGTCAGCTGCGTTAGCCCTGCGTTCAGCCGTCAGCAAGCTGCTCTGGGGCACTGGATGAGGACCAGTTAATAGGGCAACACTTAGAGCTGGAGTAGCAGCAAGATGGATTTATACATCTGCACTTCACGTAGCCTTGGTGTCAGCTATCTTGGTGCTTAGGGGCTGATTTGCTATGCCCAATTTGCGAGTGCAGTGGCTGTGTCATCTGCACTGGTTTTATGCCTTTCAGCAGCAAAGTCAGAGTTCCATGGGTAAGGGAAAGGAAATACACCCAGCTGCGGCGGTCTCTCTGGTCCCAAATCTGCTTTACTCACTACACCCTGCTCAGCTTGCCATCTGTCTTCCCTACTCTCCTCAGTAGTTGTGTTCTCCCCGTGAAGGCGGTGGTCCCTCTATGCAGTATTTCATGACCGTTCCTTATCGCTTTAATTAACTTCTGTGGTCAATAAGCTGAATGTCTTTTCTTGTCTTCTGTCCACGGAGCAGCTTCTGGAATGCTATACGTCTCACCTCTGCACCCATCATACTTCTCAAGCTCTTGTCCTGCCAGCATTGGGTCTCCTAATAAGAACAGCTCCTGAGGCTCCAGTCCTAAAGGACAGGAATGAAGGGATGTCCTGGAGCGTGCCATGTTAACACTGTAAGAGTTAAAACCCTGAGCTGAACTGCTTTATTGTGAGTTTTCCAAGACTTATGGTCAATGCAGTCACTTCTCTAACAGCAGCATACAAGATGATAGTCATTAAAATGTATTTCTGAACAAAATACGGAGATTTGTTGGAAATCATCGCAGCATATGGCTGTGTTATGCAGGACAGCGTAAGCACTCCGTGTGCACTGACAGCTGAGGTCATACCAAGAGTTAAAACACAACTATTTTTATTGGACATCGCTGCAAAGATTTATAAACCCATTTCTCTGTATTAGTAATAGATTGCACTCAGAAATGTGGTCTCGGTATTTACAGTACAGTATGTGCTTTCCTTTTGCTGACACCCATGGAAAGGAAACTGTTGCACAGCAGCAGATGATAATTTCGATCGGTTTTCCTCCTTCCCTGCTCCCAGCCTTGTTTTGGAGACACACTGTAGGGGCTGTAAAGCAATCTCTGAGTGCTGTGCCTCTGTCACTTGCTGGTTATCAGTCCTCAGCCTTTTAAAGCGCTTTGGAACTGGCTTCTTGATACCAGTGCTTTCCTCCTGTGTGTTCACGTTGCTTTTTGAGCAACTGCTTCACTTACGTACTTCAGGATCCTCTTGGGGTGTAAATTTGTAAATCCAGTAGGTTGAAAAGATGGTTTTATTGGGCTGGGCGTAATAAGCAATTAATAAAGGATTTTAAGAGCTGCTTCAAGCACAGCCACACTGACCAAAAGCAAACACTGCAGCGTTGGGATGGTTTTAACTGTGCTACTGCAGATATGAATCCGAGAAGTTTAGAATGGCTGAAATGGCAACGATTGTTGAATGTCCGAATGGTTCTGGTTTACATCACGGCTTGGAAACGTTGGCTTCACTTTTTCAAGTGCTTTTCTTCTGCAACTGCACAGTTATAAATTTCCCTTAACATCCAGACACCCCCAGTTCTGGGAGCTTGAAGCAAAACGGTGCGAGGAGTGCCCTGAGAAAGCGATCCGTGTACGACACGTTTCCCTTTCAGATTTTAAACTATTTGTCCAGATGTTGAAATGAGTGTTCTTTGGAGCCCAGCGAGTATTTTTGCACCGCTTCTTGTACAATTAGGCTTCCACTCCGATTGCGGAGTTTGCAGACGCTAACGAACGCAGTTTGTGTTGGCAGTGGGACTCCATCTGTATCAGCTTTGTTGCAGAATACTCCAACAGTTCAGCTCGCAAGTCAACATGGTGCTTTTATAAGAGTTTGGCAACTTAGCACCAAACACTGGAAGGTGCCGAACGTGGCTCTGTGAGCAGCGAAGTAACAGTAGGAACGTTTTCAGAAGATCTGAATTGGGCACTGTGTTTTTATTGGATTTCCATTGAATCCCGCGCTGAGTTTTAAGAGTTTGTTTTATATGCAGCTTTATGTGGCCTCGTACTTATCACACACACACGTCGTGAGCGCTATCAGCAATAAATAAAGCTTTCTCCAGTTTGGGCTTAGGAGGGCTGGATCCTTCTGCCGCCGCATCGCTCGCTGTAGATGTGAGAGAGCAGTTTCCACGGGTAGAAACATACAGTTGGAAACTTCGTGGTGGCCACGCTTCCGAATGCACAACTGTGCACACTTAATGTTGTGAATGTTGTCGATGCTGTTGCTGCAGTGTACAGCTTTGGTGTGTTTCTGACTGCCACTGTTTTTTCTTCAGCAGCGTTGGTTCCGAGGGCTGCTCTGAACCGTTCAGCTCCGCGCGTCGGCGGATTTGAGCTAGGTACCATCCCTCTGTGTTTCTCTCTAATTACAGGTCATCTCTTTTATAAATTTGGAATCTCAGAGTCTGATTGGTATCGAATCAAGCAGAGCATAGACTCCAAGTGCCGGACAGCTTGGAGGCGGAAGCAGCGGGGCCAGAGTCTCGCCGTGAAAAGCTTCTCAAGGCGAACGCCTTCGTCATCGTCGTACAGTGGTTCAGGTAAAGAAAATGCCCTTAAGTCCAGGAATGTGGAAACATACAGGCTTTTTTTTGTTCTATCTTATGATTATCTTTATATCTGCAATTGTCTTTCAATATACCTTGTACAGCTGTAGTGGAAATGTTGTCTCAAAGCTTGAAGCAGTGATGGAGCACCTGGTGGGAAGGCAGGGCCAACCCAGGGGAGCTCAGCTGCGTGCAATGCAATGCACCTGGGTGACTGGAAGGGCTGGAGCCAGGATCCACCCCTTCCCAGCCCTCATTTAAGGGTTGGCATTGGGGGCAGGGGTATCTTGTTGGAAATCTCTGCATGCCTGGGGCCTTTTGAAGGTAAGCAGCTTCTTTCCTTTGTTTTTGTGCCCACAAATGTTGCGTTTGAGAAGTCCTCGCTTGCTGCAGCCTGGCACTTCAGTACTCTGCTGTCACTGCTGCACATTCCATAGCATTACAGCAGACTTTTCTCTTAAGCTGTATCTGTAGCAGGTGCATCTTGTACCCACACATTTAATTCTTTTGCATCAGAAATATAAATGGAGGCAGTCTAGACTGTCTCCCTCTCCCTTTTCAGTGGGTTTTGTATTACTGCTTTTTTTCTCTTTTTTAAGGACCATTTATTATTGGCACAGAGACCTCTCTGCTACTCCGTTACAGTACAAACATACCTCTGCAGTGCTCCTCAAGGAGTGACTCCAGTGCTCATTTAGTTAATTGGAGGCAGCCACTCATAGTTAAATCATCGTAGGTTCAGTGCAGTCCAGCCACCTTCTGGTACATACAGAGTCCTTGGTGGCCTCCCAGGGCTCGTAGTGTAGTCAGTCCCTGGTAACACAAGCATCTATCACAACTACAAACCACTGATTGGAACGCACTGCTGACCTGAGAAAAGAAGCAAGAGATGTGTTTGTGCACCAAAGGGAGAATGGAAGCTGTCTCTAAAGCAGTTGTAAAATGTAGATTTGCCAGAAAGGAGAGCGTAGTGTTTGCATTGTGTGAGAGTGTTGGGTTTGGTGATTTGTTTGTTCTCTGAACTGACTTTGCTGGTGTGGTTGGTACGGTCCCTCCTGTGTACTAATTGAAATAACTCACAAATTGCAGCATCTCATGTGTGATTTACATTGTAGACTTCAACTAGAAGGTCCAAGAATTTCAGCTGCAACTGATGCCCGTGTGTGGAGTCGAGTGGGTAAACCTTCCTTGGTGTGTTCACACCATTTAGTAGGACCTGCTAGATTTTGTTTGTTTTCCTCTGTAGAAATTAAATACGTTGTGGCTGATTCTGGATTTCCACATAGGTGCGTAGGCATGAATAATAACAACAAATGAAAAATACTGAGCTAAGAAGTGTTCTCGTAGGACGTTTCTGGCTCATGCTTTTAATATAAAGCAGCGTTGTGGGACGTTTGTACATTATATATTAGAACCAGTGTTTTGGAAGTGAGCCCAAAGAAGAGGAAGCAAGTTTATTTGCCTGCATAAAATTTTTGGTTGCATGTTAACACTAACCACTGTATCTCATGCAGAGAAAGCCAAAATCTGCTTTCAATGGAAAATTTTATGTGCTGGAACTGGGAATCAAATCCAAAATTTTCAAATTAAAACAACTAATCAACCTAATGATAACCATAAGCCATATACATATATATATGTTGATGGGATTTTTGATTTTCAGTCTCCTTAGGATAAAAATGCAGTAGTAAGGGGTTATTACAGGTCTGTGCTCATTAGGCCAGACGCTTTGACTGTTGTTGAGATTTATTATTAAAAAATATTGTCTTTATTCTCTGGGTTGGGAGGCTTGGAGAGACCAGTATAGAGACGTAAAACACAGATTCAGGGAGTTCTTAGCTTTAGGAGGCCATGAGGTAATAGGTTGTGGGTTGTTTTTTTCATCAAACTGAAACCTCCAGGTTTTTGTTTTTCCTTTTAGCCCGATCCCAGTTCCACAAACACCACTTGGGAATATCTTGTTCTGTGGGTAAAATGCACCTGGGGTAACTCCTGGGATTTGAGCTGGTCCCTCCCCCCCCCCATCTTTGCATTTCCCAGCTCCCACTGAGCAGCGTGTCTCAGATCCCAGCTCCTCTGGATAGCAAAGAGGTGACTGCACGTCTGGAGTATGCTCCTAAATACAGTGAAGACCCTAAATATGGTCCTAAATGTGGTGAAGGTCAGCTGAGGCATCTTGACATGTCGTTTGTGGGTCTGTGTAAAGGCTGTGCAGCCAGAAGGAGAGAACTGGCAATAGCATTAACATCTGCCTTTGGTAATGGTACGTGAAAATGTTCCATGGATTCTGAGTTTTTTGTTAATTTCTTTAAAATATTGCTCAGAATGTCGCTGGCATGGTTTTCTGGGAGGCTGTAAAGATGTTAGATGAATTCACCACTACATTCACACCCGCTGTGAAAACACTGTTAGGAAAACAAGCCCTCTTCTCAGAGCCAGGTGGTCCTCGGAGAGACTAATTGCATTCCAGAGGCAGGTGGGAGCAGGATTTCACCTGAAGGAAGAAGAGGTGGGAGGGTGGGATTGAAGAGGGGCTGAGTCAGGGAAGAAGGAAAGAATCGAAGAAGGTAGAAGGAGATAAGACAGAGTCACACACTGTTTCAGAAGGTAACTGTCACTGCTGCAATAATCCTGGTCTGTTCAGGTATCTCTGAGAGCTGCTCAGGCTTTGTCTTTGTGGTTTGACATCTCTGGGAGCCCTCAATGGAATTACAGCATCATAATTCACAGCCATCTGTTCCTTATTATATATGCTGTATAGTGGATATAGCAGAATTCCTGCTGCCAGTTAGCAGGAAAGAGAAGCAATATTTCACAGCTCTGAAGTAAAGGAGGTCTGTATTTCACAGTTATGACAACATAGCTGTCAAATATGGCTTTTTAAAGTGTTACATATGAACCCAGACAGTTTTTATGGTAGTGTTTGTTTCAGGGGCAAGTTAAGGTGAGCCTCGAATGGTCTGGAATCCAGCTACTTGAGAACCTGTCTTTCCCACTATTGTTAGCAGGGCTGTTGGGTTGGCTTCTGGGTGTGCACTGCAGAAGAATATCTGTGCTTGGTTTCACTGTGTAATGCTTGCTCTGTGCCCACTCGTACATAATGGGCATTATATTCGTTGGTGTGTTGCTTAAGAAAGGATTAGGAATACCCATGGAGTAGCACCCTCTGGTTTGTAGCAAAATGGCCATCGTTTCCATCATCATTTCCTAAGGAAGTTTCAGGGCTCACTCTGGAAGATGTTCCTGTAGCATTCAGAGAACACTCCTTTTTGAAGGTGCTCCATTGCACTGAGCAGACTCGTGGTGTCACAGTGTCTGCCACGCAGCTGAGGAGTTCTCATTAAGTGTTGATTTAATCATCATAACTTTAATGATTAAGCGGTGATTAAATATGATTTTGAAGGCCAGAGTGTGAGTGAGTGAAGTGCACGTTCCCTGAATGAGCTCTTTTCCATAGTTTGGCAGTGTTTTTCTGACTATGAACTTGTAATATATTGTAGTTGATGTTAAAGTTGGGATCAAAAGGTACAACAGGAGAAAAAAAAGACTCAAATCCAAAGCAGTTGTTTGGCTTGAAGTAATATTATTTTCATCACCTCTCTCTGGGAGCTGATAATAGCAAGGTGGCTTTCTGTTATATCTTCATATAATGGTATACGTTTAAATCAACAGAAAGTTATTGGCACTTTCTTCAAACATTGTAAAGGAGCACCGTTCTCCTTTGTTGAATCAGAGTAATAGAATATCCTGAGCTGGAAGGGACCCACAAGGATCATGGAGTCCAACTCAGTGTGTATCACAGTGTTTCTTTAAATGTTGCTATGCAAGAAACGTGGAACGGCTTCGTCGTTTTCTGTTTGGCAGCGAGCAGTTGTTGAACAGCTCAACGTGTGTCCTGGTTTCAGCTGTATCATTGGAAATAGTGTTTGTGTTGGTCCTTGAAGTAGCGTCAGATCAGCATGGCTCCTGCTCTGCTGTGCTCCCACTCCTATGAATTAGGGCTCTTGATTTTTCCAGAGGTGCTTTTTAGAAGCAATTAATTCGCTTCATTAAAAATAGTGCAGTCTGAAACACACCTGACTTCTGCTGGTCTGGTTTTGAGGAATCTTATGGGTGTTTGAGCACAGGACCAGCGATCCCAGAGCTGCTGCAGAGGTCCCACCTCCAGCTGGTCGCAGTCCTGAGCCAACTGCTGTAGTTGAGCCTGGTTTGAGCAGGCAGGATTGGATTAGGTGATCTCCAGAGAGATCTTTTCCAACCTCGTCCGCTCTGCGGTTCTCTGGGTTTTATGAGCGTTGAGTTATTGCACACGTAATAAATAACTTTGAAGTATTTACATCTAAAGAGAGTTGCTGTTCTTGAGCTTAATTCTTCTGCATTTGTTGGACACGTCCATACTTGTAGGCGTTTCCTGCTTCTTGCATGTAAAAGACCTTGTAGTACGCAGCTTTGATTTGCGTTGTGCATGCGAAAATGATAACAGATTCCCTCTGTGTTCTGTTTATAAGGAAAAATTAGGCAGTGGAAATGTGACAGGAAGCACAAGGCTGAGCCCATAGTCCTTGCACGGGCCTGACAAGTTTCTGGCACTCATCGTTGGGCCCTGTTCACGTGTTAAGAGCTGAAGAGGAACTGAGCAGCAGATCAGGAAGCTGGTAGGGAGAGGCCAATGAACGCCTCTTCTCTGTCCTCCACCCCCATGGACAGTCATTAAGGCTGATGTGCATCTAATTGACTGTGCAGCTTTACAGTATCTGTAAGATTTATGGCTTAGCTGTAGCAGACTGTTAAATGGAGACAGAAGTTGTTTCCTTATTTTTTCTGGCTCTTCCATTGCCTTTTGTTGGACTTGAGGCATTAATTGCAGAGGGTCGCTCTGCTCTGAGCCAGTGGGTTACTCCTTAATGTGTGCTTTCCTCTCCCTTCCTGATAGGAGTTGTGCACGTGGCTGCCATGATAATTTAGTGAGATATTCTTTTTAAATTCGTTAGCAGTCTGTGGAGGGGAGGGAGCAGGAAATGAGTTTTTTTTGAGGAGGATTAACTGAAGAGTGCCTTCTCTCCCTTTCTTTTAATTTCTCTTAAGATTGTTAAAGCTGTTATCGCAGTTTGCCATGTTGGAATTATTTGTTAGGCCCATGACTTTGGGATTTACATGTAGATCTGGGCTGAAGTGCTCAGCTGTGCCAAGATGTCACATATGGAAACAGATGTCACAGCCAAATCTTCAAAGCTGTTCTGCAAAACTGGAGCCATTTAGCACTGGATGAGTCAGGTTGAGATAATGGTTTACAATATAGAGTTTTATTCCTGGGATGTGGTGCTTTTTTTCTTCCTTTTTCTTATTTTTAAAGAGTGCTTTTCTTCATCTGCCCATTAAACTTTCCTTGCTAGCACTGCATGTCATGAAGATAAGAAAATACATCTTCGGCTGTAAGCAGAAGTGTAGAGCCTACAGGGAAGTAAAACAGTTTGGAGTGACAACGCACAAGTGAGGAGTCTTGAATCCCATCCACTGCAGAATCCAAACCTCCCCCATTTCCTTCCAGAATGAGAAGCCAGATGCTCAACCGATACATATGAAGTCTAGCAAGAAAAGGAAGAAACAACTGCTAAAGGTCTTGGGTCAGTTAGGGAAGAAGGAATAATTCAGCAGTTTTTTCTTCCTGCATCACAGCATAAGCACCTGTGGAAGGGTCAGGGCAGCAGTTTGCTGTTCTCTGGGTAGCTCCAAACTCTCATCTCCATGAGGGTGCTTTGGGATTGCCATAGGTGTCGTGCTCAGTAACAGTTCTGTGTACTGCCCAGCTGATGTCCAAGAACTTGCAGTGAGTGCAGCAGGAGGTTTCACAGCATGAGCTCATCTGTATGGCTTCTCAGTGCCAGGGATTCTCTGACATGTCAAAGCTGTACATGCAAAGTCAGATAGTTTACATGATGGTGATGTATAACCACTGACATATCCTCTATTCAAGCTGTGTGCTATTCATGTTTGTTTTTAATGGGGAATGTTTGAAAATGGATAAATATTGCTTTTATCTGGTCAGATATTTGGAGAGAAGCAGTGATTATAAAGGATATTTTGTTCTTAGACATATTTCAATCCTAAATGAAGGCTCATGTATTTGGACACCTCTGTCTGTGCTGGGGTTGGGTAGTAACTCAGCTGCTGAGTTTTGTAGCAGGGGACTGGGAAGGCAGAATCACCCCTTGAAGTGATCATGACAAAGCTAATAGCTATGGAAGGTGTGATATGGTGTCAGTGTTTGACACCAGGCCGTGGCACTTTATTTGGCTGCCATTGCAGTTTTTCATACCAGGTGCAGAGTTGGTTAACCCAGTCCTGAACGCTGTATGGCAGAGTGGGAAGTACTGGCATTGCACAGTGGCCAGCAGCACTGTATGTAAGAAATAATGCATTTTGGGGTGTTACCTGCTCATCAAATCCGAGTTATCTGATAGGTACCAGAGCCACGTTCTTGTGTTTTACTGAGCTATTCCATCAGCGTTCTGGTTGTGGTTACGCTTTGTCAGATTGTTGACATAATTACAGCTGTTCAGTTGAATTGTTAAGCAACTGAGCTTTTCAGCAAATAAGTAAATACAAGCTTGGTGGCATTGAATTCGGTTCCAATCCCCATGTTCAGACTTAGCCTCAAAATTGTCTTCTTCCAAAAGCATTTGCAGACACGATGAAAAAAAACCCCACCACCAAATGGATGATTTTATTAAAGACCGTTCCCATTAAGATTTTTGTATGATGGAACAAAGCTCGGCCTTGTGAAAGCAGCGTTCTGTTTTCAAAAGTAATTTGGGGTTATTAAGGAGATGTATTAAAAATTTATGAAGAACAGCTTCCTGTTACATTGGTTGTGTTTAAAATCAAGCTACATCAGTCATCCTTGAGCAGGATGAGGCCCTTCTAGTCCTTATTTAAACAATACATAACATCTTGTAAGAAAATTATCTACAGCAGAAGTAGAGTGACAGCACTTCTTAAATATTTTTATTACAGCTTCCTCCACTTGAATGGTTTGAAAGCTCTGTAGCACCGACTGCTACTGTGTGTTAAATGTTAATGTGTTTTATGTTACCACGTAGCGTAAAAGTCATTGGCAGTGCAATAAATACTCTGGAAAAAAAAGAACTGTAAAACAAATTTGCCACTTCAGGGATTCAGTCTGATATATTTTTTGTAGCATAGTGAAAGAAAACCATTAAACTGATTACTGAAACGCTGTAGAACAAAAGCCTTTCTTCAAATGCATTATTTTAAGAGCTGATTATGACAGTCCAGTTCTCACAGTTGTCTCAGATTTAAGAAAAGAAACAGACTCATGCAGAGTCTGTGCACATGGGGACGTTTCAGGGTTCTTCCCAGTGGGGAGTGCAGTATCTGGTACCAGTCACCTGTAGTGATGTCCTCCCCCAGATTGCCTCTGCTCCCCTGTGTCCCATTGCACCCTTCTGGTACAGGATTATCAACGTTATTGCCATTATCATTGATCCCAAGTGCAAAAAAACCCTCAGGTGCAAGAAATAATGGTGTTGGAGTGGTTGTGTTTTACAGCCTAATTGTAGTTTTTACTTGTCTCTTCTATTTATAAGGACCTTTTCCCTGAAGGTGAAAGCCCCAGAAATGAATGTACGACGTGTCAGCTTGTAATGCAAGTTATCCTGGTGATCCTGCTGACTTTCCTGGTGGCTATCACCATGAGCAGAAGGAAACAGCCAGGTCCTGTAGTGATCTGCTGTGTAGGAAGTGTGTGTGCTGTGCTTGTCGTGTTACTTTGACATTTGCAGAACGCTTGGTCTAGATTCAGAAGATGCTTTTTTTTAAATATCTGCTTCCACAGAGACAGAATAGCACTTAGTGCTCCATTGAAACATGTAGCAAGTGAGCAACGATGTGCGTAAAAACATTAATGCAGAAATAATCTGCGTCTGCTTACTGACTGTGTTTGTTTCCCACCACTTTGAAGCATGAATCACTGCACGGCCGCTGGCATGAGGTGTCCTGATGTAACGAGGGTGGATTTGTGTCTCTTTCAGAGGGTCCTCAGAGCTCAGTGTCGGCCTCGAGTGAGATCCAGCAGAACCAGCCACAGGCACTGCACTATGCACTGGCCAACGCCCAGCAGGTTCAGATCCACGAAATAGGAGAAGATGGACAAGTCCAAGTAGTACGTGCTCAGCCTTTTCTAAATTACTCTGTTTAAACAGTCCACATCAGCTTTGCTTCAATTGAAGTTTGATGTTTTTGTTGTTGCTAATGACTCATTGTCATTTAGTAGGCGTGATTTTTAGAAAATAAACATTGAGGGCTTATGTAAAGAGTTATTGGCAGAAGTGTCCACGCAGAACTTGCTCACGAAGTCATTGCAGATAAGTACACGTTCATAACCACATCTAGACTTGAGAAGTCAGGTCTCTAGCTGGCCCTTTTACCACGATGCCAATGGCAGACCTGCAAACTCTACAATTTACACTGAGCTAGTAGTTCTAACTATGACATTCAGAACAAAAATGCATTTCTGTGCTTCATAGAACCATAGCTTCATTTATTTTCAAGTATGACTGCATTCTCAGGCATTTCTGAACATCTGTTAGCTGAACCTTTACATGTGTATTCATTTAGATACATGTATATAAGCACAAGTTATAAATATTGACGTTTTTTGACCATGAGGCTGCCATCAAAGCTTAGGCAGAGATTATCTTTAAACCAAATCTGTGTATTCTGACAAAGCATACCATGGTCTGGCTCCTGTGTGCCATGGTTTAACTGCAGGAATCAGTTTTTATTTTAAATTATATGTAAGAAAAGAAGAAAGTGTAATGGAAAAACGCATGGTGTGATGTTTGTGATATGCAACATCCAGAAATAGGGGATTGCATCTGCACTCTCACTGTTGTGTTGTAGAAACCTGAGGATGTAATGTGTGCAATCCATCTGCCATTAGCTTTCAGAAGCTTTAGGCTTTGCTGTTTACAGCTTTTATGCACACTCATATAAGGTATAAACCTTTGTCTAGGACTTTTTCACTGGCTGCAATAATGATTTTAAGGTAACCCAAAGTCTGGAGCCTGGGCTGTTGCACAGCTCTGGTGGGCGGTGCACAAGCACAGAGCAGATCTAAATGTGCAGGGATGTGTGCGTCCCTTAATTTGATGATTAAAGAGTCTCAGAAGGCAAAGTAGGAGGAGAATGACATAAAATACAGGGGTATGATGGACAAAATGGTTGTGTTTCTAGACCTAACTGATGAGAATTTGACTTCTTAAAAAAAAAACCATCTAGAACTGCCAATCATCCTTTAAGTAATTGTGATAAACTCACTACCACCCACAACCAAAGCATGGTCATAATCTTCCTGGCATGTAGGGAAGGCCACGAAGTGAATTAAAATGGTGTTGCTTTATCTGTCCTGGGGAATGATATACATAGATAAGGCTGAGAGTCATTACTATAGCAGGAGTCATTTATACTGTGTGTATTTAAAGCACATCAGTGTTGAGCTGAATGCTGGGGATTTCCTGAATGTCTGTAAACTTTCTGAGTTAGGATTCAGAGAGGTTTTGTTGGAATTTGCAAGCAAACTAAAGAGACAGTCCTTGAAGGCCAGCTATGTATCTGCAAAAGAGGAGTGAGCAGTCCTGTTTTGGAATGAAAAGGTAAATAAAGTCACCTTCTTCCCCCTATCCTCAGGCAGAAAGGATTGCTTGTTTGAAAATGCTATAAATGGGTCTTTTAGATGTTCCTTGCTTTTCCCTGGGAGCCCTGAGAGCTCGATGTTAAGGAGGGAAACTGATTCTAATCTCGACGTGGACTGGGCTGTGCTCTAATTTTATATACAGTCTCTATTGTCAGAGTGATACTTTCAGTATGTTTTTTCTCCCTATAAATAGACAGTTTCCTTCCAAAGGAAATGAAACTGTTTGAAATAGAGGGATCTGTGTTTCTTTGAAAATCACATGCAATTGTTCTTGTGTTATAAAATAAGAAGAGCCTTTGACAGAATTCCAAATGATTATCTTTAATCTCTGTCTCATGCAGTCATATTAAAATGAACACAAAGCCTTATAAACTCTGAAGTAGGTTATTTAGAATCCAATCTCCCTCCAGGTAAATCATAGTGGCAGAGGCCTCTCTGCTCTGGGTGAGGACGCATGAGGAATTCCTGCCACTCTTATCCGCGTTTCAATCAAATGCCAGGAGTGATGCCATTCTGCAGGGATGGTGTGGCCAGCCACACAGAGCATTAACCTCATTAAAACCCCCAGGGCTGGTTCTCAGCTAGCACAAGCCAGTGTAGCTGCACTGGAATTACTAACTTCATGCTGATGGATGGCAGCTCAGGAGATGACTGTTAGCATAGCACTGCAGTTCGCCACAACTTTAGTAATGTAAAAAATGCATATGATTCTTACAAATACCTTTTAGGAACAATCTGTGAGTAGTTTTGTTGCATCTCTTTAAAGAACAGAGTTTCCAAGGTTGTTAAATGGGTTTTTTGTTTTCAGCTCATTGGTTTGGGAGAGCTAATGCCTGTCTACTGATGCCTGTTAGTCCCGTGCTTTGGTTATCAGTCAGATTTGCAGAGTCTTCTTTTGTACAGAAATAATTATGGAAATATTTTGTTTATTATGCCATTTTTTTTTTCTCTGGTGTGAAATGAATGGTTTTCTCTTCACAACTCACACTTTGCATGAAAGATGGTGAAATATGGTTACACGAGTTGTGTTCTTTTTTTAAGGCAATCTTTAAATGTTTTTCATCGGCTACATTTTCTGCTTGCAATTGTGACTGTTTTAACTGCATTCAGTCCAAGTGAGTAGCTTCTTCCTCTAGTTTTGGTTTTCTTCTGATGCTTCCTGGTGTTTTCTCTTGTTGTGGATCCCACAGGGCCATCTCCACATAGCCCAGGTTCCTCAAGGCGAGCAAGTCCAAATCACGCAGGACAGTGAGGTGAGCCAGAGCTGTGGGTTCCTGTGGGTAAAATGTGGGGCCCCGATTTGGGGACGTGCTCTCCAGATCTGTGAGGGGCTGCTGGAGTGAGTGCCTGTGGCACAGACTTCCTTCTGGCTCTACTGCAGCAGTAAATGCAGTGTGCTTTATTGTTCTGTTAGTTTCTCTTCCTGACCAGTCAGGGGGGCTCTGCTGTCTGTATATGATGTTAATGACTGTGGTATTTGATCTTCATTGGAGATGGAGTTGGGTGCTCTCAGGGTGTTATGGGGAACCTAACTTGGGTGCTTGCATTGCTGGTGAGGAATGAAATGAGTTTCTGTAGGTGTACAGACTGAGTGTATCAGGAATGCACTGCATCTTTAATTGTGTAAACTCTTCAGCAGGAGTCTGGAGAGTAGTCAGACCTCATCGAGTGAAGATGAATTCCAGACTGAAGTGAATTTACCTTCATTATGCATCGAGCAATCTGGCACTGTGCTCTTTGCACTTCATAATTTTTTTTCCATAGAAATTGAACTGTAGAACGGAAATGGATAAATCCAATATTGAACCCTCCAGTTTTGACTTTTTCCACTCAAAGTGACCACTGAGGCTGTTCCGTGTACCCGAGTGGGGGAGCTGTTGGTTATTTAAGAACCTATAGAAACTCATTACTGCAGGGGCTGCTGTCGTATTTCTCCTGCTCTCAGACTTTGTTTACATGAGGAAGCAATAGCAATATAAGGTTAAGCGTGAATACAGTGTGCCCAACATTAAACATATCTGTTTGTGGGTTGGTTTAATCCATTTTCAAAGTGTCCAAATAACGTTTCAATTAAACTGCTTTTGGTGTGGAGGAACAGTGATGACAGAGGGAGGTATTGCAGAGTAAATGTTATGATGAATATTATGTAAATATTGCAGTTGAAGGCAGTGTTTTTGACAAAGCTCTTCAGAGGGAGGGAGCAGCAGGAAAGGGACAGAGGGATGTGTAGTGTGCTGCAATGAGTCTGAGACAGTTCTTGAGTTTAAAAGCCTCTGGAAAAGAGGAAAGTCATTCATCATGCCCAGTTGTAATGGATCCTGAGGTTTGAACACCTGCATCCATGGGTTGGGAGCTGCTGGGTGCGAGAGAGTGAAGGGTTACTTTGGTCTGTGACAGATGCAGACATCTGGTTTTAAGTTCACTGCAATGTATACAGCTTAAAAAAAAAAAACACAACAAAAACCACAGAGGAAGTGTTGCCAGCAAAAGAAAATGTAGAAAATATGCAAATCGAAGAACTAATTTCTTTTCCTGAAGGCTGTGTCCTTCTCCCTGCTAGGGCAGTGGGTTTTCTCTTAGTCTGCTTGCCTTTAACAAGGCGTCTCTGAGCGCATGGGTAAAAGCTTCCTTTGCTACAAGTCTCCTTTCGCTTTTAGACTTCGTAGCTGCAGTTTCCTTTGAAGCCCTGGATGTTGTTCAGAGTTTGTTGCAATGGGTGCAGTTCCTGTAACAGAACCAGGTTGCCCTTCAGCATCAGGCATTGATCAAACAAAAGCCTGTGGGTGCAGGCAGTGACTTTATGGCAGCAGGTGGTGGCTGGCAGCATTGTGTACTGATAAGCCCTGCACAGCTGATTCCAGTTCAGTGTTTCAGTAAGGCTTTGACCTGCATTGGCACTTTATATAAATGAGGAAGAAGAACAATCCCAGGAAAACGTGCTGGTGCTGAAAACTCTTTGCTTTTTTTTTGTCTGTTTATCCTCTGTGGTTAAAGCACAGAGCGTTGAAGTGTGGCTGAATTGCCAAGATAGCCCTGAGATGAACGTCCTAAATTAGCAGATCCCCGTAATATTGAAGTTGTTTGATAATGAGATGAGAAATGTGTTTTTCTCAGGAGGGAGCAGTTTTCTGGATTCACAGCTTATTGCCAATGCTTTTGTTTTACAGGGAAACCTGCAGATACATCAAGTGCACGTTGGGCAGGATGGGCAGGTAGGAACCGAGCTGAGCTCTGAGCACTTCCTTACTTCATAATTGGTGTTGCAGTTGGAATGATTTCCTGTTATTACTGTCTCTTTTACAGTGCAAAGTCTGTGCTTTATGTAAACAATTTGTCTGTGTGACCAAACTTATACCATTCCTCCTCCCATAGGCCACATCCCTGTGCTTTCTACTTTCTTTGGCCTCCTTGCCCCTATGTTTACTAACTGGATTGATTATTTGGTGCACGGTATGTTCTTTTTCCATGTTATCAACAGATGTGGACTGCAGGCTGTGCAAACCGACGAGCGTTTATTGCTGAGTTTTAGGCAGCTATTTTTTCATTATATGGCTGTTTTGGGAGAAACAGATCTTTCACATCTGCTTTTGTTCTTTCTGATAGGATGGTTTTATTAGGTGCATGTGCGTACATGAGGTAAGGAAAAAGTGTTTTGCTTTGAGTGATGAGTCAGTAAATGTTTTGAACGAGCAGAATTTCCACGTTAGGTGTTGGCAGTATTGATCTCAGGCGCTCTGCTAAATGCTGAATTACATTTACTGTGTCCACAGCACAAAAATATTCCTGTATAGAGCTTTCTAGGGGGACCACTTGGAAAAAAAGATACGGTTGGGAGGCTTTTATGCTCATGTAGAATGTTAATAAGCTGAGATGTATGGCTGGAGCTTAGCACTGCCCGGAGCTGAAGGGGCTCAGGCCACAAAGGGTCGTGACCCTGCAGGCCATGAGAAGCTGTTGGTACTCAAAGCTTTTGATCTTACACAGCATGGAAGCAATATAAAAAATAAAGATCAAAGAAGCCTGATGCTTAAAGTGTTTGTTACTGAGACAGTAATCAGAAGTAATTTTTGAGAAGTGAGGATGGGAAGGGTGGGATTTGGGGTACGTGTGGTAACCTTTGTTTCAGAACATAGTTAGGATTTTTTTCCTTCCTGGTAAAATATTGATATCAATATTGCATCCTTTAGGAAGGTCGTTTTTGGGTGGTTCACTGTCTCTCTGACAGCGGCATGTACAAACTAACCTGGATTTTGTAAGTCACTCCTGAGTACCATTATTCCCTTTGGGGTGCGTACTCATGACAGGTGTGCCACAAATTAACATCTCAGTCTTACACAGAGCCAAAGAATGCAGTCTAAATAGCCATTGGAAATCCATGCTATTTTCAGGAGCGTGCATGAATGCTACATGTTTTCCTGACCCCCTCCCCCATGCCAGGCAGACACATCCTTTCATACAGCAGTAGCACTCAATTGCATCTCATGCTGAAATACTTACGGAGTGAGGAGACTTCCAAAACACAAATGGCCTTTGCTCAAGTCTTGCTGGTTGTCTGTCAGGCTGCATTAGGACACATAACATTGGGAAGAGGCATTCTAAAAACACTTGTTGTGTGAACGTGCACCTGTGTGTGCACATACAGTGTATCAGTAGCTTATCTGTATGAAGACACCTGTGCTATTAAGTGTAGGTATTCATGGGGACAGTTTGGTTCTGAGTGGCTGTGTCTGTAGGAAATGAATCTAGCACCCAGCTCCCCCAAAAGCACTCGCTGCTTAGCTGTATTCCAGCAGAGCGAAAAAAGAGAAACAAGGAGCCAACAACTAGGGGATTTTATCTCCTTTCTTCACTTGACATTGAAACCTTCAGCAGCAGCTGAGGCCATGTGGCTTGCTTTTGCCCCAGGGTGGATGAGCTGCACTCACATGATTCTCACAGCAGCTGGGACTGCGCTGGCTCCTGCTCATCAGCTGAGCCGTGGTAAGTGACCAGTTCTGGAGCTATTAGCTCATAAAAATTGTGAGGGGAAAATGAGTTAAACTCAACTCTGTTTGTGGTTTAAGGATGGAAGCTGAAACTAATGCATTTTCCTTGGCGCTGGCGGTGGGATAAGAGCACAAAAACCTGTCATGTGATACGGTTCAGCACTAATGGAAGTCATAACAATCCAGTAGCTCCATCGGCTGTGCATGACCTGCCATCAAAGGGGCTGATGTGGTTTTCCCACCTGTCCATTACTTTTCAGGAGAGTGGTTTTTTTTTCTTCCTGGTTAACAACTTGAACACACCCTGAACAGCTGGGTAATGAGGGAAGTGAATAATGCACCGCTTCGGTGTCTTCATTCACTTATCACATCTGCCTAGCTGACACGCATGTGCTTACTAATGGCACTACTACTCACTGTTCCCTTAGGAAACGCTTCTTATTCTCCTTTTTTCCCACGTGTTGTTGTGACCTTCTGTCTTAATTTCAGCTGAGATGGAGTAGTTTCCTTCAGGTGTGATGCTGTGTTTTGGTTCTAGGAGAAAAACAGTGCTGATAGCATGCTGATGCTTGTAGCTGCTGCTGAGCAGTGCTGTGCACAGCCAAGGCTGTTCTCAGGGAGAACACAATGAGGACAGCAGACTTGAAATGGCCAAAGGGATATTCCGTGCTGTATGGCATCGTGCAGAAGGAGTTCTGGAGGGCCTGGGAGTTCTTGCTCTCTTCTGCTCCCAGCATCAGTCGAGGGTGGTGAGAATTGTCTGTGCATCACCTGTTATATGCATTCATAATGATGTACACTGTCATAATTATTATCCTTTTCTTTGTCTTGGTAAATAATTTTATCTTAAACAGCAGCACCTTAGCAAGCTGCAGACATCCTTCCTGTTGAGATGAGGTTTGGTTCCACTTTGTGGCGCTGCCTTTGCAGCCCTGGCTTCTTCAGCTTCTTGTTCAGAGCAAAGCATGGGATTGTTCATCAGAAAAACAGGAAAAAATGGCATAAATCTACCGTGAAATTTTATCAGTAAAGCGTCCAAGTGATGGATGTGTTTTAGGCCTCATGATGCTGGCAGTAAATAGCAGCTTCTCTGTAGAATGCTGCAGTTGTTGATTTCTTTTTTTCTTTTCTCTTTATTTTTCCACCCGCTGCTGAATTGCCTGTCCTGGTAGTTGCACTGAATTTAGATCTTGTTTTTCTGGCGGCGTCGTTCATGGAACTCGTGAAGTCATGCCAGAAAGAACGCTCTCTACCTACACATGTATTCTATTAGCTGAAAGTTTCATATTTCAATGCACGTTTAATAAAAATACCAAACTGCAAAAATAATTAAGACTTCATATTAACTAACACTTGAAGCCTCGGAGCAGCGGGAGTTTCTCAGGGCTTGGCGTTCTGTGCTTGTGAATTACTAGGTTTCTGATCTGTCTCTTTCCTCTGATTACCCGACTTCCTTTCTTATTACCTCCCTTGTTTTCTTCCTTTGCTGAGCAGTGTTCTGCAGGTCAGGAGGTGTTTGATGTGTTCCCTGCACGTGGAGTGCTGACGTGGTGCCATGCTGCTTGGGAGAGTGCTTTGGAGCGTAGAGAGGGACGAAGAGGACAGCTTGAGTGGTCTGGTGTTCCTCGATGTTGTGTTTTAGGCATTCTGCTCAGGGCACCCTCACAGCCAGCATTTCTCCAATGTAGAAATTAATTAAAGTGACACCAGGCAAATGATCTTCAACTAATAGCCCTAGTTTTTAAATTAAAAATTTAATACACTTGAGAATCTAAAATAAGATCATATATATATGACTGGAGAGCTGACGATTTGTTCTGCTCAATGAACAAATAATTAATAGGAATAGAAGCATTGGTTTGTTTAATCTGAAGTAAGAGTATCTGTAGGTAAGAGAGAACAGTGGAATCCAGAGCAGCAAAAAGCCAGCAACTGTAAATTGCTTTTGTAATGTCATTCTTCCTACTGTGCATGTGCAACGTGTGCATAAGTTTCTGATACATTACATAAAAAGAAAAACAACCAGAAAGCAGAACAGCTTAGCATCTCATAGGCACCATCTCTTGCAGGTGAGTTTTTGATTAGCAGTGCACTGAGGCCCATCCGTTGCTGTTGGGCTCTGTGTGAGCAGAGGGAGGGGATGACATGAGTAATTCTTTTTCCTGCTGCTCAGTGGAGCGTTTGAATGGAACGATGGTCCCATCACTTCTCTTTGAGCCTTCGTGCTGTACGGCAGCACCAAGGTAGCTCAGCAGGTAAGCTTGAGCAGAGCATCCCTATAGTGCGTGCAGCGTTTGCTGTGAGCTGATGAATCCACAGTCAGAAAAAGAGATTCTTGCAAAGCTGCTTTCATGCTTGAGCAGATAGAGTGGAGTGCTGCGGAGTAGCAGCTTGCTGCTGTTGGGCCTGGAAGGTCAGAACAGACGTGTGTGTGAGGAACGGATCAGTGAGAGCTTGTGTTTCATGTCCTCAGGAGGAGGATGGATCTGCTGCCTCGTTCAGGGCTGGTTTCAATACACGCAGCACGCCCCATAACAAGCTCAAAGGAGATATGACCTCATCACCTATGTTTGAAACATCTGTCCTGTTGCTGTTCTCTGCTGCAGCCTGAAGTGCCGGGCAAGCTGTTAAGCCTTACAGGAACGGAAAAGGGAGAGAAGTGTTCCAAATGTTCAGAATAAACCTTGCTAATTCTAGTAATTCCACGTAATACCCGGGGAGTCTCACTTGTGAGCAGATCAAACTCGGACGAGAATAGCTTGTTTGTGGAAGAAATTACTTAGGAACTTATGGGACGGTTTTAAAGCCGCTCTTCTGAGGTCTCATTTTTGTCTGTTTACCTCGCTGATAATTACTGAGATAATGACACTTTGCAGGGAGAGCAGCACGGTTTTTAACATCCAGTTTAGTTCACGATTCAAGCAAGATTTTAAGTTATACAGACAAATGTATTGATGTGCTCACCTGGCATCTGCTCGCTTCTGTGCGTGTCACAGATGTCATTTTGCTGGGAAGGAAACTGCTTAATGTGTTCTCTGAGTATGCATTTTAATTGCATTTTTCTAAGCCTTTGGAAATAGATACTGCAGTTTCTATCAGTAAAGACAACTTCAATAATAATGTATTATCCGAAACCGAGGGTAGAACTGTATTTCACAGTTCTCAATTCTCACATAATGGATCTAATTAAGAAGTTCTGGATTTAAAAGCGCTATTTTTTTTTTTTAATTGGAATTCTGTAGTCAAGAATGGATGCGAGTCGTTGTTCCCATCCCTAATTTCTAAGCAGCAGAGGGCAGTAGCACTAAGGTGATGGTCAGCTGCCTTGTGAGCGAGAGCCTTGAAGCAACGAGGAGGCGATCCAAAGCATGAGGAACGCGCTGCTCCGGCATCAGCCCTGCAAAGTGCCGTGGGGACAGAGGAGCGTTGGCAGTGTGAGTCTTTCTGCATGCCTCGGGGGCTGTGTGTGCACGCGTGTGTGCTTGTGTGCAACGGAGGGAGAGGAGGATGACCGTAACCGCTGCAGCAGGAGACGAAGGCTTTTCCCTGCTGCAGCACATCTGCTTTGAATAATGCACGCAGAGAAACAAACAGGATTGCTAGAAGAAAAACAACGCAATGAAAACCCCAATATAGTGCAGCTGGAGCTCAGGCACTGCTTGGATGGGCTTGAAGAAAGTAACGGATTATTTCCTAATGGCTCTTCTTTGGTAATAAGTTGTACTGAAGTCTCGCAGGTCTGCTCTGTTTTTAGGAGCAGAAGTTGATGGTTTTGAAGCAAACTGTGCTTTCTGCAAAGTCAGCGTAGACACATTCTGTATGTGTGGATAAAGTAAGACCACTTAAATTTTAGCACGAGCCTTTTAATTGAGATCATCCCCCTTGCCGACAGCCCTTTGTGCACATCCACTCCTTAATTTGGCAGCCTACAGGAGAAGTGTTCTCCATTTCAAACTTTGAGTCCTCCCTTTGGATTGACCAAAACAGTCACCGGACTCCTGAGTCCTGCGGGCTCAGTCTGCCCGAGGAGGCACTGCTTTAGCTGAACGGGTGCTTCCGGGAATGAAAATCAAATTAATTTGAAAGCAGTTAAGTGTGTTAAGATTTACACATAAGTGAAGAACTGAGGAAGGTTCAGCACCTCTTTGTAGCAGAGTAGGATGCTGTCCTGTAGGGCAGCAGTGAGCAGGACAGCCTCGGTGGTCCTCGTCATCGTGGTTCTGTGTGAGGCTCTTGAAGCAGACATGCACGAATGTGTTTGCTGCAGGTTCTTAGATCTGCCGTCGGGATGACAAAATTCTTCTGCCTCGTATTAGGAAACTGTATTGGGGAAAACACAGGGCAGTCAACTGAGCGTAAAACATCAACCGAAGCACAGGAAGGGAACTGCTGCTTAGAGAGGGTATCACAAGAACTGTGTTCCCCGTGGTTTCAGAATGCAGAAATAACTCTGAGATTTCCCTGAAAACGTCAGGTTTTTAAACTGCGTTCCTGGTCTGTTTGAGAGAAAGTGCTGAGCCATTGAGCTCATTGCAAGTCAACAGGCCTTGCTTTATAAATACCATGTTTGAAAAGCACCTGTGTTTAAATGCAGGGATTCCAGCTGCTTAAGGCTTCAGCTGTAATGCACTTGTCTTAATGGACCATGTCTTGCACATTCCTGTTGCTGAGTTAAGGGGTCCTTCTGCGAGGGAGCTGCCTTGGGAAGCCTGAAAGTGGAGGCACCTCCTCATACACAACAAGGGTACAATCTCTGTGTGTAAGTAGCCTTCTGCTCTCATTGATGATGTCAAGTTTCAGTAATAAGTTATTGGATGGCCAAGTTCTGGACTCAGTGCAGAGCTGCAGCACATCCTGAAAGCCACGATGGTTGGAAAGTAGCTTCAATTTTTTCATACTGCTTTAAATTTCCAATTACACATTTTCTTTCTTTTTCTCTGAAGCTCCTTAAAGAATGGAAAACCTTCTGAGTGTTTTACTATTGCAGTTCCTTAATGGTTTGTTACTTGACAAGTGATTGCTGAATTATTTTAAGGTTCAAGATAAAAAATAAGAAAGAAGGCAAGTTATTTTTGGTAGCAGTCTCACTGCATTAACCTGCTCACGTGCAGACTTGCTAACTCTTAATGCTTAAAGACAGGAGAGAAAACACCATTTTCTAAAATGAGAGTAGGAGGTGCAGCTCTGGCAGATGCAAAGCAGCTGAGGATAAGCATTGCTGCTGTTGGCATAACTCTTCTTCTTCACTTTGGTGTCTTTACCAAAATGGGCTCCCCTTTAAGCCACCCCTTCTTCTGGTCTGTCTGTATGCTTTCATTTCTTTATTGCTGGAAGATGCTGCAGGCATCCAGCACCATGCGTAGCATCCTCCCTTGGGGCAAGGAGAGAACACTTCCATCCATCAGCCTGACCCGTTCTCAGCTGTAGTCAGCTTGGAAATACTTGGCAGTTAGGTGTAGGGCGTGTTGTTGCTCTGATTTTCTGTTCTGAGCTGTAACAGGTGTACGCTGGCTCTCCCCGGAGTGGTTTGGTTTTCTTGAAATCAAGCCCTCTTTCCTTTGGTGTGATGGATAAGTATTCCCTCTTTTCAGAGGGCCTTCAGAGTGCTTCACAAGGACTTCTGAGGTCGTTGCCTGTTTTAATTTGAGTTTACAGGAATCTAGTGGCAGAGGTGTCTTGCACACACAAGTGAAACACAACTCACTTTGCAGGACAGGAGCAGCACCTGCAGCCCGTAGTGCTTCTTGAGACAGGCTCAGTTTGTTTGGCTTTTTATGGGGCCAGGTCTTCATTATGTTGTTACCTTTGTTGTGATAACACTGTCTCATCAGGATGTTAGTATAAGAGAAGCACCACAGTTGCCTTTCAGGTCAACTCGCCTAAGAAGCTTTCCCCATCTTCTGATGATCGTTAATTACTACAGTCCTCATCAGCCACTCTCTTCTGTCTTGCTTCTTTTTGACCTTAGCTGCTGTGGGACCCAGCCTGACTTTTCATGCAGAAAAAAATCCCTCTGCTGAAGGTACTGTGAACAGTCTTCAGTAGCAAAATCTCTAATGTATTTATGGCAGTTTTCGTGCAGTTCGGCTTTTGGCAGAGTGTAACACGAAGGAAATAGCTTCCCATTAATAACAGAAGATCCAAATTTGACCCTGCTTTCATGCTTCGTTTCAGTGACGCAGGTAAAGATTTGTTTTGGGAGCAAATAGTAAATTCCAGCAGATAGTTGGCTCTAAGAGCATAATATAATGTCTGTATTTTAAACACGGAGTTTTTCCCTAGCGCTCCTTAAGGCTTAGACATTATGTCACTCAACTATTTTTGTCTTCTGTTCACAAGTCCCAGTTCCCAACACAATATCTTAATGACCTGTAGACTCAGTACTCACATCGTAACCTTAATTGCTGTTCCTTGCCTTCCTGGTCAAAAGTAATAAAGTGCACAGAGATGTTAAAATCAGCTTATTGTTTTAACATTGAAAAATGTTAGGATTTTTTTTTCCTCTAAGTTATTTGCTTTGTTTTGTGTGAGTGCTCTGGCAGCTGGAAGAAGGGAATAAAGGTGATTTGTTCATCTCTTCTGCTTTGTTTGATACTGTCCCTGAGCGGCGGAGTCCACGGAGCGATCAGCAGTGGTAGTACAGCAAGGCTGTTTAATGAAGGGTTTGGAAAAGGATGATATTCTGTCATCTTTTTTTTTCTGTTTTCCTCCTAAGAGGGTGGGTTGTTCCATTAAAATTCCATTCAAGCAGACAGGAGCATTTATAATGCTCCAAAGAGTATGTTCTCTATTTTTGAGTATATTATGTTCTTTATTCACCCAAATCTTGTTTTAATATTGCTGTAAACTTAATAAGAAGAGATGAGATATGAAGTGATAATCTTTTAAATATAAGGGAAAATAATTTTCTCTACCTTCATAGAAGGCATAGGTCTAAGCCGTCTCTTATTAGAGATTTTGGTAATAAAAATCTCTGCTTGTAGAATAGCAGTCATCACAAAGCTATCTCGCTGTGCTAATCTAGAGAAATCATTTCTTTTTTGTTTTGTTTGGTGTTTTTTTTTTTGTTAGTGCTCCTCATTTATGCTTTCTCTCACCGTGTGATATGAGCAGTGCCTTCATGCTGCAGATGTGCCCATCTCCCATCACTGCGTGCTCTAACAGCTCTGTGCTCGGTTATTTGGAGTAGTAGGGCTGCCCTTGTACCATGTGTGACCCCATTCCAGACTGCAACCCAAGAAGAATTTTGGGGGTGGGGGTGGTAGGGTTGTGCTGTTGGTGCCCACGATGGCTCTGTGCTGCGTGCGTTTTATATCCTTGGCTGGAAACCAGCTACTTGCTTGCTGCTGGCTGACCCCGGTGATTGCTTAACTGTTCAGCATGGAGAGACCTCATTCCATCCTAATGAAAAACAAAGTACTTGTGTTCGTGTGCGCGCGTTGTCAGGTTACTAAATGGCAGGTATAGAGTTCAGGCCATTAGCGCGGTTAAACTTTGCACTATGTTAAGTGCAACAGTAAATCTCCTTGATTTAAACCTGTCTCCAGATTTCCACGCTGTCTGCCTCACTTGGGCAATCCAGGGGACTTTTTTTTGCCGTTTAAGAACAGAAGGACTTCCCCGCTTCGTCTCCTCTCTTCAAGATCTGCTTTCTCAAAGAGCTTGGGCACAGCAGCTCTCTCTCTTCAAAGTTAAACCACAGTGGCTCATTTGCAAATGAGGACTGAGTTTATCTTTGAGGCAAAACCTACGTGGTTTACACGTGCTTTCCAGGCTTTGCAAGATAGTGCTGAACACGGTGAGATTTCACGACTGATTGACTTGAGGTGCCTGTTGTTTTTTTTGTGTTTAATCCTTTCCATCGTTCCAATAGATTTTTCAGTCCAGTTTTTCAGAATTCTTAAAATATTTTGAACTAGCAGAGCAAGTATCTAATGAATTGAACAAGGATGCTTGGAGAGCATTCCTTTGTGATTTGTGTGCTGGCTTGGAACAAGCCATATAGAAAACCACGAATTTCTGCAGCTGGAGTTTTTAATAGTTAATTTTTGTTTCAAGTAGATACTGACATTAAAACCTACAAATTGGCCAATTTGTTGCTTGGTTTAATGATTAAAATCCCACATCAACAGCAGTTTTCAGTTCTGATCTCAGATGCTATTTTAATAAGCTGAGATGTATTCAAAGTCTCGCTTTATTACTGTAACATTTGGAAAGTGTATTTGGAAAACTCTCCGCAGCAGCTTGCTTTAGCCATTTCTTCATTGTTCTGTGAACAGAGTTCTTCTTTGTGGAATAAGTACTTTAAATTATAAGCTTGATTGATTTTTATTTGATCCAATCTGCTGGGACTAATTGGTGTATACAGGCTCCATCAATTATCCATCTCGAGCTATCAGTTTGCGACTGATCTGGAAGCAGAAAGCAGCACTGCTTCACAGACAGATACTCCTCCTTTGATAGGGACTCTGGGCTCCGACCAGGACTGGGTTATGAATGAATCTGGGTTATTAATGGCTTTTTTTTTTTTTTTTTTTTAAACAACTGCTTCTACTCCTGAAATAGATCATCCCCTACTTTTGCAATGACACTACATATTTATGTTAAACAGTGCAAGTGTTACAGAGTTCACCAGGAGGAAGCGTTAGATTTAAGTCACGTGTCACGTCAGCATGATTTTCTAGTTAACTGTTTTGTTACAGGCACGGTAACGACCCCGGGAATGTGGAATCTCAGTCCCATGACAGTGACATGGGAGGTCAGCCCGTCTGACTTAGGCTCTGTTTTGTGTGCAGGACTCTGCATTGTGCTTCAGGGCTGGTACTGCCGAGCTGAATCCAAAGTGAAGTCAGCTCATTGGTTTCATTTGTTAAAAAGAAATAAAGAGGGTTGTGGACATCAATGTAACACATCAAATTCAGGTGGAGGTAGAATGTCTTCAGTGCCAGTAGGTAAGTGGGGTTATCAACTGGTAATGACAAGATGTTAATCAGAATTTACACATCCCAGGACTGTTTTGTGTGACTTCGTTTGAAGTGTTTCTACGTTAAAGCATTTTGCATGAATAGTAGTAGGAGAACAGCAGTGTGCGTGTCAGGGACAGGACATCTGTGCTGTATGAACAAAGGAGATGTGGAAAGCAAAATGCTGTGAGAGAGACTGGACTGAAACCAAAAGCGTTTCACTGTGCCATTGCTGGAATGCTTTTGTTGCTGGCTTTGGTGATGGGGTCATGTTTTCCTTCAGGATAAACTTGTCCGATAGGAGGTCAATAAACAACCAAGAGCTTATCAGATGGCAAAAGAGTTGGAAGCATGGAGAGTGCATCCCAGTGATGCGTACAGCAAAACTCAGTACCAAATGTAAAGCTTTTGTCAGTGAAATTGAGTCTGTCTCGCACACCTGGGTGTGAATGGGTTGTTTTGGTATGAACCTGGATTGCAGATCTCCGAAAGGGAAGTCAGATCTGTCTGTAGGTCTGTGCAGTGCTGGAACGGGATGCTGGCCTTCAAAGATGTGTAATAAAATGCCAGATGATTTTACCTTTTGGTGCCTGTTTTTCATTGTCGGTGGTGATAAATCAACAAGATGGTACATGAAACATAAGGAAAGGAGTGATCAGTGAAATCTGTTCTGAATTAAACAAAATGTGACTCAGTTCAGCTTAATGGGAGTGGAACTGTCAGAAACATTTGTCATTGGCCTAATTCTTTTCCAGGTAACGCTGAGAGCTCCGTTATTTGGTGTCTGTTCAACACTGGACTCTAAATAATGAAATCACTCATGAAGTTCATGAATGTGTTTCATGGCACTTTGTGTAGCTCTGTTCTTAAAAGCCCCAAATCTGAGGAGAACAGATTTGCCTTCTGTGGAGGTACTCCAAGTTAAGGTGACCTTCAGTTGGATCCCTGTATGTTGTTTGGAGAGGATTAGTAGTTCAGGAAATCCAGAACTGGAGATGAACGAGGTAGATATGGGTAGGTAGAAGTTGTGGAGGAAATCTAGGATTGGGGATGACTGAGGTGGATGTGGGTAGGGAGGACTGCTCAGGGACACTTCCATCTGTTCTTTTAGGAAAAATGGTTACGTAGGAACATTTATTAGGTACAAAGGCTGCACATGTCTTCAGTGGAAATGCTCCATTCCATTGGGAAAACTCAAATTCAGTTCCTTGGAGAACACCATTGGCTCTTGACATACCAATACCTTGTGACTTTCTAGAGCCTACCCATGGACGACAGCAGCATGCTTTAGTTTTCTGTGTGCAGAGTGCTGCGTTTTTCATTATTATGGGAGTGCAGTGGAATGTATTTTGTGACCGCTGTCAAAGTTGGTTGTTAGAAAGTCTGCCACTTCCAACTCGTGTAGGTCAGAGTTGTGTGTCCATGTTTTTCAGGTGGGGCAGCACGCGTAATGCTTGCTGCACCTCTCGAGGCCCCCGTTCGTTAGCGCCGAGTTGTAAATTCCTTCCAGCGGTTCAGTATCGTTTGTTTTGCTGGAAAGCTACGATGAAAACTGTAGCAAAGAGAGTCAGGAGAACAAAAGAATTCCCAGAACATTGCAAAACCGCTGACCAAACGGACGCTGTGAGCGCTCTCGGTGCGGCGGCGATGAGGGAAGGGCTGCACGCTCGGTGGCTGTGCTGGAAGCCAGCGACCTCAGGAGTCAATTAAGGACATTCCGTGTTTCTAACACCAGTTTTAATCTTATTTCCAGTTCCATTGCATCAGACTTAAGCCAGATTGTTTTATAGATTTTAATGTTTATTTAATATATATTTTTTTCCCCAGCCTGAAGTGGGAGAGCCTTTCCTTTCCGTGTCAGCTGCGAAATTAGGAGTGCAAACCTCTCAAACTTCAAAGCTGACAGAGAGATTTGGACTGAATCTTAGAGGTCTTTTCCAACCTTAATGCTTGTATGATTCTGTCCTGTCGCTTCTCTCCTTCATCGTTACGAGTTTTCAAGCAAATGTGAAAAACTTTTAATTGTAGTTTACCGTGTTATTGTAAAAGGGGAAAACACAATTCATTAGAAAGAAATTAAATTACCCCTTGGAAGTGAATAGCATCCCTCTAAATTTGTTTTGCTCAGAGCAGGAGAGCAGAGAGGACAGATTGGTGGTTCCCACCCGCTCAGGCTCTGTAATGGCACGCGGTGTCCAGCGGCTGCTGTCCCACGTCTGCAAACGGCACTGAGCGAGGAAACAGCTCCTGTCATAAACTTCAGCCCTAGCAGCAGCTAATTGCTTTCCTGTCATTCAGCTCAGTTCCCCGTGTCAGCGCGAGGACTGATGCTTGGCATTTTTGTTTAAATTCATACAAACGCTGTGTTGACTTTGTTGAGAGTTGTGTTTCTCAGTTCAAGTGGAGCATTTTAGAGAGAAGAGAAGTAGATCGTCTTTTTGTTTTTCCTGTCGTTTTTCTTAAAGCAGAAATCAGGGCTGCTTTTCTCCACCTGACAAAAACTGAAAGCTGAAATGTTTTCTCCCCCCCCGCAGACTTTCTCTTTGTGACTCAGTAAATTTTCTCGTGCTTCCCCGAGAAAAGCTGCAAGATAATCAGTAAATGTAGTGAAAACGCAAGAGTGACAACGTGGACATGTGGAATTACGTTGTTGTGGCGTGATGTTAAAATCAGAACGCGGCAAAGAAAGAAAAACGAAAGTCAAAATCACCCTAAAGAAAGGGTTGTGAGAGGGGGCTGCCTCTGCTTTATTTCATAGCCACAGCCGTGGACTTCTATGGTCGGTGCAGCGCTGCAGAGAGCATCTGGGCTCTGTGCTCGGTGTCATTCCCCTCGCGGTCCCTCTCTCTCACTGTGGAACAGAGCGGAGGTGCACAGGAACCTGGTGTTGTCCGCAGTGATGTGGGGGTTGAGTTGAAGAAGCGATGCGTAGTGGTGCGACTTCGCAGCCGTGCCCGAGCTCGGCGGGGTGCTGAGTGCACGGGGAGTGCTGAGGTTGCCGGGTGTCTGTGGGGGGAAATTACCTTTACTTTGTGCTCTTAGCTTCGTGCTTGCGATGCTTACGGGTAAATCCAAGAGCTGTAGAGAACTGTATCGAGAGCGGCTGCTTTAAGGAGAGTGGAACTGGGAGGAACAGCTCCCGTGTGTGTCTCGGTGGAGCTGCTGCCGAAATCCCGTTGAGGAGCAGAGCTATCAGAGTGCTGCAGTTATAAAGTACGAAGGAAATGAGGTGATTTTCTCTGAGCTCCGGACTCTGCGAGGCATTAAGTGAACGATTTAACGCCGTGATTTGGTAATTCTGTGTGTTTCACTGCTCGGAGTTTTATCATCTAACAGAAATGAAAAAGAGCTGGGGGCTGTGTCCGCAGCACTGCAGTGTTCTGAGTGCCCCGGGATGTTTCTGCTCCTCAGCAGCACTGATGCTTCCACCTGGGTTGTGATGTTTGCAACCCGTGTTTTCTAAATGTTGTTACAAAGCCATCAGTGCTCATTGCTGAGCAGAGAAAATCCCACTCCCTTCATTCAGAACCACCTACGGAGCACGTAGCAGTTGGAAGAAATACGGGGGTAGAGAATAATTCGGTTACACGAGTTGCATCCCTCTTGTGCTGGTCCCCAAGCAGCTTATCAGGGAGCTGGCTTGGTTTAGATGCTCTTTGTCTCACTGAGCATTTCCATTGCTTATTATTTCCTTCATCTTGGTGGACACTGGTTTTAGGTTTTGCCTAAAATCTGTTAAACTACAGCATGCATTGCCACCACGCAGGAGCTGAGCAGAGAAGACAGTGAATGGGGTTCCCAGCTCTACCTTTTCAACCCAGTTGTGCTAGATGCATCGCATAGCAGTATCACAAAGCTCGCTTTCCCATTCTGAAAGCAGTGTTGTTCAGAAGGAGGGAGCCTTTGTTTGGGCACAGCCTTGGCAGAAGCCGCCTCAGTGACTTGTGGTTCTGCACAGATGTAGATTAGAGCATCATCGGTGTCTGAGCTGTGAATTTAAAGCTGCTCTTGAGGTATTTGGATCCTGGAGAGTTCTTATGTTGTTTTTTATTTTTAATTTGTTTTATTTTACTTTTTGTTCTGTGAAAGGCATTGTGAGTCTTCTGTTCTGAGCACTCAATAGCAGCATCTTAGGAATTAGCTTCAATAAAAGCTTCATTTCTGTCCCATTCTTTGAAGCTGTTTTGAACCATTCTTTTTAGGTCAAAAAGTAGACTTTCTCTACTCTCCATATGTCTCCATATGCCTGTCTAATCAGGAGCTTGTTTCTCCCTCAGGATGGACTTTGGCATCTCTTTTCTCCAGTTGCTCCAGGAAAAGTTTGGCTCCCAAGGAACCTTCTCATTTTGGCTTTGCGTTGGTTTCCCCTGGTCTGTGTTCTCAGAGCCCATCAAAGGCCGCCTCCTGGCTGCTGCCTGCCCTGACATTCCTTCCCGGCCGTGCTTTTTGCTGAAACTTCAGGAATATCCTGTGCTGCTCCCTTTGAAGCGTGCTCATGCCACTTTTGCATAACTGCTTTCGAGCCCCAGCAGCCTTCCTCAGATCCTGAGCGATACGGGCAGCTCTGTCCCCGGGGCTCCCAGCGGTTGCCAGGTACCTCTCCACATCCCGCTCGCTGCCATGCTCCCAACGCTTTCATCCCGGTGTGGGCAGCAGCGCAGAGCTTCTGGCACAGCCCCAGGAATGCGATCTCAAGTTATGACTTCATGTAAAAATTACAACATTTGAGAGCGAGATCAGGAATTGTAAGGGAGCGTCGCTTTTTTGTTTTCATTTCCTGCTTGGCGGTTTGTTGTTTCCATGGCAGTGTTGTGTTGAATTGCTCGGGACTGCTTTCCTCCTTGATACCATCTTTATTTGTTGTGAATGGGCTTTGTTACATAGTCAGTCCTTCTTCCACTTTTATTGAGAGTATATATTGTATATATTGTGAGTGATGTATATTTTAGAGGCAAACTTAACAGTGCCAGGTCGTCATGGTGCCAATTAGCAGATCATGAGTGTCTCTCTTCTTGCATATCGAATCCTATGGCTTTATACTGCTGTGTCTAAAAGGACAAACAGCCCTAAAACGTGAATCACTTGCATGTAGTTCAGAATAAGTGTTATATTTAGGGTTAAATGGTTGTGCTCAAGTTCAGCCAGAACCGAGACGTTCCTTGGGCAGCGTCGGTGGGGGCAGGGACAGCTCCTCTGGGAGCTGAGTTTTCCAGGCAGGGTATATACAGAAGGTTGTCAAGCTTATTCTGCCAACTTGGAGCACACCATAGAATTTAGGAAAGCGTATATCAAAACATACAAAATCACACACGCAGGGATCTCGTGGGGTCGGTGAATTCCACGCCGTACCAGGCATGAAAAGAAAACAGAGGGTGTAATCAGTGGGAGAACGGGGGATTTAAAATCTGTGCTTGCTAGGTGTGCAGGAAGGTTGGGACCCAAACGGGCTGAGTACAGCACAGAGGAATGCTGTTGGGCAGTAGTCATTGCTGCTGGCACACTCGATGCATTTGGCCATTTTCTTTCAACTTCGAAAGAGAAAAGAAGTAACTGTGAAATTGGATTGGAGAAATCAGAGCGGCTCTGTGCGGCAGTACGATGTGAAATACAGGGCAGCTGTTCTTTCTTACCTTCTAAGGTTGAGCGTAGCAAAAGAGGTCGAAATGACAGAACGTCCCGTGGCTAACCGAACTCGAGAACCGTTTTATCAATTTTGAAGGGTTTGTTTTATTATTACTGTCAGTGTGATGGAAGGCGATAAGAGATAAGATCACAACTGTTATCTGATGGAAGAAGCTCGGAAGCAGAGCGCTTTTCAAAGCAGCAGAACTCGTCAATGGAAGCAAGCTGTTCAGCTTATGGAAAGGGTACGGCCCCGGCTGATGTGATGTGATGCAGGATGCAAATCCTGCAGAGGAAGGGACCTGCAGCCACAGTCCCCGTGCTGCAGATTGCTGGCATGCAGCACAAGTGTTTGCTGAACGCTTCCCTGCGTTTTATCCAGCAGCTCTCCCTCCTCACGAAGGCGGGAGGGCCGTCACGAGAGCCCGCAGAAAGCCAAATAATGTTTTGATACGGATTTTAATCTTTTTGCTGGTGATGGTTTTCTCAGGTTATCGTCTCAGTTTGGTCTGCCAGAAGAATTTACTGCCTGGGCCGGGGCTGCTGCAGCAGTCATGCACCAGAAAGTTCCCCTCTGAGACTCAGCAGCGCAGTCACTGTTTTTGGATATGTCTGCAACAAGAAGAGCAGAGATAAATAATGATCTGGAGTTGGTCTGAGTCACTCGTGAGCTTGCCCACAGGAGGAGGGCCCGTGATGAAGGCAGCTCGGGAGGTGCTGAGGTTGGAGGGTGCTCACGTGCTGGGGAAAAGCCGGGAGCAGGAGAGAGGGGATGGTGGCAGCCACATAAATCCTTGTTCTGTGCGATGCTGGAGCATCGTGATCAATTGAGCTCGTCTCATGAAGGATCCATAGCCACCCCAGGGAGGTGGTTGAGTCACCATCCCTGAATGTGTTTAAAATTGACTGTGGCACTCAGGGATGTGATTTAGTGACAGGTTCTTAGAGCTGGGGCACTATGGTTTGGTTGGACTCGATGGTTTTGAAGGTGTTTACCAACTTGAGCAGTTCTGTGATGCCTGCAGGTGGGGGCAGGGAGGAGCTGTGAGGGAGCTGCTGGGTGGTGTTTTTTTTTGCCTATACTTTGGGATGGAGAGGGCATGTCCCAGGCACTAAGTGAGGAAGGAAAGGAGCTGCCTTTAGGCCATTTTCCCCAAAGAAAAAACCCAAACCATCTGAAGTCACAGAGATGTGACAGTGCAGAAGCAACTTGAGCCTTCAGACTCTTCTTTTACCTCTGCATAATAAGGACCAAAGGCCAGGAACCGGTAGGTAGCAGTTGCTAGATAAATTAGGCACTGGTGCAGTCAAAAGAGGAGGAGGTTTTGGCCTTAATACAGCCGTGAGAGAAGTGTTCACGATTTGTCTGGGAGAGGCCAGCTGACCATCAGCCACAAACTGGTATTGCCAAATAGAGCAAGTGGGTGATATCCCGCTGGAAAATAGAGATTATTTTTTGACTGCTTAGAGGACTAGCCAACAAAAAACAAAACTTAGACATTTTGTTTGCAGACATGATTTCTCGAGTTTTAGCCAAAAGCACAGCGGAACAAAGACCGAAGTTAAATTTAGTACATGTCAACCTGATCAAAACCAAGTATACACAGACAAACCCCGTCCAGATTCAGACACAATGTGGCCTGCAGTTGCCAGAGCTTGTACAGAGGATGGGATCTTGCAGAAGGCAGCTCACTGCAGCAGTGGCAGTGCATCTCCAGTGTCACTGCGTGAATTCAGCAGGCCCTGTGGTAACTTATTTAGAGGGAGCAAAGCGGGGTCTTTATGGTTTTGTTCAAAAATGATTATTTAAAGACATACATTATGTCTGTGCGAGAGTTAAAAACAGATTTTCAGGGAGCACTGGGAAGTTTTGTAGCCTCAGATCAGTGCAACCCCTTGCAACTGGAGCTGGATGAGATGCTGCAGAACAGGAGCACTGAATATCACTTGGTATTTTTGTTCAATGGAGGAGTGAATTCAGGAATGCCTGCACTGTGTAGAAAGTGATGTCAGCATTGTATTGTGGGGCAGGAAACTCATTTATTGACAATTTGGGTTTTGTCTATGGAATTGATGCCATGGAGTTGGTGGTAAGGAGCAGTTACAGGCAGCAGGGATGTTGTGTGTGAGAGCCAACCCATACGGGCATAGGGCACGGTAACTGAAGATAGATGCACCATTTCTGGAAGGAAAACATGATTTTGCAAGGAAATGTTTGAAACAGACAAGTGTTAGAGGATGAGGCTGTGAATGCCAAGGGGTCAGTGAGCAAGCACTCCACCGGCAACACCAGTGCTTTCAGGGAGCCAGCAGGTCCAGGCATTGGCACCCAGCAAGAGGTGCTGAGTACAGGGTTAGCTGTGAACGTTTCTTTCCAGCTCCTGATGTGTTTTCTCTTGATCTGATCTGTTCATTTAAGAGAAATCCAGCTTCCAGCTGTGCAGCACAACCTGCATCTCTTTGTCACGTTCCCTGGGAGTGCTGCCTGGTTGTATCCCATCAGGAGGAGCAAATGGACCTCTGAGTCCTCGCTGCTTTCAGTCGTTCCTTCTGTGGGGATTGGTCTGTTGATAAACCACACTGCTCGTTTTGTGTCAATTAATGCTATGACACATGAGAATGACTTCAGCCAGCTTTTATCTCTTCTATCTTTATGGTAGTGTTTGTTTATCAGTGTTTACAGGGAATTGTCTTCACGACAGTCTCCGTATTATCGCCGGAGCAGATTTTATTCATTAAGCCTCTTGCAACCACAGAACTGATCAGAATATGAAGTATTTCACAACAGAGTAAACAAAGGCGAGCTTGCGGTCACAAGTACCCGACGTGTTCTCCCAGAGAGGCTGGGAAGCATTGGTTTCACGTTCCTGTCATTGCTGTGGCTTCGAATTCCCATTGCTTGCAGGCTCGTGTTGGAGCAGGCAGAGCGAGGATGGAAGATACCATAAATTTCTCAGCATGTAAACTCGGGGAGTGTGAATCATTTCTTTCTTGGAATAACTTGAATAGAAAAATAGGATCCAACCTGATGAGAAAAACGTGCAAAACCTTTTTCTTTCTTTCTTTTTCCTTTTTTTTTTTTTCCCTCCCCTGTTTGAATGTTTCTTTTTCCAGACTATTTTTATCGTGAACACTTTGAGAAACCCGAGGAACTTTGAGTTGTAATGCCTGCAGAATGAGAGCCCTGCAAAGAGGCGTTTTGCTGGGAGGCTTATTTTAAGGAACAGTGCAGTTCCAACCAATTAGAAAAGAAAATAATTTGTCTGGGATAGTTTACATCAGGTTCTGAACAATTTCGGCGGCTTTTGGGATGTTTGAAATTGGTTGGATTTCCTTCTGAAGGGATGGAACATCATTTCTAATGTATGTTACAGCAGTATCAGATGTCGAGAGCATGTGGGAGCTTATATCTCACAGAGGCGATGCCAAAAGTATAGCAGTGTGCTCAGTAATTCCCTGCTTTTACAAGAAGCAGCAGATTATATTCTCTTGAATTGTACTCAGTTACTGTGTCATTCTTTGGACGTTTTATCTTGATGATTTCAAAATACCGAGCAAGAGAGGAGCACAGTGAGCTCAGCGAAGATCAATACAGCAGCTCTCAGTCCTAAAAGAAATATTGACATGCTTTGTTGTTTTAGCACTCGGTTTTATGGTTCTTGGGGATCTGTTCTGTTCCTTAATGTCATAGAATCTATTGAGTGCTGAACTGAAAGCCAGAACTCCTCCTCCTCCTCAGATCTGTGCCTGCCCTTGCTCAGTTTAACTTTAGACAGTGTTAACATTGCTGTTGGTGTGAAGGAATACAGCCACTAGCAGTTGGTGAAAAGTGTGAGGCTGTTACTGCATTACAAAGCTCCGTAACACAGAGCATCTTACTGCTGTAAGCACAGAGAACGTGCAGCTGTACAGCATGCAGTCCGTTGCATCACAGCAAAGGCTTCATATTAACCTGCACTCTTTTTGAATTGCTGGAGGCTGAAATTCTGCCTCTTTGTGGCACGTGAAAGGGAGATAGCATGGAGATGACTTCAGCGTAGCTCGTGGATTTCTAAGTTATAGCCTTCTAAGTTATTTGTTGTCTTTGTGAAACTTGCATTCATTTTGCCAGGAGGAATGGATTCGAGCATGTTGAAAGATCTAGGGGCAAAACCATTCCTTCAAAGCAATTTGAAATGGCAGAATTTGCAGTTTGTCCTCAGTGGTCCTCCTGATGCTGCACCACCCAACCCCAGATCTGTTGGCTTCTTCATTGGCCTCCAGCTCTGGTGAATGGGCAGCGTGACAGTTAACAGTGATCAGGTAACTGTTCATCTGAATGCCAAGGTGAGAGTGACTGTGTGTGTGCTGTACTGCTGCTGTGGCATGGCCTGTGGTGGAATGCTCTCACATTTACTGCAGGTTTGTTTGACATCTCAAGTTGCCCAGTACAGAAACCACTGTTAACCATTTACCATGCCAGAAGCAAACCTTATGTGCGTCTGCTCTGCACCAATCTGTTGTTAAGGTGCCTTGAACCGAATAGAAGAGATTTAGGAAATAAAGAAGCCAAAATGAGTGGAGCAGGCGTTTGATTTACAGTGAGTTTCCACGTGATCTTTTAGTAACCTTTATCTCCAGCGATAGTCAGTGGAGAAAATAGCTTATCTCTCCTGCGAGACCTGGATAAGTGTCAGCTGGAAAGCCTTTGTATTTACCCACCGAAGGACTTGCTTTTAAAACCTTTTGTTAAATAAGTTTATTTTTAGATTGTAATTATTTCCTTTCAAATTTGCTGCACTTACAGTGTCCAACCTACTGCGAGCATCTTTGACTTGTGCAGGTGCTCTCCTTATTTAAGGTCCTTTAAGATCTTTAGCCATTAGCCTATACTGATAAAAACTAGGTGCTCTTGCCTTTTTTATTTTCTTAGCTTAGAGGAAGCAACTCAGAGATGTATTATACATGCTAGAGATTGCAAAATCTCATCCCAATTCTGCTGCATCATGACCCATAGGAAGCAGGTACACCACGTTGCTTCAGTTTTCTTGCCTCTGTGGTAGATAGTTGCTGGTCCCATCTCCCTTCCAAGGTATTCTGCTGCTCTTCAGGAGTTGAAAACTAGGACCAAACTTTTTGATAAGCTTTTCCACATACCGCTTTTATGGAAGTAAAATCAAAATGAGGTTATCTGGAATTGATGATAACTGTGGATTTCAGATTAACTGTGAAATCTTTCTGCTCAAAGTCATTGCATCCCACATCCTTGGAAAGTTCTTCTCCTCCATTATTCATTACGAGGGCCTTAAAATTATACTCCAGTGACAAAGCCTTTATTTATTTTTAGACAATTGGCATCCACTTCTGGCTGACCTAGAATGTTTCTTTGATGACAGTGTCTGTGATCCAGCTGGGTCTGCTGAATGGTTGAATAAACAAAGACAGATAGTAAAATGTGGGAAAGAAAAGGCTATTTTTATTATATTGGAGAATCTGTTCAGCCGAGTCCGGGCCCGATTCTAAATGTCATATCTGTAGCAATACACTTCAGTTAAGTGCCCTTGTGGTCTCTGCAGTATTTGTGGAATTTTATCATTATTGGTTTTTGAGGTTACGAGAAGGCTAAGACCAAAAAGTTCAGAATGAAGGTGATTCACAGAGAAAGGCCTCTTCCTTCCTGAAGTATGCATGGTATAGCTCAGGTTGAATACATGGAAGCCGGAGGATAAGTATAAGCTCGTAGTTTTCTGTGTTGTCATTTTTTCACTGTTGTTTCATTTGCTGGCTGTTTGCTTCAGCAGCTTCAAAACCAGCTTAATTTTGGGAGGATAATGCCACCTGGTAGCAAAGAGCTCCAGGTCACAGAACGTGCAGAAGCCTCTTGTTTTGACTGAATCAAATGGGTTTTGAACTAAACGCTTTTCTTTCTTGTTTGAAACGAAGAACATAAACCAGTTACTGTGAAAGCAATAGTGGAGGGCAAAATTTGGCTGTGATTCAAATCCTGCCCTAAATTTAGAGGGAGATGGTGCACTCTATGAGGCTGAAAACCAAGTGGCAAATCATCTTCCTGCCTATATTTGAGTTGAGTTTATTATTACAAACAATAGTGACGAACAGAGCATCTGAATGCTGTAGCTCTGATACTTCTGGCACAGGAGGAGCCCCAGTGAGCCCCCGAGTTCTGGAGATGTAGAGCTTGAGCCAATGAAAACCATTACTTCCACCATAAAAAGCAATGGCACAGCTCAGAGTTCCAGCACAGATACTGTGAAAATATTTTTGCAGGGAAAATACTTTATTTCACTTTTTTTTTTTTTTTTTTTTTGTAGTCATCGTTGTATGTCTGAGCGAGGAGCAATTTTTCCAGTGTGTGTGTGTGTGTGTAGGATAACCAGATGTGCTCTGGCCTTGAAGTGCAGCTGCTGTCCTATCAAGGCAGGGGTTAATTCTACCACACAGAGCTATTGGGTACCCAGCACATGCCCTGCGGGAGCCTTCTGCAATCATAATCACCGTGTTTGTCTTGGATTAGGAGCTCTAAAGGATTTATTTAGAATCCTTTCTGTTTATCAGTTTGTAGAATGTAAAAAATGGCCTTTCTTGATGACTTCAGTGTAATTTTCCACGGTTCATACTTTTGGCGGTAATAAATAAAATGTAATAAGAATAAATTATAAATATTTATAGGGCTATTTCGGTCTTTTATTAGGTTCTTATGATTTAGAATTTAATAACCCAGCCAAGGTTTCCATCAGAGCTCTTCTCTTCAACATCAAAACGACTGTTCAGGATTGTGTAGTTGGAGAGTGATCCAGTTGACTGCAACAGACCTCACCTGTACCAGTGCCAAGGAAAGCATCCGGTGAGACAGACGAAACAAAGGCAGCGATCCTTACCCATCCCGTTGGGGTTGGGAAGTTCATAAGACCCGAGCACATTCCAGCTCCCATCCCTGTGCCTCTGCCTCTTGATTAGGTCTCTTCATTAAGTACTGACTTGTCTGCGTGCCAAGTGAGCCAGGTCTGTTTTTTTTCTTTTTTTGAAGGATAAAAAACCCAAAGCGTTAAATAATAATGGTGAAAATTCTGGAAGAATTGATTTTTGTATATAAGAGTAACTTTCTGTGTATGAATTCTTAACTCTGGTACCTCCAGGCTGTTTTAGCAAATACTTATTTTCTGAATGTTTTTGATGTAAAATGGAGACTGAGAAAGAATGAGATCCATAGTTCTAGATGAGAGAGTGCTCTTTTTGCTTCATAAAAATAATTTGGTCCCTCTCGTTTTGTGCCTGGACTTGAAACTGAAATATCTCCTTAATTTGGTTCATGCTGATCCAGCAGTTTTGCCTCGTAAAACACATTCTCAGTGTTGTGAAAATCTGTCCACGTGTCCTTTTTACTGCAGTCGTTTGTGTCCCAGGGAAGCAGTAGTCACTGAGATGGAGCACCAAGCCTGCTTGAGGAGTAGCTCGACCTCTCTTGCCAGCTGTGTAATCTTCCTCTTATTGAGTTGGGATTTCAGTAAGATAACAGCAAAGGATCAGCTCAGGAAACCAATGTGTGCAAGGCTGCAGATCCAGGCTGCCTTCTCTGTGCTTTCATCCCTCCCTTTCCAATCCAAGAGCACCAGCAGTGTGCTGCTCGGTCATTCCTGCCCACGTGGTGATGGTAACGGCGGTGAAAAGGAGCACAAATTCTTACAGAAACTATTAGTTTGTGCTGTGACAACCTGGTTGGCCGGAATCTCAGCATCTATGGGATCAGTTTCCAATCAATCCTGCTGTCAGCATCATTTGTTACTACCACTGGTTGTAATGGGCTTGCTGCTATCTGCCTCTTCATTGCTGATTGCTTTCTGATATGGCTTAATAGATCACTGCGTGGGTCTTTGAGTTTCTCCTCACCACAAAGCAGACACTGGGACGGCAGCCTGAAGGTGTCCTGCCATTTGGGATGGGGTTAGGTCTTACTAGCAGTTGTAATGGTGCCACTGGATAATTAAATGAGAGTTTGGTGACGGTGTCTGCTGCAAAATGGGCAGCAGCACTCAGAAGCTTGGTGACTGCTCCAGTGCAAGTCCACAATTCAGAACGTGCAGATAAAGAAATACTCAGATATTTTTGCCTTCTTTTTTTTTCTCCCATTGAGCCCCAGATAGCAGGAGCTGCTCCAGATGTCCCAGTGCTCTGCAGGAGAGTGATAGACTCGTTCCCACTGATGCTTCTGACTTCAGTGGCAGGGAGGTGGGACTCTGTCACTGCAGCTCTTCCTGCCCTGAGCGAGGGATGAACCAAAAAGCACCAAGTATTTGTGTGAGGGGAACAAAAGCCTAACGACGAGCAGAATTGTTTCTGTCAGCCTCATCTTCAGTGGTGGCTACGGAAGGAAAAAGATTGGCACCTGTAAAACTGGATGAGTTAGCTGATAAGCATGTCATTTCATGCCAGTGGCTTAAGGTCACCAGTGGCCAAACCCTTGGTTAAGATGTGCAGCAGACTTAGCAGCAGCTCATTTTCTTTGCAGGAAACAACTCTGCAGTGATGGGGAGGAGCTCTGCAGGTGCTGTTGGCAGGTCAACCTGCATGTCAACCTATGCATGTGCTCTTTGTACCGTGGTCAGCCCAGCTGCTTGAGTTGAGATTTTCCAGCGAAAATATAACACCACCAATGGTGTGAGCCCTCCTGGCTGAGGTGTGCAGCTCCAGAGCTGCTGCTCTGGCTTATAGCCCGGAGGGCCTTTGTGTGACCCTGCTGGCAAAGCTCTGGAGGCTGAGGAAACTTCACGTTGAGAAGTCGTTTAGTGACTTTCGAAGGTAATCTCTTAATTAACGATAGGCTTCTGAATACACTAGGGCTCAAAGCATCTGCAGTGCTGACATGCTCCTCCAGCTCAACACGTGTGAGGCTGTGCACAGGAAATTGGGGCTGCAATTGCTCCTTTCTCAGACTCCGAGAGCTGAAGACCAAATTTTGCTGCTTTTAACAGCATGTGCACTGTTACTGCCAGGACAGAACTCATTTAGCTTACAATAATCAGGTTAACTTGAGGTGTGCCTCTCCCGAGCCCCTTTCTCCAGGGGGAGGAGGTGAGGATGGTATGGCTGCACCCACTGGGGCTCTCTGCCTCCCCCAGCAGAGCCTGCACGTGGCTTATATGTGCACACTGTGCTGTCAGACAGGTGCAAGGTGCAATGTTTCTCAAGCTCCATTGCAGGGACATGGTTTCTATTTCATTGTTGTCCTGCTATATCACTGGAGTTCAGTGTGTTATTAAAATAAGAAAAAAAAGTCACTTAAAGTGTACTTCTTTTCCATATTAACTCTTCATTACGCTGGGAATAACATCCTACGTGGAGGAAAGGAACACCTGGTGGTGCCTTTATTGAAGCTGATGGCTGCAAAGCTCTTAACACGTTCCCACCAAACTGGAAAACAGATTGGATGTTCTATTGTTTTTCTGGTTGAGAAATGGTGAAAAAAAAACACCTGCAAGGCGGTTTATTGACTGCTTTTCTGATCCTTTGTGCAACGTATATGCCCTAGAGAACATTCCTCATTAATAACACACATTTTTCATTTTGGAGAATGATCCCAAACCCATCCAGAAGGTAATGGATTACAGGAGATATGGGGGAAATACCCCACTGGACAGAGTGCTTTCTGTTAATGTTTTACTCTCGATTAAACCTCGATGGATGGAGGTAGGATTTTACTGCATTACTGAAATGTACGTGCTTACGTTACGATGCTCTCGAACTTCCTACTGCTGTTTTTAATGCTATGTCTGGGCTGAGGATTTTGAGAGAGAAATTGATACGAAACAGATGGGTATAAAGAAAAAAAAAAAGAACACAGCCGATTTTTTGTGATCATTTTCTGTAGATTTTACGGATAGAAGAGATCTTTTTTCATGGAATGCCATGGCGATTTTTGTCTGATAATTCTGATGGTTTGCTGGGTCTGAGGCGACAGAGTTTTGAAGAAGCATTTATGTGTTAAAGAAGGGGCTCTGGAGAGGCACAGCTCAGATTAACCTGACGATTGTGAGCTGAACGAGTTCTGTCCCAGCAGTAACAGTGCACGTGCTGTGAAAAGCAGCAAAATTTGCTCTTCAGCTCTCTGAGTCTGAAAAAGGAGCAATTGCAGCTGTGCTTTTCTGCATGCAGCCTCACACATGTTGAGCTGGAGGAGCAGTCAGCAGATGCTTTGAGCCCCAGTGCATTCGGTAGGGCTTTTTTCTTTGTCTTTTAATGATGAAGGCTCTCTAACAGCGTTTCCTCTCACACCTGCCCGGCCAGGAGAGCCTCACTGACTTAACAAGAACTTAGCGCGCTACATGCTGGAGTCTGCGGTGTGTTTGTTTTCGTTGTCCAAGTTGCATTTCCAGCTCTGTCTGCTTTATCTCAGCTTTAAGCCTGTGCAGGGAGGCACTGAGAAACACGGGTTTGGGATGAGCACCCTGAGCACTGCAGATAGCAGCTCGCCGAGAGGAGGGTGCTTGCGTTTCAGCAGCGATGCGAAGGATGCGCCGCTTCAGCGCGAGGAATTCCTCCTGGCACTTAGTTTAGATTCCTCACTGCCCCCTGAGATGGTGAGGAGCGTGCAATTGGTAAGGATTTGCATGCTTTCCTGCTGTCTAGTCGTTGTCTTTTGGTCTTAAGTTTTCCCAAATCCTGTGATCAACTCTTTAGTTCCCAAAGAATCCTCCTGCTGCCCGCGTTCAGTTCGCAGTTTTTCCTATTAGTGAAAGCAGTGAAGAAAAGAATTGTCTGTTTCAGAAGCCTTCAATGCTTGCTTGAGGCATGGCTCCATTTGAAGTGTGCTCAGCTCTGTTTGCTGTGCAGGCAGCTCGTTTCCCCCACAGCTTTCCCCATGCTGAGGTGCAGGAGCAGCACAGCACCGACCCTGCACGGCCCACGTTCATCCTTCATAGCTGGAACGGAGGGCATTGGCTGCGGAAAGCAAGCTGAAGGAAGTGTCACTTTCCATTTGGGAGGGAATTAAAGTGCTGCGAAGAAGCAAAGGTGAAAAGCATCTGAAGGTGCTGAACTAAATCACTGCAGTGTAAGGAGATCTTTTATATTCAGTGGCACAGTGTGGTACATGCAGCCCTGTGTGTCTGTCTTTGGAATGGTAACCTTTCCAATTCTAATCTCTCTTAATGAACCTTCAGCTCTAATGGTATATTTTACTCCTTTGCCCTTGGCCACGCTCTTTATGCTTTTTTTGTTTGTTAGCTGGGGAAGCTAGAATTGAACGCAGACTTAAGGGCACAATACTCAGTACTGTTTTGCATAATGACCAGGTATTTTTAATTTCCTTCTTTGCCGTGCCTTTTCACGTTCATTTAATTGAATGTGACTGCCCCTGTTCCTGTGCGTTTCTTCTTTCCAAGTGCTCACAGTTAACACGTGTCTGTGTGTGAATTCACTCCGCTGGGGATGGATGTCACCCGTCGTGCTGCTCCGCTCTTAGGGAGCACTGAACATTTGGATGCCGTTGCAGAGGTTTCTGCTGTATCACAGTGCTTTGTCACCTGCCAAGATTTGCACATTGCCGTGTATCTTTTTGAACGTTAAGATCAAAAACGCTTTCAAAAACCAGACAAACAGCAGTTAAAAATCCCATAGCATTCCTCTTAATGTCAGAACTCTATGGGCTCTGGCTCAGGATTTACCCTTTGGGAGATACGCTGAGTGGCTGCCATTCTCAATAGAAATAGCCTTTATATTTTTAGATACCTTTGGGAAGAAATACATTCTGTACGTAGCATGTTTTGATTGCAAGTATCATGAACTCCTATAATGTATTCTTTTTTCACCAGTAAATATGACACCAGCTGGACTGAGGGCTGTTCCCCCCTGTAAGCTGTTCAGGTCTGTTACTGTTAAGCTGAGTGTAAGCTCTCAATTTCTGATATTCTTCTTTTTTTTTATTGGTGGGTGGAGGGGAGGAAAAAAAATCATTCAAAACGCTCACGAGGAATTAAATTCATTTTGTAAAATCACTTGAGGGGAATTGGAGACATCTGCTCCGCTAGTTCAGTCTTTGTAAATTGTATTAAATGCTCTCAGACGAGAAACATTCAACATCCAGCTGCCCCAGGCAGGCCGCGGGAGGCACGGTTGCATGTTTGCAAGCAGACACTCGAGGTCTCTCCAGATTTGGGCTGTAGGCTTTTGTGCCACGGCTCTGTCAGTGTACCAGCAGTGCAGTGCAGCTCTGTGCTCAGTTCGTGTGGTTGTCATTGCCTGAGGTCTGCAATAAAAGCTTGTGAGCATGCCTGTGGCAGACAGGCTGGGGTAAATTCCGACCCAAAGAGAGCTCAGACCATAAACTGTCCTTCTTCTGTATTCAGATACACTACGAAAGAAAGAAAAGGCTTGTTTTTGAAGAGGAGAAGCTTGTTGCACATGTTGTTTTATTTTTCCCTGCTGTGCTTACAGGGGAACAGAAAGAATCTGTTTTGTAAATGGCATTTATCGCCGTGCAGATAAAAATAGGCTATCAACACATGTTCAGTGATGTACCAGTGATGTACAGGTAGATAACTGAGGATGCAGCATTCAGAGTAAGCACAGCGCAGTGATAATTGTGTCTGTAATTATTGCTGTGCTCCCGTTGGAATGGGATTGAAGAGTAAGAGTTGGGGAATTCAGGGGTCCCCTTTGGACACATCCCATTGAGCGTTCTGCATCCACCAGGGGTTGGACTCGGTGGTCCGATGGGTCCCACCCAGCTCGGGCTGTTCTGTGGTTCTAGGAAAGCTTTGCATTTTCAGTGCAGTACAGTTTCAACCCAAATGAATTTACTCAGGGATTAAATCACGCTTTTCCTGTCACATCACTGCAGCACCGCAATGAAAACTGATCCAAACACAGTGGTTTGTGCAGGGGGTTTAAGGCCTTATTAAGCAATGGCTGTGAAGGCTTTGAGGTTCCCTGGTTGTGGCTGGACTTCCAAGGGCAAAATAGTGGCAGGGTGCTTGAGGAGTGCGAAGGAATCCTTTTGGCGTTGTGTTTCCATCTGCTGTGCTGAGCTGACGGGGCAAAACGTGGCCATGAATGAGAAGATGGAACTTTTCACTGTATCCAGAGACACCAAAGTCTTTGGGTTTGGGCTTTGAGGAAGCCGAGCACCTCCTCAAAGGTGCTGACTTCTTCAAGAGCACTACATAGGAGCTGAAGAGGCTTCAGTGATGTAGGTATTTTCATTTTCAGTTTTCACTATTATTATTATTACTTTTTTAACTACAGACTTGGATACTGTTATCTTTGTTTTCAGTCCGTGGCTTTTTTATGGGGAAAAAAAAAATCACATTGTGTTTTCCTGTGAAGAAACACTTGCCAAGCAAGCCTTTGTGATGTGTATCCGAGGGCTGCGTGCAGGGGAAGGCTTCTCCATGCATTGCTTCAGACAGCTCGAAGCAGCCAGCCAACAACAGCACTGGCATCTTTCAACTTTAACCTTGTGTTCTTGAGAATTTAACAACTGATAACTTCCATCTTTCTGATTCTTCTGAAAGCCCAGATGACAAAAGATGGGGAGAAATGGCAACGAATGTCTCGTGTGAGTTAAAGAAAACAACTAAAGGAGTTTTATGTGGCAATTTCCAGAGGTGTCTACTGGTAGTGAGCTGCCATACAATGGGAATAATACTAACCCAGCAGACGGTGTGATTTGTTACTTCTTTTTCTAATTGCAGTGCTCCTTGCAAGCGAAAATGTTCCTTTATTGCCTGCTAAAACAGAAACAGGAATGTTGGAGAGCCTAGGTAGCGAGGGAATGAATCCCTTCTGGGAAACCCATCCCTACCAGAATTAGTGGAAAATAAAATCCATGCCATAATGAGTCAAGAGAATGGGTTCGGTGTTTATTAGTTCCAAGAAACACCCTAGGAAAGGCTCAAAAAACAAGTGAACGTCGAGAGTGAGTCTGGCAAAGGCGAAGTGTGGCCAAAAGGGGCCCCGGGCAGCGGAGCAGGACAAGTGCCTCTTCCAGCAGCGCGCTCAGCGGCCGGCTCTGCTTTCTCTCAAGGAGCATTTGCACTCCCGATCCTTGGCAATTTTAACATGATCTTTATGTTTCTCCTGTCAAAAAGATTGGAGCTACGTTGAATGTTTCTTCCAGAAGGTGGAAGTCACTCTGATACTGCGGCTGTGCTCGGGATATGGAGCGCTCTTGTTGCAGAGAGGGCTGTAAATGCGAGCAGCAGCTCAGCTCTGTGCCTGTGGGGCTTGGCTTTGCCTTCAGTAAATGAAAGCCCATAAGGCACAGCTGTCACAGCAGGCATCAGCAGTACATAACCTGTACGAAATGCATGTGTTGTTGTGTCTGTGCAGGTTGAGGCAGGGCAGTAGTCAGCAGTGGGCCCTGTTGTAGCTTCTGCACATCAGGACGGATCGATGGATGCAGTGTATGTGAGTGAAGCTGTTTTTTTCAATGTTTTTCGTGTCATTGTTTCTCGCTGCCGTTAGCTACAAGTGTTTGGAACTGGAAACAGAGCCCAGGAATTTCCTAGAAAATAATTCCTCAGGGACCGGCACCAACTTCCTCTGAGAAAGGGGAAGCTTAAACGTTTAAATGACACTACTAATTAAGTTTTCAGTAATTTCTCAGGCTGTTGAAAATGCGGAGACGTGTTTGACGGATACGTCGGGTCATTCACCGCAGGAGTCTGTGAGGTAGCGAGGGGTTTTTCTGGTTAGGTTTTGGCAGCATCTCAAAAGGGGTTTGAAGCTGATAAATGGAAAACGTGAGGCGTAAGCGCTGCTGGCTCTCACCGCCCTTAACGCTCGGAGGGCTGCACTGTGCTTTGGATGGTATCAATTAAACAGATCGGAGATCCGAGTGCTGCTGTGTGGGGCCATGTGTTGTCACGTGGTGGTGGGTTTGTGCCCTCCTGTTGTACACTGATTTATAGGGCCGTGGGCTGGCTGCCTGTGTTCGGTGGCGGTGCAGGTTACGGCCTCGGCACCTGCCGTGCTTTCCTTCACTGAAGCTCAAGTTTGGAGGTGTGAAGGGCACAGGAGGAAAGCAGCATGCCCCCTGCAGGTACTGTGCATCAGCCCCCTCACCTTGGGGTACAGTGCATTCATTTCTTATTTAAAAAACAAAACAAAACGAATGAAGCTGGTTCCGTTGCCGGAGCCGGGCTTGGTTTTGGCATCGCTTCCCACATTCCATCAACTCTGTCCTCCTGGAGTGAGGGGGATACCCACAGAGATCGCTTTGGATGGAGGTAATGCACAGTACCAATTAGAGCAGAACAGGCTGACTGCCAGCAGAGCAGGCTCCGGGCAGCCCCTCCACCACAACCCAGAGGGCAGAGGTTGGATGTGGGCTTACTGCATGCAACAAAGAACGCTCTCTAAGAGTGAAATGCAGAGAGAGAAACTTCTGCTGTGAATGACACTGTAATAATCTTTAAGATGATGTTCTGGAAGGTCAGGTTGCTTGCAGGAAAGAAGTGCCTTTCCTGTGTCATTATTCTGGTGGTTGGCACTCCTCTGCTGACTCGGAAGGCTGAACATCAGCAGGTGAGCATTGTTCATTGTGTTTAATGACCATCGCTTGGATGGACGTTACATCCAGCAGTTAATAAACACTGCCAGCAGTGTGACGTGGCTGCAGCAGGTGATTGCAGTCTGCATTAAACATGTGAACGTCTCAACCGAGATTCATTTTTTATGTTTTGTTTTAAAAGCAAAATCCCCACGCTGTAGATTCGTGTGCAGGAATGTCTTGGATAATTCTGCTGAGCTCATCCTCCAGAGAGATCCTGTGTTCTCAGCTTCTCTCTACAAGAGTACTTCAAAAAGCTTATCTAAATTAACCGAACGTATACATTTAGTGGATTATTTTTAACTATAATAAGCCCACGTGTGGGCAGTAATTTACAGAATTCAAGCGGATTTAATTCATGTATCTTGATTTCACTTCTGAGTCTAATTAAATTGAATTGAGTGGAAGTCACTTGAATTATGATGAGATTGTCTGCTGAGGGATTTGATCTAGCTTAGCTTAACCACTTCAAAATGTTCTGTGTTCTAGATAGGCACTGCTCAATGTTTGTATGTCCAGATTCCAGGATGGATGGACCTGGGCGGAATGGCACCTCTGTGTTTGCCTTAATTCCAGGGGCTGTATTATGGTACAGCAGCTCCTGAGGAGGGCACCTTGGGTTTTCCCCCTTGCCTTGAGTACCCCAGCCCACACATCTGATGCTCAGTTCTCAGCAGACCTGTTTATCTGTGCAAACAGCAGTCGTCCTGCTCTTCACGCTCTGGGTTCATGCTGTTCCACTTCAGGCAGTTGGGAGTTTTGCTGTTGTTTTGACAGGACCTGGCTCAGACTTTGCTGTTTTCAACGCTGGCTACAAAAATGTCATTATTTTAATTGCTTGGGTTTTTTTTTTTCTGCTTTGTGGACTCAGGAGCTGTACCCAGCATTTGGTTTCTATGTGATACTTCAGCTCAGAGGGGATGTTTTATTAAGATATATATTACAGCGCTGTTTCTCTTTGAAAATACCATACTGCACTTCAAGCAACGCAAATCTTAACTTCGATGCGGTTCAAAATGGATTACCTTGTCTCGTTTCCATTAGAGCTGACAAAATCCTTCAGTGCTGACCCTCCTGGCTGCGTTCCTTATCAGCTCAGAGTTGTAAGCATTCCCCAGCGTGCCGTCAGAGCTCTCGCAGTCCCCATACGTCTGCTCAGGACTCGGGGTCCAGCACAGAAATGTGTGTGAAGTGCCCCGTGGGTGTTGGGAGGAGGCAGAAATTGGTTCAGATCGGCCAAAGGCGACTTAAATGATTTTATTTTATTTTTTAAGAGAGAAATTAGGAGCATATTGAACCACTTTCCCTCATTGGCCACGCTAGCGAAGTATGTCTTAAGTGTGCGTATGCATATGCATACATATGCAATATGAAAAAAAAGACTGTGCGTTGGAAAGGTTTTCACTCTGAGAAATGTGACCATTTGTTAGTGATTTTTCCTAAGCTGGAGCTCTGCTCCCGGGGCCGGAGGAGCCAGGGGACAGGACGTGGTTCTGCTGTCACGAAAGGAGCATCGCTGGTTGAGCACTGCCCTTCTGCTGGCCAGAAATGCAAGTCACCTATAAAAAGCAAAGTAAGACTGAAGGGAGAGATCAAGCAGAAGATAAAGCCCTTTTATTCTCCGAGGGATGTTGGGAGGACTCAGGCTAGGGGAAAGTGAAAGAAAAAGTTAAACAAAATAACGGTGAGGGGAGTGTGTACGATCAGGTGTTATCAGCAGAACAGTAAGGAGAAAATGTTGGTTTATATGCTAAATTGAGCCAAGATCTTGCAAACAAAATGGATTTTATGTTTGGTTTTAAAAACATTAACTCTTTTTGTGGACTTAATGACTTTAAGGCAAGAATTGTGTGCTTTTTTAGGAACTTCCCAGCATCACGTGTACTAATACAGCACGAAGCGTTCAGTAAGTGCAACAAAGGTGAAAACAGTGTCTATAAAAGCAGGAAAAACTTTGTATAGATATTTATATATACATGTATCAGCACTTGTTTTGCTGGTTTTTCTTCATTACAGCTGCAAATTAAATTCTGTCCATGCAGTCCTAATTATTAGCACGTGGCAGTTGCCCGCCTTCAACGCGGCGCATCCTTCCCATCAGGAACACGCTGCTCGACGACTTTTCCTCTCCTTAAGAAGGTGACAGGTGACGTTTGAAATGCAGTTGAAGGGATGTGGGGTTGTGGGTTTTAAAGCTGAGCTGGTTTTGCTCAGCGGGGCGTGATTTCAAAGCCACAGACATGCACTGTGGCAGTTGCTGCACTGCACCTTAGCAGCGCTGCTTTATGTGAGTGCACCGTCAGCGTTGGAGCAGATTTGGGGCAGAATCTCAGGGGTCTGACTGCAGATACAAAGTGCCAGCACTGCTGGAACTTAGACAGTGCTTTAATTAATTAGGTTGTTGTCTCCGAGTTGCGTGCTACCCCTTCCCCGTGCAGTTATTTGTCGGTGCCTCTCTTTAATGGCAATCCTAGCTGCGGTGCGAAGACGTCTCCCAGTCTGTGTGCACCTACTGTGCAGGAGTAGCATTTTCCTGCTGATATGTTGTATATTTCTAGTTGTGACGAAGGATTCAGCCACAGAAGAGCTTCAGCTGAAGCGCAGGATCCCGTGAACATTCAAACAGTGCTCATAGCACAGGACGCAGTTTGGTTGGTTTGCTACTTCCAGGTTGGGGCAGGGATTTATTTCCCATTTTAAACCTGGTTATAAGTGCAGCTCTGACAGTGGGGGCCCTGCCACATGTGTGGAGCTGCTGGTAGCAGCCGTGCCTTCATTTCGCATATTTGGAGCCTTCCTGTCAGGCAGCTCTCTAAAAATACCCGTAAGGAAGCAGTAACGACCTCAGTGCACATGTGAGGGGATGGGAGCAGTGATTTGCTCAAATCACCTAAGTGAACAGGGAACAGAGGGAAGAGCTTAGGAATCCTGGATTTCTTGTTTGCATTTTTGAGCCTTTGCTCTGATTCATGATAGATTTTGTCGTGCTTTTACTGGGGAAGAAGCCAAAGCCTTCTTGCTTTTGGAGGAAAACGACTTGATTCCTTTCTGCTGCGCCTCAGATCACATCTCAGCGCTCCTTCTTTGCAGAGGAGCTTATGACTAATAACTGGAAATTCTTCCAGTTCTTCTGTGGACAATTAGCACAATGTATATTGCTGTGCATTGAACCGCATCGGGAAACACTTGGGCAGTCCCTGACCATGTCAGATGGGAACCAGACCTATCAAAGTCACTCAGTCCACGCGTTCACTCCAGAGCTCTCACAGCTCTGATTCGTAGCGCAGTTCTTCGTATTCGAATACATCACAGAGAGCCTGACGTATTTGTGATGGTGGTTTTCCAACATCTTTGGGATGCATTTCATTTCCCAGTTGTGTTTCACAGAAATGAATTCCCTTTCGCTGTGCTGCAGATGCAGTCGTTTCAGGAGGCTTTTCATTTGGCTGGCAGAATGAATTCACTTGTTTGTTTTAAATTACATACACTCGTATGTTTAATATATTACAGCTCAGGAAAATATATAGTTGTCTGAAATACAATAGCTGCTTTATGATGATTGGGATTTCTTAAGCAAGGCTAAGGGGAATAAAAGCAAGTGGAAGCACCACTAGGCTCCTTTTCAGTATTTATGCTTTATATGTCAACAGTATTGTTGTTGTAAGAATTTTACCTACAGCCATTGTAGAGTGTTTTAAGAGTACGTGCCTCACATTTTGCTATGTGTAACCCAGCACGTGCTGTGAAGCAGCACCTCGGTCTCTTTTCAAGATTGACACCTGCTTTGTTTAAAAAGAAAACAAATATGGTTTTATTTCACTTGTTTTATGTTGTTACTGGAGCACCCCTAATATCTGTCCACCCCGTGGCTCATTTCTACTGTCACTCTATTGACAGACCCTTGTGTCTTCAGTGCCTCTCAAGTATAAGAGAAAAGGTTTGACAGGACTCTGTTGGTAGGATTTAAATTTGCCCTAGCAATCTGATCCATTTGCAACTCCATCATTTCTATCAGATTGCTTTACAATTGGAATCATCTGCTCTCTATATAGTTGTGCATCACTTATTATGCATAAACACAGATCCTAGCTGAGGTGGCCTGGTACAGCAGATTCAATCCCCTTTGCTTATGGCAACTGGAGCCCAAAGAAGTGCTTCATAGATTCTTTGCATCCCTTGCGAAAACGTTGACTGAGCAGTGCCAGAAATAGCCCGAAGTCAGCTATTTGTGTCTTCTTCGGAGTTTGGTTTTAATTTTCATGACTAATAGAAATGCTTGTTTCTCGTTAGGTAGCAGAATGTTCTGTTCATCCAGCAGTTGCCCACAGCTGCGTGTAAAGGCAGCGAGGGAACTTAGAGCCTTTTGTTTTTGGCTAAAACAAGTACTTGCTCTCAAAATGTTTTTATGAAAAAATACCATGACAACTTCGGAATATCTGCTTCATCCTTGCTGCTTTTTATCCCCTCCCCCCCCCTTTTTCTCGTTGTTAATTTACAAGCTAATGAAAAAGGTTACGATCACAGTAAAACAGCGCGGAGCAATAAATCACAGCGTCTGTGAAAATGCTTGGCAGCGTTTCCTTAGACACTGGTAAGGTCACATTGCATTCAGCTGTGGGAACGATGTGTCAAGAGCAGAGACCCAGGTGGAGCTGAAGCTCCAGGTCTGCGGGGCTCTGTGCTGAGCCTCCGTGTGCCCAGGTTGGGAAGCTGGGGATGTCCTGTAAAACAGCGTGTTCAGTGCATCGTGTTCATTTGGAAGCTTTCTCCCATCTGCTGAGAGAGAAGTGGCTTAGGTTCTCTCTTTTGCTTTTGACCAATGTTGCTCAGTGCTCGGTCCTTCAGAATATTTGGCCAAGGCTTTTATGCTGACCCATCATTTTGTCTGCTCGGTGTTCTGTCGCTGTGGCTGTAACGCTGTCCCAGGTTCCTGCAATACACTAGAAAAGCTAACACCCTTCAGGCAGCTATTTAAATCAAAAACGCAGTGCGTTTCACATAGTTCTGCACAGTTTCAGGTGGTTTTGTTATATAATAATAAATCTTTCACAGCCTTTGAGCATTCCTTCAGCTCAGTCTGTCCCATAGGACTCCTTCCACTGTTCCATCCTCTGCACGGCGTTCCCAAAAACACACAGCTTGCCGTGAGCCAGTTTCCACAGTCTTGGCTCCTGTGCTGGGAACACTCTGTATCTGGGCAGTTCCTATTTACCTGGGATACCACTGACTGAAGTCACCGAGTTGCTTGGCAGTTATTCGCTCGTTAGCCAGATATTTCAAAATCCTTAAGTATTTCAAATGAATTTTTGGTCAGCGTGCTGCCCTGGAAATGAAGTCAGTAACAACGTAATTCAATAATTATTCTTCGTTTAAAGTTTTCAGCTTTTCATAAAAATAGAGAAAAATGCTGTTAAAGAAAGGGAAAGCAGAATTTCTAAGGTCAGAATAATTTGTCTAACCCCCCCTTAAAGTACTTAATCTGAGGCTTTTAGCAGCCTTAGTCATAGATGACCAACAGAAAGCATTTCCTATTAAAGAGATTTGGGGACCGTTCACTGCTGTTACTGCTGAGCAAGATAAAACTTGGAAAAGTCTTGGATATTAGCAGCTTATTACTCATTTACTTTTGTACATTTGTGGTCCAAGATAAAATCTATCTGATTGCATTTTGAAGCAAAATCCTCCTCCCTTTCATTTTCCTTTTAAGTGCACTCAATCATTGTGATATTAAGAGTGATTTGGCATTCCAAGTTTCCCGGCATGTTTTGTAAATCAATTTTCTGAAGGTTTTATTGCACTCTCTTGAAGGTGATACACGCTTTTCTCTCTCTCTTGATCTGCTTTGCCCTGGTCTGTACGGCAGACCCGAAAGTAGAACTAAAATAAATGCATTTTAGTGGCTAAACTCGCAGCCTGCTGCTGCCCACCAGCCTGCTTTGGGAAGGCTAAATGCCCTAAAAAGCAAAGGATGTCAGTGCAGCAAGCAAAATATACCCCTAGTGCAGTGCAGTGCATCACTTGTGCATGGGGTGGTGGTGGTTTGGGTGCTTAGCTAAGGGCAGGCTGCTCGAGAGGGGCTCTGATGGGTGCAGGGGCTGTGTTCCTACCCAGCCCTGCTTGCTCCGTGGCCAAAATGTGTGGTACTTCCATGCGAGGCAGCTGCTCCCGGGGAAGGATCGAGGTCAGAAGCATTTCAGGCACGGGATCAGCGTGAGAAATTCTTGGTGTGTGAAGCTCGGGGCTGTTTCTTCGCTCGCGTGTAATTTAACATGATTTGTATCCGTAATATCTCTCAGGCTGAATCCTCTCTCACCCTCTGGTTTGTTGGGTCGGGCTCGTTGTTTTCCTTGGACAGAAAGCTTTCCCAGTTCTCCACCAGCGAACAAACATATTTAGACATAAGCCCAAACAGTGTTTGTCCTTTCCTTTCGATCTGAAATCTAATTTCCAGCCCCAGCAGAAACAATAAAACTGATGTTTGCTTTTTCCTGTTCTTTTTTTCGCCACCCACTTTCCCCCTTGTGATGAATATAATGTATTTTGAGTTTTATTTCTGTATCTGAACTATTCCTATGGAAACTTTTGAAAGATGGCATTGCTTAAAGTGCACGGCCAGCTCCTGGTCAAGTGGTTTGTGCTGAGTGCTTCCATAGTGACTCCTGTTGTTTCTAACAAGTACATCAGTTGCCGACATGCTTTGTAATTTACATTGCAATCAGATTTTAACTGTCGCAAGTGGTTTCTCAGCGCAGAGCTTTCCCCCTCTCTGCTTCAAGTTCTTAAGGAATGTGGCACACAACAAATCAGTTGCAGATCTATCTATCGCTGATTTATCTTAGAATCTAATACTTCATCAGCGTGCTGACAGCTTTCTCCAGCTCTTATCGAGTGTGCCGTGTGTTTGTTTGAACACGCAGTAATGCGTCCGTTCCCTGTCCCCCATAATTCACATCACAGCAGCGCTCAGCAGTTGCTTTTTTGTATTATTGTTTTATTGACCATCATCAATATTCCACCGTAATCTTTATCCCGAAGGCAGTCTGTTGAGAATCAAACAGATCGGGGCGCTTTGAACTTTCCAGTTTTTCTCCTGGTCTCCTTAATGGAAATTCTGTCTCTTCTTGCATCCTTCCTTCAGTTTCTCTGCGTAGATGGCTAAAACGTGTGTGAGCACTGAGATACGGCGTCTCTGCATAGGAATGCACAGTTTCAGATCCCTTCCTGTGTTGCTTTTTTTACAGCTGTGTCCTCGCTGAGTAATTTTCAGGTGCTCCTTCCCTGCCCTCACTGCAGAGCCATCTGTTCATTAGCACTGTCCGAGTGCTCCTTACATCCTCATTAGCAGTGGGGGTTTCCACACCATTTTTACAGCAGTAACCGAGAGTTTCCCGATTTCGTTTTTGACTTTGTGAAGATCGGCGCTCGTTACCCATCTGAGGATGTAACCATTACCATTAACCTCGGCAGAGTTTTGTGTTCATGGCTGAAAAATGGAGTGTGCAGTTCCCAACAGCATCACACGCTGCATGGAAAAGCGACAGTGCTTCTCTGTTCCTGTAGGTAGCTGCTGTGCTTTGCTCTCTTGTTCGCTAGGCACTCTGAAAAGTCCAAAGGGAATTGTATAATGTAACTTTTTCTGTGCCCTAATACATTAGAAATTCGTTCATGAATGTCAGCATCTGCAGCTATGTTTTCTGTAATGAGATCCGTAACGGTTTAGGGACATGCATCAGTCATGGAGCTTGCTCGCGCTCTCAAAGGAGCTCTTTGTACATAAAACACGTAATAGGTCCCGGGCTGACCTGTGTGGTGCTCTGAAAAGACCACAGTAAATGTCACCAGCGATTTAGTTCGCAAAGACAGCGCGTTTTTACAGTGGTGGGAATTACCACTGTAGCAAATCCTGAGTTTAGTAAAGAAATATCAAAGGTTGTGGAGCGTTCACGCTGTAGTGTTTCCTTTGTCAGTGTTGCCGATGGGTAGCTCACCAAAAAGGCTGTTTCTTTTTCCTTTGCCTCTTGTTAATGTTGACGTGTTAATGAGCTATTCAGCAAGAAGTCAGGCGTGGGGACCAGCAGTGGAGCAGGTTGTTAGCCAGAACAGTGCTGATCGCCACGGGTGTTCAGGAGACACGGGATTTCAGAAGGGAAATAACAGTTGAAAGATCTGCAAATGAGTCACGTCTATGTCTGCTTTGCAGCAGCAAACACTCCAGCTGCGTTCCTCGTCCTGCTCAGGTCTGCTCCCTGGCAGGGTAGAGAAGCAAAGTGTTAAACTGTTGAGCCCTAATAATAAAAATCAGGGGAACGCAGGCAGAAACTCATCCTTGGATGATGCAGGATTTCTCTTTTCTGCATTACCAGGGAGAGGAGCTTGAGCACTTCAGGCTGGGCAGGATTTCGTACTTATCTTCTCATTGTTTCCAGCTGTGCCTGCACACTTGGGCAATTAACTTAACCCCCTGGCCAGCTGTATGTAGGAAGTGTCACTGTTACAAAAGCAGCCAGGAATTTTCATTTGTACGCATTTTGAAGATTAAATTCTTCCCAAAGCACAGACTCTCAAACCTATTGGGAAAGCTTACCTGTTCACCACGCACCTATTTGCCAGCACTTAATATCTAGTTACTATTATTTCTGTTTCATTAACACTGACTACTCAAAATCTGTCATGTACAGTGGTTTATTACTTATTATAAATACTAAGATAGATAATTAGTAAGGATATATATATTATTATTTTTAATCTGATTGTGGTTGAACGCGGAAAACATTTTTAACTGAATCTTTTTTTCAGCACTGTTTGATTGCTTATCTCCCGTGTGGTTTATTTGCTATATAATGGGCTGCTTTGTGTGATCTAATTTCTAAATCAGACGTGTGGGGAAATGCAGTAGGCACAGCAGCAGGTATAAATACATATGTGAAGGATCAGAGGGAATAGTTTGCAAGCTGTAAAATTTCTGCGCCCGTGGGGGTTCCACTTCGTTCTTTTATTTTTTCCTATGCTTTTATCTTCATGCTATGGCAAATGGTTAAGTAACATTTTCTACTTCCTTCTCCTTAAACCCCATTTCCTTCCTTCCTTCCCCCTAAAGGCACAGGTTTAGTGGAGGTCCTGAGATAGCTCTGTAGCATGCAGTCTTTGCAACTTGACCATTGCGATGACAGCGAGCTGCAAACAGTTTTGGAATAGGTAGTGTTGGTACCCAGGAGGAGACAGGTTCCTACAAACACCACGGGAGAGGCAGTGTTTCCAGTATTCCCCAGTTAGCAGGGAGGTTAGGGTTTGAGTCCCAGCTGAAGCAGTGCAGTGCAGGTAACCTGAGGGGTTGGCACAGAGCAGTGAGGTCACTCAGGTCTGCTGTTCCTGATACCGTGTTTTGTTTCTCTAATATACTGTAACGCGTTCTATAGAAGATACAAAACATATATATATATATATGCTTTTTTAGAGTACATGCTATATGGAATCCTTGTGTTAAAACAACTTGGCGTTTGGTGCTCCCAGGACAGTCTCAGGAGCCACGTGAGGGCTGCAAACGTGGTTTGTAAATACTGTAATTTGTATTGAGACCAGATCTGATCAAGTCCAAATGTTTTGTTCTCTAAAAGGCTGAATTCTCTTTAAGCTTTTATTCGTCTCCATAAGAACAGCTAGCCATACAGCATCAGACCTGGGCAGTAGGATGCAGTGTTACAGTGCAAACAGAAATCTGATCAACCCAAGTCCAAATAATCCTTGCGTTAATGGACTGGAGGAAGGAATAACTGTTACAGACACCTCTTTCAACTCCTTTCATCCCGTTTTGCCAGTTGCTTTACAAATAAGCTCGCCGTGTTCCTCGCTTCGTGCTTCCCCATTAGCAGCCCTCAGGAGAACGTTATCGGGTTGTCGCTTTCCTTGCTGCCCCGGCTTTGGATTTCTGTTTTGGCCGTCAGAGTTGCCAAAAGAAGATGCTTTTCTACATTAGAGTGTTCCGTAGGTTCAGAGCTCTTTGTTCAGCAGTTTCCTCTATGTGCTGTGGCATGCTAAGTTTCCTAAGAGTAAAAATGCTGTTAGCAGACATCGCACTTCCCACGGGCTGGAAAGAGGAAAGTTTCAAGCTGCTCAGGGAAAAGATTGTCAACAGCCCGGGGAACATTCCTGCAACACACTAGTGCTGCACTCTTTGATAATTCCTTTCTGATGTTATGAGAAAACCGCATTTTAAATGTTCAGCGCTTTAAAATTTTGCCTTTTTCTTATAAAAAAAGAAGAAAAAAAAATCCCAAGTAATTTTAACCTTTTAAAAGCATGATTTGATGTCGCTCGGGTGAGCTTTGGTTCCAGGCTCCAGTTGTGTGGCCACACACGCACAGTGCCTGGTTGGGGTGTGAGTTCCCCCTTCCTCTCCCCCCTCCACCGATAGGAACTTCTCAGTCTGTGGGCAGAACGTTAGTTGAGTCGAACTCAATGCATACATGTATTACTGAACAAAAAAATGTGCTTCCAGCATTGATTTTAGGTTATATGCTAGTTTTACATTATCCCAGCTGGGTATTAAACTGAGTTACAGAACTGGCAGCATGCTGGGGAAAACCAGATGTGGACTCTAAGAAAACAATAGTTACGGGTTCAGAGCTTTCATTGAAGTCTGCTTCAAATTCGCGCTCCGTATTCCTCTCCCTTTTCTCACCAAAAATGAAGGAAAAAAAAAGCTACAAGAATTGTGAGCGGTTCCAAAATGTGCCGTAAAAAAATGCAGATGATGGTGATCGGAAAGTTGAACGTGTATGCAAATGCACTGTGCGGATCCCTTCGGAGAGGAGAGGCCCTTGGCTGGCTCAGCAGTGGCAAAACGTATCGCCGTGTGCGAGAACCTGAGTTCAGGTCAACCGCGGGCCATTCAAGTCCAGGAGCCCTGCAGAGGTGAAACTGGGAGCCCAGCAGCATGGTGCTGGGGGATTTGGAGCCTTTGCACTGATGGGAGGTCCCTGTAATCGCATCCCAAAGCCAGCAGCTCCCATGGCTTGCACCAACGTGGATAGCGAATGCGAGCGGTGAATGAATGGGTAAATAGATGACAGAGAGCACAGATAAGAGCGCAGAGCTTTGGAGAAGTCCCGAGGTGGAATTGCCCTGACAGCAGACATATGGTCGAAGTTTAATCCACCGGGGAGAACAGGCACTCAACTACTGTGCCAATTGTTTTCCACCCCAAAAACAAAGAGATTTTAATGATTTATAGCAGAACAGAGCGTACGTGTTACCTAATGCGCTTAGAATGACTCGGTGCGGTTCTCGAAGCGATGCAGGAAGTGAAGTGGATAAACAACCACTTCTGCTCTGTTCACAGTTGATACAGCTGAGTTTGGGGTATTGTCTGTGATGGTGGTTGCTCTGAAAATGCTTTTCTGTGTGTCGCAGGGCATCGTGCTGCAGGCTAAAGCATGCAAGCCGAAGCTGTGTTTTGAAAATCACTACCAGGAAAGGGATGCTGCTTGTGTTCTCAACCTGCACTTGGCGTTTTTAACACTTCACGCCACTCCTAAGGGCAACAACTTGAGAAAAAAAGGACGAAATCAATTCAGTGAGCAAGGCTTCATTGCAGAACTGGGGAAGTATAATCTGCAGGGCTGTGAGAAGCAGTACACCAAACTGATGCTGGGTTGGGAGTTTTAGGGCTTTGCATTAGAGAAAGCCAGTTTTCATCAACACCAGAGCTGGTGAGAAGGAGGCACCAGTTCCCAAGTGCTTCTCCAGGGCAGTGCTCATGTCTGTTGTCTCTGTGCTTTGAAGGGAACACATCTGCAAAGTTCCATTGCTGAGCAGGGCGCTGGTGGAGCAGCTGAGCGGAAAAGATGAGGTTTCATGGGAGCGTTTATAACTGATTTCTTATCTGTGAGCTGTGATGGAAATCAGAGGAGGGAGATTTGTGTCAGTCCGACAGATTGAATTCGCCGAGAAGATGGCGGTGTTAAACATGACAGTGGATAGAAGGGAGAGCACCTACTTGAATAAAAGGAATCAATCAGTTTTTCTTTCCTAATGGCTTTTGAGCGCTATTGTCTGAAAATATCATTGATGTGAAACATGATGCAGAGCTTAAAGCGTACATTAACATCTGCTTCTGGTTTTGGTCATCTCCAAACTGAGCTGTGATACTGTTTCAGTGCTATGATTTAAGCAATGTAGGAAACGTTCCTGTTCTCGTGGATTCCCTTTACATGAACTGAACTGTTGGATAAAGCCAAAATTAGAGCTGCTGGGCGTTGTGTTGCTCTTCTTACCATTACCCTGAAATCTTTCGTATTTAGAGGAGCCCAGGTGTTCTGCTTGGATGTTTTTTGACACAAACAAACTTTGTTTGTGTCCTAAATTCTGTCTGGGGGAAGCAGCTTTATCTGCTGCGTTTTGGTGGCGGAAGAGAAATTGGCAACCTGTATTACATTTTGAAGACGCACGATTTTCTTTGTAATCTCTCTGTATTCACGGCAAGATTAGGATTCTGTATTTCAGTTCATTCGTTCTCAATTATCCTTACTTTTCTTCTTTAAATATCTGCTTTGCACGACAGTGATCTGACCACAGCGGCAGATGTTCCCTATGGAATGCTTACCTTTGGGGCCGTGGGGTAGAAACTGAGCTCTTCTGTTATGTGCCCCCATAGAAGCTGCCCTCCTCCTCCTCATGCCATCCATCACAGTCAGCAGCTTCCCTCAGCGCTCACCCTGATGCAATTAGAATTCACAACAGAAGGTGATGACCGCTTAATGAGGCACTTGTTACTTGCTGACTTGACGCCCGCTAAGGAAATAGCTGCGATGTTATGCACTGCGTGCCCGACTCTTTCTCATGGTATCAGTGTCTTGACACCAGAGCTCTGGATTTTATACCACCTGTGCACATCCCAGTGGAACGCCTCAAAGCTGTGCTGTGGAAAAGTCAAACCCGAGCCAACCAACACAGTTCTGTATCCCTCTCTATCTGTGCCAACCAGAGAGCATTTTCCTTAGGTTTCCTGGGTTCCTGGTGCTCGCATTTGAGCCTGCTGTAAACTTCTGTCAGATTTACACTTTCTCTCATCCTTTCTGCCTTCTTTTTTTTTCCTTGTATTAGGGCTACAGTGTCATTTTCTGTGTTAAGTTTCCGCGAGAAGCTTTTAGGCAGTTCAGGCAGTTCTCAGGAGCGCCGCTGTCTCCTGGAAGTGCTCTGTAATTGACAGGTATGTGCCTGCAGCTGTCTCCAGCTCCTGTGATCTACAGCTCAGGCGCAGCTACACACGCCTCCTCCCGCTTCCCCTTTGAGCCATTATGTACTTCTGATCGCTATGGATCGAGCTGATTGCATCACCTCATAATTAAAGCACAGGAGGCAGCGTAATCACCTTGCTCAGCATTGCAGTACTCCAGATGTGCTGTTCCTCTGCCTCTAACAGCTCATGCCGTTGTCACAAGTGCTTTTCCCCCCCATTTGTATTTCTCCCTCTTAACAGCGGTGCACAGCGTACGGTGGGAGCAGTGTTTTGTTACCCGAGCAACAAGCGCTAAACTTTCACATCTTATTTTGCTCGTATTAAAGAAGAAACCCAACATCCTGCTGCCCGTTGCGATGCAGACATTTGCTGCTCCCCTCCATGCCTCTTCTTTCCGGATTCCGACTGAAATCACCGCTCCAAGTGGAAACCGAGACGTCGTTTTAGACGTTTCAGAGCAAAATAGCAGATGCGTGTGACCCTGGTAGATCCTCAGTGATCGGGTCACGCTGTTTTAAGTGTCGAATTTACTGCTGCTCCCATTGGGGACAGAGCCTCTAGCAGCCGAATTCTAGCTTGAAGCTATTTGCGAGAGGATTGAGTGCTCTTTCTGCTGGAAGTGGCTGAAGGCTTTAGCAGAATTCTGTAGTATGTGTTTGCCTTGAAGCTGAGTGCTTCAGCAGTTCCCTTGACCTTTCGTTTAAGCGTAACTCATCCTGGCAGGGACCAGAGGACGAGACCAGCGGGGTGACATTTAAACCATATTTACATTTTTTCGACTTGTCACACAAAAATGTAAAGGAAGACGGCCCTGGAAGGCGAAGCTCTCCTCTCCCGCTTGGCTGTTATGTCACAACAAAAACTTTCCCACCAGCCAGATGCTGCGTGAGTCACCGTTTATTTTTCACTGGGATAACCTCTATTGGTGCTGGTCAGTGGGAGCGAGTCTGGGTCACTCGGGGCCGACGCGCTCGGCAGCTTCGAACCATTTTGACACTGTAGTATTTGTCTCTGCACTGTCCAACCATTTCTTAATAGCACTCAGTTGTATGTTGACTATATCCCAAGAACAACATTCTATTGGGAAAAAAAACCAAACAACTAGAAACCCTAACAAAAAAAGTTGAAGCCAAAAGCTTCATTAGTATTTCTCAAAATAGTGAATTATTGTACAGAGGTTTAATGCTCTTGAAAATTCTTACTTTTGGAAATAATTCCATCCATTTTACTGGACCTACTGCTAACAGTGAGTGCTTCATCACAAAATGCTGCTGCTGTGAAGATTTGGATAATATTTCCTGTTCTTAGATGGAATTAACTCGTGATGTTTTGCAGGCTGTAACAATGCAGAAGGCTGAAGTGCTCGGTGGTGTATTTCTGCTTTTTTTTTTCTTCTTTTTTTCCTGAAAAATGATTGCGATATGTGAAATAATTTTGGTGGGCTGATTATCTCTGATTATCTCAGTGTGTCCCTTGAATAAGCTAACACGTTGCTTAGCCTAAAGAGAGATACAGAAAGAGATGGAGGAACCAGAGGCTGAGCCTCACCTTTAGAGGAGAAGGAGAGCAAGAAACACTCGTAACTCCTTAACTCGAGTACCTGTACACAAAACTGCCTTTTGTGTAAGAGCTGAAGTGAGGCTGTGGGCTGTGATTGGGGAAGTACAACGTCTGAGGAGAGCTGCTAGTTAAGCACAGAGTTGTTTGGGGAAATTTCCCTCGGCGGGCCATTTCCTGAGAGCACCTTTGAACTAAAGATGAGTCAGATGTACGATGCAGATTTCCTTACAAGCCCCTTAATTCGATGCAGTCAATTTAGATGAGGTAATTCTCCTTTCCGTATCCAAGTAATTTTTACTGAAATTACATCCTCGGCTGAGCTGCCAACTAATTATAATCAAGGTTTGCACACGTGCCAGTTTTGAAGAGCATTTTCAGTTTATTTAGCATAATTTTATGGGGCCCAAATTGAGCTCTGCATGTAGTGGACCCCTCTTGATGTCAGTAGGATGCCATCCCAAAGCATCTGGGGACAGTTCCTATTCCTTTGCTTCTTTACCTGTTTTTCTGATGCTGGCAGGGGCCTTATTGTCTGTCTGTCTGTGATGTGGATCATTGGCTGAATTAAAACTAAGCAAACAAAAAAGGCTGATGTAGTTTGGAACTACTTAGGTAAGCACGATGAGCTTATATGAGGTCTTACATCTCATGATGCAAAGCTTGAGAAACCTTTTGTTTCTTAGTAATTAACTCCATTTCAGCCAGTGCAACAGTGCAAAGATAAAGCCTTAATTACAAAAATTACCTTTTTTGTTTGCTACCAACTGCTTCTCAGAGGAGCTGGGAGAGCACAGGGCAGCACTGGCCCAGGGGAAGCACGAGAGCTCGAGCTGAATTCCTGCACCTCCACCCTTAGTGTAGGCAGGATGGTGTCACCTGGGGGCAGGTTGTGAGCCTCCTGTGATATTTAATACACATCATTCATTTTTACATGTGATGTATGCTATATATATTATATTCTGGTATAATAGGTCAGACTACATTGGTTGTATTGTGCTGTGGAAAGGGCCTGGGGAGTGTGCTGGTGAGAGAGGTGTCTGCTTTAGAACAGAGACAAGAGAAAACGAACTGGTTGCATTTATTAGGCTCCCTTACGTCTCTCCTGTTTATTTACCAAATTAGACGTGAACACTTTCCATAGACCCCAGACTGTTTGTTTTCAAGTTATTAGAGGGGAAAAAAATATAACGTACAGGGGAACGTTAATAAACATCATGAACCTCTGCCACGTTTTCCCTTCCAAATGTCGATCCAGCTCTGTGCATCTCGATCCAGCTCTGTGCATCTCGCTTTCCTGTGCTTGGGGCCCTTTGCAGCGTTTCACCGACGGCTGCAGCTCTCCATAAACCCATCTCACTGGGGCATGCCGGTGGCTTTATGGCATACCATGGATTTTCAGAGGCTGAGGTTTGTCCCTGGGGCTTGCAGAGCCTCGCTGTCCTTGGGGCTCTCTGAAATGCGGGGAGCAAGGTGCTGGGAGGGGACTCGTGCTTTTTGCAGGATGCGGATGGTTTAAATCTGCTAAGCCACAGCTTGCCGCCCCTTATCTAGCTCAATCCGACCGCAGTGGCCAGGAGGGATGGACCTTTTTGTAAAGTTTGTTCAACTAACCGCAATAGCTGCAGTTTGTGTTCTTGCATTTCTCCGGGATTTGTAGCAGCGCATTAAGGGAATCTCCAAGTAGACATTACAGAATCAAACCGTGCTGCTCGATGCACTCCAACCGAAAGCAGATGAGATGGTTTATTATTTGTTATGCGAGGAAATAGGGCCGCTGATAAAAACGCGCTCTGGAATTACTCTCCTCGTTTTTCCACACTTGGTAGACCCGAAATCAGTTTCGGTTTTCATGGGCTTTAGTTTGGGGAATTTAAAGGAGGTGCTCTCGGTTATATGGCTCTGCAGGGGTGTAAGTTAATGAAGTTTTGACAGATTTAAGGTCACATTTTGCACGGTTCGATGCAGGGCGCTTAGAAATACGCAGCGGGGAGAGTTCCTCTCTCTCGGAATGGTTATATCTTGGACTTTTATATATGCTGAATTTATTTTTGTATTGGCACATTTTATGCAGGAAATAAATAGCAAATTTAGGTCCGGGGCGTCGCTGGAGTCAGGAGTGGCCCAAAATAGAGCTCCACGAAGTGGATCATTAAGTTCAGGATGATACCCTAATCTTTAAGGGCAGCGAGTCCTTTTTATGTTGTTTCCACTTACTTAAGCATGCTTTTATTTTAAATAAAATGCGTTGGAGTGAGAAGGTGGATGTATTGCCTCAAGCAGTGCTCCTGCAGTGTCGTTTTCTGCAGATTCCTTATCAGACAGTGCAGTGCTGGAGGACAGGTGAGCAGAGCAATTCTGTTTAGGAGATGGGAAATGCACGTAGGATGTTTGGGTCAGGGACTCTGACTTGCAGTCCCTTCATTACTGCTGGGTCTCCCACAGCCCGTGGCTTTTCTTCTTTCCATAGCCCAATCCCTACCAGGTATCTGTCTCAAGAGGAAAGCAGATGTCATAACCTGATTTTTTCCTTTGGGAGCCCATCTGAGCACTGACATTATGATGGGTGCATTTTTAATTCAATTTAATTCAGTTTTCGGGGAAACGTTTAAAATATATACTTGGTAATTAATTATAAAATGTGGCAGTACTTAATGTGAATCAGTATTACCAAAAGTAGAGTGTGTATTTTTCTGTGGGCTTTGCTGACTGGAACAGTTGGCTTTACATTTCCAACTTGCTGTTCAGATCACTTGACAAGGAAGCTCTGTAGCAAATAATTGTAGGGGGTATTAAATTTATTCAAAATAATTTCGTTTAGGTATTGCAAAAAGTAATTTTAATCCTTCCCAATTGTGTTTTCTGATTTTTTCCTACAAATATTTTTTATTAATGCTATTCAGTGTTTCGGTGACAGATATGAGAGAATGATGATAATTAACCATATGTAATGGGAGCGTAATTAAATGCTCAGTATGAAAGGAATAGCTCATTTTTACACTCTGACCTAGATTGCTAGATACGATTGACTCCACCTGCCTTTTAATTAAGCCAGATGCAAAGTGATGGATTGCACTAAGGAGTGGTACTGCTGAAGGTTTGGCAACCTGCTCCATAGTATACAATCTGTTCTTTCACCTCCCAAATGTTTTCCTGCAAGAAATACAGAGAAGAGAGAACGTGGGGCAGTGTGTTAGGTGCTGTGCTACAGGCTGCAGAGTACCACTGCCCCAAGGAAACTCATCTGCAGTCCTGTACATGTATTAAATGAATGTTTCATTGGCACCGAATGGCACAGTGGATCTTCTTAGCGTTAGAAACCTTGAAGACCTGTGCAACCTCGTCTGTTACCTGTGCACCCTGGTCTAGGGAGCTGCTTTGGCAGGAGGATTGGACTCGATGGTCTCTAGAGGTCCCTTCCAACCCCTACAGTTCTGTGATTCTGTGAAGACTGAAAAGAATCAGTTAGATGGAGTTACCCTATTGAAGTAGACATGTTTATCAGCAGAACTTAGTGTTTGAAGGAACTGTGCTTATTCTTTAAATGTATTCATATGATTTTACTATTGATGGCAGCACAGGAGGACAGTACAGCTAGTCATCACCATCTGTGCACTTTTGTGCCCAAACTGTCCTTCCATCAGTGTTTTAACTACAGCGTTTCACAGAGCTTTCCATTTTCCCCTGCAAAACTCACTTCTTTTGTGCAGCGTTTGCTCAGATGCTGTGTGTCAGTGTTACAGCATTTTCAGCTGCGAGCCATCCATGAACAACCACCCTTTCAGCGAGTCAGAGTCTCAGTATTTAAAGAAACATCATCTTTTATTGCATTCCTGCAGCAGGAATGGGAAGAAAACAGTGGAAAAAAAAAAGGCATTGAGATCCCAGCGTGTCTTGTTTTTGAGCTTTTTATAGGTAGGCAAACATATGTGCTGGCCTAGATTAATAAAAAAACACACAACAACAGTAGCGAGAATGCATTTTAGAAGGCTCAGTCCATCCAGGACCAGACTGAGGGGTTTGTTTTTCTTCGGTGGACAAACTTCAGTTTATCCTGAAATAATTATCTTTATTGGAGGGTTGGGGGCTAGAGAATGGCTTTAAAAGTAGCAGGAGTCTAGATGAACAGTTTTCTATGATAAGTTAAATCAGTAGAGGATGTGATGATAGGAACTGAACCATGGTTGGAAATTGTGCTTGAATAATTTTGGAAGAAACCGAAGGAAAATGTATTATATTTTAATTTTTTTTTCATTATTATTATTATTTCCTGCCCTGGCAGTTGAATGCTGAATGGAACTATTAGTTATGGGCAAAAATGGAAAGGAGGAGAGCAGAGAAAATAGCTGGTTTTCATTATTACTACTAATTTTATTATTACCACATTTTTCATGGCAAACTTACTGAAGACGGGACCAAAAATAGAAATGTGGGGCCTTCCGACTCAATGTCTTTATGTTTCCATCTACTGAGACTTTGAAAAGAGAACGATAGAAAAACAACGGAGAGGGAAGGAAGAAAAAAGCACCCAACAGGAGGAAGGCCAAGGTTCGGGTCAGTGGGAGCACAGCTGGCTGCTGCAAGGTGATGCGGGTCCCATCTGTATTGCTGTAAGGAGGGGTGGGTGATGTCTGCAGGCACAATATGCATCAAGAGGAGGGGAGGGGTGCATCCATCTCTCAGTTCGTTTTATCAGGACCATCGGTTCTTGAGTCTCATCAAAAGGAGAGTAAATGTTTGGTCAAACAGACTGCGGTTCTGTGTGCGCTGGCGATGCCAGGAGTTTGCACTTCATTATAAACATCCAAGCAGAATACTTTTCCTTCTGGTATTTCTAGGATCATTTAAAATCAAAACTAATAGAAATGCAGTTAGTGTTCTTTCAGAAGGAGTGAGGGAACATTTTCTTCTTCTGAGAGCTGCTGGGTACAGTGAGGGATGGGGCTCTCTGATGCTTATTAGTTGAGATGAGTGGTACACCAAGGTCACCACGCAGTGTGGTTGTCATTGAGACATGAAGATTGGGAAGATCAGGCCAGGCCACCAACAGCGCTTGAGGAGCATTGGTATCTTCATTACATCCACAAAGAGGGATATGTAAAGGTGATGTAAAGGCTCTGTGAGAGATGAACTTCTCATCCCTGTCAAGGCAACACATTCTGCTGCCGTCAAGCAGTAATAGATGTCCAAACATGCTCTTTTTCCAAATATTCCCCTGAATCGTTTAAAAAATGCATATACTTTTTAAGGTCTGCTTGTTAGTTTTAAGGGCAGACTTTTGTAGGATGATTCTTAGCACTGACCCGAGCTTTCACCAACCCAAGTGAGCTTGAGTGAAACTCACAGTCGGGTCCTGCTGGGTTATGTGCTGAGTGAGTGGGAGCTGCTTGTTTGTGGGTGTTCAGAGCACGAATTAATCCCTTCTGTTAGAAGGAAAGTTTATTATTTCTTAGCTTAACCATATTCTGTTACCTGTTTTGGAGCAGGGAGGCAGGATGTTAGAGAAGCCCAGCGGAGTTGGGAAAAGAGGTTCATTTTCAGGGCAGATTGTTAATTTTTGTGGTACAATTCCTTTATTTTATGGTCAGGGGCGGGTAAGAATCACAAAGTGGAAGTGTTGGTCTGGGAGCCAAGTGAGCAGCCAAAGAAAAACCATATCCTCACACCTGCCCCTTTTGCTGAAGGCTCTGTGCCCCCATTCCTCCACCGTGCTGCATAAAGCCGTTGCTCCCTTGATGTCTTTAATTTTTGCAGCCTCCCTGTAGTTTCCTATAAAACTTGTGGTATTTGCAAACGCGACTGAACTATGAAATGAGGCAGATCGAAGTCTTAGGGCTGGAGCTTTTATCTGGGTTAGCATGCTCTCTCTGATTAGAAGGGCTCTGTTTGGATGTGCTTGAATCTGCTCTGTCCTTTATCACATTTGTTTGTATATCTGCCTGTCAGTTTGGGATTTGGCGAGAATTTCTTCGTCTAGGACCTTCCTACCCTATGTGAAAGAAATCGGGATGAACTTTTTCCATAGCACTTTGAATACTGTGTATCTCAGAGCCCCAGGACCATAAGCAAACTTCCCTCTCCATTGGGCTCCATAGGTGTTTTCTGGAATTGGATCAGTCCTCTCTTTGGCCGTGCAGATGAAGCACCAGGCACTGTGCCTTTGTGACTGCAGGGCCAGCTTGTCTTCCAAATCCATTACAAACCCATTCTTGTTGCAGTGCTGTCCACTCAGCCTCTGCGATATCTAGCTGGGCTTTGTCATTCAGGTTTCTCTGTGAATGAGATTTCATTGCAGATAGCTTCTCCAGCAGAAACATAAATTATGAAAAGCACGTCGCAGTTTGTGTGCTAGAAAGAGGGGCTGCTTCGGTCGCTCACAGTCGTCCTGAGGTTTGTGCTGCAGAAGTCAAGGAGACAAAACGCATTTTGGAGCTGCAGATCATCAATAGCACGGACTGCAATGCAGTTCTGACGATGCGTATCATGTTGTTCCAAAGTAAATAGCACAGGACAAGAGGCTTTTGCTTACTCCTGTGAAAACAGAACGCAGCATCCTTTTGCAGCACCCAAGATCCCCACACAACCTTGCCAACGCCCCAAAGGTCCTTCCTAGGGGTCACCTCTTGCCCACCCCTGCACGGCCACCCACCCTCCCATCAGCTGAGAAATCATACTTGGGTAAGGGAAGCTTTTGTTCGCAGTGTTGTTTTTGCTCTCGGTTCTCCTTCCTTCGTTTGAAAGGCATCTTTTGAGCGCTGTGGTTCAAATAGCAGAGGTAGTTAAAAACAAAACAGCGCTCACAGAGTATGGAAACCAAAGCGGAATCCGTATATTTTGGCTGCATTCTAAAATGAGATCGGGGGACTTGCTGTTGTTGACGTATGTATATTTCGTTCTGATTTGCGTTTCAAGTAGTAAATCACAATTGCTCTGATCGCAGGGATGTTTTCAAGCAAGCAGTTTGGGTGAATCATCTGCTCTTTTGCTGCTCTGTGGCTAACAGGGGAGCTCAGCCTCGGCCAGTCACCGTGCAGATGCGTAGAGCCAGTGGCTGCGAGCGTTAATTAGCAGTAATTTGTAAATCTACACCTTCGTGTACAATAGGAATATAAACACTGCTGTAACAAACTGTCGAAAGTTGAATGTGTTTGGCTGTGAGAATAAGTCTCTTGGCTCTGTGTCTCTATTTATATAACAGAGAACACATTATTTGGGAGATGGCTGTGTGCTATTGACATTACCGCGGTGCAGACTGCTCGCTCTGTCCCGCTTACTCTTTGCAATAATCATTAGCAGAATTATGAGCCCTTCATCAGTTCTCTTTTGCAACGCCTAGGGAGGCATCGTTCATCACGAGGGCGGTAACAGCCCACTCCTTCAGAGGGCCGCTATCTCTCGTTGGAAGCAGTTCACCAAAAAAACATCTCTTGAAACATTTCCCAGCCACAGGAGCACAGTATTTCCATGCAAGGAGACAGCAGCAAACAAGCAAAACTGAACGAGTCCTTTTTTTTTCCCCAGCAAACCTTCCTCCTGCCCTCTGATCTTCAACCTGAAGGTGTGAGAACGCTAGCAGTCCACGTCTGCCTTTTGTTTCCCCCCTCCCCCCACTTTCTGCCACCATAAAACCGAGCAGAAGAGGTTTCTGAGGCAGCTTCCCCCAGGTCAGCTCTCTCTGGCTGCAGAGCTTTGCTCCTTCTCACCAGCTCGTCCTATAAGGAACCTGAGCTGACAGCACTGCTGTGCTCATCTGCCAGCTGTCAGAATGAACAGAGCAGTTTTCATAACTGCAAAGTGTCAAACAGACCACTTCTCGTGCTTACAAACTACACAGCCGAATCAGTGCTTTGGTTTTTTCCCTCCGTGTGGCTTTGGAAGTCTACTGCCTTGTTTTTGTTTGGGGTGCAGGTACAGCTCAGCAGAGCTGGGGGAACTGCGGGCACCCAGAGAATACAGATGTGGTAGTTGGACTGGGGAATTAGTGTGCTAACTATTGTTGGAATGAATTGGTACTAAAATTGACCTATTAAGCATAGGCCAGCAGGATGATTTACTCCTTTGCTAGTTCTGATACCTATAGAATATGAGTTGCTTTGTGTTAGGGATCATAAAAGACCTGAATGTTTCCAGGTATGGTGTTTGTTGGCCCTTCCAAGGAACAGCAGCAGGAATCCAGGTCTCATAAAGCAAAACGCAGTGAGAATATTGGGTGAGAATCTTCCAGGTGTGTACCACGTCCTCCTGGAAACCCACACTATTTAAACTCACTAAGATGCAGGTTTCCTCAAATTTCTGATCATCATCTTTGGTTTTGCAGTTGTTTTAGGGTAGATGTTTCCTAACACTAATGTTCTGTTTCTCCTTTGCTCCGCTTGCAGGTGTTGCAGGGCGCTCAGCTGATAGCTGTTGCATCTGCTGAGCCTTCCTCAGGAGGTGTGGATGGATCCCCACTGCAAGGCAGCGACATCCAAGTGCAGTATGTGCAGCTCACGCCAGTGACAGACCACTCTGCAACCAGCCAAGTATGCCTGCATATATGTTTAGATGCATACATATATTTCTGCCATATATATATATATATATATATTTACCTTCTGAACTTGATTGATCCAGATAGGATTTCTGAATGAGTTCAAGGCTCCGTTTCCAAACTAAAAATACAAAATGGCACAGAATAAGAAGTGTCGTTTTCCTCAGCGTATGGATGGGCTCGAGTGCACATCCGAGGCTGTGATCCTATTTCCAAACGGTTTAAAGAGAACAAAGAGCCATCTATACTAAGAAACACCATTTTCTTAAAGGTAAAACTGGTTATGGATTATTCCTTCTTCTGTACTGTTGCTCAGTGCCCCCAGAGAGCAGTTATTTTTGGTTGCCATTGTTTTTCAGCATCCTTGAGGGCTGAGAGCCATTTTGACGGGACGTGGAGAAAAACTTGCTTGGAAACTGTCCAAAAAAGTGTTTTCCAGACTGAGGTTTCTCTTAAAAAGGGTTATTCTCTTCCTGACAGAAGTTTTCCAGTTATTTTGATCCGCAGCCTGGATTTCCCAAGGGAGCTGCAACGTATGCAATTGTTGAGTGAACACTGGATGGTCTCAGTTAAGGTGGAGGAGGTGTGTTTTCTTTCTTTTTTTAGTCAGTTTGAACAGTCACGTAGCTGAGGCTGCTACCAGCTCTAAGCCGTGCCTGGAAAACTTAAAAGGGATTTTGGTCTGATAGATAACTCAGTTTTGCAGATCTGGCTGCAAACATTTGGATGTTGGGTCTCTTTGAGTTGCATAAGAAATGGAGGAAGCCATGTTCCTTCCCTAGGTTTGTCACTGTTACCAGCTCTCTCAGGCCTCCTCAGTCATTGATTCAGTCACTTGTAATAGCGTGCTGGACAACGAGAGCACTGCTGATGGGTCATACCAAGAGTACTGCTGGTCCCATGCAACTAAGGCAAACAGGGATCAGATAGTGAGAGGTGTTTCTCTCCTGCCGTGCTGCTGTCCTCACTCCATGCTTTGGAGGTTCTCAAATTCAGTGCCCATGGCTGCGTCTGCTCCTGGAGCCCGTGCTCCCCCCTTGGCTCCCACCTCCCATGGCAGGAGGCTGTGGTTATAAACATCAGCATCCGTCTCCCACACGACTGGCAGCCACCAGAGGAGCTACTTTTCTCTTCAGGGACACTTTGCACCGTGTTAGGTTTTAATATTGTGGTTAACCACAGATTTATACAGAGCTGAAGAGAAACAGAAAAGGAATGTGAAATAAGAAAAGTATGAAAGGAAAAACAGGCTAAAAATAAGTTTGCCATAAATATTTCCTCGGTTTACACAAACTGAAAACTGAGGATCTGATAATGAATTGGAGAAACCAACTTGGAATTTGCGTTACTCGGAGTTGTGTGGATAACTGCAGCTTCTTTGGCTGATGTCCTATGGCATCTTAGAAAGATCTTCATCAGAAGGGAGAGATTGTAGAGGTACCTCTCACCGAGGCTGTGCCAGCGTTCTTCTGCAGGCATCAAACTGCAAATGCATTTCCACAAGCCTCGTTTGAGACCAGATGTATTTTTGAGCTTTAGGTTTAATTAGCTCGCTTTCTCATCTCGCTAGCATCCTTGCTTGGAGAATTTAGGGATACAAAATCTGACAGTGACACAGAACCTTCAGCTTAGTTCTGTGCTCAAATCTCCTGCCGTGGTGGTAAAGTGCATTAGCTTTGGGAAAAAAAACATCATTTCCAACCTGAATTGTGCTTCTGTCCCCTTCTTTATTAGCCTGAATTTTGGATAAATATTCAGCATCACAGTTACAGCTATTATTTGGTAATTATTTTAATTCCATAACGTTTTCTTTTAATGGAAAAGGAAGTTTTCTTCTAATGGGAGCAAAAACTCGGATCACTTGAAGTCTTACCTGCTACCAAATGTAGCAATCTCTTAGAATTATTCACTGCTTTGGCACTCATCTGCTGACACCAATTTACTGAACGTGTAAATAAATGCCTGATTACCTCTAGAGCAGCATGGGAACAGATCTCGTAGTGGTGTGCAATCACTGGCCATAAATCGGAGAGATGGACTGAAAATTTCCCAGCCAAATCGTCACACGGAAGCGGTGCTTTATGATTTTGAACCTCCCATACTTCCATTCAAATAAATATAATCTGTGGCCGTATGGCAAACGCTGAAGGAACGTGGGTTGAGTTTCCACCCCTGCTTCTTTGTGGTTCATCAAACCACAGCCCCGGGCTGAGAGCATGGAGCAGGGCTGCAGGGAAGACGTTGCCATAAAAGAAGAATTTCCACGGAAACACTTCTGAATCCAGGACGTTACATAAAGCATCGATTAGATGAATTTATGGAGGGAAAATCCATCCAGGGCAGATCTCCGGAATCTGTGGGAGTGTACAGGAAAATGCCATTAAGCACTTGCCCTTTTCTCGGAGTTTATCTGCGCTTGTGATATTGGCTGCTATCAGGGGAAGGATTATTGGGTGTGAGAGACTTTATCCAAGCCAGTACAGCTGTTCTGAAATGCTTCTCATTTTATAGCTTTAACCAAGCAGCATGCTTCATAATCTGGTTTTCCATACGCCAGCTAACTTGGTTGAGAAGGCAGTTAGCAGCAGGATTACCCCTAACCAGCATCATCAGGGGACTGGTGCGTGGCAGCTCCATCTTTGATGAGAGCTCCTTTAATTGGCTTTATATTAAATTCTTTCACAAAGGACTTGGAAAGCAGGGAGAACCTGAGGCCCTTAGGAAGAATTTAGAGGAAAAAACAATATTGGTAGCAGGATTCTTGTTTGGAACGGCTGCAGCGAGCAAGGTCAGAAGTCCTGAACCAGCAGAGAAAATTAGGAACAAACAGATAATTATACTATGATAGTTTTGTCAGCCCAGGACTTGTTGGCCTTCCTTTGATTGCCATTGATGGGTTTTTCTTCCTTAGCACTGTTCAGCTCCAGCCTGCATCCCCTGTCCACTTGTGCACCGGACAGCTGTGGTTCTGGTTCTCCTTGCAGGTGGTTTCTCTCTGGGAGCAGACATTGAAATACTTCTGAGTTTTTGGGTTTTTTTGCCTCTTTGCTCTCTTTAGGCCACTCATGATGTTACAGATCCTTGTTGCAGTTTTGTTCTTTTCCAGCCCAGAGGGCATTGTTCTTCTGCTTAGGTTTTGTATGAAGGCCGTTCTGTTCTTCTGGCCATTTTTAGTGCCTTTGTAATCAACGCTCCTATTCCAGCTCTGTCATGGAGTTGATATTCACGCAGATATTGCACTGCTATACAGAAGAGCTTTGTATTAGTGTGGTTTGTTAACATTCCTTTGGCTGCCTCCGTGACAAACGTTTTCCTATTGATCTCCCGATCTCACGTTTCCTCCTGCAGGGCACCGACACCCTCCAGTCAGCAATCCAACCAGAAATGCAGATAGAACACGGGGCGATCCAAATCCAATAAGGAAGCGGCGAAAAGCTGCGTGAGCTGAGATGTCAGTGAGCCACGATGGGAAATGAAGTGCTGCAGTCGTCGTGCAGCCCCAGGAACACGGACCCGTAGGCTGACGGATGCTCCTGTGCACCTAGCAGGTTTCTGACCCATCTGTTTGAGCTCACCTGGAATAAACCACAGCCATTTGCTGCAGTCGGAGCTGCATCGCTGCGTCCGTTGAGAATACGCCCCTCAAAAAACAAACCAACAAACCAAAAACACGTGGCCCGCCCTTAGCTGTATTTAAGGAGGAAGAAGTGGTTTTGGAAAGGAGTCAAATGAATCGAAGCAGTGAGACTTAAATTAATGTTTCATCCCGTCGTCTCTTCTGTGAAATACACCGTTTGAATGTCTGCAAAATGTCTTAGGAAGTGTATTGCTGCTTTGCAATACTCGCTTTGCCACGTATCGAAGATCAGGAGCTCCAATATTTTTCACCATTCTGACAGCTTTTTTTATTTGCAATGGTGTTTATAACAAAAACGGAAAATACTTAAAAAAAAAAAAAAAAGAAAGAAAAAAATCCCATAACTGCAAGTATTAGACTTTTGCTGGTGTTTTCTGTTCAGTGTAATGAAAAATGTATTTGCAGAAGACTAACAATTTTGTTTGTACTGTTGCTTAACGACTTTTCTAGGGGAAAATGCTTTTAAATGCTGTAATTATGCGTTTCTAATGAAAAAAAAAAATAATAAATGTGTATTTATGAATAGTGCAGCTCTAAGTTGCTCTCTGCTTTAGGAACGAGTACGGTTGGATGGGCTGTGCCGTGGCAGCGTAGTTCTGGAGCACCCGAAGACAGATGCTATCAGGCAAGCTCTGCTGTCCACTGAGAAGTAAGATTAAGTCTGTAAGGAAGATATCAATCTTAGATAACGTTATTGTCTGAATTTCCAGCACAAGGAAAATGAAATAGCTAAGCTTTGGAGTCTGCAAATCCTATTTTGTACAGTGACGCTGTGAAATCATTTTTACAAAACCTGAATGATTCTTCTGAGCTCTTTCCTTTTTAGTTCCTCCTGTCTCCGTAGTGCAGCAATACCTCAGTTTGGAATTCCTCCCTCACAGAGTTGGGTTACAGGACTTTTCCTGCTCGTCTTGTAATCCAGCCTGCAGCAGCAAGGTGAAATCTTCTCTCTACCAAGACTTACGGGAAGCTCGATCCCAATTTCAGCAAAACAACCTTTCCATGTTCGCAAAGCTTGAGTGGAAAGGATGTGTGTGTGCTGTAACCTGCTTAGAAAAGTATGGAATTCACTGGGGGAGGGGTTGTCCTGTGTCCTTTTCAGCTGCGTTGATTTGTGGTTGTCATCATATATGGCTCATGGAGTACATAGGACATAACAATTCCACACGGCTGAATTCAGGATAACGTTTTTCTGAGAAGAGGGACTGTGCACACCCAATTCCTGGGAATGCTGTCCCCGGTAGGCACTGCACTTCGTGTCAGTTCTTGCTTTTCTTTAGGGTATTTGTTGACGCACAAGTACAATGCAAACTGAACCACAGCCTGCAGAATACAATGTCTGCGACAGCCTAAGAATTTGGCTACCCCTCAGTTTCTTTTTTTAATAGTGTTTCCCAGACTGGGTGATTTTTAAAGAGCTTGGCATCCAAACAGAAGCCTAAAAATAAAGCAAGGCTGTGCATTTTAGCGTGGCCGCTTAGTAACAATTTATCACTTGGAAATGACATTGGGAATGCATTGGGATGGCACATCTGCATGCTGCCACATACCACACCCTTGCTACATTCAATTTGGCCACACAGCCTTTCCTGTCTTCATCAGAGAGTCCTGCTCTCACCCAGCTTTCATTTTGAGCCCTGGGCATCTCCTGCTTTCATGGGAAACACACACACACGCATTTAAACTGTAGGGATATCTGGCTTTGTTTTACGGTATGATTAAGTTTCTTTTCTCTGCATTTTTTCAGCTCGAGTAGAAGACGAAGCATATGAGGAAAAAAAGGGGTTGAAGAGAGGTTTCCTTTAGCCATTAGCCTGCTGCATGCCCAAGCCTTCTGCTGAAAGTGACTGCATGGCATTGGCTAGATTTCAGGAGAACGAAATCTTCACCAGTGTGGAGTGGAGAGTGTATAAATCATTTGAAATATGTAGGTAAGCAGAGGACCACGCTGAGGTCCTTCTGTGCATCCAGATGTCATGTCTGCGTGTTCCTCAAGATGTGGCTTTTTCCTGGGCTGTCCGTGTTTGCATTACTTTAAGCTGTGTCACACTGTGTTTATGGTTCAAAGAGACTTCAACACTGAGTCAGGTATTCCTATGAGTAATCACTGTCCCCATTCCCTGAGATTTTATGTAGTTGGATGATTAATGTCTTTGTCCAAGGAGGAAATGACTTCTTTTCAAGAATGTTTTATATGTTTTCTAGACATCACAGGCTATGTCATGTGCAAACCAGTCATTCCCAAGAAGAGCATTTCAGGACAAGCTTGTAACTACAGAGAGCCTGTGAGGTCCTGTGCAGATGTGTTCACACAGAGATCATCACAGCAGTAACACACCAACAGTAAGAAATCCTACAAGGATTTGAGATGCTCTTGCAGCAGTAGTGAGGGTTTTGCTTGGCTCTCCATTCAGGTAGGTCTCTGTTGTGTCACCACGAAGGTGGCTCTGCCCACCAGGACTGTTAGACCATTGGGGTAGGTCTGCTAGAAATGAGTTCTCATTTTATCTCCTTTAGTTATTCATATCTTCTAATGGTCTTAAACCATTTTCTTTTTCCCCTGATACAGCTTTAGTCCAAGAGGCAGGGGTGAGAACCTATGAGTCAAACGTTGTTGGCTCGTTTCTTTTCTGGTTTTGTTTTTCTTTCTTTGATTCCTTATTGGTTTTACATATTTCGCCTTGCAAAACAAAGCTATAAAAACGAGCACCCTTCTGTGACCCAAATAAACTGGAATGCCTTCATTAGGCACAGTTTTAGACATTTCAGTATTGACAGTTTGCCTGCAAAGCAAGGAATGTTGGCCCAGATGTTGTTCTAGTGCTTGTCTCCATCGTGCAGAACCTGGCATGTATTTGCTACACTCTGGTAGCCGTGGCTTGGATATCTGCTTCACAGAACTGCTCTGGATGTTCAGCTTAGAAAACACAGAGAGGAAACCAATATCTAATGAAAAAAACCACACGTGCACACAAATTACTGAGGAATATCACTTTGCACAAACTTGAATTGGTAATTCCTTCACAGTTCCTACCAAGGCACTGCAGATGTGGAGCCACAGCTATAAGTCAGCAAAAACTGTTTTCCATCATCAGAAATAAGAGCGTCCCTTTCACCCGTGGTGATCCCAAAGCACTTCTGTAAGCTCTGCTGATTTAGATGACTACTCAGCAGTCAAACCCCATTTCCTTGACTGAAGCCAGGAATAAGAAAGTCATTTCATTACCGTGCTGTTTGGGGTAAGCTGAGATTGCTGTTGTAATGTGCTGCCATGAGCTGACATACTTAATTTCTCTGCTAACTGTGGTGTGATGTACATAGAGGTTGTTTTACACCCCACAAAGCTGTGACTAACTGTGCAGCAGGTGGAGGAAGGAGCTGATGGAAGCGTGGCCGTGAGCTGTGCAGAGCTGGAGCTGAGAGCTGAGGTTGGGTGGGACGTGGCTCAGCCTCTGATCAGGGGGCTTCTCATCAAGTGTTGGTCAGTAGTGTGGTAGACTGAATGGAACGGGGGAAAAACCTTTTTTTTTCCTCATCTACATCTTCACATGGGATATTTAATTCAAGACCGTACGTCTCCCGTGTTTGTTGGCCTTTTTTTGCTTGGGTTTGGGGCAAAAAATGACATCTTCAGGATTTTTTTCCTCGCTGTGGATATTTGTATTTAACCAGTAGGCAGGGAAAGGTCCTGTGCTTCTTCCAGTCACTCGAGTTAAGCTGTGTTTCTGAATGTTTAAGCAAACTATCTGGTTTCATCTCTGTCCAACAGCTTGCGTTGAGCATGAGTTAATATATGCTGTATAATCTTCCAGTAAATATTTCCTTTTGGGTTTTTTCCTTACTATTTAATGGAAACTTAATCCAGTTGTGCAACAGATTGACAAAAGCTTGGATGGAAAGCGAGGTTCAGCCTGATGCTGCTCCATCCTACACCATGATGCCAGCTGTAGGGACAGGCCATCCTTTGTCCCTCACTGTGCCACAGCCTGGGCACTTCGGGTATTTCATTTGAAAGCAGTAAAGCCCCCCGTTCTCCACTCTGATTCTCTGTTTTCCTTACAGAATCTTTGGGATTTCTGTTGAGGACGTACTGGACTTTGCTTGCCAATTTCAGTGCATCGTAGCAGGAAGTGAGAATTAAAGCAAGTCAACTGAAATGAAAGGGACTTCACTCTCGTTATTACCACAGGAAGAATAAATATCTTGTATGTGTATTTAAGACATTTTTAAATAGATGACTAGATGGACTTATATTAAATTTGCCTTCATCTTCCTTGGTAAAGCAGGGAAAAAACTGGAAGCTGGCTGATACCGTTTGGCCAATTGAAAAGCACTTTGACTTGCTTTGTGTACGTGTCTAATTTGGCCTAGAATCACATGTAGATATTACGTACATCCCTGAAGTTGGTTCAGCTCTTCCTTTTCTCACTTTCTTTTGCTATGTTGTTTTTCTTTTTACTTCTCCCATTTCCATGGTCTTGCTTTTTAGTCTCATGCAAAGCCTGTATGCGTTTTGCTGCATTGATCTTAGCAGAGGAGCTCGTCCAGCTACCTCTAATTAAAAAACAGTAAATGCTGAACCCTTGGGCTGCCACGTTCTGAGCTGCATCTGACAGAGAAAGCAGTTGTGCACTGCAGGTAGCTCTCTTCTTTGACTTAACAATATATAAAAAGCCACCACCGTTGGACACATTAGTCTGCAACTAATTATCAACATTTTCAGTTTAAGCATCAGGTTTTGCCCTGCTTTTCCCACGCAGTAGCAAAATTAAAGCTTCTTTTGCAAGCACCCGTGTAATGCGAGTAGGCTGTAGCATGGGGAGCACGGGGAGCTCTGCTCAGCCTTGCAGTCCGGGTGAAGCATCAGCTACACTCACCACCTAGTGCCCTTCCTCCCATCTCCCCCGTGTCCCACCCCTCTTAGGGCAGCTCCTCTCTGATGATTGCAGATTGGTGTCGTTTAATCACACACTAATGACGTGCTCTCCCTACAGCAGAGTGCAGTTCTGCTCCCTGCCCTGAGCCTTTGAAACGCTGAGCTCTGGCTGGAGCCGTCTGCCTTGCATAATTGCCCTTATTTACCAGCAGTTTGATTACTCAATCCTACTTCGACTCTCTTAATCCTCCTGCTCTAATGGGCTCCCCGCTCTCTTCAGCAAAACCAGAGGAGAAACAATTAAAAAAAAAATAAGCCCAAATGTTGGTGAAAAGAGGAGGTGGGAGGAATCGAGGAGTAGCTGAGGAAGGAGCTGTTTGTTGATTTGCTTTGAATCCCTTCCTCCCTTCTCATTCATTCAGGTTGCCTTTCTGCAGCACGCAGGGTTCACCCTGAGAAGTCCTTCACTGATTTATTTATCTGAAATACAATATTGGCAAAACTGCCCTCCTTTTACCCAAGGAACAGCAGCTTTGGAGGTAGGCAGGGGCAGGGTGGGGATAGAAGAATAGTCACAAGTTCTGCTTTTTTTATTTTTATTTTTTTTGTCATTTTTTTTTAAGCCTTGTTTGTAACTTACTGTGTCGTAAAATAGCTTGTAAGTATCTGGGGGTATTACATCTGGTTTGGGCTCTGCCTGGAATTCCTTCATGTTTCATTAAAGTGAGTGTTCTGATGGAACTGGGAGCTTCTCCAGCACTTTCCTTCTCACCATTTCAGGCAGCCAGCAAACAGAGCAGGGCACCTCCGTGCTTTCTGCTCTGACACTTGCACGCATTTTCATGCAGATTTTCTTCTGTGGCAGAAGTCAGACTGCTCCTTAGTGTTTGTGAAAATCCTTTCTTTCCTTTTCCACGAGCAGGAGGTGGCTGCGTATTTTGGGGAAGGTTTTCTGTATGGGGAATTGCTTATATACAGATTTATTGATTGATTTTTACCTGTGTCATTTCACCATAGGGGTTTCTGTGCCGTGCAGGAATGAACCTGGCAGAGAGATGTTCGAGCTCCCTCCTTGCTGCAGACTTTGGGCTCTTTGTCCCTCTAAATCTTTTCTGCTTGAATCTGCACAGACCTGGGCAAATGGAGAGGATGATATGAAGGCACTTATTTAAGTGCTCCCCTCAGGAGGAAAACGCTGCCTAGTGCTGAGCTCTTGGGTTTGGTCAGGGAGGGAATTACATAAACCATAAGCCACTCCGGTTCAGGTGGGAAATGAGACACAGTGTTTGACAATAAGCGTGGAAGAAGATTAATGACTGGAACAAACTGTCAGGAGAGGTGGATTCCTCAGCTTTAGGTATCTCCTGTTCTCGATGGGCTGTCACCAAATTCACCCACGCGATGACGCAGCTCTCCGAGCGATGGTGGTGGAGCATGCATTGATCTACAGCAGCTGCACACCACTGTAAGTGTGCCAGGGTTATCTCAGGGGATGCCTGTGGTTCCCACAGTCCTGAAGCTTTGAGCACCCTCACAGCAGTGATTGAATGACCCCACAGTCATTAAATCCATTCCCTGGGCTCAAGAACTGCAGAGGACGGTGCTGCTCTTCCCTCCCAACACGTGCTGTGAAGCACAGCCTGCTGATGCTGGGAGTATCCTAAATTTAAACCAATTCAAATGTAGAAGTGAAAGCTGAAAAGGCTTTGCTGCTGTCCTGGTTTCCTGCAGTATCTGAAACTTGTAATGAGAAGATACTCAGCCCTAGGAATGGGACACAGTCAGTGAGGGTGGGGAGAACTGTTCTTTGCATTGTCTTTGAAGAAAACTCCTTTCAAAGTCCAAAAGTGGTGATGAGTTCAGTATTAAACTCAAGAATAAAGCGCGCAAGCCAGACACGGAATGTTCCTAGCATCTCTCCAAGCACTCAGAACCTTCTGAGCCACCAGAGCTGTGCTGTAGGGTGCTGTTTCTGGTCTTCCTGATCATCTGCATCCTGAATGAGATGGTGGACAGCAGGAGTGGCAGGCATGCCTGGCCATGGGAGGTCACAGGATGAGGGACAGGGGTCAGGAGGCACGGTGGTGATGGGCTGACAGTTGGACCCAATGATCTTAGAGGTTTTTTTCCAACTTTAATGATTCTGTGATTGCCTTTGGCTTAGAAATCAGGTGCCAGTGGCAGCTATCTTGCTCTGCACATGTGTCCGTGGTGGGGAGAGCACACATCCCTTCTCTGCTCCGCAGTTCCCAACATATGAGGGTTGTGTAGGGTTAGATGCAACCACTGAAACCAGGGAGAGAGGTTCTTGTACACAGATGCTTGCTTTTAGCCGACAGCAAATGTCTCACTCATGAGCAATGCTTCTGTCTGTAGGTGGTCTGGGAACTGAGCGGGGAGAGGAGGGTTGATAAAGATCATAAGAAAAAAGAATTCAAGAAAGGAACAATTAGAAGAAAAAACAACTTGAAATCCCCAGTCCTCTGGGATCAGTTTCTGAGAGTCCATAGTTAAAAAGACCGTAACTGAAAAGTGTTTTCTCGTAGCACAGAGTTAAAAAGCAGGGAGCATCTAAGAAGATGTCTTCTTTTTTTTATTTCCTCTTCAAATGCAGCCTGCCCGCTTCCTGCCTCTCTGCTGCCTCTGCACCTAAAGAGCTTTTTGTGGATGTTTACCAGACACTTCCAGCAGAAGGAGGGTTAAGTGCATGAGAAGGGGGTGGAGAGGGAATCCCAGCTTGGAACTTGAGACTTTCCAGCTGAGAAAGATTCGGGGATGCAGACGTAATCATACAGCACTGCAATCAACTCCCGTGTCAAAAGAAGTCAGGAAAAGCACATAAATAACTCCACAGCCACATTTAATGTAGTGCAGGACATATATCAGTAATGCCACCACTTCCTCCAGGGTGAGTATAGAAAAGCTTCCTGTCTAAACGCTTGCAGAATGGTTTAAATACTTTGAGATGGCTTGGTGTGAGCTTCAGAAACTGAGGCAGCATTGAATTCGAGTTATTTGGGACCAGCTCGGATAGATGCTCTTTTATCTTAATGCAAGTTTCACGTTTCTTTGCAGACAGACTCAAGACATAAACTGTAGTTGTCTGAAGCACGATCTATATTGCTTCCTGCCGGAAATGCAGAGCTCCAAATGTGGGATTGAGGAGCACGCTGGTTTAGCAGGAATGCCAATCTGTTTGTTTTTTCATATACAAACCAGGACGCTTCTGCTTTCACAGCTCATTGCCCGGCTTGCACTAATTACCTGCCTGATTCAGCACAACGAGCTGGATGTATTCAGACCATCCACGTGTTTGGGGTGGGCTCGGAGCTGTCACTTTAAGGCTTGGAAGCATCTCCTGGTGGAGCTCTGTGCTTTCATGCGATGTGCAGCAGCTTCTGTAAGGGCTGCGGGCAGTTTGTGGTCGGTGTGCTGCTCCAGGGGACCCAACGTGATTGATAGAGGCTGAGTGAAGGATGGGGGAGCAGAGGGGTGCTGCTTTGCTTCTCGACAGGTCTCCTTGTCCCTGCTGAGGAGATGGGCATGTTGGAGGTGGCGTGTGATTTACCACGTTATTAATACGGTTATTACCACCCGTTATGGAATGGTTCTTGGTTAATGGGCTCCGGTTCATGAGCGGTTTCATGCTGGGCTTTGTGTGTATGTGTTTGTAGGAAGCCTGTTTTCCATTACAGAACCGGGAGATAAACTGAGATGACAGTCACTTTTTCCTAACATAAATCTCTCCCTTTCTCGGTCCTCCTCGGAAAAACATAAATTTCAGCAGTGTGCCTCTGCACTCCAGACATCAAAAAAGCAGGCGGATTTACAAGCCCTCTGTTTTCCTTGGTAAAGTCCTTTGCAGAAGAAAAGATAGACATCCAAGTGATATCAGAAAGCTGGGAAGGGAGGCAGAGCTGAAGGAGGAAGCTGGATGAAGTAGGAGGGGAAGGAAGGTCTCCTGGGAGGACTTGTCTCAGCTGATACAGCTCAGGTGGTGGATTGATTTTCCTTCAGTTTCTGGCCAGTAAACATCTTCTTGTTTTCCCGTTCCTATATTAAGTGTTTTCAACCGTAAGCGTTTAACCTTTTCTTCCTCACAGCTAAAACTTGTCCAAGTTGTTGTCTCATCGTGCCTCGACTAACGCAACATCCTTTTCTCTTGGCTTTGATGAATGTTGACTTTTGCCCAAACCATATCCATTCAGAAAACTTCCTCTCATTTGGCTTTTTCTTCTCTATCACATCAAATACTTGTCAGTACTCCTGCAATCCTGCTTGGCCTGTCCTTATCTCTTATGCAGTTTCTCATTTAAGATCAGTCCCTTTCCCCTTACACTCGATATGAAGAAAACCTTTCATGCCAACAGCTTGTTGCCCTCTGTTCCCTTCCTATGGTGCACTGTTTTCTGTGCCTGCTGTGAAGAATGTGGCTCTTTCAGTTCCTAAGACCACATTAGGTCCAAACATGATGAATTATTCTTAAATATTACATTATTTCCCTCCCTGCATTCCGTGCCATTTCTCCCTTGGGCTAGTGTGAAACATTTCTCTCTGCTGTCCTAATGTCTTTAACGGAATCCTATCAATCATGAAAAGTTCCTGTTGAGATTAAAACTACATAGAAGTATATTAGCTTGGTCAAGCGTTGTTGCTTGCCCACGAGTGCTTATCTTCTACAACGGCTCTGGTATTTGCCACCTGTACTCTTTCCAATTGCCTACACAGAATAGAATATATCCATGGGGCAGGGGGAGATGGGAACAGTCCCTTTCCAATCAGCAGCTCTCTGAGCCCAGAGCTTGACCAGGTGCTGGTGGGAATGCTATGCAATATGTGAGGCTGTTGCTGCTGTTAGCAGAGCGATGAATTAGGAATTGTTCAGTGCATCTCTGCAACCACCCGACTCAATGTGCTCCTCACGTCATGTGTTTGTAGCTGAAACTGGAAGGTGCTCTTTGGGAGTGCCTCGTTCAGCATCTCTTTGGGATGGTGATGTTCACGTATCCCAGCCATGCTCGTGGTTTGTGGCTGATTGAAAGTAACCCCCAAGGGACTTCTGTTTTCAAGCCTGTCACCATCCACCACGGCCAAAATCTCCACCAGCACTGAGGTGCACATGGCACGGCTCTTGGTTTTGACCACAGCACAGCCTGTACCATACCTCTCAGGAGGCATCTTGCAGCACAGGAGCCTTGCTTTCTCAATTTCCATGTGTGCTCCACTAGGGTCAGCATCCTTTGTTCCCCGGGACAGCTCCTTGAACAGTAGCACTCTCAGGTTGCTGATTTGAGCAGATGAAGTAGGGCAGCTTTGTTTGCACTCGCTCGTTCCAGGAAATCCTTGACTCTCCTCCTTGTCTGTTGTGGCAGCTGCGTGCCTGCAGCCAACCTGCTCTGCTTCCCATCTTCTGATTTCCAACGCTTGGAATTCAGCTCCAGCCTAGCAACTCTGGCTCTTTCCAAAGCGAGCTGGAGCTTCTCTCGTGCTTTATTCTGCACATTTCCCCAGATGTAAGCATCCGCTCTGTAGACTTTGGAACCCTCCCGGACGCACCGACAGAAATATGTTGGATTTTCCAGTGAAACACCTCTGGTGCTGAGCTCAGCCCAAGTGACAGGCTGAGGAAATCGTCTCTCCAGTAGAGTGATGAATGCCCACAAACATGCACTTTGTTTTCCTAAGGGCACCTGCCAGGAGGCTGCTGATGTGTGGAGCACAGGAATGCGTTTGGCATCAGGCATCTCTCTAAAAATCTCTCTTTGTAGGTAAAGGAAAATGTGCCTTTTTTTTTTTTTTTTTTTTGGTCTGCATACTTTTTTGCTCGCAGTAAGCTGTGGATATAAGGAATCTGTTGATTCTCCTCCTTGCTCTGTTCCCAAAGTGGTGAGTCCTCCCAGCCTCCAGTTTCTGCATGAAAGCAGCAGCAGCTTCAGCTTCGTTCTGCATGTTTAGCAGCTCTCTACCCAGTGAGATGTGGTCTGTGCAGCAGTGCCTGCTGGCCTGCAGCACTCTCTTGTTTCTATGAAGCCTTCACTCGGCTCGTGCTGCTGTCTGCTGTTTTGATAGACTTTGCATTTGAGTCATTTCTAACAGATTTCAACTCTGGCAAAGCCTTCTGCTACTTCTTTTTTTCTCAGGTTAGCTTTTCACTCGGCGTCCCACAGTTGTTCAGCAGTTGCTTGGAGCTAAGAAGCTTAAAAAAACCAAAACCCACAACCAGAGATTGATCAGAAGTGTTGAGGCCACGCAGTGCTGCCTTGCATTTGCAGTGCTTATGGCAAGTTCCCTGTAGATGTGCTTCCAGGCCCTTGGTTTTGTTTAGCACAGGCCTCCTCTGAGCACACCAGCCCACTCCAAGTAGTCTGTGCATGCTCCCAAGGCATGGCTTATGGAGGGAGCAGCTGTAGACAGCTGCTAGGCTTTGCTAGGGATCTCATGCATTTTGGGAAAGCCTAGAGCTCCTTTAGCTGCATTTGATTTTATAGCTAGCGAGTCCCTTTGCAAGTAGGCTGGAGACAAGGGGATCCTTGAGAATCCAGGAAGCATCTCCATGCTTGGCTTGTTTTTGGCGTGCATTAGCAGCTGCCTTTCCTCACCGATGTCTCCTTGGATCCAAGGAAGAAATAATCCTCAAGGGAAGTCAGCCATGGGATGAAAGTTACCTGGAAGTATCAAGCTGGAGCAGTGCTGGTTGTGGGAGCAACAAGAGTCTTAGGATCAGAGGCCAGCATGCATGTCAGTGCCCGAAGGAGAAGCCTAAGCTGAGAATAGCGTTTTCACCATCACTTTGCGACAGTCCAGCCTGTCCTGGCTTTCATCCTTATTGGTGTATATTAATTCTTTTGGGGCTCTACATCGAGCAGATGGACTCTCCATTTATGCAGCCTTATATTTCCCAGAGGGGGAATAGGTAACCAGCAGCATGTCATAGCATTTGGAGTAAAGAATCCTGTGTATGTGAACATATGAAGCTTTCCCCTTTCAATTATGATTTCACTTCTGCAATAAATAAGGTCAGTTTCTAGGCAATAATAAGAAAACCTGATGGTCGTTCTACATTGTGGAGTGATGTCTGTCCAGTTAGTCTGAGCTCCTGTCCTCATGTGTCTGGAAAATTTCTATTTATATGTGACATACAGAGGCTTTTTCCATTTTCAAGGTGGGGATTCACTGAAGGCCTAATCTGGGTCAGAACGAAGACTGCTGGGGCAGACTGACTCATTCCCCTGCTATAAACAGCTAATGTACATAAACTTTCTATTTATTTTGCACTTGCTGCTACTTCTTTTTATCCTGTGCCTTAAATTCACTTGTTTTTATGACAGGGAGACGAAGCCATCGCCAACTATACTCAATTCAACTCCTCCCAGTGCTTCAAGCCTCCTCCTGGAGCAGCTTGAAGCACTGTCTCACCACGTGTGGCCCTCAGCAGGACAAGGGCCTCCCAGTTCACTGCCCAGCACCTTCGTGATCTGATTGCCATCTTTGTTCTCATCGCCTGCAGATCATCTGAGCCCTTCTAGATCTTATCTGCTTCACTTTCTTATTAGCATGGAGTTGTTTCCTGCAATCCACATCCTTTTTTTTGTTGTTGTTTGATTTAGGATCATGTGTTCCCAGGAGTATTTCGCTTCAATCTTTGCAAGCTTTCCACCCGGTTAGCGAGCTGACCGAATTCAGCTGAATTCCCTTTATCTTCATTCCGCAACCCTGTTCTGTTCATTAATAAAACAGAGTCTTTCAGAGGGGTGTTGTTGTAATTCATCAACACCACGGTTTGGATTTCAGCTAGTGCTGAAGATCTTTTTCCATCGTGAGGGCCAGCACGCCTTTGGCAGCACATCAGACACACACAGCTGTCCTGCAGAGTCTTGTCCTTCCCAGGGTTCACAGCACGAGCGTCTGCCTCCGTCACCTTCACACAGCACAGAACGGCCCCACGTGGGAGGACTGTGCCACCAGGTCCACTGAGGGTAAGAGGTGGTGATGGAGGGACCAAATGTACGGTCCTGAGCTGTGATCCACACCCAGACTCTGATTTTTGGGATGCTGTCTATCTCTCTGCGCAGAGTCCAGCATCACGCGTGCCCTGGTGCATCATGGTTGTGTTTTTCAGTGTAGGCTGCCTGAAACATGTTTTTTTCTCCAGGAAGAGCTGAAATTCTGGTATCTCAGACCTGAGGTGCTCTCTCAGAGCCACAGGACCAGCGGGCAGCGTGGTGGTTCTGCAGTGAACTGTGTGGCAAAGTGGTGAGGACCAAGTGCAGGCAGCTGCCCCTTCATCGCTGAGAGCTTAGGAGCTGGGTTTGCTGTGAAGGCTTTCTCTGTTTCTAGAAGGAGCCTAACAGACTGCTGCCAGACTGAGAGCAGAGCTGAAGGCCTGGGGCAGGGGGAGCTGGTTTCTTTTAGTTTGTGGAGCTTTTCTTTGGGAGCTCTGGGTGTAGGGGAAGTGCTGTGGGGTAACAGTGTCCTGCAGAGGGGCAGGGAGGGCTGGCTGCTTTCCTACTGGGGAGCAGCTTGCAGCTGAGCTTTACTCCATCTCAGCCAGCAGAAAACAAACCTCTGCTGGTTTACTGCTCACACTGCAACTGGGAAGTGGCTTGAGCTGTGACATATGGCACTGGTTGCACATCCAGTGCTGAGATCCAGCCATTAAGGAACTGTTTTGGCATGAGTGAGTTGCTGCAGGTAATGCCAACATTTTCTCACTAATGGTAAAGCACCGCTGCTCTTCCTCCAGGACAGAGTCCTTCCCCATCCCTTCCCACTTGTTTCTTTGTGGTCTATTTACCTTAGGACACTGCTGAAGTAATTCTGAGCCAGGGGATTTGCTGTAGCTTTCCCAATGGGAAGTTCCTGTCTGAGCACTGGCATTCACCCATAGACTGATGTCCCTGAGATCGCAGAGATTGTGGTGGGCACCACATCTGTCTGCAGCAGCAGAGTGAAGCTCCCTGCATTGTCCGTGCTGGGATTTCAAGGCTTGGTTGACGGCCTCATGTTTGTGCACGTGAGCTGAACGAGTCATCTCCTAGGGCATGTACTGGGGTTGAGAGGTTGCCGCCTGTAGGAACTTGTCTCGGTTGTTCTCTTGGTTTGGTCTCTAAAGCTGTGGAAGAGCCGTGTTCCCCCTCACAGAAGGCATGAACATCGTGGTACTGTGTGACCTTTGCAGCTTGCTGATGGGAAGAGGGAGATGTAGCAGCAAGGAATAAAGCAGAGCGAACAAAGCAAGGGACAGCTCTTGAAGTGCCAGAAGCAGAAGCCGTTGGAGATAGCAGGGTTTTTTTTTCCCCATTTTTAATCCACTCACTTTCATTTTTCCCTGGAAAGAGCAAGCTTCTGGATAAAGAAACAGAGACTGGGCTTGTGCTTAGACATTAATAATCTCGTTAATCAGCAGCACAGGGAAAGAGACAAAATACCTGACAGCTGAGCTGCAGTTGGTCAAACCTCCCTTCGTTTGAGACACTTTGCCTCATTTTGCAGAGAACCGTCTCCAAACCAGAATCCAATTTAAGTTCAGCGTTATTAAAATAATTCATCTTTTAAACCTCAGCAGAGTTTGTTTGGATTGCTGATTTCCTCGAGGCCTCGGGCCCTGTGTCTGCTGAAGGGGCTGGGATTCGGGGGTTAGCACACGAGGTATCCGATTGCACGGTCTCCTGGGGGTACGCAATCGCTTTACAAGCATGCCTAATGCTCCTAGCACGGAGAAATGATTATTGGTGATTACACAGCAAAAAGTAAGCCATCAGAGCAGACACCGAGCAGCAGTGCGGGTGCTGGACAAAGAGGAAAGTCACCCCAGAGGTTAAACTGCGTTTCTTGCTGCAGAGGTTGCAAGGAGGAGCTGCTGGGAGATGCTGCTCGCAGCCACCGGGCTGGAGGGATGTACTCCTTGTCCAGTTCATCCCCTCAGCTTGCTGAGAGATGGATGAAGTGGAAACCTGTCCTTGTTTCTCTCCCAGTGCGCTTGAGACTGAGCTCTCAGTTCTTGGCCTGAGCTTCTCGAGCAGAGGGGCTCTGGAGATGGCAGTTTCTGCTTATGCTCCCCCAGATGCTGCCTCTCACCTTGCCCTGGGGTCATGGCAGGGGAATATCCCCCTGTGTATTCATCTTGCAAGAGGAGGAAACAACAGCAGAGGTACAGCCAAGGTTTTAGGTTAAGCTTCTGTCACGACAGATAGAGAAGAAGCCATTTTTTCCCCTTTTTGTACAGACTTCCTCTGCAGGCTTAGCGAGAAGCATCAGTGAGGTGTTAGAGCAAACAGAGCCGGTGAGTGCTGCAATAAATGCTTACCTGTTTGCTTTCTCTGGGCTGTTTTGAAACACCCCAGAATTGGTTCCGTTCGGATGCAAAAGCTGCCAGAAGAGACTGACACCTCTTTCTGTCTGTCCTAGGTGGCTCAGTGCCTCTTCTGCAGGCAGCCTTCTCCTACCCTTAACTTTTCCAGGCAAGAAAAAGCTGTATTCAGATCAGATCCTCTCCCTGCCCATCCTTTCCTGTCATGGCTGGAGGGGTTTGTGCTGCTGTATGTGGGGCTGTAGGTTGCTTTTTTGCTGGGCATATTTCCCTGCAGCTGTTTTCCTGACCTAGCACTCCTGTATTTGTTTCTCAAAGCACCCAGGGTGGCTCTTTGCTAAGATCAGACATCCTGGATAGATTAGGACAAGGACTGGATGGAAAAAAGAGTATATATATATTTGCATACGTGTCTTCTGCTTCATCAAACAGATTTCTTTTCCCAAGGACTTATGATTTGCTTTGGGGTTTTAGATGAGCTGAATCTTAGCTCCAAACCACCAGCTAGAGTCTGCAGAGCATTTCTAGGCATGGAAACTCCTGGGTAGAAGGGGCTGCAAGCCACAGATGGGGGACATCTCTACAGGAGATTTTTTTTGCTGGAGAACATTCTTGTTTTGACAAATGCAAAAAAGATGAGAAGCAGTCATTTGTAGATAACAGGGCGTGCACACACATGTGGTTGATTAAAGCGGTGCGTGCTCCCCAAACGCAGGGCACCTGTTTGTGTCTGATCTCCCGAGATGGGACACAGCTTGAAAACAACGACTCCAAAAAGTCCTGCAGAATTAAATAGCAATCACCTGTTTCCAATTGCTTAACAACTGCCTTTGGTTTGTTTTCACCTTGAGGCGGTGATCTGTCCAATAAAAACACACTGACACGCACTGGTTCCAGTCCTCTTTGATGGGCAGCTTTGTTCTGCTGCAAGATAAGGATTTTGTTGGTGAGAGGGCTGTGCTCCGTGCCTGGGAGCTCAAGGTCAGGTGAATTCTGACACATCTGTAAAAGAAAACTGCTGGAACTGCAACAGCACATGGAGTCACCTGCTGGGGAGAGACCATCCACAGTGTGTGAGTGCTCACACAAGGTAAGCAGATGGACCTCTTCTATTTCTACTCGCTGTTGGAACTCCCAGCGTTGCTCTCCCCAGCCTGTGTGCACCAAAAAGTGAAAACAAGTGGAAATGGGAAATGGAAGGCGGTGGCAGAGGCTTGGAAGTGAGTTCTGCAGCTCATGCTGAGCTCCCCCCCCTGCCTGTTCTGTGCTCTGTTCCTCTGCAGCGTCTCACGCTCCAGGATGGGAAAAGCATAAGTCAGGAAATGGTGAGAACAGAATTAGATTTTAATTTGCTTTCACCATTTTTAATAATCCCTGGTGGTGTTAATAATACAGGAGTTATATTCCTCCGAAGAATAAAGCTACTAAAATTCCCTTTTTAAAAAATTAATAACGCTCGTTCAGAGGGTTAACCCTCCTCCCAGGTGCTATTCCAAAAAATAGCAGTGATTTGAGCTCCAATAATTTTACTCTGCAGAGCTGGAAAAGACTTGAGACTTGCATAGCTCTGTTTTTTTTCTTTCCAGTGTGTTTTACCCACTCACCCCTTTCAGTAACGCTTTACTCACTTTGAAGGAAAGCTTAGGCCATGTTTTACACTCAACAAGGAAGAAAAATACTTATGTAAATGTCGTGTTAAAAATGAACAGAGATTTCATGCAAAAACGACCATTCCTTGACCAGTACAGTGAGCATCAGGCTCATCTCATGCTGTGGTGGATGCTTTAGCTGATGGCTTTGTGGGCTTCACATCTAGGCTTCATGGTTTGGGGTGACAGCAGGAGGGTGAGCAGCAGCCCCACTGCAGGTAGCTGTCCTCAGTGAGCTATGGCAGAGCCCCGTGCTTGGAGCAAAGTGATGTCAGCTTGGTGTTGAGGTTGAATCAGTGGCGTTGGCCAGACATGGTGAGATTGGACCAATGAAGTTGACCAGAGGGGGCAAAGTTACACTGATAGCATTGGTTAGAGGTGGTGAAGTTGTGTCAATGATCTTGTCCAGAGGTGGCAAGGTTGGACTGTTGACTGGAGGCTGATGGTGTGGATATGTGCTCACCAGCTGCACCCCATGTGATGGATGTCAAAAGAGGAGTGTTGGCATATTTTGCCTCCCTTTGAGGTCTCCATACCAGGGCCATTGCAGTGTCTCAGTGTATTTCATGAGCTGGACAAATTGAAGCTTTGGAGAGGCAAACTTCTGGCTCAGTCATGGGGCTTTTGTTTGTTCTTTGTGTGTTTTCTGTTGTTTGGTTGTACCTCTGTTGTTTTCCTTGCAAAAATCCTAAAATCCTGGGGCATAGGGAGCATACAGCTCGGGAGATCCCCAGGAGGAGCATGTGTTGGAGGTCACTCACCGTCTTCTCCCTTCAGGAGAGCTGTGCTAAGTTTCAGCCCAAGGCATGGCTCATGGCTTGGCAGCACGACATGGGTCGTGCTGGGTGATGCCTGAGCTCCAGCAGAGCCAGGAGGTGCCCCCAAAGGAACCGTGGCTGCTGCTGACACTCGAGGTGTCACCAAGCCCTGGTAGGGATCGTGCGGTCACTGCCTTCATCCCTTTGGTGAAAAACATACAGAGAGCCATCAGAAAAAAGGAAAAGCGGAGGACTAGAGTTGAAGTCTTGGCTGTTGCCCAGTCTAATGGATATCCAGCTCTGGCCCAGAGACTCTGAGATTAGCAGATATTTGTTTTCCTCGGGGATTGAGGAAATCTCCAGATTGGCTTTGACCAGGGCTGGCTTTTCCCCTGTCTTGTGACAGAGGTTCATCCTGTGGACACACGTTAGCGAGCAGCGGATGATAAATTAATCTCCTCCTTGAGATTTCTCTTTAGTTTTTTTTTTTTTTTTCCCTTTGCACAATGGCACCAAGGCCTTCCAGAGGGAGTTTCGAGTTGGCTGTGGGCTTCCAAACGAAACCGACTCCACAAGGCAGAGTTAATCAGAGACAGCTGTTACCCGCAGCACTGGCGGCCTCACCTCTTTAGCATCAGATTAAAACCCGTTAATAACCGTCAGCGAGAGGCGTGCGGTGCCGGGATGGCTTTGGGGTGGGAGCGAGCACCTCGTGGCTTTGGGGCAAGAGGATGTGAGTGCACGGGGATGGTGTTGGCTTTGGAGTTTGTTTTCTTACCGAGCGATCTGGATTTGAACAGCACAACTGGCAGGCAGGAGAGCTGCTCCCTGTGCTTTGGTTCTCTGTGGTTTTTATATCAGCCTCCCTCAGCTGGGCTGGGTAGAACTAAAGGAGTTTTATTAATTTTGCTTTTCCCCTTGTCAAATCAGTTGCTAAGCCTTGCAGGTCCCCCTGTTCCTGCACTGGCAGCCCAGCAGTTCTTTGAGTAAGTCAAGGGGAAGCAGTGGCCCCTTCCCTGCATCCAGCTGATGTTTCCATCTCCCTCTTTGCTGTCCTTGCAGTGACGTCACAGTGAGGATCAAAACTCAGGCACAGCACTGAGGCACTGCTGGTATGGGAAATCCATTGCGTTTCTGCTCTGAATATCCAGAGGTGGACCCTCCGGGGGCTTTGCAGAACCCGCTGAGCCTGGGTGCTTGCATTTAATTATCTCCAGAGGTCCAGCAGCACCCATTGTATTTCTCAAGCTCCCAGAGGCACTGAGAATGGAGGATCTTTTTCAATGCCCTGGGGGGGGGGGGGGGGGGGGGGGAACAACCAAGAAAGTTCTGGGCCAAAACACAACCCACCTGCCCCCAAAAGGATGTCACTGCATGTCACTGTGTGCTCAGCTGAGTGCAGCCCCGGGTGGCTGCAGTGAAACCAGATTAGTGTTCCTTTCTGTTCCTTATGGACAGGTTGGTCTGTGTCCTGGGGAGAGCAGGGCCATGAGGGCTCTTGGGCTGATGGTAGCTCCTCCATCCCCTCATCCTCCGCCAGGGGCTAAGGGGGATTGCAGACCTGCCAGCATCCTCCCTGAGTTTTGTTCCCAGTGGGTTATATTCCAGTGTTTCACCTGCTTTCAAAAACAGTGTGACCGCAGATCTGAGGTTACACAGCCTATATGGGTGCTGTGTCACCTCTGCTGTGCAGTGGGACAAAGTCCTTGCTGTCTTATGTGACTGTAACAAAGCACAGGGTGAGAACAGTGAGAATTTTGTGTGAGTTGTGTGGCTGGGAAGGACAGTTCTCAGTACACAAAGGCTGTGTGCTAAGCCCGGACCTTTTCCCCTCTCTCTGCTGGGAAAAATTCATTCGCAGTGGATGAATGATTTGTTTGTAGTCGATTTCAGGACCAAGCTGGTCCTTGAGCTTTGCCTGTCCACTCAGCAGAGTTTTGCTGATGTCTGGCCAGAAAGTGACTCAGTCTAACCATGACCAAGGGGCACGAGCATTTCTCAAGCAAGGCAGCGAGAGGAATTAATCCTTCAGCTGATAGCAAGGAGCTGATAGTTAGAAGCTTATGAAGCACAGGCAGGCAGATTTGAATCAAGAGGGACCCACAGGGTGAAAATGGTAAGGAAAGGGCAGGCTGTGCTCGTGCAACACTTGGGATAAGGCCTTGACTTAACTCTGCACTCTTTTGAGAGCTGCATCTGCTTCCAGGCAGTTTTTCAGCTGGGAGGGACCTGGATGGAGAAGGTGCTGGGAGCAGAACAGGCGCATGGGTCACTGAGGATGTGTCTCAGTTCCTGTGATCCCATCTGAAAGCACAGCAACACTTTTATTAACCTCTGTGTTCTGGTAAATGAATGCGTTCTCCACTTTCACTGCCACGCAGGCCTAATGTGAAGAAGAGGTCTTCTGGGGGTCTGCAACACGCAGACAGGCAGTTTGGGGAGCAGCGGTGCAGTTGTCCCCAGGTGGAGGCAGTGGGGCAAACTGGGAGCGGGAGGGCAGGTCCCAGCTGAGAGTCAAAGGAGCAGGAGAATGGGGACAGCATCTGTGCTGAGCGGAGACTTCTGTGGGGCCCACTGGAGGACCCCCAGTGCTGTGACTCAAAGCTCAAACTGCCCTGCAGGAGCTGTGCTTTGCTCTCTGTAGCAACAGCTTCCAGCAGCCCCCACCCTTCCTCCTGCTCGCTATAGCTTGGGGTGCATAAAACAATTTCTCGTTAACTATAAAACACCCAAACCTCAGCAGAATTACAACCAGATGGGTAAACAAACTTCCAAACAACATGAGAAAAGCCCTTCAAAAGCAGGAGCGAGGCAGAGCCCTGCCCAGCCCTCAGAGTCCCTGCTCGCCGGCCCCAGCATCCTGCTCCGCTCCCGGTGGTGGGATGCTTTGTGCTCTACCAGAACAGACTCACATTCTGCTCACTGGGGCTCCAAGGCCTCTGCAGAAACCTTTGTAAGAAACAGGAGCAGCTCTCAGGTGTTGCTGGTGAGTGGGGAGCACTGTTTGTCCCTACCTGCAGGGAAGCTGTATCCCTCTCAGCTTTTCTCGAGTGCTGTCGTGGTCCCAACCCACACCCAAAGTCTCTTTTCCAAGCCTGTGATATTGTTCTCTCTCTTCTTCCCCGGCCCTTTATGTAAACAGGGCCTCTGTTCCTTAAAAGAGTGCATCATCATTTCCTGCTGCTCCAATGGATGGAGGCTTTGCCATGAGAGGATGTGGGTTTTGTTCCAATCAGCAGTGTGAATTTCTGACAAACAGCATTAAAATTGATGGCAGCTCAGTGCTGAGCACAGCAGGGCTGCTCTTCCCAGGAGCATTCGGGACGTCCTGAGCCTGCATCCTGCTGGGCAGGCCGTGGTCACAGCTTTGCACTAACCCTGGGTAAACACTTGCAGGGACATGGATGCTGGCGAGGACCATCTCCTGCTCCCCCACCCCAGGTTCTGTCTGATGGGGAACAGCAGTGCCTGCCCCTGGCACTTTGCAGTCTCTTTGTGGGATCGAGGGAGGGGACCACTGCTTCTTTGGCTTGTGCAACAGTGGGTGGCAGCTGCATCCTTTTATAGAGGTGTGTTTTGTCTTGTGTAGCGGTTTATTTCAGGGAGGCAACAAATTAATTCCCTCTGTGCTGCTCTGCCCACAGAAGCCCCTACGGAAGCCACGTGCTGCCTGGCTGAAAGGAGTGTCCATGGCCCTGAAGTCAGGGGCTGGGATGGCACTGCTGAGCTTCCCAAGCAGGTGGGGAGGGAAGGGAGCACACTGAGCGTAGAACTATATCATCGTGAAGGTCAGAGAAGACCTGTGGGGTCATCAAGTCCGAATGTGAACCATCACCCCCATTCCCCTTAAGTACGTGTATAGGATCAGGCATGAGGCCAGGGATGGCATCACCAACACAAGGTGGAGAATGAACTTCTATCACTGAAGAGCTCCACGTTCTCCACTAAGGTTGGGCTCTGGGCATGAGGTGCACAGAAGCTCAAGCAGTGAGGAGCAGAACCCCTGGCAATTTCTTCCTGATGGCAGCTGGGATTTTTTGTGGAGTTTGAGATGTTGGTGCAGTGGCATTTAAGTGGGCATTTAGTGCCTGATTTCTTCAGGTCTTCAGGCCAAAATCCACCAGCCAAATTTTCTGCAGGTGAAATGCTTGTGCCCTTTGAAATGCAACCACTGTACCATGGTGATGGACCCAGAGAAACCCCCTTCGTGAACTGAGCTCATGGCTCAGTGCTGCCCATGTTCCTTTAACTGTTCAAGGACAGATCACAGCATGCTGCATCTCCAGGTGCCTGTCCCTGCTCCTGCAGCCACTGGTGAGGCCACATCTCTGCCCCCAGGAGCAACCCAGCCCCAGGCGGCTCCGCTGGCTCCAGGTGACTCAAAGCCATGTGCTTGGAAACTTGTCCCACAAGGCTTTCACACCCAGAGCATCCTTCTGGGCTGCTTCCCCGTGGGTTGGTTTCACTGGGCTGCTCTGTGCCTCAAAGGCTGTTTGACCACTGGATCTCAGCACGATGGGTCGTTGCTGGAGCGCTGTCGGCAAAGAGTATGTCAGCTCCAGGGAACCGTAAAGAAGTAACTGAGAGTTCAAGCAAACAAAACCTGGAAACTTTGATAGAGGAAGGTCAGCGGAGACAACCTCTCCGTGGCAGGACACTGTGTTTTTTGAGCCCGAGCTGCTCTGCCTGGCTGGAGATCCCTGGCTCGCTGCAGTCTGCAGTGGGCTCTGCTGTTGAGCTGGGCGTTGGATGTGAGTGTGCTGCAGGGAGCAGCTGAGGCTCCGGGTGAACGAAGAAGAGGTTTTGGATTCAGACACAGTTGTTCACTCACTGTATGAGATGTCTCCTGTCCTTATGGAGCAGCGTTTGCTCCTTCTTTGCTCCAAATCCAGGGCATGGGAGGACAGGTGTTTTCTGAAAGGAATGAGCCAGGTCTGCACAACCAGGAGCTCTGTCTCGGGCAGGGAATTTGCTTGGATTCTCTCTATTCCTGGAGCTGCTGGTGCACTTCTTACCAAACGGGGCCATTTTGGCTCTGGATCCCAATGCCCAGGATGATGGACCTATCTGACCCGATGATACTCAGGGTGGGATTTACTTGCTTCACTCATTGCTCATTTTGGGACCAATTCTGGTGGCCCAGGGGTCCAGGTTCCCACCAGAATTGCCTTTTAATGCCCAGCATCTCTGAGACTTTCAGGACCCATTCAGCATTGTTTCCCCACCTTGAGCAGGACACCGCATGGCAGAGGAACCCATCCTGCTTTACCAAATACTGCAAACCATTTCTCTACCTACGAAGCAACACCAGTGACCTCTCATCTTCCCCAAACCCCCACGCAACCTACCGGCATGCAACACCGCTGCGAGCGAACCCTTCTTGTTACCACTGAACGCATCCAAATATTATTTCATCCCTGTCCCTCAGCCCAGCCAGCCCGGGAGCCAGCAGCAACGTGGCTGCAGGACGGCGTGGAGAGCTCAGGGGGACACAGCGAGGACGTGGCCCTGTCCTATGAACAGCCCCAAGCTCTGCGTGGCCTGCTCAGCCTCCCACAAACACTGACAACGTGTCGAGCAGAGGGACAAACTGGAACCAAATGCTGATGGTGCAGACTTCCCCCCGAGCAGTGCGAGCCCTCCTGGGTCTGCTGGCCTTTAATTCGTCTCCTCGCTCGCGTCCCGAGTTGATTTCTGTCAGAGAAGATAAATGTTGTCTCCGGAGCTGAGATAAGAGGGATGAAATCTGTCCTTTTCCAAAGGCTCTGCGGAGGGTTTGGGGGGTGCGGATGGAATGCTGGGGTTGGCCTTGCCAAGAGCTGGGAGCTGAAGGGAAGAAGGGATGTGGAAGCCTTTATTTTGGGGTCCTTTGCTTATCCCAGTTCTATTGCAATCCAGCAGTGTTCCTGTGGGATCAGACACAGGTTGTGTTGCAGTGAGACAGGCCTTGGAAACATGAGGGTTCTCAGAGGTCTGTGCCTGGCTGGGGGGGGATGAGCCCCCATCCCCATCAGCCAGGGCTGGGGGGACTGGAAGGTGGTTGGAAATGTGCATGGCGGCCACCATCCCTCTGACTGATGACAGAAAATCACAGCTCCTCATTCATCTGCCAAACGGTTTCTGGAAGATGCTGTTTGAAGTCCCTGCCCTTCTTTTATATATTATGCAGGAATTTGGCTACAGGAAGTCTTAATCCTTTCGCTCTTCTGTATCAGGATCCCTTTATGGACCAAATAATTTGTTTTCTGCAGTGAGCAGACTGCACGACCCTGCGATCACACTGATGCCTGCACAGTGAGGCAGAGCACTGCAACCTGTGTGTGCTGCCAAAAGGAGGGGGAAGGCAAACCTGGAGCTGTGCTGTGGAATCATCGGGTCCCGGCCATCTCTTGGGGCTGAGGATGTGTGTGGAGGGGACAGCTCACAGCAGAGCCCCCTGCTTGCAGCCTGGCTTCGTCCACCTCAAAGCATCACCGAGCTGCTCGCTGTCAGTGCATCGAGGCAATGCCTGCCCTTCACGGCACTGAAGGGAAAGTGCTGCAGAAAATTCCTGTGGTTGCTGAGCTCTCAGCCCTCCCTGGGAGCCTTCCACCTGCAGCGAGGCTGCTTGCTGAAAAGCAGACTGCACATCAGCAGTGCTGCATCCACCCCCAGAGCCAGCTGGGGCCCATCTTCCATCCCACCCCAAACAGGTGGAGAACCAGCTCTCAGAGCACGCTGTGACATCGGGGCGATGGAGCATCATGTCCCGTGCATGGCACACGTGGGGATGTGCCCGTGCAGACAGCCACAGGATGCAGCCCCATCCCTCCCCACTGTGACCCAGGTGCCAAAAGGGGCCAGGGCAGAGGAAATGAGTTGCAGAGAGCCGGGATGACAAGGGGGTGGAAGAGAACTATGCTGTTTTCAATTCAGCATCCTGTGAAACGGATGGAGGAGTGTTCCCCTTCCGCCAGCAGGGCTCCAGATGTCAAATCCCAGCGCAGCGCTGCCCCGAGGCACTGCACATCCCTAGCAGTGGAGCGGGCTGCTCACCCCAGGTAGGCTTCTTCTGCAAGTGGAAGTGGGGCATCCATCTATCTCTTGCCCATTTCCACAGGGGCACCTGCCCGGCGCTGCAGTTCAGTGCGTGTCCCGAGATCCTTCAGGGGAGGATCCCTGCTAGGACAGAGTGCGGAGAGCCGTGCTGGGTTGTGCTGGAGCTGTCAGTGCTGCTGGGATGCTGGGGGCTCCCAGCACGCTGCTGCCCTTCCACGCGCCCACATGTGCGCAGCAGATCCGCAGCCTCGCCTGCACCGAGCGCGCCGTGACCTCAGTTAAGCAAACACTTGCTCTAATCGCCTCCAGATCTGCCGCTGTCTTTGATCGGTTTCAATATCGGTTTATCTTACGGTATAAATATGTAAAGCATCCATTTGTTTTCGTGCAGGATGCAAATAAATCATTGCATAAGTGTATACACGAGCTCGGCCGCGGGGGGAGCGGCGAGGGGTTCATAGCTCATCAGTCTCCACCTTTCTGAAGGTCATTACTTCACTGCTGGGCTGTGCCTCTCTCAGGACAGCCCCTACTTTGCATTATTTAAATGCTCGTGGTGCCATGAGGGTGTTCCCCTTGGTGGGGGGGGTGCAGCACCCATGGGTGCAGCTCGAGGCTCTCCCTAGCGCAGGAGCTTCAGCTTTTACAGACCTGATTGCCCTATTTGCTGATGGTTTGGCTTTTTATTTTCAATGAGAAATAGGAACTTGGGCTTTGTAATGGAGAGTCAGGGCTTTCTGCCAGAGATCAGGTAGCGTTTTCCCAAGAGAGAGTGGACCCCGTGCAATCCTTCTGCCTTAATTCCTGCTTCGTGCCCTTATGCTCCACCTTCCTTATGGCCTCATGTTGTTCCTCGTTGCTGCAGGCTTTTGTTTCCTAGCCCCAGACAGATCCCACCCAGGAGGTGACCGCCTCCCGGGGCAGCATCCCCATCCCTGTAACTATTAAACCCATTGAGGTGAGGAGCATCAATGCATTACGATGTGAATGAATGCGTTACCTCTGTCACTTCTGCTCATGGTTGTCCTGTGAAAGGGAGCGTAGGGAGCAAGCCGAGATAAGATACGGTGCGTGGAATAGTGCAAGATGATTAATGAGCCCTTTGTCCTGGGGAGTGAGATAACACATCTCATGCTGCTGCCCCGTGCTAGCAGCATTTATATCACATTTTATATATATATATATATATATATATATATATATATATTTCTTCTTATTTCAGAGGTATTTCGTTATCTGTCTTTGTTCAAGGGCAGATGAGAAAGGGATGGTGCAAACTCTGACGTTTGAAATCTTCCCTGGCTTAATTTTATTCTTAGGTGGCAGCCTTCCTCGCTGCTTATTTGTCTGTTGCCTTTTCTCACCTTTGCTGACTCCCAAGCTGGAAGCAGCCCACGCCAGGCTGAGCTCAAACAGCCCGAGCTGCGGGTGGGAGCGTGGCTCTGGGCCGTGATGCTGTGATGCCACAGAGCTGAAAAGCAGCGGGGAGTGAGGCAGAGCACCCAGGGAGGTGTCCATGGGCTTTCCCATGCTGATGGGCAGGGGGCAGGTGCTGTGCTGCAGGCTGAGCATGCTGGAAATGCCCTGGCACGGACTGGCGGTAGCCTTCCTCCTCCTCTTCCAGCTCATTTTTCTCTCTTTGTTCTTCCCTTTCAATTTTTCTGCCATTCATCCATGGGAAACCCTTGCAAGGTGCTCCGGGCAGGTGCTGGGATTGCTGCTGGGACAGGAATTCCCTGGCAGAGAACTTTCCCCCACGTTCAAGGCTGTGAGGCTTCAGGCCCTGCTTAGAAACCACGAGTCCCAAATTGCTGACCACGCTGGGAGCTGCCAGGGGTCCCTGCACTGAAACTCAGCACCGCAGGCAGCATCCTCTCAAGGGCTCAGCATCTCCTGCAGCCAAAGGAAGCTGTCTGGGAGCTGTTTTCCTGCTGCTTGCAGGACGTGCTGTGCACCAGTCCCTGCACAGGGACCTCCACCGACCCCATTCCCTCTGCCAGCTGCAAAAAGCAGCGCACGAAAAATCCAATGGCATCAGCAGTGTCCCTCCCTGAGAGACTGGCTTGCTCCCTGTCCAAAACTAAATGAGAGACAGTGCTGCTGTGGCACTGTTTGACCTTTCCCATTTTCTGCAGATCGAGTTTTATTGGAATTTCAACCTTTCCCCCCATGGTTTTTGGCTCTGGGCAGCCATCCATCTCACATCGGGGGTGGCTGTCCATCCTGAGCCTGGCAATGTCTGTTTTCCAGCCAGTGCTGCTCACGAGCACACCTGGGCAGAGGAAATGCTTTCAGCCAGTGCTTGCCAGGGCCTCACATTTGTGGCTGGAAATCCTCTCCAGTCGTTAAATATTGGCTGAGTGCTGGTTTATCCTCATATGAAGGGGAATCTGCTTTGCACTGCAGCATGGGATGGTTGGCAAATGCAGTCGCTGCATGCACACGCCCCACGGTGTCCATTGGCCACCCCCTAGGGCAGGCATTGCCTCTGCTCTTCTCCTATAGGTCACGTGTTGGGTCTGAGCCCATCTTCTGCAAGATCTCAACACCAGACAGGTCAGGAGTGGAACCTGAAGTGGAAATGTGACCAAAAATTATATATTAAAAAATCCGTTAAAAAAGAAAAAAAAAATATTTTGGGGGCAGCGTTCTGTGCTGAGAATTAATTTTTTATGATGGCTGATTTAGAATCCAACAAAAATGGGCCTCGGTCTTGGAAAAAAATGCATACTCTGCAAATACCAGAGGTGTGCTCTCCAGTTTCCATAGAGCCCTCCAGCATTCATATAGAGCATATTTGTAGGGGTGTCACAGCTGGCTTTCTCCTGGCCGCCCCTTGCTGGGGAATCTTGGCAATTCCCAACCTCGCTGCTCTTCCAAAAGCAGAACTGACACCATTAGTTTGTGGTGAAAGGTTTTACTCCGTAGGAACTGCATCCCATAAGTTAGTCTGCAAACGCAGGGCTGGAGTGGAGCTGTCATGTGCTGCCATCCAGAAATAGCACTTCGCTGCTCAGGGTCTTTCTGCACGTCCATGAAAGCATTGAAATCAGCTCAGGAGAAGTGAGGAGGTGGCTGGAATCAGCCCCGGGGCCGTCTCTGTCATGGTGTGATGCCATCCAGCAGCTTTGGGGGAGCACCCCACAGGCTTCAGTTTGGTGGAGGGGGGAAGGAAACTCAAGGCTGTGTTTGGTAGCTCCCATCCCTGCTCTTGCACAGGAATCCACCCATGCTGCAATATAAGGGCAGCCACGTTTGCACAAGTGCTGAGCAAAGGTGGAGCAGCCCAGGTGGGAGAAAGCAGGGAGAGCAGCATCTGTTGCCCAGGTGATGGACTGGGGGGTGGAGGGCACATTTCAGCTGCCGTGTGCACTCTCAGCTGCTGCTCATAAAGCACTTTATGAGCCAGAGCAGCAATGTTTGCTGTGGCTGCTGCTGCTGGGACAGCATTGCTGCGGCATGGTGAGGGGCACTGGTTTTAAACTGGAAGAGGGCTGGTTTAGACTCGGTGTTAGGAAGAAATTCCTTCCTGCGAGGGTGGTGAGATGCTGGAGCAGGCAGCCCAGTGAGGCTGTGGATGCCCTCTCCCTGGAAGCATTCAAGGCCAGGCTGGGTGAGGCTGTGAGCAGCCTGGTCTAGTGGGTTTGGAACTAGATGATCTTCCAGATCCCTTCCAACCAAACCTTTCTACGATCAGGTTGACAGGAGGCTGTGCTCCAGTTGGGGGTTAAATCCCAGCAATCCCGTGGGCTGGCAGCTTGGGAGCAGTGGTGCTCATCCTTCTGCTGCTGGTCCAGCTCCTTGCTCTCTCCTCTAACTCCCTGTTGGGGAATGCAGATACGCCCATGGCACGCTCTGGGAGGTTCACTGTAGTTTTTATGTAGGTTGCTCAGGTAGTAACTCCTCCTCTTTGTTTCCATGGAAAGCACAACAGCTACAAAGAGCACAAAAGCACTGATAGAGCAAATTCTCAGCTGCCAAACTGTTTCTCAACGTAGCCACCACCATTAGCTGTGCAACTCAATCCTCTTAGCCAGGGCTTGCAGAAGAGCTTGCAAGAACCCCTCGCTTGCCCCACGTACAAGGGGCTGCAGGAGCATCCGTATGGTGGGCAGACAGAGAGCAGTGCTGCAAAGCAAATCCCAGAGTGACTTCGGGCACCTACAGCCCTTGTCCACCCAGGTGGGCAATCACTGACCGTGGGCAGCTGGAAGTGATCAGGGGGTGGGAGAGCCCGGCCCAGCTCCCAGCTGGCTGCAGAGGAGCACTTTCTGCCCTCCCCCTGCCTGGAGCTGGGTTGTGTTTCTCCTTTCAGAACTTTCTAGCATCAAGAAGGGAGCTGGACAAGGAGCCTCTCCCTGCTGTGAAAGTCTCTCGCCTGGATTTGGGTTGCTTGATGCTGTGCTCGGGCTGATGGTGACCTCGTGGAGTCTGTCATCTCCTGTAGGACCTGGCTGCAGCCCTTAGCATCTCCCAGCGCTGTCCTCTTCGCTTTTCAGAGCGGCACTTAGGAGCCCAGCAGGTCAGTGAGGCGTCTCCTTTGTGTCCTGAAAGTGCGTTTATTTGATGCTAATGCTTTGTGATTTCCTGGTGTGTGGGTGGGAGGCTGAGCTGTGGTTTGGTTCAGCTCCCTCTGAGTCGCTGGTGCTACTGTGCTGCCTGCCCTGAGCTGGGGCTCAGCTGCAGAGCTCCCCCTGCTCCATCCCTGTTGCTCGGGGCAGTATCTCTTAGTCCTATACCTGAGATCTTGGCAGGGGGCCGTTCCTTAGGAGCAAAGTAGCTCTCGGTTTTGCCCTGTTTCTTGCAAAGCCTCATCCTGAATGGTCCTGAGCTCCCCATCCTCTCCAGGATGCGTGGCTGAGTGTTACCTCTCACCAGGTCCTTTCTATGGTTTCCAAGTGCTGGCAGTGGATGCACCAAGCCAGCACCCCTGGCTGCTGCTATTATCTCTCTCTGTTCTTCTCCTTGTGACCCTGTAGATGTGACTGAGGACAGTGCCCTCTGGCAATGGTAACTAATTACATGATGGCTGTGTCCCTTTCTACTCGAAGAGAGCCATTAAAAAGTCTTTTGTGCACTGCAATAAGGGAACAAGTGCTGCCCCTGTGGGAGGGCGAGGTCTGCCCATCCCTCTGCTGCTTTGTGTGCTTTGTAACTGCAGTCTGCTCTACCAGCCTTCTCCCTTCCTCTGTTCAGGCCTTTCAGAACCAAGTCTCGAATAGGAGGAGCCTCAGAAATCCACGTGGAGTGGCTAAGGGCTGCTCATCCTGCCTGTCTGGAGGCAGAACGTTGCACACCTGGAAAGGTTTAAAATGGCCACGAGAGTCAGCAGTGCTCTCTGGGATTAGAGAGCATCTGAGCTGTGATTCTGGGGAGCTTCTCTGGAGGTTTGATTTGCAGGGCTTGCTTTCACCTGTTGGGTACGTGAACAGCTTCGAAAGCGTGATTTAGTGCTCCTTATCACTACGGCTCTGCAGCAAGTGCTCACATCCACTCTGCGTTGGCGTGTCTCTGGGAAAGAGAGCCTCAAGAGCCATTTTCCATTGAGCACCTGCTGCAGTTCTCTGTGTGCCCTCAGCGGTCACCTCGGGGAGCACAGAGCAGACTGGGGTGTGGGTTTGGGGGAGAGCAGATGGGCTGTCCCCTGGAAGTGCTTCTTGAAAGCTTCTTGTGCTTCTATTAATGCAGACTGGACTGCTCTGGCTCTTTGATTTACGGGACACGTGGGTGTGCGTTTCCTAAATAGCAGCACTGGCTGTAAATAACCTTTTGGAGATCTTCGGGTGGAAAAGAGAAGAGCTAACAGCTGGAATAGGAAATAGGAGGGGTCGGGACACTGGGCTGTGCTGTGGTTCTGCAGCTGGCACTGCACCCAGTGCAGCTCCTGAGTTAGGGTAAGGTGAAGTGCTGGTGTTCTAGTTAGGAGAAGAGTTAGGTTTAGGATTAGGTTTTTTTGTAGATTTAGGTTTTGGGTAAGGGGTAGATTTTAGAAAACATTAGATTTCTGGTCAGAGTAGGGTTAGGCCTTAGAAGATGGAGAAGGTTAGGATAAATGTAGGGTTAGTTTCGGGTCTAGGTTAGTTTTGAGTGTTAGGCTGAGAGAAGGGGAGGGCCTTGGGTTTGGTTTAGGGTTAAGGTAAGGTTTAGGAATAGGAGTAGGTTTGGTGTTTGGATTGGGTTTGGGGTTAGTCTTAGGGCTAGGTTTTGGGTTCGAGTTAGGTGAGGGTTGTGGTAATCTGATGCTTTGTTCAAGGTTTAGGGTTGGGCTTAAATTTGGGTTTTGGATTAGGATCAGAGTTAGGGATAGCTTTAAAATAGAGTTAGATGTGATCCCAGCGGAGGCATCGCCGTGTCCCCCAGATTGGCTCACGCTGAGGAATGCTGGGACAGTGCTGAGCTGTGACTTGAATAGTGCTCTGTTTTCCCCGATACCCTTTGCGAAGCCTTTTCTGCAGAGGATAGCTTGAATGCTGCTTCTTTGTGGACAGCCTCGTTAAAACTTAATTATCCCGTTTATCATTGAGTAAAAGCTCTGCCTTGGAGAAGTGCCTCGTTTGGGAAGGAGGAGGTTTTTCTTCTCTTTCTTAGAGATGAAAATTGAAATGGAGCGCTTGATACCATCAGCAGCGCTCTGTTCACCCGTCTTCTGCCATGCAAACAAAATAAGAAGAGGAAAGAGGGAGATTTGATGTTTCCTCCAGTGCCAGGAACTACAAAGAAGGTCATTTTAAGTTTTACTGGCTCGTTAATTCAGGCCGTTAACTTCGAGCCCATCTTTCCCATTCAGTGGCACAGCCTGAAAGTGTTCTTTGTTTGTTTTGTCGTTGTTTTGAGATAAATATCTCATACAGTGAGATTGCCATCTCTGGAAGAGGTGCTGGGTCAGGAGAGTGAGGAGATGCACGTAATAAAACCAGACATGTGGGCATAAAACCGATGCAAATAGGCAAACAGAACAAAGCCCTCTGCTGAGCAGAGGATGGGATGCTGAGCGTGGCTGCTCCATTGCTGGGGATGGCTCTTGATGAAAGATGGGGTGGGGGGGAGAGAGCTATCAGTGACCAGAAAGCCAAGTAATGCTTTGGACAAAATGTTGGGGATTAAAATGTGGTTTAGTTCCACAAAGGAATGAAAATAAGACCTTCCAGAATGAGGATTTATATACGTATATTATTGTTCTTTTCTTCTCGATGGAGTAGAGACAAAACATTTCTTTTCTTGATAGCAAATGTTCCCCTCCCACTGCTCTGCATCTCTGGGGGCCGTGAATGGCTCACGCTGGACCTCATTCTTTTCCACCAAGTAATGTTAATACTAATGGATATCTCCACGGGCTATTCAGGCAGAAAAACTGAAGTTCCTTTATTGCAGCCAAGAGGAGCCATGTCCCCAGTCCTATCCTGAAGATCTGGGATGAGAAACTGAGTATGCAGCCAGCAGAGATGGTCCTGCTTGAAATCCAGCGCCCCAGGAGCTCCCTGTGAATGGTTCTCATCTCAGATCCCAACAGGGATGAACTGGTGGCTGCTCCCATGGGCTCAGGACCTGGAGCAGATCTATCTGCCTGCATGGGGAGGGTTGCTCTCGTGGGAAGTGCTGCATTGGAGCTGCTGGTACTGATGCATGGTGTTACCTTCATATATTTTTTTGTGTACTTTTCTTGCTTTGAGTGAGGGCAAAGCCCACCTCATTTTCCCAATCAGTTTCTAAACGCTTTACAAGTGTAACTTTTGGCTTTCTGAGCCTTTGAAAGAGTATTGAGTTGCTGAAGGTGGCGGCTGCCAGCTCCCATATAAAAGTCCAAAACCCCAATGGAAGGATTGATGAATATATCAGCTCCTCCGAGAGGATGCTGACCTAGATTCTGCCTTCATGTTTAGGTGGAACAATGTGGCTTTTATCTGCTTGCAGAATGGGTTTAGAGGATGTGGAGTCTACAGAGAGCTTTTATTTCCTTTTAAGACCGTTATGTTCAAGTGTGCTACCATATGTTTTCTTTTTTTTTTTTTCCTCTTTTTTTTTTTTAATCTCACTCTGATCATTTCAGGGGGTTTAGAAGGTCAGTGGGTAAGAAGCTTATCAACCCCCTCAGAACGGTTGGGGAATCCTTTAATTTGCACGTCTTTTCATGGCATAACCTGATTATCAGGCATCTGAAAGACACTGGAGGTGGGAGCTGGAGCGAGTATTTGCTGGGATGAGCACTTCTGTCTGGTCTCTTTGAAGTTCAGATGTGTTAAAAATATGATTGTAACACTTGTAGGCAGGCATGGCTTATCTGGCTTATTTTTTTTTTGCTTGGGGGGGGGGACTGTAATGCAATGTGAAAAGCATTTATCTGGAATTTGTGGAGTAGCATTCTTTCTGGTGGGGAAAACTGCACCAGAGCTCAGCCTGGGCGCTTGCAGCAAGGGTTGCAGAAGAGAGCTGCACCTCGGTGCTGCTCTGCACCAGGGACTTCTGCACTGCAGAAGCTCCAAGGGGTTTAGTGAATGGGTGAGATTTGCTTCCCAGTGCTGCTGGGCTCCCTCGTGTCAGCACAGCTGTCTTAGTTTCAGTTAACAGATTGCCCTCTGGTCTACCATGTGTGCTCCCTGCCATTGAGGCTGCATAAATCGCTCACTCACACAGCAATATTTACAATGAAGCCTTATTCATTTTGTGCGAAGGGCGGTCCGAGCACATTGAGGTCTTGATTTCATTAGTGCAATGCTGCAGCTCATCAAAACCCATAAATATTTATCTTTTCGGCGTTCTTTGTGTTCCCAAAACGCTGGCCGTATTTTAGCGGGGCACTTCACGTTGTAGGTTGTGCAATAGAGTTGTGTTTGCTGTAGATATGTTGGGAAGAAGTCTCTGATGGCTGCAGTGAATGGGGAGGCACGTTCCCTCCCAGACGTGGTCATAACCCTCGGGATTCCCCTGTCCGTGCAATGAGTCAGTTGGGTTTGCAGCCCTGCCAGCCCCGCACGCTTCGAAGTTGTGAGTCAGTTGCTGTAGGTCATGAGAGGAAGGCGGTGGAGTCACCGTCTTTGAAGGTGTTCCAGGACCACAGAGATGTGGCACTGAAAGACTTGGTTGTGGGCATGGTGGGGTGGGTTGGGGTTGAACTTGAGTATCTCAGTGGTCTCTTCCAACCTGAATGATTCTGCGAGTCTTCTGGATTTCTCTACCATCTGATAATCTGATGATCTGGGGTTTGTTCCTTAATCGTAAGGAAATAGCTAACCGTTTTTGTTGATTTGAGCCTTTGGGTGTCGAGTCTTTAAAGCGGTGGTCTGATGCTTGGAGCTGGCAGCTTGGGCTCTGGTGAGCAGCAATGGGGTGAGCATGGTGTGGACTGCAGGTTGGCATGGGGATGCTGCTACTCATATCCACTTGCTGTAAGGAATGGAATCATAGAATGGTTTAGGTTGGGAAGGACCTTAAAGATCATCTGCTTCCAACCCCAAAAAGAAAAGCCCTTCTCATCTCCAGCAGATAAGGAGGTTCCCTGGCTTCCCATTGCATTTGGGTTTTGAGCTGTGTTCTTGCTGCCACAATGAAGCAGGATGGCTGCAGGCACGCTGATGGAGAATGGTTAATGGAAATCACAACTCTGCCCCTGAAGTTTTAGGTCTTTGCTTAAATGTTTATTTTATTGTTTCATAATTTCTTTGCGTGTCGAAATGGTAGAATAAATAATTTTTTTTTTAAAGCAGTCTGTCATGGCAATTTTTACAAATTTCTGTGGGGTGAAAGGATCCTTGCTGGTGTTTGTACTATCAAGAAATTACCCGCTGGGCTTTGTGCTGACATAAAGGAACCAGCTGCTGAGGAAACTTGTTCATGAAACTTCCCCATCCAACACTGTGGGTCGTTTTTGAAGGCTTATGTTAGAACAGAAATCTTATTCTGGGGTGATAGAAGGAAGGTGAATAATCAGTATTATTACAGACCTTAATAGCTGTTCCTGGACAGGACAGAGCAAGGTTCACGGCTTAAAGAAACCCAGGATAATAATTGTGTTCCAAAGCTGTTCTAATGAAAGCTTTTGAGTTAGATGACCTTCTGTTATAAATTCTGAAGAAGTATTGATTGTTCTTTCTTCTTTTTTGGGCAGGATTATCGATTCGAGGCTCTGATTCTGTGTTCTGTGTGAATCCATCTCCTGAACATCTGCACCAGGTACTCTTCTTTTTCTTTCATCGTAAATGCAGTAGGGTGTTGGGTTGGTCTGCGCCTTCTGAAGTGTTATGAAGCGAAAAGAAGGCTCTGTATGGTCTGATGGATCCGTGGTTGGCATTTAACCTTGCTTTTAGAAGTCCCAAACTGACCCTAGATGTTTCTCCTCATGGAGGCCAGAGGGTGGTGTGGCTCATGCAAATAGGGGCTGGATATTGTGGTGGTTGGAGTGAGCTGTGTGGCACGAGGAGGACTTGCGTTGTCACTGCTGAAGTCGTTGTTTCTTTAATAATAGAGATCCTGGAGGTGTAGGAGGTCAGGGCTGCACAAAGGGCACCAACATCCCTACTGATTGCCATTGCATTCTGCGTTGCTGTGCCTGTACAGAGGGCTGGGATTGCCTTCTCAGCTGTTTCTTATCAAAGATGCAGCGTGTCAGGAGGAAAGCCCCTGGTGTGACCTGAGACATCCCACACTCCTGAAGCGTCTGCAGCGCTGTAATACTTCTTGTCAAACTGATCCTCAACCTCCTTTCATCACTTTAAAGTTACGGTGCTCTCTGGTGACCATGGGGTGTGAGGCAATGCTGAGTTCTGGCAATACAATTAAATCGCATGAAGTGCTTCACCCATTTCTGTGATCGTTTTCATATGTTTTCTTATTGGTATTTACTACTACGCGTTACATTCCGCTATTTCCGATTGGAAACAAGCGTTTGGCCACGGGAGCATAGAGGGGGGGAGAAGAAAAGGGGTCCGATTTGCCCTCTTGCCACAGGGGAGGCAAATTGCTGAGCAAACGATGAGTGCGTGGGCACCGAGCCACTCCTCGCCGTGCTCGGGCTCATCCGCCATCGATGTTTTTTCCATCTCGAATTCGCTGATCTGCTGCGCTGCTCTTTCTGACCACACTTCTCTGTTTATTCCCCAACTGCCTCAGATGAGCAAATCTGCATTGGCAAGAACATTTGTGGGAAAGCAACATCACGTCGCATGCTTGCGCGAGTAAATATCCACAAGAGAATCCACGTCGAAAGCGCTCGCACGGCCGTTGGCGAATTCTCTCCCGATTACTCACCGGAGAGAGTTGTTGAATGTTTATAGCTGTTTGGTGGGCAACTGGCGGGCGGGTTGGGAAGACGTGTAATGTATGGAAGGCTTTGATCGTCCAGGCTGGGACAGGAATGAAAGCATCTGCCCTGGGTGACTGATGGAGTGGCACTGGTGGCCCGGACTCATAGCAACGCGTTGGGTCTGCCCATGCGGAGCCAAATGATAGGGAGCTTGTGGATGGGCTGTTTATGGATTGTTATGGCTTCGGCTGAGAGCTGGATTTGCAGGATAAATGAGCAGAGTGTTATTTGACCAACATTAGGGGAATACGAAGACTTTATTTACCTTTCGGTTCTGAGTGTTCTTGAGGCTGTTACCAATTAATGCGTGTGCTTCTGGAGAGCTGTTATTGAGTGATGATTATCTCATGGGATTCCCAAATTCTCTGTTCCGAGTGCCCTGCTCTCACAGATGCTTTTATCTGGTTTTGTGTTTTGGGAAAAGCAGCTCTTGCCTTTGACACCCAGATAGACTGGGCTTCCCAATGGCGTGACCTATCCTTGCTTGATTGGCTGCTCTGTTTTCCTGGGAGTTCCTCTGTAGAGGAGAAGAAAGCACTAATAAACTGTTCCAGTTGTGGACAAAAGTGGGTTTTGTTGGATGCTTTTTAATAGAGGCCAACTGCCGAGCTGAACTTGTCATTCTTTCAGGACCTGTTTGACTCAGGTAGGGGAGATACAGTTAGGTCCTTTTTGGAAGTGCTGGACTTAAGTCTTAAGAAAGCAATTAGCGTTTTACAGCATCAAGCACGCATACCAAGTGGATTAAGAATTGGCAGATAGATCTGAAAAAAGTCATCATCAGGGAACCCTCATGAAATAAGAGAGGTTGCTAGCTGGGCTGTGTGGAGTTTGGCACATGGTTATTCCATCGTCTCATCAGCGACCTAGAGTCAAGATGGAATTACTGCTGATAAAGCTTTTGTACAGCTCATGCTTTGGCCGGGAAGCGCAGTTGGGAGTGCAGAAGCGATGCCATGTGGTCTGGAAGGCTTTGGTAAGCTCAGCCCACGGAAACTCAGTGTGCTTTGATGCAGATGCAGCTCCACATCTGAGAGCTGTGCAGGCAGGCGGTACCTGTGGCGTTGGTGGGGAAGGAAGTACTTGTGCCAAGGGACAGAGCAGTTGCAGAGTGAGGTCCCCATGCTTTTAGCTGGTGGAAAAAGAAGTCATGGAGATGCCGGGCTGTGTGTGCAGGAGGGCTGTGTGTTCTTGCTGCGCTGTGGGTTGGATCTTGTTTATTTTGACAGGAGCTGTCAGTGTGTAGACAATGTGGGAGGGAGAAGGAGAAAGCAAGGCATTAAATTGAATGAATTTATGAAAAAGAATGAAGCGTTGGGTATTTATGCACAGGGATAATTTTTAAGAGGGTGAGGGGAAGCTCTGGAAACAAAAGGGAATGTTCAAATGTGAATCCTAGCTGGAAGCAGAAGCCAACACGTTGACTTAGATGTGAAGCACGTGTTTGAGTACAAGCACTGCAGAGGATTTACCATCTCTTGATGCTCCTCAAATTGAGGCTGTGTGCCTGGGGAGGGTCATGTTTATCCACAGCTCAAACGAAGCTGTGGTTGTAGGGCTTCAGTCTTTGGACTCTGCACAGCTGGGTGCTTGGATGAATTGTAGTGTTTGGTGTGCTGCAGGAGGTCAGAACAGGCGATGGCACCGACCATACAGGACTCCAATCCATTTATCCATAAAGCTTTGCAGGCGCTGTTATAATCCATCAGAAAGAACTGATAGATTTTTTGGGGGGGCTAAAGGGGGAGACTGAGACTTGTGACCATGACCACGTCCTCGTTGGCTGCAGTGTTGCAGTTCTCACACGTTTCTCTAAAGGAGCTGAAGCACTTGGAGCTGGTGCACGCTACCAGATAGCTATAGGGCTCTGGAGCTTTCTCTTGTCACAGAGCCTGGTAGATGATCATTAGGTCCAAGACTGGCCAAAAAAAGCAGTTTTTATTAAGTATCTTGAGTTGTCTTTTCAAAGTGAGGTGTGTTTTTTACCTTGATCCCTGAGCTCTGAGGTATAGAAGAGCTGTTGAGGCAAGGGAAGCTCATGGTGTTTTTATCCTTCCTTTCATCTCTACCTTCCCTTTGAGACACCTCCCTTACAGGTACCTTGCTATTTCTCGAGACCTCTTACCAAAAAAGGCGGATGAGACAGCGTATTCATCTTTCCCCTTCTCCACTCCCCCACTCTCTCTTATGTTACTCCCGAAAGAAAGCATTCCTTTTAGTAAAAAGATGTCCTAGGGTTTTTATGGAAGGATGTTTCCTGATCAGGTGTGTTACTTGTGATTTCTTGTTCTCATGCGGTGCTTTGTTGTGTTGTTGTGGAGGTGGGGAACTGGTCCCAGTGATGCTCTGTTCCCTGGAGACCCTTAAGCCAACGATGCCTTTCTGGCAGCCCGACAGGAGCCCGCTTTGCTTCTTGATCCAGTTCCATTTCGCTTCTATTATCATGGAATTGAGCAAGCAGGAGATTGCTCACTTTCTAGTTTAATCATCACTGTTGCGTTAAATGGTTCCCAGATTGGAGCTTAGTGCCTCTAAGCAATAGGTAAAATAATGTTCTCCATCTGCATCCCTTTGGAATAGGGATGAAGGATGCTGTTTGTTGCTGAGATATTATTACCTCTGCAGCTCTCGTGGCCCGGAGTCAGCGGGCTCTGTGACTCACGATTAGGGGTTTTGGTGGTGCTCATTCTTTCTTGCTGTTGTTTGGCTGCAGCTGGAGAGGAAATACCTTGGTGTTGTCAGCTGAAATGTAAACACAGCGTCCATCATCAGTCAGGAGTCATTGAGGTTCATCTGCTCTTGCGTTCCCTCATAACCATGGGAGAAGCAGATTAACGTGGAGAATACTGATGCATGCATGTGGTTTTGTGCATTTAAAGCTAACCAGATGTTTGAAACATCTTTCTGAAATACAGATGATGATATAATGACTCCATAGCAATAGAGAGCATTGGCAAGGGAGACGTGAATATCCCTCGGTGTGGCATGCAGCGATGAACTCCTGATTGGTAGGCTCAGATGAGTTCAGGAAGTTCACAGGCTACCTAAGGACAACAAATTTTTGTTCCAGGCACATGCTTTGTCCTTGGTAGCACACAGCACCGCTGGACTGAGGCCATCTTCAGGTTATTTAATACAAGGGAAGCCTCCACTGGCCGATTAACTTGGCACTTGCGGGATGCCTCTCATCCACGAGCTTTGGCCAGTGCTCCTGCTGGGATGTCCTGTTGGTGGATGGGGCAGAGGGATGGGCTGGGCTGCCACATGGGTCAGGGGGATGGAGTGGTGGGGGATTTGGGTGGGCTACCATGTAGGATGTGGGGCTGGGATGGAATGGGCTGAGTTAGGATGTAGGATGGAGGGTTGGGATGGGCTGCTGAGTAGGAAGGAGAAGTGAGCTGCCTGTTATCAGCTGTGCCTGCTAGGAATGGGGCACCTGCCTACAATGCTCTGCTTGTCCTATGGTGAGGAGCTCATTCTTCTGGCATACAAAGAGGAGAAAGCATGCGAGAGGGAGACACGATGACTAGGCAGATATGGGGTCTGGCCTCTAACACTTTAGCTTTGTAAATCTTATAGGTGAAGAAGGGAATAATAAAATGCTCTGGGATGCAGGTAATCGGATATGAAGGCCTTGGCCCCGGTTCCTATTGCTATTGTCTTTGGAGAAGCCGTGCATATATTTCTCTTTATATCAAATGAACAGATAGCAATTTCCTGCCTCACTTATGTTTCCAGGCTGCAGCCTGCCGCCGTTGCAGAAACATATGGCAGTGAGAGGAATGAGGCATCTGTCAACGCGTGCTGCAGGAGGAATAAGGAAGCCTGAAACCGGGGCTTGGCGGGGGGTGGGTGCCTGTGTTTTAAATAATAAAAACGTCTTTCCTGCTAATTTGGTTTGGGTGAGTTACAGGAGGAGGGGAGGAAGGCTGGAGGCGAGGACGTGTTTTGCACTCGGAGAGCAGTAAATGTCGCAAAAGCAGTCGGAGGGGTTTCAGACTGGGGGCAAAGCTGAAGGCGCAGCCCATGTATTCCCTGGCAAATCTGGGATGACTTTGCTAAAATGAAGGAACTTTTGCAGTGTTTATTCTGGAGTGGTGGCAGCTCTGTGTGCTTCCTAACCTCGTACACCTGCTCGCCGTTTTGGTGCTCGGCTTTTGTTCCTTTCTCATCCCCTGCATACAGCTGTCAGCAGACCGAGGTCCTGGGAGCACTGGCTCTCTCCTCTGCCTGATGCACAAGCCTGAGGCCTCAGTGGTGTCACTGCTTTGCAGCCAGTTGCTTTACCCCTGGATTCAATTAGAGGTTGCTTCAGCCTCACATACTCAAATTAGAGCATTTGTTTGGTCCTGAAGTACTCAGCCAAGCTCAAATTGCTTTCCCAGCCTGGGCTGGACCTCGAGATGCTCTGAAGCTCTTTGTGCAGTCCTTGCACTGATCCCCCCCAGCAAAAAACTGTCGTCTTCTGTGGAGTCACTCAGGGTTTGTGATGTCAGGAACGTGATAACACTGACAGCCGTGGTAAGAGAACTGCCTTTTGCTCCTCGTTTTCTGTTAATGAGAAGTGACCAGCTGAGGCGTTTGTAGATGCTGAACCAAATGTGGGGCTTGCCCCTGCCTACACGGTGCATTCTCTGGAGGTTTCATCGCTTTGATGCTCGCTCAGAGTTCCCATCTGCAGCGCGATTCGTTTGCCATCCAAGCCCTGAGCTACAGAACAGTGCCCTCTCGTGTGCAGCACAGAGATGAGCTGCGAGCGATGGCCCTTCTCCATCCAGATGTGTCTTTTTGGAGCGCTGGTGAGGAATTAGGGCTGACCATCGCTATGCGTTGCTTTGCTCTGCTTGCTTTCCTCTGAGGCATCGCGGCCTTGGAGGCTTTTGCGTACAGATATTTCAAGCTATGTGAGCAAATATGTCCTTTCATAGCTGTTTGTAATTGATAAATCAGTGCGTTGCATGACTTTCTGGAGTAGGGGAAAACAGCTGGCAGGCTTCACCTGTTTTCCTTCAGCTCACACACCACGGCTAGCATCTATGCCACCAGTCTGCACGCAGGGCAGCAGCTCTGCTCACACTCCAAAAGCAGCAGCTGGAGGTGTGGAAGATGATTTCAGGGTACTCCTGTTTAAAAAAAAGAAATGATATTTGCATTATCACTTGGCATTGTAGTGGGGATGTTTAAATGCACAGTACTCTTTCTGTGCTATAGAGTCTACAAAAGAGACAAAGCCTTTATGCTGCCTCCTGTGCTGCTGCTCTTTGCATGATTTTCCTTTCAGTCCTGGCCTGATGCTGTGCAAAAATAAATAAATGATCTTGCTGGTTGGATTCTGCAAAACAAATACTGGTCTCCATATGGTAGCAATGGTCCTTGTGTTCTTTAGTCTCCATCTATTGTCATGCTTTGCTCTTAGGCTCTCTTCCAAATAGCTCACAGTTTGTGTTCTGTTTCTGCAGTGACTTGTCTGAATTAAGGTGTCCTACTTCGAGCTCTTAAATTCTTTGCAGAGGTTTTGTGTTTTCTATGTATGGCTGGATATGAACAAACTTACAGACCTGTTGTGTGGATGAGATGACTGGGAATGCTGTAGTGCTTTTTGTCTAGTTCTGCCATAAAGGCACCTAAAAATGACTTGGAACAGGCTTCTGAAGGCCATCTGGTCCTGTTCCTCTGCAATGGACAGGGACAACCATGGCTCCATCAGGTGCTCAGAGCCCCTCCAGCCTGACCTTGGGTGTCTGCAGGGATGGGGAATCTGCTGCATCTCTGGGCAGCCTTTCTATGAGGAGACAGCTTTCCAGAATGGGAGAGCAGAGCCAATTGAGCTCATTTTTAGGCTGAGATAGAGGGAGCAATGGGAAGCCCCACTCAATGCACTGCCCTTGCAGAAGGGTCAGAATGGACTTGGGTAGGTTTGCTGGATTTTCCCACGTGTGGTTGAGCACAGGGCTGGAGTCCTGGATGGGTTTTATGTGTGTGGATGCATTGGGAGAGGGAGAAGGGGCCAGGAAAAAGCCATGAAGGAATGGTGCTGTGCCCTGCAAAGAGAGCACGAGTTTTCTCTGGCCTTGGAGGTAGGCTTGGAAATACGTGCAAGGAAATTCTCCTTCTGTGCCTATTTGAGTCAGGGGAAAGTGACAGGGCATGGCATGTTTTTCAGCTGAACAGGAAGCTGCTGGGCTCTACAGGGTACTAGCTGACAACACAGGTTGGATGGGCCAGTGCTGTGCTTGTTCTTCTGCCCATTCCTATAGCCTCAGCTCTCCACTGAATCCAAAGCAGAGTTAATCCCCTGTTGGTACCGAGGATCTGTGTGTGCTGGAAGTGGTGTAGGGATCTTCAGGCGCTCCATTTCCTGCTAGATGTGCTCACCTGAGGCTGCATTAGCGCGAGGGCTGTACGAGTGATTCCGTGTCCTTGTAATCTTCCTGCTCAGATAAAAATCAAATCTTGACAAATGTGAGCGTGTGAAGACCGAGGACTTTTATTACAGTATCTTTTTAATTATCACGGAGGGGAATCGCGTTTTACAAACTATAATAAATTGAATTTTATGATGGCGTGTGTGTGAGGACTTATTTAATGGGTTACATTAGACACGAAGCAAATCCTTTTTCTTTCTCAAAGGTTTATGTGTAGCTTGTTGAACTCCAGGAAAATGAGCTGTGAATTGAACTGCAGGGTTACAGATATAGCCCGAATGATGGTTCGTATTTACCATTTAGATTAGTCTCGTTTAATTCCAGATTGTGAGCGCCTCTAACATCTGCGAAATCCAAACCAGGCAGTTATGCTTTATTAAGATCAGGCTTCTCCTTTTCTCAATAGGTAATTTGTTAGGTCTCAAATAGTGAATTATGGCTGTTTGTTTTGGAAGGAGCTTCGCTTATTTCTCATGTTTGTACTCATTGGTAGTCCCCGTGTTACAGTAATTCAGAGCTTCTGTTGAGCATACTGCTGCAGCAGATACGAGCAAGGCCATCCTCTCTTCATGTAGTAACCACAGGGTTATTGCATGTCCCTCTCAAGACCTGGGTCTCAAGACTGGGACTTGCCAAGTTTCCCTGGTGAACAGCGGCTCACTTCTCTTCCCCCTTGCTTTTCAGTACTGTCATCAGCACTGTGTGCTTGGGAAGGTGAAGGGATCCTGTCTTTTCTGGTGAGAGGGCTGGAGACAGCCTGGAGCTTAATAGAAGATAACTTCTTATGTAGGCTTCTTGTGGGACCTTGGCATGAGCTCAAAATGTAATGCAGTCCTGGATAATGGGTTGAACCTGTCATTTGGAATGCCCAACTTCCAGACATCTGTCTCCAGAAGAAAGATAGTAAATATGTTATTGCTCTGAAGATGAACGTCATGTAATAGCTCCAGTAAAACTGTAGAGAAGGTGAAACAAGTGTAAGCGTAAGATGATACAGGTGTGAGTGAATGTGCCAAAAGTGTTTGAATAGACTCAGGGACAGTAGTGTGTTTGTCTTGTTAAATGAATACCTTGAGTGTCGTCACTCAGTGCATGAACTGAGAGGAAAGCCCTGAGGATGGAAGGTTCTTTGTTTAGCAGATAGGTGTAGTGAATGCTAACCTTGGTGCACGATCGTAGAGCAGAAAACAATTGGTGGTGGTGGAGACTGGGAGTACAGCTGGGGCTTGCTTTGCTACTGATGTGAAGAGGGTAGATTTAGGCTATGATGAGACTGGTGGGTTGCATCAGGACAGCCCTTTTGCGTGATGCAGTCATTGGTCTTTGTGGGTTTGTTTTTGTTTTTAATAACACTCAGGTTTGCAGAGGCTTTAACAACTGGACTCTGGGATAAAAGAACCCCTCCAATTGCAGTGTGGTGCTATCTGGCAAAGAACTGGTTTATTCCCTGCACCTTAGCTGGTTACTCTGGTAGTCGGTCCATATATAAAGATACCTGTGGTTCTGAATGCTGTTGTTGCAGACAAGACTTGCAAGCAAGTGTATGCCGGGTGTCAGAATCCTCTGTGGAAGAGATGCAGGTATTAGGGAGAAGGTCAGCAAGCGATTTCCCAACTTGTTCTGCGTGCTTCAGAATGCAGCAGGCAACAGAACCGAGCCCAGTGCTAAACAAGTGGGAAGAAGCAGGTTAAGCCATCTGGCAGGTGCAGCAGGGTGCCAGTGGGATCAGTTTTATGAATTTGCATTCCCTGGAAAAACTTTGAAAAAGAGAAACGAAATGCAATAAAATGATAGAGGATGGCAGGCGTCTTCTTTCCCAACAGTTCCAGCGAGCATGCACATTTAAGAGATTATTTTCATATGCATGCAGTCATCTTCGAATTCTGGAAGGGAACAGTTTGTCTGCAATTTATAATAAATTATTCATCCTGTTTTATTACCATAATAATCATTTTTTATGGTTACCCAAGTGAATGCTATTATGAAAGCACAGAAAAATCTATTAATTATTTTCCAGGATTTTACAGTGTTCAGTTTCCTCCCAGAGTTTTCCCATTCTGTGGATTTTTGATGTTATCAGAAAGCAACGCGTTTATTCTTTGCTAAGATAAAAAGTCTCTAAGCACATTTATTGCACTGTGCAGCAGCTTTGCTGTCTGTGGAGCCAAGAGAACATGAGAATGACGTAGCTAGGGGATGTGCCAGTCCTTACTGTGACCATTGGATGCCTCTTCCATTTTGGTCTTCGGATCCCAGAGGCAGAATGGGTTCTGTGTGTGTTTCCATATGCTGGCGTGTGATGACTTTGAGAAATGACTCAGATGGGGGCTGGGTTCTCCAGGAGCACTGAGTTGTGCCAGGAACACATGGCAGTCGACTGAAATAGAGGAGTGGTAGTAAGGGAAGGTTCTAGAGTAAAGGGAGGCTTTAGAGCTGTTCATTAGGAGCCAAAACTTGTGCTGATCTTAACGCAGGGGCTGCATTCAAGTCGTGAATGGGGTTTTATAATGTGGTTATCCAGGATGCTGAGGAACCGGACCCCTTATCAAACATGTTTGTTGACTTTTCCCAAAATAGAGCCACTAGCCCATTAAATAAATACCTAAGTGTTTTTTTACTGTCATATCTTTGGGAAATTAATCTGCCTGGTCAGGGTTATTGCACTGGGGTGTAACTGGGGTATGCAATGGCTCTGGATTTGGAATTTAAAACCTTAAGAAGTGTCATTGGGCTGGCACAAAGCAGCTGATATAGGAAGTGTGCTGGTATAAAAAGGATACTTAAAGCCTTCCTCTTGGCTCTGTCTTGCTTTTGATAGGCTGAACCTCATTTAACACCATCTCCACATTGCATATCACACTAATTTGATCAGTACTTAATGTTCAGTCAAGGCAGTGCTGACCTCTGCAATAAAGTTGAAGTGGACATAGAGAAATCTCTGCACAGGCACATAATGACAAACTTGGAGCTCTTAATTGCCTACTCATCAAATTGAATGAAGCTCCCAGAGCCAGCTGCTTCTATTCTATGTTAAAACAGCTCTTAAATTCAATTGCTTCTTTTGCTCACTTGGGTCTCCTTTGAGTGAGTCTGCTGGATATCTGCGCAGTTCTTGCATGACACCTCTCAGTGGTGAGATGTTAAAGAGTAAAGTGAAAATAAACGCCCAACGCAGCTGGGAGGTTGGATCTTGGTTCATGCTACATCGCTTTGATTCCAGAGCCTCCCCTGCTGTAAGCGTGCTTTTTGACCCAATGTCATCCAAGGGGTCACAGTTCAGCAGTGCATCTGAAGCACATTCCTTGTTTAAAGCATGGGGCTAACCTTGTGTCCAGAGAGACCGTTCTTATGCTGAAATAACAGGCTGAATTGGAGCCGAAATATTTAAGGGGAAAAAAAAAATTACAAATCTCCAAGAAACATTTCATTTGGAGCTTGTTTTATGCTGTAAGTATAAAAGTAAGTTTGGCCTGTAAGTGCTATAAGGGTTGGGAACATGTCATCTTCTGGGGCCTGTGCAGAGCCAGATCACTGCTTAACGCAGCCGTAATCCTGTCATCTCCAGTTTAGATCATGTGCATTTCAGAAAAGGAGCTCCTCTTTCTCTTCTGTTGTATGAGCACTGTCAATGCTCAGTAAATCCAACGGCCCTCTGGGAGCTGGTCTTTCTATTTAAGTGCTTTTCTGCTTTTCAGAATGATGGAAGAACTACGTTTTATGATAGAAAGTTGTTCAAGACTGCTAAGTTATCATTCTGTAGCGTGTTCTTTGCATGGCGCAAGGAAATAGCGCAGAAGAGCAACAAAAGAAGCTTTGCTTGGGTGAGGCTTGGAAGGAGCTTTCTGGCAAGCTTTGAGGACTTGCGTGACTAGCCAGTCAGGTGAAGACATGTAAAATTCCATTTGATATTGGAAGGGATGTAGAGAAGGAAGCTCTCTTGCCAGGAGAATTGGGCTGGATGGGGAACAGAAGAACTGCAGGTTAGATATGGAGCTGCAAGAGGGAAGAGTGGCCAAGGAAGTAGATGGAGTGTGTCCAGGGAGATGTGAGTAGAAATAACCCAGGGATGAGGTAGGAGACACTGCCCTCCTAATCGTGTTTCTCCATTGCAAGATGCAGTTTTTCCACTTGTGATTGGCATGTGGTGGGGCAAAAAGCAGCATCCTGGCACGCTGGTGACACTTCCTTCAGTAGAAGTTCTGAGGTATTTGTGAGCTCCCAGCGAGTGACATGTTGAAATCCTGACATAGAGAGTGTTTGTGATCCAGGGTAAATACTGACTTTGTGCCAGTCGGTATGTGTCCTTCCAAGAAATAATGTCATTCAGGTTGGCACTGAACCGAAAACTGCAGCCTTTAATGGGCTTCAGAGAGGAAAACAAAAGCACAGTATTAATTTGCATGTCTAAATATAAATGGTCTAGCCATAGAGTTGAGTTTGGATGGAGCAGCTCTGGCAATTGCATCCTCCTATGGAGATTATCCTAATTTCAGGTAATTGCAGTTACCGAGGCATACTTCTCTGTTGTACAGCAACAGAAGAAAGAACCCTCTGAGACTTACACCAAGACAAATAATCTTTTTGCTAAACCAGGCTGCAGCGTACATCATACGCCTGAATTTAGTTAAATATTAATTCTAAATAATTATCAACATCTGTTAAGAGCTCAGTGCGCTTCTGGCTACAATTGAAGAGGATGTTTCAGTGCTGTAGCTCATAGATTGGAAGATAAGTCTTCATTAAGACAATGTTGTAGAACTCTACGTTGTTGCACAACAGGCCCATTTTCTGCTTTTCTGTATTCTCCTCTGTACAAACCACTGGGGATTGCCTTCTGTCCCAGTGTGCCCTGGCTTCCTCTGGGATCGAGCCTGGGTTTCCTATTTTCCACTTATACACCATCAGCAGTCAGATGTTTTGATTTCATGAGAACACTTGGAAGACCTTGAGCTCCTCTTCAAGTGGAATGCACAGATTCAAAATGGACTTTGTATATCTGCTTTTGCAAAGCATTGCTGGTTCATACGCTGGCTTGTAGTCCTTTGCATAGCGTGAAGGCACTGCATGCTCCTTCCATCGGAGCTTGCTCTTTCTCTTTTGCACCCAGCAAGAACTGGGTAACTGTGCTGTATTTAATTTTGCACTGCTGCTGAGCGGGTCGTCCCCTTCTTGCCCCTGGTCCAGCAGTGGGCCAGCAGGATGGGAGGTGCAGTAGCCTTTGTCCCTCTGGTCTCAGCGCTGGAGTACTTCCAGCTGCGACGTGGCATTGGAAGCGAGTGCTGTTTGGGTGCTAGGAGGAAGCTGAAATAATCTATCAAGAGATGAATTCTCTCCTGACAAATGCCAAGTAAGCCACAGCAGAGGGAATAATTGGAGCTGCTTCTACAATTTTTCTCCTCTAAGTTTATTATATTAATCGGGAAGAAGTACTTAAACTTCTTTGTGGTTGCTCCATGTAGTCCTTGGCTCCGTACACAACAGTGGTCAAAAAAAGCAAACAGAAGTGTTAAGAGGCATATGAAACACATGGAAAATATCTTGCCATTATATAAATCAGCTGAATGCCTTTGCCTGAAATATTGTCCTCCATTCTAGTAAGTTCATCTCATAAGGGGCGTAGCAAAATAAGAAGAAATCAGAGGCAGGACAAGTTTTAATATTTTGGAGCATTTTCCCTCAGAATTAATTTTAAAATCATCAGAAGAGGCGTAAAGTGAGAAGAGCTGGATGGTATTTCTCAGGATGCACAAGTGACGTGCCCAGTTAAACCAGCAAACCAGATTGTTGGAGGGCAGAACCCCATCGTGGTGGTGGGCTCCACAGGATGCTCGTGACTCCTGAGTTTGACGAGACTCAAAAGAGCAGCCAAGCATCTAAATATCTAGGAATACAGACACTCCAATGATAAAAATAGAATTAATTCAAGAAGAGCCAAAGGATTTATAGAACTCTGTAGGTTTAGTTATTAGCCAGTTAGGTGAATAGGGTGTTGCCATTGTGTCTGAGCGTGATTTCTTGTTGCTTTGTTTTCATTTACTTCCCTCCAGTATTGAGGCATTTCTTCCTCTTCCCACTCTGAATGGGGACAGATGCTCAGTGTGTAGGTGAAGCCAAGAGGTATGGCAGCAATGCTTTGGCACACATAGCTTCAGGAAAAGCGATTGTTACCTTTGAGAAGTCTGTAAACCAGGATTTTGAGCACCAGGCAGAGTGGGAGATTTTGTGGACTACAAAATCCTGTATGTGAGCCCTCGATGCACCTTCTTACCATCCTCCGAGGAACATGCTGTCTCTTATCTTCCCCTTCTTATCCATTCTTCTGCTTCCATCATCTTTCATCTGCCCTTAATTAACTTTTCCCATTCTGCTGAGTGTACGTACTCCAGAGATTAACGTAAGAGGGAGCACAAAGTTTCAAGAGAATTGAAAATCAATTTCTCTGTCTTCGTGTACCTGTCAAGGATTGAGTGCCAGGGCTGGAATCTGTCCCCTGATAGCTGATGGTATCATCCCCACCTAAATCACCTCTCCAGTGCTGCTTAAGATATATTAGCCCTGGCACCCTGGCTGCAACCCAATTCAAGTAAAAAGCATTTGGTGAAAGAAGAAGTCAATGCGACCCCTCCATGTCTGGCAAAAGCATGGGCTTGGAGTGAGAGGAAGCAGCAAACAGTCAACTTATGTGTCCTCATCTGACAAACGCAGAGCTCAGAAAAAAGGCTGAGCATCAGGCCCTTCAGCTAGGCTCGTTCATCTGTCGATCTATGGGAGCATGGGGAGGTCTGTTTCTACATCTAATCTCTTGCAGGCATGTGATTACAACATTTTAATGATTGTGGACGAGGTCAGTTTTTAATTAGCTGAGCCACATGATAGGCTTCCACAGTGCCAGCAAACTCTTTCCTTATTGATGTCTGGTCTGATGTTACAACATAGCAGCTGTGCCAGTGAAACCATAGATTTATGGGTTAAACCCCATCATGTAGTGGATTGTATTTCCCAACCCCAAGCTGTTTTGCTCTGATCTGCATGGGGCATGGTGGATCTAAATTTCAGTATGCAGCAAATCTCTCTTCACTCAGTGTTTTATGTATCATGCAATGAATAAGAAAAAATAATGCTAAAAATTGCTGGGGAGGTCAGAAACGGGGAACGTGAATGTTAGAAGGCATCACATGATGCTGTGGTCCAGTGAAATCAAATGCCATTACTGACTGTATCACATGTTTTTGTACTAGTAACAACCAATAACACCCCTTTTCTCTCCAAAAGGACTAAATATAGTCCCAAAACTCCGACCAACAACGGTTGGCACCAGACTGTAACTTTTCCACAAGCCCTGTGTAATGGCTGCTATACAAGCCTGCTGTTCCAGGAGCAGATGGCAGAGCAAACTGCAAATCTGAGTCAGTCAACTTCTCCCTTTCCCCTTCACTGCAAGCAGGGATGTAGCCTGTGCTGGCTTCATGTATCGCTTCTCATCCATCATCGTGCATTGGAAAAGGGCGGCTGTATGACTTTGGTTTTCCTGGACCACATGTGTAACATAGCAGTCCCCCCATTTTCCCTCCCTGCTATGTGCTGGGGTGGAGGAGATGGTCCTCCAGTGATTAAGCAGGCCGTGACCCCTCCAACATAGATGCACGAGTCTGTTTTCCTAAATGTACATCTCAACGCTCACGCGCTGTGCACGTGCTCTGCTCTTGACCCCTGTTGTATGCGAAGTAGAAAAGTTTTCCATTTATTTCCTGGAGGTCTGGAGATTTCAAACAATGCTGTCCCTTTGAGCCATCCAGGTCTGGAGTGTATTTAAGCTCCGAAGTATAGCCAAGTTTGAACACACTGAGACCTCTCAAAAGTATGCACGTGAGCAAATCTTTCCTTATCGTACTCTTCTGCTGAGCCAAGGAAGAAGTCCCTGGTGACGTTGATCTCCAAGCTGGGGCACATTCTGGGGAGGGTTGAATTTTCCCTGAGATTCTGGTGCCGATTGTTCCTGAAGTCAGGGCTTCCAACCTGCTGTGATGTGGATGGTTCGTAAATTCATCAAATTTTGGGCTCTGAGACCATTACTAGGATTTTCTTTCTTTCCCCTCCATGTAAAGTAGGCCATTGAATTATGATTCTCCAAATGTTATGCTTGATTGCCTGCCCCGTTCCCTCCGTTGTTGTGATTGGATTGAGGCAGGTTTGCTCTCACCTTACTTTCTGCCAGCCTAGAAACTCATTTGGTTAAAAGTGACATGGAGCTGGGGCTATGCTGTCTTGCCCCAACCATGGGCACCTTCCTGCCCTAGTGGGGAAGGCAGGAGCCTGCTATAGGTCATTTACTCATTAGCAATGCCTGCAACTGATATTTGCTGTTATTATTTCCAAGGAGCTGTGCTAAAGGCGAAAGCTCCACGTTGCTCTCCACATTTGCTCATCTGCAGCTTCCATTTGAGCTTCTCAGGACCTGGGATGCACCATGAGAAAAAAAAAAACACACACAAAACAAACCCCAACTTAGAACTGTGGACTCATTAAGATTGGAAAAGATCACAAAGTTCATCTAGTCCAAATTGCAGATGAACACTCATCTGTCTCAGTCTCTATTAATTTAATACTCAGGGATTTTTCCTCAGAGGTTTTATTTTCACCCAAAACCAATTTACACAATCACCGTATCAGTGACTTAAGAAGTGGAGTTGGGTTTTATGGTCTTGAAGCTGAGAGAGGTGAGCCCGATCTAGAATTGAAGTTCCTGGGAGAGATGGTGGAGAGAAGGAAGAACAGAGAGTGTAGATCTGTCCCCTTGCAAGTCAGAAATACCATTGTATTCACTGTGTCAGTTGTGGTTCTGAATAGGAGGATCCTGCTCATCAGCCTCCTTTGGGAATGTTTCTGCAGGAAAATCGTATGTAGCTCCATGCATGGCATGGTCTGGTGTGTGCAAGCCCTGTGGGTGTCTTTTCCCTGTCCAGGGTAACAAAATCTCCCTTCCATCCCGTTTAGCTTCAGATCTTCTGCAGCCAATGAGAAGAGATGGCAAGTTGCTTGCTTGGAAAAGGTGACTTGTTTGGTTGGAAAGTGGGATTTGTGGAGGAACGGCAACAGGGAAAGGCAAGGGCTCTGTCCAGGTGCTCTGCATACCTGGAGTGAATGTTCTTTCTTTCCTCCAAGCAGATGGGAAACTCAAACTGCAGAGTGATCTGCTGCAAAACTGGGGGCTGAACGTATGGATTATGTCAGTTCTGCAGTATTGCGTTGGTATTTTCTGTTTTATGGGTTGTTGTGAGTTTGACTCCCAGACAGCAGAGTCATTTTGGCAGATAACCTCAGGACCATGAGCAGGCAGCAAGCAGTCGTTTTTTAGCATGTGGGGTGCAGAATGTTCTGTCAAAGCAACAGCAGCATGCTTGCATGGCAGGTTACTGCCAGGTACCAGCATGATTCGTTGACTTTGCTCAATTTTCCTTGCAACAGCTGCTGGCCTCTCATCTCTCCTGCTCAGTTTTGGCCACCACTGCTTGCATTTTTGAGCCATGGAAGTGCTGTAAGTACAGCTAACAGCTTTCATAGAGCATCCACTTGCTACTGTAAATTCTCATTGATGAGCTGAGTGTGAAAACAAGAGACAGTTTTGTGTTGTTACGTTCACCGGGGAGCTCCTTGGTTGGTAAACATGGCACAAACATAAAGAAAGGGTGTGGAGAGGAAAATGTTGTCCAACTGCTGTTGGTGAAACACAGCCACTGGCATTCCCCTTCCCTCAGTTTTGTAGAGCTCGGTGTTTCTGCAGAGAGCCTTCAGTGAAGTGTTAAATTCAAAAGCTGTAGAAACAGGATAGAGTTCCCACGGTGAGGCTTTCCTGTTGCTGGACGATGCCAGTGCCTTTCACGAGACTGCCATCCTTTCACTATCCTGCCTTCTTTTTATCACTGCTGGCTTTGCATGTGTATTCCCCGTGACAGGGGAACGTTTGTGAGCTCTGATCCTTGTCATATCTATTCCAAGTGTCTCTGGATGTGCCAGTCAAGAAGGCACTGCAGCATAGCAGAGTATGAGATATTTTGAGTGTCCTGCTGTAGGTCTCGCCTCTATAAACAAAAGCCATTCCAGAAGCCTTGCAAGGATTGATAGGATCAGGATGTATTTGTTAGCATGGAGGGCTGGCTGAGATAGAGCAGTTGTAAACTCAGCCTCAATGCGATTTGGGAAGTTGAATCTGCTGTTTTTCATCTATGGGGGAAGAAGGTCTTAAAAATGAGGAGAGACTTCTCATTTTGAGTGGTACTGTATGAAGAAAATGTCATAATGTTTTTCTAATGGTATGCTACCTTTATTTTATCTTAAACGAGTACACCCAGCTCTTACAGGTGAGAGCACACGTGCGGCGTGCAAAGTGCGATGGAACGTTTTGGTTGACGCGAGATGGAAGCATTTCTTTCCCCATGACTTTGTTGCCTCTCTGCAGAAAGCTCAAAATTCCCAGCTTGTTTTTTTCCTGACCTGGAGTGTAGCCATGTCTCAAACTATGGATGTTTTGAGACAGACCTTACCTTCTCCGAAGTGCTGGACCTCTGCTCCAGTCCAACTTCAGCAGAGCAACTGGCTGTCGCCGGCGCGCCTGGGAAGTTTATAGGGGTTTGCAGCTGCACCCGTTCAGACGGCTGCACTGAGTCTGTTCCAGCACTCTCTGCTTTCGGCTCCAGGGGTGGACACTACAAATCACGAGTAGCTTTTGTATTGTGGTCCCACCAAGGAATGCTAATCATGAACTCAGCTCCTTCCGTGGTGGGTACTCTGCGCGTTTCTTGGAGTCTGAGTGCCGTAGGACCTTTGGGTAACGAAGCCCAGTTGGAGAAAGCCAGGCCACGAGCATTAGGATAAGGTACAGTGCAAGTGGATGCACCTGGACTGCCTGGTTTGAACTGGCATTGCCGTGCAGGTGCTGGAAGAGCGTTATCCCAGGGCATCTTTCCCTTGCCATTCCCAGGCCCCAAGCACTTGCTCACCCGCTTTATGCAACTGAAATCCCACTCTGGTTTGTTGGCGTAATCCCGACACACCCTTTTTTATTAACGCGGGGCCCATGGGGGAAAGAGATGTTCATGGGGTGGGGACCCCTTGGTTTAGCAACGCCAGTTCCACACCCACCCTTCAGCTGGTCTGCTTGCGATCATCGTTCTGGGGAGCAGCGGACCAGGTCAATTACTCCACAACAGCTCCATCTATGACTCTTCAGTCATGCAGCTGTATCAGAATTACAACAAAAACAGCCTCAGTTATCCTAGTTGGATGTGAAAGTAGACGCGTGTTCCATGAGAAGCGGTGATGCCAGAATGTGGAGGTCAATGTTGTTCAGTGTTTTTTGGCAAAAGAAAAACCTATCGTATGGAAGCCGGTGCCTGGGGAATCTCCATGGAGCAGCGAGATGAGCTCTGTGCACGACTGGAGATAATGGGGCTTGGGGAGATGATTGAGCCAGGGAATATTGGAGAGCAGCTCGGCGTGCCTGCCAACAGCCCCCCAAGCCCAGTGGCCACCCTTCTTCGAGATGAAGTCATTGGAAGCAACAAAGCAATTTATCCGGGGAGCCAACCTGCCTCCAGAACGCCTGGAGGCAATAGTGAGTTTCTGGTACATCTGGAGCCATATTATGAGTAGGTATTTGTATTCTCGGCCATCTGTGAATACGGGTGCTAGTGATACGGCCTTGTTCCCCCCATCAGCTTGAAGTTGCCAAGTTTCCTTCTTTCTTTCTCTCTCTTTTTTTTTTTTCCCTTCCCTCCAGCAAAAGGCTCTCAGCTCTTCTTTCCTGGAGAACGAGGTGCTTAGCACTGTCAGCACCACATGAGCCATCCCTGCAGTAACAGACCTGCATCCAAGGAGATGTAGGCAATGTGTTAGTACTTGTGGAAAAATTCCCCCAGAGCTTCCAATTTTCACTGGAATTATTAAAAACAAAAAGTAGAGAAAGTTTTGCTCAAGAAGCTCTGGAAAACACCACTGATAGTATCTTTTCAGGGCTGTTTTCAACCTCCCACATTAAAAGATGAGCTCAAGGTACTGAGTTTTGGGCTTGCGTTCCCAGTTTTCCAGTGTTTTGGGACTCCAAGCAACAGGGTGATGTGAGCTTGAGATTATCTTTTGGCATTCGTGGCACAGAGAACAGTGTGGAAGGAGTGACCAAACCTTCGGCAGCAGCAGCTGATGGAGATGAGACCATCATGGCAGATCGGAGCTGGCCCTCCAGGAGAAGACTGCCCAAGCAATGGTCAAGAGCCCCATCACAATGGGCTGTAATATGCTTTTGATGAGCTTTGTCCCTTGTCCGAAGAAATCTGCATCCTTTCATCGTCACTCGCAGGAACTGGATCCATTCTGAAGAGCAACAATACATGGAAAATGGAATATTTTGCTTATTAAAGTAAGTTGGATTTCCAGCTCCGAGGTTGGCAACCAGAGCTCGGAGAAGCTATGGAGCTGGAGAGCACACCGTTCCCCCTTCCAAAAGAAACCTCGCTGCGTGCCAACACTTTTATTTATAATGTTAAAATAAGTTGAGTACATTAAAAGGTATTATTGAGGGAGCAGGGCTTAAAATATATCATTTTTATGTTATTAGGCTGCTCTAAGTGAGGTGTCCTACTGCAGGCAGATAATCTGTCCCTCTGCCTAGATTCCACGCTGGAACTTACTGGAAGCTTTTCACCGCAAGAATCTGAGCAAACCGATTATTTTCAAGAAAAAAAGAAAAGGGAGATTGAAGAAAATAATGAAATACATAACCTCAAACCACGGTGGAGCAAATTCCTGACAGCAGCTCCGTGTCTCATGACCACCTGCTCGCCCCTATGGTGTGTGAGGGGTTTGAGTGGATGCCCATAGGGGAGGTGGGTGGGGGTTGGGGGTGGGCTGCACCTGGAGCCATGCTGACCCCCCTTCCCTCATTCCAGCCTTGTTGGAGCAAGGGGAATCCTGAAGGAATCCAGACGTCCCAAAGCATGCCTATGAATGGTGCTGACCTTTACGAACCGTTCCCTCGCGTTAACTCCCGAGGGCTGAGCTGTGACATAAGGAAGCGTCTGGGAAAGGCCGTCGGGGTAACGAAGGTGTTGCAATGAAAGCCAGAGCGCACAGCCAGCTCCTCAGATGGGGAAGAGAGGGGAAGATACGCTGACCACATCCTGTCCGCAGGAGCACAGCGCGTCGGCTAGCGGAATATTTCATGTCAGAGAAAAAGGGCTCTGTGTGCAGCTCCGTTCCCCACAGCCAGGGATTTCCAAGGGCTCATTTTTCACTGTGAAGTGTGTGCACTTATTCAATAAGCACCAGAGCTGTGCACGCTTTGACGGCTGTGCTCTTATGCATAAGATAGATCACATATTTCTGTGCCATGCACGCTTGTTGGGTGTGCATTGTGAACACACAACGTGGTGGGACACAGCTCAGCTGGCAGCTCCCATTGGAAAAGCAGCCCAGGGATGGGGCATGCAGGTGGGTAGGAGGCAGCAAACACTCCCCACCCCTGGGGAGGACCCCAGGTGTTGTGATGGATTAAGCAATGGATTAATCCTCGTGCTCGTTCTCATCTCTGCAGGTGGGTGCAGGAACCTGAATACAGCCACGGTCAGTGCTGCCGCAACCGCTGGCTGAACGTGACAGGAATAGCATGAAGAAATGTAAAAGGGAGAGAAGTTCGTAATTCGATCAGAAAAGAGCAAACTCTATCCAGTTGGAGCCCACAGAGTTGTAGGGATGAACGGAATTAGGTGGAAACTTGTGTAGTCCAGCAGTGGGAAATCCCTGGTTACGTGCCCAGGGCTTGGGCAAGAGGAGAAGTGCTGGGGCGGTGATGGGGTTCTGGGGAGATGGGTCTGATTTGGGTTTGGTTTGGGTGTAGGCTTGTCCAGCCTCCCCCAGACTTCCCACAAATCTGAATTCCTTCGAGGCTAAGAATAAGCTCAAAGGTGTTCAGGCAAAAAGGGCTTTCTGTATGGATGCTGAGAGTTTTCTTCTTGCAAATTCTGTCTTTAACCCTACATCTGGGCAAGGTGCTTTCAGGGAGCTTTCTTGGGTTAGATGGAAGTGGCACAGGAGATGGAGTGCTTAGCTCCCCGTGGAGGCTCTTTGGGTGTATCTGAATGATTAAAAGTGATATTCATGGCAATCACGGAAGTGCCCGGGGCTGCAGCTGGGATCTGTCATGCTGAGTGTGGGACCTACACAGAACAAGAAGCAGAGTGAATGCAGAGAGAAGTGCAAATGAGGTAACGGAGAGCTAACGGGAGAAGAGAGGAAAGGACAGGGGAGGAGAGAGCGCAGCGTGGTTCGGGGCAGCCAGCACCATGTTCCTCCACTCTCCAGGTCTTTTTCTCATGGCTTTGGTGCAGCTGTAGAGAGGACAGATCCTCAGGGTGCATCCTGACTCTGGTATTTCCAGATCCAAATATTCCCCGAACCCAACAAACATTTCGGTCTTGGGGAATATCGAAATAAAGCATCGCTGGCTGCGTTCTGGTGTTTTAAGTGAAATAGAAAGTGGTGGTTTGGAGGTGTAAATAAGTGGCTTGGGGGAACTTTCAGACCACTTACGTATGCAGAGGTCAAGCAAAGCCTTCAGTGTAAACTAAGCAGCAAAGGTGATCCATCCATTAAAAGCCATTTGTCTACAAGGGGCCTGTGTTCCTGCAGAAAGGATTCTTTGAGCTTTCCCCCGCCCCGTCAAACCACATCACACTCCCTTTGATGCCTCCAGTGATGAGAAGGGTGCTGCAGGAGGGCAGAACCCTCCTCTGCAGACAGTGCAGGGCTCTGCCAAACAGTTGGAGCTCCTTGCTGGAAGAGCTGTGCCCGTGGTTGGGTTTGCTGGTGCCAGCTTGGACAAGGGGGTGTTGTGCTGGCCGTGCCAGGAGGTGCACCAGGTTCTCGTTCCCTTGGCAGTACTGCAGTTTGAGACAGCCAAGCAAACAGATGGGGCTGCTTGGGGAGCCGTGGGTCAGAGCAAGCATTGCTGGGAAGGGGAGTGGGACAGGGCTGGCAGAGTTGCTGGAAATGAGCTTTTACACCAGGACTGGGATATATCTCGTGGCTCATTCACACTGCAGAGTGCTGTGGGTGTTAGTGGAGCTGCCCCAAGGCAACTGCAAAAGCTTCGTTGCCCTCACTGCAATGGATCCCTTTGTGGTGGGGCCACCTCACCCTCGTGCAGCAGTGATATGGCACCTGGAGGAGCTCAGAGCTGTGTCCCCATGGGGCTGGAGGTTCCCATGGCACTCAGTCCAAGTGCTCGAGTGTGCACTATGGCCAGTGCCATAAAAAAAGGATTTTGCCACATTGGGGGCTCCCTGTGGCAGGTGAGCATCCTGAGAGCAGCAGTGGGAGCAGCTTGGTGCTGTGCAAGCTGCTGTCCAAGCACGAGTGTGCCTAGATCCCAGCTTGCAATGAGTAAATGCATGTAAAGGGTGATGGAACGAGGGCTGTGATTCAGCAGAGCACGCCAGCACCCGCTCACATTTCATGCGCTGTAACACTTCTGTATGCAAAGTAATTATTTTTGTTTTGATTTTTATTTTACTATTATTTCTCCGCTCTGCAGTCAGTGCTAGCAGCACCAGAGCAAACAAACAAGCTGTGCTGGGACTGCCTCTGACAGCTCTGATGGCAGCAGAGCTCTGCGTATGGGCTGCAAGGCGCAGTGTAAACACCCCCTGGTTTGTACACTGTGGTTTGCTGCTTTTTTCCTCTTTCTTTTTCTTTCTCTTTTTTTTTTTTTTCCCTGAAATGATTTGGCTAATTTTTTGACCGAGAGGAAATATGCAAGGAATTCAGGAGGAGAAATTGCCTGTGGTACCAGGGCAGGCATTTAAATAGGGCGCGGGCAGATGCAGTGGGGCTTGGAGGCATCGGTGTCCCCGGTGGATTGCAGCTCCCCCAAGCAGAGCAGGAGCTCTGAGCACCTCTGAGAGGGGTTGGGGCACTCAGCAGCATCAGCACTGCGGCTGGGGAGGATCCACCAACAGGACTCCCCCAGCTGGGGAGGTGGCTGCACATGGCTGGAGGTGACACCACCACCATTGTGTGAGGTCTCCTGGGAAAGCTGCTGGAGCAATTTGAGCTGCAGCAAAACGATGTGGTCCGGACCTGAGGCTGTTTTCCAGCTCCTTCCCTGAGCAGAGTGGACCAGCTGCTGCTCCTACGTAAGTGCTCGGAGCTGCTCGGTTGTGGGTTTGAGCAATAGCTGTTTCTGGAATGGGTTTTGCAGAAGTGATTCTCTGGCCATAGCTGGCTCCACCTATTGTGTCTGAGGAAACCGTTGGTTTGCTGATTCTTGGTGGGTTTTTGGAAGGTATTTTCCTGTCCTTTCTCTCTGGTGAGGCAGCACCTTGCTGCATCCTGCAGGTGAGCTCTGAGATTTCAGCCAAGAACACTGCACTTCTCCCTGTTGCCTTCTCCAGGCCTGTCTGGGTGACTGCAATGTGCTGGGAGCTGTGTTTGTCCTTCTGGTCCATCAGCTCCAGCTCATTGTGCTTCTGCCCTCAGCAAACAGCAGCCAAACCATTGCCCTTGGTTTGCTGAAGGTTGGATGGCTCCACAGCTGGACCAGGAGATCTTCGAGGTCCTTGCCACCTATGTCATCACGTTCTTCATGGACTCATGCTCTGACAGGGGCTCCTCTGTCCTTTCTGCCTCCCATTGGCACATCCCTTTGTTCCCAAAGCTCAGGGGTTTTGCCCAACGACGAGTTTTGTCTGCAGCATTTGTGCCCTGCCATCCCAGCAGGAATGGGCCTTGAGCAGAGCAGGAATTGGCTGCCTCCCTTATGGGGAGTCCTGAGCAAACTGCAGCAAGGGAAGATGGAGGTAATATAGGCTTCGCTTTCTCCGTTACTATTTTAATTTCTCTTTTACTGTGTGGTCTGCTCATTTTGAAATTACAGTGTTTTCTTTCCCTCTTACCCTGATTTAGGGGAAAGGTTTGAGCTCCTTTAGATTGGCTCGGATCATCAGTGGGAAAAATGAGGAGGTTTCTTAGGAATACTGTGTTCCCTCGTTGTTTCCTGCCAGTTGGCATCTCTGCAACATCTCCACTGCTGCATACTTTGGGGATGCACTGAGATTTCTCCTGTTCTTTGAGGTTTGCTGCTATTTGCTTAGGTTTCAGTGAGCTGCTCTGCACGAACACACGCGGATTTAATTGCGAGAAGCTAACGCTGGGATGAACTGTCTCTGGTTCTGTTTTCTTGGTCTCCTTTGTGTTTGCTTGGGAAGCACGGGCTCTGCTTTGGGTTTGCAGCAATCCTTTCAGATAAGGTTAGACGTGTTTTGTCTCTGAGTTGTAGCAAACAAAACCTTTTGCACTTCTAATTATGCTCTGAAGCTTCCCGAGCCTGGCCGAGCTCCAGAGTGGCAGTTTGATCTCGTTCAGCTCTTAATTTCCTGCTCCAGCTGTTGCTTTGTTCCCGGTAGCTGGGCTCCCAGATGTGCTCAGCAGAGAGGAGTTCTGGCTGCGGGGCGGTGTCTGCGGCACCACATGGGGATGGGGGGAGATGCTCGAGTGGCATTTTCCTGCTGAGCACGGGTGTCCCTAAAATGGCCGTGGTGCAGATGTCACACGTGCCAACACCCCTCCCGTTCTCCAGGGTGGTCTTGGAGCAGCTAAATGTGGCTGAGATGGGTGCCAACCTCTGTGCCCTGCCCCCAAAGGCCCTGAAGCTCGTTCCTGTAACCCCAATGACTGCATTGATGTGGGGTGGATTTGGAGAGGTTGTCATCTCCAGATACCACTTCCAGAGCCTGGGAGAAAAGCGTATTCTTCCTATGGGGATTCAGATCGCTGAGAGGCACAGCCTTGAGTCCAGGGCTTGTGCTGATGCTTGCACTGAAACAGTCATTTTGATTCTAATGCTCCAGCACTTGTTTCCTCAAATTAATTTGAGGATATGTCTAGTAGAGGTGCAGCTCTGGCTCCAGGAAACAGCATGCTGGTAACAGATGCTGCACAGTAGATGTCTTCAAAGCCTTCCGCCTCCTCTTGCATCCTCTCAAACCAGCCAGACCAGCCCTAATCGAGAAAGGGTGGAGGGAGGCAAGGAACCTGTGTCCTTAAGGCAGTGAGCTGCTGGATCCAGGGCACGCTCCAGCACAGATCCAGCTCTGGAAGAACAATTCCATATGGTGGTCTGTCAGGAAGACTTCAGGATTAACTGAGATTTTGATTTGGCTTTGAGCTTTTTTTCCTGCCTGGAAAACACTGCTTTGATAATTCATTACTGCATCATGAGGGCTGCAAGGAGTGGCAAAGAGGTACCTGAGTGCGAGGAGGTCATAGTAATGCTTTGCATTGGAATAGGAAATGAGCTTGTTTCCTTTCTCCAGCCTGTCTGTGATACACGGCTGCTCTGGGCTTTCCCCTCTAACCAGTGATACACACTGCATGTGTCCAACTGATGGAAAGCAGGAGGTGGGATGACATCACCCCAACCTGCCTTCCCACTGCGGAAATTCAATTGGGCTTAACAGGAGGAGGAAACCTTTCCTTATTATTATTATTATTATTTTATATTAAATTTAATTTTTATTCCTGCTCGCACAGAATCCTTATCGTTTCTCAGAATGGGCAAAACCTAGTGAAAACAGGCTGGGAAGTGATGGATGTGTTAGTTCACTGTCACTTATTCCTCAGCTTTCTTTCCTCTGTGTTCAGCTGCATCCTTCCCGAGTCGCACCCTTTCTCCTCTGCGTCTTTGGTTGGAAACAGAACCTTCTCCAGATCACATCCATCACTTTTAATAAAACCAAATGTATCCGCCGAGCATGAAAGCAGTCCTTGTAAGGAAGACTGGAGGTGAATCCTTGGTTCCCATGAGCCAGCCCTGCCGAGGCCTTGGCTTGTGAACGCAAGATGACTGTAAACAGCTGAAAAATGAAACTCTTCTTGAGAAGTTCTCATATCTCAAGGAGAAAAGGCCCTACGTAGGATTGGTGACAGTGCAGCAGAGGGGACTTCTGTGGAGTGGTGTCTATTAAACATGTTACCAAAGAAGGGGCAATGTTGACTTTGGTATTTTGGAATACCAGATTTTGTCTGTACGGCAAGCTACTTTGAGTACAAAGAGAAGCGCAGCTGTTGTGAAATTTCCCTGATTTCATTAATATTGATGTCTTAGAAGAGGAAATACAGCTTTTCAATGGGAATCTTTTGCTCAGAAGCATTGGGGTTTTTTGTACAAAGGGTGTCTGTGAGCTCCCCCAGTAATATTACTGAGTCAGATACGTGGGTGGGGAAAGCTTCTCCCCCTGCCATTTGCCCTTCATCTCTTCAGTTTTCCTCTCCTCCTGTCTCTGACCTCGATGCTCCCACCTACGTTTTGTTTTCTTGTTTTATTTTAGTGTCTTTTATTCTCACATCACCAATGAGCTCATAACTCACATCCGAGCTGAGTGGCTCTGGAAGCGGGCTCGTGTTTTCTCTCCTTCAGCAAGTTCCCCACCAAGACTGGATTCGATCATGGGTGGGAGATCAGTTTCTTTTCACTGAGTTCCTTGACCACTTGCCAGCAGAAGGACCTCACAGTTTGGGTCAGTGATATTTATAGCTACAAGGTGCGCTCAGATTTGCTTTTTGCACACTTCCCAGAGCTCTCTTTTCTACTCTGAAGTCAACTGCCTGACCAGCAGTGAGGCTATAAACCATCTGCTGCTGTAACCCCATGACAGACCTCCACGGCGTGTAACAGGACCTCTTCATACAAGCATTCACATTTAGCAGACTTGTGGTCACGGTGGTTTTTGCCCTTAGGACACATGAACCGTTGTTTGAAGGTAAGAAGGGTATACCAGTGGTAAATTGGGCCGTGCTTTCCTCTGCCTTGCTTAATTCCTTGCACAGGCAAGGCTCTGCCTTTCCTCATGATTTCTTGTAAAGCACCGTGTGGCTGAGCCTCCTGTGGTTGGGACTATGGGTGTGAGCACAGAGTGCTGGAGCAGCCCTTCAGCAAACACCAAGTTTGCCACGGACAGGAGCTGGTGCTGGGCTCAGCAGCACGAGCCTGGGAATGCTTGCACCCCAAATCCATGCATTGCAGGGAGCCTCTCTGTGCCTCCAGGCTGCATAAAGCTCCTCAGCACACCTTTCCTAGAGGATTTCCTCATTCCCTGCATTCCCAGAGAAGGGTAGAAATGGACAAGCCCAAAAGCAAATGGGTTTCCTAAGCTCAAAAATGATGCTCGCCTCCAGTTGAGTGGTGGCCATAAAAGGGTGTGGGTGCTGTCTGCTCATCCTGTGAAGCTGCGTGTAAGTAAGCATGTAGCTCGTGCAGGGCAGGAAGGGTGAGTTCAGGTACAGCTGGCCAGAGAGGACTGTTCAGGAGGAGGTGAATTGTAGGGGCAGGTTGTTCAGTGTGGAAGGGGAGGAATTGGGAGGAAAAATGATTCTGCTCTGCATGCTCAGGTTTGGTTTAATTGTATTGCAAGTGAAACTTGCTCTGCAAATTGCTTCTCTTTATATCTTTTATGTCTGAACTCAGCTTTGTAAGCAGTATTAGCCGTCTTGCATAACAAAAATAAGCTGAGTCCCACATTGTGCAGTACATGACTGAGTCTTATTACGTGTATGTATTTGGATTAAACTCACTGTGATCTTAATGTCCTTAATGCATTTATGCTGCAGTGGGCACATGTTCAGATAACTGAAATCCTGCAAGGTGCTCAGCAGAAATCTGGTTTATCTTTGTTAAAGTGAGAAAGAAGAACCCCTTTAGTCAAGCTTTCAAGCTTCAACTCACCCAAGGGGCAATTTTTTTGACCCAGGGATCATGGTGTGCCTGAACGTTGCGCTGAAACTTCCAATTTTGTGTTCTTAATTGCAGGGAGAGCACAAAGCCTTCCTGGAGTTGGTGGGGGAAAGGTAGTATGAGGATGAGGAGCATCTGAATCTTCAGTATTCTTGTGAAAATGAAGTGTTTGCTGGTGCCTTCTGGGCTGACAGGTTTTAATAGCTGAGTGGTGCCGATTAATTGCAAAGCCATGAATTAGGGGGGAAACGTGACCTTTCTGCTTTTTGGTGAGCAGGCTCTCCTTATTGTGGTGGTCTGTGTTAAAGTGTGGAAAGGGAAATTGCGTCAGGAGGGAAAATCCTCCTCTGATTAGAGCCAGCAGGTGGGGAATGGAGGCTCTGGACACATCCTTCACCCTTCCCATGCTGCCTTTCCTCCTACCCAGTGCAGGTGACGGATTTTGGCTTTTGGGTCCTCATTGTTACCCTCTAGCAAGTTCCCAGAAACAAATACCAATATGTGCAAAATCCGAAGCAAAACAAAAAGAGAAAAAAAAAAGCACTTCTCATACCCGGCTTTAATTGCTTTTCATCAGAACATCCTCTTCAGCAGCTGAGCCCTCTCCCGAGAGCACTCTCCACACCCCCTCTCCTTCCTGCAAGGAGAGCACTGTCTCTGCAGATGGCAATTGTTTGCTTTGCGGTTACTGATGTATGGAGCAATTTAGAGAGGAGAGAAAAAAAAAATCTCTGACCTTTCCTTTTATAGGTTCAGTGGGAGTAATCGCCGAGCCCATTCATCTTGTGTGTTCACCAAAGCTGCTGCAACCCATTGCAGGGCTGCAGCGAGATGCAGGCTGCCGACGGATGGGAGCAGAGGATCGGGTGGAGGTCGGGGTGGTACCTTCATGGGTAATGCTTCTGCTTGGGTTTGGGGGGGATGGGAAAGGGCAGGATAATGCAGGTGGTGGTGTGCACAAAGCGTTGTATCAGAGCTCCTTTTGGTTGTGTTGATCGTGGCCACGTGGTGGGCCTGGTCTGAGATCAGCGTTGAGCATCTTGCATGCTCTGTGCTCACTGTAGCAGGCTGTGCCCTGCCCTCTGCTCATACCACCTGGCACGGCCTTCCAGCACTGCAAGGGGACGTGGGTTGCATCTGCCATGCTGCACTTTTCCTTTGCAGCCTTTGGGAATGTTCCAGGCTGCCTCTGTAAGCCGGGAAAGCACTTAGCAGTCGAGGAGTGTTTGGGGGGTGACGCACATAACGACGATGTTATGGAGTTTATAGATGCTGAAGTTTGGGATGGTCTCTGCTCTGAGTGTGTTTGCTCAGGGTGAAATTGGGGCAGTGGGAGGGGTGTCGATGCCGCTGGGGACCCTGCAGTGATGACACATCTTCCTGCTGCCACGGCTGGAGGTCTTGTCCTGCTGGTGGCCGAGTGGGCAGCAGGAGTGGTCCCAGGGGCTGCAGCTGGCTCCGGATCCACAGTGCTTGCATCAGCTGAGCTGCGTGGTCCTTCATGCAGCAAACACACGAGGAGCAGGAGCAGGGATGCTACAACGGGGAACGAGGGCTGGGTGCAGCTGAAAGCAAAGCTGAGTGAGGAGAACCAGGAGAATGCCATGGCAATCTGTTGCCCAGGGGCAAGTGCAAGAGCTACGAGGGTGCTGATCTCCAAGGTGAGGGTCCTCCACGGCTTTGCTGCAGACCACCAAGCCCTGCCACCCACGTAGCAATGGAAAGCTTGAGTTTGGGAGCACAGGGAGGTCAGAGTGAGCCCCACACACCTCAGGGTCTGTCCATGCCCCCCATCCCACCTCCTGCTCCCAAGGGGATGGGAGGGAGAGCTCAGGCGGACCTGGCCCTACTCCTATCAGCCCGCAGCATCTGCAGCTCGTTCCTGCAGGGAGCAGGAGGTGAGGGGGAGTTGGGATGGTTCTGGCAGTTTTCTGGCTGTGTTTTGTGTGTGTGTTTTGGGGTTTTGTTTGTTTGTTTGGTCTTAATGGGTTTTCTGTGTTTGCAGCTGGAGCGTTGCCGGGCGGTTGTGGGGGTGTTGGTGTTTGGGGGAGCTGTGCAATCAAAGGATCTTTGTGCTCCTCTCCCTTTGCCGTGAAATGCAAACGTGTGCATGGTCTGCAAGTCCTGGCTGAAGCTCTACAAAGAGGGGGGAAGAAAAAGAAGCTTCACTTTGCTGTTTTGTTTTTTGTCTTCAGAAATATGCATTTATTTGCTGCTGTACCGAAGTGTACTCTGATTTTATAACTATTTATAACCATTGCTCAGTCTGGAAAACAAAAAGGCCGTCTTCTGGAAGTGCTTTAGAACAGATCAAGGCACAAAATTATGCATGGCTCTTCCTCTCAGAATTCATTACAGTGCTCTTCTCCCTAATCCTCCTCCTTTGTCCGAGGCTGTAAAACAAGAATCTTTCTCTGCATTGCGTCTCACAGACAGAGCAGTAATTGCCAACGTGGGTTTTGAAGATGGAATTTGTGGGGTTCTGGATGTGCATTCACTTATTTGCATGCGTGAGTTTGTGTAGCATGAGGCTCTTCATTTTTTTTTGCAATCCTTTGTGTGTATAAATCCACGCAGTGAACCTGCAAATGTTTGTGCATGGTGCCCATGAGCAAAACAGACTGGGATACAGAGTTCGAGGACACTCCTGCTTTTGAAACTTGGATGTTTTGTGGCCATAGCTTTCAATCTGGAGCACAGATTTGGGCACTCAGGGTACAGTTGCTGCTGCCCATTTTCTTCTGGGCCCATTCCTATTGATCATGCTTTAGTGGCTTGGTGCAAGCAGGGAAACTCCTCCATGCAACTGAAAGGTATTTTTGCCTTTGGTATAAGGAGTAGAGGAAGTGATGAGTGCCGCCAGCCTCAAAACAACCCTGTCCCAACTTAAAAATACCCCCACTGAAGACTAAGAACATGGCTGTACTGCAGCAAGGAGTGGGGTGTTCTGCACTGAGTGAAGTGACTCAGAATCCTTGATTTCTTTACGCTCTTTGCATTCCTTGTTGTCTGATTTCACCTGGATGTGCTCCCAGAGTCCACAGGTAAACGTGTTTTCAGTCATCGATATTGTCATAATGGTTGGACTGGGTGATCTGAGCAATCTTTCCCAACCTCAGTGGTTCTGTGAGAGTGGACTTGAAGGTTCGTTCTCACTTACAACAGACAAGTGCTGAAGTTTGTCTTCCAGTACATTATTTCAGCTCTCCTGGCTTCAAACATAACAGTAGATCAGAGTTGATAAAAATCGTACACCTGTTGGAATGCTCTGACCTCGGTTTGTAGCCCCTGTGATTGCAGCCCAGTGGGCAGAGTGGACAAGCAGGCAGGACCTAGAGCTCAAGCAGTCAGCTTGCAGGACTTCTTTTTGCCTTTTTGCAAGTCACTTGTGCTCTAATACTGCCTGCAAACTGCAGATGCTGTGGTCCTTGTTGTAGGTCCACCCATCAGCTCATCCCCACTATGCCCACACGTACGAAGACATGACTTGGCTTAATTGCTTCCCCACTATGCCCACACGTACGAAGACGTGACTTGGCTTAATTGCTTAGAGATGTACCCACATTTCCCCTGTCTCACAAGGCACGTTTCCCAGCTTCTCACAGCAGGAAGGCCACGTTGTGCTGGTTTGAGGTGATAAATGCCATGCATGTTGCTATCCAATGCATGGTCTGAAGGATGGGGACTCTGGGTGAGGAGGTCTGGAACAAGCTGCTGCTTTCCCACGGAGATTTCTTGTCTTGCTGCTGCTGGTAGCTCAGAAGTTTGCCGCATTAGCAGCGAGATAAAATCTGGATGAGTTGGAGGAAGTCTCGGGGATTCTCTCTCTTTGGGAAAAAAATCTGGCTCAGATTAAGTTCCTATTTACATTTCTGATGCAAAGGTACTCGCGGTCCAACTAAAACTGTGAAGACTTCTCACATTCTTGACATCCCAGGGAAAGTAATCTGTGCGAAATAGCGGTGTGTTTTTCGTCAGCGGTGATTCTTCCACCATAAAAAGCTCCCGGTCCCGTTGGCAGGTTGTGCCAGGAGGTGATTATTGGGAACTACTGGTGGTGATTTACCTGGAAGGGAGAGGAAATGGAAGTGCCTGTGTGGAGATGGTCGTAACCTCAGGGGTGAGCAGGATTGAGGGAGGACCCTGAGGGAGGCTGCACCGTCCACTCTTGAGGTCACTTGCTGCATTCCACAGAGCATCCCTCACTGTGCCCATGCTTCCTCTGGGATCCATTTTGATGTGTTACCTCCATACGTTACAGAGGACAGCTTTATTTTTGCTGAATCTTGCTGCAATAAACGCAGCACGTGATTTGTACGCACAGGACGGCCCAAGGGTCCTGCTGTGAAGCCCTTCACCAGCATCTGGGTCTTATTTTGCCTCTATGCTAATAGGACTTGCTGTTTTGAATAGTTTCTGTGTTCCCTGGGTAGATCTCCCCTCAAAGGATAGGGACCGCATGCTTTCACTCGAGCATTTCTGACTTAAAATGAGGCCGAGTTGGGCTTTGGGGTGAGGGAGTGACTGTTCCTGCTGTTCCCAAAAAGTTTCTCAGAAATCTGAAAGGGATTTTTCTCAGCAAATGTTTGTTTCTTCAAGGGTGAAATTAGGTGACCTATATTCCATCTGAGGGATGCATGATAGATAGGGATTCTGCAGAGGAAGGAATTTCACCACTGATGAATAATAATCAAATCAAAGAGGGAAACCACATATAACTCTTGATCCTTTTTGGACTCTGACTGTTCCCAGAAGCGAGCGTGACTAATAGGTTTGCTCCGGGGCAAGCCGAATATTTTGCTGAAATAAAAATAAAATCCAGAAGCCCAGACTGATCTGTGTGACGTGAGTCATCCTCGGGCTTCTGTAACTCCGTCCTGCTCCGTGGGATCAGACAGCAAATCCCCGCTGAGCTGTGCTGCAAGGGGCACACGGGGCATGGAAACCTTGTTGTGAAATAACTTCAGGGTGACATAACCTTTGCCTGAATATGCTGTTAGTCACTGGTTGGAGTATTGGGATGTGTTAACAAGACGGTAGTACAGAGATCTGATCTGTCTCTTTGATTCGAAGCGCTCTTGTAAATGGGATTGCTCCGTTGTGTGGCTGTAGGCAACACGTGTGGCCTCCCACCCGTCCAGGAGATGGTGATGGTGGCTAGAGTGAGCTGGGAGAGAAAAATGTGATGGTTTTGCAGGGAATTGTTGTAATGAGTCAGCAAAGATGGAACTCCAGTGGGCAGAAATGGGAAAAACAAGCAATGGGATTGGGCAGCAGTGTATATGCTTTCCCATGTGAATCACTAAGGCTGGAAAAGATCTCAGTCGATCCCCAGTGCAACCCACCCCACCATGCCCACTGACAGTGTCCCTCAGTGCCACATCTCTACAGTTCTGGAACACTCCCTGGGGTAGTGACCCCTCCCCATCTCCCTGGGCAGACTGTGCTGATGTATCACTGCTCTTTGGGGGAAGAAATTGTTCTTAATATCCAACCTGACCCTCCACTGGTGCAACGTGAGGCCATCACCTCTCATCCTATCGCTATTACCTGGGAGAAGAGGCCAATCCCAAACTCAACACAACCTCCTTTTAGGAGCTGTAGTGAGACACGAGGTCTTCCCTGAGCCTCCTCTTCTCCAAACTGAACCATCCCATTCTCTCAGCCGCTCCCCATAGGATGAGTGCATCAGACTCTTCACAGCTTCGTTGTCCTTCTTGGGCACGCTCCAGAGAGCTCTGGTCATCTGGTTTCATCAGTGCCCACGCTGTACGCACCATGTTCCCCAACAGAAGAAATATGGTCTGAATTGGGCTGGCCGATCCCAAGTTGGTGCACTGAGACAGCTCAGGTCATTTCCCACTCTTGTCATTTCACACTTTTGGGTGGGAACCATGTGAAAAGCCAAAGAAGGGGAAAGGCCATGTGACTTCCACCAAAAGCAGGCAGAAGTCGATGCGTTGGACCGTGTTGTGCTTGAGTCACTGACTCTGGCTCCAAAAGAAATTAGCTGGAATTGCAGTCGGTGCAAACCAAAACTGGATGAGGGCGACCATGTGCAAATGCCAAAGGCAGGAGAACGAGCTGAGCTCTGCACAGCGTGGGCTGAATTCCTGCTGCGAGGGAAGGGACAGTCAGCCCACCTCCATAGGGTAACTCAGGATAGCGACCTTGAAGGGACGGGTTTAGAGTGGTGTGATTAAAAGATATTTAGTGAATAGCGTTATCCATCTTATTCTTTTAAGCAAACACAGAGTAAGAACCTTCCAGTAACTCCCTGCTTATGAAATACATCTCAGGGTAGATAAATGGAAGTTTAAAAAAAAATTGCAGTATTTTGAGGTTGTATAACACTGAGCGCATCGACTCCTTCTTGCCAAAAACCCTGATAAGACCTCTATATGTTTTTCTTTTAATTAAAACTATGATTTTTATGTACAAGCGTAGTATTTGTGCCATATTTTTCTTTTCTGAATTATTATGTAATTTTAAAACTTGTTCCTGGTTCAGACACTGAATTCCCGGTGGAAAGCATTCTCCAGTCAGTCTCTGAAATACTTCTTGTAGATATTAAGAGGCCCAGTGCCTGATCATAAATATTTCTGGGTTTTTGAGATGCTGTGAGGATGCTGGATTCCTCTGTTAGTTTTGCTGCTTGTATTAATATTTTCAGGAAGAACATAAATTTGATCTCTGCTGCACGTACATAAATGGAAGAGCTCAATATCTTCAATAGCTTTTTTTTTCTTTTTGCACTAAAAGCTGTAGGGTTATTTACAGGGAGCTTCATGACTTGACACTGGGGTGGAAAAGACCTCTGAGGTCACCGAGCCCAACCCATCTCACCATGCCCATAACCACATCCCCAAGTGCCACATGGACACCTCCAGGGGCATGGATTCCATCACTCCCTGGGCAGCCCGTGTCGGTGCCTGACCACCCTGAGAAGCACCTTGTGCAACATCTCCAGCTTCAGGAACTTTCTGGATCCTTCCACGCCCCAGTGGTTGCACAAGCATTGGGTAGGTGTAGCTGTGATGGGCAGCAGCACAAGTTTGGAGATGCTTCCATGTGTCTTGGCTGGATCACTGAAGGTGGAAAGGATGTTATAAACCTGAGCGTGTGCTGCTTCAATTGTGCTTTGCTTTCCCTCTCCTTGGCTTTTCAGGGTTGCATCACTGAGCAAAATAAATCATATATGTGAGTGTTTATATAATGATTAAACTGAAGAGTGTCCAGAATAGATGGTGGTTGATAACGCGCTGCCAGCACGGTGCCTTTGTGATAATCATCTCAAACAGACCTCGGGCAGACACGTGTATGCTGTTGGAGGAGAATTACGTGCCCTTGTTACTCAGTTACATGTTTGCAGGTGTAACCTGGCTGCTGCTTTTCAACTCCTGTTCTGCAAACTGAAACATTTGGCAGTGTCAATGGGAAAAATCCTTTTGCTGCAAGTTTGAGGGCTTCAAAACTGCAAAGCTTGCTTACTGGGAAGCCTTAAAAGGCATTGACAGACAAATCTTCATAGTCTGCTTGCCTTGGATGAGCATCTGCTACTTTGATTATAGAGAGCTTACTCAGATGTCAACCTATTGTTCTCTCAGTTTTGGATGGGATTTATGGATCAGCCAAAGTTGTTGACTCCAACTCCAAAACCAAATGTGCCCACATAACAAAAAGTTGTCAGGCTTCCAAATCTTAGTTTGCTCCATGACACACGTCAAGCACATCTGAAGTATACCTCTGTGTGTTTTCCCTCGTGCTGGTTGTTGAGTTTGGGCTGTTTGCTTTGTAAAGATATCTTTGCTCACAAATTGGGCTTGATGTGGGCATGCATTGTTTGCAACTTGACAGAGATTAACCCTGGACAGCTGTATGGAACTGACTCCGGTCTCCTGGTCCTCATCCAGACCCTTTTGCTACGTGGCTGATTTCCTTCTAAAGTTCAGTCTTAACGCTTTGGCTTGGATCTGCTGATGTCTGCAGCAGACAGACCTAGATGTTAAAGTACTTCCAGTTTTGGAGGTGTTGGTAGGTGGAGTTTCCTCCTGTAAGTGGAGAGGTGGACAAATGTGGAACTTCAGTTATTTGGTTTGGATTTCACATCCAGTTTGAGGATATTTGGATCCGATCCTCTGGTTTAGACCCATCTCCTTTGGAAATGTTAATGAAGCTGGTGATAGCCCAGATGCATGCAGTGATTGGGAGAACAGCCAGGCAAACCTCTGGGGCAGCTGCGAGGCGAGCTTTGGGAATCTGTCTGCAAACCTCCTTAGAAAGACCCGAGCATCTCTAATTTCAACAACACCGTTGTCAGAGTGTCAGGCGATGGATTTCCAATGAGATTGGTGAATGTTTAAGTCAGAGTAAGAAACTGAGACAACTTGGCTGCTGCTTCGTGCTGCTTTATGTAAAGCAGACTGACATAGGATGCCTTGACAGTAGGCTTTCTCCATCTCACACTGCCTGAAAAGCCGCGTTAACACTCTCGGAAGGAACAGCTTCTGAAAAGCCTGATGTTCTGTGGCTGTATTTATGCTGCAGAGAGCTGGGGCTGTGCCAGAAGCTTGTGCAAACAACAGAATCTCAATTCTAACAGACAGGAAGATGACAAAGATTTAAGTGTTTGTTCCCTTTCTTCTTCTTCTTCTTCTTTTTTTTTTTTTCCTTTTTTCCAGTGGCACAATTCCCAACAACAGCACTCCTCGTGGTGCTTTGTTCTGAGAACAGGAGCATCGCCAGGCTTGCCACTTCAGGTCACATCTGCAGCCTGATGGAGTTTTTAATTGGGTTTGAAGCTCTGTTGACTAGGGAAGATGTATTTTTTTTGCTGACTTGGGCACAGTTCATTTCATTGGGTGCATCTCTGACCCTGGGTAGAGCTGTTTCCTGGGAATGTCTTTAAGAATTATTTAAAGTCATCTTGAAGAGCCACAGATAGGGTGTGGATTCTGGCTGTCACTGGTCATTCTTGGGCACTGAAACCTCTCTCTAACTAATCAGTTGGGTTTTCCTTGATGTTATCAACCATGTATTAATAAATATGCATAAAATTAAGAGATGTAGCTGGAAGGGAACATGGGGCATGCCTGCACTGCATGGGCATCAAGCACTTGGTATTTTGTTGTGTGGTGTCTGCTGTGCAGGATGCAGATGCTAGGCTGGATGCCCAAAGCTCATCAGGTGGCCTGGCTCCAGAAGTAGCTCAGATCTCTCCTCCCATCGGAACACTGCTGAATATGGATGTACTCCACTGCTCCTTGAAGTATTGTAGAAGCAAGAGGCATCAGGAGATCTGGAAAGCAGTTGGGAGCTAGGGTGCATGGTGGGAAGGAAGGGTGAGAGGGGCACTTCCATCCTATGCCAGTAGAAACATTCTGCCACTGGGCTAATGGGTTGATGGTTGGTCTTGATGATCTTGATGTTCTTCTCCAACCTTAATGATTCCATGATTCTTCTTTTAGGCAAAGTTTAGAGGCTCCTTCTCAAGCCCGTTTCTCACTGTGAATATTTCTCATTTCTGTGTTGGTTTTGAGTCTTGAGTGGAGAGATACTAAAAGCATGCAGATTGTACACTGAGTGTTAAACTGCTTGATCCTGCAGCCAGCCACCCGACATGGGAATGCCCCGACTTTAAGGGTGAGGTTTGTGAAGGTTTGCAGATTCTTCACCACACCTGAGGAAGGCAGTGTTGTTTCATAGTGTTTCCCCTTGGGAAGAACAGCAGGAGAGGGGCTGGGGAGGTATGTGCACTTCACTGAGAGCAGCTGGGGAGGCTCTGAAAGCATGTCTGTCCTTATCATTTTCGTACAGCTTCTATTTAAGAAAAACAAAAAGAAAAGATGAGAGCATACAGGATTTTTTAAAGTAACTTAATCTTTCCATGGAATTTGATGGTGAGACGTGGCTCAAGATGCCAAAACAACACTACTTTCTGACTGCATGGTTTTGACAACTTGCGAATAAATAGGACTCAGCTGGCTGGCAGAGGTTTTGTCTTCGGATGTACAGGAGAGCTCAAGCCCTCAGATATCTCCTTTATCTGGGCATTTTTCCTCCCAGATTGTCTCCTGTTCTGTTAATCCTGTGTCTGTGTGCTTTGTGGCCGGAGGACTTGGCCGTGACTTTGGTTCCCTTGCAGCCACCTCTTCCTTTGCGGGGTTGTTGAGCACTGAGCGAGCGATGTATCCACACCATGCCTTGGTTTTTCCATCAGGTGGTCAAAGGTCACGTTTTGAGGTCTGTTGCTTAAAAAGGAGGTGAGACTGTAACATCAGTGGCCAGCAGGCTCTCCTTCTGCACATATTCTTTTTCAGTAGAGGATGTTTAGTTTGAAGCTGATCTACTCCAGACCTGCCTAGGGCTGCCTTCAGAATCAGGCACGACTGCCCACTTCAGTTTGCTTTCCAGCTCTGCCTTAACTTAATGAGAGCACCTCCACCCCTCTCTGTCTCGCCAGCAGCTGTACCTAAGCATGCTTTTAATACTTTAAGGTTCCCAAGGTAGAGATTTTTGTGGTTCAGGTAGTGTTTTACACGCTGTAAAACATTGCATGCATTTATTTTATAACATGGAAATAGTAATAAACAGCGCTGCTTCACCTGTCCCTGCCGTGTGACTGCCCATGGATGGAAATGTGGATTGCCTGACAGAATACAGCAGCACCTTACAAATGCTGCTACAAGGGCAAATTTTGGTGGCTTTCACGTGCAGTTTCCAGTCAGTGTTGAAATCTGAAAGTGCTGAAATCTGAGTTTGCAGTGCCACCATAGCTGAAGTGCAGACGTCTTGCAAAATTAGCAAATGTAGTTTTGCTTGCGGTTATTTTAGGGAGATAAATCTCGTGTGTAAAACATAGCATTCCATTAAATCATCTGGGGACATGTGCAAAACACCATTAGGGCTTTGAGCTAGTAATTTCATTACGAATTTAGAAGTCTAGAACTAGATTCCTGAAGCACTGTAGCTCCAAAAAAATGCAGGTAGGCCCCTCACAGGATGCCAGAAAGTACATGGATGCCTAAGAATAGGAATCTTAAGTATCTTTCCAGATCTGCATAGCACCTGGTGCGGAGCCCAGTTGCATCAGTGGATGTGTTCCAGTAACTCGCTGTGCCTTGGGCCAGCACCAGCCCTGGGCTTGCAGAAATAAAAGTGCAGGTTGGAAGGGTTATCCTGCCTTATCTCGCTCCCTTTGCCCCACTGAAATACCCCAGCACGGTGACTTCTGTAGGATCTCATCCATAAACCTCTTTAACACGTTGCAAGTTAATTTTATTTCTTGTTCCGCACTGCACTGGCCAAGCACTGGCCTCTTGGAGCACTTCTGGAGTGATTTACATGATGTAAGGGACAGGCCAATTACTTTTATGGGTGTTTTATGCAGAAGTGACACCGTTTTAACAGTCTGCGATTTATTTTATGCACCTATCATGCCTGAAATAGGCATTCTGGGCACGCACATAAAATATGGACGTTTTAAAGCAGCGTGTAGTTCTTGTGCAAAGACCTGCATCAGACATTTTCCTTCTCAGTATGGAAGAAATTCACATCAGTTGCCAAGGCGTTGCTACAATCCCAAGGCAAGTGAGGAGCTGGAGGGCAAAGCAAAAAGTCTGCAGAGTTTGGAATTAGCATCAAGCAATTAAAGGGGAAGGGGAGAGGGGGAAAAAGAGAGCAACTCCAAAGTGAAACATGTGGTTGTTCTTTTGCCTCATGTGTATTGTCAGCCTAGAGATTTATGCTGGATACAATTCATTCCAGATCATGAGAGCAGATTAATACTTGTTTTTTTGGACCTAATCGGGTAGATATTAGTCTCTAGGATGTTTCCCTAAAGGTGTGGCAGGCCTCTGTTTTGCTGATCAGCTACTTTCCGTAAGTGAAGTGCTCTTACTGACCCTGATTTGTGGCACCAGCAGTGCACATGGCAGGCTCAGAGGCAGATAAAACTTTCTTCTGCTCCATCTTATTCAACCGAGAGTCTTTTTTTAACCTAAAATATGTTCTTTGCTCGGTCAGGAAGGCCAACCAACTTTTCTTTTTACGATCCTTTATTTGCCAAATATATTAAATATATATATATATATATATTTAATATATATATGTATATTCCTCTGAGCAAGTTGCCAAATGAAACCATCCCTACTGCGTGTCTGCTCCATGATAGCTCTGCCAAAGAGCAGTACTGGAAGCTCTTTTCTGGTCCAGGTTTCCTCCTAACGTTAGCTTCAGGCTATCACCAAAGCACGAGAGTAGGAGACAAAGCAAAATCTTCCAAGAGAGCCACAAAGATGAGACTTTCTCTTTTCACCTCTCTAGTTGTAAGGGTGCCCAACCAGACCAATTGTTTGAGCTTGCTTGGGATGCACTGAGTGAAGAGGATTGTCTTGGGCCACATATAAATGTGTAATACAGATAATGTATACAAGTAAAATAGCTTTTTTTAATACATTTTTTATTAAAACATGAAAAAAAAGGGCAACAAAAACGTGAAACCAGCGGGTTGGACACGGCTGTTTGGCAGAGAGCTGGAGATTGGCGTTTGCCACTCTACTTTGTTCTTGAGTCTTCCCATCTGTGCTAAATTCTCCGAAATATCCGAGTGATGCCTTAAAACCGCCCTCCTGATCAGCTCTGTCCCGAAGCTCTGCGAGTGTCCCGTGGCTGAGTCACTGCCCCTCTGAGTCAGATCCCCCAGCGGCCCCGAGTGCATGACCTCATTGCTTCGGTTTGGGCGAACTGATAGCTGAAGCTTGCCCGAGAGGAAAGATTAATGACAGTGGAAGTCAAAAGAGTGGGAGTTGCATGTTTATGGTGAGTCAAGTGGAGCGGAGAGCTGGACAAGAGGTGCACGTATTGGGATTATGCGCTAGCTTATGTCATCGTGTTGACAATGTGCATTGGAAAGAAAAGCACTAACGTGCAACTGAGATGCTCTGGGTTCCTGGAAACTCCAAGGTAGATTTATTAGCCCCTGTTCGGTGATGCTGTATGGGACTTTGCATCTGCCCTTCTACCCGCTGTCTGAAGTTTCAGATCTATGCTCTGACTGCTGGCTGGTCTGACAAGCGCGTGCCTTTTCCGTGCAGCCTTCAATATATGTAAGTGTCCCTGTGGAAGGAAGTCTAAGAACTCGCAGTAACATAATCCGCTCATCAGCAGCCTTCTGAACTCCCTGAGCTTTTCGCTGCTCCTTCCAACTTCCTCAACTGGACGGAGCTTCCCTTTGCCTGCAGACAATTAGTGCTGGAAGGTCGGACGTTGATGGGATGGTGGGGCTGGCTGCTGCTCGGGCTGTGATGCCGCCGTGCCTCCCGCTCACCGTTCCTCTTGGAAAAACACCTCCAGGCAAGCACAGCAGCGTGGCCCAGACTGATGAGTTTTACAGCTACAGTTTCCAAACCAGACTGTAAGATTGCCCAGCTCTGCACCTGTCATCCATCCTGGAGTATTTGAGGGTAAGCTAAGAGTAGAATGCAAGCAGTGGGATGAAGAACAGAGTCTGCGTGGTTCTGCATTGCAAAATAGATCAACGTTTGTAACCCAAACTGGAGAGTCAAGGACTGAACTAGGTGTGAAATATCTATGTTTTATAAGAGCACCTGCCTCGGTGAGAGGGGTGGGCAGGAACCAGGTATTGCTGCAGGCAAAGCCTCCAGCTCCATGCCCAAGACCTTGCATTGGCCCCCAAACCAAAAGAGCAATAACACAGAGAAGTCATTAAACGTTTAGGAAATGTTCTGTGTAAGGCTTTCTGCTTTGTGTCAGAGGGATAGATGTGGACTCAGGGGTCTGGTTTTATAACTGATACAATCAGAAACATCCCCAGTTGTTAGAGAAGAACGACTGTTTAATCAAAGAACGCAAACGAAATAAAACACAGCAGCAAAAAGCGAGGGGCTGCAGTGGGGAGATAAATGCAGAGGAAGATGAGGGTGCTCTGCATCCCTGTGCACAGTGTCAACAAAGCACAAAGCAAAGCCAGATGTTGGCCTGGCCGGGATGGCCCAGCTCCAGCTGTGCACTCACTTTCTGCCTACCTGGAGCAGCTGCTGCAGTGCGACTGGCTCTGTTCCCTGCTCCACGTCCTGCAATGGGATTTAGGGGTTGCAGCCCTCTGTCAGGCTTCACAGCAGGGAGGGCTGTGGGTTTTGTTGTTAGATGCGTGCAGAAGTGTTTTGGATTCTGATGTTCAAACCCGTGAGAAGGTTTCTTCGAGTAGTCCCGCTGCTGTCCTTGCCAGCAAGCGTCACCCAAAATGACTCAGGCTTTAATAGAAAAGTCGTCCAGGTGTGATGATGTGCCCAAGAATCTCTTACTAGGACGTGTTCTTGCCGTGTTTAATGACTGCGCTCACCCATTTTTTATGTTTCCATACCTATAGCCTTTCCCAGCCCAGTGCTTTAACTGGGTGTTCTAGTGTTCTGGGTATTGTATATGCCCTGCTGCTGCATGAGTACATGTAAAGAAGCTTTAGTTTTGCTCGTGGCTTCCTGAGATTAGAACAACTGCTCTTAGCTTCAGTGGAGTCTTCGCAGCTGCTTTTCACAGTTCTGCCTTAAACGTCGTGACCAAGGGGCAGCTTTCTGAGCCAAGGTTTTCTTCTAACCCTTGGCTTTTAGAAACCCAAACCTGAACGCTTCAAGAGTTTCACGTTCCCCAAGGGCATGAATCTGAAGCAAACACTCTGGAGATACGGTATTAAGAGGAGGAGGAGGCAGTCTTTCCTTGAGAAATAGACCTTGGAGTTGGCAGATACTGGAATTTTCCCAAGTGAAGCGGTTCTGTGACCTCCATGGCCCCATTAGTAGTAGCACTGGGGCCAGGGCATCAGGTTTGCAGTAGGGTTTGGGATGGGCTCAGGTTGTCTGCTCGGTCTCTCTCAAATAACTCTCTAGTATTTCCTAAGGCGAATTGGAGGCTTGTGCCACGTTACGTTGCTGATTAACAAAAGCACTCGTGGTGCTGGAAAATGCAGATGTGCACCTAGCACTGTTAAAAAAAAATAGTCTAAACATCTGAATCCCAGCAAACTCCACTGGGAGGTGATGAAAGCTAACTTCTATCCGAGCTCCGCGTTGCATTTCCTTCCTGCTCCTTTTCAACCCCTGAATGCGACACGTTTGCAGCACCCTCTGCAAAAGCATGAAACTGGAAAGCGGGGTTCTCTCAGAGGCCTGAGGCGCTCTGGTTAAAGCCACGAGGAGCTGCAGGGCAGCAGGTGGGGCACAGCAGGGCACCGAGGCAATGTGTGGCAGCCCTACAAGCACCCCACAGCACGGCTCACAGCACCGCACAGATGCGGCGTGAGCGGCTGCCAGCGTGATGGGGATGAAAAAGCCCATTTGGATGCGAGAGCAGAGGAGTCATGCACATCTTCCCAAAACAAAAATAGTAGCTCGAAACGCACTGAGAGTCCTTCTGGCAGTAACAGCCAATGGATGGGAAGCGCGTTAGTATATTTTCCTGGTTTGGAGCAAACAGATGTTATTGTGTCCGCAGAAATCGTGGCAATAAGCAGAAAGCAGAGCCTCCCTGCTGCATTGGCATGAATTTTAATCTCCCTCTAGTGTAAATCAGGACAGACTCCGCGGAGGGCAATGCTGTTACACCGTTGTAATCCAGAATTGGCCTTGCTTTAGCAAGTCCCAAGGGTGGTATTCTGATATCTAGAAAACTAATGCTCGAGATGGATCTGACCCAAAACCCCGGATTTGAACTCTTTGCAAGTTCAGATCCGGATGCAAACTTCACAGCTGCACCCTATTGTCTCTGAGCCCAATAAAACCCTCTCTCTGAACCACCCACAAGCCTAATGAAAATGTAGATTGAGATCAGATCATTATGGCTCCGTGCCAGCTCTGCGAAGCACGCACAGTGAATGGCCCAACTCTTCTCGTGCTGGTGGTGATGTAAACCATGAGTGGCTCCAAGGCCATCAGCTGGATTTCCCCAGCACGCAGCCAGTTGTAAATACGAACACAATAAGGCCCTGAATGTTTTGGTCCTTTTACATCTCTGTTTTGAGGAGCAATTGAACTCCCATCTCGCGCTGACCTCGTCAGAGAGGTCATCTCCTTCCAGGAGGAGATTTGCCAGGAGCTGGGGCTGGATTAATCCTGATTACCACAACACATAGTTGGGGAATGTGGTATCAAATGCTGGCTATTTTTGTTCCAAGCTCAGCCCTCTTCTCAGTTTGCTGGGAAAGCTGATGCTGGGTAGAAACATCTTGGGGAGGAGAAAGTGGCGTGGGGAAGGAGAGAGGGACCTCAGAGAATCACAGAATGGCTCAGGTTGGAGAAACAGTCAGTTTTTAACACCTTAGTTTTCTAGCGAGTTGTTTTGCTTTGGTTTTGTTTGTCTTTGCGTTTCTTCTGGGCAGCATCTTCACAAAAAAAAAAAAAAAAGTGCTGAATCTGTTCAAATCAAGTCCAGCTTCCAACAGCGTGAGCTCAGAGTTGTGCTCCTTCTGCTGGGTTTGACTTCTTTGTGTTGTTCCCAATGAGGGGGCCACGCTTGATCCTGATGTCGCCCATGTCGTCTTTCAAGAGCTGCCTTCGTGCAGAAGCAGGTCTTGGCTGGTGGTACACATATTTCTTTGGTTGCTGTGCAAGAAGTGAAGTTTGGGTGCTGGTTTCTCCATAGAAGCAATGCTGGGAATGGAGCAAAAGCTGCAACACACAGGGAGCTGAGACGCCTGCTTTGGAGGACTGTAATTGGCAAGGTCATAGGCCTGCTTTTTTATTAGAGACCATTTGCAATTTTCCCAGAAGATGAAAGGACTTTTCTGTCAACAGTATTAAAAACCCCATAATGAACCCAAATCAAGTGGGACCGTGGTTCTACCATTAACCTCTACTAGGACATGCTTCTGTGAACAAGATCCCTCAATTCTCACCATTGTGAAAGCCCAGAAATGGGCTGGCACGGCAGAGAATTATGTAGAAACAGGAAAAGCTGAGTAATGGGGTCATGTGCTTTTTGGAACCTATGCCATCTTACACGTGAATATCTGATGGGGGAAGCCTGTCAGAATTCCCATTTCCCACACCCTCTTTTGTCCTGAAGAGGAAACAAAACACCATTGCATCTCTTGCTTTCCTCCTCAAACCTAACACCAACAGATTGTTTCAGTTGAAATGACTCTTTAAAATATCTTTCCACATGATGGTGGTCTGGGAACAGTCGGAGGGGATCCAAGTCATCAGCATGGTTGCGGCGATGAGATTTTGCTCTTAGCTCAAGTAGCGGAGCACTTTGGTTTTGGAGCCTGACTAAATCTGGGCAACCTTTTTCAGGATGAATGGCTTAGTTGCCGAGAAATGCAATTTCAGGGTTGGCTGAAACTGTGCACTGAATTGGCACTGGTAGCTAATCTTTTGGTAAAGAGCAGTAGGTTTTGTTCGAACATTTTTGGAGTTAGGTATTCACGTTCTTCCACTCTGAAGCAATGTTTCATTCTGTAACTTGCTTACATTTTATTTTATTTATTAATTTTTCAAAAGGGAAAACTTATCTACCAAACCAAAACGAAGGGATTGGTCATGCGCTATGGTTGACCTGAACTTAGAGGCTTATTTTTGCTTTATTTTTCCTTGGCTGAGGGGAAAAAAAAAATCCCTAATGAAAATATAACTTTCTCCCTCCCTTTGAATCAGGCAGTGAATCATTGTATTATTTGCATGGTTGCAAGCCTCAGCGCTAATCTCCACATCATGGGTGCTTTCTCTGCCGCGGTTTCTCATCATGGGAATGAATTAGTGTTTTATTAATGCTTTGATCTTGGGAAGTGGCACTGACATCTCCCGGATGCTCATTCCCTTGTGCCTGTTCTGAAGAGCAGTTGTCCCCAGACAAGATCTGCTCCTCTGCTGATTGAGGTCAATGGCTGCTGTGCTCTTGCTTTCAGTGCGTATAGGTTGGGTGCCCCTAAAGCCCGATTCAGATCCCTGCTAACTCATTGCACGTTAGGACAACAGTATAAGCTGAAGTCATCCATGCTTCCCTGTTTTCCAAGATAAAGTATTTATTGTGGTTGAAGAGGATCGCTGTGGTTAGGGCAGCATGGCTGGGACGATGGGCTCTTGCTCCATGACACTGATGCTGAGTGTTTGCTCTGGTGTGGAACTGAAAGCAGAAAGCTCAGCCACGGTCTCCTCAGTGCCTGGGATAATGGTTAAAATGGTTTGGGGATGCTACTGGGTTAATGTGAATATCCAGTGTCTGAGAAAAGCTGTGGAAAATGAGTACAGACCTTGTAGCTAGCTGGTGTCTGAGCTGTGCCGCAGGCACCGCATCCTCCCCACGTGTTGTCCCACAGCCCAAGGCAGTGGTTCTTGGGCTGTTATTCCATCTGTCCATGGTGAGGAGAACAGCACGTTGGGCTTGGCAATAAAATGTTGTTCCTCTAAGAGCAGAACAAACATCGCTGCTACTCTTCCATGTGACGCTGTGCTTATTTTTTCCCATGTCTTGAGCAGTGGGAGCAGTAAAAATCAGAGCCAGGCACTGGGGAGTGAAGTTAAAGCAAAAAAAAAAAAATGAGGATAAGGGAGGTGAAGCGGAATGGTTCAGTCTGGAGAAGAGGAGGCTCAGCAGAGACCTTATCACTCTATACATCTGCCTAAAGGGAGGTTGTAGCAAGGATGTGGTCACCTTAAGTTGCAGGAGTGGAGGTTGAGGTTAGATATTAGGAACAGATTCTTCTCTAGAAGAGTGGTCAGGCACAGTCAGCCCAGGGGCTGGTGGAGTCCCTGGAGGTGATCCAGAACCATGGAGATGTAGCACTGAGGGATGTGGTTAATGGGCGTGGTGAGATGGGTTGGGGTTGGCCTTGGGGGTCACAGAGGTCTTTTCCAATCAAAATGATTGTGTAATTCTTTGAAATACAGTTCCTGATTGTGCTGCCTGCTTGCTTGACAACCTATAAGAGCAATAACTAATGTTTAGCCCTGTGGGCGGTTCCCTGGAAATTACTCCTGAGATGCACCCACCGCTTGTAACATCACATCCCAGGACCACAGAGCGTAAGCAGAATTACCCTTGTTGCCCCAGGTCTGCTCTTGAGCCTGTCCTGAGGCAAGGAGGAGGAGGCAGGGATTGGTAGCTATGGAGAAAGAGCAAGAAAGAGCAGAGCCACACAGCTGTCCTCATGTCTTTGCTTGGGGGATAATCCTGCACGGAATGCCAGAGCCCAGGTGGGTGCCAGTCCTGAGAGGGGCTGGGATGCTGCCTGGCACTGCTGTATCAGAGACCACGGGCACATGGAGGGCACGAACTGCCAACAGGTTCTGCTCTCTGCCAGCTCTCACGCAGCTGGCGTTAAGTGAGAAGCGTCCCAAGGTCCTCCCAGCGCTATCACCCAAGAACTTGGTGTTCTTGGGCGGAGCAGCACTCTGACAACGAAGACAAATGAGTGATTGCTTAATTCCTGTCATCGCCCGGCAGCCCTGCCAGCACGCCGCTTCTGGTACGCGGCGCGGGATCGTGCAGCTCTGGAATGATCTGGGCTGCAACCTGCGGAGCCATGCTGTGAGCCTCAGCCATGCTGGGGAGTGCTGGAGGTGCTGACAGGCCATGGGTTTAGGGCTCTGTCTTTGCAGCACAGGGAGTGCCTGAACTCAGACCTTCTCAGTCTTCCAGTCTGCTTTTGCCTCCATTCGTTTTATTACCCATTGCTCTGCATTTAGGAACTCCCCTCGCAGGCTTTGTCTTCTTATCCCATCTCCTGCTCCTCCTTATGGGCTGACCTCTTGTTTCACCTAGCTGCAGCTTTTGCTGTCTGGAGCAGCATCACAGAATCACAGAACGGTTGGGTTGGAAAGAATCCCAAAGATCCTCCAGTTCCAAACTCCTGCCACAGGCAGGGTTGCTAGCTACTAACTCAGGCACCAGATCAGGTTGCTCGTGGCCACATCCAACCTGGTCTTGAACACCTCCAGGGATGGGACACTGTCCATCTCCGTGTGATTTTCCATTTCTGTAACAGCATATCTTTTGTCCCATTCTGGTGGCTCTTCCTTTCTGTGCACCTCCAATCTTCCTGCTGGGTTTGCACCTCCTCGCTTTGCATGCTCCCTGCAGGTGCAGCTGGGTCACCCAATCTCTGCCTTAAGTAGTGCCCATACAAAGCAAGATGCATGCAACCTGTCCTGCAATAGAGGTGGGGCTGGATATATGCAAACCTCTCGCCAATAGCAAAGGACCTTTCCTGTTTTGGCTGTGCTCATGCACGTGAGGCTCGTGTGTGTAGAAACCAGAAGTCATGCAGCTTCCTCAGATGATGCCACAGAGGACATTAAGGTGACTGATGGGCCTCTTTTTACACAATTGCATCTTATTTGTAGATATTTCTTGCAAAAATATTTCCTGCAGGCACCTGCAAGTTGTGACTGCAGAGGCTGACACCTGTCCGAGCTGTAACTTTGCAGCACATGTCTGCCTTTGGATGCACATTTCTGCTCGAGGGCCCCTGCATGCAGATATGGCTGCAGTGGGGAGTCTGCAAACATTAAACGTGTTTTCATGTTCCCATTTCAGGCCAGCGTTGACTTTCCTTGAACATGGTGAAAACAAACAGATGTTCTCAGAAAGCCAGGATGACCTGGAAACTATTAATTAGGTAGTGAGTGAAAGAGGAGATTGTAGTGTTTGGATTTCCTTTAAGGATAATTATTTTTAGCCTCTGCTGACATAGCCCAGGACAAGCTAACAGCAACCTGCTGCTGGGCCAGCAGAGGAAATCTAGGGAGAGAGATCATTGTGCTTTGAGGGAGGTGACAGCTGAAATGCTGCCATTGCCTGGGGTTAGTTTGACCAAAGCCTAGGTCATAAGTTTGGAGAACGATGTGTATGCATGTCCCTAGAAAATGGGCCAAGGAGAGTCATGACTCAGGCCTGGTCGTGGAATAGAACCCAAAAAACTCTGTTTCTGGGTCATTTGATTCCTCACCATCTCCTCCTCCTGCTCTTTCCTGCTCTTCAGCTCTGGAGATGTAAGCATCTTCCACGGAGCTCATTGTGGTTCTCACAGTGCCTTTAGCTCTGGTGTATCTGTTTGTGATGACAGGTGTGTCACAGCTTAGAATGCTGGAGAGGAGTTTGTCTCACAAACGTCTTTACCCATTTGATTTTCTGGCAGAAAGCTAAAAACAGCCAGGCTGACCCAGGTTTGGAGGAAGCACTCTGTGTGCTCTCTGCTTGAGAGCTGGTGCTTGAAGCTGATGTTAGGGCAGGCTGTGTGTGGTTTGCTCTGGCTATCACATCCTTAACTCCACACCTCCTTCCTCCCTTCCTTTGCAAACATCTCTCCAAAAGCCTTTGTCACAGCCTCTCTTCAGTTACAGCCCAACATCCAACGCTGCAGATCCTCCTCCAGCCATCAGGAAAGCCTTACGTTGCATGCACGGTGTCAACAATAGCAGAGGAGGATTACAGGGCAAAAAAATAAGGCTTGGAGCAGGCTGTGTGCACTGCCCAGGGCAGGACCTGCCTTTCTGCTGTCAGCACATGAGCAGTGCTCGTAATAAGCAATTTGCGTGCGTGCAGCATCTTTCATCTGTCTTGTTTGAGGAATGGAGATAACAGAGCTCTTTGTTGGCCAAGGATGCACGGCCTCTTGGCCAAGTAGAAAACAAGACCCCAGTGCTTTTATTCCCAGCTCTCACCCCTGGCTGCATAAATGGCTCTGGGAGTCCATACGGTTGGGTTTTCCACGTTAGCATCCCCCTCCCAGAGCTCCCTACAAAGCAGGGCAGGGCAGCGATCCCGCAAGGGACCCCGCAGCTGCGTTCCCCCGGTTTGGCTGAGGCAGGTTGATGCTAAATGACCCCGACATGGTTTCTCCTGTCCTCCCAGGCTCAAGGCCACGTGAGCTGTTTTAGCTGTGTCCTGAGCTTCCAAGCATCTGGGGCTGGTTCTGAGAAACCTTAGACTCGTGGAAGCGGTGCGTGGAAGTGGCCGGGGTGGAAGGGCTGGGCTAGACTCTGGGGAGCGTGTGGGTGTCGGGGTGTTAAGTTCACTTATGGAACTCCACCAGCTCCAGCTCCAGGAGGACTCGTGCTCTCAGCACTGCAATGGGAAGCGGTGGCCAAGGCGCAGTGAGATGAGCGCGCCGTGCTGCGCTTTCAGCATGGGCTTTGCCAACAGCGAGGCTTTGCCTGCTCTGTCTGCCCAAGGATCCAGGTGCAGATCCAGATTTAAATCCCTCCTCCATGCACGTTTTTCAGTGCAAACGCAGAAGTTGTGCAGAGCAAGGTCCTTTAATGCGTTCACATCGGTATCAGTATATTCTGGTGTGTTTTCTGCTCCCCTTCTGGAGATGTTCAGTCATCCATCCCCATGCAGTGGTGTTGACTTGGCTGCCTGAATGTAGGTCAGGACCTTCCTACCTGTCTTTCTGCTGAGCAGTCCCTCTTCTCTGACTCACCATCACCCCAACATCGCCCCAGGACACAGGAATGTGTGTTGCAGTTTTTGGCTGAGGACGAAAACCCAAATGCACGTCCTTTGTTTCTATTCCTAACATTCCTAACTCTACTGGAAATCAATCATCCCCATGTCAGAAAGTACACCCTCCCCTAAACAAGGCTTTCAAGTTTCTAGTGTCTAATGGAATTTAATGATATTTATTATCCTTCCAGTTCTCTTCTGGGGAGCAAGACTTGACTTGCTTTATTGGGCTTTCTCTGGGAGCAAATGATGAACAGGGTTTGCTTCTATGCTTTCGTGGAACAGACTTAAACCTCGCAGAGACAAAGCGTTCCTTTCTCTAGCTTAATCCATGATTAGTCTTAAATTTCAGCCTTGCCGTGAGGAAAGGGGCTCTCCCTCTGTCGTAGGCGAGAAGCAGGAGGTCATGTTTTCCCTCCGAGAGGTTGCTGACAGCATGTGTGTGTTGTGCTTAAAAGGAATTTAATCTTATAAACGTCCGACTTCCCTTTCCGTGTAATGATGCCACAATCCTATCCTCAGATCATCACCAATGACGTGGTTTCAGGGTGGGGAGATGGCTCAGTGTCAGTCAGACAGACGAATGTTCGTGATGTGGCAAGGTGGTGACAGGGAGCTGCTTTCCCAGAGACCTTTGGAGGCCATTCAACCATCAGGGGGTGATCAGCCTGCACAGCCACGAGGAAAAGGTGAACTGTATCTTCTAGAATATCTTCCACACATGCCAGCCCAATCTGGGGAGCTTTGTAGGATTGTGTCTTCTGACCTTCTAAGATGAAATTGCCTTTTTTTTTTGGCTTTGGGTTGCTTCAAGTTCTTGGCAACCAAGCTCCAAGTCACCCCACTCCTAGCACCAACCCCTTGGATTTGCTGAGGGCAGCATGCTTAGAATCATAGAGTGGTTTGTGTTGGAAGGGATGTTAAAGATCACCTAGCTCTAACTGCTGTAGGCAGGGACCCCTCCCACTAGAGCAGGTTGCAGTCATACATCTTCTCCCTGGGGAGTGAGGAAAGCTCACGGCCTCATTGTATATTCTGAGCACAAGTTGTATTATTCTGCCGTAGATTCTCTTTAAATATATATATATAGAGAGAAATGGTTTGGCTGAATAATGTGAAAAATTTGAGCATTTGCTATAGGACTAACAGCAAATTGAAGTGATGTTTACTTAACCTACAGCGGCAGACCCAAACTTTATGGATTTCAGTTTTAATACATATTTTGCATAGGTGAGATGACAATGTTATTAAAAATGAAAAGATCTGATGATACAGGCAGCCCCAAAGCCTCAAAGGTGGCTTTTCCTTCCCCTGATCTAAGGCAGGTGATGGGCTGAGCCTGAGAGAACCGTGCCCAGGAGCCACAGTCCGACATGGGAAGTCATAATAATGATGACCAAGAGCTTTGGTTACTGTTCTCCAGGGAAGACTGAGTCAGAGCCTCATGCACAGTGTTGTGTGTGCTTGGATGGGATGGGAGCAGCTTGCCCTGGGCTGGGGCTCATGCAGAGGTGACAGGTGGAGGTGGCGTGCAGCAAGAGCACACAGGGTCTCATGCTTTCTGCTGTGCTCTTTGATTTATGTTAGCTTTTAAACAACCTCTCCAGAGCTCTGTGTTCGGTGCCATATTTTTGAATCGCGTACATCATCCAATAAATAAATCAAGTCCCCATCAGCTTTGCCTCTGAGCAACATCCAGCTGCAGTCGAGCAGAAACACAAACAAGCTGTTGCTGCTCTCCTCAGATCTCTGTCCTTTGTGCACGCTTTGTAGTTTGCTGGCAGGGCGCATGGGGAGTCACTGAGCACTCAGGATGGTGATTCCCAAGCCTGCTCCCGGCTCCGTGCCGCGAGTCGCGGTGTTCCGTACACAGTGCTCTGGTTTTCCCACTGCCTCCTTGTCCCGTTCGGAGGATCATCCATCTCATGCTGGAGGAATGCTTCAGGAGGGAGTCGGGGTTGGGTTTTGAGAGGTATGATGTGCTCTGTGGTTCTTCCTGACTCAGTGCTGATGGAGATTCCCAGCATCTCCGTAAACTGGCTCGGTAGTCGACCTTTAAAAGAATTTGAAATTCTCAGGGGTGAGCCGGCGAGGGCTGGGAGAGGGGCTGCTGGCCGGCCAGCCCCGCTGGCAGCAGCCAGGACGTGTCTGTTCTCCCAGCAAAGCCGTCACCGTCCCTCAGCCTCTTGCAACACTCAGCCTGCTCGTGCCAAACCCTCACCGAGTCTTCGTGGGATGAATCTGGCATAGGTTGGACAGTGCGAGTCCTGGTGTTCCTGCTGCTGGGAGCGGCTGGATGAAGAAGGATTCCAGGATGACCTGAGGGCAGTCTGCGTTTGAGCCACCGGTGCAGTCTGGTTGATCTGTTTTCTGCATGGTCTCTCTGTCTGAGCTGAGCTGGTGCCACACTGTGTGCTATGGCAAGGTGAGGGTGCTCAGGAAGGGACGTGTTGGCAGGCAGGCTGTTCCCTGGGCTGGGTGTTTTAGCTGCTAATTAATAGTCAGGATGGGTTGTGAATAAAGGATTAATAAACCAGGCTCTGAAGCTCACTGCCCTGGCTGCTGAGATGTGCTCAGCCCTGCATGCTGCTTGTCCCCAGCACCACAGGAACAAAGGTGCAGCCTCTGGTGCTGGGGCAGATGGGACCACGCTGCTGCTCCTTGCAGTGGCTGCCAAGCTGTGCGCTGTGCTTCTGAAGAACAAAGAAAAAATGAAGTACAACAGTCCCCCCATTTCCCTTTTACTGGAATAAAAGCAGAACGCAGTCCCTTCCTATAATTAATATTTTCCTTCTACCTCCTTTGGATGGTTACACAATGAACACGTAAGCATCCCAGTTACGCCGCTGCATGCATGCAATAAATCTTAGCAGCCCTAAGAGCAAGCTTGCAAATCCCTGGGGGATTTCGGATTGTTTCCCATCCAAACAGTACAACTGCTTGGAAGAACGCCTGGTGGACCTCTGCTCTGCCCCCACTGGAAGTGTGCTGGTTGTAGCTGGGTGGTTGCATGGCTGCATGCATCTGGAGGGCATAGATGTCCTGCCCTGTGCCAGAGGTGCTCCTGTTTTGCAGATGCTCCTGGTGCCCCAGCAATGTAACAGCACTGATGAGAAATGCTGTAAAACAGTGTCTCTTCTGTACACCAGCAGTTCTGTACTGCTGTTTTTTAAATGAGAGCAAAGGGAAGGGAAGAACTACTTCTCTGGAGGCTCCTTTGATTCTGCTTTAGACGAGCTCCTGCCTATAAGAACACAGTGCCTGCTGGTGCATTCCCTCCCTGTCAGCAAGAACTAGATGCAACCTGTAAATACATCTGACCTCTGAGCCTTCTAGACTCTTTCTTCCAACCTTTCTGGTGTGGGGATGTACGATGCCGCTGCTCAGCTTGGCGCTCAGCTTGGCAGCTGAACAGGAGCCCTTTCCTTTTTTGTTAATGACTGAGCTATTTCCATCACCTGGCCTGCTAAAACTCAGCCAAGTTCATTTTTTTTCGTACTTCTTTTTATTGCATGTTGACTCATTAGGATGTCAGTTGTGACAGGACTTGTATGTCTCAGCTGTTTCTGGATTGCAGCGATAACTGATTTAAGGGGGGAACTGCCCAGCTTTCCTAACTACACAACTCCTCTGGTATTCTCACTCCAAAAAGCAGCTTTGGACAAATCCTGAAGTCCTCGTTCAGGCAAAAACTTGTATCTTCTCCCAGGCATCCAGATCTGTTCGATGTGTTTGAAATGCAGGCCTGCCCTCCTCTCTCATTTTTCAATGCTGTTCTTCTAGCTCTGAAGCCTCCACCAAGCAGCTCCACAGAGGATGCTGGCTTTGGGGAGAAGGGAAGTTTCTGCTTGTTGCTATTTCTGAAGCACTCCTGATGCTTTTTGCACCATTCCCTTTTCCCCTTGGTAGTTCCAGTTAACCTGGGAAGGGAAAGTGTGGTCCAAAAGGTGCCTGGTGGTGGCAGCAAGCAGGTGTTGGGCAATGCAGCTTGGTCAGGCGATGCCAGGTCTAAAACCTGACATATCTTTTTGCAGTGGCTTTTTAAAGTGAAGAAAACAAAGTAATTTAGGTAAAGCATCTGTTCTTTCGAGCTGTGGGGCGGGAGAAAGGGCCCCAGCATCTCACACATGTGCTACCCATGAACTAAGGCTCTACGAGGGCTGCCCCCTTTCCAATGTTCCCAAAGTCCTGGTCAGCCACCAAGCTGCCAGCTCAAGGAGATATATCTGAATTCTTTTTCTTTTTTTGCCACAACACCTGTAGACAAGTGAAGACATCTCTAGAGCCACTTCAAGGTCAGCTTTTCCATGCCCAAACCATGGTGTTCCTCTGCACTGAGAGCAGTGCTGGGGTTTTCTTGCAGGAAGGCAGGCTGCAGCCCCGCTGAGCACACGCCCGCCTTAAATTCCAGCGAGGGAAATCCTGCTGACAAACACCCTCCGTTGTCCCAGAGCTTTGCGTGCAGAGGAGCTTATCCCAAGGACTTGGCTGCTGATGGGGAATTTGCAGGATCCCTGGGGGCTGCAGGCTTTGCACAACACCCTCCCTCCCCACCACACAGTGCTGCTGCCTGGGTTGTGTTGAATGTTTATATACACATTTGTTGGAGCGCTTGGGGAGAAGAGGTGCTTGTAAAAATATGAAAAGGCAGAAGAAGAAAAAAAAGGTGGTTTCAACGTTTCTCTGCTGTTTGATTTGTGAGCAGCCCTCCAGCTCAAGAGCGAAGATTTCACTGATGGCATATGCAGATCACGCTGTGCTGGAGCAAAAAGCAAAAGGGTTTTGCCCAAGGGAAAACTGAGATTCTTCCTCCCGAAGAGAGCAAAAAAAAGCAGCAGAGCAAAATGCAGACAAATTTGTTCCTCCCCCCCCCCCCCTTTTTTTTTCTGTTTGATGAATGGTTGATAACTTCTGGGGAAATGGATCGCTTGGGAGAATTAGTCAGAACTTAATTTGCCATCAAAACGCAGCCCTGCTGTTTGTTGGGGGGCTTTTGATCAGCTCCCACACCTGACGTGCATGCACGAGTTGGGTCTGCGACCGTACACATCTGTTTGCTCTGAGTTGCAAACCGGTGCCAAGAGATTAGAAGGTACTGCCAGGAAAACCTCAAGTTGACAAATGGGAATTACCCTTCCTAGGATGGCTGCGAATGTTTTTAGGAAGTAAAACCTCTAGCAAGTCATTTGTATTGCAGTGGGATCAGAGGGTGTACGCAGGAGATGGGCCTGATCCTGGGGTGGGTGACAACGGTGAAATTGGGCTTAAAGATGAACTTGAGGAGGAACGGGGCTGCTGAGCTCCCACCACCCTGCCCAGCACAGAGCCTCCCAGGCAACAAGCTCAAGATGTTTAATTGCTGCTGATGGTAGCTGGCCTTGACGAGGGGGATTCCTTTGTTTTAGCAGAGAGGCTTTCAGCTTAGGGAATCCAAGTCCCTCTTCTGCTTTGTCCCGTATCTCCCCGGTGACTTGCCCTGTATTCCTCTGCCCCTGCTGTGAAAAGGAGCCGCCAGCACTGCCCTCCCTCGCACAGCTGAGTGCATTCAAGGTTGTGAAGCTGTCAGACACTTTGCCAGGGGGACTACAAGAAACATATGGGGAGGAGGGAAATAAAATGACCTGCCAGAGGTGAGCTCGCAGGTCTTTAATTACGTGCAGGCACTCAGCCTCTTACCAAACCCTGACGGAGGTCTAAGAAGTGTAAACGCTTTTTGCCAAGCACCCTCGAGGAGAGCCCCCAACCCACCCTTTTTCACCCCAAACCCACACACCCAAAGGTCTAACCTTGGTCCTGGCAGAGAAGGATGCTGCCATGGTGCCAGTGGTGGCAGGAGGATGGCAGAGGTCTCCTGGAGAGCTCCTGTGGCCAATGTCTATCACAAAATAGGGAACGTGTTGGATATTGCTCACAGGGGAATGACTGGCAGCAATGCTCCCTCAGGTTCTGGCAGAAATCTACATCTCCTGCCTTTCTGTTTTTTCTCAAACCAAGCTAAAAGGAAGTAGGTTTGATACAAGCTAAGGGACTTAGTGGTTTAGTGGGGAAACATTGGTGGTCAGTGGATGGTTGGACTAGATGATTTTGAAGGTCTTTTCCAACCTTGGTGATTATTTGATTCTATGCACTCCTTGGCTCCGCTCCCCACCCTTCCCTCAGGTTTGTTTTATTTTGTTGTGGTTGTTTGTTTTTTTTTGGAGCTCTTCTTGGCATCATGAAACATCTTAAATATAGAACACATGAAATATCATTAACTTATACTGCGGGAAGGTGTAGGAAAGCTTCCTTACCAATACCTGAAATGTAGTATTTCTTGGGTGCGTGCCACCGTCCGAGGAGCAGGTGCATGAAGTATGTTGCATGTCATATCCCCCAGGAAACGCTCTGGGCGTGCAGAGGTGCTGCAGCTCCTGGCTGGCCAGCTCTGCTGACTGCTGCCAATTCCTCTGCCCTGAAATAGCAGTGTGTGTGTGTGTGTGAGAGAGCAGGCAGGTTGCTGCAGACACATGGCTGGTGCCAGCCTCCAGAAGCACTTTGTGTTTCCAACCCTTTGCTCTGAGCAAGTGATCCAAGCTGTTGCACGCGTTGGTGCGGAGCTTCCTCCCCATGTCCCCTGCTGAAGACCTCCAGCATGTTTCCCGGGAGCAGCGTGTTTGTTTTCTCTTTTCCCCAAGTCTGAAAGAGAGCATGTGCTTGCCAGTGTCTAAGTAGCATTTGGACGTTACTGTCTTTCAAGCTCAGTTCCATTGATTTTTTTTTCTTTCCTTTTTTCTTTTCTTTGGACTCGCAATTCGCCTCCTAGCCCAACAGCAATAAGGCATGTTTGGGATGGAAGCTCACCACAGCTAACTTCTCAGTATAGCATCTCCAGCACTGTATTTGTCCTACCACCTACATTTTGGAGAACTCCGTTCCCAAAGGAAACTTTTACCTGGATGCTTTTCCCTGTTTTTCTTTTCTTTTTTTTTTTCTTCTTTTTTTGGAAGGAGTGAAAAAGTCTCTTTCATCCTTGGGAGGATTATGGGCACCCTCTAAGCACCCACCCATCCCACAGAAGGTGCCAGAGGCAATTACATCTTGGAAACAGCTTTTCACTCAAAGGCTCACAGCTGGCCCCATCCTCACAGTCAGGAAGATGTGTTGCAGATGGGTTTGACACCATCTCCTGCCGTGTGACATTGTTGCTTCACCCTCCAGGCGTCTCCAAGGCATGAGGCACTGGGTGCAGCTACCACATCCCCATCAGCACAGTTGTTACTCTTCTTTCTTCTTTTCCTTTCTTTTTTCCTTTGTTTTTTGCCAGCCCCATAAACCAGCTGTGTTCCTCAAGCAAGGCCCTTCCCTGCAGACTGGGTAGGATGCTGCAGGAGGACACTGCTTCCACCTATCCCATGAAGGACCAGGTGTAAGGGGAGCTGAGTATTCCTCTGATCCCACTCACCTGTTTCTGGCAGTGTGGGAACCTATATGTGCAGGGAAGCAGGTTTGGCTGTGGGGGATGTTTGAGGTCACAGCCAACTGGTGCTCCAGGATGTGGGTGCTCTTTGTTATCCGTCCTAAGGCACCCAAGTGCATCCTGTCAAGCTGTGTGTCTTGGATGGTCAGTGGCTGTCATGAATTTGTAGAACTGTGTGAGTTGGACTGGACCTTGAAAGGTCACCTTGTTCAACTCCCTTGCAATGGACAGGCAGATCTAGGGCTGTCAGTGGGCTCTTGCTGGGCAGTTTATCAGATCTGTGATGAAACCAGGAAATGTCTTTGTTAATGCTCATAGCTGCAGGCTGTGCTTCTGCAAGCTCCACGATGGTGCGGTGGAGTTGGGTTGGGGAGGCTTGCCACAGGCATCCATGGGGAGCACACAGGAATGGGAACAGAGCTGACCCCTCCAGCTGCTCATCCCCAAGTGTCACTGCATTTGCAAGGCTTTGGAAAACACGCATGTGCCCATGGCTTTGAAAAAAGCTGCATTTCAGTGCATCACAGAAAGATAAATGGGATGTAATATGCAGTGCCAATAGGGAGATAAATTTAGAGCTCTGCAGTGCTTAGGACGTGGATCAGGATTTCTCTCTCCTCAGAACAGCCATCCACAACTGCATGGGAACTGCTGAATCATAACCTGAACCACTGATTGATCACCGGAGGTGAGCACTGAGTCAGCTGTGGGAGCACACGTGAAGGCAATGCACCTGTGTGACCAGAAGGGGTGGAGTCTGACTCCACCTCTCCTAAACCCCATGTAAGGCCTATGCACCTCTCAGGAAGGTTCTTTTTCTGGAGATCACTCCTTTGGAGTTTCCTACCATGAGCCTGGGATATGGGTGAGCATTTTCGATTATTTCAATTGTCTCTTTTCCATCACAATAATCTTTTGAGTTATACCATCTGTAGAGTATCTCAGCTGCAATACTATCTGATGTTATTCATTCTGTTAACCATACAACAACGTTCACAGTGCTGGTCCTGCTGCTCTTGGCTGCTTTCAGCAGAATAAGTCCAGTTGTTAGCAAGCAGCTGTGTTCAGCCTTGCTATTTTTACTTTGTAATAGGGCTATTTACTTCAAAGGGAAGAGGTCTTCTATGAGGAATTCAAGATGTTCCCAGACTTCTTATTGTATTTATCTTGCCTTATTCCATTTATTGCCCCGTGGAGAGTGGTATCATGAAGGCAGGACAGAACAGGGCTCTGGTTTGCAGTGTAGATGGGAAATGAGGTTGTATCAGAGGCTTCAGCATTTGAAATCTCTCCTAGGAGGTTTGAAATCATATTTTACTGTAGAGAGAATTTTCTTAAGGTCTAACATAGCTTCCCCAACAGAGCTGTGGGAATTCTCCTTCTTTGATGTTGTAAGCTGAAGGGCAGTGGCTTACCATGAATATACCTGCACTTGGGAAGATTAGAAAGAAAGAGACCTTTTCCATCCCAAGTTCCTCTGCCACCTTCATTCTCTTTTTAAAGCCATTTAATCCAGAGACAGGAGATATTGCCCATGCTACCTAAGTTTGATGCCATGATCCAAACCCTGCTGTTGGTGTCATGGTTGGATGGGTGGCTGGAGGCCCATTTCAGCTGTAAGTTCAGCTCCATGTTCCTTTTTTTTTTTCCTCTTAAATAAGGAGGAAAATGTGTGTTTGTCTCTACCCCAGAGTTTTAGTGTTGTTCTCTTCCTAGAGTGAAAGAGTTGCAGAAAATCTGGGCAGTGTCCTTCTGCTAGCAGTGCTGGGGGGACCTCCCATGCATGCATGACAAGCAGGGTCTGGAATGCTGGCGCTCCCCTGCTAACGTAAGCTCCTGATTGTGTGTGTGTATATATATATATTTATATATATATCACATGTGAATAACAAAAACAACAAAAAGTCTCTTTTCACTACATCTCACACAACAGCCAAAACAAGGAAAGCTGTGAAAAAAACAGCACTCAGCAGCACGGGCTGCAGCCCAGGCAGTTGTCAGGAATCCCTCCCTGCCAGAAAGATGCGGAGATCTCCGTGCGAGAAAGCAGGCTTTTAATTGTACACCAATATCTGCAGAGTACAGGGTATGGAATTATGATTTCTGGTTCGGGTGCTGTTACTGAAATAACAGCGATGTAGAAAATGGGGTAATAAACTTCAAAAAGAGCATGGATGAATGCTGGCATTTGCATATCAGCCGAGGAGCAGTAGCCATAAGGATAGATGGGACTTGTCTCTGTGGCATACTTTGCAGCTGGAGCCAGGAAATAAATAGGCACAAACAGCCAAAGAAACGCACGCTTCTCTCTTGTGTGATTTTTAAAGCATACGCTACTGGAAGATGCGTAAAAGCCTCACTGGAACTGGAACCTCTCACACTGCTCCGAAATACTTTCTCATCTGGAACTGGAAGTGTTGTTTTGGTGTTGTTTTGTCACTATTATTCTGTTAAAGATCTCATTTAAAAATAGGGGTTTTCTTCTCCCTTTTGAGCCGCTCAGCCCTATTACCGCCAGCTCCTCCGACGTGTGCCTCATGCTCTCCCTCTGCTTTCTCCTGCCTTCTTCCCGGTACTCCGGGTCTCCTCCGTTTTCTGCATGTTTCAGAACCATAAACATGATTGATCCCTTTTTTTAGCAAGCTGTTGAATTATTTATGGATCTGCTGGGATGCTGGGACTGCCAGCTCCAGGCACGCGGCCAACGGGGAAAGGGGCCAGGCTGTGAAAGGGAAAGCCTTCGTGCACGCTGCCGTGAAGCACGGGAGGGAGCAGGGTGTGTGGTACTGAGGTGAACGTCCTCCAAAGGGTGCCATGGATGTGTTGGGAGCGGTGGCCGTCTCTGCGGGGTCCCAGGCACCTGGAAGAGATGGCGGCAGAAGGCTCCGGGCCTCTCACTGCGGTGGAACACGGCGGCCTTCCGCCAAAGATGGATTTTGTTCCTGACCTTTTAAATTCTAGAAAATGGCTCGTTGTCTGGGCTGAAGTGTTCCACAGCTGTTCCTCGTTCACCGGGTGCCACAGGCCAAGGCTGAGTGTCTGCGAGGAGCCGAATGTCAGGGTGACATGCGGAGAGAGGAGCGTGCCTTGGGCCAGAGGACGGCGGGGTCAGGGCTTGGCCATGTGGGGAGATGTGGGGCTGGGGAGGCCTGGTCGTGGCATGGAGGCTGTCTCCATGCTGTGGAGCAGCAGCTGGGCTTCCTCAGCCTTCCTCCCATTGCACGTCCACCAGCTCCACATGCGGTGAAAGGAGAGGTCCGCGAAAGCTGCGAGCGATTAGCGTGCTCGGTGGCCTGGATTTGCGGAGCTGTTAAAAGCCTTGATTTGTCCTTCGACTGCTGCTGTTCCTCATAAGGCTCTCCAGCCTGGGGGAGAACTGTAAAGAAAAAAGTCCGTTCATAAAAGTGTATAATTTCAGTGAGAGGAGCTGGGTGGCTGTGGGCACCTTGCCCCAGCCCATGTGCCTTGGCTCTGCCCCGCTCCCATTGCATGTAGGGCTGTGGTTGTTGCAGTGGAGGCGAGGACGTGGTGGGAGGTGTGGATGGCTGCTCTGGCTGATCCTAGTGGTCTCTCCAACTGTAATGGTTCTGCAATTGGGCTACGCACCATGCTTAACCACATGAGTTGCAGCAGCAGATGGGCTGCTCTTGCATGGATATGCACGTGGTGGAAGCATCGCTGGAAATAGCTTGTTCTGCCCCTATGCAGTTAGTTCTGAAGTCATTAGGAGGCTCACTGTGTGACTTCTGTACCTAAAACACAGGTTTTAGGCTAGTTTTTCCAGAGTCGTTCAGTGAATGAGTTTTCTAATCCCTAATCTCTAGGAGCTGCTCGTTGAGTTTATAGGTGTGGAAGTTTGGTGTTGCAGGGCTGATTTAAAATATGTACATTTCTGGAAGAGCTGAGCAGCAGGTTTGCATTTTGAGATCTTTGCCCATGGTTAGAATGATGTATTGTGTTGTCACTGGGAATCTTGCAGGAAAAAAGAATCATTATCATTGGAAAAAAAACAACCCTAGGCTTTGAGGCATGGTCCTACAAATGCTAAGCAGATGTGTAATGAGACCTAACCTGACTAATACTAAAGTCATTGGGCTACTTTCACAAGTGTGGTTATGCTGTGCATTGAAGCTACGCAGGGTTCTGGGACTTGGAAGCCTAGCAGAGATCTTGCAGGCCAGCCTCATATGGACCTTGGCAGGAGTATGTGCCAAGGGCTAATAACAGCAAAGACAGAGCACCTGGCTTGGTACATCCCTGTGATGCAAAAAAAGCTGGAGGCTGATAGACTACAATAGGGGAGTATCACTTCAGGCTCCTAGTTTTTATACTCTTCCCATGGCTCTTAGCCATTGTTGGAAGCAAATCCAGGCTTGGATGAGCCTGTGGTCCCAGGATGGCCATTCTTGTGCTCAGTCCACGGAGCTTGCATCACCCTTCTGCTCATCTGCAATGCCACAGGAGAGCAATTCAAATAATCTCTCTTAGAAGGGAGCAGAAACCTTTGATGCTGAAAAATAGATTTCCCCGTTCCCTTCTCTTCTCATGGTTGCCTGACTGCCTTTGGAGGGGGCTGAGCTTGCAGCTCTCTGCATGGCTCTGGCTTGGGTAGGGCTGGATGGAGTGCATGAAGACTTGGCCAGCTGTTTTCCCTGGGAATTCTGCCTGAGCCGTTTGTGAGTAAGGATGTAGGCATTTGTCCACAGGATGGCTGTAACCAACCAAGCAAACATCTTTTAAAAATTAAAGGAAAATTCAGAGGTGACAAGCAGGGAGAGAACATTCTTGCTTTTTTTTTTTTTTTTTTTTTCTTCTTCTGATGTAGGAAGGGTGGAAGTACTTATTTTAGTCCCTTGGATTTTTTTTTCCCCCTTCATAGCAGAAATACCACCATTGATTGTTGTTTCTGTTGGAAAACTCGTAAACTCTGGGGAGGGAGAACAGCGTTCCTCCCAGGTGGAGAGTGGGAAACATTTTGGATCTTCTTCTTGAAGACTTTGCTCCTAGATACGCTTTAAGAGGTGGAGTTGAATGGGTGTTAAGAGAGCTATAAGGCTCCTGTGGAGCATTGCCTTCTGCTTTCTTGATCTCTGCACTGAGATGACTGAGACCACTCTTATCCTCAGGGTTTAGGGTCAAACTCAACCAATGAGAAAATGTAGAGGTGTGACCAAGCACCAGTGTTCCCCAAAGGCACGAGTGGTTTGCAAGGGTGATTTTCCAGCTAAGCTCAGAGCCGGGAACTAGTGGACTCTGAGAATAGCATCCTTTTAAAAGTGAGCCTGAGAATGAGATCTTTAGGTATGGCTGCATTCCGGATGTACTACAGCGATAAAAGTGCATTTTTTAGCTGAGCTTGGAAGCTGCCAACTGACATGGTGCCAGTTCTAGATGCCTGCCATTAACCTTATAACAGTCTCACATTGTTGGATTAATGAGTCACCCTTGTATCAACACAGAGACAAGCCAAGCATATTATTTCTTCTGAGGGAAATTACTGGAAGAGACAATTCCTTCTTTTTTAGATTCACCTCCAGGTTTGGCACCCAGTAGCCAGCTGTGACTACTCGGCAGAAGCTGTGGGGTTGTGTGAGGGAAAGGGAACGGGCCCAAACCTGGGCTGGGGACAGAGCTGTGTTCCTAAAATATCCTCTGATGTCACAGCCCCTGGGTGTGGAGCACGATTGGTTTTTGGAATCGGAAGAGGACAGGCTAGGACTTCTGCTGGGAACAAAATAAACAGAGAGGAGAAGTCTTCCATTGATTGGGTCTCCCGAGGAATTAGCCAGGAATTTGTTTCATGTTTCTGCATATTTTTCTCCTTACCTCTGAGAAGGTTGAGTTAGGAATTTTAAGCCTCTGATTGCTTACCAAAAACCATCCCTTTTTTTTTTCTTTCTTTCTTTTTAAGAAGCGCAGGGTTGAACCAGACTGAGGGCAGGAGTCTGAACAGACAGTTGCCTATTGGAAACTCTGGGCAGCTTTACAGTCTGAGGACAGGTCTGAAAACAATAAATAATGGTGCTAGTCAGGCGCTGGTGGTGGTGACAGCCTTCATCCTTGGGGATTGAATAGGAAAACATTGCACATAGCCTGATTCACCCTTATGCTGGGGTATAAGGCTGCTGGTGCTGAGAGCAATGCCTCCTTCTTGCCCAAGGAAGCATCTTCAGGATGTCTTCTTGATGAGTGAAGGATGACAGCGATGTGGGGATGGTGATGTCTGTCTGCAGCTCCTTCTTGTAGGATCAGGTGTCCCTCTGTCCTGGGTTGATGTAGGGGAACATGGCTGTGCTCCCCAGCACGCCTCTTCGTATGGCCGGGTCCTGCAGCCAGTCTATATGTACACTAAGTGCAAATGTCTCTTCACTTCCTTTGTGCTTTCACCTTTGAAGCATTCTCTTGTTGGGAATGCATGCTTCCCACCCACATTTCTGCTGCGAGGCAGCAGTGCTTTGCCCCCAAAGCAGACTAAAATGAGAACTCATTCCTACGTGTTCCAGAGATGCCTGTGAAGGTTTCATAAAATCATTCAGGTTGGAGAAGACCTCTAAGATTCCCCCACCCAACCCCATCTCATCCCCTCTACATCCTCTGATCATGTCCCTCAGTCCTGTGACACCTGAAGGGAAGGGTGTTTCCCCACCTCCCTGGGCAGTCTGTGCCAATGCATCACTGCTGCAGGTCCAGAGGTGCCCTGTAGTGCTCACTGGCCATGCAGCATCTCAGTTTCAGCTCCTGCGTGTGGGCATCCACGTATTAAAACCCACTGGCCCTTCTGGAAAGCACTATCCACAGTGCCAGAGGGGCTGGTGACTCATTTCTCAAGCCCAGGGTGGCCCCACCAGAGCATGGTGAGGAGATGTTGGCTGGGATCCATCAGCTTTGGCAGCATCCCTGCCCAAAGAGCATCTGTCCTGTGGGTTAGGAGAATGTCCTCTTTGGGAACAGGAGCTGAGCGCTTCAACACAAGCCTCCTGTCTGGGAAAGGTACAGAGGGCAGGATGTTTCTGGGAAGCTGTCAGTGAGATGGTTTGCCCAGCATGAAGTCTGGTGGGGTCTGAGCAAGGAGCTGCCTCCCCAAGGGAAAGCAGTGCCAGGGCAGGGTTCTGTGCTGTATGGTAGATATGTTAATGTTAGCAAGTTTCATAACAAATCATATTTTCTCTTGACCTTTCAGTTTCTGGAAACGTAGACACAATAAACAAACGTGGAAGGGATGAGCTTAAGCTGAAATATGAGGATATAGCAGACTGGAAAGTACAAAGCAAACAAGGAAGCAATTAAGTGCACAATGAAGGGAATTAACCAATATGCAATCCATTACATATTTATTTATACTCAGAGGCATAACTAATAATAAACATAGGATTTCCACAAAGAAAACACTCTCTGTTCCTTATTTTAAACAACGTTATGGAGCTGTGATGGTTATAGATGGAGAAATTCCTTTTATCACATCACCCATTTCCTGGTTCTTCCATGCAGTGCAGATTTTATGGCTTTTGTCTGGGTTTGCTGAGTGCCTGGGAAGCCTTCAGTGCAGCTCCTGCAGCATCTCAGAGCAGAGCAGTTTGTTCCTACAAAGCATTTTCTTTGTGCAGTGTGTAGCAGCATGGAGTCCTGCTCTGTGCTGGAGCTTCTGGGTACTGCTGAAACATAAATATTAAGCAAGCATCCTTGTGATCCTTGGCTCAGAAACAGGCCGGCGTGGGGATGGACCTGGCTTCTGCCAAAGCTCCTTGATCGTGTTTGAGTTGAGCAAGCAGCAGCTCACAGCATGCGTTGGATCCTGCGGGTTTGGCTGTCCTGAAGTGTGGTGGAAGGACAGATTTCAGGGAGTTGCAGCGTTGAACCCTTCTTGTGGGTGCTCTTGACACAAGCCAGAGCCCCTCTGTACAAACAGGGTGTGCATGCAGGGAGCCCACCTTGCCATAAAGCTCTGTGCGTGCATGGTGCTGCCCTGAAACCCTCCCAGCCCTCTTTTCACCACCTCCAGGCTCACATAAAATTGGTTTGAAGGACTTTTCCCATCTCTTGTTGCTGTTTTGGCTGTGTGTGGGTTGTGACTGTGACCATTCCCTGGTGTGATGCTCGCTGCAGGGCAGTGCCATGGGCACTGGGTTGGTGTTCCTGCAGGAAGGCCCATACCTGCACATCCTCACAATGCATCTGGAGCCAAGCATTGCTGATCCTGCACAGCATGCCAGAGTGGTACAGAACTTCCTCCTTTGGGTGGGTCTGGATATTATTACACAAAGCAAAAAAAAAAAAAAAAAAGTGAGTCCTGATCTTGGTTTATTTATGGATCTGCTGTTAGCTGTTTAAAAACCCTAATTCAGATGTGATTCGAGTTCCCCTTTGTTGGAGGAGCGTTGGTACCACTCTGTCTCTCTTTAGGTGATATTGTCCTGGCCCCAGTGCTCCTGGCTGCTCTGATGCACAGAGGTGTGCACAGCCTGAGTCTCAGCCCTGGTGGGCACAGTGGAGTAACATGTGGTTTGCAAAGCTGTCCCGTATGCTTCAGCATCACCCGTGGTCCTTTTGGGGTTGTGCATTGTCTGACATTTACGTTCCTTATGGGAATACTTAATTGGTGTAATGCTTGGGAGATGAAAAAAGTTAGGGAAGTGCTCAGTTAGTGTCAGATGCTGTTATGAGTTGTATATTATTTAAATCACTGGTGTTTTGTCTCCTTTCAAAGTCGGTTCTCCAGCTGTATGTAGAGATCTTGCAAGGAACACAGCTAATGAAGCACTGTGGCTGGTATCATAAACATTCAGTATTCTCAGCAACATATGGGGAGAGTATGGTGGAGCTTCCTGCCTCATTAGCCAATTAGTAAAGCAGCTCAGTAGATGTTTCTTGAATGTTTGTGTTCTTTCCTCTCTGAGTTTAGACAAAGTATGGGAAACATCACAGTCCAGTGGCTTTTGAGCTATTATAAGGAAATGGAAATGATGGGGGATAAAAAGCTCAAGTGTGTGGAGTGCTACTTGTTCTAGCATCTTCAGCCTTTCTATGATGAGCTGCGGCTGTTGCCATGCATGAGTATCCCAGCACTTCAGCCTTTCTTATTTAATTATCTTCACAACCCTCCTCGGAGGGTGGGAGATGCCTTATGGGGTGAGAGCAGAGACACAGCAAATCTAAAATAAAGAGTTGCTCAGCAAGTTGGTGACAGAGGAGGGATTCTAAGTGCCTGCTGACCACTCTGGACCTCTTGAGCCCCCACTGGACTCCTCTTTGGGTTCCTCCTGGCTCTGTGGACTCCTGTTAGAGATCCTGGATACCTGGCACCCATCTCACCTCTCAGAATGGTTGCATTGGAAGGGGCCTCACAGGTCACCTGGTTCCAGCCCCGTTATGCTTGCCTGAAGGTCTTGGTTGCTCTTCAGGTCAGTGCCACTCCTCCTGGCCTTCCCAGCTTGCTCTGAGCAGGTGTGGTACTTCCTAGAGATGCACCAGGAACTGTGCTTTGATCCGGACATCCCTGAACTCAAGAGAAACCAAAATCTTGGCTCCGCACAACCCTGAGCCTTGGGAAAGTACAGATTTGGAGCTGAATGTTGTGGTTTGGACCTATTTTGAATGCTTACCTTCCGAGCCACTGAAAACAAAACCAGAATCTGACTTGCAAAGCAGTGGAGAGGTTGAATTCATTTTCCGGGTCTCTTCTTTCCTCTGTATAATGCCACACAAGTTTTCATGTGGTCAGTGCAAGTTATGTCTGTAGCAAAGACCGCAGAGACTCCTTCCTCTAAATTACACATTCCCAAAGGATTTGGGGATGTTTGTGTTGCAAATTTTGAATTGATAATGTGAACCTATAGCCAAGATTTTAGTCCGTAACAGTGCATAGCTTACCCCATGTGCACTTTTATTCCCACTGTGGATCACCAGAGAAAGCGTTAACAAAGAGCCAAAGGTTTGGTAACTTCTGGAAATCTGGGGTGGTGGATCTCCACCATCAATGTAATAGAAAAGATGCCCATGAAGCAAAGTCTGCTGCCGTGAGAGTTGCAACAAGCAATCGTGCTGATAGCCTCAACAGAAAGACAGCAACCTGGCCTGTGTTTCATATGGGGTTTCTCCAGGAGCAGGGCTTGGAGAGGAAATGTGTACTGGCAGTGGGGAGACGGAGATCTCATTATTGGTCTCATTTAGAGGAGCTTTTCTCTAGCCCTGATGTAAGGGACAGAGATGCTGAGGAGCCCTCAGGGCAGGGTGGGTGATGGCACTGCAGAGATGCCCCTAGGTGAGTCTCGGGGCTGCCAGTGGGTCTGCTCAATGGTTGTCCCTTGGTAGTGTTGGAGGAGAGGCAGGCATACAGTTTTCACCTTTGGTTCTCACCTATCAGCAGCTCTCTGCATCGTTCTCCCCTCATCAGCTGTTGTCCTCCTGACCTAGAGCAGGCTGTTACGCGTACAGCTCATCTTCTTGGGCACATGAGGTAAAGGTATCGCGCATTCATTTTTGTGTCAATTATATATAAATATATATATTACATAATTGTTTTTGATTGTCATTTTTCGACAGTTTCTTGGCTGGAGCGTGCTGCAGCTGCCCTCATTAGGGGCTGTGCCAAACACAATCTTTTTGATATTGCATATTACTTGGTGGCTGCTGCCCCAGATGGCATGTGTAGTAGCAATTGAATCCAATTACATCTGTGTAATGCTTTTTAAATTGAAAGCCCGATAGGAAAAGGGATGCTGAGCTCCTTGCATTTAAGCGACTGAACTGGGCTTTCTCCTAAGACTCTGAATCAGAGATCTGAAGGGGCAGCCCTGAAAACAGAGTAAAGGCTTATAGTTTTTACATCTCTACTGCACTGATGTATAGTTTGGGCCGTTAACAAACACAAAAGGTTCTGCCACAAAGAGCTACAAAGCCTCTGAGTGAGCTGAGAAGCTTTGGTGAGATGTGTTGGCTCTGGGTAATGGGAAAGCATGCGTGCATCGTTTGGTTTGACTTTCTTGCTGTCCTAAATGTGCCTTTAGTGAGACTTTTCAGGAACGTGACATTATCTGTGGAGCCCGAATCATTGTTAGGCTGTGCTGCTGAATATCTTCAAGCACTTCTTTTCCACTTGTTGACCTCCATCTATTGCACAGCTGCCATTAGCTGATGCCATCAACAAATCCTTGCCATGCAGGAGTGGGTTGCACTGGAGAGCTTGCAGCATGGGCCATGATGAGTGGGAAACAAGAGGAGAGAGGCACCTGGCTGCCCGAGGGAGCTGTTGCTAGGGAGCTTCACCCTAGAAGCAGTGATGCTGCTTTCCACAGCCTCCCACATGGGCTGGCATCAAAGTTTCCGACAGGGACTCTCAGAAAGGATTTGAGTACTCAGCCCAAACTTATTTGGGAACAAACAAAAAATAGAAAGGGAATTGATACAGCAATCAGCAAAAGGCAGGAGGGATGCTATGTGTCTGGCAATTCCCACTGCTCATTTGTTCCTGCTTTGCGTTGAGCTATTTGCCACGACTTAAAAAAGCCAAACAAACATCTCTTCCCACTGAGAACAAAAAAGAGGTTGGAAGGGGCTGCATGGCAGGGCTCAAATCGCAGGGAGCTGAGCAGTCCCAGGCATGGCTCAGACCTGGCATCACCGGCTCATCCATGGCACAGCCAAGTGGTAAACGTCCCCTTCATCCCATGCAGGAGGTAGGGATGGCTGGGAGGTTGACTGGATGGTCACATTGGGCTCGTTTCTTTTTATTTTTCCCTCGGAGATCACATTTTCTAGTCATTAAGGCTTTTGCAGCATTCAGTGGGAGCACTCTTAGAGTCACTGAAACCACTTCTTTGTTGGACGTGCTCCTAAATACTCTTCAAAAAATGTATGTGGAAGGATCTAATGCTTGAAAGCAAAGCAAACTGTTTCTAGCAGTCCAAGATGCATTTGTAACATTTTTTTAATTAGCAGAAAGTTTTAAGGGAAATGACTTCCAGTGAACTGAGCATTCTTGTACGTACATGAGGTTGTCAGCAAAGAGCATGGCTTCTCCTGGTACTGTCGTTGCATCGGGGATTTCCTATCCCAAAGGTTTCAGATGCAATTCTGTCTAAGCTCTGAACTTCTGAGGCTTTTTCTGAAGTGTTTAATGTGAGCAGTTTCTGAGGCCCCACCACAATTGTTCTCCCATTAACAAGGAAGCCCAGCGTGGTCTCTGGAACAACCAATATTCAAGATGTGGAATCATCCCTGGTCTGGCAGTGCTGGATGTGGGCAGTGATGATCAGAAAGAGTCCAGGATGAATTTGGTTTGGTGCCACCATGAGTGATGCCAGGGGTGCTCTGTTGGGACCTTTGGGTGGCAGAACTGAAACAAAACCAGTTCGTGGTTCAGGGAGGAGAACAAAGACTTGAGAGCATCGTCTCCCTTTCCAGTGAATCAACACATGGTGTTGTCACCCAACATCCATCCCCAGCAACAAGAATGTACCTCCCCAAATGTTGGGGCAGAATTTTGTCCTTTCCTGCTATTTCCTGTTCCATGCAACACCAGAAAGGGGTTGTCCAGCCCTAGCTGAAGATCCCTGCCTACTGAAAACTTGATAGGGATGACTGTGGCCACTAAGGGGACTGCAGGCCAGGGAAGGAGAATGAAGATGTCTCACATTAGCTGTTGACCTTATTTTGCTGAGCATTTAGTGTGTCAATGAGTAAAATACCTTGTCTGAGGATCTTTGGGATTGCTGATCTCCAGTACAGGGGTAGACCCATGAGTTGGTCCCTGGGCAGTGTGCTGGGTGCTGTGGGGTGGTCGCTGCCCAGTTGGTTGGTCCTTGGTGTAAGCATGAAGGTGGGAGCTTTGCTTTGAGAAATGACAGCATGCAGCCATCAGCTCCCTTCCCAGTGCTGCTCTCCTGGAGAAACTCGAGCTCATAAATCTCCTACTCAGCAGGGAGCCTTTGTGCTATAAACTAATTAGGCAAGTGGTCAAATACCACTAACAAACACCTTTACCCTCCTTAGAGACTGATAATGATCCTGAGTAGGTGCTGAAATGCCTCATTAACAAAGGGCAGGGGCCTCCTCTCTGGGATGTGGGCTACAAAAACAAGCCAGCAGCCCAAGGATGCAGGAAGACCTGCTGCTAGTTTAGTGCACTGCTAATGATTTAAATGTCAGCTATCTTGTCTGCTGCTATGTGGAAGCACTGGGCTTATGGGCCACATAAACCTAGGCATGGAGATGACTAAGTATGTCATCTGCCATGGAAATGAGGAATTTGACTGTTGTGTGTGATACAGAGCTGCTTTCATTCTGCTTCTCTGCATCTGCTTTGAGAAATGAGAAGAGCATGCAGCAGGGTTCCCTTCCCAGTGCTGCTCTCCAGAATAAACTCAAGCTCATAAATCTCACCTCCTTTTTCCAAAGTCCTCTTCCCATCGCTGTTTTGGTTAAGTGCCCTTCCCCTGGCGCTCTCACTGTGCTGTCTACAGACGCCCTATGAAGATGTGTCTGTGTATAAGTGAACTGAGAACTATCTCCCAGACAAATACCCTTTTCTGTGTTGCTAAAGCATAGCTGAAACTGGTAACTTTTTTCCACACTGACCGATCATGGTGTTATAAGGTAATAGCAGCTGGGAAATGAGGAGCACCAGCTCTGGATCTGCATCTCCTGCACTGTTTGTATTCATTCTGTCATTCCCTGCCATGATAAGCATCTGCTCCTACCTTGTATGACCCTGGTGGTACGTGCACCATCCCCAAGCACTGCTAGGCTGTGTCATTTTCTTCTAGATGTTCTTCTGCCCAATTTCAGCATGACCCCTGAAGAAATTTATTAAGTACTGAAATGAGCTGGAGGTTATGCCACGATAGAATCTGTTTCCTGCGTCAAATTAGAGGCTTGTATTTGTCATAAGCCCTGAAGATGTTGCAACTAGCCTGGAGTTTACATTTCAGTTAGCACACGGCCAAGATGAACTGCAGAGATAACATACAGCAGTGCCAAACCAGGGAAAGGGAGATGTAGCATGAAAAAATTCTTGGAGTGATGAATTTTCTGAAATGATTACCAAGAGTGGCAAAGAGAATTACTTAAGCCAAGCAGAAATTCCTGATACAGAAATTAGCCTAAGACGGATCCCCTAGGCCAAGTCTTTTGCACAGACATGTCCTGCTGAATGCACTCCTCATTTCTCCAGCTGAGCAGAAAGCTCTGTCAGCATTCCTTGGATGCCATTCAGGGAGGGATGTGCGAAGGGGTCATTATTTTGTGCATAACCAGAGAGATTCTGTGTTTGCCCAGGTCATGTGTCACTGGGAACATGGCAGAGCAAATGGCAGAACCCTTATAAAAGTGGTGCTGTGGTACAGCTGCAGCCACTTCCAGATGTGTGATGAGGAATGACTTATCTCCCCGCTGTCCCTCCTCCTTCAGTCCTTTTTGTGCTGCTCTCCAGCTCTGAGGTTCACCCCAGCGGCCCGTTAACACTTCCACACAGATGTGTTTGGGTGCTGATGGGTCCCCCACTCATTTGCTCTGAAAGCAAATGCTTGCTCGCAGCTGGGTGAAAACTGAAGGGAAACATTTTGGAAAGTAATAATAGTGGTCAATGAAGAAATCCCGTGTGGGTTTTGTCAGCTTCGCTGCTTAATGAACCAACTCATTCAGCCTGTAGCGTTGAAATAATCCTTCCAAGGACGTTAGAGCACGGTCCCATTAAGTCAAGGGGAAGCTTTTACTGCAGAACTTTTGTTAATGAACCTAGATATTGTTGTCAGAGGGAGAAATGGGGCTTTCTCTGACCTGGCTTTAGGTGCAGGTGAATTCATTTAGGTTTCTCCCCCTGTATTTCAGGCTGACACCTCATCACCACTAGAGTCTGAACTGCTTCTTTGTCTTTTGTTATTAACCAGAGGACAATGGAGAGGTTTGTAGAAGAGAAATCCCCAGCGTTCTCTTTATTACAAAGACAACACCTCCTTCGGCTCAGGAAGTCCCTGAGCTGCAGTTTCTTTGAGGCTGGGATAATATTATTCTGGGGGAAAAAAACCAATGTATGTTTATTGTATCCTTAAACCCTTCCTTCGGCATCTGCTTTCATCCCCTTGCAGTGACAAAACACTGAGCTAGATGGACCTTGGAAAGCCATTATTGCAGTCTTAATCTTGGTATAATCAGGTTGTTCCCATGGACTTAATTAGTATTCATGGACTGAGGTTCGTTTGTTGTCTTTGCCGTCCTCCTTTTCATCCCTCCCTTCTTTAGAAGCCTCTTTGCTTTTTGGCTTTGACTCTGGCTGTGGCCATTCTGAAGAGCTCAGTCTTGGCTGGGCTAACTCTGCACTCAGCCACTGCCAAGGTTAATCTCCCACCCACCCAGCTATGCCCAGAGCTCAGGTTTGAGTGCTTTCCTCTTGGCACATTGCTACAGGGCAGCAAGAGCACTGACATGGAGTGCCATCAGTGTTCCCAGAGGGAGGGTTTGCTACCCACATGTCCTTTAGCACCAGCACTCTTTTTCCATATCCGAGAAAGGGGACTTCCATCCATAACAATAATTTACACGTGGAAGATCGTACCCCATCAGTCTGAATGGCAGCGCTGAGCTCTGAGCGGAGGCAGCATGCAGATGGTGCACATGTTTGGGTCCTGTGCAAATCCAGGAGCTCTGGGCCCATTGAGGATGCTCAGCAGGCACACACTATTGCCTCAAAATATAAGCTGGGCCCTCTGTTGAAAGTAAATGCTTCTCTTAGGTAAGACCAGGATTCCCAACCCCCAGAACCCCGTGCTTGGCTGCCAGGAGGTGAGCAGGACTGAAGCAGACGAGCTGCAGGTGAAGCTGCAGAGCAGCTCGGCAGCAGACAGCCTTCCCCTTCCTATCAAAGCCATCTGGCTCACAGTTGCCAAAGCAGTGCCAAGCCCCAGTGACCTTTCAGACTCATCACTGCACTGAGAAGATTTACAGCGGAAAAAAGCTACTTCTTGCGAGGAAACTCTTGCTCCTTCCTCCCAGGAGAGCACAGAGCCGCAGTGACTCATGCGTTCATCATCCTGGCTTCCCGTCACCGTCCGACAGTGGCTACAATGTGCAGGCTCGGGGAGAATCCGTGCCGCTCGCCTCGAGTTCGAGTGATGTCAGCTCCTGCTCTGGCTTCTCCCAGCTTCCCAGACTCAAAGTTCAAAGCCTGATCGCTCCGTCACCCAGCAGGCCAGCCCTGGCTCAAGCCTCTCCTGAAGTGATGACATTTTAAAAAGGGCTTTGGAATGACGAAGGTCCCAGAGTCCTGGAGGAAATGGAGGTGAAGCTTGCTGACGGTGGTGGTTCCAGGAGAGCAATCCACACAGCTGAGGGTTCCTGTTCTGCAGGCTGCCGGGGTGCTCTCTGCAAGGTGCCCAGCGGGGTAACACCTGGACAAGGGATAAGTGGAAAACTGGGAGCACTGAAATCAGGAGAGAGACTGCTGGAAAAGGGGAGCAGCGGAATGAACTGAAGAGATGGGACCAGGCACTGAAGTAGCATTGGGTTCGGATTTCAGACACCTTCAGAATCCATAAGTAAACCAGAACGTGAGTCCTGTAACAAGTTCAAGGCCTCACGAAGCCAGGAGGGTGGGTTTGGATGCTGAAGCTTCCTGCCTCCTCCACCAGGCTTACAAGTTCTCGGATCTGGACAGGCTGAGCCTGTCTCCCATTACAGGGCCACGAATGAATGTGTCTGCTTGAGTCTTCAGATAGAGACATTCAACAGAGCCTTGTGCTGGTGAGCATGACAGCATCACCATGGCATCTGACGTGAGGTTGTCTGGGTGTCAGTGGGGCTTTTTGCATCCTCCTCTTTCAAAATTCCTGGCTGTTCCTCAGAATCCAGATCGCATGGATTTTTCCCTGGGGTTGGGTGTGTGCAGCCACGTTCCCCATATGCCAAGTGCATGCAGTGTGCTTTTGGAAATGGCCTCCACCATCTGTAGAGCTCCTAAGGGAAAGTTCACTACCCATACAACAGAGCAGCCTCAAGCCCAAAGCCTTGAGGTAAGTCTAAACCACGATGTTCATTGGGGTAAGAACTGTCCTTCCATGGACAGCCTGCATCTGGACTGAGGACTGATCTGAGCCCCTTTGGTCTGACTGCTTTCAAGGGATTTCCGTGTAGGACTTCCAGTTTGGTGCTGGACAACGAGTGGCTCAGCTGCTTATTTCTCTGCTTCCTTGGGCTCAGGGACTGTCAGACAGAAATGTAGATGCTGGTCACAGGTGGAAAGAGCCCCTAGAAAGTGAAGAAATGAGCGCAAATCCCCTTTGCCCACTATCAGGCTCTAAGTGATGGGAATGCAAAGGCAAGCAAAACTTTCCAAAGTCTCTGATGCCACGTGGGTTTCATGGGCTGATGTTCCTCTGAGCAAATGGATTGGAACATCCCCACTTCAGTGAGCTCTGCAGGGAGGGTTTGGCCAAGGATGCTTGGCTGTCTGCAGGAGGGGCCGGTGAGCTCCAGCTCCATCCTGCGGGAGTTTGGGGCCTTTAGGGCAGAGAGCTGTACCACCAGAGCACACAGGAACAGAGCGTGGCTTTTCTTTCCCATCAAATCTCACTTTGATTTATTATGTGCCTGCTCAGCAAGGAGGAATGCCAGCACTGCAAGGATTGCGTTATCTGGGTTGTGCTGTTAATGAGGCCATCGTGTTGATTAAGCCTCCGCCTGGAACTTTATCTTGGAGAGGTCCCTCTCTCCTCCTGCAGTGACTGACACTTCTCTCTGAACAGGCACTGGAGAAAGTCCTCAACGCTCATTTCTGCAATTAAAACAAATAGCAGGAGGGATGGAGCTGGGCTGGTGGCAGATGTGTGCAGGAGATTGCACAACTCCCCGTCACTGAGGACAGAGCTGCCCGATTAAAACCAGCTACAGATGAGGAGAGGGGTGGATGCATGACAGTGTTCATTAAGGCTAATAAATAATTAGGTGTGAAATGCCTATGAGTGCCTCAAGTCAAGGCATGTGGAGAGTGGGAGAAAGAATGGAGGAGTGGAAGAAGGCTTGAGACAAGTGAAATCTGCAGGCTGTGCTTTCAGCATGGAGCTGGCAGCCCTGGCATAAGGGGAACAGGTGACCTGGGAAATGGTTCCACTTCCCTTCCTTCCCCTCCAGCTTTTTCCCCAGCGGCGACGACCTGCCAATTCCGCCCTGCACAGCTCTGAGTAAAAGTGACACATCTGGCAGTTCTACCCAGGAACTCCAGCCCAGATCTCTTTCCTTTGCTAACAGCTCAAGGTTTTGTCATGTTCTGGGCCACCCGTGAACCCTGGAGGAGGCAGAAATGGCAGCAAATCTGCCTGCTGAGCCGTGCCAGCAGGACGTGGCAGGCACAAGGTGGTCACGAGCTCAGCTTGTGCTGGTCCCCTGCCATCAGCTGAAGGGATCAGGCTGTGTTGGACTCTCTCTGGCCATCATCACCTGCATTACATGCAAGGACGTGGTGTGGAGGGTGGCTCCTTGCAAGCACAGAGGCAGACTTGGCAGGGTGTAGCTTATCAGCATGATTTACAGAGCTGGGCACTGCCACCATGGCATGCAGCATTCCTGCAGCTGGCGTAACACATTGGCTGCGCCTTGCCCTGGTGCTGCAGTTTGGGTTGTGGGTTTTTTTTGGTTTTATTTTGTTTTCTCCTTTGGAACAATCTCTACATTGGGAAGACTTAGTGCCACAGCTTCCCTGGGCATGCAGCAGTGGCTTCACACTCCCTGGGAGGGTTCCATATCACGTTCTTATCTCTAAATTGAAAGAATTTAGAGATTTGATTGGATATCAGGAAAAATTTGTTCTCTGAAACAGTGGTCAGGCACTGGCACAGCCTGCTAGGGAAATGGGGACATTCCTGTCCCTGGGAGTGCTCATGGAGATGTGGCACTTGGGGACATGGTTGGCATGGTGAGATGGATTGGGCTTGGGGATCACAGAGGTCTTCTCCAGCCTAAATGATTCTATTATTAAGCTGCTCTTGGGAGACTGTGGTGGGGTGGATGGAGGTGCAGCATGCAGGAGGATCACTGCAAATGCCACTGTAGCTACTTGGGAATGCAGCTCCCTTCAACTCCTACCAGCAAGGCAAGAGCAGCCAAGTTTCCTTCTCCTTTTCTGCAACAAGTGCAGGGTGACCCATAAAGGGTACAGGGCAAGGAAAGCCTTCTAATAAAGGAGCCACAGACCCTGCTCATCAACCTCTGGCTCCTAGTTGTGACCATCCTTGGCTGCCCTGGAGAAGAATTTGATGTGACTCACTTTGTGCTACCGGTTTTGGTCACAGCCATGGCAGACGAGCTGCCCAGAAACAGTTCTCTTATTCACACAGGTGCAAGGGCGTGTGTTCAGAACCAAAACCAGCATGCTGGTCCCAGTGGGTGGTTTGCAGGAGTCTTCTAAGCCATCTGCATTAGGTTCCAAGTGTTTCCACTTGGCTGTCTGATGGCAAGGGTGGTCGTTGGGATGGATGGTGTGTCCAGCTTCAGGGCATGAGGCCAAGGAGGAACAGATCTGCTGCGTGGGTTTTGGGCTCATCTCCCTGGAAGTGGCACATGTGGAATGCAGGCTGAGAGTCCCAGGTGCAAAAGGGACACACCGTAAGCAAGGGTTTGCTAATAACCAGCACCATGAGATGTAGGAATGCCAGCAGGGGAAGCAGATCTTCACTTCATGCATATGAGGCTCGGCACAGAGAGCTGCAGAGCTCTCAGTGTTCAGGCTACTGCCCCTGGAATCAGTGAGAGCAGATGCTTTCAGCATCCACAAAGGGATGCTGCTGCTTCATGTGCTTCCTCCACCTGAGCCTCCGACAGCTGCAAATGGGAAAGAACAGCAGAGGTTCAGGTGCTGGCAGCATGTCCTGGGCGTGCAGACACACAGCTGACATCTGCAGGCAGCTCTCAGATCCTCCTAAATATAAATACCCCCTTCCAAATAGCACTAAACCCTGGAATACCTCCTCATGTGAAGCATTCCCAATTCTCAAACTATTTGCCTTGTGTGAGCTCACCAGTGGACAACTGCGTGGCTCAAAGGAGTTTTACATTTTATTGTTTTTCAGTTTTACATTTGGGCATGGGATTGGTTTGGGGTTGTTTTTTTTCCCTAAAGCCTATGAAGTGCCAGGGCAGCTTGTGCATTAGGGAATGATGAACGAGATAAGTGCTTAAGGCAGTTCCTTAGGGGGAACTGTTTTTAAATGGGAAGAGCAGTGTGTTGATTTGGTTGCATGCCAGCCAGGAAATACCAAAAGCTGAAGATGGACCCGTTACAAACAGCCTAACCAGCCTCAGATGTCCCTTCAATATTGGAAAATGCAAGGTAATAGAGAGCACATGGGCCCTGTAAATAATGAGATTATTAACAAATACGCAGAAATAAAGCCATTTGGCTGCCTCAGTGAGACACTGAAGCCACTGATTCCAGCTGAAATCTCTTAATTGCCCCCTCTTGCCCTGTAAGGGCTGATTTTCCTGCAGCCGGTCAGAGCTGGGTTTTGTTTCTCATAGGTGCTTCATCCCATGTTTTCCTCCTGCAGAAGGGTTGAGGAGAGGCTGGGGGGAGAATAGAGACACTGATGCTCTTGGATGCAGGAGAACTGGGCTGCCAAGGCAGTAAGGCAGAGGTTGGAGCTGCTTCTGCCTCTGCTCACCCACCTGATCCCATCCTGCTGCTGTAACCCCACATCGTGAGCCGAAAAACCTGGGAAGGAAGGAAGTGAGTCAGAGTCAGAGGGACCCACGGGAAAGCTCACAGCCCTCAGAGCTGGGAGCAGGATTGCAGCCCCTCCTTTGACATCCCTGCAAACAAGGCTGCTGGAGCACAGGTGCTAGGGGGAGGCTGCAAAGCAATGGGGTCATTTGTCTGCATGCCAAGAGATGGTGAAGAAGCCCTGCTCTGGGCATCCAGCCTTGCTTTAATCCCTGCATCTCTGCTTCCTTTCCTGGGGTGGGACAAGGTGCATGCTGATGTCAGTGCAGCGTGTATGCATGCATGTTGCTTTCCCTTGCTGTGAGGATGTGGAATGGTTCTATTCACCCTGCACAGGGCACAGGCAGCAGCTTGGTGCTGGGGAAGGAAGGTGCAAACATGGCATTTTGGAGACGTCAGGGATGAAGGAGGCCATCTGGACCTGTGGCATGGTGCAGAGAGAAGAGGGTGCTATAAATAGGTGCTAGAGTGCACATTGGTATGTCCATTCCCAGCACTGCAGGCAGTACTGCATTGTGTGGAGGGGAGCAGCACGGTGCAGCATCCATCCCCAGACTTCTCCTGGTGTTTCTGCATCACTCTCTGCCCTCGAGAGCATTTGAGCTGAGAAGCTTTAAGCCATTTTTAGCTGCAGAAGGGTAGAGAGGGAGGAGGGAGGGATGAATGCCATGCGGTTAGTATTACATCCCCGACACAATAGGAACTTTTATTAGCAATTTTCCATTGTGTTGCAAATGGCAAAGATCACTGTTATATTTGCGTGTTGCAGACTGTCCAGGAGAATTAGGTTTCCTCTGTGACGGGGTAATAGTTTTCACATCACATTAGCTTCAGCACTGGGACTGAGGTACAAAAATTGGAGCTTGAAGAGCACTGGTTCTCCACCCATGGAGCCATCCGTTCTTACCTTGTAGTTCAAGCTCATTAAGAAATGATAGTAAGAGCTTGATCTCCATGGGATAGAGAAGGGGGAGGTGGCAGGTGGCAGTACGTTTGCTCTGGGACTATTGATTGTGCTTTTCAGGCCAATATTAATGCATGCATTCCTGGCTAGAAAACTGACGAGGACATTTCATTGCTCTGGGATAAGTCAAGACTTGACTAGATTTAAACTTGGCTCTGCAGAGGACATGCAGCTATTGACGGCCTGAAAGAAATTAGGCCAAGAAAACAAAACAGAAACAACTGGGAATCGTTGCAGCACTCTGTCTGCAGCTTTGCTTCCAGGGCACAGGACCCGGGCGCTTTGACGTGGGGCCATGGCCCCGTTTTATTTTTCCTTTCCTTTGAGATTTCGCACTGTGCTTTCCGCGGGGGTGTTGAGCTCTGTGCTGCGGTCTGGAGGAGTGGTGATGTGTGTCTGCCCCGTTGTGGGACCTGGAGCACAGTCACTGAGCTGACTGATGGCATGCTCAGAGAGCTGTGCTCTTGTGTCTCACACCGTAGGGCCAGCTGTGGTTTCAGTGCAGTGCTAAGTGGCAAAAGAATGGCAGAACTTCCCATTGCATCAGCTCTTTAATCCCTGTGCAACACCACTGTGATGGAAATCTCCAGCTCCAGCATCCTGCTGAGGGTGGGAAGCTATTGCTGCTGAAGATAACCTGCTCCTAAGCATCTTGGCTCCTTTTACCCACAAGGAAACAACAGATCTATTTGTGCATGCTAGAAACCAACAAGCTCTTCCAGTTGACTTGAGAAACATCTTTGAGTTGATGTTGGTCTGTTTGCTTTTCTTCCTTCCTATTCTGTGAGACCAATCTTGAGTCATTTTAGGTTTCCAAACACTGGAAATGAGCACCCATATGCTGCAGGCAGGTTTGCATCATGAGGCTGAACATTGCACCAGACCTTGGTGAAGGTGCCCCAGCTATAGAGTGAGGGATTTGATGGCTTTGAGGGATTTGATGTGATGTGAGACCAAGTTCCATGTGGATAAATACCATATTTTCACTGTGCTCTGCTTTTTTACCCCCAAACTGCATCTCTGATGCATAAACCCAGGGGAAAAACCATATGTGTACTGTACAGCATCAAGGTCAGAGTGATGTTAGGGCTGCAGAGCATCTCTTTGTCCATTCTGCTCACAGAAAAGCCCTTCATATTTGTTACCATCTGGAGAGCAAATGTGCCCTCATCCGGGAATGTAGCTTTGACCTTTGCTCATTTTGTTTAAGAATGAACATAAGGCAAATGTGTAACTTTTGCACCAGGGATCTCCTGTCAGCACCGCAGATAGGTCAGAGAGCTGGCTTGGCCGTGGTGTGTGTTTATGGTACACGTATAGAAGTGCAAATATTTAAGTTTGTTCTTTGTATTTGACTGGAGCTGAGGAATACAGACCCTCTCTTTGAAGAGAGAGTGCTCCTAATGTTATCACTTCAGAGCGGTGATTATTGGTGTTTATGAGAGCAGCAGGCCCTGCTGCATGCCAGGAGCTTGGCACAACACGCTCTTTCATGGTGGTGGCACATCTGTCACCGGTGCCTTTGTGTTCATGGCCACCATCCATCAGCCTGATCTCCTGCAGACCGTGGGGCATTGCTTCTTGCTCCAGGAGTTGTTAGCACATGCAGGTCACGTTGCTCAGCGATCACTGTTTGGGCCAACGGGAGCTGGAGCATATCCAAAAGACCCTGTCTCCAGGTCTTCCTGCTTCTTTCCAGTTCGAAAGCCCTGAAAACCAGAAAAAAAATTAAAGAAGTGTTCTGTAAGCAGACTTGGAGCTCTGTTCTGGAGGGGAAGGAAAGGTCAGTCTTGCAGTTATCAAGCAGCCTGGGAGGTTGCCAGCAAAACTGGCTGGAGATGGCCCCTGTTCATCGCAGGGGGGTTGGACTAGATGACCTTTTGGAGTCTCTTCCAACCCAAATCATTCTATGATTCCATGAAAATGCACCGGGCCTGCAGACCCACATGCCCTAACTCACAATGAAGAGGATTTGTTGGTCCTAGTGAAGATTGGAGCTGTTGGTGCTGGGCACGTGCCCTGCATTCCCCTGGTTTGGTGCAGGCTCAGGGGAGCCCTAGCTCCATCCAGCACCCACTCAAGATGCTGCTGCTCGCTTCCTAGTTTCAGTGGGTATGGCCAAGAATAAATTGGAAAATCCTGCCCCGAGCAGAAGGCTCCAGGTAACCCAGGTTGGGCACAGGTCCCCAGGATGCCACAGCTCTGCCTTCTCCTGTCATCAATAAAACCATTGAGGGATTCTTTCATAAACAAACAACAAGCGTTTTCAGCAGACAGCGGGATGGAAAATGACTCATAGGAAAGCAGGGTATAAAGTACACTCTAGTATTAGGTATTACATGTGTCAAGTTTCTGCTTCTGGTCCAAGAATGCTGTGGTTTTTCTCTAAGGATTATGCCATTGTGGAATAATGTCATTGTGGAGTACTTGGTCATGATGAGCTGATTGAGTCTGGTGGTTACTTACAAATACATATCTCTGTATTTTTCAGCATTTGGAAAATCTGTGACAAGCAGTTTTCAGGAGACTACGGTCAAACTATTGCCATCACTGTTTCCAGCCCTGCCAAATACTGTGAAAACTGCTGGAGTCATGCTTTCTCTCTCCCTCTCCTCCTTCCTTTTGCTTCATGTGATAGAGTCGTAGAATCATTCCGGTTGAACAAGACCTCTGAGATCCCCAGGCCCAACCCCACCGTGCCCATTGACCACTCAGTGCCACATCTCCACTCTTCTGGGACACCCCTGGGGACGTTGACTCCCCCACCCCTCTGTGCAGCCTGTGTTGTTGCATCACTGCTCTTTGGGAGTGGAAATTATTCCAAATATCCAACCTGGTCCTCCCTTGGTGAGACAGGAGGCCATCCACTCCCATCCTGTTGCAGTAACGTGGGAGCAGAGGCCAACTCCCACCTCCTTCCAGGGAGCAGCATGGGGAGATGAGCTCTGAGTGTCCTCTGACATCCCGTTCCCTCACCTGCTCCCCGTGAGACATGTGCTCCCTTCATCCACATCACATCAAGGCAGTGGCATATGCCATTCCTCCAGTGCAATGATTCCTCATGGGCCCGTTGACCTGGAACGAAACCTTCTGAGACTGGAGGCAGGTCTGGCTGCAGGAAGGGACAGACAAGGGAGAAGCTGCTCGCCGTTCCCGTGGGTGTTTTGGGGGGATTAAGGGGTGAGCAGTGCCTCTCTGGGGTTGTCTGAAGTGCGAGGAATTACCTGGAGGGGCTGCTGGAGTTTTTTTTTTTTGGATGAGTGGAGATTTTTTCCTATTTGCAGTGACAGGAAGCAAGAGCAGCGGGCTGGAAGCGTCCCCGAGCTGTCAGGAGGTGCAGATCGCTGAGATGAAGGCTGCTCTCTGTGTAGTTTGGGGATGCTGACCCCACAGTGAGCTGGGGGATTGGTCCCATTTGCAGGCTGTGGACAGGCAGACACTGCATGCAAGTGATTGGTGACTGCACCATGTTGATTCAGCTCTGGGGAGGAACAGGGAAAAAGCAGAAAGCATGGGTTTGCCTTAATCTAAGATCTGTTGTTGCCTCCTGGATGCTGGACACGAGCAATCTCTCTTGCTTCCCCATCATGCCTTCTCCCCAGCCCTAAAAGAGCCACATGTGGTTGGACACTAGAACGGCTGGCAGCTGTCTGGGGAGAGAAGCAAAGCTCAGGCACTACAAGGACCCTAACCCCATACACACCATTCCCTGAGCTGTAGGGCTGTGTGGTTTGATGGGAAGTGCTCTCCATCCCCATACCTGCAGGGCACTGCTGTCACAAAGGATGTTTTCTTTGCCTTTCAGCTTTTTTTTTTTTTTTTTAATTTCTTAGGCACTTTCCTGCCATTACCTGTTTTATTGCTAACATCCCTGGATAAAATGATTGGGAGCAACCAGAGGGGCACAATGTAGGCCTTTGTTTGCTAACAGGAATATCTCTTTTCTTTCTGAAGGTGTCTGGTGCCTGAGGAGGGGCTGCAGTAGGGCGAGCAGCGTGGTGTAACCCCAAACCCATTGTAGAGCGGAGTGGGGACCTCATCCAGCAGAGGTAAGGAAACTCAGTGCTCCTGAGCTCTCAGTGTTCCTGAACTGATGAACTGGGACTTGTCCCCGCTGTGCTGTCATGGCAAGACTCGGCAAAGTCTGTCTTATCCATTCCCAGTTCAAGTTGGGCTTCCTGGTCAGACATGCTCTGCACTGAGCATTGCCCGTAGGTTGGGAAATGCTGTCCTTTGTTGATCATTTTGGGTTATGGCATCTCTCCTTCAGGAAAAAAAAAACAACACACCAAACCTGAATGGTAAATGGAGTATAAAGAAATGCAGAAAACAGAAATGCTTTCACTTTCTGGCTTATCAGAGTTGGAAGTAACATGGAAAAAAGATGTTGCTGGTTACTCCTGATGAGTGATCCTCTGGCAGCACCATTAATCAGAGCTAATGGTTTTGGGAGCGGGAATTTGCAGACACAGGGTTTGATTCCTGCATTGCATAAATGCCTGAATCGGTTTCTTCTGAAGGAGTTTGTGATACATCCAGGGCTGTGTCCACCCTGACCCAGGGTGAGTGAGAAGGCCCAGCAGAGGTTTGGTGGATGAAGAGCTTGGGCTGATCATAGAAGCATAGAATGGTTTGAGTTAAACTCGAAAGGCCACCTGGTCCCCCTCCCTGCAATGAACAGGGACAGCCACAGATCTGTCAGTGCTCAGAGCCCCTTCAGACTAACCCTGGGTGTCTGCAGGTATGGGGCATCCATCCCCTCTGGGCAGCCTCTGCCAGTGCTTCTACACTCTTAAACCTGCCCTCTTGATACAAAGGTATTTCTGTAGTGTAGCTGTAATGGCAAAGATTGGCTCCAATGCCTCGGTGAGCAAGCACCTCCTTGAAATCAATGAAACTCCATATCTAGGGGGTGGAAAATGGATGTGCAGAGCACAGAGCATCCTGCCCATCATGCCTGCTGCAGGAGCTCACCAGGGAAATGCTCACAAATGGTTTCCAGGATGTGTTTACACACGGGGTGCGAAGAAAATACTTTTCACGTATGTATACGTACATAGATTTCCCTTTGTCTCAGTACTTCACATCACTTTTTGCCTCACAATTCCCCGCGTTCATTTTTAATCCCTCAGAGCCGCCCGCTAAATATATTCCCCATCTCAACACTTCGACTTCTGCTGTTTGTCTAATGACCTTCGCCCGCTTCACCGTGATTAAGTTCATCTGTGTCTGGGTGTTTTGCTTAGCATTAAATTCCCTTTATTTTGGGAAGTTCATTTCCACGCTGCGCTCTCTCCCAGTTGCCTTCCTGTAAGCGAGGAGGGTGGATTTCCATCCATGTCTCCCCTCCTCCAAACTCCTCTGTTGCAATTTTTCCTTTCTGGCTTGCGAGCGGCTTTCCAGTTCTCGGAGTGTGAAAACCCACCCTGGAACAGCACGCTAGCTCCAGAAAACCCAAAAGCTTTCTGCTGCCGAGCTGGAAGCTGACCCCATGGCGCTCAATCTCTTTGCACCCTGTCTGCATGCTCTGCACCGTGCCAGCCTCAAAATCCCCATTCCTCTCCTCTCTTCGGGGATGGTGGTGGTGGGTCTTTGCACACATGCATTTCCCCATGGGGACCGCCGACCTCTTGGCTGCCATTCACACGTCTCAGCGAAGCGGTGACTCAGAGGGCTGCGAGTTGTTGTGCTCTGGGCTCGTGCATGGGGGTTTTGCAGCGCGGTGTCCAGTTGGGGCCCCGCTGCAGCCGGCAAGGGAGCGCGGGGCTGTGCAACAGCAACCGGAACGCTCCACCTGGAGGTGAAAGCAAATTACAACGCTGGTGTTTTCAGAGCCAGAGCTGGACCAAAAGAAGTGGAGGGCAGGTAGCGGACCTGAGAGCAGGGCTGAATTCAGGGGAAGCATCATAGAATTGGGGAATGTCGCGGGTTGGAAGGGACCCGTAAGGACCACCATGTCCAAATTGGACTCAGAGCCATAACTGAGTGGAGAAGTGGTGTGGAAGCACACAGAGCTGTGCTGTGCTCAGATCTGGGAGCCATAAGAACGGATTTGAGTTTTCTGCCCATGCATCCAGGCGTGCATTTGCTTTCCTAGCTGCTAAGCTTCGGCCTCCTCAACAAAACCCATTTTTACCCATCGAAATACACATCCCAACCACCCCACTGACCTACAGATAATCCCACTCAACCTGCTCACCAACAGCTCGTGGTTCACGGCAACAGCATTTTTCAGCTATGAGCAATTTACCAAAATGAAGTCACCCACACTAATTAGAAGTATAATTCAGAGAGCCTCAGGACCTGGGGATAGCAGCTCGTTGCGAGGCACTGATCCAACCCATTGGGCATTTCCATTGTTCCTGCAAGCCCTCTGGTGTCTCTGGGGCTGTTCTCCATGTAAATATTGCTCCAAGGGAAATCAGTGCTGAAGAGATGTGGAAAATAACCAAAAAACATAGTCATCTATCTTGCAAGAATTACAGGAAATTAGAGCAAGTGAATTACACTAAACAAAATTACCCTGCCTCAGAGCACATGTGGTCTGAGAAGAACTTGAAAAGCATTCGAGAAGGTTTTGCTTGCTTTCTTTTCATTTTATTTTTTTTTTTGCAAAGCTAATAGATGTTATAGTTTTGCACAGCCCTATTGGAAATAGGAAAGAACCTGCCTCGTCCAATTAACAATTAGAAGTAGAGCTGCACCAGGGAAAAAGACTTCTATTCAAATGACTGACTTTGTTCTCCAGCTCCACAAAATCCTGCTGAACTGGGAATTCTCTCAACATTTGCTGGTAACAGAAGATGCTGGGAGCTCACTGCCAAGCCTTCGCCTTTCCCCCCTCCTCCCCGGAATGCTCCTGCTGCAAGCACCTCTTTGCTATTCCCAGCAACCCACCAGCCCTGCTGTACCAGAAACATCTTTAATCTTTTCTTGCCCACAACACCTCATGCTGTGGGTTTGTGTGGAGGGAAGGGACCTGGCTCTCCTTTGGTCCCAGCCAAGCCCACACTGGGGTGGCTCCAACAGAATCTGCAGATCCACAACGCGAACAAAAGCCCAGCACCAGGTCAGCACTCAGCATTCAGCATATTTAAGTATTTACTGCTGTCTCAGGAAGCAGGAAATTCCTACCACTATGTGGGAAGCGCAAAGTTCAGTCGGACAAACAGCGGTGCTGCCCTAATTTGGGATGGGCAGGGAGCGGACACCAGGAGATTAAATGCTTTTATGTGTGCTCTGTGCATCCCAGGAGGAGAACAGCACAGCTCTCAGCGTGTCATCCCGGTCCCCTTTGGGCTTGTTCTGGCAAGAGAAGCCAAAGAAAGAGCCAGTCAATAGGGAGCACTGGAGGGCAATGACTGCAGCTTTTATGGTTGGGAAGAAGAAAGATGCTCTCTCCTTCCCTGTGCAGACAGCAATCAGTAGGCCATCTAAATTAAGGTTTCTCCAGCCTACAGGGAGCCTTGTCCGGGAATCTTGCAAGTCAGCACAACTGCAGCCGTGGCCTCAGTTTTAAATAGCCCTGTGGTGTGGTCTGTCTCAGCTGTTGGTAAATTTGGGGCTGGTGCTTGCAAGGAGCTGCTGCAGTGACCTCAAAACTCAGCAGCAGTGGTCAGTGCTTTGCAGGATCCCTGTTCCTTTTCCCTGCTCCTCGGCACTGGGTGACCATGACCAGGTGGGACCATGGCTGTTTAATAGCAGGCAGAAAACTGGACATAGGTTCGGTGTAAATGAGCAATAAATCTGGGCATGGCTGCACTAAAACTGTGTCCACCCAGGGAAGTGATGGGATTCCCACCTCTGGAAGTGCTCAGGAGCTGTGGAGATGTGGCACAGAGTGACATGGTTGGTGGGCAAGGTGGGATGGGTTGGGAATGGGCTTAGTGATCGTAGAGGTTCTTTTCCAACCTGAAAACCAAATCCTTGCAGAACGAAAGGTGGTGGGGTTTGTGTAGCACAGGGAAAGCTGGAGCAGGACTCTTCCCTTTGCAGGAAGGATATCCAGACAGGGAGTTCTCTGGCACCAAAATGCGATGGTTGGATAGGAAAAATTATTGGCTTTGTTTTAATTCTTCTGCTGTCGGAGGGGGTGTGAGAGGGACTATGTTTCCCCCACTCCCTCCTCAGACTTCTCCCCTCTTCCCTAAAGAAAGCCCTATCCCAAACGAAGGCGTTTGTTATGTCTCGTTGTCTTCTCTGGCACTTGGAAGTGCAAGCTTTTCCCATCTATCTTCTTGGCATCTGTTCACACTCTCCAGACCTTTGTTGGTTTTTTGCACTGATTCTTGCTCTGAGACTCACTTCAGGACCATGGGAAAGACTTTATGGGGCAGCAGTGCGTCTGAGCCGAGGACCACACTGATGATGAAGCACATGTCAGGCTGCACCACACAGTGTCTGACCCAGAGGGGTGGGGAGGGAGGGCAAAGCATTTTACACTGCTTATCTGTTCCTCAGACACACAAATCTGCTCTTTGGCATAAGATATGTCATGTGCCTCCTTCTCAGGGGAGATGTGGGACAAAACCCCACTGTCCTGTGCTGGGGCTTGGTTATGAGGAGGGTTATCTGCCAAGGGGTCTGGTGGTAGCAGGTGGTGTGGGAAGTGACATCAGCCATTATGTGAAGTATCTCCAGCATAGGAAATGGAGAGGGTTTATGGGGTCCCAAAGCAGAGCCCTGATCCTGAATAAGGAGGTATGCATGATATCGCCTTCAGGAGAAGCAAGCTGGGCAAAACAGCCCAAACTCTGCATCTTTCTCTCCAGACAGCAGTCTTTTCCCCAAGCTGGAGGCAAGGTGAGAGCACTACGAGGTGAGCAGCTTCTGAGCAGCATGAGCTGGTGGCATCTGCAGGGCTGTGGAGCAATGACTGCCAGCCTCATGCAGGCCTTGATGAAGAGAGTGTTCCTACTTGACTCTGCCACTTTGCTGTTGAGATTATTACCAATCTGGTACATTTTTGAAAGCAAATGAGGTTTCAAAATGCCCGCTGATAAGATCTTTCCTGCCCTCAGCGGAGTCATTAATTCAATATACTGAAATACCGTTTTAATTAGTTTGCACGACGGTCCCAGGAGCAATGAAATAATGCTCTTTATTGTGTGAATATGTAGTGCGCCGTGCCTAATCCTGTTCTTTATCTCGTCTTCTGTTCTGCCTCACTGGCAAATTTTAGTGCATCCTGTCTCCCAGCACTCTCCAGTTAAATGCTCCAAGTTACATTAAAGTGACTTCGTAGTTACTACTGTGGGCAGAAAAATCTGAGTGAAAGGCCACCTTTGACTGCTTATAATGTAGCTATGTGTTATGGTGAACCCAAATTGTGTGATAGAGGTCTCAAGTCCCGTTTTCCTCCCAGCTCTGCTATGGTAGGAACTCTTGGCCGTGGTAGGACCAAGAGTTGCCCCAGAGAGCAGAGCTGTGGCTACAAACACAGCCCATGGCCAGCTCAGCTCAACTGTGGGATTCACCCACAGTGCCCCGCAGTGAGCATGGAGGGTCTGTGTGCTGTGGCCAGAGCATTGCTTGGGTTCGAGTGGTGGTCTCTTGAGCACGCTCTGGGGACAGCTCTCATTTTGCATCCCCAGGCAGGCTGGATATGAGTAAAAACTTCTCTTCAGAGCAGTGACACAGGGGCACAGGCTGCCCAGGGAGTGGTGGGGTCAGTGTCCCTTGGGGTGTCCCAGAGCTGCAGAGATGTGGCACTGAGGGACGTGGTCATGGGCACGATGCGATGCAGTGGGGTTGGACTGGGTGACCTCAGTGGTCTTTTCCAGCCTTAATGATTCTGTGATATCTGTGATTCTATGGGCAGAGCCTTGATACTTTTCCTCCTCCTGTTCTGCTCCGTGCTGATGAGCGCGATGGCAATTTGTTACTGGCGTTAGTACAGCATGTCATCCCGCGCTGCTGAAGGAATGCACCGGGCTGTATGGGGAACTGCAGATGGACATAAATCATCTTCGCTGCTCGTTTGCAGTCCTGCTTGAGCAGAGGGATTTCTGCTGGTAATGTCCTTGGTATGCATTTCTTAAAAGGTTATGTCATGTAATGGATGTCGCAGAGCTGCGGTGCAGCTCCCCCGTCAGACGGGTCCCACTGCGCAGAGCTCATTTCATGCTGCTTGTATTCTGATTTAGTTATGGCACCATTCTTCATCTCCTGGGCACGTTTCGTGGGCACAAACCAGCCGTGTCAGCACCACTGACCCACGTGTGCCCAGGGCTGGCTCCTGCAGTCCTCAGCAGCTGAAGCTTGTTCCACACGAGCGGTGAGAATTACAGGGATGTTGCAATTGAGCAAAATGGAGACGTGACAGATAGAGCACACAGAGATCCTCCAGACTCTGCCGAGGTTCCAGAAAAACCCAGGCGTTTCATCTCAGCTAACCCAGGAGCCTCGCAGACCTAGACAAAATAATAAATGTCCAAATATCTTTTCCTGCCTCCTTTTCTTAATGGCTCTCTAAAGATCTTTGAAAGTTAGTCCAAACCCTCTAAGCATTCCCGGATCCTCCTTCATCCTGTTTGGATGCACCTGAGCTCTCCTCCAGCCCTCCTCACTCTAATATCTAGTTTCTAAAAACGACCACCAAGAGACCTTCTATTTCGTAACCTTCCCATCCTTTTCCAGACGACTCTTGCTCAGCCCCACGTACAACCCGAGCATCCCACCAGGTCAGTTGCTCTGTTATTTCAGCACTGGAATTCTGATTTTAAAGCCGGTTTGCCTACATGCTGCCTGCATTTCTGGCTGCTGAGCTTCTGGAGGAGCTGAGGATCGGCAGTGGAAACAAGCAATGGGAAAACCAGATAAGCTTCGCTTTCAAGATGGAGTTTTCAGTTGTGAAATGTAGGCTTGAAATATCCTCAGTGGCCAAACAGGGCTGAGAGGCAGCGCATGGGGCTCCTGCGATCATTGCGTTTCTCATAAGCTCGTCTCGTTTTTCATGGAGCATGGTGAAGAGCTTGGAAATCCGTTGTCCGAAAGCAAAGGCAGAAGAAAATCTCCAGTCTTAAAAAACAGTTGAGGGCTGAAAACCAATCCCCCTCTGTGGTTTCCTTCCATTTGTCGCGCGGAGCTCTTCTGGCGGACCTGGCGGAGGTGGGAGCCGTCAAACCCCGCGGGCGTGGGTGCTGCTCTCACACACTGTAAAAAAGCCTCGACATTGAGATTGGCTCTGAAACACCTCCAAGCCGGGGAGGAGCTGCTAGAGCCCGTCCAGCTTTTTGTCTGCGGAAACAAATAACTCCGAAAGAGAACAAACCCGTAATGGGTGGCTGAGTGCGCCAGCTCCGTTATCGTTATCGTAGGCTGTAATCTGCAAACCACGGTTGTGACTAATGAGTGCATCCCATCGGATAATGGGCCATAAATTAAAATAATAATAATAATAACAAACCACGTCTAAGCGCTCCCAGAGCGCTGCAGGGAAGAGGAAGGAGCAGAACACGGCGGTGTGAAGGGTGGTGTGAACACAGCCCTTGGGGATGCAGCCTCAGGGGAGCAGGGTGGAGCAATGCAGAGAGACCCAGGCACGAGGAGGCCATCCTGAATCCCACCAGCTTTGTTTCAGGAGTTTTTCCCCACCCCCCCATTTTTACCTCTCATCCATGGGATGGATGTGGCTTTAATGCCTCTGTTGTGTAGGAAGGGATGCACTGCAAAAGTGAATAGTGGGATTTAACCTCATATGGAACAGCAGAGAAATCCAGTTACATAACGTGGTGCTCCTAACCAGGGAAAGGGAACCCTCCAAAATACTGCTTCTTTTTTTTTTTTTTTTTCTAGTAGGATGGCTGCTTTCTAATTAAGTTTATTAAGTAATATCAAAAGCATATGGAAGTGGAAATGCCATCGGTTCATCATGAAGCGATTAAGTTTGTTAGAAAGTGAAGAGCCCAGGCAGTGATTTCTCATAGCTAGTGCTGAAAAGATAATATCTGCCCCGGCTTATCGGCGTGTCTGTCTTGCACGGGGCTTTTTATCCAGCCCATTGGCTTGGCTTTTACCATCAAAGCCTTTCTGCCATTATCCTAGGGATTATTTCTCTGCCAAAATGGCCAGTAATCCCCAAATTCCCTTGACTGAATAAAAGAAACTATTAGGAACCTGCTCATGTTCGTTACATTTTTACATGCTGTTATCCTGTGCAGATCTTTCCTTTAAAGATGTTGCTGCTTGAACAGATCTGTTCGTTTCAAGACTAATCCAGCTACAGTACCTGCTGTAATCTCAGCAGTGCTGCTTATGCTAAACCTCTCCCTCCTCTCTGCTTAATTGGGGTTTGGGACCAGTCCTTTTTCCAGAGCACACAATGCTGCGTTTTGGGGTAGTGATGGGAACTGGGACAGACCTCCAGCAAGGACAACATCCTGAGGACCAAGAGCTTCCCCCAGAGCCAGAGCTCCAGGAAAAAGCTGGATAGCAAACCTGAGAGCACCTGGTAACGTCTGGCCTAAGCAAGATTTCCTTATGTGTGCACTAATGGTCTGTTCCCATGTGGGAAGAAATCTGTGCCAAGAAGGGAAAGAGGAAAGAATTAATTGCCTGTTGTACCCTGATTGAAGGTGGTGTTCAATTGAACCAGAGCAGCTGCTAATGGCACATCCCGTAAGGGATATTCCCCACAACACCTCTCCAGGCACAGGGATCTGTGCTGGGCACAGGTCCGTGAGGGGACAGCAGGGACACTGATGTCCTCATGTGGCTGCTGATGTCCCCATGCCGTCCCCATGCTGCAGAGCTGAGTGCTCGCTGGTTGCTCCAGGTCTCACTGCAGAAGCAGCTCCCACGAGCATCTGCCCTTGCAATCAGGCTCTGCTTTTATTTATTCATTGTATGCAGCCTTTCGCTGTCCAGAAACCTCTTGTTTCACAGATGCCATTTGTCTTAATTGCTTTGTATTTCCTCACCTCTGTGCTGCTGGCAGCCAGCTCCTTTCCCCCACAGCCTTCCTGCCTCTCGGCATCGTTTGAGGGGAGCTTCTGCTTTTTCCCTCCTGCAGTCCCCTGTGCACACTTCATAGGGATGGCTTCCAGTCTGCAATTCCTCCACCTCATGCACAAATCCTTCCTTACTCCCACATGCCCTGCTTTGCAGGGAAGCAAGCAGGATAGCAAGAGCTGTGCAAACAGACTTGCAGGGTGCAAACTGAATGCGTTTCCTTGGGTTTGTTTTCCTTGGGTGCCACTCACAGTGGGTTTGCTGCCCTCACTGGGGACAGAATGTGACCTCAAGGTGCTGATATTTGGCCTTGGGCAGCTCCAAAGTGCCCAGCCCCTCTGCATCCCCCTGTATCCATGCATCCCAGTGATGACCCAGTGGTGCCTTTGCACTTTTAGGGATGAGAGTGAATGTAAAGCATCTGCTCAATGCCAGCTACGTGCTTAAGTGTTTTCCCAAGTGAGGCTTTAGGTTATGAATTCTGAGGCTGCTGAAGCTAAAAGCACATTTTCTAACCTCTAATCTGCCATGCCTTCCTTGCTTTCCCATTTCTGCATTGCGTCTGCGCCAGGAAAACTTTTTAACTGAAGTCTCAGCTGGTGCAGCCATAGACGCGCTCCATGCCATGAGGGTTTTGTGCTTGTCTGCTCTTGGAGGAAAAAAGAGCAGGGAGAATGGGAATAAAACGCAAATCAGATGATGCAAGCCTATAACCCGACCTGGGACGTCACCCACAGACTATTTACTTCAAAGATTCGCTCTTTGCCATGGTAACTGGGAGCTGAAGGCACATGCTGTACAGAGCACAGTGCCCTGCTAAAGCCATTCTGTGGCTGCTGGGCTCTGCTTACAGCACCTTGCTGCTGAGGGGGCTGCTCTATGCATCTTTCCATAGGAAACTTTCCTCCGGGACCCAGCTTTATGTGACTGCACAGTCCTGAGGCTGCTCTTCCACTTAGGAGGGTTGTGAATTTCTTTTTCTTTCCCTTTTTGATCCCAAAATTCAGCATTGCCATCACCACCAGCTGTGCTCTGCTCATGATCCATCACTGCAGACTAGCAGCGTGGGGAGATGATGCTGCAAAGCAGCATGAGCATCCTTGGTGAGGGAGTACAGGGTGGGGGCATCACTTTAGCACCACAGAACCATAGAATCATTTGAGTTGGAAGAGACCTGTAAAGGTCCCACTTCCCTACAATGATCAGGGACACCCACAGCTCCATCACTGTGCTCAGAACCTGTTTTCCAAAAGGGGAGCATCACTCCAGGGGGGGGGAACATCCATCTGGGAGAGAGGTGCATCATCTTGGGGTGGGGTAGCATCTCTTCGGGAGAGGGTATCATCACATACAAATGGGGAAGCATCACTTTGAGAAGGGGAAGTGTGACATACTGGGAGTGAGGAGCATCACTTCGAGAGGGAGAGCATCAGTTTGGAAGAGGAAAGCAGTGCTTTGGAATGGGGAGCTTAAATTTGGAAGGAAAGCATCAATTAGAGGGAGGGAAGCATCGTGTTTAGAAGGAGAAGTGTTGCTTTGAGAGGTGAAACGTCCCCTTGGGAGGGCTTACCTTGTGCACAGTGCAGGTTTGGCCAGCTCCACGTGCAGTGCAGCAGGAGCTGCTGTCACAGCCCTGGCTGCAGCTGGAGGAGCAGGTAGCAAATATCTCGTCCTGGCGCTCTCCCAGAGAGACCACACTTATGATTAATGAGCTTATAAAGAGGAGCTTCCCCTTCCTCCCAGCAGCAGTTATGGTCGGACCACAGCTGTTGTCCCACATCCACCCGTCCTCCTGCTGCCCACCCAGCTCCTGCAGGCACAGACATCCAATGCAAAGGGAAAGGGGGGCAATGATCCACCCCAAAAATACGAAACTTGTACAGGTTGGGCATAGTTTCTGCATTTTATATGGGAGGGAAGATGGCTCTCGAATCTTTTTATTTAATTATTACATTAAAAAAGAAAGAAAGAAGGACTCTTGGCGGAGCCCAAAGAGCTGTTCCTCATTTAGCAAACAGACCATGTGGCTGTTTGTGTAGATATTATTCCTCTGGAAACGCTGCTTTCAGTTAATCACTCTGTAACTTGTATTGGATTCTGTGTTTATGTATCAGCCAAAGCGTTTTTCTGGGCCTTTATGACATAATTTTGAAGTGTTGAAAAATCAGCTTATTCTCTGCCTTCATGGTCTGATATTTTGAAGCGTTTTTTTTCCCCTGTGAAGAAAATCCTCATAAACCACCTCATTCTTCAAGTGAAAGAACAGCTGAAAAAAGAGAGAGAAAGGGAGTGTTCCTGGCTCGTGCACGGCGTGGCAGCATCCCGCTCCTCCGATAAGCAGGAGGCAGCCAGCCACTGCCTGGATCCTATTAGAGCTGCTCAGGGAGCCTGTGCCCAAATCAATGCTGGGGCAGGCAGGGCGATGGGAAGAAATAAGGTATTCCATGAAATGCTGTGCCCTATACCCGGAGTTAACGCCTTCTGTGCTCAGCGTTGCAGGACAGGAGTGTGTTCTACATCTTGCAAATCGCCGTGGACAGGGCAACTCTTGTCTCACCACTTCACCCATGTATTAGAATCACAGAATCATTCAGGTTGGAAAAGACCCCTATGATCCCCAGGCCCAACCCCAAGCCTTCCCACCATGCCCAGAACCACATCCCTCAGTGCCACGTTCCCATGGCTCTTGACCACCTCCATATCCCCAAGGATTGCCCCTTTTCTGCATCACCCAGCGTCCTGCCATTACCCACATGTCCCCATGGCTTTTGGGGACATCAGAGGAGGGGTTGCCAAGAGCTGAGCCCCATGAAATGATGGCCAGCAACGCTAAAGAAAGACATCTGTCAGCACAGCCAGAGCCCAGGGTTTGGGTTTTTGTAGTAAAAGGGCTTTAGAAAAGCAAATGGGAAATAGAAATGTTTCCATTACTGCTTCATTTCCATTAAAATAGTTTTTAAGAGTACATAGGCGGCTTTAGTGACATAAACACTTCGGCTCTGGGCTGCCGTGCCAGAAGAAGAGAGTGAAAATGATTATTAGAATAGGACAACTATGGGAAAAATGTCGAGAGAGAACTTCTTACCACTTTGGAACGCTCTCCGCTTTGCAGAACTTAAAACGCTTTTCCTTCTGTTGGGTGAGATGCGCTTTTAGGGGAATTGCTGACATTTTCCCCCACTTTTGCCCTTTTTCTGCAGTAGCAGGGGGGAGCTGGCAAGAGGATTCGAGGAACCTCCTCACTTCCACAAGGTTTTCATATTTCGTTTTTCCACTATGCAACCTTTTAAACATTCTTCTAACATTAGAAATATGACGATGTTTCATATTTCCTTGGCCCATCTGCGCCCTTTCTGGAGCTCGAGCTGCTGCTTCAAAGCCACAAATGAAACATAAAGAATTTGCTACCAGAAACGATGGAAAACTCATCCTGCTCGGTGAGGACTGCTCGGTCAGATCCAGTGGCAGAAAGAGGGAGGAAAATAAAAAAAAAGGAGGATAATGCTACGCTCCGACGAGTACATGGAGCATTAGGGCAAGCAGGGAAAAGAAAAAGTTAGATGAGGTTTATGAGCATTTCAAGAAAGGTCATTTTTTACTGAGTTTCCTCCCAAGAAAGTCTGAAATTCAAGAGGTTGACCAAGAATGAACAGGCGGAGAAAATGCCTTTTGTCTGGTTTTGCTGGGCAGAAAAACAAAATGTCAAATCTGTAGAGTAGAGGTGCTGACAAATACTATGCATTTTTAATTTCCTGCAATTTTATCATTTTTTCTGTTACTGTCTGGAGATGGGAGCAAAAGTGAGGGCTTTGTTTGAGCATGGTGGGGAGGCAGCTACAGATGAGGTCCTCTGTGCTGTGATTTGGGCCAATCTCAAGACATCATCGCCACAGTCAGGAAAGCTCAGGCCAGTTGGGGATGGATTTATTTATTGGAGAGAAAAAGTGGGGAGCGCTTTCTAGGTGTGGACAAGAAGAGTGTGAGTGGCTCCAACTCTGAGAAACCCTCAGAATTATAGGATCAGAGTCATTTAGATTGGAAAGACCTCCAAGATCACCAAGCACAACCCCAACCCATCCCACTATGCCCATAACCATGTCCCTCAGTGCCACATCTCCATGGTTCTGGGTCAACTCCAGGGACAGTGACCCCACCACTCCCTGGGCTGCCCGACTGCTCCTTGGGAGAAGAAATTGGGGGATCTTCTTAGGGATCTCAGAGGTCTTCTCCAACTTTAATGATGCTATGATTCTAAGAGCATGAATCCGTGCTCCAGCCCCAAGTATCATGGTGCATTTGTTCCCATCAGCCCTGTGAGCAGAAAACCAGGTTTCCCACAGCTCCTGCTCTCTTTCCTGTTGGCTCCCGTTCAGTTCCTGCGTAGGAAGGGGATGATCCTCTGTGAGCGACACTCACTCCTCTCCCTGACACCTCGTAAATCCAGTGCCTGCTCCAGAGGCTGCTTGCAGGGTGTTGGGGCTGTTGGGTTGCTGATTTTCCCGTCCTCACGCTCGCCAGCACATTCGTGGCGTTCTGGATGCGTAACGGCATTGCGTTGGACAGGGCTTTAATTGGTTTCCAGAATGCTTTTGTATACAAGAAGGGCCAAATCTGCTCTTAATTACCTTGTTTTCATTTTCCTGGAGCTAATTTAGGCTGTGGCTCTCAGGGCTGAAGCTGGCACTCTGAACATTGCTTTGTTGCACATATTGGAGAGCATAGGGGTACTTCTTTGTCCCTTTAATAGCGTTGGCAGTACATTTGCGTGTGTCTGTGCAGTAGTAGCTTATAAAGTAGCACCAACCTGTAGAGCTTTGGGATTCTCGTTGGACAGAAAGCTGTATAAAAGTGAGAGGTTTTGCAACATTTGCCTTCTTCAGATTTTTTTCATGGAGAAACCCAGAAGTCAGAAGGTCAAACTCATAAACGCTTTAAACAGAGAGCTCAGGGGTGGAAATCCTTCCTCCCGAGGCTCAGGGTGCTTTGTTAAAGGCCCTCTGCCTGGGAGTTACCACGTCCTTGAAAGCAAAACAGTAAGAATCTGCTCCCACTCATTCTTGATCCCCAAAATTGAATCAGCCACGAGTTCCTGCTCACGCATACGCTCCCTTCTCTTTTGTACTTTTTTACTGACAACAATCACAGTTTGCACATTAATATCATTATGATAATGTGGCAGCAGGCAAAGCTGGATGCAGCATACAGAAGTTCCTCTGTCTCCTGTTTCCATTATCCATGAAAGGAGGGCAGTGGGATTGAGCCCGCAGGCTGGGATGGGATATATCCCAGGTCAGAGCTTGGGCATGGGGTTCATTTTGAATAAAAATGATGTAATTACAAGCATGCAAAGGTGATGTCAGAGCGCACCAAAGGAATGGAGTCTGGGAGCAAAAATCAAGTGATGCAACTGTGTTTAATGTTTTCTTTAATTATTTTTTTTTCCTCTGGCTAATTATTTTTGAGTCAATATCGCTTTGCCGTTCAAACCCTGACTCATGACTTCTGCATGCTGGAGGCTGGCAAGGCTGGACGCGGTACAAGAATGCTGGACTCCAAGAACGCCTGGCAGAGCGTGCGATTTCCAATAAAAAGAAAAAAGAAAAAGAAAAAAAATGGAAAGAAAAAAAAAAAAGCAGCTAATCCCCTTCTGTTTTCTGTAGCTTTTAAGGCTCTGCTGCCTCATTCCTGCGCATTGCCCGCGTAGGTGTGCTACGGATCCAAATTGCCTCCCAGCGATCGGCTGTGTTAAAATTCCTCCCCGACGTGGGGTTGCTGGGGCTGCTCCGTGCCCCGCGTGCTGCAGCTTGCGCTGAAACCCTCAGGGCGAGGGAACTGGAGCAGGTGGGACTGGAAACCACAGCCAGGCTGGAAGATGCATGCAGGGCCGCGGGCTGTTGGAAGGTTGGGCAGCAGCGGGATGCAAAGGAGCGGTTTGGCGGCCAGCCATTGCTGCTGGCTGCTCGCACGCTTGTTGCAGTCACCTGCCCCGTGAGTGTGGGTTTTTGGAGGTTTTGCAGGAAGTGTTGGGGTCACCATCCCTGGGGGTGTCCCAGAACTGCGGAGTTGTGGCACTGGGGGTTATGGGCGCAGTGGGGTGCGTTGGGGTTGGGCTGGGGGAGCTTGGAGGTCTTCTCCAATCTGAGTGATTCCGTAATTCAGCAATTAAGGAATCACAGATCCTTGTTGCATGGGGATTTCTGATTGAGAACCCAACCAGCCTTCGTTTTCTGTTCCTTTCCTGTCTGAACTGAAGGCTTTAACTGCGTTTCTTTAAAAACCCAACATTCTGACCTCGCGCTGTTTTCAAGCACTGGCTTTTCCCCTATTGTTACTCTGTGTCAAAGAGAGAAAATTGCAAACCAAACCTTAAAAAAAATATCCCAGAGACGACTGTATTTCTGGCCGGCTTTCTGCTGAGTGCTCTGTCCAATCTGGCAGGATGGAGAGGATGCGTTTGGGACCTATGGATGTAGGCGAGCGCTGGAACAAGGAAAAGACCTGAAAATCTGGCTGCGCTGGGAGGGGAGCAGATCTGGGGGCATAGGTGGAATATATTGCCCTGAAGCCTCCTAAAAATGGACAGAGATGCTGCTTCTAGAAAGCCCCCAATTGCCTTTGCCTTTGTGGTTAATCAGCCAGTAAATTACCCCCTCTCCCTCAGCAGTTGATGAGCAACCGATCACATGAGTCCTTGAAAGACGCATTTTCTCCACTTTGCTGGAAGGTTTCTCTTTTTACATTTTGGGCCAGCTGCACAAAATGCCTCTTTTTCCCCCTTTTTTTTCCTCCCCATCTGCCCACCTTTAACTCAATTCCTTTGGTGGGCGACAATAGTGGAAGGGTACTAGATGAAGCTGCACCACCAGTGGGGCAGGAGCCAAGCAGTTGGTGCCAAGCTCTGTACAAACAGACCAGGAGATCTGAACTACTGCGGCTGCAGAATGGAAATGGCCCACGTTGGCCAACAATCCGCGCATGATTCACGCTCTGGCAAACCGCGCTAGAACTATAGGTGTCAGCTCGAGTCAGGCCCTTAAAGCTATTTTAACACAGTCCTTTTAATGTAATTTCCTTTGTTTTTAATGGTAGAATTCATTAAAAAGCTGCCAAATAAATAAGAAGATGGTGAGTGTTAGCAGAACCCGAGCAGGGCAAGTGACTAGGGCTGGCTGTCATTGTGCTGAATCCCATCCCATCCTTGGCCACACTGATCTCTCACATGGTCAGGAGGAACTCACTGCCAGAAGTGTCACTCAAGAAGCTTTGGGTGACTGTGACCACCATAGCCATGCTCTTGAAGGCTGGATCTTCATCACCAGAGCTCTCCACGTTGTAGCATGGGAAGATCTTGTACTCACCCAAAGCATGGGAGGAGTGACCAAGGAAAGGAGGTGGAGGAGCCTGGCTCCTGTTCCAAAAGGCTGGCATTATTTGATGGGGTTAGGAGGATGGGTTTTTCTGAAGGAAAATCTCTGGAGATGGTGGCAAAGCTGGGTTTCTCCCAACAGCTGGAAGTCAGCAAGCTCCTGCACATGCCTTATTATTTCTGCTGGGTAACTTCCAGCGTTTTGCTCAGATTTCATTTCTGGCCTGGGAACATTATTGTTGAAATGCTTTTGTCTGGCTCATGCTACTTCAGTACCATCCCAGAGCATCTCCCCACAACAGAGGCAAATAAATGCCTCCTCCTCACTTCAGAAACCATTTGCACAGTGGCTCTTGGGTTTCTAGGAAGCTCCCACAGCCTTTCTCTTTTTCATCCCAGTTGGTGCAGGCTGGAGCCCAACCATGGGACAACTGGGGAAGCCAGACACCAAAACTCTCCCAAGCAGCATGAATAATGCCGCAAGAAGGAGATCTCCAGGAACGATCAGAACATGAGGACATTCCAAGTGGCCAATGACTGCAGAGGAGCTGATCTGCTCCCAGTGCTGTGCTTGGTTTGGCCATGGCCCTACTGCCCTCCTCAAATTCTTCTTGTTTAAAGCAAGGGCATTGGTCTTGCTGGGGCTGCTGTTGTGTCTGAGAGGCACCAGGAGCCTTCAGCTTTGGATCCCCTCTTTTAATTGCTGGTGGGGCTGTGGTCACATGAAATCAGAGGCCAGTATCAAACATCTGGGTCTCATATCTGTGCTTACTACAGAGTCATTTGGAGCGATATTTGTGGCATGTTAAGATATCTGGCATCCTCTCTTAGAGCAGGAGGTGCTCTCCTGCAGAAAGAAGAGCCTGTTTGGTTTGCAGCGCTTGCACAGTGCGTGCCCTGCATCTCGCTTGGTCTTTGCATCTATTTGGCTGCAAGAAGACGTTAAAAAAAGCAAGCTGTGTTGATTTCAGCATTGTGCGAAAGTATTTTCCCATCATTCTCAGTCAAAAAGCATGATTTAATTAACATTTTTATATGTTTATTATTTAAGAAAGCATGTGCTGCTGGGTTTGGGGATATTTCTTTTTGTTTTACCCAACTCGTGTTTGTTATGAAATAGATGAGTCACCCTCCACGGTATAGGCGGAGGGAAGGGGCCAGGGGATGGGTGGGGAGCACCCACCATCTCCACCTGCCAGATTGGTGTCCGTGCATTAAAAAAGACAGGAAGAGCCTTAAATCCCCCCTCCCTGCAAACTCACACTAGCTCTCGAGCAAAGCAAGGTTTGCATTTCATGTGGTTGTGCTGCAGGTGCAAGCTGGGTGTGTGCAATTCATTCTCCCGTGGTTATGAGTGAGGCTGTGCTTGGGGCTTAGGGCTTTTGAAATCACTGCCTTCTGACATTAGAAAGGGAACTGCTAGGAACTATTTGCTTTCAGCCCAATCCGGTGGGAGAAGCCAAAAATTGTGCTGAACACTGTGGATACTCCATCCTTGGAGGTGCCCAAGGACAACTTGGATGGGGCCTTGGGCAACCAGACCTCGTAGGGGGCAACCAGCCCATGGCAGGGGGTTGGAGCTTGAGTTTGTGTTCCCTTCCAACCCAGTCGTCCTACAATTCCACAATTCATTCTGTGTTTCTATGACGTGACAGACAGTGGTCAGGATTGGGCCATTTGGGACCACCCTCCCAGCAAGGCTCTGCCCAAGGAGGGAGGTGCTTGTAGGGAGCAACCATCCGCGTGCGCTGCTGTCGTGGGACAGGGCCAGAGCCCGTTTGTTTGCTGTGTCTTGCTGAAAACAAAACAAAACAAAAAAATAAAAATAAAAATAGCCAAGCTCTTTACGCACAGGATCACCCTCACACCCGCGCTTCAGGCTCCCCTGCGCCAGCACTGGAGTCTTCGCTCATTGTAAAAAGTAAACATGTGCTTTAGGGCTCTGAAAGCAGATAAAGAAAGATCCCGCCCTGAAGGAGAAGGATAAACATTGCTAAAATGTTATCGTTCGTGCAACTGCGCTCTGGGTGCTGGATGCGGCCGCAGCAGCAACAGCTCCTTCCATTTGCACAGGAAAGTGCTGGGGAGCTGTGCTGGGCCCAGCTGGAGCAGAAAGCAGCTTTGTTTAGCATCCTCTGTCCTTATCAGCATAAACAGAGCCCTCTTCTTCTGGGGGGGCCCCCGTGACCACACAGCCACCAGTCCCCATCCTGCTGACAATGGCAAAGACTGGGGCTGGCAGCCCCTAGGTCCTATCAGCCCACGTGGCCCCACCAGCACAACGGGGTGTTGGGACCCCCGGTCCCTATGTCCTGTCCCTCTGTGGCTGGGCTGGAGTCCAGCGGGTCCCAAAAAGGGGCTGCAATGCGTGGGCACCCGGTGGTATGCAGAGCACAGGGATGCGCCCATCTCCCCGCAGCTGGGGCAGCATTACTCCTTCCAGCTCTGCAGGAAAGCTGCACGTGGTCTTGCTGTCCTCCAACAGAAGTTGTAGGAAGCAGGGGGAGGTGGATATATATACATGCATATAAAATTATAGAAATAATTGCCCCCAGAAGGCTCTCGTGGAGGGGCCGGGGGCTGGCAGCGGTGCGCGGCCTCTCCGCGTCCCTCCCCGGGGCTAAAGATAGCCGTGTCTGCAGCTGAGCCGTGAATCAGCCGCAAAAAATGTGGGTCACCTCCTGTGCGAAGAAATGAACGTTCGGAGACTCATCCGCTCCTGACCTCATTTTGCTGGGTATGAATCAGGCCTCCAGCCCGCCGGACCCCACAGCTGCTCCTGCAACAGCAGCTCCGCGCTCCGGCACCCGACGCACAGCAGGCCTTTATTAAAAGCTATTTGGGGCTGGTTTTCTCGTTAGGGCGAAAGGGTGTTAATTGGGTGAGAGTGCAGTCATGGAGATTTTGCCTCGTTTCTAGGCAGCGCAGTGCTCAGAGCTGATGCTGAAATGGTTAAACCCCGCGTTCCCACCCCATGTGCACGCACACACGTGCAAGCCCCGCACCCGCACACATGTTGCATGCATGCAGGGCTGCAGCATCCACATGTGCAGGGACTGTGGATGTGCAGAGTGGGCATGGCACGTGTGTGTGTGTGTGTGTGTGTGTGTATGCCAACACTGCTGCACACTGTGCACAGGGAAACACGGCTGTTTGCAACCACGGGTGCACAACCACACGCACCCAGGAAAAGCTGCACATGGGCTTATGTAGTTTTGCACTCTTTTTCTTTCTTTTTTTTTTTTTTCCTGTCCTGCTGTTGCAAAACTCGCTCCCGTTTCTTTTTGTCCAAGGAAAACCTGACATGGACTCCAAAGCAGTGAGAAACGTAGGGGGAAAGAGTTGGGCTGGCACCTGGAGCGCCGGGCGCTGTCCTTGCTGCTGTCCCACTTGCAGGGCACACTGCTGGCAGGGCTGTGTTCTGTGCCTGCACTTTGCACACCCCCCCTCCTCACCCAGAAACCCCACTGCCTTTGCAGAAAGCTCTCTGCCCCTACTCATGCCAGCGAGAAGGAGATGGCAGTGGTGGCACTGCCCACGGATGGCACGGGGTGGGTGACTGCGGGTTGACAGCTCCGTGCACGGTACCTCGCTCAGCTCCTCTGTCTGAGCCGCCTTTAAATGAAACCACTCCGTCTCCACGGGGGGAAATCTCACCCCGAAGGTGGAAAGGCACTTTCCTCTCTGCATCCGCCTGCGCTAAAGGTCCCGCGCGGCACAGCAGCACTGTGCCCCGAGTGCAGCCGGACGGAGCACACCGTGCTGCAAAGCTCCAAACACTGCTCCCGGATCCAGGCTGGGGCACGAATCCCAATCTCTGTTCCCGTTTGGGTTTTGTTACCCCGCGGGGCTTCGTCTTGCAAAAGCCCAGAGTCAGGAAATAGTTAAGTGCTACAGTATTTTGATTAGCAGAGCCTTAAAGTCAGTAAAAGACAGTCAGAGAGAACTATCAGGAGCATGCTAATGAAGTGAAGTCATCAGCAGACACCAGGGACGGATTCATGCCTGCTCCACACCGCGCCGGACCGCCGGGCTGCAGGAACGCGCGGGCAGGTGGACGGGGGCTGGCGGTGAGGGGCTCCCCTGGATATCGCCGGAGCCTGATGGTATTTCCAGCCCCGTCAGAGCTGCGGGAGGACTGGAGATAGCGAAGAGAGAGACTGGGAAGGCAGCGCAGGGCAGCTTCCGACTCGCGGGGAAAGGTGAGGGAACGCTGTTGGAAAATCCATTTGGTTTCGCCGTGTTGCGGTTGGATTGGGGAAACGCTGGGGGTGGGGTGTGGGGGGGACCGCTCGGGCTTCTTTCGGTGGCAGTGGTGGTTGGAGGGGGCTGTGTTTGGCACTCGATTTGATTGCACCCACAGAGCTTCCCCCTGTGCCGGGCGCTGGAGGTGTCCTCGGCACCAGGAGTGCCCTGGCCCTGTGCACACACCTGGGGCAGCCCCTGCCCTGGGGACACCAAACAAAACACGGAAACCACTCCGTCCTTTGGGGGATCCCCACCCCCTCTTTGGAAACCCGTGGGTAATTTTAAGAGCATTTAAATAGTTTTGTTGGGATCGGGGCGCCGTGCGGAACCGTCCTCGTCCCTTCCATCCGCGCTGCGGGCGCGCGGGCTCAGGTCCTACCTTTTGTGCACAAACAGCTTTCGTGGAATCCTTTAGAAAGTTAGGATGGAGTTTGAGTCAGGCAGCTGCCTCAGGGCTAAAGGCAGTAACTCTTCCCCAGACAAATCCACGCTGCAGCCGATGACGCGACGCCGCTGTTTAATTTACAAAAAGGCGCACCGTGAAAACACGCGTTTTTGTTGGTGCTAAACGAAAGAAAAAACACGCAGAAGAGGTTTTGATCCCGACCAGATGGAATTAACCCATTCAAGATGAGGAGCTCCTGCGATGCGCGTGGGGAGTGCTGATGAGGACCGTATTGCTTTGCAGCACCGTGGCTCAGCCCCGCGCACGGATCCTCAACCGCTTTCCAGGTTGGTCCCCAAATTTGCCTCTTTCTGCCCCAAAGTAGTTTTAATTTTCCTATCGCAGTGACGTCCAGGCTTGTGACACCGAGAGTGTGCTTGGCTGCTGAGGATACCCGGCTGCTGGGCTGATGTGGATTCCTGCAATGCGCTCGTTTCTAATAACGCTTCCTTAAAAGAAAACCCCTCAATTTTATCCGTGTGGAGGTTAGCTTTATCTCAGAGTTGTAATGTCAACGCGGGATCTTTTGGGCCTAGGGACTCCCAGCGGGATTGGCGACGCGATTACTTTTTAATCTTCTATCAGAAGCGGCGCGCTTCCTTCTCTACCGCTCTAAAACCGTGAGGAGGGTCGTTCGAAAAGCGACAGCTCTCTGTTTGAGCATCCCAGCGCTGCACGCCCCAGCCCTGCTCTGCTCTGTGTGATGGGACTGGCATCCAGGTGGGCTTTTCCCTAAGGGAACGCACGGCTCCGTCCCCGGAGCATCCTCGCGCTCACGGCTGCAGCGGGGCACGTCGCAGGGAGCGAGCTGTTGTGAGCAGGGCTGTAATTAAAGGAGAGAAAAATCAGAGAAAAAAAAAAAATGAGAGAAATCAGAGGATTTCTTCCTTTCTTCTCTCCCTTGTCCGGTCTGTGGTAGCTGTGTGCAGGTGCACCGGGGCAGGACGCAGGTGTGGGCAGACTGGTGACCTTTTGGAGATGTCTCCTGGGGACAGGGATGCACTTCTACACAACCCCCCCGGGCTGCCCTCTCACTCTCGGGGTGACATTTGCTGAATTCACCCCAAAGCACGCATTGTTTGAAGCAACCATTTGCCATTGGCACTGCAGGAGAGCGGTGGTTTGCTGCGAGGCAACGGGGTGCCACCAGGGCTTGGGGCTGGGGGTGCCCCCCAGGGCTGGGATGGAGCTCAGCCCACCCAAAACATGGGCTTAGAGGTCTCTGGGGCCTTCTGTGACAAGCAGATGTGCCCGGAGTTATTCTGCTGATTTGATTTCGCTGTGGTTTCGCTGCATCGCGCTCGGGATCGAAGCATCCAGGGTCCCAAAAGTCCTTTAGCAAAAGCTGCCACAGATCCCATGCAATGAAACACCCTGGAATCGCCCGCCGTCCTCTTTGGCTGCCCGTCCTTGGAGGAGAAAGGTGTTAAAGGGCCAGTGGCCCACTACTAAGCAACAGTTACCAACAACCTCAAGCAAATAAAATACGTGAGATTATGAAAGCAGGGGAACTGCAGCTGATTCCCAGCATCTCTGCGGTGTGAGTCAGTAGTGCACGTCCTCTGCTCCCTGCTCGTTCCTAGATGACAGCATCCACACATCAAACCCGCTGGCCCTTGGAGATCAGACATCCCCTAATATTTATGGCGGTCTCGAATAACGTGCATTTCCCTGGCTGCTAGATAACACCAGCAAGGAGCTGGGATGTACACGATTCTGTTCTGAAGGGGTTTTGTTTCGTTTTGTTTAAGTAAGGCTCTGCTGTCGGGTGGTTCAGACACTGTGTGCTGTTCTGTATGCATTTTGTCACAGCTCACACTGTCCCATTGCAAGACAGGTCACCAAACCCTGACCCCACACCAGGTGAGAGAGGGAAATCGTTCATCAGTGAACGAGGGATGAGGAGAGCCTTTGCCCAGAGGTGTTCAGAGATGGATTTTTTATGCAGAAGCTCAGGATTTGAGTAACAGAGGGGGATTTCAGGGCGGTCAGCTGCAGCTTTCCCTGTGCAGGCACTGGGGGAGTGGGATCAGGCTTGTTTGCCACCTCCGTAGGCTGCGTCTTTTGCTCTGTGTTGGTTCTGGTTGCTGTGGTATGGTGAAGGATGGGCGTTGGGGTTGGTGCGTGGGAGCTGCCTCTCTCCCGAGCTCTGCAGAGCTCTGGTTGTGACCTTAGATGACTCGTGTCTGCTCTGCAAGATGGGTCTTTGGGGATGAGTGCAGTGTCTCTCTTCTTTAGCTTTACAACAGCGCTTTTAATCCCACTGGGCCATGCCTGCGGATGCTGCCCTGTGGTTCTCAACCCTCCCACCACAGCCTCAGCCTGTCCTGATGAAATTCACCCAGAACTTCGGGCTGTCCAATCTGCACTGTGCTCACCTTTTCCAGCACAGATGGTGCTGGGGGGACAGGATGAATCCCTTCGGCCTGGTACCACTGGGAGTCCTGCTGCTGCTCTCCATCACCTGGCATCACTGGTGCCCAGTGAGCTGTGGCCAAAAGGACTTTGCTAAAGAAATGCCTCCAGCCTGTAGGAACCTGGCACTGCTCTGCAACTCAACGCATCCCACACAGTGGGCATCTCCTGTATGGAGGCACAGCGAGGGGAAGGAGCTCCTCTGTGATCTTCCACCTCCCCTTCTTCCAGAAGATGAGAGGCAGAGGTGAGCTCCAGCACAGCGGTGGAAACGTGCTTCACAGGCAGACTCCAGATCTGTTTCTCTGCAAAACAAAAGAAGGACACGGTTCCACGGCAGCACAGAGCCCAGGCACACTTTTGGTGGAGGTGCCGGCTGGCATTGCACACACAGCATGGGACAGGCTGTGACCACAGGCTTCTGCAGTCTGCCCCAGCACTGTCAGCTCCAGCCCCACATCCCTGGTCCCATACCACATCCCTGGGCCCCTCCTGTGTCCCTGGCCCCATACTATGTTCCTGGTCCCCTCCCGTGTCCCTAGTCCTCACGCTGCATAATCTGAGGACAGGATCCTGCACAGACTTCCCTCCAGGAATGAGTGCAGCAAGATGTCATCGTGCTGGTTTCACCCAGGACACTGTCGTCAGTGGGGCATGGCCATGCAAGGCGGACTGCACCTGCAAGTGGCTTTGGGAGCAAGAAAACTCATTAACCCCACGATCTTCTCCACTGAGCTGGTGCTTTTGGTGCACACAGGTTGTCTGCAAAGCCCTTCCTCAGTTTACGTCTCTGCTCAGTTCCTGTGCCTGCATCCAGGAGACCCTGCCCCACTGCACCCCGGGATGGGGGGGGATGCGGTCCGGCCGCCTCTGAGGGCGGCTCTCTGGATGCAGCCCGGCTTTTGGGGCTGGAAACTGAAATCCTGGAGTACAACATCGCCACCTGTTTGCCATTTGAGAACATACAGCAGGAGAAACGCCGGCAGGATGAAGGCCATCAGGGTAGTCCCAGCAGGGTGAGCCCTCTCAAGAGAATCCATCCCGTCGGGGTGAGATCCATCAGTCGGGATAATCCCAGCAGGGTGAGCTCCATCGGGATGAGATCCATCCGTCTGCACAGCTGAAGGAGGGAAGAGAAGAGGAGGGGATGGAGGAAGGAAGCAGCACTCTTTTTCTGCTAAAGCAGATGGTGCAGTGCAAGTTCACCTCTCCTGTCCATGCCTTTAGACTTCTTGCTTCCACCCTGCCCTGTTTGATGGAACCTTTCACCACCAGCGAGCTTTTTTCCCCCCATTCCCATTAAGAGGCTTAAGCTGGAGCATGGCATGGGCAAGGTGGGGACAGTGAGCCCATTGGAGCTGTGGTACCCAGCTTTGCAATGTGGATGTGGCTGCTGCATCCCACCAGGATGCTGGGAGCTCTGCTGCTGGAAAATGCAGAGATCCTCTCTCTCCCCCCTCCGAGGGCTCCACGCACCTCCTAAAACAGGAGGACCAGACAGGCTGGGCATCGCTTTCCAGTGGATATTTGGGAAACCTGGCAGTGGATAAGCCCCCACACACATATTGGGTTAATCCTCCTTCACCTCTGTGCTGAAAGCTGATTGATGCCTTTACAAGACTTTGGACAAATGCTCCCCTCATTTCCACAGAGTGCACATGCATGGATTAAACATCAGCTTTTGTTTGAAATAAGCCTTCTAGAAAGTGATGCAACAAAGGCATTTCTCTGTTTAAATTTGTTGGGATCTGAAATATTTAGATTCTGATTATGAATTTTGGCATCTACTGGGGGAGATTTTAGAGTCCTAGATGTTGTTTGCGAGGGGGAGAAGTGTGCACATACACACATACATGTGCATGCACACAAGGGTTTTCTCTCTTGGAAAGTGCTAATGGGAGCAAGCCAACATAGATTGTTCCATTAATGGGGATTTATAGCACAAATCTGCTACTGTTTTGTCAAGACAAACAGAAATAAGTGGGCTTTTAGTGCTGGGAAAGCTGGCCCCGGGGCAGAGTGCTGTTTACTAGCAAAGGGCAGCTGTGCAGCAAGGGCTGCAGGGAGCAGGGGGGAATAAGTGGCAAAGGATGGAGGCAAGCAGAGCAGCCAGGGTTTGGTGAAGGAAGGGGCACTGATTCGAGTCCTTTCCTGCATTTGCTGAGTACATTTCGCCCTTCAGAGTCCTGGTAGATGACCTCGCTGCTTGCTTTCTGTGTTGGGGTGGAGGTTGGGCTCTTGCAAGGGCACAGACACCGCAGAGGTGAGATGTAATTTGGGGAGAGATGCCCCAAAATTGGGTCTGATGTGATGCGACACAGGCACAGGGCTGCACTCCCACCTCCTGCTACCTGGGCGGCTTCATGTGGATGCAGCATTGGTCTTCATTCAGGTGGTGTCACTTGGGTATGTCCTCCTCTGTTCTGAATCCTCACGGGTCCCAGCCCCATGGGGACAGCTGGGGACAGGTCACTGTTGAGCCCGGGCAGGGCTGGGAGGTGTGAGGCTTTTGGAAGGTGCTTGTTTGCACTGCGCGTGAATACCGAATTGTTCTCCCCGCACCATTCCTTATTATGCAAAGGCAAGTCCTAAAAAAATATTGGATTTCCTCTCCCGTAATTTGGAGGAAAAACACTCATCCGGCATTGAGCAGCGATTGTGAGGTGTCCTTTCATCTCCCGCGTACCTGACGGGAGCGCCCAGCCTGCAGCCTGCCCTCCTCCCCTGGGACTTGTGTTAGGAAGGCATACGTTGCTCGAAGCTCCGTGAAGAAGCTTCTTTTCCTTGGAGCAAAAACCCCGGTGGAACTGCTGCATCCGCAGCAATGCACAAAAGAATCTCATAGAACATCTTGAGTCGGAAGGGAACCACGTGGATCTACGGGGCAGTGGGTACAGGAGAGGAAGCCTGAGATTTCAGGAGGAATTCGGCTCAGGTGAGGATGTAGCAGGATGGGGTGAGATGGGATTCACTGCCCAGTGTCACTCCCCCATGCCCAGGTCCCCACAAACCCATGGGATGGTGCTGCAGGACTGGGACACAACACCATGATTCTGTGAGCTGGTTGAAGACGGGCAGGGGAAGGTGGAGCTCCCTCCTCCATTATTTCTGCTGAATTCATAATGCAAATAAGTGAGGATGGGTGAAGCTCCAGCTGGGAGGCAGGACTGGGCTCAGCAGCTCTCCTCGCCTTTGCAGGTGACATGCACAGGTTTCTTTTTGGACTGCAAAATCCAGCAGGAGTTTGTTGGTTGCAAATGAATGAAAAAGCCTCCGTCCCATTCCAGCAGCGAGCCCGGTCTGTGGAACAGCAAGAAATGGGAAGAGGTGATGTGGTGACACCTCTACAGTGGTGGCAAGATCCGTGATCACATGGATCCCCCAAAGCAGCCAAGAACCCCATGGCCACAAAGCGATGCTAAAGCCCCAGAAACGTGAATCCTTCTCCTGCCACGGCCAGCAGCCACCTGTGTGACAGCCCCATGTCCCTTCCACCCAAGAGCACATCCTCTCTCTGCCATAGGATGCTGCAGCCCAGCACTGTGACACTCACAAGGGCTGATGCTGTGGCACAGGGCTGCGTGCTCTGCAGCCTCTGTTCCCTTCCTCAGGTACAGCAAAGCCTCAGCAAGGTGCAACCATCACTGTGACGCCTCTTTTTTTTCCTTTGGCTTCATTGCCATCTTTCAGCACTTCAAGAACTGGAAAACGGAGCCTTTGAGTTCCACCTCCGCAAGGTGCCGAGCTCTGGATCCAGTGTGTGTTTGCACAGGGAACAGAGGCAGCCGGGCACCGCGGACAGGAGCCGCGAGGGAACATCGTGCTTCTCGCATGCGTGGCACGCCTTTCCAAACCAAACAAAAACCTGAGTCGTGAAGCTGGCAGTGAGTGAGACAGGGGTCCAGGAGCCATGCCAGCACAGTGCCAGCCAGCAGCCGTCCCCTCTGTGCCCAGCGCTGCAGTGACATTTTGCTCCATCGCCACGTTTTGCTCGCTTTCCCCCAGTGGGTGCACGGATGCAGCTTTGTGGCTCAGCAAGGAGGAGAGGCAAGGCGAGCTCGGGTTGTTTTTATTAGACTTTAAAAGCTTGAAAGCAGACGTTCCTACGAGTCGTGAGCCCAGTCCGCACGTCGCGGCCGTGCCAGCACAGCCAAGTAGCAAAATCCTCACGTCGGCTGCTGCACTCCCAGCTGCAGGAAGCTGCTGTCACCAGCAGCCAAACCCATCCCCTCAATGGGGGCTGTGCTGTCCCACGGGCATCAGTTGGCCCAACCTTGTGGTCCCTTCTTTGTCCCCATCAGTCCTGGGAGGGGGAGGGATCGTCAGCATCCAGGGCTGAAAATATGTCTGGGGACTTGGAAGGAGCAACAAAATATGTGCATGCATTCCTATTGAATCTGGCTCTTGCTTTTGGATGGGACAGCCCCATGTAGCTCCTTTGCGACGTGCTTCTGTGTGCTGGGGTGGGCTTGTGATCAAAAACGGAAGGGACCCCTGTGCCTCAGGTTCACTTTCGCCCCATCTCGGGTACAGGGGGCTTTTCAGTGGGCAGCATTCTGCTCCCACTTTCATCAGTGCTGCACTCTGGGACAGTGCAAAGTGGCCTCTTAGCAACAAAGGAAGAGGATGTGCAGAGTTGGGCTGAGCGACAAAGCAGAGTTGCCCTCAATTCTTGGTGCAGCTCATTGCACAGATTGAAGGTTTGAATCGGGCTTCTCACTCTGCTCACGTTCCAGTGCAGCATCCTCGCATCCAAACACACACAGCTGCAGGGGCACTCGTGCCTCAGTTTCCCCATCACAGAGGTGGATGGCAGGGCAGTGGTACGTGCCTGGGATGGCTGGAATGTCCCCGGCCATTCCTCTCCGTTGAGAGCCGACAGTGACCTATTTACCTACGGCAGAACTTTGTGCTCCACTTAGTTGACCCGGCACCTTTCTGTTTGCTCAAAGCCAGGAACGCTTCCTCCCGGCCAAGGCTGGCGCGCACGCAGGTATGTTTGCACGGGCACCCGTGCCCAGCAGACAGACCTCTGCTCTGTGCATCCCCACTCCTTCACCTCGAAGGAATCCAGATCCTTTCTCCTGCAGAATTCACCCCAAATATCTCCCACGTTCATGTTTGCCCCCATCCCTCCCAGGCTGCGTGGTCATCACCTCCGGGACGGGCAGCCCTGCAATAGAAAGGTGACATTGTTCTGCCCCTCAGCATCCCGGCTCTGGAGGTGCCTCAGCCATGCGTGTTTGCATATGTTAAAAATATTTAGTCCTCTGCTAAAAAAATATTATGCCCGAGAGCTGGGGCCAGCTCAATATAATGCCATCTATGTGTCCGTGGCGGAGGCACAGAGGGGCACTATTTGTGTTCAGAGCGTGCGAGGCAGCAGGGCTGGGATGCTGCTGGCTGAAGGAGATGCTCTTATCCCCACAGAGGGACATGGGGGCAGAGGGGGCTCGTTGCTTCGGTGCAGGGCTTTGCACTTGGATTGCTGCCGGCACGGAGGAATAAGAGTTCGGAGGTAGTCCTCAGCTCTGAGAGATGGCACTGTAGGGATGAGATGGGGACAGCCCAGTGCACGAGGTGGTGTGCAAGAGATGGATGCGTGCCTGCGGCTGCCCAAACTCATCTCACGTGTGCTGTGTGACCTCTGAGGGCAATTGTCAGCCCTCTGAAGGCAATTGGTGGACATTCCCAACTTTGGGTTGGGGAGAGGCTTCCCAAGAAGCTCCAGATAAGGAACGCTGCTCCGGCTGAGCGTGTGGGACGGTGAGCACTGTCCCACTGCCCCATCGCAATACCTCCTGGTGAGACGCAGGAGAAAGTGAAGCAGCAGAGGGGAGCAGGGCTGGGGGCCGTCTGCCACATTAAGGGATCATTTCCTCCACTTTTTCCTGACGGATTTATTTCTGAAGTGGGAAAAGGGGGTGAAGCCATCCGGTGGAGGGTGTGAAGGAATCTCTGTGCCCCCCTCCTCCCCCTCTTTCTGCTTTTGGGGGATTTTCCCCCAGCAGCACCGGGCGAGGCGTTCCCCCACACACTGCACCCATTCACGGCGTGGACTGAGCACAATGTATAGGAGCACGAGCATCAATGCGGCCATTTATGAGCGGAGCCCTTTGCTGCACGGGGCCGTGAATAAACTATACAGTTCGCACAAAAATGTAAATGTTAGCGATCCCTTGGAGACATAATTACAGGAAAAAATAAGGACAGCTTTTCAGCCTTTGGGAAGCGAGCCTCCTTCTCCCCTTCCCCAGCTGCTGGGACACATCCTGCTGCCCGCTCTGTGCTGCAGCTCCATCCCGTCCCGCTAATTAATTAACGAACGTGGCTGCCGCCCCGCACCGCGCGCTCGCCCTGCCTCGCATTCCTCAATCCCGTGTGCCACGGGCTCCTCTGGACCACAGTGAAAGGTTTCATTCATGCCTCCTCGCTGCCTTCTAGAGTTACCACACCCTGGGCCTCCGCTCCGCAGCTCCTCTCTGTTTTCCTTTCATTAGCAGGATTCCCAGCTTGAATGTCTGCAAAGGGCTGGGAAGGGATGCTACAACCCTACTGGCATCAGGGCTGTGCAAACTGCGAGGGCAGGAATGCCAAAATCATCGTTCATTTTTCATTTTTTCCCCTAAGATTGGGCTATGAAAGCAGCTCACAGTGCTGCTCCGTGTGCCTCACGCCTCAGTTTCCCCTCGCACAACCTGCAGGTCCTCGTTTGAACCCCGGGCAGTGATGGGTTTGGGGGATTGGTGCCAGGATGGTGCTCACCGTGGGGTCCCTACATTGGGGGCTTTGAGGGTATATGGGCATTGATGTGCTCAGCTTTCCCCTGAGCCACTCTGTTCTGCAGAGCCCAAGACAGAGAAAAGAAATCAGTGCTTGGGTCCGGGGGGTCACAGAGGGCTGTGATCGGAGCAGCCTTCCAGAAGGGAGCAAAGGGACATGGAGCAACCACTGCTCCTCTGCCCCCTCTGACAGCTTCGTGGAGGAGCTGGTGAAGCAAACTGGCACGTGACAAGTTTTTTCCAGCTGAAAAAGGGATGGGATTTCACCAGCAGTGCAGAGCAAAGCAGCAGCTTCACGCTGCCCATCCGCTGCCTCGCTGCCTTGAACTGCCCTTCCCCTGTCCCAGGTGGAGGTGGATGTCCTCTCTCCATGGAGGCACAGGGCTGTGGATGGGCACCCAGGTGTGAAGGGGGCAGGGAAGAGGTGGAGAGGCACCGTCCTTTCATCAGCAGTGGTGACGCAGTGTGGTGCCCAGTTCCCTTTGCTCCCCAAATCTCCCTTGCAAACTGCGTAGGACAGACTAAATAGCATTCTTGGCTCCTCAAGCTGCTCTACCCATGGAGCAGACTGCATGCTTTGCTGCTACCTGGCTGCATGCCCATCGCTCAGAGCTATCCCGAGTCACCACGAGGGATCTGGAGCTGCCACTCCTGATGTCTGGTGTTAGGACAGCCCTTCTGGGGTTGTGGTTTCAAGAAGCCTGAAATAAAGAGAAAGCTAATGGCAAAGATGAGCAACGCTGCTGTGCTTCTGGCAGCCGTGAGCTCGGGTCCTCAGCACCTTTCCTGATGCCATCCCAGGCAGCGATGCTGAGCACATCTGGGCTGGTGGGGGGCACATCTGGGCTGGGGGTGCACATCTGGGCTGGGGGTTCACAGTGGGATCAGACACCCATGATGGGTGCTGTGGTGAGACCTGAGTTCTGTTCTCACCCCATCCCTCATGCAAACCAAACCTCCCACTGTCCTTGTTATCAGACAGGATGGGGTTGCCAGTGCTGGTGGGGGGAAACCTCTGTTCCTGGGCAAAAAAAGCAAATTCCAGCGCCTCCAAAGGATGGGCTGAGTTGTATTTGGGCACAGGCACACACGTGTTTTAAGCAACATTTATTAGTGATGTGTTTGTGGGACACAAAGAGAACTGCTCCCTCTGTGCTGTGTAATGAGGTGTTTGCTGTGTGACAGTTATATCAGTGGTTCCACGTTAGCGGATTCAAAACAAACCTAGGAATACAGCATGTATTTTGAAATGCATTGTTTGGCCTCCTAAAAAAACATCCTTGTCTGGGGCCAGAGCACTGCGAGGATGCACTCAGTTCATACAGCTCGGGGAAGTTCCTCAGGAATAACCCCATTCCCAAAGCTCCTTCCTCTTTCCTCCCTCTGTCTTCATGGGATGTTCTTCTCGGGGCTATGCTTGGGTCGTGTATTCCCCACATTGACCCTATAAGGGCTGGCACAACAGCACCCTAATTCCTGGAGCAGGGTGTCCTATGGGTGTACAGGACCTACCTGCTGCAGAATGGATGGTTAGGGGTGTTTTCCCAAAAAGCCACGCGTGGGTTTTACCTTTTGGAAAGCAAAAGACAAATAAAGAAGTAAATACATAAATAAATAAAAGGGGATTCTGTTAAATGGGAACAACTCCAGCCTGCACGAGCTTTATTTGCAAACAACACCCAAAGCTGTTGCAGCACCACTGCCACGGGCTGGGATGGGACAGCATCCACTTCTCGGTGTGATGGTGCAGATGGGAATTGATGGTTCCCCCCACCTGGTGTCCCCATGGCAGCGCAGAGCAAATCCCCTCAGCCTCTTATCCCTATAAATAGGGGGAGAGCTTCTTCGTTACTGTTTTCAGCATCATTGTGGATTTGGAGAAAAGAGCCCTGCCAGCTGTAGGGCCAGGCCTGGTCCTGCTGCCATCAGCCCCAACCCTGCTGTGCTGGCCCCTTTACTCCCCTTATCTCTCCCTTTTTTTTCCACTTTCCCTCTTTTTTTCCCTTTTCCCCCTTTTTTCTTGTTTTCCCTTTTACTCCCTTTTCCCTTTTGTTTTTTCTTCTCCTTTTCCCCCTTTCTCCCTCTTTTCCCTATTTTTCCTCTTTTTCCCCTTTTTCCCATCTTGTTTCTTTTTTGCTGTTTTTCTTCTTTCTCTTTTCACCCCATTTTTTTCCTTCTTTTTCCCTTTTTCTTCCCCTTTTCTCCCCATTTTTCTTTTTTCCCTTTTTCCTCTTTTTCCCCCTTCTTTCTTTTTTCCCCTTTCCACCCTTTTTCCCTTTAATCCTTTTTTTCTTTTTTTCCCTTTCACCCCCTTTTCCCCTTTTTCCCCTTTTCCCCTTCCTTTTTATCCCCTTTTCTTTTTTTTCCCCTTTTACCTCTACTTTCCTTTTTTTCCCTTTTCCCCCTATTTTTCCCATATTTTTGATTCTCTTTTCCCTCTTTCCTCCCCCTTTTTCCCTATTTTTCCCCTTTTCCCTCCTTTTTCCCCTTCTCCCCCCCCTTTTTTTAGCTCCTTTTCTCTTTTTTCCATTTCCCCCCTTTTCCCCTCCTTTCTTTTTCTATTTTCCCCTTTTATTCTTACTTTTCTTCTTTCCCTTTTCACCCTCTTTTCCCCTCTTTTTCTTCTTTTTTTCCCCTTTCTTCCCCTTTTCTTCTTGTTTTTTTTTTTCCATTTTCCCCTCTATTTACCCCTTTTCTTCTTTTTTCCTTTTTTTTTCCCTTTTTTTCTTTTTTCCTTTTTTCCTTTATTTTTTTTCCTTTTTTCCCCTTTTTCCCCTTTTTTCCATTCCCCCCCTTCTTTTCCTGTTTCCCTTTCTTTTCCCCTTTTTTTTTCCTCCCCCCCCCTCATTTTTCCTCCCCATTTTCGATTCCTCTCCCTCTCCCCACCAGAGGTGCAGCTCAATCTGCACTCCTCTCCTTCTCCATCTCCCAACTTCTGTGTGCTACTGGCTGTGCACGCGGAGGGGGCGTGAGCAGCTCCGTGCCTGTGGTCAGTAATGAAGACTTCTCTTTTTATACACAGATTACGGAGGAACTGCACGGGGTGAGACGGCAGCGCTTCATCCCCCGACTTTTTAATTTCCAGCCGAGGAGAATGCAGCCCTCCCCTCCGGCCGCCCTATAATGAGGTGAGTAAACACCCTTTTGTCATTTAGGGCTTGCAGTGTCAATATTATTTTTGTTTGGTGGAAGGTCGGGGTGGAAAGCAGAGCGTGCTGTTTGCCACATGTCACTGTTGGGGTTTTAATACCCGGCTCGCGGCTCCGGAGCTTTCCTGGGGTTGGCTTCTCTCTGCAGTGTTCCCTTTAACACAACTTTTCTCCCCCTTTTTTTTTTTGCCCATTCAATGACTCAACGAGGATTGTCAGCTTTAAAAAGCGATGCCACTCAGCTGCGAACTATTCAGGCTGACTTGTGCCATCGCCAACCGTTCAACAGAAAAAGCTTTGCCGGGTCCTTCCCACCCACCCCTTCTTCTCCCCAGCTAAAAATCCCCCCCCAGTTTGCAGCTGGGGAAGGGATGCGCTCTCGGGACACCGCACTCAGCACATCCCTGTCACTGCTGCACCGGCAGACAAAGGGTTAACCCGCCCCCTCCACCCCGAGTTCATCTGCAAAAAATATGAAGTGAGGATGGATCTGCTCATCTGCCGAGCAGAGAAGTTGCCTTTGATGTCAGTCCTTCCTTTCCTCCTTCTCCTCCTTTCCCCCCCGCCCCCCCCACTATTTTCCCTTTTTAACCCTTCTCCTGGCGCTGGGGCCACCTCTCCACGAGGAGGGTGGGGGACACACACACTCGTGGAGCCAAATCCCCGCAGAGGTGGGATGTGGGGGACAGGTCCCCATGGGGCTGCCACCCCTCTGTGTGTGCCCCCAGGAGTGGGTGGCCATGGGGGACACTCTGTGCCCAACCCACACCTCCAGGCTGCGGACACCTCAGCTGTCCCCAGAGGACAAAGGGGATTGGGATGCTCAGTTCAAGGGGTGGAGGGGGGGGGGGTTCACCCCTTTTATTCTTCAAGGCGAAAGGAAAATCTCCGCGGCCGCTTTAAGGCAGGCGTCCCTTTAAGTGACTTTCCATTCGCTGCTTTGGAGAGCTGAGAATTCGGTTTCCCAGATTTCCTTTGAATTGTGAGCAGTAGTCAGAAAAAAAAAAAAAGAAAAAAACACAAAAAAACCATACACACACACACACACACACAACTACTGTAAGCTCCGGGAAACCCACAGCAGCAGCGAGATGGGGAGTGAGGGAGGGGGGAGGGAAAAAAGGAGGTTCAACAGAATAGAATCATCTGCTGGCACTGCAGTATGCTTTGCCAATGCCATGGCCTCCCTCTTCCTGCGTGGGGAAGGGGCAGGGGCACGGAGGGAACCCCCTCGGGCAGTGGCTGTGGGCACTGGGGGATGCTGTGCCCGGGATGCATCGATGGGGTTAACTGTGGTCGCCAGCTGGGGAGCATCATAAAACGCAGCCGTGCCCCACCAAATTAATTTGCACTTTCTTTTCCTGATGTTTGCTGGGGGAAGAACAAAAAAAAAAAAAAGAGAGAGAGAGAGAAAGAGAAGAAAGACCCTAAATAAATAAGCAGGCTGGAAGGGGGCTGGGGAAGGCTCTGTTTCCTCAATTAGCTGGGACTTGCCTTCTCTTGACGGAGGGAAGGCAGCGCGTTTTAGCCTCTGGATTTGTGGAGCTTTCTCAAAGTGCCAAGTCTGGTTATACGGGGACTTGGGAGGGTTAGGTGGAGGAATCCGAGTCGCGCTCTGCTCCGTTAACTCCTTCGGGGCTGAGCGAATAGCTTTGGAAACGTGTGCCTGGAGAGGAGGGGATTGGCACCAGGGCGCTTTGGGGGGGAGATTCCCACCCCACAGAGACCCCCTGGCTGAGAGGTGCTGCGACCCCGTGAGCAAACAGCAGTCAGCTGAGAGTTGATCATCATCCTCAGGGAAAGACTCACGGGGCCATGGGGAATGCACTCAGCTCCTGCAGGGGGGCAGTGGGGTCCTGGTGCCCAGGAGGAGCAGCTGAGGGTGCGTAAAGCCCCAGTGGGACATCAGCTCTACAGGGCAGAGCATCCTCTGCCCTGTGGCTGTCACACACTGACAGCAGGAGTTGCTCTTGGCACCGTGAGGACACAGCCGTATTTTTGGGACGAGGCAGCTCAGCACCTCCCAGCAGCACCTTTGGAGGGAGAGCTCTGCGGGATGCCCCATAATCATCACGCTGCTGCAGGGGAAGCGCGCTCCGGCAGAATGGAGTTACCTGTGTCACAGGTTGGCAGAATGCCTTCACCTGCCTGGGAAAAATGCGCCTGGATGTTCAAAACCACATCCCAACCCGCTCCACCCTTGGGAAGGAGGAGCACGGCCGTGGGATTCCTGCTGTGCCCTCCCCAGGACTCCGTTCCCAACGCATCCACACAGCGCAGCGCCTTCGCTTCTTGCTGGGACCATAAAGAGGCCTTCAGAGGGAAGCAGAACTAACTTAAATTTAATTTACACTCACTTAGAGGCCTCTTTACATGGCTCAAGGAGCATAAAGGGGCCTTAATGTGGCCGGGAAGCAGCACTGTGTGGATCTGCTGCATGGCTGTGGGGCTGCACGCATCTCCGTCTGTGACCCGGTCCTGACTTGCTGACCCCAGGTTTGGGTGGATGCAGACTCACAGCATCACACTGAATGGGGTCAGACCTCATTGACGTGCGTGGAACTGGAGTCAGGGATGAGCTTCCAAGGAACGACTCGCAGGGAGCAGTTCTTGGCTTGCCAAGAAGTCTGCGATACCGTCCCATGCAACTTCTATTAAAAAGGATCAGCCGTCCTCCTGTCTGCAGTCAGAAAGTTATCTCCTTTATATGTGCTGTCTGCTTGGGCTTGGAAATGGGACTTGTTGTTATCATCTCCTCCTCCTCACTTCGGGCACAGATCCCCGTGGATTTGCCGTGGTTGAGTTTCTGAGGCTGAACATGGATGTGACTCTCTGAATCTTTCCACTGCCTTTGTGTTATCGCAAGCAAAGCTACTCCCCAAGACAAAGGATGACGAGGAAACCCCATGAACTTGTTTGGGATTTGTCTGCACCCTACAGATCTCCACTGCTGACTGGTTGGAGCCTCCCTAGTGATCACTGCTGATGCTCTGCTTACTGTGAAGCCTCAACGCAGTGGTCAGTGGAGGTGATGCTGGACACCTGGTCCTACAGCAGCATCCCAGCAAGCCAGGAGATGCTGGAAGGGAGAGTGCAGTGCTCCTCAGCATCTCACAGGGGTGACTGCCCCTCTTTGGAGCACAGGCAATTGAGGCAAATTGGAGAAGGCAGCGTGTTGACAACTGAGAAAACCATCCAGCTTTATCCCGACCCCAGTTCAGAAGGGAATATCCCACCCAGAGCTTTAGGGCTGTAGTTAATGGGGAGCCATTGAATTTATGGGCAGGTTTCATGGCACCTGTCCCCGACACTCCTGGGCTGGGAGCAGCAGGCATGTGCAGGGTGCTGGCAGGTATTCATTCTGCGTTTTGGCCTCGGTGCAATGCTCCAGCCTCACTGCCAGCCCTGCTGCCTGCCCACCTGCTTTCCATGCAGCCGCCGGGCTGGGTTCCTTCCCGACCCACAGCTTTGGATTTGTCCCACGTCCCACACCTGGCACTGTGGGACTTTGCAGCCTGCAGACCGCAGGGCTCAATCCGTGCACTGATAGTGATCCCCTTAGGAAGGCATGTGAAAAATGTAGCCACAGGTGAGCGTCAGTGTCCCCTTCAGAGCAGAGCTTCGTCTCGTTTTGGGTTGGATCTGCTGCTGTTTAATTACAAGCAAGCACCTATCCCCTCCCCATCATCATGCCAGGGAGTGTTTAATACCCCTTCCCCGCAGGCTGCTGTGCTGAATTGACACCCTCCTGCCCCAACGTGGGGTAACACCTCCAAATTTCCACCCTCCAAAGGGAAGAAAGAGGGGATCCCCATTTCTCCCAGCATCACACAACGCAATGCTTTTCCCTCTTGACCAGGAGGGGAGCAACCTCCCCATCAGCCTAGCACTGGAAGGAAGAAGAGGGGAGGAAGGCAGGGAGCAGGGGAGCCATCAGCACCAGCTCCATCCAGCTTTGGGATTAGCTTTCATACGGCAGCACCGATGGCAACGGATTCTTCACTTCTGATTCTTAGTGGCATCTAGGATGGAAATTTTCCCAGCTGACAGCAAAATGCAGCGTTTTGCAGTGATGAGAGAAGGGCAGCAGGCTCTGGAGTGTGCTGTGGACAGCATCCAGAGCTGGAGGAGCAGAGCTGACCTGCCTTGGCCAGCTCCGATCCCGTAGCTCGCTCGTGTTTGCATTTAATTACGGATGTTAAAAGCCCTTTCTTTTCCCAACAACAAAGCCTTGAACCATACTTCAAAGTTGGGTTTCTGGGACAGTTGCATACCTTTTAAAAATAGCCCTCTGAGCGGTGCCAAGTGGTAAATGGATTGCAGAGGGCAGGTCCCCCACGTGGGGCTTCAAACAGCCCTGCGAGCACTGCTTTTTGGGCTGCTTTGCATTGCAGAGCTCTGGGCAGATGATAAAGTGGTCACCAAGTCAAAGCAGATCCACTGTTTTGGGACAGCAGCAACAGGGAGCAATGCAGAACCCCCAGAGTGACAGCTCAGTGCACAGCCTGCAGCATCCCAACCTGCCTGCACGTCCTTTGGGGTCGGGATGGTCAGCATCCCCCCAAACCCACACTGGCACTGTTCAGACACATCTGCCCAGCTCACGTGCTGCAGCATCACTGCTCTCATTGTCAGCAAGGTGCTGGGTGAAACAGCTCCAACTTTAGGGCCAGCACAAAGCCACCCCAGCGGAAGCAAGCTGCTGTCTGCAGGAGCAGAAGCGCGTGGTTCCCGAGGAAAGGAGGCTGAGCTCAGCTCCGGGAAAAGCTCATCAGACTCAGAGCATGCTTTTCTTGGACCTCTGTGCTGTATTTATGCAGGCTGGTATGTGGGGAGTAATTAGAACCTCATCCTGAGCACTTGACGAGCGTGTTTTCCATTCTGGATGTTGACAGGTCAGGCTCTCCAGCCGTCCCTCTGTGCCTTAAAATGTTGACATTTTGTCTGCTGAAAATAAACCAAGGGCCCGTGAAGCTCCTGGAGCACGGAGCCATGGCTGTTACGGATGAGAGGATGGATGTCCATGTGCTCGTGGCATCACCAGGTTCCCCATGCCTGGACCTGGGGTGATGGACACAGGGAGAATGGCCAGGGACCAGGACCTGGGTGCATTGGAGCGTGCTTCATCCTACAGAGCAAAGGCTTTGCAGATCCCCACATCCAGCCTGCAGACAGAAAGCCACAAGGATGCTGAGGCTGCATCGCACTCTTCTCTCTCTAAAAGACCTTTTAAAATCCCCAGGAAATACCCAGGAGGCAGCCTGGGCTTGAAGAGCTTAAGAAGCTGCTGGAGGAGGCTTCAAGCAGCTGAAGCAAAATGAAAGTGTATGAAACCAACCCAAAAAGGCTCGTGCACCTTGTGCAGCCCGGGGAGCCCGTCAGCAGCCTCCCCCTGTCCTTGTTCAGCACAGCCCCCATGTCCCTGGGTGTCAGAGGATGCAGGGATGACACGGGGGAAGGGATACAGGGACAGGATGCACGGGGTGGAATGCAGGGAGAGATGCAGGGGATGGGATGTAGTGTGTGGGATACAGAGGGGATGTCAGGGATAGGATGCAGGGGATGCAGTGCAGGGATGGAATGCAGAGGATGCAGCTTGGGGGATGGGATGCAGGGTGCAGGAGGAAGGGAGGGATTTGATACCGGAGGGATGCAGAGGATGGGATGTGGTGTGTGGGATGTAGGGGACGGGATGCAGTGTTGGGGATGTAGGAGGGATGCAGAGAGCAGGATGCAGCGTGTGGGATGTAGGGGACGGGATGCAGTGTGTGGGATGTAGGGGGGATGCAAGGGATGGGATGCAGTGTGTGGGACGTAGGGGGGATGCAGGAGATGGGATGCAATCCTGGTGGCCACAGCATCGCTCCCATCCCGCTGAGCTGCTGCCAGCCCCTCATGTGTGTCGTGCTTGCTTTCCTCCTCTCCCCCTCTCCGTGCCACCCAGCCCCGCCACGTAACACCGCTCATTTCCCCTATAGATTAACAAAGGCTCAGAGTGAAAAGCTCCGCTCGGGCTGACCTAACCCCGCACTGGAGCACTGCCGGGGGACACAAAGAGCTGCTGTTCGGCCCTCGCTGGCACGGGCCCCGCGTCTGCTCCTGACACAATGGTGTTTTCCTTGGCCAGCGCTCAGAGGCGCGCGCGGGAGCTGGTGACAGGGTGTCGGGCTCGGCAGGGTTCCCACGCGCTCCCAGCAGCCGGGCAGCCCGGCCCCAAAGCATGGCATGGCCTTCCCAGTCAGGTTGAGCTGTTTTTCCATATCAGGTCCTTCCGAGCGTGTTCTGGTGGCCTCTGGGACAGAAAAGCATTTCTCTGTCATTTATTGAGCCGCAGCAGAAAGGACTGATGCTGCTGGGCTGGTGATGGTGCAGTGCCATGACAGTGCAATGCAGTGACAGTGCAGCATGGTGGCAGGGCATGCACAGCACCAGGCAGGTGGCCCCCATCAGTTTTGCACAGCAAGGCACGAGAGCAGCAAGAAGCAGCCACCCACGGCAGGTTTGCAGAGCTTAAAGCTGCTGTTGCATTATTAAATAGAGCCTGGACCCCTTCTCTGCCGGCCCCATGCCTCTAAGTATACTTCAATCATTTGGTGATGCTGCAGGAGCCTGGAGATGCCTTGGAGGTTGAAGCAATGGTGTTGTTGGGGTACCTGAAGGGCGTGATGCTGCAGGAACCCTAGGGGAAGGGGTTAATTCCATTTTAGTACAAACATCCCCCCGAAAAAAGAAATAGGAGGATCCAGGAGTGAGCTCAAGAGCTGAGGGAAGCACCCGGTGGCAGAGCCAAAGCTGCAGGCTGGGGAATTCAAGTGGGAAAGCTTTAGGAGTGGGGATAATTGGTGTTGGAAGAGATTACGGAAGCCACGGTGAGCTCTCTGGACGCTGCTGTAGAATCTCTTCTCCATCCAACCGCAGCTCTCAGAGCGAGGCCAGAATCCCTCGGTGCAACGTTCCTGGGAGCCAATGGCTGACTGATGGTGGGGAGTGATGATAATCTGAATGCACTGCATCCTTCTCATCCCAGAGTACTTCCCCAGCCCCAGCCATCTCTGCTGCCAGCTGCCCGCCTCTGCCACAGAGCTGAAATGCTCTCAGGCTGCCATGGCAGCAGGGTGGATGCTCCGTGAAATCTCTTCTTGCAGGAGGGAGAAATCCAGACAAGTGGAAGGGAATGTCGGCTGGGAAGGGTTTTGCAATGCTGAGTTCACTGAGGTCCTGGGGATGGGTGCAGGGCTGGGGCTGTCACTGAGAATCAGCTGTGGATCAGGGAAGAGGGGAAGATGGAGCAGGGGCTGGCAGCCCAGGGGGATGCTTTGCCCATTGAGATCCCACCACCCCCATGCCCATGTGAGCAGCTCTCCCACGCAGCTGTGCACGAGCAGCCCACCCCCGCTGTGCAAAATGCAGCAGCGCTAAGTCAAAAACTAACAACACCAAGAGCGTCCCCAGGTAATGACTTCTCATCCCAGCTATCATCGGTTTCCAGGCCAAGGGAGAGGCGGTAACGCTGCAGGAGGGGCCGCCCATGGGCATTTTTCAGGCTCAGTGTCACAGCTCCCAGGGCACAATCGTGGGTCTGTGTGCTGGGGCTGAACGGTAGCCCCGCTGGAAAGGTTTCGTGCCCTCTCTCAATTCCTGAGTAAACCTCTCGTCCCCCTGTCAGCTTTGATTTGTAATCGTAGTCGTGGCATCTGGTTTTCATATGAGGCGTGGAATACAGGGGATGCTGTCTGCTCGCTTCTGCCCAGAGCTATTCATCTGGGGCCGGCGAGCAGAAAAAAAAACCAGCCTGCTCCTGAAAGGCACTAATCATTGCAGAGGCCACAGCGGAGAATGGAGCCGCTGTCCCCGTGTGCTGGGGCAGGAGGAGGAGGGGGAGAGCCATCATTTCCCTGCAGGAGTGGGACCCCTGAACGGGATGGAGATGGGCTTGCAGGAGGAGCTCACAAACAGCCCGTGCATGTGGCACATCTGATGATTTGTCCCCAGTGTGCTCAGCAGAAGCATCTGGCACCGGGTGCTCTGCACGTGGTCATCAATGCAAGGGGCTCTTGCAAAACCTGCCCGTGCAGGACAAGGCTCGGGTGGCTTGCACACTCTCAAAGTGCCAAAAATCAGTGTGATTTTGCTGGTGTGTGAATGGGGTTTGTTTCAGTGTGTTGTGATCAGGGCCTGCTCTGTGGATTGCGTGGATTGCTGCAGACAAAGAGCATCTGTAGATCCACTGCTGCCCCTGCCCTCTGCTACCAGGCCACCTCCATGCCACATAAAGCATTAAGGCAGCACAGTCAACATCAGCTATAGCTCTAACTATAGGTGATGCTTCAGCTTTCCTACACCAGCTTATTTTCAGCAGTGAGGAATGCTCCAGAGGAAGCAATTTTATTTTTCCTTCCCGTGCTGAACTTCCTAGGACGCAGCCTTTGATCCAGACTCCTGATGCTATCAAGGAGGAAGCTGCCGCTCTTTGAAGTGAGCTTCACGTTGTGCTTTAAACTTCTGGGGGCTGGAAACCTCCAGTGCCAGGGACATCTTTTCTACAGATTCCACTGAGCCTGAGGGCTGGGAGTGCGCATGGTGCAGTTCTCCCTAATGGCATTCACTGTGCTCCCTGAATTTTTCTGCTTTTGAGGAGCCCAGCAGATTGGGGCACTGCTGCTGGTGGTAGCTGTGCTTTTCAGCATCTGCTGGAACCCAGGGAGGTGGAATTAGGTCACGTCCTGAGTTCTCCATGAAGGGTTATGGTTGTCTGGGCTATCAGAAAACTCTGTGCTTGGCATCCCTGGTGCTGCCTGAATTCACCCCCAAAATGTGCACCTTGATACCCCAGATCAGGTTGGGAGCAGAAAATAGGCAGGGAGTGGGAGCAGTCCCATCCCAGCTCTGGGGGAATCAGTGCACCTGGGGAGGGTCAGGGTGGACCTGGGAGGCAGAGATTGGTTCCTTAAGGAGTGCTGAGCACAGCAAAGGGCACAGTGCTAACGAGCAGCACGTGGAGCTGTGTCAGGCATGATTCTTGCTGTGCATTAAGGTGTGCTCAGAGGGTAATAGTGCTTTCGGGATGGCTGTCTCTGTGAGCTCAGGACAGGCAGTGTTGTGTGTCCCCATGCATCCCAAGCACAGCTGCAGGGGTGCAGCAGGGAGAGCCATGGAGGAGGATGCAGGCAGGTGCACAAGAACACCCTTACACTTGCTTTCTGTAGCAGCCTCTGCACTGGAGCTTCTCCCACATCATTCCTTGGGGCTTTGAAGCATGACAGTCTGGGGGTGGTACAACATTGCCACTGCAGTGGTGGATGGAGTGTGCTGACCAGCATCACCCATGCACATGTTCCCCCGACCCTGAGTACTGCCTTCTCCCACAGACCCAGCACGAGGGCTGCCCACTGAGCACCACGGGACAAGCACAGCTGCCACGAGCAAAGGATTCACCCCACGAGCATCGGGAATGGCCTCTCTGCTGCCCAGGAGCCACTGCCACGCAGAGCTGCATGTAGCAGGAGTGTGCAGGGAGCCCATGTAGGACGGAGCCATCCACGGGTGCCAGGTGGGTGACAGTGATGTGGCCACCACCTGTGAGCAAGAGATGCAAAGCAGGTGGCACAGCACATCCCTGGGCTTAAGGAATGCAACTTGGGGGTGAGCTGTGTGCTCCAGCACGTGTGTGTCAGATGCAGCACCACCCATCTGTCCCAGTCCTATGGATCATAGACCCTTAGTGCCCTAAGATGGAAAATAGGCCTTTGTATGGGAACTGTTGAGTCACAGCCTGAACCACTAATTGATCACCTGAGGTGAGCACTGAGTCAGCCACAGGAGCACAGGTGAAGGCAATGCACCTGTGTGACCAGAAGGGGTGGAGCTCTGGCTCCAGCTCTGCTAGACCTCATTTAAGGGCTGTCTGCCACTAGGAAAGGATCTCTTAATGGTGATTGCTCCCTTTGGAGTTTTTCCTCTGTGAGCCTGGGACATGGGTGAGCATTCCATCTCTTTTCAGTTATTCCCTTTTGTTGCAATGATCTTTCTCGTTATACATCTTGACTACCATACTATCGGAACTGTTTATTCTGTTAACTGTACATCTGCTAACTATACAGCCCTTATTGCCCTGAGAAGTTTCCTCTCTTTCCTCCAATCTATCTTCCCTTCCATGTAAGCTTGCCCAAAAAGCTGCCATCTTCTGTTTCTGTGTGCTGAGGGAAATGCTGCAGCTTTGCTGGCAGCATGGGATCTCCACTGAGCTACAAGTGGAAGCAAATGGTTTAAAAGGAAATTAAGTTTATGGCTCTATAAAAGAAAAGCATTTTATTGCTTCACCTGTCATTCTGACGAGGCAGGAGAGTAAAGGAATGGTCTGTATTTGTCTCTCGTCTTGGAGGCTGGAGGCAAAGAGGAGCAAACCACCAATGGTGGTGATGTGAATCATGCTGCTGGGAGGTGGTGGTGCTCTTTCTGGTGTTGAGGGATCAGAGGTGACCCATGGGGAGCAGCTGACTGCATTGTTCCCATTGCACCCCTGCCGGTGGCCCCAGCATAGTGCTAGGGATGCTCTTGTGTGGAGCTGCTGTGCGCCATTGAAGGAGCTGTGCCTCTTCCAGCACTGCTGGAGCTACAGAGCAAATGCATAGAGCGTTCTGGCAGAGGAGGAGCCCGGTCCCAGCCCTCCCAGCTGTGTCAATAGAGGAGGAAGAAACAAAAGTGCTCTTTCTTCTCCTCTTGTTTTTGCAGAGGGGGACACGTTGGTGGCCGTTGTTGCATGGTGACACTTGCTGCATGGGATGGGCAAGTTGGAGGCTGTGTGCAGTCTTTGTGAAGCATCCACCAGGAGGGTCCTGGGAGGGAACTCCTAGAGGTCTGCCAAGGTGGATGTATTGATGTTTCCTTTTGCCCACGGCTCTGCTTGGCAGAGAGCAGGTCACCAAAGGAAGGGCTCTTGTCATCTCTCCATGGCTCAGCCCTTTCCCCCCAGCAGCATGTTGGGATTTGCTGGGCCATCTCATGGCTGCCTGTAGCAGCTCCCTCAGTGCATTGCAGGACCTGCCCAGCCCTGCCCACCCAGCGATGTTTGAATGGACTTCAAGTTTGCACGTAAGCCTCTTGAGGGAAGACCCAAATAGAAGCTGCCTGACCACTCCAGTGGAGTTCTGTGTTGGCATAACTGCATCAGCAGACAAGGGAAGAGCTGCTAATGTCACCTGCCTGGACTTCAGTGAGGCCTTGGATACGGTACCCGTGTAACATCCTTATCTCTAAGTTGGAAGGATATGGATTTTATGGGTGGAGCAGCCTTCCCATACCTAAAGCAGGGCTGTAAGAGGGAAAGGGACAAACTCTTCACCATAATCAGTTGGTACAGGACAGGAGAAATGGTGTCACACTGAAAGAGGTGACAAACAGGCTGAGCATAAGGAATAGTGCTTCAAGGATGGCATTTGCAGCCCCGAAGGCACGCTGGCCATGCACACCATCGCTTCTCCACGCAGAGCCCAACCTGATGTGGGGAGGATGAGTCACACAGAGAGGAGATAAAGCAGAGCTGAGAGGAGCAGCTCTGATCCACGCGTTTCCTTGAGAAGCAGCAGATTGATGCACGGTGTTGGTGGGGGCACTGCGATAGGGATCAGCTGTGCTCCTCTGCCATCCCCACTGCTGGTTCCCACACATATATCCGTTTTAATCTCAAGGATGATGGGGAGAAATCATTCCTCCTCAGGCAGGAGAAGGGGAGTCCCAGGGAGAAGGGAGCGGCGTTAATTGCTCAAAGGAAGCATCTCCCATCAGCATGAGGCTTTGTGATTGGGTTTGGCTGGGGGTTGGTGGCTGGAACCATGCAGAGGAAAACAACATGCAGCATGCTGCGATCAAACATCCTCCTCATTGCAGTGCTACACGCGGCTCTTCCGCTGCTTTCTAAGTTTGGTGGCATAATTACAGCAGCGGGGCAGAGGCAGCATCTGCACTACGGCCGTGCCAAGCCCTGCCTTCCAGGGATTTTTGGATCCCATCACCTAAGGGCTGGGCTGGGAGCTGGCAGCTGATAAAAGGGCCAAGCAGCCCCAGCGCTCCTCGCTTTGGCCACAATGAGGAACCATAGGCAGAGCTCTCCGTGTCCCCTGCAGCCCCTGCTGTGGCTCTGGGGGTGTTTTAGGGGCAGGCAGAGCGTTTTGCTGCCTTTGTAATGGGTTTGTGAGAAACGGCTTTAAAAAAAAACAGCCAACCAACCACAAAGCACAAGTCCTGCTCCAGTCGGACGCTGTGAGTACCAGTTTAGAAACCCGTGGGGAGGACAATTAAAGGGTGGCCAGCGGAAGGAGGCTGGGTGTCAGGATGTGGGGATGAGGGATTTATCCTCTTGCTGTGCCTCTGCCTCCACTCCTTCGCTCTGTTTGGGGGATCCCAGTCCCCTCAGCCCGTTTTCCTCCTGCTGATCCCCACTTTGTTATTGTAGGGTTGCTCATGCAGGTGGTTGTTGGTGGTGCGGGTGTTCGCATTGTCCCACACTGCAGCATCCCTGTGCACACAAATCTCAGCCTTCCCAGGGATGGACAGCACTGTCCCACATCCCCTTCTATTTAAGGGACAAACCAGAACTGGCAGCTGATGTTTTCCCTTTGGTGGCACCTCTGTGTTGTTTCCATGAAGCAGCCCTGGTGTCCTTGCACATGCAGGCAGCAGACAGATACATGGACACAGGTGAGTGTGAAGTTGGATGCACAGATGGACAGAGGGATGCACAGACAGATACGTAGATGTGCAGCTGAGCATGCAGGCGGATGCTTAAATGGATACAGGAGTGGGTGCATGAATGCACAGGCAGACACAGATGTGCAGATCCACAGACAGGCACACAGAGGGGCGCACAGGTGTGCAGATGGACAGAGGGATGCACAGATGGACTCACAGTCACGTAGACAGATGCAGAGTTAGACACACAGAGGCACAGGTGGATATTTAATTCTTTTCTTTTTGTCCTTTCTTTGGACTTGGTTTTTATCTGGTGGGGGCGTTGATGAATCCCAAGGTAAATGCTGCTCTGTGTGTCAGGAGGGTGCTGAACACAGGCTGTGTTTGGTCAGGAAGGCGCCCAAGGTGTTGAGCCTTTCCCATCCCACAAGCAGGTTTGTTTTGTTCAGGTTCACACCGGCAGGAAGCGTTAGGGTAAATCGATCCCCTCCAACACCTCTCTCCCTAAACCCAACATTCATAATGAGCTAAACAGCAGTGTGAGAGTTCTGAGTTGCATTGTCCTGTTGGAAAGGTGGAGCAGAAAGAGCTGAGCGAGCTGAGGGCACACACGGGGATGTGCTCTCCACTCTGATTTTCACTGATTCTCCATTGCTGATGATAGGAGGGTGGATTAAGCCTCCAGGTGAAGGAAAAGAAAGCAGCTGGGGTGTGGATTCAGTCTAAAACTATGTGGGATTTGGTCATACCCTGTTAGCACCAAGGCAGTGGAACGGAGCGGGGAAATGAATGTTTTCTGTCAGTATCGTGTTCAGTGTTGTCTGGGATGGTTTGTGCTGGAAAGGAAGGGACACAGGGATGAGCATGCTTTAGGAACAGCCCTTGGGGGAGGAGGGAAGCCCCAGCGAGGGGCTTTGCCCATTGGGCAGAAGTGAGAAGTTTTATCTTTTATTTATTTATTGATGATGACAAATTGTCGCTGCTCAGAGGAATTCTGTTTTCCAGCCAGGATATAAAAATACACATTTTTTTCCTTCAGGCAGGCTCCCAGAGGGCTGGGGCTTGGTGTCCTTTTTCAGGAATCCTTCTGTGGTTCAGATGAGGAAAGAGCTGGGAAACCTGGAGTGCTGTCCCTACTATCACAAAATGCCCCATTTCCCCCAGATTCCCCCACTTCTGCCCACTGGAAGGATGGGCCAGAGCCAGCCCCACCTGCATCCCTGCCCCTCTGCAGGCGGAGTGTGTGTTAGTGAGGTTGACATGGGCCACCATGCTGAAGTTCCAACCTCATTTTGGGGCAATTTCTGTGCTTTTCAGCCACCCTTTGCTCACAGCATCACCTCACCATGCAGTCCAGCCCTGGGGATGGCTGTAGCTGTGCAGGAAGGCCAGCAGCATTTTCTCTTTAGATCACCCTTCCCACATTGCATGCTTAGTGCACCCTCCAAAGTGGATGGGAAATCCCCCAAACTTAATTTTCATCTTGCAAGCTCATGAGAAGGGAGGATGCACAATGCTGCTGTACCCAACTGCTCCTTCACTTGCAGCAAAATGCAGGCAGTTGCGTGATGCGTTTCTTCAGCCCTCTGCAAAGAAGGACAGGAACCCCATGAAGCATCTCTGCAGAGCACATCTGCCCTATCCTTGCAGGCATCCCACTTATGGGGCTCCAATGCCAGCCCCCAAAGCTTGGGGGCAGGATCCTGCCATCACATCCCACCAGAGCTGCTCCTATCACTGGCACTGAGCGGCTGATTGAGGTATGCCATGAATGTGCCTCTGTTCTTCAACCTTTTTTACAGCTCCATGTGGATTTTCTGGGCCCCACGCCTTTCTTGCTCCTGGGGAGAACAGAGGGCAGCTCTCAGCCTCAGTGGCTGCCACAGCTCAATGGGGACTTTGGGGTGATGCCCCATAATGCAGCACTTACATTGCACCAGTGCTCCTGGCCAGGCTGGAAGTTCAGCACAGCAGAGTTTGCATCATGCACTGTGAGCCCAGCAGAGAGCTGGCAGCTCGTGACATGTGGCATTGGCACTGTCATCTCTGTGCCAAGCTGTGCTGGCTCATACCACCTCCCCCAGTTCTTGGTCCAGGTTCCATGCTTCGCTGCTTGTTTTGCTGTCTGCTGCAAGGCCCCAAATGCACAAGGGAAGGAAATCCTTTGAGGGGTGAAGGAAATCCTGCCAGAATGCCATGTAATGTGCTGGAGGGGGTAGCAAGCTGCTCTTTAAGCAACAGTTCAGAGGATTCCAAAATGGATTTCCTCCATGAACAGAATTGCTATGGGGGTGGAGATGATTGGGGATGAAGATGGGTTTTGTCTTGGTGCGTGCATGCAGCTGCAGGTCCAGCGCTTTGGTATGCTGGGATGAGTGCCTGGGTTTGTCCCCAGCTCTCGCATTGAGCTCAGCATCCTATCTGCTTTCTATCAGCCAAAAAGAAAGCAGTGGGACTTCTGCACAGGGGGCAGTGTGGGGTTAAAGCCAGCCTTGCAGTGGATGATGTCTGGGGCTCTGTTCCGGCTGCAGGGTGTTTTCCAGCACCACTCCCCTGTGCCCTGGGTGTAACCGGATCTGTCCCCCACCAAGCAAGCGTTTGTGTTCCGAGCATTTTCGGAATGTTTGGCATTTGGGAGACACACGAGGAATGTCTGCTGGGGAGTGCATGCAGTGTGTGAGCTCTGTGCCTGTCCCGGCTCTCAGCCTCTTCTTCAGGACTGTTCCCTGCAGCAAAAACTCATTTTGGGGGTGAAAGTTATCTCTGTGGGGGATGGGAGCTGCTTTGGAACTGCCATCTCCATAGCCACCAGTATCAGTGTACCACGGGGCATCTCCTGGAGGGGTTGGTGCACGGAAATGGCACTGAAATGGCATTAAAATGACACTGAAAAATATACCGAAGTGGTACCAAAATTGCACTAAAATGCACCAAATCTGAAATACACTGAAATGCCACTAAAATTGCACCAAAGTGGGACCAAAATTCCACTGAAGTGGCACTGAAATGCATTGAAATACATTGAAATTGCACCAAAGTGGCACCAAAATGAGCTGAAGTTGCACCCAAATGCTCCAAAATGGCACTGAAATAGGACTGAAATGGCACTAAAATAGCACCAGAATGCACTGAAATTACACCACAATAGCACAGAATTGGGCTGAAATTGCACCAAAATGGCACTTAAATAGCACTGGAATGACACCGAAATAGCACTAAATAGCATCGGGATGGTACTAAAACTGCACCAACATGCTCCAAAATCGCACTTAAGTAGCACCGAAGTGCGCTGAAATTGCGCATAAATTGCGCCAAAGTGGCAAGGAAATAGCACCGAAATGCCACTAAAATAGCATCAAAATGCCACGGAAATGCACCAGAAGCACCCGGAGCTGTGGCCCCAGCCCCGGACACCTCCACTTTCCACACATCCCTCCTCTTCCCCCCGCATCCCTCCGTTTCCCTCTGCCTCCCTCTGCGGGTCCGGCCGCGCACTGCAGCGCTCCTGCGGGTCCCGCACCCATCACCGCAGCGAAGGGGCGGCACATCCCGCAGCAGCCACCGTTATCTCCCTCTCCCGGCTATTATGCTTAATCAGGAAGAGGATAGTTTAAAAAAAATAAAAAAAGAAAAATAAAAAAGCACTTTTCTTTTATAGAGAGCAAATTTTAATCACTTTTAATTGAAAAAAAAAAAAAAAAAAAGGAGGGGGAGGGGTGATAATACACGGAACCAAATATTCTGGGAGAGAATAATTAACAGTGCAATAAATCCCCAAAGGGAACGCTCATTAATCTTGTCTTTCAGAAGCAAATTTCAGAGGACAGAGCTTATTTAAAACGTTGCTAATGGCGATAGGAAAAGTTGACAGCTTTAAAGCCCCCCCAGATCTGGCAGGAGTCTCCTCCTGTCAGATCCCAAAGTAACGAGGTCGGGTTGGACGCAGCGGTTCTGATCTGCTGGAGGGGACTTGGTCGGGGTGGCCACTGCCACTCAGTGTCACTCAGTGTCACCCAATGTCACCCAACATCCTGCCCAGGCCATCAGCATCCACATGGGAAGGATCAGAGCTGCCCACACCCATGGGGTGAGCCAAGCACCTTGCTTAGGGAACATGTGCATGGGTGAGAAACAGCCCCATATGGGCACAGATGTGGCATTGCAGAGGAACCAGGGCATGGTGGATGCTCATGGAGGGGACACAGGGTGACACACAGTGCAGACGTGAAGGGGACAGAAGGGATGCCAAAAGGACAACGAGATAACTGAGGCTTGGGTGAAAATGACAGCAATGTTCTCATCTGCTCTCGGGTTTCCTGTCCCTGTTTGACCAGGAGCAGAGGGGAAGGCAGCTTGGAGCAGACCCAGGCTCTGCTGGGAGGAAGGAAATGTGATATTGTGCTGGGAATGGTGTCATTGTCGTTTTTCCTTATTTTTCTTTCTTTTATTCCTGTTTTTTTTTTTTATTATTATTATTTCTTCTTCTTTTTTTGGGTCACAACAGCCAGAGCAGGGTCCTGTGTCAGGGAAGTGGGGTCTGGGGGCATCCAGAGGTTGCAAACCCACACCCGGTCCCCATCAGCACCTCTGCAGGTGTATCTCTCACCCACTTCCATCACCTCCTCGCTAACATCCTTGTGCTCATCATCATGGGAAAGGAAGGGAAGGGAAGGGAAGGGAAGGGAAGGGAAGGGAAGGGAAGGGAAGGGAAGGGAAGGGAAGGGAAGGGAAGGGAAGGGAAGGGAAGGGAGAAGGGAGAAGGGAGAAGGGAGAAGGGAGAAGGGAGAAAGAAGGGAGGAAGGGAAGGGGAAATCCTCCTCATCCCCTTTTGGCTTATGCAAGCTCACTCTGTGACAGTGAACATACCCAGGTCATGAGGACCTGGGGAGATGCAGAGATACCCAGTACCTCTCCAAGGCCATAGTTAAGGAGAGCACTTAATCCTTGTGCTTTATTTCATTTCTGTGCCTCAAAATACTTCACAGTGCACTCACTCTGAGCGAGTGCCTGGTCCCATTCATCCAAATGAGAGGGGTTTAAGCAGCGGTGCTTCCCTGCAGCACACATTCAGTGGGACACTGGCCTGCTTCTATCCTCATCTTCCTTCTTCTCTCAGAACAGCACTAAAGTGCATTAAATATGCTTGAATATTTCTTTTTCCTGGGCTCCTTGGTCCCCTCCTGCTCCTTGTCACTCTGCCCCGTGCTGCCCTGTGCCTTTTATCTGCGTCCCGTTAAATGATCTCAAATATGTGATATGATAAAGACAAACAAACACCCGTTCAATTTAGCTCTCCCTAATGCCAGACTCTACTTTTACCAAAGTAATTAAGATTAATGCAGTTGATAATTTGGGAAGCATTCTTAAATGTACCCTCCTGGCAGCATCTAACATGTAATTTTACCTTGGAAGATTTATCGGAGCACTTAGGTAACAGATAGATCCTCAGCAAACAGGAGCATTTAGAAGGAAAATGAAAGATTAATATTTCTTAAATAAATGTCAAAATAAGTCATTCTTCCTGACAGCCCCACAAAGATGCTGCTGTCAGCCCCGGCTCCGCTGCCGATCCCTGGAGGAGATTAAACCTGCACGGTGCTGGGGGCTCGGGATTGGGGCGAGAGAGGAGCTCAGGTGCCTCATCTATGGGATATTTTAGGGAACGGGGCACTTGGAGGGCTCTGCTTGCTCATAGCGGAGCCAGGCTGTGTGTGTACCATCGCCATCCCATCGCCTTTGGGAAAGAGCCTTGGGATGGGGTCAGTGTGAGCACTTGCAGCAGTGTGCACCAGGCACTGGGATCTATGGGATTTGTTTTCCTCAGTCTACCCTTCTCTTCTTACACTGACAGCAGGCAGGGGTGACCTCCAGCCACTTTCCGTGGCTTCTCCTCTTTCCACCACTCTGGATGCCCCTGAGGAGCCCCGTGGGGTGTTTCCCAGTCCTGCCAGCACCTCTGGATCAGGCAACATGGATATGTAGGAGAAACATGGGTGCAGTGCCCAGACACTGGCACGCAGCACCCCAAGGGGTGCCCAGGGATCAGCTCAGGATTTGCCTGCTGCTGATTGGGACCAGCTTGCATTAGAAGCCGAGGAAGGATTTGGACTCTCTGCAAAATCTGGATCCAGACCGAAAGCTGGATGCTCACCAGCTTGGAAACCCAAAGCCATTCGGATCCAGAAAGTCACTTTTGGACCGCTGTGAGCAAGAAGCAAACTTTCTGAATAGCCTTCCAACTCGTCCTCTGGCCAGCAACATCTGCTGGAAGCAGACTCTCGCGGTGCTCCTCACCCAGACAGAGCCAGACCAAACCACCCATGTGTGTGCGCACACCAGTAGGGTTTCCATCCCATGGCTTCTCCCCAAGGGATGCCCCAGCCTTCCTCAGAATAAGTCCGTGTCCATCACTAAATCTTCTCCTTCAGTCTCCAGCCCTGGTCCTCAACCCCAGCCTCCCTCCTTGGGGCTGAAAGACCCCTCATGTTCCTCTTGATGTGCCATGCATGGACAGGAGCTGTCTCCCATTCTGTTTTCTCATTATTTTGGGGGTTAACATCAGAGGGATGAGCTGTTTGGGGATCTGACCAAGCAGCACACATGCTCCTGGGGAGCAGCAAGCATCAGTTGGCATTATGCTGCAGAGATTCTGAGTTCTGGGCTGGGCCAGGAGCTTGCAGGAGATATCAGTGAGCCCTGAAAACCCCCTAAGCTCTTTTCCTTCCATTCCCAACTGGTATGCGGGGGGCAGGGCTGGGAGGAGACAGACAAAGCTGGGATGCAGGGGATGCAGATGAGATGCTGGGGGATGCGTAGGGTGCAGGGGGTGAGGATGAGTTGCAGGGGATGGGGAAGAGATGCAGGGGATGGGGAAGAGATGCAGGGGATGGGGATGAGATGGAGGGGATGGGGATGAGATGCAGGGGATGGAGTGGGATTCACAACAGAAGATAGAGCCCTCATCTCCATCTCTGCCTCAGTTTCCCTTCCCTGGGGGCACCCATCCCAGCATGGCCGTGGCAGAGCGTTTTGGGGCGGGAACCCCTCCTTCTCTCAGCTGCGTGCCAGAGCCCAGCCCAGGCGCTGGGAGCCACTGTGCCGCAGCCAAGCCAAACACGGATTCCTGACATAGTTCTCTCTTTCCCTCGCAGCCAAGAAATTCATATTTCATGGGAGGTGGAAGTGAGTCCCAGCAGTAGCGGCGCGGCGGAGGGGTGCCAAGGTACGGGCCAGCTGACGGCGCGCTCTGATGCTATTTTTGTGAGCCAGGCTTTGCTCCTCATCCCAGCAGGCTCAGGGTATGCCACAATCCCCCCCCAGACCCCCTCAGTGGGGGGATGCCGAGGCTCAGCCCCCATCGCTCTGACCTCCCCAGATGCTTTCCTGGCCACAGGAAACAGAAAGCTGAAACAGTCCCGGCTTTGAGAAGGGGCCAGTTGATGAGGGGAAGGGATTTTTAACAGCCCCGGCCAAAGCCTCACCATCAGAGGCAGCTTCTTGACCCACCCGGATGGGATGGAAATCCTTTAAATGTCTCTCTTTGCTCTCGGGCACAGGCTCTTTGTGTGCCTCCCTAAAGGTGCAGGCCAGCTGGGATTTGTGTTTATTTATTCCATCCACTCCTACACCCATCCCTGTCTGCCCAAAGCTGGATACAGTACCCACCTGGATAACAGCACCCGGTGCTGGCATCCAAGTGGGACCCCCACCCCCACTAGACCCCAACCCCAAGCACTAACCCCACACGCTGCCCAGCCCTATCAGGGCTTCATGACACCGGGGCACCACGCGCACAACTCATAAGAACAGTCCCTGCCTCGCTAATCTAAGGAGCTGATACACGCGGCAGATAGGCGAGGGAAAGCCTTATCAGGGCTGATTTACAGATGGAGAGCTGAGTCACCACGATTAAATGTCTCACCCAAGGTCAGGCGAGGGAGATGCCGAACCCAGGGCTGTGAGGCCCCGAGAGCTGCGTCCTCCGCTCCCCCGCAGGGCTCCAGATCGTCCTCCCCATCCCTGACCCCGTGCAGGACTGGAGCTGCAGTGGGGATTTGCAGAGGGTTTCAGTCCTCTTTGTCTGCTTTGTTTCAGCAGCTGTAGGGGTTTATTTGGGCCACTTTGGGCTTTGTTTTTTGCTTTTTTGGGGAGGCAGCCCTTCAGGATGGATGCTCCCGTGGTGGAGCACTGCTTGCACACCTGGGGACAGGGCCGTGTGCCACATACCCAGTGTGGCACTTCCACGCTGTGTGTGCCTGTCCACATAAAGCCAGGCAAAAGAGCAGGCTGAGAGTCACTTCCATAAAGATATAAGAGGCAGTGGACCTTATCTGCATTTTATTCTGTGTTTCCCATCCAGCTGTGTCTGTGCTCGACCCAATCCTAGAGCAAAGGATTCTTGCTCTAAATTAAAGCAACCTGCCCTCCTTCTGCGTGTCCCATGGCCTGTGGCAGTGCCTACATGGGGCAGAGCAGCCCCACATCGCTGCTCTGTGCTGCTCCTGGGCTCCTGTGCCAGCCAGAGGGTGCAGCGGGGCACCACAGCCAGGGTTGGGATCCCTGAGCCCTCCTTCAGGAATGCTTTGTCCCATTCAGCCAGGGTTTTGGAGAGCAGATCCTGCAGCTCCAAGCACCACCTATGGGCTGAGTTCAACCCATCCGTGCCCAGGCTCTGCCAGCACTCACAGCTCTCCATCACGCTCCTGCGTGCCACCAGCTCCGCTTTCCCCATCTCACCATCTCCAGATCCCGCTGCCAGCGCCGTGTTTATTTCTCCTGGAGCTCAGCACTAACACAGCAGCAGCCCCCAGCCCTCGCCATGCCAACCCCACAGCTTTTGGGACACACAACCGAGCCTTTCCTCCCGAAAAAAAGAAATAGCCCCTTTATGTGGCTGAAAGAGCGCGACTGTGATAACGGAGCTCACGCTGGCCTTGGTTATTTTATCTTGGCCAGGAGCCTTTGCAAAGTTAAACAGCAGTAAACAAGCTGTGCCGTTGCAGCATAAGCGGGGCATTGTCTGCCCGCCGGAGCCCCGCGTGCTGCTGTGCTGTGTTGGCTTTGGCCAGTGGCAGGGCCAGAGCCACGGGGGTCGGCCCCATCGGGTCGGGGCTCCTTTCACTTTGAGGGGGATGAAAAAATGGCCTCCTGCTTTGCTTTTCCCCTCCTGCATGGTCCCAGAAGGGGCTGCAGGGGTGGGGGGTGGGGGGGGTGCAAGGTGTCTCAATTCGTTCTCGTGCCATGCATGGCTGTGAGGGATCTGCAATCAGCACAACACCAGCGAGCTGCACCTGACCCTTATTTACAGCCCCCAGTGCCCCTCCCCTTCTCAGGGTCATAATCGGGGCTTTGCCCCCTGCAGCACTGCTGCTGCAGGCACCAAAGGACCACTTTTACTTGGGAATAGGAAATAAATCCTTCCAGGACCTATACCGTAAGATCAGCTGGGAAATTCTGCGCTTCTCTTTTACACTCTCTCCTACTTCTCTGTGCCTAAAATCTGAAGGAGAGACAAGTGGTGGCCACAGGGGAGCGCTGCTGGGGGATAACCCCATCCTCCAGCAGGAAACAGGGATGGGCAGGAGGCAGATTGATTTTTGGGATGCCTCTTCTCCCCGCATTGTGGAGCAGCGTTTACCACGGAGAGTATGCAGTGATGCTTGAGGGAATGATGCAAAAAGGGGACTGAGGGTTGCAAAAGCCTTTTGCTGTGTGCCCTTCCCGGCTCTAAGTGTGGCCATACCCCAAAATCCAGGGCCCCTTTTGGGATGTCTCTCCCGGCCCTGCTGTCAGCCCTCCCCGGTAATCCGTAGGTGGAGCTCTTCTGTCATCTTTTTCTGCCGATGTTGCTAAGAAGTGAACAGAAATAGCTTCCAAGGGAGGAAAAAGTGCCTGGCTCAGCAGCTCTTGTGAAGGTGAACTGCTCCTGGCATCCTTTGAAGCACAAAAAACTTTCACCCTGGGATTGCTTGCAGAGTTTCACTGCTCAGAGCACAAAGGGAAGGGATCCTGCCTCGCACCACTTTCTCACTCCGTTTCTCCTCCTTTTCACAGGTCCTGGTTGAAGGATGCAGCAGCACCCTGCCAGTGCCCGGCAGCCCGCAGCGCCTCGTGCCCGTCCCCGTGCCCGTCCCCACTGCTCCGTGCCATGACGGGCGGACAGGAGGCGGCAGCAGGACGGGCACGTGGGGCTGCGTAGCCCCCTCCCCGGGTACCATGACTGGAGAGACCCAGCATGCGTACAACATCAGTGAGAAGAGCGAGGCCGGCCCCAAAGAGCAGGACAAGGACTTTGGCTTCGAAGGCTGCGGCAAGAAGGATGGCAGAGGGCTCGGCGGCACCGAGGGGATGTCTTCATTCGCCACCACCAAGGACAAGGAGCCCCACAGCCAGCGGGAAGCCGTGATCCGGCCGCAGCAAGCGGGGAAGATCGACTTCAAATCCCTCCACAACAACCCCAAGTTTGCGGGTGAGAGCGGTTGGGGCGGCATCAAGGGCGGCCCGCAATCCCCGCCGGGCAAAGGCCGAACCCGTGAGCGCAGCCGGCGAGCAGGGAAGGGCGAGCGGGGCCAGCACCAGCTCTACCGCCTCAGCATCGCCAGCGCCCGTCCCAGCCCCACCATCGGCATCGCCTACCCCCAGCAGAAGGTGACCCCCCCGAAGGCACCCGACACCGGCCGAGGTCCCGCGGTGGGCTCTTACCGCTTCCACGCACCCAACGTCCCCGAGGAGGAAGAGCTGAGCTTCGGCCGCTGCTTCCCCGAGGCGGCTGCCGGCCGTACGTCCGCCAACTATACCTCACCGCCCCACGGCCCCAAAGGGCAGCCCCCCGCCGGCGTGCCCCTCAAGAGCCCCGGCACCAATGGGCAGCTACATTACTTTGAGTTTCAGGCGAACGGGGCCAACGTGTGGCCCTCTCCGGAGAAGAGTTTCGCAGGTGCTAGCTATGGGGTCAAGCCCAGCTCTTTCCCCGAGGGTGGCAAAGCAGGCAGCCACTCTCTGGGCACTTTGCCCTTCCAGTTCCCCTTCCAGCTGCTGCACGAGGCGGGGAAGGAGCCGTACCACGGCGATGCTGAATACCTGGACGTGGCCATTGCCACGGGGCAAGCAGCTCACGGGGCGTTCAGCTTCCATTCATCGTCTCCCCGCGACTGGCAGGAGGAGACGCCGAGTGTCGGCCCCTTTGAGGGCACGTGCCCCCCAGGCCGGCTGTACGGGGTGCCCCCACTGCTGGCCCCACTGCCTGCCCCACACCGTGGCCCGCTGCCGTGCTACAAGGGCAGGAGCGAGCATCCCACCGACCCCAGTGGTGCTCTCTCATCTTCTGGTGCTATCGACCAAAACCCAAGCACTTTCCAAGAAAACCAAGGTGTTTTTCCGTCTAGTTTACACTCGCCTAGCGTGCCAAAGCCAGTCGGTAAGGGGCAAGCCTCAGCCAAGGACAGTGTGCCCAGCCCACGGCTGCTGCTGCAGAGCAGCCCCCTTCGAAGGAACATGCCACCCAATCTCTCCCAAGTGCACTTTCAGAGCAAAGCCTATTGCAGTCCCCCCGCGGGCAGTGCGGGATCAGTGCCTTTTGAGACCGGCATTCCTCCCCCGGTGCCCACCCACCCCCGACTTGTGCAAGCCTGGGGAGGAGCTGCGAAGGTGTTTTCCCCCATGGACCAGAACTCAGCACCTTATTCAAACCCTGTTGGAAGCCAGTTCTCCTTCGAGTGCCAGCCTGGACCCGAGCAGAGGCAGCAGAGGCAGAAAAGCACCAGGATGCCCTGGCAGCAGATACATCTCGCTCCTGCAGTGCCCACTCCCAACAGGATGGAGCTGCCGAGAGCAGTCCCCGGACAGAAGCTCCCTTTCCCTCTCAGCACCACGGAGTGGCCGGGCAGCGGCAAGGCCCACAAAGGGCCCCCACTAAGCAGCCCCTCGGGGTACCACAGCAAAAAGCTCTTATCAGGAGAGAGCCTTGGGACACAGCATGGGGACCCCACATCCGCAGGTGCTTTTTCTTTTGACAGTGGCAAGGATCCGGGGTCTCCCAGCTGCAACTTGAGAAGCAAAGCCCTCTTCTATGGCATGAACCAGGCAGGGCTGCCTCCTGCTCCTCCTGCCTCCAGGAGCTCGTCAGGCTCAGCGCTGGTCCTGCCACCATCAGCCTTGGTAGCCACCTCCCCATGCGAGTCCCCGCTGCCTTCCCCTGTCCCCAACCCCACCTGTGGCAGCACATGCTCCTCGCTCTCTCCCATGTCCAGCAGCCCGCTCAATCCAGGCTTTGACGACGGCCAGATGCCCACAGCACTGGCCCCTTCATCCTTCTTCCACCACCCGTGCCATCCCAAGGAGGGCAGCAAAAGCTTCCACCCCTCCGAGGTTCTGAGCTCAGCCTCTCTCCATTACCATTCCCAGGACCCCGCCAAGCCCTTCCACTTCCCTTCCGACACCCTAAAGGATGACAGCCTCCTGAAGTGCTCCCCGGAGAGCCCCTTTCACAAACCAGGCGTGGAGGTGGCCAAAAGCTGCTTGGAAGAGTTGGATGGGGGCACCCCTCCACCACCACCCTATGCATCCCATCACCTGCTGGCCGGCTCTCTGAGCAGCGCCAGCCTGGACCAACTGGACGTGCTTCTGACCTGCAAGCAGTGCGACCAGAACTACAGCAACCTGGCATCCTTCCTGGAGCACCGCCAGTTCTGCGCATCCCACCCCGAGGCCAAAGAGGGACGGCGAGCCCCCGAGCCCCCCAAGCCACCTGCCAGCATGCCATTGTCTCCGAACCCCCAGACCCAGTTATTGGGGCTGAACAAGGGCGAGGAGTTTCTGTCGGATGGGGAAAGCAAGAGTGAAGGCAAGGAGGACGCGCTGAAGGGCGGACTCTTCAATGGACTCACCGCCAGCTCACTGCCACTCACCGCCTCCGACCTGGACATCGACGATGCCAAGCTGGACAGCCTGATCACCGAAGCTCTCAACGGCCTGGGCTACCAGTCAGACAACCCAGAGATCGACAGCAGCTTCATAGACGTCTTCGCTGATGAGGATCTAACGGCGGTAAAGGCTGCGGGCAGCACAGCATCCCACAAAGCAAAGGAAGGCACGGCCCTGGAGAGCAAAGTGAAGCACGCAGCCACGGAGGAGAAAGGAGTGGGCCAACCCAAGGATGGTTATTGCTCTGCAGACAACCAGTGGGGCAAGGAGAGGGCGAAGAGGAGAGCGGGAAGGCAGCACAGTCACAAGAGGAGGCCAGCACGGAGGCTGGCAGCCCGAGAGACTGAGCAGACAGAACCGGTGGTGGAGGAGAGAACAGCCAGGCCAAGGGTGGGCAGGAAGAACAGCATTCCACCAGCATCCTCCAGGCCAGCCTCCAGCCAGAAGCAGCCCAAGAAGCTCAACCAGGAGCCTCAGGGTGCTTCCAGCAAGAGCCCCAAGCCACCTCGGTTCTCCATGAAGGAGGTGAAGAAGAGGAAGGCCCGCAGCGGGACGTGGAGCAAGGAGCTCATCCACAAGATCGTGCAGCAGAAGAACAAGCTCCACCAGCTGCACACGAAGAGCAGCAAGCTGCCCACGCTCTCTGGGAGGCCGGCAGCAGGAGCCCAGGAGGGCCGGCTCCAGGAGTACGAGTACATCTCCGACTCAGAGGAGGAAGGAGCAGCGTGCAGCAAGCTCCGTGGGAGAAGAAAGCGGGGAGCAGCATTTATGGGGAGAGCCAAATATGGCTTCAGCAAGAAATGCCCCGGGAGAGGTGAGAGAGCCAAAGAGAAAGATCCAGCCTGGAGCTACAGCCGGAGAAGAAACCGCCAGAAAAGAGAGGCACCGGAGCACGGCAGGATCTCCAGTCCAGAGACTGACAAGAAAGGGGACAGTGCCAGCAGAGGCTGCAGGCGCAGCAGCCAGTCGTCCACGGGCAGCAATCCTAGAGCTTGCACCAAGGCCAGTCCCAGTGAGTTGGAGAGCAAGAAGGCAGGAATGGTGGGGACAAGGTGCTCGGGCAGCCTGGCAATGACACCGCCAGATGCACTTGGCCATCCTGAAGACAGAAGTCCAAAGGTGAGCCAGAAAAGCAAGGAGGACTTTTCCCGAGGGAGCAGGCGGGTTGGATCAGCCAAGCCTTTGGTGACAGGCTCCAGATCACATCTAGGCACTAAAGCAGATGCTGCCGCTGCAGGGGACATAGAGGAGGAGCCGCTACCACAGACTCAGGAGAGGCAGCTGCCCAGCACGGCCACCTTGAGCAGGAGCCCCATCAGGCTCTCCTATAAGAAGGAGGCAGAAGAACCTGAAGGAGCAGCAAACCCCACAGGCGAAGCAAGAGAACCCACCCTGGAGGCTCAGGGCTCACCCGGGTCGGCAGTGGTTGTCCCGAGGCAGCACTTTGCCCCATATGAGGGCGATGCACTCAAGTACCACGCAGAGGAACTGATGGCTCCAGCCCATGGTGGAGAGGGATCCAGCCCCAGTGCTGCCTACTCAGCTGGGGAGGCACCTGGGCTTAGTGACAGTGGGAAGGGCTATGCCGTGCCAGCCACCCCGTTCAGTGATGACGCTGTGGGAATGATGCTGGCCAAAGCACCCGATCCATACGTCAGCAGTGACAACACCTTTTTTGATCCCAAAGGCCTTCCCGCTCATTACGATGCCAATCTCTTCTCAAAGCCACCGCCCTTGGGGCCCTCGCACATGGAGGAGATGTATTTATGCCGAGAGGACATCAACGCTGGCTCCTTCGAGCAGAAGCATGCCAGCATCCCCCCCTACACCACGGAGACCCCACAGACTAAGATCTCCTCCCCTCTCAGCTTCGATTCCTCTTCCATTTTTGGAGAGCTGCCAGTGGCCGAGTTCGATTCACCGCTGTACGAGACGGTGCCTGCGAGCAAGGACAGCTACGTGACAGCGTTTGCCTGCCCTGGAGGTGCCCCCAGCAAGCCGCTGCCCTTCGAGCAGCCATACTCAGCTTTCATGCCAGAGAAGGACTGGTCCCTCATGGAGGAGGTGGCCCCAATGCTGCCCGAAGACATGGCTCCCTTCCACGGACTGTCGGTGGACAAGCCACTCACCAAGAAGTTCCCGGAGGAGGGACCCATCCCCGCCAGCCAGCTGCCTCTGCCGGACAGGATAACAGATTACAATGTGACTTTCATGAACAACATATCGGATGACGAGCTGGAGATCAAGCGCTTAGTGACAGAGCTGGAGAGTCAGCTGCAAACCAGCAAGCTGAGCAGTGAGGTGCCAACCACGCTGCAGAAGGGAGAACATCACGCTGCTGCAGCCCCACGGGGACCGGCTGAGCCCTTCCCATCATCCCTACCCGATGAGCCGGGGATGGGCCACCAGAAGGGAACCTTTGTGACAGATGACCTGGGCAGCTCGAACCTCCTGACCACCAAGGTGTGTGCTGGGGACAGGCTGGGGGGCGAGAAGCCAGCAGCTGAGCATGGAGGCTATGAGGGAGGCAGGGAGCCGTGGCATGGACCCGCAGGGTACGTCTCTCTGGATGCTGGGATGTGCACACCAGCCCCTGCAGATGGGTTTTGTCCCATAAAGGGCGGGGAGCAGCTCCAGGGAGCTGAAGCCACTGAGGGAAGTGACCCCAGAAAGACAGAAAATGAGTCTTCCTCCAAAAGCCCACCTAAGTCATACACAGCCGACACAACCGAGGTGCCCGTCTACCCTGCAGACCCCGCTGCAAAAAGCCCTCCTGCTGCCACCCACACCGTGTTCCCTGAGACACTGGAGGCAAGCAAATCTGGGGAGGACAGCCTGCAGCCCCTGGCTCACACATCTGATGCTGAGAGGTTGCCTGCACCGGGGAAAACAGGGGAGCTCACTGCAGAGCTGGAGAAGTTCGATGCCTGTCTTCCAAGCCATAACCCTGATCAGGGCTTTCAGACAGATCCAGACACAGCTGCGGATCTTGTCTTCTCACCTCGCATCAAAGATGTCCCAGATGCAGAAGAAAGGCCCTTTGGCAAGTCTGAGGCACCCAAAATGGGGAAGAGTGCTGTGGATTTCAATGGGGACAGCAGTGGGTCTGCATTGCTGGAAGAAGTGGAGGAGAGGAAGAGCCCCACAGCCTTCCTGGCCCCTGGGCAGGGGGACAGGGGCAGCAAACACACGGCACGGCTGCTCGACATGCTTAGCCTGCCCAAGCAGAGCTCTCCAAAGACCCCCCAGAACACCAACCCTCTGCAGCAGCTCCAGCTCTTTGTGGCACGGACAGTGAAGAGCAATGAGGAGGAGCTGCTGCTGCCATGCTTCCCTGTGCTGCTGGCCCCCGGCCACCCCGCTGCCTCCAGCAAGAGCCAGCCAGAGCAGAAAGAGGAGAGCAGTGATGGGGAAAATCAGACATACTGCCCTGCCCCAGGGGAAGGGGATGGCCCCGTGGTGGGCAATGCAGAAAGCATCACTGTCCCCAGTAAAGATGCTGTGCTCTTCCCTGATGCACACGAGCAGCTGGAGTCGTTCAGTGCAATGGGCTCTTACAGTGCAAAACTATCCACATTTGCTGACCCCCAGCTGCAAAATAATGTAGCAGAGCTGCAGCACTTAGCAAATGAGCACACGGAGCTGAATGACATTAATATCCGTGCAGATGGAGCTTCCCCAGAGCACAGTGACCTCTCACCACTCAAAAGCACAGCGGTGACCCTGCTGCCAGGGCAAGGAAAGAAAGCTGATCAGCTCATGGAAGAGCAGGAGCCTGATAAAAACAAAGCGACCTTGGCATTTACAAAACATGAGCAATCCCATTTAAGCCATAATTTGCTGGAGAAAGAAACGCAGGGCAGCACAGCCACGGAGATGCTGGGGACAAACGAAACTGAATGTGGAGTGTGGTGCAAAGGAGCTGACCCCGATGTGCAGCCATCAGGATCCATGCAATGCATGCACACGGGAGCAAGCAGCACTCCCAGCAGCCCCACCAACATGCTCGGTCCCTCTGGTGAGCTCCAGGTACATCCCCCCTTGCTGCACGACCCAAAAACCTGCACGGTAAATGCAAAGCTCCCCAGAGAAGGCAACAGCAAGAAAAAGTCGCTCAGCTGTCACTACGCAGATGAAGCTCTGCCCAGGCAGCCCTCGCTGAGTTCTTCCCATCCCAAATACTTGCAGAGCAGTGGGGCTGATGGAGAAGAGTCCCCCGGCTTTGGCAGCCAGCTCTTAGAAGAGAAGAACGTGTGGGGGATGGAGGGTCCCCGTGAGCCGTGCTCTGCTCCCTGCTCACCACCTCTCAGCCACAAGGGTGCTGGGAAGGAAGGACCTGAAAGCGCCAGTGATGTGCAGCCAGGCTCTCCTAAACAAAGTCAAGTGCGTGCTATCCCAGATACGGACGTTAATTCCGTTCCTCCAGACAGTGCAAACTACCCAACCAAGCCAGCAACAGATCTGCCGTCGGTCACAGGTAGAGAGGTAAATGTAAATCAAGATGAAAAGTTTGAAAACTGCTCTGATGATGGCAGTAAGCATCAAAATGACCCAGAGGCTCTGTCCAGTGGTTTTGTTGCCCTGCAGGTGTCAACTGCTGTCTGTAGAGGTCTTAAAAGGACCGGAGATCTCGGTCCCACCGAACTCAATGACCACCACTCAGACACAGCAGAGGCAGAAAGTGGTGATCTCTCCAAAATCACGGAGAACGGGGAAGAGAGTTTACAAGGTGAAAATCCCAAGAGCCAAAGGGCTGAGCATGACAGAGAAGCTGCGAGTTGCTCTCTGAATAACACAGACCAAGGGGAGAATGACACAAGTCCCGGTACTCCAAACCCTTCCCAGCATGAACCCCATAAAGAAAAGAACCCTGGCGTGCTCCAGGTCACCTGCGACATCTGCTCAGCCTCTTTCCGCTCCAAGCCAGGTCTGACCAGGCACAAAGCTGTCAAACACCACGTGAGGAACAGCAGCGTGTCGCAGCCCAGCAAGGCTCCCAGGTCTGCCTTGATCCCTGCAGACCACACATCAAAAGCAGCTCCCCAGAAAGTCCCCAGGAGGAGCCTGAAGGTGGTCAAAGAGAAAACCTGCAGCTCCCAGACCCCGACTGATGTGGATGAGCACGTCCCCAAGAAAACATGCACCAGGCTGGAGAAAGAGCCCAGCGTGCAGATGCAGGAGGTGGTCAGCAGAGTGCTGAGCGACCTCAGCGTGATATCACTGGAGGTGTCCCAGGAGCTGCACCACACACGCTTTCTGCACCAGGAGATGGAGGCAAGGACAGCAGGGGAGGTGTCAGCTGGGAAGCTGGACCCAGGCAGGCAGGGCAGGAAGGGGGAAAAGGGCAGAAGGAGCCAAAGCAAAGGTCTCGAAGGGGTAAATGTCAGTTCCGAGAAGAAGCTGAACAGGAAAGTGAGACGAAGGAAGGCAAAGGCATTCGCCAGCAGACACGAGCCTGATCGTCCGTGTGAGCTGGAGGAGAATTCAGGTTCTCCTCCTGCACTCCTCAGCCCCAGCCTGCCTGATGTCATGGAGGGCTTGCATGAGCCAGGTGGTTGCATCTCTACAGAGGAACAAAACAGGCCCAACTCATCCCAGCACCCTCAGAACACAAAACAGTCTCCATGTGCAGCTGAGCTCGCAGAGGACCTAGGTGACAGGATAGCGTCTTCAAAGGAGATGGCCAGTGAGGAGGCAGCAACAGGCACAGCTGCCTGTCCTGAGGAGATGGAAGATCAAGTGGAAGGTAGCACGCAGGCCTGCAAAGTGTGGGTTAGTGGGTTGGTGAAGCAAGTCGGGGAGGGATTGGGCAAGGTAGGTAAAGAGCAGCATCACGGTGCCGACAGCATGGAGAAGATGGACGCTGAGACACGAGATGGTTTGGGAAGCAGCAGCAGCAGGAACTGGAGCAGTGCTCCACAGAGTCCCCCATCTCCTTCCCATGGGGTCCCACTGCTGGAGACGTATGATCTGGAAGGCTCCCAGATGTCCCCCACGCACAGTGCCCTGCAGCCCGTGCCAGCAGCCAGCCCCACATCTGCAGAGCCGAAGCACTGGGCAAAGGCAGAGCTTCAACCAAGCAGGGAGCACTCACTGGATGAAGATTCCACATTCTCCCAGCTGTTCCCCAGGGACAACCAGTTCATCCGAAGGAAATGCACACGGGTCTATGGGAAGCGCAGCAAGAAACCCAAGCCCATCAGTGAGGCAAAGCTCCAGCCAGCAGGTGCCATTGATCTTTTCACCATCCAAGTACCATCCAACCTCAGTGACACCAGCTCCTTCTGCATCACCAGGGACGACCCTTGTGAATATGAGACCATCTCCATTGATGATGCCTTAACGCTCAACATGTGTCACGGCAACAAGGCAAAGAGTGGAGAAGATGTTCCTAGTGAATCTAAAAGTGTTGCATTGAGGTCAGATGGTGAAAAGACCAACCAAGATAAAGAGGTCATTGATTTGGAGGACAATGTGCTGACCTTCTTGTGCCAAAACACCCAAATGGACAGTGTCCGCAGTATGAACATCTGGTGTAATCTAGAGAAGGAAGGAGAAAGCCTGTCTGCTGAGATGTTTGAGGCCCCAATAGGCCTCGAGAGTGAGCAGTCGCTTGGAGAAATGAGCTCTGAACCACCAGACCTAGTGGAGGAACCCTACAATGGCAGGGTGAGCGAAGATTCAGGTTCTCCTGAATTCCACACCATCGACATTGAGAGGCTGAATGCAAAGCTTAAAATGAGAGACGTGTGTTTCTTTGGCCCTTGTGAAGATCCGTCTGAGGACAGTAGCACCTTAAGTCTCAAGCCAAAGCCAGGCCAGCACAGCAAGCATAGCAGGAGTAAGCTAGAAGATGGGAAGCTGAGCAAAAACCGTGGTGACATCACCATCAAGGCCAAAGACAAGCAATACAAATGCAAGGTCTGCTTCCAGTGGTTCCTGACTCTGGGAGAGCTGGACTTCCACAAGCTGACCCACAACCCATCCCCGCCACCCACCTGCTACATGTGCGTCCAGCGCAAGTTCAGCTCCCGGGAACAGCTGCGGGACCACCTGAAGGAGAAGCATGCCAAGAACAAGGCAGGCCTGTGGGCTTGTGGGATGTGCCTGAAGGAGATTTCCGACGTCTGGATGTACAACGAGCATCTCCGGGAGCATGCCACACAGTTTGCTCGCAAAGGGCAAGCGCAGAAGTCCGTGATGGGCCTACCGTCTTGTTTTGGTGAAGACAATGATGCTGTCACCCATTTCCTCAACACTATCATGTGTCGGAAGCCCGGCAGGTCATCCCGGCATGCTGACTCCAGCTGCAAGCATGCGGTGAGCAGAGAGAGCAGGAGCCCCAGGGAGCTACCCCTTGAGCAGGAGGCCAAGGTGATGAAAGAGCCCTTAGAAAGCAGCATCAAAGTGAAGCCGCCTGCACTCAGCTCCTCCAAAGTGTCTGCCAGCCCTTCTCCAGAGCGTAATTCAAAAAGTGAAGGCACTCCGAAATCTGTCCCCATGCACCCAGACTGCAAGGATCCTTCCAGGGACTGCCATCACTGTGGCAAGCAGTTTCCCAAACCCTTCAAACTCCAGCGGCACTTGGTGGTGCACAGTTTGCAGAAGATTTACTTGTGCCACAAGTGCCCCATGTTTTACCAGGAGACCAAAGAGCTTCGAAACCACCTCAACCAGGAGCACGGGATTGTGGAGGAGCAGGAGATCAAGCACACCACATTGTACGCCTGCGAGCTCTGTGCAGATGTCATGCACGTTATCAAGAAATCCTTCATATGCAGCATGTGCAACTACACTTTCTCTAAGAAGGAGCAGTACGACCGGCACATGGAGAAGCACTTAGTGGGAAGCAACAAGACTTTTAAATTCAGAGGGGTCATGAGGCCCAGCACCGCCTCCAGAGAGGGCAGAGAGAAGGGCAGGGAGGACAGCTCTGTGCGGGAGGCCATGCCACCGAGCAAGAGGAGGAAGGTTACTCACCACAGTAGCTCACCCACTCATCTCAACCACGCTGCTGACCTGCAGTTGGTGGAATCTCCAACTGGCCCCAACTTGCAGCCTCCTCCTGCCTCCTTCCCTACAGCCTCCGGGGACCCGGTGGTGCCCCAGGCCTCGGTGAAAACAGAAGAGATGGTGGGTGACTTCTCTGACCTGCTGGCAGAGATGGAGAAATCTCAGTTTGACACCCTTCCTCCACCCCCTTGCCTCTCCCCATCGTTGCCACAGGCTGTGACAAGCGGCCCAGAGCTCAGCCACATCTCTGCCCTGTCCATTGAGGAGCTGGAGAAAGGAGCATTTGATGGGAAACCACTTCCATTCTTGGACTCTCCTGAGTTTGGCATTGACTTTGCTGGGTTAACTTGCAACCAAGCCGCAGACCAAAAGCTGTCTCCTCCACACCTCACTGAGAAATGTGGCTATGCCGATACTCCTAAAAGAACAAGCATAGGCAACAAAGATGAATACATTACAGGACTTTTGGAAAATCCCGATGCAGCCACTGATGCCATGGATGGGATCCCATTTCTCCAGCTTGCCAAGAAGGTCTCAGAGCTTCCTTCCCCACGGGCAGAGGCTCCCCCGGCCAAGGAGATCCACAGGACGCTGTGGGGCAACCCCAGTGAGGTCTCCTCTTGGGAAGGAGCATCCAAAGCCACTTCTCCAGGGTCTGCCCACCACCCCCTGCCTCTGAAGGACAAGACGGTGTCACCTGCACTGAACAGAGCTGCCAAAGATTCAGCCTTGCAGAAGAAGACTGCGGGTGGGGAGGCTGCTCCAGAGGAGGGCCAGCAAGGTGGTTTGGTGAAGGACAAGCCCGTGCCTGAGGCCAGCACCAAGGACAGTAGCACGAGCCCCAAGGACCACGGCGGCAACCCCAGCAGGTCCATGGGCCACCAGGCGCGAGGCGAGGCGGCCAACAACACAGCCAAGCTTCACCCCAAGAGGAGGAAAGAGCACAAATCCCTGAGCCACCGGGGCAGCGCCGGCTCCAGGGAGAACATGGAAGGGGATGGCAAAAAGAAGAAAATGAGGACACCGGGGCTGTCCAGGAGCGAGGGCTCCGGCGAGCTCAAACGCAATGACTGGAGCAACGGCGAAGGCCCAACCTTGTCCCCCGGGCGGAGGGACGCCCACTGCAACAAGATGCTGCCCAGGCTCAGAGTGGGCTCCCAGCTGAGGAAAACGGTGCCGGATGCTTGCAGCCAGAAGAAGGGAGAGGTGCGGCACGCCAACGGGGACGTGCGGCGGAGGAAGGCCATTTTGGGGAAGAGCCTCCAGCAGGTGTTGGCCAAAGGTGCGGTGCAGCCCCCGCGTGGCTCACTGCACGACCCACGGCCCGCACGCAGCACCAGGCCCGCCGGGCCGGCCAGCTACCGCACCGCCGAGTCCCAGAACAACCTGCTCAGCCAGCTCTTCGGGCAAAAATTAACCAGCTTTAAGATTCCTTTAAGAAGAGATACTTCAGAGTAATTTATGGAAGTGACTTATGGTGATCCACAGCTGCTTTCATGGGGTTTGCAAGGGAAAAATTATCAAAGCATTCAATTCGTTTGTGTAGCATGATTTTTCTGTCTAGCTTAAATGAACTTGCACTGCAGCCTCTGTGAAATAGTTTGCTTTGTGTCTACTAATCTACTTTAATTCACCTGATTTATCATGCAAATGCTAGAACTTTGATGTTGCTGATGATTTTCATGAACTGAAATTGTAATCGCTTTGGGCAGACTGAATCGTGAAGAGCAATTGCTTTATTGCAGAAGTGCTGAGGTTATAAGGATACTTGCAAATCTCAGACCCTTTTGAGACTGTGTCTGTGTTATCTTTGTACAAAGTACTTGAAGAGATGAACTTCATTCCATAGACGTCTTATTCATAAGGTGCAGTACACTGTAGAAAGCAAATTTTTTTTTTTTTTTGAAGATTTTGCACAAATAATCCCATACGATTCATTTAATTGGGAGCCGGCCTCAGAGCTGATACAATTAAAAATAATAATAATAATTGAATTAAGCATCAAGCATCCCATATTTTGACAGCCATCCCTGGGAATTGGTTTCTATGTCGTCAGGAGAACCCCGAAGGCGCCGGGGCTGTCCGAGCGCTGCTGCCGCTCTGTGACCACTGAGGAGAGTCGCCGGCACACTGCACCTTGACACTTGTGACAAACTCTTGTTGTTTTTTTTTAAGGGTTTTGGGGGGCAGGGGAGGGAGGGGGAAGGGGCTCGGAGATTTTTTATGATTTTGTTGTTGTTGTTGTTCGTGTGGGGTTGATTATTTTTTGTTCTGCGCAACGACAAAACTGTGCCAATTGACCACACCGCAACGGTACTACCCGAGTGCCCTCAACGGTATCACTTCTACCCTATCTTACTGTATCGAGTTAGTGGCTCTATAGGTATCCGCTTGTACTATGCAGTTACTGGTGCTATTCTTCTTTTGTAATGTGAATACAGACTTCCTTGATTGAGAAATAAAAGGGAACCGTTAGGAAGCAGCCGTTAACCTGGAAGAGAAAACAAGGCAGGAAAATCAAACGTTAGGGACGATCCTGTATGCTGGTACTCCGTAGTGTCGCGAAGGTTATGTCACGCCCAACGAGCACATTATACAACCGAACTTTCGAACCAGAAAGAAATCTCAGGTGCAAACGAGGACATGGAAGATAACTAAATACTATTGAAACACTCCCAAGTCAAGGAGGTGAAGTAAATGCACTGATGTGATATGAACAGTCAGAGTACTTTGCGTCTGTCCTGCAATTTTGTTTTGTTTCGTTTTGTTTTGTTTCAGATTTAAAAAGAAAAAAAAAAAAAGAAAAAGAAAAAAAGAGGCTTTATTCTGTTAATATGTATCTTTACAGTTCTTTGTATTGTATAAAAATATTGTAGGTAATTTACCTTGGGTGCAATGTGTTATGTCAAAAGTTTTTATTTTGATATTTTGTCAGAGAAGCAGAGAGAGAGAGAGCAGGAAACGCCGTTTTATGATGTTGTATGTGTGCTTTTAAAGTGCCTCTTTAATATTGTTAAATAAAGTATGAGATGAAAATATGGGGTGGTACTGTAAAGTCATACGTGATTAATCTTTTCAAATATATTCCAATATTTTCACAGAAACTCCCTGTCTGTGTGACGTTTGTGGGCTCTTTCTCCCCAGCTGTGCCCGTCCCTCTCTCAGCTCCAGTTCCTGACCCAACCACAGCACGATCAGTTTCAGAGGCTGATGTTCTGCGTGCTTTGGTGGTGTCCCATGCAAAGCAGGATGCGGGCTCAGTGTAAGCATTTATTTTGCCCCAGCAGAAATTCGTGCCCATTTTCTGGTGCCCATTTTCCAGAGCTACTGCCCAAACCTCACCCACGTGCTCTGGGCCCCATAAAAAAAGACAAACAGCTTTGCCATATCTTCAGTGCTCTTGGCTGATCAATGGATTTGAGATCATAGTGCCAATCCCCAGCATCCCTCATGCCCTGATTTCCACTATGGAGACTTCCAAGTGGCATCCCCAAGACACCTCCAATGTTTTCCATATTCCTCTTGCCTATCATAGAATCATAGTATCATTAAGTTTGGAGAAGACCTCAACGACCACCAAGTCCAACCGTAGAGTCACTGAGGACAGAGAAGACCTCAATGACCACCAAGTCCAACCGTAGAGTCACTGAGGATGGAGAAGACCTCAACGACCACCAAGTCCAACCGTAGAGTCACTGAGGACGGAGAAGACCTCAATGACCACCAAGTCCAACCATAGAGTCATTAAGGATGGAGAAGACCTCAACGGCCACCAAGTCCAACCCCAATCCATCCCACCATGCCCATACATCTCATCCCCAGGTGCCACATCTCCACAGCTCTGGAACGCCTCAAGGGATGGGGACTCTACTCACCCACTGACGGTGACACAGTACTGCGGGGATCAGGCCCAGGTGAGGAAACCTACCCCACTTGGTCGTGCCCAAATTGTCCTCGAGATGACCTCTGCTGCGCAGCACTGAGGTCTGGAGGTGGGAGGCTGACACAAAGCCAGGCGTATTACGTTCTTTAATTACTGTTGCAATCATAACATTTAAACGCTGTCAATGAGAGATAGCTCATAACCGCGGGCTGGAATCCTTGCCACTTGGGGCTTGTAACTAAAACTGCAGGATTAATTTGATTAATTGATAGAATTATTTTCCAAACTACTCTTTTGTTTATGGAGGCTTAAAATGCTCACCGCCCGCACCCTCCTGGTGTGTTGCAGAGTGGAGATAAAGCAGCAGAAAATAATTAGTATGGCTTAATTTAGGGGAAAAAATAACCTCAAAAGAATTTTGCAGAAAATTTAAAGCAGCACATTTTACTTTGTTTTGGCAGGAAATATTATGGAGTTGGAAATGGGACTTTTATGTTTTCTTGCTCCTATATTTCACCGGGGCTGCAGCCCTACCGGGTAGAGGAGTATTTCACTCCACTTTGCTGCTGCAGCTCTCCCTCACCTCCAGCTTCACACTGTGGAAGAATCCCACTGAGAGCAACAGGTTTGCTGCAGGCAAGTTGTGCAGGAGCTGCTCTGACCTTATTCCTGCACGCCCACCCCATCCTCTGCTCCCCCAAATGCTGCTGGAGCCCCAAACATCCTCCCTTCCATCTCCCGCAGTGCAGGTGTTTTAAGCCTCTCTGCTGTGCCTGGTGGATAACGGGATCCACCATGGTTGTCACACTGCTGGCGTGGCTGGAGATATTTTTGTTGCCTGAGTCAAATCCGACTGTTCCTTGCACAGCAGTAATTTAAATCCTGTCCCGCATGCCCCCTCCTCTCCAGGGACCGTGTGCACCCACAGCCTCAGGTGGGCAAACTGCACATCTGAGTGCAAACAGGATGGGGATGAGATGCTCCGTGCAGATTTAAGGGCCAGTGTAGAGTCAGGGAGGGAAACCCCAGGCTGGGGTGGGTGCTGAGTGCAGGGTGGGGGATCATCCTGCCCCAGGAACAGGGTTTGGGATATCAGCCCATTTCAGGGCTGTGGCATCAGCCCCAGAAAGCAGGACAGGCAAAAAGAAAGAAAGAAAACACACCAAGAAATCACAGAACCACAGAATATCCCGAGTTGGAAGTGACCTACATGGTCCAATCCCAAATCCCTTGAGTTCAGGGCATGGAGTGGGGGGGTTTTCCTGCACACTGCCCATCAGCCAGGAGCAATCTGCACTGCTCCTTCGAGGCCCAAGCCACCAGGGCTCAGTGCAGCAGGTGACAAGTGGCAGCGGGGCGGGCTGGGAACGCCGGTAGGTGGCAGGGCCTGCCCGGCACCCAGCACTGCAGAGCACCCCGGATGCAATTCCTCCCTTTTCAGACCAAAAGACACCAAAAAAAAAAAAAAAAGAAGACTTTTGCAGCCATTCGATTCCTGCAGCCCCAGCAGAGCCCCACTGTGCTACTGACCTGCACGCAGCTGTGGTCCCCATGGGTGCCCAGCACCTCTCGGGGTGCACCCGAAATCGTTCTCCATGAAACATGGCCGAGGCAGCGCCCGAGCTTTTTGCATTTTACATTCCTCCACCGACACATCCTCTCTAATAATACCACCCCAGATTAATTGGCACTAATACAAATGTACACAGCTCCATAAAAAGATGTCACCTCGCTCACAATGGGGGAAACGGCTGCTTGTGCATTATCTCTGCTCTGCAGGCATGTAATTCACTCCTCGGGAAAACACGCTATTTATTCTGTTACCCTATAACAATCGCTCTGCAAACACAACAGGATGGGGGGCAGGGGGAGGAAAAATCCAAGAGGAGGTACAGCCGCTGTCACCCACACCCACGAGGAGGTGTCCCCACGCAGGGACACCCCATGCAACGGGATGGGACACACAGCACGATGGGGGACGCTCCTGCAGCAGCAGAACTGATCTGAAGCAAATTCTGAGGCCTGGGGGTGGGGGGGGGATCTTATAGGGTTTGGGAGGGTGCCAGAAAGCTAATGAAAAGGACACTGGCAAGGAATGTGCAAGGGGAAGGACTGCAACCTGTTCCCTCCCCTTGGTGCTGCATGCTCCTTCCAGGTTTTTGGGGTTTCTTGCAGGGTGAGGTGCAGCCACACATTGGGGTCTGTCCCTGGGGAGCTCTGTGGGGAGCAGGCAGTGTCTTCCTGCCGGGCTTTGCACACCGGGGGAGAAAATTCGGGCTACAGCCCACCCCCAAGATCCATCCTTACATTTGCATTGCATTGAATTCAAGGCTTCACCTAACTGCCTCCCAGCAGGATACAAGATGCTGCGGGTATGTTACACAGCACCCAGACCCCAAAGTATCTCATGGACCCCCCACGGGTGGCCCCACAGCCCCATCCCCTGCCGACCCCACGGGGCAGGGAACAGGCAGCCCTCAGGGCCCTGCGTGCACGTAGCAATGGGGTGCTCCATCCCTCTGCACACATGAGCTGTGTGGAGGAGAATTAAAAGGCTTTGGACACAGCCACGTGCCCGGAGCTCTGATGGTCTCCAGGAAAGCTGCAGTTCGGGGCCAAATGAGGTGAAAAGCAGTGTGGGACATTTAGGGGCTGAATGGAGAGCAGGGCAGGGAGCACTCCGCAGCATCTCTGCCCTCAATGGTTCCATTTTTATTTTTTTCCCCTGGAACTCTTCTTAATTCCTAACTTAATTTCTTTTGACATCCTCATTGCCGGCTTGACCTCTTTACTGGAATCATGTGCTGCTTAAAACTCATTATCCCACCATTGAAACAGGAAGTTAATTAAAATCCCTTTAAAAAAAAAAAAAGAGGAGGAAAAAAAATAGATAGGAAGAAAAAAAAAAAGAAGAAAGAAAAAGAAAAAAGAAAAAGAAAAAAAAGAAATGCACACCACACGTTGGGGGAGTGGTGGGGGGTATATATGGCCAAGCAGTACCGTGTCATGCTCTGCCATCCCATTAAGGGGTCCTGCAGCTTCCAAGGGCTGAGTTTTGTTGGCCCCCATTATTTTGGATGGCAGAAATATTCTGATTATGGACCCACGGTGAAAGCGGCCCCTGCTTGCCCCCCGCATGGCCCCAAACTAGCTGTGCTGGCACCAAGGGCTGCCACAGAGGTGCCAACACCTGTCCCGAAGGGTTTGTCCCCACTGCCCTGAGCCAGGGACCCTGCTGGGATTTTGGGGGCTCTCCATCCTCAGATGGGATTGGAAGAGCAGAAGAGGGCACTGCGGGAGCACTGCTTGGGGTGGGCAGGACGGGCTGTCACCCCTCACGTGTCCCCAGGTGTCCCCATGTGCAGGGGCACAGCGACACGGGGGGGCTCCCTACACAGCAGGTCCCCTCTGCGAGGGTTATGTGCGGGCTTGGGGGAGCGCGGATCTCCAAGGGGGAACTGAAAACCCGCAGCGTCACCCCAAAACCATCGGGGGTCTCGCAGCGGGATGCGCTGAGACTCCACATTGGGAGGGGTCGAGGTGGGGCCGTGCCTGGAGACCCCAACGGGGGACGGGGACACGCAGCCAGGCTTGGGGATGCTCGAAAGAGGAGGACAGGACGCTAAAGGACCGAGCTCGGACCCCAACGGTGCGCACCGTGCCCCCATTCCCGATGCCCCCCCCCCCCCCCCCCCACGCACGCACACGGCCCCGCCCCGCGCCGCGCGGCACTACGCCATCCGGTGGGCGTGGCCTGGCGGGGGGCGGCGGCCTATGGGCGGCCGCGGCGGGGGAGGCCACGCCCCCGTGGAACGTTCCGCGCGTTTGAGCCGTCCCGGGCGCCCCATTGAGAAAATCCCGCGGCGGCGGCGGCGGCGGTTCCGCACCGCCGCGTACGGCCCCGGCCCCGGCCCGGCAGAGCGGGGGGCAGGGGGGGGGGCGGGCGGGCATGCGAGCAGCCGGGGGCCCGCCCGCCGCCACCCACCTGCCGCCCGCCCAGCCGCCAGGCTCGCCCCGAGCCGAGCGATGTCCAGGAGGAAACAGAGCAACCCCCGGCAGATCAAACGTGAGTCCGTCGCCGCTCGCTTCTCCCCCCGCCGCGCGCCCCCTTTTCCACCTATGCTGGTGTGGTTTTTTTGTTCTTTTTTAATGGTATTATTCGTGTTTTAATGGCCCGATTTCATTATTTGCGGTTTTTCCTTTTTAGCGATCTTTTTTTAACGATTTTTTTTTTTTAACGATTTCGTTTTTCTCCTCGTTCTTGTTCGCTCCTTTGTGATAATTCCCGATTGTCGCGTACCGTTTCTTTTAATTATTTTTCGTTACCCTTTTACACTCCGCCTCTGCTCGCAACCTACCCCCCCCCCACACACACACCCCACCCCACCCCCCCCCCGCCCCACCGCGGTGCCCACCGCCCTCCCCTCGGCTCCGCTCCCGATGGTGCCCTCGATAAGCGCTGCAAATATTCCGCTCCGCGAGTCCCGGCCCCGCAGATACCATCGCTCTGTCGGGACGGCCCTGCAATGCCGATCGTATCTCTCCCACCCGCCGGAGCCGCCCACGGGGCTCTCGGTCCCGCGTGGGGTTCCCCGACCTCCACGGGACATCCCGCTCGCTGTCGTGCGTCCCCTCTCCGTGTCCCCGGGGGGAAGTCGGGATCCCCGTGGGGCCGTGCGGTCGCTGTCCCGCGTGGGTCCGTGGGATGCGGGGCCGGGGATGCGCCGGTTGTCGCCGCGTTTGACGAGAAATTCCCTCCAACTGTTGGAAGTTTTCGCTGTCGGGCTCCGCCGGCTGCGTTTTCCCTTCCTCTCTCTCTCTCTCTGTTGGTTTTTCTTTCTTTTTTTTTTTCCCCTCGAGTCGATGGAAGCGGGCGATAAGGCCGAGATGGGAGGATAGGAAAGGCTGGCCACCATGTGATAATAGGGCTTTATCTTTCTCTTGAAATAATTGCAAGGCTGAGTTGCACCTACCTGTTTCCCTGCCTGGGGTGATTGTTCTGGCGATAAAGCTCGGCAGACTTTTACCCGGCTGGAGTTAAAAATAGTCCCAGCTGCCTCCTCGGGTGGTTTTTTTTTTTTTCTTCTTCTGTTGGTGTGTGTTTTTTTTTTTTTTCCCCCTCCTGATTATTCCCTGTTTCCTTTTATCCAACTTCTGCGGGTTCCTCTCTCTCTGCGGCCCGGCGATGGATCCGGGTCTCTCTTGACCTCCGGGTGGGGAAAGCAGGGTAACGTGGAGTGGGTGCGGAGATGGAATGGGGGACGGGGTGGGGGGGGGGATGTGGATGGCTCACCCCCCCCCCCCCCCCCAGATCCCTTTCCCCCCCCCCCCCACCGCTCACTGCAGAGATGCGAAGCGCTGATACAGTGGGAGGCTGATCTCAGGCCGCCAGCGATGGCCAAAAGCGATTAAAAGCTTTCAGCTTGGAACCCTTCCTGTATGTGTCAACATGAAAACAGTCATTAGAGACGTGGAGCGCCGCGAGAGCGCGTTGCGCTGCCTCCGACGGCCCTCTCCCGAGGAGGGAAAGTATGCATGAATCAGGGCTCTGGTAACCAGACTCCTCTCATGTACAGACCGGACCTGTTTCCACAAAGTCTATCCTTTTTATCATCTCGGCTGGAGCATTAAAACCTCCTCCAGATCCCTATCTGCTTATTTTATTTTTCCCCAGTGACGCTATGTTCCCTCTCTCGTCTTCGTCTCTCCCTTTTTTTTATTTCATTTTCTTTATTTATTTTGCATTCTGGGTTTTGTTGTTTCTTTTTTTTTTTTTTTATTGAGCAGCCCGATGCGCAGAGCAGATCAAGGGGGAGATCGCGGCCGATCGCCGGCAGCGATAAGACAAAGATCAGACACCGGACTATATTTAACCGCCCGCTTCAACCTTCCCCTCTGCTCTGCCTGTGCACGACGAAGGTTTCCTCTCCCCCAGGGAGGAGTTGGGGGTGCCCTCCCCCCCCCCATCCCATAGTGCCACGCCATGGGAATGTGCAGATGGGCGCTCTGTAGCATTGCTTCCAGCTCTTGTGTTCAGCAGGGTCCCTATCCCATGTGCCATTCCCTTCCCATGTCCCTATTCCCCATCCTGTGTCCCCATCCCGTGCGCCATTCTCTATCCCTATTCCCCATCCTGTGTCCCCATCCCGTGTGCCATTCTCTATCCCTATTCCCCATCCTGTGTCCCCATCCCGTGTGCCATTCTCTATCCCTATTCCCCATCCTGTGTCCCCATCCCGTGTGCCATTCTCTATCCCTATTCCCCATCCTGTGTCCCCATCCCAAGTGCCATTCCCTATCCCATGTCCCTATTCCCCATCCTGTGTCCCCATCCTGTGTGCCATTCTCTATCCCCACGTCCCTATTCCCCATCCTGTGTCCCTTTCCCACGTCCCTATTCCCCATCCTGTGTCCCCATCTCGTGTGCCATTCTCTATCCCTATTCCCCATCCTGTGTCCCCATCCCATGTGCCATTCTCTATCCCAAGTCCCTATTCCCTATCCCGCATCCCCATTCCTTATCCCACATCCTGCATCTCCATGCCATGTGCCATTCCCTATCCTAAATCCCACGTCCCTATCCTCATGCTGTGTCCCAGCACCCTGTGCCATTCCCCACCCCACATTCCCATCCCCATGCCATGTGCTGTGCCCCATGCCATGTCCCCATGCCGTGTGCCGGTCCTTACACCACATTCTCATCCCCCCCTTCCCTCCCTCGCCACATCTCACACGCCGAGCTCCCTGCAGCTGCCGCCGCTTTATTTTCTTTTATTATTTCTTTTTTTCTTTTTTCTTTTTCTTTTTTTTTTTCAGCCTTTTGTTCTGCTGGCAGATAGATGTGAGGGGCTGATAGAGCTCAGGAGCCGATCCCCGGTGCTGATAGCCCCGTGATATTTATTAACTTCAAACGCAGGAGCGCTGCTGATGAGCAAGCAGCTGGCGGCACGCAGCCCCGCGATGGGGGGCGATAGCATTGACCCGTGCACCTCCCCGGGGGCTGTTTTAGTATACAGACGTATTTATTTCTTTTTCTTTTCTCTTCCTAAACGAGCTGGAAACGAGCGCTTTTGTTGTCGTTGCAAGGAGGCTGTGGGTTTGGGGTTGTTTTTTTTTTCTTTTTTTCTATTTTTTTTTTTTCCTTTTCCCTTTCTATTCTGCTCTCAGCCCGAGCAGATCTGCGCTCCGATAAGAGCAGCCGATCTCCATCCTGATAGAGATCGCCAGCGCTGATAAGGGCCGCTTATCTCTCCCGACCAGGCTGGAGCAGCGCTCGCTGCACCAACAAACACAGCAACGAGGGGCAGAAAGAGCTCCCACGCTCCCTTCCGTTGCAGTGCTGATTAATGCAGGTGCTTTAATTACCTGATTGGGGGGGGGTGGGGGGCAGCTGCGTGCATGTGCTGTTATTTCTCTGGGGGGCTGGGGGGGGGGAGGGGGTGGGTTGTCGTGTCCCCCCCCCCCGTGTGCGAAGCAGCCTCAAGTGGAAGCCGAGCTTATCACCTACAGATGTTGCATTACTTTGACGAGCACTGACTTTCTTTTCCGATCGCTATCTCCGATTCTGCTCAGCGCAGCAAACGCACGTGGTGGTGGTGGTGTGTGTGTGTGTGTGTGTTTGGGGGGGGGGAGGGGGTGCGTGGTATTATTTTTGTCCGTGGATACTTTTTAATTGCCGTGTGATGGTGTTAGATAGCGAGCCCCGATTCGGGTGGAGGGTGAGGGGGTGATTTTTGTCTGGCGTAGTGCAGTGCAGTGCAGTGGGCGCTGCAGGATCCCCGATGCTGGGCTCTATTTTTGGTGCCGGCGGTCACCCCGCTGCATCTGATCCTCCCGGGGCTCCTCCCGCTGTTGGCTCTGCGTCACTCCTCTCGGTAGCATGCAGGTGACTAACTCGCTCCGCTCTGCTCTTTTTATTTCCCTTCCCCCGCCCCCCCCCCCCCCCCCCCACCTCCTCTCCACCTCCTCCTGTTGTTCTGCTGCTGCACTTTTCCATCCTCACCACCCTCCGTGCCTCAGTTTCCCCATCCGCACTGCCAGAGAGGAGTGGGTGGCAGACAGACAGCGTGCTTCCCCACGTCCCCGCAGGGTTGGGAAGGATTCCCCACCTCATCTGCAGGGAGACCCCGAGGATAATCAGCACCTCCCTAAACCGGTCTTATCGGGAAGGGAAGGGGGGGGGGGGGCACAGCCCCTCGGATGGGGACGGCCCCCACGTCCCGCGGGGTTCTGCTGCTGCTCCCATGGGCGCTGCCGCCCCGTGTGCCAACCCCTCCCCTCTTGTGCAAACCCCTCCGAGCTCCTGCCAGCCGTGACTCAGTGCTGGCGGGGGCCCCGTGGCACTGCTGCCCCCCGCAGCCGCCCGCTGCCATCCCCTTGGGATGCACCAGGAGCAGCACCTGGAGGTGAGGACCCAGCGTGGTCCCTCGGGGCATCTTTGTAGGGTGATGGGGTGGCCCAGGCTGGGCTCGTGGTGCTGTGATGGTGGGGACGTGGCCCACCATCCTGGCTCTGGTCCTGTGTGGCCACCAACCCGGCTCATGGCAGGGTGCAGGCATTCAGCCAGCTGTGGGTGATGCTGTGAGGTTGGGAAAAGGCAACCTCGTAACCCCTGGGGTTGGATAAAGGGTTGTTACCATGGCTGGTGGCAAAGGGAAGGCTCACTTCTGTGTCTCCACGTGGCATGATCGTCACTCAGGTGCTGTACTCTGGGCTGTGCCGTGCTCTGCCTGTTGTGGGACTGCTGGGGGATGCTGCCCCGACTTCAGACCCCTCCAGGGGTCTATCCCCATAAGCCCCGTGCCGTCCTTGCCACTATATGTGGGGTGAGAACCCTGGTGTACATCCCATGGGGAGCCAGGAATCACTTCCAGGGCTCTGAGGGAGATGGGCACTGTACTTTGGGACATCCCTGTCTCCAGCTCCTGGAGCCACAGGGTTATCCACAGGTTTTGTTGCTCTGTATCCAGACTGGCGAGGTTTCTGTTTTCCCTGGGTGGATCATAAGGCTGCTTCCCCTTTTGCAGAGTTGCTGTGGGGGTTAATGCAGGCTGGGAAGGAGCAGCCGTGTCCCTGAGGATGTTGTGGCGGATGGATAGTGTGTGGATAGGGCAGAACAGGGGATGACAATGGCATCCCAAAGCCAACCTGGCAACACCATGCCTTGCATCCCTCTGTGTTGGATGCCCACCGGTGGGGTTTGGGCGATGGGGACATCCCGAATGATGCGGGACATCACTCACATCCATTGCAAGTGTGGCACTCTGGGACTGGAGCTGGGGCAGAGCTGCTGCACCCTTCATTTTGTGCTCGAGTTGACCCTTTTTGGGTGAGGGAAGAGGCCTCATCCTCAGCTCCTGGGGGAGGGGGAGGTCTCCTCTCATGCAGAGCTCGCTGGCTGCGTCCCGTGACCGCTGCTGCCTCCTGACTCAGGAGTTTTGGCCGCCCGGGCTCGGCGAGGCTGCCATCCCGCTCCATATTTTATCAGAAAAGTTCAAGTGTTTCGGGGGTAATAAAGTTCCCTCTTCCGACGGCCGCCGCAGTGAAGGCTGCGCATTGTTCCTGCGGCAGCATGTTTTTTCGGAAGGGATGAAATGCTGAAAGGAATGTAACTGCTGACCTTGGGCTGCAGCGGGGTTAAGGAGTGTGTGCCTATGAGTCACTCCCGATAAGAGCCTTCCACAGGCTTTTTTTTTTTTTCTCCTCCAAAATAATTCTTTATCTCCCGTTTCTCACATTGACATATTTTCTTGACATCTCCCATTTGAATGCGGGCCTCTCTCTTTCTCCTCTCTCTCTCTCTGCCCGTCCCACGCAATAGGGTCGCGTGGTGGTCATCCTTTGGCACAACGGGGTGGCCGAGCACGGTGCCTTCATCATCATCATCATCACGGTGCCACCTGGGCACCCATTCCCAGCGCTTCAGGCCGCTCCTGGTGCTCTGTCTCCCAGCCGAGGCCTCTCGCACTACTTCCAGCTCTATGATAATGCGGAAAGTTGAACTGGCCCCATTACTGCGCTGCGATGGTTGCCGCGATAAGGCCGCGATAATGGCAGCGATAGCGGCAGCTCGGTAGCCAATGGCTCTGCCTCTCCTCCCATTAACATTCCCCACCACGGCCCGGCTCGGAGCTGCCTATCTGCTCTCCATTTCCACTCCTCCGCTAGATAAGAATGGAAATACTGACTTCATAGCTCACTGATTAAAGTGTCTGGATTTCTTGATAATACACAGATAAATTATGTTTTTCAAAAAGAAGGTAGGGAAGGGAGCGCAAGGGGAGGGGAGGAACCTCCAGTCCATTTTTATTATTATTATTTTTTTCATTCCCTTTCCCTTTTTCTCAGGGCGAGGTGGGGCACGGCGGGCAGCAGCTTTTGGGGTTTGAGCACACGGGGCCATGTGCTTCCTGTGCTGAGAGCTAGATCACATCCTTGCATCCCTGGCTTCTGCACCCTGCGTGCCGTGGGGATGCTCAGCTTCCCCAGCTGCCATGTGGCACGTGGTTGTTCCCAATGGACTGCAGCCAGCTTGCAAGACCTGGCTGTACTTTCCCCCCCCCACCCCCAGCTCTGCTTCCAGGACTTCTTCCCCTCTCTTCTCTGCATCTGTTCATTGTGCTCTGAGGGTCGGGTTCAGCCCTGGGATGCTGCTGCACAGTCCAGCTTTGCGACCTGCCCCATCCCACAGGCCTATCCTCACTGTTATCCCATCCAGCCGTAAGGATGCTCGGACCATCCTGCCTGGTGCCATGAAAAATCACTCCTATTGGGTCTAAATATTACAGAGGTTCCTCAACCATCCCTGCTGGAGCCAGCAGGACTCGTGGGCTTTTTGGTTCCTAGCACAGGGGAAGGTATCGGCTGCGGGAATCTCAGTTTGTTTCATCCAAATATAAAACTAAAGAGCAAACAGTATAAAGTTCATTTTTTAATGTGCTGCCCCATTCCAGTTGGGCTGTTCTCTTTATTTTTTTTTTTTAGAGGAACTGCGATAAAAAGCAGCGATAAAGCCAGGACTGTTTTGTGTAGGAGTCGGTATCTGCGTTATCTATCTCCCTTTTTCACTCTCCGAGCAGCTCTGTTGTTTTTTACCCTTATCTCGCTCCACCAAAATGCCAAGAACAGGAAAAAAAAAAATAGAGAGAGAAAAAGAAAAGCAACCCAAGCACGCGTGGTGTGCAGACACCAACCCGGCGTCGGGGGCTGCGAAGGGCGCTGGGGGCTGTGCACCCATGGGAGCAGCAAGGGATGCAGGAGAGCAACTGATGGCTCAGTGTGTGCTGTGACCCCCAGGGATGTGTTGTGCTCCCTGTCCTTGCTTGTCCCCCCCTGGTACTGATCGTACAGCTGGGACTGGTGGCACGCTGGGGGAGTGGGAGGCAGCGGGGTCCCCCAGCTGGAGCATCCCCAGGAGTGAGTTTGGAGGCTGGTGGGCATCTGGCTGTACCCTCGTCCTCTTGTGGTGGTGTTGTGGGCTGAAGTTTCAGGCTCGGGGGCACAGTCTGGCCCGGACCCTTTGCAGGCAGTTATTTGGATGGAGGAATTTGGCACTCTTGAGGTTGGGGACCTGAGAGGTGGTCCTGCAGTGGGTCTGGTGGCAGTTTGTCACTGGATCAGCACAGAGTGTGAACTGTGGCTTCGCCGTCACCTGCTGCATGTGGTGTCTGTGGGGCTGTGCAATGGGCGAGCATCCCCATCGCTCCCTCTTCCCATCGCACACCAGTCGCATCCCGTCTCCATTCCCATCCCCATCACACCCCATCCTCATTCCCATTCCAATCTGTCCTTTCCCTGTTCCATCCTCCAGGGTCCCGCACAGGCTCCCATCACTATTCCAAGTTGGAGGAGAAATAACAGGAACTGAGATATTTCACCCAAAAAATGTCCTTTTGGCCGCCATCAGCTAGGTCCCTTTGGGACCATTTCCTGGATCACACAGTTGTGCCAGCTGATCCCGGTTGTGTGTCCCCATGCCCTGCATGGTGCTGCCTCAGTTTCCCCCCCACGCAGAGGCATTGCAGCATCATCTGCCCTCCCGCCCCATCCTCCAGCAGCAGATTGCATCCCCATTTCTGTGCAGCAATCTGCTCCAATCCATCTGATGCGCCGGGGCCGGGGACGGCTCTATTAGAAGCTCTCCTCTCTTAAAATCTATCAGGGCCTTATCGGCCCCATCTGAAACGTAAAGTCACTTCATTGTCATTGTTCCTGTATTTTCTTTCTCATTATTTCCCTGTGCCCCCCGCGGCCGCTCCCCCCGCCCCGCGGCGGCTGTTTGATACGATGCGGGCTCTCTCGCTATTAGTATTAGTAATCGCGTCCCCTGAAGTGAAACAATCTCCTGTAATCTATCAGCGGTTTATCGGCCCTATCTGAGCGCCGGGAATGGCTGGGCTCGGCGATGGCGCCATGCTCGGGCGCTGATAAAGTTACAGAGTTCAGCCGGTGATGAATGTTAAGTAACTGCACCCCGCGCAGATAGGATGTGGACTTGGCAGGGGGAGCAGCTCCGGCTGAAACCAATCTCTCCCCTATCAGCAGGGCTGGTTTTTCTCAGGCTCTGCCTTTCGGCTCGGCTTTTTCTGGGTTGTTGTTTTGTTTTTTTTTTCCCCCTTCTATATGTGCGTGTTTTGGGGGGAAGCATCGCCGTGGGGGTCAAAGTGGAGCGTTGGCTCATTGCTGGGATGGGCTCTGCTCTCCCGTCGTCTTCCTCTGTCACTGCAAGAATGCAGAGGGGTGGTTGGGATGGGAGATCTGTGGGAGCTCTCCCCGTCTTAGCCCTGCTTGCTTTGGGGGATGCTTAAGGATGCAGGAGGTGGCCATGGGTTGCAATCCCAATGGCACGCTCATGGGAGGATGCACCCCTGCCACCTATGTGTCACCAGTGTCCCTTAGCCCCTTGTGGGTAGAGTTAATAGAGCCACTGGTTTGGTCCCAGAGCGTTCCCTTAGGGATGCAGGTGCCCCCTGCAGCCATTGGGTTGGGGTCACCATGCACTGAGGGACCCAATGGAGCATCCCCCATGGTTATCCCACCCTGGCAGCAAGATGCCCTCTGTCCTACGGTGTGGACATGAGCATCCTCCCAGCTGCACCTCCCCAGATAAATATATTTATTTATTTTTTCTCCCTCACCCTTTTAACACAAGGGAGCCACAGGGCCAGTTTATCAGGGCGCGATAGAAAAGGGCTCCCGATTTGAGATAGGTACAGCTGGGGCTGGCCCCAACATTATCAGCTCCGTGCATGGGGTTGATATTAAAAATACCGATATCTTCCGGGGGTGGGGGGGGTGGGGATGCCGTTCCAAACCTGCACTTGGGCTGATAGGGAGAGTTTTTGTGCACAGAAATGCTCGTTTGTCCCCGAAACGAGTGGGTCCCCATCGCTGGGGAGTATATTGCAATTTTGGTCAGGTTAAGGTTGGAAAGGTCAGCCAAGGGGAGGACGAAATCACCCTGTAGATTGCACGCCCTTTGGGGACCTGTGTCATTTCCTAGCCGCCAAAACCTCTGCTGGCCGCAGCTCCTGGCACCTCCTGTGCTGCTCAGGGCACCCGAGGCCATACAGAGCATTAGGGCTGCTGGAAGAGAAACCTTAATAAGTGCCGGGAAAAATTGGGTGAGAAGTGTGGGCTGCTGGCCCATCAGATAGCGGTGGTTTTGGATCACCCTGCAGCCCAGGTTGCTCCCCAGGCATCACGTGCTGTAGGGCGGCTGCAGCACAACCTCAATACAAGACCCTGGGGAATCCCCATGCAGCGATGAATGCGGCCCGATGGCTGCACAGTGATGGGGATGGCTTATGGGGTGGGAGGGGGACTGCCACAGGGCGTGGTTTGGGGACATCCAGTTGGCAGCAGTGCAGATGGGAATGGATGCGTGGTTTGGGGGCGTTCAGTTGGTGATGGTGAAGATGGGAACTGATGCAGAGCAGGGAGAGAGAGGGTTGTCCAGGGAATAGCTACTTGCTGTGGCTCTTCTCTGCAAATTTGGGCTGGGAAAGAGGGAGATTTGAGGTTTAGAGGTAATTTGGGATCTGGAGGCTGCTGCCCGGCCACAAGGCACCCAAGCTCATGGCCCTGCATCACCATTGCAGTGTAACCGATGAGCATCCCATCGTCCCATCCTGGTTGTGCTCCGTGCACAGGGAGCCAGGGCCTGGTGGGGATGCTCATCTGGCTGATGGAGATTGGGATTGGGGTTGGTTTTCCTCTGCATTCTCTTCTGAATTCGGAATGTCAGTGTAGGCATCAGGAAGTGCATGAGGGATGCAGTGGAGCTGAAGAATGGGATCACTGTATGGCTGCTCGCCGCTGGCTGACCCCATAGCTGTGCACATGGTTCTGTGATGCTGACCCCAGACCAACGAAATGGGGACGCTGGGGTGGGGTGGGGTGGGGGGGTGGGTCTCTGGGCACCAAAGAGGTCACCATACCAACTGCTCGAGTTCTCCATCCCCACAACCTGGATGATTTGGGGTGAAATGTGCGCTCACCCTTTGGTCCGTGGCTCACGGCACTGGGCAATGCCGATCCCTTAAACCTCCACCAACTCCTGAACTTTGATGCCTGTTGATAAAAGCCAGCAGCTCACGGGTCGCCCCGGCTCGCACGTGCAGTGCTGCAGCTCTCGGGACCGCTTCCACGGGCTCCTCCTCCTCCTCCTCCTCCCCGCTCAGAGCCGGTGGGAAAGTCTGGATCTGTTGCTATTTTCTATCTGTTATCGCGGCCCCTTATCGCTTTGCTCTTGTCTGCATGCCTGCTCTCAGAGCGCCCAGGGTCTCTCTCTTGGCAGCATGGAAAAGTCCCCTCTTCTTTTTTCATTCCGTTTTATTTTCCCAAAGTCAGAGCTATCCCAGCCGAGGGACGGCAAAATGCTCCTCATTTTGAGGACACAAAGGTGTAGGGTTGTTGCCACGGCCCCATCCCTACACCCACCCCAGTGCTGGCACATGCATCACACACCTCAACACGAGTCCTTACAATCGCCGTAATTCGGGAAATAAAACTCCTTGTTATCAAGGAAAGAGGGAAAAAAAAAATGAGAGAGGGGGAGAGAGAGAAGGAGGGAGGAGGAAGAAGAGTTAATCGCCAAGCGGAGGATCTCGGAGCAGAGCGCTTTTGGGCTCTTCCCCTCGCTGTAAAGCCAGCCTCAGTAATTCAGTTTTAAAGCATGAAAAAAGGGAGTTGATGAAATTCCGCTATCAGCACCGAACCAATATGCAAAATATCTCGCCGAAAATCAAATAGCTATTATGTTTTCATTTCCATTTCAGCGTATTTGCTTAATGAAGAATAGACAGATCAGGCAAGCGGAGGGAGGCTGTGTGCGGCGATAACTGCGCAGGGCTCCCAGCAATCCCGCAGAAATGACGCTCTGCTCCGACGCTTTTTCCCTCTTTTTCTTTTTTTTTTTTTCTCCTTTTTTCCCCCTTCTTTAATTTTTTAACACGGTCGAGGGCTCCTTTAAGCCCCAAAGCCATCAGTGCTTCCCTGCCAGGGACCGGGATGCTGCACGTTGAGCTGCACCCATGGGGACGTGGGCCCAGATACAGAGGTGCTGCCTGTCCGTGCCTGCTGCAACCCTTCCCTGCAGGCATCCCGTATCAACACGCTCTCAAAAATTGTGGTTTTCAGATGAATTTCATCCCCATCACCTCTCTGGGTGGAATGTGAGTAGGGTGGTGCCATTGGGGGCGCCTATTGGGGGCACTCATTGGGATGCCCATTGGCACATTCGTTGGGGGCACCCATTGGGACACCCACTGGGTGCACTCATTGGGGTGCCATTGGGACACCCATTGAAGGCACTAATTGGGATGCCATGGGGATGCTCATTGGGATCCCATTGGGACACCCGCTGAGGGGCATTCATTGGGATCCCATTGGGACACCCATTGGGGGCACTCATTGGGATCCCATTGGTACACCCATTGGGGGCACTCATTGGGATCCCATTGGGACACCCATTGGGGGCACTCATTGGGACACCCATGGGCACACAGCACTGTCCCCATTGGTCCCTCCCCGTGGCTCTGTGGCAGTGCTGTGCTGGAGCAGCACGATTCGGGTTAACTTTATCAGGAGCCCGAGAGCTGGGAAGGCGTGAAAGAAAAAATTAGCCTAACAATGTTTCATTTACTGCGAGAGAAACGATTTGTTAGCCGGCGATTGTTTCTGAATATTATCAGAGTCTTTTTAATTGTGCTGGAACTGAAATTAGCAGAATTAGAATAAATTGCCTTCCCTTCTCCGGCAGCCTCTTTATTCACGCTCATTGTTGTCTGCTTTGTATAGATTATGGCCCTTTGTTCTCCCGCTGTAAATATACATGCCTGGAGTCACGGCGAGCGGCGGAGGGCTGCAGCCCCATCCCAGTGCTGTGCTCCCTGCCCGCTGTGCCATGTGCTGGGGGTGTGCCTTAATTTGGTGCGGGAGGGATGCTGCGTTGCCATGGGGACGGCGGCGTGGTGAGGTACCTGCGGTGCATCCCTCCTGCACCCTGAGGTCACCTCGTGTGCCTCCCTCCTGCAGTTACCCCCTGTGCATCCCTCCTGCCCCGTGCAATGTGCACCCTACAGCCACCCCGCTCACACCCTCTTTCCACCCGATATACCTCCCCAGTTTCCTCCAGCACAGTGGGAGGATGCGTGCCTGCAGCGTCCCCATTCCTCTGGGACCCCCACATCAGGAGAGGAGTGTGGGGACCATGGGGGATACACTGTGGAGTTCCTCAATGAGTGTGGATGCCGCTGCCTCGCAGGGCTGCAGGGGACAGCACTGACCATCCTCTGTGCCCCACAGGTTCCCTGGGAGCGATGGAGGAAGGCGAGGACGCTGCTGCAGGAGAGCAGAGCCCCATGGAGAGGGACGGGGCCACCTCAGAATGTGAGGGCTCAGCGGAACACGACGCCTGCAGCCCCCCTAGCAGCGAAGGTGAGAGCCCCTGCCCCATTTGTTCCCCGTTAGGAGACAGAGCATCCCATCAAGGGTTCAGCAAAACGCTGGCATTCCTGGAAGCTCCATCCTGGAGTGGTGGTCAGAAATGAGGATGCTGTCAGTGGCTTCTGGGCACATGGGGAGCCATAGCTGGTGACAGTTTGGGGTTGGACCACATGTGGGATCCCAAAGCAGGCTGGGATGCTGCCCTGCAAACGTGTTGGCACTATTATGGGGAGGGATGCGGGGACACAGAGGACCCCTCGAGCTTAACGTTGGTGTGGTGGGATGGGGACAGAGCCAATGGGATGGGGACAGAGCCAATGGGATGGGGACGGAGCTGTGCCGCTGCCGCCCGCTTCCTGCCCGCTGCCGCCTGCCTGCCGCCTGCTGCCCCACCCTGGGGCCCAGATAGCCCTTCAGTTCCTTCCTGCGGAGGTGGGGGCAAACCCTAATCAGCCACCCGGGGAGATAACAGCACCGGGGCACGGTGCGTGGGGCTGGCCTGGAGGCTCCTGCTGTGCACCCCAACCCCAAAACCACGGGGTCAGGGAGCGGCGAGTCCGGCGAGCGCCCCAACCCTGAAAGCACGGGGTCAGCCCCCATGGAGGCAGGGTTTTCTTGGGAATGGGGTGTGTTATCTGATGGGGACACGGAGCTGGGAGCCGGGCGCAGAGCTGCACCTGGCACTGGCCCGGCTCGATAAAGAGGTGATAGCAGAGATAACGCCGAGCAGCAATAACGGCCACTAAAGCTTTCAGCGAGATGGATAAAAATCAATATGCCAGGCACTTTGATTTATAGCCAAAAATAATAGGACTTTTATACCCGGTGATTGATTTATTTGATGTTAATCATTCCGCTTATCACCTGTATTAATAATCTGCCATGGTGGTGACGTCACCCCGGGGTGTTCGCTCCGGCGCCTATCGATTGGGCTCCGCGCGGGTGATCCGCCCGGGACGAAGGCAAACATGTACTTTGGGCACTAATCTTCCACACTGTCATATGCAGATAGGCTCTTATCTGCCTCATCTCCAGCAGCAGTTAATGGAGAAAATAATTGTTATCAAGTTGCTATGAATACACCACAAATAGAGCCGTGACGGGAGAGCGTGGCCACGGGTGACGTGGGGCTGTGGGTGGTGGTGGGGTTTGGTGTGGGGGGCATTGGGGTCCCCGTGGATGTGGTACATTGTGTGGGTTTGGGGTCCCCATGGATGTGGTGCATTGTGCCATGGGTTCTTGGGGTCCCCATGGAAGTCCATTGTGCCATGGGTTTAGGATTCCCAAGGATGTGGTGCGTTGTGTGGCTTTGGGGTCCTCGTGGATGTAGTGCATTGTGTCATGGGTTTGTGGGGTCCTCATGGATGTATTGCGTGCCGCCATGGGTTTGTGGGGTCCCCATGGATGTGCATTGTGCCATGGGTTTTTGGACCCCCGTGGATGTGGTGCTTTGTATGGGTTTGGGTACCCCATGGATGTGGTGCATTGTGCCATGGGTTTGTGGGGTCCCTGTGGATGTGCATTGTGTTGTGGGTTTGGGGTTCACATGAATGTGGTACATTGTGGCCTAGACTGATTTGTGGGGTCCTCATGGATGTGTTGTATTGTGTGGGTTTGGGGTCCCCGTGGAAGTCCATTGTGCCATGGGTTTAGGATTCCCAAGGATGTGGTGCGTTGTGTGGCTTTGGGGTCCTCGTGGATGTAGTGCATTGTGTCATGGGTTTGTGGGGTCCTCATGGATGTGCTGCTTTGTGCCACGGACTTGGGGTGGCTGTGGATTTGGGGTCCCCATAAATGTGCATTATGCCATGGGTTGGGGTCCCCGCGTGTGTGGTTTGGTACAGGAGTGGTGCAGGGTTTGCTGTGTGTGCCATGGGTTGGGGTGCTCCGTGTTGACCTCATGTCCTTCTGCTGCAGAGGTGGACAGCAAAGATGTCCCGGAGAGCCCAAAGGAGACGGAGAAATCAGATCCTGGAGACAACACACCGGAGCTGAGCTCTTGGAATGGGCCAGGTGGGTCCCCGCGCGGCCTTCACTGTGTGCTCCTACTACAGAAGTGGGGCTGAGATTGGGGTGTGCTGCAAGCACCATTCCTCCTGCCATGCTCCTCGCAGAGGGTGACGGGTGCAGTGCCCCATGTCCCCCGCTTTGCTATTGGGTCCATAAAAGCCATGAGGCAGGAGCTCTGTCCCTGCCCCATGTACTCACGGGGCACTCTGCAGACATCCCCGTAACCACTCGAGTGGTTTAGCGATGCTTATCAAAACCCCAAGACACAGCTCGAGCCATCTATCTCCCCACTGCTATCTCCACGCCGCGCTCTCGGGTGCCCCGCGCCCTATCACACTGCTATCTGCAAACCTCACGCCGATGGGGAGAAGCTCAGGGTTCCCCCATGGAGATGATGTGTGTGTGGGTGCGTGCGCAACGGGGACCCGATGGCACTGGGGTGACCGTCCCCAAGGGTTGGTTGTGTCGTGTTCTGGGGTCCAGTGCCGCCGTGGATGATGGGATCAGTGTGTCACGTTGGCGGCCTCACAGAGCAGCGTGCTTCCATATGACAGGAAGGTGTGACCCCAGTGCTGGATCGCTATACCCAGCCCGGCGGTGTATGGGGACACCCGCTGCGTCCCCACGGCCACGCACAATGCAGAGCCCTGGGAAGGTCTGGCCAGCAGCACACGTGTGCAGCAGCTGCCCCAATCCCCACAGATGGGCCCCGCTCCCCATCCGAGGGGAAGCGCGGTGGCCCCGCTGATACCCCCATCCCTTCCTGCAGGAAGGAGCTGCGGGGCCGTCCCGGCTCCTCCTTATCTCCTCTCCAGCCCTTTGTCCCCGTGACCGCGCGATGCTTCGCTCCTAAAAGCAACCCTTCCCCTCCCAGCAATCCCAAACCCCATCCCTTTCACCCTCGGCAGCATTTTCTGTGCCCGGTCCATCGGGGTTTCCGTGGGGCTGCGTTGCAGCATGCTCCCCGAGCTGAGCACGCAGCTCCGGCCATGCCTCCCCTTCCTCTCCCCCCACCCCCCTTCTCCGCAGCGGGTTATTTGCATTCTTTATGTAAAAGAGATTTTATTATCGCCTTCTCCCAGCCCATCTCTATTCTGGTAATTGGAGTGGTATTAATTTCTGTGTGGCTGGGAGTTGATGGCGGTCCGGCGATGCTGCAGCGATAGGGTGTTCCTTTCGCACCAACCGCCGCGATAGCCCGTCTATCAGGAGCTCTGCAGGCTCTGCACTTATCAGGGATGGAGCTGGCAAAAAGGGAAACTCTGAGCAGCCTGAATTTTCTTTTTATCTGGCAGGATCCGCCGTATGTCAGCAATGGCAGCCGTGAAGATGCGGGGAGGAGGGAATAGGTGGGGGGGGGGGGGGGGGGGCTGCTCCCAGCGCCTTTGTTCGCACCCCGTGGGGTCTCGGGGGTCCGCAGGGCTCCGTGGTTGCTCAGCCCTCGGGATGCTCTTCCAATGGGCTCACCCGTGGGATGCTTGTGATGTGGTCACACCTCTCTGCCACAGACCATCCTGGCTCTCCTCCGTGCACGGGAGGTGTGGGGGTGGGTTGCTTTTTTTATTTTGAGTATTTTTTTTTATCGTTGAAACGACCTTGTTCGCAGGGGGTTCTGATACGCAGGCAGCTGATAGCTGCAACCCGTACTCCTGCGCTTGGGAGCGCTGCAGATGGACGGGGCCGGGTTGGTGTTGGAGGGGGGCTGCTCTTTGGTCACTTTGGGCCATTTTCTGGAGAGGTACCAGTGTGGGAACGCTGGTGTCTGTGGGAACGCTGGTGTCCGTGCCCACCAGGTACTGTCTGGGTCCCAAAGGGGGCTTTGCACCCATCCCGTCCCCCAAACCATCCCGTGACCAGCATTCTCCCAGCCCCATTTCTCCACCTCTCCCACTCACTTTGGAGCTGGGATCTGGGGAGCACTGCGGCCTCCAGCCTCTCTCCAGTGGGGAGAATTGGGCACACGGGGCTGTGCCCCCTCCCAGTCCTCGCTGCCTCCTGGAGGGGTACAACGAGAGGCTCTGAATTTGGGGTTGGTGTGGAGAGCAGAGCTATAGGCAGCTCAGCCTCACTTAGGCAGCAGAGAACCCCAACGGCAGGCTGCAGCCCCGGGAGCCACAGCTTTTTGGACAGCTTTGTGCTGAACGGGGGATCCTGGGGTACCCCATCCTTCACGCACTGATATCACCCCCAAAAACTAAAACCCACGACCCCAAGCACAGTGTCAAACAGATAGCGATCACCTGCCCACAGTGTCACCCAGGTGTAGGGCACAGTGTCCCCCCCACCCCAGGCTCCAGGGTTCACATTGCCCCCATCCCCACTTCAGACCCCATATCCACCTTAGCCCATCTCCACGTGCTCTCCCTGCTCCAGCGCAGAGATAACTTTCTTAAAGCCATTTTTTTTCCCCCTCCATCTAATTAAAACTACAACCCCTTTTTTTTTCTTTCTTTTGTTCCTTTCCCCCACCCCCACCCCCCCCTTTCCCTTTCGCCTCCCTCTCTCGTTCGGTTGTGTTTATCTGTGCCCTGACTCCTGCCCGAATAATCTCTCGCCGCCCGGAGCTGGTGTGCAAACCTCAAGGTTTATTATCGGGGTGAGCAGGGCACGGCGAGGAGGGACGGCTCGTCCTGACGGACAGCCCCACGCTCCCCCTTCCCCTCCACAATGGTATGTGTGGGTGGGAAAAATTATTCCAGCTATTTCTCTTTTATCACCCGGAGCCGGGCCGAGCGGCAGAGAGTTGTGTTTGTGGTAGATTGCTAGGAAGGAAGGAGGAGAAGTTGGGGTTTGGGGTGGCAGTCCCGTGAGATGGGGGTCCTGCCCCCTGTGGTGGTGGTGTGGCAGAGCTCTGCGATGGCACTGAGAGCAGTGGGACTGCAGCAGGGCTGGTGACACTCGTCCTGGGTTGGGGACATGGGGGACGTGGCTGTCACCTCGCTGCTTGGGCACGGTGTGGGGTTGGAGGGATGCTCGAGGCAGTTTGGGGATGGTGTTGATATGGGGGGATGCTCAGGGTGGGCTGCGGGCACGGCTGGAGCAGATGGATGTGTGAAGTTTCCCTTCTTGGTGGGGGAGCTCCCGATTGTATTCCTAATGGTCGGTGCTGATCGTATCCCGACAGGGACGGCCCCGTTCTGTGCTGGAATGAGGTGTGATGGCATCTCCCACTGGGGCAGCCACTGTGGTCAGTGGGAAAAGGGGACTCCAGGCTGCTTTTGTTGCCCCCCCCATCCCTCTCCTCCTGCTCTTTCCCCTGCCGGAATGGGTATTCCTTAGCAGCACGCCTCATGCATTTATGGGATGTGGGATGGGGACCCCTTAGTACCATGCCCTCATCCATCTGTGGGACGCAGCAACACCCTGAATGCAAACCCAGCTATCGGGATGCATCCTGCTGGAGGCAGGGCACCGCAGCTCCCTGGGGTACATGGGCACCCCATGGCACACCCAGTGCCAACACACCCACCAGCAGCACAGCTGGCGAGCGGGACCCTGCACCCTCCTTCACCACCCCCCCTACCAGCACCCGCTGTGCCGCTCGGGGTAGGTAACAGCTCCTCCATTAACCGGGGTCAGGGTTCAGCACGATAAAGATTTGCTGTTGTACCGTGGCAAAAAAAAAAAAAAAAAACCCAGGGAAAAAAAATCAATCAATAAATGGAGAGCGATGGTGGGGAGCGATAAGGGCAGAACTCTCCCCCCGACCCTGACAGCAGTGTGTGTGCCCCCCCCCCTGCCCCCAAAGGAGCCCAAAGCCACACATCTGAGCCACGATGTCCCCCTGTGGGGTCAGGGCTGTCCCACGGTGGCCTGGGATCAGTGGGATTGGGGTGAGAGCTGCCCAAGCCCCCGTCCTCGCCTGCTCTAATTTAAGCCCCTCTCGCTCCTTTGTTGTTCCCAAGGCTGCCCTGATTACTCGAGCACCCGGGACGGCAAAGCCGGGATAATCTCCTTAGCCCCTTTGGAGAGATTTCCCTTTGTGAGCGGAGGTGAAGAGTGGAGATGCTGCGTGTTTGCAGCTTAAGACTCTTCCCAATCGGCTCCCTCCATCTTATCGGCGCGGTGCCATCACATCATTGCGCTAGTTGAGTTGTCAGGATTTATTCCTTCCGCCGCACGCGCTCGCGGCTTCTGAGAACGGCAGCGGGGGGATCGGGGGCTCCGCTTCCACGCACGGATCGCGTTTCCTGCGTGGGATGGTCCTTTGGGAGGGTGGGTACCACGGGGGGATGGGTGGGAGGGTGGACAGATGGACAGGGGGATGGATGGATGGGTGGACAGATAGACTGATGAATGGGTGGATGGATGGACAGGTGGATGGATGGATGGACAGATGAATGGATGGACAGATGGATGGGTGGATGGACAGATGGAAGGTGGACAGATAGATGTGTGGATGGACAGCTGTATGGGTGGATGGATGGACAGATGGACAAATGGATGGGTGGATGGGTGGACGGATGGACAGATGGATGGATGGGTGGATGGTAGATGGACAGGTGGACAGATGGATATGTGGATGGACAGATGGATGGATGGACAGATGGACAAATGAATGGGTGGATGGGTGGATAGACAGGTGAAGGGGTGGATGGAAAGATGGATGGATGGATGTGTAGATGGACAGATGGGCAGGTGAATGGGTGGATGGATGGATGGACGGATGGATGGATGGATGGAAAGATTGATGGATGGGTGGATGGGCAGATGTGTGGATAGACAGATGGATGGATGGGTGGATGAACAAATGGGCAGATGGGTGGATAGGTGGATGTACAGGTGGACAGATGTCCGGATGGATGGATTGGCAGGTGGATGGACAGGTGGATAAACAGATGGGCAGACGGATGGATGGGTGTGTGGATGGATGGGCAGATGGTTGAATAGTTAGATGGGTGGATGGGCAGATGGATGGATAGGTGGGTAAATAGGTGAATGAATGGATGGACAAATGGGCACACAGACAGAGTCAGCCTCCCCTTCAGGGATCCCCAAGCCACAGGCTGGGCTGGGACCCATTTGTTCCTGTGCCCCAGGCATCACTGATGATGTCTCATTTCTGTGCTCTCCAGGATGCCTCGTTTTAGGACATTTGGGGCATTAAGACCCCCAGCTGACTCCCAGATCTGGCCCTGGGGGGCAGGGCACAAGGCATAGTATTAATAGGAGTGATGCATGGTGCTGGGAAGCAATCCCATGACTCCCTGATAGCAGTATTTATCCAGATAGTATCCAGGCAGCTGCAAACACTCAGAGTCCTCAAATCACAGATCCTGTCCCAGGGTGGATCTGATGCGTTAGAATTTGATTAAAGTCCCACGGATACACATTGGGCAAGGGATGTGGGACTCTTTTGGGATGGGACCAGCAGGGCACCCTCCATCCTTCCCTTCTGCTCACTCCTGGAGGAGAAGTGCACGCATCACCTCGTGTCACCTCAGGTCACCCTTTGTCCCCTGCTCTCCAGGACCCCGTCAGCCCCCAGGTGCAGGTGGCAGCCAGCCTTTCTCTTTCATTTATCAGCCGATAGCCGGCAGCGAGGCGATGACAGGATTAATCTTTGCTCTCCAGCATAGCTCGGGCCATTTCTTTGAAATCTCGATGGGAAGATAAGCTGGAGCACAGCATCGGGGGGGGGGGAGAAGGAGCTGTCAGCCCCAAGAACTGCAGCATGGGGATGTGTCCCCAAGTGGTGTCTCATTGTGATGAGCATTAGGATGAATGCTGGGACCTTGTGCAGCTCCTGAGCAGGTGCACCCCTTGGGACTGAGCTTTGTGGGTTGGGCTGGTTTTATTTGTCCATCCTTTCTGCTGCTTTTGGTGTCCCGAAGCAGACAGCCCCTTCCCTGCCCGGTTTGGTTAATCATCTCGGAGATGGGAATTCCTGCAATATCGGTGTGGTTCCGCCTCACCGGGACCCGATGGTGAGATTAGATAAGGGCTGTGTCACACCACGGGGTGGTGACACTGAGCGTTGGTGGCAGTGTGGGGCACACAGACTTTGCTCCCTGGGGCCACTGTCCGGGCTGTGTGCGTGTCGGTCACCTCGAGCGTCCCCAAGGGGTGGCAGTGCCGTGTGCCACGTCCCTGCTGCACTGCTTTGGGACTGAACACAGTGCTGTTAGTGCTGGCTTCTGGTGCACGGACAGGGCCACTGTGCAGGTGGATGTCCCCATTTGGGGACACTGCTTGTGGGGCTGATTTAGGTGGCATCCCCAAAGCCAGCTCAGTGCTGTTTCCCCCACGGCAGAGGATGCAGTGGAAACAAACTGCATGTTTGTTTGGGAACGAACTAATTTCCTCCTCTCTTCGGGTGCTGTGATGAGTGTAGGGACAGGGACACAGCTGGCCACCTCCCTGTCATCCTGTGACCCCACGGGGGGCACAGCCAGCAGTGTGCATCCCATTCGTGCACAGGCAGCACATCCAGCCAGCACCATCCCCACGCTGCGTTTTTGGGGTGCCAGCAGACAGCCCATCCTGCTGCGTGCCCCACAGTGGGGCCGGCTCTATTTTTGTCCCCCTGTCTGGAACGGTTTTCTCTTTATCAGCGCCTGCGTGTTTTCTCTGCTGGGGATTGATACACAGAAGATGAAGTGCTCTGACATGGGAAGTGTCAGGCGAACGCGCTTATCTCAGAGACATGGTCTCCTGACCCAAACGCTGCTGATTACCACAGAGATGGGGGGAGGGGGGGGGGCATCAGGGGGACAATGCCGGGGTGGGTGGGGGGTGGCAGTTGGGTTGGGTTGGGGACAGCTTCCCTGAGAGCTGCTGGGCTGCAGGCTGGCAAAGGCAGCCGTGAGCCAGAGAGCTCCGAGCACGTAGGGAACCTGGGCCCTAGGGGACAAACCTATGGGCTCTCCCAGCTCTCTGCCCTCCTCCTCCTATCCCACTGTGATCTGGAGGGATGACAGTGGACAGAGGGGACCTGAGGTGACAGCACAGGGCTGGGCAAGCATGGGTCCCCCCCACCCCACACACAGCACCTGACGCTCACCTGGAATAACCCCGGTGCAGAGAGGATCCAGATGTCAGCCCAGCTAATAAACACATCAGATTTCAATCTCGGCAGCCATGGGATCATTTTCTCCTCCCCGCATTTCTTGCCCTGAAAGCAATTTGCCTTCCAACCAGCACAGCCTTCTCCCCACCTGCAGGACCCCGGTGCTTTGTGAATGCCTCCGGAGGACACGTCACCCATGTCTCCCATGGTGCTGTGGTGACACCAGGGATGGTGACCCAACACGTGGTGGCTTTAGAGGGACCCCACATGGGGCTCGTGGCAGCTCGGTGTCCTCACAGAGCATCCTCATGGCACGGAGCAGCCAGAGCGCATACATCCCAGTATTGGTTACCTGCCATCTTATCTGCGCTCCGAAAGACAAAGGCACAGTTAAAACATTTTAGAGCAGCCTTCATAGTGTATTAACATGTTATCTAACCCATTAAACCAGAGCCTTATCAGATAATCAAAGCCATTAAGCCCTGAAGCTGCTGCGACTTTGGATGCGGGGATGGGAAACGCTCCTTCCTCTCCTCTGCTCCGTGGTGTGCCCCGACCCCCAGCGCCGCTATGGGACCACCAAGCTGGGAGCCTGGGGGATTCCCTGGCCTGGGAACTGCAGTGCAAGTGGTTGGGGAGCCCATCGGTGCATGGGATCTTCCCAAAACCTGTGTAGAACCTTCCTCTTCTTCCAGGCACTGATGGGGATGGAGATGGATGGGTTTGGGACCAGCTGACAGCATCCTTGTCCTTGCAGATGAGCTGGAACTGGTGGTGCAGGATGGGGAGCGCCGGGTGCGAGCCCGACGGAGCCTCCCCGAGGGCTTCTCCTGGGGACCCTTCCAGGGCAGCATCCACAGCGAGCCAACATCTCCAGGACACGGCGAGGCGGTAAGGAGCGCTTACAGGGGTGGGCAGAGCCCCGTAGCAAGGATGAGTGAGTCTGGGGAGAGGGATTGGTTGGGGAGAGATTTCCCCTGTGCCGAGTTCCAGGACATTATGGAATCCCCTGGCTGCTTTTGGGTGCTCCAGACAGCAGCACCAGTGAGAGGTCGCTGGTCCCACTGGCACTGCAAGGGGGCTGTTTGCTGGTATGTGTCTACCTGCAGAGATGGGGTCAGGGTGCAGGAGGATTGGGAGCCTCAGGGGCACAGCGAGGGGCTGGGAGCCTTTGGGCAGGATGGGTTTCTGCTGTTTTTGGGCATGACTCCTGGAGTTCTGTGCTGCAGAGCTGGGACCAGCAGAGACTGCTGGTGGCTCGTGCTTGCTCTGCCAGTGCAAGCAGCGTGCATGGGTGTGTGCGGGTGTGCAGGGACGCATGGAGGGGCTGGGCCCACTCACATCCTTCCTCTCTGTGCAGCCATGCAGGTCAGCTCCAGCCCAGGGGCTCTGCAGCCGGGATCTCATCTTGGCTCCATCCCCACTCCTCCTCCGCTCTCCCTCACTCTTTTTTTTTTCTTTTTCTTTTTTTTTTTTTTCTTAGCTCAGGCCCGTTTATCTTTGCCGAATTAAATCCTTGATTAACCCTTATCTGCCCAGTTTGGCTCCGTATCTCCCGCTTGGCGCCGTGTGTCCAGACACCCGGTACAGGATGATTGATTCCTTAAAGATATGCGCGGCTTTTTTTTCTGATACTTCATTTATTGTCTAAATATTTTTGCTCCCATTTCAGCAGCTCCCTTATCGAGGCGGGCTGATGATTCCCAGCCCTGCTTTCCTCCGCCGCTCGCCTCCCTCCTATCTCTGCCTGGGGAAGCGAGGAAGGAATCGCAGCCCCATCCGTGATAGGGGCTGTCGCCCTCGGGTCCCCTCACATTGCTGCTGGCGGCGGGGGGGGGGGTGGGATAGAGGAGGTCTCCCCCAGATGCCAGCCTGCAGCTGGACATCCATCCCATACACAGGTTTTAGTGGGAACTGGGGATGTTTTGTGGCTTTGGTGCATGAGGAGCATCTCTTGTGCCCGTTGCTGCGTGGCTGAGGTGATGGAGGAGGAAGGTGCCTGCTGCATCCTCACAGTGCTCCCCAAAACTCCACAGCTCAGGAGGGTGTACAAAACCGCCTGCAGTAATGGGATGCAAGAGGAACGCGTGGTGCCCATCCCATTTCCCCGAAGGAAGGATGCCTGCTGGGGGGGGGGGGAGCTGCCCTGCTAACACCAACCGCGGGCGGATGCGGAGCAGATAGGGTTTCTGATGGTTATCAGCCCCGGTTCAGCACGGAGACACTGACCTCTTTGTTTGGGGGAAAACAAGGAAGGTTCTCAGCATGGGCTGAGGATGGGCAGCTGCCACTGCAGCTGCAGATGGAGCAGGAGCACCCAGGGGTGCTGCGGGGTCCTGGACACCGTAGGGAGCTGCATCTGCTCGGGTCCCCTGCGCACAGAGCTGCTCCCCAGTGCCACTTTCTGCAGGCTCAGGACTGCGTGTGCACTGGTGCAGCGTGCATGTGTGTGTGTGTGTGTGTGTGTGTGCGTGCGCTTTATCAAGCTGCGAGCACTCGGCTCCTCGCGGTGATAAGGCCTAAAACCGACCGAGACTGTCAGTCTGAGTTGGAGGGTTTAGAAATATTGGGACGAATAATTAGATTTCATATCGTTACCGCAGCAGCCATCGGAGGATCAGGCAGATTAATTTCCAACCCCCCCCCCACCACCACCACCACCTCCCATCCTCATCATTAATATTCATTAGAGATGCAGGGAAGCAGCGCTGGGGCTGGTGTGGGCAGAGCCCCAGTGTCCCCTGCTGTCCCAGTGCCATGCAGACCGATGCTCACCTTTCCTCCTCGTCCCCGCAGCAGAGCCCACCCGTGACGCTGGTGCTGGGGGACGAGAGCTGCTGGCTGTCCCGCCTGCCCATGGTGCCTGGAGAGCCCGAGGCCAACGCTGTCATCTACAGGAAGGGTTGGTACCCACGCCGGGGTCGGGGGGGTGGGCACGGCGGTGGGTGCTGCATGCACAAGATGCAGCACTGCAAGCATGGGACGGGGCAAAGCAAAGCTGGCAGTGCAGGGCCGTGCCCATCAGCGCAGCTCAGGCGTGTGCTGACACTGCCACCTCCAGGCGAGCTGGGGCTGAGCCATGGGTGGGAAGGGGAGCACCCAGCAGGGCTGGGCACCGGTCACGCTGAGCGCTCACCTCTGTGCCCGCAGATGATGCTGTGTGGTGCAGGACCACGCGTGCCGTGCGGGAGGATGAGCCCCTGTGTGGCTTCGTGGTGGCAGAGCCGGCAGCCATCCCTGGGCAGGTGGTGAAGGCAGAGCCCGGTGACTCGCCCTACCCAGCCGCGCTGCACTCCGACATCCAGCTGCTGCCCCAGCAGGCGGGCATGGCTGCCATCCTGGCCACCGCCGTGGTGAACAGTGAGTGCCGGGGTGATGCCGGGCGAGGGGTCCCCGAGGGGACGTGGGGTCCTCATCTCCACGCTCACCTCGTCCCCCACCATCCGTCCCTTCCCTCTGCAGAGGACGTCTTCCCGTGCAAGGACTGTGGGATCTGGTACCGGAGTGAGCGCAACCTGCAAGCCCATCTGATGTACTACTGCGCCAGCCGGCAGAGCACGGGTTCGCCCGCCGTGGATGAGAAGCCCAAGGAGACGTACCCCAACGAACGCGTCTGCCCCTTCCCACAGTGCAAGAAGAGCTGCCCCAGCGCCAGCTCCTTGGAAATCCACATGCGGAGCCACAGCGGTACGGGCACGGCGTGGCTGGGGGACAGCAGGGACCCCACCTGGCAGGGGGACAGGGAGGCTGCGGGTTGCTTGCAGCCAGATGAGGCTCTTCCCCAGTTGGCTTGCTGGAGCTCACCCTGCAAAGCCTTCTGCCATAAAGATGAAGCAGGCATAGCTGGATATGCGCTGTCCCCACGGTCCCTGTCTGTCAGCATTGAGGTGTCCCTCTGTCCTCCTTGCAGGGGAGCGTCCGTTTGTCTGCCTGATCTGCCTGTCTGCCTTCACCACCAAAGCCAACTGTGAACGTCACCTGAAGGTGCACACGGACACCCTCAACGGTGAGTTAGCACCGCCTGGTGTGCCCGCAGGGATAGCAACACCAGGGGATGGCAATGGTGGGGAGGGGTCCTGCGGTGGGACCCGTGCCTGTGGGTCAGACCCACTCTGTGTCCTTCGCAGGTGTCTGCCACAGCTGTGGCTTCATCTCCACCACACGGGACATCCTCTACAGCCACCTGGTCACCAACCACATGATCTGCCAGCCAGGCTCCAAGGGAGAGGTGTACTCGCCGGGGCCAGCGCTGCCCACTGCCAAACCCCTCACCCCCGGTGGGTATGGGGTGGGCTCCACAGGCCAACCCCCCCTAGTGACACCTGGCATGGCCCCGCTGAGGGCTGTGTCCCCCCCATGGCCGCAGATGTGGGGTGGGATGCCACTCTAACTCCTCTCTCCCTGCAGCAGGGCTGAGCCAGCCGAACAACGCGCCCGTGCTGAAGTGCAGCCTGCCCACCTTCCTGCCCGAGGGGCTGCCGGCCCTGCCACAGCACGTGGTGCTGCACGGCCCCCTGCCCACCGTCCTGCCCGGCCCCGATGCCACCCCACAGCCCGCATCACCCTCAGACACCACCACCGGACCCACATCCTCCGAGGCACAGAATGGTGAAGCCCCCAGAGAAGCTCAGTCCTCCTCCTCCTCCTCCTCCAGTGAGGCCGTCCGCATCAAGGAGGAGCCAGCTGACAGCCCAGCTGCGAGCGAGGCAGAGGAACCCAAAAGCGGAGAGGCCGCTGGTAGCCCCAACTCAGAGCCAGAGCCCGGCTCCCGGACCTCATCCCCCCACAGCCTTCCTCCAGGGAAGGTGAAGTCGGAGCTGGCCAGCCCCACGCCGGGCTCCAGCCCCGTGCCCAGCGAGCCGGGTTCTGGCACGGCGGGCGGCACAGTCTTCCTGCCGCAGTACCTGTTCGGCCACGAGGCTGCGGCGGTGGTGCCGCAGGCGTCGGAGATCCTGGCCAAGATGTCAGAGCTGGTGCACAGCCGGCTGAAGCAGGGCCACGGCGTGGTGCCGCCGGGACTGTTCGCCGGAGCGCCGGTGCCAAAAGGCGCAACGTGCTTCGAATGCGAGATCACCTTCAACAACATCAACAACTACTACGTGCACAAGCGGCTCTACTGCTCCAGCCGCCACCTGGCCGAGGACAGCCCCCCTGCTGGTGCCCGAAAGCTCAAAGTGCCCCCTGCAGCCCCCAAGGGTCCCCCCAACGTGGGGACACTGCTGTCCGTTCCTCCAGGTGAAGGGCAGAGTGCTCCATCAGGGGACGGGGATGTGGGGCCCGCAGCCACACCGCCCGCACCGCTGGAGGAAAGCAAAGCGGTGTCCCCAGAGGCGGAGGTGGTGGCATCGGGGCGGTGCAGCGAGGACAGCCAGAGCCCCGTCAGCTCGGAGGGGGACGAGGACCCCAGCAAGACGCTGTGCGAGGCGTGCAACATCCGCTTCAGCCGCCACGAGACCTACGCCGTCCACAAACGCTTCTACTGCGCCTCACGCCACGACCCGCCGCTGCGCCGGCCCGGCGTGCCCAAGGTGCCCTTCGTCCCGCAGCCCCTCCGCACCCGCAAACGCCGCAAGCTCTACGAGATCCACGGGGCTGAGCCCCCACCGCCGCCTGACCCCAAAGCTCCGGCGCCCATCCCTTCGCCCAGCTCCAGCCCCGACGCCGAGGGTCCCATCGATCTGAGCAAGAAGCCGCGGCGGCGTGGCGGGGAGCAGGCTGCGGCCGCGTTGCTGCCGTTGGCCGACTACCACGAGTGCACGGCGTGCCACCTCAGCTTCAACAGCTTGGACAGCTACCTGGCCCACAAGAAGTTCTCCTGCCCCGCCACCCCGCTGCAGCCCGGCGCCATGGAGCATCTCCAGAAGATCAAAGGGGCCGTGCCCAAGGGACACCGCGACGGCGAAGGGGACAAAACGGCCACTGCTGGGACCGCCAAGGCTCTGCCGCCCGCCTACCCCGTGGGGGATTCGCGGTACCCGAAAGGTGCCAAAGGGCCGCTCTCCGTCTGCCCCTACTGCCCGCTCAACGGGGCCATCAAGGGGGACCTCATGGAGCACTTCCGCCACGTCCACGGGCTCTTTGTGGCCGCGCACGGCCTCCACGATGCCCCACGGCCCGGGGGGGGCAGGACGCCCGAGCCCCCCGCCGCCTCCCCCCCGCGCCCACCCGCCCCGCGCCTCCGCCGGGACAGCTTCAACGGCAAGGAGGCTCGCGATGCTGCCCCCAACGGCAGCCCCCGGCCCCCCGCCTCGCCCCGGCCCCCCACGCCGCCCTCCTATACAGACCGGGGGGTGCAGACCCCCCCCGCCAAGGCTGCCCCCGGCCCCGTGCCCAACGGCAACCACCGGTACTGTCGCCTGTGCAACATCAAGTTCAGCAGCTTGTCCACCTTCATCGCCCACAAGAAGTATTATTGCTCGTCCCACGCGGCTGAGCATGTCAAGTAAAGCCCCTCACCCACCCCACCCCCCCATCTCTGATCAACAGTTTGGGGTGGGGGGGCTGCATGGGAACAGAGTGGTTTGGGGGGACGCTGGGGACCGACATACCGGTGATGGAGGTGTATTTATGAAGCGATGCGGCACCATCCTCATTGCAGGTGTGGGGTTGGGTCGGGGTGATGGACCCCAAGGGGGGGCTTCCGCAGCCCCTCTGTGTCCCCAGAGCACCACATCCCTCTGCTCTGGGTGCTTATGTGCATCCCAAGGGGAAGGACCTCAGAGCACAGACCTAAAGGCACCGTGGTGTGGGTGGGGGGGCCACCCTCCCAGCCCTGCGAAGCCCCCTCTGTCTGCCCCACTGCTCCCCCCCACATGGTGCTGCAGGGAAACTGGGGTGGGGGGGCAGACACTACAGGGAAGGGGGGGTGGTGGGGGCACAACCAGGCCCTGGATGAGGAGAGCACTGAAGCTGAGAACGGAGCAACCCTGGGAACTGTGTGTATAAGCGTGTACAGAAATAAATATGTCTGATAACACCGGGTGCTGCCTCCATGCTGGAGGGTGGGGGCTGGGGTGCAGCCCCTGCTTGGGTGGTGCAGCAGGTGTGGGGATGGAGGCTGATGACTAATTGTCTGGCTAATTAAAGGACTGAGCTGCAGGTGGGCTGTGCTGCCCCACACCCAGCCCTGGGTTTTGCTGAGGGGTCCAGGGCTTCAGTCTCAAACCTGGGCTGGGATCCCCAGGTAAGTGTGGCTGGGGTCTGGTATCTCTGCTGGGCTGGGGACACCACAGAGAGCTGGGGTTAAAACCACTGCAACTGGAGCTTGGCTGGGTTAATGGGGTCCTCTTCCTTCTGTAACTCAGCATTATTGAGCAGGTAGGGGGCAACCCAGGGGGCTGCACATACACCACTCGCTCCTCACTCAGGATACTCCCTCTCTGAAACCCTGTCCCCTCTTCAGCACGGGTGGGCACCGATTTGCTCTCCCTCCTCCCATTCCTGCCAGGATCTGGCACCAGGCAGGCAGCGAGCAAAGCCACGGCTCCCCCAGGGCCTCTTGCAGCAGCAGCCCTTGCACCACAGCCTGCCACAACCCTGTGCCAAGTGGGGCAAGCAGCTGAACCCCCCCACACACACACCCAGCCAGGGAGGGGAAAGGACACAGAGCAGCCTTGCAAGAAGCATAGCTTTACTTAAATAAATATATTTACAGAGCAGCAGGCATCACAGAGAAGAGGTGGCTGCATCCAGCCAGCAGCATGCAGGGAGAGGCTCTGGGTACTGACCTAGGCAGGGACTCTAGGACCCCCAGGAGGGGACATAACCCCTTTCTCTTCACTGCAGCATCTTGCTGGGGGGCAGCAAGGGGAGCCTGTGGGGCAGGGCGTGGGGCAGCGGCACATGGCTCTTCTCCTCCTTGGGCTCCTCTGTGGCATCCAGCAGCTGCTGCATGTAGCAGGAGGTGCCCAGCAGCACGTGTCCCGTGGCCTGCATGCTGAAGAGCATCCAGCGCAGCGCTTCCCTGGGTAGGGGGTCAAAAACCAAGAGTGAGCATCGCTCTGTGCTCCCGTGCATGCTGTGGCTTCCCTCCCAGCACTCACTTCATGAGCCTCTTGGCCCCGTAGCAGCGCATGTCGTAGGACATGCTGTAGGTGCCATAGAGCGTGGCTTTGACGTTGAGGCAGCCCAGGTCCCGTGGGTTGGTCTTGTACAGGTCAAAAGTGACACAGGCAACATCGATGCGGCGGGGCGGCTTGTGGGACAGGCTCAGCTGGTAGCCAGGAGCCTAAGGCACAACAGGACCAGGAGTTGCCCAAGGAACCTCCTGCTGCCTCACCCAACATCATCAACCCCAGTGGGATGCCCATGGGACGAAACAGGCTCCCACAGCCCACACTCACCTTGCAGGCAGACCACGACTGCCCCTTGCCCAGGGCCATCAGCACTGTGCCCTCCTCCAGCGTGCAGAAGAAAGCCTCCGTCTCCACCACAGTGCCATCCTCGTCCAGGACCAGCGTGATGGGGTCGGGGATGAGCAGGGTGCTCTGAGCCTGCAATGGGGCTGCGGTGAGGGGACAGCCCATCAGACAGATGGGCCCCAGATAGAGAGAGCTCACCTGGCGCAGCAGCTCTACCAGGCTGTGGGCCATGATGCCCTTGCGCAGGCTGCGGTCCCAGTTGCAGACACGGAAGGGTCGGGGCCGGGGGGCTGGGCTGGAGAGGAGCAGCTGCTGGGTCATGGAAGCGCTGGCGGAGACGCATCTGGAGGGCATGGGGAAGGTCAGAGGGCTCCCCAGAGACAGCACCCCCAGCCCAGGGCTTTCACTTGAAGTGCTGGGAGGTATCAGAGTGGGGGGGGAGGGGGAGGAAGACAGTGATGTCTTCTGCCCAGGGGACGGTGTCACCCCAAAGCTTACTTGGTGACAGGCGCAGCCAGGCGCAGGCTCAGGGACTTGGCGTAATCCATGCTGGCACAGGGCTGAACCTGGCAGGGAAAAAGCTTCAGCTCAGGTGTCCAGCTCTCCCAAACCCTTCAGGAGACCCCAGCCCTATATCGCAGTGGTACCCACCCTGCTCCACAGGGACAGTGCCTGCCCTTTGACCAGGAACAGGCTGGAGGCAACGAGCAGAGTCCTGCTGCCAGCACAGCTCTTGCGTAAAGCAACATGTGGGCCCTGAGTCAGTTCTGGAGCAAAGGTTAGCAGAGAGATAGGGCTGTACCCCCAAGCCCCTTTGGGGGACTGTAAGGAATTTAGGGAGCTGGAGGCACCCACCCCAGCAAATACGATAGCCTGTGGATTGCTCCCACCTAAGAGGGTCTCATATCCCCATCCCCATCCCCATCCCCATCCCCATCCCCATCCCCATCCCCATCCCCATCCCCATCCCCATCCCCATCCCCATCCCCATCCCCATCCCCATCCCCATCCCCATCCCCATCCCCATCCCCATCCCCATCCCCATCCCCATCCCCATCCCACTCACCTCCACCAGCCAACCTCAATCTACGTCCCACTCATCTCCATTCACCTTATATAGCTGTCACAAAGGCTCCACCCCTCCCGACCTCGCCCCTCCCTCCTAAACCAGTCCCCTCCAGCTGCTGGCACAGGGGCTGGGACCAGCCCGATCCGCTTGCAGCTCTTGCAATGAGGGTCAGTCTCAAGTGTGCCTCGTCCCAGCAGTGAAACAAGCAGTGTTCCAGCGCCCCAAATGCTTGGTGCTCCCTCGCACGCGTGCGTGTGCACATTTACACTCCATCCACGTGCGTGCATATCTACGTTCGTTTCTGCATAGAAAATATGCACCAACACGCACACGCACGTACACTCTGTCGTGCATGCACGCGTGAGCGTGCACCCACGTGCACGAGCACGCATCCCCCCCCCCCCACAGCACTTTCACACGCGCACCCCCACGAGCACGAGCACGCACGCGCGCTCTGAGCGCTTCCCGCGCGCGGCCCCTTTAAGGAGCGGAGCGCGGCGCCGGCTCGCGCAGGCTCCGCCCCCTCGCTCCCCTCCCCCCGTTCGAAGGGCCGTCGCGCCCTGATGACGTCACGCCATGGCCGCCTTGCGCCGCCGCGAGTAGAGGCCCCGTCCCGTCCGCGCCGGAGCCGCCGCCGCCGCCGTCCCCCGCCCCGCTCGGCCCCGCCCCGCCCCGCCCGTTGTCCCCCCCCGCCCCGCTCGGCCCCGCCCGGCCCAGGTGAGCGGCACCCGCCCCGCCGCGCTCCTCGGGTGCCGGCTGCGGCCTAGTGCCGGGAAACGGAGGGGGGGGCGGGCCCGGGTGGCAGCGGCGGAAGCGGGGAGGGGGGGGGAGGGGCGGGAGCGAGCGACCCCTGAGGGGATGAGTGCAGGTGATGGGCGCTCCCGGCGGGGTGGGGTTGGTGGGAGGAGGCGAAGGGAGGGGAGGGGGGCGGCCCCGGGATTCCCCCCCCCCTCCTCCCCCTCTTCCCCCTCCGAAACCCGGCGGTGCTGAGGTGGGGCTGTTTGGGGGTGCGGAGGGGGAGAAGCTGAGCTGGGTTGATGGAAGGGGTAACGCTGCAGGGTTGGTTTGCAGCCCAGGCCTGAGGGGTTCTGACTGACTTTCTTCCCACGCAGGTGGGAAGAGGGAGAGCTCCAGGAGCCTGGGGCGCTGCAGGTCCTCAGCCTGGCAGGAGGAAGCTGAGGTAAGGCCGGTCAAGTTCAGCTTTGTAGCGTGCGGGAGTTACTGTGCTTGTTTTGTGGCACAGTGTCGTGGCTCTTGTCATTCGCAATTAGCATCTGCCAGCACAGAGCTGCAGGAAGAGCCGGGTGTGCTCCAGCTGTAGGAAAATCGGTTTCACTGGGAGCACAAGCTCCAGCTGCGTGCAGCTCTGTTTCTCTTACTCTTTCTGGCTTCGAGTTCACCCGATGCAGTGTAGTGAGTTGAATCAGCGTTCTGGATCAGAGCTGCGTGCGTTCTTTTTTGGAAGTCAGCTCGCTGAAAACGGCTGTCACCAAGTGGTTCTCTTACATTAATGCCAAAAGCTGGCTTAGTTCTGTGCATTAACAGCTTACCTGACAGCTGCTGGATGCTGCGTGTGGTCAGAGTCAGCTCTTCTTAGAGAATGTCAGATAAGTTCATATTTTAGTTAATTAACCTGCTAAGCACTATGGTCTCATTCAGAACAAAGAGCTGGGTGCTTTGCTTTTGTTCTGTTTCTTCCTGATTTGATGTGTCTTTTTATTTCCTTTTCTTCCCGTGTTTGTTCTTCCATATTTTTGCTCATTATAGCTCCTGCCTTCTGTTTCTCTTTTGCACATTTTTGTCTCCCCAACCTTTTTGTGCTGTGTTAGTTTTCTAACCAATCTTGTCAGCTGCGTTTCCCATTCGTTCTCCTCGGCTTGCTCATCACTCTTCACCCATCCTTGTGACTTGACTTGGAACTTTTTTGTTCTGCGTTTAAGCAGAAATATTTTGGAAAGTATTTTGATTTTTGCATTGGAATGGCTACAAGAAGTTGAAGAAAATGAAAATAAATAACCAGCAAGCTTGCTGTTATCCCTTAGAGTTCTGCCTGAAACGGAGAGGCCTCTGTTCCCCCTCACCAGCAGCGCCAAGAGGCAGTGCTGGTCCCCTGGTGTCTGCCCCATGAGCTCCTGGGAGCTGCAAGGTGTCTGTCTGGAGGTTATGGACGTTGGGGATGAGCTTGCTTCTCACCATCCCACTGGCAATTTGTACAATTAAAGACAGAAGCTGATGGCTCTGTAAGGACACATATTTTTGTGGGGTCCTCGATGCCTGCCTGCTCCCAGAGGTGCTGAAATCAGCCGAGCCATTGGTTGCTGCACTGTGTTCAGGGTGTATTTCTTGTTCATTTGTGGCACCGTATGAAGGCTGAGGGGGAAATTTAATGAATGGAAATGATGCTTGCCAAGATGATCTTTCCATGGTGCCTGCTTCAGATTGGTCCTGTCAGTACTACTGTTTAGTCTGCCACCAAACTGCTACCTTCAGCAGTGAGTCAGCTGCACACGAAGCTGAGCTTCGTCAGCTTGCTTAACGATACGGCTTAAACTTCTAAATGAGTTCTGGTTGGAAAAAAGAGCAGTAAGGAACCAGAATTTCAGCCTCCTGCCTGTGATAGGCACTGCTGAGAGACGTGCAACCAGAACACAAAGCAGAGGAACGCTGTGCTGAGTGGGAGCTGCCTGTGAGGTGCACCTGTGTGATCCCAGACTAAAACCTGTAACGGGAAAAGCTTTTCAGCAGGGCTGTGAGTCTCAAGTGGGAGCAGGGAACGAGATGGGCCCCCTCTGCTGTTGCATCCAAATCCTTCTGGGTGAGGGCAGCTGTGACAGGGGCTGGTATAGAAGGAGCACTGCTGCTCCACTGTACGTGGGCTGTGAAGTGCTGACCAATTCCATTCCTTAAGTTGGAAATATTCAGAGCTCAGTCTGTGCAGCTCCAGCACTGCTTCCTGCTGCATATGTATTGTGTAACTAAAAACCACTCTTTTCCACCAGGCCTGGCTGTGACAACAGGCCATCTTGGAGACAAGCAGGGGCTGTGTTCTGACAGAGGGCACTGGCTGCCCATTCCAGCAGTCTGTGTGTGTGCAGGGAGCGAGGCAAGGGGCTGCAGGGAGAAAAGGCAGTTCGGTTAGTAAGAAAGCTGCAGATCATTGCAGTCAGATGTCCCCCAGGGCTCTTCTTGCCTTCTTCATCCTGTCCCCAAGTGGTTCTGGATGTGTCTTTTCACAGTGCCTTCTCTCGTCTCTAGTGAAGGGAAGGCCAAACTTTGCAAAGAGCTGTTGAGGGGTTTTCTTCACTTCATTTGCTTGCATTTTTGGTGGAACCATCTGTAATACTCTCGATGGCAGCACCAGCAGGCTGCTGCGTGACAACAGGAGCTGGATGGGTCGTGAGGATTCGGAAGGAACAACAGGAGGGAGATTCTTGCTTGATCTGTGGGGACAGCAAGCGGTGTCGGAGCTGGGAGGATGGCATGTGCTTGCTGCAGATGGGACAGCTGGAAAGCTTAGCTGCCAAATCTGCAGTGTCTCTGCTGACAACATGAGAACTGCCTCTAAGGGACTTACAGCTCAGTAAAGCATGCACAAGTGCTTCTGTGTACAGTGCAAGACACAGTTCTGGCCAAAGGTGCGTGCCATGGCTGCGTTTGCTCCAAAGCTTCTCAGTGGAAGGTTTGTACATCTTGTCAAACCTGGCAAAGCAGACCGTCCTGAACTCGTCTGTTGCAGATGTGAGGGAAACAAAAACTTGACACAGTTTGAATGAAGTTGATGAAGTCAGTTTTGTAGTAGAAGGGGTAGGGCGGCTGTGGCCAAGGTCAGCTTTGCCTGAACTACCTGTAGTTTTGAAGATAGCTCTGAAGATAAGCCACTGCTAAGTGAGAAGTGCCATTGTATTGCTGGTTCATTGCCCCATCACTCAAAGCTACAAGTCAAACAATCTTACTGGTAGTTTAGAAGTTAATTTTTTGCTTTGATAACCAGTTTTGAAGGTGATGAGGAGCAGTCTTGGTTCAGGATTTCCCATGAGTGTGAAAGCTGTGCATTTCTGCTCTGTTACTTATGTCAGTATTGCTCAATTGGAAATGCTTCCGTGGAGTCATTTTTATCCTCAGATTTTCCTATTCTCCATCTGTACGTGTCATTAAAGGAGAGTGGAAAGAAAAAAACAACATTTTTTTACAAAGCAACCTGCAGCATTCCTGAGCTTTGAGATGAACTGCTGTGCAGGTTATTGTGAGGCAGGACTTGGGATGTGTGCTTTAGGTCGCCATGAAAAGAACAAAGCCATTCCAGCTTGCAAGGAGGCTTGAGTGGCTATGGCAAAGGCTCCACTGTTCCACAGAATTCTTCCCCTGGTGCTCTCACCTGTCATAGCACTCAAGTTATTTCTTTTATTCCCTGAAGAGTGGCTACAAGTAATGCCAGTTAGGTCAGAGATGAGGTGTTCTCCCGTCTCAGATCATTCTTCTGGAGTGTTGCTGTTCCACATAAGCTTGTGACTGTGATCTAAACCACATTCACTTGCTGTCCTCTTGGCTCAGACCTGGGGGATGCCCAGGGGTGAGGGATGGCTGGAGGATTTGTTTTCAGAAAACCTGATTCTTTGGTCTTGGGGCATCTTTTCTGGTGAACAGGGAACAGCTGAGCTGTGCTCTTGCTGAATTCCTACAGCACAGATAACAGTGTAGAGACCGTAAGTGCCTTCTGTGTGTTGCTTCACTGCCCGAGCAGGTAGAGGCACCAGGAGGATGTGAAGCCCATTGCTGAAGGGAAACTTGCCTGAAGCCAGAGGCACACACAGCAAAAGCAGATCACTTGGATTTTGTGACCTCTTTGCAATCAGCTGTCACTTATTGTGTTTCTTATCATTTCTGCTGGTGGAAATGAATAGGAAATTATTGTAACTAAGCAATGCTCAGGATTTTATTTTTTTTTTACAATCGCTTTAATAGCGGAGGTGAATGTTTCGTGCTCGTGGGGCCAGCTGGGGGGGTGAGAATGTATTCCTTTTCTCCCAGCCCTCTGGAGGGCTCGGTGTCGAGTGCAGAAAGGCAGCGACTCACTTCAGAGCCTTTGCTTTGGTGCTGCTTGTTTTTAAGGAATTAGAAAACAAATTTCCTGAATACATCTGTACTTGACAGCTTCTGTATTTCTGCTGGCCTCTTCAGGCTGACCTTTCGGGTGCAATACGCTGAGCTGCTCTACGTGCATGCAAAGTGTAACTTCTCAGGCACTTAGGCAATTAAAATTGCTGTCATAAAATTCCTCTTGAAGCCGGTAACGATTTGTGCAGGCATTTATGAACTCAGCATCAACCTTTATATGCTCGGTAAGAATATAATTTGTTTCAGATTGCATCCTGCTTAACTGCCCAGAGCTGCTATCACCGAGAGGCAATTGCTGTCTTTTAATTTGGTTTATCTCTTTTCAGTAAAATCACAGCTTTGTTTGTGAGCAGGAGCCAGCCTGCTCAGAAGTGCAAGGAGGGAGGCATGAGGAGCTTGCAGGCAGCTCAGCACGACCCTTCTGCTCCCCAGAGCTCTGTTGGGTGTTCAGATTGCCTTCACGTGTTTTAGCTAGCTGATATTTGCTTTGTGGACTTGAAGTCAAGCAAAGTTTCTGGGTGCTGTTGTTTTGGTACACTTGTACTGCTGCTTTTACTTTTTGAGGAGCATTGGTCGCTTCTCTGCGACCTCCCATGGTGTGAGAAGCAAGAGAGTGACTTTCAGCTCCAGGGTCTGCTGCCAATGCCAGATAATGAGGGCTGCACTGTGCTGAAGGCAGGCGATGCTGTCTCAGGGATGACAGCACATCTGGCAGCATCTGGGGCATGGAGACAACAACCCTTGTCCCAGGAAGTTTATACAGAAGTAGATGAGTAGCATGGGTAATAAAGCTGTTCCTGATTTTCCAGCACAGGCTCTTAGCACACAGAAGCAATGCTCCACGCTCCTCCATCTGCCTTCCTGCCACATCTCAGCCCCCAATTCCCTGACCACAGTCCCTTTTCTTTAGTTTTCTTCAACCTGTCCTGGTTGTGGTGTAAAAAGCACCGTCAGTGGATGGGCTGTGTTTCCCAGAATCATTGTAAATGGTGTTCTTGCCTCTTCAGGAGTCCATGCTGTCTGCAGTGCCCCGTGCTTATACTGACCAGATGAGTCTGAAAACCTGTCCCTGTGCTCTGGAACTCACTCACCTGCTCACAAGGGAAATCCCATGGGGGTGGGAGGCCTGACTTGGGATTCCTCACGATTGCTTAGTGAGCTGCTCTCCCGCTGTTAGAGCTTGTAGATGAAATCCCAGCCTCGAGCTGTATCCATCTAAATCAAGAGTAACACACTCTTAGCTTATCTGGAGTGATGTTGGGGTAAGCTTTTTAATGCAGTTTAAACTCTTCTTGAAGATACTGTGATAAACCACATTCATGAATCCAGGTGTTTTCTTTTTTCCCCATTTAGAAGGCGAACTACAAGGTGAAACCTTTTTCTTTCTTTCCCAGCTCGTTCCCCATAACAAGTGTAGCATTTTTTCTTCCGCAGGCTATTGGGTACTGATGGATGTTTCCAACAGCCCTGAGCGAAACCCCTGCTCTCCCAATGAAGACCAACAGCTTTCTGACGACGAGGTCCTGAAGGAGAGGAACGCTGTGCGGGGACTCGATGGAGAGGGTGGGCAAGGCAGCGTCCTGGGCGAGGAGGAGGATGCAGCCCGGGCACTGAGCCGTGGCGAGGAGAACCACTCGGATGAAGAGGACCACTTGAGCGAAGCCAAGTCTCAGGACTCTGACAACAACGAGCAGAGTGGGGAGCTGAAGAGCCTCCCACCTCGCAAAGGAGAGGAGGAAAACCGTGCCAACGACCTCGGTGATGAAGCGTCCTCCGTCACCCGTGAGCTGGATGAGCATGAGTTGGACTATGACGAGGAAGTTCCTGAGGAACCAAGCGCTGCTCCTGCAGAGGAGGACGTTGAGAAAGCTGCTGGTGAGGATGATGAGGAAGAGGAGAAAGGAGACGACGCTCCTGAAGAGGAGAAAAAATCCAGCAGTAAAAGCGATGATGAAAAGGATGGCCAGGATCCCGTCAAGGAGAAGAAGAAAGAAGAGGATGATGGAGAGATCGACGATGGAGAAATTGATGTAAGTAGGAGCTGGTCTGGGGAGGACAGTCCTGCTGGGAGAGACCTGTGCTTGTGTTTGGACTGCTGCCTTGCTGAGCGTCCTGCCTTTCTCTGTTCATTGGTGTGGGTGTCTGTGCTGGTTGTGTGCAAGTAACACGTTTCCATCAGAGGTAATACTGCGTTGTGGGCCAAGTCCTAACCTCAGTTGCTAGGGCATCCGTTGCCACGTACTGTAGAAAAGTTTTATGTGCCACGCTATTCACTGCCTAGTGTGGAACAGCTCCAGTGCCTTAAGAAACTATTCTGCTTTGGCTCTCAGAGGACTTCTAGGTGGTGCTGATGGCAAATCACTTAGCAATGGCTCAGGCGTTCAGAAGCTGTCTCATCTGTTTAGTTTGAGAGGCCGTAGTGCAGTTCCTGGACTTGGTGTCAGGGGTGTGAGAAGCCCAGGGCCCCAGGGGTGCTCTGGGAGCAGCAGGAGGAGCAGGCTGTGCTGGGCTTCCTGGGAAGAGCCTAACCAGGCAGGCTCCGTGGGGTTGGTCATCAGCTCGGGGATGTGTGGGCCCAGTAGGTGCTGTTTTGCAGCTGAGAAACATATGCAGGTATTTAGGAAAAAGGGAGCACTGTTTGTCCTGCTGTGCTCTGGGGCCGAGGTGGAATTTTATTAGCATGGAGCCCATACAGAAGGGTTGTTTCTCAGTCATATTAAGACCAGAAGAGAACAATTTGCTCCACAGTCAGCTGTTTTTTTTCCCCAAAAAAGCTGTGGGTTTTTTTGTTCTGGTTTTCTTTTTGCTTCTTAAAAAACAGGTGATGCAGCTTTTCCTCGTGCCCATACTGCCAAGCAGTTTCCTTAACCACTTACAGAGTTTTCCAAAAGTTTTGTGTGTTTCTGATTGAGTTAGAAGGAATTTTGGCGTGATGTGAGAGAGTCCAGGAAGGATAAAAAAAAATCCCCAGAGCCCTGACTCCGTGCCTGCTTCTTGATTAAAATATGAATGCTTTCCTTTAGAATCTACGGCATTCTTAGGACCGCTCTCCTTACAAAGCACGGGATGGATTTGTACTGTGTTTCTCATACATTAACTCATAACGGGGTTCCCAGCTGCCTGATTCCAAGGAGACCTCACAGAAATAAATGCTTTCCCTTTTGTTTGAGTACAGCGTCTGCAGAGACTTCACACGGCTCTTTTGAAAGCAGAGAGTTGAGCTGGCCGTGTCATTCACGCGTCCCTGAATGCCATCCCTGGCTTTTGGGGAACCTCTTCAAACTCCACGTTTTCCTCTGCTTTCAGGCTCCCCTCTTTGGAGGAGGGGATATTGATACGAATTTTAATTTGAATAAAAGCGTTGTCTTTAAAATCAGCTCCTCGTGCTGCCCTTGCCCTCGAGGGGATGCAGAGGGGGCTGTTAACCCATCTCTCTGCAGACCCTGTGTCTGTCTAGTGACAAACAATGCTTTTTCCTCATTTTTAGCTTCTAATTTGATCAAAGCGCACGACTTTCTTAATCTGTTCCCACTGCTGCCACGGGGCTGTTGGTATTGCCTTGTAGTGGGAAGGCCTCCCCACCAGCTGCTCCCTGCTCAGATGTTTTGTGCCCTGAAAAATGAGTGGTGAATGGAGATGGTGAGATAAGGCATGCGCCTGTTAGGAGAGGTAACTGTTTTCCTTGAGTGTCTGGTGCCTGACAGCTCTGCGCTCACACAGAACAAAGGGAGGGCAGGTACTTCAAAGCCCTGGCTGCTGTCTCCTCGAGGAGTTTCATGGTGTTACTCCGTGCTCGTCCCCTGTCATTCTGAGTCTTTGAAGAAACCTCCCATCTTCCTGAGTTTCTTCCTCTCTAGCTGCTGCATGGAGCTGAGGAGTAGAGGATGACCGTGTTGGGTCACTGCATTAAGTGCTCTACTCAGGAATTTTGCTGTGTACTTGATATCAATTAACAGAAGGAGTTTGCTTGAGCTGAGCAGGTGTGACAGGAGTGCCGAGCAGAGAGAGGCAGAGTGAAGGCTCTGGAGGACAGTGGCATCACTCAGCTGTGCCGCCATAGCTATTGGTGTGCACTCGTAGCCTGCAGCAAGGAAAGGTAATGCAATTGAGTTCGTTTGCATGAGGCTTCCTCTAATTGCATTCCACTTGCTGTGAGCTGGAAGCGCACAACCAGCCTCATTCAACCAAGGTATGTTAAGGTTTTGATCCACTGCACCATTGGTTTTTTGGGCCTCTGAGTTTAGGTTGATGCAGCGTGGTCTAAATGTGGTGCCAGGTTGTTCATGATGCCTTCTGGGTCTTGCAGTCAGCTTGGAGAAGCACTGAAGTTGATCCACATTCCTGCTGCTAGCAGTACCTTGCAGGGGTGTTTATCACAACCTTTTTTTCCTTAATTTCCCTTGTGCTTTGCCCCAGGGTGTGCTTTCAGTGACTGTTATTTGACCATATTGTGAAATGTCAGATCGCTGCATGAAATGTCAGCCTCTGCCTGTCTGTTCCAGGATGATGACTTGGAAGAAGGAGAAGTGAAAGATCCCAATGACAGAAAAGTGAGGCCTCGTCCCACCTGCCGGTTCTTCATGAAAGGTAATGGCATGCTGTAATGGAGGAGCCAAACCAGAGGTGCTGTCGTTTTTCTCACTCCATTTTTGCAGCAGTTAAGCTGCTCTCTGCACCATAATCTCTGCCCTATGTATCCTCAATATCACCTTTCTGGTGGCCAGGTGCTGAATTTACATAGGGCCAGTATGCAAAAAAATCCTGTGACCTGGGTGTGTTGAACACAGGAGAGGCAAATGAAGGGAGACCAGTGTTCTTAAAACAGCATGGAGTAAAACTGCTGGGGCTGATTGAACCATCAGCTGTTGCTTCAAGAGGTTCTGTGAAGTTATTCACTGGAAAACAAAAATGGCATATTTCATTATTTCTTATCCAGCTGATGCCTTGCCAAAACGTAATTGTTTCTTGCAATTTGAAGGCCAGCTCACTTTCCCAGTTATTAAACAGCACCCTTATATATTTTTTTAACTGAAAATAGGGCTAGAAATAGTTTCCCTCTGAGAAATATTAATGCAACTCGTATGGACTCCTGCTGAGCCCTGGCAGACAAGCAGGCTGAAGTGCTTTTGCTGACCAGATGCCTGCATAGCCATAGCTTTTTTTTTTTTTTTCCCCTCAAGCTGAAAGATTATGCTGTGCTGAATGAGATACCACATTCCTGACATAAGCTTGCAGTCGTCAGTCTCAGAAGGAGTGGGAGCAGGTAGTCATGCAACCTATTTCTCCCTGCAAATGAAACCTAAGACTCGATACTTTTAGATCTAACCATTGTGCTTCTTTTTTGATTCTTCCTAATGCACCATTCCCCAAAGCCCGTGCAGCATTTTACTGTAGAGAGCGGATTTGATAATGATTTTCTTACTTAAACCGTTTACAGTTCTTTGTAAATGATGTTATAAACTATATATAGTTCTTCCTTCAGCCTGCTCATTTACTATGCTTTACTTAGATCACCATTGAGCCATTGATTGAAATCTGAAATTAAAAGGAGGGCGGAGAGCAGGGTGGAGTCCTCCCTCCTTGCGTCAGCGGCGCGCGCAGCGTAGGGACCTGCCTGGGGGTTTCCAGAGACGTGCCCATCACCTAGCACATCCCTGGCTTCCTCATCTTCTGCCTTTGTCAAGCGTGATAGGGATGCTGATGGCACAGGGAAATCCCTCTGCTTGTTCCTTAATCCTTTGCACAACACACGCCTCCGCTGGATGGAAATGTTTGCCTGAGTCAAAGTTCATGCTGCGGGATCTCCTGCCCCAGGTGTTCTTTGACTTGGCGCTGGGTCAGGTCTTGCTGACACTCGCTTTGGAACGTTCCCCTCAGGGCTCTGTTGCCATCACGTGCTGCTCTCTCTGGGACCTTGAGGACATCCAGGTTTCTGGCCTCGCTGTGTCTGATGAGCACTCGTCCAGCTGCATCACTCCTGTTGCATGAATGGAGAGTTGGAGGCTTTTCAGTGAAGGATTTTGATGTGTGGCCGCTTTGCCACGTGCTCCTCGGGGGGATCCTTCCCCTTGACACCTCTGTGCAGGGTGGTAGCAGCAGCAGGAGCTGGCAGGGTGTCTCACAGACCCCCTCATAGCAGGCATTCAGCCATGGTGTGCCTCTGCAAAGGGATTTGTGCTCTCGTTATTTCTGACAGCACAAAAGCATCTAGTGTTACCTCTGACTGTGGTTAATCTGGGACTGATGAGCGTTTCCAGGGACAAAGTGCTTTCCCCTGCCCAGGTGCAGCATGAATTTCTGCCACGATGCTGAGGCGTGGGAGACTTCTTCCTTGGGCCACATGCTGCCCAGCTCTGTTACCTGTAAAGTCGATGTCTTGATGCTCAAGAGAACACAGAATTAGTGATGCCTTTGTGATGCATTTCTCCTCTGTGAAATCTGCAAGAAGTCTGTGGGCTAATGCTGAGTGAATTGCCAGCAGGAAGAAAAAACGGGCATTGTTTCTAAGACAGGCTGAATTAAAATCAGGATTTGGCTTTGTGTCCTCCTAGAGACCCCTGAGCACTGCCGTGTCCTTGGGGTGATGACTGAAGCTGACGAGCAAGCTGCTGCAGGTTGCTGCTGCTGCCCTCCTTAGCAGTGTCTCCTTTCCTGCTTTGTGCTGGCAGGCGTGTGGAGTCGGCTGCAGAGAGAAATCTTTGATGTACAGTTGTGCCTCACCAGATGGCTGCTAATTCCGAATGCACTGTGATGTTTTCTTTGCTGTCAGGTTTTAGTGGTTGTTTTTCTGTGAAAGGTGAAGCTCTGAGTTGAAGCATTTGTCTTTAATATGGCTCGCAGAGCTCGTGGGCTTATTACCACGTTTGCTAAACGGTGTGCCCGCATCCATCACTCCCTTCTCCCTGGCTTAATAAGGTTCTTTTACATTCATCTGTTTGTCACTGGAGCTGTTGAATTTATCCTCCCTGGGACAGTGGGGGGTTGACAACAATATGTAAGTAGGCAAGGCTCAGCAAGCTGGGAGAGAAGGATGGTCCTAACAGGTATTCCTTAACGCGTTTCAAATGATGGTGGGGCTGCTCAGGCATACGTGGGTCTAACAGAGAGCTGTGTATTTCCACAGGTCATTGCACCTGGGGCATGAACTGTCGATTTATACACCCCGGGGTGAATGACAAAGGAAACTACTCCTTGATCTCCAAGCCTGAGCCCTTCTCCCCGAATGGTGCACCGCCCATCGGCCCTCACCCCCTGATGCCAGCCAACCCATGGGTATGCACTCCTTTTGTGTGAATTCCTGGCTTCTGCATTCAGCTTCTGTCTCGTGCTCCAGGAGGAGCGAAGGCTCTGAGCTAGTGTTTTAGCAAAGTTCTGTACGTTTACTGCGTGTGTGATTCTGAAAAGGGAGTCTTGAAGTTGCTAGTAGAGGGGAATAATTTTCCACGTGTGTCCCAGCGCATGCCCCGCTGATGCATCTCCAGAGATTCTGAAGGTACTCCTTGGTAGCTGTTTACAAAGTGAATGCTTGCTTGGAAACTAATGTTCAATGTCTGTCTCCTGTCTTCTTACCCTTCTGACAGGGAGGACCAGTGGTTGATGAAATTTTACCTCCCCCTCCTCCGGATCCTCCAACAGAAAGCGCCTGGGAGAGAGGACTCCGGCATGCCAAGGAGGTGAGTGACATCTTCAAGTATGCTGGCTTTCTCCACAACACACAGACAGCTTTCAGTGGTAGCAGAATGTTAGCAGAGCTTTCTTTTGCAGTATGTCACGTAGGCTCTTTCTAGGAAGCCTTCCTTTTGCCTTTTAATTTATCAACTGCTGCCTCCAGCTATCACACTTACTGTACAGGCAAGAGGAGCTGACGTCCAGGTTTGTTTTTTGTATCAGCAGGAGCCATGGGGGAGCTTGTGGCCCAGGGCAGTTTGAAGTCATGCCCTCAGTGAAGCAATGCTTTTCAGGCTGGTCGTTTCCCTTTGTTTTTCTAGCACCTACAAGATCCGTGTCTCTCTGATCACCTCAGAACATGGGGTTTGCATGTTTGAAGTGTAGTACAGCAGCTTTTCTAAGCTGAGCAGTAGTGAATTATACCTTCTGCAGCAAGACAGTTCCTTAGTGTGCACATTCCTTGGGCAGAAGAAGGGCGTATTTCTCCCAAGTGAAGGATTTTTCTGTGCCGCTGGGCGAAGTTCTCTTCACAGTACTTCTCCTTTTCTTACAGGTATTAAAAAAGGCAACGATGAGAAAAGAACAGGAGCCTGACTTTGAGGAGAAGAGGTTCACTGTGACTATTGGAGAAGATGAGCGTGAATTTGACAAAGAAAATGAGTTTTTCCGTGACTGGAATTACCGCATCACCAGAGATGTCCGAGATCCAGCGTAAGCTGCACTTTTGTTCTTGTTATGCAGAACAGTTGGGTGGGGAGTGCAGTACAGTGTGACAGTCCTCAGGTAGCTGGGCAGGGAGAGCACCTGTCACCAGTTCATTCTTTTGCCTTTTATTCTCTCTTTTTTTTTTAATTTTTTCTTATCTCCAACCCATGAGAGATTTAAACACAAAAATCGGGGTTGCGAAGTTGGAGTATTGTCAGCATCCGAGAGCTTCATGGCTGCTCAGCTGACTGAGTTTTATTTGCAAGGTTATTGGCACAGAAGGCTCCTAACAAACATCTTGGCCAGTCCCTAGTAAACTGTTCAGTAAGGCACTGGTCAGAAAGCAAACCTGGTAGCAGCTCGGGGCGTAGCCTGGGCAAAAAACAAGCATCCTGAAGTCAGGTTGTAGGTGACTGCTAAAGATGTGAAATGTTAGTGACCTGGGACACTGTCCTGAGGGCAGGCAGGCAGAGACAGGTGCATGGGTACCTCAGTCTGCTTTGGGAGATGAGCACAGTAGTTCTGAAGCTAAAAAATGGAGCAGAAAACATTTGAGAGAGGTTTGTGTTCTGCAGTGATATAGGTGAAGCCATCTTTCTCTCTTGCACACATATCCCCTGTTCTTGCACGTACAGAGTTTGGAAGTGTTTCCACTCAGTTCTGCAAATTAACCAAGCAGTTCCACCTGCTAATTCTTTCCCATTGCAGAAATCAACCTCTGTCTTTTGTTCTTCTCAGAAAGCATTCAGTTGTACCTGGGGCACGTTATCAGCAGTACTCTGTGGGTAACCATACAGCATCGTTGTTTTATAGCTGTGTGTGACAACTAGCATCTCCACTCGGTGTTCTTCTATGCCATTGCCTCATTTATGTAAGGATTTGTTGTGCTGAGTGCAGGACTTGTCTCTGCAAGTAGTCAAGCATGCAGCCAATGTTAAATAGAAGTAAGCAAACAAATGGAGTTGCTGAAAATAATGGGTTTTATGTAGAAGCAGGCTGAGGTGTTAAAATACATAGTGTGCACAGGCAAAAGATACCAAGTTGTTACTGCTGTATGCTCTAGAAATAGCAGTTTCTCTCTCATTCATGGATTGACACCAGTGAATGAACCAGTGATGGTTCAGCTGGGATGTTAATAAATGCTGTCTTGTGACATGTGGAGATGTCGAAAATAGTTCATAAATCCCTTTCTCTTTTTTGAAAAACTATAGGGAGGTGGACATCAAAGAAAACATTAACTATGGGTAAGCAGGTCTTTGATTCTGGTACTGTTGCAACTGTAAGAAAATATTCCCTTTCTTTTCTCCATTGCACTTCTGAAAACTTCCGAGGCCACAGACACCTGGCACGCAGATGTGGCTGGCAGCTCATTGAATGGATGTGTTTTTGGGGTGATCCCCATTATTCACCTAAGGATTTAAACACTGAATTATCTGTAATTGCTTAAATGCACAGCAGGGCTGCTCATTAAATGAATAAAAAGACCATTAATGGTATAGGAAAGGAGTGCAGAGATTTGGATTTGAGGCTGGGTTAAAAAGTGAAGAGTTTCCTTTTTAGTGTAGCTTGAGATTCAGCCTGATGTCTCTACTGCTACCTGGTTGGCATCAGCCTTTGGTAAAGGGTTGGGCAGCAGTGTTCAAGATTCCCTGGTATGCTTTCCTTTGACTTATCAAGCTTCTTATTACTGAAAGAAATACAAGTAGCTTCTAGACTGGCAGGGGAGCACTTCATTGTAGCCTGGCTCAGGTTATTTGGCACTTCTTCAAATGCAAATTCCCCTTACTCACCAGCCACAGTCCCTCTGTGGATGATCTGTAAGTTAGGAGCGCTTGTTTACAATCCTGGTTCTGCCACACTGACTCTTCTGTGGCCCTGGAAGTTTCTTGTTTCCCATACCCACCTCCCCATCTGTACCATGGATCTGATATTTGCACTCCAGGTGGCTGGCAGGGATTGGATGCGGTTGGATATACGAATTCAGAAAGTCAGCTAAAACCATCAGAAAATGCTAACAGAAATCTTGAAGCAGAGGAGGCATTGGAGATTTAAGGAGGGTGGGATTTAGATCCTTTTCCTCCTCTAAAGTAATTACAGTGTTTTGTTATGTCGTGTCCCCCCCCCCCAGTCCATTTGTGTGCTCGGGGGTTTTCCACTGGAGGATATCAGCTGCAGTTGCAGTTACCTTCAATGCATGGAGTACTTCAGGTGTAGGGACACAGCACTGCTGTCTGACTGCTCAGCATCACTCTGTTCCCTGTCCAGGCAGCACTGCTGTGCACCCATCACCTCCTGTGGCCGTGGAGCAGGAGGTGGCAGCCTGCTGTGCTTGGGGTGTGCTCGAGGGAGCAGTGCATGTGAGCACAGAGCCCTCGGTCAGTGAGGCAAAATGTGTTCTGTTACATCTGCATACATTGGAAGTAGCTGTAAGGAAGCGATGGGTGGTTCTGTGTTGTTTTTTTTTTACCACGTTGGTCTGGAGGCTGAATTGGGTTAGCAGTGACCTTTTTTGTGTTACCTAGAAAACGTGGTGCTTTTTTTCTGATAAGCTTCGTTTTAAAAAGGTGGTTTCTGTTTGGGGAATGTGGGAAATAAACCACTTCATACAGCCATGATCCACTGAGCACATTTCTTCTTGTCGGTACACAGTGACTAAGACCTGACCTAGGCTGTGTAGTGTCTCTGTATGGTGGCAGAGTGATATTTCCCTCCCTGACCTTCTGTTTTTCATTGTAGGCTTGATCCCTATGCAGATCCCTATTACGACTATGAAATAGAACGGTTCTGGCGTGGTGGGCAGTACGAGAATTTCAGGGTCCAGTACACAGATCCGGATCCATACCGTAACTACAGAGTAAGTAAGGTAATACCTCTCCTGTGCTTTCCCTTTCAACTCTCTGCCAGCATTCCTACTCCTTGTCACGTTTCCAGTGCAGCTGAAGCAGGATTTCTCTCATATGTTCAAGGTGCTAAACGTCACAGGTAGTTAAATCTTCAGCAGAACACGTTAGGTGACGGAGCTGGCAGGTCAGTGGCACTGCTGAGTGCAGCTTTCTGCTCTCCTAACACATGCTCTTCTTCAAGCACGAGGCAGTTGTGCAACCGTTCTTGGAAGTTTTGGAGAGGAGAGGGAGTTTCCAGGAAATAATGTGGCTGAGGAATGGTTGATTTGTTAGTTACTGGGACAGGCAGAAAGGATTAGATGTGGGCAGGCAGAGGCTCCAGCATGGCTGTCCTCTGCTGCTGCAGCTGCATGTTAATTGCTTTGAGTTGGGCAAGGAGAGCACCCTGCCAGCTGCCAAAACCCCAACCACCATCATCAGTTGGTGTTGTGCTGCCATAAGGTGCAGAGCACGATGGAAATAAGGCTGTGAACCCTCTCCCTGCTCCTCCTTTTGCAAGCTGTTGTGACCGAAGAGTAGTGTCTAAAAGCTGCTGCTCGCTGGGAAGCTTTCAGGTGGTTTTCATCACGTCCTTAAGAAAGTGGCTTTCCTTTGCTTTATGACTTTTTATTTCTTACAGAAGCACAGCAGAAACAGGAGCCTCGTCCTCACTGTTGCTGCATGTCATGCACCCTCAGTCACGTTCATGGGCCTTGTTTCTAAAGTTGATTAGCTTGTTATAAACGTTCGCATTATGAGTAAATACTTGTAAGCATCAATACGTTCCTTTAATAGGTATAATAAGCGAAAGTAATTTTGGCCTGTTGCCCTTGAAAATGACAGGCACGATGAATGTGGTGCAGTGTTTCTGTTCCTCTCTGCTCTCCCTGCTCTGGTTTTGTCTCAATTCTTTGCTCTAACGTGGGAGGGCGTATGGGATCGAGCGTGGTCTGCGACGTGGAGACCTCACTGTGCCCTGGGTTGGCCATTACCACCCTGACACGCTGATTGCTCTTTTTATTTATTTAAGGAAAGAGAGCGAGAACGGGAAAGGGAAAGAGAGAACAGACAACGTGAGAGGGAACGAGAAAGGGAGAGGGAACGGGAACGAGAGCGGCGCCAAAGGGAACGCGAACGGGAGCGCGAGAGGGAGCGCGACAAGGAGCGCCAGCGGAGGAAAGAAGAGTGGGAACGTGAGAGGGAGCGGGTGAAGAGAGACGAGAAGGACAGGAGGGACCGGGACAGAGACCGGGACAGGGACCGGGACCGGGACAAGGACAAAGATAAGCCAAAGCCCCGGTCCCCTCTGCTACCAAGGTAAGAATTGGCTTGAATTCACACTTTGCGTTCTAGCTGTGGGTCGTGTATGATTAGCATGAACCCATCCAATGGCATAGGTTGCAAGGGATCTTACAGCCTGTCCAGTTCCTGCCCCTGCATGAGGTGAGGCTGCTCAGGGCCCCATCCCACCTGGCCCTGAGCACCTCCAGCTCGCTGGGCAGCAGGGCCAGGGCCTCACCTCCGGCCCTCCTCTGGACCCGCTCTTTGTTGTCTGCAGTTCTGTAGTCGAGCTGTATTTTCAGGAGCAAGGCAGCACTTCACGTGAGCCTTGCTGGCCACTAAGTGGAGCTAAAACATCGGATATGCAGCAGTCTGTGTAACTGGGATCTAAAAGGAGCAGAGTGCCAGTCCTGTGGCCTGGAGGTATGGAGATGTTCAGCTTGTCCCTGTCCGTGGGGCTGGAGTTTGTGGTGGAAGGCTGAGTCCCCAGTGCAGATCCCCATCCTGCAGATGGGGGTGACTCTCTGTGGCCTTGGCTGTGAATCAAAGCTGGTTTGGGACTGTATTTGCTTCAAGTAAAGCTCCTAAAAGAGGTTAGAAAGGGTGGAGAACTACGTGTCTTGGAATTAGTTCCTTCTAGTCAGTTATTTCAGTACAATGACATGTATACTGTGTACAAGGCATATTTGTAAAGCGCTGTATAAATACAGAACTTATCTAGTGGAAAGTTCTGGTGTTGCAACACCTTTTGGTTCAGAATGAGGGAAAAGTGTGAGATTTCCTGCTGTAACACACGTTCAGGAAAACTGTGATCAGCAGCATCAGGACCATGGAAACCAGGGGCAGACAGAGCTTTGTGATGGTGCACTGAGAAACGTTTGGGTGCACAAGTGTGTGTATGTGTGTGTTTGGGCAGAAGGGGTGTAGGGAAGTTGTGTTCCCCGAGACATACTGAAGCTTCTCCTTCTGAACGATGTAATTTGCTTCTTGAGCACTGAAGGAAAACATCACGAGCATAAGGAAGAGTATGTTTTAATGCTGAATGGGGCTGAGAAGGCCAGCAACAAGATGCCACGTGGATTTGCATGCTTTCAGGAAGGGATCTTTCAGGAAGGGATTAATCTTGGATCTCCTGCAGAATTTTTGTTTGTATTGCTAGATGGGAAGACTGATTTATTTTTTTTATGACCCCTTTTTTGAAGAGGAAGTCTCATTTTCAGACCACTGGGACTGTGTCTCGTGAGTGCTCTGATGCAGTAACAGCATGTGAATGGTCATAGTAATAAGGGGAACTACATTTAATTGTAATCTTCACTTACAACCATAATTTGTGCACTTAATTACACATCTACTGTTGGTTTGTGCTCTCGTTGGGTCAGTGATGGAAGAGATCTCACTGTCCATGTGATGATGATGGCGAAAGCAGCATCAGCTGATTGGCAGGGTGTTAGGCATTGAGTCACCGTGCCCATGATTGCCTGTCTCCTTCCCTTGACACTTGTGCAGGGTCATGGGTAGGGCTTGGTGGAGAAGCTTTCGCTGTCAGTGCTGCCCAGGGTGTGCTGGGTAGGGGCAGTGGCCATGCTGGCCAATCTTAGACCCATCTGCCTCTTGTAACCATCTGTGTGAGCTGAGAGATGGTTTTACAGCATTTGTGGTGTTACGTGCTTCGTGGATACAGGTCTCCTGCTTCCTTTGCAGGCACTTCTGTCTCGTAAGCATCACTTAGGTGAGCTGTGGACTGCCTCCTGTAACTCCAGAACAACTTCCTGAAGTTAAATCTTTGTAGGATTGCAGAATGGCGTAGGTCAGAAGGGATCTTAAAGGTCATGGCTCCCCTTGCTGTGGGCAGGTTGCCATCCACCAGATCAGGCTGCCAGTGGCCCCATCCACTGTGGTTTTGAGCACCTCCAGAGTTTTGGCATCCCCAACTCCTCAGGGCAGCCTGTGCCACAGCTTTGTCACCCTTTTAAGTCCTTGATGTGCCTCTCTGTTGTCTGCTGTTAATTCTAGACGTGGATCACAGAAAACCTACAACTGTAAGTGTCCTCAGCCTGGTGCTGAAAGCTGAAGCAGATGTGTGCAGGGCAGGCAGAAAGCCAGGAGGGAGGCAGAGCATGCCGGGCTTTCTTGTTGGCTTCACGTGGGCCATGTGAAGGCAGTCAGCAAGAAGCATTTTTATCTCTTGGTGGTAAATAGGCAACTAGTAATTCAACTGATACTCCATTGGAAGACTCAGAATCACAGAACAGGTTCGTAGAACAGCTTGGGTTAGAAGGGACCTTAAAGGTCAGCTTGATAGAATTGCCACCCTCTAAACCAGGCACTAGACATCCCCCCCCATGCAGCAGTTTGTTCCCATACTCTGTATACCCCAAAGCCCTCATCACAGCCAGGGTGCAGCATCCCTCCAGGCAGCGTGGCCTTGTCCTGTGCAGCCTTTGGATGGGCTTTACCCAGAGCCCATTAGAGCAGCCTCACCTTTCCCCCACATCCCTTCCTTTGGGCTGGGCTGCAGAGGCTCTGCTTTTGGCACCTCAGCATCAAACAGTTCCCAAGTTTGTTTAATGTGTAAAAGGTTTGCAATCAGTTTACGTGTCCCGGGTAGCAGCACAGCACTCACCTGCAGCTCTATTTATAGCCTCTGTGCTTTCCCCATTCGCTGGAGCCCAGTTTTTGGCAGGTCTGCCCCTCCCAGGTGCTCTCATCACCATGTGTGCAGAACGTGGAGTCAAAAGGATGAAAGACAACTTGAAAAGCAAATGCCTGAATCATGAAAACAAGTTCCCTTTCGATGGTGCTGAAAACAGGAAACTTTAATCTGATGTCTAAACAACGCGCAGCGGTTAAGGCTGATAACAGCAGAGAACCAGAGGACTTCCTTGCATCATGTTTGCTGCAGGTGAGGAAGATTAGCATTTGAGAAACACAACATAAACCCAAGCAGACTCGATGGCCAGTGTTTGTCCTTCTGCCTTTTGAAAGAAGAGGCTGCAGCACTTGGGCTTCCAGTAGGGCTGGCACACGAGGATCAGACCTTCTCGAAGGAATGTATAATTGCTGCTTTGTGCTTGGTTGTTTTTCTTTTTCCCAAGCTCGAGATGAGCTTTCCAAGAAGTCTACAATCTGAGATTGCAGCGCCAGTAAAATCGTTCCTCCTCCTCCTCCCTCCTCAGGCATCGAACACTCAAACAAGCCGGGACACTTTGTGATCCATGGGAGGGATAACGTGGCTGTCTGGCCCCGTGCTCCCCATCTCCAGAACAAGTTCTGGGGCCCCAGGCTGTGCCTGGTTTTGCTGAGCACCAGATTTCAGCTTTGTATCTATCTCATGCCAGTGTAGTTCACTGTTGTGCAAAGTGTGTTGGAGTAAAGTTGGCATGAAAGGTTGGATTTGACTTAAAGCAGGACAAGATGTTCCAACCTGAGTGCTGGATCCAGTCGTGGTGCTGCTGGCTTTCAGCTGCAACCCTGCACAAAGAGAAACAGTAATGTGTTTTAATCCTACTATTGTTGCATGGGTCTTTATCCTGTCATCATCCGAGTGAATCTGATTGTTTCAGCAGGGTATTAAGCAACGCATTTGTTGTCATGGGACTTGTTAGTGTTTCTTTCTAAAGCACTGAGGAGTGTTAAGGCATAGGACCCACCAGTCAGGGCAGCACCCTGCGGTCATTGCCTCCCTGGCATGGTGGTTCCCTGTGAGCAGGAAGGGAGAGGAAATAATCCTGTGCTGTGGTCAGTGAGAATGCTCTCGGGTTCTTTCCCACCCTGATTAGCAGGGGGTTTTCCACGTCCAGGGTGCTGCAGGCTGTGCTTTGATGAATGTTCAGGTTAAGGTGAGAAATTGGTCCTCTGCAGTTCTCCGGGAGGTTTGTCCACATGTTGGTAAGTTCAATCTAGGCCCAGGATCTAGCACCCAAAACCTGCAGGACGCCAGTGCAGGTGGGGTGAGGAGGATGCTCAGAGAGGAATCTGAGTGCAGACAGGAGACACCAGCAGCTCCCAAGTCCCCAGGAAGAGGTCACGTCCTGCTGAACTTGTGTCCGTTGCCCTGTGCTCGCAGGGCGTGCAGCAGAGCTCTGTGGAAGGAAGTTTTCCTCGGCTGGGTTAGTGGCTGTCAGTGGAGTGCACTTAGGCAGCCATTAAAAATAATGCCTGCGAGTGGGGATGCTAAAATTGAAAGCAATGTCAGAAAGGGCAGCTCTTCTGTAGTGAACCACAGATCCTTTAGAAAGCCCTTCCAGCGCGGAACACCGTGTTTCTCCCCAGCATCTGCTGAGGTGCTGGCAGCCAGGGGCTGTGAGATGCTTACGGTGCTGCTGGCCCTGGGACGGAGGGTTGCGTTCCCTTTTCAGTGTTCCCTGGCATTTTTATTCAAGCTGGTTCACGTTGTCTCCATAATAGGCCGTTATTAATCCCTGGGGTGCTCTCGTTAATGAGCAGGATACCCTGGAGTCTGAAATCAATGAGTGCAGGTTACCCAGGGCTTGCAAGTTAGAAAGTGTTAGAGGGAGGCTGATTAGATAAAGGAGTGGCAAAAAGTAGGGAATGCAAATGGAATGAATCATGAGAGTGTGTGTATGTGTGTGTGAGAGAGAGAGAGAGATCACAGACTGACTGAACTTGTTTTTTGGAAGATTTTTGGAGTCCCGAGGGTCGTTCTCGCCTTTCCTGGCAGCTGCTGGTGGTCTCCCCGTAGTGCTGGGTCTGCCCTTTGCTTTGAGTTCTGCTGGAAGCAGCTCTGCACGAATCAGCTGTTGTTGAGGTGGATCGTGGGATTCTAGGGGGAAGAAGATGCTCTTATGAAGGATCCCAGTTCTGTGGGGTGCAGCTTCCAGGCTGAGCAATAGGACCTGGTTAGGCAACGTCTCTTTATTCTCCCAGTTTGTTTGGGAAAAGGAATGGTAATAAAATCTCTCTGCAAACCAACTGGACAAAACTTGTCCGAGTTCTCCGCAGAGCGCTACCGTTGTCCGGAGCTTTTGGGTGATCACTGTGGTTCCTGAGGTCGTGCAGCAAAAGGAGAAGGGTTTAATAACCACACCTCAGTTCGAAGAAGGGCATCGAGTGACTCAGGTGTGGATCTCAAGGAATGTGTTTTTCTTTGGTGTTTTGGAGTCGGAATTACCGGAGTGATCCCACACACTGGATTTTATTAAAGCCTGGCGGAGTTGGGAGCATGGCTGCGTGTGGGTCCCTCTCATTTCGGGAAGGCTCTCGAGGCGTCAAATGCTCGGCCCTCAGGGCAGATCTCATGGCAGATAGGTTTATCTGCCCACTGGGATGATTTCATCCTGGAGGTTCAGATTGTATCTGCAGCTATTTAATTTCAAAGCCTCTCCCCGTCGGGCTTTGAAGAGATCTTTTTATTATTATTATTTTATTTTTTTTTAAGCAACTGATTACTCGGCTGGAGATGGAAACCTCTTGAGAAAAGCAAAACCTCTGCTAGCACTCCTGCAGCTCAGTGGCTGCACGGTGAGCGCTGGTGCTGTGCAGGGTGGTTCCCTTTGCTGGGCCGGTGTCCAGCACTGGAGATGATTGACTTTAGTGTGCTGGGACGGAAGATGTGCCAGCGTGCACGGCTGGAGCTTATTCTGCAGAAATTATAGAGCCCTTAACGAGGGCTCCAGCTACGCCTGCAAACATTCCTCGAGTTCACTTCCTTTGGAAAATTCCACTGACACCGCAGGAAAACTCGTGCCGGTGACACAACCTTTGCTTTCCTGCGAGAAACGAAGCGGTTTGAAAGCCGTCGTCGGACTTTCCTCTTGGAGAAAACTGAGCTGGAAGTGGTGGCCAAAACAGCAGCCCCGGAGCCAGGCTGACGTCACCGGGCCGCCGATAAGATGTGCGTTACCCGTGGTGTCACGCGGGGAGGGAGGGAAGGAAGGAAGGAAGCACTTTTCCCTGGGAAGCTTATTTTCCGGCTGAGATTAGAAATGCTTTGGCGTCGTTTGCGTAGCACACGAGCAGGAAGACTTGGGGTGGGGGGCACCCAGCTCGAATTCCCCCACCATCACCACCCCCCAGTCTGAATTCCTGCCTGGGTTTGATGGGAGCTGAGGCCTGCATGCAGCGCTGTTACCTTTGTTCCTCCTCGCCTTGCCAAAGCCACGTTCAGCTTCAGTTCTCCGCTCGATGGAGAATTTAATTCCAGCCAAATAGGCATTAACGTGTTCGTTCTGGGAAATAAAGCGTTCAGTTATTTTAAGGTTAAAATGGGCTTTGGAAATAGCTGCGCTCTGCAGTCATGTCTCGTGTCCCGGTGATGCAGGATGCTGCTGCTCTGGGCTCTGTGAGGAAGCAAAGCTGCTTTGGTTGGGCTTCATCAGTCCCCTTTGTTCCCTTTGTCATTTATGTTTATTTTTTTAACCTCTTGATGTACCTATCTAATTAAGGAGTTAATTCTCTAAATGCACTCCAATAGGTTACAAGTGGGTGAAAAAGGAGACCTGGATTTACACAAGTGCTCTGGTAGCAGGTTTGCTTGCAGCTGGGTGAGTGTTGGCCGAGGATGAGCTGGTGTAAATGCAGGAGCTGACCTCCAGGTTCACTACCCAGGCTCCCTGTGAGCCTCGTGCCACCTCCAGCAGTTGTTCAGTCCCTCCATGCTGCTAGGATTCACCAACCCAGCTCCAAAGTGGGGCTTCGTTCTCCCTCTTCAACCAGGGAGTTGAGCTGGCTCACAGAGAGCTCAAACACCAGATCCAGCGCAGGACGGGAAGTGGAAGTCTCCCAGAGTGAAAGTGCAGAAAGAGAGCCTACCCCAGGATGAAAGACATTGTTAAAGCCCAGCAGCACAGCACTGTGGTGAGCAGCAATCATGTTGGGTGCCATTCCCCATCCAGCTGTGCTCTGAGCCCTGCAGCTTCCCCTGCTTTCATCCACCTGTACCCGCCTGCAGCGGGACGTGGTTGTGTCTGCACTGGAACTTGTGCTGGCTGTAATAGAGATGGTGAGGATCTTGACACTTGCTCAGTCTCACTTTCAGTTCTGACTCCCAAATTCCACTGAAGGAGGTGAGCCAACTGGCATCGGGCAGCAGTCCCTCGTGCTAAGCTGAACAAGTTCAAGTGGTGATGGTACATGTTGGGCACGCAAGTAACTCTTGAGGAAAGCCTTTGATAATGCCCTGACACGAGCATCATCTTTCTTTCTTGGCTCTAGTGTGGTGACACATTTACTGCTGAGTCAAAAGCCAAAGCATACCCAGAAATGAGGCCTTCTGTTGTGGTTTTCCTGGGGAAGAAATCTCTCCTCTAGAAAGTGACCTCATCAAGAGAATTGCATCAAGCCAGCTAATGGGTGCAAGTAATGGGAATTGTTCTCGTAGTCGCCTTTGCTCCAAGCTCGTAGTCAAGGTCTGGAGTTGAGTGCTGTGAAAAGGTTCTCAGCGGGTTTTTTTCCAAGTCTTGAAATGGAAGCTTTGCCTTTCTGCCCACCTGTGCCTGCAGAATGCTCCCCTCACACCTCCCAAAGCATGTCCCCAAGGCTGACGTGCAGTCTGGCCATGTTCAGTAGCATCCTCCCACAGTGTTCTCCTCCTCTGTTCTGTTGCCCTTTAACCTGCTGCTCGATGCAAGGTGTGTAGGCTGAACCTTTCCTCCTTCCTTCCTGCTTTGTGCTTCATTGCTTTGAAGATACTCCAGAGGTCAGATAACCTTAGATCTGCTGGAACAGGAGCTCAAACCTGACTACGGCCATTCAGCAGTATCAGAGTATGAATAGGTCGAGTCTATCTCAGCCCCGTGTTCAGAATCATGGTTTTCCTCCCTGATTAGATACTCAGATATAATTGCAGATGTAATGTGGAAAACTAGACCAGCCCACTGCAAATAACACGTTAAATAGCATATGGTAGAGCAATACGGGGAAGGATGGTTTAGCTGAACCAAGATTTTGGTGAATCATGCTGAGCCATAGCCTGCCTGGGACTCTTAGCAGGCAGTCAGCAATTCTGCATGCTGGTACGTCATCCTCAGAAGCATCGTCTTGTTGAGGCTGGAAGGAGATTTGTGGGGCAGGTGAGCATGAGAGAGTCATTCCTTCTTTCATTAAATGCTATACAGAGGCAGGGGAAGGACGAACTGAAAGCTGGTGTAGTTAAATCTTGGGAAAATACAGAAGGAACAGGATGCTGCGCTGTCCCTTGATGTCATCATGTACCAGCGGCGGAGTTTGGCAAGAGGAGAGACTGTAGGAGTTGAACTGTGCAGAGGCAATTTGGGGTACTACCAAACAAGGAGCTGGTGAGGCATCTCAGCGACTGGTAAAGCCTTCAAAGGGACAAGCAAGCTGCTAATGACGGGCTTTAATTATCCCGTGTCTGTTGGAAAAGTATTGTGGCAAGAAACACAATCCGTGGAATTATTAGAAAACTTGGAGGTTGCTTTTTTTATCTCAAAAAGTAGAGGAAGTCGCGTGGGGAGTGGTTGCTTCACAGCGGTGTGACTAATAGGGAGGTACTGAGTGAGCCTGGAGATGGAAGTGCCTTCCCTCCTCAGCCCTCTGAGTGAGAGGGTTCGTTATTTGGAGAAAAGGAATAAGTATGTAATTGCACAGGTGATTTGATGAGTGCAGTAGGCTTCATAAACCTTTAAGCAAGCATAAACTTTGCCTAAAACCTGACAAAGAGGGTTACGAGCAGGTAATTGACCAGTCACGTGTGTGGTAGAGTAAGGGTGAGGAAAAAACCCAGGTTAAATCATCCACAGATAAGAGAGGTGATAAAGCCTGGCCCTGAAGAAACTCATTAAGGAACTATCCGGTGCAGATGCTGATAAGTTAGGACTGAATGATTTTCAGAGGGATGTGGGGGAGAATGGAAGCCCAGAGGAGCAAAGAGAGGGGTGAAACAGAGCAAAAGCCCTTGAAGGGAAGGGAAGGTGCCCCGTCAAATCTTCAGTGTTATCAGGAACAGGAGAACACGTGTTCAGCTGTGTTTATAAGCACCTAGAGAATAATACGGTGATAAACAGCCAACTGTAAACTGCTTTCTGCTCAGCTGACGAGGTAGCCATCCCCTTTGTGAAGGTAAAAGCACACCGGCGTGTCTTAGCTGGGGTGAGGCTGATGACAGCCCCACGTGATGCTCCAGTAAGGGAGCTGTGGGAGAGGAACTCAGGCTGAAGTTCTCCTAGAGCCTGCTGTCTCTTTGGGTTAGTTGGCCATGTCAAGGAGGTGGCTCAGATGCACACTCCAAGTCCATCCTCAGCCTAGGTCTGGTTAGTATTCTCATCACGCTGAGATCTGGCCCCCAGGCTGAGGTTGCTCCAGCTCTAACCACCTGGCGTAGGTGAAAGAAGCAGCCTTCTGGGTCCCTTCCCTCTGACACGTGCTTGTGTCCACTCCTTGGAGGCAAGGAGCTGAGGCTGAGACCAGCTGTGGCAGGTTGCTGCTCAGTCTAAGGGAGCAGTTCACAGGCCTTTCAGGTACCACTCTCCTGTGCACTTGCAGTCACTGTTTTACAGATCTGTTTTGTGTGCAGTGGCTGTTCTAATCCTCAGTTGTCACAGAATGATGCTGAATATCCTGCAGTGGAGATTAAGAGCTCGTACCAGTACGTAGGATGAATTTCTGGACCTGTGTTCCTATTGGCCTTGTGATACAAGAAGATCCCAGGGACTTCACTCCTCTTTGTTTTCCAGCCGTCAGCCTGAGCCACCAAAGAAGGAGAAGGAGGCTTCTGCCATCACCACCGCTCAGTCAAAGAGAGCAGATGAGTGGAAGGACCCCTGGCGCCGATCTAAGTCCCCCAAAAAGAAACTTGGGTTGTCTGTCTCTCCCAGCCGGGCACGCAGGCGCCGGAAAACCTCTGCTTCTTCAGCTTCTGCTTCTGGCTCTTCAAGGTAAGGGAAGAGCTTGGTAGTGCTCCCTCACACCAGGGAGCGTGGTGTGCCTTAGCAGACATGGAGGCATTTGGGGAAGCAGTTCAAGACTTGCTGCTCGATAGCTGCTATGGATACTGGTGTATAGGAGGCAGTGAGATGGAAGGCGGAGGGCTCACATAGCCGTGGGTGCTGTGAAGAGCTGTGATGTCCTGAAGGCAGCAACATGGCCTTGGGAAAAGTAACTCTTTAGGGTATGTTGTCCAAGGTGAAAACTGATGTCTGGAATAGAAGGAACTTGAAGCTGTGGGAGTTGGTGCCTTTCTTCGCTCAAGGAGTGCTGGAGAGATGGTAGCATGCTGCTACCCGGGGTAAAAACTGGGTTCACAGTGGCTTGACAGGAGCCTTGGAGAGGTGCAGGGGGGATGAAGTCCACTTCTCAGGGAAAAAAAGTGCCCCTTTAGGGTTTTTCTGGGGGAGTCGAGGCATAAGCTGGATCCATTTCCTTTGAATGTTTGAACTTGAAGCTCCTGTAAGGAGGAAAAAACGTATCGGAGAATGAGGAACACGGTGAATTGAAGATACAGATCTATAAACCAAAGCCCTCCTGAAGCAGATAGGTTTTTTCATTGGAATTGCTGCACTGTTGGTTTTTCTGCTTTCTCCCTCACGTGTGTGACCCAACCTAATGGGGGAGGGGAGTTGCTGGGGGAAAAGATGTAAGTTTATGTGCTAGGAGTCCTCGAAAAGGGATGGAAAGTCATTAGCTGAAGGAAAGGGAAGGGAAACCTGTTCAGGTGGGCTAGAAGTGATAGAATCATGCCTTAGAGGAAAGGGTAGGATGGGGATGGAGGAAAGGCTGCAGTCCTGGAAGGCCCTCCAGGAGAGGGCAGGCGTTTTTTGGAGCAGCGTTTGAAAACTTGGAAGGAGTGTACCTTGGTCTCTCAGGCACTGAATGAAATGCTTTTCTTGCAGGTCCTCTTCTCGGTCGTCCACCTATTCTGGTTCAGGCTCCTCACGATCTCGTTCCAGATCGTCCTCTTACAGCTCTTACTCTAGCCGCTCCTCAAGACACAGCTCTTTCTCAGGCAGCAGGTCCAGGTAATGGGTTCAAAAGGATTTGTGTCCTGCTTCCCAAACGCTTACTAGCTCCTTCTTTTGGTGCTAATTAAAAGCAAACAGCCAGCTCCTGAAATGAAACGTTGGATCCGCTCCTGAGTGAGGGAAACACGAGAGACTGCGAGGCAGCCTGCTGCTTCAGTTGTGGAAGAAAGCAGATGTGTCAGCCACCCCCTCCTCTCCCCACTGCTCCCACCCACGTGTACCCTGCTGCTGTGGCTGGGCTGTTTCCCATGCTTGTGGTTACCAAGCAGTTGCAGGAGCCTGGCTGAGATTAATGTTTCCATCATTTGCATTTTATGATTGGAAGTTGTTGGCATCTCTTTTCTATCGCTGCCCTGGAATTTATATTTAAAGAGGCAAATCACATTTCTTTAATAAAGCAGCCCATGCAGTTTTGTCTTGTGATAGTCCTGACACTTCAAAGTAACGATCCTGTGTCCCATACTAATTAAACACAGGTATGTTCATAACTCTGTCACTTCCTTGCCCCTGCAGACAGTTTCCCAAATCTGGAATATGCATAGTAGGAGAACTGGCTCCCTAGATAGGCTCCTCTTCAGAGCTGAAATTGCACCAAGCCTCAGAGTGAATCGCTCAGTTGATAGCTTTGTTTGGGGGGGTTTCTCCTAGGAGAGACTCCAGCTGCCAGCACATGCATCTTTCTAGCAGAGCAAGCTGACATTCCCTAACCACCCCATGCCAGCCTCTGTTCCGCATGTGACAATGCCAGGCATTCAGGACACTTACATTAGCATTCCTCTCTCTGAAGGTGGGAGAGTGAGGAACACTCCAAAGGAGTGTAGTAAAGGTTCTTCAGAAAGCAAGTCACCAAGGCATCTCAAGTACCGAGCTGCAAGGAGGGCACTTCCAGTCTTGCCAGTAAGGAGAATCACAGAGTGACATCATCTGGTGTCTTCCTTTCCAGGTCACGGTCCTTCTCATCATCACCGTCTCCTTCCCCTACACCATCTCCACACAAGCCACTCACGAAGGCTAAAGGAGACTTGTTACCACCTGCTGGTAAAGGGTAAGGCTTCGTATCCCTTTTGGTAACACAGCACAGAAAGGCTTCCAAGCAGCAGCCCAATTCCTGACCCGAGTCAGACCTTTCTGACCTTCTTGACAGCTTAAGAAAGAAATGGAAGATGCAAAACTTGACTTGAGCTTTGCATAGCTGTTGAAGTGGCAGCACTTTCACGTCTTGAGTTAAACTGTACAGGTATCCTTCAGTATTGTATGTATACATGAGGGTTTAAATGCATACGTGGTTTGCTATTTAAATGCTGTGTGTGCAGAGTGCTTATACAGGAGCTCTGCAGAAGCCTGGTTCATTCATCTGCTCTGGTTTTAGTTAATGCTCATCCTTAGTATAACAAAGCAGTCCCAACTCATCTGCTTTTAATACTGGAGACAAATGGAAGCAGTGTGGTGGCTCTGGGGCTGTTGGGCAGATGATGAATAGCTGAACGCTGTTTTTGTGTAGTTTTTGTTATGCTGCTCTTTTGAATACTTGAAGTTGCTGTTTCACAAACTGCTGTAATTCGTAGTAAGTTACGGATACGTTGGAGGGTGTCACAACACCATAGTGATGTCACCACTGCTAAGGTCACCTGCAAACCAATTACAGTGTGGGAATCCCCCTGAATCCTCCGGAATATGGGACAATACCCTTTGCCACACTTCTTGTACCTCCTCAGCGTGCTTTATTATTTATTTTCTTCTCAGCTCAGAAGGGCCAACCCTTTAAGGACAGATTCTCTGCCTGCAGTGATGTCTTTATACCCTTCCAGTGTACATTGCAGTGCTGCTTTGATAACATGACACCAGGCAGCAGCCTGCACTAGTGGGGCTGGGGAGGAATTGGTTTGACTGTGTAACGTTACATGTGCTTAACCCATGTTCTTCAGGGAATGAATTCACATGTTCTTAAACACAGAGGAATGAGCAGTCTCTATTTTAGTATTCAGGCAGCTGCCTCCTCCCCAGTTAATAGCAGGTGTGACAGCACTGCTGGGGATGCTGAGCAGCACCCAGCTACTAGAGCAGAGGTTGGAATGCTCTGAGCCCGAAATGAGCAGCACCAAAGTGATCCCCATCTCACGTGCCAGGTGCTGGCTAAAATCACAGCAGTGTGAGGTATTGCTGCAAGTGTTCTGCAGGGTAGAAAAGCATAGGCTCGAGTAAGAAACAGCAGTGATTCTGCACAGCCTGCTTCATTAGTTGGTAGAAAATATCTCCAAAATCATCTCTGAGGAGGTGACTTGATTGGGAGTAGAGGAAACTGATCCCTTTCAGGGGATCCGTGTTGTCCAAGAGCAGCTTGGTGATCTGAGCTTGCTTTCTGCAGTAGTTGTACAGCAACAAGTATCAGTGCATCTCATCACTTCAGAAAATGCCTGTGTTCCGTGCCTTCCGAGTTTGGTCATGCGTATGAAAATTTTATCTTACAGTGAAAAATCTGTGAAGAAACTAGCTGCCCTGCCAGTCCCTCAGCCGCTCACTAAAATTACAGCAGCTGCACCAGAGCCAGCCAAACCAGGGGATAATAGGGAGGCAAGAAGGAAGGAACGTCAGACCAGGACTCCACCCAGGAGGTAAGAAAGCTGTGGGGTGGAGTGAGGTTTGATCTCCTGGAAGATAGAGCCAGTCCTGAGCTGGGGTACCTGTTACAAGGACTCTTCAGTATTGAAGGAGAATCTGTTTCCTGGGGTGGGAAGAGATAGAGCTGGTCCGTCAGCATCCAGCAGTGCTGTGTCCTCGGAGCACAGCTTGCAGGCTCCCCTGCTCTGCTTTCTCCTCCCAGCTTCGCCCTGTGATGTGTCTGAACGTCTTGGGGGGTTTGTTCTGTCTGTCCTCTAATTGTTTTTGTTGTCTTTTGCTCTTCCCTTTGCATTTGAAATGAGAGAAGCTTCTGATAGCGTTCAGACAAGGAGCGCTCATCTCTATGTAAATATTTTAATCAGGTTTTATCTATTCTGTATTTTAAAATGTTACGGAATAAATGCAGGTAGCGTTGCCTGTTCTTGGAGAGACACTGAGTCAGCTGAACGTGGCTGAAACTCTTGGAGCATCCTTCTTGCACTGGAAGTTTTGAATCCCAGTGCAATACCCCGTGTGCTTTGGCAACGAAGGCTTGGTGTGCAGGAAGCAGAGTGCAGGCTGATGTCCTGCAGGAAGGCACACGTGATTTGTTTTGGATGGTGGGATGACACTGTGCAGCAGTGTGTTTTGGAGGAGGCTGTACATCTGCTGTATGTTCAGGCTTCTGGAAGCATTCCGAGTTCTCAGTTTTGCATGGGATTACCTCTTCTGTTTCTTACCAGTAGCTGAAAAAGAAGGGCTGGAGCTGAGCTGTTTTTTCCATAGGTGGAAATTGATCACTGCCATTTCTTTTCCATAGAAGCTCCTTCCATTCTAGTTCCTTTTTCACAAGTTAATCACATTTTCCCTTCCTCTTTCTCCCAGTCTTGTTTTGTTGATTTTTTTCTTACTGCCCTACACTCTGACAGCTCTATTTGTGTCAGTGCTGGTGTGTTACTCAAAAAATCTCTATTTAGAGAGCCTGAAATACGAGGTAGTCCCACTGTGTTTTGCAGCGAGCAGAGTTTGTTCACAGGAAGCGTTTGCTCCTGGTGTCAGTATGGGATTGAGCAGCTTTAGCTCACCCTTCATCTGGCTCTGCCTGGCATAATTCAGTCTCGCATAAAGCAGCTACTGTTCCGAAAAGAGACAAAGGGAAAACGATGCTGAGAAGAGCATCCCAACCAGTTCCGTTTGCAAAGCACCATTCTTTCACACGATACCACAGAGCGGTGTGCCAGCTCTGTGCTGCAGCTGTCCCTGCAGCCCCGTGTCACTGCGGGCAGCCAGGTGAGCTTTGTTGGCTGTGTTGCAGGAGGACCATCAGTGGCAGCATCAGCGGCAGCGCCAGCAGCTACAGCGGCTCCAGCTCCCGGTCCAGGTCTCTGTCTCGGTCTCTCTCCAGATCTCATTCCAGATCATCATCCGCCTCAGCCTCCCACTCCCCATCTGGATCCAGGAAATCCAGGTACAGCCTTGGCCTTTCATAGCAGCAGCTGATAACTGTCTGTTGGTGTCTGTGCTTTCGTGCAACAGAGGCTCTCTCTAGGTTCCAGTGTCAGCAGCTGTAGGCGAGTGGGATGTGTTCCTGCTTGCTCCTTCTTGTTGTGGACGTGTTCCTTCTTGTGGTGTTGTGAATCCTGAGTCCTGAATCACGGTGGAGGCCTCGTAGCTTCATCAAGGAAATAATTTGTCGTGTGCTGAACTCTCCGTGTTTACCTAAACCATCACTACAGCTGTTTCTCCTGACATCCAGGTCCTCGCTTAACGTTTTGTCTAGCTGTGGGAAAGAGAAACAAAAACAAAACAAAAAAACAAACCACCCTACACATTAATTTATTTACAAGGTAACAGTTTTGGTCTGCGGGGCTTTGCAATTCTAAACCTCTGCTCCCTCCAGTTATTGAATGTCCTTAGGGGAGGTGCTGGGCCTGGCAGGAAGGTGGGTCAGAAAACACCTAAAAGGCCCCACTAATGATATTTTTGCTTTGCTGGTGAAGTTGCATGACCAGTTCCCTTTGCATTTAGCCCCGAGTGACTAGTTCAATGGCAGTTAGTCTGTGAGATCTGTAAACAGCTAACTGCAGTAAAGAGTCATTAGATAAACCTCTTCCAGCTCCTTTCTTCAGCCATCTTGCATCTGTTGGTACGCAGAGAGCCCTGAAACTTCAGAGGCAGCCTTGAAACACAAAGCTCCGCAGTAAGGAAGTACAGATACACAGCTAGACCTGCTATCACCTAAAGCCAGTGGATAAAGCAGGATTTGGCTCAGCCCAGTGTTAATTCTCATATCTGAGCTCCGTGAAACTCCCAGCTTCAATATCCGCGTTATTGTACGGAAATGCAGGCTTGTTTACGACGTGCTTGTCGTGTTCATCACATCAGGCAGGGGTGATGCAAGAAGTTCAGAGAGCTCTCAGCACTCAGCTTGCTCTGCACTGCGCTGCTGCACGAGGGCTTGAGAGGAGATGTGTGCAAAACTTCGGTGCAGGCGTTGCTCGTGTGGCACCAGCCTGCACTTGTTGCTTTTGCAGGTGCATAGACAAGGAGGAAACTTTTAGGGAATAGCCTGTAGCCAAGCCAGGTTTGCTGTTGCAGTCACGCAACCAGCAGCTTTCCCAAAGGCTCCTCCAGTCGCTGTTGTTCTCCTCCCAGAACTCAGCTCTGCCGTGGATACCCATGGCTAGTGGCTTTGCAGGTTGTGCAGAGCCCAGCTGTCAAGGAGTGAGCCTTCCCTGTCATTACCACTCCCGACAGCGTGTGCATCCTCAGAGCAGGCAGCTGGGCTCTCCTGTACCCTGGGGAGATGTGGGCAGTAGGGCTCGAGGCGTTCAAAGCCTCCATGAATAAAAAGAAAAACACTGCCAGGAAACCCTTGACAACCTGAGCCACAGTGCTGACACGTACATGGCAGCACACACCCTGCTTTCACTTTTTGTTTACTGGAGTAACAGTGACCTGCTTAAGTTGTTGCCTTAATCCAGTTTATAAATAAACACTACTTTCCAGACTCCCATCCAACCCATTCTTGGCTTTCACATTGCCAGCACCCTGGCAGCCTTTGTCCTTCTGCTGGATGCAGCCTGCCCTGGGAGCTGACATCCCAGCCCGCTCTGTTTTGGGGAATGGAAACGAAGACGTCTGTCTCATCGCTGCCTCCTTGCTGCATTCGTGACTGTAACGGGTTGTTGGCTCTTTCCAGGTCCCTGAGCGTGAGCAGCGTTTCTTCTGTCTCTAGTGCCTCCTCCAGCAGCAGCTCCGTGCGCAGCGCTGACTCTGAAGACATGTATGCAGACCTGGCCAGCCCTGTCTCCTCTGCCAGCTCCCGATCCCCCACCCCAGCGCAGCAGAAGAAAGGTAGAGGTACCTGGTTTGCTTTTTTTTTCATTCTCTAAGGGGCCCTGGGTAAAGAAAGGGAGGGATGTGCAGACAGCTTGGTGATGCTTTAGGCCTCTGGGAAATGGGTGAGCAGCTCACAGGGGCTTGGTGTGGACTAAGGGAGTCTGGAGGCTTTCCCTGAGGCAGGTAGGGCCCTGGAGAAGGGAAGATGTGGAGCTTTCATCCGTGTGGCTGTAAAGCTGCTTTCTCTTGCCCAGGCATTCTGCTCTTCTCAGTTTGTCCCCTGTCACCTCTGCAAGGTGATGCCCAACCTTCTGGATGGATCCAGTATCGTGTTGCACGTCCTCTGTTCTTTTTAGACAGCAGCAGAGGTAGCAGAGGGAGCCTTCTGTCCTTTGTTGTGAAGTGTTCTCTCTGCAGAAGTTGTGGTTTCCTGGATCTTTTAACCCTGGGGCCACGTGCAGTGCCAACTATGTGGGCATTTTCAGCCCCTGATGGAGCAGCATCCTCCCAGAGGGAGGGCAGGAGAAAGGAATGGCTTACGAGCCACTCTGCACTCTGGTTTCAACAGGAAAGTCGAAAAAAGAAGACAGTGCTAAAGAGGAAAAGCGGAAACGGGACTTGCCTGCTCAGCTGAAATCAGCCAAGCCCACCCAGGGGGGCAAGTCCCAGCAGCTCCTTCAGGCCCAGCAGCCCACGGCCCCCCAGTCCCAGCAGGGTGGCTTCAGCGCTCACAAGGAGATCAAACTGACGCTCTTGAATAAGGTGAGAGGAGGGCTGGCTGCCATTCCCTGCACTCAGGGGTCTGAGGAGTACATGGGATGGGAGCAGCCATGGAGCTGTGGGCTGGAGGAAGGGAGCTCCTGGCCCTGTGCTGTCAGGATGAGCTCAGCAGGTCGGTCTGCAGCTGGGATCAGCAAGGCTGCAGACAGAACCTGTCTGGCAGCACACACCCTGCGGTGGCTGGAGCTTGGGACCGTGTTGGCGGCTCCCCTGGGGCACATTCCTGCTGCAGCTTCAAGGGCTGTTCCCTGCTTTTCTCGAAGGCTGCAGATGAAGGTCCCACATGTGCTAGGACCTTGCCCGCTGAAGGCACGCTTGCAGCGAGCTGTCCTCCTGCTGGCCTGCTCCAGAGCCAACCGCTGGCAAGTCATTAACTGAGTCAGGAGGTAAAAGTGACTGCTGCCTCCTGCAGCAGCTGGGGTTGAGCCCAGTGCCCCAGTTGAGTGCCTTCGGCAGAGCTACAATCCTGGATCATGTGAGAGAGTTTGGCCTCGTGGGGCTGTGTGCTGGAGCAGGGTGTTGGCTCCTGTCACATGGTCGGTTCCTGGTTTTGAAGGGTTCATGTTTTTTCTGACAGTCTGAATTCCCCGTTGCACTCTAAGGTTGCAGTTTTCCCTACTTCCCCGTGCTGTGACGTGGGGCTCCTTTATCAAGTCTGTGCAGCATGCTCTGCAGGGAGGAGTGTGCAATTACACCTAACGATGGGCTGGCACGGGTGCTGGAAGGCACAGCCCGTTGGCATTTGCTGTCCTCGGTGCCAGTGATGGTGGGGACTGGTATGCACGGGGTTTAATAATGGGAGATGTGCTCGTGTAAGTGCGCCAGCACATCGCTGGCACCTGTCACAGGAAATCACCTGCTTGCTTCCCTCCCTAGAGGGAAATGGCTGCTGAGTCCCTGCTGTCTATTTCGTCCCATTCAGGCAGCTGACAAAGGAAGCAGGAAGAGATACGAGCCAGCAGACAAAGACAGGCCGACCTCTCCTCCTGCCAAACGGGCCAACCTGTCCCCAGACAGAGGTGAGACTCAGCCCTCAGAGGGGCTCCTGCTGCCAGAGGCAGCCCGTGTCGAGGGGACGGCATCCTCTAGGAGTCCCCCTGCTGCAGGGGTTAATTGCAAGCATGTGCCCTTCCAAACCCTCAGATAACACGGGCAGATTAGCCATCCTGCTGCAAAAACGTGGTGGTGGCGAGGTGCTGCGGTGTGCCTGTGAAGTCAGCGAGGTGAGGTCAGCCCTGGGCCTGGCCGTGCCTAGCTGTCTTGTGGTGTGCCTTGCCAGTGCCTGGCTCCACTGTGTCTGTGTAACTCCCTGCGAGAAAACAAAGCAGCCCTTACTTCTCACCTCCACGTAGGTGCACGTCCATCTGCCCATGAAGGCTCCTGTATCGGCACTGGTTGTGGCTGCTGCGTTCACAGGGTCTTTGCTCTGTATTTCTGTGTATCACAGTGAGATCTCAGTCTCCTCATAGAGGTCCTGGCAGTGCTTGGAGAGGGAACACAGGCTGCCAGGGCTCCAGGATGAGCGCAATACTTGGCTGCATCATCCGTCCTGTGAAATGAGATGATTTCCCCACTTGCGTGTGACACAACCTGACACTGCCCTGCGTGTTTAGAAAGGCACAGGCTTTCCAAGTGTCCTTCTCTGTCTGAGTCCACAGCAGCACTGTTAGCATCTTGGAAAACCCAGCTTACACACTGCACACAAAAAACAAGAGGGCAGTGGATGGCCAGAGATGCCTGGTTTTGCCATAGCGAGCCAGTCCTGACACGTGATGTTGTTTTCCCTGTTGTCTCAGCTGTAGGTGTATCTTGTTGACTCTGGGTGCTAGCCAGAAAAAAATTTCTGTGCTAATAACCTGATTGCATTCAGCTAGTGCAGCATGGAGAGGATTGGGTGAGGTTGAAGTTCAGTGGGATGTAGTTCACAGGTGCTGGGCTGCAGACAGGTGAATGAGTTGGTCTAGATCTGTGCTGATTTTACAGTTCTAGGCATAGTTGTACACTTAATTTTCCAGTTTGGTGCACAGGGGTGCACCTGCCCCGTGGGTTTGCAAGCAAAGCTCAGCCTCCTCTGGCTACTGCTGCACTGGGATGGTTGGCTCTCAAGGCAGCGTCCTCAGCGAGCTTGGAGACAAGAGCATCTCACCTTTTTGTTTCCCTGGTAGGCTCTCGTGACAGGAAGGCCACTGCAAGAGCCTCATCCCCCAAACAGGAGCGGCAGAGGGGCCAGAACCCGAAACCATCTCCTGCACAGGCAGACAGGTGAGTGCTCGTGGGTCTGTGGGGTGGCAGAGCCGAAGCCAGGGCTCATCTCCCTAAAGTCACAGCCCTGCAGAGAAGACCCTGTGCTCTCCTCGAGCCTCTGCCAGGCGAGCTGAGGCTCACACAGACACAGTGGGTATTTCTGGTGACTTTAACACGTGCCCGAGGAGCTCTTGTGCTCCTTCACATTCCCCCCCTTCTCCAGCGGTTGAGTTCCTCCTCGGGGCAGCTCTGAGGCTCTCTGACTGGAGCAGTTTCCAGTTGTTGCCATGGAGGCACAGAGAGAGGAAGGACGCGGAGCTCTTGGGCAGCAGCCAGAGGTGCTCAGGGGTTCGTGCAGAAGCTGCCACTAAGCTGTTCCGGCTCAGAAACGAGCAGAGCCCGGGGGGGGTTTCTTGAGGTCAGTTCCGGCAAGAGGAGCCAAGTGGGTTAGGTGCGAGCTCAGCCGTGCCTCTGCCTCGTGTGAGAAAGAAACTGCAGCTCCTTCCTGCTGCTGCTGAGCTCCTCTGGGTGCCCGGTTCCCTTCCTTCGCAGCGTGGCCTGCTGGGAGATGTGAAAACAGGGCCCTCGTGTGAGCGGGCAGGCGAGGGCTGGCGCCTCGTGCTTTTCCATCCCCTGTGGTGCCAGGTGGCCAGCTCACGTCCATGTCTTGGCAGCCTGCTGGGAATGTCCCTGTGCAGAACTGGATGTGTGGCTGCACGCTGAGCCCTCTGCCTGAAGGCTTGTGGAGAGGCACACCTAAAGCTTCCCCCGTCCTTCTCGCCCGGAGCCAGCCAGCGATGCTTTGCATTTCCCTGCTGTCATCTCAGGGATCTCTGTGAGCCGGCAGGACTCCTGTCATCCCTTTGGGGCAGGAGTGAGCCTCAACTTCTGTGTGTCACAGTCTTCCCAAGTGAAAATCCAGCCCCATCTACCACAGCCCTGTCCTTCCCCTGGCCCCGAGCTCTTACTTTCTGGTGCTGAAGAGGAAGCTCAGCCTTTGCAGACCTGTGTTGTTCCCCACATCCTTGCTCCTCACCCCTCTGCCGCCGTTCATCTTGGTGGGTGAGATTTGGTGCCCTGAACATGCTTTGGCAGGGCGTTGGACTCGATGATCTCTTGAGGTCCCTTCCAACCCCTCTGATTCTATGATCCCAACCCCAGGGCCATCACCACCACCCTCCTCCTCCCATCTCAGAGCCCAAAGGGGTCAGCTTCCCTCTCTCACCCCCTGCCCTCTCTCTCCCCGCAGGAAGCGCCCGCTCTCCCCGCAGTCCAAGAGCTCCAGCAAAGTGACAAGCATCCCGGGCAAAGCAGCAGAGCCGGGCCCTGCAGGAGCCAAGGGGGGCAAATCCAGCACGCTGTCCCGGCGCGAGGAGCTCCTCAAGCAGCTCAAGGCCGTGGAAGACGCCATCGCTCGCAAGAGAGCCAAAATCCCTGGGAAAGTATAGTGGGGGCCACGCTGCCCCTTCCAATGACTGTTCCTGTTTTTATAAATAGCGTTACAAAAAAAAAAAAAAAAGGAAAAAAACCAAAAAAAGAAAAAAAGACAAAAAAAAAAACAAAAAAAGAAGCGGCCACTTTGGGATTTTGCAGTTCTGTCTTTATTTTGGCTGCGATTCTTTTAAGAGGAAAAAAAAAAAACAACACAAAGATAAATAAAGAACGGCGCCAGGATGGGGGCAGCCCCCCCCCCCCTTCCCCCCACCTTTATTATTTTGTTTTTTTTATTTTGACCCCCCCCCTCCCCCCGTGTAAATTATGCACAGAGGCCTCCAGCCCCGTGGGATGCTCTCACCGCGTCCCCTCCTCTCTCTGTGAGCCTCCCGCTGTGTCCTAGTTAGCCCTGCTGTGTGTTGAGTGTCTCCAGCCATGCAGTTCTACATACTGTGTAACGAGAGAGCCCGAAACTGCTGTGAACTACTGGCAACGTCCCCCCCAACCCCCCCCACCCCCCCCCCCACCCACCAGGAACAAATATATATAAATATATATATATTCTTGACTATAAAGTCTGATTGGGATAAGCGAGCTGTCTTTTATTTGAAGCCTCGGAGTGTTGGAGTTGGTTTCAAAGGAGCCCTGGGCTGTGGATGTCTGTGTAAGGAGAAGGGTCCCTTCCTCCCGTTGGGATTTCGGTTTTGGGTTTTTTTTTTTTTTTTGGGGGGGGGGGGAGGGTGTTGTTTTGTTTCTTTGGGGTTTTATTTTGTTCGTTTGTTTGGTTTTGTTTTGTTTTTTGGAGGGATCTTCCCTGAAATAAAGTATTTTGATAACCCGTTCCCTCCGCTGTCTTCCGTGGGCCCCCTCTGCCTCGGGACACCCCGTCCCTTTATCCCTGCGGAGCTGGGGGGGATGGGGGGGGGCCGCATCCCCTAACCCCGGCCCCCTTCGTGCTTTCCCCCCCCATCATCTCCCACCTCGGCCCTTTCCAAGGTTGCCCAATGTGGGATTTCAGCCCCAGGTCGGTGATATCACCTCCGCGTTTGCGCAATGGGATCGGGGACCGTCCCATCCCCAGCGACCACAGCAAACCCTAACGGGCTCCGCGTGGCCGTGGGCTCCCACCCGCGGGCCCCCACCCTCCACCCCCCCCCACCCCCATCCTCAGGACGTGACCCCCGAGGATCCCATCCCATCACAAAACCCCAAATTCCCAACCCCGATCTCCATCCCCGCGGCCCCACGCAGCTCTGGTGCAGCCCGTGCCGCGTTCCCCGCTCCCCCACGCGTGGGGCTGGGACACGCCGGGAGAAGGAAGTGCGGCGGCCGCGGGGAGGAGGAAGGCAGCCCGAGCTGGAGTTTCCAGGTGTGTGTACATCACCTGCGCTAACCCTATATAAAGGCGGGGACGGCGGCAGCGCTGCCACTCGGGGCCGCGGAGGGTTCAGCTCCGAGCGACCCGACACCGTCCTGCAGCCCATGGTAATGCCCGCGGCATCGCTGGGGGGCACTGGGAGGCACTGGGAGGCACTGGGAGGCACTGGGAGGCACTGGGAGGAGGCACACGGGCGGGTGTGAACGGGCTCGTGAGTGCACGCCGGGAGCTGCGTGCACAGATTGGGGCGTGTGTGTGTGTGTGTGTGTGTGTGTGTGTGTGTATGTGCATGGGTGTGTTGTGTGTGTGTGTGGATGGATGTTGTGTGTGTGTGTGTGTGTGTGTGTGTATAGAAGTGCTATATCTGTATAGAAGCATTATATGTGAGAATAGGAGTGTTATATCTGAGTATAGAAGTGCTATATCTGTGTATAGAAGTGCTATATCTGTGTATAGGAGTGCTATATATGGGTATTGAAGTGCTATATCTGAGTATAGATGCGTTATATCTGTGTATAGGAGTGCTATATATGAGTATAGGAATGCTATATATGAGTATAGAAGTGCTATATATGAGTATAGAAGTGTTATATCTGTGTATAGGAGTGTTATATCTGTGTATAGAAGTGCTTTATCTGTGTATAGAAGTGATATATCTGAGTATAGGAGTGCTATATCTGTGTATAGAAGTGTTATATCTGAGTATAGAAGTGCTATATATGAACATAGAAGTGCTATATATGGTTATAGAAGTGCTATATAGAAGTGCTATATATGAGTATAGAAGCGTTATATCTGTGTATAGGAGTGCTATATCTGTGTGTAGAAGTGCTATATATGAACATAGAAGTGCTATATATGGGTATAGAAGTGCTATATATGAGTATAGAAGCGTTATATCTGTGTATAGGAGTGCTATATCTGAGTATAGAAGTGCTATGAGTATAGAAGTGTTATATCTGAGTATAGAAGTGAAGTGCTATATCTGTGTATAGAAGCGCTATATATGAACACAGAAGTGCTATATATGGGTATAGAAATGCTATATCTGAGTATAGAAGCATTATATCTGTGTATAGCAGTGCTATATATGAGTATAGAAGCATTATATCTGTGTATAGGAGTGCTATATCTGTGTATAGCAGTGCTATATATGAGTATAGAAGCATTATATCTGTGTATAGGAGTGCTATATCTGTGTATAGAAGTGCTATATATGAATATAGAAGCGTTATATCTGTGCATAAAAGTGCTATAGCTGAGTATAGAAGCGTTATATCCGAGTATAGCAGTGCTATATCTGTATGTGTGCATGGATGTGTCATGCAACAACGTGTTACACGTGTGTGTGTGTGTGTGTGTGTGTGTGTGTGTGTGTGTGTGTGTGTGTGAGACTGTCCTAATGCCACACACACACACGTCTGTCTACACGTGCTGCGTGCGTGTAGATGTTACAGGGGTGCACAAACTGTACAGGCGTGCTGTATGTGTGTCATATGCACGCGTAGAGATGTGCTGTGCGTGTGTGTAGGTGTGTCACAGCTATCTGTGTGTGCACACACGCTGTATATATGTCACATGCATGCGTTGTGTGTGTAACTGTTGCACGCGTGTATGTGTTATAGGGCTGTATATGTGGATAGATGCGTGTGTATCGTTACACCTGTTCATGTACGGTGTGTATATGCACGTTGTGTGTGCATACATCTGCTCTCCATGTATGCATGCCACAGGTGTGTACGTGTACACACGCGTCCTGCCTGTCTGACTGTGTCACTGTGCACAGAGACGTGTTCCGTGCATGGCTGCGTGTGATCTGCGTCCACCAACACGCTGCGTGCGTGTGCCGTTGGGGCACTATGTGCGAAAACACGCCGTGCAGATGGAAATACCCACGTGAAGTGTGTGTGTGTGTGTGCGTGTGTGCCCCACGCTGACCCCTCCTGCCCCCCACACAGGGCTGGCTGGGAGCGCTGGCGCTGCTGAGCGCCGCGGTGCTGTGCCGCTGCCTGCGTCGCCCCGCAGCCCCCACGCACCACCACCCCCACGTGCGCTGCTATGGGGTGGGAGAGCTGCGGGATGGAGAGGCCCCCATGCATTTCCTGGGCCGCAGCCTGCGCTGGGAGCAGCACGTGCCAGTGCAGCTGGTGCCGCAGATCGAGGCCGCCCAACGGCGGCGGCGACGCAGGGAGCACTCGTGTCCCGCGCTGCAGCTCCGCACCGGGCTGCGCAGCGAGCCCCACGAGAGGTCCATCTCACCGTGGCGGGTACCGGTGGGTGATGGGGTCGGGAGGCGTGGAGGGGGAGGGAGAGGGGTGGACGGAGTGGGATGGAGAGGGATGGTTGGAGAGGGATGGAGGGATGGAAGGATAAAGGGGGATGGAGAGGGATAGAGAGGGATGGACACGGTGGGATGGAGAGGGATGGATGGAGAGAGATGGAGGGATGGAGGGAGAAAGAGGGGTGGAAAGGGATAGAGAGGGATGGACACAGTGGGATGGAGAGGGATGCAATGGGACAGAGAGGGATGGACTCGGTAGGATGGAGAAGGATGGGCACAGTGGGATGGAGAGGAATGGATGGAGAGAGATGGAGAGGGATGGAGGGATAAAGAGGGGTGGAGAGGGATAGAGAGGGATGGACACAGTGGGATGGAGAGGGATGGAGGGAGAAAGAGGGGTGGAGAGGGATAGAGAGGGATGGACACAGTGGGATGGAGAGGGATGCAATGGGACAGAGAGGGATGGACTCAGTAGGATGGAGAAGGATGGACTCAGTGGGATGGAGAGGAATGGATGGAGAGAGATGGAGAGGGATGGAGGGATAAAGAGGGGTGGAGAGGGACGGAGAGGGATGGACAGAGAGGGATGGATGGAGAGAGATGGAGAGAGATGGATGGAGAGAGAGGGATGGAGAGGGATAGAGAGAGATGGACATGGTGGGATGGAAAGGGATGCAATGGGATGGACACAGTGGGATGGATGCAATGGGACAGTGAGGAATGGACTCAGCAGGACGCAGAGGAATGCACACAGTGGGATGGAGAGGGATGGATGGAGAGATGGAGGGATACAGAGGGGTGGAGAGGGATAGAGTGGGATGGACACAGTGAGACAGAGAGGGATGGATGGAGTGGGATGGAGAGGGATAGAGAGGGATGGACCCAGTGGGATGGAGAGGGATGGATGGAGAGGGTTGAAAAGGGATGGAGAGGGACTGAGAGGGATGGAAAGGGATGGAGAGAGATGGAGAGGGATGCTCACAGTGGGATGGATGGGGTGGGACACAGTGAGACAGAGAGGGATGGACTCAGCGGGATGGAAGGGGTTGAAGAGAGATGGGCACAGTAGGATGGAGAGGGATGCAGCAGAATGGATAGGCATGGGCACAGAGGGATGGGCTGGGATGAACACATTGGGGTGGATAGTGATGAATGGAGTGGGATAGATTGGGATGGGCACAGTGGGATGGAGAGGGACGAACAGAGATGGATAGATAGGGATAGAAACAGTAGGATGCAGCAGGATGGATAGGAACGGTCACTGGGACAGAGTGGGATGGACACAGCAGGATGGAGAGGGATGGATGCAAAGGGGCAGAGTGGGAAGTACACCATGGGATGGATGCAGAGAGACAGTGTGGGATGGACAGGAATGGGACGGACACAGAGGGATGGAGAGAATCAGACACAGTGGGGTGGACGCAGCGGGACGGGCACAGAGGGCCGGATGCTCACCACATCTTCCCTTGACACCGTGCCCTCCTTTCAGCATCGACGAGGACGAGGACCGCTACCCACGCAAGCTCGCCTTCGCCGAGTGCCTGTGCACCGGCTGCGTGGACGTGAAAACGGGGCGGGAGACCACGGCCCTCAACTCCGTGCCCATCCACCAGACCATGATGGTGCTGCGCCGCAAGCCATGCCCGCGCCCCGCCAGCCCCGGCCTCGTCGCCTTCGAGGTGGACTACATCCACGTGCCCGTGGGCTGCACCTGCGTCCTGCCCCGCACCGGGCGCTGACCCCGCTCCCGTGGAGCCCCCCCCTCACCCCCCACTCCCCCCCGTGACCGTGTCACCGTCCTCGTGCTTGTTTTAGAGCACCCGTCCCCACTCCTCGATCCCCGTCACCCTTTATTTATGACTTCTTATTTATGACGCCCGCGGGGGGATTTATTTTTGTAACCCCGTATTTATTGCTGAACCCCCTCCACCTTTTTGCACCCCCCTCCCCCTAAAGGCAGCAGCCCTGGGCTCAGCCCGTGCCTGGAGCCCTCCCCAGGTGCTCCCCGGTTATTTATTCCCCCCCGCAGTGCTATTTATTGAGGCCTCCGTGTGCTATTTAATGCCAGCAGTGTGCAGCCTGAAAATAAAAGCCTGATCCCACCCCCCAGGCGTAGCACGCTGCCCAGTTTGGGCCGTACTGGGATAACTGGGAGGGCAAGGGGTGGAGGTGCATGGGGGGGGGGGGGGGTCCCACAGTTGCACCCCATGGATGCTGGGGGGAGAGGTGCCAAGAACGCAGGGATGGAGCTGCATTGGGTACCCTCATTCCAACCGCCCCAATGGAATAGGGGGGAACCCCTCAATCCCCAAAGCACACCCAGGAGAAGGGGGAGGCAATGGGGAGGGCAGGGGGGGCCCGGCCCCACGCCAGCACCCCGCCACCACCCACTCCTTTCCCACAGCTCTGCCCTGGGCACCCACATCCCACGGGCTCAGCGCCACCTACCGGGGTTGTCCCACGTGCCCTGAGAGCACCCATGGGTGCTGGGGTGGTGGGGGGGGGGGGGTCAAGGGGCTGGGTGTCACCTCTGGGAACTGCACATCCTGAGGCCTGTCCCCACACCAGGTTTTTCCCATCATTGGGGTCACTGAAGATTTGGGCAGTGAGCTCTCAGCTCGCACCCAGGGCACAGGGGAGCAACGAACACGGGGTGGGGGGTTGAGGGGGGGGTCAGGAAGGATCTGAGGCCTTTCAGTCCTTTTAGTGCAAAAAAGCAACCAGAAAATATATATCTATACATACGACAACATACAAAACGTGAGAGGTGGTGCAGCGAGCAGAGCTGCGTGAGCCCCAGCAGCACAGTGGGGCTGCGTGGATGGCGAGGGCAGGGGGGGGGGGGGGCACCTGAGCATCCCTCAGGGATTGAGATCCCCCCCCCTCCCCAGGAGCTGGGGAGGCTGAGAACCCCCAGGGTTTGGGGACCACTGCGGGGGGGGTGAGGGGTGCAGCTGGGAAGTGGGGGCAGCAGCAGGACCCCCAGCTCTGTGTTACTCGGCCTCGACAGGGATGGGGTTCACCTGTCCCCCCACTTGGGCCGTCTGCTTCCTGCGTGCGTCGGCAGGGGGCCGGGGAGGGGGGGTTGCTGGGGGGCTGCTTGATGGTGTCCCCCATGTGCGGCCGCTCCTGGGGCTTCTGCTCAATGGGTCGCCACTCCTCCCCACGCACCGCTGCCTGCAGAGTCCGTATGGGGGCTGTCAGTGGAGGGACCCCAACCCCCTGCCCCTCCCCCCTGTCCCCCAAAAGCAGCTCACCAGCAGATAGATGCCGCTGGCAATACCCAGACAGACGGTGCCCAGGATGGTGGAGAGCAGGAAGCCAGCAGGGACGGCCAGTCTGGGGGTACAGGGGGAGTTAGGTGGGGGGGGTGGGGGGGATTTAGGGGGTGTCCCCCAGCCCCAACCCCGCACCCCACTCACGCTGCATGCAGGATGGCACGGATGTAGTAATTCCTGGTGAGTGGTCCGAACGCCTTCAGCACCGCTGTCATGTACCTCTGGCCGCTGTGGGGCAATGTGCAGAGTTGGGGGGGGGGCACCCAGCCTTAAAGGACCCCCCCCCCCCCCCTCCCAGCATGCAGGCATCCCAGTGCCACCCCATCACTCACCAGCGCTCCATGGTGGAGCCCTTCTGCCGTTTGCTGCGTGGGTACTCCAGCAGGCAGACGAAGGCGCCCGCAGCTCTGTGCGGGTTGGGGGGGTCAAGGAAAAGGGGTGCTCGGAGCCAAGGGTGGGGGGGAGATCCGTAGGGAAAGGGGCAGAAAAAGGGCCAGGGGTGGAGGGTCGGTGTTGTAGGGAAAGGGGTAGGAATGGAGCGATTTGGGGCCGGGATGGGGATGCGGGACCGCCCCCTCCCACCCTGAACACCGTAAGGATACATGGCGTATGCAGCGAAGTACCACCCCTTGAACTGCCCCGCCACGGCCACGACCCCACCGGTCAGCATGACTGCGGGACAGCGGGGACACGGCTGTCACAAAGCAGCACCCACGGGGGGGGGGGGGGGGGCACCGGGGGATGCTCTGCGTGGGACCCCCCAAAGCAGGGAATGGAGGGGGGGGGTGGGGGGGTGGGATGGTGCTGGGATACCGCCGGTAGTGGCGGGGGGGGGGACAGCGTGGGAGACCCACGGTGACACACGATGGGGGTGACACGCTCCCGTCGGTGCTTCCGCGTCCTCACTGCCGCTCACTTCCTCCATCCCCGGGCGGGGCTGGGCCAAACCGGGAGGGGGGGAGGATGGAGGGGGGGGGGAACGGCTCGGGGTGGGGGATGGGGGGGATACAGCCGGGGGTCCCCGGGCTCCACGCGAGGGCTCGGCCCCCTCTCCATGTCCTGTACCCGTATCCCTGCATCCTCAACCCTATACCCCCACCCCGTAAGCCCATCCCCGCATCCCCATCCCATAGACAGCCCTGTGGCCCCCGCACGGCCATCGAGCAGCCCCTAACCCCGCACCCCCGCCCCGCACTCACTCAGCCCGGCTGCCAGCGCCTGCTCGTTGGCCCACATGGCCCACTCGATCTGCCCCATGGCCTGGCTGGGCTCGGCTCGGCTCGACCCGACCCGGAAGGCAGCGCAGGAACCGCACAGCCGAGCCCCCTCCCCTCCTTAGGCCACGCCCCTTTCTCGTAAGCCCCGCCCACAAATACCATCAGGCCACGCCCCCTAGGGCAGCGCCGGGACACGGGGCGACACGGGGACATAGGGCGACGCGGGACGCGAGCAGCTCTGGTGGGGCCGTGGGGGGACCCGGGTCAGGGTGAACCCCCTTAGGGACGCGGGGCTGGCTGACACGGCACACAGAGCCCACGGAGCAGCGCCGTGGCTGGAAAACCTCTATTGTTTGGTTACAAAAGAGTAAAAAGCAGGCACCGGGAGGGGACACAGCTGAGCCGGGATGGGGACAGAGGGGCACAGCACTTCACAGCCCCGAGGCAGGCACCGGGATGGTGCATCCCCGCCTGCGTGCCCCCCGGAGGGGCTGCTGGGCATCCCTGCTGTGCCCAGCACGGTGTCCCCCATCGTGGTGTCCCCCGTTGTCAGGCTGAGCGGCACGGGAGCCCATCGGGGCCCAGGAGGTGCTGGCTGGGGTCATCCAGGAGCTGCGGGCCGGGGCCGGGCTGCGGGGACAGGAGATGTGTTAGGGGACAGCAGGGAGCACTGGGGTCGGGGCCCCGTCCCCCCCCATACCTTGGTGTGCAGGATGTAGTGAATGGCCCCCGGGACCGGATCCACCACCACGGCTGACACCAGCTCCTCCGGCAGCACCGCCGTGCCAACGGGGCGGCCTCGCAGGAACCTGCACCACGGATGGCACTCAGCTGTCCCCAACCCCATCCCATGTCCTCGTCCCATGGTTCCAACCCCTTTCCCATCCCATCAGTCTCTATCCCCAGCTCCATCCCCTGGCCCATCCCACCAATCCCCATCTCCATCCCTATTGCCATCCCACCTGTCCCTATACCTATCCCCATCTCCATCCCTACTGTCATCCCACCTGTCCCCATCCCCATCCCTATTGCCATCCCACCTCTCCCTATACCCATCCCCATCCCCATCTCCATCCCTACTGTCATCCCACCTGTCCCTAACTCCATCCCCAACTCCATCCCACCCATCCCCATTCCCATCCCCATCTCCATCCCTATTGCCATCCCACCTGTCCCTATACCTATCCCCATCTCCATCCCTACTGTCATCCCACCTGTCCCCATCCCCCTCCCCATCTCCATCCCTATTGTCATCCCACCCATCCCTATCTCCATCCCTAACTCCATCCCACCTGTCCCTATACCTATCCCCATCCCCATCCCCATCCCCATCTCCATCCCTACTGTCATCCCACCCATCCCCATCTCCATCCCTATTGCCATCCCACCTGTCCCTATACCCATCCCCATCCCTATTGTCATCCCACCCATCCCCATCCCCTTCTCCATCCCTACTGCCATCCCACCTGTCCCTATCCCCATCCCCACCCCCACTCCACCAGTCCCAGATGAGAGCCCCCTTACTGGTCCCCGTTGGAGGCAGGTGGGAAGCTGCGCCTCACCACCTCCACGAACTCATCCACCGTGTCCTCCAGCATGAAGATGACCGCGTTGGGGCCAGCATCGAAGGTGTAGGCCACCTGGGGACAGGGATATGGTCAGAGAAGGGCACAGTGCCAAGCACGGGGCCGCGGGGGGAGGGGCAGCCCCACCTTGGTGCGCCCATGGTGGGCATTGAAGCGGTGTGCCAGGGCGATGATGCTCCGTGAGACGTCGTTGAGGTAGAAGATGGGGGGGAAGGTGTCGAGGCAGGTGGCATGGAACTGGTTGCTGTCCTGCATGGTCAGCTGGCCGAAGGCCTCGAAGTCCCGCTCCTGGATGCTGCGTGCCATGCGGGTCATGCGCTCCGGCACCACCACCTCGGCACGGTACTGCATGGGGAGCGTGGGGGACGTCACCTCGGGATGGATCCCATGGGATGGGCTTCCCCGCAGCCCCCCGGCCCCATTGTACTGAACCACTGGAGAAGATCTCTAAGATCCCCAAGCCCAACCCAACCGATTCCATCACGCCCGCCGACCACGTCCCCTCGTGCCACATCTCTGAGGTTTTCAGACACCTCGAGGGCCGGGACTGCCCCACCTCCTGCACTGTGGGAGCAGGAACGCACCCAAACACCCAACCCACCTTCAGCAGAGGGCTGGTGTCCACGCTGGTCTGCATCCCCGCCGTGCTTCCCACCGCCTTCTTCTCCCCGCTCACCTACACGAGACCACAGAACATGGGCACCCCCCCCTCCCCCAACCCCCAGGGCCAACTCCCAGCCCTATGAACAACCCCATCCCTCACCACCAGCACGAGGACGCTCAGCTCCGGCCAGTGCGTCTCGGGCTGCAGCTGCAGTGCCACGCTGTCCCTGCCGTCCGGCCGCTCCCCACGCTGCCACTGCACGAACCCCCCCAGCATGCTGCGGCACGCGCTGCCCGACCCACGCCGTGCCACCTCGGACAGCTCGCCCTCCACGCCGTACAGCCGTGCCAACGCCGACACTGCGGGGACGACACGGCCGCGGTCACGCCGTCCTCACGGCGCTGTACCCCAAACCCCAACCCCTGGACCCCACACACCCACCCAGGCAGGCGTAGCCCGAGGCCGAGGACGCCAAGCCGGCGGCGGTGGGGAAGTTGTTCTCGGAGGCCACGTGTACTTTGTAGGAGAGGCTGAGCGGGGCCGCAGCATCGTCACCACGTCGCTTGCGGGCCAGGCGTCGCACTGTGCAGGGATGGGGTCAGGGGGGAGCACGGGACACGTGGCTCCGTGCCCTCCCCCACCCCACAACCCCCGGCACAGCTCACCTTCCCGCAGGCACGCCTGCAGCCGGGGCTGCCCCGCATCCACCTCCACCCCGTTCAGCCACAGGCGGTCCTCGGTGAAGTCGCGGCACGCGGCGGCTGTGGTGGTGGTCCTCAGCTGTGTGGGATGGTGCTGAGCTCAGGGGGGGCTCGGGGGGGGATATCGGAGCCCCAGGGCTGGGGGGTGGGGGGACACGCGGTCCTGCACTAACCTGGTCCTGGTGCAGCGTCACACTGAGCGAGGAGTTGATGGGCAGGATGAGGTCGGTGTCGCGTTTACCCCCTGGGGGAGAGGTGGAGAGGCACGGCACTGCTCGGCACGGCTTGGCACGGCACAGTGCGCTTTGCACAGCACAGCTCGGCACAGCATTGCTTGGGATGGCATGGCACAGCATGGCACTGCTCAGCACAGCACAGCACAGCACAGCACGGCATGGCACGTCCTGGCACTGCTCAGCACGGCATGGCACAGCACTGCTTGGCACGGCACAGTGCGCTTTGCACAGCACAGCATGGCACTGCTCAGCATGGCATGGCACGCCCTGGCACTGCTCAGCACGGCACGGCATGGCACAGCACTGCTCGGCACAGCACAGCACGCCATGGCACTGCTTGGCACAGCACGGCACGGCACGGCACAGCATTGCTTGGGATGGCACGGCACGTCCTGGCATTGCTCAGCACGGCATGGCACGGCACGGCATGGCATTGCTCAGCATGGCATGGCACGTCCTGGCATTGCTCAGCACGGCATGGCACGGCACGGCATGGCATTGCTCAGCATGGCATGGCACGTCCTGGCATTGCTCAGCACGGCATGGCACGGCACGGCATGGCATTGCTCAGCATGGCATGGCACGTCCTGGCATTGCTCAGCACGGCATGGCACGGCACGGCATGGCATTGCTCAGCATGGCATGGCACGTCCTGGCACTGCTCAGCACGGCACGGCACGGCACAGCACTGCTTGGGATGGCATGGCACGTCCTGGCATTGCTCAGCACGGCATGGCACGGCACGGCATGGCATTGCTCAGCATGGCATGGCACGTCCTGGCATTGCTCAGCACGGCATGGCACGGCACAGCATTGCTTGGGATGGCATGGCACGTCCTGGCACTGCTCGGCACAGCACGGCACGGCATGGCACGTCCTGGCACTGCTCGGCACGGCATGGCACGGCACGGCACGGCAAGCCACACTGCCCGACACGGCACAACCCGGCATGGCATGGCATGACACAACCCGGTCCAGCCGAGCCGAGCCGAGCCGGGCCCGGCCCCCCGCCCGCACTCACAGTATTTGATGACGGCGATGTTGACGGGCGCCGTGCAGGTGACGCGCGCCGTGCCCCGCTCCGCCGCCATGCTCCCGCACACCGCCGCCGCCACGCCCCGCCCACCCGCTCGCGCGTGTGAGTCCCGCCACGCCATTGGCTGCCGGCGCAGCGGCAGGAGCCGGTTGACCAATAGCAGCGATCGGACCACGGGGAGGTCCCGCCCCGTCCCGCCCATTGATGGAGCATGAGAAGGCGGGAAGGGGGCGGGGCCAACGCCGGACCCGGTGCGCAGTGCGCATGCGCAGGAGTCAGGCGTGGTGGGGGTGTGTAGTCCCAGTGCCACCAGTGCTCCCAGTGCCCCCCCGCTTCCCACCCAGCGCCCACGACACGCAGGACGCGGGTGATCCCAGTATCACAAGCGGCGGGAGCCCTTCCAGCACCCCCAGCAGTGTCCCCTCGCTCCCGTGGGGTATTTTTGTCCCCTGGCCATGGCCAGGAGTGGCTGGGGACACACGTCTGGCACGTGGGTGACACTGGGGGTGTCATGCGGTGTGGGGGGGGTCCTCAAAAACCCACACCAGAGGCTGAGGGAGCGGCCCGCAGGGAGTATTTTGGGGTAACCCCCCCCCCCATGGGTGCTGGCAGGTGCAGCAAGGCCCATTCCAGGCTCTGAGTGCCCCCCTTGGGGGGGCTTTAAGAGCATTTTCTGTGCACAGGGGGAAGGCACACAGCTATTTTGGGGTGTGGGATTCTTTCCCCTTCGCAGGGACAGGTGGGGGCCTGATTTAGCCCAGTGGGGCTGCAAACAGCGCTGGCGGGAGGGGCACATGGCACCCCAAATGCCCCCAGGGTCCCCTTCTCCCTCAGCCACCAGAGTGACACCACGGGGCACCACCACGCTCAGGGCCACCTGTGGGATCCCTAGGGTACAAACCCTATAGGAGAACCCAGGGCAGAAGTTCCCCCCCCCCCCGTCCCAGTGCAGCAGGGCTAACTCCTTGGGACCAGCCAAGGGAACCACGGCGCTGCACTTGGGTTACACCCATGCTCAGTAAAACCCCAATACCCCTTTCTTCTTTTTAGGGCTTCCCACCCAAAAGTGGCCAAGGGTAGCACAGACCTCCCCCCTCTTCAGCCCAAAATGCTGCTGAGTGTGCCTGGCTTGGGGGCACAGCAGTGTCCCCATGACCTGGGCAGGGGATGTGGGATGGGGATGAGCATGCATTGCATCAGCCAGATCCTGCAATTCCACACTGCATCCCCGGGGAACCCCATAAGGGCACGGAGCCAGGACACCTCCCTGGGACACCCAGAGCAGGAACACCCATCACGCTGCCCTGGCTGGAGCCCAGCAGTGATATCAGGACAGCACTCCCAGCATGTGCCAGGACGTGCTGCCAGCACTGGGTGGCCACGAGGCTCCCATGGGGTCTGCTGATGTCGCTGCCAATAATAGCAGGAGTTAAGGGCTCAGGGGACAGGGCTGTAGGAACGAACCCTTTGCCCAGGGAAGGATTTGGGGCCCTCTGTGGGGCACAGACTGCAGTCTGAGGCCGCCCGTGGATGAAACTGCCTTTATTGAGAAAAATGGTTTGCTACAAATACGTCATTGTATTTATTATTATCATTTACTTCTTAAAAAAAAAAAAAGAAAAAAGAAAAAAAAAAAAGAAAAAAACAAACCAAAAACAACCGGTATGTCTCGTTAAAAGTTCTAGTCGTTATGCAAAAAGTCAGGGTAACATCGACGAGCAGCACAGCAAGAGCCCCCACCCCACGCCCAGGGGGTGAGGGGCAGGAGCTGCCCCAGCTGCCTTAAAGTGCTTTACAAAAGCAGCCACTGCTGCCCCTGCTCCAGCACTGCCGGGGCAAAAAGGAGGAAGAGGAGGAGGAGGAGGAGGAGGAGGAAGGAGACAGAGGTTAATAGCACTGTCCTGGATTGCCCCCAGGCAGACAGCATGGGGCAGAGCCCTCAAAGCAGAAACCTGGGGGTCCCAGACGAGGAGGGGACACGGAAACCCGATCAGGTTCCTTTCTGACGTCCCAGCCCCATCCCACAAGGAGCAGGGAAAGCCCCTGGGCTGGACACAGGGCAAGGGAACACATTGCTGCTTCCCACTAACCCCGGCTGCGCAGAGGGAGAAGAGCAGCCCCAGCCCTTTCCCCCTTCCAAAAGCACAGGGGAGACCCCGGCCCCAGGAACGCGTGGTACTACTTAAAGTACAAAGACAGTATTGCTAGAGCAGAGCTGGAAGGAGCCAGGACTCAGACAGCACAGGGCAGGGAGGAAGGGGACGGAGGGGCACAGGGACCTGCTGGGCCAAAAGGTGAGGGCATGAAGAGCTGTACCTTCTGCCTGAGCACTGCGTGGCGTGGGGACACAGCACGTGCCCTGCAGCTGATTTCTGCCCGTCCAGAAAGTGCTGCTACGGAGCAGCACTTGAGAGAGGCATCCCACGGTCTCCTGGTTCAGAGGACGAGATGCACTGTGTTAGGGCTGGCGTTCTGCACAGCCACCACAGGGAGATGTCCCCACGCAGCTGGCAGCCACACACAACCCAGCTGCTCTGCACTGAGCACCAAACCTGCCCCTCTGGGTGACATCCAGCAGTGCCACACGGCCGAGCAAGGGCTAACAGGAGCACGAAGCCTCCCAGTGAAATCCTCTGCTGCCACGCTGAAGGGTTACAGCTGTGGGTCTGGAGGAAAATCCAAACTTGGGCAATTTCCAGCAGAGCTTTTGCAAGCCCAGCTCGGTGGGTCGGGCCCTCTGCTCCCGGCTCAGCACTCGAACACTGCTTGCTGTTTAATTGCAAGCATCTGAGAGAGCAGAGGAAGGAAAGCCACTCATCAGCGTTACAGCCGAGCTATGAGTGGCTGCACCCGGGGAGCCCAGGGATCACAGCACACGGCTCTGAGGCCACAAAGGGGCTGCTTGTCCTCACAAAGGTCCTCTTCCACGCGGAGCTGTGGGGCTGGGCTGTGCTCTGACCCACACCACAGCCTGCAGACAGAAGCTGACAGCAGAAGGGGACAGCCCAGAGTGAAGAGAGGAGGAAGCTCCGTGGCTCAGCAGAGTCCCAGCTGCAGGCCCAGGGTCCAGCTCCTCCCTCCCACCCCCATTTCAAATCCACAGCATGTCTGGTTCGGATTTTGTTGGTTTTTTTTTTTAGTGTTTTTTTTTTTCTTTTTTTGTTAAAAAATATACTTTCTTAATAATGTTCCATAAAAATACTCTCGTCCCCGGCGACGGATATTGCAGTGCGAAGAGTTAACAGCTTCTGATCCCGCCCTACAAAACGTGGAAAAAAGGCGTAGAAAAAACGCAAGAACGCGGTATCACAAGAGCCGGTACAAAAGGAGGGAGGTGGGAGTTGCTCCGGGGGTTCAGCCCCGCTGCTTTGGGGCCGTGTGGCAGCAGGGGGAGGGGGCAGCTCCCAACCGCAGCGCAGGGGATGGGGCAGAGCGACGTCTCCAGAAATAACCCCGTCGGGTTTCAAAAGCAAGAATAAATAAAAAACCCCAAACGCTCCGTGCTGTTTTCTTCCTTTCCCAAAAAAAAAAAAAAAAAAAGAAACAAAAGCAACCAAACAAACCAGGAAGGATGTGGACGGCTGCAGTTTCAAAGTAGGGCGTTTCTGCATCAAACGCAACGTGGTTTTACGTACCTATCGAGTTTGCAACAAAGAGCATGAAGACAAACGGTGCCAAAAAGCATCTACTAATAAATAGGTCTGGATACAGCTATATTCTCCGTGTACGGATATGAAATGCCCGTCCTCTCTCCTCTCTGCTCACTCACCAGTCCAGCGTGATGCTGAGGCATCTCCACCTTCCCTGTGGCAGTGGGATCAGCCCGGAGAGACGAGGGAAGAGAGGCGGTGATTCTCAGGGAGCCGTGAGTTCTGTGCCTCCCCAGCAGGAAGGTTGAGTGTGCAAAAGGGGCGTGAGGGGGGGTCCAAAGCGAAGCTCCACGGCAGCCCTCAGTTCTCAGAGAGCGACAGAGCCAGGGCAGCCTGCAGGGCTGCCTCCTCGTCGATGTTATAGTCCTAAAAACAGAGAAGGGCGGTCAGGAAAGCAGTGGTGTGAGTACTTTGTTACCCTGTCTCTGAGTCGCAGTCCCTCTCCTGCTTGGGTTCAGCCCCTGCTCTCAGACCTGGCAGCAGGAAGGGATGAAACTGCCCACAGTTTCTCAGATGGGCACCAGGAAAAAGTTTTCCTGCAGGGCTACATGCTTCTCTTTTGCCCCAGTCAGGTTACACCACAATAACCCAGTCCTGGGCTGGGGACACTCCTCTGCCAATAGTTGGAGGGAGCTATGGAACAACAAAGTCAAGATGCTGAGAAAATCACCCACTGCTCCTAAAGCTGCACAGCCACACCCCTACACCCCACACAGAGGGTCTGCAGCCCCCCAAAAGGACGTCCCCCTGCGCTGCAGCCAAATCTTCCATGCTGCAGGCTGGGCTGCTCCTGGCCCTCTCCTCGTGCTTCCCCACGTGAAGCCTTAAAGAAAAGGGCTTTTGTACTACAGTTCCTCAGGGGAAGAGTTTAATGGAGCACACGGAATAAACAAACCATCTTCACAGAGAGGGATAACGTTTCTCTCTGCTGCCCTCGGGGTGACTGTTTCCCTGGTATGTGTCTAACAAGGACCAGTGTGGACACCCAGGGGCTCTCCCAAGTGGGGCTACGTGTGCTGCATGCATCCCACAAAGCCCAAAGGAGGAACCGTCCCGTTACACCAGCTGACAAGGGCTGGATTTGTCACCCAGCCACCTCTGTGTGGGACACGGGGAAGGTGATCCTGCTCTGGCTCACAGCCACACTCACCACGAAGGTGTCGTAGGAGAACTTGTGCCGGTGCAGGAGGTGCTGCAGGAAATTCGCACTCTTGTAGCTGGGGTCCCCCCAGGGCATGGCTGAGCAGACAGGGCACACCTGCAGCAGGCAGGGACAGGGGAGCCGTGAGATGTGGGCACGGAGCAGCCCCCATCTCTCCCAGGGGGCATCGAGGAGCTGGTGCAGCCACGGCACAAGGGAGAAGCCAACAGAGGGTGCTCTGTGTGCTGGCAGCCCAGGATGCCATCGGTCTATTCAGATTCCCAGCAGTTACCCACCCAGAACCACCCCAGCCTTGCTCACCACTTTGTTGGGGTCGTTGCGGTGGTTCTCCATGCAGTGCTTCACCAGTTCCTGCTGGTCCAGGTTCCGGGCCCCACAGTACGGGCACACAAACGTTGAGCGATTGGGAATATTGCTAAAGAGAATGAGAACAAGCTCAGACCCCTGGGAAGGGCCTGGGTTGATTTCTTTCAAGTGAACCCAGCCACCTCTGCTGCTGCCTGTTCTGCTTTGTCCCACCTGGTCACAGTAAAGCCAAACCATCCCCTTCCCACCCCAAGCATGGGCTCTGCCACCCTGATCTGCTCAGTCCCTTCTCGCTGGCTGAGACACAGGGCAGTGCCAGGGCTGCAGATGCCACCAGGATAAGTGTGCTGATTAAACAGCCTGAGATAACGAGCAAGCAGAACACACGTGTGGATTTTAGAGCTTCTGGTGAAGATGGATGAGAGTGTCTGTGCAATATGCATCTTCCTGATAGTACCTGGGGATAGGCTGGGACGTGGGGACAACAGGGACGAACTTGGGGCAGTTGGCCATCTGCTCCTGCACCTTTGCACAAGACGACACGTGAGACCGCATTTTTGCTAGGGTCACCTGGAGAAGGAGAGAAGAAATATCCCTGGAGGCTGCAGGAACACCATCAGATGAAGCACTGGAACTGACAGTATGGAAGAGGAAAGCAGCTCCGACCAACCAACAGCACAGCAAACTGAGGTTACACACAAAAAGTCAGGCCGGGTGCACTATTGCAGCACTAGCTCCAATTTCCTCTGCAAAAGAGGAACTGCTGACAGCCCTGAACTGCTCTGGCACCACGGCAGTGGCTTGCTTCAGGGTGACACACAGGCAGTGAGAGGAAAATCCCCACACTTAATGGAAATCAGAAGCACCCCACAAATGACCACCCCATGCTGGGCCGGGTCACGCCTTACCTTCTTGCTGCAGCCTCTGCAGGGAGCCTTGTAGGACGAGAGCTGCTTCTCCACGCTGGAGGCTTTCTCCACCTTCTTGGGGTCGAAGGGCATGCGGCAGAGCGGGCAGAGAGGGGATGGCACCTGGAGGCAGGGCTGCAGGCACTCCCCACAGAACCTGGGGGCACAGAGAGCAGCAGGAGTGGGACCTCAGCCCCAGGATAGGACCATGGGCTCCTGGGCAACCCCAAAACCCAGCAAGCAGCATCCCCACGGGGCAACCTGGGAGACGGTGAGGGTATGTCAGGCACAGCTCAATCCCCAGAGGAGCTGCTTGCTCCTTGCACATGCCACAGGGCTCTGTGCACGTGTGCCCACTGCTTGGAGGCCAAGAGCAGCGAGCAGACGGCCCAGATTTGAGCAGAGCTGAACAATATCGGGCGCTGAGCACTCAAGCTGCAAGGAAGGAAGAGCGCGTGCAAGCTCAAGCATTAGAGCCCAGCTCACCTCCTCTCAAGGTCCTCATGCCTGCAGCACAGAGGAAGTCCACGCAGCCATGCGGAGGGGGGAGGGCTGAGCACCGTGCTGCTCCCTGCCCTCCTCTTGCAACCCCACAGCACGCAGGAACGGTGACCTGAAGCGGCACAGTGCCTGCTACCCAGCTCATGCCACTCTGCAGCTGCCACAGTCCCCATCCCACGCACTGACAACAGCAAAGCCTGCAGGGATGTCACCACTGGGGGTTCCCAGGTGGCTGTGTGACACACTTAGTAGGGCCAGAGCTGTGGAGGAGCCACGTGCACTGTGGATGAGAGGAGGAAATACTACCAGGGGGGGGTCCTCTCCTCCAGATCCCTGCCACCCCCACGCAGCACCCTCAGCCTCAAACACGCCAAGGCACCAAGAGGTGCCACAGTCTTGGGACAAGACAAGGGTGTCCCATACAGAGGTGTCACCAACACAACGTGCTGCCAAGCAGACCCAGTGTTCCTATCTGGAGCACTGCCCCTGCTACCACAGAACGTGGGAGCCAAGGTGGTTTTCCAACCTGAGACCCAAGCTGGAACAGCCAGGGAGAGAGGAAGGTGCTTTGGTGACACCTCAGGACACCCTGGGGATGAACAGAAGGTCTCAGTGTGGGCACAGGATGGGGTGGGGGATCCCAGCACCTCCCAGGGTGCGGGATGGGGTCTCAGTTGTGGGTTCAGGTTGGATAAGGCCCAGCACAGCCTCACCTGCGGGGGATTGGATGATCTCTGAGGTTCCCATCCAACCCAACCGCCGTGTGACACCGACGGGGGGGTGGGATGAGGGTCCTGGTGCCCACTGGGGAATGGGGATCACTGAATCACAGAACCGAAGGGGTTGGAAGGGACCTCTAGAGATCATCGAGTCCAATCCCCGGCAAAGCAGCTCCCTAGCCCAGGTCACACAGGGGATGGAGATCCCAGGTTAATGGCACGGCATGGGATGGAACAGCATGGCATGGCATGGTATGGCATGGGATGGCATGGCATGGGATGGGATGGAACAGCGTGGCATGGGATGGCATGGGATGGCATGGGATGGGATGGGATGGGATGGCATGGCATGGGACAGCATGGCATGGAACAGCATGGCATGGGATGGCATGGCATGGCATGGGATGGCACGGCATGGCATGGGATGGGATGGCACAGCATGGCATGGCATGGCATGGGATGGCACGGCATGGGATGGGATGGCATGGCATGGCATAGCATGGGATGGCATGGCATAGCATGGGATGGCATGGCATGGGATGTGATGGCACAGCATGGCATGGGATGGCATGGCATGGCACGGGATGGGATGGCACGGCATAGCATGGCATGGGATGGAACAGCATGGGATGGGATGGGATGGGATGGGATGGCACGGCATGGGATGGCACGGCATGGCATGGCACGGCATGGCATGGGATGGCACGGCATGGCATGGGTCATGGGCTCAGCGCAGGACGGGCTGCCAGCCCCGGCCTCGGCCGGTCAGCAGGACGGGGGTCGCGGCTCGGGAGGCCCGGCTGGAGCCCAGCCCTCTCCGCGCCCCGGGCCCACCGCCCGCCCGGGGCCGCCGGTCCCCTCAGGCTCCCCCCGCCGCCGCCGCCGCCGCCCCCGCTCACGTGTGGCCGCAGCCCGCGATGCCGACGGCGCGGTGGAAGACCTCCAGGCAGATGGGGCAGCTGAACTGAGCCTCCAACGCCTCGGCCGCGGCACCGGGGGGGGGGCGGCGGGCGGGGGGGGCCGGGCCCCGGGGCCGGGGGGCGCTGCGCCGCCGCCACCAGCAGGCTGCGGAACATGGCGGCCGCGCCGGGGGGGGGGGGGGGGGAGGGGGGGGCGGCGGAGTGACGTAGAGGGCGGCGTGACGTCATCACCGCCCGCCGCCGGTGAGGGGAGGGGCGGAGCGGCCATGTGCGATGCGGAGCGCTGCGGAGGGTGCGGGGGAAACGGCGGCGGTGCGGCCCCGCGCTGCCCCCGTGTGCAGGTGGGGAAGCGGCATCGCCAGCGCAGCGTCCCGCGCTCCGCTTCGGGCGGGGATCGGTGACGGTTCCGTTCCCCGCAGTCACCCGCGGCCGTGCGTGAAGTGCGGGCGGGGCTCCGCCGCCGTCGTCATCCGCATCGGGGATGCGTTCTGTCGGTGAGGGGATCGGGGCGCGGGGGTCGGGGCTGTGGGGTTGGGGGATGTCAGGGCTTGGGGACAGCACTGTCTGGGGACATCCCTACTTAGGGACGCTGGGGCTTAGGGACATCACTACGTGGGGACATCACTACTTGGGGACACTGGGGCCTGGGGACATCACTACTTGGGAACGTTGAGCTGTGGGGGCACTGGGGCTTGGGGACATCACTACTTGGGGACACTGGGGCTTGGGGACATCACTACTTGGGGACATTGGGCTGTGGGGGCACTGGGGCTTGGGGACATAACTACTTGGGGACACTGGGGCTTGGGGACACTGGGGCTTGGGGACATCACTACTTGGGGACACTGGGGCTTAGGGACATCACTACTTGGGAACGTTGGGCTGTGGGGACACTGGGGCTTGGGGACATAGCCACCTGGGGACATCACCACTTGGGGACACTGGGGCTTGGGGACATCACTACTTGGCGACATTGGGCTGTGGAGACACTGGGGCTTGGGGACATAACTACTTGGGGACACTGGGGCTTGGGGACATAACCACCTGGGGATGTCACTACTTGGGGACACTGGGGCTTGGGGACATAACTACCTGGGGATGTCACTACTTGGGGACACTGGGGCTTAGGGACATCACTACTTGGGGACATTGGGCTGTGGGGATACTGGGGCTTGGAGACATAGCCACCTGGGGACGTCACCACTTGGGGACATTGGGTTGTGGGGACATCAGGCTTGGGGACACGAGGCTCTGTGATGTGGGTTTGGGGACATCCATGAATGGTCCCCCCCATCTTGGGGGACATCAAGGCACAGAGAGTGTGGATTCCGTTGCATCCTGGGGGTGTGTTTTGGCAGTGTGGGGCTGGGAAACATGAGGGTTCTGGGATGGAGGGCTGGGGGTGGCACGGATTGGTGACGTTGGGTCGTCAGGACAGGGAGACATTGGGGCTCGGGGGTGCAGGCCTTGGGGACATCGGGGATGTAAGGCTCAGAGGTGTTGGGTCTGGGGACATCGCTGCTTGGGGACATCAGCATATATTGATAAGAGCTTTAGGATGGGGGGCTTGGGGACACTGGGGCTCAGAGGCGTGGAGAGCAGCGCTCGGTGGGTGGGTGCTCAGGGCTGTGTGTGTCCCTGCAGTGCCTGTTTCCGTGAGTACTTCGTGCACAAGTTCCGTGCCATGCTGGGCAAGAACCGTGTCATCTTCCCAGGAGAGAAGGTACAGGGACACATGGGGTGGTGGGGGGATGTGGTGCTGGGGGTGCTGCTCTGTGGCCACTGATCGTCCCCGCTGTCCCTGCAGGTGCTGCTGGCTCTATCAGGTGGGATGGCCTCCAGTGCCATGCTGAGGCAGGTGCAGGAGGTAAGTGCAGGGGGAGCAGGGGGCGTGGGGCACAGCTCAGCCTGCTCACCCCACTGCTGTGCCAGGGGCTGAGCCGTGAGACAGCCAAGCGGCTGCGCTTCGTGCCCGGCCTCGTCTACATTGATGGTAAGGCACGTCCCATCCCTGCTGCCCGTCCCCATCCCTCCTTCCCCTGTGGGGCTGTGGTACCCTTGGGGTGCGTCCCGTTGCCACCGCTGTGCCCACAGAGGGAGCAGTGTGCGGGCAGAGCCGGGTGCAGAGGGAGCAAACCCTGAGCCGCATGGAGGCCCTGCTGCAGGAAACCGGCTTCCCCTACTACCTGGCCTCCCTGGAGCAGGTGGGGACGGGATGGGGCTGGGGAGGAGTGATGTGGGGAGATGTGTCTGCCTGCATTCAGCTCCCCATCTCTGCCTGCAGGCCTTGGAGCTGCCTGGCTCAGTCCTGCGACGGGGCCCTGGTGGGGACAGCGAGCCGAGTCCTTCTTACAAGGCTGCTGTGGAGGGCTTCATCCAGCAGCAGCGGCAGGAGGAGGCCAGTGGGGAAGGTGGCACCTCGCCCAGCACCCAGGATGGCCCCACGGGGGACTCCCATGCCCGCCTCCCTGCAGCTGCCCACACCGAGGAGCTGCAGCGGCTCTTTGATGCGGCAGAAACACTGACAGCAAAGGAGGAGCTGCTACAGATGCTGCGGTGAGGGGCTTCTCCTGCCCAGCGAGCGCGTGGCACGGCCCCATGGCTCTGAGCTGGTGTCACTGCGTCCCCAGGAGCCACCTCCTCCTGCACACCGCCCGCACGCAGGGGTACACCAAGGTGATGACAGGTGAGAGCTGCACCCGTGTGGCCGTCAAGCTGCTCACCAACCTGGCGCTGGGACGCGGTGCCTTCCTCGCTGTGGACACGGTGAGTGCCAGCCCTGCCCGGGAGTGGGGCTGGACACTGAGGGCTGCTCTGTGCCTGGCGTTGTCCCCCAGCTTGGTGGCAGTCCCTCAGCGGACTCCTGCTCATCTGCAGGGCTTTGTGGACAGCCGACACGGCGATGTGACAGTGGTGCGTCCCATGCGGGACTACATGGCCAAGGAGATTGCATTCTACAATCACTTCTTCGGGGTCCCCACCGTCATCACACCACCCCTCCACGCTAAGGTAGGAGCATCCTTGTGCCCCCACTTCCAGCCAGACTGAGTTCTGGGACCCCCATCCTCTCCATTCCCCCTGCAGCGCCGGGAGAAGACCAGCATCCACCGCCTGATGGAGAGCTTCCTGCTGAGATTGCAGGTGGACTTTCCCTCCACCATCAGCACCGTGTACCGGTACAGCACCTCAGGGCGGGGTGGTTGGGGGCAGGTCATGGGGTGCCCCTTCTCATCCCCTCTTCACATCTGCAGGACGGGTGAGAAGCTGAGCGCGGCTCCTGCTGAAGCCAACAGCGAGCTGCAGCGCTGCCTGCTCTGCCTCTGTGCTCTGGACATCGCTGGGGGTGAGTGGCACTGGGGACACGCCGGGGTGACGGCGTGTGGCAAGTGTGTGACTGTCCCCTGGCTCTTGCAGAGGAGGAGCTGGCCTTAGAGCCCACGCTGGTCAAGGAGGAGACAGGGAACGGGTGAGCAGTAGGATGTCCTCCAGCACGGGGGACATGGAGACACCAATGGGGACATTGTCACCGCTCTGTCCCTCTCCTCGCAGGGCTGAGAGCAGAGCTGCCTTCATCCCGCTGCTGTGCTATAGCTGCCGCCTCACCTTCAAGGAAATGGTGAGGCTTTTTGGGGAGGCTCCCCAGGAACTGGGGCCAGGGCTGTGTCCCCACTGTTCCCTCTCTTGCAGGGTCCCCCTGCCACGCTGCCAACCTACGTGCGCACCGAAGCTCAGCACAGGAGCTGCAGGTAGGGGACGAGCTGGGGAGGTCCCTTCCTTGGGGGGTGGAGGCAGTGCAGCCAGCAGGGCCCCCGCTGTGGGTCTGTCCCTCACAGGGCTCTGATGAAGCAGCAGATCCAGGAATTCCTGCTGGAGGATGATGAGGAGGAGCCTGGTGGGAGCTGACAGCACCGGGCACGGCTGTGGGGCACAGAGCCGTGTCAGCATGGGGCAGGAGGGTCCTATAAGGGTGAGAGAATCTGGGGCCACCCATGCTGATACCTGGCATGCAGACTGCTGCTTTCACACCACGTTTAAACGATCCAGTACCAGCAGGGGGTTGGGGAGACTCCTCCAACCCCCCTCTAAGTGCCCATGCCAGGGGTGCTGATACCAACAGGCATCACATCCCCGCACCCACCCCACTGCTGGGGGAAGCTGGGGTGGCCTCAGCTTTGTTTTATTAGATATCTGTATAAATAAACCATTTGAATTAAAAAAAAAAAAAGTCACAAGTGTTTACAGTCCGGCTGGGGATGCCAGCCACCCCAGAGCGGGGGGGCCACAGCACCGTGCCCCCCCCATGTTGGGGCTATGGGGGTATTGCTTTAGAGTTCAACCTGGTTGTGGAGCGGGGCTGGGGGGTACAGGGAGAGGCTGGCTCGTGCCCACCCCCAGCAGCCAGGGGGGATGCAGCATCAACTCCTGCCACCCCCCCGCAGCTGGCCAGCCCCCCAGAGAAGGCACAGCATGGTCTCTGCCAGTTGGACGGCTTCAAAGCGAGGTGAGGACAAGATCCTCCTTCTAAAAGCACCATCCCATGCCCCCAGCAGGACACGACCCCGCGGGGCTGCTTAAGGCATTGGTGGTGATGTCCCCGTGGGAGGGCTGGAGGCTTTCCCCCCTTACTCCTTCTCCCTCGTCCACTTGATCATGGTCTCGGGTGAGCGGTAGAGGAAGATGAGCTTGGCATAGAGCTCCTCCTCCAGCTCCAGCTCTCCCGTCTCCCGCACCAGGAAGATGTCCTGGCACAGCTTCAGGATGCGGTCCACGCAGGGCAGCTCCTCGAACATGATGGAGTGTGAGATCTCGCTGAAGAAGCCCCGCACGAACTTCCCTATCACCAGCACGATGGAGACGTACAGCCCCATGATCCTGCAAGAGGACAGGATGAAGCCACCTTCGCTCCCTCACCCCCAGCTCCCTCCCCTGCCCCCCTACGTACCCATAGCCGGCCAGGAAGCCCAGGCTGGGGGGGCTGACTTTGTCGTTGAAGATAACCATGGGCAGGATGTTGCCATCGCGTGCCGGAGCATCCTTCAGCCGCACCACCCACCACTCCAGGAAGCTGTCACCACCCTGCCCTGAGCCCGAGCGCTCCCGTTTCAGCTGCACCTCAACATCCAGGTAGCTGCCCTCTCCATCTGCGGGGTGGATAGGGTGGGTCAGGGCACGGCAGAGTGGCCAAGACCCCTGTCACATATATGACAGACAACGGGACCTACCTGGCAGCAGCTGCTTGACCGGGTTGGCTTCGGGGCCGTTGGGTGCCCGGATGTATTTGGGGAAGAGATGGGGCACTTGCCTGCAACAAAGCAGAGTGAGGCACCACCCCCAGGGGCGTCCCCTTTCCCTGAGCCCCCTTTAGGGACACTCACACCGGGGCATCACGGGTGCCCTGCAGCAGCTGGGCCAGCTCCATGCGCTCCGGAGCTCCGGGCTGCAGGTCGGTGGTGTGCTTGTCAAAGGTGTGCTCCACCGTGCCGCCCTTCCCCAGGTCCCTGTGGGCACAGAGGTTTGCCAGGGCGGGGGGAGGGGGCACAGACAGGGCTGCCCCATCCCCGGTCACCCCGCTGTTACCTCTGGAAGGTCCAGGTGAGGCGCAGGGTGATGTCAGAGGAACCATTCTGCAGCTCTCGGCGCATCTGCTCGCGGCTGGGAGGGCTGATGCTCCACAGCGAGCCCGAGCTGCCCTCGATGCGTGCCGTGACGATGTCCTCGTAGCCGTACAGCGTGATGAACTGCATAGCCACCTGGGGACGGAACAGGGTGTGTGGCTCAGCACCCCTCTGGGGTGCCCATTGGGGGGTGGAGGAAGAGGACTGCGGGGTTTTTTGGGGCTACCGGCTGCCTCTCGAATTCATTGGTCAGCGCTTCGTAGTCCTGAGGGGTGAAGGGCTGGATGGACTGCTGCTGGGGCGCTCATGGTGAACAGCGGCTGCGGGGATACGGTGCGGTCAGAGCGGGATCCCGGTGCCCAGCACAGAGCCTGCCCCTCCCCCCATCCTCACCTCGTACCCCCCCAGCTTGAGGGTGACGGTGACGTCGATGGGGTGGTTGACGACGCCCACCACCGAGCGCACCAGCGACATGAAGAGCAGTGGGAACCAGATGATGGCCACCAGGAAGAGGATGATGAGGCCACCCATGCCGTACTTGACGATCTTCTTCTTCTTCTGCCCTTTGGGCTGCGGGTATTTCTGTAGAGAGACGGCACAGGCTGCCAGGCAGGACCCAGCTGGGGACACCCCAATGGCAGCGGGCTCTCTGGGGCCGTACCTTCTCCGTCTCACGGCTGCACTTGATGATGAAGATGTTGGCGTAGATGTCTTCCACGCACATCCAGTTGGACAGCGACAGCGTGGTGTTGGTCCAGACCCAGTCCATGACAGCACGCAGCTCCACCAGGAAGGGCACGAGGCGGAACCTGGGGGACACGGGGAGGTGGGGATGGTACAGCTGCACCCACCCAAATGGGGCAACCTGTCCCCGTGCCACCCGCTGCCCCGTACCCCTGGAAGAGGAAGAGGTTGAGGTGGTTGTATTTCTTGGTGAGGAAGTTGCCCAGGATGCGGGTGGGATAGCCGCAGCGGATCTGGTAAGCTGACAGCGAGAAGTAGATGCACTTGACAAAGTACCACAGCTGAGCCACTGTGTTGAGGCTGAACAACCTGCGGGAGGGACGTGTCACTCCTCTCCTGCCCGAGCCCCTGCCCTGGGGCACACAAAGGGGCCACCCAAGGACCACATGTCATCCTGACATCAGGGGCTGCTCAACGGGAACCAGTACCTTTCGGTGACAGCTGGAAGGATGAAGAACATCCAGAGATGGATGCTGAAGACCAGGATGACCTGGAAGATGAGCTTGCCCAGTACAGTCTTACGGAGGTAGAGGGCACGGTCGATCACCATGGTGGTGAACTGGATGAGCAGCATGACCAGGAAGGCCTCTGGCACTTGGTCATCCGACAGCGAGGAGGTGATGTCGGCGGCAGCTGAGTGTTTCTAGGGACACCAGAAAGGTGAGGACACAGCCCCATCTGACCCCACGTTGGGCTCCCACCCTCTGGCACCCTGCAGAGCCTCCTGCTCACCCCAAAGGCCCAGAAACCAAAGATGATGATGATGAAGTCAACCACGTCAGCCAGGAACATGAAGGCATAGACATCGGTGGCCGCCCGGTACTGGGTGTGCAGGATGTCGTGGAAGAACCCACGCACGGGCTGGTACACGTTCTGTGCCCTGGAAGGAACAAAGATGGGGGACAGGTGAGCAGTGGGCTGCAAGCTGGTCCCCACCCCAACCCCAGCTGTGGGGCACTCACATGGTGAGGAAGAAGAGCTTGACACGGAGACCAAACGCCTTCAGCTTCTTCTGAGAGTGGCTCTGTTTTGCCTCCTCCTCTTCCTCCTCTTCCTCTTCCTCCTCCTCCTCCTCCCCATCCGCTGTGGGTGACAAGCACCACGGGTGACCACCCAGCTCCACGCAAGACCACATCCTGCCCAGTTCCAGCCACTCACCTTCCTCCACTGCTGCCGCTGGCTCCTTGCCCCGCTGCCTCTTCCTCCTGAAGCGGAGCTGTGTGGCTCCATCCCCAGTCCCCTCCTCCTGCCCTCGGGCATCACCCTCCGGCTCTGACCCCACTGCTGCACCCAGAGCTCCTGGCTCTGCCAGCACCACTGGGGACCCTGCTTCCTCCTGCCGCTCCTCCTCCTCATCCTCTGCCTGCTCCACCTCTGGCTTCTTCTTGGTGAAGGGATCCTCCTCGTGGTCCCACAGCCCATAGCACTGGGAAGGACGAGGGTCAGGGGGGCACAGTGGGGCTGCCACCACCAGCCCCCACCCACGAAGCACCCCCAGCAGCCCCAGGGCTCACCAGCAGCAGCGAGCGGTGGAAGAAGAGTGCCAGGAGCTGGATGAGGTCATACTTAATGTAGCGGTCGGTCTTCTCCAGCCCCAGGATGCGGGGTGGGAAGAAGGGCTTGCCCTCGTTACGCACCAGCATGGCATAACCGTTCCAGGGGAAGAAACCGAACTGGAAGAGGTATTTCACCACCACCATCACCTGCAGGGATATGGGCGTCAGGAGGTGGCAGCCAGAGCTGGGTGTCATCGTGTCACCGTCCCCTGGGCGGCCGCATCCTGCCCACCTCTGTGAAGACGATGGCGGTCATCCAGAAGCGCTTGCTGGGCCGGGGGATGGAGAGCATGGCCCAGAGGAAGACGAGGATGGGCAGGAAGAGGGAGATGACAGAGGCGGTCACCATGTTGTTGAGGATGATGATGAAGTAGCAGAGCAGCTCCGAGTGGGCGGCCACGCAGTGGTAGACGGCGAGCAGCAGCTTCAGAAAGCGGTTGTGGGACTGGTAGAACTTCTCCGACTCCTCCAGCTCAGCAAAGTACAGCCGCCTGCGGGGGGTGGGGGCTGAGCCTGCACCCCAGACCCACTGCGACCCCATCCCCCACCATCATCCCCATCACCTCCAACCCCATCCCCACGCCGTACCTGCTCACCAGCAGCTCGCTGGCCGTCCGGCTCCGGTTCTGTGGCAGGGCCAGGAGCTCCCGAGACCCTGCCACATCCTCCTGTGACCCCCAGCTTGCCACCTGCTCCTGGCTGCCACTCCGCAGTGGGTACTGAGCCAGGAGGGGCTCAGCCCTTTGTTCACACTCAGCTCCGTTGTGCCCGCTGCGGACAGCACGGGGACAGGTGAGCACCCTCCTGGGCAGCCCCCACAGCGGGCAGGTGGGCACCCCGGGGGGGTATCTATGCACCTGCCTGGAAGCAACGCCGTTTTGGGGCTCCTCGGAGGGCTCCTTGGGTGGCAGCAGGTAGAGCTCATCCAGCACCCCGCGGTGCACATCCTCACCCTACAGCAGGCATAGGGTCAGCACCGCTGTGGTATTGCCATCCCAGTGCCACTGTCCCCCACCCCCACCCCGGGTGTCACCTTGGCCAGGCGCTGCGTCAGGACGTATCTCTCGAGCTGCAGCACGGTGGACATGTCGGTGTGCTCCTGAGTGCAGGCATCCAGCCACTGGGTGAGGCCGTCCACCATGGCCTGGCACAGCACCCACAGGAAGCGCAGGGTGTTCAGTGCCCGCTGCAGCACGTTGCCCCGCTCTGCTGGGCAAGGAGAGAGGGGGCTCGTGGCTCTGCACCCACTCAGCACGCCCAGGGCACCCCCTGCCATGGCCTGCAGGGTCCTGCTGCCCACCTACCAGATCCTTCCTCCTCCTCCTCTTCTTCCTCCTGGCCTTCAGCCTCTTCAGGTGCCTCTAATGCCTCCTCCCTCACCCTGCTGTCCCCTGCAATGCCAGCAGCAAGACATGATGGGATGGGATATTGCTTCTGAAACCCCTTTGTAGCTTTTCTGCCCCCGACCCAGTCCGCCCTCCCTCCTAAAAGCTCAAGGATGGACACACAGCTTGTGCCCAGCCCTATATTTACCATCAGAGAACACACACACACACCGGGAACCCCACTGAGATGACGCCCCACTACAGGACCCCACTGCAAACAGTGGGACAGGACCGCTTCCCCCCTGCCAGGCACCCCCAGCCCCACTTTAGGGTACAGTATCCCCATTTGGGGTTCTGGTAGCCCCATTTTGGGATGAGCCAGTCCCACCTGCAGTGAGCTCATCGCCCCGGCTGCTCGCGCTCCTGCTGCCGCAGTGCCGTCCTGGTGTTGGTCATCCAGGCCTGGTAGGCGAGCTGCATTGGGGAGGGGGCCGTCAGCACCCAGCACCACAGCCAGCCCCACCAAACTGCCACCACGCTCACCTGGAAGGCACTCTGCCTGCCCGGCCGCGGCTCCTCGGGCACCTCCTCCTCTTCCTCACTGTCTGACTCGAAGAGGAAGTACTCCCCAGAATGCAGCACTGTCGGGGTGACAGAGAGCATCACGGCACGGCCGATGCCCACGCTGTCCCCATTACCACAGACACCCACTGGGGGACCTCACTGCCTGGCATCCCCAGAGAGGCATCCCTCCAGCACCGAGCCCTGCAGGAACACCCCAGCTGCATGCCCCGTTAGTGCACGCGAGTGGAGAACGCCCTGGTTAATGCCAAGAGCGGGGACAGGAGGCATGCGGGGCGTCACCTCGCCAAAAGCACCGTCACCGTCGCTCCCCTCGGTGGCACCGCGTGCCGCCCGCGCCCCGTGCGGGGCAGTACCTGCGGCGTGGTCTAACCATGGCCGCCACCACCGCTCCCTCTGCCGGGCAGGGTCCGCCGGGCCGCCGGGCGCTGTGGAACGGCAGTGGGGGGCTGAGCGTGGCCCACAGCGGGGGCCCCCACCCCGGGGTGCACGGCGTGGGGAAGGGCTGGGGGGGTGTTTGGGGGTTTTGAGCACTGAGCTCTTTGCCAGGCCGCACTGCTCCTCGCTCAGCAAGGGATGAGGATGTTGGGGGTAAGAGCTGGTGACGGGCTGAGGCCACCATGCCGGTGACAGAAGGGTGCTGGAGGGGGTGGGGACCCCCCCAGCGGCTCTCACCTGCCCTGGCCCCATCCTGCCCCTCACCACCGGGCAGCCGTTCCTGGTGGTACTTCTCCTGCTTGGCACGGATCCGCTCCATCCTGCGGGATGCAGCACAGGATGCTCCGGAGCTCCCCAAACCCCCAGTACCCCACAGCCATGCGTGGGCACCGTCCATCCCCATGGCACTCCCTGTGCCTCGGGGTGTCCCAACAGCTCTAGGGGGTTCGGGAGGTGCCCCAGGTACTCCTCCCTCCCTCCCCTCAAAAGCCACTCACTGCCGTTTGAGCTGAGCCAGTGACTTCTTCTCAGCCTGCCGGTGGGAGCGCATGCTCTTCATGAGGCTGGCTCTGAACAACGCGACTCCTCTGCAGCAATGGGGACAGTGGGAGGTGGGTACCCGCACCCGGCACCCTCAGAGACCCCACGGATATCCCCTGCCCCACCTGGAGGCCTGCAGGGCTGAAGCCTGGAGGTCCAGCATGACATGCAAGTAGTAGTAGCTGAGGAAGACACGGCGCTGGAGCAGGAGGAAGAAGAAACAGATGCTGTCCCAGATGATGCCAGCCTCCTCCACGGGCAGCGAGCAGTCCTGGTCCTTGCCCATCTCCTTGGCTGGTGGACAGAGGGGTGGAAAGGCAGGTGAAGCAGCACCCCAAAATGCCCCCCCGTCAGCCCCAGCCCACCCTGTGCCCCTGCTCACGGTCGTAGTAGCCCTTGACAGTGCAGACCAGGCTGAAGAGCTGGATCACCCAGCAGAAGTTGCTCTGCATCTGCTGCACGAAGACGCAGGAGAGGAGCTGCGGGCAGAGAGCAGGGTTGGTCCCTCTGCACCCACGTGGGGTCACCCGAGGAGCAGCCCTGGGGACGGAGCCCTCACCGACAGCATGTTTTTGGAGATGATGACGGTGATGTTGTAGAGGATGAGGCAGTCCCAGAGCACGAGGCGTGCCCGCGCCGGCTTGCGCAGCATGGCAGTGCCAAAGAGCAGGAGGTAGAAGCAGGCGAGCAGGTAACCGAGGCCGAAGAGGCTGATGCGGGTGGCCCCGGTGATGAAGACCACCACCAGGACAAACCAGAAGAGGTAGCGGAAGACCACCACCTTCGCCATGTCCAAGTAGGACCTGCACAACGGGGTGCTCAGAGCAGGGTCCCCATCCCCTCCCAGGACCTGCACCCAGCTCCATCTGGGGTTGGGGTACAGCAAAGTGCTACACCCCCACAGCCAAACCTAGGGGTTCCAGCCCTCCTCAGTGACCCAGAGCTCATCTTGGGGTACAAAGCGCTTGTTCCATTTTATGGGAATCCCAATGCCCAGTGGGCTCCTGTACCATCACTGTATCTCCCCAAAAGGTCCCACTGCACCCTCAGGGTGCTCCTATCCCAGCTGTGGGAGTACCACCTTGGTGAGAGGAGGTCCTGAGCCCTCCCAGCTTCTATACTGCTGCAACCCCATCCTGGGGGACCCCATCCCAGCACGTCCCGCTGCCCGGAAATCCCAGCCCTCTCCCATATCCTAGCCGTGGGGTCTCACCGGCAGTGGATGAAGTTGGGAGTGGGGTTGTGGGGGTCCCGTTCCAGGTCCGGCCGGTCCGCATTGTCACCCGCAGCTCGCAGCCATTCCTCACTGCGCTCGGCCACAAACACCCTCCACTGCTGCGCGGCACACAGCAGCAGCACAAAGTCATCTGCGGGCATACATGGCTCCTCAACAACACATGGCTCCTCCTTCAACCAAAAGCCCCTTCCCCACGGGGGGGGGTCGTGGCCATTCACGTGCCTCTCCTCCCCTCAATGGGAGGGGATCTTTCTCCTGTGCTCATCCCAAATGGGTGTGGGACACCTCCCAAGCCCCGCCCCAATGAACGACCCCTCCCCAACCCGTCCCGGGGGGCACTCACTGATGAGGTTGGTGGATTTGGGGGCCACGAAGAAGTCAGGCAGGTAGAGCCACTTGATGAGCGCCGAGTTCATGGGGAGGGACCGGCTCCAGCGCCACGGGTAATCTGGGGAGGTGGGGGACAGCGGCACGCTGCATCCCAGCCCCCCCAAAACCCCCCAGCCCCCTCCCCACACCCCTTACCCACGCAGAGGGCGGGCGGCATGCCGACGCACAGCAGGTACTGGTAGAGGAGGAAGACCACGAGGAAGAGGCAGTACTTGGGCCAGAGGCGTGCGATGGCCGCCCGCCGGCGCCGCGTCAGGATGACGACCAGCCAGCAGCCGTGCAGGATCACCATGAAGTTCATCCGCTGCCCGATCACATTCACGGTCATCAGGAAGCAGATCTGCATTCGGGGCGGCTCAGGAGATCAGCTCTGCAGGTACCACGTGCCCCGCGTTGCCCCGCAGCCCCCGCCGCCCACCTCCAAGCCGAACTTGTAGTAGAAGTAGTTGAGGAAGTACTTGGCGCAGGTGAGCAAGCCGTGGTCCAGCTGCTCGCGGGACACATCCTCGAAGATGGTCTCGGTGACGGGCACCGCCAGCTGGTGCTGCTTACGGTAATACTCCTGGCGCCGGTACACCACGGCCTCCAGCACCAGCAGCAGCAGCACCAGGAGGTGGTTCTGGGGGGGGGGGAGGGAGGGGTGCTCAGCCCCACCGGGCTCAGAGGGCACGGAGCATCCCACCGCGTTCCCGCCCGCACCCCCCGCCCACCTGGATGTAGCCCAGGTTGGGGAAGCCCTTGCGGATGCCAAACCAGTTGGCGGGGTCCACGGGGCCACGGTACAGCGTGGAGTTGCCCATCTCCTCCGGGCTCAGGTTGGTACCGTTGAGCTGCGGCTGCCGGGAGGATGTGGGGTCAGCACCCCGCAGCCACAGGTCCCCACCACCGCCCCCCATCCCTGCCCGGCACCTGGGTGCAGTTGCTGGAGTACTCGCTGGGGTCAACGATCTTGAGCTGGTAGAGCATCTTGCAGACGATGATGATGCAGGTCCAGACGGTGGAAAGGCACGAGGCCATGTGGCGGAAGCGGCAGTAGGGCATGGCGAAAGCCCACAGCAGCACCAGCAAGAAATTCATCAGCGATACCTGGGGGCGACAACGGTGTCAGTCCCACAGGGCACCCTCCGGGACCCCCCAGCCCGGTGCTGTACCTCCTGCAGAGCCACCCAGACAGTATAGAGGGCCACCAGCTTGAGGATATGCAGCTCCAGCAGGCGCCTCACGAAGACCTGCCCGCGGGTCAGCGTGTCCGAAAAGGTCCAGCCCAGCACGATGAGGCGCTCCAGCACCAGCCCCCACTTGCTGGGTGCTGTGGGGACACAGACCATCGTAGGATGGGAGGGTACCCTGATCCTGCCCCCTCCTTCCAGGCCTGGGGAATGCCCTAACCCACCCCTGTACTCTCCCAGGCTCAGGACACCCCAATGCAGCTCTGTAACCTTCCATTCCCTTCTTGGCCTGAAGGACACCCCGGTCAATCCCTGTGCCCTCCCCTCCCTGGTTCGGAGGACACCCAGACTCAGCTCTGTATTCTCCTGGCCCCTTCTTGGCTTGGAGGACACTCCCATCCACCCCTGTACCCTCCAAATATCAGAGGACATCTCGACCCACTCCCATATCCTTCTGTCCCCTTCTTGTCTTTGGATAATACTCTGATCCACCCCCATCCCCTCCAGACTTCAGAGAACACCCCACTCCACACCCCCCTGGCTCCCTCTCGGCTCAGGAGACAACCCAATCCATCCCTATACTCCCCAAGACACACAGGACACTCCAACCTACCCATCCCTCGGCTTGGAGCACATCCCATCCCATCCCCAGCCCCAAGGACACCCCGCTGCTGGCGGTACCCTGCGAGGCGGTGTCGGATCCTTCCCCCTCAGTCCTGGCACTCTCTGCAACCACGGCGTCCCGCAGCAGCCGGCTCCCGTGCAGCTCCTCGGGCCGGGGGATGTGGCACGGCCGCGGCTCGGCGGCGGGGACGTGCTCCAGGTCGGTGATGTGCATGAAGGGCCGGTGGAAGTAGTGCAGCTGAAGGATGCAGGCCAGCAGGAAGAAACCCGGGATGAGAGTGCTGGAGAAGAGCTCGGAGACGCTGAACTGCTCCAGACCCAGGTCACCCAACCTGGAAGGGAGGGGACGACGTGGTCAGCGCGGGGTTACCTCCATCCACCCCTCTGCCACGTGGGGGTGTCCTCAGCGGGGCGAACCTTCCGTGCCTCAGTTTCCCCCACACACAACGCATCTCCCCACCACGCCCTGCGGACACTCACTGCTCGTTGGTGAGACCCGTCATGTTCCTCCAGTACATGGGGAAGTCCTCGAACTGGAAGGTGTAGACAGCGATGAGCACCAGCATGGTGTAGGCCACCACCAGCCACCAGAAGCCCTTCAGCACTTTGCGCCAGAGGCTGTAGTACACCTACAGGGAGGGGGACATCAGCACGGGGGCATGCATCCTTTGGGGTCCCCTGTACCTCGGTCCCCTGTACCTGGAAGAGGGTGAGGCAGAGGAGGAAGAGGAACATGTAGACGATCTTGTAGACCACGAGGCGGCCAGCGAAGCTGACCACGATGAACATGCCGGCGCACACACAGATCCAGTACTTGGCGTAGAAATCCCTCACCAGAGCCCCCAGTGCCTTCAGCACGTCCCGCTGCCGGCCGGGCTCTGCAAGGCACGGCGCTGCTGGCACCACGACCCACGGGTGGCACGGGGACGGCCACCACGGGGGGACCCTCACCTGAATCCGAAACGGTCACCTCCAGCAGCGGGGTGGCCGGGCACGTCCTCGTTAGCAGCTTCTCCTTAACGAATTGCCGCACTAGCAGCCAGAAGGTGAGGGTGAGCAGGAGCTGCGGGGACAGGCGGTGAGCAGAGCCAGCGGGCACCATGGGGACAGGGACAGGGGCAGAGTGGGGGGTACCTTGGCCCCCAGGTCCAGGCAGGGGTACTTGGGGCGCACCAGCCCCAGCTGCTCCAGGCTCATGAGGCCGACGCGGGTGGGCAGCTCGGGGGCCAGGTCCATGCCCCACACGTACTGCAGGCTGCAGAGGGCGATGCCATAAAGCAGCAGGAAGGGCGAGCAGAGCATGGCGAAGTGGTGCCGGCTGCGCACGATCCAGATGAGGCAGGACCAGAGCAGCAGCACGAAGGTCAGCCAGCTGTGGTAGGTGATGCTCCACACCTGCGGGATGGAAAAGCTTGGCTGTTTTCAGGCTCATGAGTAAGAGAAAAATTCTCAGCGTGCCCCCCCCCCCCCCTTACCATCATGGCAATGAGGGCGCAGACGTAGCTCTGCTTCATGACGACGTGCCACAGTGCCTGCAGGGGCAGCCGCTCTGCTGGACGGTCCCTGCCTGGCCAGGGGGGGAGCAGGAGCTGTGAGTGCCCACCCCTCTGCAGGGCAGGGAGGGGGCAGTGCTGGGGCTGGGCTTACCCGGCAGCGTGGCATCACCCATGACATGGACGGTGCAGTTCTCCCTGCCGCGCTTCCCAGTGCTGGAGGACAGCATGGGCTGGGGAGGGGGGAGGGGGTGGAGAGGGCTGAGCACCCACTGCCACTCCCAGAGCACCGGGGTGCCGCTCCCCCCAGCTCACCTTGGTGTCCTCGGCCACGCCATCACCATCCTTGGGCCAGCTCTCCAGCTCCAGCAGATCCCGTGCCGGGGGCTGCGCTGGCACTGCTGTTCTCTGTGAGGACAAGGAGCCAGCTGCAACCCGGGGGGGGGGGGTCCCATCCCAAACACAGCCTCCCCTGGGCCATAGGGGTGCACGCAGCCCCCCCCCCCCCTCCCTCACCCTGGCATCCAGGCGGCGCAGCTTCAGCAGCGTGACCACGGTGTAGTAGAGCAGCAGCAGGATGCCAGGGTTGGCATAGACAGGCCAGGGGTGGTCGGTGTTGAGCTGCAGGGCATTGGGCCGGGAGCAGTTGTTGTACAGGATGATGTCCTTGAAGCCAAACACCCTGCGGGGAAGGGGGGGGGGGACACGGATGGCATTAACCCCCTGAGATTGGCGATGTCCCCATCCCTGCAGCACTGGGCTGTGAGCGGGATGGGGGCCAAGCAGGAGCTGTGCAAACCATCCCTGGGGATGTGGGGGAGTACACACAGAGGGGGACACCCCCGGCACCGCTCACCGTGCCCAGATGGTGGGGGGAGGGAAGACCCCCTGCACGAAGGGTGCTTGGTAGGCGTAGAGGCACAGGAGGTGGGCAGCAGCGTAGAGGCCGATGAGGGCGCAGAGGGCATTGAAGGCAGCACGGCTGGAGGGGAGGTGGCATGCCCACCAGGAGCACAGCCCCACGAACAGCAGGTAGTAGACGCTGGAGGAGGCGGAGGGCAGGGTGATCCCTGCAGAGCAGCGCCCCGTGGGCCGTCAGTCACCCGCACCCCCTAAATCCAGACATCCCCACCCTCCAAAATTCATCGCGTGCCCCCTCCCCAGCCCCGGACCCACCAGCCAAGGCCAGCAGCAGGACGGCCAGCCCCTTCCCGGCCGCCCACAGCACCCAGTGCGCCGTCACCCGCAGCCTGGCGCTGAGCGGCGTGTCCCCGCCGGCCGTGCCACCACGCTGCTCCACGTCCTGCTCTTCCCTCTGTGGTGGGCAGGAAGGACAGCAGTGAGCCCCATCCCCCCCCTTACGGGTTCCCCCAGTCCCCGCTGCCGGCCGTGCCTCAGTTTCCCCACTGCTCGGGGCCCAGCCCTGCACCTGGCCGTGTTTATCTCAGAGCCGCTTGGAAAGCGCCTCTGAAACGCGGCTGTTTTTCTTGGCAGCAGCAGCCGGGTTCCCAGCACTGAGCTTTTTTCCAGGCTGCCTCCCGCGCTCAGTGCGAAGGCATCGGCACTGCCAACGCTCCGGTTACAGCATGGCCCGCGCGGGGCTGCGGGGGGCACCCGAAATGGGGCTGGGAACACAGAGGTGCCAACAGCACCGAGCTGTAGGGGTGATGCTGGCACGGCACGGCACGGCACGGCTCCCAGCTGGCTCCATCCCCAGCCGTGGGCAGCCCGTGCTCTGCCGTCCCACACGGAGCAGCTCTGTGGGGCCGGGCTGTTTGCGGGATCCCTATGGAAACGCGGGAGCAAACACGGGCGCTCCTCTGCGGTTGAGTCACCCCGGGGAGGGGGAGGCACAGGGGGCACCCGATCCATCGCTGAGCGCCCAAACTCCGCTCCCCGACCCGGATCCCCCGGCACTGGGGTGTCCCCATGGGGATGGACGGGGCCCTGAAGGAGGTGTCACCTCACCTGCTCATGGGGCTGCGGGGCTGCAGGTCTGCGGGCGCTGCCCTTGGGGACGAGGCGGTGGCACAGGCACAGGCAGAGGGATGAGACCAGCAGGATGCCGACGTCGGGGGCCACCAGGCGCACCGAGTTGGGGAGGTCGCCCAAATCCAGCCTGGGGAGGGGGAAAGAGAGGGGTTGGGGGGCAGGATCTCCACCACCAGTGACTGCAACCAACGTGAAGGGGCCCGTACCTGGTGACCCCGATGTGCCGGGCGAGGACCTCCCAGCTGCTGCCTGCGGGGAAGCAAAGAGGTGTTAGGGTGGCACCAGCCCCATAGCACGCTGCAGGTGGGGTCCCGCACCCAAATGCCACCAGCTCGGGGGCTCTGGGGTGCCTGGCAGGGGGGGTACTCACAGCTGGGCCCCAGCAGCTGGTCCAGGGCGGGCAGCGTGTACAAGCATATCTGGAAAACGAAGTGGGCGAGGAGGAAGAGGAGGCTGGTCCCCAACAGAGCTTTGAGGAGGCGGCCGGCGTGACCTGCAAGAGATGGGCACCCATCGCCCCGAGCAGCCCCCAGGGGTGCCAGCATCCCCACTCTGAACTGCCAGCGAGGGTACACTGGTGCCGAGCCAGCGCTGCCAGGCCCTCACATCCCTCAGCCCCTCCCAGGAGCATCCCTTCTGCCACACCGCTGGGGAAACTGAGGCACGGGGCACCCCAAAACCACACACCCTTCTCCGTTCACCCACAGCCAGCACCCAGCAGCGGGATGCAGCACACCACTGCCCCTCATCCCATCCCAGAGCTGCCCCCAGCCCCTCAGTTCCCTGCCCGCAGGGGGCACATCCCGGGCACGGGGCCACGCACCGGGAGCGGCATTGAGGTTTCTGGTTAATAGGGCCAAGGCCTGAAATTGGCCACCTCGCAGCACGAGGACTATTAATAGTTGCACCAGGCTATAATTAACCAAATGAGGCTGCCACGTGGAGCCGCCCGGCCCTGAGGAAACCACAAAGGTGGAGCGGGTACCTGGAGCAGGGACAGCGTGCCTCCCCTAAAAATAGTGCCAAACCCCATCGATGGACCCCGAGCCTGGGATGCAGTGCCCTCACCTGAGACGTCCGCCGGCCCCGGGAACCACGGCAGCAGCAGGAGGTAGAGCAGGTACACCAGGGAGAGGACGTTGAAGCGGAACAGGCAGGCTGGGGGGCACAGGGTGGGCAGGGTTAGGGGCACGGGGGCTGCACCGGAGCATCCGTACCTCATAGAGCCCCCATCGTCGGGATGCTCGGTGAGAACATCCCGTCTGGGTCACTCCAAAACGGTGCGGACCCCACGGCAGCCCCAGAGAGGGTCCTCCAGAGAGGGACCCGACCCCGCAGAGCCGGGGTGCAGGGGTAGGGCCGGGTGCCAGGGGACGTGCTGCGATCCCGGCACGGCCCTTCCTGAGTTGATGAGGTTTTAACGGGACGGAGCATCCTGCACGTGAGCCTCCCCACGCACCCCAACGCGGGGCTACGGCGGGGTCCCCGCTTGCCCCGTGTCCCCCGAGCGGGGCTGGGGCCGCTCACATCCCCACGCTCGTCGGGGACACCGCCCACCGCCTCCCAGCGGTGACCCCATCCCGCGTCACCTCCCCGCACGCCGCATTTCGGCAAAGCCATGATCTCATGGAACAACTATTCCTCTCCCCGCGCCAACCCCGAGCAGCCGGGCCCGGCGGGGAGCAGCCACAGCCACTGCGGACAGAGCCTGGGGGGGGGGGGGGGGTTAGGGTTAGGGTTAGGGTTAGGGTTGTCACCGCTTTGAGGGTTCACCTGCAGCAGAACGAGGGACGGGGACGAGGAGCGTCCCACCGCCGGAGCAAAGCAGTTCCCCTCCGTGCTGACAGCGGGGAAAGAGCAGCACGGGGGGGTGGGGAGGGTTGGGGGGGGGGGGGGGAGGAAAACCAGTTCGGCAGCGCTGGGAGTGCACAGCGTGCCAAGGGCGAGCTGCCCCGCGGCACCGGGACGGCCGCTCCCCGCCGCACAGAGCCGGGCGGGTGGGTGGCTGCGTGGGAGTGGGGTGGGGTGGCACCCACCGCCCACGAGGATCTGCTCCCGTTCGTTGCCGGCTGTTTCCTCGCTGTCCCAGAGAGCAGAGCCGGGAGAAGATGGACTGCTGCTCACGGCTCGTGCAGACTCTGAAGCTGGGGGTCAGATGGGATGGGACCCCCGATTCCCCCCCCATCCCGGCACCCCGTCGGCAGTGCTGGCTGCACGAGGAGAGACCCCCGCAGCCCCCCCAGCGGCAGTGAGAGCCCGGTGAAACGGGATAGTTCCCATTCCCAACCCCATCTCTCTGCTTTCCGGGAAGAAGAACCAAGCCCCACCATATCCTGTTTGTGTGGAAAATCCGTCCTGGTGCTGCCAGCGCGGGCCGGGGGCCGACCCGCTCCCCAGAGGGATGCTATAGGATCACCCCAGAGCGCAGGAAAAACCCCACAGCAGCCTGGGATGGGATGGGGACAAAGCATCGCCGGGGGAATGCCCGATGTCCCCCGCAGCACCGACGGCGGCCGCTGGGGATAAAGTGAGCTCCCGTCCCGCCCCGAGTCCTTATCATCGCCGCGCACGGGAGGAAGCGGCAGCAGAGAGGTTAAACGGGCAGCCCTGCCCCAAAGCAGAAGGGCAGCACGGGGACGGGGCCCTAAAGCTCCGCACCGGGATGCCCGAACTGAAAAAAACCGACACCTGCGTCCCCAGGGGGATCCCAGATGCTCAGGGCATCCCCGCAGCTCGAGGGGGGTCCGCCAAGTCCCGACATCCCCCCACGCCCCCCCACCCCAGGACAGCGGCTCCGAGGGACAGAGCATCACCCCCCGCAGCCCATCCCCCAGGACCGCCCTCGGGAGGAAGCGGAGTTATTGCTCTTGGAGACGTCTGGTGGCAGTTTTGCGTCGGGTTTTGGTGTGGTTTTTTTTTTCCCCTCTCTCTCTCTCCTTTTTTTTCCTCCTCTTATTTCCCCTCATTTAAAAAAAGCACCTGACCGCAGGACGCAGACGGCCGCAGCCCACGCCGGGCACCGCGCCCGCACCGCTCCCCGGGACCCCCACACCCCGAGGGCGGGGGGGGGCTCAGCAGCGTGGGGAGGGGACCGTGTCCTCACCCCCCCCCCCAACCCCAGCTCAGAACCTCCCCAAGTTCTGGGGGCCGCATCCCTAGGGAAGTGCTGCCCGACGGATGCTGGGTGGGACGGGTGGTCGCGCGGCCCAGCCCACCCCCACGCCGGGTGGGAACCCGGCCCTATAGAGCAGGGTCTATAGACCCTATAGAGCCACCCCCTGTAGGAGGGGGGTCTACAGGGCCACGGCCAGCGGGGGGCTGCCCCACACCGTGCCGCAGGGTCCGGCCACCGCCCCCAGCGGGCTGGCTGCGAGCCGCCAGCACACATCCTGCGGACGTCGGGGAAAAGCTTAATTGCAGGGGAAGGAAGGCTGCGGGGCTCCCGCCCGCCCCGTGCCTCAGTTTCCCCCCCCTCACGGGGGCCCAGCTGTGCCCGGAGCTCCCGCTGAGTCACCCGCACCTCTATTCCCACCTCACCTCCCCGCACCGAGCGGGGCCCCAAACACCGCCGGGTTATGGGGGGGGGGAACGGCGGTGTCGGAGCAGCACCGCATCCCGCACAGCGGTCCGGGGCCGAGAGCAGCGCGGATCCGGCGCGACGGATCCACGGCACCGCCACGGACACGCGGAACCCCACGGGATGAGCCCGGCCTTGTGCAAGCGTCGCCCGGCCACCTTCCCGGCCCGGTTTGCAGGCAGGGTTATAATTAAACCTCCTCACATCCTGCGCGATGCACTGAGTCACTCCCGCACACGGCAGAAAGAAGCTTTTCAACCACCACCGACTTCCTCCGCCAGCACCGAGGGGACGGGCCCCGCTCCTCCGGGGGTCGGCACACCCCGGCGGGGACGGGGAGGGGCGGGGTGGGGGAGGGGAGGGGGGGGGGGGGTCCGTCCGCGGCGTCCCCGCACCGCCGGGCACGAGGGGTCCGCTGAGCGACGCGTGTAGAGCCGGAGAGCTTTTCCTTTCGGACGGTGCCGACGTTCAAAGGGCCGATTCTTGTCCCGCTCGTGGGGGATTTTCCAGGCTGGGGGCCAGGCGCTGCCCGCGGGGGGGGGGGGGGGTGCGGGGGAACGGCCGCCCCAACGCAGCGCACGGCCGAGGGGTGCGGGGGGGGGGGAGGGGCTCCGTCTGTACGGCCCCGGGGACACGCGGGACGGGGCGGCCGCGCGTGACAGCGCAGTGCCCGCGGCCCCCGAGCGCCGCTCCGGTTGACGGGAAAAAGTTCCGTGTCCCCCCAGCCCCCCCCCAACCCACCCACCCACCCACCCGCGTCGCCGCGTCCCGGCTGCCATCCACCCGTGGGAGCGGCAGCCCCGCACCGCGGGGCCCAACGCCCGCAATGAGCCCCCCCACACCCCCCGAGAGGAAATATCGCGCACCACGTGCACCCACCGGCGAGCAGGGCGAGCGGCAGCAGCAGCCAATACAGCCCCGCACACACAGCCCGCCGCTCCATGCTTCAGGCGGCCGCGGGACGGGCCATGCCGAGCCGGGCCGGGCCGATCCCGTTCCGTTCCCGTTCCGTTCCCGTTCCGCCCCGCAGGGCCGGACCCGGAGCGCTGCGAGGGAACGCTCTTCCCCCCGCCCCTCCGCTGCCTTTATCCGCGGCACCGCCCGGCCCCCTCGGCCCGGCCCCGCCTCGCTCCGCCCGGGGCGCTGCAGCCATCGGTGCCGCGAGTTGCCCGGTCTCAGCCCTTCCACCGAGACGCGGAAGCGCGGGAGGGGAACGGGCGGACAGGGGAAAAAGGACGAAATAAATAAGCCGTAGCTACGAGACGGTGCGCTCCCTCTGCTCGCTCGCCATTAATAAGACGGCGGAGTTAATTGAGGCTGAGAGCGCCGGGTCGGGCGGTGCTCCCGGGGTGGGGGCTGCCCCGCAGGGCTGGGGGTGTCCCGCAGCCCGGCTGGAAACCTCCGCCTCTCCAACCCCGGCCGGGAAGCATCAACCCATGACATTCTCCGCATTCTTTGGCTTCTCCTCCAAACGCACACCACGAGCCGGCTGGCAGCCGGCATCCCGCACCCCGGCTCGACCCCCGCGACGCGTCCGAAGCTCGCACCGACCCTCGGGGCCGTACCCCGCGAGATCCGCCCGTGGGTGCCGAGCCACGAGGCGCTGCGTGGGCACCGCTGCAGAGATGGGCGCGGAGCGGGGCCGGGAAGGACGACGCGAGATCCAGCCCGAGCCCGGAGGCTGCGGGAGCAAATGGGAGCCGGGAACGGCACCCCAGAGCCCCGCTCCGGCTTTCAGCGCGGCGTCGGAGTGCAACGCGGCCCCGTAATGCGCTGCGGGCGCTGAGTGCTCGGCCGGGAGCTTTCCAGGCAACCGCGTCCGGGCAGCGCCATTAGCGCACGGCCGCGCGGGTGGGGAGGGGACCCCGCGGACTTTCTCTGCTCAGCGGCCAAACAGCGGAACCGACCGCCCCCAGCGGGACGCGCTGCCGCCCAGAGCCCAGAGCCCAGCGGAGACCCCGCGGGCCCGGCCCCGCTCCGGGAGAACAGACGACACAGACCGCCCCCAGCGCGGGGTGCCCGCACCCCCAGCCCCGCACGCAGCCCCCCCCCCCACGTGCAGCGCGGCGGCCGAAGCGGCGCGGCGCCTTTAAGAGCCCCGTGGCGCCAAATCTTCGTCACGTGGCCCGCCGGTGGGCGGAGCCGCCAGCTCCCGACCAATGAGCGGCGCGCGCGGGCCCGCGCGCATTCCCGGCGCGGTTCGGTGTGCGCGGGCTCCGCTCCGCGCCATGGCGCAGCTCCGGCTCACCGATTTCTTCGGCCGCACCAAAGCCGCCTCCGCCGCCGCCCTCCCCGCCAAGCACGGCGGCCGCGGCCTCAAGGCCGCCCTCCTCGGCCCGCCGCGGAGCGATGGCGCCGCTCCGCCTCCTCCTCCTCCTCCTCCCGCATCGCCGCGCACCCCGACCCGCAGCGCTGCCCCGGAGCTGCCGCGGTTGGCGGGGAGGAAGCGGAGCCGCCGAGAGATGGAGGCGGGGAGCTCCGGCGGGGAGCGGGGCGGGAAGGCGGCGAGGAAGCGGCTGCTGCTGCCGAGGGATGCGGGGCCGGAGGTGGGTGCTGGGGATGCGTGATCCTCCCGGTGCGTGACGTGGGGGGGGGCCCGGTGGGACCATCTCCCCAGTGGTCCCAGCGTTTGTTTTGGGGTTGTTGGGTTGGGGGATGCTGCCCCGGGTTGCCTACCCCGCACGGCTGTGGGCTTTCATCCCCTAATCCCATCTCCCGCTGACCCGCAGCCCGCCAGCCCCCCATCCCTGAGCCCACGGGAGCACCCCATAGCGGGCAGCATAGGGACAGCGGAGCAGGACAGCAGGACCGCGCCTCGCCTGGAGCAGGTACGGGCATGGGGGAAGGGGGCTCGGTGCCTCCACCTGACGGCTTCTCTCTGTGCCTTCGCCCTTTGCTGACCGTCCCTGCCCCCGCAGGAGGAGCTGGCCGCGCTGCAGAGCCGCCTGCAGAGGATGAGGATGAAGCCCCCCACCCAGCTGCCCCCCATCCCCGCCGGGGCCGGCGCTGAGCTGCGGAGCCGCCTGCAGAGCCTGCGGGGCCTGGAGCTGCGGCTCCGTGCCAAGGCAGCGGGCAGCGGGACGGGACCGCCTGCGGTCACCGGCACAGAGGCTCCGGCGACAGAGAATGGGTGAGAAACGGCTCCGAGGGGGAAAAAGTGGGGTAGCACGGAGCTGCTGCCACGAGGGAAGAGGCTGTAGAGCTGCTGTGCCCGTGAGATGGTGGAGTTTTGGTGAGAGGGGCAGTGGGGTTCCTCAGATCAGCCTCATAGTGGGCGAAGTGATGGCTTCACCAGGGCACTGTGAGCTGGGATGGGGGGAGCAGAGGGAGCCGTGCCCCAGCCGGGCTGTACAGCACTCCCATCTCAGCCCTGCTGGGCTCTGTGGCTCTGTTCTGGCCCAGGTGGGCTCGGGGCCGTCCCGGTGACCCCTCTCCGTTCCCAGCAGCACACAGCTCCCCGCGTACCAGCGCTTCCACGCCCTGGCACAGGACACGCCGCCGGGGCTGACGCTGCCCTACAAGTACAAAGTGCTGGCGGAGATGTTCCGCAGCGTGGACACCATCGCTGGGATGCTCTTCAACCGCTCCGAGACCATCACCTTCGCCAAGGTGAAGCAGGGCGTGCAGGACATGATGCGCAAGTGAGTGCTGGTGTGCGGCTGGGGCTGCTTCCCTGCGTCAGCCCTCGGGGTTCCCCACCTCCCTGGTGCCGTTGCAGGCAGTTTGAGGAGCGGCACGTGGGGCAGATCAAGGCGGTGTACCCCACCTCGTACCGCTTCCGCCAGGAGAAGAACATCCCCACCTACAGCAGCGGCGTGAAGAAGTCGGAGTACCAGCTGACGCTGGAGCCGGTGCTGGGGGAAGGTATGCGTGGCTGGGACGTGCTGGCTTTGGAGCAACGTGAGCGTGGGTCAGCCCCACAGCTCTGCTGCCGTACCCTCGGGGCTTTGCTGTGGTGCTGCAGCGGTGCTCTGCTCTCTCCCCGCAGATGAGCAGCTGTGTGGCCGCCCTCACCTGTCGGCATCGCGGCTGCTGGAGCGCAGGAAGGAGTTCCACCGCAGCCTGGTGGACATCGTCAAGCAGCACCACGCGGTGAGCACCAGCCCTGTGTCGAGGGGGCAGGCTGTCCTCGCTCCCTAAAGGAGCAGGTGGGCATCCAGGCTCCTTGGGTGGGAGGACAGCGATGCAGCTTGAGCAGGGAATGCGTGGCTGCTGGGATTTCTCCCCAGCTGCCGCATTCTCCCCCCTGTGCAGGCATTCCTGGCCTCCCTGAGCCCGCCCATGGAGGTGCCGGAGGACAAGCTGACCCGCTGGCATCCCCGCTTCAGAGTGGATGAGGTGCCCGACATCAGCCCGGCAGAGCTGCCGCAGCCACCGCAGCAGGACAGGATCAGCACGGCGCAGGAGGTGCTGAGCACAGCTCGGGGCATGATGAGCACCAAGGTGAGCAGGGAGCACTCCACTGCCCCACGGCAGCCATCCCTGTGGGTACAGGTAGGGGTGGGGAAGGGCTGCTCCTGCGTGGGCTGGCTTAGGTGGGAACACATCAGCGTGCACGAGGCTGGAGGAGCTGCCCGTGGGGCTGGGGGTGAGGTCATGCCCCACGCAGATGGGTCTGAAGCACGTGGGGGGGAGCGCCGAGCTGCTGCAGGGTGGCCCTGGGGGCGTGGGGGGGAAACTTCTCCTTCCTCTCAGCTGTAACGCAACTCCTCCTCCGTCCACATGAGCAGATGGAAAAAGCTCTTGCCAACCTGGCCTTAAGAAGCGCTGAAGCCGGTGCGGAGGAACCGACGCTTTCCAAAGCAGCATCCCCTGCCAACACCTCCAGCGCTCTCAGAGGGGTGTCCCAGGAGCTGCTGGAGCGGGTGAGTAATTCCACCCTGGCCCCAGCCCCGCGTTGGGGGGAGGGGGGGGGGTCCACTTGTGCCTGACCCCTCTCTGTGCTCCCCAGATCCGTGCGAAGGAGGCACGGCGGCTGCAGGCGCTGATGACGCGGGCAGTGGGGCAGGAGGAGCGTTTGGCTGCACTGGGCCGGCTCCCGGCCGTGGCCCGGATCCTGCGTGGTGTCTTCGTGGCCGAGAAGAAGCAGGCGCTGCCCATGGAGCTGGCGTGTGCCCGCGTGGCTGACAGCTACCCCACGCAGATGGCAGCAGGTAGGGGAGCGCGGGGCTGCGGGCAGCACGGGGCTGGGAGCTGAGTATTGAGTGGATGCGTCCCTGCAGGTGAGATGGAGAAGCACCTGCGGCTCCTGGCAGAGCTGCTGCCCGACTGGGTGACGGTCCACACCATCCGAAATGATGCCTACATCAAGCTGGACAAGCACATGGAGCTCGGCCTCGTCACTGAGAAGCTGGAGAAGGCGGCCAAGGAGGCAGAAGCCCTCTGAGCGCTCCGAGTCTGAGTTTTCCCCGCGTGGCTCCAGCTGTGCTCCAGGAGCAAAGCAAGTGTTGGTTGAGTTAGTTCCCCCGTTCGGTCCCTGCAGGTTGCAGCTGCCTCTTAAAGCTGAAGGCGGTGTAGGGTTGTGGGTGAGATGCAGAGCTTCCAGCCCTGTTGTGCCCCGTCCTGGGTGGGCACCCCGTTCCGTGTGCTGGGGAGAGGGGGGCGAGGAGGAGGAGGGAGGGAGAGAAGCAGTCACAAAGCGCCGGTTTTTGGTCTCGTTCTGTTTTTAAGGGAGGGAAGCACATCTCCAGCGCTCGCTGGAAACGACGACAGGCCTTGTCAAAACACATCTGCATTAAATGTTTTAAATAGAGCCGAGTCGCGTTGTGAACCTGGTGCTCTTCCCCTCCCGCTGCCTGCGCTGCTCCGTGGCACAGGGCCCCGGCCGCTCACGCAGGGAAGGGCTCTGGGGCACAGTCCAACTCTCTGCAGAAAGCCTCGCTGGAAAAAGTGAGCGTGGGCTCTGCAGAGCTGAATGCAGCTCTTGTCAGCAGGGCTGCTGCGGCTCTGGCGTGGGGCAGAGGGGGGGGAGCACCCAGAGGGGCTGCCCCACGAGGGACTGCTCACCTGGGCTGGGAGAACAGTGCCTTCTGCTGGAAGGGGTGGCACCGAGGGGCTGTCCTTCACCCTGCAGGGCTTCAGGCCAGCAGCCTTCACTGCTCACGTCCTGCCTAGAAGCAGCAGCTCCAAGGCGCTGCTGCTGCTGTGAGTGATGGCATCGAGTGGAAGCACCGTCCCCAGGTTCCCTGATGTCACCCCTTGGCTGTGCACACAGCCAGCCCTGGCAGCAGCAGGGCTAGCACTCTTCCTCCGCAGCACACAGCTGCTTTCCACAGCTCTGCGGGGTGGAACTCATTTTTCCCCTCTTCTGCATCTCACAGCGGGGTCCTGCAGGCAGTGCTGAGTGCTCAGTGCACCCCAGGGGAGCACTGAGTGGTGATGGAGGGGCTGTCCCACGCTCTGGGCTCCCCCAGCACTGAGATCTGTGCTGCCCCTCTCCAGCCTGCGGGGTGGAGATAGCTGGATGTGGTGGCTGCTGCCCTCCTGGAAGGTCGGGGTGGCTGTTAATGAGCCCATAAGGGCTCCAATTACTGCAAGAAGAGCACTGAGACAGTTTAGGAAAAATAGAAAAATAAGTCAACGTTTATTGTACCAGCGAGCTCAGCCCCTGCTGAGAGGGATGGGGAGGGGGGGGTAGCCCGAGGCTGGCCTGAACCCTGCTCAGACCATGAGGCACAGCAGCACTGTGCCCACCTGAGCTCCTCAGGACCTGCTCAGAGCTCTCCCAGGGCTGGGCTGAGGCAGAGGGACCTGCTGCCCTGCCCCACTTTGGTAGCCTCAAAAACAACACCTGTAAAACAGCATCGTGGTCTTCCCCCTCCCCAAAGAGGTGGACTCAAATAAAAAGGGGGATAAAAAAAAGGATCCGTGCACTAAACACGCTCCATCTGTGGCTTAGCAAACAAATAGCAGTGAGGGTGCAGGGGACATCAGCCCAGAGCCACCTCAGTCATACTGCAGCAGGGAGTGGAAGGGGACGGCCTCCAGCTTTGCTGCCCCTCCCAGGGCCTTCAGCTCGATGACCACCAGGCACTCCAGGATGTCTGCCTTCAGCCTCGCCAGCAGCTCACAGGCTGCACGCATCGTACCTGCACGCACAGAGAAGTTCAGCAACGCAGGGAGCTCCGGCACGGGGTGCAGCTGCTGCAGTCATTGACACACACAGCGTTCTCGAGGTCCCCCCGTGGAGGGAGCCAGGGTGACCCCGCTACCCTCACCTCCAGTTGCAAGCAAGTCATCCACAATGACCACTTTCTGCCCCGCTTCCACGGCGTCTCTTTGGATTTCAAGTTCAGCCTGCGGGGTGCAAAGAGCAGCTTCAGTGCGGCCCTGCCTCGCACAGGAACGCTCCCCAACCTGCTAATGTGTGGTGGAACACACGGCTCCGGAGATCAACTTCAGCACCCAAAACCCACAGACACAGTGGCATCGTGGAAATAAAGAGCACAGCAGAGATTGCAGGGCCAACCCTCATCCCCCTGCAGCTGTCCAGAGGGGAAAAATCTATATTCTCCATGCTGGAGCTCTGAGTGAGCAGGAGTGCAGCCCCTGCGGACCCTCCCAGCACAGACACAGGGCTGGCTCTCTGTTAGGCACCAGCAGTGTGATACTGGCGTGGTCTGCCAACTCAGCCCCTCCACTCAGAGCCCAGGCACAGCCTGCTGTCCCTCCCCCGCCGGGCATCACCTTGCCGTACTCCAGGGCGTACGAGATGGACTCGGTGGGGCCAGGGAGTTTCCCCTTCTTTCGGATCAGCACGAAGCCAACCCCCAGTCTCTGAGCCAGGGGGGGGCCTATGAGGAAGCCACGGGAGTCCAGACCTGGGGTGGGGAGGGAGGGCAAGCAGCAAGAGAGCTCAGAAAAACCACTTGAGATCGACACCCCACATTCATCCTGCTGAGCACAGCAGTTCCCAAGGGTTAAATGTAAAGACAACAGCACTGTGCTCACCCTAACGAGTCATTGCAGTGTCCCACAGCCCATCAGCGACCCCCACCCCCCCGCAGCCCTCTGGGCCCCCCCTCCAGCTCTCCTCGACAGAGCTGAGCCCTGGTTATCAGTGCAGCCACGCAGCCAAGGACTTTGCACAGCAGGTCATCGTATCGGCTGGCACCTGGAGGAGGTTTGGTCCGAGTTCCTGAGCTATCATCCAGCACCAGCAGTGCCTTTCCCAGCGTTTTCATTTTCGGCCTCTTTAAAACATGTGCTGCAACGCATTATCACCTCTATGGCCGTTTCAGTTGGCTTGTAAGAGCTGCATGGGAAGGCAAACGTGCTGGATCAGGGGCTCCGTGCCACAGGGCTACCCAGGCACAGCACACCGAGCTGTGTGTTCTCTGTGTGCTCTCTGAATGCCTCTACTTTAACAACGGAATTAGGAAACTAGCACAGAACTAGCATTGTGCCACATCCCAAACCAGTATTTCAGGAAAGGACAGCACTGGGTTAAGGGCAACACCGTGCCATGGCCAATGTAGGCCAGCAGACAGTGTCCAAGGGCTATAGTATTTCCTGTCCCATTAGCAAGGCTCTGCACACACTCAGCACCTGGGGATTCCGAGCACAGGGTGCCCTGCAGAGGCACCTCAGCGAACACTCACCTGCAATGACATCGATTTTGGGGAAGGATGCCCTCAGGTGATCTTCCAGGAGATCAATCAAAGCCTTGAAAGCTTCAGGATCCTTCAACAGGGGGCTGATGTCGCTGCAAGCAGAGGGAGCACAGTCAGCAAGCAACCAAGGGGTGCAGGTAATGCTGCTACTACACCCAGAGGATGCATATCCTGCCCAGCCACAGCCCCTGCTCCATCCTCATCTTCAGCCCCATTCCCACCCCCTGCTTTATTCCCAGCTCCTTGCCTCCATCCCCACCCCCCATGCCCCAGATCACGCGCGACCTCCAGCCCAAACCCCACCCCATCCCCACCCCAATTCCCCTGCCCCACCCCCAAGCTCCATCCCCCCATCCCCACCCCCCATGCCCCAGCTCCTGCTCCACGTCCAGCCCAAACCCCATCCCCCCCCAGCTCCCTACCCCACCCCAACTCCCCGCCCCACCCCAACTCCCCAGCCCCATTCCCAGCTCCTCGTCTCCCTCTCCAGCCCAAACCCCACCCCAACTCCCCAGCCCCATTCCCAGCTCCTCGTCTCCATCCCCCCCCCCCCCGCTCCCTGCTCCATCTCCAGCCCAAACCCCACCCCAATTCCCCAGCCCCATCCCCAGCTCCATTCCCCCGCCCATCCCCAGCTCCCATCCCCATCTCCTCGTCTCCATCCCCCTCCTCCCGCACCGGAACAGCACACCGGGCACGGGGAAGTCGGGGAAGGAGCGCACGCAGCCGCGCAGTGCCCGCAGCCGTTCCCCGCTCATGGCGTTGCGCGCTCTCAGTGCGCAGCCGCGGCTGCGCGGCCCCGCGGGCGGAGCTCCGGTGGCACTGCGCGGCTGCGCTGAGCTCCTCCACCACCGTACGGGACACCCCCAACCCGTCCCCCCCCACCGGGACACCCCGACACCGGGACCCCCCCCCCCCCCCAGCTCGGGACAGGAGGTGCCGTGCCCAGCGGAACGCTGCGTTGCGTTCCTTGATAGCGGTGCGGGTTAGGGGCGGGTGGGCGCACCGCAGCACCCGCTCCTGGGGCACGGTGCTCCTGCACGGCCCCCCACGTCCGTCTCTTGGTGCGGGAATTTGCCGTTTGGCCACGCAAAAACCCGTCGTGGTCGGGAGACGTGCTGCCCAACGGCTGCGCATCTCCTTTTCCATGAGCAGATAACGACCTGGATGTGCTCCGGTTGCACCTAGGGAGCCAAACCCAGCACCCGCTGCTGCCAGGGAACAGCCCCCACCTGCAGCAGCCTGCCCGTGGACACGGAGCTGCCCCCACGGCCCTTCCAGCTGGGAGATGGGGGTCCCGCCTGCAGCCCAGCACCCCGTGCTGCTGCGGTCCCCAGCTCTCCCTGCACAGCCTCCAGGAGAAGCATCATCTGCTGCAGGCTGAATCCTCCACTGCTCTGCTCCCTCCCTTCTCCATCTGGAGGGTCTCTTTGGCCCAAGGCAGTGTGTGCTGCTTGGGGACGAGCAGAAGGTCACTGCAGAGGTTGCTCCCTTCCTCGCCAGGCTCCCTTGCCAGGGGCAGCCCACACAGCGTGCCTCCTTCCACAACCGTTCCCTCGCAGGGTAAGATTTTCCCTGAACTCAGATTATCTCCTTGGCACCAGCAAGAAAAAAAAACATCCTAACAGCTGTTCCAGAGAAGCACACACAGCTGCAGCACTGCTCCGCACCCGCTGAAGGGCTCCAAGGGTTTTTCTCTTCTGTCATCCCACCAACGACAAGAGCAGATGTGAGCTGTTCCAGCTCTCCTCTTCCTGGCCATGGAATTACTCTGCCTGCCCGTGGAAATAAGCAGGAGCTGGGAAGGGGCTCCTCCTCACCTGGCCGTGCAGCCCCAGCCCAGTTCCCACCCGTGACCCCACACCTAGCAGCACTGACCGACAGCAGCGCTGACTCCTACGGCAATTTCCAGCCGAAAAGAACTTTCCTAGGACCAGTTTCCAACGGTGATGTCAAAGGGCTCCGGAATATCGCATCACGGGGAGATGGCAGCACCCACAGGGAGGGCTGGGCTGCTCCCAGCCTGGAGGAGGGGATGCAGCCCCACATCTGCCCCCCACCTCGATGGCTCTGAAAGAGGGGGACGCTGCCTTTGCCCCTCTGCCCGACCCTTGGATGATCTGCGACTGCAGTGCTCTAAGATCCCGATGTGAGAGATGTTGTCAGGCTGTGAACATAGCAACCGTGTGCACAGAGGCTTCAGGGCTCGCAGTAATCAGCCTCACTGGGCAATTAGAAGAGCTGTGCCGAGCGTGGAAGTTTCTGTTCCGTTCAGGATGTTAAAACTTCAGCGTGAAGTGGAACAAAATGCCCGAAATTTCAACATACCCCACCAGGGGAAAGGAGAAGCGAAATTTCCGTCCAAATCCTCCAGAACGCTTCGTTTCAATGTCAGCTTTGGAAACGCATGCACTTTAAACCAGTGCAAACCCACAAATTTCAAATATCTTATTTCAACAGCAGAGGAATGCAGCTCTCCAGCCAGCAAGCTGGGCTCCGGACTGCTGCTCTGAGCAGGGAGCTCGCCGTGTCTCCAGGGCTGAGGGACTGTGCCCCAGTGCTGCCCGCTGAGCAGCCCGCTCCCTGCCGACCCCAGCTCACCCCGCTCAGGCCCTTGGAGAGGACACAGAGCTCCTTCCATCCTCCTGCTCAAGTGGGAGGGGGATCTGGAGGCAGAGCTAATGCATTTGGCACGCGTTCCTCGCTGCTGGCAAAGCAGCCCGTGGGCTTTCCTGCACCTATCCCTTTTTTTTAGGGGGGGGTTGCATTGCCAGCTTGTGTATCCTATCACCCAGGAGGGTGCGAAGTGGCCCCGGGAGGGAAAAAGGCAGCGAATGGCACATCAGCTGCCAGGCTGCCTCTCACCGAGCTGCATGGCAGAGGTTTCTGCTCTTCTAAGAGACCACAGGCTCTTGGCTAGGGCTGCCCCTTTATTTGGTGTTTATGTAATTCGGACTGGACTTCGAGCAAGAGCGAAATCACAAATGGAAGCAGGGGATGTGAAGAAAACCAAGAAATGGGCTCTGTTCTGTGTCTGGAAAGAGATGCTTTCCAGCAAAAAGAAGGGACCTAAAATGAGATTTCAGTTCTTCCCTCAGAACTGCTCTTAAAAAGTTTGATTGGAGACACACCGCCGTGCTAGCGCGTGGAAAACATCAAACAGCACCAGAACACAACAGCAGCAGAGCAAAGTATCAAAAACCATTCAGAAGAGTGGAAAATGAGCCACTCAAACTGCAGCACTTGGCTGCGGATGAAGCAGCCCATCACTCACGGCGCACACAGCCCGCACTGCTCCCCAGGCTGAGGACAGCTGCAGCAGCCCTGCTCAGCTTCCCCCCCCAAATCCCCTCCTGAACCCACGCTCACCTTCAAAAGCTCTTCTGCAGTGATGCCGTGTCGTGGCTGCAGTGTCCTCGGTGGGAGGAAAGTCTCCCCAGGCCTTCAGATGTTCATCCTGGCTGCTTTGCTGCCTGCAGAGCCACACGGCTGCCCTCGGTTCAACACCTCCGTGGTGTCAGTTCCAGGTCCTTCAGCAAAAGCACGCCGTCCCCTCCAGCCTGAAAGCCCAACCAGCAGCACGTAACAGCAAACAGATGCTCTCGTTCTGCTCCCCACTTTCCCATCCCTGCTTTGAACACCGCGCTCCTCCGCTCGGCACTGGGAGCGGGGAGGCACGTTATCTCATCGCTGCACTCTGATACTCTTTGCAGGGCATTAACCTTGGCTTGAAGTGTTGGGAATTGATCTTCCACATTCCGATCCCTGTGCTCAGCTGCCCCGAACTGTCTGTCCACAGGGACTAATTTGCCACTGAAATGATCCATTTGTCGCTGCAGGCTTTTCAGTGGAGGCTCTGGGTGTTTGTTTTTTTTTGTGGTCGCAGACTGTAAGTGCAGGAGGACTTCTGGCCACGATTATTAGCTGCATCCATTTCAGAAGCTTCTCTGCGCAGAGGGTGGGACAGAGGGAGACCCAGGAGGGTCGGCTAATTGGAGATGAAAGGCAGGAGAGGAATTCCTCGCGCTCTCAGCCCGAGCAGATATCAAGCTCTCAGCATTTAAGGGCTGGACTGAAACATAAAGCAAGGAACATCATACAGAAGCAGCCTCGGACTGATGCTGCCTTCCCCTCAGCTTGAGGGACAAAGCCACCAGGGGAAGCAGCTCTGCTGGGGCTCACTGAATCCCACCAGGCCCTTCTCACAGCTATGGCACACACAGCCCCTGCAGAGCCTGCTTCCCCACAGCAGGCAGCTGTCACACATCCAGAAGGGACAGACACCCCACGCTGAGTTTTGGGGCTGCCCCCCAAGCTGCACGCAGGCAGCGTTATGTCCCCGTGGCCGCGTGCTCAGCTCGCTTTCCCCCCCTGCCTCCAAACTGTGCCAGGCAGCTGTGTGGGCTGGGTAATTGATCCGTGATAAAAATAATGCAAGGAAAACAAAACAAGTTATTTTTAAGCCCAGCCAGCCCCGTGATCCAGGAGGCAGAGCTGGGACGGCCCCGGACCGAGGTGCCAGCTGCTCCACAGGTGTGTGCACACCAACAGCTCCACCTCCTTACCGATAAATCGGTTTGTTTGTTTTGCCCAGCTCCTCACCTCACTTCAATGTCAGAATCTAAACATCTTTGGGAAAGGCACTGATTTCAAACCCTGCCTGGCTGTAGAACTGCTGTTCTCAGAGCAGTTGCTCCTTTACACGAAGCTTTGATCTTTCACAGCTAACGAACACGAAGCAATTAAGCAAACAAACTTCGAGTGACTTCCAGCAGCCAGCTCTGCAGTGCAAAGTTTACATCCAGTATCTATGCACTGAGGGACTATTTCAAGAAGGGATGAAGCCTTTGAGGGCTGGGTAACCAAACACTGCTGAGCGTGTCCAAGCAAGCCATGCAGAGGAGGAAAAAAAAGCACCCTCTCCAACACTGCAAACTGCAAGAGAGAGAAGAATGAAGCAGCACACAGGGTACACTGGTGTACTGGTACTGGTGTGCTCACCGTGAGCACGGTGCAAACACTGAGAGCTGGGCTACGTGTCTGGGTGAGCAGCCAGCCCTGGGATTGTTTGTGAGCAGTGCACAGGGACAAAGCTGTTGCACTCTGCAGCAGACGCTGGTTGGAGAGCTGAGAGCAGCTCTGGCTGCGGTGACGGACTCCCTCATCTGGTGGTATCTTTATCTGTGATAAGAACGGACCGTGGGGCTCTGAGCACAGCTCTTGGTTGGGGCAGGTTGGACTCGAGCTCTGTGATCTTAGAGGATCATCCAGCTTCAGGAGATGGATGCTAGGAATTGCTGTGGAGATTACAGGTAGCATGAACCATAGGAAGGGGGGGGGTGAGAGCATTTGGGATTACAGGGGATGCAAGGACAACAGGTCTGCGGGGGGAAGAGCACAGCAGTTAACACAGAAGCTGTCAGCATGTCTCAAAGCAGCCCCAGCTTTGCCTGGGAAGGAAACAGTCCCGTGAGTATCGATCTTCCTCAGGGCAGCAAAACACCACGCAGAGAGGGCACATGTCCTGCACCAAACAGAGCAGAGATGGAAGCAGACCAGTCCCTGGTGCAGGCAGCAAGCTTACACTGCTCCTAGCTATTCCCTTGCAGCTCCACAACCACCTTGCTGGGTTCTGCTCAACAGACATTTATTAGCAACGGCGTGGGGCGTGAAAAACAGACTCGAAACGGGATGAGCAGTTTACAGTGTGAAATTATGCAAAGAATCCACATTTACTATGAACTCTGTTTAGAGAAGTGCTACACCCAGGCTGGGGAAAGTTTGCACAAGGAGAATTCCTTGGAGAGCACATGCTGGAAACAGGGTCAAGAGTTAACGTGTGATGCAAACGGGCATTTCTGAGCCTGCAGTTGGCTGGACCCAGGTCACGAGGCTACAAGAGAGACTTAAACCATATGTGGAGCTAGATTTCTGGAAATAAAGAAAATCCCACAGATGATCAGCGGAGCCCCAGCTCCCACAGAACGCGCTGCACACCATCAGAAAGGCAATACTCACATGAACCCTATCTGCAAATTTCTTTACAACTCGAGCTGGTGAATGTTTGCAGCTACAGAAGGAAAAAAGTCAGGGTGTTGTGCCTGTAGCTGCCCCTTAGCTGAGAACAGAACGCAGCATTTGTTTGCACTCGGGCATGCACAGCAGCAGTGTGGAACATACAGCTGCAGCCAGTGCTTGCAAGCTTGGGAAGAACGGGCAAAAACAAGTCAGTGTCCAAAGAGTCCACAATGGAAACGAAATGTTAAAACAACAAGTTATATGCAAAGAAAACAAGGGGAGCTTGGGCAGGGCTGTCCATTTCCTGAGCAGTCCCCGACTGCTGGGGCACCCACACCAGCAATGACTCCAGAGGTCGGCTGGAAGACACCAGAGGAAAGGTGCACCCGTGGTGTTTGTGAGCTCATGGCAGAGCTGTGGTTGTCCAGAGGTCTTTCACAGTTAAAAGAGTCTTCTCTGAAGATTTACCATTTACGGAAACAACCAAACCGACAGAGGAGGACAGGCTGAACCCTGAGCATTAGCAATATAAACACTGTCCCTTTTGGAAGAGCAAATGATGATATCACACATACATCACACCCTTCCTGTGTAAACAGGAGTGCCAACATGAGAAGAGATGCATTGTAAACTCGGCGTCCAGCTGGTTAGAGGGCTGCTGGGCAGCTCCTGAGGGCGGCAGGGAAGATCAGTGAGGCCAAAAGCATTTCTTCGGATCAGACTTGGGTGGTTTCAGGCACTTCCCTAGCTTCTCACAGCCTGGGGGAGACCAATTCTGTTAAGAAACAAACAGAGTACACGGACAAATGAAGTCAGGCGTTCACACAGAGTACCTGCTGAGCCCTGTGTCCTAATGGCCCCTTTTTGCCTCTCACAGCAGTGCTCTTAGGTGTTGCTTGAGAAACACAATTCCTCCAGGGGATGCTCCTGGGATCATCCATTTTCCAGCTCCAAACCCTATTCAGAAGGGCTTTAGGGAAGGCTGCAAATCTTTATGCATCAGATGATTCCCTCTGCTGGAATGTGGCAGTCTCTCCTGTAAAATGCAGGCTGGTGGGACTCGTAGGGACTTCTTCCCTCACATGCAGTAGCGTGGAGCAAGCAGATCACGAGCTGCTGGTGAACTCCCAGTTCTACGCTCCAGAAAACAGCTCATACCCTCAGCACCACAATACTCGTGTACTTTATTAAGGAAGAAAGTAAAAAGCACCAGTGTTGGAAGGCTGAGGGTGTGTGAGGGAAAAGTGCCCGTATTTTAACGAGCACTGCGATGGACAAATTCATGAACAGATGGGGCAGGAGGTATTTATGAGCCAACTACTCCAATTAACGCCGAGCAAAACTGTTTTCCTCCCTCGTTTTCATCTTTCTCAAACTACCTTTCTCCAGCATGAGTACAACAGAGAAGCAACATCAGAAAGGAATCCCGCTGCAAACCTCAGCTTCCAAAGGGATTAACAGAGGAAGGAGTTTGGATAAGAGAGTTCTTTCTATTTCAAGGGTGGGGGGAGGGTTGTGTCATTTAAAATTTGGGTCTGTGCTAATGTGAACGGCAGGTCCCTGCCTGCAGAAATCTTGTGTGCTCTTTCCCTGACTCCCCACGTCCATCTGTGGGGGATTCTTAACGCCCAGTTCAGCCCTGACCCGCTGCCTTTTATGTCATTAAGTCTTTCATGTCATTAAATCGATGACATTCCTACAGAGGCAAAGAAAAGCTTTAACCCCATCAAAACAACCGCAGCAGGTTCCTATTCCACGCAGCTGACAACAGATGGCAGTGAGACACCAGCTATCCGTGCAAGCAGAGCGGAGCACAGAGCGGAGCTTTGGCCCAAGGCTCTGCGTGAAGGGCTCCAGATCACTTACAAACAATTAATGCCGTTTTCTAAACCCGTTTCTCCATTTTCAAATGCACCATAGGAAATTTCAAGACGCTCCGTAGAGGCGGCAGAGATCCAAAGAAACAAAGGAAAACGAGAGCAAAAGAAAAGTGCATCTGTAGTGCAAGACAGCTTCCTAGGGCCGGGCTGCAGGCACTGAGAGCCCTGAGGATGCTGTGAGTGCAGCAAGGCTGACATGCAGCTCCAGAGAGAGGGGGCTGGGGCATGGGGGGAAGTGTGGGACCTCCAGTCCAGCACTTGTCCCACTGAGCAACCCAGAGACACCAGGTGCTGACCAACACTTATTGCTTTTGCAGCTCCTGAACACATTGCACCACAACAGTACCATGCCTGCACTTTGTGAGCCAGTTTTGGAGCACGGTTTTGGAGCACAGAAGAAATGTCTTTCCAGGGAAGGGCTCTGGCAGCAGCCAGACACTGGGGAGAGTGCCTGAGCCCACATAACATCCCAGAGGAGCACAGAATGGGGTTTATTAAGGGAAAAGTTGAATAACGAACAACACGGGAACAACGGTCCTTCAAATCTTTTTCCTGCTTAACGTCCAAAAAATGAAAAGCAGTGACAATGTACAGAAGATCTGTGCCTTCTTATTAAGGAGAGAGAGGCAGCTCCAGGTTCTGCACCTCTCCACTGGCTAGAGGCAGAGCCTAAGCAGCAGGTACTCACTATATGCTTCATAAGACTACATCAATGTCAGGAAGACTCTGTTGCTATTTTGTGTCAGTCTACATGGGCACATCCCCTTAAATTACACAAACTCTTGCCATCTGACAACCTTAACTCCCGAGAACCATCCCATTTATTTCTCAGGTTCACAACACACCAAGCAGCACGGGGAAAGAAAGCCAAACTGTAACTTTCCAACACGCAATTCAAAACAGAATACAGAACTGGAAACCAGTTTGGCCAGCTTCAGGCCAGAAGGACTTTGGAAAAGACAGGCACGGGAGTACTCAGAGGAGACCACGCAGGACCAAAGATGCTCAGTGGTCTGAGTACCTGCCAGAATCCACTGTCTCAGTCCCACCACTCGAAATACAGAGAGCTTTTGAGAACTGTGGAGGGGATTAGAAAGGAGAAGTACCTATGGCTGTAGATACCTCGATATCTCTAAGGAAGGAAGTCGCCGTTTATCACACAGTGCTGGCACACTTTGCACACATAACCCAACTGGCTCTGCACGAGATGCCCTGAGCTGCTGCATCCCACAGGTAACAAACAGCCCTCTTCCTCTCCATCCTTTCCCAGCACTCATTCCCAGAATACATTTGAAGCTGAGGAAGTTTAGCAGCTCACCATGACGGCCTTGTCACACACATTGAGCTGTGGCACTCCTGGCACCATGGTGTCCTTGTGCTGCTGCACCACGGCAGATATCCGCCTCATAACTCCTTGGTATTCATCGCTGGCAAAACTAGAATGTGGAAAAAAAAATTCAGAAGTTGTTAGCAGGGCTTCCTGAATATATCAGGTGTGACACACAGCAGCATTAAGGCATCTCTAAGCTATGCCAGAAGACATTTGCTGGGCTACAGCAAAGAAGAGCACGTAAACAGGCAGCCACCACTAACTGCCTGCAGGTCCACAGGGAACAAAGGTCCTGGGCTGAAAGAATCCCTCCTGGCTGGGCACGAGGCTGCAGGTCTGATTCCCAGCCTGGGGGGCAGGGATGGCACAGGGCCTGGGTGCCCTCCCCAGCACAGCAGAGCGTGGCTCAGCACAGAGCTTCAGCTTGGACAGCTGCTGCTTCCAGCAGCCCCACTTCCTTGTTGGACAGAGATGCTGCCAGCTTGTGCTGGCTCCCAGGGGGATGTCATTAGCAAAGCGAAGGTGCTTCTGGGCTTGTCTGCCCATGATTATCTAGGGAGACCAGAATACCAGGCAGACACCTGGCCAGGTACATTAGCACATAAGAGAGGTCACCCCGTACCCGCTGCTCCCATCCTCCACTCTTTTGAGAGCTCTTCTGCAGCGCTGCATCACACAGAGGCAATTCTTGAAGGGAAGTGAAGGCAATGTCAATACTTTGTTTTCAAGAGAGTTCTCAAGCTAAGGGCTCCAAATGCAACTGACTTCTGGCTAGTACAACTTCACGAGCGTGAAGTAAAAATGAACTAACGTTATGCAAACAGGAAGATGGAGAAGAATAGGAGCGAGCTGTCCAAGACAAGAATACCTCCTTCATTTCACAACACTACAGCTTGATTATCCCAAGCCGGGAGCCATCCGTCAGGCTCCAAGCCCTCCTGCAATGAGATACATTACCCAATTTTTACCCAGTTACCCCAGTAGGTACTTGTTTAAGTGGCTCCGAGTGTACTTCACCAACACTTGAAGCATTTCTACGGTGGAGGACGACTAACCCAACGATCTCATTTTGTCCATCACCTTAAGAGTCACTTAAAAAAAAGAAAACAGAGAGCGGCAAACTGCCTCTGAAGATAAAAGAGAAACAATGCGGCCTGGCGCTGACCTCGGGCTCCCTTTGCTCGCAGTCCAAGCTGGCCACCAGCCCCACGCTCCAGCTCATTTCCTACTTTGAAAAACAATCACATTTCGAAGCCCAGCGATGTGCCAACAGTTTCCAGTAAGCCCTATAAATATCGCATCTCGGCAGCTGTCCAGAGAGGAGCTGATGGTGGGGATGGGCCTGAGCGCTGCTGATAGAGAAGTGGAAGGGAATTTGCAGTGACAGGCTCAAGCAGACTGATCAGCTGCTCTCACACCCAGCTGGCCGTATCCTGTGCTGCCCCAAAGACTGCTGCAAGCAGAGGGCTGGAGGCCACCAGCCATGCCTATGGCTTCTCCCTCACTGAGGACACCCCAGGTTGCGATCCCAGCTCGGTGAGCATCGCATCCCAGCAGCACAACGGCCTTGCAGCTCAGCAGTGTTTTTATCTGGGAGCCCTCTGGTTGAGTTTCAGGGCTTGGAAGTATCAAATTTGGTTTTTAAAAGAGGTAGGGGGTGTTTCAAGCTAACCTGTACCCACACACAGGGGACAGCTGAGGAGGGACAGCCTGCACACAGAGACAGAGCAGCAAAGCCACGCACGCGCAGGGAGCACACGTGGGGAGCAGCATCCCACAGTGCGCGTGGGATATTCAGATAGCTCATGGCTTTGTGCCTTCTGCTGCTGCCCTCCTAGCTACCCAACGTGCTCATTGCCATCCCATTCCCATGTCATCTCTCCAGATCTTGTGGAAGCAGACCTGTAAGACAAAGTGTAAGACAAAAGAAACACCCTTTTTGCTATCATCTTCAAGACTGCTTTTATCCGCAGCATCGTTACTCACTATTAGACACGTGAATGCTGCAGTGTAACAAAGTCAGCTTGCATCACTTCTTGCTGTAATTCCCACGTTCAGGACACTCCTGGCTGTTTCAGCTTGCTCAGCAGGGCCAGGAAATCTTGGCCAAGCCTCAGCTCCTGGTGCTTTTCAACCGCTCTCCCCTGCAGCTTCTACACTCTTAGATTATTTCAGCCTCTAGCATAGGCTGAATGCCCTCCCCAAAGCACAACAGGAACAGCTTGGCACACAGAAAAGACTCGTGCTTCTCACAGGAGCACACTGCTTGCTAAGGCTAAAGAACACACACAGATTATGCTCCAGGTTGCACTGCTAACCTATAAACCTCGCCTCACTGGGGTTTAACATGCTCTTAAGCTGGCTAAACCTGTTGATGCTGGCTTATATCCAATTGCAGCTGTCTTCCTGGTGCTGAAGTACACGGCAGCAACAGACCCCAAGGCTGTAAGGTGTCACTCAGCACTGGAAGATGGCCAGAGGTGGTGTTCAGATGGCTCGGTGGAGCACAGAGCTGTGCTGCCCAGCTGCAGGTATGGCAGGTCCCCAGCACAGCGTGGGGCACAGCAAAACCGCAGTCAGCACAAAGCATGGCAGGGCTGGTTTCAACACTCAGTCTGAGGAGCTGAGGTCTTGCTCAGATCAAGCTCTGCACCTCTGTAGCACTCAATAAGACCCAACACCCTTGGTCTGAACCACGACTGCATACAGCAGGTTCAACTCTCCAGTCCTGTGAACGAGGTGCATTTTGTGACCAAGCCTGCAAGAGAGGAGTGCCTTTAATCTGCACACAAGATGGGGATCACTGCTTCACAGTAACCAGCCTGAGCTGTTAATGGAGCCAGGAATCTCTCCTATTCTGGAACCACAGTCCCCCTCCTTTCCCAGAGTGCATATGCAGGTCTGCAAGGGCAGGGCTTGCTACATCCTCTTCTACAGCACAAGATAATATCTGTACAGGTGTTTGGGCATTGTTGTCTGAGCAAGGCTGCAGATCTTGCTGCCTCCAGGGCACACTGCATTTTGTATTCCAGCTCAACAATCCTGCAGAAGGAGAGCTGGGAATAGCACTGGAAGAATGAGAGCGCAGCGGCGAGGGTGAGCAGGTGGTGTTGTGAGGAGTTTGCTAAAAGAGATCCCCCAGCGCACATGAAATTATTCCACGCTCAGAATGAGCGAACGGAGTGGACAAAGTCCAGGGTCATTACACTAATTGACACTTTACCTCCGGGAAGTCTCTGGAGAGCCAATCAGGGCTGGATTGCCAGCGCAGGGTCCCAGGCACAGGTGTGGCCTGTGCTTAGTTCATTTAGTGTAATTGTGCCTTGGCAATCTGTTCCCATCTCCTCCCTCTCCAAACAGCTCCGAGTGTAACCTGCTCTGCTATTAACCCCACCGTGGCCTATGGTGAAGCTCTGGTTGGAAGGAGGAGGGTTTGCTGACACGCTGCCTCTGGTAGTAGGGCACTGTCTCAATCTCTCACCTTCAGCTCTGCCACCATCCCGACCTGAGAGGGGGAGGAAAGGGGATGCTCTGCCATAATAAATACACTGTCAAATGCATCGAAACCATCACAGGAAATTAAGGAGCGCTTGCAGCACTTTTTTCTTTCAACTCCAGATCTTGATGTATTAATTTATACCTCTTCCTGATGATTTGTGTATAGGCACAGCAATGTATCTCTATCCTGAGAGTGACAGGACCACGTTACTGTTCAAAGGAGTGCACCCAAACGGTTCTTACATAGTGCACTCGATAGAAATGCGACAGCAGGCTCTCCATGGCAGCTTTCACATTTCCAGCACATTCCACCAGACACACACAGCATCACTGGGAGAGCACAGAACCTGGCTGATCATCTGTGTATTTTACTTCCTCCTCCACTGCAATTATTTTAATTAAAAAAAAAAAAGCACATTTTTGATTGTGAAATACACCTAGATTCAGGTAATTTGATTTTATCTGTTCTCAGTGCTCTGAAGCTGCTCTGCAACGCGGCGCCCAAGTTCTCATCTTGTCCTATTACTCAGGCTTCCTCCGTTCCTTTTTTCCATCAGCAAGTTCCTTTGGAGCTTGCAGCCTGCACAACACACAGGAAGGGTTCAGAGCTCTGATTCTGAAATATGGCAACACGCACTTACAGGAGAGGCTCACAGGGACAAACAGAAAAGCAAAGGGCAGTCCCCACTGTAAGGCACCTCAGCAGCACCCACAGGAGCCAGGTGTAAGCAGCCCTGCAGGTGTGATGCCCCTCACCTTGGTGGCCTCAAACAGCATTTGGCACTTCTGAAGCCAGCTCATGTGGCTCTTCTAACATTCTTCCTCATCCAGCAGCCCTCCAGTCCCAGCAGTAGCTCACCAAACTAGCTGCAGGCTGCTGGCCTGCTGCAGTTAAGCACAAGTTACAGGTTGATCAGACTGCACCGACCCTGGACTGAGACAAGCAGAGAGCAACAATCGATCGAGCTGAGCCTCCATCCTTAGCCCTCCATGGTCTCCATCGCTGTATCTTTTCTCAGATTTCTTCAGGTGATTCACTCCTGCAATGCAGCTGTTGCCATTTCTTCTTTCTTTAAGGCAAGAGTCAGCACCTCCCCCGTGCAAAGTTCTGGCTCTTTGTTCTACGCATTTTTCCTCTCTGTTTTGCTTCTTCCCTCTTTTCTCAGCGGAGAGGTTTCTGCCCTGATCACTAAGGTGAGCCTGGCAGTTTTCCTATCAGATCTTTTCCCCTCTAGCTTTCCTCCAGGAGCTTCTTCCCTTCTTTGCTGCTTCCACAACCCAGTGCAATTACCTCTCTGATAATTCCCAGGATTTTCCATCTGCTCAGAGTAGGCATTTGTGAGCTCTCCTGTTAATTAACGTGTTCTAAAAATCATTACGTTCACCAGCCACATCTTAGCACTTCCACTTTTCCTTCCATCACAGTCAAATCTATTGCCCTAAGTAAAATGTAGGCACTCTGTCATTCCAAACGTAGCAACCTCGGTTCTGAACAGAGCTAACAGCTCGGAGCAGACGCCGTTACCATCCTGGAGTGCCAACAAGACGTGAGCTGTGCTTAATTGTCATCGAGGCTTTGCACCCCTGGTGCAAACAGACAGAACTTCAGAGGATTTCTGCTTGGAACTCTTTTTGCAGCTTTGCATTCTGACCCAAACTGCACTTTCCCCCTCAGTTTGCGCTGCGTGTTTTGTTGGCTGCATTTGAAGCTGTGCCAGTTCTGCATTACTGCTCGTGCTCTCCCTGGCTGGCATGGGGTACGTGGGTAAAACACAACCTCTGCCACAGCTAGTAAAGCTGACAGCTGGTTGGGAAGATACCAACAGATAACGTAACTGAATTAGTCAAATATAGGCTGAGTGGAGAAACGAGTTCCACGTGTGGGACTTAGGGGACACCCAACACCGCGAACATAACAGACTTCAGTGAAGAAGAAGACCTATCAGATCTTTTAGTTCTGCACTCTGATACATTTGGTAACAAAGGCACTGCACGGTTTGAGTGTTTTTAAGGGAAACAAGATCAGCCAACCAACCAAGAAAACCCAAACCCCTAAAAATCAGTTAGTGCATCTAGGGAGGAAAAAAAATACTGCTTAGGCTCACAGAAACACTTCTGCTTTGTGTGCTGCTTGACACACAGTCTAAATTTAAAGGCTGAGAGCTTAGAAAACAAATAAGCCAAAAAAACCCTTCTATCCAGCAGCCTACACAGGTCCCCTCAATCTCCTGAATGACACAAAGTTCATTCCTCTCTCCACAGAGCCTAGGTAACAAGGCAACTCATATGCATACAGTCACGTTACCACCTCTGGCAACCAAAAGAAAGATTATTTACCAGGAACCACACTCCTTTGAAACACACTGCCCACACACACCCTCGTATTCCAGGTGCTCTCACTGCAAGCACCTCTCCAGCTGCCAATGTTCCCTTATCAGTACCTGTAGGCATGTTCGTGCCCCACCTCATCCTGCTGCCATACAAACGCAGAGCGCATCCCGTGGTGCCAAGCTCCTCTCTACTCAAGGAACACAGCCCCACAGCTCCCACGTGAGCCCACTCGTTTGAGAAAAGAGGGAGATGAAAGCCTGGCAGTGAATGTACCTGATGCTGATGCTGAAGGTCAGCCACAGGACAGGCATCGTGCTCCATCCCGCCTGCTGATGCGATGAGGTAAAAATGCCATCACTGGGGCAAGCTCAGGCAGGATTCACAATGTGTGTAGGCAGGATTCACAATGTGTGTAGGCAGGATTCACAATGTGTGTAGGCAGGATTCACAATGCGTGCTTGGCACTGCTACAAGTTCCAGATAACAACATGGAAAGTTGCTGAGGCTGTTGGACTGCTGTGGTAAAGTTGCAAGCCAGAGAAATATCGGTAGTTATCTTTCAAGGCAATGAGGGCAAACACAATTACATCCCTTGGCAGAAGCTGAGGTGCTGGAGGAGATCAAGCCCGAAACAGGGAGGCAATTGCAGGAAGGAACAGCCACTGCCCTGCTGGGAGGGTCTGCTCCTGGAGTCAGACATGCAGAAGGATGCACACCCAGCCTCACGCACAGGGGAACGTAAGTACAGGGTGCCACATGGCTCAGAAGTGCCAGATGTGTCCTCAGCATGGTGGCAGGACCAGCAGGAATGGCCTGACCAGGTTTCCCACTGCACGGAAAGTGCTCCTCAGATAAGCTTTTGCTGATAATGCTTCCAGGCAGGCTTCAGGAAATGCAGCAAGCTGCTCCAGGAAGAGGAAAGACTCATCCTGCTTGACTGCAAAGCTCAGGGAACTGAAAACTTCACATGCTCTCTCCAGATCCCGAAGGAATCTCTGGTGATCCCTTTAGTGGCCAGCTCTCTGAGAACGACAGAAAAAGCCCATTTCTACGTTCTGAGAGGAACTGAAACCAAAGCCTTGAAAAAGACTCCACCTCACACAGTACAGACCCACAAAATTCAGATGTGGCTGCCTGAACACGAGCACTCTGCAAGGAGCTCTGCCTCAGCTGACTGATCTGAATGATTTCCAGGATGCCTTGGCTCTGAGGAGCCCAGATGTATTTAACCTGTAAATCACTCTGGAAGCACATGATGCCTGGCCTCCAAACGAAGAGATGAAACCTCTCTGCATGTGGTTTTGCACGTGCCCCCATCCAAACTAATGCAAACTGAGAGACACAACAGATGAGTGAAATCTTGTTTTGAGGAAAGAGTTGCACTGAAATTAGGGAGAAATAGTTATAAATGTGACAAAAGCAAACAGAGAAACACAGGGTATCAGTGTGCCATGATGCTCCTGTGCTGCCTCCAGAAGAGCAGCAGAAAACCTATTAAAACCAGGTGTGTTTTTAACAAGGCAAGATAGTAAACTACATAAAATAAAAGAGAGAAGCATACCAGGAAATCAGGGAGGCTCTGGCAATGAAATGACACTGCCAAGGAGCCAAGCTGATGAAAGAGCAGTGTGATCCACCTCACTCCTGCAGGGCTGCCTGGGGATGAGCAGGGGATGGTGGGCAACACAGGGTGTGACACAGAAACCTCAGGCTCAGCTCCGTGGTATGAGCACACCCAGCATGCACAGAGAGACAGATGCACGCTTGGAGGAGAGTGCTGGGTTCCCTTCTGAGAAGCATTAGTGTCGGGACTCCCAGCAGGCTGCCTGCCAAGGGGGATAATTAAGCTAAATAAAAATACACAACAGGAACAGCTCCACAAATGAGGATAATTTAATTACCGCGTTGGATATGGGAGACCCACTTCCCATGAGTTTTCCCACTGTGACCAGAGAGGAGACAACAGCAACCTAACGTGCTGCAGAAAAGAAGAGTCATTTACGAGGAAGCAGCTTTCTATTAGGGTCTGCATATTAAGCAACACTACAGCTTCCCATAATCATGTCATCATCTTGGTATAAAATTCAATCAAATAAACAGCTTTGAGTGTCCAAAAATCAATGGAACCATGCGAGAAATGATTGCAGATGTCACACTGGAATTCCTTTCAATGCTCAGCCCGTGGTGGTTGTAAGGAACAACCTTAATTCCTCCCTAAATAAGAGGGAAGTGGGTGTTGTCAGGAAACATCCCCTGAATAAGATCTCCACTCCATCAAATCTGGAAGGATTAGAGAGTACACGAACAGCAGACAAACTGCAGTTCACTTAATGCTACCATTCATTCGATTTTTTGGAGAAAAGGGGTCATTTCTTCCCATTCATCTTCCTAAAATAAAGGAACAGGGCATAATATCATCTGGAATCCCAAGCCAGCAGCATTGTTTCACCGAGCTGAATGTGAAATACAGGAGCTGCAGATTTGCTTTATTCATTAGTGCTGAAACATAACAGAAAGGAAGAGCTAACGTGCTGGGCTCCTGAAGAGCTTTATACGCTGCCTAATGTACCTCTAGGGTGCTCGTCTGTTAAGTGAGAGAGAAGTGAAAATATTTTCCCTCCCCTTCTCTCTAGTGGAAACACTTAGTGGACAGCACAGGCTCAGTTCTTTTGGAAGTAATGGAGCGAGTGTATCCACTCAATTATTTAAAACAGTTGAGTAATTGCAGTCCTGTCAGCTCAGGAAACATCTCTCTGTTAAAGCTGCTGCACAAAACCACGTCTGTGCAGGCAGCCACAGCAGCACTAGCTTTTCCTTTATTTGCTCCCACATCCTCCAAGTCGGAGCCACCAGCGAGGGACGAGGCTGCACTCAGCTCTGCCAGAGAGCAGAGCTCAGTCAGAAGGGAGGAGGGAGCTGGGACACCTCAGCAGCATTTTGGAGATGCCAGATTTATGTGTGGATTGCGCTGGCTGATGGCTGCATAAATCCTTGCAGAAATCTCTCAGGGCACGGTGTGTGCTGGAAATAAATATTACAATAGCAGGCTTATAGGAAAATGGATTCAGACAGCCAGGAAGCCTGAGAAGGGAAAAGGATTGGGCAGAAAGTCCTCTTGCCGCTGGAGAAGCTCCTTCAGCTGGGCTAAGAAATTGGTGGGTTACCCCATTTGCTTTCACAGCTTCAGAGCATAGAAAAAAAAAAACCACTGCAGAGCACAGAAAGATCACTAGTTGTTTCTTCCCTAGCCCCACAAAGCACTGGGACTTGCAGCAGAGTAGCTCCAGCGCACACACTATCACTGCTGCTTCATTCCACAGCTGATCCACACTTAGCCCTGCCCAAAAGTGAGCACTCTGCTGAGCCACAAACACCTGCACACGCACCCAGCTCGACCAATTGAAAATATATGTTCCTTTTCTTTGCCACTTTTCGCTAGTGATGGCTTTCTGGGATAGTCCTCCAGCAGATTGTAGAGAAAAAAAAAACAAAACAAAACAAACAACCAGCTATCAAGGCAAATGAATTATGTAAAACATACAGCAGCAGTGCTGAGTGTTTTCACATCTTTGTTCATTGGCTCACCTTAACGGGTACTTTTCTCCAGGGTCCCTGCCCAGGTGGAAGAGCAGTGGCAAAGTGCTGTGCTCCTCCTGTGAATGTGTTGTCACTCCAGAGACATTCTGCCCAGGACAGAAATCAATGCCCTGCAGGGAAGAGAAGGAAACAGGTCATGAAGCAGGTGAGGCATCTTGTTCCAGCCTACCTGTGAAACCCACAACTAGTTTAAACCCAGAGAGTCCACTTTATTCTCCCAATCGGATTTCCAGGAGGCAAAATAAGGTGACAGCACTAGCACTGCACTGCCATAATAGTGGAAGCTAATTCTGAAGGCACGGGTGCATTTGCTGACCTGATTTATAGCATCTCAGAGGGCGGGTATTGAAGCACTCACCTGGGAACAGAGCTGTGCTGGGAGAACTGCATTATGCCTGGAGACATTGCTGTCACTAAGGTTCAAGTCTGCAGGGAGAGAGATTGGGACCTCCCTGCAGCAACAGCACGAAGGGCACAGGGACTGGGACTCTGCTGGCCACCAGCTGTGGGGAAGCACTCGATGGCCACCAAGGGACAGAGCCAGTGGTCCGCTCACGGGCCCAGAGCAGCCAGCTCTCTGCATCTGCCCTTGCTCATGTCTCCAGGCTGCAGCTCCAGAACCGCAGCCAGTTATTAGCCAGATGTCAAGCTAATAACCCAGAGTCTGCCTGCAGCCTTGTGGGCTAACAGAACTCATTTTAGCCCTGGGAACAGCAAAAAACGTAAAGCACTAATTTCACCGAACAGAAAATAAGGCGGGGAGCCCCGCGGACCAGCGAGGGCTGGCACCAAATGGACTTGTTAAAGCTCAGTTTTACAATTCCAGCCAGCACGCTGCGCTCCTCACAATACCTGAGACAAGGACAGAGACGTGGAGAGAGGATAAATGGGAATGTTTCAATGGGGCCGGAAAAGCAGCTGTAGCATTTGCTTAAAAACCAAACCAAGTGAAAGGCTCTCTACAGATGTTGGTAGGATTTGATTGGCAAACAATTTTCTAAAAATATCCTGTGTTTTTAATGGACAGCTGGTCAGTGGAGCAGTTAATATTCTGCTTTTCAATAAAGCAGGAAGGTTAGAAGCCCATGAAATCCCATTTATCTGCACCGAGCTATGGATTCCTGAATCACTGACTGGAAAAATAAGAGAGTTGCTTGATAGGTTGTAGTGGCCAGCCAATAATGGACTTTAAATGGATACAAAAATGATTGACCTTCCCACCTTCTGATGCCACAGGCCTCGGAAAAGGAGTGGGAAATAGATTTTTGATATTTATTTTTTTTTTCCAAAAGGAACTGTTAATGAAAAGGTATCAAAGCCTACATAATATCCAAATTATAACTTGGATGCAAATCAAACAAGCAATTTAATTAAGAGCCTGCTAATTGGTACAATACTGTTTGGCTGCAAACGCTTCAGTTTGAAAGAAGATTTTGGTCTCTTGGGTATTTATTTAAATACTGCCCTGCTTACATTTTGTGTTCTGTTTCCTTTAGCCAAGGCTCCAGGACAGGGCTCAGGGAGATCCCAGAGCATCCTAGGAAAAAAAAGGTGCAGTGACACCTTGCCCGAGGCCGCTAGCCAAAAGCTATCTGTCTTTCTAATCTAAGCAGTCAATGCCCTGCTCAAAAGCAGTCTGCTGGGAAAAACAATAATCAATCAAACTTACTGCTTTATGACACTGATAAATAACTCTCCTTCCGAAAGTGCGGCTGAAACCACGCTTTAAATTTCTGAGGCCTTTCAACTTTTATCTCCGCAAATATAACAGACTGTAATTATTTCCATGTACTCTGTGACTGCTAAAGTTCAACCACCAGAGTCAGTGTAAAACGTTTTCTACCTTGCTCATCAGCAAGTGAGCAAAATGTAAGAGGTGTAATGCCATCCTCACGGGCCTGATGGAGGCACTGTCCAGCGACACAGCAAGTAATACACCACACACACAGATGGCAGGGTCTGCTCTTCTGCACATTTGACAGAAGGGAAGTATTTAACTTATCACCCACAAGCTCTACTTCATTCTGCTGCTTATCTCAAAGCATTTCCAGTTCTCAGGATGGAAAGAAAAAAAAAAAATCACTTATACCAGTGAGCTGAAAGTCTGGGATCCTCACATCCAGATTGCTTTTAATTTCTGGAGCAAAACCAGAATAAACTAAATCTGCTTGAGATTTGAGGAGTACTTAAAGATGAGGCAATATACACTCTGGAGCATCTGGACAATGCCTCTAGCTGCTTGGAATGCATGAGGATTTGGTCATGTGCGTTGCTGGGAGCTGGGGAGGAGGGATGTGCCCAAACTCTGTGCATCCATCCTTCAGAGGAGAGAAGGAGCAGTGGGGCAGGAGGGCAATGGCTGTGCTGCCCCATGCAGGCTGAAGGACAGGGGGTTGGGGAGGAAGGGGAGTCTCCTCCTGAGCACTTCTGTTGGTGGTGGTCACTAAAAGATAACTTGAAATCATTCAATAATTCTTTTTCCCTTCTCTTGTAAAAGCCTGACGTGACAGCATACCCCACAGACCCTAACGACACTGCAGGTTTTAACCATAAATACAGAACTCAGCTGGAACAGAAGCCACCTTGTTCCACGAGAAGCAGAGAAGTATCTTCATCTACTGCCAACAGGACAGCAACTGCACTCAAAAGCTGTGTGATGTAAAGAAGAGCAAAGAGGGAGGGAGGCATGCCTGCTCCACGATAACCAAGCCCCAGGCAGCACTTTGTTATTATTGACTCGGAGCTCCTTCTCTGGCAGACTGGTAGTAACAATATGCAGGGCATCAGTGAAAGCACGTGCCTTCCATCTCACTCCACACACAACCCAAGGTAATTTGCATGTTGACAGCAACGCTGATCAAATAAAGCAGAAAGGTCACTCCCTGCGTTTAAGCAAATTCTGGGATCTTTCCTCCTCAACTACGAAAGGACACAAGCCAAGCCAGAAGATCCTATCTAGAGCACACCAGCTCCGTGCTTTCTAAGGGAACCACTCAAAGAGCATCAGGTGGCAATCAGAAACACCTCAGCTCCCGCACCAGACCTCTTACACCAGCAGCATTCTGCACCTGTCTGCTGGAGGAGTAATCCAGGAATCGGTTTCTTGTTCTTAAAGAAGCCAAGCAGCACTCCCTGCACATCAGGGAAACCTCGGGCTGAGCACGTCCTTCCTCCCGGCAATCCCGCAACCCGGATGGCTTTTCAGTCCCTAAGACCTGGTGGCAATCGGCCGCACAGCTTATGCTTCAATTTCCAGAGCAAATGGACCACAGATGCTATGTCAATATAGACATGAGACAAATGCAGCTGGCTGCCAGCGTGGGCTCGGCGCCAAGCGATGGAATCACCGCTCGTGTCACCGGGAGCCCTCTGGCAATTCGTCACCCTGGCGCTGGCCCAGCTCGCTCCGACCTGACGATGGCAGCAGCAGACGTGGGGGGCTGTCTGCTGGCCACGGCTCCTCGTTCCACTGCACGAGACCCAGAGCTGCTGAGTTTGCGTTGCGGGGAGAAAAGATCAGCAGTTGATTAAAGCCGGGCACGTTTCTCGCTGTTTGCCGCTAAGCGGATGCTGTCGCTCCGCCTGCAGCTCTCAACAAAACCTCCCAGCCCGGAGCTCCGAGCGGCCCGTTGAACAAAAATTGCTCCTAATGTGTTAACTGTCTGGAAGAGACCCCTGAAGATGGGCAGATCAGCGAGCCCCCGTCAGTTCTCGGGCAGAAGGGATCGATGGCGAGCTCATACGCTCAGAGGACCACAATCAAATGTCATTATTTGTGAGGTTCTACTTGACTTCACATCCCCCTTGCAGAAAAGGCTTTATCGATCCCTCTGCGTTGACGAGAAGGGCAATCAGACCGACTGCAGCAGGAGTAACCCCGGTGGCATTTTACATTAAAACAATGGGGTCTTCTCGCAGGCGCCTCCACCCATCGCTTAAAGACACAGGAGTCCCTCCAACAATCACTGAAGGCTACTAACAAGGTGCTGAGCTGACAGCAGAAAGGTTGATGTTATCAGCCACTCGTCAATGAACCCAAGGGCTTTTTCCACATCTTTTCAAATTATTTTTTTTCCCCCCCTTCTTGCATCGCTGCTCTTGGAAGGCACAAAAATATCAAAAATAAATGAAATGCTCACCCGTGTCCCAGGTTCAATGTGAAAAACTCCAAAGGGAGCGATCTCCAGAAAGAGATCCTTCCCAATGGCAGTCAGCCCTTAAATGGGGTCTAGGAGCCAGGCCCCACCCCTTCTGGTCACACAGGTGCATTGCCTTCACCTGTGCTCCCGTTGCTGACTCAGTGCTCACCTCAGGTGATCAATCAGTGGTTCAGGCCTTGATTCAACAGTTCCCATACAACACTCTACATGAATTTGTCTTCCAGTTGATCTCCACCAGTCTACATCCCGTTTTTTCCCCAGTCCAGCAGGAATGGAATCACGCAATTCATTCCTGTGAAAGCTGACAAATTTCAGTACCAAGCCATAAGGCAGAGGATGCAGACCAGTAAGGGCATGCTAATGTCATGGGAGTCTAGGACAACCAAAAACCTGCATACTGCTCTGTCCAGTGTAAATATTCCAAGTGCCATGTGGAGAGAGGCATTCATCTGCCTGTTATGCTTCCGAAGGATTGCTTTCCGTAAGCTGCTTCCCTCTGGTAGATTTTTATTTATACACACATACTTCATTTCTTAACTAACTTACACCACATTCAAGTGCATAGCTTTCCAGGTTAGAGGCCAAAATTGTACATTCCTTCTAGTTAATCCCGTAAGGACTGGTAGTTCTAAACTGACATGACTGTGCCCAGACCCAAAACGTGCAACAATTTCAAGTTTTCCAATGTCAACATGAAAATATGATTCCTGGATGCTTTAGCAGTACGATCTCATCTAAAAGTCAAACAAAAATGCACAATATATGGACCAAAACCAGCGCAAGTTTTCTGTATCAACCGTTTCCCACACTGTCAGTAACAAGGGAATTCAAAAGGAAAAGGAGGTTTGGCCAAAGGGTGCCATGTATGCGTCAAAACAACGAGATACTCAACCACCCACAGAACAAACCTTTTAAATCTGTGCAGACAGCTGTTTTGACACATGTGGCCAACTTCAGGCCTCTTCCAAACGAATGGCATGCCAACCAGACACATCCGCTCATTCCAGGTCCAAGTCAGGACCCTTCAGACAGAGAGAACTTCACGTTTGAAAGCTAACTACAAACTTCCCGTTAGATTTAGACCCACGCTAGGGATCAGACAACTGACACGGCCTCATTAGCTGGAGCTCTAATGGGATGGCAAATCAAACGTATCGAACAGCGAGCCTGCCGACAGACAGAGCTCCCAGTGCCACACATACACGTATGCAAATCCATTCTTCAAAGGAAATTAGCAAACAAATTTGCCTTTTTGATTCCAGCTGAATAGTTCCAGTCCAATATCAAAACGGCTGAGAACAACAGGCACTAAAAGAGGCACTGTATCAGAAGGTGAGATTACAAAATTCCTAAAACAAGGCTCGGAGCTGTGGAACTGTTCTGCATTCTGATTTACTTCTATTTTTAAACTTGCAAGGCTTGTAATTAATGGCTTGAGGACACGAGGAGAATTGGAACAAATTTCAGCCTCAGCTTCCTCTGCATGTTGTTAATGGCTAGTCTGTCCACTAATGTGCTCCAATTTTACCCACATCAACCACATGTGATACAAGCTGCAGGAAAGCAAGTGAATTTTTAATCATTTCTCTGATGTACAGTATAATTGCTGACTTTTATCAGACAGCAGTTAAACAACGGCTTAGAAAGAAATAAATATTCCTTAATTGCACAACTGCCATTTCTCACAGTAGGAGAGCTTCTGAAATGAGTAACTGGTCCCCATTATCACAGCCACACACATACTCAGACATGTACCAATAAGTTTAGATCAATGCAGACGTTTATTTATTCCCAAACAAGGTATGTAAGTATGTGTACGTGCATATATTACAATGGAGAGCAATTATTCATGCGTGGCGTTATCTTCCGAGCACACAGGATGAGCATGCCTCCGAGTCCATTCACACAGCTATGCACACCAACACAGAAGCTCCCAGTGTCTCTCACACAGGGAAGAATCCTCCACGCTATGTCACACATGGCACACATGCTTTACACCCATACTAACTTAAGACAAACCTGTTATGTCATTTTAGCTGTGCAATATTAGCGTTGACACAGTCAACTTTCCTTCCTAACCCATGAAAAACAAAAACTTTGACTCCTGGAGCACTGCAGTCTTAAAAAGACAAATGCAGACATTTACAGCCCTGAATGTGAATGACTCCCTTGGAGCTGACGTTTCCTTCTACCCTCAGGACATCCCAATGAAAGAAACTGTGCACTTTTACATCCACAAATGTCATCAGCACTTCTTGCTGCACCTGTGGTGCCTTGAGGACCCACCATAAGTTAAAGAAGAAGAAAAAAAAAACAAAAAAAAAAAACAAAAAAAAAAATCAAGCATCCAAACAATCCCTCCCCAATCTGCTGTCAAAATTGCTGAAAGCTGTGCCATAACGCATTTAGCTCATGTCTAAAGGTATAATCAGCAAGGCACACGTGTGAACCTGCCATTCAAGAAACGTGCCAGAGTTCAGCACCCAAGTCTGAGGTAAGGAAGTCACAGAAGAAGAAAAATAACAGTGTTTAACATCTAATTGTGATAAGATCAGCCAGAAAATTACAGAAGCTGTGCCTATTTGGCCAACAAAATGTAAAGCACCTTACAGAGTGACATGGGCTTGCAGAAGTGCTGGTAATTGATTAAACATATGGAGTATACTGTTTTTGATGGCTGCTGTTCTTTTCACTGCACGGAAAAGCTTTCCTTTTCCTCCTCAAGAAAAATAAATATAAAACCAACAAAACAACACATCCCTATCCCCGTTCCACAGTTCAGGGCACTCTGGGTCTTTTTCACCAGATACTGTGATAAATGACCCATTCATTCAGCATCAGCCTCCAAGCTTTGTAAAGGTACACGTCAGAGAGCAGAATTCAGCAGGGAAAAGAGCTTAACGTTAAGGGGCATTAAGTGCTGCTTAAAGGGAGCTCCACTCGAACAAGTCAGGCTTTGCTCATCATCCTCTGCTTGTCTCTGACTTCAGCCCAGGGGCTCAGGTGACACCAGTCCCCTTGGATTTTGGAAATCAGGTAGCTCTCAAGAGGTGAAAGGCTCTTTTGAATGAATGAAAGGCTGCTTTGCAAGCACCCCGTGGCATTCCCCAATTAAAACTCCTCTTTAAATGATTATTTCCCCCCCCCGGAGAACAACTGGGAAAGAGAAAAGGAACAAGGGGAAGGCGCAGGTCGGTGTGCTGTTACCTTGCTGTACTCCTCCCAGGAGTTGCTCCAGGTCCAGTAGTGAGCCTTGTACAGCCCAACTCTCACGGCCATCATCTCGTTGCCACGATAATAGAATATGGGCCTGCAAGGGAGAGCAGAACTGCATGAGCAATGCCAGCTCCAGCCCGGGCAGCTGCCTCCGCTGCCTCGCTGATAAGGGAGACAAACACTTTAATGGCGTCTGACTTCCGATCCAGCTATCAGTCAGAAACAGGCTGCCTCCTAATAGTCTCCACTGCAAGGTTTTCAATTAACATTTTTTAAAGTGTTCATCAAGTTGAGAGCTCACATGGCGCAAGAATGAAATATTATACAGCTCGGCTGCCAGTGATTGTTAATCCTTGAACTATCAGACCCTGTTATTTCCTATAGAGCGTGCCGACTTAAACACCAAATGTCTCAGAAGTGGTGAGCGTCTGCCAGAGAGAGAGAAATGGGGATTCGCAGAGTATGTGATGCTCACACTCCTCTTTATGGCAGCATCGAGATACGTGCTGTTCCTGTCTGAGGCACAGGATGGCCGGGGAGGACACCAGATGCTGACCTGTTGTGAATTTCATATCAGAAAAGCTTCATATAAAGAAAAACCTGGCAGCCAGACAGGCCTCATTTTTAATTTCCATCCATTTGCTTTCCCCTAAAGTGCCCTTTGAATCATCTAAACTCACAGCAGAACCTTCCACTTCTCCCCCAAAGTTCCCCTAAAGTTCTCTACTGAGGGCACAATCCACACCCAAAGCACGGGCACTACGCTTCCTCCCGGGCATCCCAGTAGTGCTCCTGTTAGCATCCCTCAAAACATGCTCTCATTTTTTGAGGGAACAGTACAGTTTTCTACTGAAATGGTTGATCTGCTGGAGAAAGGCTTCACCAGCTATTGCAGCCCATCCTGCAAGGACTCCAGACGTAGCCGTCTCCTGCATCAGCCTGCTGGCAGGAGGTGAGCACAGGGCTGTTTATCACATTGGGAAGGGTACAAACACCCTTTGTCTTTGATTCAGATGCCACTAGGCAAAGGCTACTCGCTCTCATGATGCCACCTGGAAAAAACACAGTCCCTAAATGCGAGATAAGATTAAAATCTCCATAACCGAATGACAGGAGTGGCCTTACATCTCCTCTGTTTTAAAACAGCAGCCTTCTCCGTGGCTTCCTTGCACAAACAACGAGCCTTTGTCCTTTGTCATTAGGAACTGCTCAAGAACAAAGGGGAAACGCTGCTGCCAGCAGTGCCTGGTCCTGCATCCTAACACCTGAAATGCCTGTGGAACAAAGGCAGGCTGAGAAGCCTGCCAAAAGGCAGAACTTGATCTAAACCAGTTTCATTAACAAAATAAAACAGCCCAAACAAACATGCCACACTTGATCCATGCCAGCCTCCTTTTTCCTTGCCATAAACACAGATTACTCGACAAGCTGTGATGTGACCCTCTGACTGAAGGCACGGGGGTTAAGTTTTGCATAGAAAAAACCCAACAACATTTCCATCTCTGAGCAAGGCTTACGGCTTATACTGAAAATTCTGCTGTCACCAATTCCTGTCTTTTTTTTTTTTCCTTTAAAAGCTTACAAGAACCTTATAACTGCATCCCCTAGAAACTTCTTGGGGCTATGAGAACTGAGAGGTCCCAGTCAGGTTTGGGGTGGAAAAAAAATGTAAGAAAAAACAAATAAAGACAAAAAAAAGAGTCATTCACACGATGACTCCATCACACCTCGCTTGAACAGGCACATAAGCAACGATTTGTAGAACAAAAACTCACACGCGGAGCAGAAAAGAATTCAAGTATATTTTGCCTGTGTACGTTTCCTTGCTGTCACACTGACAAAGAATATGCCTGCACTCAGGATTTCCCAGGCTGCCAAATTACTTATCCAAATCTCAACAAAAATACCTCACTTGACCTCCAGACCTTCTGGTGACAGCCAACGATGTCTGCTGTCAGATCTTAGTCCTGCACCCCAACGGGAATCCTCCAAGCCCACAAGGACCTCAGCTCTTTAATTCAAACAAGGCTTTATAAAAGCACCTAAAGAAACAGGACCACGGGTAGAGGTGGGCTTCTGCTTCACCTGTGGCAGCCCAGCCTTGAATTCCAATCTGCCAAACCAGAGCTATATTCTGCACAGAGCCAATATACTGGTGGATGTTTCTCCGGTAATAAATAATGTATTTTCCCCTACCCAGGCTACAGTTCACAGGCTTTTATCTCCCTTGTTGCCATATGCTGTTCCACGGATCCCTGCTAACCCCCTGCCATTTGCATTCGTCCCCAGACTCCATCGTACAGCAATATGTTGTGTGTCAGGAAATCTCACCTCTGCCTGCCCCAGCAGAGGATTAATGCACAGCCCTGGTGCTACCTCACTTCATTGGCCAGGAGCAAAGGCACATCCATCCAGCTCATCAAATATTTCTGCAAACTTGATTTAACAAAACAAAAAAAAAAAGCAAGGGAAAGCTTGGCACCACTTCAGTTCGGAGGCAAGGATGAGAGCTCCGGGCTCATAACTAACCTGTCAATTAGCTTGCCCTGCAAGATGGCAGGTAAAAGGTCGATGCCGTCAATCTGTCTGTCACTTGGAGGCTGCAGACCCACCAGGGAGAGGCTGGTGGTGAAGAGATCCATCACGCTGCCCAGCTGACGACTGACCTGAAAAATCAACAGAAACGCCTTCTGCAAAAAGACCTTCAGTAAAAGCCATGGAGGAGGAGGCTGCTTTCCTCCGAAGCAAAAGCATCGCCTCCTGAACCTCTCTCTCTGCTAAGCATCTTCTAAGAGTACATACATCCCTTTACAGTGCTGCAGCCACCAGCAAACCTCACGTTAGAATCATAAAGGAGATGACTGATACTTCTCCACTTCCAGGATTTGCATTCTGTTTCATTTTCCTTCTCACTCCTCTCCATGTACCCACTCTAAGGAGCAATTTATTTTTATTTTTATTTTTATTTTTACACAGTTCAACCCCATTTAACAAATTCTGAATCATTTTTGGACTGAAAAATCAGCACTTAAAACGAGAAAGGAAAAAAAAAAAAGTCCTTGATTTGTTCCCTCCCCAGGTCATCTCCGTACTCCAGAATATCCTGAGAGCGTTCACAGAAAGCACAGGGATAGATGGATAACAACAAAAAGAGCCTGATGACTTCATCTGCAAACCATTTCCAACAATTCAAGAACTGTAAAGTTGTGGTATTTTTAGGATATATTTTAATAAGGGAGAAAAACATCTGGTTTTGGTTCCAATGGAGATTCGCAAAGCATTTTTTTGTTGTTTGTTTCTCGCTGCTGTTCTTTTTTCTTTAATTGGAAGCCATACTTATCTCTCTGCCTTATTCTAAAACCCTAACGTTATCTTCTGACTGATTCTCTCTGAAGCTTTGCTCCCGTCCTCCGTGGGATAAGCTGCAGTTAGCTGCTGTGGGATCTTTAATTAGCCAGCAGCATACTATGCTGAAGCAGAGTGATTCAAATCAAGAGCGAGAGTGAGCGTGCTTTGCACCAGGATGCACCAGCACGAGATGGGATGTGAAATAAGCCCTTCTTGTTCAGAGACAAGAAGCCATCTGATAGGACCTCACAACAGTAAACTCAGAAGCATGCTGTGAGCGAAACCCACGTCCTACTGGCAGCTTGCTAGCACGGGTGTGAACATCACACTGCTGTCACTATCCAAGTCTTTGTATCTCTGAATCCTCCTCTTGTCCCACGCAGACCCCCGGCCTGGAGGGCCTGACCCACTTCATGACAAACAATAACGTAGTAAATGAATATCTACAAGATGTTGCTTGCCTTGCTCCTGAGAAAAAAAATAAATAAAGGGAAAATGAAAGTCCTGGTATCCCCGGAGAAATAGCATTAAGGAGCTGAGCTGCAAAGGAGTGAAGAATTAGCAAGTTAAAAACACACACACACACACACACACAAAAAAAAAATAGTGGAGAGAGCAACATGCAGAGGACTGATTACAAGTTCAACATTACAATATCACGTTACTTGATTACAGCAATTTCAAACTGTAATGGCTTTCATACATCAAAAGGTGTTGGCAGGAGCATGTAATATGAAAGCTGGGTGGAAGAATGCTTTCTCACAACTCCTAGGAAGCAAACAAGGTGCAAAGCTCTACGCTCAAGAGGAAGCCCTGAGCACAGAAACCCTTGCCCAGGAAGGCAGGGCAACCAACAGGTCTGGGGGCAGGTTGTGGGCTTCAGCTGTGAAGCCTCGCTGGTGGACATTAGGATGCTCCCAGCACTGCAGAGGCTGCTCTCTGATCTTATGTGTGCGTGCAGAAAATACTGAATACTCCCAGAGCCGTACAGATTCATGAGCCACTGATCTCAGGAAAGCTTCTTCCCCTGAGGTCAGCGGGGATTACAAATGCTCAGCACCCCAGCAGAGATGCTCAGTCCCTTGTAGGCTCATCTGCTGGCTAATTTACCTCGAGCAAGCCTTAGGAGAGCTGTGGGGTCAGCAGAACAGCACGTGCAGAGCTCAGAGTCCAATCAAAGCAGAAGTGGCACACGCCTGCTCCCGGTCCTGCCACATCAGCTGGGCAGAACAGTGTCCCAGGCATTTTGTAACGAGGCCTCGCCATTTTACAGCAAATCCAAAAGTCACTTTTCTTGTTGTCACTCCATTCCCTCGCCTCAATCTTTCGATAACAAGCAGCAAGAGGCAGCTGCTGACCTGAGACTCGTGCCTCTAATATCACCTAATTTATATATCGCATTGTGACAACCCTGTGGGGCCACCACAGCCTCCTTGTACCCGCTCCTTATTAACCATAGCCAGATGTAGATGACTCTCTTTAATCATCCAATTACGTTTCTGGTCTCAGACCACATTTTTCCATGAAGCAGAGAAAACTTCTTAAGGAAATTAAATGCCCGTGCCACAGCCACTTGGATTTATCTGTGCTCTGCAGCACCGCACTGTAGAATGGGGGGGAAAAAAAGGTTAATATTTATATAAAACTTTGAAGTATTTTCAGAGAAAAATACAAAAATTACCATTTTCTCCTGTCAACAGCGCTCTTTCATTCTAGTTGCCTTTCCTTTTCCTTTTTTTTTTTTTTTTTAAGAAAAGAAAAAAAAATCCAGAGAGGGCAACAGCCCAGAGAAAATAAATAATATATAAAAAAGAGCGAGATCAGATATTGGTCGTATCAGCGAGAAACAGCCGGTATTACGCACGTAAGGACGGATTTCTCCCCCCCTCTTCCTCCCCCTCCTTTTTAATAAACTCTCCGTATACACAGAACGTCTTTAAGAAAATGAAATCCTTTTGCTGTGGGCCACGTCGCTGGAAGAAATAGTCACCACTGCTGTTATCAGTGCTTTCAAGCTTTAACTCTGAATCAAAGGCGACAATTAATAAAGTCGCCCCCGCCAGGAATGGAAAGGAGGAAAGCTAAATATTTGAAACTGGGTGAACAAATGTCAGGGTGTTTTTAAATAAAATCCTTTTACAGTTATCACAGCGAGCAGACCTGATATCCCTGTCTAATTCAATTTCAATTTGCGCCCCATGGGAGATAGCGAAGAAAAGGTTGCAATGCTGTCTTTGGGTTGATATGTTCTTTTCTCCTTCAGGAAGCAGGCACGAGAGAAGAAGGGGAGGAGGGCGAGGGAAGAGAGGAGGAGGAGGAGGATTCAAATACCAACAGAATATGATTCTTTTTTTTTTTTTCTTTCCAGCTGGATCCTTCCAGAAGGCAGATGTGATGTGGGGAATGTTGAAATGCTGATTTGTTGTGAACTCACCTGGAAAGCATCGCTGAGGAAGAAACTGCAAAAAGGCTGTTTTCCTGTGAATAAATATTCCTGATGGGGGACCTGAATTACTGGATGTTGATGCCAAGAGCAACACAGACTCCCAAGGCACCCCCTCTCCCCAGAATAACCGTGAGTCAGCCAACCGTGCCCAACACCCCAACCTCTATCGATATCCTGTCAAGTGCCAGCAATCCTGTCACCCAACTTCTTTTGTTTACCTGAAAAGGCGCTCCTTCATTTAAACAAGCTGCACCCTTTATCAGGAGCCCAACAAAACACAGATAGCAATAAGATGATGAAGAGACTGCCAGATTCCATCAGTGGGAAGAGCCTCCCAGCCAATAGCTGGATTTCACTGGCCAGAGGCACACGTCCTCTTTTGCTGCAGCTGCGCCAGCTGAGATGGCTGCTGGCCCAACGCCTGCTCTGCAAAACCTCCGTGGCTGGAACAGAGCAACCCCAGCACAGGATGGAACAGAGGGTATTTCAGCACTCCTGAGAAGCACTCTGCTTCCACCCTGGTGCAGGGCACCCAAGCCGTCATTTCCTCCAACTCATTCAAAAGGAGAGTAAGGCACTTGGAAGCAGGCTTTCCAGGCTTTACATGGACTACACAAGAGTGCTTTCAACTCGCAGTCAAGAAGATGTTGAAGCTACAGACTCTGTATGATACTGAAAAGAAGCCAAAAGCATGCTAGTAAACACATGCCTCTTCACTTGCTATGCCCAAAGAGGCAATGATGAAGCAGGAACTAGAGGCACTCTACATGCTTGCACAGAGTAAGCTGTACTTCACAGAAGCAACGCCAAACCTCTCACCTGCAGATAGTGCTCCTGTGGGCATCACTGCCAGAGAATGCAAGAATGCAAGCAGAAAAGACATGTAAGTAGCTGTCACATTCTTACTTATCGGTAGCAGCATCATATCAGGGTTCAGCTCAGAGCAAAGCAACACATCCTGAGGACACAGAACAGCTTTCTCAGGGTGCACGTGCGAAGCCCAGGAGCACATCAGGGAGTGTAACACCTGCAAGCACAGGCATCTGGCTGACAAACCCAAACTGGAGCCCAGCATAAGGAGAATGTGGATTTAAGCACATGCTGAAGTGCCAAGGATGATACCAACAGTGGTGCAGGAGGGGGTTCTTGGGCACACGCCTGCCCAACATGCCTTAAGCTCACAGTGCTCACCACGGTACGTCGGCCATTCCACCACGTGTGCAGACACATTAACTCTGCACCAAAATGACTGCACGTGGAAATACACACAGCTTCAGCTGTAACATCAGGCAGGAAGCCACACATCACACCAGGTCACTGACACCTCTTGTCACTGCAGAAAGCTACACCATGTGCACAGCACCGCCGCTGCGACAGCGGTACCAGCTCGTTGCACGTAGAAAAGGAACAGGCCTCCACATTTCTCTGCTTGTGTTCCTAATTACGGCTGGAGTTACTACAACGGAAAGAATTTCCACATTCGGTATTTACTTGTCCCCATTTATAATGCATGTTTACTTTTAGCACATTATTCAGTTTGGACACGGAAAACAAAACAGTCGGCTTCGGTCTCATGTTCTCCTCTGCTTGCCCCAGGCTGTTGTACTTGGCTCGTAGAGACTTTATGGAAATGTTTAAATTTAAACAAAAAGACTGTTTTCATTTCAAATTAAAAAATATAACAACACATCCCTAGTAGGTTTTGTGAATTCCTTAAGAACGATGAAACCAAACCGCCCTTCTGCCCTCAGCTGCGGGCCTACGACACCTGATGGCATCCTCCTACACCTGAACAACAAATCATCATGACCCAGACTCAACAAAGCCATTCAAAAGGAATGCAACTTAGAAAAATAAATGTTTTATTTATGAATAGTTCGCAGTTTTAAGCTCAGTGCCCACTTAATGAAGTATCACTTTCTTTAGGGATGAGAGATGCTCACAACGGGGAGGGGATCTGTATTATTTACTAAGATCCCTGCCTGCAGAAGAATTGATTGCATCTTTCTTTAATGAGAACTGGGACAACAGAGGCTGGCAGCATCACCAGAGGATTATTTTGAAGTGATGGTATCTGAATTTGTGTACAGGCAGATAAGAGCAATATTCTGGTATCTACACCTCCCTGAGTGAACTTTCATCCAGCAGCAAAGCAGGAGCTGTGAGGGTTAAATCACTTGAGACCTCGAAGTGCAGAGGGTGTTCACAGGCAACACGCTCCTTCTTCAGGACTGGGACTTATATGAACACAAGCATGTGTTCACACTTCAGTTTGTTCAAATTTGTTCAAATATGTAACCCGCTAAAAATACTGTGGTCCAAAAGAGTAGAGGGTTTGAACTATGAAGACAAGAAGGCCAGAAGATGTGGTGCTTCCCAGAAGTGCTGATCACAGGCCCAGTAGCTGCATATTTGCAATGATGAACAGGAATGGCACTGTTCTCTAGAGGCAGCTCCTTATTTAGACAAGCATCAGGACTGAAATGATCAAAGTCTGACCCAAAGCCCATTCAATTCAGCCCACTCAACACAGATCAGAGCTGCTAAAAGCAGATACTCACGCCTCCTGCAGGTATATGTCCGGGCCACCAAGCAATAGCTGGCTCTCTCATGCCACCTTCAAAGGTGGTTTGTTTGCCACAGAGAAAACGACCATTGCTTCCTCCTACAGAAAGAAACAGACATAAACCCCACGATATGCCAATATCATACAACAAAGGGACACTGTCAACTAAGAAATTTGTAGGCTACTTCTAAACTAACTTCCACTTCTGCATGAATCCTTCTTCAAATAATGTCCAGAGTTGTTTTTTTTCTTTCCCCAAATCCCCTTATGATGAATTTTAGGAGTGAGCAGGAGAAATGGACGGTTATACACCACTTGCCATCTTGAGCAAAGAATAAAACACACAGGAAAGACTTTGAGGCACTTTCATTCCCTTCAGGGATGTTAACTGCTGTTTGTAACTTAAAGAAATCCAACACGTTCACAAGAAAGAGTGTTCTCCTGATAACCTTCTAGAGTACCTGAGTAGTATTAGACGCAGATAGGAGAACAAAAAACAGTAATCACACATTCCCTGAATGTTCTCTCTCAGAGATAGCAAGTGATTTGCAGGAGCGTCTGCGTTTTTAACCCACCCTTACAGCAGAGCTTACTGAAGAACAAACAGGCTGATTCCAGGTCACACAAAGTCAAACACAGTGGCTCAGCTGACATCAGAGCTCAGGATACTTCCTGCTCTGTGGTCTAATAACCACGAGACAGTTTGCCTCCAAATAGAAAAGAGCGGGTTATAAAATCAATTTGCAATGACTCCGAGAGAAACGATCCTTTACACAGAGCAGAACAAAAATAGGTTTTTCTTCCTGATATTTTTCAAGAGAGTTAAAGAAGAAAGGGCTCTCGAACTCTGCAATTACTTTGATGCTCAAATAAATTCTTGGCAGATGGAGAACAAAAACACTGCAAAGTTAGTCTGCTCGGGCCTAAATCGATTAAAATATATTCAACCCCTGCCAGAGCAGTGCAAAGTGGAGATGTCCAACAGTCCCCATAAGGAAGGAATCTGAGCAGAACTCACTCTAAATGTGAGTGCTGTGAACTCTGAGGCTCTTCTGATTGCACAGAAGATAAGGGGAACTCCCAGGTACAGGCCCCTCTGACAAGGAGATAGAAGCCTTGAGTTCATGATCCCAGCCCAGCTTTGTTAATTTGAGGCTCACCTTGTTTAGGTGCTGAAATGAGAGCAGCCCCATTATCAGAGGTGAAAAACACAAAAGTGTTCTCACTGATGCCCAGCTTCTGAAGGTGTTTCAGGATTTTTCCAATGCTGTCATCGATTTCCCTCACAGCATCCCCATACCTGAAGCAAAAGCAGATGCAAAACATTAAAGGCAGCAAAAGAGGAGAAGATTCAGACAACATAACACATTGAAAAAAGCCACAACGCCTTAAGTGAGCACAGTTCAAACCAGTCCTGTGAAAACAAACACTTCCCTTCTACACCAAGTACTGTAATAAAAGTTTTATCAGTGTCACTGCAAAGCCTGTGCCACTTACCTGCCCAGAGCAGCTTCCCTTGGATATTAAGAGTCAGAATTTGCTCAGCTCTGAGCTGCTCCTGGACAGAGACTAGAACTGATAAACACTGAGCTATCAAGGTTCTCAGACACTAGCAATATCCTTTTGCCATAGTCTTAAAGCTAATAATTCCATTTTGCTTACAGATATTGGTTTGAAATTGCACTCTGAGGAGCAAGGCTCATCGTAGCTGCAGAGCTGCTCTTGCCTCCTGCAACCTGTGTTTTCCAAGCACGCTTTTCTCTACTTGCTGTTCTGATTTATAAGCCACTAAGATAGACACTAATCATACAAAAGCCTTCCAGAAATCATAACACCACATACAGCACCTCATTACTCACACAACTGGCAAAGGAGCTTAGGCTTCCCACCCCCATTTCAGTCGCGTGATCTCCATTCAAGATCACAGCAAAAATATTACAGAACAACCCAAGCAAAGCCTTCACTAACACACATGTGCTCATGTACTTCAGCACATACACTTCTGAGTAATTATCTACATACCTGGATCTAATAAACACACCTGAGGCTTTACATCTCCCCAGCTTGAGGTACTAAGTAAAAATAAATAAACAGATCAATAAAAGGACGTGCAAAAATAAGACTTACAGTCCTCTCTGACTAGTGCCCAGGAAATGTTTGGAAGCATAAACAGGAGCATGAGTAGCATCGATTGCCCAGTATAAAAAGAAGGGCTGCTGGCTGGCCTGCTGCTTGCTAATGAAATCGAGAGCTTCCTGTAAACAACAATAAAAATGAATGTAACAGAATCGCCCTCTGTCATCCAGGTCTCTTCAAAAGCAAAAACCATGAAGGCACTGTGGGTTAGAAACCAGCACTGAAATACACCATACCTGTAGGTAGATCTGAGTCAGGTTGGCTTCACCTGTCTTCAGATCGATTTTGAAATCTTCATAGTATCTGCAAAGGATCAGAGAGAAATGAAAGAATAAATCCCAAGGGACATGCAACACAAAAAAGCTTCCCCCTGCCATTATGCACACAGCACGTGACTGCTGCTCCTGAGCAAAAGGGTCAATCCTCAGTTAGGTATCCAGCCAATTCCCTTCACATATTAAGGGCAGCATCATCACACTTTTAATTATGGGACAAAGCAGTGAAACGACCAGACTCCAACTAATGACTTTGGATGAATCCGAGCCACTGATTTCCCACTGTGAGCTACGAGAATAGGGGTAGCACACATAATAAACTTATGGCACTACTCCTGCAGTGAAAAGCTGTTTGATACGTAATATTTTTAGAAGCACTCAAAAACGCGCAGTGAGACAGAGCAACCCTGGAATCACGACGTGGGCTGCTCCAAAAATGTTGTCCTTGACGTGTCTTCAGACAGCAATTAAGTGAGGAGGGGCAGGTGGCAGTCCTCGTGAGAATAACAGCAAGTGAAAAGAGATGACACCGGGCACAAAAGCAAATAGTAAGCACTGTACAGACTGCACACTTGGAGCTTAAAATGGTACTGCACAAACAGAGAAGAGGTTACTACAAAGCAAGGCGAGGAGGAAGAAAGCAGCCTTTCACTACTGAGTGGGAGCAGCTTCCAAGAGAAGCAGCGGAATGAAATCATCACAGGAAGTCTGCGGGCACAACAGGATAAGCAAACATCTCTGGGAGGTACCGCGGAGCAGCCACGGTCCCCAGATGGTCTGCATGCAACCTGCAGCTTGGCCATCATTAACCCTCACCATCAAGCACCTAAATTCATCTTTAACGAGCTTGAATTTTACAGTTAGACACTAAGGGAGTGAGGATTCCTGCAAAAAAAATAGTTCAGGAGTGTAGAGTGAACTGCAGTTGCCAACAAGCAAGCCGAGTCTCTGGGAAGCACTAGTACTGCAGAAGTAGGACTTCTGGGACGCGAAACTCACAGACCTCCTGACAGTTAATCTTGCCTCGTGCACTTCCCCACGAGGCCTTCCCTTCTCTCTGCCTTAACCCCAGTGGAAATCGCTATCCACATCTTGGATACTGGCCAACCTCAGACTTGCTCATGGATGCTATTTGAATCACAGACCTGAGCACGATCTTCCATTCAGAAAGCTGGACAACCAAGAAAACAAAGACCACTCCACATGTCTGTTTTCTTTCTTCTCTTAGAGCTTGACATGCTCTAAGAGTGCCCCACGTGGGGTGAAGCACCTGCACACCACTGCCCACCCAACCAGAGCTGCAACTCTGCTTCATTCCGAAGCAGCTTCTGGTTCTGCCAACCCCTTTCAGTCAGTACTGGTTTGCTATGCTAGCTCTTGCCTTCCAGCACAGAAACATCAGCAGGGAGAGCAAAGAAAAGAACATTCCCAGCAACTAGGAAATGTTTTTGAAGGCAACTGACAGGCAAGTAGGTGAATTACCTGCCAATCATTTCCCAGTCCCTATACACGGGGATATTTGGGTGCGCTCTGTTATCGTAAGGTCCAAAATGGCAGTTTGGGGATCCAAACCATTCATCAAAACCATGTTTCAGGGGGTGGAACTGGGGCCTGTGACCCAGATGCCTAGGAAGAAAAGGAATAGATGAGTTAAAATTCTCCTGCATTGAAGCAAGCTACAATCTCACCAGAATGGTATGCAAGAAAACAATCTTTGCCTAAGAAAAAAAAACTTCAAGCATTTCAATCAAAGGAACGACTGCAGAGCACTGTCTTGATCTTCCTTGCAGCAAACAGATCCATGCAGAGTTATTCCAGTGCTCCCGTGTCAGCCCACTGCCCAGCCTGTTTTCCATTACTGCCTAACACTGGTGCCTTCCCTCACACCGTACTGATGATGTGTGCTGATGAGCTGCACAGCCCAAAGCCACCACAAAGACGCACAGGACGTTTTGCTTAAGGATTCTGATCTGTAACAAGTCACTTTTATACCACCAAGCTCCAAAAAATAAACCAAAAAGCTCATGAAATCTACCGTTACATCTGCATTCCTTTTATGGAGTCTTTATTTTGCCAAAATGGTACAGAGAGACCTGAATGTAAATGAGTACAAGTTCTTGACGTGCACAAGTGAACATAAAACCTATTTAGCTACTACTGATGACAGCTGCATTCTACTACTCTGCTTGAAAACTCTCCATCCCTAACTTCCAGCTAAAGCTCCTTTCTCATCTCCTGCTTCTTGACTGCAAATTCTCTACCTCAAAGATAAAAACTGCCCACTCTCTCCCAATCTCTAAAGATCTCTGTACCTCAGTGTTTATTTAATCATTCCAGCTTCTACTCTCAGGTCTGCACCTGCAACCTGTCTGCTTCGTGCCACTGCTCTCTGAACATAAGGGACATAAAATGCATTACCTGGAATAAAGTGATCCAGGGTGTCATTTTGAGCTATTCCAAAATGAGCTGCAGCATAAAATAATCATTCCAGCTACGAAAGTATCTCGGTGATGTAACTAAAACTGCAGGTCTCCAACACAGGACTTCCCCCTTTCCTCCTCTGTATATACAGCGCTACAAAGCTACTCCTGGGGAATAGCAGGCAATGGGAAAAAACATCTTGTTCTAAGAAAGACCCAAGAGAACTTACAAAGGAAAAGAAGAGACATGAAGGAGGCATAAAATAATCAGAGAAGCAGAAGGCGGATTGTTCTCTCCCTGCCACATCCCCCAAAAAACATACAGGATATTTAATGAAGTGCAACAAATTCGGAAGTGGTCACAGGCAAAACTTGACTTGCAAACATACCATCAAGCTGTGGAACTCACTGTTACCCTGCAAAGGTTTTAGAAGGGATGTTTAAAGGATACAAAATCTGCTGGAAAAATTTAGAACCTCAACCAAGCCCTGAAATCCTAAAATGAAACTCCAATTGAATTACTGCCTTACACCTTTTTTTTCCCCCCCTCCAAACACCTTTCTACAAAGCAGGTGATGCTCACAAATGCTGCACAGCACCATGCCCCAGTCCTCTCCGGTACAACAGTTCCTGGATCCCTCACGACAGTGCACTGCACATTGGCATTTAGTCTGCTTCGTGCTAGCAGCTGCAGGTCCTTCCAGATTTGCTGTTTTCCAAATAACTGCCTGGAACCAATCTGTATCTGCATTGTTTATTCCTTTTCCCCGGGTGTATGAATTTGCATTTATTAGCACTGAACTGCATCTCATTGCATTCAGCCCACTGATCCGATTCTTCATGGCCACCGTGCTGCTCGGATCCGTGATAATAAATAATTCACTATCTCTGGTTAGTTTGCTTTCTTCCCAATCTCAGCAGCACTGGTGAATCCAACCACAATCCAGTCTCACTCTTTAACTTCTGAGCAAAACTGGTAAAGAAAATGCATCCCATTACTTTCCTAAACAGCATCCCCCCCCGGGTACTAATCCAGTCTGAAGTCTCTTCATTAACAATTCCTGTTAACCATGCAGTACTCGGCTTGGGGTGTAAGTAGTTCTGAAGCTGCTATTTATACATTTATTTATTACAGCACTGTTCCAAATTGCAATCAGAGATCCCTGGGCCCCGTGGGATTCCGCCAGAGCCCACGAGAGCATCTGAAATTTGAATGTTATAAATGCACCAGTTTCAACTACTACAGCAGCGATTCCACTGCCCGTGTTTGAACAGAAAACCTTTCAGCCTTTTCCTTTCCAGTTCTTCACAGACATTGCAAAACATCTGCCAAGATTTCCCTGTTCTCCCCTGAAAGTCGACGAAGCCAAAGCACAACGTGCAGAGAGCACTGGATCAGCTCTCTGGCTCTTTCAGAACACCTGGAAGTGTCAGCTACCCTGGCCAAGTCCCTCCCCACCCACCCTGATCTCCTACACTAAGTGAACAGGCTTCGGTGTGGCTCTGGTTTCAATCCACTCATCTTCAAGCATCTGTAATCTCTATTCCAGTACCACACACTTCTTCCTTCCCCAGCCTCCCAAAAAAGCTTGCACAGTTCAGCCTATCAAAAAAAAAAGAACAACTTGTAGCAGAGGACAAAGATAAAAAGCACGTAGGCGACGAAGGCAAGCTCCAGCAGAACATCTTGGCACCTCCTGATGTAATTAAGTAGTGTGGTACACGGATGAAAGCACAAAGAGCTGCAGGCTTTAGATATACGTACAGATGTATGTATGTACTTGTAATGCTAATTCAGAAACTGATCACAGCAGGAGCAGAGATCCACCACAGATTTGGAAAGAGCCTGTTCTGAAGCTCAGATGTCTTTCTCCTGCAATTCAGGTCGTCCCACTGCTCCCTTGTGATACGTACACACACACACACAGGTAGAAGTCTCAAAGCAAGAGATGTGAACAAAAGTTTACCATTTGCCGATGATCTTATTGGTGTAGCCAGCTTTCTTCAGCAACTCTGGGAGCAGTATTTCAGAGTCCTGAATTCCTCCTACTATGTCCTGCGGTGTGTAAGCTGCACAGAACAAACAGAAATCCTTCTGACTCTTACAATTATGACAGCAAACAGCTCACGGCCACCCATCATTAGAAGTATTATTACTGGATCAGAAAGAGCAGTGAGTTTGAAGTTCCTGCACTATCACTCTTTGGAAGTCTTCCCAGAGCAAGAGATGAAGGGGGCAAGTTGATTTAGCAAATAGTGCGTCTCAAGTAAAGAGAGAGCTCCTCTTGTTTCTACACCACTCCAATAAAAATAAATAAATAAGGGGGCTGCCATGGCAGAAGGAAGGCGAGGCCCTGGAAAGGGGCAGAAGGGAACGAGGATCATCAAGAAAACGAATGCTTTAGGTGTGCATTGGTGTTGCCTTCACTTCTGCAAACTCGCTTTATGTCTCCTAAAATGAATTAGTTTCTTTTCCTAAATCAAAGCACTGGTAAGTTGGCTCAGGCCATGAGAGCTGAAGGAAATGCCATTCCCCTCTGCGGCCCTTGAGGATACCAGGTGTGACTTTGGTGAGGATGGAGGTTGGGAGCACGCTTGCTGATAGTGTGGATCAGAATGTAGCTGCTGCCCCTCGGCCTCACTCAGCATCTGCCACTCTGGAACCAAAATCAACTCAGAGACATCATGCACACGCAGTGTTTCCTGGAAGCAGCACAGGCACAACAGGGCTATAAAATGCCCTTCCTGACAGAGTTAGAAAAGCCACGCTGCAGAAGCAGCCTGCACTTTGCTCTGGGTGTTAACACACACCCCACGTGCCTCTGTTTAACCAGACACCAATTGCACTGCCCAGAGGAAACACTTCTCAGCCAGCAGAAGCAAATGGATCGACCGACCTTGTTTACATCTCCTCACAGGAGAAGGTTTTCTGCTTGATGAGGAGGAAACAACAAATTTCACGCTTATTACCAGCAGTTAACATGGCAATCTTTTTGTGCCACCCTGGAAGACCCTTAAGAGAAGATAACGGTGGCAAGCTTCTGTGCAAAGCTAAACCTCCTGCAAAGCACACAGACAACTCAGAAGAGGAACCAGGAATGAAGCCTGTACCGTTTCTGGCATGTGCATTCGTGGTGTAAAATCCATTCCTGACCGGGAGACGACCCGTCAGCAGTGCTGCCCGTGCTGCAGAAACAAACAAAAATCATGTCACTTCATGTGCACCCTCTGCTTGCTGTCAGTATTACCATGCTCAGGCTGAAGCACACCAGTGTGCAGAGACAGCCAGCTACTCGAGCCAGCCTCAGTTAGAGCAGGCAGCAATCCCCTTCTCAATGAGCCACACAGATAGCTGTGTTCTCATATCACACAATTAGAGTTATTCCAGGATAAGCTTGATGAAAATGTGACCCCTCTGTTAAATCACTTTACCTGCTGCTGAAAAGCAATTACTTCCATCAGTAAGCAGTCAGAGCCCTCCTACCTCAGCCATTAGAAAAGGAATACCTGGCACACGTACTTCAGAGGAAATCCTAACACAAACTGAATGAAAGTCATGCAACAGTGAACTAAAAGAAGCTGTCCAGCTTTGGCAATAAAAGCCAGGTCCTGACTGCAGGAAGCAATTAAATAGATGTTCAAGCACGTGCTGAAGTACCACTGGACTTAGGGGCACTTCACTGGATTCTAAGTGCCTCTGCTGAGCAAGGGCAGTGATGAGCACGTTGACAAATGATTTCCTCAGAGAAAATCCAAACAGAGTGGCCCCCATCCCTCATTTTTGTTTCAGTTCTTGGCTGTTAGTAAAGCTGGGGGGGGGCAGCAACATAAACAAATGAGCAAAAAGGATTATAAATGAATAAATAACCTCACCCACCCGAACTCAAACATTTCTCTCTTGCCTCTTCCCCAGTGACCACACTTAGCCATCAGGGTCAACAACTGCATACAACCTGCCACCATTCCTTGCACCAAAAACTCTCACCAAAGCCAACGGAGTCAGGCAAACTATGCACCTTTTGCTCAACAACAGTTAAGACACTGCTTTGTTTGCCCCCAGAGAAGAAGAAAAATGAGGCTAGCATGCTAAAGCAGAATACTAGATGGAGTCCTCCAGCTGAACTGATTCGATCACTGCAGTAATGCTTTAAAAGAACTTAAGACTGCAGGTTTTGCGATCAAAACACAAACAAAAAGGAAGCAACACACAAGATCAAAGCACCAAATCCAAACTCTGCCCTGAGGGCAATCACTGGTTTGGTTGCTAGTTCATGTCACAGGCTGGCACGCAGCCCCATCTCAGAAGGTGGCATTCTTATGTGCGAGTTTAAAGCTCAGGTTTACTTACACGGAGAGCAGAGGGGGCTGGCAGTATAAAAATCCAGGAAAAGCATCCCTTCCGAAGCCATCTGGTCTAGGTTAGGAGTTTCCTTAGAAGGCTCTCCAAAAGCTCCCAAATCACCCCAGCCCATCTGCAAGAAGAACACACCACAAGACATGAAAGTACTTCTACTCTTCCACAAATGACAGCGCTCCTGGGCTCACATAAAACTTTTATTTTATCCCTCCGTTTCTAAATCTTTATAGAGCTCATCTCCCTGCTCAGGGAGCACTTCACAGCCATGATAAAACTGAGCCTCCCCAACCCCATGAAGCTGGGAACTACCGTGGTTATTGCTGCAGATGAGGAACTGAGGCACACACATGAGGTTGGATGACTTGCTCGTGCTCAAGTGGACATTAAAACATTTGTAGCAGAACGAGGTTAAGAGCCCTAATGTCCTCACTCTCACTGCAGAGCCTGAAGAGTGGCAAGCGCACACACAGCAGGGAGGGCATGATGCAGCATGCACTCAGTGGTGTACAGCTGCAAGTCAAGCTGTTCAGCCCCTGGCTGAGTGTCTTTGACCCCTGCACCCTCTCGATCTGCTCCATCTATGTACACACTTAATGCAAGGAAAAGGTCTGAATTCACAAGCAGTGCTGGAGGAAAATGTTTATCTTAAAAGCAAGCTCTGGAGAGAAACCTGCCAGAGGCATCGCATGACACTCTGCTTATTTGTAAACAGGGGTTTGAGTCTGTGCCTTCCTCCCAGCACAGTGGGGCTGCACAGTCCCCATCCAGGAGAGCTGTAAAATTACTGTCACGCTGTCTACATTCACTGCTGAAAACTATTACTGGTAATAACACAAATAAAAGTAAGTGACTTCAAACAGAAGGTTCTAGAAGGGAACAACTTAATGAGCAATTAGGCACCGTGGTTGCTAGAGATTATATTGGGCTTTAAAAAAAGGCAATAGCTTTCCCTAATACAGATGTGTATCAGGTGAGCAACTAATATAGAGGATGTAATGCATCTCGATGCCATCTGTCTGGTCCCATTCAGAGTCTACCATGTGCACTGCAGCAGTGAGGTTTGGAAGACAGAAGCGATCTGAACATGGATGTGGAACTGAAATGGATTCAGCAGTCACCCCCGAGTCCTCCTCGCTCTTCGGTGTCTTTATCATCACAAAAGACAGAAGAACAGAACATCGCACTGCTCTAATTCACGCAGTGACAGCCACAGAAGCCACCAAAGGATCAAAGGAGGAAGACCGTGGAGATGCATTTCTAATGAGCAGCACATAAATAAATCAGCAGTTCACAGAAGCTCGGGTCAGGATCTGTGCCTCATTATGTCCCCTGCTGTACCAACACTTCCAGAGTGGGATCATACAAGAGGATGGAAACACCACGAGAACAACAGCAAGGCAGGCAGGTTGCAGTGGGAGAAGGAAGCCCAGCAGGCTTCGAGTCACATACACACCCTCACCAGCTTTCTGAGGAGCTTAGGACAGCACAATGCGCATTTCTACTCCAAATACATCTGAAGGATGACAGGAAAACACAAGAGGAGAAGCAAAGCAGGAGGACAGCAGCAACTCAAGCTTGTGCTGAAAACAAATACACTTCTGTACGTGTGATTTGTTTAACCTGGGATCATATTTGCAGTTTAACAACTTGAGTTTTCCTTCTGTTCAGCTCTTCAGGAGGAATATTTGGGTTTCTAAAACATTTCCTGAAAGGAATCAGTTTATCTGTACTTAAAGCTGCACCTTACTCAGTGCTGCTTGCCCCTGCATCCACCTATGGCATTGGAAGGTATTGACACAATTATTTCTGTAGTTTAGAAAGCCAAGCCTTAACTTGGCAGTGATTCCACAAATGCTGGGATAAAACCACAGCATCCCACCTTCCAACACTTACCAGCTGGTGAATGCACTCTTCTGCCAAGGACAATTAATCACTCAGTCATTATGAACAAGCTGATAAGGTGAGTAGTCACTAGATAAGGTGGTTCATACGTAAGCACCACTTCCAAAACGCCTGCTTCCAGGCTTGACTTCACAGACCTGAGAAGTCCCACCTGATTTCGGCAGGACATCCACAAACAAGGAACAAAAAGAGGCATGCAACGAACACCTTCAAATCGTCACTGCCTTTACAGACAACCTCAAAAGGACTCGGAAGAGAAATCAGCTCACTGTGACTTACTGAGACAGCTCTCACAGGAAGCAGTCACCAGCTTCATTCAGGCTTTTCCAGACCATCACACGAAGCCACAAGCAGTGCCTGAATCACTGTGCCCAAAGCCTGTGACCGTGAGTCACGATGCAGCCCCTACCCACGTGCTGCTCAAGAGACAAAGGGAATGGATGCAGCAAACTGTGACCACACTCTGTCCCGAGATGGCACACACCGAGAGAACTGCTCGGAAGCAGTGGTCAGACAGAACATGAAGAAGCAAAGCGAAAATCAAAAAGTCACTGAAGTTGGAAAAGACTGCAAAGATCCCCAAGTCCAACCCCAACCCACTGCGCTCACTAAACGTGCAAGCTGCTGTTGGAACTCAAGTCCCATCAGTCCCACCCACAACCCTTTAGGAATGCTTGAAAGGAACGCTCAGAACGCTGTGGGGCCAGGGAGCCCCTATGCAAAGACCCTGACCTCATACTACAGGCGAGCTGGGGGTCAGGCCACAGCCCTGCTGAGCTCCTGAGTGACACAAACCAACTCCTTAAACATCAGCGGGATCCTGAGGGCCCCCCACAAAGGGACAGAGCCCACCCAGCAGGGCCACGCTCACCCCACAGCCCCAGCTCCCTCAAGCACATCTCTAAGGACCAGCACCAGCCCCCAGAAGGGCCCAGAGGTTTCCCTGGTGGCCCAGCTCCCTCAAGCACATCTCTAAGGACCAGCCCCCCAAAGGGCCCAGCGGTTTCCTTGGTGGTCCAGCTCCCTCAAGCACATCTCTAAGGACCAGCACCAGCCCCCAGAAGGGCCCAGAGGTTTCCCCGGTGGCCCAGCTCCCTCAAGCACATCTCTAAGGACCAGCACCAGCCCCCAAAGGGCGCAGCGGTTTCCCTGGTGTCCCCCATCCCCTTCGCCCCCCCCCCAGTGCCGCCCCACACACCGCCCAGCAGCAACGCGCCCAGGCCCACAGCGGGGTGACACCAGCCCCCATTACGGGGACGGGGGAGAAATGGGGTGGGGCCACACGGACCGCCCCTCGGCCCAGTTGCCCCCCCAAGGCGCCGGGACCCGCACTCACGTCGTCCATGAGCAGCAGAACCACGTTGGGCGGCGCGGCGCAGCTCAGGGCCCAGCGCAGCCACAGCAGCGCCAGCACCGCTCTCGCCATGGCAACCGCCTCGCGTCACGTGACCGCTCCCCGCGTCACATGACCGCCTCCTCCCCCCGACACGTGACGCGGGCGGCGAGGAGGTGGGGGACAAGATGGCGGTGTGCATCGCCGTGATCGCCAAAGAGGTGGGGACGGCGTGCGGGGCCGGGGGGGAGCGCGAAGGGCCGGGGGGTGGGGGGCAGGGGGCACACCGAGCCGGCTCTGAGCTGCGGGAGCTGCCTGGCTTCGGGTGCCAGGCGGTGTCGGTGCGGAAGCGCTCCGGTAGCGTTATCCGGCTCGTTAGCATCGCCTGTCGCCCTGCGCAGAATTACCCCCTGTACATCCGGAGCGTTCCGACAGAAAACGAGCTCAAGTTCCACTACACCGTGCACACCTCCCTGGACGTCGTGGATGAGAAGATCTCCGCCATGGGCAAAGCTATGGTGGATCAGAGGGAGCTCTATCTGGGGCTGCTCTATCCGACTGAAGACTACAAAGTGTATCTTTGTAACATCGCAGCGTCTCCCTGCAGTCACACCTTCGTAGGTATTGGTACTTGACATTGACCACAACCGTGCCCGAGTGTATTTCATAACCTTCCCTGCAAGGAGCTCTGTACGGTTAAACCCTCTTCCCATCTGCTGCTGCATTAAAGCCATCAGCAGAAGATGCACAGGCTCATTCGCAACCCAGTTTGTCACAGAGAGAGTTGGGTTTGGTCCCTTGCTCAGTTCAGCAGCTGTCCTGGTGTTTTTAAGTCACAAAGCTGACCTTTTCACCGTTCTCTGGCTTTTTCCTTGACCCCTGCAGATGGAGGTGATCTGCTCTAACAGGTCTGATTTCTGGGTTTTCACAAACTACCCATTGATTTTTGGAATTCCAGATCATGATGATATTAGAGGGGCTCCAGGTCTCTGTGTGCAGCCTGCCAAATGACAATAGATAAGGTAGGTCATTGAAACAGCTCCTGAGAGGAGAGAAACCCAAAACAGCTGATGAGAGACTGCTTCTGAAGTGCAAGGCATGCATTGCTGGCCAGCTCAGGAGCAAAATACATCTGGAGTGACCAAAAGTGGCAGCAGTCAGGGAGAAAGCGGAGCAACCTGGTGTCTTGCTTACCTCATCTAGTCCTAGCTGCATGCCAAGTGCAGTAAGAACACAATATCTTCTCGGCTTTTTTGTTTGAGTGTGTTCCAGCCTTGTTTGAGTTGCTTTGCCAGCCTCCATTACGCCTTCCTTAACAGCTGCACAGATATGGCTACGTGACAAACTCGAAAGTGAAGTTTGTTATGGTGGTGGATTCTTCAAACACAGCACTTCGGGACAATGAGATCCGCAGTGTAAGTGCAGGAAATCAGCACAATTCGCTGCATCGGTGTTTCTTCTGCTTCCTCTTATTCATAAAGCACTGAGAAGCAAAAAAAAACCTCATTAATTAAACCACAATCCCTTTTCAGATGTTCCGAAAGCTGCATAATTCCTATACAGACATAATGTGCAACCCGTTTTATAACCCGGGGGACCGTATCCATTCCAGGTAAGAGGTCTGAGCATCTTTGTCATCCTTCTGGGACTTGCAAGCAGGACTGGGAACATAACCCCTGTGCTTGGCCAGCTCGCATGTGCATGCTGTAACCACTTAGATGGAAAACAGCTGTGTCATCTTTGGGTCATTACCACATAATAAGAAACCCTTGATAGTCCTGTGAGAACCTTCTCTCTCCCATCTTGGTGCTGGTGTTAGAAATACTGACTCAAGATAAAGGTGTCCTTGGGATAGAAAAATTTCCCTGCAGGTAGATAGAGAGGTTGCACAGAACAAACAACTGCAGTTGTCCAGGGTTTGTCCTCATGTAAGGACAGCTTCAACACGTTACTCCTCGTGTGAGGGCTACTGCTCCCTATTTCTAAACTGAAATCTCCCAAGAAGTGCAAGTAATGCTGTGAGCTGATATTGCTTAGGCAAGAAAACTTGGCCAGGAGAAGACCTGTCCTTACTTCAGCTTAATTAAAGTCATTATTCACTCAAGAGAACATGCTGTATCTAGAGTGAAACCATGCGTTCAGCCTGAGGAAAGCCAGCTCATTAACCAGTAAGAAGCATTGCTAGCTACTGGTATTGTTTAGAGATGTGCTGTGCAGAACTAGCTGCTTCCTTTAATGCTGTGTTATTTCCTTCCCTAGGGCCTTTGATAATATGGTGAACTCCATGATGATGCAGGTGTGCTGAGGCTCTGCCCAGTCTGATCCGAGCATTGAGAACATTCCCTGTGTACAGAAGTGTGCCTGCAGCATGATGTATATATTGTTTTCACTGTGTAATATTTTAAGCCTATGTAAAATAAACCTGACACCTGCAAGCTCCACATGAGCCTCTGCTCCTGCAAACCTGAGTGCTGCACAGAAGTCACTGTTCTGCTTCTCTCGTGCCTTCAGATAGCATGCAAGAGCCAGCTCTCTTCCTTCAGGAAGGTCAGCAGCATCAGATGAGGCTTGTTCCCTTCAGAAATGTATGCAGCTGTGCTCCTGTGCAACTCAGATGTTCCTGTAGAAATTGGGCTTTGTGGAAAAACAGCAGTTCCCGCTGTGCTTGTGATTAGAGCAAGCACAGCTGCACAAGAGACAGCTAAGAGATGATTATTATTGGGGTCAGCCTAGATTGCAGTCAGCTGAGAGGCACAGATAGTGGCACCGCTCCTCAGAAGTGCTGGTGCTTGAGAGCTCTTCCTCTGATGCAAAGGAGCAGAGCAGCAGCAGCACTCCTTCTGCTGTTTGCCATCCCCCATTTGCTGCTGTGTCAGGAACTCGAGAAGCAGTGCTTATTTCAAACACACTTGGTTTCCTCACCCTGTTTTTTCTTACTGGGAACGCTCAGATCTGTGTGTACTTACTCCGGTAGTTCTTGGAAAGAGAAAACAGCACAAGTCAGCTGAAGGCTCCAGGTCTCTGCAACCACAGACACTGCTGGCATACTTGACAACACTCTGGCAGCCAGAGCTGGCCTCAGCCAGCACCTAGAGCCTGCTGGGTCCTGCACTCATCCTGCCTTCCTGGGGAAGGTGCATGGGTGACCTGGGTTTGACAGTGCTTGCTGTTCTCACTTTGCAGCTCACTGAAACAGGCCAGGCAGTATTTCTGGTGCAGGTCAGGGAGCACAGGTAGCGCAGCTGGGATAAATCCGTGCCAAGAGATTAAGACATCAGGACTGCACAGCTGCCTGGCTCATCCCAAACTAATCTATTAGCATCTCCTCCCCCTGTAGCTCCAAGCTGTTCTAATTAAAGAATACCAAATCAAGAGCAGCTACTAAATAGCAGACTAGAAAAGCACCTGGGCAGTGGGAAAAATAACCCTACACAGTTCCAAAGGATATGTGAAGAAAGCCAGCTCAGTGCAGAGCATCAGAGCCCTGCACAGTCACTGCAGATGAGGTTCACACAGCAGGATCATTTATTTTAAGAATAAGTGACATTTACAATACCTTCTCAAACAGAACTTAAATACATTTAACCATACACGAAGCCGCCAAATAAGGAGAGGTGGCAGCACCTGAGCCTCTCCCACCACCTAAACAAGGCACAGCTGTAAAAATCTTCACCACTCTCACTCTGAGTTCAGCATTCCCTATTCCACAGCTCAGCACAACGCTATCCAGACGCTCTTGAAGTAGTTTCTGTTAAAAAATTAAACCTCGATGATTGACAAACCTTCTAAAGGAAAGCTCGAAGCCATCGGACTTCTGCAGCCTGAGCCCAAGGCTCTCTCACACTGAGAAACCAAGGCCAGCCTCAGCAGCACAGCCCACACTGGACAAAGTGTAAAACCAACACAAGAGTTATGGCCCAAAGCTTTAAAAATACATATCCCAAAGTCCTACGGAAAACAAAACTTGGTGGGATTTTTAGTCTGGCAGTGCCTCGAGCTGTGAAAAGCTGCTTTAGGAGCCAGTTCATCTGGGCTGGAGGAATCCTAAGCGAGGATCCAGAAAGATTAGTGTGAGAGTTACATAATAAAACTGACTGCAACGCAGAACTTCACATCGTGGTGGTGGTGTCCCAGCCTGCCTTTTTTTTCTTTTTTTTTCCCCTCTTAAACACAAAGTTTCCCCTTTAAAAACAAGCCCTAAGGAAAGGAGATGGCTGCTGGGATGCTGGCACAGCAGGCCCAGCGTTCCCCCTCACACCCAGCTCCAGCTGCACAGCACTCAGCTGCCACCACTAATCCCCACGGGCAGGCAGATGGCATTTTAAAATTAATCTTTTTTTTGGCTTGGGTAGGCATTTCTTTGTTTGTTTGTTTTTAAATCTCTCCAATCCCAGCTCTTCGGTCCCATCGGCATCTTCAGGGCAGCACAGTCCTCCTCTCTAGTATGGGAAATACCAAGGCAGCAGCCTCGCCCGACCCCTAGGCAAGAACAGAACCACACTGGAGCTCAGGGGCACTGCTCAGCACGAGGCATCAGCAGCCCAAAAGCACGGCCCCACAAACCAAACACGGCTCCTCACCTGTACATCCTCCCCCGCAGCCTCATGGGCTGCCCCCCGTAGTAACCCCAGCGTGGGATCAGCCCTCCCCGGGCTTGGAAGCGGCCCCGGCGGCCGCCACGGTCGGTGCTGCTGATGCCAGGTACGTTGGTCCTCTTGGGCAGCACCTGAAAGGCAGAATGGGCTCAGCACCAACCCCATGCCGTAGGGCTGGGATGGATGGACATGCCCCCCAAGGCTCGGCCCAGCTCTGACCTTAATGACACGGCCCCTGAACACGCTCTCATCCAGCTCCACCGCTGCCTTCACGGAGCTCTTCTGCTCAAACTCGATGTACGCGTACCTGCCAGGAGCGGGGAGCAGAGCACTGCGGGTGCAGCTCAAAGCATCCCTCCCCAGGGCACACCCAGCCCCCAAGGAGGACAATAAATCCCTGCCTCCTTTGCAAACACCCAAGCCGTATGCCTCGCTTCTTTTCAGGAACCAAAAGCTGTTGCTACAGAGTCACACAGAGCAGGAGCCCAGCACTGACCCTTTGGGATGCCCCGAGAACTTATCGCAGAGGATGGTCACGCGGTTGATCCGCCCGCAGCTGTTGAAATGTGACTGCAGCTCCTCCGCTGTGCCCCCGTAGTCCACCTGCAGCCACAGCCCTCATGTTCCATGGGGTTTGGGACCAGCCAGGCAGCTCCCTCACCAGAGATGGCGGCATACATCCACCAGGTGAGGAGCAGCAGGGAGGGCCCTGCTCCGCAGCCTCCACTTACGTTGCCCACGTAGACGGACCTCTGGTCAGCCTCCACCTTCCCCTCTGTCGTCCTCTGGAACAGACCTGCAGAGATTGAGGCTGTGCTGCCACAGGGAAACCCTGCAGCAGTGGGGGCAGGCTGGGCACCCCCAACCCCACGCTTCAACCTCCTCCTCTTCCACCCATTGCCCCATCTCTCTGCGCAAGAAGGAAGCAGGGCAACTGTCTTACAGCACCTGAAGGTGCTCAACTCAATTACCTAATCAAAATTAATTTACTGCACCTCAGCTTGCAAAGGTGGGAGGTGGATAAGACATGAGACAGCGTCATGTTGTTCCTGGCACACTCTCCCTCCCCCACATTAGGTGCCCGGTCCCTGCTGGTGTGGGGCTGCCCAGAGGGACACAGCCCCACTAACACCCCACGCTCCTGGGAAACACAGCAGCACCCAAGGACAGCTCGTACCTGCCTCTGAGCCCATGAGGAGGCAGCTCTCAGCCTCCAGCTGCAGCTCCTTCAGCCTCTCATCCTCCTCCTCCATCTCCCGCACTCTGGCTTTGATGGCCTCCAACTCCTAGAACCCAAAGCACAGCTCACAGCACAGACCACTCCCCACACTGTGCTGCAGTGATGGGCTCCCAGAGCGGGGACAACGTGTAAGGTGAGCTCAGCTCTCAGCTCCACCAGTGAGAAAAACCAGTTAACACTTCCTTCCTTGTGTTTGCCCACAAAGCAGTGCTGCAATAGAGGTGTCCCAGCAGCAGAAGTGCCAGAAGGAACCGGAGATTGAAGCCAGTGGTGAACAGAGCCATAGAGCTCAGCTGAGCCAAGCAGACATCTCAACAGGGAAAGGCGAGCAGCAGGAGAGCGACTTCAATTTCCTGCTTCTCAGTTCAGGGATTTTAACAACAGGAGCTCCAAATTACTCTTAATTTTTTGAAACACTCAATGAGAGATGTAGGAGGTTTCTGATTTCCTTATAGGAAAGGGGAAAACTGCTTCCACATTCAGCCAGACACTCACAGGGTCCTGCACTCCCAGCTCCTCCAAGCTGTCCTCCTCCTGGTGGCTCTGGTCTGAGTCATCATCCGCAGCCCTCTGCAGAGCTGCCACCTCTGGCGCATCCCAGGACGCCTCCATTGCTGCCATGGACGCTGGGTCTTGCCACCAGACCTCAGAAGAGTCCAAGAAGAGAGAACTAGGCAGGAATAGGAGCAGAAAGTAACACAACAAACAGCTGTTTAATACAGACACAAAAGCAGGATGTTAACCAGGCAAAGCTGGTTCCAGCAGAAGGAAAAGTAACCGCCTCCTGAGCTCTCTGCTCTTGATTCTGCAGGTAGGCTTGCAATGAAACCCCACGGCTGCAGCAGCAAGCACTACTACAATCCCTCCAACTCACTTTCACCTCCCAGCTCGGGAAACTGCAGAAGGGAGCTTCCTTTGAGCCCAAAGGCCAGGACCAAACAGCAGCCCCACTGAAGCAGAGAAGCAGCAGATCACACCGCCCCAACCCAGGAAGGACAAGCTCCCTCAGGGACAAACTCTCATCCCTGTGAGCGTTGAACAGCCGCGGTGCACGCCCCCAGCGGTGTCCCCGAGCCTCCCCACGCAGACCCACCTCGCCCTGCCCGCAAACATGCTGCGATCACGCGAGGAGCGCGCACCTCCCGCTGCCACGTGCGCCTTTCCCGCCGGCGCGCCACTTTCATACATCAGCAGCCAATCAGAGCAGGGCCACGCCCCGCGCCGGCAGGGCGGGAAGCGGCCCCGCCATTGGGCGCGCACCTCGGAACCGCGAGTTCGAGACCCGGGGTGGGCCACTGTCTCGCGTGTACACCTGGGCGAGGTGGGGCCGACACGCGTGGGGCTGACCCGCTCCAAAACCGGCGTTTTCTCCCCTGAGCCCCGCTGCTGCTCTGACTCCGCAGGGTGCAGCGTCTGCAAGAGGGAGGGCAGATCCTAGGGGACAGTGCCCGATGTCCCCGGCTGTGATGCTCTTTCCCGACCCTCCCCAGACCGTGGGGCAGGGGGTGCAGGGCACCCGGCACACACCCAGGCTGCCGAGACCTCGGGTTGATATTAAATCATCTTTTATTACACAGATACAGAGATAAGAACAGACAGAACCTGAATCATAAAGTTTACATCTTTCACAGATCAAACATACAGTACACGAAGAGAAAGCGGGGAACAGCATGGGGGGGGGGGGGAGGGGGGGGGGGGACAGCATGCCGAAGGAAAGTCCTACCATGTCATCTCTCTGTGCTGGCCCCAAAACCCACTACCAAAGCTCTGCCCTCAGCCCCCGGCCCCGGGGACCCCCCCTGTCCCCATCCCCGTGGCTGGTGCTGTGCTGCGGGGGGGGGGAACAGCAGCACGACACCTCCATCCCGGTGCTGTGCCTTTGGCTGACATCAGAGGGGTCCCCGAGGTGAGCTGCTGCAGATGAAGGTGATGTCCCATCCCCAAAGCCAGGCGATGAGCAGGGGATGCTCTGAGGAGGAGGGCCAGGGGCTGCCCGGGGAGGGTTGGGGTGCTGGGAGCACTGCCAGGAGGTGGCACTTTGGTTTCACGTGGGTTTTTGGGTGTGGGATGCACGGCCCCGGTGCAGCGCTGGGGGCGAGGTGCATTGCTGTGTCCCCATCCTGCACCCTACAGCACAGCTCTGCCATCCCATGGGGACGGGGACCTTGGGTGAGATGTCCCCATGCCACGATCCCCACTACAGCCACGACACGGGGATACAGGCCCAAACCAGGAGCAGGTGGCCACGGGGACCTGAGCTGGCACAGGGCACTCTGCATCCCCGAGCAGCACGCAGTGTGTCCCCAGGCCATGCGGGATACCCCAGGACCACAGGGCACGGCCACCTGCCACAAAGCCACCGAAGGATGCGAGCAAGGTCCCCATGCACATCCCAGCACCGGTTTGGAGCAGAACCCTGCAGAAGTTCTGCCACCCCCGTGGCCGCCGTCCTCCCCGCATCGCTATTTTTGGGAAATATCACACTTTTAAAGCTGTCATTCTGGTTTGGACGTCCGCACCGCCCCGTACCCTTCCCTCCCTCCCTCCCTCCCTCTCTCCCTCCCTTCCCCCAGCTTTTGGTTTCGACGCAAGGTTCGTTAGGGTATTTTTATTGTTTTAAAAAAATTATAATTCACAAAACAAACAAACAAACAAAAAAAAAAACAAAAACAAAAACCAGGAAAAAAAATAATTAAGAAATAATAATTAAAAAAAAAAAAAAAAAGCAAAACAGAAAGGAGTGGAAACGAGAGCAGACGCCGTGTGAGTGCTCCCGTCTGCGGTTTCCCGGCGAGGCGGAGGTAGAGAGGCAGAGCCCCGGCGCAGGGTGGGGAGGGGGCACACGGGGTCAGGAGGGGGGGGACGGACACCCAGGGAGCAGGCGGCCCCGGTGGGAGCACCCGCAAGACTCTTATATATTACCTCTTCTCAGGAAACGTAAGAAAAATAGACAATATTACATATGTCACACCATAAATAAAGTGAACAGTCACGCGGGGGACCCCCGGCGCAGCCCCCGGCACAGGGTCTTGGGGTGCACAGAGACTGTCAGTGGGGCTGGGGGTGGGAGATGGCACCGTGCTGTAGCGTGGCATGGCACGGGGCACCGTGGCATGGCAAACCATGGCACATCATGTCATCCACAGCATGGCTCACCATGGCATGGTCTGGCACATCATGGAATGGCATGGCATGGCACAGCATGGCTCACCATGGCCTGGAACACCATGGAATGGCATGGCATGGCACAACATGGCTCACCGTGGCATGGCTCACCATGGAATGGCATGGCATGGCACAGCATGGCTCACCGTGGCATGGCTCACCATGGAATGGCATGGCATGGCACAGCATGGCTCACCATGGCATGGCTCACCATGGAATGGCATGGCATGGCACAGCGTGGCTCACCATGGAATGGCATGGCATGGCACAGCATGGCTCACGATGGAATGGCATGGCGTGGCACGGCATCCACAGCACGGCTGATCATGGCACAGCACACCACGGCATGATATGGCATACCGTGGCACACCATGGCATGGCACAGCACGACACATCGTAGCTCATCATGATACACCTTAGCATGGCATGGCACACCATAGCATATCGTGACACACCACGCCACAGGATACCATGGCACACCACAGCACAGCACGCCATGGCCCAGCCCGGCCAACCCCACAAGCAGAGCATCCCGACCCCCTCCTTCTCCCCTGCCAACAGAAAACACACAGGATGGGTTCTTGCAAAACTAAAGCTCCTATTGAGCACATATGACTTCTGCTTCGCGGTTCAGCCTAGCTCCTACACACCACATCCTCCCGTGCGGATCACCATCCTTTATTTGGCAAACGTCTCTTCTCATCCTCGTCACCATCCTTCGGATACTTTTTGGACCTCTGCAGACGCTATTTACATTCCCGTGAAGGTGCAGCACTGGGTCCCTCCTCCCGGAGCCGCACACTTTCCGTATTGCACTCCGTCCTCCGCGCTTTGTACAATGCTGCGAGATATACAAAACCACCAACACGCCTCCTCCTGGGGGGGAGGAGCTGCTTCCCTTCCTTTCCTTTTCTCCTTTCCTCCTGGAAATCGTTGCGTTAAACCCCAAAATATCCAACGCAGGGAGCGGGTCGGGCACCCGCGGGTCCATCCCCTGTGCCATTCCCATCCCCAGCGTCGGGCAGAGGTAGGGCTGCTCACGTCCCCGCTCACGTCCCCAGTGCCGCGCGGGGAGCGCCGCGTCTTCGTCTCATTGGGTCGCACTACGTTTGCTTGTTTGTTTTTTGTTTATTTTCTCTTTTTTTTTTTTTTATTTGTTATGTTTTTCTTACAAAAAAAAGGAAAAAAAAGGACATCGTTTTGTTTTTTTTTTTTTTGCTTTACGGTCACAGAAACTCTTCCAACCCCCGGGACCATGAGGACGGGCGGCGGCGGAGCAACGGAACGACACGAACTTTGGCAGCGGAGTGACGTTTGGGTCTGTCTGGTTTTTGGGTTTCCTTTGGAGCAGAGGTGGGTCTGGTCTGTTCTTGGCTAGCTAGCAAGGTAGTTACAGGTGAGCTTCCGTCGGGCTCGGCGCTGTCTGCGTTTTTTGGGATTTCTCCTTGGTTATTTCCTTTTCTCTTTTTATTTGTGTGTGTTTTAAAGCCAAAGAGTCCGACGTTTTCCTTTTTATTTTTTAATTATTTTTTTTTTTTTATATTTTTTGTAAAAAGAAGGAAAAAAAAAAAAACCACCCACGAAAAAGAGATAAAGACGAAGGAACAGAGGGTTCTTCTTCCTCCCGCGAGCGAGCTCCTCATCCAGAAAGGAGGAAAAACCCGAACGTTGATATATATATATATATAAAAAAAAGGCCAAAAACCACACGGCAGCGAGGATCAGCGATCGCCCGAAGGACGGGGAGGTAAAAAACCCCCCAAAAAAACCCCAATGGAGCAAAAAAAAGAAAAAAAGAAAAAAAAAAAGCCAAAAACAACGATCGAAACGCCAACAGAGGAGATGGGTATTTGCCTTAACTCCACGTAAAGCTCAGTTTGAGGATCCGTGAGGATTAGCGGAGAGCTCGAGGTCGCTTCGGAGGTCACCGGGTCGGGGAGCGGTGGGTGTCAGTCTGCGCTCAGCGCGATGCGCTCTCCAGCGGGGCCGGGGTGCCCGGCGTGCCGGCGCGGGATGCGCCCGCCGAGCCCGCGTCGCTGGGGCTGCTGGCCATGGGGGGCACCGCCTCGGGCTGCCCCACGGCGGTGGGGACGGAGGGGGCCGGCAGCCCCTGCAGAGTCTGCCCGCAGACGTGGTGGTGCTTCTCCCAATCCTTGTGCTGGCAGAAGGAGCCGCAGTAGCGGGCGGTGTTGCAGCCGCTGCAGGTCTCGCTCGCTTTGCGCCCGCAGTTCCAGCAGCTCTGCGGGGACAGAGGGGGCAAAAGTCAGTGCTGCTGGGAGTGCAGGCTGTGCTCCGTGGTCCTGCACTATGTGCCGCATTCCTGGAGTGTGCATCCCAACCCTGAATGCGCATCTGCAGTCTGGATCGTGCTCCACACCCCAAAACATGCACCCTCTTTCTGGACTGTGAACCACATCCTAGGCCATGCACCTCAGCCTGGACCCTGAACCTATAGCCTGGGCCACACACCGCATCCCGGAGCCTGCAGCCCCATTCTGGACTGTGCAACCTCATCTCAGACCACGCACTCCTCCCTGGACCACACACCACATCCCTGATTGCATTCCCATGGTCTTGGACCACGCGCCCCATCTCAGACTATACATTCCATCCTACACTCTGTTCCCTGGCCCTGCATCACACCCCACATCCCATACACCCCTTCCTGAGCCATCCATGCCATCCCATACTGAGAGTCCTCATCTCAGACCACACACCCCATCCCAGACCACGCACCCCCACTCAGATTGAGCACCCTATCCAGCACCACGCACCCCATTCAACTACACACCCTGATCCTGAACCACACATCATCCCATTCCTGGACCGTGCACCCCCATTCTGTATCATGCATCCCATCCTGGACCACACATCCTACCCTGGATTACACATCCCATCCCCAGCTTTGCACGCCCACCCTGCACTGCACACCCTCATACTGAACCACACACCCCAACCCCGGACTGTGCCTCCTTCTCCCCAAATCGCTTTTTCTTCCCATCTGGACAGCACTACTACAACCACCCCAGGGTGCCGTAGGCACGCACAGATGTGGGTCCCACATGAGGCGTCCCGTCCCACCTCGCTGGAGTCCTCCTGCTGGTTGATGACAGTGAGGGCATCCTCGGATGCCTGCCGTTTGGCCTCGGCCAGCGCCCGCTCCATCTTGGCGCGTTCGGTGGTGATCAGCTCGTGGGCTTTGCGCTCGGCGTCCGACACGGCTTTCTGCAGCTCGGACATGGCCTGCCGCTTCACTTCGTTCACAGCTTCTTCTGGAAGGGAGACGGGCGGTGTGGAACGGGGGGTGGGCACCTGGGGGGCTCCCAGGCCCCCACCCTCCGGCCCCATGGGTATGGGGAGGGACTGCAGGGGGGCCACACTCACCAGCCTTCCTCCAGATCTCCTCGGGCATGTACCCTGAGAGTGGCCGCGGTGCAAAGTCCCGGTGCACATCTGCGAAGGAGCGACGTCGGGGGGGGACACGTTAGCAGCAGCCACCCCCTCTGTCCCAACCCAGTGCTGGGGGAATGGCACGAGCACCCCGGAGAGGGTGCATCCCCCCAGGCCAATACCTAACTGGGGTGCCTCGGAGCTGGAGGAGCTGTTGTGGGGGCGGGCGGAGGGGGGGCTGCCTTTCTTCATGTCCTCGGCGTCGCTGTAGCGGCGGATCCAGTGGTTGAGCTCCTCACGGTCGGCCTCCTGGCACCGCCGCAGCACCGTCAGCGACCGCCGGGTCTTCTCCACCATGTCCATGATGCAGTTCAGCAGCTGCAGGGAGGAGGACAGCGGGGCTGGGAGGCGGCGCTGCCGGGTGCTGGGGTGGGATTTGGGCCACGCAGAGCAGTACCGAGGCCATGGGTGCATGGGGAAAAAGGCCACGGGGGGGACCTGGTGGGAACTGGGGGTGGGCAGGGGGCTCTACGTACGTTGTTGAGATGCTTCCACTCCTCCGCCCATTCCCTGTCGGTGAGCCGGTGGTCGATCACCTCCTCCTGGCGTGCCCCATGCACCGCTGCAAGCCAAGCACAGGGCAGGGTTGGGATGAGGAGGGGGGTCAGTTGTGCATCCCTCCCAGCCCCACACTGTGCCCCCCGCCCCCAAAGCGTGGAGCCAGGCTCACCAGGCCGCGGGCGCTCGCGGGGGTCGGCGTGGCGGTATGCGTCGCGGTAGTGGTGTGCCATGGCCATGTCCTCCAGGCGGTAGTGCTGGGCTGGGGGGCCGGGGGGGTGCGGCAGCCCGTTGGGGGGGTGGCTCAGCCCGTTGCTGGGGCTGTAGCGCTGCGCCGGGCTCATGGTGCACGGCCGCTTGCTGAGGTGCTCGGGGTGCAGGGGGTCGCGGTCCAAACCGTTCTCTTTGGTCCTGAGGTTGGAGTGAGGGGAGAAGATGTGGGTTCCCAAGAGGTCCCAGGGGTGGTCTCCAAGCGTCTGTGCGCAGCCCCACACGTGGGTACTCATATTGCATCTCCTGACCCCGTGCCACCCCCCACCCACCCCAGGCTGAGAACAGCACACCCCTTCTGCCCGTCGGGGCGATACGGATGCATCCCCACAAACCACATCCTCACCTGTCTGGTGTCCTCCTCTTGCCGCTCTCGCTGACCTCTAGGAGCAGCTCGGAGGAGTCGATGGGAGAGGAGGCGTTGGCGTCCAGCAGCAGCTGCTCGTGCTGCGCCAGGTACTGCGCCGGGCTCTGCTTGGCCATGCGGGCACAGTGCAGCAGCTCACGCTGCAGCAGGGGCAGGTTGGCCTGGAGGGAGGGGTTGGGGAGGGAGAGTCCAGACCCCATCGCGGCGCCCCAAAAGCCGCCCTACAAGCAGCCACCCCTGTTCCCGTAGCACTCAGAGCAGCAGCGGCGGAGCAGCGGGAACACATGTAAGCCAGGTGCTCCGGCTGCCAGCTCTGCTTTTCTCTTCAGGCAGCTGAGCCGCAGCCAAACCCCCATCTGTCCGACACGTTAGCGCGAGGCGGAGACGCACACCGCCCTTTTCCCTGGCTGGGGGAACAATCCCCCCCCAAAAAACAACCAACCAACCAACCAACCCGGAGTCTGGGAAGCACGCCGCGCCCGCCTGCTCGCACTCAGGGTAATGGGAAGCAGCTGGAGCCCAGGGTGGGAGCAGCTGGGAGCAGGGTGCCGGCCTTGGGGATGCTCTGCTGTCCCCCCCAGGCCAACTCCATGCAGCTCCAACCCTCCCTATGGGGCAGCAAAGGGTCTGCGTGTGGGGAGGGGCACAGGCTTGGCATTTCCCCGCTAACGGGGCCGGAATGTCTGCCAGGAATGGCAGTGATGGGTGAATCCCTCCACAACAGGAAAAAGATATTGAAGAAAGTGTCCAAAAGGGGATTTTTTTTTTTAACAAATTGCAAATGCTTCGCAGACAGCGCTCACCCCGCTATGGCCGAGAGCCCCACGGGAGTGTGTGCACGTGGGGGGACACGTGGGGCACCCACCTTCAGGAAGGGGATGACGAAGGGCCGCAGCGGGAAGTTGGTGGCCTCCTGCAGCTTGGCATGGAACTCCTCAATGGTCAGCGTGGAGTTCTGTGGGGACAGACCCCGCTCAGCCCCAGCCCTGTGCCCCCCATGCTGCACCAGGGGAACCCTCTGTTATGCAGAACCTGCGAGGTGCCTCCATTTATCCTGAACTTAAGGCACTGCAGCTCCAAAGGGTTCCCTCTTGCCATTTAACAAGACGGTGGATTCACAGAACCATTGAATGGGTTGGGTTGGGAGGCTCCTTAAAGACCACAGAGCCATGGAATGGGTTGAATGGGAACTTAAAGACCACAGAGCCATGGAAGGATTGGGTTGGAAGGACCTTAAAGACCATAGAACTATGGAAGGGTTGGGTTGGGAGGACCTTAAGGACCATATAGCCATGGAAGAGTTGGGTTGGGAGGACCTTAAAGAACACAGAGCCATAATGGTTGGGTTGGACGGGATCTTAAAGATCACAGACCCACAGAATGATAGAACGGGTTGGGTTGGGTTGTGTTGGGTTGGATGGGACCTCAGAGCCCATCCAGTTCCAGCTCTCTGCCATGGATGCAGTCGCACCCTCCAGATCAGGATGCCCAAAGCTCCATCCAAGCAACCTCTTTTTTCAGCCTGTGTCTCCAGATCTAACCTAACGCCGAAGACTGAGCATCGCCTCCATCCACCATCTCCATCTCAGATAGACACGGGGGCACATACCACGAGTCCCAGGACGAGGGTGCGCACCCGCTCCCCAATCTCAGGCGAGATGTCGTTGCCAAACTGCTGCAGGGTGGTGAGGAAGCGCTTGAGTTTGCTGAGCTGCCGGGCTCCGCAGGCCGGAGGGAGCTGGTGGGTGGACAGCGAGGCGCTGGAGGAGGTGGCCGGCCCGTTGCTGAACCCATTGGGGGTGGACGGGGCCCCATTGATGGCGGTGGGTGAGTGGCTGCTGCCATTCATCACTGCAAGAGGAGAGGAGAGGAGAGGTCAGGGATGTGGAGCCCCAAGCATCCCGTGGGGTACTGCAGGGCTGGGGTCACTTTGGGGCACAGAGCACCGGGCTGGGGGCAGCACCCCATGCCCCAATCTCATCCTGCAGTGCTGAGCAGTATGGCCATGCCCTGCACGCACACTGACCCTGCGGTGCCGTGCTGCAGCCATGCCTGCTGTGCTTGCTCCCTGGCCAGGCAGCCAAAGAGGGGCTGAAAATAACCCCGTGGCCACAACTGCTTTTATTCCCATGACAGGTGTGTTCCTAAGTTAGCTGCCGCACATGTCCCCCGGCCGGCACGGGGATGGGGTGAGCATCTTTGGGATGGGGGCAAGGAGAGGGGATGGGGGGCAGCGCTGCATCTCGGGTCTCTCATGAGAGCGTGTGCTTCACTTTACTTACAGAGACAGACCATCGACCATTTCAAGCAACCATGAAAACGGCCGCGGGGCAGAAACGTCGGAGGGACAGCGTCTCGATCTGCAAGCAAAATAAAACACGCTGTGATGAGAGAGCAGAGGGGCAGCTCTCAGCCCGGGGGGGGGGGCCTGGTTTGGGCACAGCTCTGTGCGTCCCATTGGAGCTCAGCGGGTGCTCCGCTGCCCCATCACGTCCCTGCCCAGCCCCAGCATGGCAGGCAGCTTGCAGAACTGCCACGGGGGTGAGAACGAGCTGAACGCTGCCTCAAAGCAGGGCCGGGGCGGTGGCAGCACCACTGGGTGCCCGCAGCCTGCCCCTGTGGAAGGGCTGGGATTAAAAAGCAAAACCCATCAGAGCGCAGACGGGTGCAATCCGATTTCTAATTATAGGACAGCTGGTCAGGAGCGTGGCCGGGCACGGCGGGGAGCAGGGCTGGGGCCGGGGCATCATTCTGGGGCTGTTTCGTCCCTGATGGGGTTTCTATGCGAGAAGGACATACAGGCATGTGTGTGCCCAGAGAGAGAGCTCGGCACCCCACAGCAGCCTGGGGGCAGGGACTGCCTCGTCCCCTCCCTGCCTGAGCTGCCCATCCGTGGCCCAGGGCCGTGACATCACCGCTGGGATGGACTCCGGTGCGAGCCCACGATGAGCACACGGAGCAGCAGTGGCAGAGTCCCTGATGGCAGCACGCTGCGACCCAGACACAGGCCTCCATCCCCTCTCTGGCACACGGATGGCACGAGGACACACCCAGGGACACGCAGGGTCCCCCCTTGGCCCCCCATCCCCGTACTCACTGGTGCTGGGGGTGAAGGAGGGCTGGCGCGTGGCTCCCTGCGTGACGGCGGGCGGCGGCGGCGGCATGTTGGGCGGCGTGGACCTGGGCTGCGTCTTGACATCGGCCGGAGAGTCGGGCATGGTGGCGGCCCGCGGTGCAGCGGGGTCTGCGGGGACAGGGCGGGCGGTGAGCGGCACCGGGGTGGGCACCGTGGGATTTCCTGGGGCATCCCCATCCCTCAAAGTGGGGTGGGAGCGTGGGGCACAGCACCTCGTGCACCGTGAGGGTGCCTGAGTCCTGCACGGACACGTGGCACATCCGACAGCAGAGCAGCACCCCGCCCCGAGGGCAAACGGGGTGACATGGGGGGCTCAGGGGACAGCCCTGGAGACGGCACCGAGCCCTGCAGCACCCATCTGGTGTCCATCCTGCCCCGTCCCCATCCCTCCCTGACCCCATGCCGGAGAACGGCGGCGCCAACGCGGCTGTTCCACACTCCCCACCGGGAGGAGAGTTTCCACGAAGCTGAACAAACACCCGCGGAACCGCCGCGTCTGGGCGTGTGATTTCTTTCCTTTTCTTCCCCCCCCCCACCTCCTCTCCAAGCCATAAATTTTTTCCTGCTGCCTTCGCCGCCGTCCAAACACCGCTGCATGGGCACGGGAAAAAGGGACAGCTCCAAAACGGGGAGCCCAGAACCACACAAAGCTGTGCTGGGGGGCACTGCCCCCACGGTGCCACGGCAGGACGCTGCCTCTCCCTCCAAGCACCCCAATGTTCACCCCACAGTGCCAGCATCCCTCTGTCAGCCCCGTGTCCCTCTGTCCCAGGGGTCTCCAGCCATGCCCCCCAAACACAGCACCGCTCCCCCAGCACCGCTCAACCTCCGCTGGAATTTCCCCCCCCCCACCACCCCCATTTTATTATGACGATTTATTTATTTATTTATTTTTCCTTCGGGGTAATTCGTCCCAGCCGCTCGGGGCCGTGTCTGTTTTCCTACATCTGGTTTCCATTAGGCTTCAGCGGCGCAGCCCAGATGAATAAGTAATAATATAAAAATAAAAGGATTAGTCTTTTCTCCGCCGCCGCACCCCGCCCTGCCTCCCCTTGGGAATGGGATGCCGGACCCCCACGACCCCTGTTTGTCACACACACACACACACACACACACACATTTAACCCCTGGCATGCTGCTCCCCACTGTGCCACCACCGCAGTGCAGCTCCACGGGGCAGACCAGGGCAGCAGGGCCGTACCCACAGGGGGCTGCACAGCACAGGGGTGGGGGGGATGGAGGTGGCTGCACCCCCTCTGCTCTTTCCTCCCCCCACAACACGGAGCTGGCCCGGAGAGGCGTCGGCGAGGAAGGGGTTAAAAGGGAATTAAAAGAACAGCATCTTTCATGCTCTCCAAATGGCCACAAATGAAATCCAGATGCTGGAGGCGACGTCTCCCGAAGCCAGGCTGCCTCCCAAACAAAGGAAAGCATTCCTGCTGCTCAGCTGCCGGTGCCACGGGGGCCAAGAACAACTCCCCGATAGGATCGCCGGGGCCGGAGCCGCTCCATCTGGAGCGCGTTAGGGCAGCGCTGCGCCGGCGGCAGCTCCACGTGTGCGAGCGGGCAGGGGTCGGCACGACGCACGTGGGGACGTGGGGGCACTGCCACCCCGCTTCCCGCAGCGGAAAACAGCTGCGGTATGGGGGGGCTGAGTGGCACAGCCCCGAGCAGCCCAGGGGACAGCGAGGCCGTGGGGTGGGATGCCCACGGAGATGCTCGCCGAGCCAAATCTAACCCCACTAGTGATGCTCTGGAGTGGGGAAAGCTCCCACCCTGGGGACACCGCGACCAAGGGGGGGACACCGGGTGAGGACGCAGCTCGTCCCCAGCGGCACGCAGAGGGGCTGAACATCCGACCCACATCCAAAAGGGCTTTGCAGGGAAGCAAAGGGGTCCCAGAACGGCTGCAGGATGGGGAGGATGCGCTGCCCCGAGCTGGCAGAATGAAAGCGAGGTGTCCCCAGGGTGGTCCCCAGCCTCGCTGCAGCAGATCGGCACCACGGGGTGCCCACGCTCCCTGGGTGCTGCCCCTTGCATCCCAACCCCCCCCACAGCCCCCAGCCGGCGTGGTGGGAGAGGGCAGGAGGGGAGGAAAGCATGAAGCATGCCGATTTTCCCTTTAAAAAGAAAAAAAGGGGGGGAAAAAATCCCAACCCCACAAAAAAAAAAAAAAGCCCTCTCTGTTTTACAAGCCTTCATTTGCTATTGTTTATGTAAACAGGTAAATTGTTTCGTATCTCAATTAAAAACATCTGCCACATAAATGAATACCAATTAACTCATCCTGTTTTTAATTACTCTGTTAATTACACACAGGCAGCAAAAAGGATGGCAGGGGAATAGGGAAAGCATGCTCGCAGCCCCCATCCCCCCCCACCACCACCCCCCTTCCCACCTTGCTCTTGGCAAGGATCCGAAATATGCCCAGATAATGATGGATTAAGGTGGCTGGTGAAAACAATGGCTCGTCGCCAGCTCCGGGGATTTCGGCTCCCTCCCGGGTTCCTCGTAGGGTATTTCCCATGGCCTCCCCATGACACCCCGCTTCAACACCCCCCCCCCCCCCTCCTTCCCACCCCGGGCCCTGGGAACGGCCGCGTCCCCCCCCCCCCCACGACACGAGCAGCTGGACGGGTGGGGAGAGCACGCAGGGAGGAAGGAAGGAGGATGCTCTCCCCGCGCATCATCCCCACGGAGCCGACGCAGCCGCGGTGCTCCCTGTGATGGATGCGGGGTGGCACGGGACCCCGGCCCGGCTCTGATCCCCGGCTCACCCCGCTGCCGTCATCCGCATCGCTCTGCAGCCCCCCCCCCCCCCACAATCCCCCCCCCCCACCTCCCTCCTTTCCCCGGCTGCGGGCGGTGCTCCAAGCGAGCAGATGGGGCAGGGGGAGCGGCGGCGGCGAGGAGGAGAGCAGAAAAGGCTATTTTCTCACGCTCCATATTTTACAAGTCGAACATTTTGTGCATTTCAGCCTTTGCCTGGAAAAGCGTCTCGGGACCGAGCGCCGGAACGCGTGACTCAGCGTGGGACCGGGCGATGGGAGCGGGGTCCCCGTGTCCCCGCGCCTCTCCGGCTCAGGACCCGACCCACCCGTGCCGGGGGAGCGTGGGACGGACCCTGCCCCACGGCACGGTGCTGTGCCCCATCACCGGCAGCAGCTCGTGGGAGGAGACCGCAGCATCCCCCCCTTCAACCTCGCCGTTCCCCAGCTGTCTGTACACCTGGGGATTACATAGGCTCTCCAAACACTGCGAGCAAACAGCACGAGGGTTCGCGTGGGCACGTGTGGGGCTGAGCTGTGCAAAGCATTGCTCGGGCAGGAGGAGTCCGCGGCTGCAAAACGCGTCCCCGTGCAACGGCAGCATGCCAGAGCTACGGGTACGGACACACTGCGGGGCCGTGAAGCCGGGCCGTGGGTCTGGGCACACCGTGGGGCACATCCCCACGCAATAGCCACGTCCCCGTGCCGTGGGTCTGGGCACACCGTGGGGCACATCCCCACGCAATAGCCACGTCCCCGTGCCGTGGGTCTGGGCACACCGTGGGGCACATCCCCACGCAATAGCCACGTCCCCGTGCCGTGGGTCTGGGCACACCGTGGGGTCACGGTGTCGGCCCCAGGTTAAAACACCCCGTGCCGTTTTTCTGCAGTGCCCAAGGCTGGCCTCGGCCCTACAAGCAGGGCACGCTGCCCCACACCAGCACCGGGATGGGGACGGCTCTGGGAATGGGGGGGGGGGGGGGTCCAGCGGAGCACCCCCATGGCCTCGGGGCTGCTGCGTGGCCAACTCTTTGTCTCTCTTTAACCGCAGGCTCCATCTCAAGGCAATTTTGTCCGTGTGAGATTTAATGCAATAACGGCAGGGGAAAAAAAAAAAGGAAAATATTAATGAGAATTTAGCAAAATAAACAGGAAATCCTTCGGATGCTTTCTGGAAACGTTGGTCAGCATCTTCCAAAGGGAAGCTGCGGGCTCGTCAAGGTGGGGCTGCCCCTGGGGAGGCCGAGCAGGGTGGGAGGGGAGGCAGCAAACAAGCTCCAGGAAATCCAAAAATAAGCCCCGACCCGGGCAGGGGCAGCACCGCCAGCTCAGCCCCCGTCCCAGCGCTGGGGACACTCCAGCTCCCGGCTGCAGGATGGGGCCCCGAGCCGCTCGAGCACTGCTCGTGCCACCGCTGTGCCCGCCCGGACAGGGGCAGAACCGCTGCCGGCTGCTGCCACCGACGCGTCCCCGCTTTGTGACCTCCCCTCCCCGGGGTCCCGCAGCCCCCGGAGCGCCGCTGTGGGGCTCTGAGGATGAGCCGAGCGGATCCGACCACGGAGCAGACGAGCAGGGTGAGCGCAGCACAGCCCCGAGCTGCCGTTCCCCGAGCTCCGTGCGCAGCATCCTCCCCCCTCCGAGTCCTCCCCGCATCGATCCCTGCACCCGCACGAGGCCTCGCAGCACCGCACACCGACAGCCGACCCCATAGGGGACCATTCCTCCTCCTCCTCCTCACTCTGTGCACGTTTTCCAAACGCACCGTGCCCCCCCACGGCACCGAGACGGAGGGAACCCCTCTGCACGGCCCCAGCGCTCTCCCCAACCCCCAGCAACGCGGTCCCCACGCTCGGCTCAGCGCGGCGGGGGCTGCGGGGTCCTCACCCGAGGGGCGGTGCGGGGCTGCGGCCGTCGGGGCTCTCAGCGTCGCCCCCCACTGCTGCTCCGCACCCACCGCGTGATGCCTGGACGGCTCCGCATCGTCCCCGCGCCCGGAGAGGAACGGTCGGTCCTCAGATCGCTCGACAAAGGAGCGGGGAATTGATAGTCCTTTTAATTAGAGGTGGAGGAAAAAAAAAAAAAAGGTGGGGTGGGAGAAAAAATGAAGAAAAAAAAAAAATCTCTCTCTTTGTTCCCGAACGGAGGGAAAACAACGGAGGGAAAACTGCGGAGGGAAGAGCTCCGGAGCTCCTTCTGAGCTGGAGACGAGAGCATCGCTCACATTCAAAGGCACTGTCAAGGCGCACGTGACCCCAAATTAAGAAAACAAAATGAAGCGGCGGCGGCTCCGTGACACCGAAGGGAAGTTGAGAAGTTGGCTTTGCTTTTTTTTCTCTCTCTCTCTCTCTCTCACCCGGCTAAGAGCAAAATAAATAAATGAATAGAACCAAAAAACCGCAGCGAAAGGCGCGTGGAAGCGGTGCGGGGCCGCGGGACCGGAGCGGGGCGGCCGTTCCCCGGTGTCACCCCGCACGGCTCCCGCGTCCCGAGCAGATCCTGAGACCGAAGGCAGCTCCGTGCCCGGCAACGCCTCCCGCAGCCGTGCGGGCAGCTCGGGGCGGTGCGGGGCTGCGCCGTGCCCGCAGCCGCCGGCCGAGCATCGCTCCCCGCACCGCGCCCTGCCCCGGGGGAGCGCCCCGCAGCCCCGCACCGCACGGACGGCGCTCCGCAGGGCGACGAACCGCACCGGGCACCGCGAGCAGAGCGTTCTCGTCCCCTCGAGCACCGCGGGCTCCGTCGGCAGCCCCAGCCCCGCGCACCGGCGGCGGCCCCGACCCCCGCCCCGCTCCCCTCCGCCCGGCACTCACCGTCCTGAGGAGCGCCGGGGCCGTGAGGTACGTCCCGAGGTGGGGAGGACCGGTTCCCCCCAGCTCCTGCCCCCCGCTCCCGGAACCGCCGGGAGCCGCCAGCCCGGGGATCGGGGCACCGCTCCCGGCGGTGGCGGAGAGGGGGGGGGAGGGACGGACGGACGGGACGAAGGCGAGCAGGGGAGCGGAGAAAGCGCTCAGATCCTCGGGGCGCTTCGCCCCCTGCTCTCTGCCCTCCGGCCCATCCCCCGGCGCCGTGCAGCGGCCACGGGGTCCCGCGGCCGCGCTCCCGTGCGGGGATGGGCCGCCCGCAGCCGCCGCCCGCCCCGGAGTGAGCACCGCCCGCCCGCGCCGCTGCCTTACACCGCCCGGCCCCGCCGCCGCCGCTAGGGGGCGCCCTCCGCCGGCACCGCCGCTCGAGCGGGGACCGGGGAGCGGGGGGGGATGGGATGGGATGGGATGGGGGGGAACCGGAGGGATGCGCGGGGTGCACGGACCGAGGGGTTTGTGGAGGGGTGCCGGGGATGCGTGGGGCCCTGGGGGAGTAGGGGGCGGAGTAGGGCGCACGGAACTGCAAGGGTTGGGGTCTGGCACGGTGCTGGGTGGGTTGTGTGGGAGGTTTAAGGGGGTTCCCCGGGATGTGGGGTCTTGTTCGCCCCTTTTCCCCCAAGCTTCAGGCTTGGGGTCTGCGGAGAGATGGAGCCTGCGGAAGGTTCAGGGTTCTGCGTGGGTTGCAAAGCTGCGGGGGGGAGGGGGGCTGTACGTATTGTGGGAGGATGCAAGGGGCAGGCAAGGGGCTGGGGTGAGGGTTTGCATGGCAGTGGGAGACGTCTGTACGGGGCTGGGGGCTGCAAGGGGCTGGGGTTGCTTTGCTTCCTTCCCCTGCTGCCCCAGGGATGCCCAGGTTGCAGTGGGAGCAGCCACGCACACAGCCACAACATCTGTGCACCCATAATCCACGCAACCCCCCCCCCCCCCAGCCTTGCCCATTGGGTACCCCCACCCCACGCCCCCTTGCCCGGGCTCCCTGGGGCCAACCAGGCACATAAAGGGGGGGGGTGTGGGGCTCCCTGCCCACCTCAACGCTCAGCTCAGCCTTCCTGCGTGTCCACGCACCGCAGTGTGCCCTGTTCCTGCAGTGGGGGGCAACGTTAAAGGCATCCCTCCCTCCCCAAGTCCTACTACAGTGTTGTTGCTGGCTTGCGCGCCGGGTAACGCCAGCCCTGCTAATTTCCCTGCGAGCTGAAGCCCTGCCTCTTTGCGTAATCGCTCTGCTTGGCAGCTGCCTCCCCTCTGCAAGTTGCTGTGCCTGGATGGCTGTTGCATCAGTCATCCTCTCCTCTTTCCCAGGACGGAGGCAGCGCTGCCAGGCAGTGTGTCACCAGCACTGCACAACTGCTGCCGGGTGCTGCGTGGCACACACACTGCCGTGGTGTGGCCACCGCATGGCCACTAAGCGAGCATCACACGGCCACAAAATGACCTCTACGCGGCCACCACACCACCGCTGCACGCTGAGCTCCTGCTGCACCACCTCAAGTTGCAAGCTGGGACATCCCAGCCCCCAAACCAGCCTGGGTAGCATCTCTCCCCACTCCGGCTCCTGCTGCTGTGCAGCCTGCAGGCAGCAATCCTGCTTGTGCTGCCTCATGCATGCTCTGCTCGCAGTGCTGGGCTTCCCCAGGACCCCCAGGGGCCGAGCAGCAGTGCAGCAGCAGCACAGCCCCGGCAGGCACATGCAGATACAGCGGTGTGAGTGGAGCACCTAGCGATTCCCCGAGTGCTTCCCAGCGATGCTCTGCTTTCTACCACTGCTCTTTGGAGCGGGGAGCAGGCCACAGGGATGCCCTGCAAGCTGCTGGATTCGGTGTAAAACCCACCACTAAGTGCCTGTGTGCTGACAGCCGTGAGCCCAGCCCGGCCCGCGCTGCCCCAGCCCCCCTGTCCTGGGGACTTGGTGGGAAAATCCCCCCCACCTTCCCCGTTCGTGGTCCCCCGACGCCGTTTGGGTGCCAGGGGCCGTTCAGCACGCAGCCCTGTAATTTGGGTCTATTGAAGTCATAATTCACCGCTGCGAAAATAAACATTTGTGTCAGCCCGCTTCATTCCAAGGGCCTGGGCTGAATGTTAATAACGCCTGCCAGCACGTGGCTCCAGAGCTGGGACAGACGGACCACGGCCTCGCTGGGGTGCGATGTTACCCTCTGTCCCCGCTGACATGAGGGGAGGTGGTGGACGTGGTGCTGAGCTCCGCGTGAGATAAAGGTGATGTCTGGAGCACAAAACCTTTGGGTTTTGCCTCAAACCCCGTGACCACCCTGGTGGGTTGGTGCTGTTGGATGCTCCGAGGGCAGTGGGGGTGTCCCAGCACCCACCGCGATGCATCGTTCCCACCGAGGAGGGTTCCCTCCCCCCCACCCCCCCCCTCCCCGCCTTTATCTGCCTCCCGCTCTCAGCATCGCTGCAATTACAGACACTTTAAAACACAACGATCTGGCTGTTAGCGTGATGGATGACAGAACCTTTCGGTCTGGTTTAAATCACGGCTGAGAGGGTGCAAACTTCCTTGGCTTAACCCCTTCGTGCCCCCCCCCCCCCCCCCACCATCACCCAGCCCAGAGCTCCCACGGACACGCGTGGATCCCACAGAACAACACAGCCACCCAATGCCCTCAGCCCTGCAGCAATGGGAGAGCAGCACAGCGAGCAACCGGGCTGGCAGATAAGCTCCTGCAAGGGGCTGATAGCCAGGATCTGCACCAGCACAGCTCTGGAATCCTTCCCCTGCAAATCTGGGGCTGGGCAGGATGAGCCCTGCAGCCCTCGTGGGTTCCCAGAGGGGCTGGAACCTTCTATAACGACTTTGGGGTTTTGCATCTGTTGTGTCACCGCTAATTGATGGCTCAGCGTGCACACACGGTCTCTTTGTTTGGGGAGGTGGCATCTCCCACCAGCGAGCATCGTCCCTGCAGCAGTGCTCCAGGTGCGTTGGTCCCATGTGTGATGGTGGCACCGGAACACATCACTTCTGGCTCAGTGTGTGGATGGAGGAGGGATGTCCTTCAGCACAGAGCTCTCCAAGAGCTGCCCCAGGCAAAGGGTTTCCCGTGACACAGCTTCGGGCTCTCTGAGTCCAATAGTGAGAGCCAATTGCTCTTCAGGCTGCATTCCCCTTCCCAAGCCTCAGGCTTTATAAAACAGCCCTCAGCTCTGCCTTCCTCGTACCTTCCCCTCCTCACTCCTTGAGTCACCCCGTGCCCCACGCAGGGGCTCCTCTGGGGGTGGAGGCACCGAGCCATGCCTGCAGGTTTCCGGTGTCACCCCGCGTGTCTGCCCTCCTGTCTGGGTTCCCCCGTCCCATCTGTTGCCTCCAAGGGGCTGAGCACCTCGTGGGGCTGAGCACCTTGTAAACCCAGCCCTGGATGTGTTACAGGAGCTGCGCTGCCACCCTCGGTGCTCTCCCCTGAGTGTTTGGGGCTGGAGCCCCTCTTCCCATGAGCTGGCTGGGCAGGGGTGGCAGGGGGGAGATAAGGGTTGGTGGGCAGCCAGCGGCTGGAGGAGCAGCTCGCCCTGCTGGCTATCGCCCGCTGCAGCTGCATCCGCTGCGGGGACATCTGCTGTGCAGGAAGCGGCTGCCGCCAGCGCTGCTGTGCCTGCCTTCCCCTGCTGCTGGGCTGCAGGGAGCAGCCCCATCCATCCCCTGGGTTCGGAGCCGAAGGCCAACAAAAGGTCCCTGCAAAACCAACAGGAGCAGCCAGGAGTTGGTCCAGCACAGCCTGCTTTGAGGTAGCACAGCAGCACCATGCTGTGCCATGTGCTGTGCCATGCTGTGCCATACCACAGGCAGCCCCAGGCTCCCGGCAGCTCTGGGTTGCATGACAAGCTCCCCTGCAGCAACAGGGAACACTGCAGCGGCCTCTGTCCACCTGCATCGTTTCCAAGTTCCCAGGCTAAAAGCAGGGCTCGTTATCACGAGCGAAAAATGTGCCACCTCTGTTGTATTTCATTTCCCTTTCCCCACCTCTTCCCTGCCCGCTGCGCATCCGAGATAACAGCTCCATGCACCAACACCGCGGCGAGGAGCAGGCAACGGCCCCAGCGGCCCTATCGCCGCCTGGCTGCCCGCGAGCAAATCAGGAAGTTTGCCGAGATATTTGGCCAACAAAACAAACATTTCTCCTGCCAAACCTCCAACCGGCGGCTCCACCAGGCTGCAGCAATCTGCACAGCTCCGCTCGCTGCGCCCTTCCGGACAGCACTGGGTTATCAGCCCCGGGATGCTCCGAGCGTTGGGGCAGCACCCGGTGTGTGCCAGCACGGAGCGGGCAGCAGCATCCCTACACCGGGTCTGCGGTCTCCACTGGTCCCAGAGAGGGGGCAGCCCCAGCTCTTGGCATCTGGGGGGTCTGTGCCTCAAGTGGGAGCTGCACCAGTGCATGGTGCTGTGCCTAGCGCATGGTGTTGCTTTTGGCACGTGGTGCTGTGCATGGTGCCCGGTGCTGTGCCCGGTGCTGTGCCCGGTGCTGTGCCCGGTGCACGGTGCAGCAGAGCTAGCTCCTGCCAGGAAAAGGGGTGAGCGAGGGGAAGCAAGGCAGAGGGCCAGCATTGTTCGCTCGGGGCAGACAAACGCCGGTGACTCAGCCGGCAGCCGCTTTCCTTCCCGCACCCGGCACAGCCCAGCGGGTGCCCAGATATGGGGCTGGGGGGTACTCAGCACTGCAGGGGACCCACAGCCCCTGCAGCAGGCTCCGGTGCTGCCGCGCTGCAAGGGGCTGGGTCTGATCCTGCTGCCACGGCATGAGCGTGGGAACGTGCTCCCGAGCAGCACGTGGGCTGCTGACCCTACAGTGACAGAAATCAGCAGGCAAACCAAGGGCTCGGGCTCCGCAGATAGAAGATCATCACAGCTCATAGCTCATTACAGAAAGGTAAATTGCGGGGCTGGCAGCAAACACGTCCCCATGCCCTCTCCTGCCAACACTGCAGGCTCAGCCATGCCCTCATGGGGACACCCCACGGGGCACCCACCCCTGGTGACATCAGGACGAGTCACCATCACCACGACACACGCACACCGGTCAGCCACAGCCCCCATCTCCCCTCATCCACCTCAATCTTACCTGGGCCGGTCCTGCCAAACAAGTGCCCGTCGGACCTGGGGGTGCTCCCAGGCACAGCCAGCCCCCCCTGCACAGCCCTGTGCCACCGCAGCGGGCGGGCTGTGTGCAGCAGGGCTCAGTGCAGTGCGGTGCAGCTCAGGGCGTCCTGCCCACACCGTGCCTGCCCCACTGCCACGGCCGTTCCTGTGACCGCCGGGCCCGCGGTGGCAGCAGCACCGTGTCCCATGGCGAGGGGGAAGGTGAACAGCTGCAGGGCAGCGATAATGCGGCGGGTGGGGGGAGGCTGGGCAGCTGCGCCTGTGTCCTTCCCCAACAGGAACCATCTGCGACCAAGCCCAGCTCTGCCTTCCCTATCAGCCATTCCGGTCTGACTTTCCAACAACTTCCCCTTCGCACCGGCTTCACTTCCTCACGGCCAGGGGACGGCAGCATGGCACGGCAAGGTATCAAGGCATCAAGGTGCAGCATCATCATCAGCCAGCATGGCACAGCACGGCTGGCGTGGTGCAGGATGGTGCACGGTGCACTACGGCACGGCTGGAGCAGCAGAGCCATGCAGTACGGGGATGGGAGCTGCACAGCACGCTGCCACACAGCACTGCTGATCGCTGCAAGCTGCAAGCCCAGGGGCTCATCCCCTTTGCTGCAGACCTGCAAAGTGCTGAGCTCCTCGCACAGGGATGGTGAGGGTGAGGGATGTCCCTTGCTTGCTGGTGTCCTGGTGGTTGCTCGGTGCCTTGCCTGCCCTGTGCACAGGGTGGTCCCCGGTGGGGTGCACCCCCAGCCCACCCCCTGCACTGGGGTTGGGGCTCACCGACAGTGCAGCCACGAGCGAGAGAAGCAACTTGTTAGAAAACTGAAAGGCTGCAGGTGGGAGGGAAGGAAACACGTCCTAAAAATACAGCAGCGCCGGCACGGTCCCCGAAGGTGGCTCAGCAGATGGCGCGTCTCGGCGGCCACCTGGGCTCCCACAGATGGCTCCCGGGGCTCCCGCTCCGCTCCCCCAACCCACAGCCATCGGGGGACGGCAGGGGATGGGGGATGCAGGCGGGGAGGGGGCCGAGAGGGGTCGGCACTCTGCAGCATCTCTGCTGGAGGGACAGACAACACAGTGCTGGGGGTCCCGGGGGACTGCGCACGTGGCTCTGTGCTGTAGGGCACATGGGGAAGCCCCAGCACGGGGCCAAAGGGACACAGTCAGCCAGACAGCACCCAGCCGGGCTGAACGGGGCACAGCCCCCAGGGGATGCGTCCCTCTACCCACATGCATGCTGCGTCCCACATCCCGGTGATGCTTTGGGGCAGCTCCATCCCCCGACCACAGGAGATCACGGAGGCTGAGGGGCACAGCGCTGGGGCTGGAGGGTTTTCCTCCCTGTTTCGGGATCATGCCTCATCCCCTTTTATTTCCTGCAAGACCAGGTGGGCTCAACATCCTCAGGACCTCATGGCAGGGGTCGTGCTGGAGGCACGCAGGGGTTGCCTGGCAGAGGTTGGTCCTGGGGAGCACCCTGGGGGGCTGAGTCAGAGCTGGAGGCTTCTGGGGCCTGCGAGGAAAATCCCCCACCAGCTGCAGCCCCGTGTCCCCCACATCACCTGCAGCTCAGGGCTTTCTCTGGCAGGAGAACAGCACACAGCTGCCCGGCAGCTGCATGGGGAATGCCCCAGCCCTGGGCACGGGGTCTGCCCTGTATGGGGGATCCCGGGGTCCCACTCCCTGCCCACCCTGTGGGGCATCGCGGCACTCCGGGGCACTCTCTTTCTGAGTCAGAGCTGCACGTTTGGTGCTGAGCAGAAACTTCCCCCCGCTAAAGGAGAAGCGGGAGCTGCTCCCCCCACCCCGACACTCAGAGCAAGAGTGCGAGGGGAAGCGAGAAACCCCGGGCAGCAGCTGCAGCACAGTGTCATCTCTGTGTGACACAGGGGGAACCATGGGACCACCCCCGGCTGGGAAACCAAGGTCAGAGGAAGCCACAGCAGTAACCCGTGAGCAAAATAACAACATGCACTGAACCCCAAAAGGTTGATGGCATCCCATGGGTCGTGCGTTTTGAGCACTGCAATGGATGCGTGCTCATCCAATGCAACCATTTTTTGAAGGGTGTGCTGGTACCCATCCGCATCCCATCCCCATCCCACATCATCCACATCCTCATTCTCTCCCCATCCCCATACCATCTTATCCTGTCTTATCCCATTCTCATTCTCAACCTTGTCCCCATCCCCGTTTCCATCCCATCCCCATCCCATCCCATCCCATCCCCATCCTCATCCCATCTTATCCCATCCCCATCCTATCCCCATTCTCATCCCATTCCCATCCCATCCTAATCCCATTCCCATCCTCATCTCTGCCCCTATTCCCAATCCCGTCCATGTTCCCATCCCCATCCTAACCCCATTCCCATCCCTATCCCCATCCATTCCCATCCCATTCCCATCCCACTCCCATCACATCCTATCCTCATCCCCATTCCCATCCTCATCCCTGCCCCTATTCCCAATCTTGTCCATGTTCCCAACCCCATTCTATCCCCATCCCATCCCATCCATCCCCACTGACACCCAAATCCACCTCCACAAACGTGGCTGCAGGGCAGGAGGACGGGGGAAGGCGCCTTTCAGGACTGAAAGGGAGAACTGGGAGAGAAGGGAGTTCGCACGAAACACAAAGACGAATTCTTTCAGGAATAAAAAATAAAAAAATAAACCAAAATCAAAGGGATGTGGAGAGGGAGATAAGAGGGAGACGGAGCAGTGAGACGAGCGCGGTGGAGAGGACGGGAGCGGAGGCAGGAGGCGAGCCGGGCGCCGGGAGCTGCCGCACGGTGCCTATCGGCTCTCCCCATCGCGGCAGCCCAACCTCAAGTAGTTTTTCACTGAGATTGCAGTGATCAGGTAGGGCTGCCCTCGCAGGCAGCTGCGGGCTGTGAATGAGCACCTGCTTATCTCTGCCCAGCGGCTGTGAGCGCCGCAGATTGCGCAGGGGACGCGGAGCTGCTGCCGGCTGCGATTTCCATATCAGCGCCCCGCAGCCGCCCGCACCAAATAAACACAACAGCCGCGTGGACAAAAGGTTAATTATCAATTTTCAGAAAGGGAGAGAGAGGGGAGGGGGGAAGAGGAGAAGAAACGCTGTCGTGAGCTGTGGGGATGTGCAACCGCACCAAAGCGGGGTGTTGGGCTCTGTGCCCCAAACAGACTGACCCCGAGCATCCCCAGGGCTGTGCTGGCACCCGTGGGGCTGGGGAAGAGGATGGGAATGGGGGTGGGATGGGATGGGATGGGATGGGATGGCATGGGATGGGATGGGGATGGGGATGGGGATGGGGATGGGGATGGGGATGGGGATGGGATGGAATGGGGATGGGGATGGGATGGAATGGGGATGGGGATGGGGATGGGGATGGGGATGGAATGGGGATGGGGATGGGATGGGATGGGATGGGATGGGATGGGATGGGGATGGGGATGGGGTTGGATTGGGGATGGGAATGGACAGGCATGTATGGGGATGGGATGAGGTGGGATGGGGATGGGATGAGATGAGATGGGATGGGATGGAGATGGGGATGGGATGGGATAAGGTTGGGGATAAGGACAGGGATGGAGATGAGGATGGATGGGAAAGGATGAGGACTGGATGAGGATGAAAATGAGGATGAGCACAGGATGGAGATAAGGATGGGAGTGAGGATGAGTGGGTATGGGCACTAGCATTAGGGCTTTTTCTGTGTGGGGGACTGGGAGAAGATGTGGGCAGGAGTGGATGGATGATGGGCAGGGGCAGGGTCGGAGGAAAGCAAATCCTCCTCCTTCTCATGGCATGCATGTCCCATGAAAAGTAATGTCCTACTGGAGTGGGGTTTTGATCAAGCTGAGGCACAGTGGGGATGCAGAGCCTTGGGATGCACAGGGTAGGGGTTGAAGCACCTCTATGGCACAGGGGCTCAGTGGTATAGCCCTGAGGTGTCCCACACCCTGAGCCAGTCCCAGCCACCAGCTGGCAAAACCAAGCTAAAAACGCTGGGCTAAGAGTACTGGGGATGCTGTCAGCATGTGAGCATCCCAGGGCGAGCTCTGCCGCCATCCGGAGGCAGCCAGACCTGTCCTCACCCCAACCCAAATCACACACCCGGGGCCCATCTGGTGTCCAACTGATGAGCACAGATGTGTCGGGATCCGGGGGCCGGCTGGCAGCCGCTCAGCCCTGTGGCAGGCTGCACCTGCTGCGGGATATTTCCCTGCCGGATTTAATCCCAGCAGCCCCCGCTCCTTGGGGACACCGTGTGCCCCCATACATATGGATGTGCACACAGAGAGGTCTGCACGAGGGTTTTGTAGGGCAGCGAATGGGGCATCTCAGTGAGTACCCCCGGAGCCGCCAGCCCCTCATACCCTGCTCACAGAAGCTTGGCTTACCCACCCCTCCCCTTCCCCAAATTAACGTGCTGCTATTATTTTTTACCAAGGCTCTCCCCCCTCTGATGCTGACCCCTGTAATGACCGCTCAGCTCGCAGAGGGAATCAGCAGCAAATCCCCTTTTAAAAGAAGCCCTCACGCAGGGATTAGGAGCAGAGGGGTCCCCCCCCACCACGAGTGGTGGCTGTGCAGATATGTGGGGACGGGGGCAGCTCTGTCCGTCTGGCCATCTGAAGTGGCCCCGCGCGATACGGAGCGATTAGGATTAGACACATCCAGGACGAGAGTTTTTTCACCAGATAGAGATGATAATGGGACCCATGGGGAGGATTATGGGCCCCGTCTCTCCGACAGCGCTGCCATCTGCGGGGTTGTCTCCTGGGACTGCTGCTCCCTCGTCTGCAGCCACGAGCAGGGCAGGAGATGGGCTGTGCTGTGCACCAGAGCAGTGCCTGGCACCCCTGGGCATCCCTGGGCACCCTGCATTTCCTCACGCATCCTGCATCCCCACGTGTCCCTGGTCAACCTCCATCCCTGTGCATCCCTATGGTACACTGCATCCCTGTGCACCCTGCATCCCTACCTGTCCTCATGCATCCTGCATTCCTGCACATCCCTGGGCACCCTGCATCCCTGCACATCCCTGTGGTATCCTGCATTCCTGCACATCCCTGGGCCCCCACCCATCCCTGCACATCCCTGGGCACCCTGCATCCCTGCACATCCCTGTGGTACCCTGCATCTCTGCACATCCCTGGAGCTCATGCATCCCTGTGCATCCAGGGGCTCAGCCATCCTCAAGCCCCTCTCCCTTCACCCCCACCCATCCCCATCAGGCCACCCAGTTCCCAACACCACGCACTCCCTCCAGCACATTTCCCCGCTGAAGTCAGAGCAGAAACGCTGCCTCCCACTAAGGAGCAGTGGCACAGACATGTGCTGTCAGGGACAAGCTCGCTGCACGCGTGGGCACAGCCCGGGGAGCCCCGGCGTAATTACAGAGCGAGAGTGGCATTTTGAAGTTTGGATAAAACCTTAATTGAAGTCTTGGCTGCTGTTAATTATATTAAAGGCAAAGCGAGCGATGGGCTTTTTATTAGCTAATGAGGATTTCCATTTCCCGGCAGCGGGGCCCTTTGATGCTCAGTGCATGGGTATGGGGCGAGGAGGAGGATGGAGCCACCACCCGTGGCACACTGCAGCCCTCCCCGTGCCATCCACATCGGTTAGGATTATTTTGCACTCATCACCCGTGGACCTGAAGCCAACGTCCTCACGTTGCTTTCCCTGCTGTGTCACGGCACTGGGTGCTCTGGGGACATCGGTGGCAGTGGGATCCAGCAGTGAGGGGCAGCAGGGGAGGGCAGGGGGGCAGTTCCCCTGTAGTTCCCCCTCGTCCTTCGCTGTCACACAGCACGGGGGGATCCGGGGAGGGGGGGGACAGCTTAAGCTATCAATGGTCCTGCCTTGATGGGAATAAAATATGCACTGAAAGACATGAAAATGGAGTAAATAAAAGAGATAAAAATGGAACGATCAAGCCAGCAACTTCTCCTCCTCTGATTAAAAAGAGGGAACGGGGGGAGGAGAGGGATGCGCTGAGCCCTTGAAGAGGCAGCTGCTGTGCAGCACGGCCTGATAAGGGGCTGAGGCAGCCTGGTGGGGAGAGATAAAGCCAAGTCCCAGCGCTCGCTGTCCTCAATCCAAGCCTTGCCATCAATATTAATACAGCCTGACAAACTGGCGTTTAAGATAGAATAAATATAGACTGGTTCTGCTATTACCTAGACCTTATTAATCTGCTTGGGAAGCATTTAAATGCCGTTAAAAAATACGGAGTTGACTCGGCGGCACTTCAATGGCTCTGCCATCTATCATCGTTTTGTTTTCCACCCTCCTCCTCCCCTCCCTGAGTGGGAGAGGAGCTGTGCTGCGGGATGGGGGCAGCAGCCGGGCCGGGTGCTGCGGGGGCACGGAGCCTTCAGGGCTGGGGATGGGGCATCCCGGTCCTGGAGGGGGGGATGTGGACGTTGGCTGCGTGCTGCTTGTTGGGAGAGAGCTTGGGGCTCTGCATGCCAAGGGGCATGGCGCTGCCTCCCAGCTGCAGAGCACAGCACAGCACCCGTGGGCTCTGTGCACAGAGTGGGGTCATCCCGGTGTGGGGCAGCACCTCTGAGTTCCACGTACAGTGTGGGAGCATCCCGGTGTGGGACACTGCCCGTGGGTGCCATGCACATGGGAGGATGCTCACGGTATAGGGCACGCACGGTGCCATGCCCACTGCGAGGTGCCCCCGTTATGGGGACGGGTGGGTTATGGGGTCACCCCGGCTCTGAGCACCCCGTGAGGTCCCGGCTGCAGGCAGAGCACACAGGGTAGTGCAGGTGGGTTATTCCTCAGCAACTCCTGCCCTGTTGCAGTGCCCTGCTGAGCTCCAGGGATGATGTGAGCACCCGCCAGGCTTGCTGCTGTCAGTTGGTCATTGCCAGATTTTAATTATTCGGCATCCAGGTGATCTTTTACATCTGACAGCAAGACCAGGAGTGGGAGCAGACATGAGGCAGGAGAGGGGAGGGGGCTGCCAGGACCCCGGGGCCTCCTGGACATGCAGGTGACAAGGACAGCAGCAGCCCCAGCGCTGCCCTCCTGCTGCAGGTGGATGAAAAGAGGACCAAGGCATCCTGGTGTGGGGGCAGGAAGAGGCTACAAGCAGCCACGGGATGGAGCATCCCTGGGGAGAGCTGGTCCCTGGTACCCAGCATGAAGCCCCCCTCCCTCAACCCCCAAAGCACGGCACCTCCTTCCCTGCGCTCAGCTTTGCCCTCCTGCGGAAAGGAGCCCTCCTCCTGCCGATAATTACCGAAAAGTTCAGTGCTGGGAGAGAGGGAGACGTGGGGGAGGGATGTATTAAAATGCATGTGCACAGCTTGGGCCCCGCAGCAGATGTTGGCATAATTAGAGAGGAAAAAATTATGAAATTAATTTGTGGTTCAATGTAAATTTCGGCGCTGGGGGAACGCGCGGCTCCGTTCCGGGGGAGCCCCAATCCAGGGGCACCACAGTGGGAAACTCACGGCCTTGGAGGAGGCAGCAGTGTGTGGACAGACAAAGCTGAATGCCACACATCTCCTCCTCCTCGGGGTGGGGGAATTAATATCACTGCTGCCCGGGCTGCCTCCAGCCCCAGGGAGCAGGGTGCGGGCTCACATTAATGCACCCATTGACCGCCTCTGTCCCCCGGTTCCCTTTGCTCTGCGATCGGTGCTGTGTGCGCCGTCGCCCGGTGATGGATGGGCAGTCTGCAGCCGGTGTGACCTCGGCTGCTGGAGCCATGCGATGGGAAATCGGGGTCAGCAGTAGTACAGGAATGGGCGGTGTGTATGGGAGCAGAGGGACCAGCGCTCTGCATTCCCCCGCTGGAGGGGTTGGGTTGTTTGCAGGAGTTGTGCTGTTCTCGTGTTTGCAGTTCTGCAGGAGGAGATGGTCCCAGAAGGGAAGATGGGTCCTGGGGCTGGGGGAGGTTGATGCCAAAGTGAGGGCTCCAAACGCCTGGAGCCAGGACAGCTTGCACAGAGAGCAAGAGCACCCAAGCCCATGGAGCCAAGCCACCCTGCTCCTCCCCTCCTCTTCCTCCTGGCAAGCCAAGAATCACTCTCACGTCCCAGTTATAGGTGTGCGGATGGCCAAAGGGGATGGTTCCCTCTGGCACCCCCACCCCAAGTGCTGGGATGCCCGTAGGGCAGCGTGGGGATGCTCCGGGCTCAGGGGATCCTGGCTGTGCCCCCTGCTTCCCCATCCCATCCCTACTCCTCCCTGTTGTCCAACAGCCGGGATGGGCTCCCAGCACGGGCCACCCCGGTGCCCGCCTGCTCCTGGTGGGACTCCATCTGGCCCCATCTGCTCCCACCCCGGCTGTGCAGCACCAAATGTGGGTCGCGGTGAGAGCGGTGACGCAGCGCGGCGTATCCGGAGCGCACCACGTCCCCCAGCACAGCCCGGCTGGGATTACCCAGCTGCTCCCAAGCTGGCCCCGGGACCGTCTCCTCCAAAAGGTTCCCTTCCAGGGGATTAGGGATAATGCATCTGGAGCAGCACTCGCTCATCCAGGTTTGTGATTTAGCTGAAAATCAAATTGCAGTAATCTCGCCTGCCATCTGGCCCCACGTCTGCGGCCCTCGGACGGGTGGGTGGTCCAGGGCTGGGCTGCAGGGCATCGTGCTGCTGAGCATCACGCTGAGCATCATCCTGAGCATCACCTCGAGCATCACCCTGGGCTACCACGGGCTGGATGAGCCACCCTGAGGCACCCCATGCAGGAGATGCCCATGGGGTGTTTGGGGGATGGTGCAAGGCATGCGGGTGCCCAGAGGCAGGCAGGAACTTGCAGAGATGCTGCAGCAAGCAGCAGGAAGGGATGGCAAGGAGATGGGTGCCAGGGTCCGCCCTGCCCTGGGAACATGGTGGCAGCAGGAATGTCGCTGGGAGGTGGCTGCAGTGTGGCCCAGGGCCCCCGCGCTCCCCTCCCCGCCCCTCATTCCCAGCTCATTAAGGCTCTCCCATTATTCTGACATTTGTGCGCGTCACGTAGCGGGAAGAAGTAATTTACTTAGAAGAAATTAAAAGTTCATTTTAATTGAGCGCACACTGCAGTATGCAAATGCAGGGCGCATTATGTACACTGATGCAGAGACAAAGGCTGCAATCAGTGGTTAACCCTGTGTGGGCTGGCCCTGTGCTGCCAGCACGGTGTCATGGGGACGGCGTGTGGTGTCCCCTGGGTGGCAGCCCGGTGCCTGTTCCTGTGCCCGCACTCCCCAGGACATCGGGATGCTCTGGGGTGGCCCCTTGTGGGCTGTCCAGGATGCCCCAAGTCCTTTGGGGACACGGATCCGTAGAGCAGAATGGATGTGAGGAAGGTTCCAGACGTGGCGAGCCCACCATGCTCTTGCTGGGTTCTTTTTTTGAGGCTTTTCTCTTCTGCTTTATTTTGTTCCTACCTGTCAGACCTGCGATTTTTTAATGGCAGAGCAAATGGAAGTGGTTGGCAGCTGCGAGCTGACAGGAGGCAGACAAATCACCGCCCAGCCCGGCTCAGGGTGCCCACAGACTCCAAACCAAGGCTCCCACAGCGTTTCCAGCTCTCAGTGCAGGTGTCCCTCTGCCCAGAGGGTTCCCCATGGCTGTGTGCACCTCAGCATCCCCAGGGCAATGTGTTCTTTGCAAAGGGATTTTGGGGCAGGCAGCAGCACGACTCGCTTCTCAGGCTGAGTGATGCTGAGCGGGGAGGAGGACAGCGGTGTCCCTATGGAGGGGACAGACCGAGGATGCTCTGCACACACCTCCACACCCCACAGCTCTCTGAAGGGTGAGCAGTGCAGTTGGGTACCCCTATGTCTGTGCATCGGGACAATGTCACTTCCCCTCCATCCCGGCTGCCCCCTGCCCACCCCAACCCCTGTTCTGCGGCTCCAGTGCCCCCAGTTGGCTCCCAGCAGGCACAACAGTGTGCAGTGGGGATTTAGCTGCAGCCATGTAACCTTTGCGTCCCATCCCACGTGCCGGCCGGCGCCCGGCTCGCAGCTCCAGATGGCACCCGGGAAAGAGTTAAGTCCGCTGTGATCAACAGCAAGAAGCAAGTGGTAAACAATTTTTCTCTCCCTCTGCTAAATTAATATGCAAATTCCCCCCCCCCAACCCCCCCCCCCAACTCTCTTCTCCTGCCTCGAAATTAGCGAGGTAGAATGCTTGGGCTAATTATGCATTCAAACGAGCAGGCTTCGTTAATGTGGCACTAAGAGGAGCCTGAAAATGATTGTGAGACGATGAAATTGAAATTCGAGCGCGGCACTTCTAATGCATCTGGAGTCACTCTTGCGTGCCCCGGCAGATGCACCCGGCGGTGACCGGCGGCCCCAGGGCCAGGCACCCTGCTCCCGGGGCTGTGGGGGCTGCCAGACACATCCCGAGGGTCCACGGGGTTGGGGTAGTGCATAGAGCAGAGCACGAAGCAGAAGGGGAACGGGACAGCCACTGCTGAGCATCCCCAGGACACGGGGCACGTGTATCCCTCGGGCAGTGATGGTACTTTGTGGTGCTGCCCTCCATGCTGCTGCCGTCATCCTCCCCAGGTCAAATCCGTGCTCCCATGTCAGCTGTGCGTGGCAACGCTCCGTGTGTGGTTGGGTGGGGGGCATCCTCTGCCTGGATGTGCTCCTGTGGGTGCTGAGACCCCAGCCCACGTCGGGTGCTCAGCTGTTGGCACATCCCCGTGAGGAGCAGAGTCCCACGGCACATCCATCGTGGTCCACGTCCTGGAGCTGTACCCAAAGGGCTGCAGCAGGATGGTGGCACGGCAGCAGCCAGGGCCAGGCTGGGGCTGCTCCATCCAGCGAGGGGCTGAGGATCTGTGGAGCAAAAAGCGGAGAGAAAGGTCAGAAATAGAGCAGTGTTCTGTGCCACAAGGGATGAGCATCCAGGAGCACTGAGAGACACAGAGGATGCCACCAGCCCGCCACCGCCTGGCCCGCAGCTCAGCACTGGGCACTGGGGAGCAGCAGGAGATGCTCCTCTGGGGAGGCTGCAGTGGCACAGTTCGGTCCAGAGGGATGCTGAGCACTCCCAGGGACAGCTTTATGGAGGAGCTGCAGAGCTCAGAGCAGCTCACTGCCTGGTACCAGGCAGTGCTGCCAGGGGAGAGGGCACACTGCAGGCACCAGGCTCTGCTCTGTGGCACGCGGGGGTCCAGGCTGGTGTGGGGAGGGGGCTGTTTTCCCCCTCTCTCCGGTAATTTTTCCCTCTGACTATGATGCATAGCGGTGCTAATTCGGCACGTTGCCATTAATTCCAGCACAGCTGCCGCTCTCTCCCTCAAGGCATTTCGCTAATACTCAGCTTCAGAGCCTCTCAGCAAATTAACATCATTTGTTCTGCAGAACATGTTTTATTTCTACACTACATGCATAGCTTATTACTCAGCGACCAGCTCTGGGTGTGCGGGGAGGCAGTGCAGGCGGGCATGTCCCCACCTCACCGTGTCATCCCAACCCGTGCTGCTCCCCTCCAGCTGCAGCTGTGGGGATTTTCTCCCAGCACCGGGATGCTCTGACCCCACAGTGCTGCGGTGCCCTGGGTCAATGAGAGAACGAGTGAATGAATGAAGGAATGGTTGGATGGGGATGGAGCGGGTGCTGCCCAACGTGGCCACCACCTTGTTTCTACCACGTGCCATGTAGGGAAGGAAGGGATGTGCCCTCTGCAGCCCTGCTGGATGCTGCTCCTGCTCCAGGGATGCTCCCACGCTCACAGCCAGCCCCTTTCCCGCTCTGATGTGACCGCAGCCACAATTACTGCGCTGCTAATGGCCCTGCCTGGGTGCTGACAGATAGAGGGGCAGACCTGCAGCTCATCGGGGACTGATTAACACCTCTGGAGCTGCAGTTCATTATCTCCAGGCTGCGGGTGGAGGGGCCCTGGCTTGCCTGCTATCTCCTGTGCAGGAGGGACGTGGTGCTGGGGGGAGCCCAGCGTGGCAGCACCCGTGGGATGCAGTCAGCAGGGCATCCCGACTAGCCACAGCCAGTGCTGGTGATGATATCGGGTCTTTCGCTTTGATTAAGGTGATTTAAGCTTTTTACTGAAGCGCAAAACCTGATTGTTGGCATAAACAACCTAATTGGATTATAGTGCGTGGCATCGCTAATGCTGCGGGCTGTTGGGGAGCTGCAGGGCCAGCTCTGCCACTGTGCCACCATTCTGCTGCCACACCGTGGGCCACATGGGGGGCCCAGGGCTATCACACCCCACAGGGGACACGGCTGTCCCTGTGGCAGAGCCTCGGGTGGGCGATGCCTTGTTGTAACATCCCAGGAGAGCAGGGACAAAGTTCCTGTGCTGGCATCACCTGCTCAGCCCGAAGAGGAGGAGGATGAGCACGGAGGGATGAAGCATGCCGAGCCACGGTGTGCGGCACAGCGCTGCCTGCCCAGGGCTTCCACGGCTGGGAGCTGCCAAAGGCTTTCATGGCAAGCAAAGCAGCGAGGCTGCATGAATATTTCATTAGGAAAGCAATGTGGTGTGCTGCAGAGAACATCTGGCTGGAGTCCCCGGAGACCCCCGGCTTGTGCAGGAAGCAGGAACTGTGAAATATGGAGGAAAACGAGGGAGAGGGGGGCACGGGGAGGGGGGTGGGGGCATCCCACAGCACGGGGCACATTCAGCCCCCCACGGTGGAAGCTCAGGGCTCCATCCTGCCCTGAGCAATGGTCCCAGGAGGTTTTCATGGGCTGTCCCCTGGGCTGGGGACCCTGAGGAAGGGGTTCCTGATGGCGTGGAAGCAGAGGGCACAGAGATGCTGCAGGGCAGTGGGTTCCTTGGTGGGTGCAGAGCACCGTGCAGGAGCTGGGGCAGTGAAGGGGGCACAGCGTTGGTGCTGCAGCCCCATCCTCAGCACACAATGCACACCCCAAACATGCAGCCCCGGCACCCTGCATCCCCAAGCTCAGCCTGGGGATGAGGACAGCGCTCTGCTCACCGTCTCCTTTTCGCTGAGGACTGTAGCACCATCTCCATTGCTCTGCTCTGCCCTCCAGCCCCTCCTGATCCCATGCCTAGCTCGGGAGCAGGGGATGGTTCCTTTGGGATGCTGTACTTTGTGCCAGAGCACATGCCACCCTGCTCCCTGGCAGCCAGCATTGCTGCATTCCATGGGGGCCGGAGAGCCTCTGGGCTGCAATCCACGGGGCTGTCTCATCGCTTCCCCTTCCCAAACACAGCCTCCCTCCATGCCCTGCTCCGGGCCGGCCCCACATGTCCCAGCCCTGCCACCTCCATCCATCGCAGCAGACAAAGCCCAGCCAGACAAAGCCCAGCCCCGGCCCTGGGCAACCTCTGGAGCTACACCGCACGGCGAAGGCACATCCCCTCCTGCAGCACCGCCAGCACCCGCAGCCCCATACCTTCCTCCATAGGTGTTGGGAGCGCGGTGCCAGCAGCAGCACAGCGAGGCCACGGGCACCCTGCCCACCACCACGCACCCAGCAGGCATGCAAACGAAGGCAAGTCATACCTTCCTCCTCTCCAGCTCCACCATCCACCATCCATCCATCCTGCCCCGGCCAAGCCTCACTCCGCCGCGCCGCCCGTCCTCCATGTGCCGCGCGACGATGGGCTGCAGACCCTCCTCTCCCCTCCGGCTGGCTTCGGCCCCACGCTGCCTGCTGGCATTTTGGCAGCCTCGCCGCTCCAGCGATGGCATGCGTCCATTTTTTTTTTTCTCTCCTCGCTCCCTTTCACAATCCATCCCCAGCCTCGCTGCCTCCGGAGCCGCCTGCGGTGCCAGCGCAGGGAACTTGGCAGCGCGCAGAGCGGGGATGCTCCGCAGCTGAGCGGAGCCCCTCTGCCATCACCCGCCCTGGCACGGGGCCGGGGCCATGGGGGGCTGCTGCTGTTCCCAGCACCGCTGCCAAAAGCCAAACAAGGAGGGGGGGGGAAATAAAAGGAAAAACGCAAAGCGAGGATCTGGCAGCGGTGCCATCGCCGCGTGCAGGGGACCTTTCCTTTTGGCACATCCTCATCGCTCTCCGGAGCACCCTGGTGCCACGTGGGGAGGCTCGGCCCCATCTGTCCCCATGTCCCCACGCGTACCCCACACCGGCGAGCAGGAGGCGACGACGGCAGCAGCCCCGTGTGGCGACGCTGCGTGGCGAGGACGGCTCCCAGACACACCTCTTACCCAGCATCCACCTGCTGCGAGAGGGGGGCCCAGGAAATTGGGAAGGAGAAAGCAGGGAGAGGCTGTGTGCCAATGGGTGGGAGGCTTGGGGGTCCCTCCTGGCTGCGATGTGTGGCCTCTATGGCCTGATGCCACGTGGTGTCCCCATGCGTGCCCCAGCTGTGACCACCAGGGCGGGCGAAGGCGCTGCGACCCTCCATGCCTCTCCAGTTTTCACCTTTCTGCCCCAAATTCTGAGTTCTTGTGGCTTTTTAGAGGGATGCGGCCAGAGCTGGAGCTTGGCTGAGTCTGGGGGATGTGCACAGCTGTACCTGGGCAGGAGTCAAGGACAACCCTGGAACACCACAGGCACTGAGAGCCACATTTATGGCAAGCTCCCCTTTATGGGGATCCGCAGGGGTGCCAGTGCTGCCTCATTGCCTCCCACATTGCCCCACAGCACAGCCCTGCAGCACAGCTCCCTGCTGTCCCCCCTAACTGGGGATGTGTGAGGTTGGCACAACATGTCAGGAGTCCCTGGGGCTGCTTGTGGGTTGCACCATCCATGTGGCACAATCCCACTGTGTGTGCAGCACGTCCCCAGCCCCACAGCCAGCAGCTCCCAGGATTGCAAGGCCATAGGAAGAGCCCCAGGGGCCATCTCCTGTCCCTGTATCCTCGTCCCCAGGCTGGGCCATGTCACACGCGCACCCACCATTTCCTAGCTAATCTCCATCCATCATAATTTCACACCATTATCATAATAGGGCCATTTTGCACTTATCCTCTCCGCATGAGGCAGGATGCACTTGGGGTGGCACTTCACACAGAGCACCTCTGCATTGCTCCCTGTGCCCTGTCTTGGGCTGACCCAGCTGGGGTCCCCAGCATCGCTGTGTCCCCTCATCCCTGTCCCTCACTGTGTCCCCATGTAGGGCCCTGTCCCTTCCTGGCCACCCCCCCCATGTTGCAGGGTTGAAGCTGCAGTGCTCCCCCTGAGCATCAGCCTCCCTGTAAAACAGTGCTGTTTACACCACATTTGTAACGACGTTCCTTTTTTTTTTTTTCCTTTCTTTTTAATAAATACGGATGTTGCCACCAGTAAACTCTAATGCAATAAAAGCTTTCTGCTGGATCCATAATTAATCAGCGAGCTGCTTAATGCAATGCGCTCCCAGCAGCACAGGGTGTGTGGCTCAGCCCCAACCAAAGGGGTGGGGGGGGGTGGGCACATGGAGCCCAAAGTGCCCATTTGGAGACACAGAGCTGTGTGGGGACATAGACACCCCCAGGACCCCGGGTCGGGAGTTGGGGGCCAACAAAGTCGGTGCTGAGCATCATCCCTGGTGGATCTGGGGTCCAGATGGCCGGTGGCCAGCAGGTGCCTGGGGATGGAGCAGCAGAGGGCAGACATCTGCTGCGCATGTGGGCAGCTGGCCGTGTCCCCCCCACTCCAGGACACAAACCTGAGGGGCTGAGCAGCATCCTGCCCTGCACTGTCACATGTCTGTCCCATGCAGTGAGCCCCACCCCAACAACGAGGGGTATTGGGACCAGCAACACTCCAGGGCCACCACGGCCCACCCTGAGGCTGCCGGGGGGGTTACTCCCTGCAGCACCCAGTGGCCAGAGAGCAAGGGAGGACGGTGACAGATGGCAAGTGCAAGAAGGGGAAGGAAGGTGACAGGGCAGTGTGGAGCAGAGCGGGTACAGCTGCAGGGTGACACACGGGTACGGCGACTGCCAGCCCTCCTGGTGGGGAGGTGGGCACCTGCTGGGAGGGGGCCACGGCTGCACGGCTGAGTTTTCCCAGCAGCATCGCTGCACCAGGGACCTGTGCGTGGAGGAGGTGTGCCATGGAGAGGTTTGCAGTGGGGAGATGTAATTAAGGAGGTGTGAAGAGGGAAGGGAGCCATGCAATGTGGAGCTGTGTAATGAGGAGCAGTACACCGGGGAGCTGTGCGATATGGAAGGCACCATGCAATGGGAAGTTGTGCTGTGGGGAGCTGTGCAGTGTGGAAGGTGCCGTGCAGCTGGGAGCTGTGCAATAGGAAGAGAACCTTGCAAACAAGGGCTGTGCATGGGGATGGAGCTCAGAGGTGGAGATGGAGCCGTGTGATGGGGAAGGAACTGTGCAGTGTGGAGCATTGCACTGAAGGAGCTGTGCAATGACCAAACCACGCGGTGGTTGGTCTTAGCACTGGGGATGGAGCCATGCAACGGGGAAGGAGCCGCAGAGGATGAAGCGATCCTTGCAACGGACAGCCAGCCGGGCCCTGGGGAGCAGCATGAGGAGCTGTGCTATGGGGACCACGCAGCGGGGCAGCCCCTGGCTGCACAGCCATCCCCACTGCGCTCCCACCCCGCCATGCCTGGCTGCGCCGCGCGGTGGAAACACAGCTGGGGGTGGGCGGCCCGCCGTCACCCCACCGTGACGGGGAGCACGAGGCCGTGGGGCCGCGCCGTGCCCCGTGGAGCCCCGTGGAGCCCCGTGCCTCCATCCCCACCCCGTGCACCCACAGAGCCCTGCAGCACGATGCCCTGCAATGCCCCCAGCCCGCCATGACACCATGGGACACCACTGCGACATCACGGCCGTGCTGAGAGCATATAATTGTGTGTGTGTGTGTATGTGTGTGTGTGTGTGTGTGTGTGTGTGTTTGCCACGTGCGGCCAAATCCCTACAAAAGGCCGCGGCGCGCTGGGGGGAAGGGAGCGGAACCTTTTTGTCACGGAACGTTCGTTCCGGGGCGCTGTGTTCCCGCCGGAGCCCGCTCGGGACGGAGCGCGCCCCGCGCCGTGCCGCCGCCGCCAGGTGAGCGGGGCCCGGCAGTGCCCCGGGGCCGGGGGAGGGGGGCGGGGCTGCGGTAAGCGGAGGGTTTAATTGAGGAGTAATTAACGCCTCGGGCTCCTGCGGTGTAGGCCCGGCGCTGGCCCTGCGCCGTGGGTCCGTCGCGGCCGCTGCTCGGGGCGAGCGGGGGGAGGGGGCCCGCTGGGCTGGGCCGGGGTCCCCTCGGACTTTGTGCCCCCGGGGTGCAGGAGCTGTGGCATTTCTGTCCTTACCGCGAGCCGTGGTGGTTTTGCAGTGCCGGGAGTTGATACGAGCTCCTCGCTCTGCTCTCCTTTCCTGCTCCAGTGCTGCAGGGCTGGGCCTGAGCCGTCTCTTCTGACCAGCAAGTGCTCACAGAAGATCGCAGAAGGGACCATTAAGGCCCCACTCCCAGCAACGAGCAGGGACACCCACGGCTCTGGGAGGTGCTCGGAGCCCCTCCGGCCAGACCCTGAGTGCGGGCATCCACCACCTTTCCAGACAACCTATGCCACTGCCTCATTGCCTGTACTGTAAAAAAAAACAACAAACCTCCTTCCTGTATCCAGTCTAAATCTCCCCTCTTTTAGCATGAAACCATTTCCCCTTGTCCTGTCACAACAGGCCCTGCTGAAGAGTCAGTCCCCTTCTTTCTTATAGCCACCTCTAGACAGTGACAGGCTGCTCTCAGACCTGCCCGCAGCCTTCTCTTCTCCGGGCTGCACAGCCCCAGCTCTCAGCCTGTCCTCGCAGGGGAGGTGCTCCATCCCTTGGATCATTTTGGTGCCCCTCCTGTGTCCACGCTCCCACAGGCCCACATCTCTCGTGTGCTGAGGACTCTGCATCTGGATGCTGTGCTCCAGGTGAGCTCTTACCAGCACTGAGTGGAGGACCACCATCCTCTGCCCAGGAAGACAAGTGTGCATTTGTGTTGCTGATTGCCTCTGAGAGAATTAAAGCAAACAGCCTCGGTGTGACCCTGCTCGTGCTGTCCCAAGTGTCTGTTCCTGTGCACACACACACACACACACACACAGTGAACACTGCTTCTGCGAAAGCCCATAAATGCACGGGGCCAGCTGAAGGTGCTGCTGTTTATTGTTCCATTAAGCCCGGACTGGCGCTGTGCTGGAACAGGGATAATGTGATTTTTGGAAGCTGCCTTTCTGAAGCAGCATCTAACACCTGTTCCGGAGTCTTGCGAGGAAAAGCAAGCGTGCCAAGTGCACTTAGCTGTGCTGGACTAGAGCACGGTGTGATGCTGGCAGACGGTCACTTCCCATTAATGCCCCTCTTAATGCCTGGGGCATTAACATCTCTCCAGCATGCTGGTGCTGGGCACAGGCAGGGCGGGGGTGATTTGATTGCGTTCTCTATTTTATATTTTAAGTCTTTACAGAGAAATGGAAAGATGTCATGCTAGCTTTGTCATGACCTGCTTTGGTTTTTTCCATCTTTATGGTACAAGTCACGAGTGCACACGGGTAACACCCTCTGGGTTTAGAGCTTTGCCCCCACGTTTCCGCAGAAAAACACAGGTTTCTTCTGCAGAAGCAGAAATTGAGGTTGATATGCAAAAGAAAACATGTGCAAAGCAGCTTCCTCTGGGAGAATTGTTATGAATGCGGATGAGAGAGTCCGCAGGGCTTGCAGCTACCTCTCTGCAAAAGCAAGCACTTGTTTCTGTCAGTGAAATATCTGAGCTCGGCCCTTCCCTGAGTTGCTGCCATCTCCATGCATCCTTTTTGTTTCAGCTCCTCCCCATGGTGGGAAGCTGAGCTGGGAGCTGTTGGTGGAATGGCTTATCACAGTGTTATAAAAATCACAATTGCCAGCATCAAGGAGACATCACGTACTGTTGCCTGAGCTTCCAGCTGCGTCTCCAGGCCCTGTGGAGAGGGAATGTTTGGATTTGAGGGAGCTCCTCAGCCCTCTCAATCTGTCACATCTTCCTCTTGTCTGTGGAGCACCAGTGCAGAACACCCTTGCAAGGTGTTCCTGTGGCAGAGGCATCCATCTCCCTGTCATGTTCATGCAGGTTTTGCACTGCATTCAAACGCTCCTGTGAGATGATCCGAGCACTGGTCAGTGTTATTGCACGGTCTTTTTCCTTTGCAAGGTGACAAAATGTTTATGCCAGGCTGTGATCTTCCTATAACAAACGATCAGCCTTTAGAGGAGCTTTCCAGCTCCCTTCTGGAGCTTTCCCCTGTTGAAAAACGCAGCGAGGAAGCCAGGCTGGGTGCCTGGGTCGTGCTCTGCACCAGTGGCACAGCTGAGCTTGGTGCTTTCAGCAGCGCTGGAACAAACCAACAGCTGTTGCTTGCTGGGAAAGCAGCTGCGTGGTGAGGGCTCTGCTGCCTGTGGCTGCCTGATGGTTGTTAACCTCCTGGCTGGTCTGACGTGTAAGGAGGCTTTAGAGCCAAAGCGATGCGTGTGATGGATGGGCCGTCAGGGCACGGGGGCTGAGCACTTGCCTGTACCTCGGTGTGAGATTGCTTGTAGGAAGCAAGTCCCAGCTGGGCTCGGGTTTGTGGGGCTTGGAGTTTGTGTTTCGATGCGTGCTGCTCATCTCTGAGCACAGAGCAGAGCAGAGGTTCACTAACACGAAGAAAAGTGCAAATTGAGAGCGAGTTGACAGTGTAATTATTTAATCTCTTGAGGTGTTGGTCAGACTGAGAATGGCACCACAGGTAGCCACTATTCATTGTCCTAATGTTACAGATCGATGAAAACTATTCTGTAGGTTAAGTTAGATTGTTTGTTAGGTTGCACAGGGGAAGGTCTCTGAGTCCTGTTCTGTCTGGTCAGGGCCTAGCACGCTGGGGATACAGCAGTCTGAACCATAAACATTAATAATACAGTGGGTATTATTCAAATGAAGGCTGCCACTTTTCCTTTGTGGGAATAAACCCCTGGGTAATCGCTGCTCATACTTATCTGTTCCTATAATTGCTTTCTGCAGAATCACTCCAAAAGAAGTGCTGCTGGCAGGATGCTGCTCTCGCTGCTCTCCCCCCGGGCGAGCTGGACTGCACGATGCCTCCTTCGTGACTTGCACCGGCGGGGGCTGCGTGGGCAGAAGAGAGCTGACTGTCCCTCCAGGGGTGTGCAAAGCACACGGGCAGTCAGCAGCCACCCCGTCAGCCCTGTCTTCACCAGGGCTTTGACTTTTGGTGATAAAATCGCCATCATTGACCAAAATGGTGAGCACACGTACAGGGAGCTTTTCTGCCAGAGCCTCCACCTGTCCCAGGAGATCTGCAGAGTCCTGCATTGCTCCAGCAGGGACTTGAAGGAGGAGAGGATCTCATTTTTGTGCCCTAATGATGCATCGTATGTGGTTGCCCAGTGGGCTTCCTGGATGAGTGGAGGCATAGCAGTTCCCCTTTACAGGAAACACCCTGTGCAGCAGCTGGAGTACGTGGTTGAGGATTCGCAGAGCGCTCTCATCATCGCAGCAGAGGAATATGTGGGGAAAATATCTCCTAGTGCTGAGAAGCTGAGAGTCCCAGTTCTGCCACTCAGGTCTCGTAGCAGTGGATCTGCAGGCGATACCACAGTGGAGGATGTGCCCTTGGCATCCAGTGCTTCCTGGAAAGACAGGGGAGCCATGATAATCTACACGAGTGGGACGACAGGAAGACCAAAGGGTGTCCTCAGCACCCACGAGAACGTGCAGGCAGTGGTGAGTGCTGCTCTCTCTGCAATCTCGTGCTGAGTTAGAGGTCTCGTCCTTCACAGGTGTCCTGAAAGTCCCCAACGCTTCTGAGGTGAACACAGAACTTAGTGTTTGAGGCTCTGAACCTCACGCTGTGGTTGCAGCCAGGGGCATGGCTTCTGCCTCCTTTCCTGGAAAGCAGAAGAGGTGAGACCTGTTGTAAAAGGACTGCTTTCTTTGCCATTTTCTTTTCTTCACTGTGACTAGCGAGGTATCTTTGCCCATAATTGGAATATAACTTAGCCCGGCGCTGAACAGTGCTGTGTGAAGTCTGTGCATTATTTAGCTATATATCCCCAAGGCAAAAAATCCATTAGCTCTCTGAGCCAAAAGGAATTAAAAGTTTGAATGAGCCTGCTGACTACCTCACCAGTTTGTTATCACTGCCTGCAACCGATAGACTCATGCCATTAGGGAAAAAGAGCAGGGAATACATTGTGCCTTACGGACGCGTGGTCGAGCTCACGCCTTTCTGGATGCACAGATACCGCAGTGGAGGCAGGAGGGCTTTGATGGATAGAGCCAGGGCTTGGCTATATTGGGCAAAGAATCTGTTCCCTTACAAATATGCTGATCATTTGGGAGGCAGCCGAAGCTGTGGATGTCTTTGGTGCTGTCTCGCAGAAAGCCCAAGACCTGCTCCTGCCTTGTGGAAGAGGGTTGTGAATGGCACGACCAAATTCCACTGGTCTATATTTTTAGAGAGCTGGAAATAAGCTCTCCAGTTGCTAACGTTGGGCTCTGAAGAGCTTTGTTCTGCAGTCTAATGCTTTAAAACGCTCTGTTATGAAGGGATAATTAGAAGTTTGATGTATACTCTATACATTCTCTTCATGGGACATTGATTTCCTGCTCCCACTGGTTGTCTCTTTCACATGCTAGAAGAGCGATGTCATCAGTATCCCAACTGAGACAGCTGAGTGCTGGAATGCTTCAGGTTTTGTTTAATATTTCTGCAGCAGGATAATAGTTTTGTGGGTCCTACTTAAAGTCACTGCTGACTTCATTCTCAGTAGCAGCAGGGAAAGCTGTGACGTATGCGAACACACCTGCTGAAAAGGCACAGAAGATGTTCTTTGTGTCTTCTCTGTGGTGGTAATTCTGCTCCTGCTGACCCTAAAGAGGGGATTTCTGTGCCCAGGTGTCGTGGGAGCTGTGGGATTTCTGTGCAGGGCGAGTCCCGGGGGGGCTGGGTGCTTTGTGCTGGGTGAAGCTTTCCTCCTGCCCTGACGCTGGATTGTGTGTCTTTTTCCATAGACCACAGGGCTGGTTGAAAAATGGGAGTGGAAGAAGGAAGATGTTATTCTGCACGTGCTGCCTTTGCACCATGTCCACGGGGTGATCAATAAGCTGCTCTGTCCTCTCTGGGTGGGAGCGACGTGCATCATGCTGCCCGAATTCAGCGCGCAGATGGTAAGCCTGGAGGGACTGTGTGCTGTCTTTGAAATTCAGCAGCAAGACCCCATGCGCTGTAATTAGAGCAACCCTGCAAATAAGTTCTTAAACAATTCCAACCTCTTCAGCTGCCGGCTGCGTGCGGTCTGCAAACTGTTCAAAACCCTTTCAGTTGGATGCTCGGGCTGGGGTCAGCGTGCTCTCCTGGAGGTTACAACTTGTCTGAGTGTGACACTGTGCTGCTCCTCCTTGATGTGCCAGGGATCTCATGTTGGGGGTACCCACTGAGACCGTCTGCGCCCAGAACAAGGGTAGTTAATTTTCTGGTACAAGGAGAAGGGTGGAAATAGGGTGGAAGAATTGGATTTTTCCCTTGCACGCTGGCAGTGAGCTGCCTGAAGCTATGCTGTTGGTTGGATATTTCATTTTTAGTAGCTTGCATTTTCCGTGTCCTCGATGTTTTGTGTTACATTACATGACAGAACGCAGACTTCAGGGTTTCTTGCAGCCTGGGTAAGAGAAGTATACTAATACTTGTCACTTGCATAGAAACAGTGCTCTTGAGCTATAGAGGTACAAGTGTAAACAGATCTGTCAGTGTAGACACAGCAACGTAAGTGAGAGTTTGCAAATTGAGAGCTGCTTGCAGTTTTGCAGGAAAGGTGACAGGAGGGAAATCTTATAAATAAGTGCTTCTCTGCTGCATTTAGTGCTGTTTGCTGGGCAGGGCAGGAAGCACCAGTCTCAGTGCTCTGCTCATATATTGTTCCTTGCCCGTGGTGGCAGGCAGCTGACCTCTGAGAGGATGGAAAGCGACGACCTGCAGTGAAGTAGAACAGCTTCTACAGTCACTGGCTCCTGGGAGCTCTGTTCATCTATGTCCCCTGATACTGCTGGTGGTGTGAGAGGCACTGGAGTTCTGATTTGCTCTGAGATGAGCAGTGTCACTATTAAGTGAGCAATTTCAGGTGCTGGTGCCACCTCATAGCAGGAAGGGGCCCTGCTTTGTCAGCAGGCAGCTCCTTGGGCAAGTGACAAGAGCTTATCGAGCCTGTGCTTCATGGCTGAGCAGGCTATTTCACGTGTCTGTGTTTGTTCATGTGCCAGGCAGCTTTGTCGTGCTGCAGGGACAAAGAGCAAGTGCACAGGGTGCACCCGGATCCCCTTGATGCTGCGGCTCTACGGTGGAGCTGAGTTTGGACTCTGATCTGAGTGAGCTTATGACCATGTGGTTCTTAGCTGCTTATTTCTGCTTCTCAGAGAGGCGACCACAGAAAATGCATGCTTCTGTTAATGTTTCAGGATGGCCCTGGCACCTGAAAACCCCACTGGTAGCTGAGCACCCAGGGGAACAGCCCCAGAGTCACAGAGGGGCAGCTCTGCATTCACATCCCCAGAAGGATGCTGTTGTAGAGGAAGGCAGCGAGGTCCCCTGGCAGCTGGAGCTGGTGATATCTTCTTGCTAATCACTGCCTAATTTACCTGCTGACATCTTTATGGCATCACTCCACGAAGCATTCTGTGCATACAGCTTGGGGTGCAGCAGGGATGTGTGTCCCACCAAACCCGGGGCTCTCTGCTCACAGCTTGGGGTGCAGCAGGGATGCACGCCCGTCAGACCCACGGTTCAGAGCATCGTGCAGGCATTGCTAGGAGGCAGCTGGTGTGGAGCAGAGGAGCGTGCCGATAGCCTGGAAGCAAAGCCGAGCCCTCTGGAGGGCGCGTTTCTCCACATCCTGTGCCACCGGTGATTGATCGTCCCATATATACCCTTGTGTTTTTCTGTGCTCTCTCCCGACATCTGCAAATCAATGAGCTGACAGTGAGGGATGGGTCCGGGTGCCGGCGGCAGGGTGCCCGCCTGCTGCCTCTGATCAAAGCCCTCCTCCGGAGCCGGCAGCGAGGGCAAGCAAGGACTGTGCTGGGGCTGTCCCCCTGACCCTGGAGGTTGGACTTGGGCAGAGGTCGGAGCGGCGAGCGAAGATCCGGGGGCTCTCAGGTGCACTTGGGCTCTGAAGGACGTCATTTGCTTTTCTGTTCTTTTGATTCCCTTTATTTTTCCGAGGGCCTCCCCTGGGAGCTGAAAGCGGTTTGATCGACACTACAAAGAAAGCGCACGAGGGTAAATAAGGCTTTCTTGTGGAGTTTAATGCAAGCTGCCTTTCAGTTCCAGTCTATTTTCACCAGCTGTTTACAAAATACCCTTTGCTACTGAAATCAGCTTTCAGGAGAACGGCGGAGTTTCAGTGGAGGGTTTTGCAAAAGGAGCCCGAGTTTTGCTGCGTGCTTTTTCTCTTGGTTGCACCTTGAGAAAGCAGCCAATTATAGTGTGATATAAAGAAACCCGGATGGCAGCTAAAACACTTGACAGGCTGATCAAAACAAGGCTGGGAACTTACTCTCAACCTGCTGCAGGCGTATTTAGCCTTGAGTGATACTGGCATGGGTTCAAGAGAAACCGCAACAGCATACCCGATGTGTGTTTGGTTTCTAATCACTAACACTTCATTATACAAAATAAATACTTTATTATTACAGCCTTTATTAAATTACACAATTTGTGGTGTGCCTTATAGTCAGATACTGATGCCAGTCTGGTTTCGGTGGTGGTAACAGAGCTCTTCTTTTTTTCCCCCCCTTGGTTAGAAGGAGCTCAGAGCCCTGGAGCAGCACGTGCTGCCTCTCCCTGCAGCGCAGCGTTAGGACGTGGCATCTTTCAGCCCCGTCCTTTTGGTTTTGGTAACCTCCCAAGGAGAGGTTAAACATCAGACTCTGAAATAACCTCCATCTCCTGACCAACATCCACTCTCTCACCAAAACAGCATCTGATGCCCAGGGCTGCGTGCGAGCTACTGCTGAGGCCATGGGGGCTCATTAAAGTGTATTGAGCTGCCTCAAGCGTGAAAGTTGCTGCATAAAATCAGATTCTTTTTATTAAATGAGGACATCCATTACTTTGCACCAGCTACTGTACATGTTATAATTCACTTTATAGCACCATCTGTTAAGGCTGTCTCGCTTAAGCTTTTTGCAGCATCTTTTTATTGTAAGTTATTAAAAAATATGGCTGCATCTATTAATCATTTATTAATAAAGGGTTTATAAATGGACCCTTAATTTCCAGTGGCACAGTCAGTTCATCCATGCTGTGCGAGTCCCCACTGCATGGGCTGCTGAGTGATGCTGGGAGCCCCCCCCCCGAGCTGCTGCGTGCCCCAGGGCCACGGGAGCAGCACCCAGCTCTGCAAGAGCACTTCACTGCTGGGAAGGGACAGCTCTGAGCACAGTGTCATCTCCGTGCTGCTGTGGGCACGCAGAGTGGACAGGAGAACGGCATCTGAGAGCTTGTTCCTCCCAGCAGCTGTGTGGGGCGAGGGAAGCTCTGATGTTATTTTTGTTTTCAGCTGAGCGTGAGAACGGGGAGGGGAGAAATGTGCTTTGAAGTCAGAGCGAGCTGCAGCCAAAGGATCCCTTTCTGGTCCTCCTGGCAGAACTCGCTTCCAGGCTGCATGCTTCTGCAGCTGCACTGCTGTGCGTGCAGGCAGCATTTCCCAGTGAGTCCTGAACCCCTGCTTACGGAGTTGGGGGCACCCTGAGCCCACTGCCTGCTGAAGCTGTCGGCCTTTGTGGGCTCATTCTGAGTTCAGACAGTGGAAACTGCTTGCCTTGGAGCAGCACTGCTGCTGCCTGGACAGGAGAGTGCAAACACCTAAGGGACAGATGTTCACTTGAAGAAGGCGGTCGGCTCATTGCATTGAACGTGAGGTCGGATCCTGATAGCTCTTCAGTGTGGAGGATGGAGGAAAGCTGTAGAAATGTGAACTCCACGTGACCTCGCTGTGGTCCATGCTGTCCCTTTGGCTCTGCTGCACAGATCCTGAGCTGCAGTGCGCTGCTTGCAGTGTGACAGCCGTGTCTGCCCCACACACGCTTTGCTGGTAAGCGAGCTGAGGTGCAGATTGGTTGTCCTCAAGCTGCAGGAGAGGCTGTTTTGGTTTCACAGTCACTGAGGCTGACTCTGTGCCTCGAAGGGTTGAGCCTTCTAAAAATCCATGCCCCGTTTTACGGCGGGGTGAGGGCTGGGTGCTGCTGCGCTGTGCCTCTGTTCACCTGCATGGTGAGGTCTCCAGGCACAGCAGTGCAGTTGCCTGCAGGGAGGAGAAGCGTGCACCGTGGTGCTGAGCCTCTCCCCGTGATCTCCATCACCCTTGGTGGTTTAGGGATTGTTTTTACGAGCGAAGCAAATCCAGGCACACAGGGCTCTGATCTGCAGCAACCAGGCACCAAAAGGACGGCGTGCTGGGGTTGCCTGTCCCATCCTGTTTCAGCTGGGGCAAGGTGCTCCTCTTTTCATCCATCAAGCAGAGGCTGCAGGGGAATAATTTCTGCTTCAGACTCAAAGAGGAGGCGGCGGAGGGAGGAGCGGGCCGCTGCTGAATGGATTGCGTTTGATCGCTTCTCGCAGACCTAGCTTTCAAAAGTTAGCGTTTCTCTTCCTGCCTTCCGCAGCTCTGCCGTCTGTCCTCAGCATCTGCTCTGGAGTCAACGTCTTTTCATGTGTGTGGGGAGAAAGAAGAAATGGAACCGGAGCCTGTCATATTTACTTACGTTCCCGGGTCCCAGGGAAGGCACTTGCTGCTCTCAGTACGCCTGAAGCACAGGAAGGGTTTAAAAGCTCCAGCCTGGAATACAGAGGGGCCGTCAAACCGCCCTGATGAATAAATGATTAAAACCAGAGTCGTGTGGAGCACAAACAGTTTGGGCTTGCAACAGACACGAGGCAAAGCCACCAAGGGCCTGGCTTCCCTTTGAAGAGAGGACCCTTTGTGCATGCAGCTCGGGACGGGGCAGGCGGAGCTGCCATCCGCAGCACTGTCACTTGGCTCCGTTGCTGTCACAGAGAACCACGGCAGCACTACCTGCATGGCACAGATCGATGCGCAGCACACAGCCAGCCCTCAGATCAAAAGGAGCAGTCAAGGGGTGGCTTGACCTTGCGTTAGCTGCGTTGCTGCTGCTGAAAGCAGAGGTTTAGAGAAAGAAAAATTCGATAACCACTGAAAATGATACCACAATTTCGCAGAGGAGCGGGGAGCTGTTGTGTCTGTCAGTAGGGGTAGCGGTGCAGGTCGTCTGTTATCTGTTGGGGTTTAATGGGAAAATCCATGCTGATTTTCAGCTCTTAGGCATTTCTGTCTCTTCTGGCTTCTTTTGGAGCCCTGCCTCAGGCAAGGGCTGCCTGGACGTAGCACTGCCACCTTCTCCTTCTCTCTGCATTAGAAGGTGCCCGTGCACTGACAGATCTGCTGCTTTCTGTCTGGTTTATACCATCACACATTTCCCTCTGAGGGCAAAGGAAGGAGAAACCATTGCCTTGTCTTTGCTCTGAGCTGCATCCCTTCCTTCAGGTGACAGTAGCAGATCCGGATGCGGGCTGGGGAGGCTGCAGGGAAGGACCATCCCTGGGAGCAGCTTGCACATTCCTGCAGCCTCATCCACCACCGTGCCATCTGTGTGCTGTAAGAAATACGTGGGAAAATCTTGCAGCTTTGCCTCACTGGGATTGTTTTCTACCCGCTGGTGTCATTTTTTCCTCTCTGACTCTCTCTCTTTTTTTTCCCTCTCATTTCCTGCTGGCAAAATCCCACCAGCCAGCCCATGGAATTGCCCAGATATGCTTTTGTGCAGTGGGAGGGGAAGAAAATCAGGAATGTCAGAGGGCTCTTGGGAACAGAAGGTCGTCTTCTGCTTTGCTGGCTCGGGCAGCCTGTCCTGTAAGCCAGAAGTGCTGTGTGCCTGCCCTGCGCTTTTGCTGCCATCATTGCTGGTGGGAAGTTGTACCCATTCTTGTTCTCTTGCAGCTAGAAACCTCTTGATTCAAGCCCTTCTTCATCTTAAAAGGAGTTCTGCTCCACTCCGCACCATCTCCTGGGCATATTCCATCTGAAGACCAGTACTTCCCTTGTGCTTTGCACTGTAGTGCTGACTCAAAGGCTCAGCCTCACAGCCAGAGGGCTCTGCCCCACTGAGCATCCCCAGACCCAGGCTGGCAGGTCCCACCTGGAGGCAGGCAGAGCGGGGGATGCATTTGTTTGGAGGTCTCAGGTGAGCAAAACAAAAGGAAACGCTGGGCTGCCGATATCCCATCCGCGGGTGATTGATGTGAGACAGTGACAAGTTGGGTAACAGAGAGAGAGAGAGATTGATGGCACTGCTCTGAACCTGACGGTGTCAGAGGATGCCGTGCATGGGAAGGGTGAGGCTGGCCCCTCCTGGAGGCCATCCAAGTCCCAGGTTTGATTGATTGCTCCCAGGTAACGAGACTTTCCCAGATCCTTCTCTTAAACCATGAAGTTCTAGTTATAGAGCAGCAATAGCTGTTTCAGCTGGCTGGGCAACAACAAGCCCTCTGGACGCCCGTGGGTCTGCAGGGGGGGATGGGGACTGCCAGCCTCGTACCGCAGCTCGGTGCTTAGTGCCGCTAGAACACATGGTCAGGATCCAGATTTGGCTGAGCAGCAGCAGAACAGGTGGGGATGTTTGGCTGTCAGCAGATCGGCCCAGCAGCGGCTGGTGGCACGCATCCAAAGGCAGCTGCTTATCTTCAGGAAGGGGCTGCTGCTGGGGCGGGGTGGGCTGACACAGAGCTGCTCCCATCGCCGGGATGGTGGCACAAAGGGTTTTATCTGGGGCAGGAGCCGAGCAGATGCGTGAGGACAGGGGATCCCGGGGTGCAGCGGGGAGCTGCATTTTGGAGCCATGCTGTCGTGTGTTTGTTTGCTTTGTTGGTTTGCTTTTAAATCCAAATGCATGTGAAAATAAATCTGCTGCACAGCCAGTCAGACTGGAAGTCTGCCCGCGCTCCCCACAGCTGCTCCGGGCTTCTGCAGGCAAATCACACGGTGAGGATCGAGCAGCTCCAAGCGTCTGTCTCCCTTCAGTTCTTTGGCACAGGCCCTGTGCCTGCTTGCTGGCACCTGTTTCCCATGCCCAAGGCTCTGCGGAGCACCAGGGGGAGAGGAGCAGGTCCCTGGCTTTGGAGATGTCTCTCTCTGTGCTGCTGCCTCATGTGGGAAAAACGCTGTGGGGCTGAAGAGAAAAAAGCCTTTGGGGAAAGAGGCCGAGGGGATGTAGAGTAGGGAGGCAGATGCTCCTCGATGCAATTTTGCCTATTCTGCCTTCATTTAGCGCTTCATGCTGGAAGGGGTGCCTGCAGCATCGGGGCATGGCTGCTCTGTGTCACTGGATCACACTGCATTCCTTTTCTGCCCTCCTCAATGCCTGGAGGACTCACAGCACTCGTGTCCCAGCTCTCATGGCTATGGGGGTGTCCTTAAGTCCCAGCCCTGTGCCTGGTGTGCATCCCTCGGGTGGGACACTGCCTCTGTTGGACGTGTAGGGCTGCGTTAAGAACAACAACGGGGTGCTGAGGGGTTTTTTAGGGGCTGATTGTTCTGAAGCAGCCGAGTGAGAGCCAGCGGGGAGAGGAGGTGCTGGCGCAGTGAAGTAGAAAGTAATGAAACGGAGCCCGAGTGAGCAGGACGGAGGGGAAAGGGGCAGCACACACACCAGCACGCAGGGTGACAGCATGAAGGAGAATCACTTGTTCACCTCCAATCAATTCATGCTTTTTTTCACCGCCGCACGCGCCTGTGTGCAGCTGAGCGTGCGCTGGGAGGGAGGGAGGGGAGGCGAGCGGTGTCAGGAGCTGTTAGGAAATACATTTGTCAACAACAGGGCAGGGAGCAGGGAGAAAGGAGAGAGGCAACCATGGCTGGAGCAGAGCGGGACGGAGCCCTTTATTTATTGATGGCTTTGTATCGTTCCTGTCTCAGGGAGAGCTCACCTAGGGGGAAGAGTGACAGCGTGTGGAAGAAATGAGTCTAATTTCAGTCTTTATGCCTGCTCGGTGCTAACTGCTCCCACGTGGAGCTGCTCAGCCAGGGCAGTGTCTGGGGCCACTTGTCATTCCTCTCCAGCTCCTGGAGTGTGGCCCAATGGATGGATCCTCAAAGCTTCAAGTCCGTGCGCTCCTACCTGCGTGTTGTGTTCCTCATACGTGGCTCGGTGTCTTTCCTCTCTGGAAAGCTGGCAGCTTTGTGAAGCCTTTGAAGCGTTCTGCTGCCCCAGGCTCTCTGTCTTCATCAGCAAATGCTTGGCTGTGACATGGTGGTACTGAAAAGTGCCATTTCCATCATGTGGTCCTTGAGTGTGAAAGCAACGGGGCGATCCCATACTGAGAAAAAAGCTGGGAAGTTGTCACTGGCACTGCTGGCCATCACTTTCCTCTACACTTTATATTCAGGTATATACGTATGTATATGTGTTGCCTCCTTCCTAGGTTTGGAAGAAGTTCCTAAGCTCCCAAGCTCCCCGTGTCAGCGTCTTCATGGCAGTGCCCACTATCTATGCCAAGCTGATAGAATACTACGACGAGCATTTCTCTCAGCCCCAAGTGCAGGACTTCGTGCGTGCCTTTTGCCAGGAGAACATCAGGTAGGTGGGCAGTGTGCACCCCCCAGCTCTGCACCAGGCAGGGGCTGCTGTGGCTGTTGCACCAGAGAACCTGCCAAGCTTTCTTCTTGGCTTCACCTCCACCCTACCAGGCAGACTGTAGTGCTGTACGGTCTCTCTGACAAGAACAGGGGTGACATTATTTAATTATGAGCTACTCGTGCGTGGTAAAGCCAGAATGGGTCTGCGTGCTTATTATACGTGTCACCCTACATGATACAAGACTGAGAACTTCATCCTGCAGCCCAAGCTTGTGCTGCAGCATCTCTTTTAGGAGCCTGTCCTGTCTTAAACCGCCCTATCAGACAAAGAATCTGAGGGATATATTTTGTACTAACTGAAGGCTTTTGGGACTTGTAAGGTTTTATGTACGTGCAGGCTTTACAAAACCTTTTGTTAGAGGTTTTTTGTTCTCAGCTGCTCTCTTACATGGTGTGTTCCATGTGCAGGTTGATGGTGTCCGGCTCTGCAGCCCTGCCTGTGCCTGTCCTGGAGAAGTGGAAGGCCATCACGGGGCACACTTTGCTGGAGAGGTATGGGATGACAGAGATTGGGATGGCACTTTCCAACCCTTTGCATGGAGTCCGTGTCCCAGGTAGGAGTCTCGAGGGGGTGACACCATTTAGAGATGTTTTGCTTCCAAGTATTCTTGTTTCTTCTCACCGTAGAGAACAAGCATCTAATCACCATTTGTCACAACCAAGGAGCAGACTGTGGTGTGAACAGGGATGCCATTGGGAAGCTAAGACAATCCACGAGTGTGTGTGCAGAGCTTGCGGTGTTGCACACAAATCCAGCCAGGCCAGGCCTGTCCCAGAGGCAGAGCACACCCTTGATGTACTCGGTTTGATGATTTCCAAAGTCAACAAGAGTTCAAACTCTGTGATGGGGTGGCGTCTTCAGCTTCTGCTTTGTGAAGCTGTGTTTGTATAGAATGTTGACATGGGGCTCTCCCCGGAGCAGCTCGTGTCCGATCAGTCAGTACTGAACATTTAAAATAGGATGTCTGTTCACTCTTATTTTAGTGCAAGTTGCTTGACTCTTCAGGAATTAGAAATTGTCACACCTCGTCGTACGCTCTGGCTCTGTTCTCTCCTTGTCTTCCCTCACTTCTCTTAGCTACACTTTGTGACTCCTCTCAATATCTGTAGTTTTATGTAACCTAGAAATGAATTGATCTCAAACATTAAAAATATAAAATGCCCCCGCCCTCCCTGTGGTTATAAACGTGGCCATCTGTCTGCCAAGCAACCCAGCCCACCACTATGCCACCTTCTCCTCCTCGCATGCTGTCTGCACATGCACGGCACCATACGCATCATTTTGGTCTCTGGACACCTGGGGACCAGAGGGGGACTGTCCTGTGCCTTGTGGCATCCCCTCATGCCCTAGTCCTGCTGGTTGTAGCATCTGTGCCCTCGAAGGGACTGCACAGGTTGAGGAGAAGCCACAGCTTCCCCCAGCGTTGGCTCGTGAAACTGAGAACTGTTAAAGGCACAAAGTACAAACTGCAGTTTACTTCTGCAGTGTAGTTGTGATTCCCCTGGTCTGGGCAGTGCTTACTGCATGCTGGAGAAAGGAAACTCAATTCCCACCTGCACAAGTGTGAGCTCTCTGTGAGCCCCCAGGTGCAGAGTGGTGGTTTGAGATCATTTGGATGTCACAACAGCCTTGTTGTATTTGCTTTTTTTTTCATCTTTGTTAAGGGAAATGAGTGGAGGCTCTCAGTCTCCCTGGAGACAAAAAGACTGTGTGGATATGGCAGAAATGGACACCAGGAAGGGCAGTTTTAAGTCCAGAGCTGGGTCTACATGCTGTTGAGCAGAGGCAGTGTGTACTGTTGGGTGTGTAGGGGACCTGGGGACAAATAGTCTCACACAGCTGCGAGCAGAGAAGCTGAGATGAAGGCTGTGTGTCTGTCTCACAGGCACCAGGCTGGGGGTCACTGCAGCCCCACAAAAGGAGAGAGAAGAATCTCTCAAAGGTGTGGATCAGCTAGGAACCTCACAGACAGAGAGCTATGATTGAATAGGCTTGATTAATTTATTTCAGGAAGTGTCAGTTGGGAAGCAGATGGGTGAAGCTGAGGCGTAATTTACTGGAGCTGTGAAAAGCTTTTGATATAGTACCCCATTAGAGGCTGGGATGTAAGGTCACCAGGTACAGCACAGTATCCACCGTGAACGAGTCAGCTGAGAAATACAGCAGTGGCTGGGGCAGGAGGAGCAGTGAGCTTCCTGCAGAACAGTGTTCTGGGGACAGATGCTAGGCAGCAGCTGACAGCAGCCCCACTTGCTGGCCACAGCTTTGTTTTCAGCAAGGGCTGTGCTGGAAGAGCTCTGTAGTTGCAGCATCCTGGCAAGGTCCTGGTGGAGACGGGGCCTCAGCAGACATTGGTGTGTTAAATATTAGGGCAAGAGCTTGCAGGGCTTGGCCAGAGCTGAAGCAGCAGGTACTGACGTTGACTGGCATGACTTCGAGCCTGAGTTAGGGGTTGGCAGCCCACAGCAGGGGTTGGAACTGGATGAGCTCTAAACGTTGCTTCCAACTCAAGACATGCTATGACTTCTGTGACTTCAGAAATTTCTCTCGGTGATATTGCCTGCCTCTGGAAAGCTCAGAATGGGGAACATGTCTGTGCTGCAAGCATCTGACCCAACCTACAGACACAGGTCCCCTTGGGTGGGTGGGTCAACCCGAGGACCCTCACACTTGCCAGTGGGTTTCTCTCAGAGCAGAGGCAGCACGCATCCTGCTCTGCAGCCTTGTGAGTTTCTGCCTCTGAGAAGAAGTCCTGGGGTTGGCCTGCCCTCCTTCACCCCGTGCTGGGGCTGGGGAAGGGCAGAGCCCTCCATGTGCAACATGTGTCCTTGGTGTGGCACTGCCCCACAGGGCACAGATCCGGAAGGTCAAGGGAGGGGGGGAGTTCTCATTTCCTAAAGAAGAAAAAAGATTTGAAAGATAAATGTTTGCTTGTATATGGTTAAAACCCTGCTTAAAATGCCTCTGTTTTCACCAGCTCTCATTCTAATCCCCCTGGTGCTGTTACTGTGAAGGGAGATGAATAATTCATGGACGGAGAATGCCTCACTGGGCCTAATCACCACTTTAATTGGAGGTTTAGATCAGAGGCGGCTAATAGCTCCTACAGCGGGGACTCGGTGTATTGTTGACAGTGAGATCGCTGAGTGCCTTATCGTTGGCCTGTTTCAATTCTCCCAGGACACCACCGCACATAACAGCATCAAGGTCCCCAGATACTGGAGGACACAGACCGCAGGGCCAATTAAATTTATCTAGGAAGAGCTGACAACTTTTTTAAACAGGGGAGAGCCGGTAAGGAAGAATAATAGTGTCAGTCCTTCCTGACTGCAGCCTGCGTGATGCTGGCGGGGCCAGTGCTGTGAGTGTGCTGCCAGCTTCACTGAACATCCCAGAGCGTGCAGGTTAGGGAGAGCTGGAAGGGCACACGGAGGGGATTGCTCCCAGTGGCACCGCTGAGAGGTGGGCAGTGCTGAGTTTTGACTCCTTTCTGATGACACCCGGTTCAGGTCTCCTGCCCCATCCCTGCAGACACCCAGAGTCCAGCCCAGAGGGGCTCTGAGCAGCTGATGGAGCTGTGGGTGTCTGTGTTCACTGCAAGGAGTGAGACCACATGGCTGCTGAAGGTCCCTTCCATTGCAAACCATCCTGTGATCCCGGTGCTGTGCCTTTGGGAACCTGCACAGCCAACCAGTGGACTTTGGAGTTGGCGCGGCGTGTGTCTTAACACATCGTGGCACACACGTGGTGTGCGTCCCAACACGTCGTGATGTGTGTTTTAACACGTTGCCCAGGCCTGAGGAGCTCTAAGTCATTGCCAGTGCACAAATTGTATCGGTGCTGTCAGCCTCGTGTAGCTCTGATCGATGCTGTGAGCGTTTTCAGCCTTTACAGATATCCATTTGCAGCTTGATCGTTCTTCTGAAATGCCAAAAACACTTTTCCAGACTGAACATAAGGAAACAGAAGGGTCAGTGTGCTATGTTCTGCACTGAGGCCGGCATCTCACATACGGCAGAGGAGCATCTTCCAGGAAGGCATCGATCTGATCTTAATGCGAAGGCTTCCAGGGCTGGCAAACCTGTGGGAGTCTGTGGCAGCTGCTGCTCCCCTCCCTGAGCTCTGTGAGACTTCATTTACTCGCAGTGTCTGCCTGCCGTGCCTTTCAGCCAGGTTTGGGGCTATCAGCACAAGGTATTTTTCACACGGGAGAAAACGTTCCTGTACAATTGTAGAAGGTGGCCTTGGCAAGCTCCATGTGCAAACATTTGGCTTGTTTTCCATGATTTATAACTTGCTTTGAGTACTCTTGGAGCCTCGTGGCAGGTACAAAACTCTGCTGAAAATATATAAATACCTCTCCCTGGCAGCTCAGTGGCACCTCGGCTCCTGGTGAGAAGAACAGAGCACACCTCTCCCTCCTGCTCTGCTGCAGTCCCCTGTCGTGGGCTTCTGGCAGTGAGTTTGGCTGTGTCAGAGCAGCCCTGTGGCAGGAGAAGGACCTGGCTGTGTGCAGTAGCTGACCTAAATGCCAAAGGCAGTCTCAAGCTGAGCAGACACACGTCACGGACCTGCCATGTAGCTTTCTGTTTATTTCTTGCCAGATTTGCTAATTGTTAGGGTAGTTTTGCTGCAATAAAATCTCACTCCCTCGTAGCCCATCTGCTCTCAGCTGATCCTGCAGGGATGCCATAAATCTGGGCTACCACGACATATTGATTTCCATGGCAACTGACCAACGTAGCAAACACAGAATGGTGGTGTCACAGGTACCAAACCTCCAGGGCTTGGACTGGTGAATGAGAGCGGGACAGGGAAATTGCATCTCAAACCCAGATAACGGGGTGAAGGCAGTGCTGGTCCTGCACGCCCCACTCTAAGGAATTCCCAACTGGAAAGCACCGCCACCACGGCTGGATGCTCTCCAGGTGGAAAAATCAATCAGCTCCAATTAATGAGCTTAGCAGTGCAACCTCCCAAGCCACAGGTTGCTGTGTGCCCAGTGAAGGTTTGCATGCTGGCTGCTCCCTGCTCGAGAGGATGAGCGCCGTGCTGTGAGCCTCCTCTTGTGCTGAGAGCTGTCATGTGCCACTGAGATGCAGGGAGCCTGCTGAGCCAGCAGATGCCCCAGTGCCCTGCTTGCTGCTGTGCCTCGAGCCCCCCAGCAGGCTGAGGTCACAGGAGCAAAGCTGCCCTTCCTCTATGCCTGTCTGCAAGGGGTGTGCATTAAACCACAGGATGGGAGTGCTGCACCCCCGAGGTGTGGGGCTGTTGGTAGCAGGGCTGTCACCAAGCTTAATTGCTGCTGTTGGTGTCACTGTGCCACGTTCCCTAGCTTTGGAAATTGAAACCCGCGGAAGAAGGTTGGGGTTTTGATCTCTGCTTTTCTCCTCGGATGTTTTGTGTACAGCGTATTGATGTCTCATAAAACTGAGATAATCCCTCACCATGCTGACACTGTTAAGCCTTTGCCTGCTCTGTCAGGTTCGAGCCGCAGAGAAGCAGTGAGCCGCTGTAGCAGTCATTGTGCTCTTTCTTTTCACACCTTCGTGCAGGTTTCATGGTGCTTCATTACTGAGCCACGAAGCTGTCCCAGTGCCTTCAAAGGCCAGCTGAGGGAGGCTGCTCAGGGCTGCAGAGGGTTGTTTTCCCAGGCGTTTCCAGCACTGCCTGCTCAGCCAGCGGAGTATTGCAGCACAGTGACATTTGCATGCAGACATACGATGTGATCAAAGCCTTCCTGAAGGGTAACCCCCTGCAAGGAGCTTCTTCAGTGCCAGCACAGTCTGCAGATGCCGCTGGGAGCAAAGCAGCTGCTCTGCTGTACCCTTGGTTTCTTGTTGCCCACTGTTTCAGTCCTGTTCTGTTTCCTTCCTAGGTTCGGTGGGGACCCCTCTGCCCGGGGTGGAGGTGCGCATTGCCACTGAGACGGTGAAAGGCGGCGGCCGTTCCTACACCATCCACGCTCAGGGAGATGAAGGTGGCACACAGGTAGTGCTCAGCTGTCTTTCTGCTGCTTCCTTCACTCTCAGAGCCCCTCGAAGCCCTGAGGACCAGGGCTGGGGTCGCACTGCTGTTCCCAACGACATCTGAGAGAGAGCAGCCCCCTGTGTGGGCTGGGAGGGGTGGGCTGTGGCACAGTGCTGTGGGCAGTGGTGCCAGCAGTTGTGGCTGCGGGCACAGCTCTGCTGTTGGCACACCGCCTGCGAGTGACGGGCTGATGTCAGCGCTCACACCTGCGGTCACACTCACACAGCCCCACCTGATGCCCTTCCTGCCCCGAGCTGCTGCTGCTGGCACACACTGCGTGCTTGCCTGGTTAATAATTCATAGCAGAGGGAGTGTAGCAGTGGCATTTGTTTAACATGAGGAGGACCCCGTCGGAGAGCTCAGCGTGCTCCGGCAGCCCAAGAGCGGTCTGGCTGGAATTCAGCACAGAAATGAGCTCCGTGGCACTGGGGCTGTCCCTGGTTGGTGCCCTGGGCACCTGCTGCCTCCTGCCTGGGCCACTCAGCAGCTCCACATCCCCTTTTCTTTGCCTCTGCCTTCTGGCTTGTGGGAAAGGATCGGTAAATATTTGCTCACCTCCCTCAGAGGAGGGCTCTGAGACTTCAAGCTCTGTGGTTAAGGGTTGTGGAAGCTGTGGTGCAGGAGTATTGAGGCTGAGGGGTCCTGAGGGAGGGAGGGAGGTGACAGCAGGACATGGCACGGCTCTCCCGGGTGCGATAAGCACATCCGTGGCCCCATCACTTCTCTGGGCATTTCTGCACAGTTCGGTGTTGACACCGTGAAAAATTACCAAACGTCACATCATGGCTTGCTGGTTCCCCTGTAGGAAATAAACACCTCCTGGCGGCAATAAACGCCTGCCGTCTGCTTTGGTTATATGGCTGTCAGGGCAGGGACCTCTCTCCACACAAACACAGTGTGGTGCACATCTGCGCTGCTGCTCTGATAACGGCACCGAGTGGCTGCGCTGCGGGACTGCAGGACCAGGCACCCCACTCCTGTGCACCACATCCCTCGGTCCCTGCGAGGGGCGATGCTGTGACCGCGTTGTCAGGGCCATCTGCGAGGCGTTCACACCTCGGCTGGGCTGCGACTCACCCTAAGCCCTCCCTTTCTGCCCGTGTTTGCCATGGAGATGATTTGCTGAGCTGCAGAGAGCCTCGCAAGGTCACTGCCTCCCCCTCCTGCTCCCTCCTGACAGCAGAAGACTGTCCCCCAGCCTCCAGCTCCCCGCCAGCACCACCTTCCCCCTCCTGCTGCGGGGGGGTGCTGTTTACTGTTGCATTTTCACCCTTTGGATGCATTTGTGGTCCTTGCAGACAGCAGCCTGGGGACACCTGGTGACATCTGAGCCGGCCCTGGTCCCATAGTGCTGCTGAAATAAGGGGGTGTGGGTGATGGGAGCGCCTCTGTCGTCATCCAGTAACTGTGAGCCTGCAGCAGGGGACTGATGCAATTTGCAGAGCTGGTTTCTGGCGCACCCCAAAGATCAATAATCTACTTAGCTGAAAGTTTGCTGGATCTCTTTGTTCCTCTCTTCATTTCCCCCCCCCCTTCCGCCCCCCATCCCTTGATTGGATTCCTTTCATGCACACGCTCCCCTTGCAGCTCTGAGCCCTGTGCTCGCTGGCTCCCAGCCCACCCAGTTGTTCTAGCTGCTTCCCTCGCTTCTTCCTTGCTCATTGTTACTGCACTCTCTCCTGAGCACGGCGGTGCAGAGTGGCAGCCTGGGCAGATGCTGTCCTCCTCCTCAATGCTTCCCAGAGAGCCAGGAGTGGTAGAAGAGAACATCAAGGCACGACCACCCCAGCCCATGCGAGAAGCAGTTCCCAAACCTCCAACCTGCCCGCTGAGTTGTCGGACCACACAGCTCAGCACACGGAACCACAGTGCCTGCATGCAGCACGGCTCCTCCTTACCCCACCCCAGCTGCTGTGTCTTTCCCCCCTTCTCCCTGTGATGTTTTGCAGCCCGGCTCAGGCTGAGCACCCCGTGTGTGCAGGAAAGGGTTACAGCTTTGCAGCGCCAAGCGGTTCGGTTTGCTTTGTTCGGTGCGATGCATATTTCATACGCTCAGCTTCCCAGCTGGCAGCGGCCTGCAAGCCCTGGGAGCTGCTGGGTATTGTCTCTCTCTCTCTGTTTGTTTGTTGGTTGGTTGTAAGGTTTTTGGGTTGTCCTTTTTTTGCTTTTCCAAACTGCTCGCTCCCTGACAGCGGGGGTCTATCGGTAGATAAATGGTTTCACAGCTGTACCCAACGCAGCGCTCTAGCCGGGGCTTTCATGGCGAGCAATTTGCTCACGATGAGGCTGCAGAGAGAGCGTGCGGGGCGGTGGGCTGCGGGAGCTGGCAGCAGGAGGACGCTGCAGCCATGGGCTTTTCTCCCCCCTCCCTTCAAGGTTGTAATTATCTCGTTGTTTATCCATATGCAAGCTGTCGTCCTGGACGGGAACCGGCTCGGCGGCGGCCATCCCTCCCCGCAGCCACCAGCCCCTCCTGCCCGCCTGCCCGTGCCCCCCGCTGCTCTGCCATCTGCCAGCAGCGTGCTGCTCCTCGCCCTGCGTGCTGCAGGCAGAGGGCACTGGGAGTGCTGGACCTGCCTGAAGCAGGGGAGGTCTTCGTTGTGGTCAGTGGGCTGATAGTCAGCTTGGATGGTCCTTGTGGGCTTCTCAGCTGCTCCGTGCCGTCCCCCATCCGGCACAGCCACTGACTGCGTTCTCATTGGTGTTTCTGCTCCTTTATTCTTTCTGTCTGGTGTTTTGTTTGTGGCCATAGCTGTGTTTGGCTTTTTGCTGGGTGTAGAGGTGGAGGCAGTGATGACGTTGGTGTCACGTCGCGGTGTTCTCCAGCTGGAAGGTGTTCTTATCCACAGGGGCAGCTCCGATCCCGGGAGCCTGCGTGGCTGTTTCCTTGCACATTCACATGGAGTCCATCCATCTCTTTCCACGAGAGCTTCCTTTGGGCTGACCTTTGTCACAGCACCCTCAAGATATCTATTAACCTCTTCATTATCATTTTATTCCCACTACGAGGGGGAAAGGGCTTCACTCTGGCCTTCTTCCCTCCCTTGGTGCCTTTGACCAGGCCTTGGTTCTCCAAGAGATGGATTCCTCTCTGTTCCCAGCCCTCTCTGTGCAGCACCGCGATGAAGTGCTGGGTGTCCCTGCTCACTGCAGGGCTGTCAGAGGTCCCTTCCCACTCAAATCATCCCATGATTCTGTATCATCCCATGAAATGTTCCCCCTCTGGGCACTGTGGCACATCTCAGAGGCGCTTCCTGTGGAGATGCTGAAGGAGACAAAGGAGCAGTGCCTGCCCCGGAGAGCTCTCAGCCAAGGAGAGGAGGCAGCACTGCCTTGGGTGGTTTGCATGACACAGGGAAGCAATTAGAAGCTCTGGTCTGCAGTCAGAGCACAGCACAGCCCCGCTGACCCCGACTTTTAAGCGAGGCTTGTGGGAAACGAAGCCAAGGTGTGATGCTAATTGAATCCTTGCCTGCACCCGAGCGCTCCCACTGCGCAGTGGGAGTCCTACAGTGCACAGAGCTGGGGGAGGAGGGAGATGTGCTGACTTCTCGCCTCGTTTGTTACCTCTGAGGCTTCCAAACAAGAGGGACGGGGCTGCTGGCATCCCTGGAAGCGTGTGATGCTGCTAATGTACAGAGCTCCTATAGATCAAGGAGTTTGGGTCTGTGGATGGATGGCAGTGGGGGGGACAGAGCTTTCCCAAGTGGTTCTTTTGGGATCAGCTGGAGTTAGGCATTGTGGGAGCTTCTGAAAATCAGTGCTGCCTACAAAGATCTGTGGGCACTTCTGGTTCTGGTGGAGCAGCGTTTGCTGTAAGTAAGGGTTGGGTCTTGTGAAAATAGCAGTGTTGCAGCTGTGCAGCAGCAGCCATGCTTTTACGTGTGCAACCTTCCAAAATGAAAAGCAAATGGGTTGTGTTACTCCCAGCCTTTTTAATACGAGTTAACATTACGAAAGCAGATGTGAAGTGTGGCTTTGTAGATTACAGTCTGGGCTCAGGGCTTGAGTTTTTGTGGATTGTTTTCTCTTTCCTTTCCCTGAGTCTCCGAGGAGCAGAAATCCTCCTCTTTCCAGCAGGAGAGAAGTGGTTTGTGGTGTGCATTGCCTGCTCTCACCTTCTGCAGGGTGCTGCAGGGAAGAGAATGCCTTAACACAAGCATGCAGCTTAGTGGGGACCTTTTAATTATGAATGTGCACGAGAGGTCGGAGTGCCTGGGAGTCTGGTGGTGGGGATCTGGGGCCTGTATGTTCCTTGGTGTTCCACGCTTGCTGTGGCTGCTTGCTTATTTTTTTTAAGCTTACAACTCTGAGAGCTGCTATCAGCGATCCGTCACTTCCATAAACCTCACACGTATCAATTACTGTCTTCTATTAGTCACTTAAAAGGCTGGGTTGCTTAATTATTTTGATTACAGCCATCACTTATTTATGAGCTGGGGAGAAGTGCCAAACGTTTCCAAGCTGAGACGCACAGCGCCGGCTGTGGCAGAGGTGCAGAAGCAGTTCTTCCTCTCTGCAGATGTAGAGGGTTTTGCTTTCCCTTTTTTGCTCTCCCTTGTTGCAGCAGCTCTAGCTCCAGCCCGTGCAGTGCTAGGGAAGGAAGAGGCAAATGGAAAAAAGGCAAAAGGAAGATGGTGCAAGATCTGTAGGGCACGTAGGGCACTGCCCCATCCCAGCTCCCCACCCGGACAGCACTGCTCTTCTGCTTCCCTGGGGTGTGCCATCCCTTTGTAGGCTCTGTCCCAGCAGAGGATGCTCTGATTTGCAGCCCCTGGGCCTGCGGTGCTCCACCAGAAAGAGGTGCAGACTATTCTTTTGAGGACAAGGGTAAGGAGGGGGCTGCCACAAGTATTTCCCACCCACCACAGCGGTGGCATTGCACTGCCATTCCCAGTGTGAACTGGAGCCCCTCAGCCTTCCTCCCAGCTCCTAACAAAACGTCACCCCCTCTCAAACCTTTCCACTTCCACTCTTTGTCTTCCAGCTCAGGCAGTGCCTCCCTGCATCCCAGCAAACAGCCTGCCCCCATAAAAGCTGCTAATCCCATCCAAGTCCATTATGAACCCCTCTCCTGCCATTCCCGGGGGACGGGGGGATGGCACATCTCGGAGCCCACAAGAAAACAAATGGCCACTTTGAACAAATCGCAGGGCTGAGTGCCAAGCGGGGGATTCCCAACCATTTACAAACCTCCTGCTCCAAGAGAGAGAGAGAGACAGGGAACCTGAGAGCGGCGAAAATGCTCTCTGCATAATCACCCCGCTGGATTCCTGCGGAGGGTTTATTACAACCTTTTATTTTCATGCGTGGCAAATGTAATCTTATCTGGCCGTGCCTCGGCTCGCTGAGCGCGCCGTGCAGCTTCGCAGGGCACCGGGGATGCTGCTCAAGCAGCACAGACGTTGAAAGCCGTCTAAATGTGCATTCAGATGCAGCACACTGGAGGTGTAGCCTCACTGCTGCTGCAGCACTACTCCGTGTGGCTCTGGCAGGGCTGGGTGCAGCAGGAAGGAGCTCCGTGCTGCTCCGCAGCTGCTGGCAGCAGGGTGGTGTGCCGGGCAGCAGCGCCGGTGACATTCGGAGTTCAGCAAGCAAAATCCTATTAAGATAACGTCACGGCCTTTCTGTTTTACTGTTTGCAAGCCAGCCATAACATCATTAAGTGACACAGCCGGGAGGTGCCTGCTGCCAAGGAGCACTGCTCTAGATAAGATGTGGGTTGAGCCTCTGCCAAAACGCGGGTTGATATGACGGGGAATTTGGAGCCCGTTCAAGGTTTGGTTCGCAGGAGGAGCAGCGGTGCAGGTATAGGCAAGGCAGGGTCAGTTCCCAGGGCTGCCCCACTCCTGTACCCCTCCTGGGGGCACGGCCACGTTTCTGCTATGCTCACATCAACGAGCAGGAGGCATCAGATGGGGCGGTGTGGAGGAATGCGGGACAGCTGCAATGGGTCCTTGGGGCACTCACCTCTGCCTTCCCTTCCGAGCCCCGTCGGCAGTCAAAGGCAGCCTCATAGCTCCAGGGATCAGCTTTGGAGCTCACACAAGTCATTAAAATGCTGCAGTGTGATGGGAATTCGGATATCTGCTGTCTCCAGCTGAGACTGAGGGGGATTGGAAGGGGCTAGGATGGGATCGCCCTTGGGAGAAGCAGTGCTGGTGGGGTTTGAGGTCTGTGCTGCCTGCTGGGTAATGTGCAGCTGAATTTGTGGTCCAGCACCATCCTTACCATGACTGTGTGCAAACAAACTCCCCTTGTTGGCAGTGATGAGCTTTGCATGCCATGCAGTGGGGATAAGGCACAGTGGGGGATCTGGGGGCTCAGCCCAGCACCTGACACACAAAGACATTGAAGGAAGCAGCAGTTCTGTAGAAGTGCTTGGGCTGTTTGAGCAACTCACTGCATCCTGCAAGACAGGACGCGAGGAAGAAGTTATTTAAGACAAGATCCGTGCCCTGAAAGCATCTTTCTAAGCATTCTCCTGTTAGAGAGGCTTTGGTTGCATCAAAAGCTGTAGATGCAAAGTCCTTTCAGCATCCCAGCAGCAGCTCGAGCACAGCGTGGCTCAGTGCTCTGTGCAGGGTCAGGGCAAGGTGCCCGAGCAGCTCTCGCAGTGACCTTCCCTCCCAGCAGTGCTTTTGCACATTCTCCCTGCAGAGGTGAAGTGCAGCCGTGCCTCATCTCGCAGCACGCTTGCATCCTGGGAATGGCAGAGCGAGGAGCGTGCAGGAGCTGCGAGACACCGTGCCACGTCAGGCAGGGCTGCAGCCTCTCTGGTTTCCATCGCAGCAGGATCTTCGTTTTGTTGCTATAGAAAAGCTGCTGGTGTGGGTCTGCTGGGTACCGGGCTGTCTCTGAAACCGTTGCATCGTAGTGAGCCCCAGAGTAAGCGTGTGTCCTTGGGAACAAATCAGATGGTGTTTCCTGCCACCTCCTCGGGGAAAAAAAATAAAAGCACTGTTGGATTGACAGTTTGGGAAAGTGAGGCTTCCTCTCTGTCAACACAGCAGACTGCAGCGTGGCACAGTCACAGGAGCGTGTGCCTCCTGCTCCCATCCCCAGGGTCTGCCAGCAGGATCCCAGCAGGACACGATGACCCCGGGGGTGAGGGTCCCAAGGGATGGGCGTTCTGGGGGGGGCAGGGGCTGCTGTGATGGGCACTGTTCCTCCCCACGGCCGTGTCCTGCAGGCAGTCTCTCTTTCTCTGTTCCAGGTGACCCCGGGTCTGGAAGGCCAGGAAGGGGAGCTGCTGGTCCGCGGCTCCTCGGTGTTCCGTGAGTACTGGAACCGACCCAAAGAAACCAAGGAGGCGTTCACGGCCGATGGATGGTTCAGGACAGGTACTGTACCACGTCCCGAGGAGGGGGGCAGAAGCTGTGGCTGTATCCTGCTGGTTGTGCCCCCAGGGGCGGCTTTGGAAAATGGGATCTGGCTTCGCCGGGTTCTGCTGCGTTGGCCTGCAGCGGTGAGCCAAGGGATGGAGTGTGCTGTGCACTGCAGGACTGCCACCTCAGCACCTGAAAACAGCCCGTGATGGAGCTGAATTTCAGTGGGTGTCACATCAGTGACCCCAGAGGTGCGAGCCCATCCTTGGGACACCTCTGCTCTCATCCATTGCTGGTATCAAAGCTCGGGCCTGGAGGGGTGGCTGGCTGCGTCTGCAGGGAGGCTCAGAAGGAAGGTTTCCCTTCTTCAGTGGTAACATCTGAGGAGCTGAGCAGTCCCAGGGAGAACCCTCTCGGGGTGGGGTCAGATCAGGAGAGAGGTTTTGGAATTGCCAGAATGTTCTGCAATTGTTCTAAGTGAAAAGTCTGCGGAGAGTTCCAAATAAAGAGAGCTCCGATGAAGAGACCTTTTGTTTTGAATCTGAGGCTCCCTGCATTGTGGTGTGCTGTGTTTGTGAAATTCAAAGGGAGTGTTTCTCCTTCTCGGGATTTGCCTTTCCTTTCTGACTGAGAGCGAGGAACAGTTTCAATGTTTCCAGGGATGGGGACAGCTCTGGTGTTTGGTTCTTTCAAATCAGATCTCACCAGAAGGTAAAGCTCCGATCGTGGTGATGTGTTATGGCAGCTGGGTGCCATGCAGGGACAGCAGGGCCTGGCAGAGAGCTCATAACGTGGGGTGGCAAGCTCAGGGGGGTGGGGTGCCTGATTCCCACCCAACCTTTGCAGCTCTAACATTCCCTTTATCACTGCAGCACCCCAGGAGCACGGGGCTGCATTTTGGATGCTCTTTTCTGTGTTATTTATCGTCCATTTGTGAGGAAGCAGTCATTTGTCACCACGGTCCCACCCTGGGCTCAGCTCGGGGTGCGGGGCAATCGGCTGCAGAAATCTTCGTTTTTTTTCTTTTTCAGTCAACACTCCTGATGAATATTTCAGATGGGAAGGAATAGCATGCATTAATTATTGCAAAGAGATGTCTTTAGGAGAAAATGATTTTGAAATTCAGTTTAATTTCATTGTAATGCGCTGCAAACAGGAAGGGAGTATGTGTGTTTAATTGGCTCTCGGGGGTAAGGCCTGGAAGATGGCATGCCTTTGTCACAGGCCATTAGTGATACAGACTGCATAATGAGAGAGTACAATCAGCTCACAGCTGCCGGCTCCTACGGGGAGAGAATGATATTAAATAGAAATCAGTATAAATTAAACTTAACCCTTTCACTGCCTCAGCCGGGAGGAAAGTGGGGAGTGGAGCAGTGGTGCCTGGGGCCGGGGACAGCTTGGGGAGTGCCATCTGCACTCTGTACCCTCACAGCAGCCCCAGAAGGACATGGCCCCTCATCCCCTCCTCACCCCATTGCCCTGCTCTTTGCCTTTCATTTCTGTCCATCTTCTAGCTGCTGCCTTCAGGCTGAGCGACGCTGGCAAGGTGAGGCTGCTGGAGACCAAGGTGATGCCACAGGGACAGTGGCAGTGGCACCCCGTGTGGGTCACCGCCGGGTGACACAGCAGCTGGCACGGTGCTGGTGGGCAGTGCCAGGTCCCCCGAGCTCCACCAGGACTGGGAGATTCAGAGAGAGCAAAGCAGGAGGCGGCGGGGAGCACACAGCGCCTGTAATTTAGCACTCTGCTGATTGCTAATGGCAATCCGAAAAAGCAGCGGGTCAGCAAATGAAGAGTAATTACTGCGAGGGAAGAGCGGGCACTGCTCGTGCTGCACGGCGTGGCACCGTGATGGGGCACTGCGTGTGTTCCCCCAGTGCTCTGCAGCATCTGGTGCCCCGGGTCCCTGCTCGTGGGGGGGTGTGAGCAGCGTGGGGCTCCTCCTGGGTACTGCACGCAGTTTGCATGCACCAAGACAGGAGTGGGTCTCATTTCCTCCTCTGGCTTTGTGATTCGGGGCCCCGAAGCCCAGGGTGTTTTCTAGGCTGCAAGCTCACAAAGGAATCTTTCATTTCTGAGCCTCCTCTGGCTGCAGGTCATTTATTTCCCAGTACCTTCCTCAGGCCAGATCTCTTTCTGCTTGCAGTCCCTGTAAATCACTCTAACGTGTGTTATTTCGGAATGTATTAAACACCAGGAGAGCCCACGCTTCCACAGTAGCGGTCGTTTTCCTCCTGACTGACAACTGCTTTATTAAAACCCCCTTTTTCTCCCATGAAACTGTCTCACCAAGGAGAGCAGCATCACGTCAGGTGCTGGGGGCGGCCACTGCCTCCACCCATGGCACAAGGGAGCATCGGTGCTGCAGGCTCAGGGCTCCAGCAGCTCTCAGGGAGGGATGAGGAGCTCTGTGCAACACCTGCACGCCTGGGAGCACCGGAGGGCAATGCCACTGTAGCAGGAACCCTGTGCAGACATCCCCCTGCAAATGTCCCTGCAGTGCCTCAGGACGGAGGGAACACGACTGTGTGTGTGTGCACTGCAGTGACCTGTCGGTGGATTCAGGGTGGGATGCAGCCAGACTCTGGGTGTTGCAGCGGTGATTTACTGCTGCTCCTTGCCTCTTGATTTGCTCAGTTTAGCACCGTTGCCTGCTTCTCTCTCCACAGCTCTCGTTTCCATTTGAGTGAATTTGATTATTTTTATTGTATTGTATCCGTGCCGTTGACAGAGCCGCTTAGATCAGAATCCCCTCCAGCCATTCCCAGGGACACTGTGGAGTACCCACCTGCTCCAGGCAGCAAGAGGCCCTTAACCCCCCCAGGAATGTGCTGAGCCCCCCAGGAAAGTGCTGAGCCCCCCAGGAAGGTGCTGAGCCCCCCAGGAAGGTGCTTCCATTTGCGTTTGCCATACTTCCAGGAAATGAGAATCTGGTGTATTCAGAGAGATTTATTTTCAATTACAGGTTAAGGCTGAGACATAAAATAGCACCGGGGCTGGAAGGAGCGCATAAATCCTGCAACAAATCCATGTATCTCGGCTCCATATAATAAGATTTTATTGATTGCTATATTGTATCTGTCAGAATAAAACTCTCTTAATGCGTGCATCGGGATGGAGCAGATAGAAAGCTTGTTGGTGGTAGAATCTGATTGAGGAATCAATGCTCTTTGATTAATAAGTCGTTAAGAAAGTAAGAGTCATTTAACTTGTTTGATGCACGTTTCAAAATGATGACTCATCTTTTAACTTTCTTCCTTTAAGCTGCATTTAAGAAAACAATGTTGTGGGTGTTCCTCACATTGTCAAGTTCCTCTTCTTTCTCTTCCTCCTCTCCTCTTCCTCTTTTCTTCTCTTCCTCTTCTTTCTCTTCTTTCTCTTCCTCCTCTCCTCTTCCTCTCTTCTCCTCTTCCTCTTCTCCTCTTCCTCTTCTCCTCTTCCTCTTCTCCTCTTCCTCTTCTCCTCTTCCTCTTCTCCTCTTCCTCTTCTCCTCTTCCTCTTCCTCTTCTCCTCTTCCTCTTCTCCTCTTCCTCTTCTCTTCCTCTTCTTCTCTTCCTCTTCTCTTCTTCTTTCTATTTTTCTTCTCTTTCATCTCTTCCTCTTCTTCACTTTTTACTCTCACTCTCTTCTCCTTCTCTTCCCTCTCTCTTCACGTGGCTCCAGCACAGGCACTCTTCCCAGCCCATGCCCATCCCCAGAGGCAGGCAGGTGTTTCCCTGCCAAGGGAATTACTTACATTTGTGGGAGTAGCGCTGACACCTGAAACAGAGAACACTTTTCCTTGATCAAGGCAGATTATAAATAGAAAAGCATCTCATTAGCATCCTAATCGGCAGGTTGTCTGTTTGTTTGCAGTGTCTCTTCTCGTCATAAATTCAGTTGATGCAAATTCTGTGGGGCTTTTTGTTGCTTTTTTTTAAATGATCCCTTCGTTTTACTGTGCTGCAGACAGAGTCACAGAGCGGTGTGAGGAGTGGCACCCAGGGGCAGCCATGTGCTGTCCAGTGGGGCAGGCCAGCAGCGAGGTGGGCCCAGGCCCCCCCCAGCCCTCACTGAGGAGCTGTTTCTGCACATGGAGAAGCTTATTCTTTCTCCAGGAGCCATAAGGAGACAGCATTGTCAGGTTTGCCCAATAGTTGGAAGCCCGAGGGCCATCGGAGCTCAGTGAGCCCATGTGTTTCCATGTCTGCTTGTGAGAGTGATGTTTTCAGCAGTCCAGGGTGTGACTTTGGATTTCTGTAGCTGTAAATGAGAGCAGCTTTTGGCACAGAACTTGTTTACTCCTCCTCAGGGCTCCGCTCTGGTTGCAGATCACCGAGGATGCTGAACATTGGCTTGTTCAAGAACCCCTGAGTCCAATATCAGAGGGATGGAGCAGTCCGAGGATGCTGAACATTGGCTTGTTCAAGAACCCCTGAGTCCAATATCAGAGGGATGGAGCAGTCACACCCCAAATCCCCACCTCCCCCAGACCCGGGCTCTGCTCTGAGCACTGTGTGCCATTACCTTCCAGGGTGTGCTTGGTGCTTTGGCTGTGGCAGCACCTGGAGGAGAAGGGTTTGCTGTGCTGTGTCTCCTGGTGATGACTCCCCGTCCCAGCTCCAGCCAGGTTGCATTGCAGACTTAAAGAGGAGCTCCATGAGCCTGAGGAAGCGAGAGAGCTGCCAGCTCACAAGTGGGCTAGGAGTGGGAGCAGTGGTAGCAGGAGTGAGCATGGGATGCATGAAGAAATGGGCTGAGCAGTGCTCCTCCTGGTGCATACCCTGTTGAGTCCTCCCGTTGCTCAAGGCAAGTGAGAGCTGGCTTATGACTGAGGGTGTTACGCTGTGATCACCAGTGTAGGCTTCGGTGTATTTAAGCAAACAATTTAAGCAGATCTCCTGCTGCATATCCCTCTCCAGTCAACATCCTGCCTTCGTTATCTGCTCTTTATTTAATAATCCATCTCACAAGGGGCCGGGAGGGGTTGCTGCACGGAGAAGAGGCATGGCCTTCCTCAGCTCAGGTGTAATTGATCCCTCAGCTGCTGAGCAGAGGGGCAGACCCGAAAGCAGAGGGCTTTTGCCCAACGCTGTTATGATGACAGTGAGTGTTCTGAGCTTCTACGTTCCCCAGCTGAGCAGCCACACCTTGCAGCATTGGCTTATTTATCCCCCTTCGAGTTTTCTCTTTCATCTCATCGTCTGCAGGGATTCCTATAAATATTTAAATGCTAATTGAACTCTTCCCCCTCCCCTAGCCTCCCCGTTATCCTTTCTGGCTTGTCCTCTGGGCAAACCCATCTGCAGTCACTCTGGCTGTGAGCAGGGCGGTCCCTCAGCCCACCCTGCTTGGATCAGTCGCCCACGAGCTCCTGCTGACGATGAGTGAGCACACAGAGCCGTGCAGGACATGGTGGGGGAAATGGGCTGTGAGGCGAGACCTGGCTACAGCATGGAGTCCTCGTGGCATCTTGTCCTGCTGCAACAAAGCTGTAAAACTGCAGTTGAGAAATGCAGGGATCAGTGTGGATCAGCCAAGACAAGGCCAGCAGCAGGTCCTCAGTGTGCCCTGGGAGCAGCACGCAGAGCAGGGCTCAGGATTAGTGCCTGGCGAGTGGGTTTCTCTTATCTGCAGCTCTCTCCTCCCAGGCTGTGGCTCCATCCGCGCTCGGCCGAGCGGTGCCTTGCCAGCACGGCGCTTTGGGAGATGCCCTTGGGTGCAGTTTTGTTCCAGGTGGAAATGCCAGGGGAGGCTGTGCAGCCTTTCATCTCGGTGGGGCTCTGCCCTTTCTGCTCTGACAGCATGCGGAATGCAAACAGACGTCGCCGTGCAGAGCGTGACACGAATTCCTTCTGAGCTCAGCAGGGTTGTGGGGTTTGCTTTTTTTTTTTTTTTCCCCTGTTTTTCCAGTGTTGTTTTGCAGGAGCTTGGAAGTGGGGAATCAGCTGCTGAGCTCACAGCTCCTGGGATGGGAGGTCAGGGTGGGCATGGCTCTGTCCTCCACCCGTGTGCCATCAGTGCTGGTGGGAGCCAGGCGTGTGCGTGGGGAAACGAGGATGCCCCAGAGCTGCAAATCTCCTTGGCAATTTTATTATGTAAATAAATGGTGCTTGCACATCCACCTGCTGCTGCTGCTGCTCGTGATGGTGTTCGTGGCAAGATACGTAAACAAACAGCGATTCTGCTCTAATAGATTGATTTCCTTTCTTGTGAGCCATTAAATTACCTCCAGGCTTGGTGCAGGTACCGATCTGCTGCAGTGTTGGAAGTGGGGGAGTCCTCATCCCGACCCCTGGGAGCTGAGCACTGAGCCCTGGGGGTGAAGCTGTGCACCTGGAGGTGCGGGGTCAGGGACCTGCTCCCTTTGGAGGGGCTTCTGCACTACACCCAAGCAAGCCAGAGCCCAGGGAGGTGCTGGAGAGGGAGATGATCTCTTCTTTAATAATTGCTGCGTTATCCATATGCATGCATTTCGTAAAGAAGTTCCAACCTCCCCTCCCCTTGCTTTTCTTTCCCCCTCCAGCAGCTTTGATGCTTTATTAATGCTCACAGCATGAACCAGCCTGCCCTTGGTGTGCTGGCAGCTGAGGGAGTCCTGAGCGCAGTGGTGGAGCAGGGGAGGAGCGGAGCAAGAGCAGCAGGACCTGGGCTCCATCCTGCCCCGCACCACCCCACTGCACGGGAGCAGTTCTGTCCCAGCATCGAGGCTGCAGCACAGCTTGGGTTCCGGGCTCCTCCGTCTCCATCCTCCTCCTGGAGCCGGTATAGCTGTGGCTGTTGACCATTTGAGAGTTTTGCTTCTCCTGCCTGGGATATTCTGCCTTCACATTTGGAGGGGAGGATGCTGCAGGGCTCCTCTGTGTGCGCTAAGAGCCCTCTGCACCCAGGGCAGGTCACCTGGTGAGGCCCTGCGTTTCAGAACTGCTAATTGCTGCTAATTTGCCGCAGTTTGTACTCTAACCTCTGGAGCAGCCCGCTCGTGGCCAAGATGGCTGTCAGCAGTGACACACATTCTTCATCCCGATGCCATAAATCAACCTAGAGTCGCTCCTGTCATTTAGCCTATCACTTAGCATCTCATTACATAGGTCTGTGTGCAGTTCCCCCACAGCCTCCAACCGACCCCAGCACGCAGTGCCCTGCAGTGAGCCTGGAGGTGCTGAGCAGTGCAGGGTCAGAGCTCTGTGCATGCAGAGCCTTGCTGCTCCCACACGTAGCCCCCCAGAGCCGGAGCTCCCACCCTTGGCCATCTCCTAGGAGCAGCTCTGGCGTGTCCGCGCATCACCGCACGCTCCGTCCCTCCCTCTCCCATCTCTCCATAAATAAATTCCCCCAGTCCATCCCAGCGCACTGTATCAATCTTGTTTAATAGACTGGAAAGCTTATTGCGTGGCGGCGGGTCGCGAGGAGTGTCGGGGTGATGGATTGCGCCTTCCCGCAGCCGAGCGTCGTTGATGTATAATGAAATATTTATGATTTATTCCAGCTAATAAACCGGAGTGAAGTGTGTGATGTATGTGAGCAGATGGGGGATCTATCGATGCGGTTTTCATTGTGGAGGGGGAGGGAAAGGTGTACGTATGTCTCCCCAACGCACGCGTGTCACGCGGCCCCGTCCCTCACGGTGGATTAATTCCCAGAGGAGTCCTTCAGTGCTCACCTTCTGATTGCTTGTCCGCCCCCATCCCTCCCACAGCTGCTCTCAAGCAGTGGGAAGAGATCTTTGAGCACTGCATCTGGGGCTGTGCTGGGAGGGATGGATGGACCGGGGGCTGCCGGAGCATCACTGCCATTGAATCATAGGGCCATGGAAGGGTTGGGTTGGAGGACCTTAAAGATCATAGGGCCACGGAAGGGTTGGGTTGGAAGGATCTTATAGATCACAAAGCCATGGAATGGTTGGGTTGGAGGACCTTAAAGATCATAGGGCCATGGAAGGGTTGGGTTGGAAGACCTTAAGGAACATAGAGCCATGGAATGGTTGGGTTGGAGGACCTTAAGGAACATAGATCCATGGAATGGTTGGGTTGGAGGACCTTAAGGAACATAGAGCCATGGAATGGATTGAGTTGGAAGGACCTTAAACATCACAGGGCCATGGAATGGTTGGGTTGGAAGAACCTTGAAGATCATAGAGGATGGTCGGGTTCCCCATTGGCTGTGCTCTGTAAATCTGACCTCAGTGCCTGGGTTTTCCCAGCAGATCCCAGCTCAGCTCTGACTCTGCACTCCAACCCAGTCCCTGCTCCTCTGGGTTCACCCAAAGGACCCTTTTGTGCATTCCTACTGTCTCAGAGCCCTCCAGTACTTCCTTTCTCCAGCATAAGTGTTCTCTGGTCAGCAGTTTCTCCAAATGTTTGCTCTTTTGATGCTGCAAGGCTGCAGTGTTTGCCAGCAGCGTGCTGCCCACGGTGCAGGGCTGCTGGCACAGGAACCCGGCAGCATTTGCTCCGTGCAGCAAAGGGCTTTTTGTTCATCCTGGGTCCGCTGCTGGGAGACCTCTCTGCTCCGCAGACCAAAGGCCACGAGGGCCCTTCCATCTTTGCAGCAAGCGTTTTGCAACTTGAAACTCTGTGCAGAAATCTCCGGGGCTTGCCTTTGTGGGTTCCCAAGCCGTGCATGTGACCGTGGCAGCCCCGTCCAGGGAGCTCTGTGTACTCAGCCCTTCCCTTACAACAGAAGCACTTCTAACCCCCCCAAAAAACCTCACCTTGAAGACACAGATGGGAGCTCTTTGGCAGCAGGGAGACACAGAGGTGGTGATGTGACATGAGAGCAAGGACGGGGGGTAACACTGAGAGCCCCTCCTCCTTCTTCTCCCCCTCCTGCTTCTCCCCCTCCTCCTCCTCCTCCTCGCCCACCGCTTGGCGCTATTAGCAGGATGTGAGTAATCATCTTAAGTAGCTATCAAAGTGCAACAGCTTGTTAAGCGTTTAGCCGGGCTGCGCTGACGTGACCCCTCCTCAATCTTCCCGCAGTGCCAGCGGGAATTACCGGCACACACCTCCCCCCCCCCCCCACACACACACCCCACGGGGGGATGGAGCCACGCGTGGGGGCACTCTCATCTCCCTGACATTGCCCCCCCACAGCTGATTGCTCGCTGCCAGCAGCCCCAGTGGCACCCATCTGTGGGGTCCCTGGGGATGCTGTGCCCCATTGCCCCGGTGTGTGGGGCAGCACAGGGACCCTGCTTTGTTTTTCAGGGGACACGGCCGCCTACCACGATGGTGTTTACTGGATCAAGGGCCGCACCTCGGTGGACATCATCAAGAACGGGGGCTTCAAGATCAGCGCGCTGGAGGTGGAGCGTCAGCTGCTCGCACACCCACACATCACAGGTGGGCAGCGCGTGGGGCTGAGCTGTGCTCACAGCAGCTCAGGAACGAGCCGAGCCGTGGGCACGTGGCAGTGGGAGCCATGGGCACGTGGCAGTGGGAGCCATGGCCCTGGCTCGACGCCGCTCTGCACACCAAACCCCCCCCCCCCGACTCACCCCAAGCACAGGGCTCTGCTTTTCCCTCGGTGCCAGCACAGCCCCCTCACAACCCCTTGGTGTCCTCTGCTCTCTTCCCCAGATGTGGCCGTCATTGGACCCCCGGACGTGGTGTGGGGGCAGCGGGTCAGCGCCGTGGTGCAGCTGCGCAGGGGTGAGATGCTGTCGGTGAAGGAGCTGAAGGAGTGGGCCAGGTGAGGGCTCACCACGTTGGAGTTGGGACTGGGAATGAGCTGGCGTGGAGGAGAGGCTGCTGGAGGAGCTGGGGGACAGGGCTGAATGTGATGACGCCAAACAAAGAGCCCGAACCCGCGCGGTGCTCTAACCACGTGCATCCACACTGCAGGGACAGCATGGCCCCCTATGCCATCCCCACCGAGCTGATCGTGGTGGAGGAGATCCCCCGCAACCAGATGGGGAAAGTCAACAAGAAGGAGCTCCTGCAGCGCTTCTACGCCGCGTAGCCCCCTCCCCAGGGGCCAAAGGGAGGTGGGTGCAGGTAACGGTGGCACGGGACCCCCACCCCCCACGGGGAGTGCCACGTGGGTACGCCATCGGCCACGCGGTACGGCGTCTTGCGCCCGCCAAATAGATCAATATCAAATTATCATGTCTCGCATTCATAACTCTTAAGCAAGCAACAATGGGGAGAGACAAGGTCAGCGGAGAATAAATGGCAGCCAGAGCTCTTCACGATCCATCAGTGCCGCCGAGCGCGGCACCCAGCGCCGGCACCGTGACAGCACCATCAATAACGGCCCGCAGCACGCGATCCGTCGCTCTGATGGATGACCACAGGTAGAGAATGCTGCACGACACCTGGCTGGCACCCCACGCCTGGGGGTGTCCCCGCAGCCTCGCAGCTGTGGGCCGTGCCCCACGTCGGGGCTGAGCCCACCGAGGCAGGGTTCGGTGCGAGTGCCAATGGAGGGGTGTCCTGGAGCTCTGTCTGCCCATGCTGGGGGTGTGGGGGCTGCGTGCATTCCCCCCCACACCCCTGAGTTTCCCTCACTTCACTTGGCAGCCACATCCACATCAACGCTCCCATCATATGTACACAGCCATGTATGGCCATGGGTACAAAGCCATCCATCTCCGTCATGGGGGGGCTCCAACCCGGCCCCACAGCGGTGCCCCCAGTACAGCCCAGTGCCCACCCTGAGCACCCAGCACTGCTGTCCTGCTGGGATGGAGCTGGGACCCGAGCTGTGCCCCCAGCCTGGCACTGCCACCTTCATCCCACGTCCTACATCTCATGTCCCCATCCCATGTCCTGTGTTCTCCTGTCCTGTGTCTCGTGTCCCACATCCTATAACCCCAGTCACGTGCCCATTGTCCCCTGTCCTGTGTCCCTTGTCCCTGCCCCACGTCTCACATCCCCTGTCCTGTGTTCCCTGCCCCATCTCCTGCCCCACGGAGCTCTGCAGCAGATGCCCTGTGTGGCCTGGGGGGTGGGGGTGGTGGTTAGGGCACCTCCAAAAACAAGAATCCCAGAGGGGGACACGGCACGGCCACCCCGTGTCACCAAAACGCCGCACCTTCCCCTTCCAGGGAGAAAGGACGAGGCACAGTGCCCCGCTGCCCAGCCCCGGGATGGGGGCATCGGCTGCAGCCCTCCCCCCCCTCCCCGGGCCGCCCCCACCGCTCCCGCTGCGATCTCCCCGGGTGAGGGGACATCGGTGCCCGGAGCGATGCTGCCACCTGCTGCCACCGCCTCGGAGAGCTGAGGGGTGGGATGGGATGGGATGGGATGGGATGGGATGGGATGGGATGGGATGGGATGGGATGAGATGGGATGGGATGGGATGGGATGGGATGGGGTGGGATGGGATGGGGTGGGATGGGATGGGATGGGGTGGGATGGGATGGGGTGGGATGGGGGTGGGATGGGGGTTATGGGGACGAGGGTGTTGCGGTTGGGGATGGAACTGAGCTGATGAGAATGAGAATGGAGCTGGGATGTCAGTGGGGATGGGGCTGAATAGGGATAGGGATGAGGATGATGGGATGTGGGGATAGGGCCCTTGGGGTTGAGGTGGGATTAATGCAGGCGGGACTGATGGGCACGGAGCTCGTGGGAACGGGGCTGAGGGGGACAGAGTTGATGGGGATGGGGCTGGTGACAGCGACGGAACTGATGGGGGTGAGGTGGGCTCATAAGGAAATAGGGCTTTTGGAAATGGGATGAGGTGATCGATGGGGCTGCTGGGGATGGGATGGGGCTGGGATGGGGCTGCTGGGGATGGGATGGGGCTGCTGGGGATGGGATGGCGATGGGGCCGGGGCTGTCGGGGCCGGGAAGGCCGCACCGCCCCCTGCCACCCGCCTGGCCCCCACCCAGCGCCCGCAGTCAGCACAGATGGCCCCGCACCTGTCCCGGCACCGCGGCCGCGGGGCGGGCGGGGCCGTTTCGGGAGGCGGAGGCGGGGGGGGGGGGCGAACCGGGCCGGACCGGGCCCGGTGCAGCACGAGTGGAGCGGTGGGGCCGTGCCCGCCCGCCCCGTCGAGGCATCCCCGGGGCGCACCCGGAGACAGCTGCCGCATTCCCTCCTCCGTGCGGGGGAGGAGGGGGGGGGGGTCCCGCATCCCACACCCCCCCCAACCTCCCCCCCACACCTCAGAACCCCCTCCCCACCGCCGGCCCCGATCTCCCCGTTCCCCCCCGCTGCCGTCCGCCACGTCGGGCCCCGCGGTGCGGGCGGGCGGGAGGAGCTGGGGGGGGGGGGGTGGCCGGGGCAGCTGCCGGCCGGGGGGGCCCGGCCCCTCCAGCACATGTGCTGTCACTCAGCCGTCCCCGCCGTTATTGTCGCTCGGGGCCGGGGCTGCGCCATGGGGCCCCCGCTGCTGCTCGCCTGCCTGCTCGCCCCGCTCTGCGCCAGGGTAAGGGATGGGGCCGGGGGGGGTGGGGGGCAGCGGGGCGGTGCTGGGGGAGCGGGGCGGTGGGGGGTGCGGAGCCCAGGCCCCCATGGATGCGCTTTCCCGGGGGTGGTGGGGATGGGTTTTGGGGGCTGTGTGGCATTTCCCGCCCCGTAGGTCAGTGAGATGGGATTGGGGGGGGTTCGGAACCACCCCATTGCCCTCGTCCCCTCTTCCCCCCCCCCCCCCACCCGTCCCCCCATGGTGGTGCCGGACCCCCTGTGCTCAGCTGCCCATGTGGAGCCCCTCGGTGCAGCCTCAGCTTTGGGTTCTGTGGGACCGCTGGGGCTGTGGTCTGGGCCCTACAGCCCCGGGGGGAGGGGAGTCACAGGGCAGTTGCCCCCCCGCCTCCGTTGCTCTGCTACCCCCTCCCCACCAGCCCTGAGCTCCCGGGTGAGTTGTCCCACGGATGGACGGACAGAAGCTGTGGGTCAGCCCCACCTCAGCCTCACTGCGACTCCCTCCCCCCACCCCACAGAGCAGCGCTGTGGCCGCCCTGCAGCCCCCCTGGAGCTCCCCCTGCTCCTCTTCCAACCCCCCCCCATAACCTCCACACCTCCCTACCCCCCCCCAGCCCTGCACCCCCCACCCATCCGTCCACATCCACGCAGTGACGTGACTTGGGCTGGGGATCAAGGTAACCCCTTCCTCCCCACCATCCCCCGCTGCAGGGTGCCAGCATGGGCAGCCCCCCCGGCTGGCGGCACCACGAGGGGGCCCGGCGGGTGAAGAGGGCCTGGGTGATCCCCCCCATCAGCATCTCCGAGAACCACAAGCGCATCCCCCACCTCCTGGTGCAGGTAAGCAGCGCTGGGGGGTGGGGGTGGGACAGGGGGGGTGTGGGCAACCCCCAGCTCCATCCTTTCCCCCCCCACACACAGATCAAGTCGGACAAGCAGCAGCCCGGGGGGGTGATCTACAGCATCAAAGGGCCGGGGGTGGACGAGGAGCCCCTGGGCATCTTCTCCATCGACAAATTCAGCGGCAAGGTGTTCCTCAACGCCACGCTGGACCGCGAGCAGAACGACCGGTTCCGGGTAAGGACCCTGCACGGCCCCATGTCCCCCCCCACCCCACCCCCCCAGCCCCGTCCCACCCCCGTGTGCCCGCAGCTGAAGGCCTTTGCACTGGACCTGGGGGGTGCGACGCTGGAGGACCCCACGGATTTGGAGATCATCGTGGTGGACCAGAATGACAACCGCCCGCTGTTCAGCAGCGACGTCTTCACGGGGCACATAGTGGAGGGGGCTGCGCCAGGTGGGTCCGGGCAGGGGGGGGTCCACGGGGTGGGACGGGGGCACAACCCGGCCCCAGGAGTGCTCCCCCAGCCCCGTGGTGGCCGCAGGGACCTGTGTGCTGACGGTGGAGGCCACCGACGCCGACGACCCCGAGACGGACAACGCAGCGCTGCGGTTCTCCATCCTGGAGCAGGGGCACGGGGACATGTTCCGCATCAACGCCAGCACCGGGGAGATCTGCACGGCACGGGGCGGCCTCGACCGTGAGGTGGGGGGGATGGGGGGGAAGGGGGTGCGGGGCCGGTGTGGTGTGGGGGCCGTGTGCTCAGCACCGTCCCCCCTCCCGCAGGCTGTGGGGGTGTACAACCTGACGCTGCAGGCTGCCGACATGTCCGGGGACGGGCTCACCACCACCGCCACCGCCGTCATCCACCTGGACGACATCAACGACAACGCTCCCGAGTTCACCAAGGAGGAGGTGCTGAGGATGGCGGGGGGTGCGGGGTGGGGATGCAGCCCCCCCCAGCTGACACCAGCCCCCGTAGTTCTCCATGGAGGTGGAGGAGCAGGCGGGGGGAGCGGAGGTGGGCCGGGTGCTGGTGCACGACAAGGACCTGGCGGGGTCACCCAACTGGGCCGCCAAGTTCACCATCCTCGAGGGAGACCCCGAGGGCGCCTTCGCCATCCACACCGACCCCCACACCAACGACGGCGTGCTGACCGTGGCCAAGGTGGGTGGGGGGAGGGGTAGGGTGGGGGGGGTTAAGAGCTCAGGCTGCTAACCCCGCATTCCCCCCCCCCCCCACCCCATTGCAGCCGCTGGACCACGAGGTGCGGGACCGCTTCCAGCTGACGGTGTCGGTGCAGAACCAGCGGCCGCTGGAGCCGGGGACGGCGAGCAGCCCGAGGGCGGTGGCCACGGTGCGGGTGCGGGTGCGGGACGTCAACGAAGCGCCCGTCTTCCGCGAGAACCCGCGGCGCGTCACCGTGCTGGAGGGGACCCCCCCGGGCACCGCCGTCACCACCTACACCGCCAGCGACCCCGACACGCGCCGCCTGCAGACCCTGACGTGAGCGCGCAGGGGCACGCGCGGCGCTCTCCGGGTGCGCGCATGGAGGGGGGGGGGTGCGGGATGGGGTGAGGCCGCATCCTCACGCCGCCGTGCCCCCCTCCCCTCCCCCCCCCGCCCCGCACAGTTACGCGCTGCTGTACGACCCCGCGGGATGGCTGCAGTTGGACCCCCGCTCGGGCACCGTGCGCACCCAGCGGGAGCTGCGGGACCCGGCCGCCTTCCTGCAGGGCGGGTGGTACATCGCGCTGCTGCTCGCCCGCGATGATGGTGACCGTCCCCTCCCCCCCCCCCCCTCCCCGCACCCACGGGCGCTCCCCCCCCCCCCCCGCTGACACCCCGCTCTCTCCCCGCAGCCGACCCGCCGCTCTCGGCCACGGGCACTCTGTCCATCGAGATCGTGGAGGTGAACGACCACGCTCCTCAGCTGCTGCCGCCGTCGGGGGCGGTGTGCGGGCGGCCGGGCCGCGGCGGAGCCGTGCTGCTGGGGGCCAGCGACCGGGACCGGCCCCCCCACGGGGCGCCCTTCCACTTCCAGCTCAGCCCACGGCACCCGCAGCTCGCCCGCAACTGGAGCATCACCCGCTTCAACGGTGAGCGGGGATGGAAGGGGGGGGGGGGTTGGGTTTGGGGGAGCCCCGCTGACCCCGCGTCGCCCCCCCCGTCCCCCGGCAGTGACGCACGCGGTGCTGGCCGTGCTGGCGGAGCTCCCCGCCGGGCCCTATTCGCTGCCGTTGGTGCTGCGGGACTCGGGGACCCCCCCCCCGGGAGCAGCAGCAGCTGCTCAACGTCTCCGTGTGTCCCTGCGGCCGAGACGGGCTCTGCGAGGACGGGGTCCTGGCGGCCACCAGCGCCGGGGTGGGGGTCGCCCTGGAAGCCCTCGTGGTCATCGTCAGCAGCGGAATCCTCCTCCTGCGTGAGTGCCCCCCCGCCCCATCCTCACTGCAGCCCCTCTCTTGTACCTGCGTGGCCTCCGACGCGCTCACATCCCCCCGACCCACTTCGCCCCGTCCCCCCCCATCCCGTGGGTGCCCCCCCCCCCCCCCGACCCCACGCTCCGTCCCGCAGTGCTGGCGCTGTTGGGGGCCGCGCAGGTCCGGAGCCGCCGTCGGGAGCACCGCCGGGCACTGCTGCAGCGCTGGGGGGACGACGTGCGGGACAGCGTCCTCAACTACGACGAGCAGGGCGGCGGCGAGGAGGACCAGGTGGGGGGATGGGGGGGGGGTAGGGGTCCGGGGAGGGGGTTGGGAGGGGGTCCTGCGGCGCCGTTGCTGACTCCACGTCCCGCAGGACGCCTACGATCTGAGCCAGCTGCGGCACCCCCCGCCCCACTGCCGCCCTCCGCTGCGCAGGGACGCTCCGCTGCGCTCCTCCCCCCCCCCGGGACCCCCCCGGCGCCCGCCCCGCGGCCCCTCCGACATCGAGGACTTCATCAACGAGGTGGGACGCGGCGCAGCCCCCTCCCCTCCCATTCCCCCCCACGTGCGGCGATGTTGCTCGCCCCACGGACCCCGCGGGGGCTGACGTCGCCCCCGATCCCCGCAGGGGTTGGAGGCGGCTGACGGGGACCCCAGCGTCCCCCCCTACGACACCGCGCTCATCTACGACTACGAGGGCTCGGGCTCTGCGGGCAGCGCGCTCAGCTCCATCGTGTCCAGCCTGACCGACGGCGACCAGGACTACGATTACCTGCGCGAGTGGGGGCCGCGGTTCCGCCGCCTGGCAGACCTCTATGGGCCGTGACGGACCGCCCCCCCCCCACTAACCCCCCCATCCCCCCGCAGCCGGGCAGCGCGACGGCTCTGCGTGCAGCGGGGTTTGTGTACCCCCCCCCCCCCCAATAAAGCTCCCGGCCCGGAGGACCCCCCCCCCCTCGGCTGTACCCCCCCGTGTACAAACAAAGGCACTTTTATTGGCAGCACGTGAGCACAAGGCTGCATTTCCCTCCGCCCGCCCCCCCGGGGCATCACCCCCCGCCCCAGGGCTCCCAGCAGCGCTCCTCCCGGGGCGGGATCCGGCCCAGCAATGCGGGGCGGGGGGGGGGCACGCAGCCCCGTCCCAGGGCCACGCGGGGATGGGGGGCTCGGAGCAGCGGGGGGGGGCCCGGCGCTGCACTTGGCCACTTGGGGGTGGGGGGCCGAGTGCGCTGAGTACGCACATCGCTGGGCTTGCTCCCCCCCTCAAATAGCACTAGGAACCCCCCACCCTGGGGGGGCCGTGGTTATGTCTCGGGTGGGCGACCCGCAGCGCCGCGGCCCGGCCCCCTTTGGGCAGAGGGGACGATGCGGGAGTAATCGTGGGGAATGCCGCGTGGGGCGAGCAGGGGGACGTGGTCCTCGCGGGGGGGGCGGCGGAAGAGGGGCGGCCGGCGCTGGCTCTCCCCCTCCTGCAGGGAATGGGGCAGGCGGCGGCCCTGGCTCTCGGGCAGCAGCATGATGCTGAGCACCGCCAGGATGGCGAAGGAGGCGAACACCAGGTGGTGCAGGAAGAAGCCGCGGCTGCTGGCGACGGCGGCGATGGGGGCGGCCGCGGAGCCCACCAGGTTGGCCCCCACCACGAGGCCCAGCCCCGCACCTCTGCGGGTGGGGAGGGGGAGGAGAGCGAGCTGAGAGCCGGGGCACGGGGACGGGGTGTGCTGGGGAAGGGGGGGATGGGGTTGGGGGCCGCTCACCTGACCACGGTGGGCAGCACCTCGCTGGCGAAGAAGATGCTGAGCGTGGTGACGGCGTGCGACGCGGTGACCCCCAGCACCGACAGCATCAGCACGATGAGCTCCAGGAGGTCTGGGCGAGTGGGGAAAGAGCCGCGAGGGTGCAAACAACCCCGGTGCCCCCCAAACCACCCCCCCCCCCCCCCTTCATATCCCGGGCTCCTTACACTGCGTGAGCGCCAGCAGCAGCAGCGATGCGGTGCCGGTGAGCACGGTGCTCAGCAGCAGCACCGAGCGGCGGCCGCAGCGCTCCGCGGTGACGCAGAGGAAGAGGAACGCGGCCGCCTCGGGGCCCCGCAGCGCCAGGTATGCGGGCAGGAACCGCGGCAGGTGCGGGGCCACGTTGCGGGTGAAGCAGTGCCGGATGCCGGAGCCGATGAACCTGTGTGTGTGTGTGTGTGTGTGTGTGTGTGCGTTCACGGGAAGGGTTAAGGACTGGGACGTGGAGGATGGGGAGGGTTAAGGTTCGGGGGTCGGGGAGCAGCGGTGCTCACGCAGTGAAGCCGAGGATGACGGCGTTCTTCCAGATGACCCTGGTGCTGAAGATCTCGCACACCGTGTGGTAGTGGGGCTGCGGGCACCGCTCCTCCAACGCCTCCAGCTCTGCGTGGCACAGAGCTCAGAGCCGCCACGGGATGGGGATGGGGATGGGGATGGGGATGGGGATGGGGAAGGGGAAGGGGAAGGGGAAGGGGATGGGGATGGGAATGGGGATGGGGATGGGGATGGGGATGGGGATGGGGATGGGGATGGGGATGGGGATGGGGATGGGGGGGGTCCCACCCTCCACACCCCCCCCCCAGCTCACCCGCCATGGCGCTGCCCTCCTCCTCGGCCCCGCCGCTCCCCTCCAGTGCCCGCAGTGCCCTCCTGGCCCTGTCCAGCTGCCGTGTGGCCAGCAGCCAGCGCGGGGACTCCAGCAGCAGTGCCGGGCTCCTGCGAGGGACCAACGTCACGGGGTGAGCGAGGTACTGACCCCCCCCCCCCCCCCCCCCACCCCACCCCGCCAGGTTCCTGGAAACCCTCATCTCGAGCTCTGAGCAAACATTTACCCACGGCACACGAGAGCCCCGCAGCCTTTGATGGAGGGGTGCGCCAGTCCCACTCCCCCGCACCCAACACTCACCACCAGCACGCAGCCAGCAGCGCCAGCACGGCCGTCACGGTGCCCTGCAGCACCCGCCAGTCCCGGCACAGCACCGCCAGCCCCGGCAGCAGCAGCTCTCCCAGCAGCCAGAAGAAACCGGCGATCATCGTCACCTGCAGCCGGTGCGGGGGGTCACACAGCTCCAGCCCTGGTGTGAGACGGGGGGGAAAATGAGGGGACGTGGAATCTCAGAGCATCCCACAGCATCCTTCATCCCACAGCATCCCACGCTCCGCTTGCAGGAGCACCCCGCACCCTGCAGGCTCCCTCACCCCGCAGCACCCCCCACCCCACCCCACAGCATCCCCCCACCCCACTCACGCGCCACGTAGAGGGAGAGGAAGGCTCCGGCCAGCGCGGCCCCGAAGAGCAGCCGTGCCACCAGCAGCATGACGAAGCTGATGGCCAACGCCACTCCGAGCCCCAGCGGCACCGCCAGCCCCAGGGACAGCAGGAAGGTGGGACGGCGACCAAACCTGGGGGGGGGGGGGGGGGGGGCAGAGAGGGGGTGGGCCGGGCTGCGGGCCCTCCGGGGGGGACAGCCCCCCCCCCCCCCTCCCCGTTACCTGTCGCAGGCCATGCCCGCAGCGATGCTGCCCAGCGCCCAGCCCAGCAGGTGCGTGGTCTGCTCCAGGGGCACCTTCCAGTGCGCGGCACACACCAGGTCCCACTGTGGGGGGAGGTGGGGGGGCATTGTCTGGGGGGGCTTCTGGGAGCCCTCCAACCTATCCGAGGACACCCAGACCTCGGGGATACCCCCCAGAGCCTGAGGTCCCTTGGATCCCCCACTCTGGAACTCGGGACTCTCTAAACCCCCAGACCAGGATCCCCACAGGTACCCCCAAAGTGCAGGGTTTCCCCCAGACTCTCCACCCCCCCCCCCAGCTTCTCCCAAAGCCCCCCCAGGCCCCAGGACTCTGCAGATCCCACTCACATCCAGAACCCCTCAGCTCCTCCCTAACTCAGGGAAACCCCCCGGACTCTTTCAACCCCTCTCCAGCCCAAGGACCCTTCCAGACCCCCACGGAACTCAAAACCCCTTATAATCCCCCACTCTGTCCTGAGCTCCCAAGGACCCCGTGTTTCCCTCTACTCCAACCCCCCCCTCCCGACCTCAATACACCGTTCACCCCCCACCCCAATCCCCCCCCAACCCCCATCTTACCCCAGATCCCCCAGACCCACGCACCCGTACGCCCCCAAACCTCACCAACCCCCTCCCGAACCCCCTTCCCAACCGCAGACCCTCCCGAACCCCCACGAACTCAGCGTCCCCTACAGACCCCGACCCCGTAACCCGCACCTCGGTGACCACGTTGGAGCGCAGCCCCGCCGCGGGCAGCGCGTAGTGCCACCCCCTCGTGCACGGCCCGGTGCCGTTGGGCGGAGCGGCGGTGCCGCGGTAGCGGTAGAGCTGACACGGGCTCCATCCGGAGCGGAGGCGCGGAACGGCGGCGCGGAGCAGCGCGGACCCCCCGAGGCGGCGGAGCGGCGGCGGCAGCAGCGCGGGGTCGGGGCGGCAGCGGTGCGGGGGCTCCGCTCCCAGCGCCCACCCCAGCGCCCACCCCAGCGCCAGCGCCGTGCACGGAGCCCACCCCCCCGCCGCACGAAGGCCCCGCGGCCGCCCCCCGCCGCCCCTCCCGCCGCCCCCACCCCCCGGACCCGGGCCCGGGTCCGACGCCGCCGCCATCCGCTCGGCCCCGCAGGTGAGGGCGGTGCCCGCACGCTGTGTGCCCACCCCTGGGCCGGGCCGTGCACACCCCCCCCACCCCCATCTCCGCCCCCCCCCCCCTCCGGGGGGTCAGAAGGGGCAGAAGTTCGGTTCGGAGCGGCCCGGGGATGTTCCCGGGGACCGCAGCGTGGAGTGGGGGGGGTCCGTGTGTGAGATGGGCACCGCGGGGAGAAGTACGAGGGAATAGTGGGGGGGGGGAGGCAGAAAAATAGCGAAGGGGGAACGGTGGAGCGTGGAGGAAAGTGGGGAGGGGGGGGGGGGGGGGGGGGGGAAGCGGCACCGTTCGAGAAAAGGGAACGTGTTTTGCTCCCGCTGTGCTCCCACCCCTCTAACACCAACCCCCAGCCCACAGCCCCCCCGGGCTGAGCCGTGGGAGGAGCGGCCGGAGCAGCAAGGACATCACCGCCACCAGCAGCGATATCTCACACGGCCGCGTCTGCCCCCAATGCCGTGGGATGGGGCGGCTGCGCAGGACGGGGGGGGGGCGGCAGTGGGGCCAGAGGGGCTCAGTGGGGCCAGATCGTCCATGGGGTCAGAGCGGCCAGGGGGCTCAGTGGGGTCAGAGGGCTCTATAAGGACAGGGGACTCTGTGGGATCACAGGGCTCTATAAGGACAGGGGACTCTGTGGGATCAGAGGGCTGTATAGGGACAGGGCTCTATGGGGTCAGAGGGCTCTATAGGGACAGGGCTCTATGGGGACAGAGGGCTCTATAGGGGCAGGGGGCTCTATAGGGACAGGGCTCTATAGGGACAGAGGGCTCTATAGGGGCAGGGGGCTCTATAGGGGCAGGGCTCTATGAGGTCAGAGGGCTCTATAGGGGCAGGGGGCTCTGTGGGATCAAAGGGCTCAGAGAGGTCTGTGGGGTCAGAGGGGTCTGTGGGGACGGAGGAGTCTCTGGGGTCAGAGGGCTCCGTGGGTACAGAGGGGTCTGTGGGGTCAGTGCTCGTGGTTCAGAGGGCTCTATAGGGACAGGGCTCTACGGGGACAGAGGGGTCTGTGGGGACAGAGGGCTCTATGGGGTCAGAGGGCTCCGTGGGGTCAGCGTGCCCTGTGGGGCTCTGCTGCTCCCCATCAGTGCTGCCGGGCTCGGATGGCACAGACGAAGGTAATTTTAATTAATTTATTTATTTCTTTACACATAACTGAAAGTGATGTTACAGTACATAAGTTATTTACAACTGTGCAGTAATGTGTTGCAAAATAAATTATCTAGAAGGCAGCAAAAGTACATTGTTAATGTATATAAAAACTGTACAGCATTTATGGGATACAATTTTTCTTTATATGAGTATTGGCTCTGTAGTGTTTTCAAGTTATGTTCTCAGAAAGAGAAACGAAATGCCCAAGATTAAAGGAAAAAAAAAAATAAAATAAAATAAAATAAAATATATATATATATATATAAACCACATGGATTTGACTCCATTAAAAACACCGTTGGCAAAGTCCTCTCTCTGCGTCACCGCCGCCCGCTGCCGGGCGCTGCGTGTGTGCGTGTGTGTGTGTGTGTGTGTGTGTGTGTGTGTGTGTGTCTGTGTGTCTGTGTGTCCTCTTGTCCCTCCAGTCCTCCATAGCCGTACCCGGGATGGAACAGAAGTCGCCCCCTGACCCCGCGCTGTCGTTGGGGGCGGAGCGCTGAGGCCCGGTGCCGGCCCGGTGCTGCCCCCTGCCGGCCACGGAGGGGATTGCGGCCGCCCGCGGTCCGGCAGCGGCGGACGCGCTGTGAACAAAGTGCAATTTTTGTTTGTTTGTTTCGTTTCTTATTGGTTTGTCGTTTCGTCTTGGTTGTTGTTGTTGTTATTTGTCTGCCGATAGCTGCTTCCTCCTCCTCTGACCAGGGATTCATCAGCAAGCGGGAAGGGTGAATGTGAGCGCGACCGCCCGACCTCGGAGGGCTCCGTCCGTGCCAGTGTTCAGCGACGTCTCCCGGTGCGGAACTGTCATGCCGGCAACAGCACAAAGTCATCGTTGACGTCGACCATTGGCACGTAGAAGGAGGGCACCTCGTTGACGCAGAGGGATTTGTGCCCCGCGGGGTCCAACTCCTGCACCTTCAGCTGCCACTCCATCCTCTGCACCGCGTTGAGCGCGGCGGCCTCGTGCTGCTGCCGCATCAGCAGACACGTCTGCGGGGAGAGGGGACGGGGTGAGGGCGGGGGGACAACGCGACAGAGCTCTGGGAGGCCACAGAATGCAGCTCCCGAAGCCGTGCCCGCCCCACGGCTCTGAGCAGTGGGACCCCTGCCCCGCGCTGCGCCCGCAGCCCTCACCTTCATCCGGTCGTACTTGTCGTCCACGTCTTGCAGCCAAGAAATGAACTGTCGCGCGTTGAAGCGGTCCCTGACCGATTTGTTTTCGTCTCCCTGAGCAAAGGGGAATGATGTGGGAGATGGGTTATTTACCTGGAGCACCCCGGGGTCCAACAGGCCGTGCTCAAACCCCTCTCACTGCAGTCAGGGCAGAGGGGGCACGGGAGCACACACGGGCACTGCCCACTCTGTGTGAGCACAGGAGATACACCCAGGGCTCCCAGGACCCGGCACCGTTCCCTCTCTGGCACAGAACTCTGTGAGCAGAGGAAGGGATCCCACGTCCCGCGTGCCGAGGCAGCCCGGTGCTTTCCAAGGCAGCATTCAGATAAAATTACTGCAATGGTTCTCTCCCTGTAACTCAACCCATGGAAACCCATCTGCCTGGGGTCCTGCCCCGCACCGCAGGGACAGCCCCGTGCCGACTTGCAGGCACTGACCTGATTTTCTAGAGGCATGTTGTAGACCTCGGAGTCCAGCAGCATGGTGCAGGCACTGAAGGGCACAGCCTGGTTGGCAATAGTCCGTGCTGCCCGACAGTGCACTCTCAGTATCTCCTGCTCGCAGGATACGATGAGCTTCTCCTGGGGGAGAGCAAACACAGCAGTGAGCACGGCAGCCCCAGCAATGGAAATTCAGGGCTCTGTCCCCAGCCGAGAGCTGCCGGCCCCACCTTACCCGCTCGATGCTGTGCTGGAGCCGCAGCTTCCCCCGCACGGCCTCCTGCTGCTTGAACAGCTCCTTCAGGGGCTCTGCCAGCGACGGCGGCGGGGCAATCTGTGGGGACACAACGGGATGGTTAGGGAATGCTGCTCTGCTGGGGCAGCAGCGTGGGCTGCACGGGGAGCTGGGGGAGACACACAGCCCCCAGCGGTGCCCAAGAACTGAGGAGATGTGGCACTCGGGCCCTGAGCTGGTGCGGGATGGAGCGGGCGGTGCGACCTCCACGGTTCTGGGGCAGGAAAAGTGTGTGCCAACTCAGCAAACAGAACTACGGCAGCAGGAACAGCCCGGGTACCTCACCCTGGCTGCAGCACGGAGGGGACGGCCGTGCTGAGCTCCTCCTGCAGGATCCCGGGGTTACTGCTGGCAGCACGGAGCACTGCACAGCGCACACAGCGTGCAGAGTGAGGCAGATCCCACTGCCGAGCAGCGTGTGCTGTCGGACAAAGGCTGGAGCTGAGAGCAGCTATCCTGCACTCTGCCAGGTTCATTACCCAATTACTGCACCGCCTTGAAAAGCCATTTTGCCTTCTGGCCTCACATCCCGTGCAATCACAGCACCTTTCTCTGACACCTGAATCCCAGGCTCCTAAGTGCAGCCCAAGGTCCTCTCTGCAAGAGCACATCTTGGAGGATGCACCGAGCACACGGCTCCTCAAGGCTTCGTTTTGTCACTGGGCACCATGGAAGCGCTCTGGGTGCACTGGGGGACGGCCGTGCTTGCAGACAGGGCAAAGGGAGGGGACTCACCACGGGGATGTGCAGCTTGCTCAGCGGTTTGCCGTCCAGCAGGTAGGAGCCCGTGTAGGTGACGTACTCAGCGTAGCACTGCGGAGCCTGGGGAGTGATGTAGCAGAGGATTTTCCTCTTCTCTTCGATCTTTTTCCTGATCTGGAGGTACTCGAAGTAGGGGTTGGACCTGTCGCTGTGGTACGGCTCGATGTCGTCCAGTTTGATGGCGTCGACGATAGCTGCCAGGGTCTGCTGGATCATCTCGCGGGTCTGCTGGGTGGACGTGTTGATCTGCTGCTGCAGCTGCTGGTTGGAGCGCTGGAAGCGGCGCTTCCGCGGGTGCTGCGCCTGGGAATCGTCCTCCTCGGTCACGCGGCCCTTGGTGCGCGTGGTGGGCGCGGACACGGGAGGAAATTCCTTCTCGGCGGCCGCGGCGTTCTGCTTGTTTTGGTTGGCAAGCATCTGCGCCCGGTTCCTGGTAATCCGCTGAGGGATCTCTTCTATTTTGGGTGGTTTGGGAGCTTCTGCTACCGGTTTCTGCACCGGCTCGACGACTTCTGCCTGAGCCGGAGGGGGCTCGGGCTGGGAGGAAGGGCCCTGGCTCCCGGTGCGCCCCGCGGCGCTCTCAGGGGCAGCGCTGCCCTCAGTGGGGGCTGCAGGAGGACAGGAGCTGCTCTCCACCACGGCGGTGGAGGCAGCCGGCTCATCCTGTGCACCCTCTGCCTCTCTGCCCTCAGCCTGGGCAGGCTCAGATGGGGCGGCTGGGAGCGCCTGCGCCTCCGCCTCCTCCCCTCCTTTCTCCTCCGCCCCACTTGTTGCTTCTGAGGCGGCTTCAGGCACGGCCCCATCAGCTTTCTGCTCCTCAGCCGGTGGCTCGGTGTCTGCGGGTGGGACGGGCGGTGCCAGGACGGCCGTGGGCTCCTCTGCCTCTCCGGTGGCAGCACTGGCCGTGCCAGCCTTCGTGCTCCCAGCGCTCACCTCTGGGGCTGCGGCCAGGCTCTCCTCTGCCGGCTCCGCCTCGGCCACCTCCGCCTCAGTGACATCCTTGGGCTGCAGCGGGAGCTCGGGCAGTGAGAAGGGGCCGAGGTCCAGCTCATCCTCGGTGGTGGTGAAGGGGTCAGGCCACGTCACCGCCTCCTCGCCGCTTGCCGGAGTCGCGCTGTTGTTTTCCAAGTAGGTGTTTTCCGGCACGCTGCCCACCTCTGCCTGAGGCTCCGCCGGCACGCTGGGCGCCTCCGCGGGGATCTCGGGCGCTTCCTCGGGAAGGGGCTTGCAGCCAGTGAAGAACGTGTCCAGCCTCGTGGGGGACATGTACGGAGCCTGCTCCTCAGCGTTGGCCATTTCTCCCGGTACCGCCTCCTCGGCATCTTCCTTGGCCTCGTCCAGCCCCGGCTCCGACACGGACAGGGGGTACGATATGGGAGAAACGGGGTAGGAAGCGTCCGTGGGGATGAAGGCGACCGGCGTAGGATGGATGGGCTCCAGGGAGCAGAGCGCCGGTTTCGGGGACTCGGCAAAGCGCTGGGGCGATTTCATCAGGAGCTCGGAGCCCACGGACCAGCCCACCGAGTGCTCGGCCGCGTTCGCCATCAGGCTGGGAGGGATGGCGGCCTCGGGGTTGCGGGTGGGGGGGGTATCCCAGTCCATGTTGGTTTGTTCCGGCATGGCCGACCCAAAATTATTTTCCTCCATGGGCGGCAGGTAGGTGGGCTCCGGCGGCATGATGGAGGCGGTGGCTTGATGCTCCTCCGTGGTATCCAGCGGCATGCCCAGGTCGGGGGGAAGAGCACTTTCTACCGAGGGAGCCAGAAGCTCGTCTCTGTGCGAAGGGGAGGACTTTGCTTGTAAACCAGAAAAGACACTTTCGGGCGACTGCGAGACCCCGCTGACCACCGCCGGTGGGCAGTGCAGGGCCTCCACCTTGGGGGACGAAACCCCATAGTCCGGTGAGTAATAGCCAGGAGACAGACACTGGAATTTCTCAGTGGGAACAGAGGGAAGGGGAACCTTCTCCTCCATTAAATGCTGCACAGGAGAGTCATAATTTGACGTCGCTGGGACGCTCTGCTGTCTGAAAAACTTATCTCCAACACTGAACTCTTCCTCGGGTGCCCTCCTGATGTCGACGGAGATGGAGCGGTACAGGTTTGAGGAGGGGATGGTGCGGGTCGGGGTCTGGGCGGGGTTCTCGGGGAGGGCCCCCGCGACGTTGGCGTATCGGTCGAAGAAGGACGGCGAGCATGCGTTCATGGACATGGTGGATATGGGCAGAGAGTGCTGCGAGTCCGCACACTCAAACATGAGGTCGGTGTAGTCCTCGTTGCTGCAGGAGGGCGTGCGCGGGGTCTGCATCACCTCCTCGTAGCTGGGGCAGGACACGACGGATGCTGGCGTGGGGACGCCCGTCGGCCGGTTCTGGTCCGGCCTGGGGGATGCCGGGAGGATCTCCTTCAGCTGCGGGCCCGTGATCCAGTCCTTGGAGTCCGCCCCGGCCGCGGGCTGCGCCTTGCTCTCCGGTGACAGTATGGGTGTCAGCGGGCCCAGCTCTTTGAGTTTCTTGTCCTTGAGCTGAGTGTCCAGCGTCAGTGGCTTCTTTGCTGCCAGATCCAGGCTCCTCTTGCGGACGTCTTCAGAGCTTTTAATTTTGTCCTTCAGTTTGGGGTCTCCGGACCTGTGCCTCATTTTCTCCATTTGCTTCATTCTCTCTTTGTGCCGTTTGTGCCGCTCCTCGATCTCCAGGTCCTTCTGGCTCAGCATCCTCTCGAAGCTGGTCATCATCAGATCCCCGTCCCCCAGCAGCTTCTCCCTCGGCCTGGCATCCTTCTTGCCACTGTCTTTGGAAAGGCTTATTTTTTCATTGCCATTGCTTATTTTTATTGACTCTGTTTTGTCTTTCTCTTGGTTCTCCTTGAGCTTCTCCTTCAGCTTGGTCTCGCCAAATTTGAGGTTGTCCTCCTTGGATTTCTCCTTGAAGGCAGTGACCTGAGCACCATCCTTGTCCTTCAGCACTGACTTTGGCTCATCCTTGTGATGTTTAAAGAAGCCATCTGTATGTTTGTCTCTGTGCTTTTCCTTCTCCTCCTTCCATTTTTCCTTGTGTTTATCTCGCTTCTTTTTCTCTTTAGCTGCACTGATGGTGCTGGAACTGTAAGTCTTTTCCTTTTCTGCCTTCTTTGATAGCTCTCTTTCAGAATCATTTTTATCTTTCTTTTCGGAAAATAAGTATTCCATGCTTTTCTCTGTCTCCTCATCAGGCTCTGCCTTCATGCTGTAGGAAGTGCTGAAAGCCTCCCCGTCCACAGAGAAATCCTTTTCATAATGAGTGGAATCCTTTCTGCTGCCAGAGTCCTTGAATTCGTCCGATTTTTCCTTCTTCTCGGTCTTCTCCTTCTTTGCCTTTTCCTTCTCGTGGCTTTTCTTCGAGGAAGACGAGGAATGTCGGTGTCGTTCCTTCTCCTTCAGTTTGTCCTGCAGGCAGGGCAGCGGGAGAGCGTCCTTGAACTTCTCTTCGGAAGCGTCAGCGAGAGAGAGATTTGAAGACTCAAAGAGGCTGCTGAGGCCTGGGTCCTGCCCTCGATCCGTGAAGCTGTCGGAAGAGATCTCGCTGATTTTGTCGTTGGAGTCATCTCTGTAGTCATTGAGAGCCTCCTCCTCCAATTTCTCCAGCAGGCTCTTCTCCGGCTCCCCTCCTTTCGAAGACTTCTTCTCTTTGGAATGTTCCTTATCCAGCTTCTCCTTGTGCTTGTTCTTCACCTTCTCGTCACTGGCATGCTTCTTGTCGGCCTTTTCTGGGAGCTTTTGCTTGTTCTTCTTCTCCTGGTTGGAATCAATGGACGTTCTGTCCTTCCTGTCCTTGTACTTCTCCGAGGAATCCTTATCTTTCTTCTCTTTGTGTTTTTCGAAGGAATTCTTCTCCTTCTTCTCCTTCCCCCCTTCCGATGTTCCCTTGTCCTTTTTCTTCTCCTTGGACTCCTTATCCTTCTGCTTCTCCCCGGAGTGCTGCCGATCGGAGGAGTACTTGCGGTGTTTGTCAGAGTACAGCTCCTTCTCGCCCTCGTCCTTCTCCTGCAGGCTGTCCAGCCGGTGCATCTCGCTCCCCACCGCTTCGCCCACCTTGAACCCCGTCAAGCTGTAATCGTCCCTCTCATCTTCGCTTTCGTCGGTGAAGATATCTGCAATGCTGTACCAGCTCTTCTCCTTGCCCTTCTTCTCATCCTTTTTCTCAGAGAAGTCTTCTCGGTCTGTGGAAAAGCTTTTCTCCTTCTTCTCTTTCACCTGGTCGAAGGAGCTCTTCCTTTCTTTGTCCTTGCTGTGCAGATCTTTGTATTTCTCCTTGCTTTCCTTCTTCTCTTTGAAGCCCTTATCTAGTTCTTTGTCTTTTGGGATTTTCTCAGGAGCCGCTTTTTCGTTTTTCTCCTTGTCCCCTTCTTTGGATTTTTCCTTGTACTTTTCCTGCTTCACTTTTTCTTTTTTTTCCTTCTCCGAAGCATCTTTCTTGTCCTTGTCCTTCCCAGAGTGGTGCCTCTCCCAGCTCTCCAGGGCTTTACCGCTGAATTCGGCATCAGACTTATCCTTGAAGAACGCCTCACAGCTGTACTCCTTGAAGTCGTCCCGATAGGGCTCCTCCTGCTTCGTCTTACTCTCCTTCCGGTCTTTAGAGCCGTCAGAGGAATCCTTTCTATCCTTGATGGTCTCACCTGTATCCTTTTCTTTCTTCTCCTTGACACCCTCAGCAGAATCCTTCCTTTTCTTATCTTTTTCGGGCAAATAACTAGGGGCAGCTTTGTGTCTTTCTGTTTGGTCCTTTTTCTTCTCTGAGCTTTTGTCCACGTAGTCTCTCTCTTTCTTCTTTAAGAAAGAGTCCTTTTCGCTACGTTTCTCGCTGTAGTCCTTCTTCTCTTTCGTTTTGTTTTCCTTTTTCTTGTCTTTCATTTCCTCTTTCACCGGCTCTATGATTAGTTTTGCCACAGTGTCGTTTTTAATCTCCCTGAAATCTGTCACTGGAGAATCCCAGCTATCCTCGCCTTTGAAATCGAAGGACGAATCAGAAGACAAGTCCGAGAACCACCTCTCTTGCTGATCGTCCGAAAGGCTGAACTTCGTGTCCTCGCTTTCGGGAAACGGAGCCTTGTTATTGAACTCCTCAAACCCAGGCTCCTCCCTGTACATCTTTTCTTTTTTGCATTTTTCCTTCTCTTCCTTGAAGGATTTTTCTTTCTCGAGCTTAGTGGCTTTCTCCTCTTTCAGCTCGTTTTTCTTCTCAGATTTGGACTGTTTGTCCTTCGACTTCTTCTTTCTCTCCTCCTTGTGTATTCTCGGCTTCTCCTCTTTGGGAGACTTCTCCTTTATAGGTTTCTCTTTTTCCGATTTGCTCAATCCTTCTCTGAAGGATTTGCTAATGTCTTTACTACCATCTTTGACTTTTCTTAACGATTTCTCCTCTTTAGAGGATTTTCCAGTCTCGTCTTTAAACAACCAGTCCTTCTCCTCTGCTTTACCTTTGGGGAGCTTGTCCTCCTTCTTACAGTGCTCCCGCTCATGCTTTAACACTTTCAATTTGTTTTCGACCGGATTTTCTGTCTCTACTATCAAGCCTTTCTCAGGCTTTTGTTTAGAGTCCTCAAACTCAAAAGAAAAAGTTTTGATTATTTTAATGTCTTGGCTGATGGGACACTGCCCCTTCTCCTTGTTTTTATGTTTATGTTTCGTTTTATGCTTTTTTACCACCTTCCCCTCCTTGTCCAGCTTTGGAATCGCCCCATCCACACTGCTATGGAATGAATTCTTTTTCTCAGAAACAGTGTTGTGGGAGGTGTTTTTCTTTTTGTGCTCTGGTTTCTTCCTGACTGGCTTTAGCGACTCCAAGCTCGACTCCTCGGACGAGTAGTCTGACTCGCTCGTCAGCCTCGTCCTCGTGGAGTCCGACAAGGAGCTGACGTCCGACCAAGCTGGAGAAGATATGGTTTTCCAATTGTCCGTCCTCCAGTGCTTGGAGTGCTGTTCTGTAAGGTTAGCATTGTGTTTCTGGGATCCTAAGCTCCCATGAGAAGAGGTCGATGAGGCAGACAGAGAGTTAAACAAGGAGGATTCCTTTAGCACTAGCCTGGAGTCCTTTACACAGCTAGAGCTCTGAAGAGAGTCTCTATCATCCTCCTCACTCTCCACATTTTCGCTCTCTGATTCAGAGGAACAAAATTTGTCATTTTTTTTGCCAAACCGAACCTCTTTGCTTTTCGTCTCCTTCTTCCGCTTCTTTTTCACTTTGCTTTTCTCCTTCGGCGCCTTGGTGCTGGCGGGCTCCCGGATCTTGCTGCTGGGCAGTATCGAGTGGCTCGAAAGGCGCAGCTTCTCCCCCGTCCCCACAGCCACGCTGGTCTCCTCCTCGTCCGAGCTGTCCGACAGGATGCGGTGGGCAGCTTTCTTTGGTGTAATTGTGTTATTTTTAGTATAAGTTTTCACTTCCATTTTGGGTATGGAAATGAAACTGTTTGCTTTAGTCTCTTTCCTGTAATCCTTTTTCAGCAAATGTTTGTCATCGACGGGCGGGACCCGGTCCTGTTCATCGTCCTCATCGAATTCATACTCGTCCTTCACCGGGGTGATGGTTTTGGGGGGCTCCTGGGCCTTGGGCTTGTGCTTCAAACCCTTCTCAAACTCTGAGTCTGTGTTATTGCCATCAACAGAGCTGGAGGGAGCGAAGGAAGGGGCATCCTCCTCTTCTGAGGTCTCTGCAGAGAGAAGAACAGCATGTTAAGGCCCATGAGGAGGATTACAACCACAAACAGTGCAGACCAAGACCCCCTGTAACACAGGAATCTCTCCTCCTCTTAGTGCAAATGAAACCTGCAGCACTTCCCACCTGGCCCAGCCATGACAGCAGCACATGGCCTGGAAATGTCTTCGCTGCTCCAGCATCCTGCTGTCCAGGCACGTGCTGGAACATCACCCACATTTTAATGTCAGACATCCGTTTATCTGCAACTGACCTCCAATCCTGCATCTCAAATGCACCAGGCAAGCGATCTCAACGTGGGCTGCCGGGGGAAAACAGCCACTGCTCCCGGAACTCAAGTTGTCTGAGTTGGGCTTCTGGCTGCAGACAGACTCCAGACTGCTGCAGCAGCGTGTGGGCACCCTGACAAGTCTAAGCTCACTGTCCTCCCAGCAGCTCTGTGCTCACAGACAGCTGTGGGCCACGAACAGCACCCCCGCACACACAAAGTCAGCCTCACCTGTTGAGCTCTCTTCGCTGGAGGGGTACGTCGTCTTCCCCAGGAGCAGATTCACCATGGTGGGAGAATTGGCTACTTTCAACGGCGTCTCCCCCTTCCTGTTGCTTTGATGAGGGTTCCCTCCGTAATGCAACAACAATTTCACCACCTGAGGACAGAAGTCAAGACTTTATATGTTCATAAAGACATTTTGGGCTTTTTTTACTGTATGTTTTTAATATAAAGCAGAACGGGGCACATCCCCAAGCTGGAGAGCAGCCTGTCTCCAGGGAAAAACCCTACGGAGCCAACAAATGTTGGTAAGAAAGAAGATAAAGCCCAGCAATGAGGATCAATGTGGGCAAGGAAGGAGGGAGGAGAACCAGATGCAAGGCCATGCTCTCTTCTCCTGCTCCAGGAGGGATGAACTCTCCTCCCACACAAGTAAAGCTCTCCGCAGAACGAGGCAAGGAGTTCTCCCCCACTATGTAGCTATCAGCAGCAAATGATAACTAACTACCCAGAATCACAGACCAGCAAAAACCAACCTTGAAGTGGCCGTTGTTTGCTGCATCGTGCAGGGGGGTGTCATCATCCAACCCCTTGGTGTTGACTTCGGCGCCTGCAGCGAGCAACTGCTTAGCAACATCGTAGTAACCCCGGTTGCACGCCTCGTGCAATGCTGTCCAGCCTGCAAGCAAGCACACATTCAGAAATGGGCATCACCTCCACGGAGCTGGAGGCAGTGAGGAGGAACCTCTGTCTGCCTCTGCTGCCTGTGCCACGCTGCCTTGTGTACAGACCCAGCAAAGCCAAATGTGGGGCACGGAATTAGGAGACTTGATGCTGCGTGTAAGTCAGGGCTCAAATCCTTTCCCTTTCCAGCCTGAGCTGCACACACACCCCCAAAACAACCCCCGCACAGACCGACCTATATGTTCTGTGCTCCCCAGGCGAGCAGCCCTGCACTGCAAAGCAGGGCCCGATCTCAGAGATGAACCAAACAGCACATCTCCACAGCAACGGCGGCCCCAGTTCTCAAACAAAGCTCTGCCGAGCACAGAACGAAGCGCTTTCTCATGTTCAAACAAGCTATTTTTAAGCAGGCGCTGTTTTGAAGTCTCCAGCTCCGGGTGTTTTGCTGATAGCGCCGTGGGAGCTCTCTGTGGTACCTCCACGGCTGTATGAGAGGGGCACCTGTGACCAGAATTAATCACCACAGAGCTTCAGTCTCACGCTGATGTTCATCACACGAGCGGAGGAACGTGCACTGCTATTTATAGCCCAAAATCGTGCAAAGAGAACAGGAAGAGTGAAGCAGGGCTCGGGGCTGAGCCAGGTGGAGCTGCCCGCTGCCAGCACTGCAGGGCCAGACAGGGCAGCCCACGGTCAGCACCCTGAGCATGCTGCCTGCATCACCCGTGCAGCTCTGCAGCAACGATCCCACTCCTGCTGCTGGGGCTGCTCACCTGCAAAGTCCTTCACGTTGACGTCGGCGCCCTCGATGATGAGCTCCTTGATGCGCCGCGCGTCCCCGCGGATGGCAGCGCGGTGCAGCCGTGTCTCCCCTCGCTCGTTTCTCTTATTTACTTTATCTTTGGTTTTGGAGGCAGAGTTAGGAGTTCCCTTCTGACAAACTGTGGACTGAGAGGGATGCTTTGGTGTTGTGTCAACTGCGGGGAGGAGAGGAGCACAGTCACCAAGTGCCGCTCACGGGAAGACCCAAACCCTTAGAGGGAGCTGTTGCTCTGCTTTTCAGCTCCACCACAACGATCCCTGCAAGGCACCGAGCTGAGTGGTGCAGAGGAGAGCCCCTGTGTGCAGCACAGACAGCACAGAACCGCACCAATCCTCACCCCAAAACCTCCCTTCCTGTGGGAAGTGCCTTTCTACAGAGTGCATGTGAGCTCCGACAGCCATGAGACAGCAGCTGAATGCTCTCAGCACTGCACAGCTCTGTGCTGATTCCCAGGAACAGCGACCTGAGCCGCTGGACTACAGTCACAAAGTGCACAGATGGTGGCTACGGCTGCAACGTCTGTGTGTGGGATGAGATGGGATGGGATGGGATGGGATGGGATGGGATGGGATGGGAGGTATGCACAGACCCCACAGCTGGCTGTGAGCCTCACCCACGCAAACCACGCTCCCGAGCTCACCTGGGCTGTTTGCAGACTCTTCTGCTGTCATCTGCATGAGCAGAGCAACTTGCTGGCGCTCGGAGAGCGGGTAGCCTGCCCGGATTCCTGAAAGGCCCATCCCAAACAGCAAGCCAGGCTTCCTTGTGGCGGGCTCCTTTTTAATCCTCTTCCGCTCCGGACCCTGCTTTTCTGTGACACAAAGCACATCCAGTTGAGTGAGTGCTGCTGCACTGGGAGCTGTGTTCCTTCCTGAGCAGTACTCCGTGTCCCTGCCGCATCTCAGGGATCACCAAGCCTCTGGGGGACAGCACGTCACAGAGCTGGGAGTGCTGGCAGCACGCTCATGCTGCCCTTCTGCTGCCCATGGTGGATGGGGTTAGGGTTAGGGTGGGGTGGGGTGGGGCAGACCCAGCACCAACAGTGCTACCACGCTGCACATTCCTCCCAGCTTCTAGCAGCCTCTATTCCATGCCACGGTGCTTCAAGGACTGCCTGCAGCCTTCCACCACCACGGCACGGCCTGAACTGAAGGCACCAAGCAGAGGTGCAGGTTGACAGCTGGGCAGTGCTGCTGCCTCACCCCTCGGCTCACTGAACCATGCATAGCTCAGCCTGCTGGACCACCCCACTGCCACAGCACAAAACCTGACCACTGCTTTCTGAAGTGTTTTTCCAGTTTTCTCCTTACAAATCCCACTCCCTCCTCCAAGCAGGAGTGTTGGCGGCCCCTCCCCTGGTGCTGGTGCTCCCACCTGGGTACTCCCATGGCCAAAGCTTCCACCTCTCACTAGAGGAAACCAAGCTTTGGTTTCCTTTCGTGCAGCCATCCAAGCAAGAGGCAGAGCAGCAAGGAGACTCCTTGCCAAGCCGCCTTGCTGTGTGCCTCCTACCAGGCAACTGTCATAACCCTGCAGGAAACATCAGGAGATATGGCCACACACACAGAGGTTACCACTGCAGGTGAGCAGTCCCTGCTCCTGACGCAGCACGGGGAGGAGACCCATGGCAGGGCAGTGCACCACCACGAGGCCCCGGTCCCACACTGCACACCCTACAGACAGCAGCCCCGAACCCCGGATCGCTGCTGTCTCCCAATGGGAGGTCCAACATCCGCGTTTTCCCTGAGACACATCTCATTGCAGACATTCCCTCTCACACCTGAGCAGAACACGCGCATCTCTGACGGGCTCAGAGAGCCATACATTCCTCCCCTGGACTATGAATCAATAAGAAATAACATTTCTTTCCTGTTTTTCCTCTCCTCGCTCCCTCCGGCACACCGCTCGCACGCAGAGCAGCACAGGGCTGAGCACCAGGGGCCCGGCCCTGCTCCTCTGCTCGCTGCTGGGGCTGCAAACCCCAGTGTGAGCCCAGAAACCACAAACCCACACTGTGCTCTCCCTGGCAAAGCCTCAGCACCACACGCACTGCCACCTGAGCACCAATGGGGCCATGTTTTGGGCAGCATTCCTTAAAGCACGTGGCCGCTGCAGGCAGTCAGCGAGCTGCAAACACTCATTACCAAGCTCAACCCCAAGCCCCTAAACTCCAATTCATTCCGCAGTCGGAGAATTCTCCTCCCCCACAGAACATTTAGCATCGAAAAGCATGTGATCAACACGATAAAAATAACGCGGGCAGCGCGTGCTGCGCGGCGCTCGCTGGCACCGGGCTTCCTGCGGGACGTGGGCTCCCTGCCCCACAGCTACAACCCCTTCCACTGCAGCCTGGAAAGCTCTGCTCAGAGCAAGGCTGCTGCAGGCTCACAGGGAGAAGCTGCATGCAGAGCTTGGCTCCGGGCTCCAAGTGCCCCTGGAAGCACACTGTGATCCTGTGAGCTCGGCGCAGAGGCGAGCAGCGGGGGAAGCTTTTGGGTTCAGGTGGGTTGAGGAGCAGCTCCCCACTCCCACGTACCATTAACGCAGGTAGCATCTGCTCAGCCAGCTCTGACATGACAGCACAGGCTTACAAGGTGGTACCCTGAGGAAAAATACCATTCCCAAAGCTGCAGCTTGTGCCGAGCGGCTCAGCAAGCAGCACCGCTCACGGGTCGGGCGTTTCGGCTTTATGCACTGAGCAGGCACGCAAACACAAGATCAATAGGAATAAATTAGAATGGCACAGACAGCAATGGAGACTGCACTGCACCCCCGAGAGACTGCACAAGCTCTGCTTTCCCCGTCCCCAGCTTGGCATGCGTAAGCGTGACTCATCCCTGCTGCAGCAGTCGGAGGGCACACGGAGAGGGCAGCCAAGAACCCAGCACCAAGGGATGGGGCAGGAGGGCAGCGGCTGGGCATGGAGCATGCAGCCTGCAGCAGGGAGCAGAGTAGTTTGCAGCAGGGAGCATGCAGCCTGCAGCAGGGAGCAGAGCGTTGTCTGCAGCAGGGAGCAAAGCATAGTTTAGAGCAGAGAGCAAAGCACAGTTTGCAGCAGGGAGAGTGCAGCTTGCAGAAGGGATCAAGGCACAGTTTGCAGCAGGGAGCTGGTGCGTGTGCTGCAGCAGCTGCAGGGTGAGCACACGGTGGTGCTGCCTGCATGCAGCCAAAGGGAGGGCAGGAGGACAGAGAGGGGAAGCGGAGCTGACACGCTGAGCCCTGCAGCCCCAGCATCCCCAGAAGCAGGACTGAGCAGGAGAGGCTCAGTGCCGTGCCCCAGGCCCCCTGCAGCCCAGGCTGCACTGTTTCCCTGAGCTGTGCTCACTGAGCAGGCAGCACAAGCACTCAGAAACGTGTCAGTGTGCCTATGCAGAGCGGCCACTGACTATGAGGCTGCTGCAGGGGGAACCCCGGCGTTCATTCTGAAGCCCATCTCTGTGACAAACATACATCACTCCACGAGAGACCCAACTTCAGGGCCCGACTTCTCATTTCCCACGAGGCCAAAAAAGAACCAGAGGAGGAGGAGGAGGATGAGGAGGAAGGCACCCCCCCCCCCCCCCCCCCAGCAGCCGGGGGCAGGACGCTCCACAGACAGCGCCGATCAAAGCTCTTCTATGAAAGAAAAAGCCGTCATTGAGAGATGCTTGGCAGAGCTGCGGCCGCTCCCCTGCATGCTAAGGAGGGCAGGGGGGGGCAGCCACCCCCCAGCACTGCTCCCAGCTGCCCGCTGCGTGCAGGGGCTCCAAGGGCCCCGTGAAGGCTGCTGCTGTTGGCAGCCCATCCGCACTGCGCGGCACTACGGAGCGCAGCAGCTGTGACACGCGCTCCCCCCGCGGTTGCTAGGTGAGAACAGTTTCTCGACTATTTTAGTCAAAAAAAAAAAACCAACCAACCCAGAAAGGACTGAGATGATCCAACCAACGTGAAGAGCACGCAGCCCCCAGCCCCAGCTGCACACATCCGAGTGGAGCCGGGCGCGGGGCCGTGCAGCAGTGCCCAGTGCTGCGGCTCTGGATGCAGCAGTGCTCCTCGTGCCCTCTGCCTCCACCACACAGTGCCTGAGGAGCCGTGCAGAGCTCAGGGCTGTGCTGCTGGGAGCAAAGGGCCGGGCCAGCTCTGACTCGCTGCACTGCTGACCTCAGCTCAGCATCGCGCAGCAGGAGCAGAGCTGCCCATTGGATGCTGCTGAGAGCTGCACAGCTCTGATGCCACGGGATGCTGCTGCTCCAGTCCCCCGACTCACGCCAAGCCCCCGCTGCTGTGTGTGTGTGTGGGGGGGGGGATGTTTGGTTCAGCTCACACAGCTGTAACAGCACAGAAACACTGAGTGCTGCTGAGAAATCCCATGACCCAAAGCCACAGAGCTCCCAGACCACGCAGCACCAACCCAGCGCTCCCAGCCCGGCCTGCACACAGCCACAGCCACACCACAACACTCCCCCTGCCCACCAGGACCCCTCCTCGGAAGGCTCCAGAATCACTGGTGTTCAAGGAGCTCAAAACGGAGCAGTTGTTTTGGAGCAGTACCCTCTGACCTGGAGCAGCAACAGCACACGACAGCTCCCACGCCTGCAGCTTTAAGAGCCAGTTAACTCAAGCCTGGGTAGCACCCAGCAATAGCAGGGTTTAGGCATGATCTGGACAAAACTGAGCTCCTCTTTTCTGTGCTCCCATCCTGCAAATGTGCATAACCTGTCCCAGAAATGCAGTCCAAGCCCTAAAGCTGCAGTGAGGACGAGGGGCTGGAGGCAGCAGCCAGCTGTGACCCCATCAGGGCAGAGCCACCCCAGTGCTCTCCCCTCTCGCCACAAAGCAGCGGGGCAGGCTGTGCCCGCAGCCACCAACACCTGCTGGCAACTGGGAGCCAGCCCCGCTCCAGTCCTGCCGCTCCCAGGAGCTCTGAGTCCTGCCTCTCCATGGGGGATGACTGAAAGCCCCAGAGCCGCACTCCTCCCTGCAGGGAGCAGGCAGAAATACAGCTGGAGAAGCCATGCCCAGCAAGGCCGGTGTGCTGCGCTGTGTGTTCCAGGCTGCACCCCTCGAGCCTCGGCCGCCCCCTTCCCCCTGCAGCGTGTTTCTTCACATTACCATTTGCTGTGCTGGGTTCTTTTTCATGCCAAGGCTCCCTCGCAGCCCGGGGTTGCTGGGGAAGGAGCTGGTGGTGCTGCCAGGCAGCACGTAGGCTCCCAGCACGCTGCGGGCGTGGGAGCTGCTGCACCGGGGGGAGATGGGAGGAGGGAGAAGTGGAGGCAGAGGGATGCTGCTGGGTCTGTATCAGGCACACAGACTGACGCTGTTTTTTTCTCAACACCTGAGGTCCGGGATTTTTGCTCCAGAAACCATTCTGGAGGGCTGACTTGCCACACTGAGCTGCTGCCTCACAGCACAGCTGGACGAGGTTCCATGCTGCTGTCTGAACATGGAAAGATGGAAAGCATCCCACTGGAGGCACAGAGTGACCTCTCCCAGCTCCCGAGTGTCCCAGCTGCATTTCACGTGGCTACGGATCACCCCAGCAAAGCTGTCCTCAGACAAACACAAACACCCGCATGCGGCGGCCCAGGAAGCGTGGCTGCATGGAATCAAGCACGGGAGGTCGGCCCCGGGTCTGGCACGGCACACACGGGTGTTGCAATCCCACTGCTGAAACCCAGGGCCGGGAAGGGAGGGGGGAATTACCCCAGGGGGCAGTGAGGAGCGCTGCAGCCCACAGCTCGGGGCCACACACCACTGAGTGGCACGGTCAAACAGGAGTTATGAACATTCAACATTTAACATTTAAACATTTCTGCACCCAGGAGACCTGAAGCCCCGAGCCGCTGCTGTCAGGGTTGGCCCAGCCTGGCCAGCACAGCCCTGCCACCCAAGGGTGCTCCAGCCCTGAGAACGGCCCATGGGGCAGCCGTCCTTCACCCACACACACCAAAGCTTTGAAGCTTTCAGTCAGGAATCAGAGTTCAGCCCCGAAGTAACAGAGCATGGCGAGAGAGGGAACACACACATCCGTGCGTGTGCCATGTTTTAATGGCTCGAGCTGGGTGTATGCTGTGTGAGTTTAACAGAGCTGTGCTCTCTCAGAGGGCGCTCCCGTCCGGACCGTGCACTCTGCATCCCGTACCTGTATCCGAGTCCTTTTGATCTCCATTTGTTCCCACAGTGAAAGGTAACTTCCTCTTGGTAGCCCTCTCTTTCACCTCTTTGCCGCCATCGCTCCGGTCCAACTTGGGAGTTTTGGTTAGAGAAACTTTATCTTTATCCTGGGAAGAGAAAAGAGAGGGTGGGTTAGCAGCCGTCCCTTACAGCACCCGGGAGCCACCGCGGGCACAGCGGTGCCCCACGATCCCAAAGCAGAGCCCGGGCTGCACACAGCGGGCACGGGGTGGGAGTGCAGCAGCAGCAGCGTTGCTGCGGGCACTGCAGGAAAAAGCACTTGGACAGAGAGGGCAGCACAGGTTGAAGGACTGAGCTGCTTAACTCTAAGCTGCTTCCTAGCGGGATTTGAAGAGGAAAAGCGACCTTAAGCACAAATCCAATCTGTTGCACGAGAGCGTGGGAGGCGACGCTGCTCGGCACGGGCAGTGACATCCTGAGGAGGGCGATGGCACAAAGCGCCGAGGCAGAAGGATCGTCACAGCCACAGTGAGAGCCGGGACGGAACTGAAGCTCCGTGCAGACCCACGTCCCACACACACCCGTGGGGTTTCTGCTACACGAACCGCTTGGCCCCACGCAGGCAGCGCTGCTCCGTCCGCCCGCTCCCCCCGACACCATGCCCCGACCTTTCCGCTTGGCGTCCCCACCCGCCACCGAAGCACAAAGGAGCCCTGTGCAGCGGGAGGCCAGGATGCGGTCCAGCCCCTGGCACCCCGCGGTGGGATTTCCTCGACTGCAGCGCTCCTTCCAGCCGTCAGCGCGGGGCACAGCTCCGGCAGCAGCCCGGCCGTGCCGTGCACCGAGTGCTGTTCTTTGTTTGTGCTCCTCAAAGCGGGAGCAGATGGAGCCGGGCTCTGCCACCAGCCCACCCGGCCCAGGAGCAGCAGCTCCCGGGGAACAGCTGCCCTGAACTCCCTCCATTTTGGGTTCTGAAGCTGCGGTGCGAGAGCCCGAGCCTGCAGGACTCTGCGTGTGTCCTTGTGTTACAGCAGTGCTGCTAAAAGGGCCGTGTGAGGGGACAGAAAGAAGGGGGAACTGAACAAACAGCGTTCCCAGGCACAGAGGAGAGCCCGGCATGGGAAATGGCTGCGGGGCACCAGGCAGGCCTGGGCAGCTCCGCCTGCACTCACAGCTGCTGATCCACGACCCAAAGTGAGGAGTGAGGGATGCAGGGAACCTCTTCCACCCATGTGAGTGAGGAGGGCCCAGCTCTGCCCCCCAGAAAGGCAGTGAGCTCTGGTGTCCCCATCGCACAGCAGTTAAGGCAGCAGAGCATCACTTTCCTGGAAACACTGCCTGCTGTCGGATTCTTACTCTAAGCTGTACTTCTGCAATCATTTCCAACATTGTAATGACAAATGTCCTCTCTCTGAGCAGAAGTTTTCGCTTTCGGGTCATCCCGTGCCTTGGCTAAGCCGGACCCATCTGAGCAGTGCAGCACAGAAATGAGTGTGAGCACCCACGTGCAGCACGGGCTGCTGGCACGGAGCAGAGCCCGGGGGCAAAGTCCCTCCCTGAGCGCTACTGGAAACCGCTTGGCACAGGGCAGGCTGCGGGCACGGCGGCAGGAAACCCCCACCTTACACTCTGAGGAAGATTTACTAGATGAGTAAGCAGGCCACCTCAAGTCACCCATGCAAACGGAGCTGCCCCCCAGCAGCCCGCAGCCCCCTCCCCGCTGCCCAGCAGCCGTGGGTGCCCACGTGGTGCTCCACTGCAACACCGGCAGAACCTGACTCACATCCCGGCCTCTTATGCAAAGCCTCGCGTGGAAATCCCCAACGCCCTTTGTTCTCCAAAACACGTTGGAAGTGTTTCAGGTTGCAACGCTCATAAAAAAAACAACAAGCTGCAGTGAGCAAGCAGGGGAGCTGGCAGCCTGCACCCTGCACGAGGGGGGGTGGGACCACAGCCCTGCAGGGACACACCGAGGGTGGGGGAAACCATCCCCAGCACCACCCCAACCCCTGCGTCCCTCGGGGTGCTTCCATACACTGCGCATGTGGAGTTCACAGCAGTCTGAAGGTGCCCTGATCGGCTGCAACAAAACATTGGGAGCACAGAGGGATACAACTGCGGTATCACTGGGATCATTGCGGGGCTGCCTGACCCTGAGCACAGCCCGGGCACCACAACCAGACAGCCTCCCTGTACTGGACCCGGAGGAGGGAGGAGAGCCCTGAGCGAAGGCTGAGCTCCACGCTTTGTGACTGCTGTTCAGGCTGTGCAAGCCAAGCATTCCCCACACACACACAGCACCGTGAGCCACAGCTCCCGAGCACAGCTCCCAGCAGCCGTGCGGGACGCAGCTCCAGCGCGGGCTCTCCTTGTGCAGCTCTGGGCTGGGCCTCAGCTGTGAGCACGCAGCCGTGGGGCAGCGCAGAGCCACGGAATTCCTCATATAAGGCGTGCATAGCTCCGCACAGCCCTCGGGCCGCGCTGCAGCCCGGGGCAGCAGCAGCCCTTATAAGGCCCCGTGCCCAGACCGGGCCCCAGCTCCCCACAAGGGCCTCCAGAGCCTTCTCGGAGCCACAGCACAGCTAACACTGGGGGTGAGGAATCCCTGTGTTGCTGCTGCGCCGTGGAAAGGAATGGGTGAGGACCCCCAGGGTGCGGGCCCAGAGACAGCTGGGGTAACACAGGGTGGGGAACCCCACAGTGCAGCTCTGCAATGGACCCAAATGCACGGGCAGGGGAACGGGGCCGATGCTGCCAGCGCCACGAGCACATTTCTGACAGGCATTTTCCTCCTGGTTGGTTCTCCTTCACCTCCTTTTGCTGATAACGTGGCAGTGTGGTGGAATCAGAGCATGAGATGTGGCGACAGGGGACAGCAGGGCTGGAGAACACCCAGGGAAGGCTGGGAGGGGGAGCAACGGGATGGTGGGCTGCGTTTGTTTCTATTGCAGAATACAGCAGAGGTGGGGGTCAGATTTTATTTAAAGGTAACACCTGAATGCAGCTCTCTTCACTGGAAGCTACAGCAAGGAAAGGCCAGGGAAAGCTGAAAGGGAGGAGGCACAGCTTAAGTCCAGAGCAAAGAGCATCTGGGTGTGGGAAAGAAGGGGAGAAGCATGTACTTACTTACCCTTACACTCAGATCTCATTGTAGCAACCTCACCTCGGGCCCAGTCAGGCCCTCAAATAAACCCCAACAGCAACTGTGCAGAGCAGCTGCTGGCCAGGCTGTGCTCAGCACCCAGACCATGCGCCAGCAGCGATGGGGGGAGGAGGAGGACCCGCTCCCTCACACAGCACTCCCAACACTACAGTGCTGCACGGCACTCCCACGCTTAGCAGAGACCCCCACAGAGCCCCAGTCCCACTGGAAGCCTCCCCACACATTGCCCACCAACTCAGGTCTGTGCGGGTGCAGCACACCCCAGGCAGCACTAGCACTGCTGAGAAAGTAGAGGGGACCTCAGGTGCAGGCAGAGTGCCAGCAAGCAGGTCTGGTCCAGGAGACACAGCCCCAGGCAAGGCACTGCTGTGGGAAACGGAGTCGCAGCTCGGAGGCAGCGGGCATGAGGGGCAGCGTTCCCAAAGGAAAGCAACAAACAAACCACGCTACCTTTTTCCCCGTTTGTTTCTCCACCATGTCGTTGCTGAGAGAGAAATCTTCTGGCTGTGGTGTTTTAGAACACCCACCCTTGGGCATCGTTCTGCCTTCCTTACTTGATCTTCATTTATGCTGCCATCGCCTCATCATCAACCGTCTGTCGGAGAGAGGAAAAGAGAAGTCAGACGTGGCAAAAGGATCGTTTCAAAGGGGATGAAGGCAAGCACTTCCTGGGGGATAAACCACACGGAGCTCTCCCAGGGCAGCAGCACCACGGCAGCAAGCCAGGGCCTGCCCTGCCAACACGGCCTGGCAGCCTGGGACAGGCTGTGTGCCCTCACTGCCACCAAGTCTCTCCCAGCAGTGGGATGAAGTTGGGCTCTCGAAGCACGCTTTTGGAACATGGGGAGGAGGGGAGAGCCCCGCACACGGGTGGGCGGTCACCGTGGGCTCCCCCTTGCACAGCGTGGCTGTGTGCCTCGGCCTAGGTATGGTGATTGGGGAATAACAAAGCGCTGCCTGCTCTGCCATGTGTTGCCTGGTTACAGGGCTGAAAAGGCAGCTGACATCTGAAATACGGCGAGGCATGAGCTGGAACGGGGATCAGAAGCGGGGGCTGCAGCCAAGGCCGGCGAGGCCTTTTTAGGTGAACAAAAATACCTCCTCTCCGGAGAGCGGAGGCTAAAAAGCATCTGTGCAGCAGCAGTGCCCCGAGCAGTGACCCGTAACTCCTGCAGCAAAGCCTTCCCTGCACCTACACCGAAACAGCCGCAGCAGCGACCATTTGCAAACTCCTTCCCCAGCGAACTGCCACCTGACAGGGCTACACACTGCTCCCATTAACTCCTCCGAACGGCAGCAGCCGCCTTTCTGCACGGCTACAATTGCAGGAAATGGTCCAGGAGAAATGGTCACGCAGAGCTGCATCACAAGACTGGGAATCCTGTGGGCGGGGAGAGAGAAAGAAAACACAGCGGGCGCGGGGCTGCAGCACTGCCCGCACAGGGAACCCGGCATGGGGGGGACCCCCAGGGCAGCAGGACGGGGTGTGGTGCTGCAGAAGGACCCTGGCCAGGCCATCGCCATTTATTTTGACGTTTCCCACTTGGGCTTTGCAGGCCCCGGGGGGTTGCTCTGCGGGTTGGTTTTGTCTCTAAGGAGCTACAGAAGAGATGGACAGACCCCTCCCAGGCCTGCAGCAGCGGAGCTGAGGAGCAGAGGCAGCGTGAGGACAGCGTGGAGCTGGGACACACTCCTCCTCCTCCCACAGCTCAGCACGCTGTGCCACACAGCAAGGATGGAGAGCATCGCCTGTGTGAAGAGTGGCAGCAGGAACTGCACCTCTGCTCCCCACCACGTGCCACGCACCACGAGGCCTGCCCGGGACGGGCACAGGGCTCAGCACAGCCCTGCTCCCAGCCAGGGTCAGCCCTGGCAGCCCAGCACTGCGGCTGCAGCTATTTACAGCCCCAAGAGCCCCTGCCAGGCGCCGTTCCTGATCTGTGATGCTTAAAGCTTTTCTTTCCCCTCGGTTCCAGCTGCAGCACAAGTCGCTTCCAAGGAAATTCAGCCGGCTCCCGGCTCATGTGCGCTCTGCAAAGGACCCGGCTCTGCCTGCTGCCCCAGCAGAGCAGCCCAGCACCGTGCTGGGAAGGCTTCGTGCCCCGCACCCCACGCACGGCCCCTCGCAGGAACCCGTTCTCACCGCCTTTGGGGCCGCGAGCAGCGGGGCGGGCACCTCCAACACGTGGAGCCACGAAAACCCGTTTAACCGCGAGAAGGCAGACGGGTGCCACACGAATGGTTGCGCCCTTCTGTTCCCTCTCGCTGACTCACGACGCTTGGAAAGCTGCTGCCTCTCGCTGCGCACGCAGACCGCCCGACAGCTTGCGGGGAGCAGCGCATTAGCACAACAATCAGCAGCAGCCCTCCATTTGGAGCAGCTCAGAGGAGGGGTGGGGGGCTGGGGGCTCTGCTCACATCTGCCACTGTCCCCCCCCCCCCTCCATGGCAGCCCCCCCCCCGCCCCGCCGCTGCCCAGCACCGTGCATGCTTTGTGAGCAGCGAGGCTCGGAATGGGACGGCTGCACGTGTTTCGCACAGCAAGGAGTGGGGGAGCATGGGAGCGCCGTGGGGTGGCGGCCCCTGTGCTCCCCGGGATAACAATGAGCTGCTCGGAGCTGGGGCACTGCCCGGGTGTGAGCCCTGCATAGTGAGACAGCCGCCTCCAGCCCTGTCTCCCAGCGCACACACACTCGGTCCTCTCCCTTCTCAGGGCAAAGAACCAGCTGAAAACGATGTTTATTCTGCCCAGGGCAGGCCAAGCCCAAGGCCACACACCGAGACCAGACGCGGCTGCAGAGGACCTCAAAAGCGACGGTCCCAAAAGGGAAAGGAAACGGGTGGGAGCCTTCCACCGCCTGCATTGCACAACGTGGCCGTGCTGGGAGCACTGAGGGCCCCTGGGATGACCCCCAGCCCCATAGGAGCACAGCCCCTCGTGGGTCAAACCCGGCCCAGCTCTGATGGGCAGCACTGTAGCTATGACTTGTGCTGAAGCCTCAGGGCGGGCCGGTGCCGGATGCCCATGTCCCACCAGCTCAGAGAGACAGAAGTTGTGCAGACGCCTTCCAGCATCAGACAGCACAAGCAGAGCGGGCTGGAGGCTTCACCCACTGCCACGGCCCCAGGGCAGGGATGGGAATCAGGCGCAGACCCGACACGTTTGTTTGGTGCGTTAGGGCTGCAATGGGAACACGCCTTGTGGGAGTACGCCATTCCGGAGCGCTCACACTCCGTCCCAATAAAACAGGTTTCCTCGAACCTCTGAAGTCTGACTTCAGCTGTCAGCACGCAGCTCACATCTGCACTGTGAGCCACTGCGGGGGTTCCTGGGCTCCGAGCCCCCTGCCCTCACACACTGTCCGCCCCTTTGCTCCCTGGGATGCTCACTGCCCTCCTGCACTCCAGGCTGAACATCAGCACCTGATCCCGCCGTGACCCTCTGCTTCCTGCCTGACCCCACAGTGCCCTCAGCACTGCCACTGCCGGGAGAGCTTTGCACAGCACTCAGGGGCTGACGGCCCACTGCCCATCCCAGAGCTGCAGGTGAGGACCCACACTGCCTGCACCCCCCATGGGGGCACCCACCTGGTGCTGCCTGCCCTGAGCCCGGCGCTGCCCATCGTGTGGGGTTTGCACGGTTCTGTTGCCGTGGGTTGCTGCTGCATGCTGCTAGCAGTGTATGGACACACGCAAGAACACGCTGCAGAGAAACCCTACATGGTTTTGCTGTCTTGCAGTCCAACCTCATCCCATGCTTCAGCACAGGGAGGCTGATCACGAAGCCCAGCTCCTGCTGCACAGGAACACTGCTGGGGTTGGAGGGTTCCATGTAGGAACCAGCCCACAGCTGCGGGTTTCCCCTCCCATGGCAACGTGGCTGAGCATCCAGGAGCTCGCACCATCGGGGCGGGCCTGGTTCATTCCAGCCTCCACGATCCCCTTCATCTTTCAGACTCGTGACTGAGATTGAGAGCGATTAAACCCGGCTTTCGCAGCACAAAGCGCGGCTGTTCGCTGCCCAGGTCGCTCCTGGTGGTGGCAAACAGCCACAAACATAAGCAGCCACAGCCCCAAGCCGTGGGACCCCAGAGCCCACGTCCCCTCGGCCCGCTGAGACGATGCTGCCCAACTCCTGCCCAGGTTTGTCCATGTCTCCGTTCCCGCTTTGGGATGGAGGAACTTTGCCATCAGAGCAAAGATCCGACGGAGAACCACGCGCTGTTTCCCAGCTCGCCGGCAGCAGAGCTGTGCTCCTCCACGCCGAGCAGGAGGACATCACCGCTGCGGGGACTCCGCTGGGCTCAGGTTTGGTTTTAGGGTTAAGGAGAACCCTAACCTTAAGATGCCCGTCTGCATCCACGCTGCTTCTCACACCTCAACGCCTGCACCACGACAACGGCACCTACCACGTTCCCTCGGTGTGCAGGAGCAGGACGGGCTGCACCCCCAGCACAGCCAACCGTGGAGGGCCGGAGCCCCACGCCCGCTCCACCTCCATTGTGCCGCTGTGAATGGGCGCATTGTATCGCGCTGGGCGTTCTTCATACCATGCCCCTGCACATGGGAGCCCCGGTGCTACGCAGCAACAAAAACAAAACCCCAGCAGAAGTCCATTAGCATCCAAAGGGCCGGGCAGCCTGAATGCATCATGAGAGCTCTTTGGAAAGCGAGAGTGAAACGAATGCAATAAAACGCCGTTATTAAGCGATGCTCATTGTCCGAATTAAAGCATCAGGAGCGCAGACCTTGACTCCCCAGCTCGGGGCAGCACATGCTGCAGCGCCCAGGACAAGGCTATTAGGAGTTTTAAGCCCTGGATTTGCCCCAAGGATGGATTACTCCATCTCATCATGAGCACTTGATCACACAGAGCTATATTTGGACTCCCAGAACAAAAACCCAGAGCTGGGGGGGATGCAGCACCTCCAGCACAAGGCCCCGTGTGCAGCAAGGTGCAGGGCAGGCTGTGAGGGGGGCACGGGGGAGCCCAGCCCCAGCCCCACGGGGACAAGCCCAGGAGGGACCCTATAGTCTGACATCGACCCCGCAGAGATAAGCCCAGCAGAGTCCCTATAGGGATAAACCCAGCAGAGACCCTACAGGGAGAAGCCCAGCAGGACCCCGGGGAGAGCCCGGCAGCAGCCCCAGAGCAGAGCAGCCAGCAGGTCAGCCCTGCCACGTCCCAGCACGCCATCTGAAACAAAGCTCTCTTCTAACCCGGCTATCCCTGGAGTTCTCTTGACATGTACCCCAGGAAACAAAGAGGTGCACATGAACACGGCCTCCTGGGAACGACGGGCAGAAAACTGCGACGGGGGCACATGCTGCCCCACGGCCCTCACCTCCCTGCTTCCTGCACACTGAGTAATTACCAAGATTCATATTTTATGCTAAAATTAGCTACTCAGGCTCTCGCTTCCCACGGCGGTGCCTGAACACCTGTGCCATGGGATAAATCCTGTGCTCATAGGAGAGGGGAAGGGAAGGGAAGGGAAGGGAAGGGAAGGGAAGGGAAGGGAAGGGAAGGGAAGGGAAGGGAAGGGAAGGGAAGGGAAGGGAAGGGAAGGGGAGGGGAGGGGAGGGGAGGGGAGGGGAGGGGAGGGGAGGGGAGGGGAGGGGAGGGGAGGGGAGGGGAGGGGAGGGGAGGGGAGGGGAGGGGAGGGGAGGGGAGGGGAGGGGAGGGGAGGGGAGGGGAGGGGAGGGGAGGGGAGGGGAGGGGAGGGGAGGGGAGGGGAGGGAAAGGAAAGGAAAGGAAGGGAAAGGAAAGGAAAGGAAAGGAAAGGAAGGGGCAATGTGAGGCTGTTTCTGCCCAGCTCACTGAGCAGGAATGCAGGGAGCTGTGCTGGGTGCATGCAGCATCGTTTTGCAGCACGACAGCAGCCAAACTAGGTCAAGCCCTCGCAAAGCATCCTTTAAAAAAGGCAAAGAAATATCCGTGGGAGAACAGTGAGCTCCCAGGGAAGAAAATGTTTGTCATCATTTGAGATGCTTGGTGTGCACTGGAGGACCGGAAAATAGAGATGGATACACACGTATCCACGTCTTCTCACAGCTGAGATGGCAGATTGATTTTGCTCATTCTTTTTTTCCCTCGGACCGGAAGGATTTTTTTCACACGCATTTCACACAACGAATGAAACCCCACAGGAGTTTTCCCCCGTAACACTCTCACAATGCAATCTCAGAGGGCAGCTCCAGGCGCAGACGTTACACCGTTTCACACCATGAGCTGCCCTGCCAGCACCGTGGGTGCGTGGGACAGGATCCTGCCCTGCCCTCACTGCCATTCTGTGGGATGGCTTCCATGGGAGATGGGCTCTGCCTATGGGAACACATCACCCGCACGTGCCACCAATGGGACTCAAAGGGGATGTGGGATGGACCCCACCAAAGGGGCAGGAAGGGACATGGGATGGACTCTCAACAAGGGGACATGAAGAGGATGCAGGATGGATCCCCACTAAATGGACACAAAGGGGATGTGGGATGGATCCCTGTCATAGGGACATGAAGGGGATGTGGGATGGACCCCACCAAAGGGACATGAAAGGGACGTGGGACGGACTCTCAACAAAGGGACATGAAGGGGATATGGGATGGACTCTCAACAAGGGGACATGAAGAGGATGCAGGATGGATCCCCACTAAATGGACACAAAGGGGACATGGGATGGATCCCTGTCATAGGGACACGAAGGAGACATGAGATGGACCCCCATCAAAGGGCCATGAAGGGGATGTGGGGTGGACCCCCACCAAAGGGACACGAAGGAGATGGATGGATGCCCACTGAAGGGACACGAAGGGGCCATAGGATGGACTTCCAACAAAGGGACATGAAGGGGACGTGGGAAGGACCCCTGTCAAATGGACATCAAAGGGGACATGGGATAGACCTCACCAAATGGACACGAAGGGGACGTGGGATGGGTGCCAGCTACGCCCCAGCCACGGGGTGCGTGGATTGGGGTGGCTGCTGTCTGTTTTGGGGTGAAGATGAGCTGCAGCCCCGGTGAGACGCGGTGCAGCAAGGCTCTGCGTGGTGCCCGTGGCCGTGCCCCTGGTGGGGCGGCAGCGCTGCGGCTCTCGGCGCTCCCCACGGAGCGGCGGCGGAGCAGACGCTGCCGAGCAGCTCTCAGCCTTTCAGTGGGGCTGCGTGGGTGCTGCAGCTCATCGCCTTAGCAACGGCTCTAAACATATGTGCGGTGACATCAGCTGATTTCGGAAAGCTGTAAATAGAGGATAATAGCACGAAAAAATGTTGGATCGGAGCCAGGGCCTAAAAAACCATACTATTAAAGAGCTGCCTTGTAATTCGATGTATGCAAACTCGTTAGCATCCCGGCTCCCCCCCGGAGCGGGGTGACCGCGTACCGGCGAGCTGCCGGCCTGGCACGCATGGCACACGGGGCAGCCAGGGCTGCAGGCAGCCTGCAGATATCTGTGCGTGTATCTGCAGTGCTGTGCAGCCAGGGGAAGGGCTGAACCCCGGCAGCAAGGAGCGAGCACAAGATGTGTGCACGCACAGAGTTCCCCCCCCCCTCCTTCCTTCCCTCCTCTCTGCAGAGCTGGTTTTCTGCCGTCAATTAGAGCCGCGAGGAAACGCAGCGTATTGAGATCAGCGGTGTTAATCGTTATTGCGTTTGAATTTAATTAGCGTTATTTTTTAACTACAGGTAATTGAGTGTGGCTCAGCTAGATGTGGAAGCCGGGCAGCGCCTCTGGATCTGCAGCACACCACCACGCACCAGCTCGTGTCAGTGCCCGCTGCCCCACAGGGCCCCACCCCACAGCACAGCTCTGCTCCGAGCCCACGGGGAGCAGCTCCCCGAGGGTGGGAGGGGAAGGGGAAAGGGCCCAGCAGCGCCCGGCACCGGTGCCCTCCACACCGTGAAGCTGCTCCGTGGCTGAAGCTGGGAAGCAGTGGCGAGGCACATGCTCACTGCTATAGGTGCCAGGATGCTGCCAGGCCAAGCAGCGATGAGCTGCTGGGATGAGAAGAAGCAAAGCTGCACTGCAGGTCCCCATGTAGGGCCATGGGGACAGCACAGGTGGCTCTGGGGTGTGCTGGGGGACCGAGTGTCCCTGGGCATGGAAGGTCCCGGGCAGCTGTGGGGCAGCAGCAGCAGCTCCATGCGGCCTGGAGCAGTGTGCACGGTCTGCAGGGGAACACAGCACCTTTGGGTGGCCCAACGCAGATGAAGCACGCACAGCCCAGCTGCACAAACCCTGCACGGGGGCTCAGGGCTGCAAGGGGTCTGCAGCCGTCCTACTCCTGCAGAGCGAGCACCAGGCACCCTTCTGCCACAAGGAAAGCAGAGAGCACGTGCCCGAGATAAACAGCATCATGGGACAGGTAAGCAGCTGCTCCTGATTTATCACACCATCGCCCATCTAATTGCATAGCTAAGTGGTCAGTCACTGTAATCCGCCCTAAGCTGCTTACACTTTCTTATGCTCCGTGACATTGCTCACTTCCTGATGCAGAAATAACAATTCCTTAAGTCTTGCTGCAAGAGGTGAGCGGACAAAGCACCTCCTGAGGAGCTCCTGTGGCACAAGGAGAGCTTGTCCTGTGGCCCTGGACAAGCACCCGTGCAGGAGGAAGCCCAGACCAGCCGTGTGCTCCCACCCGAGGACCGGGTGCCCCGTGCCACCTATGGGCGGCGAGGCCGAGCCGCGGCCACGAGGAACTCTGTGCATCTCGATACCAAATCCATCCTCACCGTCTGTAAAATGCATCTGTGTGCCTGCACAGCCCGGTACGCCTGAATGGGGCGGAGGAGCACTGCAGCTCCCATGTATAATTGAAAAGCAGTGAGACGAGGGCGCGGACGGCAGTGCTGACGAAGGCGGCTCCGCACACAGGCGTGCTGGCCGGGGTGCTCGATCCCATCCATTATTGATGGGCCCCTGGCACGCAGCCCGGACGGGGTCACGGCGCCCAAAGCCAACTCCACCTCCATTGTTCGCGGCCTCCTGCCCAGCTGTCGCTCATCTCATGTGCTCACAGCGGTGGCAGAGGACGCGCGAGGGCTGCGCTCCCTCCCAGCACACAGGGAGATGGGATCGTGGTTACGGGGCCTCAAAACCAATGCTCTTTCCCTCTGTGTGCTGAGAGGTGGCTCTGCAGGACCTGATCCCACCTCACACCCAGCCTCTGCCGTGGGGACACCACGTGGGGACACCGCCCGGAGCCCCGCTCCCTCCGCGCCGCCTCCCGTGGGCCTGTCCGTATCCTCGGGATCCAGGATTATTGCCATGGCAACTATCTCGAGAACTTATTAAGTAAAAAAGCCAACAAGAACAGTTTGAACACACACAGCCTGCGTTTGTAACGTACGAGCTGACTGAATTAGCATCGCGAGGACTTTGAGGAATCAAAATAGATTCTGTTCCGGCAGCTCCATCTCTGCCTTACACAGCTACCGGGAGAAACCTGGCCACGGTGTCAGTGTGGGGGACAGGGCACGGCTCACCTCCCTGCGTCACACCAACCCCGAGTCCTGCGTGTGTGGTTCGGAGTGGGGACAGGGATGTGGACAGGGATGGAGATGGGGACAGGGATGGGGATAGGGATGAGGACAGGGATGGGGATAGGCATGGAGATGGCAATGGGGATAGGGATGGAGACAGGGACGGCACCAAGCTCTGGGCTACTGAGCACCACGTGCCACCTGGGTGCAGAGGGGACCACCCCGCAGCCCCGTTCCACATGGATGTGGGGGGAAATGAGACCCGCTGGGCAGCACCTGGGAACCAGCACTGCCTAGGAAGTCCATCTCAGGTCTGACCCAGATGTTGTCTGTCCCAGCAGAACCATTTTGGGAAGTGCTGCAAAAGCAGTGGGTGAATGAACCAACATCCAGCCAGGCAGACCGCACGCCTTATTGATCTGCCTTACAACTCCTTGGGACCAGTGGTTTCTAATGGAACCTGGGCTTCCTCAGCCCTCACCAACCTCACGAAGCTGAGCACCCTGCAGGGAAGCCCAGCCCCAGCGTGGGGCAGGCAGCTGGGGGCACACCGGGCAGCACAGGGCTGTGACACACTGCTGCGTGCAGGAAGGGCACAGCACGGCTGCTCTGCTGCCTTCCCAGCAGGTGAGGAGCACCACGGCTTTGCTGAGACCTCAAAAAGGGAAACACTGCTCCATCCTCCCCAGAAAGCAGCCCTGAGCCACAGTGCCCAGCAGGGAACGCTCCCGGCGAGGTGTGAGCACAAGTGGAGCAGGAAGGAAATGATGCCGCCAGCTGCAGGCTCTGAATGCACACAGACCTGCAGGGCTCAGCACAGCTCTCACTGCCAGGGAGCAAAAGCAGCGCCCGATCCTCCACTCTGATAACTGCAGAATTCACCTGCAAACACATCCTGCTTTGTGATGAGGGAACACCGGGCAGCCAGGGCCGGGCAGCAGCTCCTGCAGAGCTCAGCACCACACTGCAGCTCAGCACCATACTGCAGCTCAGCACCTCAATGCAGCTCAGCACCACACTGCAGCCCAGCCCCAGTTCATCTCAACACAGCCCAGTCCCAGCGCAGCCAGCAGTGCCAGATGTCAGTGTGACCCCACAGTCCCCTCTCGGGGTCGTCATGCCCCATAGCAGGGCTGCTCCCACACCTCCTGCAGCAGTGGGGCCGTGCGAGGGCCTCCGTGCACATCTGGTGACCTCAGGAGCAGGGCTGGCTTATCTCTGCTAACAGAGCTCTGGTAGAAGCGTGCAGGGCCGCTCACACCGTGCAGGGGCACCCCGAGCTGGCAGGGACCCCCAGGGCTGCTGGAGGGAGGCCGAGGGTCTGCTGAAGGACAGGGGAACGGCACACAGAGGCTGACCTGGCTCCCGAGCACCCACACCACCATCCACATCCAATCCCAACCCCGGTGTGGGGTGCACCCGCTGTGTGTGCGCTCCCAAAGCGAACCCGGGGTGCTCCGCTTCTGCACTAAGAGGAACCCCAACACACGGCTATGGGGTCCGGACCCCACAGCCACCACAGCGCTGACCCCGACAACAGACTGTGGGAGGATGCTATACCCCAACTGCTGCCAAATCCCACAGATCTCATTATCAGCGTGCAATTAGGAGCCATTACCCACTCCGCAAACCAGAGCTGAGAGTCCGGCAAAACCCGACCGAGAAATGCAGAGATGAAACGGGGAGGAGAAGGGGGGGTGGGGGGGGAAGGGGGGTGGGGGAAGGGGGGGAGGGGGGGGATGTAAACAGGAGCGCACAAAGGAAAAGCGGTTGTGCTCTCGTTTCTCAGCTCACAGCCGCGATGTGAGCTATGTCAGCTATTGAGGAAAGCGGTGCGCTGCCCTCCAACCAACTTCAATTAGGGAACTGAAAGGCGCTCAGACAAAGGAGCGCCTGGGAGTCACTGCGCGGTATTTTTAGCCGGAGCCGGGGGCTGCGCGCGGGGCGGTCACATCTATGGGGTCACGGGGAAAGGGAACGACCCTCAGCCGCACCCGGTGGGGAACGGCACAACGGGAACTGCCCCGCAGCCCCTCCCATGGGGGCAGCACGGCCGGGCACCGCCCGCCGCTCGGCCCCGATCCCCCTCCCCCCCCTCCCCCCCTCTTCCGCTCCCTCCCACCACTGCGGCAGCGCAGATGGCAGCAGCGTGACCTCGCTGTTCCTGCCTCCTTGTTTTGATCCCGCAGTCTTGATTGTTCAGGCTAATCCCACACTCTGAGCCTTGGCTGCCAGCCAGAGCTGTTATTAATGGCACAAAAGCTTCTCATTCCAGCTACTTCTACATCCGCTAATGCTGTTGTTCCCCTTCCCTCGCTCCCCCTCTCGCCACGTTACGGCTGGAGCTGGGACAGCCCCTCTCACGGCAGCAACGTGCCCGAGGGACGCGGCAGCACAGGGCTGTAGGGCAGCACAGGGCTATAGGGCGGCACAGGGCTATAGGGCGGCACAGGGCTGTAGGGCAGCACAGGGCTGTAGGGCAGCACAGGGCTATAGGGCAGCACAGGGCTATAGGGCAGCACAGGGCTATAGGGCGGCACAGGGTTATAGGGCAGCACAGGGCTATAGGGCAGCACAAAGCTGTAGGGCAGCACAGGGCTGTAGGGCAGCTCAGGGCCATAGAGCAGCATAGGGATACAGTGCAGCACAGGGCTATAGGGTGGCACAGGGCTGCAGGGTAGCACAGAGCTATAGGGAGGCACAGGGCTATAGGGAGGCACAGGGCTACAGGGAGGCACAGGGCTATAGGGCAGCACAGGGCTATAGGGCAGCAGAGGGATACAGGGCAGCAGAGGGATACAGGGCAGCACAGGGCTGCAAGATAGCACAGAGCTATAGGGAGGCACAGGGCTATAGGGCAGCACAGGGCTGTAGGGCAGCACCGCAGTGCATGCAGGGTACCCAGCAGCACCGTGCTCGCAAGCACCAAAGTCCGGATCCCAACCAGCGTGCTGAAGCTCTGATTAAAACCACACACAGAGAACTCTGCTGAGGATCTGCATCCGCCCTTCACACATCCCCACATCCCCGTGCTGCCCAGATGCACCCCCCACACCCCTCCCCCCAAAGATGGGGGTGCCCAGCTGCTCGGACACACGGCAGGGAGCAGGATGAAGAGGAGGATGCTCTGTGCCACAGCCCCGGGGATGCAGCACGCAGCCCTGCAGCAGCCCAGGGCTGAGCAGAGCGGTGTGTGTCCCTCCCACCCGCAGCCGCAGCCCAATGCAGCAGCACGGAGCTCAATGCAGCTCAATGCAGCTCCCCACACAGCCCCTGCCCTTCTCTACAGCAACCCCAGCGCTCCTGCACGCTGAGCAGCAGCAGCTCGAGGTGTCCAAGCTGCATGAAAACGGCCGAGGAGACAGCTCCGGAGGCTCTGCATGTGCCAGGGATTAACCCCGAGGAATTAACGATCCTCTTGCAATGCTCAACCCACATCCCCACCCCCTCCCCCCCCAACCCCGGTGCTGGAGGAGCTGCAGCTAATCCCTGCTCCCTGCTTCTGCCTGTAGTGTGCACGCACTGGACGTGCAGCTCCCAGCACAGCCACACTGCTCCCAGTACAGCCACAATGCTCCCAGTATGGGCACTGGGAAGGGCAGCAGGTGCAGCTCCACGGCACTCGTGGGGGTGTGGACACCAACGGGGGAACAAAGGGACCAACGCTCCTTCCCGAGCTCCGTGCTCCAACCCAGGGCACCAGGAAGGGGCAGAGCCATGCAGCCCAAAGCAGAGAGCACACAGCTCCCAACCACCCGCATGGGAACGCACAGCATCAGGAGAGCTCCGTGCTGGGGATGCACGGCATGCCACACATGGCAGCACAGCCACACGGAGCCCTGCAGGGCCACGCATCACCACACCAGCACTGCCACAGCATCCCAGCGCCCAGCCCAGCTCTGGGTGCACACCCAGCCCAGGCACAGTGCACGAGGCCCAGCAGCTCTGTGCCATCCCCCTTCTGCTCTCCCTGTTACCCTGACCTGCCACCCCACCCCGTGTGCCATCCCACCCCGCCCCGTGTGCCACGGCTCCTCCTTCCCTGGCAAGCCCCCGAGATGAGCATTACACAAGATACACAAAAATAAATTGTTTTTAATCCTCCAGACTCCGGTGCTTCCAAACAAGGATCTTAAAGAGCTTTACAAACAATGGATTAAGCCTCAGGGCTCCCCGAGCTGCCCCCAGCCACAAAGAGCCCTCCTGCACACTGCAGCAGCTCCGTCACAGCCCTGTTCAGAGCTGCTCTCATGTCGTGCAGCCCGGCAGTGCTGAGCTCAGCACGTTCCCTGTTCACATCAACCCAGTGGCGGTGAAAGCCCAACCTGGCAGCGCTGCCCGGTGTCCGTGCTGTGAACCCCAAAGCAGATGACACTGTGAGAACGATGCTGCTCCTGCACATATCACACTGCCAGCACACGCAGCCCATGGGGCACCCCACACAGCCCTGCACAACCCCACAGCCTGGGGTCACTGTATCTATGGGGCTCTAGGGCTCTCACTGGTCACTACGGGTTGACCTGTCCTCCTGCTGCTCTCTATGGGGCTCTCTTGAACAGTGCCTGAGATGGCACCGCCTCCACGGTCTCTACGGGGATGTATGAGGGTCTATAGCTCTCTATGGGGTCAGTAAGGTGCTCACTGTGCGTCTCTATGGGGCTCTCTATCCGCTGTGGGTCGACCTGTCCTCCCTCTGCTCCCTGTGGGGCTCTATCACAGAAACACAAGGTTGGAAAGGAACTACAAGATCACCCAAGTCCAACCACCCACCCACTCCCACAAGCTGCTAAACCACATCTCATAGCTCTTCATCGAGATTCCGCTTAACACTGCCAGGGACGGTGACTCCACCACCTCCCAGGGCTCTGTGGGACCCCATGGGCCTCTATAGGAGTCTATGTGGCTCTATGGGGCAGCCCAGCTCTCTGTGCAGGCAGAGGGAAGGGCAGGCCTGGAATCTGTGTGTCAATTCCAAGCAGCCTCATAGGATCATTCAGCTCTGAGGGGCTGCTCCAATCCCACAGAAGCAGGGCAGCACGGTGCAGGACTCCACCTTGGGGCTCCTCCACACCGAGCACGGGGCCGGAGGGGTGGGGGGTAAGGACAGAGTCCCATTGCTCTGTGCTTTATGGGGTGCTGCTCTGGTGGGGGGGGGGAAGAGCAGCTCCCCAGCCCAACAATCAGCATGTGTGCAGCAGCTCCCAAACCTGAGAGCAGCGATGGCTGAACAGGACGAGCGGATCCCGGTGCATGGCCACAGCTCTCCATCCCCAGGAATGACGCAAGCAGCCGCTGCCAGCCCGGCCCCGCTGCCCTGCCCACTGCTCTCCATTTTCTCAGGCTTCCTTCCTGGCTCCCCTCCAGCCTTCCCATCTCTCTCTGTCGCACAGGATCCGGTTTTCCTTCGCCGGCCGCGTTTTGTCTCCTCCTCTTCCCTCTCATCGCCACCCACTCGGTTGTTTTCCTCTTGCATTTCCCACATCCCTCCCTCCAGCACAGCCCCAGGAGCTCAGCAGCACCCGGCACGCCGCCGTCCTTCACCCAGGAGGAGCTGGGAAGGGCGAGACCCCGCACCTCATCATGGGGCATCCCACAGCCACACCGACATCGGCCAACGCAGCCCCTCGCGCTGCGGATGCGCTCTGTCGGAGCACGGCGAGGAGGAAGAGCAGGCCTCACAACAGCACCATCTTCCCAAAGAAAGATGGCTAATTAACAACGCCATAACCGCCCCCAGCGCGCGCGTTTGCGCCACACAACATTAAGCTCCTTATTTTACGAGCCTGACACAGCTATGGGAACACCGCACGGGGACCCGGGGCCGTGCTCTGCTCCACGCACCCCCTCCCCCAGCACCCACTGCTGCACTCCTTTACAACCCCGAGCCGCACCGCGACGCGCTGCCAGAACCACGGTGACGTTGTGCCCCACAGATCCCGGTGCGTTTCACACGGGAAGCGCTGGGTCCCCCCCTCCGTGGGGCACACACACACACAAGGGGACATTGTGCGGCTGAACGCGGCGTGCCGACGCACGGGCTGCAAAGCGCATGGGACAGGTGCACGGAAGCTTGGCAAATTGACGCACACGGCTCACACACAGCTCACACACAGCTCCAGCTCCGGCTGAGAACGCACAGCAAATCGCTGCTGCTGGAGCAGACGCAGCGTGCACGGGGAGGGGGAGCAATCCCATTAACCCCAGTGCAGACCCATCTCTTGCTGTCCCCTGAGTCCCAGCACGGCTCATGGATGCCACCCCCCCCAGCTCCCTGCCCACCAAACCCCCCCAGCTCGTGGTGTTGGAGGGCCCAGGGCTGCAGGGGAAGCTGAGGCTTCAGGAGAACACTGAAAGGCATCAGCCCCAAAGAGTGGTGCTTGGGGGGACATGGGCATGGTGGGGTGGGGCATGGGGAGACACTGCTGCTTAGCTGAGGGACTGTGCTGCAGAAGATAGAGCTGAACTTGGATGTCTCAGCCCACAGAAGGCAGCAACTGTGTCTGAACCACACTCCTCACCACAGCAGAAACTCTCCGAAGGAACAAAACACACCGATTCCTGAAGGCCAAAAAAGACCACCAGGACCATGCAGCCGGACTGGGAACCACCACCACAGCCCTCCCATCCCCCTCTGCAGCCCCAAGCACCACGGTCCCCGCAGGGGCTGCTGCAGGAGCAGGGATGCACAGCACCCAGCTCGAGCCGGACCGCACGGCACAGCTACGCTGACATTTGGGGGAGTTTCAGCAGCCCGACGTACTCCTCTGTAAGAGCTGAAAATAATGCATGGTTGGTGCATGACGTGGCACTGGCATCTGTGCAGCCTGAGTCAGTCCCCGCGCGCAGCACAGAGCTCGGCCTCATCCCCATCCACACAGCTCATCCTGAAAACGAGCTCCCAGCTTAAACCTTCACGGGGAAAGGAGTACTTCTCGAGGTGCCTCGAGTTAAAGCAGCTGAATGTGCTTTACAGCCTCTGCAAACTCTTTTTTACAGCCTTGGAGCTCGTCCACATTTGTGGAAAAAACGCAGTGCTTCAGCTCCAGTTCACCCGCTATCCCAGCTCTGCTATCCCAGCACAGCAGATGAGCGCAGTCCCTGTGCAGAGCACAGCCACTGTTGGTGGCTCTGGGGGGCAGATGGCATCAGGGTGGGGCAGGGAAGGCTCCAGAGGAGCACAGCCATACACTGCAGTGGGGGGGGGGGGGTTAGGTTGTGCTCTCTACATGAAACCCTGAGAGCAAAGAAATCATAACACACATCTAAGGTCCCAACCAACGTGGCGCTCCTGTGACCTAAAGAAGAGGGGATGAGAGAAGGGCAGGAAAACCAAAGGAAAGCTTGGTGTGGGGAAGGAGCAGCAGCATGTCTGAGCCCAAGCCCCAAGGGGAACCCCATGGCAGCAGCACGGTGCTGTAGCTGTGCCCCAAAGCAGTGGGGCACGAGGCACCAAGGCCTCGAGCTGAGGGCTGCAGGTGCTGCCCCTGACCCCAACCACAGCATAAATGGGATCTCACTGTCACACACACTTCTGCCATCAGCCCCCTGACGCCCCAGGGGCTTCGGAGCACTCCACTCCTCTTCACCTGGACAGAAACTGAAGTCACCAAGCAATGCAGGGTCTCACTTGCTGGCACACAGAAGGAGTGCTGCCCCTGCCCCACAGCACCAGGTGTGATCCTGAGCCTCCTGTCCCACACCGTGGAGCCCAGCAGGGCAGAGCAGGACTGCAGGCAGGGCACAGCACTGCCCCAGCACCACCACAGCTGCACAAGGGACCCAGCACCAACAGGATGCAGCAGCCAGCAGCACAGGAGCAAGGACAAAACCCCAAGAGCCGAGCCTGAAAGGACCGACATGGGCACTGCAAGACCCAAAGGAGATGACAGGCTCAGGGGTAAGGCAGCCTGCTTTCCCCCTTCCCCTCCACACCACAGAAAAACACTCCTTTAAAACGACTGCTCTCCATTTTAATGCTGACGATGGCTAGGTCAGAAGCCGGCCTTGGAAACTTTTACTCAGCAGCAGCATCTTTAGGAACTGTAAATTATCTTCAGCCCAAGTTTACAAGCTCCCTCTCCACAGCGGAGTGCTGCTCCTCATGGCTCCTCCACAGAACCGCAGAGCAGAGCAGGGCACACTGAGCTGGGGATGGATGCACGGCTGTGCTGTGGGGCAGGGACAGCTCCGGGCACAGAGCTCCCATGGTCACCTTCTCTGTGCCCACTGAGAGCACAACTCACCCCTCTGGCTGCACGCTGCCTTTTTTCATGTGCTTTCCTTCAGCACTGCCCCAATGAGGGCTTTTCCTCGGGATCCATCCACACATCCAAGCCATAGGTGACACCAACCGGAGTCATCCTTCACAACCCCATCAAACACCATCCTTCTCCCCCTCCGATCCTCACTGCCTCTCCCCACAGCACCAGAATGAAGTCATAAATTACACACCCCACCACTCAATTTCCTCTGATTGTTTGGTAGAACCTCTCCACTAATAACCAGCGATCAGCCACCTCCTCGTGGCTTAAGTGGTTTCCAATCATGAAAGATTTATCCGCTGTGACTTCCAGTCAATCACAGAGACAGCCGAGTGGCCGCCAGGCACTCAGCCCCGACCGCAGGGCGAGCAGAGCGGCTCCGGGGATGAGGGCATCACAGCACTGCTGGCTGCAGACCCAAAACCAGGAGTGGTGATGGCTGCGTGCAAGAAGCACCCGCAGCTCCACGGGGAAGGCGGCAGCTCAGCATGCCCACATCACCCAGAGCACCACGGATAGGATGGGACAGCACACAGAGCCCGGAGCTCTGCAGGTGAGCAGCCACCACAGGGCAGCAGCACCAGATGGGCCAGGAGATGCCAGTGTGGCACCCAGGGCACGGGCACCCAGGGCCCGGCACGCGGCCATGGCGCAGCTGCTCCGCGCCGAGCACTGGAAGAGTGAGCGCCATTTATTGTGCCACGTTCTGAAACTGAAATAAGAAAACACTGAAACACTCCGGCTTATTTAGATAATACACACCGGAAGACATCTTTTACTGCTGGCAGCTTGAAAGAAAAGAACGTCATTACGATTCCAAGCATGAAATGAGCTCTCTTCCACACATGCCTGAACCAAGCCTAACTGTTCCACCAGCTGTAGTGAATCAAAGGAATTCAACAGGAAGGACCCAGCAGCAGCACTGCACGCCTCAACCGCAGCTGAGGGGGCACGGGGCACCGGACCTCCCCGCATCCCATCCCCATCCCATCCTCACTGCTTCCACAGCCACCGCTGCTGTGCCCTTGCATCCACGTCCCCCAAGCAGTCCCACACTCCCAGGCTGTTTCACATCTGCTTTCCTCCCAGGGAGCAGGGCCCCAGCACACAGAGCCTGATGCAGCTCTAAGCGTGCCCCCATGCTCCCACGTGGGCCGTGCAGGTCTGGAGCTGAGCCACAGAGCACTGGGGCAGAGCAGTGAGCAGGACTCGAGTGCGAGTCCCAGCTCCAAGGTGGGAGCCCAGCTTGGGGGCTCCCCGAGTTCACGCTGCTGTCTCCCACGCAGGCACAGCGATCACGCTGTCAGATGACTTCTCACAGCCTAAAGAAGCCAACATTCCCTGTCCAGGCCAGGCACACGCACGTCAGCACGCCTGGTGCTGGAACCAAAGCAGAAGTGCCAGTCCCCGCTCCACCCCACAGCCACGTGCTGGGCTCCAGCCCAGGGCCCCACACAGCCCCCCCAGCCAGGCAGACCTCAGCCCAGGCGTGGGTCCCAGCTGCCAGCCCTCCCCTCGGTGTGTGGGGCAGCGGCTGCTGCTGGCAGACAGCTGGGGCTCACCCCCTGGCACCCCCCACCGAATGCGGGTGTAACATGTACACGTCACACTTCGATCCCTGCAGCTGAAGCATGCCGAGTTTCATCAGGTTAAAAATAGGAAAGGCCACAACGAACTGAAAATAAGGAAAAGCAACAAAAACAAGGAGCAGGAACATCGTATGCTGAGCGTCGGTGCACGCTCACGTGCACAGCTACATCCACACGTACGTATATGCAACTTGACTTACCCTGCTTTAAATCATCCCTGCCGCGCTCCGATCCTTCCTCCCCCATTTCTCATCCCCGAAAGAATTACCGCTTCTTTCCAGACGAGGACTGCTGCCAACATTCAGCAGGGCTCCAGTCCAAACCACGCATAGTTCAACACCAGCACGGCTTCGCGAAAAGCAGAACTGTCCCTTTTTGGTCCCGTTTAAATTAATCACACCTTGTGAAAGTACGGAGGGAAACAGAAGTCACGAGTCAGCAGCGAGCTCCCAAGGAGCTGGGAGCACAGGGCACCCACTCTGCCTATCCCATACACCTCCATGCCCCGGTGCTCCCACTCGAGGTGCCCTACAGAGCGTGTCCCCCATCACACCCGACTCAGGGTGGCTGCAGTGCGTTCGCAGGCGCTGCTTTCACAAGCAGGACGGTGCAAGGAGGTGCTCTGATTCCAGTTTGCCCAGCAGAAAGCAGGCAGACCGGCCTCCTCTCCCAGTGAGACCTCAGCGAGAAAAAAATCCAGCTCTGCAAACTGCAAACACGCAGCCCTCTTTCAACACCTTTTAATTACAGCCTCCACGGGATCACAGCCTGAACGAGCACCCAGCTCCCTGCTCGACTCTGCCGCCACCACCACGCTCCCTGCTCAATAAAAACACATCTGCACCAAAGAAGAGCGCCGCGATGAACCGCAGCACGAGAGGGAATGAATCACCCCAAGCTGAGCAGCAGCTTTCACCTTCCAATGGTAGAGCCACGAGCGCTTAATGCTTCAACACAGACTGTGCTCCTCCTCTGCCCAGTACACTCTGTGCTCCTCGTCTGCATCCGAGAGCGGATCCAAAGACATTTAATGCGGACTACGTAAAAACAGTGCCATGTTCTCCGTGTTCCTCTGAGCCACTGCAAACTAAAGAGCGACCCAGACCCCATCTCTGTGACGGCCCAGGGCCGCGTGGCCACCTGCCCTGCCAGCAGGCACCGCCACACGTGGGCAGGGACACGAGGCATGCATGCTGCACGGCTCCTCGCAAACACGGCGCTGGAATTCCAGGCTGCTGTTAGGCACAGCCCGCTGCTCCAGTTGCCTGTCTCAAGATCTAATTAATCCTCCTGCTCGTCGCAGCTCGGCGCGGTTTCGCAAGCACGAGGAGTAGATGGAGCAGTGCTGGAGGAGGGACGGCCGCCGCGCGGGGCCGTGGGAGCGCTGCTGGTCCCCGGCCCACATTCCTCCCCTCGCACGCCAGCAGGGCCCCGGCACGCCGCGCGCTGCACACACGCTACACGTCAGCTCCGAGAGCAGATGCCCTTGAAAACTTAGACATCTAAAAATACCAACGTGCACACAGCCGCTCAGCTCCGGCCAGCAACTCTCCTACCTGCACGAGGCCGAGCCCAGGAGGGCAGCTCTGTCCAAGCAGAGCAGCACGGCACTGCTCTCCTCTCCCAGCAGCAACCAGACCGCGGCCCAGGGACGCAGAGCTTCCCTTTGTGGCTGCTAGGGGGAGGCCCGAGGCCTGGCCACTCCACTCCATGTTTTTCCACTACCTTAAAATAAATGCCTGTGAATATTTATTTCCTACGTTATCTCCAACCAAAACGTGCGTTCCTATTACAGCAGTTCATTTCAGTTAAGAAGCTGAGAGGCTGCATGCAGGAAAACAAATACAGGATATTGGCAAGACAGCAAGAGTGAGGCACGAACTACTGAGGACAACAAGAGAATTCCCTCCGGACTAGGTGACACAGAAAGGAAGTACAGCTCTTATAAGACCAAATCCAGGTCCAGCAGGGGATAACCAGAGCCATTCAGCACCGCCCCAACACACACAGCTGCGAAACTGCAGAGTAAGAACAGCCAGCAGCCAAGAACTGTGCCAGCCCTTACCCGCCCCAGCCAACTGACCAGCTCCTCTCCAGCTTTTCCTCCCTAACCACGCTGGTTTCAGCACCGTGCCAATGGCCAGAGCACCACATCCATGCTGCCATCCATCCGTCCCCATCTGACCATCCTTCCTGTGCTCAGCAGGCCCTGGAGCTCCTGGGAACCACGGGATGAGGGCTCCTTGTTGCAGTCTGCCACCATGCAGCACCACAGACCCCTGAGCTTGTTCCCATAGATCCGAGCCTCCCTACCAGACACAGTAACTTCAGATTTAATGACTGCTCCTTAAAGCCCCTGGGGACTGCAGACCTGAAGCTGCAGGGGCAGAGCTGCTGTCTTACAGCAGCCCACACACCTCACAGTGGGGCTCCACAGCAGCCCAGGTCAGGCAGAGCAGAGCTAGGAAGCACAGAGGGCCAGAGCCCTTGGACAGCACCGAGAAAGTGGACTGCAACGGGTGCACTGCAAAGTGAACTCCAGCCCCACACCTCGGGGTGCACGCAGTGCCTGCCCCAGCACCCCGTGCCACCGTGTCCCTACAGCGAGCAGCCCAGCCAGCAGCACCGGACCCACAGAAGGAGTGGATGAGCACAGCGGGAGCCCACCTCCAGTCCTACTGATGAAACCCCTCAAATAAACAGCATGCATCCCCGCTGCCTGTTGGCTCTTAGGAGTGGTTACCCCAGAAAGCTGAGGCTGCACCAGAGCACTGCTGCTTGGTAAGGGAGAGCCACACACTGACTCCATCCGGAACAGCACTGTGCTCTGAGGTCACCTCAAATACTGCTAACACAAACCCCAAATGAACTTAGATGGGAGATTACAGAACATGGATTTGTCATCTCAGAGCTTTGGAGATGTCTATCCCCTATAATGAGGGAGAGGACTTCCACCCAAGCACCTCCAAACCTCAGCAGCATCGCTGGCTGTGGTGGTGAAGGAGAGGGCACCAACCCAGCACCGCTCCTGGCCCCAGAGGCTGCACACACAGGAGCTGGAGCACAGAGCTGCAGCACAGCACTGCTCCTGCCCACCCCCTGCAATGGGAAGCGATCCCTGTGCCCACCCTCAGCCCCACAGCAGCACAGACACAAAGCAGAGATTTGTTATGCGATTTCAATGAGGTCAGCCTGGAATTTGTGCCGGGGAAGGGCGAGCTGCCATCCAATGTGGGGGACAGGAGGGCCACGAAGCTGAGCTCTCACACTTCTTGTTAGGCCGGTAACCAACTCGTGTTCAACTCCCAGATCTCAGTCCCACAACCCCATTCATCCCAGATGAGCACCATCAGGAACTTCTAACCGTGAGACACAAATAACGATCCCATCTCACCTCTGCTTTGAGGCACTTCGGAGCAGCACAGAAGCGCTCCCTCCTGCAGCAGCAGTCCCTCCCCGTGCTCTCAATACGCCTGCCCGCTGCTTGGCACTGCCCCAGCACCACGAGGCCTGTGCTCAGCCCGGGCATCCCCAGTGACACCGCCGAGCCCCCTCTGTCCCCACGGACACACAGCTCAGCTAATGGATGTGAACAGCACAGCCACCAGAAAAACAATTACCTCCGCTGTTCTGGAAAAGAGCAAGAGATGAGGGAGCGAGAACCTCCCGAATCATTACTCATTCAGAAACCCCAACAGCCTGCTCTAATCAGCAGGCCTTTGGTCTGCGAGCTCCTTACGGTAGGAACAGATTGCACACCTCTTGCTGCCAAACGCATCATCTGCACTTAATCAGAGCATGATGGATATCTCCTGAAAGCACGCGGTTTCAGCCCCATTTCTGTGTAATCCCGCTGTTCCACTCCGAAGCCCATCCTCCGGACCCCACAGCATCCCTCCCAGGGCAGAGCTGCCCCCCCAGCCCGGATGGGCTATAAGGGAGAGGGGAACTGACTCTCCAGCCAGGTCTGCTAGGATGGCACAAGGGGAAACGGCCACACATCAGAACAGGGCAGATTCAGACTGGGCATAAGAGGTTGCTCACAGCGAGGGCAGGGGCTGCCCCCTCACAGACAGCAGGGTGAGGCTGCAGGGCTCTGGGGGCTGCCACGTGGGGCCAGGCTGCCCTCACAGCTCCCCTCCAACCCAAAGCACACTGTGATTGTAAGAAACAAGGGAGCAAGCTGCCCCATACAGCACCTCCACAGCCCCCAGTGCCTCAGAGGGACCGTGCTAGGGCTCCTGCTGCACGGCTCTGAAAGCTGCTCAACTCCACACTCAGTCAGAGCACGGTCCCCTCGTGAAAACAGAGCTCTTCAAAACCAAGACGAGCGGAAAAAAAGAGAGAACAACAAAGCCCACCTATTTTCCGCTCTTTCAGGTTGCTGCTGCGATGGCTTTGTCTGCTCCAAAACAGAAGGCGAGAGGAAGGAAGAGCCGCGTTATATTTGGCTGCAGGCCGCTCTCACGGGGAGCTTCACTCTGAGCTGAGCAGCACCTGCAGAACCACTGCCATCACACACTGCGCCAAGCCGCTCCTTAAGGCCGCTGTGCACGCGTGCCAGGCAGGCAGGTTACGGGGGGGGATGAATGGCAGAGCTCAGCTCCCTCCCATCACAGGAGCCCCTGCCCACACTGCCTCAGTGATGCTGAGGGCACACGGGTGCCAGAATCCATGCACGAATGACACTCAAGATTTAACAAACTGGTAAAACAGAACCAGCCGTGAGAGCAGCGATGTGAGCACCTGGGCTGAGGTCACAGCTGCGAGGCACAGCTCGTCCATCGGGGCAGGGGAAGCATCTCAGGGCTCTCCCCCGCAGACCTGAGCCCCGAGGAAGGCTGTGCTGGCAGCAAAGCCCCGCAGCTTACAGCGGAGATGCGGCTTTAAGCGCCCGGTTTAGATGCAGAGCTTTAATCTCAGCAGCACCCGGTGCAGCTCCGAAGGGCACCGCAGTGTGAGGGGACCTGACCCCGCTCCTGGTCCCTGAAAGCACTGTGGAAAGCAGATCCGCTCATCTCCAAGCTGAACGCTTTTTCCATTCCCGTTTTACAACAGCTGAGCCCCACTCCGTCCAAACGATGCCACCGTGACTGCAGCACCTGGCTTCCAGGGGACGACTCCAGCCTGGAAACGTGTGCTGTGATGGCTTTTCCAGCACCGCCTCAGTTCCACAGCCGTACCCTCACGAGGAGCTCAGAGCAAGGCATGGCTCCAGCTCCCAGCTGCCCTTCGTCTCACACCTCCCAACGCACTCTGCAGAACACCACAGCCAAAGCCACCTCGGGAGGAGGTGCTGCAGCCCCAACCCCACGCTCACCCCCTGCAATGCACAGCTCCTCACTGCGTGCAGCACAGTGCCACGGGAGCTCTGCCACGAGGACAGCCCTGCACAGGGCCAGCAGCCCCACTGCCTCCTCTGGGCCACTTCTCCTCAGCTTCCCGTGGTAACCAAGCAGCTGCGTTTAGAGAACTGAAGGTAGCAGGGCTTTAGCAACGTGTGCATGTTGCAATAAGGAGCCATCCACCAGAATGGGGAAATCTCAGGCTTTCATAACTTCCTGCAGCAGGAGGGCCCTCCCCAGCACAGCACAGCACAGCACGTGCGTGTGCTCCCCAGCAGCCCATGCACAGCTCTGAGATGCCCTGCTCCACATCCCCAGAAGCACCGAGGCACACAGGGCAGCACCACAGGATCCTGCTGCACAAACCAAACCCTTCCAGCCAGGATCTCACAGCACGGCTGCTGCATGCATGGGAAATCACTACACAGCACCAGAGCAACGACATGCAGGGGCAATGTGTGGTTACAGCTCTAACATGAAGGCAACCCCTCCTCACAGCCAGAGGCAGCAGAGAGGAAAACTCAGCGCTGCCACAGCACACCAAACCTGGCTCATGGCAACACAGGGCCTGGAAAGGAACGAGGTCCTGCTCCTGGGTAAGCACTCCTGAGCCCAGAACAGTGACACCACCACACTGATGGCACACAGCTCAGCTCCTCATGAAACCACAGCAGCTGGATGGACACACATGGTGGAGCAGCCACCACTCAGATGCAGCATGTAACTGTAAGCTCTCAGTAACAGCCCTGGGCAGCCAGGAGGGGTGCAGCCTGCCTCAGCACACTGCTGCCCCGCGGGAAGCAAGGCTCTGAGCTGAGCCCTGCACAAGGATGCACAAATATCCCGTACACTGTCACTGAAGTGAAAGTTACTGCAGCGAAAGCTTACCCTGCTGTCTGAAGGAGGGCTTGTGCTCAAAGAAAAGCACAACATTACATGCAGCATGAGGAATCTCGGTGCCGAGCGATGAAATGCAATAGGTGGTAAACAAGCTGTTCTATAATTGATGGTAGGATCCAGCTCGGCTTTTCAGGCAACTGCAGAGCACTCATTAAAGAAAGAGTTACTGCAGCTGCTGCTGAAGGCCTCACACCTGATACACTTTAATTACGAAGCTGCAGCAGGGGAGAGTTACTGATGCCCAGCCTGTTTTGTTTCACTGTGCAAGGCTTCCACCACTATTAATATTCACCAAGGGACGCTGACACAACATCCATCTCCCCCTGAATGCCTTGGCATTAGCACAGACAAGCTAAATACGAGATCATTCCCTCAAAATCCAGGACAAAAGCCCCCTACAAGTTCGTAAAGCCACCTGATACAGACCTGCAGCATCACCCCGAGCACCCACAGCCCCCAGCAGGAGCAGCCCACTGAGTAATGCTTTGGGGCAGCACCAGCCCGCTCCTCTTCACACAAAACACCTCGGCAAAACCCTCAATTTTCCACTAATTCCACTCCAGGATAAGGCACCATTTCTACATCTGCCAACACTACAAGAGTTGGGTCCTAGCACTGAGTCGCCTCAGCGCATCCGGAGGTTTCCCTGCCCAAACTGGAACAGGTGCCATCTGTTTCAATTACACTAATCACAAGGAGACATCACACTGTTAAACTAGCACTTTTTCCACAGCTTCAGCTTTTCTTTTTGAAAGCACACTGACAGCACAGCAAGCAGCCCATGGTGTCCTCCACAGGGGAGAGCTCCCTGCGCTGGAAGCGGCGTGGGAACGAGAAGCTCCGGATAATTTCCACTAGCAGGTCCTTTAAGAACCTCCACAGAGCTGCAATACTTGGCTTCCAACGATACAAAACAAATGAAGAAGAGTTTACAGCATCAGCACGGACAGCAGCACTCGTTAGGTAACAGCCGGAAACACTTGGACAGAAGCAAGGTAAATATTTACCGATTCCATCGCTGAAAGCCGGCGCTAGCAGGACATTAACATCCAACTGAGGGGTATCCCAAAAGCGCTGTGTGATCTGAAAGACACGGGAAGAGCTGTGTTAAAAATGCAGCTGAGTATGAGTGCCCACTGGCTGCTGAACACCAACTCCTCGCCCAGCCCACAGTACCTGGTGACACATGGGTGGGAAAGGCAGAAACCACCAGAGGAGAACACATGAAGCTGCCCCTGCAGCTGTGCTGTCAGGACAAGGGGCCGTGCTGCGTGCACACAGCTGACAGCCAGCTCTGGCTGTGACCAGAGCTGTCACACACATCTGGAGGAGCACCGTGGCACGACACAGCTCTGGAGCCCCACACACACACACACACACACACTACAGCTCTGCTCAGAGCCCAGCTCACACACACCGTGTGCCGTAACACAGAGCCACGTGCGAGCCAGCTCACTTCTGCAAATAACAGCTTGCTTTCTGGTTCTGAACTGAAGCTGTCCAGGCTACCAAACCCCAGACACCCCAGCAGAGTCCAACACACAGATCATGGGCAAAGCCTGACTGGTAACGTGCTCAGCCCCACATCACAGAGCCCAACATCTGCTGGCACAGGCTGCCCACAGAGGTGGTGGGGCCTCCTTCTCTGAGATGTTCAGGACCCACCTGGACCCCTACCTGTGCAACCTGGGCTGGGAGCTGCACTCAGTGATCTCTGGATGTCCCTTCCAACCCCTACAGTTCTGTGATTCTGTGAACGTTTCCATCCATAACACAGATCCTACAATTCCACAATGACTAATAATCCCATGCGATGATGAGAACGCATCACCTCAAGACCAGCAGCACAGTGCCTGCCCCCCTCCCCCCACACCACACAGTGCCAATGCAGCTCCTGAACCACCACGCAGTGCAGGCACAACCAGGCCTCCCTTCACATCAAAGGGCAGCACGAATACTGAATAAAGCAGACAGACTGTTTAAAACAAGCTCAGGGCCTTTCAAGACTTGCGATGATGTTTCCTATTAGCACGAAGTGATTTGCAAACTGGGTGAGCAGGCAGCTGGGCCAGGGAAGGATGGGCCCGTGCCCAGCACCCACAGCAGCTCCCTGCTGATGGGAACTGCGGGCACACACTGCACCTCGCCAGCAGCCCTTGGGAATACACACAGGAATCAGGCAACGCAGACTTCTTGATTAGAAGGAAGCCCTGCATCTTCACAGCAGGGAAATCAGCATCAGCAGATGCTCAGAGCTCTGTGGGTGCACAGGAGCCCACGTACCCGCTGCAGCAGCACAGCCACGTGCACACCGTGCTCCGTTCCCATCTGTCCAGCAATGCACGAGGGCTCTCCCACAGTCCCCACTTTGCATGGAGTACTAAAGGAGCAGAGTGCTGCGTCTCCCAGCCAGCAACCAGGAAGCACAACCACCCTGCAAGCGAGTTTGTTCTTCCTGGAAGAGCTAGATTAAAAGCAGACCAGCATTAATTCAGATTCCACAGCGACTCAGAGCTGAGACATATAGCACCACGTCAGCAATAGGTTCACATCCCGGCTCACACCGACTTCTGAATGGAGCCATCTCAGGAGAGCAGGACAGCCCTTTTCCCCAGCATTCATCTGCTTCCCTCGACATAATTTAAGGGAAAGACAGAATTTCAATGAGGGATCCCTGCGAGGGCTCCGCTGGGGAATGCACGAGGCACAGCGGCTGTGCAGCACGGAAAGCTCTGCAGACAGGGAGCTGCACACAGCAGCAGCGAGGGGGAGGGCAGGGAGAAGCCTGCAGGCATCCCTGTGAGCTCTGCAGGTGAGCTAAGAGCAGCTCAGCCACCATACCACGCAGCACCACTGCAGCAGGGCTGGGTGCATGGCATGGCTGGGGGCAGGCACTGCTCAGCTGCACACCACCACTGCAGCAGATGCCCACAGCGACAGCTGCTCACACACAGCATGGAGAATTCCACCTGGACTTTCATGGGTTTTAACGAAACAAACGTCAGGGGTGCTGAACACCAGAATCCTGCCTGAGTGATGCAATCGGATTGCTCTCAGGAATTAAGTAGTCCACACTCTCTCAGCCTCAGTGCTGCCCAGCAGACAACAAACACGCTCAATCTGCGTTTCCCAAAGCTCCCATCACCTCCGCCACTCCACAAAACACACAGTAACTTGATCACATCCTAAAAACCAGAGCTCAAGATGCTCCCCACAGGGCCTAAGGCTCAGTGTATCCCACCGACACAGGAGCGGGCAGAAGGGAAAGATGCTGTCCCTCAGCTCCTTCAACTGAAAGCCCAACAGGACCAACGCAACCAGCAAGAAGCGTGAGCTGACACCAGCCTGAACTCAGGAAGCAGAAAGCTGCTGGGAGACGTGTGCTGAAAGCTGCCAGCCTGGGAGCTGTGACACACAGCACGACCTCGGTGCTGCCCCTCAGCAGCCCCAGCCCCACTGCCCCGAGCAGACCGAGGGCTGCTGCTGGCTGCCACAGGGCGACTGCTGCCAGCCCCGTGCTTATAAGGAGAACGTGAGAAGACGTCTGGCTATGGTACATTTCTGTGCTTCCTTTTATAGCAATAAGACTTGGGAGGTTCAAATTCTGTAATTCATTTCAGTAGGTCAAAGCACGGTACAGAAGTGTTTCATTTTGTATTTAAACTGCATTGAGCTAAGAAAAAAAAAAAAAACTGCCAGCAGAAACGTGGCTGCTCGTAACCCCAACGCACGCAGCGGGGGCTGAGCACAACTCCCAGCACGGGTCAGCTCCCACGGACGATGCCACGAGTGGGATCGGGCACCTGCAGCCCCCACTGAGCACCCCAGGGCTGCCACCACACCAACAGAGCAGCCCCCGCCCTCAGCTCCACCTGAAAGCTGAAGTCATTTCAGTAGCTCCTTTTTCTCTTGGAGTGATGTGGCAGAAGGGCGATGCAAGCCCCAACAGTTTCCACTGCACCAGGTTTTTCTATTCCGTGCACACAATTAAGAGCTCTGGAAACACACGAGCATGTTCTCATCTCTCCTCCTTCGCCCTCACCGCCCTTCTGTGGCTTCTCTGATGAGTGGAAAGTATTCACTCCAAACAGTTTCTGCAATTTCCCGAGCCAACCTTGTGCTGCAGCTCAAGGCTCTGGCTTGCCCTCCTGCAGCAGCAAGCAGAGACAAGACCCGCCACGCCGAGGACGCGCCGCTACCCCAGCTGGGATTTACTCATACAGAAACACTGTTTGCTGCAGAAGATGTTAGAACACCTCGACATTACTCACCTCTATCAGCAAATTCATGAACGAATCCTGCCTGCTCCGGGCAGGCCCGGCCTGCAGCCTGGTGCCAGGGGCCGTTTGGCACAGGACGGCAGCAGGCCGGCCAGGCGTGAGGGAGCTGCAGCCATCCTGCCCCACGGCTTCCAGACCGCCCTCCCGACCTCAGCAGGTTTTCATTTTTCGAGCTCCACCACGAAATATCATTGCCTCAGACTGCTAGGTCTTGGCAGTTGGGCTGAATCTCTTCCAGAAAGATGCACCGTGGAGTTCACTGGGTGAAGTGAGCTGGATGTGCTGCAGGGGATGCAGGCCGGGAGCTGCTGCCCTGCTGGAAGCAGCCTTCACTCAGCACTGCACACGGAGTAACGGGTATTCATTTCAAGCAGGGGAAAAAAGAAAGCCAGCAGAGACCCACAGCATCCCATCTACCTCCACAACACCCGGACTGCTTTGCTTCCAGCCCAGCACTCACTGAGCTCTCAGCCGCCTGCAGAGCATACAGCCCAGCCCACCCAGGGCTGAGAGCACAACTGTGCCATCAACATCTCCACTCACACGGAGGAGAGCAGGAGGAACACTAACCTCCATATCCCACACACTGCCTGGGCCCCTTCTGAAAGGCACTGAGCTTCTGAAGCAATTACTCTACAGTCGGATGATCGCAGAGGCAGTATATAAATAGCACACACACAAAAAGCTTCAGCACAGCCGCGTCCATGTAGGCAGGTAAAGCAAAGGGCGTAATGGAGCTGAAACACCAGGCCATAAAAACCAGCACCAGGAAGAGACTTCCAGGCCAGCAGAAACCAGCACGAGCTGTGCTCAAAGCAGCAGAGGAGGCAAAGGCAGCCAGGGCTGCTCTCAGCACAGAGAGGAAAGGGGAACCAGCACTAGTGTGAGCAGCAGCGTGAGCAACGGGATCCCCGGCTGCAAAACAACAATGGGAAAACTGAAGAACTGACCGAGCGCTGAAAAACAACCTATGTTAGAAAGCTGCAGGAATTCAGGCTTGCAACAAAAAACAGTTACCCAACTCCTGCCCGCAGGTACCTACAGCAGCATTGCAACACCCAGCTGGCAAACAAGGCTCCCATCTGCCACGGCCAGCCCAGAGCCTCAGCACTGCAGCAGGAACAGCCCCCAGCCCTGGGGGTCTCAGCCAGCTGAGCTGTAAGGGCACGGTGCAGAGCAACACGGGAAGGGCAGCTCTGCCCACGTGTAGGAAACCCCACAGCACACTGACAGGGATGAACCCCAGCTCTTCGTGCACAGGGCTGGCATGGGACACGCTGCCAGGCCCACCCCACATCCCTGAAGCTGTCCTCAGTGAAGGCACTGTGCACAAAGAGCACTGCTTCCTTAGAAACAGGGACTCAATTCCTCTCCCACGACGCTCAGGTTTAAAACACTGTGAAAATGCAGAACGTTCCCAGCAAAGAGAGACAGACGTGTGCCACCTTGGAGTCCCAAACCCGCACCCGTGCGGCTCCGTGGCACGCTAGATGTGGGTTACTATTCATAACAGAACTATTTCCTTTCCCTTCTGAAAGCAATTTGTGAGAAGGATGCAGGCATTCTGCTTACTGAAGGAGCACTGATCAGGCAAGGAGGAGCCGAGGAAATCGCTCTTCTGCCTCTCCCAAAGGGAAGGAACAGCAGAGCCCTCCCAGGAGCACACACAGCCACGCTCTGAGAGCGGGCACTGCACTGCCCTGCACCCGAGGGGAGCACCATAAAGCAACACGAGCTCCTGGTCACACCAAGCTCCTGGTCACACCAAGCTCCTGGTCACACCAAGCTCCTGGTCACACCAAGCTCCTGGTCACACCAAGCTCCTGGTCACAGCAGAGGACCCTCCTGGGGCTCAGCACCAGCCTCATTCAGACCCCACGCACACACACACCCCACGAGGGCAGGGCACAGTGCTGGGCAGTGAAAAGCACGCAGAGGACAAAAGGACAGAGGTAGGATTAAAGCAGTGCCTTGATCCCCGGCCAAGCAGCTACCCATGAGCCCACGCAGCAGCCGGAGCCGACTCAAAGCTCCTAAAGTCACATTTAGATGCGTACTTGCAATGTTCTCTGCCCGGCTGGTGGCTAAAAACAATGCCTTTGTCATCAAATCTCGCTTCAGCAAGCTGACGTGACGCTCTTAATTCAGGAAGTAAGATAATTGCAGCTGGAGGTAAACAACCACAGCCGTGCACGGCGAACTGCTCTCATGTTGAGCCCGAGTCCCCGGCACACCCAGGGCTCACAGCCCCCACTGCCCGAGCCCTGCTGCTCCCACACACCACGCAGGCCTGGGGAAGCGGGCAGAGCCACACCACATGCAGTGCAACGAGGTGAAGCCAAATGTGGGACAGAAAAGCTACGGATCTTGGATAGCCCGTCCCAGATGCAGCCAGGACTCAGCCCAGGCCACGCTCAGCTGGAGCACAACACCTGGACCTGCCCAGGGCTGCGGGTCGGCCGCCTCGGGATGAATCGTGGCACGCAGAGGTGGCAATATCTAACTGCTGCTCATAGGCGGCACTCTGCCAGGCCAAAGAGAAAAGGGGAAACTCCAACAAAACGAGGGAGTACAGAAGGGTAAAGGAGACCTGATGCAGCCAAAGCATTCCTAGCCAGTTTCGCTAAGAAGACACAGGAGCAGCCAGAACTACTCGGGCAGCTGCTCCAAGACGTGGCTGTTTGTGCAGGAGACCCAACAGCAACACCCCACGTGGGGACGTCGGGCAGCACTTCATCACCGCGCTTTCAAACAACCCCACCCTGCTCCTGCCATTGTTGTCAGAGAGGGAATTCCAGGCAGAGCAATTATTTCCACATTCTTATTGTTGGAAGAAGCAGAACGGTAATCCTGCACAGCGCGGAGATGATTTGGAAAGCACTTTCCCTGCTCACGCACCTCTCCTCGTGGGGATGAGCAGCCTCCCCCAGCACCTGAAGGCAGGCGTGGGGGGGCTCGTTAAGCCCTTCGTTAGGGCTGGCAGAGGGGCCCTTCGCTGGGGGAAGGCAATCCTCTGCTCCCTGCACAGGCTGAGCCAGCAGAGAGGAACCTGACAGGGCTCCACAGGGGCAGAGTCCTACACGTAGGGAGGAACCCATGAGTGCAGGTGGGGCTGAGCTGCAAGGGGCTCTGCAGAGGGGGACCTGCAGGTGCTGATGGCTGCCAGGAAACGTCTGCTCCAGAGACATGAAACCCAACCTGGATGCCTTCCTGTGCAATCTGCTGTGGGAAAGCTCCTCCAGGGAGGTGCCCTGGGCAGGGGGAGATCCAGAGGTCCCTCCCAACCCCTATGGCTCCAGGATTCTGCAACCCAGTCCCATAAGGAGCGTCAGACCAAACGTGAGCACAACAAGGGAACCCCACAAACGCTCCCAACTTCAAAGTGAAGCGTCAGAAAGTCCAACACTCCGCCGCCACCAAAGCCATTCTGCTCTTTCCACAAAGGGATGAATGTTTAACAGTCCTAACATCCACAAGGGATGAATGTTTTACCCACACGGGGTAACTCTGTCACTGCATGTGTTACTTTGTGCACACAACTCACACACTGTGCTGCCCTAAGAGCGTGAGCCGGAGCTGGAACTCAGCAGTTAAAACAGAGTGAAGTTCAGACAGAAATCCTGAACTGCAGAGGAGCAAGCGTTGGTTACTGCAGGCAGCTGAAACCAGCAGCCACAGCACCCTGCTACCACCATCAGAGCACCAGATGGGCCACAAAGCAGCACAAACCCTTGTCACCTCTCGACATCCCAGTGACAACAGGCGGGGTAGGGGTAGAGGGAAGAGACAGAGCTGCACTGCCAGGGGGAGCGGGGCTGCTCCGAGCCACGGCGTGTAGGAATGAGAAAAACAGAACGTGATTCAGCCCTGCCTCCCTCCCAGCCCTGCCTCCTCCAGGCGCTTTAAATAGGATGTCAGCACTACTTGTTTGTACGCCATTACAGAAAAATGCTCGGTTTCTTCATACCGCGTTACGGAACAAAATGTTACTCAATTCTTTCCGTAAAGTACCAAGAAAGAGCTGCGAGACCATATGCATCCGAAGGCATCCACGTGCTGGGATGAGCTGTGGTTACGTAAGGGCCGCTCGGTGCCCACGGACAGGAGGAAGGATGGGACCGAACTGAGCCCGGACCCAACGGAGCACCGATGCTCCAAGCGATGCTCACAGCTGGGTCACGGCTTCAGGCCTCGGCCACGAGAGCACACAGCCACACGGAAATCCCACGTGGCTCTCCTCCCTCCTCCAGCTCATGCCATGAAGCAGAAGTGAATCACTCGCTAAATGGAGAGCTCACTGGGAAGCGGTGCCTCCGCCATCACCGCCCTGGGCACACAGCTCCTGGAGGGCACACACACACACAGTGGGGTGCACTCAGCCCCGGCCCCGCCAGCAAACACAACCCAAACCCACCTCCATCCCCTCCCAGCAGACACTTTGGCCCGGCACCCATCAGCTCCACCAGCATCACACACAGCCCTGCTCGCACACAGCAGCACCCTGAGCAGAGCAGCTCGCAGCGCACATGGCCACGGCCCCTGCAGCACCGATGGAGGTCCATCCTAAGGGCGATGCACGGCCCCAACCATCAGCGCCCGCTGCCACATCGGGCTGCGTTCCCATAGCAACCTGAGAGGAAAATATAAAGCAAGTTACAGTTGCATGAAAATTATTCTCCATGACAATGCATGTTAATGCTGGCACGTTTTAGCCAGGGTGGACGGCAAATGTTTACATTCAGATAAATACACACGGGGGAAGGCACAGCAGCTAAGGGGTCGTCCAGAGATAATGGTCATGGGCTTTTTCCCTTTGAGTTTCAGTATCTGTGGAACAAAATCCTTTAAGCCACCCTCACAGCAGTGTCCACACACGGCGCGCACTCTTTAAGAACCAGCTCTCCAGGAGACATAAGCACGCCCATAATGCTGCCATCCCTGAGTCCTCCTGGCTGCAAAAAGCACAGAGCACCTTTATAGCTCACTGCAGGAGAAGAGGTGTGACATGAGCAGTGCTCAGGTGGCAGCACAGACTCGCTGTGAGCCACAGCTGCCTGCTGGCTCCCACTGCACCCACCAGGGCCACCCGCTGCCCTGCACACCCCCTGCCCTGACTGCCTTCCTCGGGGCACGCAGCTCCAGCTGTATCCCTCTCCTGAAGGGCAGCAGTGGGGCCAGCCCTACAGCGGCCATTTATCAGCTCCTCCATTCACTTGGCTTCAGCCCCAAGGAGATGCCAGAAGGAAGAAAGTAGGTTACAAACTGTCTGCAGCATGCAGCCAGGCTGAGATGGAGCACAGAGCAGGGCAGCAGCCCCACACCGCTTCCCCCTGCCTGCACAACAGTGCCTGAATCACCACGATCGTAACTTTTTATGGCAGTGGGAAAACTGCAATATTCTCCGCTGAGTTCGCTCCACCCTGCACATAAAACGGCTCAGAGGTCCAACCATAAAGCACGCTGCTCTCTTTGAAGCACACCTTGAAGCCCTTTGTGCTCCAGCGCTGATGTCAGGAACGCAGCGCGCTCACGTTTCATGTAACCACACCGGGAGCACCGTGTGCTCAGCAGCACTTAGCCAGCACAGCACAGCACTGCAGGGCCATGCAGGGAGCAGGGCTGCCCATGCACCCCGCCTGTGCTCCTGCCTCCCCACCACTACCAGCCCAGCTCACTCAGTCACCCAGCTCAGCACAGACGCGGTCCCAGCCACATATCTCTCTAGGACAACACACAGATCCCTCTCTCTCTCTCTCTCCATACAATGAAAAGAGGAGAGCTACAGATCTTAGGCGAGAAAAATCTGCAAAGCAAAGCACAGCAGCAGTTGCTAGGTTTCTCTTAAAGCCTCCGGTAATTGCTATGATTGGATTCCTAGCAGAGCTCCTTGCTGCTGCAGCAGAGGGGCAGAACCTCCATGAGCAGGCTGCGTGCCTGCCCCACATACCTGCACCCCACACACAGCTCTGGAGCACGCCGGGCCCCAGCCCCACGCAGGCACACAGCTGGCTTCCCCCTTCCTGGAGAACAACACATCCACACTGAGAGGTGGGGTAACCACCCCGACTGCCAGCACGACCCTTCCAACCCCAGTAACCTGCACTGCTCTCTGGGAGTGCATTACAGCTACTGCCACACATGGAGAAGGGCTGCATGGTTCAAACATGGGAGGAAGCCACAGGGCATGGGCTTCGGGTCACATAGGAGAAGGGTCTTCTCCCCATGAGGCAGTGGCACAGCTGCCCAGGGAGTGCTGGGCTGGGTCACCATCCCTGGGGCTGTTCCAAAACCATGGAGATGTGGTGTTGAAGGGCAGTGGGATGTGCTTGGTGACCTTAGAGGTCTCTTCCAACGTGAATGAGCCTACATCTCAGCACTGGCCTGCCCAGAGAGCATGCAGGAGAGGCAACAGGCCTTTGGTGGCAAGCACAACAGCCAGCCAACACTGCAGGCACCCCACGCCTCGCTCCCCACCACCACCTCCACATCCTTCACCTCCCAACCCCGCAGCAGCTTCCTCCCACCGCACAGCAGCGAGGCCCAGACCTCAGGGGAGATGAAGATGCAGGATGATCTCAGAAAGGCAGGAAGAGAAGTGAGGAAGCATCAGAAGACAGAGGGGCTAAAATTAGAAGCAAGAAGCCTAGATGAGGAGGACCAGAGGAGGAGGATCAAGGAGGGAGCAGAACCTCTGAGATCAGTTCCCAGGAGTGGAGGGGAGGCAGAAGGGAGAAGAAATCTGGCGTGTGAAGCAGAAGCTAACAGGCAGAACAGGCTGCAACAGTGCATTCAGCATTTTAAGACTGTAACCCACAGCTTTCTAACTAAAGAGCACTACTCAGCACGCCCAGAACAAGCCACGGAGCTGACTTCTCATTCCATCCCTGCTGCCTTGCATGAGGGCTGACTGAAAGGCAACTCAGCTCCCACAGAGCACACCGAGCACACCCCAATACCAGTGCTAAGCACTGCTAAAACAGCTTAAACCACCACCGCGGCCCCAGGGGGCACCTCCAACGCCTTCAGAACCTTCCAGGCTGCAGAAGAACGCAGCAGCAGCACCCAAAGCATGGCACGATGCAACAAGGTGAAAACCTATCAGCTGTCCTCATCCTCCAAACCAACACATCTCAGCTGTCCCGCAGAGCTCAAGGGACACGAGACAGTTAGCAAAGCTGAGCCTCCAGGAGCACAGGTTCTCCTTCCACGTCAGACCACTCCTAGCCTGCTCAGGAAGGAGAAGCTTTACACCCCAAAACACCCAGGCTTGTTCCTCGTGCACCCAGCCTGGCTCAGTGCCCTGGGGGTGCCCAGCTGTGAGATGAAACCAAGCAGACAGTGAGCAAGCAGGCAGCCCCGAGCAGGGCAGTCCCACAGCAGACACCCCAACAGCAGCACAGCAGTGCTGTCAGGTACCTGGCAGCATCAGGCTGAGCCCACAGCCGGAGCAGCACGGCTCCGTGCGGCCAGCAGCGTACACTGGTGCGATAACAGGCATTGCATAACCCGCAACAGCCACCAGCACACGCAGAGTGGAAAACAGACCCAGAGAGTAAAGTCTACCAGCAGCCTGCTGCTCTGCAGGGCCAGCACAGCCACAGCATTCCCAGCACACAAGCACCTGGAGCCCGGTCAGTGCCTGCCCCCAGCCCAGCCCATGGCTCCGCAGCAGCTCGGGGCTCCTGGCACCGCTTGTTTACACGGAGTGGTCACGGGAGAGGCTGGAAGCAGGATCCAGCTTTACGGCTCTGAACTCCTGCCCAGATGAGCTGATAACGCCGAGTGCACCAGCTCACCCCGGGCAGGGGGCACCTTCATGTCTGCCCTATGAGAAACCGAGACGCACCACCAACTGCCATTCAGAATTCCGCACTTCACAGTGAGGTTCCCGTGAACCTTATTTCCCTTTAGCACCATTCAAGATACGTAAAAATATATATTTTTTAATTACTGCTTGTAATCGCATGCACTTTCACTGCAAAACACTCGAGGCTGCAGCAGGAGTGCTGCAGGGCATCCTGCTCCTTCCCCAGGGCAATGTCCCCCATGCTGTAGTGGAAGCCCTCAGCCCCTCGCATCCTGCACATGGCACAGAACCCCCAGTCCCACAGCCTGCCACCTCACACACCGAGAACCACAGACCTACTGAGGCTGAAGCTGATCCCGAAGCCCACTAAGCCCAGCTGCCAACCCATCCCCACACTAACAGCTCCCAGCGCAGACGAGCACAGCACAGGAGGGAAAGACACACTTCCACGCCGCTCACACGTCGGAAGGAGCCTGGCCTCGCAGAGACAAAGCTGCTCCCACACACACACACACACAGATGTTTCCTCCCCTTCCCCTGCGAAGGCCCTGAGCCCCCACGGACACACACACAGCAGCACTGCCCGCACAAAGCCAGCACCCCACGGCGCTGCAGGGGAACGGCTCTGCCCAAAGCACGAACCGGTTACGTTCGGTTCTCAGACGTGGGAAAGCAGGCTGCCGAAAGAGGGTGGGTTGGGTGTTGGGTTTTTTTTTTTTTGTTTTTAAGAGGATAAATAATTCAACGCGTGAACGCCGAGGGCAGCACCGCACGCATCCATATGGCGGGGACGAGGCAGACAGTAATGTATGCCGCGCATCAGCACGCTGACAGCGCCTTCAACCCTGACCTAGAAAACACAGCACTCCCCGGGCTGCAGCGCTCTGCGGGGCGGACCCCCCCACCCCCATTCCCAACATCCGCACGCTGCATTTCTGGCCTCCGTTGGCAGCAGCTGCAGTGCAACGAGCAGAACAAGCCGCCCACGTGACGGGCTGAGGAAAATGAAAATCATCTCCGAGGGACAGCGCTGAGCGCCTGCGCCGACGGAGCCGGGAAAGCCCCGGCACTGCCCTGCGGGTCACGGCCACGCCGCGGCGTGGGGCCACCCCAGCACGGCTCCGCGCGGCCCCCCAGCACCACCACCCCACCCTCTGACCCCAATTATTCCTTCGGTTTATTAAAGAGAACGTGTGCACGCACAGATGTGAACAGCCCCGAGAGCGGCGTAAACAGCGCCAAGTCTGAGGGCGCTGCTATAAACAGAGCGCGCGGAGCTGGCGGTTGGAAACGGATCCTGAAAGCTGTCACATCAAAGCAACATCTCGGTTACCCTCGGAGCGAATGCCATCTATAAAAACACTGCGCTCCAATAAGTTCAGAAACGCAGCGCTGGGTCCATCAGGAGCTGCGGGGCCATCACGGCAGCCCCAGCACGGCCGGCCCAACCCGCAGCACCAGCACCAATCCTCAGCCCCCTCCTCCTCGCTTCCTCCCGCAGACCCACACAGGAGGGAGCACGGCCCCGCCGCTCCCCACAGCCTCTCCTTTAGGATGCTTTATGGCCGCGCTCCGTGGCATACAAATTACATAAGAGTTGGCAGCGAAGCGCTCCGTCCCTCAGCTCCTCTCCTCTCGCGGGGGAAATATTTCAGAGCCGCATACGGATCATGCCCGCTCAGTGTCACGCAGCCGGATTAAAGGGGATGGGGGTAAAAATACAGGCGGGTGGGTCACAAAACACCGCCCCACGGGGACACGGCTGCCTCCTGCACGCAGCCTCGCTCGGTGACGGTGCCCAACGAAGCCCCAGGGGAGCAGCCAGGCCAGATGTGTGCCGGCACCTCCGGCTCTGCCGGGCGAGAAGCGCGAGCGCCTGTCGCTACTTGCTACGTGACTGCCGCCATTACAGCTCAGTGCCAAGGAGGAATTTCCACCCGGAACGCAGACGGCCGAGCCTGAAATTCAGGTACTGCTACCAGGCGAGGGGAGCAGAAATCTGCTGCTCCTTCACTCTGGGAAATGCAATTCAGCAGCTCCGGTCGCACGGATCTCCTTTCCGTGCAGTAGGAATCCTCCACTGCGTAACCGGGCTCTGACTCCAGGCACGTTGCCCCCAAACAAAGCCATGTGCACGCCCGCAGGACAGCCGGGTGTTATTTCCCCACTGAAGGCCTTCCCTCACTGCCAGGGCACAAACCCAGCCCAGCACAACACCGGGGGGTCCCCGGGCAGCGCTGGAAAACTTCACCACAGAACATCGCCCTCTTTTAACGTTAACAAAAAGGGGTAAAAAAAACCCCGATGGCAACGCTTCCAACACACGTCCGAAAGCCACAATGTAAAGACAAAGCCAACAGACCAAACGCTGCGGAGACGGACGCGTCAGGAGCCTCCCTTTGAAGTATGGGCAGGAAACACTGTCATGGCGCAGCCACGTTACAATTACACCGTTGGAATAATCACCAGCAGTTGTAGGCAGCCCATCTGCTCCGCCCGGGGAGCACTGCTGGTGCAGCATTGATTAACACCACCGGGCTCCACTGACCCCGGAGAAATGCATTTGTGTGCTCTGCTGAGCGCGGCACGGGGGGGGGGGGGGGGCTGCGACCTGGGGGGGCTGGGCAATTAAAACAGAGAAGCAGGGAATAAAGTCACCCCAGCAGGTCACCCGCTGGGCACAGGGGAAGCCCAGCACTCAGCTGAAGGGCTCTGTCCCTTTTGTTCGGGTGGGTGGCTGTTGTTCATTGGGGTTTTTGAGTTTTCTTGCCCCCCGTTTACACGTTGGATAATCCACGCACTGAAGTCTGAGAAAAATGCCCTTACAATGACACGAAAACAAAACGCAACACATAAGAACAACTCACTCTACGCCACATTCCTGTGAAACAGAGATCCGAGAGCTCATTCCTGAAAGCAGAACCGACAGAGAAGTGCTGCTCTCCGCCTCCCCAGCTCCCAGCAGGGCTCACACAGACGAGCTGGGAACAGGGCACGGGGCTGCAGCTCACCCAGCTCCGAGCTGCTGCGTTTCACAGAGCACAGCCTCGGCACTCGCTCGGCTGCCACGGAGACGATGCAAGCCCCAGCCAGCCCAGTGCTGCAGGCTCACGGCTCCCTGCAGCAGGACGCGGGCGGGATGTGCCCCAGCAAGCCCTGCGTGGCTCCCGGGAGCCAGAGGGCTCTCCCGCAGCCAGAGAGGAAAATCCCGGAGCAGCCCCGCATGGCAGAGCCCGGCTCCGCAGCCCCCAGCACAGCCGGGTGGGAGCGGACGGGCGCAGCTCAGAGCCGGGGATGGGGCACGGCGCGGGGCCGCTGCCTGCAGGCTTCCGCCGCAGGAAAACCGCTCGCAGGGCTCGGCAGCACACAGCACACAACTTCCCCAGCGAGACGGGAAGTCAGCACGGCTCGGGCGGCACGTCCCATGCCGCAGCCGGAGCCCGGTGCCGTGCCGTCGGGCGGGCGCGCTCCGGTTCCCTCGGTGCGCTCAGCCACGTAAGGAAGGGAGCGGGAGCAGCGGGACGCGGCGCGCCCGGTACCCGCAGCCCCAGCTCCGCCCGCACGGAGCGCGGCCCCGCAGCGCTCTGCGGACCGACCCGAGGGGGGGAGGTGGGAGAAGGGGGGGCTGCAATCGGATCCCACCGCGGCCCCGCGCCGCTCCGTGGCCGCCCCGTCCCCCCCGGACAGCTGCGGTGCTGCAAAGGGCAGAGGGCGGGGGGTGGGGGGGTTCACCCCGCAGCCCCCGACCGCACCGCCCACCCCCGGCGCTGGGGGCGGGGGAGCGAAGGCCGCGCTGCGGAGCGCAGCTGCTTCGGAGGAGGAGGAAGGGGGGGGGGGGGGATTTGTTTTCTATTTTTCGGGTTATTTTCCCCCCTTCGCTCCCGGCGCACAAAGGCCGCTCGCGGAGCTCCGCACGGACTGAGGGAACGCGCGGGGCCGCCCGCAGCCGCCGGGAAACGGAAACCGCCGCTCCGCACCGCGCCGGCATTGTTCCCGCGGCGGAGCGCTGCCCGGAGCGCCGCGACCCCTCCTCCCCACCCCCCATTACGAAGCGACCCCCACACCCCCCCACGCGCAGATCCCGCCGCCCTTCCCCCCCTTACCGGGCTCAGAGGGCCGAGGGCCGCCTCGCGGAGGAGCGAGGCCTGCGGCTCCGCCGGCCCCGCCGCATAGAGGAGGCGGCGGGGGGGGGAACGGGGTGGGGGCGCGGAGGGCGCGGGGCTACTGCAGGGGGCGCGGGCAGCCCCTCCCGGCCCCGCGCTCCATGGCCCCGCCGCGCTCGGCCTTCGGCTCCGGCTCTCTCGGCTCGCAGCGCTGCCGCCCGCCCGCTCCTCGCCGCCGCCGCTGAGACGCCGCCGCTCACTGGTCCGCCGCGTCGGCGCGTCCCATTGGCTGGAGCGGCCAGCGCCGCTGTGACGTAAGCAATAGGACACTGGAGGGAGGAAGGGGGGGGGGGGAGGGACGGAAAACACGGCGCCGCAGCGCCCCCCCCGCACCCATAACGCTCCCCGCCGCGCGGGGGCTGACGGGAGCGGGGGGGGGCGGGGCGGGGGGCTGACGTGTCCCCGCGGCGCGGCTGCCCATTGGCGGAGAGCCCGCACAGGGGACGCTTCCGGGGCGGGGCGGCGCTGCGTGGCGCCGTTGCGCGCGGTGCGGTGCTCGGCGCTCCGCCCCCTGCCCGGGCGCCGTCGGTCCCGAGCGCCGTGTCGGCTCGGGAGCCCCGGCCCCGCACCGCGCGGCTGCGGCGGAGCCGGGCGCCCCGGCCCCGCGGTTACCGCAGCCCCGCTCGTCCCGGTGTCCTCTGCTTCTCCTCCGCATCGCGGCCGTGTAACGCCCGCAGCGTTTATTTCCGAGCCCTTCTGCTCTCCGTTGGCCGCAGCCTTTGTCCCGCTGCGACCGCCGTTCCGAGGGAAGGCGGGCAGCGCTGCTCGGGGCTGCTACCCGAAGCGCAGCGCTCCTCGCTGTACAAAGCCTGGCCCCTCCCCCGCGCGCACCGGAGCCCCCGTGAGCCGCACCGGGATGAGCGCCGCGGTACCCGGGAGGCAGGCCGCTCTCGGGGCGGATGGCGGCCGCGTTTTGTTTTGGTTACTGAGGACGGGGAACCCCCGAGGCAGCAGCTCTCGCATAGTTTCTGGCGGTGACCTCATCGCCGATCGTTCTGGTTCTGGTTTTTTTTTTGTTTCATCTCATCTTCCAAGAGCCGTGGCCCACAAGTTTTCTTGGCATTTGCGATCCCACACTGCCCGGCTGCGCTGCGTGGCCTGGGTGCCAGCAGCCCCCGGGGGACAGCTCTGCAGGGCTCCTGAGCGTTGAAGGGTGGCACAGGAGCACGTGTCCAACTCTGCTGTTAAATAATAGCGTGAGAGATTTATTCTGAGCCTGTTAAGCTGGTCCTGTGTTCCACTTAGGCTTAGGCTTTTTTTATCTCTACCCATCTTCCTCCTCCGTCAGACCTACTAAACTAGTCAGAAGCAAGGTGCTTTGGCTGTGTTTTGCCTTGCCCTCCCTCTCATTAGGCCGCTCAGTGCTTCGCTGAAAACACTGCAAACGAGCGTCTGCTCCTCTGGTGCCTCTGACTTAGCAGATTAGAGGGGAAATATGTTTTTTTTCATTTCCTAAGTATAGCTGGTTGTAACTGCTTCCCTGACAGCCTTGAAAGTCATCCAGGTCAAAGATCCAGCGCTGGGGAGGAAGCTGAAGCCTTTCTGTGTCATCCTGACCTTCTTTATTTGAACACAGCAGCGTGGACTATCAACCTATTTCAGGGAGGGGCGTTACAAGCTCTTTGTGAAAGAAAGCTAACAGCAGGAGCGTGGGGAGGAGTGGTTTCGTGGGGGGTTGTTCTGTTTTTCTAGGTGAGACTTCTGAGATAAGGCTCTTTCACCTGCCCGCTTTCGTTAACCCTACAGTGCCTCTTGCTCTCTGCAACTTAATTACAGTATTTAAGAGGAAAAACTACAGTTTACTGCTGAGAGCTTTTATCCTTCGCTAAGGGTTGTGAGCTTTCAAATCCTAAAGTGAAACAAATGTTGTGGTGCTGAGGAGGAAAGGGAACAGTGCGTGAGGGCACAGAAAGTAGGGCACTTGGGGAATGTGCTTTCAGGCCTATTTCTGGCTGTGACAGCAAACTAAAAGGACAGTGACTTTGGGGAAGGAGCTCAGCGATCCTTTGGTCCTCTGTTACTCTTTCCTTGTCTAACTCTGTCCAGCATCTGTGCCAGCCACTCATCTGCTTTTGCAACTCACGGGCAGCCATACTCATCCAACTACTTCAGCTCTATAGCAACTGCCTTGTAATGGAAGGAGCCATTACCTCAAGTAAAGGCAAAAATACCTGTTTGGTGTTACTGTGGGTGCAGTTCCCCGCTGATTCAGCTCCCATCGGGAGGTAAAGATGGGCATCTGTATTTAGTAGCTTGTACGCTGTGAATTATGAGTGCTCCAGTCCAAAGTCAGGGCTGAATCCTGTGTGACCAGTCAAATGCCAGCATCAAAGAAGCCAAGACAATAAAGCTTAAGAAGAACCTTTACTTTAAGCTTGGCTCATGCTTCAGCTAATGTCACCTATTAACGTTTTGAAGAGGGATGGTCTTGGCAAACAAGGCGAGCCACTCAGAAAGGCGGCCATGTGGGAAGCCAGCAATGAGTGCTGCAGCACTAAGCTCCCTACCTGCATTCTTACATCAAGCCATCTGCATGTACCTTTTGCTAAGGGACAGCCCCACTTAAAACAAGGCCTTTCTGCCTGGATCCACCTATAAGGCTAAGCTCACACAACAGCTCTCTTGAACCAACATCAGCCTCCTCCTAGAGGTTTTGCTCCTCAGTCCATTCTCCTGTAACCAGCTGCCCCAGCCCAGAGGAGCCTCAGGAGCACACGGGTCCAGGACGGGGCAGTGCCAGCAAACCACGAGCTGATTCAGCTCCCACGGGCACCGTGCCCTTCATCTGTGCAGGGAGTGGCGTTTTTGGACTCCTCAGAGCTTCAGGATGCTCTCATGGCTAGCAAGTCTGTTCACATGGCTCCCTGCAAGACCTCACGCCTATGTGAATGGCAAGGTGGAGCATGCCTGGCAGAGGATGCTTTCCAAGGGAAGTGGTCCCCCGCTGCTAGGTAAGTGCCTCGTATTGATGTTCTGGGTGTGAACTCGTGACATTCCTGCTCTAATTACTGTTTTTATGATTCCTAATGACAGGCTTTAGGTTTCTAGTTTGCTCCCGGATTTGAGCAGTGCGGAGTGACAGTTGCTCGCTTGGAGCTTACTGACTTCCTCCCGTCTGTGGGGTTTGGAGATGACTTCAGCCACCTCCCGCACACAGATGGATGCCTGGGCTTCCAAGCTCTATGTGCTTCAGCAGCTCTCCAGGGAGTGCATTCCCATGGAGCAATCTGCTCGCTCGTGGCCTCTGAGTTACAAACAAGCTACTCCTCTCCTCCTGCTCTACCCCTGCAAGCCAAGCTGAGAGGTTACCCGAATCCCTCTGTCAGAGCAGTGCTCCTTCTTGCCTTTCCTGGCGATTCATAAGCCATAACTGGCAGCTGTCCTGACGCGTGGTTCAGTCGCTACTGCTGTACCACTGATTCCCTCTGATCCCCTGCCCATAGCCATCTGTCACCTACCTGTCTTAAAGTTAAACTGTCTGGTATTCAGAAGTGGCTCAGATAGAAAAGCTTGTAGCTCAGCAGTGTGTCCCAGTCTTGCCCAAAGCCTGTGGCTGCCCGGCTGTGGGGCTGGCGTGCCCTCGCTGCCCGTAGCAAGGAGCAGTTTCAGTGCCATGCTCTCCCATGCACGATGAGAGGAGCAGGCAGGGAAGCAGTGGCAACGTCTGGCAACAGCACCAGGAAACACTCAAACCTGCAGCGATCCCAGGCTGCTCCTGGAGGAATAGGTGTAATGGTTTGGGACTGGCTCAGATAAAAAGGCTATCTGCTGAGGAGATCTTTCCTTGGTCAGGAGTTTCACTGTGCTCAAGGGGCAGACGTCTTTTAAGCATGTCCTTCCTTACTGAGCCCAAGGCTTCCCTGGGCACCTGGCCTTGCAGCCATCCTCGTCATCCCAAGAATACCTGGCAGAGTGACAGAGTCGTGGGTAACAGAGCAATTCTATGTCTTTTTGAAAGTCCGAATGTACCTTCTGGCTGCTTCAGCCCTACATTTAATCCTTTGATTCATTATTGATGTCAAGTCTGCGGCGGTGCAGTGGGATACCTGATTCCAGGTATCCGTTCCCTCAGTTTGCGAAGTGCCGTGTTGAGATGAGTCTGAGCTACATTGGTGGGTGGAGGGGGTCCTGTGGGGGCTTCCTGAGGTTTGTGGCTGCAGCAGGAGTGGCAACGCTGTCTCACGGGGAGTGTGAAAACAGGAGATGGGAGATTTCCAGCATAGCAGAGCCGAAGGCTGAGTTATAAACTGATTTCTCTTGGCCTTAAAAATACACGGATGGGACTGCTAATGCTGCTTCCTCTTCCTAACCTGCTCAGGAGATAAAGCAGGGATTTCAGACTCCAATCCCGCACCTTTCCCCAGTAGTAAACACACGTAGCATTACTGAGTGATGTCATGGCTGGAGCACATCCCAGCGAGGCCAAGCCTGGATCAGGTTATATCTGTCTTCTCAGAATATTGGCTTACTCCCAGAGGAGCATATTGCCAGCCCAAGGACAGTGACTGAAGCCACCTTTCCCAAGGTCATCTCTCACACGCAGAGAGGACAGCACTTGCCTTCCCATACACAGCTCAGCCTGAGCCACCCACGCAGAAGTCGCAGTGCAGCCATGGTGACTGCTGGCTGCACGCAGAGCAAAACCTCTTGCCTCTTCTTCCTGGCATCACTTTGTGTTGGCACGAGCAAGGCAAGGACCCCAGCACCCCCTTCCTGGTGGCTCGTCATCTGCTTGCCTTTAGGCACGGTGTGAAAGAGGAATAGGAATTGCGTCAACTCCAGCTATGGGGTACGTCTGAAAATAACCAGTCCTCGCAGATCTGTCACGTCGAGGCCAGCATCTTCTGGCTGAGAGGGTCCCAGCAAGAGCCCCACAGACCTGAAATGCTGTTTGCTGCAGTCACTGAGCCCACCTAGGCTCAGCTAGATGAGGGTCTGCGCTGGAGCTTGGACCTGTTCAGCTCTCGGCGCCTTGTTTCATTAAATGGGTGCAAGTTTGCCAGCACTGAGGCTGCAGCAAAAGTGCAAGGCAGGCGTAGCAGAACCCGCCTGGCTCCGTGTTGGGTCAGCGTGGCGGAAGGCAGGACTGTCCTGTCTAAGCAAACAGCTCTGCTTCACTTCTAATCAGGCTGTAATTCTATTTAAATGATGCAACTCTTAAAAATAGGTAGGCTTAATTAGCAACAGGTCTAATCACAGCATCGGTAGAAGCACATTGTGACGTGTCCTGTGAAGCTGAGGTAGCGAGGTGCATGGTGCTGGGACCCACTGCCCCTTGTTGCTGGTGCTCTGTGCTGTGGGAGCTGCATCCCATGTTTCCCTACTGGAAACCTCGCTCCTCTCTCCTGTGTGCGTGCAGCCTGTGCTAGGAGCCTTCCCCAGCAGTCAGCATTTCTGAACGAGCTGTTTCCTCCTCCAAACATAGCTGGAGATGTGACCTCCCAGCGAGCGTCCCTCTGCATGGCAGGTGGAGATGTGACACCCATCTCTCTGTCGGGCACCCAGCAACGAACAACAGCATAGGCTGCAGCCTCAAAGGAGCCAGCCGTGGGTTCACGTGGTGAGCCTCTCTTGGACTGCAAGAGTGTCAGGAGGAGAGCCCAGAGCCAAGGTGGGCAGCAGCTCAGCGGGCCCGGCCATGGCAGGTGGCTGCATGCAGTGGTGTCCCACGGCCAGCTGTCACCACTGCAATCCATGACCAGCCTGTATAGATTAATTGCAACCAGTTTAATTTTGTGTCTGTAAATTAAGCTGTTTGACAATTAAGCCAGTGGTACAGAGAGACTTCCAGGAGTGAGGAGGACATTAACATGCTAATAGACCTTGCTGGTAGAAGGTTTGCTTGGATACATCCCAGGGGGCAGATGACAATTAACATCCTAAGAGACTCTTCTAGAAAGAGGATGCTAATTCAGACCTGCTGGGAAGGAAGAGATCCTTCACACAGATAATCATTTATTATTATTTTATGTAGCCCTGCAATCTCCTAACGCCTGATATACATCAGGATAGATGAGCTGGGAGAACCAACAACAGCGACAACATCTAGAGTTGTCCAGAGGGGAGAGAGGAGAGCCTGCAGAAGGTGAGAGATGCAGAAGAAAGAAACACAGCTTCCCGCAGGGACTAAACAGCCCACCAAAGGAAACGAATGGGCGGAAGGCTGGGGAGATCCGACCTGCGTTTGGGCAAAGGGAAAGCACCTCTGAGTGGAGCAAAAAGAGCATAAGCGTGGCAGGAGGGAGGAGATGGCTGACTGCAGAGTGCCAGGATGGAGGGCAGGAGGGCACTGGGGTGCTCTGGGGGTGGTGTGAGGGCACTGGGGTGCTGTGGGGGTGCTCTGAGGGCACTGGGGTGCTGTGGGGGTGGTGTGAGGGCACTGGGGTGCTGTGGGGGTGCTCTGAGGGCACTGGGGTGCTGTGGGGGTGCTCTGAGGGCACTGGGGTGCTGTGGGGGTGCTCTGAGGGCACTGGGGTGCTGTGGGGGTGTGCTTATGGAGACGTGTGTCTCGGCGCTGTCTCCCGCAGTGGGGTTGGTGCGGGTGGGCTCAGCAGTGCCCAGCAGTCCGTGCCTGGTGGCTCTTCGTGCCCGGCCACGTTCACACAAGAGCCTGAACTGCGCAGGAAGGGACACTATGGCCCTCGGGTCCCCTCACTGCCGCACGAAGCAGAGGGACGGCTTTCCCGCGTCCCCTAAAGCGGGCAGCGTGTAGGGCAGCCCTCCTCGCCCCGCCCCCCGCGCCCGCCATCTTGCGGCATGGCAGCGCCGCCGCGTCCCGCCCGGCCCCAAGATGGCCGCCCGCCCTTCACCGCCCGCTTCCGCCGCCGCTGAGCCCGGTGCCGGTCGTGCCGGCGGGGCATGGCGCTGCTCCGCCTCCTGCTGCCGCGGGGCCGCTGCGGCTGGCGGCCCAACCCCGCGGCGTGGGCCCGGCCGAGGCCCCGGGGCCCGCAGGTAACGGCGCGGGGTGCGCGGTTCGGAGGCGCGATTCCGCGGCCTCGCGGTGCTGCGGCCGCCATGAGCGGGCGCCGCTTTGGGGCTCGCGGCCTTCGCTCGGTGCTCGCGCGGCCTGCGGCCGTTCCGCTTTCCGCGTGCGTTTGCTTTACCAAGGCCGGCCGTCCAGCTCCGCTGCGGCGAGCCGGCACGCCGCGGCCCCGCCGGGTGCTCGCTGCCTGCCCCGGGGCGTCCCGCTGTCGCCGTGCTCGAGGGTCCCTCCCGTTCCGCGCCGTGCTGAGTGCGGTAACGCTGACGGCTGGCTGCGAGAGGCTGTGCTTTATTCGAAAGCCTCGGTGAGGAGTACCCTAACGCTTCTGAAGATACCCGTGTCAGTGAGCGGCGTTCAGAGGGAACGCGTCGTGATCTGGCGGGTTTTGATCGCTGGGCCCGAAATTTCTGGGTGGGAAAATTGTCCAGGAAACCCAGACTGGCTTGCCTTGTGTGAAGCAGTTCAGCTGTGGAGCCTGGTGCCCTGATTTCAGCACTGTTAGAGGGTAACACACTGCAGGGGTTGGAATGAGATGTCCTGCAAGGTCTCTTCTGACACAAGCCACTCTGTGTCTGTCAGTTAGGCCTCTGGTGGGACATCATGCTCCTTGTGCTTCAGTGCAGGGATCGAGAACAGGCGGCCCACCTGGGCAGTGGAGTGTCCCACAGTTGTGGGTCTGCTTTCCTCCCACCTCAGTTCTGTGATCAGTTTAAATTAGTCTGTGCTGTTCCGTCCCGGAAAGCACTGATGCCAGCAGGCTAACACAAGCAGTTGTATTGCCTAGCAAGTGAGGAAAGGAGGGCGAGGCGTTTCAGCCTGGTTGCTGCTCCTGTCTGGCTTGCTGCACCATAGATGCCCTGTGGTACAGTGAGTTGCACGGCTGAGGAAGGTGAAGGCTTCTGTTCACTCAGGGTATTGTTTCGTGTCAGCTTTCAGATGCTGTGAAGTTGCCCTCAGATGTGAGTTTAAGGTGTAGGCTTGCTGCTGAATTCCCATGGGGAAAGCAGTTGTGTTACTGTTGTGAACGGGGCTACAGTGCTTAAGATTTTCTGCTGTGGTGGGAGGATGTATTTGTATCTGAAGAGTTGATTTCCCACCCATCACTAGAGTTTTGAGCAGAGGTACAGCAAGGAAGATCGCAATTCTCAAGTGTTTGGAATGTTTCTATTTATACGGGTGCTTTCTTTAAACTGGGTCATAAACAACGTCTTCAGAGTCACGTGGCGAGTTCATAGCACAACCAAGGATGATATTCAGGGCTCCAGCTGCCGGTCCTGTGACTTACCCACAGTGTTTTCGTGTTCAGAAATCTTTGTCATGGGATACAGAGTTGCTCAGCAGTCACAGTACTTTTCCAATTGCTGTATTATTATCTTTTATCTTCCTCTTCAGGGCCTTCTGTCACAAACACTCTCCCCGACTTGTCAAGGTCTCGGAGGAGTCCTACTGAAACAACACATCATTCGAGATCCAGCCAGGCTCTGGAATCTCCTAGGTGAGTCCTGAAGAGCCACTGTACAGGTGGAGGAGGAAAAAGGTCCTATTTAGGAAGCGTGTTGACTCTTCCCTGTCGCTCCTCAAGCTGCAGTAAGGCTGTTCTGTTCTTGGCTGTGGGATCAGTGTGCTGTCTGCAGGAGTTCTGGGTTATTGTTTGGTGGCAGAGAGGAACAATGGCACCTTTCCACGAGGAGCTCAGTGTGAGTCATTAGTCATTTAAGAACAGCAGACTTCAAACTGGAGAATCTTCCTGTGTCTCATTAGCAAAGCCTAAGAAGAAAGTATCATTCACTGTGACAGACTGAAGCTATCGTCCTTAAATAGTTGCCTTGCTTCTCTCATTTTGTGTGTTTTCTTGGCAAAAAAAAAGCCTTCACTTTGTTGTTCTGTAGCAGCTACTCTGAGTTTTCGTTGTACTTGCCATGCTTTCTTGGCCTTTCTTAGAGAATCCCAGCAGCGTGCTAAAGGAAGCCTGCCTTTAACTCCAGCACGTGGTTTTCTTTAGCATGCATTTCCAGCTCCAGCATGAGGCCGCTCTTAACTGACCGTGCCAGTTAACTTCAGTTATGCCTTGGGGAATGTTTAAATGTTTCAGTACTGAATAAATTTCTCCAAATGATTTTCTTTGCCATACTAAAATCGTGTCTGAGCAAACTCATATCTTCAACTGGATTGTTGAGAAGTACGTGTTATATAAGGAAGCTGGAGGAGTCTGTCCCTCCCATTGCTCTCTCTTGTGAGGCTGTCTCATTTTCTTGGCACACAAACGAAGCTGTGCTCTTGGGTGGGTGTGGAACTTGGATTTGTGTGTTTGGAGTTCACGTGTGTTTCTGCTGTCCTTGGACCACCTCTCTCTGTCACCTGAGGTCTTTGGTGGTGACTGTGTATCTCTGTTTACCTGCAGGTAGCACTTACTGGTTTACTACTTCAAGCTCTCAAAGGAGTAACCATAAGAATGGAGGATTCAAAAAGAAATCTCCGAAGGAGGAGGAGGGTATGTATGCACCAGCAGCATGTTTAGTGACATGAATCTTGTGTGTGTGTGAGGGCTAAGGGTGGGCAGCACGTAATGCTTATCTCTGAGTCCTGCAGATTGGTTCCTGTAGCTCAGCAGCCTGTGGCTAAGAGCACGACTGAAGGGTACATTGTCTCAGCTGCTGGGATACTAAGGCATAAGGCAAATTGTAAAACTGATTTGTGAAACGTGACACTTTGCATCCTGTGCAAATGATTGCATGGATTTTAATTTTTTGCTTTAATTTTGCTGCTTCACAGAAGGGGGTGGTGCTTGTGGAGTTTTGATCTGTGGGTTTTGGTGCAGAGCACTGACTGAGCAAAGAGCTCAGTGTTAACGTGAATTGGAGCTGGAACCTGTTTCTTGTTTCCTCTGCCTTCTCTGGATGTGTCTGCTTCTAGTGGCTTACAGCTCGAATTTAACAGTAGATTGTTTAAAGAGCTCTTGGCCGTGTTACTAGGGGCACTTGCTCAGATTTTTTCTCTTTATAAAACAGGTGTTCCTGGGTTCTGGGTTCTTTGCTGGTGTTGTTTTTGCATATGTTGCACTGTCTAATCCCCAGGCATCCCAGCATAAAGGATATTTTGAAGATTAATGGTGTCTCACTAAACGTGTCCTGAAACCTAGGGAGCTGCATGGCATGCCAGGTTACCTGGGAAGTCAAGGAGTGCCCTCTGTGTGCCTTGAACTTGTTGGGGGAAGGAGAGGGAGGAATTAAATGGCACTAAAAAGGAGCAGGGGTGAAAAGGCAGATAGCTCTTGGGTACTGGGCAAAAGCCTTGCGTGACTTCTGCCAGGCCAGCATTTTGATCCCTGTGTCTTCTACCACTTGTCTCATACCAGTAGGTTCCCCCCCCCCCCCCAAAGACTTTACAAACTGGAGCTGATTTGTGGGTGTCCCTTCAAACCTTGGTATTGTTGGCAACCTTTTCCTATTTGTAGATTGACAACAGCTGCATTCCATTTTGAAAGTGTAATTTGACTCTTCTTTTCCACTTCTGAAAGGAAAATTCTCTGCTCCTTTGTGAATGCATATGCTTTCCCTCCCCCAAGAACCAGAGTACGCAAGGATCTGTGTTAACTGTTTTCAGGCTCCATGGTGCAGGTTTTAGCTGGCAGTCCTGCAGCTGAGGGCACGCCCTGTGTCTCCTGGCCTGGGGATTGCTTTCATTCATTTATTGATTTAAGAAAGGTGTCAGAAGTGGTGCAGATGAAGGCCTCATGCTTGCATCTTGTCACTAGCATCTGTGGAAGCATTACGAGCCCTGGGTGTTTTCTTCCTTCTGAGGCTTTGGCTGCTGCTTGCAGGGGCTGTGGTGCCTCGTTGGATGTCTGTGTGCTGCTTTGTCCTGGGCTCCTGAGTGAGGGTAAGTCAGCTTAGATAGAGCACCAGGAGTCTGCACTGCAAGTGGGAGGGCACTCAGCATCGTGCTTAGTTTTACCTGGGTATCTCCAGGTAGTGAAATAGCTCGGCTTCCACTTAGTTGTGCTTAAGCACAGTGATAGAATCCTCTTGAATGAACCGACTTGTGAAAGCAGTGATGCCTGGGGCCTGTCTCATGCCACGGTGCACAGTCTCTGGAAGCCCAGAGCCGTGTCTTTGTGGGTGGGTCTGTGTGAGCTGCAGCAGGACGTGAGTGCAGGTTTGGCTGAGCCCTCGTTAGAACAGCCTGAGTGCAGAGCTGGGGTGCTTGTCATTAGTGAGACCACACAGCGTGGTGGTGTGCGCGGCGCCCTGAAGGACTGCGGCTGATAAAATTAGTAAACAGTAACATGCTGTGTTCTGGGGCCTCTCTCCTCCTGTGATTAATGGATAGCTTGACTTTGGGAGGTGGAATGCTACCCCTCGTCTCCAGGGGAATACTCGTCTCTGCAGTAATTATTAAAAAGAACTCTTCAAACTGTCAGTGCAGCCCTTGCAAGATTTTAATCAGAGAGTTCAGATCTGGGGTTAATGGCAAATCATTGCTTCGTGGAGGCTCTCAGAGGCTCAAGAGCTGGAAGCGTTCCTGCAGCTGTTGCTTGTGAGTGTCACATCCAGTTCCTGGCTCTCGTTTGCTGGGTGTTGTGGGGTGGCTTATGGTGCAGTGCGGTTGTTGTACTGGAAAGGCACAAAATTAGAGCTGAATTTTGTTCTTAATTAAATGCAGGGTGGAAGAAAGCTTTGCATCGTCTCGTAGCTTTCTAGACCTTTCTGCAGCAGTTGAGCTGTGGGTTAAACATCTGAGGTGCTGGGTGGGTTGTTGGCACGAGGCGACCAGCGGGGATCTCCTTGGTGACAACGTCCTGGGCTGTTTGTGCTTTAGAAGGTATTTGTTTGCATCCCATCAGAAATTGGATACAGAGAAGTGCTTTGGCCACGCGTGGTGCTGCTCTTCAGGAGCAAGTGTTTCCTGCTGGACACAGAGCAGGGCCGGGGAGCGGCTGAAAAACGACGCTGTGCATCTGAAGGACGTGGAGCTTTTTTTAGCCTGGGTCATGTGTTTGTCTCTTGGTTTTGTTGTGGTGTGCGTGTGTGAGCAGTGCTGGTGTCACAGTGTTCAGGAGGAGGGCACAGATAAATCTCATCCCGGCTGCGGCGGGCAGATGCGCTCGCAGTTCGGTGGCACAGGATTAATTTATTTCTGGAGCAGAACGGTGTTGATGTATTGCCATGCTGCTGTTGATTTTTAAATTGTGTATCGAGAATGAGTAGTAAATCATCTGCATTGATAACCAGTCTCTCCTTCCAGATATGTGCAAGTTCTCATCTCGAGGTGGGAAGCACTGGCTGGCCGTGCTCCCAGGAATTCTGCCTTGGCTTGTGCGCTACCGGAGTGCTGGGAGCCTGGAAAGGGGTCTGGGGGAAACACCCCACGCAGAGCATGCCCTGCTCTCATGTCTCCCATGTCAGTAGTGCATTCGAGGTGCAGGAGCACACCTCGTGTTGAAATCCCTCCCTGGTACAGACCCTCAGTGTGGAGTTGGGAGGCGAGGGAGAAAACGTGCTGTTCTGTTAAGGCAATGAGGTTGATTTGCAGTGCGTTTCCATTCGTAGATAAGTTGCACATTGCTTCTTCTGTGCTGTTTTAGATCTGCTTACTGCAAATGCAGTTCTTTTCTTAGGTAGTGGACTGCTGTTGGCCTTGTGATGCGGGGTGCCAGCAGGTCAGGAGCGCAGCTGGAAGCGATTAAACCTTGCAGTGCTGTGCTGCATCATTTAGCAGTGCCACTGAGGCTGGTTTTACTCTCCCCTGACATTTTTCTGGTGGCTGTGGTTATATCCAGCAGCACTGGGCAGTGCAGAAGCGTGGTACTCAGAACTGGGCTGTAGTCATGGCTGAGTGATTTGTAACAACAAAGATCTGATGGCTTTGTTTGCTCTGTGTCTGTATCAGGGCAGGGAAGTGAGGTAGTCCTTTGTTTTAGGGCAGAATGATGCCTGGTGGGGTCGTAACAGGTCTGGTGGACTGTGACCATCCAAAGTGTCCTGCAGCAGGGTTGGGCTCACTAAAAGCAGGAAGCACTGTGTGGCTTTTTTCAAACGTCCAGAGTTGCTGCATGTCTTCATACATGCTGAAATCTGGAAGTGATGTGCTTTTTTTGCCTTGCTGATGCTTTGGTTCCTCCTCTTCCTAAAGCCACACGTGGCTTCTGTGGCATGGGGCACAGCTGGACACAGCTGTGCTAAAACACGTGGTGAAAAGCAGCAGTGTGGGGCACCCAGGTTATTGCTGGCCAACATAGTGCAAAGTTTGCCTCTTTCCAGGGGCTGCCAGGTTTGCATCTGAGTGTGCTTTCACATCCAGGTGCTACTTATCGTTATGGTGCTTCCAGGGGTACTGCTGTGTTCACCTTTGTCATGTCACTGTCCCTTCCCTTGGTTGGAAAGCTCTGCACATAAATGCTCAAGTTTTTTCTTCTCTGATTTTATGTTCTCTTTTTTATTTTTTTCCTAAAGAGGAAGAAAAACGCAGGAAAAGGGAAAATCAGATGCACCTTGAACGCTTACGGGCACTCCTCATCATAACTTTAATAGTGCTGCTGTTCCGATTCACGGTCAGCGAGAACAGAGAAGGGACCAACATCTCCTGGAATTACTTTATCAATGAGATGCTGTCCAAGGGGGAGGTCCAGAGAATCGAGGTGGTTCCAGAGAGCGATATTGTGGAAATCTATTTGCACCCAGGAGGAACTCCGCATGGACAAGTCGTGAGTGACCTCCTGCCGTGATGATTAGATGATCACCTTAGAGATCTTAGAGAAAAAGAATTGAATTAATGAATGATATTAACTGGAAACTCTGCTCTTTCCTCACTTTTCCTCTTTTGCTTGAAGTTCAGGGGGCTCCTGTTACTCCTATCAACCTCCTATTAAACTATAGGAGTAATTAACAGTGGCCTGGAGGAAATGTTAGGGATGTTGTAGAGCTGGAAAAATTCAGACCCATCAGACCTTAAATCTTCTAAAATGGTGAAGAAGAGCAAAGTTTATTCACACGTTGTGTAACTTTGAAGAGCAGTCACCAAGGATCAGTACAAACCAGCCTGAGAGATTCAGATGCTGTTCTTTGGTGCACCTCACTTAGTTCAGTGATTTTTATGATCCGTTTGCAAGCTGCTGGGTGAAGTGGATTTCTGAGGAAGACACAGAAACAATGTCCAAAATGCCTCCTTCCCAGTGATGTAGTTTTCCAGATGTATTGTAAAATGTTGACTGGCCCAAAGATAACTCTGTAATTGGGCTTATACTGTTAACTCCATCCTCCTGCTTGCCTACAAAGTCATCACATCTCCTTGTTCCTAGAGAGCTGAGACTTAGTCCTTGCCTTCATTAGAGGCAGTAAAGGCTGGGCTCGGCCCTGACTCCACTTGGAGCCCTGGTGTTGGCTATCTGCTCATGACTTTGTTGGTGTGGCCGATGAGGGCCGTAACAATGCTAATTTAATCTGGCTTGGCCGTGCTGTATGCCCCTGCTGCTCACTGTTGTCTTCATGCTGTTTCTCATTGCACGTCTCCAGAACGTTACCCTGTTGTACACGATGCGAGTGGCAAACATTGACAAGTTTGAGGAGAAGCTGAGAGCTGCGGAGGACGAGCTGAATATTGATGAGAAAGAGAGGATCCCTGTGTCCTACAAACACCCCGGCTTCTACGGAAAGTATGACATCAACTCGTGCTTACTGTTTATTTTATGTTGGCAACAACATCCCTCACCTGGAGAGGAGGAGTTCCTTCCAACTGAGTGTTACATAAATACAGAACAAGAGGAGGGGTCCCTGTTTGGAGTAGCTGGCTGGCCTTGCAGAAATGCTCTAGGTGTGCCTTAATGTTTCAGAGCTGAGAGTCCCAAGGAGATGTGTGGAACCACAGCTCAGTGTCAGCAGGTCTGAGCAGAGTCTGTCAGCCACTGCGTGCTCTTGCATAGCTGAGCACCTTTATGTCCTTATAATCCGTTATTCCAGTGCAGTAATGGATTCTGGGAGATAGAAATCCTGGCTCAACAAGTGTGCTGCTAGACCCTGCTCTGTGCAGAACGTTGCTGGAGCAGTCGGCCTTCCATCATTTAAATGCTTTGAGGAAGGCCTGTGGTGGTGGGTCAGCCTGCAAAAATAAACACCCAGTTTGGGCCCGTTCAGAGGACAGCCTGTGCTGGTGCTGGCTCCTGCTGCTCCTACTTTGCTGCTAGGATACAAGATCTCAGTGAGAGAGGAGTACTTCTGTTAAACTCTGTTACCTGAAACCAACATCTTTTGCTTTTAAAAACAATAGTAGTTAAAAAGTCAGTGCTCAAATAAACAACATAGAGCAAGAGGTAAAATCTGTCAGAGGACTGCCGTGCTGGCTGGGCCTCGTCCTGTTCTTCCCTATGGTGTACAAGTGTTCTGAGGCCGTTTGCTGCTGATGTGGTTTATTTGCCCTTCTGTTAAGGCTGGCAGCTTGTTTTTACAAGGTGGGATTTATGGAGCCTGGAGCACAAAGCAGATCTGTGGAGCTCTCTCACTGGGCTGTGGGACAGGCCCACCTCCAGCCCTGATGGCTGCTACTGCTGCACAGCAGTGTTTTCCATCAGTGTGGGGAGGCTGGTGTTAGGAGAGCTCCCGACTGATTGCTGATTCTGAAGTACTAGAGATGTAGCACAGTATTTCTGCTTGCCAAGTAGAGCAATCCTATATCCTAACAACCAAGGAAGAAAGCTTCATACTGCTGCAGTCATCTGCCAAGGTGGTGTGGTCACCTGCTTGTGCCCCGTGCAAAGAGCCGTGTAATCTGGGTTTGGAGTGTGGCATCGTTCCCCCAGAGGTGGGGATGGTCAGTGTGCAGCTCTTCCTTCCATCTGCCTCACCAAAGTGTGAAATAAACGTTATGTTTGTACATGAAAAAAATACCTGGAGAGTTTGTCTAGTTGCTTGTCCACCGAGCAATGTCTTTGCAATTTTAATGCAAGACTTATATGGAGATAGGTAAACTGCTCAGATTGCTCGTGCAGAATGAAGTCTCTAGTTGAAAATGAGGACTTGGCAATTGTTGTCAAACTTTAAGAAGAGTAAAGTGAACTGTTGAGGTCAGCCAGCACCACGAGCTGCTTCCCTTCCCCCTGGAAAGAGCTTTCTATAATGTGCAGCGTGGTCTGAATCCTCTCTGAGGAGACACCAGAGTCAGGAGTTTGAACCTGTGAGGTGCTGTGTACTTACGGCTTGCATTCAGTTTACTTTCAGATTTGGGCACTTGATGCATTTCAGAATTAATCCTCTGCTTGCACAGTTGACAAATTGGAGGTGGCTTTCAGCTTTCAGTGTTGCCTAGGAGCTCTCACTGAGAAGAAACAAATGCAGCTGGGAATAACACAGCATGTGCTGGTCCCCTTATTTCAGTAAATCATACATTTCAGAGGCATGATACACGTATTCCTAGTCAAAGATGAGAAGTGTGGAGGGGATGGATTGCTTCACAGTGACTTCACAGGTCAGTGTGCAGCAGAACAGAGAGCCAAGGTATGGCTTCCCAAGCCCCAGCCTGTTGTCTGACATGTCACATCATTTTTCCTCTTACTGAAAGTATCCTGAGCGTGGAGCTCGTGTTTTGTCCTCAGCGTGTTTGTCTTGTAAGCACATGAGGCTTGTGCTATCAGCTCTGCTCTACCTCTCCCTTCTAATGCAATAGTGCAGAGAATCCAGAAGGTGTGTTGTGTTGGTTGCTTGGAGGACTTCAGAAGGACTTGTGAGAGCCTGGGCTGGGGCAGGCTGAGCAGGCTGCATGGTAGCCTCTTACTGGAGGCTTGCTCTGGGATTTCTGCCAGGAGTGGGGCGGCTGGAGTCAGCCTGATGTTTCTGGTCACAGGATAGGTCTGCCAGCACCAGCATCCCCTGCTCAGGTGTGATCTGCCTGCCTGAAGGCCTCTGGAGCAAAGGATCAGTGGGAATTCCTTCTGCAGCCATAGCAGTGTGTGCCAGCATCTTCTGTGTAACTTCTTGCGTTATGTCATCGTTGGGGTTTTGTTACACCTACATAAAGCTGTGCAGGTGCCATTTTCTCAGCTGTGGATGTTCCTGGTTTCGTTTCTAACCTGAATGTCAGGAGCTTTTAAAATACCTAAAAGTAACTACGTTATGTAACATCTCCTGATTATTGTGGCCAAATGCTTGAGTTTGTCCCTGTGTCGCTTTTGTCCTTCCAGTGATGTCATCTCCCTGATAGTGACACTTGTGGCCGTGTCCATGCTGTGGAGCATCTTCCGCCTTATTCGGGTTGCGGGCCGGGCCGGAGGATTCAATGCTTTCGTGAGTATCCTGGGTCTTTCTGTTGCTTTGCATTGTGTGAGTAGCCTTGTCTTCTGGCCTAACCTCCTCCCTTTTCCCCAGCAAAGTCAACACAGCTTGAGAATTAACTGATGCCAAGGACTCTTCAGTTTTGATACATCTCACATCTTTTCCTGTCCCGATCATCTGACTGGATTGTACAGTAACTGGCCTTAGTGGAGGCCCTTTCTTCCCCCAGTGGCAGGAAGGGCTGAGCTCAGTGAATTTGCAGTCCAGTTTGCTCTGCTATTTTCAAAGCTCGTTAATGAGTTGCAGCTGCAGATGGTGTTTTTCACTGGGTCCTGCCAATATGCCTCCCATACAGCCAGGAGTAGGAATTGCTGCTTTTTGCAAAATGAATTCTCAATTTATAAAGTATGTTCGGATTCTGGATTTCATTATGTGTTGGCCTGTTCCCCTCACACCACATGGCTCGCTTGCAACATCAGTTAAATCTCCTCCTACCCTCCTCCCTTGCCTGGATCAGCTGATGTAACTCTGCAGAAATCAGCCCTGGGTGTGCTGGTATTGACCACGGGGACTCGGGGCTGAAGAACAGTGGTGCTTTTAGTCCCTGGTTACATTTCCCACTCAGTATCCTCTGAAGTTCTTTTCTGGCTTTGAGGTTCCTTTTATACAAAGGGGTACAGCTGCTTGGAAGAGCATAGTCTAAAGAAATGCTGAGTAATGAGGGCCTTGAGGACTCGTTTCTGCCCTTGGGTAAGTGGGACAGCAAGGCCCTGCGTGTTTAACTCTTCATCTGGATAAACATGTTCCTAAGGCATGAGAGGCTCTACACTTTCTACTCAGAGCAAAAAATCCCGAGTCACTGTTTTCAGCAGAACACAATGAGCAGTTAGTAGTAGGGTGCTTAACTAAATCCTTGTTTTGCCTGTCGCTGTGGCTTTTCACACACCAGGAGGCTGAGATGTGCCTGCCCGATCTGAGAGCCCACGGTTCTGTCCATGGGATGTGTTGTAGTAGGAACTGATGGCACTGGATGCTGTGCAAGACATTTTGTACCCATTTATGGGGCAGTGTTGGTAATCTATTCACCTCTGATAGTTATTTACTGTCCATACGCACTCCTTAAAACCATGCCTGACAAGGATCAGAGCGTTTAGAGTTTGAGGGAGGAGATAACATAAAGGTTTGGGGCATTCTGTGTGATTTTAGTGAGTTTTCCTACCTGGTCTGCAGGAAGTTGAGCTGGGTGTGTTGGAAGCATTACTGCAGGCTTTTTGTTTCCTCCCAATGAAATGCTGAGACACTAAGCTGAAGTCTGGCTGGGAAATATTTCCAGAGCAGAAGTTAGTAATACAGCAGTGCATTGATTCTAAGTCTGCTAGGGGTGGCTGTGCCTGTGCTGTGCTGTGTGCTGCAGTATAGCAAAGCAAGCTGTCCAGAGTCTAAGCTTGCCCTCAGTACTCGTGCTGCTTTCCACAGAACCAGCTGAAAATGGCTCGTTTCACCATCGTGGATGGAAAATCCGGGAAAGGGATTGGCTTCAAGGATGTGGCAGGGATGCACGAGGCGAAGATGGAAGTCAAGGAATTTGTGGACTATTTAAAGGTACAACGGGACAAACGCTGCCTGCTTTCTGGGGTGGAAGGTTAACCTGAGGAGGAGAGGGTATTTATTCTCTTTATGGTGCGTGATACTGAGCAGCCTTTGCTTAAAAAAAAAAAAAGCTGAAAACTTTTTCTGCTGTGATCAACATGACTCAGTCTCTATTTCCAGTTCTGTAACAAGCTGCAGATGTAGCTGCTCCTATTGGGAGCTCGGGGTTGGTCAGGACAAAAACAATGTCAAGAAGCTCTGGAAAACCACGTTCTTGTGCAGATGTTATATGTGAGCTGAGGATCTGACACAGCTGTGTTGTCCCTACAGAATCCTGATCGCTACCTGCAGCTGGGTGCTAAAGTGCCCAAGGGTGCCTTGCTGCTCGGGCCGCCGGGCTGCGGGAAGACATTGCTGGCCAAGGCAGTGGCCACAGAAGCACAGGTGCCTTTCTTGGCCATGGCAGGCTCTGAGTTTGTGGAGGTGATAGGAGGTAAGCTTTGCTGGAGGGAGGGCATGGAACTTGCTTGGAAAATGCGGGCTGGATCCTTCGAAAAGGAATTTTCTCATTTCTTTGCATTAGATATTTCTGCTTAAAAGGTTTTCAGTGGTAGCTGGTAGTTATGTAGTACCTGAAACATTGCCTTCTTACAGTGGGAAACCATGGGTCTCCACCTGAAAGCATAATCCCTGACTTGCTTCTACTTATTGAAGCCAGTGCCTGAGGCTTGCTTTCTCATACTGAAAATGCTGATGGACTTTTTGCTGCTCCCTGCTGATGTTGGGGGGGAAATGGCCTCTCTGTGCTCTGGGATTTACATTTTCCTCCTCTCATTTCTTTCTCCTAGATCTCTTGAGACCCAGCAGGGGTCTGTGTGTGGGAGCATGGTGACTTTTTTAGCTTCTGTGAAAGGAACTGCTTCTCTTACAGCAGCTGTGAAAAGTCCCTGTAGTTTTGTAAGCTCATTTAAAAGCTGGCATGCTCCAGGATGGGCAGTATGTAAGGACTTAGATAGGAGTTCTGTGCCCAGTTCTTTGTGTCTGGCATGTTAAGAGGGTCACACGGTGAGGGTTTGGTCAGGATCGGGTGCCTTGTTGGGGCCATGACTCCTGCTCAACAGCTGTGCTAACAGTTCCAGCTTTGAAGCTCATTTCTTCTCTTCCTGTGTAGGTCTTGGAGCTGCACGAGTTCGGAGCCTGTTCAGAGAAGCACAGGCTCGTGCACCCTGCATCGTGTACATTGATGAAATTGATGCTGTGGGCAAGAAGCGCTCAACCAATGTTTCTGGTTTTGCCAATGCTGAGGAGGAGCAGACCTTGAATCAGCTGCTGGTGGAAATGGATGGTCAGTATTTCTCTCCTTTGGCATTTGGGCCCTTGTTACCTCAGGGATCAGGGCTTGTTGTCCTGTTTGAATTTGTCATGCCTGTTTAATGTTCTCGAAGTATTCAACACGGTGCTGAAACAAACCTTTAATTCTTCTTCCCTGGAGCAGGGCTCACTTGTACTTCACAGCATGTTCAGGACATGTGCTCAGCACTACAGCTTGGTCATGTCCGTGTTAAAAGACCCTCTGTGTGACAAATGAGAACTGTGTTTGGGAACCCTGTGTAGAGAAGGGCTGTGGCCCTGAAGGTTGGGGGAATTTGCATCTAGTGAACTTAGAACCCTTGAATGAGCTATTTTTGCCTCTGTACTCCAGAGGCCGAATCAGAAGAGAGTGTAGTGTCACGTTCAGAGTGGATTCGCCCCAGTAACCACATGAGCATCCACCTGCTAATAAAACCAGTGGGAAACATGTGTTAGATATCATGACTGGCAGAGGGCAGCAACCCCAAAGACTCGTGCTGCAGTGAATGGCTTCAATTCAGGAGTGTTTTCCCACTGTCAGTTGGAGAGGAATTGTTTACAGTACTGTGCAACCGGAAGAGAATGAATTGGCAGCAAGGACACTAGTGCCTTCAGCTGGTAATGTTTAGTTCCAGCTGGCCATTCAGTGCTGTGGAATGCTTGTCTGACAGGTAGTGTTTTGAAGCCTGATGAGGGCTGAAGTTCAGTTGTCCCAGGGGGGCATACGCAATGAAATGCTCTCATTCTCCTTTCCTTTGGCCTGTTCTCATGTTGCTTCCCTGGCTGCAGGATGCCTAAGGTGGGAGGGAGAAGCTTTGCAAACAAGTCCTGGTTAGGTGCCACTCTTCTGGATGACTTCTGACTGTACTGAATACAAAATCAGCTCTGTTCTCAGACACAGATGCCAAAAAGAACGATCCTTTGTCTATTCTTAGTCATAACTCTGTCAGAGCCTGCAGCCCTGACCTAACTCTCATTGCTTCTGTAGCTAAATCCTACAACTGCAGATCAGCGTGTGTTTATATCTGCTCTTTTGTGGGGCAGCCTCTTCCCTTGGCTGACCTTACCTCATCCCACTCTTCACGTGAGAAGGTCTGCACTAAAAGCATCCCTCTTTCTCCGGGCGTGTTTTTTTGTTTACTGAGTCTGTACAGTGAAGCAGTGGGTGCAGCCCTACTGAAGCAGAATGCGTCCTGCAGTTCTGCAGCCAGGCTGCTTCTGGAGGTTGCTATGGAGTGAACCTTTTGCTCTCAGGGAGAGAAGCTAGGGCTCATAAAGTGTTCTCAGGAAAGCATCAGTGTTCCTCTGTGCTGCACGCAAGATGATCTGTAACGCTGGAGCTCTGCCTGTGCTGCAGAAGGAGAAATTGTGAGCGGGAGCACAGTGCTGTACAAACAGGATAGAGTCATCCTGCTGTGTACAGATCCTCCAGGCCTCTCTGCTTCAGCCCGGGCTGGAAGCAGTGGGGTGATCTGTAAGTGGGTCCTAAATGGCCAGGCACGGAGCTGGTTATCAGAAGAACATCCGTGAAACACGTGGTGCTGTGTAGACACCAGAAATGTCCATAGATATGTGTGTGCAGTTCCCTGGGACTTTGCACATGCGCTCGCTTAGGCAACGTGGCCAAGCACATGAACATATTTGGAGTGAGTGTAACTGCTTACAGCTGTATCTGTGTAGCAGTGTCTCAATGGAGAAGGCCTGTAGTAACACACGGAACAGCAATCCCAGCTTGGTTTTGGTTTTGTTTTTTTTCCCTCTTGACAGTTGCAGGATGAAGTGGCAGCAGGTTACTGCTGCATCAGATGGAGGCCCATCTGTCTGCTCAGGAAAGTGTGGTCAGTGCAATCCGCATCTCAGCGTCAGGAATGAAAGTGCCTGACTGCCTGTGATCTGCAGAAGTCAGGAGCTGTTTCTAGAATGTTGCTTTCTGGGTTAGTTTCAAGTCATAAATTAGGGCACAAGTCATTCAAAAGTGAGTTTAGAAAGTAAATATTGTCCTTAGTGTATGCTTGAAGAGACCTAGAAAAAAACCAGCTTCTCTCCTGTGTGCTGCCTAGCTTATTCTAAAATGGGTATTGCTCCACGACTGTATATTTGTCTCATACAGATCATGTACCGAGTCCCTCCTTTTGCTGAATGCTTTATCAAACATTAAAAAAGAAATAGCCTAAGGAGTTTACACAGTCAGATGAGAGACAGCTGGCAAAGGCTGTCGGGGTAGTACAGGCATCACGGGCTCACTGGTGGCTCATAAGCAGTGAGCTTGGCTTGTGTTACTGAACTGCACTCTAACTGCACGACACCTCGGTGAGCACTGACCTGCTGTGTCCGTTGTTGCAAAATAAAGTAGGAAAGTGCATTTTAAGGAGATTGAGGGTTTACCCAGGCACAAGCAGAGGGGTTGCGTGCGTTTCCGAGGAGAGCCTTGAAATGGGAGGTCACAGTTCTCCTGTTGCTGCCTTGAGCTTAAATTAAAGGTTGAACTTCTGCAGAGTGACACCACAGAACTGAGTGCAGCTGATAACGTGAGAAAAATCAAGTGCAGAAGTAGATCTGTGAATCGTCAGCTTAGCAGTGATTGTGGAGTTTGTGCGAATGAGATTCCTCCGAGGTAAAGTATGGGAAGAAAAGGAGGGTCAGAGCTGAGCAGAGCCCCTGCTACAGGCTGGGGGAGGGGTGGGGGCACAAAGAGAAAAGTCAGTGTGCTGAGCTGTACGGGGTGAGATGTGCAGTTCGATGCTCTGTAATTCTGGTATGCAGATTGTAGAGTAATTGTGGTGCTGTTTCTACAAGTGAGCTCGGTTGGCTTCCCTCTGACAGCTTGCTTCGTGTTCTGGAAGCGTCAGGAATTCGGTGGGAGAAGGGGAGGGACGGGGCTGAGCCTGTGTGTACAAAGGCTGACTATGAAAACCAGAGCGACTCGTACTCCAGCCTTTGTCAGAACAGGTGCCTGGGCTGAATAGTGAATCTTCCCTCACAAATCGCAAACAAGCGGAAGAGGAATGTGACCCAAATACCTCCTCTGCTCTGAATACATTTGTGAGGAGCCTGTCAGCCCTGTGCTTTTGTGAATAAAGATGCAGGCCAGTCCTCTGAAGTCCCCAGGCCTCTCCCGTTGTGTGTGCTGGGTGCAGGTTTGTGACCCCGTGGCTCCCCTCACAATGGTGGCCCCTTTTTCAATGATATTGTACACAAACGATGTCCAAAGCGCTTTTGAATGGGCAGCTAACAAAGTGGAGGAGATGCCTATCACACGCACTGTGTCGGGCAGCGGGGCGCTCAGCGATTCAAGTGGACCCTCCTCCTTTCCTTTTAGAATTGGCTGAAGCTGTAAACGTTGTAGACACGAAGGCTCTCTCCAGGCTGAATTTTCAGAGCTGTTTTTAATTTGCTGGCGTGGCTGAGGTGGTGTTTTTGTAGCCTGTTCTCATGACTGCTCTTTGCCTGTGGAAGCCAGAGCCCGTCACGTGCATGGCGACGCTGTGCTGGGAGCCGTGATGTGACTCAGGCTGCTGCTCTGGGTTTCCTGGAGCTGTTTGGCACTGCTGGGAAGCAGGCTCGAGAGCAAGTGGGGCAGAAGCTGCTGCGAGGAGGATGCGCTCAGTGGTTCTGTTGTTATTATTCTTGTTCTAATAGTCAGACCTATTTTAAGGTCGAGCTTTCCCAGCTGCAAGGCTGATAACGTACTGTACCATCTAATCCTGCCGTGTGAATGAAGCTCGCTATCCCCCAAGTGCCTGCCAGTCTCTCTCCTTGTTTATCACACTCCAGAGCGCAGTGTGATACACTCCTGAAGAATGGTTGGCTTCATCCTCTCCAGGAGCTTATTTAGCCAGCGTCCTGCAGGGCGGAAGAACAGAGGTTTGCTACAGAGCAAGCTGACAGAGCCAGTCCTCTGACTTACCTGTAACCTTAATCTCTCTGCTGAGCTCTTGGACGCTGACACATTTGGCAGCTCTTCCGGAGGAGCTGGAGAGAGAGCTGAAACCCACCCAGCTTACGTGCATCAAGCAGCTTTGTGCAGCGTGTGACTTGGCACGGGGGATGCACGCGGGACTAATGCGTCCTTTCCCTGGGAAGGCTGCGAGTGTGGGGCTGCTGAATCTGCTGGAAGCAGGTGACTCATAGCCAGAGGCCTCCGGGCACCTGGTGGAATGTCATAAGCAAGCAGTGTGGTTCAGTGATTCAACATCATCCCTGGCTCCCCACCCAAGCAACGCAACCACCTGCCCCTTCCTGCCCTCCTCCAGCTGGTAGTGCTCTGGCTTCCCCCGGAAACCCTGTGTGCCTTCGGTGCTCTGTGCTGCGAGTGCTCTCACTAAGCCTGTAATTCCTGACGCTCCCTTCATCTTTAAGGCTGGGAGACAAAACCTTGTGACTGTGGCTTGAGCTGGTTTGTGCTAATCATCACCGCAAAGCTGTCTGGCCGCATTCTGTCCCTGCCTACATGATATCTGTGGTGTACGTTCTGCAGAGTTGGTCTTTGCGCTGCTCTGGTCTGCAGTGTGCCTGCGTGGCTTTTGGGTGATAAAAGATGCAGATCAAATCATGCTGTAACGTGCCACTTGCTGAGTGGCAAAGCTGTGTCCTGTATTCCTGAGTTAATCCCGTTTGGTCAGAAGAAAGCCTGTTCCTTCCCTGGTGGTGCTGGTAGCCTGTCTGTGAGCGAAGGCTGGAAGTGGATGAAAGCTGAAAGGGCTTTCCACAGCAGTACTGGGGAGGAAAATGCTATTTCAGCTAATAAACAGTGTTTGTACAACTGGAACTATGGAAGCAGGAATTGGCTTAAGGCTGGGGATAAGCAGGCATGTCCGAACTCATCAGAATGGATTCCCTTCTTGTTTCCACTTGGAGCAATTTCAAAATGTGGCAGAAGAAAACCCAACAAAACGAAGTTGGAGCTTAAGTAACTGAAAAGGGAATTTCAGCATGCCCACGGTGACCAGGGATCGGCCTGGGTGACCCAAGGGGTTCCTTCCTCCCTTGTGCTTCTAGCTGAAGAGGACACTTTCTGAGCTGTAGCTGCCCCAGAGGATGTTGTGAATGCATTCTGTCTTTGTGATAAAGCTGCGTGAGATATTCCCTGCATCCTGCCCTGCCTCATCCCTTCCTGTGGTTGCACTGCAGTCTCTGTGATGGCAAAAACCTTCACTTCTGATTTTACTTGTCTCGCTACAGGAATGGGGACCACGGATCATGTCATAGTGCTGGCTTCCACCAACCGTGCTGATGTCTTGGATAATGCCTTGATGAGACCTGGCAGGCTCGACAGGCACATCTTTATCGATCTTCCAACACTCCAGGTACGTTCCATCAGCTGCCCCATCCTTTCTGTAACATTCATGACTAAAGCATCCCAGCCCTTCGCTTGCTGAGTGTTCATTGGCCTGGCAACAGCTGAGCTTGGGGAAGATGGAGATAATATATGAGCTTCGGCAGCAAATTCTTCTGTGAGGTTCTCTGCCATGCAGATGCAGAGCTTTGTCTGTTGTTGTCTCTCCAGGAAATCAAGAGCTGCCTAATTGGCAAAGCTGGCTTGTGCGGGGAGAGCTGAAGTTGGTGCCTTGAGCACCGTTCGTCTTGTAGGCTTATCATCCTCGCTCTCCTCATCAAGCTCCTCATTTTCCTTCAGGCAGCCCAAGTGACTTTCCTTCTGAATGCTTTTTTTAACTCCATTTATGAGGGGAGTTCGTCATGTCCGCTGTGTTGACATTTGTAGCGGAGCTTTGGAAATAGGCTCAGCTGCAGCGAAGGTCTGTCTGCTCTGCCAGCACAGCCTCTTCTTCTCCCATCTGTGCTTTACTGTCGTCCTCAGAGTTTTCAGTTAAAATACCTCAAATGCCTGATACAATCTGGCACCGGAAGCATGAACTCTGCAGCTGCCCTGAAGGAGGAAAGGGAAAAACCCTGGCAACTGAGCCCATTGTTTTAATCAGGATCTCCTGGGCCAGCTGAATGAGTCACTCGCTGGCTGCAGGCCAGCCGTCAGCTCACCCCCACCTCTGTCTGGGAAGTGGTCACAGGCTGAGCAGCTCTGTAGATGGGATTTTTTTTTCTTGTTGCAGTGCAGGAGGGAGCAGGTAGCTGCATCCTGAGCTCCTTCCTGCAAGTGCTTATATGGTAAGAGAAAAGTTAAAAGACAGATCAGAGTGAAAGTTAGAAGGGGAGAGCGGCCCTGAGAGAGAAAGCGGTGACTCACGGTAAGCCTCCGTACATCTGTTCTGAATTTGAGAGCTGGGTGTTTATCAGGGCTCCTGTAGGACTGAAATGCTGTAAGGACAGCCCTGCCCTCTGCTGGCAGTGTCACTGTCCCTGCTGCCACGGGTCTGCTCTTGGTCTGCTCCCTGCTATAGGGAGCAGTGGAGCTGCCATGTTAGGAGGCCTGCTGGGCTCAGGCGTTCACTGTCATGTAAGTACTCTGTGCTCTTCACAGGAGAGAAGAGAGATCTTTGAGCAGCACCTGAAGGGTCTCAAGCTGATCCAAGATGCCAGCTTCTACTCGCAGCACCTCGCTGAGCTGACTCCAGGCTTCAGTGGTATGACATCTTGTATCCTTGAGGGACTGTTCTGCCTCCTACCTCGCTTGCAAATTCAGCTACCTGAAGCTTTGCAGTTGCTTAGCTTTAGGAGGGTATTTTGGTGTCAAGGGCTATTTCTTTTTCCCTCCTCCCTTTCACATATCCCTCTCTGCGTAAATAGGGAGAGCCTAATCAGCTCCCTTGTGAATGGAGCTGCAGCGAGCAATTGTTTGTGACTATTTTCAGTGTCCTGAAATGCCTGGGAATGGCAAGGTGCAGAGGTTGAGGGAAAAGTATGCTGTTACGGTGCCTGGGATCCTAATTCCTGTTTATGCTCTTCTCCAAGCTGTTGTTGAGGATGAGGTGTTGTACTTCACACTGAGATGTGGAAGGACACCTACGTTGATAAGCAGTAACAGAGAAGTGGGTAGGAGGAATGAATAGCAATTCCTTCATCTGCTGGAGTAGAAATCGGACAGCTCTGGCTCCTGCATTGAGCCTGCTTCCAGGGTCGGTCCCTGGGAGTTTAAGCACTGCTGAGCAAGGGGCTCCAGAGTTCCTGTATATGTGGAGTTCCTGGAATATCCTTTCTGGGTTTCCCCTCTAACAGGCCCCAGCACACTGCCTCTTCGTGACTTCTTTCAGCAGCCCCCCACCACTATCACCCACACACACAAACTCGGAACAGATGTTCTTTCTCTTCTGCACAGAGGTTTGTGTGGTTGCTGCATGAACAGTGCAGCAGCCCATGCCAATCCAGACTGCCCCCAGCACTCCCCTGTTGTTAGAGCCAGCCTTGGCTTTAGCCTGTTAATTGATTGCTGAACTCTGTCCTCTGCATGGCAGCGCTGCATTCATTGCCAAGGCAGTTGTATTGTTCAAATCCAACGTAAACACCACGAATGAGGTTCGTCCTCTGTTCCCAGGGAACAACGAGGAGCTTGCAGTGCAGGCTGTGTGACTTCTGCAGGTCCTCCTCCAGATCTGTTCCTGCGTTATCTGTCTGTCGTGTAACAGACCCGGTGTCATTCTTACAAACTCTTGCATACAGGAGCAGACATAGCAAATATATGCAATGAAGCCGCTCTGCACGCTGCTCGAGAAGGTCACAAATCCATCGACACTTTCAACTTCGAGTATGCTGTGGAAAGAGTCATTGCAGGTAAGTGGCCCAGCCGTCCTGGTGTCTCACTGATCTGTGCTGTGTCCCTTGAGGGAAGGCCCAGGTGACAGGGTTGTGTTCCACGGCAGCAGCTAGGGTCTCACTGTGGTCTTTCTTGTCTGGAAGGTCTTGAATGCAGTAATCACAGATGGACCAACCTTTCTGAAGCTGAAGGCAACCTGAACCAGTAGCTCAGGGAAGGTATCCAGTAGCAAAACATATACACAGGAAAAAAAAGAGGGGGAAGATTCAAAGCTGTGTGGCTTTTTAAAATATTATATATATATACATAAAAAAAAATCTAAAGCAAATAAATAAAATAGTGGAAGTATCTCTGGGGTTTTGTTCCTGCTCTGGACACCTGCTACATAAACATGAATAGCAAAGGCAAATAAGCTATCCTGCCTCAACAGCAGTGGGAAGAAATTAGGGATTTTTCTTCTTGGCCTCAAAGCCTGGGCTTTGATGAATTGGCAGAATAAACTGAAAGACAGTGGAGTACTGTTCTGCCTCTGAGAACATCCTGTCAGCCTTTCCCTGTTGCTTGTGCAAGTGCCAGCAGAGGAACCTCTGGAGACTACCCTCTAGCAGTATATTATAGGGAGGGGGGGAGAAAGAGTTCCCAGGATGCTTGCCTTCACCTGAGGGGTTTGAATCTGGTGGATTTCTGTCTGAACTTTCCTGAAGGCGATCCCTGACTTTCATATTCAGACACTTGGCTGCCTGCAGGCTGCAGTGCCATGCTGGGGGTGAGCCTGGGCAGGCAGAGCCGCGTTCTGTGCTTTGCTCGAGCGTGTGGAGTGGAGTGTTTGTACTGGGTCACTTATTTCCTGGCACAGGAATCCAAGTTTCACCGTTTGCTTTTTATCAGAAAGCACCCAAACATTTCCTCGTGTAAGAGGAGATATCTGAGACCTCTCAGTTTCACCTGCCTCTTGCAGACGTAATCCTGGCAGTGCTTTGGGTGGCTGACCGCACACCCACAAAGCCCAGACTGCGAGCAGCAGCTCCCAGGAGCAGGCAGGAGGACAGCTGTCGTTGCAGTGCAGAAGCCATCATCAGCTCTAGCAAAAACGTGCTTTGTTTTTCCATCTACAAGAGAGAGCACTAAACTCGCAGGGATGCCTTTGGCTTTTCTTTCTGAGTTCTGCCCTTTCCTCAGTTCGGCAGAGTTGGAAGACGGGGCAAAAAGCAAGCAAGGCCTCGGGGGACGTGTAGCAGAAGGGATATCTGGGATTCATGTGGTGGCCGTGAGAGGGCATGGGCTTCAGCAGCTTCACTGCTGACAGGCTGGCTTGCTTCACTGAGGCTCTGTGGCATTTGGGAGGCAGTAACATCTTTTTGTTGCTTAATCTGATTTCTTCATATTAGCGAGACCTGGCTGTTTTTTGCAGGGCGAGTCTGAAAGGCCCTGAACGCCCCTCCAGGCCCATATATTAAATGTACCCTTGCCATGTAATGGGAGTGCTTCTGGGTTTCACAACTCCGTTCAGTATTTCAGTCGCTATAAAAGCTTTTCTTGAAGGAAACAAGATATTACTGTGCTTTCCATTATAAGCTTCTGGTTTTAATCAGGGTGATGTGGAATCAAAAGAGAACTTTGCGAGTCCTGAGGCCCTGTCAGCCTTAGAGCTTTGTGTTGCTGTGAGGGAGGAACATGAACTCTTCTCTGTGGTAGTCCCCATTGTGTTTTCAGTTTGGGAACAGAAAGCAGTCAGTAAGTCAGGTCTCCTGGGAGTGCTGGAGGAAACCTGCTGAGCGCACAGAGGCATTCAGGGCTTGTCTTGGGAAGATGGAGCAGAGCCTGTGCTCTGCTGGGGCTCGTGGACACAGCGTAGGGCAGCAAAGCCAGCCCAGAGTTGTTTCCTGCAGGGTTTGTCTCTTCAGGTGGTAAGTCCCAGCGTTCAGAGAGCTCCCCCAGCCTGGAGCTTACTTTATTTGGGGGCAGAAGACATCTTCATGGGCACACTGTGTGCTCTTGTGAAGAGCACAGTCCCTCCCTTCTCGGTGGGCTGACAGGAGTGCTTCCAGAATTTAAAAAATCATAAAGGTAGGGTATCTAGGCACCTCTCTGTAGAGGGATACACACAGGGACGTGCACACATGCTGCTGAAGGCAGAGGAGAGGACTGACTAATGAAAATCAGGGCTGCTGCGATTCATCCGCGATTCCCTCACCATCGTGCCTGCCGGGGCACAGTGGTTTCCAGGGTCCCTGAGCAGTACTTCTACAAGGTCTGCCACGCTCATTTTGCTATTTCCTTCTTTAATAAAGCTCTTGACTTTGTTTAAAAATTAATGTTTAATAGAATGTTGTTTTCCAAGACATCAAGCAGCCTTGGTACCAAGCTGCTCTCAGCTCTGCCTGCTCTACCCCCTGCTGCTGCTGGCACTGTGCAGACATCCACTTAAAAGTCCTGGTACCTTTCTGCATCTGATGTGCAGAGCTATAATGACTGCTTGATTCGCAGTGTGTTCTGGAGCTAACGTATTTCCTACATGCCAGAAGCTTTGCTCCCATTCAGCATTTTTTGAAATCCTAATTGGACTTGCTGTGCGTTACGGACTACTGGCTTGGAAAATAGACACTTTCAGAAATCACCTTTCTGGAGAAAGTGTTAAGTGTGAGTTATGGCTTAATTTGCTAGTTCTCAGGAGCCCGGGAATAAGCTCGTATGGAGCGTGCCATCTGTAATCAGAGATTTCTTGGCTTTGGAGAAAGTTTGTTGGTTTGGGTTTTGTTTTTTTGTAGGTACTCATGTTTTTTTGCTGACTTGAGCACTCAAGAATCTCATCCGGGACCTCTCCTATATGTATAATTCAGAATCTTTCTTTCCTCCTGTCCCTAAGGGTCTGAAATACGGCAAAATCAGTATGATACTCGAGCTAGTCTTGTTTTCTTTTCTTTTTCTTCCTTTTTTTTTTGGTAGTAGTTTGGGTTTTTTTGGAAGGGTGGGGATGGTGGGGTTCCCACTCTCCCCATGGTAGGCTGACTTTGCACGTAAGTCCCTCAGCAGGAATACAGACTGCCGTGCCTCTGGCAGAGCTGGGGACAGAACAGGGCTGTGCACTCTAGAGCTGTGATTCAACTGAGAGATAAACTATTTGTGTAATGATTAAGTCTGTTCTAAGGAGGAGAGGAGGAAAAGGCCGACGGCACTGGCTCGCATACCAGGCTGTGCGGGGTTATGTCCTGCTGCTTGCACCTATTGCCCACTTATCTCATCTGATCCTTGCTTGTGTTTTGATAGGCACTGCCAAAAGAAATAAAATCTTGTCACCTGAAGAGAGGAAGGTGGTGGCGTTCCACGAGTCAGGCCACGCGCTGGTCGGCTGGCTGCTGGAGCACACGGAGGCAGTGATGAAGGTAACCCTGGCACCAGCTGCTGTGCCACGCTGTGTGTTGTTGGGTGGGAATCCTCTGGGCTGCTGCTGCCCAAGGCGTGCTGGTGGCTTTATAGTGCTTGTGTTAAATTCTGCTGTCTTACTCTGGTTGTTTTCGTGAACTCGGAGCTGTGAATGCTGCAGCAACCTGTACAGCAAATGCTCTGTCAAGAAAAACGGGTTCCAGTGATGATAGCAATGGTGCAAAGCTGATTAATCAGCCACAGGGGAGCTCTGGCATTTAAAAGCTGACTGTAAAGCGCTCCCAGTGCCTGCTGGTTACCCAGTTGCTGGGCACATTTGAATCTTGTGCTGCTGCTGCTGCTCAGTTTGTGCACTTGCTCCGAGCACAAAGCGCTGCTCTGTGTGCGTGTGTGCGTGCGTGATCTCTTTCCCTGCTGTGGTTTGCCAGCATGTTGCAGCTACCAGTCAGGCCATTGGAGAAACTGCTCTGATACTAATCAAAAGAGATGTGTTATTCAGATTGGCACGCTTAGGAGTTTGTCTGCCTGAAGCCCTTCTCTGTAAGGAAGGGCCCCCCTTTGGCACCCCAGGGTGTGTTCTGTCCCATGCGCGTCTCCTCAAAGAGCCCTGACACAGGGGAGAGGTGGAGGGGTGGAAATGACAGGAATGACAGCTTCTTGGCCCGCCACCAGCAGCAAATTCACTCTGAATGACCTATTGTATAAGCTGAACTGTTGTTAATTACCCTCAACAAAATGTGGCTGCTTTTAATGGATGAGGGAGTTGGGTCTTGTTTTTCTGAGGATGTCCTGTATGTTTGTTAGGTAGTCCCCGTGATTTTGGAGCAAACTCCAGTTGGCTTAAATCCTCTAAAGCCACTATTAAGTCTCAAGATTTCACTGGCTTGCTGTTTAGGGTAACTTCCTTTTTATTTCTTGTTCTAAAAGTGAGGAAAGCATTTCTGCAGCTGTGAAGGCAGAGCCTTCAGTATGGGAATGGCAACTGCAGTTCTTGTGTGTGTAGGTCAGTGAGAGAGCCCCACCGCTTTTAACAGATGTCCCCGGGAGGGCAGACCTCTTCTTGTTCTCTGCTGCTGTATCTGAGAGCTCTTTTGTTCTCCAAACTGATGGAGCTGCTCTGTGTTGCAGGTTTCCATAGCCCCTCGAACAAATGCAGCTCTTGGATTTGCTCAGATCCTTCCAAGAGAGCAGTACCTCTTCACCAGGGAACAGCTGCTGGAGAGGATGTGTATGGCACTGGGAGGGAGAGTGTCCGAAGCCATCACCTTTAACAAAGTCACCACAGGTGAGGGGACAGGCCCTGACACAAGCAAGGGGAGGTCGTGCCAGGAGTCTGAACTTTTGTACTTGTCTCTCTGTCCAAGAGCATCTTGAAACGGAGGTTTCCCACCCTTGTGAGTGGGAAGGAGAAATTTCACATTGCTGGTTTTGATCTCTGACTTGGGTTTATGAGCATGAAGGCCTCTCGTGGTGGGTTCCAGCTGTGTTGTCTCAGACTTGTCCCAAGCCTAAGGCTACAGATGTGATCACACAGTGAGACTCTTGGCTGGTGGAAGAGCCTCGAGCTTTCTGTGCCTTAGTTCCAACCATTTATAGCAAAATGGGGTAAGAGCAGAGCAGTGGCAGGTAAGCAGTCCATATGAGCTAGCTACCAGTACTAGCTGCTGGGTGCCATGCACAGGTCTTGCAGTGCTCACAGGGAGGTAAAGCATTCACCTGCGTGGATTCCTGCAGGTCCTCTTATCTCTTGACTTGGTACAGTGTGTGTTTGTGCTGGACGTACTCCTCTTGCTCTCACCTCAGACCTGCCATACCTTACTTCTGTCTGTCTCACCCAGGAGCACAGGATGACCTGAGGAAGGTGACCAAGATTGCCTACTCCATGGTGAAGCAGTATGGGATGGTGCCCAGCATTGGGCAGATCTCCTTCCCGGATGGGGAGAGCACAGTTGGGATTGGACGGCGCCCTTTCAGCCAGAGCCTTCAGCAGATGATGGACCACGTAAGGCTGCTCCTCATCTCCTCTTCCTCTTGGTTCATTACTTTCTGCCGCTCACTGAAAATGGCAAGAAACTTGTACCCAAATGCTTAGCATTTTTTTTCTGTTAGCCATTAAGTAGTAAAATTCAGCAGCTGAGCACTAAGATACTCTGTTAGCCTGGGACTGCTCTGTGTCTATGCGTGTTCAGTGAGGCATTAAGAACAGACAGAGTCACACACAGCTGTGAGTTCAGCCCAGTAGCACTGTGCTGCCTGGAGCTGCAGAGAGTGGTTGTGAAATACAGTCTGTTTTATGCATTGCAGTGTGAAAACTGCAGTCCTCATTCTTTTGTGCACAAGACCCTGGAGAGCTTCTGGGAGGCAGGGGGTACAAATGTGACTTCTGGAGAGAAATGCTTTGTAAAGTGGGGAGGAAGAGCTGGGGGGGGAGAACAGTTGTGGAACTGAGGGCAGATAACCAGGGAGGGAAAGGTTGTGATGCGTGGAGGTCTCTCCAGGCCCTCAGGAGTTCTGTGTATACCTAAGCATGGCTACGTGGTGCTTAGATTACAGGCAGCTTTTGTTGGACAGACTCAGTTACACAATCTAAACGTCTGCACTCTCTAGATCAGGGGCTGACAAAGCAAATGATGATTCAGACTGACTGAAAAATGGTAGCCTGTTTTGAAAGGAAATGGGGCTTTTGTTGCTATGAAATTACTGCCTTGGTTTGAAAGTAAAATGGCTAGAAAGCAAAAAGCTGTGCTTCGCTACCGGGCAGCCTCCTTGGATAGACTGCATTTCCCATCAGGAAGGGCTCTCTTGAAGACCAGTGCTGGTGCTGGAGTTTACCATTCCCCATCACAAGTATTTCTTGGGCTTGTTTTTTTTTTGTTTTTTTTTTTTCCAGAAAGTTTATCTGTAACTGCTTTGTGCCTGCTCATTTTGTACGTTCTGTCCCTCAGTGCTCTCCTTGTTTGCCCACTTGCAGTCCAGATCTCTCTTCTTATTATCTTCTAGGAAGCAAAAGTGCTGGTGGCTCAGGCCTACAGGCGCACGGAAAAGCTCTTACTGGACAACCGAGATAAGCTGCAAACAGTAAGTTGGAGTTGTGTGGAGTTCTTCAACTGCAGGTTTTGGCCTTGATACTTTCTGTGCTCTGCACCTTGGTTGTTGCAGCGTGTCTGTTGTCCACATCACAGTTCTGTCCCCAGGGCAGTGCCCCAGCAGTGCTCTGAAGGCAGGCATTGTTGGGGGGGCTCTCCTCTCTGCAGGACTCCTCTGTTCTGATGCTTTCATTTAACAGCAATCAGATGTTTGCTAGAGGCTCATCACAGGAGAAACTTTTAAGTTAAGCCAAAATATCTACAGAGCGTTGTGTTTGCCAGGTCAGTGTGTCACATCTTGTCAGCAGGATCGAGCAGTTCCATGTTTGAGGGCCACCTGCTGCTCAAGCGTGGTCCTTCTGTTGGCAGAGGGGCCAGAGAATTTAACTTTACTAGGGAGGACCTTCTGATGACCTTCAGCCCATGCCTGCAGGAACAAAACAGCTCTTTGTTATCCGTGTCGTGTTATTTGTGTACAGAGGAGTATGAGTCTGGCTCCAGTCTCAATTCCTGTTACTGTGGCATCTTAGGCAAGGCCACAGGTGCAGTGACAGTGGCAATAAGGGCACTTCTCTAATTGTCCTTGGTGTTATGACTTGCCAAATCATTCCCTGGAGTGTGCTTTACTGCCTCCAGTCATACTGAGTGCTTCTGGCAAAAAACACTCTTGTGAAAGGTGCTGGCTGCCTGGAGAGCTGTGTACTGCTCCAGCAGGCATCCAGGTCACGGTGTGGTGTGGTGTGGTGTGGTGTGGTAGCCAGGCTCTGCTCCTCGTGGGCTCCGGCACGTGCTATGTCCAGATGCTGAGGTCCAAGCTGAGCTGGTAGGGTGAGTTCTCAGTTCAGAGAGACTGTTTTCAGACCTCTGTGCCTCATTATGCCTTATTTACTCTTTCTAGCTGTCCAATGCCCTACTGGAGAAAGAAGTGATAAATTACGACGACATTGAAGCTTTGATTGGGCCTCCACCCTATGGGCCAAAGAAAATGATAGCTCCTCAGAGCTGGCTTCAAGCAGAGAGAGACAAGCAAGACTCCAGAGATGAAGAAATGCCCCAGCAGCCACCAAACCATGAGGAGGAGGAAGAACCACGCCTGAGGCTGGTGTGAAGCCCACTCTTGATGTGGAATGGGAGGACTCTAGAGGCTTCTTTTGAACACAAACCCTTCCTTTTCTCAGCTCTGGAATCAAAAAATAAAGAGCAGGGCATCTGTGTGATGCTGTTTCCCAGAAATGAAAGGAATGGCTATGTTCAGTCTTGTAACACAAGCTTTAAACCTGCAGGGAGGAGAACACAGGGTTTTGAAATTGATTCTGAGCGAGGTACTAGTGATTAGGAGTTGGATAAGTCTAATCTGCTGGAAAGAATTTGTTTACACGGGCATTGTTTGCCTTCTTAAGGGTGAAGGGTGGTGTGGAGGCCTTGTGTGCTGCCTCCAGCTGTGCTGTGCATGTGGGAGTGCACTGCTTTGTCCCTCAGCACCGGGATGGTCGGCATAGTGCACGCAGCGAGGCTGCTGGGCACGGTGCTGTAGCTGTTGTGTGACTGCTGTAACTTCTGGTCATCTCTGCTGCTGAACCTAAAATAGGAAAACAAACTTCACTAGAATAAATTATCTGGAACGTGCTGCTGTGTTTGTAGAATGTGTCCTTCTTACAGCTATGGAGCTGTGTAGGACTTGGGCTTTCTTTTCCCTGGTCTTCTATTTGATTTTTATATCACGAGTTTCAGAAGCAGAGAGCAAGGAAACCTTGAGCTCGTGACCCAGTGTAGCCCTGTGGCGTGGTGTTAGGAACCAGCACTGCAGAGGGCTGCTTGTTTGCAGGCACAGAGGTGTGCTCAGTTAACTCAGAGGCAGACATGCTTCCTGGGAGCACCTGCACAAACCCAGCAGTTGTGCTGTCTCTGTCCTCGTGGCTGTTGCAGAAAGCTCTGTGATGAAATGCTTGACTGCTGTTCACCTGGGAAGCACTGGGGTGATTACTGGTGCCTGTTGTGCTGTGGCTGGGTAAGGGCCCTTCTTCAGGAAGGATTCTCGATGCCTTGAGTTATTCCACAAGAACTGACTGTGACCTGAAAGAGCCCAGCTTTCAATTCGCAGCCCCGGGACCATCAGCTTGGTGTCAGGCTGGGGCTGAGCCCTCTGTCGGCGGTGGGGAGGAGGAGGAGGTGCAAGGATGCTGAGCTGTGCTGGTGTGCACGGTGGGGACACTGCATGCTCTCAGGCAGAAATCATGCTCCCAGTTGAGTGTGCTGTTGCTTACGGGTTGCTTGGTGGTGGTTTTTCCTTTCAGACCTCTTTGCTTCCTTACAACGCAGTTCATTCTTTGAATCTGTTTGTCCAGCAACAGGTGCAAACGGCTTGGTTTTATCTGTGAAACGGGATGGCCGCGCTCCGGGCTGCCTCAATAATAAACCTTTGGACACGAGGACTGAAGTTGCGTGGGGCTGCGGGTGCTGCCGGTGCGGCCGTGCCACCTAGCGGTGCGCTGCCCTCCCGCGCTGCAGCACGATCCGAGCTGCTCCAGGGCTCGTCGTTCCCCACTGCTGGGGCCGGGGCTGCAGGTTTCCAGGCCGCCAGCAGCGCGCGTCCCCGCGGGAGCTGCGGACGGAGCACCGCCAGCGCGGGGCGCTAACTGCGCGCGGGCCCTTTAAGCGCGACGCCATCTTTGCTTTGGGCGCGGCGAAGCCGTTGCCAGACGTTTCCGGAATCGTCATCGGCACGCACGTATTGGCCGCCGCCACCGCGCTTCCGCCGTGCGCCCGCGCCGCCGCTTCCTTTTCCGGTCGGCCATTTTCCGTGGCGGGAGGTGAGTGGCGGCGGCGGCGCGGGGCGGGCGCAACATCCGCCGCCATCCGTCCGCACCGCGACCCGCAGCGCCCGGCGAGCGCTCGGAGCGCCGCGTCGGTGCCGGGGGCGGCTCGGGGCGGGGGGGCGGGGGCCGGGCCGTGAGGGGGAGGCCGTGACGGGGGCCGGGCCCGGCCGTGCCCGTGTCCGCAGGCCCCGGCAGCCATGGCGCCCAGCCGCAATGGCATGATCCTGAAGCCGCACTTCCACAAGGACTGGCAGCGCCGCGTGGCCACGTGGTTCAACCAGCCCGCCCGCAAGATCCGCAGGTGAGTGGCCGTCCGGGCTCGCTCCGGCCGCGGTCAGGTGATGAGACGTCTCCGGAATCGCTGTACTGCGTTGATGATTCCCTTGAACCCTTGTCTATCTGATGGCTGCGGCAGTTCCAGCGCGGGCGCTCGCGTGTCCGACCGCGTTCGGATCGGAGCGGACCCGGTGCGGCGGGCGCTGCCCCTCTGAGGGGGGGGGGGGACGCGGCCGTGTGCCGGCCGTGGCAGCGCTGCTTCTTGCTGACCGCTGTTCCCCACGCTGCAGGAGGAAGGCCCGCCAGGCCAAGGCTCGCCGCATCGCGCCCCGCCCCGTGGCCGGGCCCATCCGGCCCATTGTGCGGTGCCCGACTGTCAGATACCACAAAAAAGTTCGTGCTGGCAGAGGGTTCAGCCTCGAAGAGCTTAAAGTAAGTCCGGGGTGTGATCCTGCCTGCTGAAACGCGCTGTGCACCTTGGGGTCAGCAGTGTGCTGCAGTGTCTGCGTCTGCTGGTGTGCAGAGATGTGGGGCGGGGAAGGAGCAGTGTATGTCACCGGAGGTTCCCTGGAACAGTCTGTGGTTGAGCTGTCAGTTTCTGCTGCTCGTTTAAAGTCAGATTTAGGCAGAGCGTGAGTTGAGGCTCCTAAACCTCACTTTAAATAAAAAGATGATGTGTTTTTAAACGGCTGTTTCCATGAAGCACGTTTTGTGTAAGCCCCACAGACTCACTCAGCTTGTGGGAACACGTTAGTGCTGTGCAGTGAGCAGCTCGTGGTGCTGTTACAGCCTCCAGCACCCTCACCTTGCTTTCAGGATCAGTCCCTTGACCTGAGCTGCCCCAGAGCTGCGTGGTAAACATTGTGCACTGCCTGCATCCTGTGTCCTCCACCTCCTCCTGTGTCCCATGCAAGACCTAATAAAACCCAGCAGTGAAATGAGCGCATTAAAGCAAGAGGGTTGTACTCTGAATGCCCAATCCTTCATTGCTTTTCTCTCCTTTAATTTCGGGTGATGTGAAGTGGCTCAGGGGTGCGCCCCTTCACACAGAGCAGGAGGCTCTTAATTGTTCCCAAGTGTTTCTCTAACGGGGCTTTCAGTACTCTGTGGACCACAGTTATGCTGGTGCTGCCTTTGTAACTTCGGGGTCGTGCTCAGGACATCCATCCCCGTGCTGCTGGCTGCTCTGTGCCGTGACTGCCCTGTCCTGCTGAGTGCTGACGCCACATGCTCTCTCCTCAGCTGGCTGGCATTAACAAGAGGTTTGCTCGGACCATTGGGATCTCTGTGGATCCCAGGCGAAGAAACAAGTCCACAGAGTCGCTCCAAGCCAACGTGCAGCGCCTGAAGGAGTATCGCTCCAAGCTTATCCTCTTCCCAAGGAAACCATCTGCACCTAAGAAAGGAGACAGCTCTGTAAGTACCTGGCTGTTAGGAGCACGTGAGCCTGTTTCTGTTCCCTTTTGGCCATCAGCCTGTCCTCCTGGTGCCCGGACTGTGCTCTGGAGTGCTTGTAGCAACACAGACCCTTGGGAGGAGGATCTGTGCACATACACGGGGTGACTGCCCACAGCAGCGGGCTGGGCTGGCTGCTGTCTGTGCTGGGAGCTCAGCAGTACTTTGGAGCTGCCCTGCTGCTGGAGGGGTGCAGCTCAGGCACGGAGCTGGCTGTGCTGTGTGCCAGCTCATGTCAGAGCAAAGAGGCTGCCTGAGGTCTGCTCTGCTGTGGTAATTACTGCGTGGAAGGGAACGCAGAGGCTGCTGAGCAGCTCAGTGAGAGGAGCAGTTAAGGAAGTCTCTGGAAGGTCGTTGCTGTTGACATACAAAAACGGTTTTCATTAAAATCTCACCGAGATCCAGAGCAGAGCTGGCTTTTCTCGCCTGTTGATGTTAAAAATGCATGCTTCCCACGGGGAGGTGCAAGCAGCAGGACGAGGTGGTGTGTTCCAGCTGCCTTCTGCAGTCTGTCCACCATGAGCTGGAGCTCACTCAGGCTGCTTTCCAGAGCAGGGGAGGAAGGGGTCTGGCATCTTCTCCTACCTGGCTGGGCACGGAGGTTGTGCTGCATGTGTCTGCTTAGTGAGTGGGGAGGGTGCTGCTGTCGGTGGGACTGGTGTGGCTGTGAGCACTCACGGTGAAGCTGAAACCCCTTTGGAAACTGGCTTCCCTGCGCAGAGGTGGATTTTTCCCCCATTGCTGTGGGCAGCACATGAAGTTGTTGCCAAACGTGGTCTGTTCCAGTTTTAAATTGGTTAGCAACACCAACCTGTAGCAGTGCAGCACAGCTCTCAGGTTGTGTGCTGCAATCTGTTTCTGCTCTCAGCGGGTGGAAATGCTCGTCTCTGGGCTCACGTTTCAGATGTGTTTACTTGAAGCTGCACAGAGCTGGTGTGTTCATTTTGTCCGTGCTGCTCTCGCACGAGGAGCTGGATTTGGCTGTGGAAGGGATTGCTGAGGACTGTGAGCAGGCAGAGGGAAAATGGCACGGGGAGCAGCACTGCTTTCTGGGTTGGCAGAGCCCTGAGAGGCCACTGCTGCCCTGATGGCCACAGGGATGTGCGTGGTGTTGGAGCTGAGAGCCCGTGTGCTGCCACGTGCAGGTATCGGGCTGAGGGATGGGCTGCTCCTGTGGCTGAAATGGTTTTTCCCTCTTCTCGTGCAGCCTGAGGAGCTCAAGATGGCAACGCAGCTGACTGGACCGATTATGCCAATCAGGAACGTAAGTGGATGGTGGTGGGGGAGGGATGTTAACAGGGTGTGGGATTTCGGGGCTGGGGCCCTTCTTGTTGTCACTGTGCAGCTGAGGGTCCCCCCGAATCCCCCCATAAGGGCAGCACAGCTCAGGAGCTGACTGCTGTGCTGCGGGGTGGGGCTGCGGGGCCCTCCTGCTCTGACTGCCGTGCTCTCTCCCTCGCCAGGTTTTCAAACGGGAGAAGGCACGCGTTATCTCCGAGGAGGAGAAGAACTTCAAGGCCTTCGCCAGCCTGCGCATGGCCCGCGCCAACGCGCGGCTCTTCGGGATCCGCGCCAAGCGTGCCAAGGAGGCGGCGGAGCAGGACGTGGAGAAGAAGAAATGAACTGTTGTCAGCAGAGCTGTCAATAAACAAACGTGGCAACGGGAGAGCGCTGTGTGCTGTGTGTCAGGGGCCCGGAGCTCGGCCTGCCAGCTGTGGGTACCCCGCAGAGGGACACGGGGACCCCAACTGTACCTTGGTAGGAAGGGAAAGGAGCACCTGAGTGTAGCCCTGTTCAGGGAGGGTGCCCCCTGAGGGCAGTGCTGCCTTCCTCCTGCCCGGCTGCCCCGCGGTGACGGTGCTCCTGATGTCAGTGGGGCACAGGGACCGCCCGTGCTGTGCTTGCTGCTGCTTGCCGCTGGGTGGAGCAGGGTCCCAGCCCCGCAGTGACACGGGCGCTGCCTGGTTGCTCCCTATTGCAGTTCTGGGCCTCAGAGAGCAGTACCCCGGTGTCCCCAGTAAGGAGCCCAGTTCTTGCTGGAGAAGGGCCCGGGGCTGCGCTGGCTGTGTCGCCGTGTGCTGACCAGGCACGGTCACGGGGCCGTGGGCTCCTTCCCGCTCCGGGGAGCCCTGGGCTGGCTAAGCAGTTCTGGGCTGTGCCGCGTGGCCGAGCTGTCCATCCTCCATCCGTTAGCCACGCATTGGCAAGCTTGGGAGCAGCACCAGCGCTGTGTTCGGGTGCAGGAGCCCTCAGCCCGCAGCTGCAGGGTGCTGTGCTGCCGGGAGGGGTGGGAGGAGGGTGTCCTACTTCTGCCAGGCAGTGGGGATTAGCTCCTGGGCCCTGCAGTGCCCTCCCGCTCGTTGGTCCTCTCTGATTTTTAATCCCCTGTGAATGTGGGCTAATTATATCCCCCCTCACAAGTCTGTGCTGGAGGCACTGCGGTGCTGGGGGGTGGGGGTATGGGGGGGTCCATGGGGCTGAGTACCCACTGACCCCGCACCACTGGGACAGCTCTGTGCCTGCTGGGGGGGGGAGCACAGGGGGATGGGGACACATGGGGTGGGGATGGGCTTCGAGAACCCCATGGGGAGCAGTGATGGGCTGTGGGGTGATGGCTGGGCAGGGCAGGGGAGGAGGATGGGGGCTGGCACGTGCTGCGGGCTGTAGCGGGGACCCACGGCAGCTCGGTGCCCGCGGGCGGGCTGCGCTCCGGTGCCGGCAGTGAAGTGGTTAACGGAGATTGTAGTCTCCCTCTTAGGGCTCCGCTCCCGAACTGCAGCTTGAGTCAGTTGTGTGGAGGTGGCAGCGGCGCAGCTCTGGCTGGCACGCGGCTCCGGCGGGCACACAGCAGCCACAGCCCTCAGCAGGCAGCGCACCGAGCCCCGGCACCCAGGTGAGGGGGGTGGGCAGGGCAGGGGCACTGCCATGCCTCTACCAGGGGATGCGCAGCCGTGTCGGGATGCCGGGGTGGGGATGGTGCCCCTCGGAGCCGGGGACGTGGGCTGCGTGCCGGGCAGGGCACGGCCTCGTGTGACTTCATGGGGAAAGTTCTGCCCCGTGGCGGTGGCTCCTGGCACGGGGTGGGCACGGGGGGGAGGGGGCTGTGGGCACCGGGCAGAGCCTGATGAGGGGGTGATGGGGATGGAGGAGACCGGGATGGGGACGGAGGAGGTGCGGTGAGGGTGGGATGAGGATGGAGTGGATCGGGTGAGGATGGGATGGCAGAGCCGGCGCCGCAGCATCACCAGGCTGAGCCCTGCCAGCATCCACATGGAGAGCGGCTCTGTGTCCCCAGCGGGGCACAGTTCCCTCATCCCCCCAGCACGCCGCCAGCTCTGCATGGTGACAGTAAGACGTGGCCAACTCTGGTTCACCCCACGTTGTCCTGACACCTTGCAGGGCTCCGCATCACCGCCGGGACCGGCTGCTTCACCTCAAAGACATTCCGTGGGGTCCTCCAACCCCCACCCTGCCCCAGGAGCCTGCCGAGCCCCCAGCAGCACCCACCGGCACGCAGGCTCCATCCTCACGCCTGGCACTGCGGGGCCCCGTGCCCTGGGCATGACAAGCGCCTGCCCCACGTGCTGACAGCGGGGCTGCAGGACCTCCCGTACCCCACATGCCCCTGTCCCACGGAGCTGCCTGCCCCCCATCGCGCCTTGCCACCCCCCACCACGCGGCCACCATGGGCGAAGCGCCCGAGCCGTCCTCGCAGGCGTCGCTGGCCGTCCTCTCCAAGGTGGAGCTGCGGGTGAGCTGCAGGCACCTCCTGGACCGAGACACCCTCAACAAGTCGGACCCCTGCGTGCTGCTGCTCATGCAGTCCCAGGGCCAGTGGGTGGAGGTAGGCGGGGGCGAGGGGATGGGGATGGGGCAGGGGCAGGGGCAGGGCGGGTGCGGTGTCTGTGGGATGGGAGCCAGGGGCGAGGTGTAGGGCATGGCACTGGTACAAGCTGTGGGGTGCAAGGTGCGGGGCTCAGGGTGGGGTGAAGGACGTGGGGAGCAAGGTGCAGGGCACAGCCCCACAGTGGGGCACTGCGGGATGCTCGGGTGGTGCGTTGGGATGGCATGGGGCTTTGGCTCAGAGTGCTCCTCCTGGAGCGCAGCAGCTCTGGCAGCACCCACAGTACGTGTGCGTTCCTGAGGGGCACAGGGTGCTCATCCTTCCCGTGGCTGCCTCACAGCTCCTGGCTGGCTCGCTAATCAGAGCTGCTCAGCCAGCAGATTGAGCACTAAATCCCTCTGCGTGTAATTGATTCTGTGAGCCAGAGCTGGAGCCAAAGCAAGCAGCGGGGGGCCCTCGCTGGGCTGCGTCCCCTGTGCGAGGTGCAGCCCCTCTGGTGCAGCTCTCTCCTGTCCCAGCTCCTCTGCTGCTGGCAGCTCTCCGTGTCCAGCCAGCCCAGGGCACAGTGTGCTCCGGAGCACAGCATCCCTGCGGCTGCAGCCCTGCAGATATGGGGCTTTCCCTGGTGGGTGCAGTGCCCCAGGACACAGTGCTGGCACCCAGGAACATCCCTTCCATGTGCACCAGGCACGGTGCTGCAGTGGTGTGCCTTCACCATAGGATCAGTGTGAGCAGAGAAACCCTTGTGCACGGATTACCGGTCCGGTTGGCAGCTGCCTGGTGTCTGTGTGTCCCCCATTCCTGCATCACTGTGTTTCTTCGACCCCACATCCTGGTCTCACCTTGTCCACACGTCCCCATGTCCCCGCATCCCCTGGTCCCTGTGTTCCCTGTGCCCACACCCCGGCCCCGGGCAGCTCCCCCTGTGCTGCCTGCATCCCTGTGCCTCACAGCCCCAGCACATCAAATCAAAGGCTGAGTGTCACTGATAGGAGAGCGGGCCATAATTACCTCCACTGAGCAAATCCCAGCTCGTTAGGAGAAGCGCTTTCTGGAGGATCTGCAGAGCCGAAGGCCGCCACGCTGCGTCCCAAACAACGGGGCCGGGCTGGTGCGACCCTGTGCCCCGCAGGTGGACCGCAGCGAGGTCATCAAGAGCAACCTGAACCCCGTCTTCGCCAAGATCTTCACGGTGGACTATTACTTCGAGGAGGTGCAGAAGCTGCGCTTTGAGGTGTACGACAGCCACGGGCAGGCTGGCATCGGCACGCACGACGATGACTTCTTGGGGGGCATGGAGTGCACCGTGGGGCAGGTGAGCCCCGTCGTGCTGCTTCCCCTGTGCCTGCAGGCTGCGGCCGCGCTGAGCCCGCCCTGTTCTGCAGATCGTGGCACAGAAGCGCGTGACGAAGCCGTTGTTCCTCAAATATGGGAAGTTTGCGGGGAAGTCCACCATCACGGTGAGTGATGCTGGGATGGGGAGGGGGAAGGGAGGGGAACGATGCTGAGCTCCGTGTGGCTGCGTGTCCTGGCAGGTCATCTCCGAGGAGATCTCGGGGAACAACGGCTACGTGGAGCTGGCCTTCAGGGCTAAGAAGCTGGATGACAAGGTGAGCAGCCTGCGAGCGGGGCGGATGAGACAGGGTGGGGTGAGGTGGAATGGATGGGATGGGGTGGATAAACGGATGGGGTGGATGAGGCAGAGGTGCTCCTCTGCTCTGACTGGCCCCATCCTTTCTTCTCCAGGACCTTTTCAGCAAATCCGACCCCTTCCTGGAGATCTACCGCATCGATGATGACAGCAGTGAGCAGCTGGTGTACCGCACCGAGGTGAGGCCGGCCGGCCCCGTCCCACAGCTGCCCTATATGTGCCGGCCCCACTGAGCCCTCCCTCCCCCAGGTGGTGAAGAACAACCTGAGCCCCATCTGGGAGCCCTTCAAGGTCTCTCTGAACTCCCTCTGCAGCTGCGATGAGAAGAGGAAGCTGAGGGTGAGGAAGGGCCACGGGGTGGGAGCAGGGGTGGGGGCACACAGGTGGGCAGCGCTGACCTGCGTCCCCGTAGTGCGTCGTGTGGGACTACGACTCACGGGGAAAGCACGACTTCATCGGAGAGTTCTTCACCACCTTCGAGGAGATGCAGAAGGCAATGGGGGAGAACAAGGTGGGGATATGGGGACGTGGCCAGCGGGGCTGGTGCTCTGCCTTCGGGCTTGCCATCAGCCCCCGTTCCAGGAGGCAGCACCCACGTTCTCCAGGTGTTTCTCTTTGGGGATGGGATGGATGGGACTGCAGCCATCACCCCGGGTTGGGGTGTGGGGCTGCAGCACGATGGGGTTGGGGCTGTGGGGCCGTACCGGGGCAGCGCGGGTGCCGCATGCTGCAGGTGCAGTGGGAGTGCATGAACCCCAAGTACAAAATCAAGAAGCGCAACTACAAGAACTCGGGAGTTGTGGTGCTGCTGGACCTAAAGGTGAGCGCCCACGTGTCGTGCCGAGCCGTGCCGTGCCGTGCCAGGTGCTGTGGGGGCTGACCTGGGCTGATCTGACAGATCCACAGGGTCTACTCCTTCCTGGACTACATCATGGGTGGCTGCCAGATCCACTTCACGGTGAGCGCCGCTCTGTCGGGGCTGGGGTCGTGCCACGGTGCTGGGACCGCTGCCCGGGGCTGCCCCTCACCCCAGGGACACCCCCACACCAGGTGGCCATCGACTTCACGGCCTCCAATGGGGATCCCCGCAACAGCTGCTCCCTGCACTACATCAACCCCTACCAGCCCAACGAGTACCTCAAGGCGCTCGTGGCGGTGGGCGAGATCTGCCAGGACTACGACAGGTACAGGGACCCCAGGGCGGGGGCTCGGCGGTGGTGGTGGGGCATGGATGCCTGCAGGGCACTGCATGGGTGCTGGCATCTGCCAGGCTGGGGCTCCACACACCCCTTCCCTTGCAGCGATAAGAAGTTCTCTGCTCTGGGCTTCGGTGCACGGATCCCCCCCAAGTATGAGGTATGGGGTTGGGGACGTGCCGGGACCCCCAGGATGTGCCCATCCTGCTTCCCCCCCGCTGCCCTCACCCCTCTGCCCCCTCAGGTGTCCCACGACTTCGCCATCAACTTCAATCCCGACAACGACGAGTGTGAGGGTGAGCGCAGCGTGCCCAGTGCCCTCCCCGCACCCCCCAGCCGTGCTGGCACCCCCTCACCCCACACCCCACAGGCATCCAGGGCGTGGTGGAGTCCTACCAGAGCTGCCTGCCCAAAATCCAGCTGTACGGCCCCACCAATGTGGCCCCCATCATCACCAAGGTGGCCCGCGTGGCGGCCGACGAGGAGCGCACCAAGGAGGCATCGGTGCGGGCGCGTTCACCACGTGGGGTGCGCGGTGCCGGGGGTGTCCCTGACGTCCCTTTGTCCCCAGCAATACTTCATCCTGCTGATCCTGACGGACGGCGTGGTGACGGACATGGCGGACACGCGGGAGGCCATCGTCCGCGCCTCCTACCTGCCCATGTCCATCATCATCGTGGGGGTGGGCAACGCCGACTTCACTGACATGCAGATCCTGGACGGCGACGACGGCGTCCTGCGCTCCCCCCGGGGCGAGCCCGTGCTGCGTGACATCGTCCAGTTCGTCCCCTTCCGTGACTTCAAGAACGTGAGTGGGTCCTCCAGCGCTCCTGTCCCCCCACCCTGTGTCCCCCCCACGGCTCACCCATCCCACCCCACCCTTCCCCGCAGGCGTCCCCGACGGCGCTGGCCAAGTGCGTGCTGGCCGAGGTGCCCAAGCAGGTGGTGGAGTACTACAGCTACAAAGCCTTCCCCCCGCGCTGCCCCCAGCCCCATACCCCCGACTCCAACCTGGGCTCTCCCCAGTGAGTGTGCCTGTGTGTGGGGACGGGGACAGCCCCGGTGCCGCCGCAGGATGCTGTGCCATGCCGCGTGGGGGTGGCCGGGTCCCAACTCCCCGTGTCCCCGCTGTGTCCCCCGCTGTCCCTGTGATCCCTGTGCTTGTCTGTCACCGTGTTGTTTCGAGGCTGCATGACAAACCCACCCTTGGGCCAATAAAGCAAGCTGCCCTTTCCCTGTGCCATCTGCTGTCTGGGCACCAGGACCAGCGGGGTGCTGCTGCGTCACACAGAACCCCCAACCGTGTGCGCTCCGTGGGGTGTGGGGATGGGGGGACACAGCCCTCTGCTCCACCCCCGTGCCCCAGCCGTGGGCACAGCCCCATCCTGCAGCAGGGAGAGGGGGATGGAAGGGAACAAAAGCTGAAAGCTGCCCAGCACCTGGCCACGGCTCTCATTAGCAGGGATTTGTCACTTGAAAGCCACCGGCGGCTGAACGAGAGGCGGCAGCGCTTTGTAGCTGCTGTACTTTTCTGCTTTCAAGTCGTGCTGGTGCTGCCCCAGCACGCGGCCTCGGCAGCCAGAAAATCCAGGGCATGAGGCAGAGAGAGGTGCCCTCCCGCACTGTGCTGCGCGCCGTGTGCCATGCTGGATGTGCTGGGTGCTATGCCGCGTGCTGCACGCCGTGTGCCGTGCCACGTGCTGTGTGCTGGGCTGTGTGCCCCAAGCCTCCTGCCATGCCTTGTGCTGTGCCATGGGCCGTGTGCCATGCTCTGTGTGCCGTGTGCCATGCTCTGTGTGCCGTGTGTTGTGTGCCATGCTCTATATGCCATGCTCTACGTGTTGCATGCCCTGCTCTCCTCCACACGCAGTGGCACAGCGGTGTGCCCCAAGCCCTGCCCCGTGTGTCCCCGCTGGCAGCAGGGTGCTGGCACAGGGTGTGTCCTCGCAGCCGTGCCCGTGGGGACACTGCTGGCGATGGGCAGAGCGCAGTGCCCGATCCGTCGTATTTATAGCGCCTGATTCATCCCAATCAAGCCAGATAACGGACGTCGCCATAGAAACCCGTCGGGGCTGTGGCTGCGTTCGGCCCTCGGTGTGGGCAGGGGGGGCTGAGCCCCCCACCAGGGCTGCGTCCCCCCGTGGGGGTGGTGGGGTGTGCGCTGCCACTAATGGATGTTTAATTGATGGGGTTAATTACTGGCTCTCCCCTGTGAGCTCTTTGTAAGGCTGCTGCAGGCAGTGCAGTGCTGTGGGGGGGCACTGCCCAGGCACCCCCCCGGGGATGGGGCAGGGGGGTGCTCTGGGGTGGGGTCCCACGGTGACGCTGGAGGATGTCGCAGCCATCACGCTGTGGCCACACCCAGACAATGGCCCGGGATGAGCCCCAACCCCGATAACGCTGACACATCCCGGCACCAGAATGTGGCACCGCCCGGCCCCCGCCCTGGGAACGCGCTGCTGGTCTGAGAATGGCAATAAATATTTATTCTTCCCCGAGTGGGGCCGTGCTGCAGGAAGCAATGGGTCGAGGGTCAGCGGGGTACGGTGCAGCTGGGATCTCCCCACCCCAGGGCACAGAGCACTGCTCCCCACGCCCGGTCCCTCACACCATGACCCAGTGTGCGCTCAGCTCGCTGTCGTGCATCTCCTCGTGGTACACACGGTCGAAGACAGCATTTTGCGTCGGCGAGAAATGGGAGCGCCAATCACCCACCACACCTGGGGGGAGATGGCAGCGCTGGGACCGCGCTCGGGGGAGAACCCCGGCATGCCCACCCCGCTGTGCCCACCCCTGTGTGCCGCACACCCCTCACCTTTGCGCATGAAGCGGCCCTGGCTGTGGTCCATGATCTCGCGGGGGATCAGGGTGTAGTTGGCCATGGCGTTGTCCCTCATGGCCGCGAAGCTGCAGTGCTCCTCCAGCGCCAACAATGTCCGCGGCTCCAGCGCAATGCCCAGGAACGCGCTGAGCCGCTGTGCTGTGCCACGCAGGTCCTGTGTGCCACGGGTGAGATGGGGGATGTAGGGGTGGGGGGATGGGGGGGCCTGGGGATGTGGGGCTCACCTGGTGCAGCTCCTCGTAGGTGATGTAGATGATGTCGAGGAGCTGACGCTGGCCCAGCCAGCCCTTGACGTGCTCGAACCAGGAGCCGTAGTGCACTGAGGGGATGTGGTGAGTGATGGGGGCCAACAGCCGCCCCCAGCACGGCCCCCGCGTCTCCCCAACCCTTACCTGTGCCCTCGAGGAACTGCTGGAGGAAGGTGTCAAAGGAGATGGGGTCAGGCAGGAACTTGGCCAGGCGGTGAAAGTGGTAATAGGAAACCACCACATCCTTGGGGTTCCTGGCCACGTAGATCACCTTGGGGGTGGAGTGTGATGTGAACTCAGCACCGCAGGGATTTCCCAGGCTCAGCTGCCCTGTGAGCTGACAGACCCACGGGCACGGGGTGCACCCACGGGCCCTCACCTTGGCCTTGCTGCCCTGCAGCCGGGGGCCCAGCACGCGGGCAGGCAGGTGGCTGGTGATGAGACGCTGCGTGGCTGTGTCCCGCAGCGAGCTGCGGAAGTGGATCTGCTCCAGCCAGGGTGCCCGCTCCCAGTTGGGGATGGTCTTGGCCGGCTGTGCATCCCCACGGCTGTACAGCAGCGTCAGGATCTCCTGCATCCACGTGGTGCCTGGGGAGGTTGCCGTCAGGGCACCCCAACCCTGCACGGGGCACCGTGGCACGGCACGGCATGGCATGGCGCGGCACGGCTTGGTGCAACATGGCGTGATGCTGCATGGTATGGAACAACATGGCACAGAGTGGCATGGCACGGCATGGCATGGCACAGCGTGATGTGGCACAGACTGGGAAAGCATGCTATGGCACCATGTGGCACGGCATGGCACAGCTTGGTATGGCATGGCATGGCATAGCAATGCATGTCACAGCTTGGTGTGGCACAGCGTGGCATGGCACCCGATGGCACGGCATGGCACATCTTGCTTGGCACGGCCCAGCACAGCAGCGTCACACGGCACAGATGAGCACAGCAGAGCACAGTGTGCACGGCACGGTGTGACGTGGCACGGCTGGCCTGGCAGCGTGGGATGGGAGCACTGCCCCTTCCAACCCCCACCCATTGCTCCGGGCGGGGGGCGGGGACGTGGCAGGGACAGGGGATGGCAGTGGGGTGGCCATCCCCTCCAGCACGGTGGTGGGGCCGGGACCCCCAGCTGTGGGGCTGTGCTGGGAGGGAGGGCTCGGTGGTTGCGTAGGGCTGGCTGTGCTCCCAGCCACGCAGGCAGCGCTGGGGCCCAAAGGCAGATTGGGCTGAGCATCAGAGCCCCCGATCCCATTTACCCCATCCTCCCCTCTGTGTCCCCATCCCCACCCGCTGCCACTCACCCGACTTGGGGTATGTGACGATGACCACATCGGTGTCACGGAAGGGGAAATTGGTGGCGAACTGCAGGGACTCCGCGGTGTGGAGGTGCCCGGGCAGCGCGATGCCGGCGAATGTCTCCGTTACCTCCAGGCGCTCCATGGACGGCCGTGCCGGACGCGATGGGACGGCGGTTAAATAGCTGCAGAAGAGGAAGCCCGAGCAGCGGGCGGATGGCGTGGGGTGGGTGGGGCCCCCCCGGCACATTCCTGGCAGGGGGCCGAGGGCGGCTGCGCGGGGCCGGCACGAGGGGAGCGCGGCCGCAGCGATGGGACCATGAGGTCGCCCAGAAATGGGGCCACCGTGGGGAGCACCTGGCTGAGCCCATGGGGGATGTCAGAGCGCTGGGGGGCTGCGAGCCCCCATGGGTGTTGGGGTGCTTTGCCAGCACCATGGGTGACCCCTGTGCCATGGGGTGCCAGCTCCGTGCTGCACCCTGTACAATGGAGGCCTTGGTGCCCCACAGCCGTACTCCCTGTGCTGCATAGGGGTTTCCAGCCCGGCCACCCCAAGATGAGGATCTGGGGCCAATTCTGCTCCACGTGGCCGCACCCCATTCCCAGCACACGGCCACCACAGTCTCCAACGCCAGCACGGCCCTGTGTACACCGTGCACCGCAGAGTGCGTGCGTGCCTCAGTTTCCCCTGCAGCACCAACACCGCTGTGTGTGCTGCCCCACTGCTGCCTCCCAGCCCACGGAGCTGGGTGGCACAGAGCTGTGGGGTGCTTGGCCCCCACCCTACGATGGGGGCTGGCTCTGGGGTGGCCGGAGCCCGTTCCAGCCCCGCGCTGCACGCAAGCCGGAACAAATATTTCAGAGCCACAACAGGGAACAGCTGCCCGAGTGTCCCAGGGCTGGCGGTGAGCTGGGGACAGGGGTGCAAGGCAGACCTGCCAGACCCCGCGGTGTGAGGGGCACGGGGATGGGGGTGCATCTATGGGGCCGTGGGCGCCGGGCTGGGGGTGGGGGTGTCGGCATGGGGAGGCCAAGGCACGGATGGGAACAGAGCTTTTTCCCAGCAGAAAAAAATCTGTGCTGTGTTAGAGGGGCCGGGAGCGTAACCACAGCTATGCGCGTCCCCGCGTCACCCCGCGCTGCGCTGCAGAGGCCGTCGCGGTGCCCGGGCACTGCCGGGGTTGGGGTGCAGGGTGCAAGGGTGGGTTTATGGCCCCGGGACTGGTTATTGATTTACCACGGGGAAGGGCAGCAAGCCGTGCGGGAGCACTCGGCGCGATCCCGCAGCAGCAGGACTGCGATCTCATCCCACCACCGTCGCACCACGCGAGGATGCTGCGCGGGAGCGTGCTGCTGCTGCTGTTGCTGCTGCTGCTGCCCTGCTCGGGGCAGCTGCTCCAGCAGGAGGCCGAGCGCATCATGGACACCACGCCGGTCATCGATGGGTGAGCGCGGCCACGCGGCCGCTCCGAAGCTTGCGTGGCACTGCGGGACGGGCTCTCGGTTCCCTGAGAAATCCCCGGCACAGAAAGCCCCATGGATCTACTGGGGGAATGCCTGCACTGAGCACACAGGGGATGCCACAAGGGGATGGGAATGCCCCCACTGGGGACACGTGGGAATGGTCCCACGGGGGATCCTGTGCAGTACCTGGGGCTGTGTGGTCAGGGGGATCCCCGGCAGCCCGCCTGGGGTGGTGCTGGGAAGCGTGGGGTCAGGCTGCCCCAGGGGAAGTCCTGCGGGATCATGTCCTTAGGGATGTCCCCAGTCCTCTGCCATGCCACTGTTCCTGGTGGTGACCCATGGGTATGGGGCCGTCACACAGCCCAGAGCACCGCAGGCAGTGGGAGGAAAGCTGAGGGAGACCCAGTGCTTTCCACAGCAATGCTGCTGGGTTTGTAACAGCACGCAACAGTGGTGGTGGTGACATCCCTGAGCGGGGATATGGGGCTGGAGCTGGGCAGGGGGCGAGGGCTGGGTGGGGATGGGTGTGAGGGCTGTGTGGGGGGACCCCAGCAGGGAAACCACACCCCTGTTCCAGGGCACCTCTTCCTGGTGGCACAGATGGATGGGTGGGACAGAGCATGGAGGATCAGAGGGATGGAGGGAGGGAAGGGCAGGAGGAGGGAGGGACAGATGTGGAGGGAGGGAGGGGCAAAGGGGAGGGAGGAGGGAGGAAGGGGAGGATGGGTGGATGGATGGATGGATGGATGGATGGATGGATGGATGGATGGATGGATGGATGGATGGATGGATGGATGGAAGGGAGGCAGATGGGCAGCCAAGTATTCGGTTGGTTGGACAGACAACCCCCTGCTCCCACTTTCTCCCTGTCCCAGGCACAACGACCTGCCCTGGCAGCTCCTCAAACTGTTCAATAACCAAATGCTGCTGCCAGCATCCAACCTGACACAGCTGAACGACACCCACACCAACATCCCCAAGCTGAACACGGGGCACGTGGGCGGCCAGGTGGGACAGCAAGCAGGGCACGGGCACCGGGACAGCCCCCACTGGGGCTCTGGGCACTCACCAGCTGCCATCCCACCAGTTCTGGTCGGTGTACGTGCCCTGCGACACGCAGAACAAGGACGCGGTGAAGCGCACGCTGGAGCAGATCGACGTGGTGCACCGCATGTGTGAGCTGTACCCCGAGACCTTCGCCTGCGTTGTTGACAGCGCAGGTGAGCAGGCAGGGGGCTGCGAGGGGCACGGGGCTGCCAGTGCCCATTCCTGGCTGAGCCCCCCACCCTGTGCCCCCGCAGGCATCGAGCAGGCGTTCCGAGACAAGAAGGTGGCCAGCCTCATCGGCGTGGAGGGCGGGCACTCCATCGACAGCAGCCTGGGTGTGCTGCGCACCTTCTACCGCCTGGGAGTGCGCTACATGACCCTGACACACAGCTGCAACACACCCTGGTACCCCACTGTGGGGACGGCGTTGGGATGGGGGGGATGGGGACGAGGCTCTGATGGTGTCCCCGCGGTGCAGGGCTGACAACTGGCTGGTGGACACTGACGAGGAGCAACCTGTGCACCACGGCCTCACACCCTTCGGGAAGGTGAGTGGGATGGAGCCAGGCGGCGGCCCTGAGGGTGTGGTGTCCTCACACCGCCTTGCCCCCACCCCTGTCCTCATCCATGCAGATGGTTGTGGAGGAGATGAACCGCCTGGGTATGATCGTGGACCTGGCCCACGTCTCAGTGGAGACCATGAAGATGGCACTGAACATCTCCAAAGCCCCCGTCATCTTCAGCCACTCCTCTGCCTACAGCATCTGCCGGCACGCCCGCAACGTGCCTGACGATGTGCTGCAGATGGTGGTGAGTACACGGTGGGGGCGAGGGGGGGTCCAGCACAGTGCCATGGGGCTCAGGGCCACCTCTCCTGCAGGCCTCCACGGGCAGCCTGGTGATGGTCAACTTCTACAACCAGTATGTGACCTGCAGCAACGTGTCTACGGTGGCTGACGTCGCGGGTGAGGCAGCGGGCAGGGATGGGGTGGGGGCACAGCGTCACCCCATCCCCTCACCCACCCCTCTGTGCCCACAGACCATATGGACCATGTGAAGAAGGTGGCGGGCATCCAATCCGTGGGATTTGGCGGGGACTATGATGGCGTCACGGGGTAAAGCAGGCGATGGCATATGGGGAGTGGGATACAGTGGCCAAGGGGCGACCCTGGGCACGGGATGCCCCCCTGGGGGTGATGGATTGGGGTGCTGCCGGGCTGGGCTCTGAGCTGTGGGTGCCACAGGCTGCCCACGGGGCTGGAGGATGTCTCCAAGTACCCTGTTCTGGTGGCGGAGCTGCTGGCCAGGAACTGGACGGAGCAGGAGGTGAGAGCGGCGCTGGCCAACAACCTGCTGCGGGTGTTCAGGGACGTGGAGTCGGTGAGTGGGGCTCGGGGAGGTACAGGGAGGCATGAATGGATGGGGCGCAGGGATGCACTCGGCATGGGGATGTGCAGGGCACTGGGACGCGTTGGGACATGGACAAACGGGACATGAGGATGCGTGGGGCTCAGGGGATTGTGGGCACACGCAGAGCAGGGGTCTGAGCAGCAGCACGGAGCTGCACAGGGCACCGTGTGATGCAGACTTCCCCTGGCCCCACAGGTGAAGGCGTCCCTGCAGGGCACACTACCCCTGGAGGAGCCCATCGCCCTGGAGGAGCTGGAAGGAGAGTGCCGCACGAGCTACGGCTACACCACCACCACCACCACCACTGACTCCAGCCCAGCCCTGCCCCTGCCAGCAGCCCTGGTGCTGCTGCTGGCCCTGCTCAGCACCCTGCTGCCGTAGTGCTTGTGTGCTGCCCCAGCCCAGCCACGAAATAAAGCCATCCTGCTCAGCGTTCGGGCTGTCACCGCACCGGGAGTGAGACATCACTGCAACAACACGCGGCCAGGGTGGCAGCGGGGCTGCCTCCGCAGGATGCTTACATTAATCATTAGCTAATTAATTGGCTACTCAATCATCTTCTTTAGCAATTTCCTCTCACATTTGGGAACAGCCTGTCTTTGGAGCGGAGGCAGCTCTGGGCACCAGGAAAACAAGCTTGTGCAGGAGACTCATCTTCCTGTGGCATTCACAGCTTGGCTGCGGCACAGAGCCCACTCTGCCAGCGGGGAGCAGGGAGGGGATGAGCCCCAATCCCACCGGGATGGCACCCACGGGTGCCGGGGGCAGCTCCGGGTCCCCTGGGTGGGAAATGCCAGAGCTCACTTTGTGGAGCTGGGGGCTTCCCCACGGCAAGCCCAAGCTTCTCTCAAGGGGCAGAGAAAGGCACGGGAAAGAGCACAGTGAGCTCAGCAGCCTGAAAACAAAGCTGGGAAAAAGGATCTAGAAAGGAGGCAGCCATCCTGGGCTCTCCGTGTCAGTGGTGGCCCCCACTCGCCTGGTTCCCCCAGCACAGCCACAGGAAGGGAAGCGGTCCCGGACACGTCAGGGGCCCTCTCCTGAGCCTCCCCCGGAGATGTGACCCCCCCCCAGGCGCTGGCTGCCCTTTCCCTGGGCAGGAAGGCTGCAGGAATGGGCCTCTTCCTCCTCAGCTCAGCCCTGCCGCGGCCGTGGGTGCTCTGTTCCCAACTGCAGTTGGGTTTTTGACCCACAGCAGGGAACGGGGCTGCACCCAGACCCCCCTCTTCTGCCTCACCGCCCCGCATCGTGCACACCGCGATGGATGTTCAGAGAGTTTATTTAAAACAGCATTAGGTAACCAACAGGGTTTTGGAGAAGAAAAAAAGGCAAACGAGACAAGCTTTAAAAAAACACCACCACGCATCGAGACACAGAGAAAAATCACATGGGAAGAGGGAGTGCGTCCAGGGGCAGGGGCTCCCCAGGCCACGTCCCGGCCCACAGCCCCACGCACGGCCACGAGCCACTGCTGCTCCACAGTGCACACACCTCCCACGTCCCTGTCACCACCGCGTCCCCATCGCAGCGCTCCTGGGAAGAAGGCTCTTTCTGTCCCCAGCCACGTGCTGCCGAGGCCACTGAACTCAGAAAAAATAATCAAAGCAGTGAGAACTGTTTTCTTAAAGCAGCGCGGCCGCAGGGCTGGGTGCCAGCACCGGGGGAGGGACAGAGCTGCCTGCCCGCTCCCCACGCGGCTGAAAACGGCCAAGGCCCCACTCCCACTGCACTGCACACGACTGAAAGTTCCCCCGTGAAAGCCACGAAGCAGAGCTGCCCCTCTGCAGCAGGGCAGGCTGCACGCAGGGCCAGGCAGCTGCAGCCCTCTGGTCACGGCCTGGAATTCCTCCTCGTGACAGACAAACTACATTTCCTTCCTGTGAGCTTCCCACCCACCCCTTATCTCGGCACTGATAAACCTCAGCCCAGAGGAAGGCCCCCAGCAGCCTTAGGGCGGGCACACCACGGGTGCAGCACGGTGGGGATAACAGTGGCAATGGCAGCAGGGAGAGCCAGGGCCAGCACAGGGCAGCTTGGCATTTACACCAGCACGCCCATCCAGCAGCAGAATGCCAGGATAAGCCTGCGGTCACCAAGGCTGCGAGCAGCTGCCGTCCTCTCCCAGCTGCAGGGCACGGAGCAGGGCACGTGGGAAGTCATGGCACAGAGGGCTCCCTGCCAACCCGAGGTGGTGGGAGGTGGGGGATGCACGGATTCGCACACACAGGCTCGTGCAGAGCAGGAGGAGGGTTTCAAAGGTCACTTTGTGGTCAAGAGAAGCAATGGGGGGTTGGCCTGCCACGACGAGGTGAATCTGCAAGGAGAAGCCTGCAAGCAGGGCACCCACGTATGGCTATGGACCAAGCAGGGACAGCTGGGCAAGGACACTGCTCCCTGCAAGGCACAAAGAGCCCAGAAACACCGCACCCCCCCCAGCCCCATTTGCTGTAACTCTGCTCTGTGTGGACAGATGCTTGCTGTAGGTTCCCAGCACAGAGCTCAAACCAGGTAACAGAAGCAGGCTACACGGGGGGAGGCAGGCAGCCAGCACCCCAGGAGACACTGCGACCCACCTCCACAAAGATTCGTTTAGTGCCAAATCACACTGCAGCACAGGACACTGCCAGAAGCCAGCACCGTCCCTCAAATGAAAAACACCCTACAATAAGAATCAGCAAAGTACTCGTCAAGCCCAGAGAAGGCCTGTCCTTGGCTCCACACCCCCTTTCGGGATCTCTGCCTGCTCTGGTCACTACTGCACCCCCAAAAGAAGAGTCTGCAGGAAGGTGGACAAGGCTGGGGACACGCTGCTGCAGGAGGAGCCGGCCCTGCCCAGCCAGCAGGTCAGAGCAAGGACGTGGTAAAGGCAGAGGGGAAGGAGTCCTGAGACCCTCCGTCCCTGTACACCATACAACCAGCATGGCAGCAGTCCGCAGGGGTGACAAGAGATCTAATTCCGCAAGGCAGCCAACCTGGAAGGGAAAAAACAAGAGGAAACAGGCATGAGATCAGCCAGGAACAGCCAGAAAGAGCCAGGTCGTGCAGGACACAGCTCTGCACAGAAGCCTCCAGAGGGACTCTGGCTGCAGTCTCGTGGGAGCAGCGGAGAGGGAGCAGGGAGAGGAAGCTCATCGGTTCCTCCTGGGGCAGTTCCAGCAAAACAGCCTGTTCCTGGAGCTGACTGAAGGTCAGCATCAAGTGTTCCAGAGCAGCAGCAGCTGCGTGAGGATGAGCACAGAGCAGGGGCAGACGGTTCTGCACCGCATCGAGAGAAACCCACTAATGGGTGCCAGCAGCCACTCCCACCACTAGGACTGAACTCTGTCCGCCTGCCCCCTCCCCAGGCCCCACAAAGCACCAAGGGGGCTGCCTGGCAGATGCTGCAGGCTCCAGTTTGGCTCAGCTACCACTACCAAGGGGCTCAGCACCCACTCGGCCAAACACACTGCACTAATTCACTCTTCACATCGGAGAGAGACCCCTGGGGAAAATTCAAACCGCCTCAACGAGAGGCGAAGGACCTGGGAGAGAACAAACCTCCGTGACAGCTGGTCTTCCTGGGAGCGCATCGAGCTCTCCCCTACAGCTGAAGCACCCTCGGGGAGCTGGCTGAGCTGGTCCATGATCTCCAAACCATTCTCCTCTGCGATCTGCACAATGAGGCTGTCCACCTGCTCCTGTGGTGTGGTCAGTGTGGTGGCAGAGCTCATGGAGTCCTCCATGACCTGAAACAGAGACAGCCTGTCAGCTCATCTCACAGGAAAAGTCACTCAGCTCAGCGTGGCTTCTTTCCCTCAGGGCTGGTGGCAATATGGGGTCTGCAGCCCCTTCACCAGAACAGCCTCTGTAGCCTCAAGCCCGACAGCAGAGCTGCATCAGAAAGGGGAGAGCTGCATTCCTCCACAGCTCCATCTGAGTAATCTCTATCTGAGACAGCACCATTGCTTTCCTTCCCCTGCCTAGTTTGCCCCTTTGCACAGCAAACAGTTTCTCAGCTAGGCAGCAGCACTGTGTCCCACCCAGTCTCTCTCATGCACCTGAAACACAGAGCGGTCCCAGTCCACCCAGGCCCCTTGAGGCCATCTCCACTTACCGATGTGTGAACATCCAAATTCTGAACCTGCTGCTCGAACTTATCCATCACTGCAGACACCTTCTGCAGGTCCATGGAGCTCAGAGCTTTGTCCAAAGCCTTGGTCACTTGGGCCATGTTTTTCGTCACCTGCAAGAGGATATTGCTTTACAGATGCTGCCCAGAAGCAAAGTCATCTCTGATGAGTAAAGCCCGGGCACACAGCCAGAGGTGCCACATCAGCCCTGCAGCGCCGAGCACAAGAGGCCCCAGCCCACCTCTCTACAAACAATGGCTAGCACGTCTGTGAGAGCAGGCATGAGCCTCCTTAATTAGAGCCCTAATAATGCAGCCAGAAGAGCTCTCTGTGGGTATGTCAGAAGCTTCACTACACCGAGAGTGACTGGGCTCACTGCAAAGCTTTACAGGATCCCCATCTGAGGGTGAGGAAGTCCAAGGTTCAAGGCAGGTGGAGAAGGAAGGAGCCAACGCTCCACACAGGGCACAGACTGATCTCAGAACCCCGTGCTGAACAACAGAGGCTCTTACCCCCTTCATTGTCACTGCTGTCTGCACCTTGGAGGCCACTGCATCCACTCGGGAAGCCATGCGGAGCCAGTTCAGCCCCTCGTTCTTCTTGCGGATGGCATTCTCTGCATAGACACGAGCACACTCCACATTCTTCTGCTGAAGGGCCTGGAAGAGCAAAGGGCAACTGCCTGCACCAAGAAAGCACTCTATATTTATAAACAAGCACTGCCTTTATCTGCCTGACAGACTTTCAACAGGAAACAGCTCAACTGTGACCTCTGTAAACACTGAGCACACCCTTGGAAGGGAATTAAATCCCTCTGTGTCACAGTGACAATCCACATCTGCTCAGCAGATTTAGGATCTCAGGGTGGGAATTCAAACATACTGAGGGCAAGAGAAGAAACTGCTCTTTCCTCCATCCTTCAGCAGCACGTAGCTGGTGGGGCACGAGAGGAGACAGAGTCTCCAGCTGTTCAGTGCAGCAACCAGGTCGGCAGCTTTGTGACAAGCTCCCACTCACCTTCTTGACTTTGGCCTGCTCTGCCTTGGAGTCCTTCTCAGCTTTTTTGGCAAGTTTCTCCAGCTGCTTCGCTGTGAACTGGAGAGAGAAAACTGCAGGTTAGTGCTAGGACCCAGCAGGGAGCCAGCAGCAGCAGCAGCACCTCTGTGGCACCGGCTGCTTGCAGAGCACATACGAGGTGCCAGCACAAGCTCTGCGAGCTGGCGCAGCTCCCAAGCTTAGCAGGGATCCATCAGGTTCCGGGGAGGTGCTGGCTCCCTCCAGTTGTACCAAGGGAAGCTCACAGAGTACACAGCGTGTCGGGGGCCAGTTCTCCCGCTGTGAGGGAGACAAGCGGGGACAAGCGTGGCCACGGCTGCCTGAGGCACCAGCTCGCCTGAGAGCTCCCTCTTCCCGCAGCTGCTGGCAGCACCAAGCCAGACACAGCAGCAGCAGCACGGTGCGGATCTCAGCAAGCCGCGTTGCTCCATCCCGGTCAGGAAGAGTGGCAGCTCGGTTCGCTTCTTTCCAGTGAGCGCGTTACGATTACTCCCACTCCCCGCACTCCCTCGGTCAGACGGGGCAAACCAAAGCAACGCCGCCCAGAGGCCCGGACGTCGTTACCGGCTCCGGGTGACGAGGAGCGGCGGTACACTACGGAGCTGCCGGACGGATCTCCGGGCACTCACCTTCAGCTGGAACAGCGTGTCTGCAAGAGAACGACAGCGCGGCCTCAGCGCAGGGACCCGGGCCGAGCCGAGCGCAGCCCGACTGGCTCTCCCCCAGGAAGCCCCGCAGCCCCCACGCAGCGCGTGGGAACCGGGCCGTGCCCGGTGCGGCGGAGCCCGCGCCCCAGCGCTCCTTACCGTCCATCCTGCCCCGCCGCCGCTTCCGGGTATCGCCGTCGCTTCCGGGTGCGGCCGCCGCCGCTTCCGGGGTGAGGGCGCCACCCTCCGGCGAGGGCGCCCCCTGGCGGCGGGGCGGTCACGTGGGCAGGGATTGGGGGGTGTCCCGTGGGTGCGGGCTCCGGGTGGGTCGCCCGGGGACCGCGGAGGGTCCGCGCCGGCAGCCGCTGTGCAGGGACATAAGCACAAAGGGTGACGGGTCCGGACCGCGTGCTGCGGTGCGGACGGGGATGGGGACGGACGGGGACAGCAGCGAGGGCGGGGGCGGAGGTTGGGATGGGGGAATGGAGGCTTGTCCGGGCGCACGCGGAGCTGCCGCTCGCCTCGGTCGCCCGCCGTCGTTTTGAACTCGTTTCTTTCGAGATAAGAAGTTCTATTTCCAGCCCGGTCTCGCGGGCAGAGATCAAGGAGTGACACATCACAGGCTGCTGCTGCTAGCTGCGAAGCCTCCCGGATCCGTGATGTCTCCTCGCTGCCCCACAGGAGAGAGCACGAAATGAGACGCTGTGCTCTCGGCTGGCCGGGTTTTAACGAGCAGCTTTATAAATAGCGGAGGGGTTTGGATATGGGGGGAGCAGGCGGGCAGCAGCTCTCCCTGCGGCTCTGTAAGGCCCCGGAGCTTCAGATGGGTGTCCATTCTCGTCAGGGCAGTCACAGAGCCTCATCTCTCTGCTCCTCTAAAGCCCCTCCCCAGCCGGAGGTGCTTGGGATGATAAAAGCGAGCGCTGGGAACGAGGAGGAGGAGGAGAGCGGTGACGGAGCGGGGCCGCCCCGCCGGGTGCGCGCCGCGCGTCGCCTAGCAACGGCAGCCGGGGCCCGGCCGGGCTGCGCGTGCGTGAGGCGGCGGCTCGCGGCGTCGCGCACGCGCACGACTCGTTCCGTGACGGGCGGGAGCTATGGCGGACGGGGAGCGCGCTGAGGGGGAGTTGGAACCGCTGCGCTTCCAGCGGCTGTGGGGAGAGGGCTGCTTCGAGGTGCCGGCGTCCGAGCGGGTGAGGGCTCTGACCGCGGGGGGAGGGGGATTCTGAGGGGTGGGCCCGAGTGCGGAGGGGTCCGCAGCGTGAGGTGTGTGAGCGCCCGGGGCCGGTCTCGTCCTTTTGGCCAGGCGCTGCCCTCGGGCGTAGTGCAGAGCTGTGGGGGTGCTGAGCGGCTGCTGAGCGCTGCCCCCACGGAGCCCTCGCCTGTGATGCGGCTCTTGGGTTCCAGCTGGGGAAGTGCCGGAGTGTGAAGGAGTTCGAGAAGCTGAATCGCATCGGAGAGGGCACTTACGGCATAGTGTGTAAGTGCGGGGTTGGTTGGAGCCTGGGAGGGAGAGCGGGCCTGCAGCATGGCTGCCCACGCGTGGGGGCTGTGGGGTGCTGGGGCTGAGAGACACAGCAGTGCCTGCGTCCCTTTGGCTAAGCCTCGAGCTGAGCACGCACCCTGTGCTGCTCTTTCAGACCGTGCCCGGGACACTGTGACGGATGAAACTGTGGCGCTGAAGAAGGTGCGGATGGACAATGAGAAGGAAGGTACATGAGGAACGCGGCAGGCAGCAGTGCTCCCGGCCTCTGGTTGAAGCAGTTGTGCAACGTGGTTCTCGCTGCCCCCAGGAATGCCCATCAGCAGCCTGAGGGAGATCACCCTGCTCCTGGAGCTCCAGCACCCCAACATCGTGGAGCTGAAGGAGGTGGTTGTGGGGAACCATCTGGAGAGGTGAGAGCCTCTCTGTGTTCCCTCCACCAGCAGGTGGTGGCTCCCCAGGTGCTCTCAGCTACCTTTCACAGTACTGGACAGTGAGACGTCTGCATCTCCCCTACAGTATCTTCCTGGTGATGGGCTACTGTGAGCAGGACCTTGCCAGCCTTCTCGAGAACATGCAGACTCCTTTCTCGGAGGCTCAGGTAAAGGTTGGGCCGTGCTTTTTGGAATGTCATCCTTGAGAAAGGGCTGTGACGCTGTGGCCACCGGCGTGGACTCCTTGCAGTTTGCAGTCCACCTTGTGCTGGGCTTCAGCGGGGCTGGCTGGTGCTGTTCACGTGCTGGAAGACACTCATGCCCTCTTTCCCCAGGTGAAATGCATCATCATTCAGGTCCTCAAGGGTCTGCAGTACCTTCATGAGAGGTACATCATCCACAGGTGAGAGCAGTGAGAGAGGCTGGGTGTGTGGTGGGGAGGAGGAATTGCTGGGAGATACCCTGATGAGCCCCGAAACCGTGTGTTGGTTCCTCAGCTCACACGCTTATGGTGGGTGTGAGGAGCACTGTGTGGAGAAGCTCTGGGAGGGGCTTGGAGCAAACCCTTGGCTTTGTGTGGAAGGCAAGGGATGGTGAGATTCGCTTCTCTTAGCAGTCAGTCAGCTCTGGAGCTCTTTGTCTTTGTGGGTGCCCTGGGGAAGTGTGGGTACAGGAGGAGCCGTGTCTGACAGGCAGTGCTGACTGCTGCTCGGTGTTCCTTGCAGGGATCTGAAGGTGTCCAACCTGCTCATGACTGACGAAGGCTGTGTGAAGATAGGTGAGCCCGTGGCATTCAGCTCCTCCTGCAGATGTGCCTGCAGCCCTCCTGCTGCTGCACAAGCAGACAAAGCATAGAGCTTGCCTCTTTCCTTATCCTGGTTCCGTTCCTTTCTTGCAGCGGATTTTGGTCTGGCACGTACATATGGGTTGCCACCACAGCCCATGACCCCCAAAGTCGTCACGCTGTGGTGAGTGGTCATTGTGGGGTGCTGAGCTGTGCTGGTTTGGGGGGACGTGGGGCAGGTCTTTGCAGCACTGCCACTGGGGGCAGGGGGCTTCCCGTGCTGCAGCTAAAGATGGTCCCTTCCCTGCACAGGTACCGAGCACCAGAACTGCTGCTAGGGGTGACAACACAGACCACCAGCATTGACATGTGGTAAGGGCAGGGCCAGGAGAGGCTGAAGCTGGCTGCGTGGAGCCAGAACTACAAACCTACATGGGACAACAACAGGGACTTCAGCTGCCCCCACAAACTCCTGCGTGTCCTGTGCACTGCAGGGCCGTGGGCTGCATCCTCGCTGAGCTGCTGGCTCACAAACCACTGCTGCCAGGCACCTCTGAGATCCACCAAATCGACCTCATCGTGCAGCTCCTGGGCACACCCAACGAAAACATCTGGCCGGTGAGAGTCATCCCACGGTGCTGCCTGCCCTGCCCGCCCTGCCTGACTCTTCCCCCACCCCTTCTCTCAGGGTTTCTCCAAGCTTCCCCTGGTGAGTCAGTACACCCTGCGGAAGCAGCCTTACAACAACCTCAAGCACAAGTTCCCCTGGCTCTCGGAGGCCGGGCTGCGTCTGCTCAACTTCCTCTTCATGTACGATCCCAAGAAGCGGTAAGAGCCGTCTGTGCGGGCAGGGCTTGGGGTGGGCATTGCCCTCTGGTGGGGCTTCGTGGCAGGGTGTGTCCTTTGAGCTGGGGGCAGGATGGGAAGCGGGAGAGTTGGCTGTGAGGGAAGGTGGTGTTGTGCTTGGGCTGGGAGCAGAGCTTGCCATGTGTCTTGTCCCCACAGGGCAACGGCAAAAGACAGCCTGGATAGTTCGTACTTCAAGGAGAAGCCCCTGCGTAAGTATGTTCCCCACCAGGCAGGGCTGCAGTGCTCGAGCCCTGCTGACCTGTCCCTGTGCCTCCCCAGCCTGCGAGCCAGAGCTCATGCCCACCTTCCCCCACCATCGCAACAAGCGGGCAGCCAGCACCAGCACGGGGACTGAGACCCAGGCAAAGCGTGCCAAGCCCTGAGCCCCGTCCCACAGGAGGAGGTGCAGACTCAAGCAGGGATGGCCATTGCCAGGGCTGGGCGCTGGCTCCTGCCCCACTGCTGACCAGGCACACGGCTCCTGCTGATGCTGTCATCTCTTGAGATGGCTCCTGGCCACACTGCCCCAGCTGCTCTTGGTGGGGGTGCTGGTTCCCAACACCCATGCGCAGCCCCATGCAGAGCTGCTCATGCTGGGAACATCCATGGAGTTCCAGCCCAGCATAGCCCAAGTGTTGTACAGTGCTGGCTTCCTTCTGCCCTGGAGCTGTGAGCACAGCACTGGGTGGGTTTCAGCCTGTGCCACCTCCTCCCCGGGGATGGGATGGAGGCGTGGGCCGAAAGGGGGCAGATGGGGCTTTGGTACAGAGATGCTGGGGGTCTGGCAGGACCAGCTCTGGCTGTGTGCTGTAACCATGACTTCTGTCAATAAAAACAGCTGCAAAGGGCAGTGGTGGTGAAAAGCTCCCAGGTCAGGAGCCAGGCACGATGCTGAGCCTGGCCTCCATCAGCACTGCGTCCCTACCCTCCTGGTCCCCGCAGTGGGATAGGGACAGCACAGGCTGCCTCCCTCCAGCAGCCTGAAGCACAGCCTGCTGTGCTGAGAGGGGAGAGCTGAACCTGCAGGGCAGTGCCATGCAGGATGATGAATACCCTCGGGGAGGGAGGGGCGCTGGGGATAGCAGCATGGGCCCAAACTTTGGACCACAGACTCATAGGCTTGGGTTGGAGGGTACCCCAGGATCATTGGGTTCCCACCCCCTGCAGGGCCACCAACCCCCAGATGTGGCAGTAGAGCAGGTTCCCCAGGGCCCCATCCAACCTGGTCCTGAACACCCCCAGGGACACAGCCTCTCTGGGCAGCTGTTCCAGCACCTCAGCACTACGTGAACAACTTTCCCCCCAACATCCAATCTAAAAAAGAGAGGGACAATCCCCTCCCTGTCCCATAACAGAGCTCTCTGAGCTGCAGGAGCCCAGCACCACCTCCTCCCCTCCCTGCCTGGACAAAACAGCCGAGTCGTGAGGCAGCTGTGCTTTACTGGGATGCAGCGAGCCGTAAACAGCAGGAAGCAGAGCAGGGATTGATCCTCCCGGCTCTCACCTCCCCGCACTACCCCGCTCCGCCCGATGGGGGGCGGGGGGGGGGTAAGCAGCAGCGTCCCCACAAGCCGAAGGGCCGCGCTAGGGCCGGGTACCATCAGCCAGCAGCATGTCCACCTCCGTGCGCTGCAGCCACAGGCGCTGCTGCCGCTCACAGCGCAGCTCCTGCCCGCGGTGCCGGCTGCGGCAAGCCAGCCCGGCCGCGCAGGTGCCGGCATGCAGCTGCTGGCACGTGGTGCAGCAGTAGGCGGGCAGCGTGCCCTGCCGCAGGCACGAGTGCAGCTGGTAGGAGGCGAGCTCGGGCGCCTGCTGCGGGGCGGCGGGGGGGGGCTCCCCGGGGGAAGGCCGCGCAGGGCTGCCGCCCGCCTCCCTGTGCTCCTGCTCCAGCAAGAAGCGAGAGGAGGAAGCGTCCGGCTTGGGGATGCCCGGGGAGGGGAGCGGCTCCTGCCCGAGCTCGCTACGCTCGTAGGTGTCCCAGCTCCTGAGCGCGTCCTGCAGCCCCGCAGGGTCCCGCTGCGGCCCGGAGCTCAGCGCCGGGGGCCCGACGTCTCGCTCCCCGCCGTCCTCAGGGTCGTCGGGCTCCTCGAGATAGAGATCCTCAGCGCTGTCCTCTGCGTCCCCGTACAGATCGCCGCCGTCCTCGCAGCCGGGAGCAGCTTCCCGCAGCATTTCCACGCAGCGCTCCGCGTTCCCGGCGACGCGGCGAGCGTGCAGCAGCTCCTCGGCGCGCGGCACGCGTGGCTGCAGCCGCAGCAGCACCTCGGCCAGGATCTCGCACTCCAGCCGGCACGCCAGGAACCCGCAGGCGGCGGCGGCCAGCTCCGCGCCCGGAGGCGGCCGGGACACGGACAGGCGGTGCTCCCCGAGCCGCACGTAGCCCAGCCGGCCCAGGCTCCGCAGCAGCTCGGCTTCGGGCAGCGCGGCCCGCAGCACGTGTACGTAGGCTCCCGAGAAGGTCTGGAAGAGAAGAGCGGCGGGGGATGGCCGCGGGTACCCGCACCCCAGCGGCGCCCCGGCCCGGCCCGGCCCCGCGCACCCACCTGGATGGTGCGGAACTCCTTGCGCCAGGGGAAGAGGTAGAGGTTGAGGGCCGCCCGCTCCAGCAGCTCGAAGGCGGCGGCCAGGCCCCGCAGCACCGGGCCCAGCTCGCGGCGGCCCCGCAGCCCCCGGGCCAGGAGAGCGCCGGCGTCGTCGTGCAGGGCGGGCAGCAGCCCCGCCTCGTCCCGCAGCCGCCGCCGCAGCCGTTCCCCGAAGGAGGGGGCGGGGTCGGGGTCGGGGCGGGCGCGGCCCCGCTCCAGGCCCCGCCGGTACTCGTGCCGCAGCGCCGGGCCCGCGCACATCCCTGCGGGCGCGGCGGGTGAGCGCCCCGGGCCCGGCTCCCGCCCCGAGCGCGCGTTCCCGCCCCGCTTCCTTCCGCTCCCGGTTCCGTTCCGCCGCCCCCACCTTCCGCCGAGCCCCCTTCTTCCGCCTCCCGCGCTCCGCCCGCCGCGCGGCTCCTGGCGGCGGCGGAGCGTCGGGCGCCCCCTGGCGGGCGGGAGGAGCGCGGCGCCCGCGGGCGGCTCAGGGCAGAGCGCGCAGGAAGGCGAGCGCGCTCTGCAGCGACGTCAGGCAGTACCCCTCCTCGCCCAGCAGGCACCTGCGGCACGCGGGCGGCACGTGGTCGGCACGGGGGCGGCACGTGGTCGGAGCGCCCCGCACCCCCCCCCCCCCTCCCCAAAGCACCTACCCCTCGTGGATGAACTCCTCCAGCGCGCAGCACTCGGGCAGCAGCTGGGGCAGCGCGCTGCGCAGCACCGCGTAGGACAGGAGGGGCAGCAGCTCATCCGCCCCGCTGCCACGGGCATCGTCAGCGGGCCGAGCACCGTGGCAATGGGGCCGTCACCCCCCCCCACACTCATCAGAGTTAAAGGACCATCCCCATGGCGATGGGACAACCGCTCCTCATCACTTCATGGCAATGGAACACTCAGACCCCGCCACTGTGGCAATGGGATCGCTGCCCCACCAGCGCAGCAATGGGACCATGAGCCCAGCAGCCACAGTGCGGGCACTGCCGTCTCCCCCAGCACGGCAACAGAACCGCCAGGTCCCCAAAATGGGAACGGCCAAACCCACGGGGCACCATTAACCCCCAGAACGGGAACTGTCAGAGTGTCGCAACAGGAACCGTCAGCCCAACCACAGCAGGGACCGTCAGACTCACACAGCACCACTGCCACAGGAGCCACCAGCCCGCCCCAGTGCGAACCAGCAGCCCCACAGCACAGGGACCCACCAGCCCCACCTCCCCAGCCCCATTGCAGCAGGGCTGCGCTGCCCCCCACTCACATGGTGCCAGCAGTGGGGGTGCGGCTGTCCCGAGCACTGCAGTACTCCTCGGCACACTCACAGATGCTGCGCAGGGCTCGCACTGTGGCACACAGGAGGGCACTCAGGGCCACACCGTGGCCCACGCAGCACTCAGCCTCTGCCCGCCCCAGCCACGCACCGATGCAGTCCAGCTTCCTGCGGGGACACGTCTCCAGTGGGATGAGGCGTAGCTCCTCGATGGCAGCACCGTACGCCAGGCGGCCGGGCACGGTGGGGAAGAGACGTGGGGACAGACCCAGGTCGGCGGGGCTGGCGTGGCGGTGCCGCTCCATGCTGCGAGCCAGGGCTTCCTCTTGGGGCCGGTGCACGCTCCTGCGGGCAGATGAGTGGGGGATGGCAGGGAGGGGCCGGAACAGCAGCCCCCAGCCTGGCCCTGGGGCCACAGTACCTGTAGAGTGCCAGCAGCGGGGCCCACAGCGGGGGGAAGAAGGCGTCCTCGATGCAGGCCAGGCACTGGTCCTTACCAGCGGCAGTGCTCAACCCCTCAAAGGCCAGCAGGGTCAGGGACAGCAGCCTGTCTGGGAAGGGAGGAGTTACGCAGCTCACCTGGCCGGGCCACATCAGCCCACCACATTAGCCCACCACATCGCCCCTCCTCCCTCCTCCCTCCCAGTGCCATGGCCGCCCCTCACCAATGGCATTGTGGATGTCCCTCACGATGCCTTTCAGCTGCTCCTGCAGCGACGCCGCAGGCCTGGGTCCGGCCACGGGCTCCCCCGGGGGCCAGTCCTCAGGCGATGCCAGGAAGCGCTCCAGGTCCTCAAAGGAACTCTCCCGGGGAGACCGGGGGTCCCCTTCTCCCCCGGAGGCATCGGGGCCGCCATCAGCCAGGGTCGCTCCGGAGATGCTGTTCCGCAGCGTGGCGGGGCCGTGCTCGGGCACTGAGAACATGCAGTGCAGGCTGCGGGAGGCTCGGAGCCGCCGACCCCCCGGCTCTGCTGGCAGCAGCCCCCCTGCATCGAGAGAGAGGAAAGCGAGGCCGGTGGGGGCTGCGGGGACGGCCTCGGGGTTGCTCTGGCTGATGGCCGGGTACAGCCGAGTGTACACTGCACACTGCAGCTTGCGCAGAAGCTGGGCGATGGGGTGCTCAGGGAAGCTGGAAGTAGAGGGATAGGGGTGAGCAGGGGACACTGGCAAGTGGCTGTGGCCCTCCAGCTACAGGGAGCTCCCTGCCAGCCCCGCAGTACCTGAGGAGGCAGGAGAAGAGCCCCGTCACCAGGGACAGGTCTGATGGGCTCCTCTTCAGCCTGGCCTTCCACTGCCGTGGCCAGTCCTGGGGGATTGCCCACAGCACATTAGCAGTGGTGTGAGGACAGCCCCTCTCCCTGATCCCCAGCACAGCCCTCTGCCCTCACAGCACTCACAGCAGCAGCCTCCAGCGATACTCACGTGGTCCTGTTCATATTCGAGAATAGCAGCATAGAGCTCTCTCTGCTCCTGCTCCTCGGGGGTTAGGGCCACGCTGCTGGAGAACCTCCTGCCGGTGTCACAGTGCCAGGTGAGGGATCTGCAGGGAACTCTGCACCCTCGCAGTCCCCACGGGGACACCCTGTTCCCCTCACCTGTTGGCAGCCTCCTGCAGCCGCAGCCGCCGCTCCTCCATTTTCCGCTGCAGCTGGGCCAGGGCAGGGTTAAGGCACTGGAACTGCCACAGCAGAGAGCCAGCCTCTCACACAGCACAGCCCCGGGGTGGCTGACAGGGCACACGGAGGGGCACAGCCCCCAGGGACCACCAGGCTGGCAGAGCAAGGACACATGGGCAGCTTGGACAGAGCTGGATAAGCAGCACCCAGCCTGTCCATGTGGCTTCGATCTGCACCCCCTGATCAGCCAGGAAAAGGGCAGGACTCAAAACCAAACTTGTGTGCTGGATTGGTGCAGCCTAGGGCGTGGCACAGAGGCCTGCAGCAGGAAGCCAGACCCCTGCTTTGGGCTCTCTCTTAGTGGAAAGGATACAGTCTCCTCCCGTGCCCTGGCGATCACCAGGTTCTCCATCATCTGCCGCTGCAGAGACAGCGTCTGCCAAACAACGAACGTTGCGTGGGTGACCCCTGCTCAAAGCCCCAGCGTGGGGCCCATCGGGCCCAGACCCCACTCACCAGTGAGGTTTTCTGCAGGGCCTGGCTGGGGTTGAGCCGTGCCACCCGCGCCTCATAGGCGGCCTTCAGCTTCTGGTTCTGCAGCGACGCCTCCTCCAACGGTGTCAGCTCCCTGCAGGGAACGAGGTGAGCACTGCGGTGGCTTTGCGTGCAAAGCAGGGATCCCAGTCAGCTGGGACCCTCCAGTGCAGAACAACCGTGGAATCAAAGAATTACTGAGGCTGAAGAAGACTTCTGCAAACCCCAAGCCCACCCCAACCCACCCCACTGTGCCCACAGCCACGTTCCGCAGTGCCACATCTCTGCAGTTCTGGGACATCCTCAGGGAGGGTGACCCCCTCCCCACTCCCTGGGCAGCTGTGCTGGTGCATCACCACTCTACCTGAGAAGAAATGTTTCCTGATCTCCAACCTTAACCTCCCCTGCTGCGAATTAGGGCCACCATCTCTCACCCTTTGGAGGACATCAAGTCCAACCGTCAACGCAGCACTGCCAACTCTACCAATAAACCATGTCCCTAAGCACCACACCTACCTGCTTGCTGCTGGGGAGAAGAGCCCAGCCCTGCCCTCCTCTGACATCACTGAGGGGAGCAATGAGGTCCCCCGACCCTCCTTTCTGCACTCCCCATAGGATTTGTTCCCCAGCCCCATCGCAATCGCTGCCCCCCAGCCCCACTTACTTGCGTGCACTCTGTGCCTCAGCGATCTGCAGCTTCTGGAAGATCTCTGGTGGCAGGAAGGGCGACAGCTTGCCTCCCTCATCTGAGAAAACCCTGCGGTGCCTGGAGATGGGTGCGGGCCCCCCTGGTGTGCTCGGTTTGGCTTTGCTTTTCCCTATGGAGAGTGGCACGGGTCCATCACGCTCTGCTAAGGGCTTCAGTCCACCCGGGGGTGACATTACTCACCCAGCACAGCTGCCAAGGACTTGACTCTCTCCAGGCACTGCTCTGCCAGCTTCAGCATTTTGGGGGTGTTGGGGCCGAGCCCTTCGCTGCCCTCTGCGATATGGGGGTGTGGTGCTGTGCTCCTACACGTGGGGTTAGGGGGAAGGGATAGGGGGAGAGGTACCTGTCGGTGTTGCCTCATCCTGCAGGGCCTGTGAGATGAGGGTGATGCTCTTCAGGTACTCCACATAGGCTTCCTGCGGCGAAATTCAATAGGAATGAGGCGGAGATAGGCACAAGGATGGGGGGGGGGGGCGGGGCCCCGGAGCTGCGGGATGAGAGAAGCGACCCCCCCTCCCCCCCCCAGAGCTGCGGTGCTCACCCGCGTCCTCCCCGCGCCGTCCATCTCCAAAGCCCCGCTCGCCGCCCTCATCGCGGTCTGCAGGGCTCTTCCCGGCCCGGCCCCTCCATCCCCACCACCGCCCGCCGCGGCCATGGCGGCCGGAACGCAGAGCCGCGCGGCCGCGCGTTCCCGGGGGGAACTAAAAAAGCGACGGGACGAAAGCGGCAGTCCCAGCCGGACGGCGTTTCCGGACGGACTCAATAACGGCCGGCGCGCGGCGGAAGCGCAGCTGCGGGTCTTCCCGGCCGCCGGGGGGCGCTGTGAGAGGCGGGCGCGCCGGGCCCGCGGCAGCGGCGATGAAGCGCGATCGGCGCGGGCGGTTCCTGGCGGCCGCGGGCGGCCCCGGTGCGGCCTCCCCCGAGCCCCGCAGGCGGCCCGCGGCCACGGCCCGTGCGGAGGGGGAGGCCGCGCCCGAACCGACCGCGGGCTGGGCCCCGGTGGCGGCGGAGGAGGACTCCGCTTGGGCACGGCCCGGGGGGGCGGCGGAGGCAGGTGAGAGCGGGGCGGGCCGGGGCCCTCTCTGAGGGGAGGGGTACGGCGGCGGGAGGGGGGCGGCCAGGCCTCGGGCGGCACCGAGCTGCCGCGTGCGGGGCCGCGGGGCGCGCGGCTGGAGGCCTCAGCCCCGCTCCGGCCGCGGGCAGGGGCGTGAGGCGGGAGCGCGCCTGGGGCCGCCGCTGCGGCTTTACCTCTGCCGTGCCCGCGGGCCGTCCCGGGCGCCGGTAGCTGCGTGCGTCGCTGCGAGGAAGGAGACGAGGGCTGTGGCAGCCGGGAGTGCCCGCGCAGCGGCTGCCGTGGGGGAAGCGCGCGGTCTGCGCCCTTAGAGCGGGGTTTGCGGCATCGTTCTTTGCTCTGGGGCAGCGGCTCCCGCTTGGTGCTCTGTGCGTGGCTGTGGGACCGTTAGGGAGCAGCGCAGCCCAGCTCCACGGAGGCTCTAGCTCATTGAGGGTCATGGCTGCTGGCTACTGAGATAAATAAGGCAGAGGGAAAAGAACGACTTCAGCTGGAGGACAGCGTTGGTGGAGGCATGGGGGTGTGAGAGCCTTGAGAACACCGGGGTCGGGGCTGGAACAGCTGCCCAGGGGTGCAGGGCAGGGATGTCACTGGTTTGCGGGTGGGGGTGTGACTCTGCCCCGAGTCACAGAGCTCTGCTTCCTCCTGGTTGTCCTGTGCTGGTGCTGAAGCCAACGTTCCAGAGGCAGCATGCTGGCTGGGGTCGAGGGCTGGGCACGTTGCCTTCCAGCTCTTGTGCCGCAGCAGGCACCGAGCAGCTGCATCCAGCCCTTCTCTTGCAGGAGTTGGCAGAGCCCTGAGCACTGGATACTGTCGCCTCTGCCACGGGAAGTTCTCCTCCAGGAGCCTGCGCAACGCCTTCGGGAAGGTCCCCGTGATGGGGGAGAACTCCGAGAAGCAGCGCCGCGTGGATCAGGTGTTCTTCACGGACTTCCAGCTCCTGGTCGGGGTGGCGGTGCGCCAGGACCCCGCGCTCCCCCAGTTCGTCTGCAAGAAATGCCACGCCCAGTTCTACAAGTGCCGCAGCGTCCTCAGGACGTTTATCCAGAGGGTGAACGCCTCTCCCACGGGCCACGTCAAGGCGAAAGGAAAGTACGTTGCATCTCTGTGCTCCTGGGAGCTCCTGGGAGCAGTGAATCACTGTGTGCTCGGTATGGTCCCTCTAATGCTACCAGTGCTGTTCTGGCTTTTGCAGGAGCGGCGCAGCCCCGGCCCAGCCTGGCGTGGAAGGAGGTGCCTCGTGTCTGGGTGAGTACTGCTCGTGGAGCTGCCTCCTTTGTCCAGCAGAGATGGGGTGGTTGTCAGGGCAGGGTGGTTCTGGTGTACGTGGGGATGCAGAGAGCGGCTTTGGGTGGCGGCAGCAGCCTGAGTCAGCTGCTGTCACACACTGGAGCTGTCAGAATGTGCTTCCAGCTGTCACATTAACAGCAGCTTGATTGTTTGATACCTGGGGAGCACTGCAGAGGCCATGTTCTGCAGGGTGCCTCCCCTGCCTGCTGCCACACACCTCGGTCCGGCTGTACAGGACTCACCCTGTGCCTGTTCTCCCCTTCCAACAGTCGACCTGATCACCTCCAGCCCGCAGTGCCTGCACAGCCTGGTGACGTGGGCACACACGCACGCCGGGGGCTGCCAGTCGGTGCCGAGCCTGCAGAGCGTGCTGTCCTCTGAGTACTGTGGGATCATCCGTGCCGTGTGGGGCTGCGGGGATGGGCACGACTACGTCATGGACACGGATTCTGACTGTAGCACGCTGCTTGTTGACAATGCCTTGGCTGTGAAACGGGAGTGGAACAAGAGCATGGCGCAGCGCCTGACGGACAACGGGGCAGACAACGTCGAGCCTGTGTCTGCTCCCAAACCCCAGCATGCTCCAGTAAGGACAACACCTTGTCAGCAGCCTGCAAACAAAGGGACCACATCAGTGCCACTGAAGTTGGAGAATGAGCCGTCACAGAACAGGGATTCATCTCATTCTCAGCTGGACAGCACAGCCTCGTTACAGGAGAAAGCCCTGCCCCAGCCCGTGTCACCACTGAGCAGTGCCACAGGTAAGGGATTTCCCTTCTGATCTCCCCCAGGCCTCTGGGTGAGGCAGAGATCTGCACAGGGAGCACTTCTGGGCCTGGCTGGCCCTCCTTGGGGACAGATTAGGGTACTTTCACAGTGGCTCAGGAGTGCTGGTTGTCCAGACAATCGGCTGTGGTCCTGCAGAGGGAAGGGGGATGGGAGGCTTTGGTCAGGTCTGCTGTTGTGCAGCCAAGCTGCTCTCCTTGCCTTTGCACATCATTTTCCTTTTTTGATGAAGTGCTGAGATGTGGCTGTTGAGGACCACGTGGCCCTGCTCTCACCTGGGGACACGCACCAGTCGAGAGGTGCAGAGCAGTCCCCAGTTCTTTCTGTTTGCCAGGTGGTAATTTGGGGTCAGTCCGAGCCCCGTGTGTGTGTGTCAGTGTGGGGGGTTTCCACACCCCACTGTGACTACAGGGCAGTGTGAGGCCCAGGAGGTGCTTCTGCCTGCACAGGCAGCCTCGCTCTTGAGCTGCCTTAATACAGGTTTGCTGCTGCGTTTTTCTCTCGTTTTAAATTTGGAGCTTAACACTGATTTTGAGTTGCAGAAGTTGGGATCTGTTTAGCTCTGGCAGTCGCACGTGTGCTGGAAAGAGAAAAGGTAGTTGTAACTCGCTGGGGAATGAGCCTACTGCTTGCAGAGCAGTTGTGACTGGGAAACCAAACAATGCTTGTGGGAGCTGCGGGGTAGAGGCTCTCTGCTCCCAGAGCTCACAGGGCATTGAGTTTGGTTTGAAGAATTGTTAACTTGTCTTGGAACGCATCTTTTTTGCAGTGTGAGTTAAGTGGGTGCCTTCTCAGCAGCTGTCTCCAGCTTCTTGTCACTGCTTTTCCCAGTAACGTACCTTGTTCTCCTTCATTTCCTAGGGCAGTTGAGTGGGAAGCAGGTTCTGTCTCCAACGTCGGATGAGCGGGTAAAAGACGAGTTCAGTGACCTTTCTGAGGGGTGAGAGAAGAGTGGGTTTAAAATAGCCTTAATGTCTTCTTTGCGAGTGTGAAATGACCGCGGAGAGCTTCTCCACGAGCAGCCCTGAGCTGGCACTGAGCCGCAGGGTGCTTCCTAGCACTCAGCTCCTTCCCTCTGCCACAAGGCTGCACGCACGTGTGTGCTGGCTGGGGGTTAATGCCAGCACAGCTGGCTGTGCTGTGCACTGCCCCGTGCTCTGGGATGACAGCGGCTGTGCCAGGGCAGCGTGGGGCTGCTGCTCCAGGCTGGCTGCTGGTGGTGCTGGTTCCCCTCTGTGTCTCTGAGCAGTCGGTGTGGGCTCGCAGGCAGGAGCTGATGCTCTGAAATCGCTCAATTTGCACACAGGGAAAGTACAGGAAGCCTGAGTGGGGTGTGGGCAGCTTAAGTGGTGGTTCTGATCTGAGGTTTGGCTGAGCCCTCCAAATCCAGGTGTTGCAGGTGAGGTGTGTGAGCAGCTGATGGCTGAGTGCAGGTGCAGAGGGGCCAAGTGCAAACTCACTTTGGTGTGTCGGCTGGATCTGTCTGCTGTCGCATTGAAAGCACCACGTGGACCTGCTGCCTGTTTCCTGGCTCCAGGATTAATTGCTCCTTGTGTAGCTTGGGATTTAAAAGCAAACAAAAAGATGTGGCTGCTTCGCATGAGGAAATACTGAATGGCCTGCAGCTCAGTTCACCTGTGCCAGGCATTTGTATTACATTCTTGCTCCACAAAATGATTCTCCTTAGCATAGGAGGCGGTTACAACATCACACCCTCACAGAAACAGCTATTTTTCTTCTCCTGACGGTGGTTCAGTGATTCTTACAGAGATCTAGTCCTAAAAAGAACCAGTTCTGCTATCTACTGCATTTGAGGGCTGCGTTTGTTTGGGGAGATGGCGGGGGAGGAGAACACGTGGAGCCTGAGTTGCCACGCTGTTCTGTGGGGAAGATAAATGTGCTGAAGATGAAGAACGTGTTACTGCTGCTGCTGGAGCGTCAGCCAAGTCCTGTGTTGGTAAAGGGCATCTTCTCTCTTTCTCAGAGACTTCCTGAGCGACGATGAAAATGAGAAGAGAAACGTGCAATCTTCAGATGATTCCTTTGAGCCTTACCCTGAGAAAAAGTAAGGGGCTTTTCCCTCCGTGCTGAGCAGGAGGGCTGGCACACACCTCTGCTGTCCTGGGGGCAGGGTGGGCTCAGCTGGGCAGGCTCGTTTTCCTTCGTGCCCTCAGTTCTCTGACACTGCTGCCTTTCTGCCCCGGTGCCCAGAATGTGTGTTCCTCAGGTTGCTCACAGAGTTAAAGCAAGGCCATGTATGGCAGCGTGGCTTGCTTGCGTTTGGCAGCATGCTCCTGGTGTTGCCAGGGCTAAGCCCCCCACACTTGGCATAACATTCGGGGACAATTAGGTAGGAGATCTCGAAGCAACATCAGTTATTAAACGAATGTCCTTCTTTCTTCCTGGAGGGTTTCTAACAAGAAAGGTGACAGCAAAGAAGCGAAGAAAACAGAAGAGCCCAAAGTAAGGAAGAAACCAGGGCCAAAACCAGGCTGGAAAAAAAAAATCAAATGTGAAAGGTAATGAGGAGCAGTCTGTGGCCGGGCTGCTGCCCCAGCCCCCAGCCCCTGGCTCACAGCAAACCTCTGCTTTGCAGGGAGGAGCTGCCCACCATTTACAAGTGTCCTTACCAGGGCTGCACAGCTGTCTACAGGGGGGCAGATGGCATGAAGGTGAGTTCAGGCTTTGTTCCTTCCTGAAACCTATAGCTTTGAGTATTAGACAGCTTCTGCGTGAGAGGAGGATCTGTGGCAGACCTTGCTGGCTGGCAGGCTCTGAAGGAGCAGTCTGTCCGGCGTCCCTGGCTGCCTTCTGTGCTCCCAAAAGTAAAAGTTGCTGCTGTGTCTGAACGTGCTTCTTTTGTCCTGGAAGCCAATTTCTTCTCTGTGGAGAAAACACAGCCTCAGCCTGTGCGTGCTGACCAGCAGTTAGAAGCTCTGTCCTTGCTTTTCAGAAACACATCAAGGAACACCATGAAGAGGTTCGGGAGAGGCCCTGTCCTCATCCAGGCTGCAACAAGGTGTTCATGATTGACCGGTACCTGCAGCGCCACGTGAAGCTCATTCACACAGGTGTGTCCCCACAGTTCTCCTTGCAGCTGAGGACGGGTGTAGTGTGGAGTAACTCACTGCACGAGGCTTGTAGGTGCCATGCAAGGCTCTGGGGGGCTGCAGAACTGTCTTCCCGATGCACAAGCCTGCAGCGTGCCTTTCTCCATGGGACCTGAGGCAGGACGAGGAATCAGGCTCCCCTAGGAACCACGGACAGCTGCTCGTGTGTTTCGTGTGCTAAGAAATGATCTCACTTGGTGAATCCTTCCTCCTTTCCATTGCAGAGGTACGCAACTATATCTGTGATGAATGTGGGCAGACCTTTAAGCAGCGCAAACACCTCTCGGTCCATCAGATGCGGCACTCGGGAGCAAAGCCCCTCCAGTAAGTGTACCTCATCACATCTCCGTGGCTGAGAAAGTGCACGGGAGGGGTCAGGAGGTTCTGCTCAGCTCTCACTGTCCTTAGTGCAGTGTAATGCTTTAAATGTTTATCCGCTTCTCTAGTGCGTGTCCCAGCTCCAGAGCTTCCCTCTGCTGAGTGAGTCTTGCCCCTTTTAGGCCTGTTCCTCAGTGTTCAGCTGACAGGGGCTCAGCTACAAGCAGCGAGCCACAGACCTGAGGATAATGATGTTCCCTGACGTGGGTGGTTGCAGGAGATGCTTTAAGCCTGCTGCTGAAGGCTGCAGTATTCTTCTCTTGCAGCTCCTGCCTCCAGTTCAGTGCAGGCAAACGTGGGCTTAGTCACTGTGACAAAGAGCTCGGGCTCAGGCTGAGCCCTTGGGCTGGGTGCTGTAGCCCTTGGGCTGGGTGCTGAGCCCTTGGGCTGGGTGCTGTAACCCTTGGGCTGGGTGCTGTAACCCCTGGGCTGGGTGCTGTAACCCCTGGGCTGGGTGCTGTAACCCTTGGGCTGGGTGCTGCAGCCCCTGGGCTGGGTGCTGAGCCCGTGCTTTGCCTTGCAGGTGTGAAATCTGTGGCTTCCAGTGCAGGCAGCGGGCGTCACTCAAGTACCACATGACCAAACACAAAGCAGAGACGGAGCTGGAGTTTGCCTGTGACCAGTGTGGGAAACGCTTTGAGAAGGCCCATAACCTTAACGTCCACATGTCCATGGTGCATCCCCTGACCCAGACTCAGGACAAAACCAAGCCCCTGGAGTCAGAGCCCGTTCTCCTCTTGAATACATCAGGGACTTCAGAAAGCCAGGCAGTAAAGCCAGAAGTGACTGCACAGCAAGAGCCCACCTGAGGGGGACGGGGAAGCTCCATAGAAACCATGTGGCAGAGTGAGTGGAGATTTTTAATCTACGTTTTAGTCTCCAAAGAACTCAATGGAATTAGCTTCAGCTTGCTCAGAAAAAGCTTGTTATGCTGTGATTCTCCATGCTCACGTCTGATTCAGCAGTGTTGTACTCTGTCTAATCCAAGGGGAGTGGATGTTTGGCAGCACCCCTCTGTTGTCCCCCTCCTCCCTACGCACACAGTTGTAGAAACAAAGTTGGCCCCCAGCTGCTCCCACCCTGCACAAGCTGCTGCCTGTTCACAGCTGCCCTCGGGTGGCTGGAGGGGTTACGGATGACAGCGGAGCAACTTCAAGCAGGCATTTTGGTTTGGAAAAAAAAAAAAAATCCCAAAGCAAGTCTAAACTGAAGTTTGTAACCTCCTTTTTATTGTAATAAGAGCTTCATGGTTATGCTTGTAATAAATTATTTACAAAGTAATTGGGAAAAACAGCACGAGTGGGAGAGGTAGCGGGGTGTCGTTCCCTTCAGCTGCAGGCAGCGTGCTGTGCTCAGCCTGCCCTCCTGCAGCTGTGTCACTCAGAGCAGGAACAGCTCTTCGTCCACCTCCATGGGCGCGGCAGGCTGGGAGAAGTGCTGGAGGGCAGCTCCCACCTCTGGGTCAAGCTTTTCACACGCTTCCAGTAACTGGGGAGAGAGTAAGTGGTATTAAACCTGCTCCTGTTTCCTCAGAGCAAGCTGCAGCAACACCACATCGTTCTGCTGCCTCTCAGAAGGAAGAGATGCTGGGAGGGGCTCCTGGCAGGCAGCACGGTGAGGGGGTGAATTGCAGCACCTGCCACTTAACCGTGCTTGATATTTTCCCTAAGACTCAGCATTAAGCAGTGGGTGCAAGACTGCATGAAAGAGTAATGATAAATGTTGCTGAGAAAGATGGAGCCTGCGGCAGTGGGGGGAGGATTCTGTGGCTATAGCACCCGCTGAACAGCAGGTGTCCTCCACTGCTCCAGCGTTACAGAAAGGCACTGCTGCGAGGTGATGAGCAGGCAGCACAGGAGATAGCTGTACTGGCAGTCAGCAGTCAGCTGGAGTGATAGAACACACTGGACATACCAGTCCTATGTTTCCAAAGCTCTTGGCAGGGCAGCGTGGGATTGCACTGAGGAGGAAGCGGCGAGCTGTGGACATCACTTCTAAGGGATCCACCTGAGGAACTCAAAGACACAAGGCAGATCAGAGCCCAGAGCGCTGTCACCCTCGAGTCTCAGTCCCTGCCTCCTGAACAGAACCATTATGCTGTAGCTGTGGTGTAGCCACAAGTGGAGCAGATCTCTCATCCTAATGAGCCATGCAGGACAGCAGTGAGACATGCTGGGTTTCAGGCACCAGCACCTGCAGGCTTCTCTCTGCCTCAGGCTGTGAGCAAGCTGCACGCCTGCAAATGCAGCTCCACTACTTTGTGCAGAGGGATGCTGCAAGTGGCGTCAGGATTGGATCACAGATACGATTCAGAGTTGGGAGAAAAAAAAGAGACTGAGCTTCACCCATCCACTCCATGGGGCCTTGTCCTACCTGGTCAGGCTGGGGCAGGTCTTTCCCTTCCACAAAGAGCTGAAGCAGCTGGATGTAGAGACTGAGCGCCACGACGAGGAACGAGTGCTCTCTGGTGAGCAGCTTGTGGTGAAAGCCAGGAGTAAGGCTGTGGGATCACACACACACCAGGCGGTCAGTGCTGGTGCCACGTCAGGCTCAAACAGAAAGACACACGGCCAATGCAACTAGAGCTCCTGCTACCACTCATCTTGCAGGCCCCATCTTACAGGGCAGTACCTGTAGAAAGCAACAGGCATGAGGAGGCTGTGACGGTCCGAGGCTGCACTGTGCAGGACACGGTACTTCCCAGAGCCTGCAATGGTCAGAGAAAAGCATTAAGCATCTCCAGTGGTCCTCTGCTACTCAATGAAGGCTGTGCACAGCTTCTTCCCATCCCAGCGTGCAATAAATCCTAATGTTGGGTGCAGCGACCCTGGGAGAAGGAAGCTGTTCCCTCTTAGGAATTAGGCTCCTAATTACCAGCCAGGTCTCCATGCTGAGGAGTAGAAGCAGCTTTCACTGAAGCTGTTTTTTCCGTGCAGCTCACTAAGGCACCAGGGTTCCTTCTTACAAGCACGTTCATTAATCAGAGGCAGAGCATTACTCGCTGGCTCAAAACCTCTCACCCCTTGGAGGAAGACCCGCTCACCTTCTTCTGCTGACTGGAAGAGCAGTGGCCAGGACATGTCCCTCTCTTCCAGGCACTGCAGGATCTCCAGGGACCATTCCAGAGATGTCTGAAAATCCACACCTTCCTGGGTGCCAGAAAGGACAGGTCATTCCCCAGCGCCAACCTCCCCCCTCTAACCCCTCCAGTGACAGCTGAGAGCTTTCTTGCATTACTCATTTTTCTTGGAACAACCCTCCCTGATCTGTTTGCTCAAGATACTCCTTTTTCTCAGTGACTTCCTCCAGACTCTCCCAGAGAAAGGCTGAGACCGAGTGATTATTTTTAACTCCCTGATCCAATCTGGTAGCTGATTACACAAACGGTTGCACTTCAAAGTGGAGAAGACTGCAAAAGGGACAGAAACACACATTCATGGGCAGGAGGATGCTTAGGGGAGAGAGCTGCAGAAAGAGACTTCTTGTCTTTGCTCTTCCTTTTTACAGCACTAAATCGTTAGGAAACCCATGTTTCCCCTTGTTGCGTGCAGATCCCATTTGTGAAATGCTGTGTGTCTCCAGACTGGGGAAAAGTGTCTCACATCAAAGGTGAAATGCACAGAAACCAAGACGTAGTTCTGAGATTCCAGCACTACCTGGGAGGTGTGAAGCACGAGCAGGGAACTGACAACACTAAGTTGTTCAGGAAGAGAAAGGAAAGCTACTGGAGTGAAAGGGAAGATAACATCAGACAGGAAAACACACTTCCCATCTGATGTGAACAGAAGGGCTTTCAGCTGGCCCTGTCTGCGGTGCTGCAGATCCTTCTGGCAGAGCAAGCTCCCAGCTTTCAGAGTATTGTACATAGCATTTTTAGGCAGCAAACCAAGCTGATCAGATGTATTTAGTGCCATGAGAATCCCCTAAAGGCTGAATTTACCTTTGCTGCTATTTTTGCTGAGATGAGATCCATGAGTGAGAAGAACAGCAGAGACACAAGAAACTGCAAGGAAAAGAGAGTGCCTGTTAGCTGTATGTGCAGCGATGACTCAGAGCTCACACTTCCCAGGCAGGAAATAATGTTTCACCAAGTGAAACTCAGCATTCCCGGGATGGACACAGATGATCTCTAAGCACTTTGAGATGTTAGCTGGTAAAGTCAGCATGTTTCAAGACAGACTGGGGCCTGACTTGGTTCACTGCTTCTCGGGTGAAACCCCATAAGAAAGCAAGTAAATCAGACAAAAAATGGCAAGTTCTCCCAGATACAGGGGAAAAACTAAGTGAGCCACCACAAGTGTAAATCTGAAGGAGAGCTAATCTTAGCCCACAGCTTGCAGGCCACAGGAGATGCTGTGCAGCTTCCCATCTCAGAAGGAGCACTGCAATCCTGTCCTGCCACACGTCTCTGCTTTTCTGCATCCCCACCGAAGTAGTTTTATGGCCCTGGAAAGTTAAAGTAACACTTTTATTTGTGTCACCCATTGAGTTGTAAAACTAAACCTCCTTTCTTTTCCATCTGCCCTCTGAGAAGGGAGGGGACAGAGCCAGACAGCAAGCCATGTGCACAGCAGGACTGCACGCACACACAGCAGTCAGGCCAAGGCAGGGAAAAGAGCAGAGAGGCATTACACCTCAGGTCCTCCCAGCGTCCTCCTCCTATCTTCAGGCCGATTTTTAAGGTGGAAGCTGCCATTATTTCACCTGTACTAAATGCATGTATCACCTCGGTGAGAGCAGCTTCTGATTAATAGTTTTTGGCTCTGGTGCAGAATCAACAATGGTGGATTTGATCCCACAGCAAGAGCTGCTGCTACCACAACTCTTGCCCCAAGGATTAAAACTTCAGAGTAAGTAGTAAGGCACAGGTTCTGCATAAACAAGATTTACCTGGGCATTTCTCAATACAGAGACACTCCCAGTACTGAGCTCTGGTTCCTGCTGTCTTCTCTAGATCAACACACACAGCTGCCAGAACAGCAGCCCAACTTCCTTCTCAGCAGAAGGCCTCAGGGAATTCCAGTGCACACAGGCTGCAATGGCAGATGCACTTCCTGGAGCAGAACTGAAAATCTCCCTGAAGTCTGTTCCTAGGAGTCCCAGCACCTCTTCCCAGAGCCCTCAAAACGCAAGCAATCCTGTTTCACAGACGCTCTGCATCTCCTTAACCTTCCTGCCAAGTGTCCAGAACAAAGATCAACGAGGATTGCTCCTCTGTCAGAGTGATCCTGGTGAGCCATGGACAGAACTCTGCAGCACTCTCTGTTTTTCAGAGCGGCTTTTAAACAATCTCCAGTGACTTCTCAGAGAAGTCAGGATCTGAGTTAAGAGTTTAAACAACTTTGCCTGTAGGATAAATATTTAGTACCTGGTCATTTACAGCTACGTTCCACCAACAAGCCATCAGCAAGCTTTCACAACAGGGTTTAAGTGAGAAGCAGTATTCCAGGTAAAGACATTCTACTTCTAGTTTTTTTAAGTGTGGAGAAGAGCAGACATTTAAAATGAGTCCAGTCTTGCCTGCTCTGTGTCAGCTCCCAGCCTCTTCAGTGCATTTCTCTCTCTTCCACGCTGTGACCGCTGTTGAACAGTGCAATGGAGGAAGGCAGCAGAAATCCAGGGAGGGCCAGAGAAAGGGAAAACCTGTCCTGAAGAAAGGAAGCTAGGGAACAAAACCAGCGTGCCGTGGTTTGAGAGAAAGAATCACAGCTGTAAACGAGGAAGGGATTCAAGTCTGGTGAAGTGCTGAAGGTTGTGATTGGGCCAAAGGGAAAACATTTTTTTCCTCCCCAACCCTCTCTCTGTTGCTGAGTGCTGTGTGGAAATGGTTCAGAGAAATTAAAACCAAAACTCTAGCAACAGACAGCAGCCTCCCCAAATCTCCCTCATCACAGGCTGGGCGGGTAATTAGTTATCTCTATGCGATACTATGGAATGCTTACTGCCTGCAGCAACCCACAAGGGGATCCTTATGCGGGCTTTGCAGCTTTAGGTGAAAAGCTGCAGGATGCTGAACAGACAGCAGATTTACCACGGGGGAATGATGTGGAGAGGGAAGGATACAGCTGAGGAGCAATCAGCAATTTCAGGAGACCTGAAATCCACCACATCCAGGGACTGTAGGGCGTGGCTGATTGAACAAATGACTCAACAGTGTACTAAGGGCTGTTTCCAGTGTTAGTCTAACACGGATTCTGCCTTCCAGCCTCTAAAAAGATTCTCTTTTCCTTCTGGTGAAACACTCTGACCCATATTACACAGAAGGCCAGACTAAATGATTATAGCGACCTATTCTGAGTTTGAACTCTACAAAGGAATCTGTACATAGCTGCCCTACAAGCCCCAACCCACGTTAGCATTTCTTCCTTTCTGCCTGCTGAAATCCATCCTGTCTCAGAGAGCAGGCTTCCAGGGAGCCTGCCCATCAGAGCAGGTTCTCCTGCCTGCAGATCAGCGCTCAGGTTCCTCATACGCACCCCACTGCTGAGGACTGGCACTCCCTCAGTCTCTCCAGTTCTTCTGGAAGTGGAGCACCAAAGAGTCTCTTCCACTGAGAGCAAAGCACTGGCTCCAACTGTGGCCACCAGAGCTAGGAAGAAAGCCAGAATCCAGCAGTGTTAGCAGCAGCATGCTTAGTAGCTGTTTGCAGGAGTACACGCAAGCTATCTCTGCCAGGTAATGACAGACAGGTTTTTCCTCCCCTTAATGTAGAAGCCCAAAACGTACACACACACACACACACACACACACACACACACACACACACACACACAATAAACACAAGAAGTTTCAAATCTTGGAAATGCAAAGTGGGTCATCTGTGACAGTCTGTACCACGGGGCCCTGGAATTCCTACAGCAGGACCCACTGTTGTGAAGGGGCTCAAAACTCAGCTGTTCCACCGTGGGGATGTATGCACTTATCAGATGCAACAAAAAACAACTGCCCTCGTGTGAGACAGTTTGTAAAGAGTAACACGGGGAGAAAAGATAAAGTGCTTTACAGAATGTTGGGTTGCTTGGCATGTACTGCTACCCCCCTTCTATCTTCTCACTCTTAAACTCTGTTCCTCCATCCCACTTCTGCATTTCCAGAGCTGGGACTGGAGATGCTGAGGGTACTAAATGCTCTGCATTATTCCAAAGGCATTAAGAATTACCCCTCACTTCACAGTTTACTTTAAATGGAGTTAAGGGTTGCACTGTAAATAGACACTGAATACACATCTGCCATTAAAAATAAGGACAAAGTGTGAACAGTTACCACTGCAGAGAGCAGCACAACGGGACACCTGGTCTGACATGCTCTGAGAACATCATTGACCCCTTCTGCTGCTTCTTCACAGTCCAAGCTGGCACTGAGCAGGCCCTGCGTGAGGATATATCACAGGATGACTACACACACACACGTCTTTGCTGCTTTGAAGTACCTCCCAAACCCACATGTTAACTAATCAAAGATAACTGTAGGGGTCAGCATGGCCCTGCAAAAGAAACACACACCCAACAGCTCCTTTCCACCACCAGCTTTGTTGCACTGTATTACAATTAGTCACCTCCATTCGTTCCTCCTGCCAATTTGCTTCACCCTCCTGGGCTACTGCTCTTCTTTTTGCAGTTTACACCAGCAATTCTCAGCACACCTCCTTGCTGAGAACAGCAGGCAGGCAGGTATCCCAGTGAAGAAACTGTTCTGGCTGGCAGGGACAATAGAGCAGAATGACAAAGGCAGCACTCACCCTGAAGAAGTGTGTGGTGATGTCGTAGGAAAGCGCATACCCCCGGGAGCTGATGTTCTTCTGCAGCAAGATGAGAAAAGTTAGTTTCTCATTCCTTCCTTTGTGAAATACAATTCTCTTCGAGCAGAATCGCTGGCACAGAATCACCCTGGGAGACCCCAGCTATCAGCTCAGGTTACTGAAAGCTTTCCTCGGTCAAGAATCATCAGTGACTACACCGAGCTTCAGTCCCAGCACACCACACAGTCCTGCTTGCCACGCTGTGCTCAGCAGAAGCACTTGGATCAACGGTCTCAGAATGAGCAGCAGTAGCTGGCTGTGCCTCGGCTTGAAAATGCTGTCCATCAGGACGAATAAATAGGAGTGATAACTATCCTGAGCACAAACAATGCTCTGCAAGACCCCAGAAACATCCCCAGAAAGGGATGTTTCTGAGCATTTCTGAGTTATGTAGCAAAACACTGGGCTAGAGCTCACTCTGCACTCTGTGAGTTGGTTGAATGACAAAGAAACTGGAGAAGAGCTCTTGCTCAGCCCCTTTCTTCTCGACCTCCACGGAACACTGCAGGTTTCCCTCCAGCTCACTGCCCACAGACTCGAAGAGCAGCTGGTGCAGAGACCTTCATCTGACGGTGATGTGTCCACACAGAGATATCCCCAAGGCTGCTGCACACACTCACTCACCACCAGAGAACTACACAACTAGAAAGGACACTTCCACTGCTCAACAACAGGCTAAGCCACTGCCAGGCCAGCCAGTGATCAACCACTACTCCAGGTTTGCCTGCTTCCTGAGGCTCCTCTCTACAGCACAGAACGCCTATTGCAGTTCCAAACAAATGAACCCAGAAGCCACCCCACAGTAGGCAGTGTCTCAGGGACCTCTGCACAGTAAGGGGCTGGAAAATCTTGAGCATAAGATTGAATTCCTCACATTTAGATACATGTTCAGTTGTCTGCATCTTCACTTCTGTCCTAAGCATGAGCTTAAGGTCTCTAGCAAGAGCATCTGCCATCGAGAAGTGATTATCTGGCTAACCACACATACCAGCTCTGAGTTTACATAATGAAAAAAATCTTCACAGTCCAAACTGGTTTTCTTTCCTTTTCGACAAGTCACGATCAGAGTGGATGCAGGGAGCCCCACCAGAATCCTGAGGCAGGGAAGAGAGAAACAAAGCCAGAGCCATCATCAAGAGCTGAGTCTGTGCTCTCAGAGCACATGACTTTGATATTTGGGGCACTTTGTGAGCTTGACAATCACAACAGATCTCAAACATCTCAACAGAAACTGTACAAGGAATTTTTCTGCTTGCCCAAAAAAGAACCTGCATTTCAGTGAGATGCACAGACCACTTTCAAAGACATTATCAATAGCTCAGAAATGGAAATTCACTCTTATCTTAGAGCAGCAAGTAATATAAGGATGATTAACGCTGGTGGTGGCATTAGAAGTGTTGCTGGCTGTAAACAGAGTCCACAAACATGTGTTGGTCATGGAAATCCACTCCATCCAAAGGGATAACTTCAAGCCCAGCATGGGACACAGAGGCATTTAAACTATGTGGGTGCTTGGGAATAACTGCCCCTTGCACATTTGCCACCAGGATGCACAGTGCCATTTATTTTCACATGCTGTGGGCTCTGATTGGAGGCTACCCAACTATGCAAGAGCACAACACAATACCCAACAACACATTTGTTTAAGGTGCTCCCAGCCATTCAGTGTGCATTTACCTTCTGTGCAGCAGCAGCTCCTGCTGCCTCCACAGCTGTTCACCCAAAGCAGAACCATGGTTTCTGTCTTTCAGTCTTTCCTGGAGAATCTCAAACAGGAAATGTTTCTTGGCATCTGAGCAGCCAGGAAGTGGCCTTCGCCTACATCCCAGCTCCAGAACCACCTCCTAAACAAGGCAGAGGAAGGGGAAAACAGTGCTTGTCAGGGCTGCACACTAGTTCGTACTCAAGTCCTCTATGATACAAAGAAGGTAAAATATGGTACAAAAAATACAAAGATCTATTTATCTATTTCTATGCCATTGCTCACATCTGAGAACTGAATGTCAGTCTTACGTATAGTGACATAACAGAAAAGTCTTTGGCCAAATTCAAGGACACAGATGCACATCAAAAACTGAGTATTAACTGAACTCACCTGCAGCTTGCAAAGAATATCAGGACTGACTGATTTCAGGTGGCCACAGCTACCCAGGTCCAACCTGAAATTAGGAGACACACCAGGTAACTAGCCCTGTTCACCCAGGAGAGCATAACTCAAATAAAATCGATGGCCTCACACAAGCACAAAGCTCTAATGTTAATGTTATTTGAATTAGCTGCAGATGAGACAGCAACTCTCCTCTAACCTCCCTTCCTTATTTTCTAGCTTCAGCCACTTCCTCAAGGGTGCTTGTCTGGCCAAACAAATATGAATACAAACTCAACTTGAAAGAGACACACAGACTATGGACTCTATCTGTGACTTCAGAGCCAGACCTCTGTCACCTAAAGCAAGATTCTTATGCAAAGACCAGTGAGTCACGCAGAGCCACCTCCCAGCTTTCATTTGCAGCCAGACCTGTAAGAAGGGAAATCACTTCCATCAGGAAAATAAGTCCCCACTGAAGACACAAGCTGACAACTCCTAGTTTGCCTGGTCATTAGCAGAGCCACTGCTCCTGCACAAATGCAACTCGTGGCACAGAATACCTTTGTGAGAAATCCAGAATGCAATTGATAATGATGCCACACGCCTTTCCCAGGTCTCCATCACAGCCACCAGAAGCAGAAGGTGCTGGAAGATACCACTGATAGATAGCCCAGTAATGGAAATCCTGCCTGCAACATTGAAAAGAAGATAGGGAAACTTTAAAAGCTGTAATAGATTATTATTGTTTTTTAAGCTTAATGCAAAAGGAAGCTCATCCACCAAGTTAAGTGCCGTAACACTCACAAGCACCACATGTCCAGATATGAGCTCTTTCTTGCTGCTGGGGACAGGGAGGTTTGATGAAAAATAACTTGCAAGGATTGTATATGCAGGCTAAAGGATATATTGGTGAACTTCTCAAGTTAAAACACACACCTCACCCCAGCACTGCCTGAGCTTTGAAATTCATTGCTTTAGCCTCTAGCAGACAAGAGGCATTTGTGTCCCACAGAACCCTGCTTATTTACTTTGTCGTTAATCTCCCTGCATTAAGTTTCCTGATTTGAGTGGGAAAGGCTCTTCCTGAAGTAGCCCTGCTTTAAGAGAACACCTCTGTAGTTACCTTTCTGAAGCAGAAAGAACATCCTCACCAGGGTGCATTTCTAGTTCCAACAGCAGCCACTCTCTGAAAGATAACTGGAGGAATAAAACCAATTTAGATAAGAGATCACACCCAGATGCAATCCAGTGCAGATTAAGAGGCATTAAACTGGAGGCATGAAGCCAAGGAAGTTCCAGAACCATTTACTTTGCAAAAAAATCTAAACTGAAGACCTACTAAAACCTACAAATGCGCCAAAAGCAGGTCTATGAGAACCTCACTGACACACAAGCTCACCCCTTTGACATTTCCAAATGTGCCCATGGCCCTGAAGTCTAGATACAAGAATAAATTACATTTTTAGAAACAAATGCTAAAAGTAACAAAGTACCATAGCCAGACAGACTGGCATGAGAATCAGGTTACAGTGCAGAAAGATTTCAGTATAGTACTTTAAACTAGCAAAGCACATGGAATTGTTGTAATAATATGACAAACTCCTGAACAAAGAAAAACTGATTTTTATGTGAAGTGGGTTAAGAAAAAATATCCTGTCAAATCAGATACGTTGCAAGGATGGTATAAAGAGAATATCTGATATGCCAACCTGCTTCATAGCACGACAGCCAAACAATCCATGATACACAGGTGGTTCAGGACAACAATGACATTGAAATAAAGCACCACAAAATCCAGCAAGTATATCCACACCTGGCTCACATCACTTTGTGGATGGTAAACAGTGGGAAGGTTAGGCTTTTTCTCTACTGCTCCTGATATTTTTCTTATTGACACTGTGTGCTGCATCAAACTTTGTGGATTTGCCAGTAAACAAGACACAGTCTTCACTTCCAGTTTTCTAGTCCTACCTTATCATCACCATCAAAACCTACAAACAACACTGAGCTGATGACCGACCACATGTAACGTTTCCCAACTGTCATTCCACCTTCTCAGCTACTAAGCTCATTTGTGAAGCTTTTATCAGCAATAAGGAAACTGTAAAGGGCAGAGCTGAAAATAATGCCATTGTGAACTTAAGCCATGGGGAAGATTTGTACCTGGAATGCTTTTTCCTTCAAGAGCTCTCGAAACCGCGCTTGCTTCCATAAACAGAGGCTGGCTCTTCTGTAGTTCAGGGAAGAGCACGTCAGGGAACTCCAGACCAGGTCAGCCTTGTCCTCCTTGCTCGTGACTCCCCGAGCTTCCAAGCTGAGCCGTGGCACGATGTACTGCAACTGAAACAGAAGCAGTAAAACAGTGTACATTTCCAAAGGCCCAGTGCAGCCTCTGTGTGAAGCTGCCATCAAGCAAACACACAACGTGGCAAGGAGGTGGGCTGCCAAGATGGACTTCACAGTTCAGTTCTACAGGGGTCTGCAGTGAGAAACTGAGCTGAACCTGACTTCTCTCGGAAGCAATCATTTTGTTTTTCCTTTTACCTTTTTAACAAGACTAGGAGGAACCACGGCACATAAATCATCACGAGAAAAGGATGCAAACTTGCACATCAGATAAGATACTGCTGCTGTGCAGAACCTGACGGAGAAAGAGGATTCAGTTATCAGGTGGGTTCAATCATAGCTTTTTTCTTGATCACGAAAGTCCCAAGCCAAAGCAAAGACTGAGCATTAACAATGGTTTTAGCCAACATGTTCAAAACCGACTTACTTTGGAGACCATTTCTATTTGTGTGCATCCAAATGCAAATGTGGTCCAAATGTTAGAACCAGCCACAAAGTTGAAGCTTTTGACAGCATCCACTCATTCCTTTCTTTGGCAAGCATCAGTCATCGGGATGCCACGTCACGTGGGGCCACCACCAGCCTCTGTGGGTAGCACCTCTGTGCAGTGCATACACCCCCATACGCTCAGGAATCCTCCACAAGAACATGGGAGCTTTCCCAGCACTGCCAAACCAAAGCCATCACACAGGGAAGCGAGAACATGGGGGGGGGCACGAGCTCACCTTGCACAAAAGGAAAGCGACTCCTTGGTCCTGCACACTAGCAAGCAGCTCCAGAACTCAGAAATGGAAAGGACCTTTTCAGCTACAGGTTGAGAAATCCCAAAGTCAGCTTCTATTTCAGGAATTAAAGATCTGGATTCACATAAGTGGACCATAAAAGCAGCTAGTCCTAAAATATGAGCATCGTTCAGGGCAGGACCCTGCAAGACAAATGAAAGCAAAGAACTGGAAAAACAGATGCATTTCATTTGTAACAAAACAGCTATTAGCAGAAAAATCTCAACTGATCGAGTAGAGGAGCACTGTAACTATCCATTGACCAATTTGGTGCAATTATAACAATCTAGCAGCTGAGAGGCACCAGATAAATTAAACACATTCTTTCTCCCTTCTTTCCTTTGTTTATTCAACTTGCAGGAAAATATATGTACACGTTGCCATAACAGTCACTTGGAGCAGTGAAATTTTCAATGTGAAAGTCTGGGAATTAAGCACCCTACAATTTTTCTTTGGCTCTGTTCATGACCTGGCTTATTTTAGCTTCTGTTAAAACCGATCTCAGAATGAATTAAGATACCACAACAGCACTTCTGCAGGAAAACATTCTGCTCACATTCCTGAGAGCAAGCCCAGACTATTTCTCTGAAATGAGAATCTCTGGAAGCTGGAAAGCTGGTGAGGATCCTCCACTGTGCAGTCCAGGCAGGTACATGCCCTGCAGCTCAGGAAGTGGAGCCAGGACACTTTTAGCACTCTACAACCGTAGGATTTCTGTCTGGAAAACTAACCTGGTGATAAATGAGCTGGCAGAGCCTGCCCAGAAGGGCAGATATGAGACTCCTATGTCCACATATCATCTTCACAAACAAGGAGAGACACGGCCCCTGCCTGCAGAAGGTAAAAACCACACGACCATTTTACTGATTGTCTTTTTATCCCCAATAGAAGAAGTGTTTGGGGCTTTTTAATGGTTAAACACAACGAATCAGAGCTGTACTTGCCTGGAAACACAAGATAATTACCATTCTTTTTATAGGCTCAAGGGAAGTGTCATTTTTAGAGCATCTGAACTGAGGACCCCTACAAAGGCACAATCTCCACCTGTACCCTGCCTCAAATAATTGACAATAGGTAATCAAAGAAGAGTTCTGAAACAACATCAAGGAGGGGAGGAAACTGCCTGGGACACAGACAGCTTTTTCAGACAGCAAGCACAAGAGGAGCAGAGGCAGAGCAATAAACAGGAACAGAACACAAAAGAAGAGTAAAAAAAGAGGTAAATATGATAAGGTCCTTTTTAAAAAGCAGAGGAAGGGAGGGGCTTCCCTATGAGGCTTATCCTGATAGAAAACAAACCATCTTCACAGGAGATGGATGGGAGGTCGGGTTTAGAAAAGAATTTCTGGAATGCTCTTGTTCATCACAGCTCCTTTGCATACAGGCTTTCAAACAGGTTCGCCTACTCCTGTGTCACCAGGGCAAAACAGTGCAGCAGAGAGGTAAAGATGCACTGGTTGCCAAAGCTCCAGAGGCTGCCAGCCAGCACAGCACTGCCAGCAGTGCAGATCCCAGGCATTCTGGCAGTACACTGGCACTCTCCAGTGGAGTATTTTTCCACTGAGATGTTGATCATTGACAGACTTCTGTCACATGAAAGAGATGGCATTAACAGAATCCTTGCAAAGAAAGGCAGCAGTGGAGGATGTGTGCTACCTCTCCTCCCTCACACAGGCCAGAATCAAACTCAGTTCCAAGGGGGAGAAGGAAGGCAGAGTGAAGGTGTATCATACTGCTCGTAGCACTTAAGGTCTGTTACATTTCATACATGGCACTAGGGACAAAGGCTCAGGTGCCTGGATCTGCAAAATCATTAAACATACACCCCCAAGCATCCCGTCAGCAGACGAGCATTCTCCTCCTGATCTTTCGTGTCAGGCAGCAAGTAATTCCTGGACAGAAAGGAAAAAGAGTGTTTTTGTACCTCAGCACCGAGCTGAAAGCACGCAGTATTTGTGGAATGTTTTTTATGCACCGTGGTGGGGTTGAAGCAGAGCCAAATGCCACTTAGCTGAAGAGATCAGTAACAACTGAGGAGAAACACATTTTATTCACTCCTATGCATCAAAGCTCATTAGTTCTTAGTTCACAGCAACTCAGAATAAAGCAGCTCGCAACTGCCAGTCTGCCACAGTGGATGTGAACAAACAGAAGCCCCTCCCGGCCCCTGGACAAATGTTGAAATTACACTGTATTAATCAGTTTTCATTTTCCTGCACTTTTAATTGCATCTTACCTGTCAGGAGGGTTAAAATAGGAAGCAGCAATTAGGTTTTGACAGAAAGATGTCAGTAGAAGATCAACAACCTGGAATAAGAGACACTGCTCAATTTCCTCCTTGCTGAGGTGGATAACTAGACCTAGTTGTGCTCTGCATCTATTATGTTCCCCAGCATTAAAACATAAGACAAATCTGTTAAAGAAATTTCACCACATTTTATGGATCCACTGGCACCAATAGGAGATGGAAAGTTAAGGCCATAGCAGGAATAATCCCAACATACAGCAAGTCTGGTGAAGAAACACCAGCTCATCACAGGTTTGGTCTAACAGAACATATCTCTAGATCTCTCCAGCAGACATCCAGGGACTTCCTGGAGGTTAAAACAAGGGCACTACAAAGTAGACAAAAGGAGAAGTGTATTTCCTGTTCACTGCAGATAAAGCAGGCTCTCACAAGTACCATCCAGATGCATCTGTACCTACCCAACATACCATTTTTCATCTCACACGGGATGGTACTCACACTCTGATGACAGGGTTCCAGCTCGGGGTCAAAAATGTTAACGTGGATTTGAGAATTCAGAGAGGCAGCTTCATTCTCATCACTGCTGTGACCCAAGACACTCGAGAGTCTGTCAGAAATGACTGCAATCTGTGCTGGCACATCTGTGAGAGAGTAATGGGAGAAGGGGAGAGGCAGGACAGAGGGCATGAAAGATTTATAACCCTACACAAAACAGAACAAGCGAGATACATACTCCAATTGATCAGAACCCAAAGTATGCTATGAAAAGCTGTAATGAGCAAAAAATGTTAGCTGGAACACAGTGATCATTTTTGTTTTAGAAGACATTATGTTTTTCCACAGCACTACTATGATTCACACAGAAAACAAGGAGAACAGCCTTCAGAAGGTGAGGGGTGGAGTGACCAGGCAAACTCCAGGAACAGAGCTGCCCATCTCAGCAAAGATGTGTGCAGTGGTGGTCATCACAAAGACAGACCTGAAGTTTCCAGCTCAAACATGAAAAATACATATTCATAGTTGGTGGGATGATACCAATCTGGAAGACGACCAGTGGTGAGTAACTACTACATGGCATTAGCCATGTTTTATGAATACAGCTGCCAGTTATGGGTAATTACAACTTGCCTTCTTCCATACCTTCGTGCTGAGCTTGGTCCACAGTCAGCACCCTTAGTGCAGCCAGCTCAGCCTTCAGCTGCTCAGTAGGCTCTTTGGAATGGCCAGGCTCTACTCTGGATTCATCTGAAGAAATAAGAGGGAAGTGCAGCTCGTTATTCTTACTTCTGTGCATTACAAAGGTTTACAACACGCAGTCAGCAGTCTCTGCACACCTTTTCTGCAGAATTTAAATACTTTCCTATAAACTGTAACAGATCCCCTCCAAAAGCTGTCAGCCTGTCACATACACCGCCTTGTTTTTAACATTCAAAATACGCTACTTGATTAATCATTTATGAGTTTATGCCTAACTTCAGAACGGAATTCGTTTTTTAAAGACAAAAAAAAAAAAAAACCCTAAATATCTCTCCTTTCAGTTTCCTTCCCCTCTTGCTTTAGCTCTCTGTCCCACACTGAAACATTTGCTGTCCTCCGAAGACTGGAACTAGAGTTTCAAAACACAGAGGGAAATGCTGCAATGCTAATGTAGCACATCATCAGCTTCTCCCTCCCCAGTCCCAACCCCACATCTCAGCTTCAGACGTAACACCGTGGTTCCATGTGTTCTTTTGTTTGAAGGAAAATGAAATAAATTCCTTTTCCCACTAGGAACAGAGCTGCTGCAGCACAGAGCCAGAGCCAGACAGGGGCAACGCCCCGTGCATGGGGCAGAGAAAGCTCTGCCACCACTGAGAGAAGCAAAGGACGAGGTTAACCCTGAGTTATTACAAACTGCACTGCAAAGCAACACGGTGTGAGCAGAGTGCTGAGTCACCCCTGTGAGCAAGGAGCAGTAGCAAACAAGGCAGGTTTACAGCTGACTAAGAACCCTAAAGGCTGGGTCAGTGCAGGAGCCCCACGGGTGGATGGGGACAGCAGGCAGAGCAGCACAGAGGACGCAGGGGTACGGACCAGGCTGTGCCACTAGAGGTCACTGGCAATTCAGCAGCTCCCGCAGCGCCCGCAGCCCAGCGGGATGCTGCTGATGCTGCACGAAGCAATTCCTCAGCTCCGCCGTTGCCAGGACAACCCCTGCAGGCAGGCTGCCGCACATCTGCGATCGAGCAGGACTGCTCGGTCACGTCTCAGAGCTACAGCATCTCCAGGAGGCTTCAGGAAACCAAACACATGGGGCAGCAGCTCATGGCAGCCCCATCTCTGCACACAAAGAACAATGGCACCACTTTGCTCTGGGGAGAATCTGCTGGCTAGCCTGCTGCATTCGGTTTGTATGAGCCTGTGCTGGAGATGTTACCCACTGTAAGACACAAGTGTGTGAAAAAGCCACTCGCTGGAAGACAGGATCGTTCATTAAACACCTATTATAACAGTAATTATGTCTCAGTGATGGGAGCTGAAATGGGCAGGTCCCCACCTATACACAGTCACATACAGCAACCCAGGGGGACGGCGATGAGGTCAGGCAGCAGCAGTGCCACTGAGGGCTGGGCACAGCCCAGGTCAGCTGGAGCAGAGAAGCCTTCAAGCTGTGAGTGCTGATTCACGGCAGTGTGCTGGAGCTGGAATTAAATCAGCCAGCTCAGGCCTCGTCTGCAGCCTCAGCACTGCACAGAGCTGCACATGACTGCAGAAATCCCACTCAGGAGGACAGGCAGGGGAAAGCACTGCAGCAGCAACCATGCCTCAGCGTGAGACAAAGAGCACACTCACACACTTCCACAGAAAGACATAATCAGCTGCCACGTTCTGAACGTTTTCTAATGTACAAGAGCATCGACAGAATGCTCTCAGACAGTTCTGCAAACTGACTGCAAGTACATTTGTGTTCGTTGTACCTTGTAACATTTTCTCTTTCTGAGCACGACAGGCTTGTATGTACGTGGAGTACAAGTTTGAGGGTATTTTGTCAGCTCTAAAATAACAATTAAAAAAAAAAGACATTTAGTATACGACATAATCACATTCAACCTTCATCTTTTTTAATTCAAGCATAAGGAACAGCTTTGCTATGAAGCATAATTAGAGGCTCCAAAGCATCTGAAGCATTTCTTTTAATCATCTGCTGACATGAGGGCTAGAAATGTATATCCAAGGCTCTCACAGTGAGTATTATGCAAGTGCAACACACACTGCCCCAAAACAATGCTACAGACGGCGCACACATTAATACCCAGTTCATATATCACAGGAGTCTGAGATCATATAGGAGACTAAGTTATGTGACACGAAGTATTCACACATCTCAGATGTTACTGTGATGCAGATCCAAGTACAGCCTCCACCACTTGCTGGGCAGGCAGAATAACTTGGCTGCTTCCCTTAATACCTTCAATTTCTTTTTAAAAAGATGCAACTTCTGTTTGTTTTTCTTTTTTTGTCAGACTGGAATTACAAGGCAGGACTGCATGTCTCATTTGTAGGCAGCATTGTGAACATTTTCTCTCCATGTTAGGTTGCAGAGGAACTACTGGATATAAAATAAAGCTGCTTCTGCAAGGCAGAAAACCGCTTTTAAACATGCACACGGGACAGGCTTGAGTTCGGAGAGGGGCTGCCATCTCCTCAGACATTACCCTGCTGTCTCTTAAGAGCAGCTCAAGAAGCATTACCATACAGTCACTTTTCATCCTCCCCTTCTCCCATCTCCTCTCCCAGAAAACAGCAGAGCTTTTCACTCATCTTCCTACTGAAATTTTACGTTCAGCAGCATTCTCCACAGCTGGCAGGAAAATGTGTCTGGCCTGCAGGCAGAGGACTCCTTCCAGATAATGGTTTTAGAGCAGCTATTGGACTAATTACAGAACTGAAGACGTTTACCCACACAGAAAAGCTATTCTCTCCCCAACCTGCAAGCCACAAACAAGTCTGGCCATGAAACCCTGCCAAAAGGGTTGGCCAACCGACTGCATTTTGTAAACAAGGCAGAAAGCTTCCAGTAATCTGATGTCCAGAAGTCAAAGTCCAGAAGCTCAGGAAACAATACAGCAGAGCCTCAATACCTTTTTAAAGAATCTATAAAAGCCATGCGTGCATCCGGGGTTTTAGGGAGCTGCAACAGAAAGGCAGGCAGGTTAGGTGCAAGTCACCTCTCTACAAACAGGCTGCAAAGTAGGAGGAAGGAAAAAGAGTACCAACCACACGTGGCCTGAGCAGAGCAGGAAGGAACCACGACGTATAATAGGGTCGCCTGAAAATACTGAGGCAGAAAACAAAAGGTTAACAGCCAAAGCTGTCAAAAATTAAGTCAGTTCAAAACGTTCCTGGTGGCATGAATAACCACAAACAAATCAGGTTACCAAAGGAATTTGTTTAAATTCTAGTAATTGTGGACTTCTCCTGCTGGTGTGAGTATGCCTCTTTATTCTCTGCAGAAATTGCCCCAATTTAGATGACTACTGAGGAAATGAGTAACGTGGAAAGAATTTCCCAAATCCTCCTTTGCTGACTTCCTCAATTTTTCTTGTTTTGTTATTTTGATTTGGACGTGGCTTTTTTTTTTTTTGCATTATTAAAGATAAAAATAAGAGTTGAGAAGCACACGGTACCTGGCTTCTATCACTGATGTTGGGATCTTCCTTGTGTTTTCAAATATCTGAAGGGCTTTTTCAACATCACGAAGTGCCTGGCCCTGGGGCTGGCTCACACAAGCCACAGAGAGAGAAAGATACTGTGAGAAATCAAGGATGATGGCAATCTTTCCTGCTTGTTCATTCAGGATTACTAATAGTTGTCTGTGCTGCGAAGGGAAGTGACTGAACGAACACAACTGAGTAACTAGAACTACCTAATGAGCTGAGTAAAACTGCAGGATAGAGAAGCCTGGACCTGAACCACCAGCCTGCCACAACAAGGCTGTTCCATATAACAGCTCTTCTGGGTCTGCCCAAAGGTCCATGCAGTTCTGAACCCAACTCCTACCCTGATCGCAGCAGATATTCCCGTTCAACACGACGTTATTTATTCAACACTCCCTCACAGGGACAATATATTTTCTGTTCTGAATATTCCACTCTACTCACACACCTGAAATTAAGACTCACATTCTTTGCTTCCAGCCCCTGCTGCTAGACCTGCACTCCAGGCAGAGGTACTGCCATCCCAGTTTTCTTTTGTTCAAGCCACAAGACATCTTAACAACCCGTGCCAGTTTCTTACCCACCAAACAGATGTTGGTCTACCAGCAGAGCCAACACAGACCCATTTTCTGCAGACGTGTGGCTCTGTATCCCTCATTTCCTCACACCATACAGCACCACAAGACTATCCTTTGTTCCTTAAATTCCTGCCAACAGAACTTCCCATTATTTTCCACATCCCACCAAACAGGATGGGCAAGAAGTAGCCAGCACTTCCTTGGCACGTGTGGCTGATGTAGGTGCTGCTTGGCCACTAACTGGCTGGCTAATTGCTGAGTTCTGCTGCAGCCTGACTTTGGATATACTCATCAGGGTCTATCTGCCCTCTACGCAACTCTAATTTTCATGAAATCCAGGGTAGGTTTCCATATTTAACGACCTTTAATTCCTTAGTTTCAAGGATGAAAAAGATTTAGCAGCATGCTCCAGCTTGGTGGGGATGGCAGATGGGTAACTTATGCTTCCACACTAAAAAAAAAGAGCGTAACTGAGGAGAAAACTGTTGGACAGACCACCAGTACCTGCACGGATTCACGTGTGGAGGACAAGTCCTCATAGAGCCCCATGTCTTCAATAGCAACCTGTTGGAGGTTACATAGACACAGGTAGTCACTGCACAGCTAATGTTTAGACAGACCTAGAAGGATATCACTCCAAAGGAACAGCTTCACTAACCTTGAGGTCGGCCAGCCTGGTTTTAGCCAGAGTGATGTACTCCAGGAGAATAGAACGATGTTTTGTTGGCACAAAAGGTGGGTACATTATATGGACCTGCAAGGTAAAATTCAGAACAGGATTTGCCATTTTTACAAGTGACAGTAAAACTCTAGTTAACTTCTACTCTCACTTACCTCAAATATTCCCCAAAGAAGACATTACTGCTTTGTTGAAGACAGTTTCACAGCAACTGACATGCAATTTTCCCCCAACAACAACAAAAGCACTCAAGTGTCTGAATATAAATTCTCTAAAGGGATTCTCTACATGTCAAAGAAATAAAAGAATCTTGTTCTTGTTTATTTCAGGGAGAAAAGGTTTTGAATAGTGCTGGAAATAATGCAATTGTTAACAACAACATTGGTAATATGCTCAGAGTGAATGTATGTGTGCTGTGTGCCTTTGGAGCAGTTCTGTAGCTGTCTTTAGGAAACCATCTCTACCAGCAGTTTCTCACCTTCAAGTATGGGGCTACTTCAAAGGGCACTAGCTCTGACAAGAACTCCAAGAGGAAGACCAGAGCTTTCTTACTGCTCCCGTGGTGACTGCTAGCATTCCCAAAGGAGGCCTGAAATAGAGAAAGTAACAATGCAGCCTTTCAGTTTGGAAGGAATCAGCATCTCAGTGCCACGCTGACCTCACCACATAAATCCCACATATCTCTTACAGACATCTACTTTGCATCAATGGAATCCTTCTGGAGTAAAGTCTCCAAAGAAAGTTTACAGAAGCCTCTACGGAAGTTTCTGAGTTTCTTTCTCCAGTTTCCATGTCAAGGTTAAATTTCATTCTCACATGCTACCATAGGAATGCTCAGAGGACTTAGACAAAGCAACTCCAAAATGCACCAAAGGACTGAGATTCGTCAGGAAAATACATTGTTGGAGGTTTATCTGAGCACTGTGAGACAAATAAGTCCATCATACAAAATATTTCAAAAGGCAAGTTAGTTACTTCCTGAGCACTTCATCAGCAAAGGCTGAGTTTACATTTACAAACTCATACAAAGGAATTTACAGGTTTAAATTACATGGAGATTTGCATATCCCAAATTCCTACATGTTTACAACTGAGAGCTAATTACCAATTATCTATAAAGGTCAAACACACCAATTACAGCTGCATGCAAACATCCAGGAAATAGGAATGCTTCATGTGCAATAACTCACAAATTATGCAATCATAACACTGTTGGTTATCAAGATACCGAAATGCATCCAAGATTATGATTATAGCAGGATTTACATGTCTGCATTCCTGACAAATAACTAGAGATGGCAAGATGTACTTGAAAGATGAAAGGAGGGAAGACCAGAGAAAGCTAAATGAATATATTCTTTGCAGACACAAAGGCAATAATAAATATTAAATTATTCCTAATACCAATACAATCACTTATTACTTTGTTTTTTGTTTCTGTTTGTTTTGGTTTTAAATTCCTGGTGATCTAGACTGAAACTAGGCTTGCTTTTTTTCCTTAAGCACAGGTTTCTCACATACTTAAAATTAAGATTACCTGTCAGGTCTTATTTAGTCTTACCTTAAACCACTCAGAGTAAGGCATGAACACAGCAGGGCCCTCCAGGGCAGCCTGGCGGGCTATCAGGAACGCAGTGATCATATTTTCCATATCATAATTCTCAAAGGCCTTTATCAGGAGATGGCTCAGTAGATCTAGAAACATAAAACAGTAACCTCAACATTTGCTCTAGACAACTGAGCTATGAGAGATTAACTTAAGACAAACATCTAATGAAACATCTGCCCCAAAGGATCATGCACTGCAGCCCACGGAAACATAGAAACTCGTTTGTATTTTTTCAGTGATCAAGTACTCAGGGATTTCAACTTGCAAGAACTGTAGGGAGCCCAGCAATGACATAACCAGTAAGAAACTCTAACAGGGTTTCCTAGCAAAGGTAAGATAGGAGAATTCAGAAGAGTTAAGTAATCACTACGCCACGTAATCATAAAAGCAATTATTAAATAGTCATTCGTAGCTGTACAGTAAGTTAGGGAAGCATCAGGCACAACACCTTAGGTATTCACATCACAGCTGACACAGAACGAAAAAATGGAGAGGGTGAATTCCTGCTGTTCTTTCCCCGAAGAAATCTCAACAGGGGTTATGAACTTGCTGCTGCACCTCTCAGGGTGGTTTCCTCATTCAGTACCTGAGAAGCAATGAGCACATGTCATCCTGCAGGCTTGCCAGTACCCACTCACCTTTGAACAACTGCTCAGCCTCAGCCTGACAGACCACCAGCACAGAAACACAGGACAGGACATGCTGCCAATTCACCTCATGTGTCTCCAGGACTTGCTGCAGCTGGCAGATCGACTCCTTCGCACTGAACGCCACAAACAGCTGGAAGAAAGTAAGAACAATTCACTTCATCTATGGCATCCAGCTCTGAGAAAGTGAAATACACCGTCAAGATTAACACGGATGCCCTTTAAAAAAGCAATCTTGTGTGCACCTTTTGCAGTAGTAATTTTTCTTCAGGCTTAGTCCTGCCTGCAGCACCTGGCAGCTGCTTCAGATTCTGCAGTGCACTGTTTTTAAATCACCCCATTTCAGATACTTTAACAAATACAAGATCAACACAGTAACATTCCTTTTGCAAAACCAGGACGTACTTTGCGATACAAGGTGGTGAGCAGCGAACACGTTCTTGTGAAGCTCCACTCCCTTTGCCTGTGGATGGCATCAGACACTGTACCCCCAAAAAAGAGCATGTTAATAGTTTTCTCTTCAGCAATAGGTTTTAAAAAGCATCTAAAACAAAGAACTTCACCACACAAGCTTTCCCTTTAGCTTGCACAGCCACATACATTAAAGCTGCCTGCTGAAACCCTTTCTCTCCCATTCATCCTCAGAACACAAACTTTGTCATTTCACCACAGCACTGTCATCTCAGAGTACTTTCTGGGATCACGCATTCACCATCCAGCATAACGCATGAAGAGAGAATCAGCAAGGAACATCCTTTTCCTCAAAGATCTCTTTCAACTGGAAGCCAGCAACAGTGACCCAGCTCTTCCACACTACCTGTAAGGAGCTCTAGATTGTAGCTTGGAGAAATGATATTTCACCAGAGATTTTGCAGCCCCAAAATAATTTCTTCCCAAACACATTCAACTTTAAAATCAGCGTTCATGGACTAGAAGCTTTCCTGTTTATAACTGGTCTACCAAAATGAAGTGAATGACAGGCACCCAGTGAGGAGACGAAGGCTATGCTTTGTGCTTAAAGCGAGACCTACAGGGACACAGGATTTTAGCCCCGAGCTGTCTGCAGTACCAGCTCTCCCACCCGGCTTCTCCTTTGGCCAAAACTAATCCCAGAGGCCAAAGCTCTCCCACATCTGCTCCACAAAGGCTGCTAGTAGATGTTACTCCAAGCACTCTTGAGCCTTTGGCTGAAGCTCTGCCTGAAGCCATGCATTTTCCACCTAAAATTTCCTCCTAAAGCCCAGAGTCCAGATGAACCTTTCATCTTCTTCAGCACTGTATGGGTGGAGAATTGGGGAGTGAGGCAGCTCGCTGTGCTCTGTCCTGCAGGCTACACTACTCCACTCAGTGAATGGGTGAGACAGAGCTCCTGACCCACAACAAACCCAGAGACACATACTGCTCCCCAGCTATTCCTACCTTTCAACAGTGGGTTGTAGGTAAGAATCTCAGTCAGGGTGTGTCTAAAAAACTGCTGCAAGGAATCTGGATGAACTGCGCTTTTATAAATGGACACATCGAATACATTCAGCCTATAAATGACAAGGAAACATACAGAAATGATGCACAGAACTATGACCGAGGTTGAATGACTCACTTTTCTTCTGCATCTGCTACACCAATTTACCAATACATATACCGTCTTGTTTTATTTCAAATCTCCTGGTTACTTAATATTAAGATACCAGGTTTACAAGCTTGAGTCAAACATATACTGCCCCTGCAGAGGCCAAGACTGAAGGCTGACATGTACAAATGGGAGGCAAAACAGGCTGGGAAGCAGGAACTGGAGGAGATGAAGGCACTTTCCAGCTGTTTCTGCTCAGAAGCAGAGTGAGAAAACTTGAAAGAGGAAACTCACCCCACGCTAAGGTGCTTTGAGCTCGCTTCTGAGACTGCCAGACACCCTTTCCTAGCTTACACTTTTTTTTTTTTTTTTTTTAATTTTTTATGCAGTTTCATTTGTGAATATTTTTTTAGTGAGAACACCGAATGTAAATAGTGCTGGGAGGGCAGAGCTAAAAACAGACACCCACCCAATTTCACTACCAAGAGCAGCACAATAAAATACTCCTCCTGACGTTATCCAGAGGAACTATGTTTCTCACCAGAACCTCATAGCCTGCAGCGTGGAGGCATCTTCCTGCTTCTCCTTACCAACAGCATCGAGGACCCCTGGCACCCCAAAGTAAAAACACAAAAAGGCAATGAGAAGAACAGAAGGAATTGTGACACTGCACTGACAGTTAAGAAGGTGACCCCATTAGGGAGACCCACCATTCCTCACCCTTAAAACCATACAAACATTTCTCAAAAGTAACACAGAGACCCAAAAACTATTAACGTTAACCTTGAACCACTTTAAAAGCGTTCCCCTGAATGTGCTAATAACTAAGCCATCTAAAAATGGGCATGCATTAATATTTTATTTCCAGACCTAATCCTAACTGTGCAGTGCACAAGTGAGTGCAAACGCTGTGAAGCTGTACCAGGGAAAAGTCTGGAGGCAGAGATTTGCACGGCAAGCTTTGTGCCTTGAAACATCCTCAGCAAACAAAGAGGGCACTGCTGCAAATGCCACACATTTGTGACACTTTCACGTTACATTTCTTCAGCAGCACTCCTTTAAAGCAAGGCCTGCCCCAGAGTGACCAGTGGAGGTCAAACAGGTGGCAGCTTGCACAGCACGTGGTCCTGACTGTAAGACTGAACAACTCAAAGCTCACATCCTGACAGATCCTATAAGCTAGACAGGCTGCTGCTGCAGTACTTCTGTTCCTTGCCCCATTCTACCTTCCAAAGCCTCTTCTTTCAACAGCAAAAACATTTACTTTGTTCATTAGGAATTGCTAATTAGATCACTTTGGTGGTGGACTCTGAGAAGGAAATCTACCAAACTGAGGCAGTAAAATGGGCATCCCTCAAATGCCTTTTGTAAGGCAGTCCACAAGGCTAGCAAGCAAATACTGCCTTCCCCTGCAGAGAAATGCTTTAAGGTTAAGCAGGGGCGAACAGAGAAAAGGAGATAAACTCTACTTATCCTCAGGCACAAGAGTTCAGTGTAGCAAGATCATGTCTGTGAGGAACAGTGCTCCCAGGCTACTCTCCTGTGAACAGCTTCATTCACCGTGAATTATTTTACATAAAGCATCCTAACGTTCTTCAAAGCAGCTGATGAGTGAAAAACTCCTCAAAGATGACACAAACACTAACAAAAGTATTTCACAGGAAACACACAATACATTTTTAGGCAGACTGTAAGCAACCGGTGGCAGCAGGGGCTGCAGAAATGTGAAGGTCAAATGAAGAGCAGGTTAGCACAGACTTCACCCTGCCTGCCAGCAGCCCGTCTCACTTCCCTCCATCTCCCCCTAGTCCTGAGCTTATGAGGGTTATTTTTCAAGTGCCAGCACTATTAAAGGGTCACCTGAGATGGAGCTCATACATATTAAATAATAAAGCACTTCCCTTACAGCTTTCCCTTTTTAGAACTGCTCAGCAAGGTCTGCAAGACATCTGCCCACAGGCAGTGCTCTCTGCAAGACGTGGGCTGAGGGATCAGACTGGCAGTACCCACAAAGAGATGCAGAAGGGGTGCTGGGGAGCAATCCCCATGTTGTGTCCTGACTTTGGGTCATTTTACAACAGCAAGGAAGCATTCATTTTTGACTGAGCTCATTGCCAAAACATGGCAGCAAGGGAAGTGGCAAAGTGATGTCACTAAGGCAACAGAAAAATAACAGCAGCACACGGTCAGAGTAACACAGTGGTCTAGAGCACGTGAGGAGCTGTAAGCAAACATCTCTGCAGACAAAGCAGTGCAGTGGAAACAGCGACCTGTCACGACAATCATCTGTGACACATGGCAAGAAATCCTTTAGTGTGTTTTGTCTTTCCGCATCGGGATCTGCATTGCAAATCAGGCACTTCTACCCTGAGCTCTCAGCAGCAGCCCATTATCCACGGGACAGCTGAACACTGCCTGTCTGAAGACTACACACCGACAGATGTCTTTGCTCCACGTAAAAAAATTAGGTTTCACTAAACACGAGTTTGCAAATCCGAAGTGTGAGACAGCAGGACAGGCTCCTGGCACATAACTTTGTAAACACAGCTTAGATTTAATAAGCAGAAAAAGTTAACCAACTCTCTGTGCTACCAAAGGTTGGACTGCTTCCAACCAAGCTTGTTAAAAGCCAGCTCGGATATCTTTGCCCAGTGTTGCAGCTGGGAGGATCAAAAAGAAGCAGCATGAGAAACAAGAAGTTATCTGTGGTGATAGGAGAAACTCACCTCACAAAAGGAAAGAGGAAAATGGAGACACACAAGATCGGTGACATAAATATGCACAGAAAGCTTCCCAGAAAGAGGATTTCTGAGTCCTTACAGACTTATTAATGAGGAAGGAAATTGAGTTAGCAAAGAGCAGCGACTGCAAAAAGTTACAAGTCACAGGAACACTTACATGTCAGCATTCTTTGTAAAACAGCATGACAGATCTGTTCAAAATGGACAAATTAAGACCATTTAGTGATGAGAACAGCTAAATTGCATGCAGAAAAGGCAAAACGACTCAAAGAAAAGGTTTTGAACCTCTTGATTTAAAGCTTAACTTTTACCTCAGGGTCTAATGTAGAACTGATAGAAACAGACAGAGGGGCAAGCACTTTCCATGCTTACCAGCATTCCATGCCTCATGTACAAACGGAAAAAAATAAGAAAGGCAATCAAGGTGAAACCAAGGAAGCTAAAACGTCCTGGGCAAGTCACCTTGGAGAAATTCCCTACAAAAAGGTCTCTGCTCTGGTTTAATCATTTCCTCCACACCCCCTCATAGTAACTGGACCACTGCCCTTTCTTTGTTGCTCTCTGATTTATTTCCAGTCAGAAAGGCAGCAATACACGACGTATCTACTTCTTTAACCAACTATTTCAGTTTCCTTTTGTCCTTACATGGGGGACCTTCTTGAATTCCAGCTTCCTTCCCAGCTCTGCAGGCTGAAAGCCATTCTGAAGGAACATGATCGCAAAGTCTGCAAATCAAGAAGGAATCAGTGTTACAGCATCCCCTCTCATTAAAACCACTTGCACTTTCCCCTCCCAACGGGACTGCAGTCTGAAAAGCATGGCTTGCTACACAGCACAGTCAGCAAGACTGCTCAGTGCTTTTCTTTTTTCTTTCAGAGTATAATTACTCCTGGGCAAAAAGGGACTAGAGCCATCAGTGCCAAGAAGCAAAGGAACTGAAAGGATTACACAGACCAAGCAGTTTGCAGGTCTCGCTCTCTTTTACCACTGCAGAACAGACATAATTTTTACCTGACAGGCCTAAAGGTCTCCCTACAGCCTTTCAAGTAAACCGTGTTGTCATTTTTTTTCTAAATAAAAACATAGAAAATATGTTTTTAATAGAAAAAAGATGAGGAAAAAAAATGTCAGCTGTTAAATATTTCTGGTCAGAAATATTTTGGACACTTTGCATAAGCGTCGTGTCCTTTATCCAAGGTCACATCACTGCTGGCCCCATACATCTTGCAACCCTATTTTCTTTTAATACTGCATTTGAAGGAGATCCAGGAATTTGAACCAAGCATCTCTTATGGGGAAGAATTCACTAAGAATTAAAGATATCACCTTTGCTGAAGCAACATCAGAAAACACAGTGCGAGACCCCCGTCCTTACATCCCAGCATCCCACTAGCACAGCACGTGCTGCAGACCTGCAGCCAGGCCCTCTCCTTGCCTGAGAGGATGCACCCCGCATGCTCCACGTCCTGGGGGGGCCCCTCTGCCCGCTCACACAGAGCACAGAGGCTGCTGCACAGCCACTCCTCCACGGCACGGCCGTCCACGTTGCTGGGAACAAACAGAAGCACATTCAGTTCAGTCCCTTCCACATTTCATTGCTTGGCTTTTCGTTCCTCCACCCCCTTGGGCTCAAGGAAGAGATGCCCGTGTGGGACTCTGCCCTATATGTCACAATTCATTTCTTTAAGTAGGTCCGACAGGAGCTTTAGCTGCCCCATAAGAAGATTCCCAAACAAACACAAACAATTTAAAGAATACATCTGGAACTGTGTGCCCAAGTTTTAGAAGATTTTAAATTGGAATATAAAGATCTTTAGTTCTGATTTCTAGGATATTTGCATAAAAAATGCTTTCCAAAAAATAAAAATCTAGCTCTCTTCAGTTCACTTGAAGTACAGTGAGCACTGAAAGGCTTTTTTTTTTTTTCCTATCCCATTAACAGACAAGTAAACCAATACCAAAGGCTGCACCAAGGATTGCAGTGGTATTCTTTCAACACCATAAAATAACAACGTGAACTTCAGAAGGAGTAACTGATCCTCCTTGTTAGCTCCATACTGGGAAAAAAACAAATCAGTCCTTACAATAACTGTCCCCTGGAGATGAACCCTGCCACACCTCACTGACACAGTGGCTTTGAGAGCACAGAAGCACACAGTTCACGTGAAGCAAGACTTCTCACCGAGTCCAGCCCTAATTTTCACTGAGTTTCAAGGCAGGTCTCAAGGCAGGGCCAGGTGAACCAAAGGGTCATGAGCCCTTCCCCACACTGCCTGGGATTAATCCCCACGCAGCCATCCGGGGCAGTGAAACAAAGAACCGGATGGAACATTAACTAGAATGGTCTTTAGTGGCAGTTCCCACCCAACCATTTTGCCCCACATCACAAGTGATTCAGCAGCCCCAAGCAGTCACCGTGCCCTGAACTGTGCTAATTAACACAGAGTAACCTCTCAAACCCTGGTTAACTTCTTAAATCCTGCTAATCTGATCACCTGCAAGCATCTGACTATATTCTTAGTCCAGAATACTCATGACTTATCCCTGATTACATTTCAATAGGCTTTAAGAGATTAAATATGTGTGCAAACCTCCAAACCTCCTCTCACCTCTCCAGCAGCTCTCCCAGCCCAGTGATGCTGTTTCTGTGTAGGTGCCACAGGGTCTCCAGCACTGGAAGGTCCTACCAGGAATGTCACAAATTGGTCACAGTGTGTATTTCACACTTAAAGTTTTGATAACAAACCATGTACTAAAAAAAACGAAACTATTTGTTCAGTCACACAGCCTAGGATTTATGAAGACTTAAAAATAAACATACCAATCCCAGATGAGGAAAGGTTATGTTTGATTTCTCCTTCCTACGAATGCTGGGGGGTAGGCACATCATTTTACATTTTCATGTTCAAGTCATAAATACGTCAGTCTTCATCCCCCTGGAATAATCCTAATTCTGAACAGTCAGAGGAGCAGCAGTATCCCAGAAACCAGGAGAACTACTGCATTTAGAACCTTGCTCACTCAGAACCAAAAACAGATTGGAGAATTATCACGTAGTTATCTCCTTGTGAGCTTCTGTGATTCAGTTTTGCTGCTCTCAAACCCATTTCCCTAGAGGAGACTACAGAAAGAGATGCTGCAGATGTGCAAGAAAGCACGCCTGTGGGCACAGGGGAACACCAGGCAGCACCTGAGCTGTCCTGCTCCTAAAGGCCAGGCCAGCCATTCCCACAATCAGCACCAGGCACTGCGTTGGTGTCGATGAAACCTCTGCCCTTTTCCACCTCCCTGTAACATAACTTGCAGCAACGGAAGAGCACATCCTGAGAGCATCTTGTGCTAGCAGATGCACCTGGCAGGGCAAATGGTGCTCATTGCAGCCTCAGTACAGAAATTTTCTGACTCAGAAACAAAGTACTTTTCACTCCTTGCAAGGGAAGAGGTGCCTGGGAGTTTGGAGCACACAACCACCAACCCTTCCACGGTGACTCCCAGCTGCTTTCCAGTGAGACCCTGGGCTCACCCGTGTACTTGGTTTTCAACAGCTTAATCCTTTACTATATCAATCTCAGTTACACAGCAGCACCTGATCCCCGTGTCTACCTGAGAACAAGGAGATTTTAATCAGCCCTTAAAACACATGGAATTCTATTTTCAGCCCATGAATGGACATTTGAGACTACAGTGCACCCTTTAATCCAGACGGGTCAGTCTCTTCCTTCTTTCCCACCAGAGCAGCAAGCAACAAAAATTGGTTCACAAGATGTACTTAGCTCTACCCAGAGCATCATTTATCTTCAGAGAACAAACCATCCGCATGAAATCAAGACAACACATTTGTGAAGCAATCCAAATTGTTATCTGCTATCCTATTTCTCTCAAGCCATTTGCTATGTGAACTCATTCCGGCTTATCACAGTTCCCAGGTAAATAGAGCAGGGAGCCAGAATGGCAAAGGCCCACTAAGTGCTACGGGCAAAGCACACAAAGGGCCTCTGGGACCACGGTACCCCACAGCCAGATGGGAGATTCTGCACTGATCTGGGCTGCCTAGCCCTGACAACAAACCTATGAACAGATGGACAGTTATTAGCATATTTCATTGATAACGTGAGGTCAGCGAAGCTAAGCAGAAAAGAAAACAATGCCCTCCAAAGCTTGTATTAACTGCAGCATCACCCCAGACAAGTTTAATCCCACTGCCCATGCTGTAACCTGCATTTCCCATGCCCTTCCTAGAACCAGATGTGCTCAGTATGTGCAGAGTTTGAAATCTCAGGGGTGAGCAATGGCAAGACTGCTGCAGATCACAAAGAAACACCATAGTAAATGGAACGCAGATGGCAGCATCTCACTAGTCCAGCTTAGAGTTATCTCTGTCCTTCATTGTGAAGAGGGTTAAAAGCATGCTAACTGATTCCATAGCTGAAATCCAAACGGTCTGTAGCAAAGTAACATTCACTTGCAAATTCTCACCTTCATTTTCCAGATTTCTTGACAGAAGTGTGAGCGACTGAACACATTGTTCGCCAACAAATCCTTGACTGTTCGAAGCAAGCAAGACAACCTTTCCTGGAATCACCCCAGAAATGAAGCAGAAATAGTTTCTCTTATAAATAACACATTCTTACAAAAAGAATCTGTCAGGTTTTTCTCCTGCTTGCTGTTTTTAAAGACTTGAGCGGTGGAGAGAACTCCTGAGGAAGGGCCCAAGCCTTTCACCTGAAGGCTGAGTTAGAGGCAGCCAAGCTGACAGCTCCTCAGCAGCGACATGAGCCAGCAGGCATGGCCCAGGGTCTGGTGAGAAGACCCTCACCATACCTAGCTATGCTGCCAGCTGAGAAGGCTGATAAAGATGGATCAACGACAAAAGACACCAAGCCACACCAGGGAAGGCTGAAGCACACTAGAGGTGATTGCACCTCGTTGTGCAGAGATACTCTAGCAACTTTACACTTCTGTAAAGCTGTCAAAAATTAGCAGCCTTCTATATGGAAGAAGAGTGCCAACATATCTGTGAGCTTATCAGCCACGTAAATGAGCGATCAGCCACTTGGGTCCTACGTGTCTGCATCTTTACCAGAGCAGAGGGCTTATGAGCCGTTATCAGACCAGGGTTCAAAGTCAAAACCATCAATACTGTTTTATTGATAAGCAAAACGTAAGCTATTTCACTTACTCTCTGGTCCGAGTTCAGCAGCGGTACCTGAGAGGGGCTCACAGAAGACTGGCAGATCTGCTCGATTTTGGTAACAGCATTTTTGGCTGCCAAGACTGCTGCGGGTACACCCAACCTTGAGGCCTGCTCCTGCAGGACGGAGACTTAAAAAAATATTAATTAAAAAGAAATGCAGAAACTTGATGAAATGGGAGGAAAAAAACAGTGTGAGCACATGACTACGAAGAGAAATTGCAGTTCTTAAAACTCCTCCCAGCACTCAGTTCACATGTTGCACTGGGCAAATCATTTGCATTTCCATGTATCGTTCCTTTACTGTCCATAAAACGGGGGCAGAACACTACAGAAATTAAACATTCTTGCTAAGCAGGAGTTTGTATTTCAGTTTGGCAAGGCTCACAGCAACACTGTGAAATAATCAAAACATCTGAAAATCAGATCTTGGCAGGGGCACTGCTCACTGGACAAGTAAGAAACAAGAAGCTGAATGGGAGATCAGGAACTCTGATTGTAAAATTGGAATGGCATTTAACAGGCAGATGTTTGGTGTGTAATGAACGATCCTATTCTCTGCTCCTCTCACATCAATGCTCGTCCACTTACCAATAAATGATTCTGATAATTGCTGGTGCTCTATGCCACCCTCTCCAGCTGGGCTGACTGAACCTTCTACCTGGAAACAAAATAAAAACATAACAATGTTAAATGTCTGTTACTCACATGCATAGATCTACTCCTTCTAAATAGCTCTAGCATCCTATGGTGCAGGAGGAAATGAAATTAAACCATCACATGGTCACAGTGAAGCAGAGGTTTCAGGGCATCATGCAAGAGAGAGAAGCACAGTTATTCTCATTGTATGCACAGCAAATGAGATACAGGTCAAAGTGAGTTGTCCATAGCACTCAGCAGGAAGCAGCATCAGAAGCCCTGCCCCTCAGGTCTCACCAGAGCACTCACAGTGCCATAAATACTTGAAGAAACAGCAATGTCCTAGAGACATTTCTCTTTTTTTTTTCTAATACGGAAATATATTCTATAGAGAAAGAAAGATTCATGCAGCTGAGCTATGGGAACTGTCTGTACAAGTGATCAGAACAAAAACCTTTCTGCAGCGTGCACGTGGGGATGAAGCAGAGCGCGGCCAAGACAGGATCTCGGCTCAAGTCTGCACACAGACAGATGACACAGGTCACATCAGTCAGACCCGCTCGGTACTTCAGAGGAAACCCGACCACCCCCCAGGTTTTGCCCCCACGCCCACAGAAGCCAACCCCAGTGAGCGCAGAGAGGCGCGGGCAGCATCCCGCCGGCCCTACCTCCAGCAGGAGGTCACTCAGCTCCTGATGGCGATCCAGGAGGTGCAGAGCCGCCGCCCGCAGCTCTGCGGTGCTCCCGTAGCTGCTCTTCCTCTTCCTGGCTCTCCCTGCTGAGAAGCTCGGGTTACGGCCGGAGCCGGGCCCCGAGGGCCCTCAGCCCGCGCTGTTACCTGGTAAGCCTGACACCGGCCCACAAGCGCCTCACGCCCAAACCAACCCCGGCGCTGCCCCGAGGGCCGCGGCAAAGCCTCGGGAAGAACACGGGGACGGGGGCACCGGCCGATGTGAGCCCGGGGAGAGAGGCCAGCCCTCCTCCCGTCCCCGCCGCGCCGCACGGAGCACCGGGAGCGCGCACGTACCGAGCAGCTCCTTCCACGCACCACCACCCGCGCCCGCCATCGCGGCGCGCCCGCCAAACCAACCCGCCCGCCCTGCGCCGCCATTGGCTGCCGCCCGAGGAGCGCGCCTCCGCCTATTGGCTGGGAGGAAAAAAAAAAGGCGTGGTCCTGTCGTCGCCATCTTGGTTGTGGCGGAGGTGGGGGGGGAGCAGGAGGACGCCATGTTGGGGAGGGCAAAGGGAGACACGTGGGGGTGTGGCACTGAGAGACTCTGAGGCACAGTGGTCATGGAGGGGGTGGGCTGGGCACGGAGGGGGTGGGCTGGGCACGGAGGGGGTGGGTTGGGCACGGAGAGGGTGGGCTGGGCACGGAGGGGCTGGGCTGGGCACGGAGGCGCTGGGCTGGGCACGGAGGGGGTGGGTTGGGCACGGAGGGGGTGGGTTGGGCACGGAGAGGGTGGGCTGGGCACGGAGGGGGTGGGCTGGGCACGGGGGGGGGGTGGGTTGGGCACGGAGGGGGTGGGTTGGGCACGGAGGGGGTGGGTTGGGCACGGAGAGGGTGGGCTGGGCACGGAGGGGGTGGGCTGGGCACGGGGGGGGGTGGGTTGGGCACGGAGGGGGTGGGTTGGGCACGGGGGGGGTGGGCTGGGTATGGAAGGGCTGGGTTGGGCACGGAGGGGGTGGGTTGGGCACGGAGGGGGTGGGCTGGGCACGGAGGGGGTGGTCTGGGTATGGAAGGGCTGGGTTGGGCACGGAGGGGGTGGGCTGGGCACGGAGGGGGTGGGCTGGGCTTGGGCATCATAGAGCTCCTTACCAGCCTAGATGGTAGGATGCGATAGGGATTTTAGAGGGAGCAGTGTCTCTCAGTGCCCGCCCCCAGGAATTCTGGGCTGCCTCCAATCCGATCCTTCCCGTGAAGGCAGTTGGCACCAGGCACGCTGCTGTGGCAGCAGCAGAGCAGCGGTGTGCTCCTGCCCTCTTCCCACCACTCCCACTACGTGTGTCATCGTCCCCAGTGCCAGCCCGGTGACACCTGCCCAAGGTGACATACGGGCAGTGGCAGCTCTTTCCACGCGGAACAACGGCAGCGTGCGGGCAGCTGAGCAACCGCAGGGGATTTCCCCCTGTGAGGCTGTTTGCAGACGTTGAGAGCTCTGAGAATCGCAGAATCGTTCGGGTTGGAAATGACAGCTCTGAGATCCCCAAGCCCACCCCACCGTGCCCACTGACCGTGTCCCCAAGCGTCACATCCCCGCAGTTCCCAAACACCTGCAGGGACGGTGCATCGCCCTGCCCTGTCCTCCCGCTGCCCCTTGCTTTGCAGGGCCCAAGTCTGCCTGCTGACACGCTCTGGGATGGGGGAGTCATCCTCTGCCGTGTGCCCATCTGAGTCAGTCTGTCCTTACCCACCAGCAGGTTGCTGCCTCGCTGCTTTACCAGCTTGCAAAGAGCAGCGCTTGCTATATTTAATCCCTCCGTGCACTATCTGGGAAGGATCCGGAGTTAATGCAGCCCGCTCAGGGAATTGGTTTTAATTAAAATATTAATGAAGAAGTATCTAGAAAGGAAATGGAGCTTTAACAGACGCTCCGTGACCCCAACGTCTCCGCTCACGCTGCTCCGCGGGGACTCAGAGTGCAGGGAATTGGGCAAGGCCATCACTGGTGAGAGCCCCCAGAAGGGATGCCAGAGGAGCTGCTGGGTGCCCCCTCCCTGCAGACACTCAGGGTCCACCCAGGGGGCTCTGAGCACCGCATGGAGCTGTGGGCATCGCATGGGGACCAGGTGGCACAGACCATCCCATGATTCTGTGATCTCAGCTTCCTGTGGCTTTGGAAGGAATCATTATTGCCCAAGACAAAGGACACCCAGGAGAATGTATTACCTGCAGACAAACACTGCAGGCTGCTGTGCACGGCACTGCCATGGCTCAGCTCTGCTGCTCGTGGTGCTGGGGTTCTGACACTCCTGCAGCACTCTCCAACCTCCTCCCAGCCTGTCCTTTCTTTCTTTTCCTCCCCATTTCTTTCATTTTTAATTAAATTTCCCCTACGCACATACACGCTTGGCTTTGTTTGATATATATATATATATTTTTTTTTTCCAAGGCGGTAGCTTTTAATTATACCTTGATTTCACATGAATTACAGCTGTACCCAAAGCAAAGGGCTCTGTGCTTTGTAATCCAAACGCTCTCCCCTGTGTCCCGCGGGCTGAGTTATCGCTGCCCTGCTGCCCCACACCCACCGGTGCCGCCCTGGCTGTGCCCACGGGCAGTGCAGCTGCGTGCAGGATGGGCAGCACTGAGCTCAGCACCACGCTGGGCATAGTGCTCAGCTTTCCTCCCTCTGCTGTAAAGCCGTCTGACAGCGGGGAGAACGGCATGCTCCAACCTCAGCAGTTTGTGCGCAGAAAGTGAGATGGAGATCTGAGCATCTGGAGAGGTTTGGGTTGGACAGGGGGAGAAATTTCTTCTCCCAAAAAGTGGACGGGTGGTGGCACGGGCTGCCCATGCAGCGATGGGGTCACCAACCCTGGAGGTGTTCAAGGACCGTGGAGGTGTGGCACGGAGGGATGTGGTTATGGGCATGGTGGGGTGGGTTGGGGACTGCAGAGGACTTTTCCAGCCTTAATGCAATGATTCTATACCGACCTTTGCTGGTTCCTCCATGCCGTGCTCCCGTAGAACACGGGCTGTGGAACGCCCCATCTCAGTGCCCTGTGCTGCCCACTGCATCGCGCTGACCCCGCACACCAGTGGTGATCTCTCAGCTCCTTCACCGCAGGCGATGCGGGACCGCAGAGGGCCGAGTGCTGCGGGCACAGAGCCGAAGGACCAACGTGGGGGAATGCAGCACTCCGTGAGTCCGCACCGATGCTCCTCAGCCTTCCTGGCTCTGATTGCCACCAGGGCCGCTGTGTCCTTGTGGCCGTTCACCCGGTCCTTAGGCGGGTCAGCCCTGAGAGCTGACTGCTTCCTACGGCTCCGATCGGGGGCTGAGCCGCTCGGCTGCCAGCAGCCACGCCGCACACCACGCACCCTGCAGCCCGCGCTCTGCGTGCACTCATACAACCCCTGTCGTGCCCTGCACCCACCTGCATGCCGTGCACCTGCAGCCGTGCACTGAGCACCGCACCCAGCCCGACGTCCCCTAAGCCGTGTCCCGACCCTGCATCCCACCGGCCCGCACAGCCCCTTCGAGCCGAGCCGGGCCGAGCCGAGCCGGGCCGAACCGAGCCGGGCCGGGCCGAGCCGGGCCGAACCGAGCCGAGCCGGGCCGAACCGAGCCGAGCCGAGCCGAGCCGAGCCGAGCCGAGCCGGGCCGAGCCGGGCCGAACCGAGCCGGGCCGAGCCGAGCCGAGCCGAGCCGAGCCGGGCCGAGCCGAGCCGAGCCGAGCCGAGCCGGGCCGAGCCGAACCGAGCCGGGCCGAGCCAAGCAGAGCCGAGCCGGGCCGGGCCGAGCCGTCCAGCGCCGAACCGAACCCACTCGCCCCGTGCGCCCCCGGTGGCGGCGGGCGGCGGAGCGGGCGGGGCCGGGGCGGGGCGGGCCGAGCCGTGCCGAGCCGAGCGGAGCCGCCCCCCGCCCCTCCCGCCCCGCCTGCCCGTGCGGCGGCGGCGGAGGTCGGCGGCGGCGGAGCGCGGGGATGGGGCGATGGCGCGGGCGGGCGGCGGGGGCCCGCGGGAGCTGTCCCTGGAGGAGGTGCTGAAGTGCTACGAGCAGCCGCTGAACGAGGAGCAGGCGTGGGCGCTCTGCTTCCAGGGCTGCCGTGCCGCCGCCGCCGCCGCCGCCCCCTCCGCCGCTCCGCTCCGTACCGCCGACATCCGTCTCCGCGGCGACGGCAGCGTCGCGCTTCCACCCCCGCCGCCCGGTAAGGAGCTCGGAGAGGGAGGGGCGGGGCCGGCACCGGGGGTTCAGACGCCGGGGATATGGGGTTACCGGCACCGGAGGGGAGTGCTGCGCCGCGCCGCCCACCGGCGCTGCCGGGGTTACCGACGCCGCGGCAGCGCTGGGGATACGGGTGGAGGGCACCGGGGAGGAAAGCGGCGGAGGGAATGGGAGGGGGAGGCGGTACCGGAGAGAGAGGGAGAACGGACGTGGGCGTCGGTGTGGGGTCGGCAATGCGGGCAGCGGCAGAGAGGGGGTGGAAGGGGGGGGTAGGAAGGCGGGACCGGCAGCGGGGCGGACCGGAGGTGGCAGCAATGGGACCGGCACTGCGGGACCGCGAGGATGGAGCCGGGGGGGGGGGGGGGGTGCGTGGGGCTGGGGGCGGCGGGGGCCACGCGGGGCAGGCTGGACGGACGGAGCGACCCGCGGGGACACACAGCCGCACGCAGCCACACGCGCAGCGCACCCACGGGCACAGACCCCGCACCCCCACCCCCCTCAGGGGGCATTGCGGGGCAGCCCCGACCCCGACCTTTGCACTCTGGGCCGTGCCTGCCGTGCGGGCGGGCGGTGCTGCCGGGCAAAGCCCGCTGTGTTTATGGTCTGTAATTAGGCACGGCCGGCTGCCAGCAGCAATGAGCAGCCTGCGCCTAATGACAGAGCTCAGCCCACGCCTCGCCCCGCGTGGGGACAGCCCCGACCGGTGCCCGCCGGCTCCTGCGTGCCCCAAAATGGCTCGGGGTGCTCGGGCCGAGTGAGGACGCTGCAGTGTCTCTCACTGCCCAGCGAGGCTGCGGCACTGCTGCGCGTCCCCACGGCTGGCAGCGAGCAGGGTGCTGCAGCGTGGCCGTGTGTCCTTGCTGCTGGCCGCAGGGGTGCTCCTGGGAGCAGGACATGGGGATGTATCCAGGCTCTTTGCTGCTGCAGCGCTTGGGGGCTGTGGGTATCTCCCAGCACAGCCCACCGTCGGTACCAGCAGCAGCACCCGGTGCTGCAGTGGTACAGTGTGCACCCACAGGGGGTGTACTCCATGTCCCCCATCGCACAGCATCACCCACCTCGGAGGGAGCAGCCAGCAGGTGAGCGCTGCCCAGACACCACCACCACCACCGTGGCCTCATCTGGCACCACGGCTGCAGGCACTGCTGTTCCCAGTGCAGCCTGTCCTTTTGCAGCCATGGGTGCTCCTCCATCCCTGGTTTGCATCCAGGAAAAGCTTTTCTGCTTCCTCCTCCCAGCCGGATCTGCTGGCTGCTCCACCACCACCTGGGATGTGATGCTGTCCCTCTGGGCTGCCTGCAGGGCTGGGGGACTGACCTGGCTGCGGGGTCACAGGCTCCTGCAGTCAGTGGGAGGGGGCTGCAGCCCAGTTCTGCCCAGCCTCATCCTGCTCATTGGGTCCTGGGTTGGGCTCGTGGCTGCAGCCAGCACGCAGCCTCAGCCGTCCCTGCCATGGGCTGCTGCATCGATCAGCTAAATGGTGATGGGCATGGCACATAATGGACACAGCGATAATGGATGTGGGGTAATGGCCTACACTCTCCTGGGCCCAGGGCAGTGCTCTGCTCTGCAGCTGCTGCTGGGATAAGTGGAGCAAGGGGCACCCGGGCACTTCCCTTGGGTCCCATGTGAAAGGCACAGTTACTCCTCATCCCATGGCAGCTGTGCCCCCCTGGAAGGGGCTGAGCTGCCTGTGAGCTTGTGTGCGTGTGTGTTGGCGTGGTGCTTGTTTGTGTGCGTGGTGCTCCAGCCGTGCCACCTCTGCAGTGAAAGGAGCATCAGTAGCACCATCAGCTGAGCACTGCCCATCACTGCACCACGTGCAGGGCTGTGCTCTGTGGGTTCCTCCAAGCAACGCAGGGCTGTGCCAGCTCAGGACAGGACCTGTGGGTGGGGTGGGAGTCCTGGTGGTGGGGGGCACCTGGGGTGGGGGGCACAAGGTGAGGTAAGGCTGCCCCCCAGCCTTGGCACCACAGTGACTGTGTCTTTCTCTCCCCCAGAGCTGCCCCCGCTGCTGACGCCTGCTGCTGAAGCACAGGTACGTGGGGACCCACATCTCTGAGCTGGATGTCTGCTGGCTGCACGTCATGGGGGTCCCTGGGCAGGCAATGTCATGCACCATGGCATGGCCATGTGTCCCCTTGTGCATCTCTCCTGCTCCCCTTGCCCTGAAGGTCATGGGCTGCAGCGGGGTCCTTGCGTGGACTGGGTGGTGAGGCCCAGACACAATGGCTGGGTCTCTGCAAGCAGATGTGACACAGCCTTGCCAGGTCTTTTGGTGGCACGGCGGTGCCGTCTCCTTGCAGATGGTGCAGTCCTTGGGTTTCGCCATCTACCGGGCGCTGGACTGGGGGTTGGATGAGAATGAGGAGCGAGAGCTGAGCCCGCAGCTGGAGCAGCTCATCGACCTGATGACCAACAGCGACTCAGAGGACAGCGGCTGCGGCACGGCCGATGAGGGCTATGGGGGGCAGGAGGAGGAGGAGGAGAGTGGCGAGGGGCCACTGCGGGCTGTACGCACCTTCGGGCAGGCCATGCGGTTCTGTGCTGCACGCCTCGCTGACCCCAACGAAGCCCAGGCTCACTACCAGGCCGTGTGCCGGGCGCTCTTTGCTGAAACTGTGGAGCTCAAAGCTTTCCTGGCCAAGATCCGCGATGCCAAGGAGGTGAGAAGCTTGCGCGTGTGGGGAGATCCTTGGGACCCTAAAATGGTGCAATGACCGCAGTGGGATGACAGTGTCCCCATGCCACTGCAGATGCTGCAGAAGCTGAAGGAGGATGAGGAGGCAGAGGAGAGGCCGGCGGCGGAGCTGGGCAGCCTGCGCAACACGGACTGGGTATGGCAGCACAGCACGGCCATACAGGGGGAGGGGGCTGTGTGGGGGCCGGTGCTGACCCCACACCCCCGGCAGGCCCGGCTGTGGGTGCAGCTGATGCGGGAGCTGCGGCATGGTGTCAAGCTGAAGAAGGTGCAGGAGAAGCAGTTCAACCCACTGCCCACCGAGTACCAGCTCACCCCCTTCGAGATGCTCATGCAGGACATCCGTGCACGCAACTACAAGCTGCGCAAGGTCATGGTGAGCACAGACAGGTGTCCCCACGTCGGGACACGCTGCCATTGGCCAGCCCCGGTGCTGACACTGCCTTCTCCCAGGTGGATGGGGACATCCCACCACGGGTGAAGAAGGATGCCCACGAGCTCATCCTGGACTTCATCCGCTCTCGGCCCCCTCTCAAGCAGGTGAGTGCTGGCCCTGTGCGGTTCCCTGTGGCTGCAGCCCATGGGCTGGGCTCACTGTGAGCCCTGAGCTGCAGCATCCCAGCTCTGTGTCCCACAGGCATCAGAGCGGCGGCTGCGGCCGCTGCCCCAGAAGCAGAGGACGCTGCACGAGAAAATCCTGGAGGAGATCAAGCAGGAGAGGAAGCTCCGGCCTGTGGAAACATCATACCGGGGCCAGAAAGGTACTGGCATCGCCTCCTCTGTACCATGGGTGTCATGGCAGGACACAGAGCCAAACCCCATCCCTTTCCCAGGGTACAGCTCGCTGCCCTGCATCCCGCACGCCTGCTCCAGCCACCTCACCTCCAGCTCCTGCATTGATCTCTCCATGCCCGAGGCCAGCACCATGCCAGCGCGCCCACGGCCCCGCGTCCTGCTCAAGGCACCCACACTGGCTGAGATGGAGGAGATGAGCATCTCTGAGGTGAGAAAGGGATGCCAGGGGGGCACAGGACAGGGGTGCGGGGGTCTCTGGGTGATGCTGTCCCTGCGGTCTTGCAGGAGGAGGACTCGCCCAGCACAGAGTCTGTCTCGGGACAGCCCATGAAGCGAGACCGCTCCTTCTCAGAGCAGGATTTAGCCCAGTTCCAGAGCGAGCTTGGTGGTGGCCACACAGCACCTGAGGGTCTGGGATCGCTGGATCCCGAGCCCCGGCCCCGATCAGGTAATCCTGTGCTGCCCCAGGCCCAGTCCTGCTCTGAGATCCCCACCCCAGGGGCAGTCAGTGTCCCTGCCCCCAGCACAGCTCACCCCATGTCCCACATGCCCTGTGACACCCCTGTCCCCATGTCACCAAGGGTGGCTCTGCCATGCCCTCGAGCCGACGCTTGCTGGAGGGGTTGTGTATGGCAGCATGTCCTCACTGTGTCCTCCTGGTGTCCTGCCATGCAGGCTCTGTCCCCGCCAGCTACCACCCGGTGCCATACGGCTCCGCACCCCGTGCTCCCCTGGGCTCCGTGGAGGAGAGGCCAGAGGACGGCTCCAGCACTGTGCCCAGCAGCAGCTCCAAGCACCTCTGGCTGGTGAGTGCGAGACTGGAGCTGTGGGCATGGCAAGGAGTAAGGGTCTGTGGTGCAGGATTTGGGGGGTCGGGGCAAGTCACATGTGGGGGTGATGCCTCCTGTCTCCCCCAGGAGTTCAGCCACCCTGTGGAGAGCCTGGCCCTCACAGTGGAGGAGATGATCAATGTGCGTAGGGTGCTGGTCAAGGCCGAGATGGAGAAGTTCCTACAGAGCAAGGAGCTCTACAACAGCCTGAAGAAGGGCAAGGTGGGGCCTGGGGCTGGGGGGGCTGAGCTGCCCACATACCACTCGCTCACCCTGCCTGTGCTCACAGGTCTGCTGCTGCTGCCGCGCCAAATTCCCCCTCTTCTCCTGGCCTGCAGCCTGCCTCTTCTGCAAGCGGTGAGCTCTGTGCCATGCCATGCCGTGCCGTGCTGCGCTGCGCTGTGCCAAGCCATGGTGCTGGGGTGGTGGGAGGATGCCTGGGTGCTGGCCCTGCTCACCTGCCTCTCCCTGTCCCCCCAGGTCTGTCTGCTCCTCCTGCAGCCTGAAGGTAAGGGACGTGCTGGGGTCACTGTCACCAGCCCCAGTCCCAGTCCCTGTCCATCCATCGGAGGGACTGGGCTGTGCTGACCCCGCACGGACCTGGGGTGAAGGGGACACCCTTGGGTGCCGCCCCTGATGCCCACCGCCCCAACAGATGAAGATGCCTTCCAAGAAGCTGGCTCACATCCCCGTCTACGCTCTGGGCTTTGAGAGCCTCCCAGGCTCCCTGCTGGCCAAAGCTCTGCCGCTGCACAAGAGGGAAACCTTCCAGTGAGTCCAGCACCCTGCAAGGGTCCTGCGGTGCCCTCCCCCCCCCCCAACTCCTCCTCCCTGCACCAGAGCTGACGGCACACCCCGCACCCGCAGCTCGCTGCCAGGTCCAGGCTGGCGTCGGGTGGAGGAGGAGTTCCCCCACATCTACGCGCAGGGCTCCGTGCTCCGCGACGTCTGCAGCGACTGCACCGGCTTCGTGGCCGACGTCATCTGCTCCAGCCGCCGCAGCGTGGCCGTCCTCAACGCCGCTCCTCGCCGCCCCACGGCCCCGCGCTCCCTGCGCTGCAGCTCCTGGCACGAGTGAGGGCCCGGCGCCCACCACCCCCCCACGATGTACATATATACATAGGACGTATACATACAGCCTCTATATTTATATACCTGACGGACATTATGGAGCAGGGGGTGCCCTCCTGTCTCCGCTGCTGATGGGGCGCTGGCACGGCCCTCGGGGACAGGGAGGAGACCCTCCACCCCTCCCCTCCCCCCCCCCCCCCGTGCCCCTGGTCTCGTTTCTGTGCCAAGCCCTGGATGGACTGGGACGCCTTATTGCCCCGTGTTGGTGTCACGGCCCCGCGCTGATGTCACGGTCTGTACATACTGTCCCCCTGCCAATAAACCGTTCTGGGCTGCCCCCCCGGGGCTGTTCCTGCGTTGGATGGAGTCGGGCACAGGGCTGGGAAGGAGGGTGCTCGGGGATACAGGGGACAGCCCAAATGACCACGCGGCTGTGGTCTCTCCGGCAGCACTGCTGAAACGTGGGTGCCCCCTCGGTGATGCTCGCTGCCCCTGAGCTGGGCTGTGCCCCCCCGCACCGTGGGAAAATCCCCCACCAGCCGTTCCCACGCCCCCCCCCCAACCACCCACGCCCCGATTGTACCCCACCCCTCCGGGTTACGCCCCTCCGTGACCCCGCGTGGGGACCGTGGGAAAACGCGCATCCCCACGCCCCCCCCCCCCGCGACATATTTCACGCAGCGATACCGCAGCACCGCCAAATAAGTTCCGCACTGCGCGTACTGCGCCTGCGCGCCCCGCCGCCTCACGCATGCGCCGGGCGAGGGGGATGTTACGCACGTGCGCCGGCGCCCTCTGCGCAGGCGCAGTGCGTACATCAGGTGGCGCAGGCACGGGGGGGGGCGGCTTGCGCAGGCGCAGTGCGGCGTGGGGCTCCATGTCGCGGAGGGCCCTACGGAGACTGCGGGGCGAGCAGCGGGGCCAGGAGGAGCCGGGCCTGGGAGAGCTGGGCCTGGCTCCCGGCCCCGACAGAGGCAGGGAGTGGCCGCAGGCAGCTGCCAAAGCCAGGGGGCGGCCCGGCGTCAGCAACCGCTTCGAGCTGGTGAGGGGCGGCGGGGCCTGGGGGTGGCATGGCGTGGGGGTGGGGGGGGGGGTGGGGGGAGGGGCGGAGGTCCCAAATGGTGGATAACGGGGAGCAGGAGTTGGAGGGAGGGGGTGTGGGGAGGCCTGGGGGCACCTGGGGCTGAATGGGGAGGGGGTGGAGGTGCTTGGGGCTGTGTGGCACCCAAGGGTGGCCAGGACGTCAGTGTAGAAACACGGGGCATGGCAGAGCAGGGTTGGGGCGTGTTGTCAGAGCTGGTTCTGGCTGTTGGATGGTCCGACAGCTGTGGTGCTGTTGGTAGGATCGTTGCTGATGCCTTCGTTGTGTGTAAGATCCTGGTGCCAGTGACCCAGGTGTGTCTCTGGAGCGACAGATCCCAACCCATCGTCTCCGTGCCCCTTGGCCAGCCCCTGCTGTTCACATCTTAGCTGCGAGACTGTGGACAGTGTTGTCTGCAGAGGCTCTTCCTGTAGAAGAACAAAATCCAGGCAGGGCTGTGTGTTTTGTGCGCACTGTGCCGTTGTAGCAGACATGTAGTAAGCAACTAGTAAGCAAATGTGAAGACACTGGTGCCCACCAAACACTGTGCTTTGAATGAGGAATCATCCCCAGTCCACATTCTGGAGAGAGCAACTGGGGAGCTGAGCTCTACTCTGCTCCTGCAGCACTTTTCTTTGTCATTTACGGGTGTGAATAGAACAGGGTTGCACAACCCTGTCCTCATGGCTGTAGGAGAGGGCAAGATGCAGCCGTGTGCCTGCTGCTGCTGTAACTTGTTCTTCTGTTTGCACAGATCACCAGTGAAGAACCAGAGGATGACCTGTCATCCAAAGAAGAGCCAGCAGATGCCAGGCTCAAAGAGCACGATGTAGCAGAGGGGAGCAATGAAGAGCCCACACCTGAAGATGCAGAAGGCAGTGGGCAGAGAGAGGGGAAAGGGGCAAACCAGCCGGACCAAATGGTAACACAGCTGCCTGGTAGTGTTGCATCTTCCTGCCTCTGAGCTGAGCAGCTCTGTTGCTGTTAGACAAGAGTGTTTCTTTTCCCCTTGACATGGATTTTGTCAGCAGCTGAGAACATGAGTGCTGGAGCAAGGACACGCATGGGCAGCCTGAAACCAAGCAGTGCATGTTAACATTCCCTTATAAGAGAGGACTGACTGTGTTCATTGTTTTCACAAATGCTGATGACTTGCTGTGTTTGTGTATCAGAATTTTAACTTGTACCCTGGACGCTCTTCAGAGTGTTAGAGAGATGCCTGAGTGCTGGCAGCTCCTACTTGTCCCATTCTCATTTTTCTGTGTGACTGCTGGCTGTGGAGGAAGCTGAGCAGTGTGGTCCTGGGAGCTGTGTTAGGGAGATTCCTGGGGGATGTTTCACTGTTATAGGGAGGAGCCTTCTGTGATGTTTTCATAAGGAAGACCTTGTTCTGTGTCCTTGCGAGGGCTGAAGTTATGTAGAGCAAGTGAGAAGGAAAGCACTATGAGATTCAGAACAGGCTGCTTCTCTGCTCCATTCATTGCACAATTAATGCAGTGCTGTAGATAGGGCTGGGCTGTTGGGTCAGTGCTCAGCAAGTATTTGTTTAGGAGTGAATGGTGTAATATCCAAATGTAAACTGAAGAATGGACTTGCTTCTTTCCTATTTTATTTTTGTTGTTATTCTCTGTGAGAGTCCCTCCTTTAGTCTATTTCAGCTCAAAAATGACTTGTTTTTAAGTAACAATTTGGCACTGCAAATCTATCCATGCAATAGTGGAGGTGAGGGTAGGAGTAGTGAAAGGGGTTAGCCCCTTGGCCTCGTCCAGTAGAACCCAGTGTTTGGTGTGGTGCCAGCGTGGTAGGAGTGGTAGGGGCTTCTTTCTGTGTGTGCCCCAGCTGGACTGCTGCCCTCAGCTAGTCCAGTGGCTTGGGAACACTTTGGATGTGCAGGGTGAGCTTTGCTCAGCCAGTCCCCACGTGAGCAGTGGCTCAGGTGTGGCCCTGACCCTGAATTTGCTGTGTAAACAATGCAGCACATGCCTGCTGCTGCTCTGTGGATTTCCTGGGTAGAGACATGGGAGCTGGCAGCATGCATAGAGCTGGATTGGAGCTGAGTTCCTGGCTCTGAAAGCTGCTTGGGAATCGTGGAGCTGTTCCTGGGGCTCTGTTACTTGGTTGTAGTGCTGTGGAGAGCTGGTGATGCTGGAGAAGTTGTAGTTTAGTTCTGTGTGCCTTGGGGAAGCACCAGCACAGACAGTAGTGTGCATCTCAGGTCAGGAGATGCTATGCAGCGTTGTGAGCTCAAGCTGCTGGATCTGTAGCAAGATGAGTATGTATCACGAAGTGCTCTCAGGCAGCTGTTGGTTTCTGTGGCAATTAGAGTGACTGGTGAAACTGTCCTGCTCGCTGGAAACACAGAAATAAAGTTTGTTCTAGGAAGTAATGCAGGGATGAAACATTTCTTCCAATCCCTGCCATGTCTAAACTGCTTCTTGCCTGATTTGATGGCCTCAAGCATAGAAGTGAAAGTAAGCTGTGTTTGCAAACCTTTGGTGCTTTCTTCTATTTTCTCCTTGCATCTCAAGTTTCACTTGCTGACAAACTTGAAAAGATGAATATTGGTTTCATTTAAGGGACCTTATGGTGTGCTGATCCCTGTGGGAAATATTCTCCTCTATGGAACGTTCTTCCCCAGCCGTGTTTGGGTTTGCTCTGACAGCTGTTTCATTTATTTTTGCAGCCTGTGTTGAATAACAAGCCACGGAAGAAAAAAAAGAAAAGGAAAACAAAGAAAACTTCAGCAGGAGAGACTCTGGTACGTGTGCATTTGTTCTGAGGGTTGGTGGCTGTGCTAATTTCTGCACTGGGATGGGATGACGAAGCGGTGACACTGGTGGTTGCAGAAAAGATTTTGAGGCAAAAATGCTCCTCCTTGCACTGTGCTCATTTAAATGTATGGAATGGCAACAACAGCTTATGACTGAGGTCCTTAAAGCAGTGGGGACTAGCACAGCTCTGCTGCAGATGGTTCAGAGCTGAAATCCTCACAGCAGCATTTCCTTTCATCTCTACTTTGAGGCTCTGTGCAGGGGGGGACTTGGAGGGATTTTTGCATTTTCATGATATTGTCTTTGCCCTACTTAGAGAGCTCTTCCAGCTCTGCAGAGCTCTACAGAGCTCACTCTGCTGACAGAGATTCGTGTTACCTTTGCCTGCTTCTCTGTGCACAGCCACGTGCCTTCTGTGTTGTTTGGCACCGTATAGCTAAATGCTGACGAGTGTGTGCTCATCCCCAGTGCATTATCAGCAGATGCACAGCGAAGTGCCCTGCCAGGGCATCACTTCTGTCCCCTCATGATGAAGAGAATGGGGGGACGATGATTCTCTTTAACTTAATTGTCCACTCCTAAGTAAGAGTGTGCGGAGAGCTTTATCCCGTGTCTGTGTGTTGTGGGTAAAACAGAGACAGATGTTTATACTTGAATCTTTATTTATTATCAGTCAGTTATGCTTGCATACTTTAACTGCTTGAGATGCATGTGACATAAATAAACTTCAGGTGGGATGCTAGGTTTTTTTGGTAAAAGCCAAGAGCTTTAACTTGGGAGAGGTCCTTGGTCGCACGCAGTGGGCTGCAGCACGCAGCGGTGCTGGAGGGGCTGCCCCAGGTAGATGCAGGCTGGTGACCACCTCCCTGGGAATGCAGCTGAGGGCTCAGGGGTCAGCCCTGAAGGGAGAGAGCCCCTCAGAGAGCCTGCTTCCTCTCCTGGTTCAGGAATAACCAGCAGTGGAGTGACATCTGCCAGCCCTAAGCTCTGGGGAGATTTAATCCCCGGAAACGGGCAGTTTGATTTGCAAACTAGAGATAAAGCTACTTTTGTTCCATCACTGAAATGCAAAACAAGATGAACTTTTCATGTACCCACTCCACACGGAGGAGCTATATTTAGCTGGAAAAGGCAACCTCACAATGCTGTATAAGTGTTATGGCTGGAATCCTGCCTTCTGCCCGTGTGCATCGTGAGGAGGATGTCAAGTGGCCACTTAAGAAATGTGTGACTTGTGATTTGTGGGCAGAATAGGGGGAAATTGAGGTGAAAGTGTTGTGCAACCATTGAATGTGTTCTGCTGGACGTGTTCTGGTTGTTGGAACAGTGGAAAGTGACCACGTAGTACATTAGAGCTGGGTTACAAACATGCAAGCGTGTAATTCTGTCTTATGAGGATCACAGCAGTAATTCAGTGTTGCCATGGAAAGCAGACAGCAAAGGTTGATTTATTTTACCATTAAAATCAGCCCCCCAGCGCCCCATGGTGTTTTAGGAAGTGAGATCGTCACATAAGTAGACAAGACAAAGCACAGCTTTGTAGGAGAGGGCAGGCAAGACACGCACAGACTCATGAGCTGTGTTGTGCTGGGAAGGACCTCTGTGACCAGCTGGTTTGGGCTCAGAGCACGAGGCCAGCAGCAAGCCTGCCACACTGCCTTTATTCAGTTGACACACTCAGGCTCATGATTATATGAAGAGCAGTGTCCTGTGACACCTTGAGGAAGCAGGGAGAGCAGCCAGCCTTTTGGGGGCAGTTGGACTGGGTTGGCAGGCATGGGGGTGGGATTTCTGAGGGAAGTGCAGGGCACCGGGTGGAAAGCAGGAAGCCTCAGTAGAGGAGAGTGTGTGTGCTCCCAGAGTGGGGTTGCAGCAGGGTGGGAGGTGGGGTCTGTGGGGAGAGGCTGGGTTGAGCCACAGGACCTGGAGGCAGCTGGGTGACCTGTGTGCCTCCGTGTCTCACCCTGTAATTATTGCCTTGTCTTTGCATATGCATGTCTTAAGGAAGACAATGACCTGGAAGACATCGACAGCTTGCTGGAGAAGATTGAGGATACCAGTGGGCTATCACAAGAGACCCAGAGTGGAATAATTGCTGACAGCAGGCCTCTGCTCTACATAGAGCACAGGTAGCACTCGCTTTCCTTCCTGGCTGTGAGTGTGGCAGAAGTATTTGTACCCTGAGGAAGGGAGATGGGAGCCTACCTGTGTAATCTGGCCATAAATCCAGGACCTTATGTGGAAGGGGTTATGGTGGTGGTTGCACACAGCCCCATTTCTAGCTATTGCTCCTAAAGCTGTGCTCAGTATAGCAGCAGTTAGTACTCTCTGCTGTCCTACCTGCTCTGAGTGGCTGACCAGACCAGGATGTCCTCCACAAGTGCCGTTCAGGCTACAGTTGTTGGTGACTGTGTGTTGAAAAGTCTCTGCAGAGCTACTGAGCGCCTCAGCACATAGCTTTGAAACCAGACTAACCTGGCCAATACAGCAAGTGCTGCTCTTCAGGGAGGGCTGGGCAGTACCAGCAACTAATTTCACTAGGAATGCTTGTTGGACTTGTCTAACCTTTCCCATATGTGACCATCAACAAAGTGGACTAAGTGCTGGGCATGTCCACCAGCTGAGGAGGCAATTAACCTTACACTAGACATCTGTAACATCACAGCCTGGATCAGCCAGCTGCTGTGTCCAGCCGGTTTCAGAGCTCTGGGCTAGTGTGGATACTGGCAGCTCTTTTTCTTTCCTGGGGAAAAAAAAAACAACAAACATTTAAACTTGTAGTCCTGAACAATTTACCACTCGGTTTTGAAATCTCCAAACACGCTGCCTCAAAACAACTTAGTCTGGTGGGCTCTTCTTGCTAGTTTAGCTGGTTTTCATTTTAGTACAGGCAGGGATATTTGCTTACCAGGAGATTGTTGTAGACTTCAGTGACTTCTCTGGTCAGGTGAATGTTACTCAGAAACCTTTGAGAAGTGGATAATCTCAGAGTGGGTGTGAGTTGTCAGTGCTGGATCTCAACCTTCCCACTGCCTCTCTTTTCTTTGAGGCTTCCTCACTGGATGGCAGAGAGAAACCCCCTTAAACGTGCCTCCCTTCTCTGGTCCAAATGTTAGATTAAGAAAACTGTAGGTGTTGTCATACTTTGATGTAAGATTCTTGTATTCAAAGAATGTATTTTAAGCCTTGCCAGCCTCCATGCAGTGGTTAGGGTGCTTTCCCTGAGTTGCAGACCGCCACTGCTAGACTTAGCAGTGGGTATCTCATGTTTTCCAGGTGTAAATACCCTGATCATGCTTCCCTGAACAGGGTCTGTCCCTGAGAGAATGCCAGGCTAGGACCTCAGCTGCCCTGGAGAGGGCAGCAGAAGTGTTTCCTAGCTCATGGTCTTTGGAGCAGAGTCCAAAGGATCTGTGCACCTGATGGAACAGCCATTGGGATACCTCCTGTCCTGACCATTAACTGTCTGGTGTGTTGTGTCACACGGTGGGGGGTGTGTGTGTGTGTGTGTGACAGTTCAGGAGTTTGACCAGGGGTGGTTATGGTGCAATACACCTGGCTTTGGTAAAAAGCACAAGAGTGGAAGTTTTTTGTCTGCTTAACTTTTTTTTCTTGTTTCGACATTCTCAGAAACTTGAATCCAGAGAATGAGTTGAAGAGGTACTTTGGGGCTCGTGCTGTTCTCGGTGATCAGAGGTGAGTCCAAACTCTAATATTAAACTCTTCTCAAGTTTGAGTTGATGTGTCTGCTCTTGCCTTGACACTGCTTACTGAGCCCCTGGTGCTACTCCTGTGCCAGGAACCCAGGACACCCCAATATGTCCAAGGTGTCTTACTCATTTAGTAGTCAGATTTTGGGTCAGGAGTGTATTTTTTGTGCCGTGTATGTGAAAGCTGTAAGGCTTCTTCAGACTTTAGCTAGCAGTTCCTTTTGCTTTTGCTGATTTTATTTTTTTTTCCTTCCTTTTTTATGAAGCCCTTTTGTTCAGATTCATAGGCTATTAGGTTCTTTGCCTTATTCCAGTGTTTGTTTCTTGTTACTACTCCAAAGTCTCAGAGTGGACCCTGAATACTTTCCAGGGAGTCTCGTAAACCTGCTTACAGAGGCTCAGGGTACCAACTGCTCCTCAGGTGTAAGATTTCTGTGCAATTTTCCGTTGCTCTAAACACTGATGTTACTCAGAAAATCCTTGGTTTCAGGGGCTGGTTGCTAAACGTGTGCCTAAGAGGGGTATAAGCTCAGGGTGGTGATGGTGGAAAGGGAAACCTCTGAGAGGGTCTGTGGACAAATTAAACTCCTTCAAGGAGAGACTGAAACAAAAGGTGGCACTCACTTGAGGAAAAAGAAACAGTCCCTGACTAAAGAGATGTGACTTCCTTAGAATTGCCTTGATTTCTGAATTCCTCTTTCTCTGAACCACTAAATTGGTTGCGCTTATGAGTACAGCTTAAGCTGAGTCAGTGAGCGCTTGAAGGCCCTGATGGGAAGATATGAGTCAGAGGGATACGGGGCTCTCTTAATTGGGCCTGGGAAGCTTTTTGAAGCAAAGAGGCAGCTGAGAACTTGGCAGAAGTAAAAACAAGGGGACGAAGCCATTGAAGTGGAAATGCTGGAGGCACTGCCTGCCCCAGAGAGCAATGGTTAAAGCAATGAAGAGCCAGAGTGAAGGTATGTTGTATCTCAAAGGCAAGCGTGTCAAAGCTCCGGGCAAGTGCTCTGCATGGCACAGCTGCAGCTGGAGAAGAAATTAGATCTTTTTTTCTGGCTGGTTTTAGCCCTCTGCATTCTGTTAGTGCTGGGGAAACGTGACCTGTCATGTTTATTTCTTCAGGCCAAGACAAAGGCAGCGCCAGTACGTCCGCAGCACGTGGCTGACGGCTCCCAAGAACACCTGGCCACGCTACAGCAAAACAGGTGAGGCTTTCAGTGCTGCTTCATAACACTTCTGGCTGACAGACCCATGTCTGTGTGGCTGCTCCTGCCAGCCTTGCTTTCCTAGAGCCTCAGTGTACAGAAACTGGAGCTGCTTCCATCAGCTGCCAGGCCCTGGCTTCTGCCCTGCCTTATGTGACAGGGAAACTCCTTATCAGCTGATGATGGAAAACACTTCCTTTCTCAGCAAGGAGGACTCTTTGCATTGTGTCTTAGCATTTGACTTTGTTTTCCCTTTCCCTTGCTGGAGTTACCAGGTGGTGTATGCAGCAGTCTTACTCAGCTATGAGGAAACATCCACAGGCAGAGCAAGCTGACTGGGCTTCTCGGGCGGGTTTCAGAGGTTGGCTTGTGTGAGGAGGAAAAGGAGTGAAATTCTGTGGGAGTTTCTGGAAGCACATCTGGCTGTGGAGCCAACAATGCATGCAGACTTCCTATATTAGGAGGGAGCAGAAGAGTTTCAGCTGCTCGTGCCCACATCGGTGTGCTCTCTAGGTATTGCCATGCAGCTGGTGGAGACCAGGAGGGGCGTGCAGTACTTCACATTCGAGCACCACCGCGAGTACCAGCAAGTGCAGTTCAAGTTCCTGGATGCTGTGGAGTCCATGGACCCCAACAACATCGTGGTACGTTGTGAAATCTCTCTCTCATCTTGAGCAGTAGTGTCCTGTAGTGCTGTGAGGCAGCGTTTGCCTTGTAGATGAGATGGGGGGGCAGCTGGGTGCAAATGAGGTCCAGTCCCTGGTGGCCGACCCTTGGTGGCAGTGCTGGAGGATGCCAGGTGGCCCTGTGGCAGAGGAGCCTCCAGGAACTGGTCATCTTTGCTGGAAGGGCTGGGAATAAAGCTCCCTTGTCTTGACTCTTCATCTGGGAAAGGAAAAATGTTACACAAATGCATCTTTAAATGGGACTCTAAACCAACAGTTATTCTATTTATAAACTCTTGCATGGTTGGAAGAAAGTGTTTTCCTGATATTGCAGCAGAACAGGCTTTTTGTTGGAAGTTCTTCACGCATGTTCAAGCTCATTAAAGAGTATGGTAACATTTATAGACTGCGATGATAAGCAACAGAGAAATTGCTCTGGACCCTGCTGAACCATAACTGGAGTATTTTTGCTCTGAAAACTCTGGCCATGTGAGTGTGGAAACATGCCCTAGAGAAGTTTCTTAAAGAGGCCACTGTCTCTTAGAGACAAAAGGCCCTTAAAGAGGCCAGAGTATAGTTCCTTCTGCTTTCCCACCCTCTGCTCACAGCCAGTGCTCTCTGGAGCTCATCAGTTCTCCTTGCTAACTAGGCTAAGGGATTCACCTTGAAAGTTGCAAGGAAATTCTGACTAGTAGTGATCAACCCAGCATCTTAAAGCCAGTTCAGGTGTGCTTTCACGCACTGTGCGGAGCAGGACAGATTTTCCATGATACGTTTTGGTCTTCATCTTTGTTGAATGGCCTGACTGCATTCGAAGATAGCCCTGCAGCTTTAGCCTCATTTTTCTGGTACAGGAAAATCTAAGAGCCCAGGATTTGCTGATGCTCAAAGTACTTCAGATCCCCAGCCAATATTCCTGTGACAGCCACAGTGTGCGCAGCCAGAGCTGCCTTGCTGCTGTGGTTTCAGCATGCAAAATGCAAAACATGTTTTTCTGGGAGTCCTGCTCAGTGAATGCTCTTCTGCTCCTGCCTGGTGGATTAGAAGTCTGGTCAGTCAAGTTGTAGTGGAATAAGAGCATTTCCTTTTGTTGCTATGACCCCAGGTGCTCCACACCTTCCAAAATGAGGGACTGGAAAGGAACTTTAAGAGAGCAAGGAGAGAGAAAGCATCATGCAGAAGGCACTAAGGCAAAGACACAGGGCTGGACAGCCTAGAACACTAAAGCTTTGTGCTGTAGGTGGAAATGCTGGCTGCCACCCTGCCCATATACAACTTCCTGAATCTTTGCAGCCCATTTATATTATCAGTAGTGAATGCTGAGTTCTCTGAAGTGTAGTTAAACTTAAATTTGCATTCAGCAGCCTGGAAATCCTTTCTTTCTGTCCATTACCATTCAGGAGTTGGATCCTGGGATCGTAATAGATGTGTGAAAACATCCTCAGTGCCCAGAGGAAGCAAAAGCCTGATAAAATGTTCAGGTTTGTTTAAAAAGGGATAGGGGATGAAACCAAAGTGCAATAGCACCTTCTGCTTCCATCCTGAATAGTGTGTGCAGTTTTGTGCCCTCCACCTCCAAAAGGACACAGTGGAGCTGGACACGATTTGGAGGACAGCAGAGATGATGAATGGCCTTTGTGCTTGAAAAGCTTTGTTGTCTGGGATGGTGCTGGGTGGGATATGCCCTCACATTCAGACCCAGAGATGAGAGCAGCCCCTTTCTCTTATGTGCTGTGTCAGGGCGTTTGACTTCATGCCAGTCTTACAGAGCTTGCCCTGTAGGCAGAGTGCTTGAGAAATTGGTGATTGGTGCCATCATCTGATCAAGCTCCTGTTTTTGTGTAGCTGCTGCTTCAGATGAACCCATACCATGTGGACTCCCTTCTTCAGCTCAGTGACGTCTGCCGGATGCAAGAGGATCAGGAGATGGCCCGTGACCTCGTAGGTGAGAGTGGAGGTGTGGGGTGGATGTGCTGGCAGAGGCTGTGAGGCTGCAGTGTAAACCACTCTGTGGGGTAGGGAGCAGCAAATGTAGCAGTCCCTCTGTGGCTGGCTGGAGAAATGGTGGGAGCTCACTAAGGTAAACACCAGCCAAAGCACCTGGCAGTGTGGCATTGTGCTGCTGGGGACAGGCTTTGCCCCAGGGGCCTGCAGGTACAGCATGGAGAGGGAGGAGGAGGAAGGAAGAGGCACTGCTGTGGCTTAGGTCTGCAGACACATGCACACAACACTGAGCATGTCCCTCCTAGAAGTCACAGCTGAACAGCTGCTATGATTTAGCCATCAAAGGCTTTTGTGTTTTTGTTTTGTTTTTGTTTCAGCAGAAGGGTTTGGCTCTGTTTGTGGCTCTGTGGCCCTGAGCACTTGGTCTCGTGCTGCCTTTCAGACTTCCAACTTTTGCTGGAGGCTTTTAAGCAGAGCTGGACATGCTTGTCTGTGACAAAGTGCATTGCCTTTCGCCTTTAAAAAGAATGAAAGGATTGTCCGGGCGTGATGGGATGGTGTCACCTGTAGGAAGTCATTTGCAGGAAGAGGGTCTGATTCAGCAGCTACCAAATGCAGCAGTGCAAGGGATGGTCTGGGAAGCCCAGCATGACTGTGGGGAGCGTGCATGACCCCCCAGGCCACAGTGACCAGCACACTGCATGTCAGACTCTGCTTCTTCAACCATCGCAAGTGAGCGGGAGGCATCCTGAGGGATAGCTGTCCCTCAGAGTACTGTGCTGCAGAGAGATGAGCTGTCTGGTAACGGGGACATGAGCCTTTCAGCATGATAGAGGGGGCCAGAGGTTAAACGAGGACAGGATCTTTGGTTTCTATATGTGAAAATAGTTGTAGAGGAGGCAGCTGTACCAGCCTCAATCCCGGACCCTCTCTAGGATGGTTACATTTTACGACCACAGTTTGATCTGATGCCTGCAGAGGAGCAGGACTTGTTTGCCTGGCTATCTGCTGGGGCCACGAAGTCGCTTTGCACTTTGCTGAGATGTGAACGAGCTTCTCTCTCTCCCCCTGTGGATCATGTTGCCTAGCAGTGTCTTCTTGGCCAAACTGACCCCCATTTTGTCCACGCTGGGTCAGCATGCTGTGTGAGGCTGCTGGCATGCCCTCATGGTGTCTGTGCTGTCTGCAGAGCGGGCACTGTACAGCCTGGAGTGCACCTTCCACCCTGTCTTCAGTCTCACCAGCGGGAGCTGCAGGTTGGACTACCGGCGGCCGGAGAACAGGTAGGCAACCACCTGCCTCTCAACCAGCAAACCCACGGCCTACTTTGGGCACAGAGACCCAGATTCACCACCCCTGCTGTGTCATCCAGGCTGTGGTGGCAGCAGCTGGGGACCTTGAATGTCCCTTTCTGTCAGAACAGACTTTTCCTCTCTGTGATCAACAGCAGCAGCCCTTAATGAGGCAGGAGCAGGCAGTGCCTGAGAGAAGGGTACCAGCAGCTCTTGTGCTGCCAGGTCACTTGTGCTGAGACAGGCTGAGGCTTTTTCTGCAGAGCATCTTTCCCAAGGGATTTCTTATTGAACCATTAGCTGTTTCTCCCTGTCACATCCCTCACATACAACTAGCACCTGTAAGCCCAAAGTAGCTCTTGCTCTTGTCCTAAAACTCCTCGTGGTGTGGTCAAGTCTGTGTTTGGTCACTTTTGTACTGTCTGCTCGGCTGCTGTTCCCAGCACTTGCACTCCTCAAGGCCTGCTTGTTTATGTAACATTGACAGTTCTGCAGCTGCAGAGGAAGGTGACTTTATTCTGGGAATTTTCCAGTCAGCTGACCTAAGTAATCTCTCCCAAATTGCTCTACCTGGAGATTGCTCAGGTTTCCAGCACCCGCTCGCTGACAGACTGTGCTGCCCGTGACCTGAGCGCTGTGATCTCTATCTCACCCAATTTGGATGTTCCTTTCCCCCCCCATGCATGTCACATGTGCTGTGTCACCACCCCTACGCAGTGCAGGGACAGCAGCAGAGGCAAAGCCTGTAGCGTGCAGACATCAGAGGCTTCCTTGTTTCTGTTGTCCTGAGTAGCTAGCCCTGGGGGAGGAGGGGGGGGGGGGGGGTGCACAAGGGGATCAGATGTGGAACCAGCTATGGGTTTACTGTCCCAATGTTTTCACAAAGTTATCGAAATTTGAAGAAGGAAATAAAAAAAAGATTGATTCGGGCTGATTGTTGGTCCCTGTTCTTGAATGGAACATGCTGCTTCTCTCAAGTCAGGCTTCTAAAACCTGTTCCTGCTCTCCACGCAGGGCTTTCTACCTGGCTCTCTTTAAACACCTGATGTTCTTGGAAAAGAGGGGCTGTCCCCGGACAGCCCTGGAGTTCTGCAAGCTGATTCTGAGGTAGGTGCCCCTGCTGTGCCCCCTTCCCTGCAGCCAGAGCCAGGAGCTGTGGTGCTCATGGGTAATATGCTTTGAGCAATGCACTTAACCCTCATCTGCCCAGGCTGGGCAGAACAAACGGAGCTGTAATACTGTCCCCAGCCTCAGTGAGGTCTTGTTGTCACTCCTTAAGGATGTAGTCCCACAGGTTAGTTTTGAGCTTGTGCTCCTTATCTGCACTGCTGCTTTGGAGAGAGGTGGTTGTTTAGAAGGAGGCTTAATAATATGGGAGCTCAGTGTCCCTCCCTTTTGGTTACGGAGCTCTGGGCCTGGCTTATAATTACAGCAGAGCCTGCAGTCTGTGCTGAGCTGCTGCGCAGCAGTGGGTTCAGCCATCCTCCCGTGTGGTTCCATGCCAGCCCTGTGTCCCCTTTGCAGGGGCATGGTGTGGGTGAGGTGCTGCACTGTCCTCCCAGCTGAGCAGGGGTGTTTATATCCCCATCATCTCCACCTGCTGAGTTATGGAATGTCTGAGTGCTACTGGGAAAGTCTCATTTGACTCAGAAATTGGGGCAGGCACTCCAGCCTTTGTGACACTTACTTTTTGGTTCCTCTTGTTGTGCTTTCTTCCCTCTGAAGCCTTGATCCAGAGAATGACCCGCTGTGTGTGCTGCTGCTGATTGATTTTCTGTCCCTCCGAGCTAGAGAGTACACTTTCCTGACACGCATGTTCCAGGAGTGGGAGGTGAGTTGTCAACAGCCTCGTGAGGGGGAAAGCAGAGCCCAGGGACAGCTTGCTCCAGCGGTTCTCACCCAGCTGGGCTGGAGTGTGGCAGCTGTACCACAGAGCATGGGGCTTCTGTAAGCCCTTTCCCCTCTGGGGACTGTCTCTCTTCAGGTTGGCAGCTGGAGCTCAAATGAAGGCTAAGGTGTCAGTGTTAGGTTCTGCTGTAACCCCTGTATCCTACAACTGATGGTATAAACTCAGAATTGCTTACTCAGCTGTGGGACACCGAGCCAGTAGCTGGAAAGCTGTACTGAGATCACTGCATAGCATCATTTCTCGGCAATTTTCTCCCTCTGATCCTGCAGAGTCACCGGAATTTGTCCCAGCTCCCCAACTTTGCCTTCTCGGTGCCACTGGCGTATTTCTTCCTGAGCCAGCAGGAGGAGCACTCCGAGCTGGAGTTAAGCCAGGCCCGGGAGAGAGCGGCCCGGCTCCTCCAGCTCGCACTGATCATGTTCCCAAGCGGTAAGTCCGTCCCCACCGGTAAGTCCGTCCCCTCAGGCTTTGTCACTCTCTTCCATCTGTGAGAACGAATGTTGGATTCCAGGCAGTCAAATGCAGGAGCAGCATTTTGCCTATGGCTTGCAAATGTTGTTGGCTTCTGTCTGCGTGTGATGGGAGCCCTGAATCGGAGGGGTGATGCTGCCCAGTGCCAGGGGCAGGGAGAGAGAGGTGGAGCCAGGTTGGGCACATGCAGCCAGGAGTCCTCTGTGTGCTGGGAAGAGGTCAGCAGCTGTTCTCCCTGCTGCTCACCCTCCTCTCCAGTGCCCCTTTATTGGAGAGAGTTGTGGGCATGTGGCGGGTGGAAGGTGGGAGCTGAATTCTTTGAGCAGGAAAACGTTTTACTCTGAAGGTCCCTAGAACGGACAACGGGTCACTCCTGACCTTCTCTCCAGGCACTGCTGTACTTTAGATGTTCTCTGTATGGTTGCCCATCACTCTAGCTTTTTATCCAGTTAGTGTTGCTGTCCCTGAAGGGAAGTACACAGCCCCTCCAAGCCCAGAGGGGACACAGAATCCTGGGGAGGATGTGTCTTTGGAGCCTGGAATAAACAGCTTTTGAACAGAGGTTCAGCTTGTGTTGTGTCGAAACTCTTTTTTACCATGTGTCATGGTAACTGACGTAAAACCCTTGTTGAATTTCAAAGGCCAGCAAGATTAAATGCATAAATTGCACCATATTTAACTGGCAAAAAAAAAAGTGCTCTTGTTTATTGACACTGGCTCTGTCTCCATCACCCAGAGGCTAAAACACAGCGTATCTTCCAGCTGCAAGGCTGCCCCTGGGGTGGGACTGTTTGTGCAGCCCTGGCAGTGGTGGCTGACTGTTCCCATGGCACTTCTGCTGAACATGAGCTGTGTGACTTTCTCCTGCAGTTCTTATGCCGCTGTTGGACCACTGCAGCGTGCAGCCTGATGGCAGGGTCACCTCCCACTCCTTTTTTGGGCTGAATGCTCAGATAAGGTAAGGCCTGGAGATGTTCTCAGTAAAGAGAAGGAATCCATTTTGCTGGCTGTGGGCCTTCTGCTTGCTCAGACAGATAATGGAGTTTAAAAGCTGCAGAGAATACTTTTCCTGAGCAGAGCACGCTGAGAGGCTCTGAGATGCATTGATAATGGATTCCCATAAAGGCTATCAGATAACTCTAATAGACCTGCTTCACCTTAATGTGGCTGGGTCAGAAGTTCATGCTGCAGCCTGTTGGTACATGCAGTCAGAACGATGTGTGCATGCTTTCAGGGCAGACTGTCTCCTGCCAGTCTGGATTTCCCTGACACATGGTCCTCCCAAACACGTGAACGGTCTCCCCCTGAGGTAAAGGCAGAGTAACTTTCATCTCGTGGCTGTGCCTATCCCAAAAATAGAAGGAGGCAGAAAAACTGGTGAAGGTAGATGTAAACAGCAGAGCTGGGAGCCTGTGACTCCTCTCTCCGTGCTCTCACACTGAAGCACAGTGTGGAGATGACAAACCCTTTCCAGGAAGCACAGGGACCTGCAGGCAGGAGGAGAGTGCTCTGAATAACGACTGTCTCCTTAGCCAGCCTCCTGCCTTGAACCAGCTGACGTCCCTCTACGTGGGAAGGACTCACTCCCTGTGGAAGGACCCGGCTGTCATGGCTTGGCTGGAGACCAATGTCCACGAGGTCTTACGCATGGTGGATGCCAGGGACCCACTGGTGGAGGAGTGTGAGCACAAGTGAGTGTGACTTCAGAGAAGGGAGAACTTCTCTTGGGCAGCAGTGATGCTGGGGTTTGCTCAGAGTGCTTAGAAAAGTTTTCCAGCTCTGAGAAGTGGGGGGGGGGGGGGGGCATTGTCCTAAACTGCTGACCTGCAGTGTAAGGAGACTGGTGAGAGCGAGCTGTGCAGTGCCCCTGAGCTGTTCTGCTCTTCCATCTGAAGGTCAGCAGCTGCCAAGTGACTTTGGCTTTGCCTTCAGCCAGCCCTGTCTCATGCAGCGAGTGGCAGCATAGCCAGGGACGAAGCTGACATTGCACCTAGAGAAGCAGGAACAAAGTGCTGGCAGAGCTGAGGTGTGCTCCTTGCTAACTGCCTTCCCCCCTCCCTGCTTTAGGAGGAAGATGCGATACCAGAGTGCACCCAGGAATATCTACAGGCATGTCATCCTCTCCGAGATGAAGGAGGCCACGGCAGCTCTGCCTCTGGTGAGGGGCCCTGACAGGGCACAGACAGCACTGCCGTGTGCAGCTTGGTGGCATTCATGTCCCTGCTGCACATGCAGACACTAGAGCCACCAGAAATAAACATCCATAAGACCTCGAAGCATCCACCCAGCATGCCCAGCTTCCTGGGCATCCTCAGGATAAAGCACACCGTGCTGTGTGGGCTGGCTGGGCTGGGGCTGATGATTTCCCCAAGATCAAGGCCTGCCCTGCTGGTCTGACTGTCTCTGTGCCTGGAGGTGCACAGCCTTCACCTCCTCTCTCTCCTTCCTCTCTGCAGGAGGTGACGTCGCAGCCTGTGATGGGGTTTGACCCCCTTCCTCCTTTGGACTCCATCATCTCCTATACGAGACCAGAAAGGTACCCTCACCCTGTGCCTGTGGGCACAGCTCTCCTCCCAGTGACGATGCCCACGGCCTCAGGCCGGGCTGCACATGGGCACTCTGCACTGCCATCCTCCTCCTCCAGCTGGGAGGAAGAGCAGCCCGGCTGGTGCTGCTTGCCCATGGGCAGAGATACAGGCGGGACTGGTCCTGCTGCTCCTGCTTGGGGCTGGTGGTGGCTGTCAGACAGCAGCTAGTCACAGCCGTGAGGGCAGAGGCTGCTGAGGAACTTGGGTTGGTTCTTAACTGAGGTGGTTTTGGGGTAAATGAAATCTGGGTAAGGAATCCCCATGAATCCCCAGAGGGGGCTGTGCAGTGTGGGGCAGCGTGGTTCTCAGCAGCTCCTGAGCGCTGTCAGGTTGAGTTAAGGCTTCCCTTTAACTGCGGTGTGCAACATCTGTCTTTCAGGACGAATCACCCATCCAATGAAAGCACTTTATCTCTCTTCTTCCGATCACTGTTGCCAAATTTTAACTTGCAGGTATGTAGCAACAACAAAGCCACCGCTGGCAAATCAGAGCACGCTTTTGCTTTCAGCACACGGAACTTTGTGCTGCACGGTGCTTCTGCAAAGGGAGTGGCTCTTGGCACATGCAGCGTGTCAGCGTCAGCTTGCAGAACAGCCTGATGCTTTTTGGCATGTGGCATTGTCTGCGTGCTGCAGCCGGCTCCCAGCCTGCCTGCTCCAGCTCCTCTCTGTCTGTTGCAGGGTGACATCAGGCACGACGGAGATGAGGAGGCGGGAGCGGGGCAGGACCTGAACCAGGGGGTGAACCGGCTGATGGCGGCCATGCGGGACATGCTGGCCAACATCCAGTTCCAGGAGCCCCCCCGAGATGACAATCCCGAAGGCGACGGGGACTGGGACTGAGCTGAGAGCCCGCGTCTGTCCCCAACCCTATGTGATCTCGCCCCACCCCGCCGCACTCCAATAAAGTCCTACAAAGCAGGGAGGGCTGCCTGTCATTGTGGGGAAGAGGCTGTGGGGGGGGGGGGGCTGCCACTGCAGCGAGGGGCTGAGCGCTGTCTGAAAATGGGAGTGCTAATTACAGCAGCTGTCCCTCGGCAGCTTAGGCCCCTTCTGGCCCCCTGCAGATGCATTCGTTGCCTGATTCCCCCCAGCTGCTCTCCTGAGCTCCCTTCCTCTGCTTAATCATTGGAGATCTCTTCCTTGTCCTTTGTGCCCCCGTGCTGCTGGGGGGGTGCGGGGGCTGCTCCCTGGGGGCAGGGAAGGACCGATTAGGGTCTGTTGGAGCCTGCCTGGTGGGTGGGAGCAGCTTGCGTCGTGCTTCAGCCTCTGATCGCGCTTGGAACAGAAAGGATACCCCTCCCCTCTTTTTTCTTTCCCCTCCCTTCCCTTGTTTCGCCACCTTCGAGCGGGGTGCAGCGCGGTGCGGAGCCCAGAATGAGGTCAGCTGCAATAGAGCCCTTAGCTCATCGCTGCTGCTCACAAAGCTTTTCCATTTCTGCTGTGTAACGGTGTACGAGGCTCTAACGCTGAGCCAGGCTGCGCTGCCCGGAACAACCATTGCCCCCTCCCCCCGTGCTGCAGCCGGGCTCCCTCGGTCCACTCCATCCCCCCCCGCATCCCTGCGGGACCCGAAGTCCATCCACGCTGCCGGGAGCTGCAGGCTCGGCGTTTCGCAGCTCTGCTCCCCCATCCCCTCTGCTGATAAAGCTGAAATTCACCGCGTGTACCGCCGAGCCGGGCGGGGAAGCCGGTGTCTGCCGGGCCGGATTCCTTCCCCTCTCACGTTCGTTTGCCCGACGGCGCGGGCCGGTCCTGCCCGGGGGGGGAGCGGGCGGCTTTGGGGACGCGGTCCGCCCGGGTGCGCGGCGCCGAGTGGGGCCGCCCCGTCCAGCAGAGCTGTGCCGCCGGCTTTTGGCTGCGGGCACCGCCGTCCGCGCTGCGGATCGGGGCCGGGGATTTTGCACCTTCGAGGTCCAACCCTCGGCCTCGCTGCTCCCGGCCTGGCGGCGGGGATGTGCGCGTCTCGGTTGCGGGGTGCGCAGCCACGCGTGGCACGGAGCACACGCCGCGGCCGCTTTCATCCACGCGGGGCCAGGGGGAACTCTGAGCCCTGGGGAGGCCCCGGCCCCCCACGAGAACGGGGCGGAAGCATCCGGTGGGAACAACCAGTGGATGGAGACGTGAATGGCCCTTTGGTGGCTGAGCAGCTCCAGGCATCAACCGTGAGCCGAAGGCACATGACGGTCAGATGGGTCCGCGTCCCCGTCCTGCCCCAGCTCCCAGGAGCACCGCGGCGACGGACCGCGCTCAATCGCTTCTTTGACGATCCCAGGGGTGCATCGCGACCCCACATCGCAGCAGGGGCGCTCGGGGATGTGGCCGTGGCCGCATATGGGCTCTGTCCCCTCACGCTGTGGGGTCCCCAGGGCGCGCAGAACCCCGGGACGCATGGGATCCCCAACGGGCGCAGTCCCCCAGTGCACCGGCTTCCTGCAGGGTGCTGGGGATCCCCACCGTGGGGCACGGCCCCCAGGCAGCACGCCCGACCCTAGGGCACGCGGGACCCCCAGGCGTACAGAGACCTCACTGTGCGCGGTGCCCCAGCACAGCTCAGCCCCCGGCTGCCCAGGCACAGGCCGTCATGTGCGTGCCCACCCTTCTCAGGAGGAGGAGCCGAGGGAGCCAGCTTTAAATTAGGACAGAGAAAGGGCCCTTTCTTCCCCATCACTGCTGCTGAGCTCCGGATACGCCGGGCAGTGCAGGCGGGGAGCGCGGCTGAGGCAGCGTGGTCCCCGCGCTGCTGCCCGGTGGGCTCCCGGGTTGGGAGACACTTCCCCAGCCTTGTGCCCAGGGCACAGCGGGGCCCGCAGCCCCTTGTGGCCGGGCACTGTGGGAGCACTGGTGGGTCCAACTGGGTGCTCGGGGGCTTTGCGGGCGCTGCGGTTGCGCTCGGGGCCACGGCCCCCAGCCAGGGGGTCCCCGGGGCTGAGGTCGGGGCCATGTCGACTCTGGCCCCACTGCGCCTGCTGCGCGAGCCCTGGAACGCCAGCGAGGGCAACCAGAGCAACGCCACGGCCGGGGCCGGCGGCGCCTGGTGCCAGGGGCTGGACATCCCCAATGAGCTCTTCCTGACGCTGGGGCTGGTGAGCCTGGTGGAGAACCTGCTGGTGGTGGCCGCCATCCTCAAGAACAGGAACCTGCACTCGCCCATGTACTACTTCATCTGCTGCCTGGCCGTCTCCGACATGCTGGTGAGCGTCAGCAACCTGGCCGAGACGCTCTTCATGCTGCTGATGGAGCACGGCGTGCTGGTGATCCGCGCCAGCATCGTCCGCCACATGGACAACGTCATCGACATGCTCATCTGCAGCTCCGTCGTGTCCTCGCTCTCCTTCCTGGGGGTCATCGCCGTGGACCGCTACATCACCATCTTCTACGCGCTGCGCTACCACAGCATCATGACGCTGCAGCGCGCCGTGGTCACCATGGCCAGCGTGTGGCTGGCCAGCACCGTGTCCAGCACCGTCTTCATCACCTACTACCGCAACAATGCCATCCTGCTCTGCCTCATCGGCTTCTTCCTCTTCATGCTGGTCCTCATGCTGGTGCTCTACATCCACATGTTCGCGCTGGCACGCCACCACGTGCGCAGCATCTCCAGCCAGCAGAAGCAGCCCACCATGTACCGCACCAGCAGCCTGAAGGGAGCCGTCACGCTCACCATCCTGCTGGGCGTCTTCTTCATCTGCTGGGGGCCCTTCTTCTTCCACCTCATCCTCATCGTCACCTGCCCCACCAACCCCTTCTGCACCTGCTTCTTCAGCTACTTCAACCTCTTCCTCATCCTCATCATCTGCAACTCAGTGGTCGATCCCCTGATCTACGCCTTCCGGAGCCAGGAGCTCCGGCGGACGCTGCGGGAGGTGGTGATGTGCTCCTGGTAGGAGCAGATGGACGGAGGGATGGATGGATGGACGGGCGGACAGACAGACGGACCGCAGGGCGTCCCCTGGGTGCAGCCGGGATGGGCTGCCCGGCCTCGCGCTCCCAAATAAAGGCTCTTTGCAGTGATGTGTGCCTGGGCGCTGGGTGTGGGGCAGCCCCGAGCACCGCGATCCGAGCGCTTCCCACGGCCCGTGCCCCACGTTCACCCGCGGACAGCTCGCTGTCCGGTAGCAGCGATGCAAGCGCCGGTTCCGACTCTGCCGCGATGGGGGGGGGGATGCGGCTGTCCCCGAGGGGCTGCACGGGGGGGGGGGAGGGGGCTGCGGAGCGCGGCCACCGCGGGACAAAGGCGGCTCCGGCCCTCGCTGCCTTTGTTCTACGGCGGCGCGCTCTGCGGTGCGCGGTGCTCCGGGACACCGCACCCTCCCCCGGTGCATCCCCCCCGCACACAGCTCCCGGTGGGCGTTGGCCCCTTTTTTTCCCCCGGGACCGTGATCCCACCCTACGTGATGCTCGGGGGGGGGGGTCCGGGTAGGGGGGGGGGGGTTCCCATCCCCGAGCCCCGCCGCGGGGTCCCCCACGCGCGTCCGAGCGGGCGGGTCCCCTCCCCTCCCCCACAATGGCCGCAGACGCCCTTCCCCCACCGCGCGTCCCCATCCCCGCGCGTGCCCGGGGACGCTCCGGCCGCTCGGTGCCGCCGGGCCGGGCCGGGCCGTGCGGTGCAGCGGGACGGAACCCGGCGGGACCGAACCGGACCGGGCGGGGCGGGGCGGCGGCGGCGCCGGTGCCGCAGGGGCAGTAGCAGCGCTGCGGCGGCGGCCGCTGATTGGCTGCGGAGCGGCGGTGACGTCAGCGCCCGGCCCGGTGCGGCGCGGGGCGGCTATAAAAGCGGTGCGGGCGGCGGATCCGCCCCCCGCGCTCCCGGTGCCGCTCCGCTCCCGACCCGCTCCGGTCCGGCCGTACCATGAGGGAGATCGTCCACATCCAAGCGGGGCAATGCGGCAACCAGATCGGCGCCAAGGTAACGCCGGGGCGGACAATGGTTCGCCCTCCCCGCCGCTCCCATCTAACCCCCCCCCGCCCCCCCCCCCCCCCCCCGCGCCGCCTCCGTCCCCGCCGCACCGGGAGGACAAAGGGCCCCGCCCCGCTCCTTTGTCCGCCGCCCGCGGGATCCGCCGCCGCCGTTCAGCACCGCGGACAGCGCCCGCCCCGCGCTCGGGGCTGTGCCCGTGGGATGGGGCCGTCCCTCCCCCCCCCCCCCCCCCCCGGGGTGCGGGACCCGTTCTGCCCCCCCCCTTCCCCCCCCCCCCCCCCCCCGCACAGTGCGGGGTTCCCACCGTCCATGGGGTGCCATGGTGCGGCTGCTCCCCCTTTTCCCCCGGCGCTGGATTGTGGTGGTACCGGTGTGTGTGTGTGTGTGGGGGGGGATGGACACCCGGGGGCTCTGACCCCGTGCCCCCCCCCCTCCCACTTTCCCCCCCCAGTTCTGGGAGGTGATCAGCGACGAGCATGGCATAGACCCCAGCGGCAACTACGTGGGCGACTCGGACCTGCAGCTGGAGCGCATCAGCGTCTATTACAATGAAGCCTCCTGTAAGCGGCACCCCCCCCCCCCCCCCAACCCTTTCCTCTCGGACCCCCACCGCCCCTCCTCATGTCCCCACGCTCCCTCTCGCAGCCGCTGTCCCTGCTGGGCCAAACCCCTGCCCTCAGCCCCATGGGAGACTGTGGTTTTGAAGGTGGTGGGGGGGGGGGATGTGCCCAGCCCCATGGGGATCCTATCGGGGGGGGAGGGCACAAAACTGAAGGGAGAAGGGGATGTGAGTGCACTGAGCTCTGTGGTGCATGTGCAGAGCCCCATGGGGCCCTTTGTGGGTGGGTGTTTTTTTTTGTTTTGTGGGGGGGGACATGGAATGAATGGAGCAGTTCTATAGGACCCTGTAGTTTGGGGCAGGGGGAGGTGGAAATCGCCACTGAACCCGATGGGAACCCTTTTATTTGGAGGAGGAGAGGGTAATGTGGAAGGACTCAGCCTCAGGGGTCCCCGTGCTCTGGAGCACAGCTGTGCAGTGGGGGGGTTGGGCGGTGGCCGTTCCCTCTGGCACGCGGTACGGTCTCTCTGCAGCTCACAAGTACGTGCCTCGTGCCATCCTGGTGGATCTGGAGCCGGGCACGATGGACAGCGTCCGCTCGGGCGCCTTCGGGCACCTCTTCCGCCCCGACAACTTCATTTTCGGTAGGTGGCCGCGCCCCACACCGGGAGGGGACACCCCCGGGGCTGTCTGCAGGCGGTGCCCGGCTCCAACCCAACCCCAACCCCCGGCACTGTTCCCTCCGCCCGACGCGCCCTTTGTGTGTCCCCATCCGCAGGTCAGAGCGGGGCCGGCAACAACTGGGCCAAGGGGCACTACACGGAGGGGGCCGAGCTGGTGGACTCGGTGCTGGACGTGGTGCGGAAGGAGTGCGAGAACTGCGACTGCCTGCAGGGCTTCCAGCTGACCCACTCGCTGGGCGGGGGCACGGGCTCAGGCATGGGCACGCTGCTGATCAGCAAGGTGCGCGAGGAGTACCCCGACCGCATCATGAACACTTTCAGCGTGGTTCCGTCCCCCAAGGTGTCGGACACGGTGGTGGAGCCCTACAACGCCACGCTCTCCATCCATCAACTGGTGGAGAACACGGATGAGACGTACTGCATCGATAACGAGGCCCTGTACGACATCTGCTTCCGCACGCTCAAGTTGGCCACCCCCACCTACGGAGACCTCAACCACCTGGTGTCGGCCACCATGAGCGGCGTCACCACCTCGCTGCGCTTCCCCGGGCAGCTCAACGCCGACCTGCGCAAGCTGGCGGTCAACATGGTGCCCTTCCCACGCCTGCACTTCTTCATGCCCGGCTTCGCCCCGCTGACGGCGCGTGGCAGCCAGCAGTACCGCGCGCTCACCGTCCCCGAGCTCACCCAGCAGATGTTCGATGCCAAGAACATGATGGCGGCCTGCGACCCGCGCCACGGCCGCTACCTCACCGTGGCCACCGTCTTCCGCGGCCGCATGTCCATGAAGGAGGTGGACGAGCAGATGTTGGCCATCCAGAGCAAGAACAGCTCGTACTTCGTGGAGTGGATCCCCAACAACGTCAAGGTGGCGGTGTGCGACATCCCGCCCCGCGGCCTCAAGATGTCCTCCACCTTCATCGGCAACAGCACGGCCATCCAGGAGCTGTTCAAGCGCATCTCGGAGCAGTTCACCGCCATGTTCCGCCGCAAGGCCTTCCTGCACTGGTACACGGGCGAGGGCATGGACGAGATGGAGTTCACCGAGGCCGAGAGCAACATGAACGACCTGGTGTCCGAGTACCAGCAGTACCAGGACGCCACGGCCGAGGAGGAGGGCGAGATGTACGAGGACGACGAGGAGGAGTCGGAGGCGCAGGGCGCCAAGTGACGGCCCCGCACTCGCTGCTTCGGGGGGGGCCCCGGCCTCGCCCCTCAGTGTCTGTTCCCCTCAGCCCCGCGTTAGCTCGACCCCCCCTGTGCCCCCTCCCTATGGCCTTCCCCTTTTTTTTGTTTTTTTACTGTTTGTGTCTCATATTTTTTTTGTTGAATACTCAATAAATTTATGGCTGTCCGGTTACTCCTGGCTCTGGTTACTGGGGTGGGGTGGGGGAGGGGGGAGTGAAGTGGGTAGTGGGAGGGGGGGCATAATAATATCCCCCTTATTAACCCACGGTGGAAGGGAAACTGCGGACCACGAGGTCCCATTGGGGCCGTACCTGAGTCTTGCTCACATAATGCTGAGTGCCTCCCCATGCACTGCTGCAGAGCCCCCCAGGCTGTGCTGTGGGCTCTGCCTCCTGCCCCAAGCACCCAGCACAAGCCCGGGGTTGTCCCCGTACCGTGTCAGGCTCTGGGGGGGCCGGGGACACCCCGAACACACGCAGACCCCCGCTCTTTTTCCGGGAACGTCCCTGCTCCTTTGGCGCTGAAGCATCTCCCCTACTCCTTCTCCGGGGCTGACGGGGCCTCCGTTCCTCGGGGCGGCGGCGGCGAGACCGCGGTGCCGAGCAGACAATGGGATGTGCTGCGGGGGGGGACGGCACGGGATCGATGGGAGCCGAGGCGCTCCGCAGCCACACCCAGCGCTGCGCGCTCCGCCCACCGCCAGGGGGCGCTACAGGGAGGGGCGAGGCGGGCAGGGGGCGTGGCCTGGCGCTGTCCCCGCCCCCCGGCGGCCCGGTGCCGGTGCCGGTGCCGGTGCGGGCGGTGCCGCGGGGTGCCGGTGCCGCGTCCCGCAGGGCGATGGCGTACGACGAGCGGCTGGCGCGGTTCCGGCAGGCGCACCTCAACCCCTTCAACAAGGGCCCGGAGCCGCCCGGTGGCGGCGGCGGCGAGGAGGGCGAGGCGGGCGAGGACGAGCCGCCGCCTCCCGGTGCTCCTCCGCCGGATGCGGCCCGGCGGCACGAACCGGGCCCGGGGGACGAGGAGGGCTCGGAGCGGCCAATGGACCTGGGCCTGGCGGAGGACCACTTCTCGCGGCCCGTGGTGAGTGAGTGAGTGAGTGAGTGAGTGGGGGCGGCGGTGGGGCCGGGGGCTGCGGTTCACCCTCCCCCCGTTCCCCCCCCGTTCCCCCCCCGTTCTCCCCCCGTTCATTCTCCCCCCGTTCTCCCCCCGTTCATTCTCCCCCCGTTCTCCCCCGGTTCGTCCCCGCCGTAGGGCCTGATCCTGGCGCCCGACGTGCAGCAGTTGCGCCGCGCCATCGAGGAGTGCCGCCGCGCCATCCTGGCGTTGCCCGAGCACTCGGAGCGGCAGAAGGACGCGGTGGTGCGGCTCATCCACCTCCGCCTCAAACTGCAGGAGCTGCAGGTGGGGCTGGGGGCGTCCCCGGGGAGCTCTGGACGTCGTGGGGTGAACGCTCAGGGTCACGGAGGGGGGCTCTGAAGGTGCTGAGTGGGGTGAGGTTCCTTGGGAGGGGCTCTAAAGGTTCTGTGGGGAGCACTATGGGTCCCGGGGGGTGTTCTGGGGGGGGATAAGAGTGATGGAGAGGGATAGTAATGGTCCAGGGAGGGGTTCTGAAGGTCGTGAGAGGACCCCGAGGGTCCTGAGGAGGGTCTGAGAGAGGGCTTGGGGGACTGAGGGCCCTGGGGTGGAGGATGAGGGTCTGAGAGAGTGGATCTGAGGGTCCTGGGAGAACTCTGGAGGTCATGGAAGGGACTGTGAAGGTTGTGAGGTGGTGTCCAGGGCTGGGTGGGCAGGCGGAGGGGCCAGGAGCATAGGGACAAGGGTCCTAGGGAAGGGTTCTGAAGGTCCTGGGGTTGTCCTGATCTTTTAGGGGAGGACCTTGAGGGGGTGGTGGTCTGAATGTCTTGGGAGGGAGGTGAGGGTCCTGGGAGGGCTCTGAGGGTCCCGAGGGCACCAGAGGGCTGCGTTGACACCCCCCCACCCATAGGACCCTGATGAAGAGGAGCCCAACATCCGCGTGGTGCTGGAGCACCGTTTCTACAAGGAGAAGAGCAAGAGTGTCAAACAGATGTGTGACAAATGCAGCACCATCATCTGGGGCCTCATCCAGACCTGGTATACCTGCACAGGTGGGTCGGGGACACTGACAGCCCACCCTACAGCCCCCCCTGCAGCCCTGTGCTGACAGCCCCCTGCCCGCAGGGTGCTACTATCGGTGCCACAGCAAGTGCCTGCCCCTGGTCACCAAGCCCTGCGTCAGGTCCAAGGTGAGCCACCAGGCCGAGTATGAGCTCAGCATCTGCCCCGAGAGCGGGCTGGACAGCCAGGACTACCGCTGTGCCGAGTGCCGGACCCCCATCGCCCTCCGTAAGGCACTGGGGGGGATCTGGGAGATCTGGCTGGGGGAAGCTGGAGGCCTGGGCTGGGGGTGTTTTTGGGGTGGCGGTGCCGTTGTGGGTGCTGATGTGTGCTTCACTGCAGGGGGGGTGCCCAGTGAGGCCCGGCAGTGTGACTACACCGGCCTCTACTACTGCAGCAGCTGCCACTGGAACGACCTGGCCGTCGTCCCTGCCCGCGCCATCCACAACTGGGACTTCGAGCCCCGCAAGGTGCCTGCAGAGCTGGTGGGGGGCACGGGGGTCTCAGGGAACACTCAGGAGGCTGTGTCCTTGGGGAGGGGTCACTGAGGACTGTGTCCCTGGCTGGAAGAGGCTCGCAGGGCTGTGCCTCCGGGGTCAGGGTGGTGACGGCGGTGTGTGTGCAGGTGTCCCGCTGCAGCATGCGGTACCTGGCGCTGATGGTGTCGCGCCCCGTGCTGAAGCTGCGGGAGATCAACCCTCTGCTCTTCAACTACGTGGAGGAGCTGGTGGAGATCCGGGTGAGTGTGGTGTGGCCACGGGTGGTGACGTGAGGCAGCGGCAGCATTAAGGACAAGCTGGGAGGGTGCCTGAGCTGCAGGGCTCAGACTGACCCAGCCTTGTCCTGGCACTGTCCTCACCCAATGCCCATCCTTATCCCGTCCCATTCCCACACCACACCTGTCTCATCCCGTCCCCATCTCCATCCTGTCCCTGCCACCACCCTTTCCTATCTCTCTCCCCACTCCCTTCACATCCCCGGCCCCGTGTGCCCCCACAGAAGCTGCGCCAGGACATCCTGCTCATGAAGCCATACTTCATCACCTGCAAGGAGGCAATGCAGGCACGGCTGCTGCTGCAGGTCAGGCCGCGTGGCGGGCGGGGGGCAGCCCTGTGTGCATGGGCACAGCGGTGACATCTGCCTGCCCATGCAGCTGCAGGACCGGCAGCACTTCGTAGAGAACGATGAGATGTACTCGCTGCAGGACCTCATTGACATCGAGGCCGGGCGCCTGGGCTGCTCCCTGACTGAGATCCACACCCTCTTCGCCAAGCACATCAAGCTGGACTGCGAGGTGAGTGGGGCGGTGCCGCAGAGCAGCCCGGGCTGCGACCTGCAGGGCTGGGACCTGCAGGGGGCACAGGTGGAGATCCGGGTACCAGGAGCCCCTCTGGTTTTTCTCGCCCCAGCGCTGCCAGGCAAAAGGCTTCGTGTGTGAGCTCTGCAAGGAGGGCGATGTGCTTTTCCCCTTCGACAGCCACACCTCGATGTGCACCGACTGCTCCGCCGTCTTCCACAGGTATGGTGAGTGCGTTGTGTGGAGCCACCTGCATCCCTCTGGGTGCTGCAGGGGGAGGGACGTGTGGCTCCGGGGCCTCTGTGCTCCCCAACACATCCCTTCCCCGCAGGGACTGCTACTACGACAACTCCACCACGTGCCCCAGGTGCGCCCGGCTGAGCCTGCGCAAGCAGTCCCTCTTCCAGGACTCTGTGGCTGAGGCAGAGCCCTAAGTGAGGGCCCAGCTGCACGGCCCCACGGCCCTGTGCTGCACAAACGGCTGTGGAGGCTGTCCTGCAAACTTCAGTTCTGCCACTCACGTGGGGCCAGGACTTGTGCTGGGTGGGGGTCACTTTGCCACCTGCAGCCGCACTGTGTGGGCGAGCACGCTGGCAGAGCCGGAGGAACGAGCTCTGCTGGGAAGGGCGAGGGTGCCTGGATGGGGCTGAGGCTGCCCTGAATTTCTCTTGGTTTCCACGTGCTCCCGAAGGGCTGGGCATGGTGGCGGGGGGAGAACTGGGGGGGCCCTGCCCTGGGAGGGCTGCTGGCAGCCACCACGTGTGGCTGTGCCCTGCGTGAACGCTACCTGGTTGGATGCTGCTGGTCTGGGGGGAGGCATCTCTTCCTCCTCCTCTGCATTATGGGACACATGAGTGCACTGAAGGCTGAGGGACTCTGGGGGGGGGGGATTAAGGGCACTGCTGGTGTGTGACACTACGGCAGGGGTGGGGCACACCACTGCCTCCTCTGCTTTTGCAATTGCACACTGCTGCTCGCGGAGCCCCTACTGCGCGTCCTGTCCCCCAACACCACTCCTGCAACACTTGCCCGCTCTGTCGCAGCTGCGTCGCCTCTTTGCACAGCGCCGCGATCGCACATCTGCCGTGGGGCTGCTCCTGGCAGAGTGGGGGGCAACGGCTGGGGTGCAGGGCTGAGGGAGCTTTGGTGGGCACTGTGGAAGCGATGGGATGGGCCCTCGTGGATTGGACCCGGCTCTGCCCCCGTGCCAGCTCCCCCCATCCCTCCTAGCCTGCCCTGTGCCCAGCGGTGCTCCTGGGGAGGCTCCCCACGTCCCCCTCCCTGCAACCCGCTGCTCCAGGCAGCCCCCTCCCCATGCAGGGGTTGCATACCCCCTTCCCTGCAGCGACAGACACAGGGCAGAGCAGCGGCCGTGGGTTGGTTGGTTTTACCAGTACACACAACTGCTACATGGCGGTGGGCGGCACAGCGCAGGCACTGCACAGCTCCTGGTCCTGCCACGCTGGGACCGCGGTGGGAAGGAGGTGGGGGCCGGGCAGCTCAGCCCCCATTGTGCTACAGGGCCAAGGGGGCCAGTTTCCCCTCCCCACCGAGCCACCAGCTTTGGCATCGCTTGGTACCCATGGTCTGAAGCTGCCGCCCCGCAGCACGCGGTCGTGCCACCTGTCCCACAGCGAGTCCTTTATCCTGCACGGCTTTTCCTGGGGCAGGGAGTGGGGAACGTGGGCAGAAAGCCGTCCCTGTGCTTCCCCGTGTGTGTCCCCGCCAGCCAGGGCAGCTCCTACTCCTGCTGCGGCTGCTCCACTGCCAGGAAGGTGTCCAGAGTGCCCGGCTGCAGCTCAGAATCGCTGAGGTGCTTCTTCTCCCGGCCGTGCTCGCGTGCACGGGTCCAGGAGGGTGAGCGCAGGTACCCTGCCCGCGGCATAGCCTGTGGGTGCAGCCCTGCGGGGACAGTCGGCTCAGCCCGTGCCCCCCGGCCACGGCGGCTGGGATGGGTGCAGTGGACGCTCACTCACCACTAGGCGACTCGCCGGCCACGTTCTCCTCGTCAGAATCGGCAAAGACCTCAGCCAGCTCCTGGTCGGACATGTCGGTCAGCTCCGTGAGGTCCAGCAGGTCAAAGTGCACCTCCAGCGAGGACACGCTGCTCAGCGGCTCTGTGGGCAGCGGGACTGCGGGTGGGCAGCTGCCAGGCGGGGCCCCCGGTGCTGACGTGGGGGCCCTGGTGTGATCTGAGAGGGCTGGGCGAGGAGCCAGGGAGGGACAAAGGGTTTGGGGTGGGATGACAGTGACAGGCCTGGGGTGGGCAGGGACCACAGGGGCAAGTGGGGACATGGGAAAGAAGGGGCTGTGCAGGGGTCGCACTCACGTCTCCGCTCGGTGACCTGCAGCAGGCTGGCAGTGGGGATGGGGATGCCACCCTGCTCCTCTGTGGGGGCACCGATGGTCTCCTCAGCTGTCCCAGGGATGGGGGTCCCTGCTGTTCGCTCTGGGGCCAGTGCCTCTTTGCCCAGCTCTGCAGAACCAGCACCTGCTAGGTCAGTGCGGGGCTGGGGCAGCGCAGGCAGCTCTCTCCTGTGGCCCTGATGCCACCACGCTGAGTGCCCGGGGCTACCTGGAGGAGGGGACAGCAGGTCCCCAGCCCCGTGCCCCCTGCAGGACAGGCGGTGCTTCCTGGGGCGGCTGCCGTGGGCCCCACCAGTCCCGTTCCCCGCAGCCGGCAGCCCCCCGCCCCTCACAGCCCCTTTGTGTCGGCGAGACAAAAGCACAGCCTGTTCAGAGGCCGGAGCCCAGACAAGGGGCGTTTTGTCTCCTGGGAAGAGCTGGCGGGGCTGGGCAGAGGCAGTACGATCCGTGCCTGGGAAGCCCCTCTTCAGGGACAGCCAGGGCTGGGCTGGGTTGGCACCGTGCAGGGCCAAGAGACCCTATGTGTGTGTGGAGGACAAAGGGGGGGCAGCACCGGGCACTGTGGCCCCCGGTCTGCTCGGTGTCACGGCTGGGCCCAGTAGTGCCACCAGTTTACTGCTGGGCGAGATGGTATGGGGACAGGCTCACTGGGGACAGGACACTGCCTCCTCCCCCAAGCAGGTGGCACTGTGGTGAGCAGGGGACAGAAATCCTCCTGCCCAAAGGAGCCAGCAGAGGGAAATTACAATGGCATTCGACAAGGAAGCAGCACAATGCCCACACAACTGTCCCAACACCGTGTCCCAACCCTGCAAGGTAGGACAGGACACCCATCACTACCACCATGTCCCCTCCATCTGGGAAACCAGATCCCCACCCTGCTCCTTGGCCAGGAAGAGCCATGCACGTTCCCTTCCCCAGCCTCATCCCCGGGGTGGGTAACCACCGTCCAGAGTACGTCCTTTCCCTGCCATCATCCCATCCCCGCTCCCCCCGGCGGAGCCCCCACCCACCGGGGCGCTGGTCCCTGCCGCAGCAATCCCCTCCGGCCCCCGTCTGCATGTCGTCTCTGTGCCGCTCTGCTCGGGCTCACCGGCTGTCTCCTGGCGAGGAGCAGGGCCAGCATCAGGGCTCAGTGCACTGCTGACTCACATCAACCGCAGAGTGAGACAGCATCGGGCTCTGGTCACCCCAGTGGGGGGCTCCGGTCACCCCACCAGGGTCCCCGACCCACCTCAAGGACCTGGTGAGGTGGGAGGGCACGGCTGGGACTGTCACCACGGTGGTGGCACAGCCGTGCACAGGACACACGGAGGAGGGATGGGCGTGTGCAGGAGACGCACGATACCACCCGAACACCGCCACGACGCTACGAACCCCCGGGTGCAGCATCACGGCCACCGCCAGTGTCCCCAAGTGTCACACCCCTGCCTGCAGGCAGGTGGCAGCCCCATCTCTCCGACTCCCTGGGGCACATCTCAGCCCCCCAGCCCCGGCTGAACCGCTCAGAGGGTTGGGGGAGGGATGGGGAGCTTGAGAAAGGGCAGGGGGGTGAGATGCGTCCCGCTACATGTCCCCACCTCGCAGCCACCTTCATGCTCCCGTTGTGCACGTATGCACCCCCCCCCTTGGACACACCCCCTGCACACACACACACACACACACACACACACACACACACACCCCTTACACACCTACCCCCCTCCCACGAAATTCCCCCGTGCCCTGCCCGGCCCGACCCGATATCGCGGTGATGGACTCCCCCCAGCCCACTCCAGCCCTCCCCATCCCCGCTCACCTGCGGTACCGCCCGCTCCCGGTGCCTCCATGGGCCGGCCCGGTGCCGGTGCCGGTGCCGGTGCTGGGCGGGGCGGGGTGGGCCCGGTGCCAGCCCGCAGCCCTCACGCTCCTGCCCGCCGCGGCGGGGGTGGGGCCGGGGGCGGGCCGGGGGCGGAGGCCGGAGCTGGGGGTGGGGGGGGGGCTCAGCGGGGTGGGAGGTACCGGGGGTGCGGAGGGGGCCGCGGTGCGGGGGGACCCGCAGACGGCGGTGCGGGGACGCAGAGGGGCCCTCGGGGCTGCATCAGGGCCCGGCACGCAGAGGGGCCCCGCGGTGTGAGGGCAGGAGTTACAGCGGGGCCTACTGCTGCCGCCGCAGCTTGGGGCAGGCCTCACCGCGCCGCGGCGCCTCGAGAGCCCCCGGTGGGGGTAAGGCGGGACAGCGGGGACCGACGGGCGGCGGAGCGAGGCCGCGGGGCCGCCCGGGATGCCGGGCTCGGAGGAAGGCCGGGCCGCAGCAGGCCCCGCCGCTCGTTGCTAAGGCCTGGCCCCGCGTTGCTAGGGGGCGTGTCCACTCGCATCTCAACTCTCGCGAGATCTGCCCGCGCGTCGCCTGGGAGACCGCGGAGCGGCCGCCGCCGCCGCCATGGTGAGGGGCCGGGCCTGGCGGGGCCGCGAGGGCTCCGGGGTTGAGGCTGGAGGCCAGCGGGGCACGGAGCCGGGCCTGGGGGCTCTGAGAAGCAGGGCTGGCCCGGGTGGGGCAATGGGAGCGATGCCCGAGCCTGGGAGAGCCTGCGGTTCGGTGCTGAGGGAGGCGGTGGCTGTGCTGTGCCTGGGCCTTCCCCTGTGGGGTGTGCCCTGGGGAGGGGTCCCGGTCCTGGGCAGAGCACGGCACCCCGGTCACCCCGCCGCGGCTGCAGGTATGCTGTGTGCCTATGGGCACTGTGCAGCGCAGCTTCCACTCAGGTGCTCACAGCTCGCGTGTTTTCTTTCTGCAGGCACCCAAAAAGCAAGCTGGAAAAAAGGGGAAAGTAGGCAAAGCCCCGACTGTGGTGGACGCTGTGTCCCTGGCAGAGATGAGCAAGGAGCAGGTGAGTGCTTCCCCTTGCACCGTGGTGCCTGGCCTGGGCCCCAGGGATGACAGGTGGCAGCAGGCTGCGCAGGACAGCAGACGGTGTTGATTTCATTCCTGGCATCGGGGCTGGGTATGTGGCCCCACAAAGAGTGCTCAGCTCTTTTCCTGGACAGAGCGGCCACCTCATCCTGTCCTTGCTTCTGCTGCCCTGTGGCACTCTGCTCTCCTGCCTCGTTTGTTTCCCCTCACCCCATAACACTGGCATGCTGTTCTCTTGTGCTCATCTCCTGCTAAGTGTGAAAACGTTCTGGAAAAGGTACCTCTGGTGAGAATATTATTTGAGAAGTGTTTTGTGGTGTTTCCTGTAGAAAGTAAGCTGACCAATTCTACTGGAATCAGTGTTTCTGTGTATTTTATCCCTCTGTCTGGCTGTTCTCCCCTGTAACTGGAGCTCCTTTGCCTTTCTGGTATGAGCAGTCTCTTCTCTGCAGGCTATTTGCGCTGAAGCTCAACCCTCTGATCTCTCAGACTACAAAGCTCTGTGCTTTGCAGCCTGCTGAACTCTCAGCACATCCCAAATCGTCTGTTTTTGGGGTGGGAAGCTCTCTCAGGGGCAGTGAGGGCAGGAAGAGGCCACAGCTGCCCAGCATGGGCCTTCTGCCCTGGATGTCTTATATACATGGGAGGAGATGGCACTGTTCTGGGATGCGTTGCTCTGCAGATAAGATCTTGCATCTCTCAGTGTTATTTAACGTCTGAGAATGTGAGACAGAATGCCTGAGCCCTGTCTGCTTATGACAGGAAGAGATCTCACTCCTTTTCAGGGGTAATTTGTCAAGTCCTGAGCACTCCCCTCCTTCTGTTCTCCGTTTTCTGTCCCAATAAAGGCTACCGTGTCCTGCAGATTTGCAACAGAGATCACCATTGGTATCTCCAGGGCATGCTTTTCAAGAGAGCTGTCTGTCCCTTCTCCCCTTACTTCTCCCTTCCTCTTTGCTTTGCAGCTGCAGGAGCACATTACACGGCTTCGGAAGGAGCTGGACCGGGAACGGGAAGAGCGCAACTACTTCCAGCTGGAACGTGACAAGATTCACACCTTCTGGGAGGTCACCCGACGGCAGCTGGAGGAGAAGAAAGCAGAGCTGCGTCACAAGGACCGGGAGATGGAAGAGGCAGAGGAGCGGCACCAAGTGGAGATCAAGGTGGGAGGATGAGGTGTGTGGGCCTTCTCCTTCTCTTGTGCCCTGGGAGAGAGACAGCAGGTCTGAGGAGGTGAGGGAAGGGGACAGAGGGGGAGAAGCTGGGCTGGATACAAGTCAGGAGCATCTCAGTCCAGTCCCAACTTCAGGTGTTTTCCTGCTGGTGCCTCTCACTTGGTCTCTGGGTTGTTTTCAGGTTTACAAACAGAAGGTCAAGCACTTGTTGTATGAACACCAGGAAAACCTCACTGAGCTGAAAGTAGCAGGCACCCTGTCCATGAAACAGGCCCAGAAGGATCACTGGGCTCAGGAGACAGAGCTGCGCAAAGACATGCACTCCTTGAAAGTGGAGCTGAAGGAGCAAGAGCTGGCCAACGAGGTGGTGGTGAAAAACCTGCGCCTGGTAGGTGCCTGGCAGGGTAGCAGGGGTTGGATCTGCACACAAAGCGCCAGTGGAGACTGCGTCCTCTGCTGTCTTGGCAGGGTGGGAATGGGAAACCCACAGATATCAGTGTCAGGTGTACTTCAGAAGCACTGGAAGGTGCACAGGAACAGAGGGGATGGGTTCCTGAGGCAACTTCTGTGAAAACCCTCCTGCAGGAACGAGTGACCACATGGCTCAAAGCCACGAGGACAGCTGGAGATCCTAATACACCACTGCTGGCTCAGATAATAGGTTCACACTGTGGGGGCAGCCTTTCCCAGGGAGCAGGAAAGGCTCCCACGGGATGTGGCTGACCATGAGTTTTATCTGCTTGCTGGGGCAGCACCTGACTGCTGGACTCCTGCCCTGTGGCTGGGCGTGGCCTGGAGGCCTGTGTGAAGGTCAGGGACTGCAGAATGAGAGCCCCTAGCCTGCACTGTGTAGTGATGCTGTGACCTCAGGATTGAGTTGTCTGCCTCCAACGTGAAACTTCTCCCTAACAGAAGCAAGAGGAGGAGATCACACGGCTGTGCAGTGACTTCGACAGACAAGTGAAAGGTCAGGATGTGCTCAAAGCCCATGTCTGTGTGCTGAGGAGTGCTCCTTGGAGCTCCTCTGTGCTGTGCCTGCTCCCTGGAGCAGAAAGAGGCCACTTTCTCCCCTCACCCTGCCCCAGTTCTTGCTCTCTGTGCTCACAGCTGCTGGGCTGCATGGCTAACAGTGCTGTCCAAGCTGAACTCTCAGCCTGGCTTGAATGTGCTGTGAAAATGGAGCCTGAATGGGTGTCTGTTGTGTGAGCTGCTGGGTGGAGGCAGGGCTCTCGCTGCTGCCAGCGCGTACTGCTGAGCACAGCTGCCTGGCTGTGTTGCTGGAGGAGTCCTTGCAGATCCAAGTCCTGGCTCCAGTGCCCTCCTCAGGGGATGCATCAGGTTCTCACGGGCTGCCTTGGAGCATTTCCATGCCCTGTTTCCAGGATGCTATTTCTGGGCTCTGCTCTCCGTGGTCCCAGCGTAACTGTTCCGTGTGCTGGTGGCAGCTGCTGTGGGGCTGTTAATGAGCATCTTGTCCTCAAACGGTGCTGCAGTGGGACGTGCAGGGCTGGTGCTTGCTAGCAGAGCCCGGGTGCATAGGCACAGGTTCTGTGGGAGGGTCTCACTCAGCCCCCTGTGTGCTTCCACAGAGATGGAGGCCAAGTACAGCAAGAAGATGCAAGCGCTGCGGGATGAGCTCGACTTGCGCCGGAAGACTGAGATCCACGAAATTGAGGAGAGGAAGAACAGCCATATCAACGAGCTGATGAAGAACCACGAGAAGGCCTTCCTGGACTTCAAGAACTACCACAACGATGTCACCTTCCAAAACCTGTCACTCATCAGCTTGCTGAAGGTACTGCCTGCCTGCTCTCTGACCCCGCTGCTGCAGACCTGTCGTGTAGTGTCACCAGGGAACTGGTCCAGTAACTTGTCCCAGATCTGGACGGTTCCCTGGTGGAAGTACTGGCATTACTGTTTTCCTGGGAGCTGTACACCGTTACATGAGCAGAGTTCTTGTGCACAGCTAGATGTGACTTGCTGGGCTAGCACTGGGAGGTGTCCTGACCTGGGAAGCTGTGAGGAGCTGGGGAGACCCTGCCTCAAGGAGCTAGCTCTTGTGTTCCCAAGAACAGGAACAGATGGAAGAGATGAAGAAGAGAGAGACTCGCTTGGAAAAGGAGAAGGCAGATGTCCTGCTCCAGAACAAGCAAATGAAGGAGCCCCTGCAGCAGGCCCAGGAGCAAGTGCTGGAGCTGCAGAAGAAGTTGGCCCACTACAATAAGGACAAGGAGGCTCTGCTGGTGAGTTGCCAGCCCTGCTGAGCCCTTTTCTATCCTTCTCTGAGTCACCGCGGCAGTTTCCTGGCATCGCTCAGCAGTGACCTCTGCTGCTCGGCTGAGAGCTCTTGGCCAGGCTGCTGAGCAAATGCCCTCGAGTCCCATTCAGCTTAGTTGGGTGTGTGTACGATCTCAGGTGGGAATCCAGGACTCTGGCAGCAAGAATGAAGAGCAGCCCCTGCTGCAGAGAGGGAAGGGTGTTGGTGTGGCTGTAGCTTGTGTTTTCTCAGCCCCTTGTCTTCTGCTGGTCGCTCTCCCCCTTGCCAGAACACAGAGCACTCATCCCCCAGGGAAGTCCATGCTCCCGCAACTGTTGCTTCCTACTTGCAGAACACAAAAGCTCATCTGAAAGTCACCCAGAAGGAGCTGAAAGACCTTCAGTGGGAGCATGAAGTGCTGGAGCAGCGGTTCAGTAAGGTGAGAACTGCAGGTGGGTCTGGCCATCCTGTTTCCCTCTCCAAACCCGGTCCCCATGCAGAGGTTTAGGCACCAGGACTTAGCAGAGGCTGCCTGTGCTGAGCTGAAAGCTTTCCAAATCTCTAATCCAGAGCGGCGCGTTAGCTGCTGCTTCCAACAAAGCTTATCACAGTTTTGGCGTCTCCCATGCTCAGCAGACAGGCTCAGCCTTGTACTTCACTGAGCAGTCATGCGTGTGCTGATGGTCCCCTCCTGGCCTGCTGGTGGGAGGCTGTGGCACTGGGTCAGGACTGGAGCTGTGTGCTACAGCAGGGAGAGACGAGGACAGTCTTTCCCTCATTTTGCCAGCCTGTGGATGTCACTTCCTTGCTTGTCGTGCAGCCTCTTCAAGGAGTATTCTGTTGACTGAGTTCTCCCGGTCTGAGCCTCTCCCTTGCAGCTAACCCAGATAAATTTACTGAGGCAGAACAGAGCTCATTTGCAATTCGTAGAAATCCCCAGGAATATGAGCACTGATCTGAGGCCTCGTTAACAATCCATCATTAAGGCTGCAACATATTCAGTGCAGACAGAAATACGCTTTGGAGGAGAGATTCTAATTAGGACACTTATTAACTAGCTGTAAGCCAGGGACCTGTGCCAGCTGCAAGGAGGGGAGGGGAGACCCCTGCATGCTGGGGCCCCTCCGTGGTCTAAAACAGTGCCTTGGGGCAGAGCACAAAGGAGCATGGAGTCAGGGCCGGGTGGGGTGAAGCATGGTGTCTGCTGCTGTGGGGTGACAGCGAGTGCCTGTTTGCTCCCTTTGGAGCCCAGGAAGGGGGAGGCTTGCAGCAAGCTGAGATGTCCCAAGGGCTCCTGGGCATGGTGTGGAGCTGTGCCGTGTTTTGGAGCAGGTGCAGGCGGAGCGAGATGAGCTCTACCAGAAGTTCACCAAAGCCATTATTGAGGTGCAGCAGAAGTCCGGGTTCAAGAACCTGCTCCTGGAACGCAAGCTGAAAGGGCTCCTCGACGTCCTGGAGAAAAAGGAGGTGGAGCTCAGCGAGGTCTTCGCAGCCTCCAACCTCGACCCAAGCGCTCTTTCCTTGGTCTCTCGCAAGCTGGAGGTACTGTGCCCTGCTGCAGGACCCCGTGGAAGCTGCCCTTCCCTCCTCTTGAGGGGCAGAGGCTGCTCTGGGGCAAACACAAACCTTGGAGATGTGAGTGTGGCCAGCATCAGGGCACAGCCTGGCCATGAGGCAGGAAACAGTCTCTGTCCTCCCTGCACTGTTGAGTACCTGCCTGTATGGCCAGTCCCCAGCCCCAGGACGCTGCAGAAAGAGCCTCAGTGTGCTCTGCTGTTGGCTGCACCACGAAGAGAGCCGGGCTGGGACTGTTGTGTCAGTGGTTCCCAGCACACCCATGACTGCGCAGCGCCGCAGGGCACTCCGGCTCTCCCTCGAGAGCGTGTGGGTGTTTGGCGCTGATCTCTCTCTCAGGTGGAGTCTGTTTCAAGGAGAATGGCCCCAGGCTGAGCAGCGCCGAGCAGTCCCTGTGCTGACAGGTGCCATGTGCCATCTGGAAGTGCTGCCAAGCACTGGGCTGCGTGCAGGGCCTGTCTCAGCGACCACCCTGGGCACTCTGTGTGCAGGGAGCCACCGCTGGTGAACCTCAGCCGTGCCCCTCTCCTGGCCTTGCTGGCTGCAGAGGCAGCACAGACAGGTTCCCAGCAGCTCTGCAATGTCTGGCATGCTAAAAATACATATGCAGAGAGCCTTGGTGCGGTGTGGCAGCTCAAAGACCCACATTCCTAGAGCATGCAGCGCCAGTAACTGGAGAAGCAGCATTTGCTTCACATTAGCTTGAGACAAAAGGGATGCAGGTTCCCTGCTCAGCTCGGCCACTGCTTCCCTGGTGTCCTCCTGCTTGTACTGCTCCATTCCTGGTCCCCTCAGTGGTGGGTGACAGTGATGCTCGTGGGCTCCCCCTTGCCAGGGAGCTGTGGGGATGAACCCGGCAGCACCCCCAGGCTTTCAGTCTGTGTGACAAGACGGTGAATTTGTCACCTACAAAGCAGGTGCCACAGCAGCAGATTAGGGAACATTCCTGGGAAGGCGTCGAGGCACCTACAAAGCAGGTGCCACAGCAGCAGATTAGGGAACATTCCTGGGAAGGCGTCGAGGCGTCGCGCTCTCCCACAGCTGCTGGGGTCCCCGAATTCCTTGGCTCAGCTGCCTCCAGCCACTGGCGTCGTCTTGGGGAGGCTCTCCCTGTCATTGCCCCGGAGCTGTGGTGGCAGGGAGGTGCTGCAGGAGCAGGTGCTGCCATCCATCCCCCTGCAGCGAGGCAGGTGATGCTGATGGTGGGGCTCTGCTGGCATTCCTGCTCATGCTCTGGGAGGTCCCTGTGCCTTGCCTCTGCCTGGGGCTGGCTGTCCCTGGCAGCACTGGCTCCAGGGTGGTGACTCTGCCCGGCTGTGTCCAAGTGCAAGCGTCTGCTCGGTGTGCCGTGCCACATGCTCTGGCCTGCAGTGTGGCCCCAGGGTGATGCGCCCTTGGTGCCAGCAACCCAAGTCTAACCCAGCTGTCTCTGCTTGCAGGATGTGCTCAATTCCAAGAACGCCACCATTGAGGACCTGCAGTTCCAGCTGGCCCAAGCCTGCAAGGTGAGGAAGGGGCTGGCTCGTGCTGTGTTCCTGGGGCTGGGGGGGCAGAAGTGGGGCCCTTCCCTCCAGGCCTTGCAGACCTCTGTGTTGTGCCCTGGAATGCTGTCCCAGACATCAGTTTTCCCCGTTCCCTTGTTTCTCTGTGAAACAAGGTCTGTTGAGGTGCCCCCACCATTCAGGGGGCTGCAGGGTACCCCGTGCCCTGGCAGGGAGGGGCCGGGCCGGGTTTCAGGGTGGCAGCCCAGAACATGAAGCGTTTCTCTTCCAGGCACACAACGACATGCTGCAGACAATGAAGGCAAAGCTGACGTCCTTTGGGATCCCTCTGGACAACCTGGGCTTCAAGCCCCTGGAGAGCCCAGTGGTGGGGCAGGCAGTGGGGCAGGGCCCTGCAGGACTTGTGGCAGTGCCCACGTGACACTGTGCAGCACCTAAGGGTGCTCCTGAGGCTGGGAGCAGGGCTGTGGCTGCCTCATGCTCCCAGCATCCGACCCAAAGGAAAGCTAAGTTTTTGAGGCTGATGGTGCTGTTTGAATCCTTTAATGGTATCACAGTCATGTTCTTCCCCCTCACCCCCCAGCACCCTGTGGTGCTGCAGGGAGGATGTGCCTTGCCCTAACTGCCCCGGTACGTTGTGTAGGAGTAGGGGCTGATCAGCAGTGGGATGTGCAGCTTCTGGGCTGGGTCAGTGATGGTGAAGACAACCTAGGGAAGAGCAGGGAGGTGGTGGGTGGGTTAAGTCCCAGCCAAAAGCAGCCCCCTCCTCTACTTATAGCCTGGGCATCCGCTGCTGGCAGTGCAGCAGGAGCAGGGCAGCTGAGGAGTGTGAGCTCCTGCAAACGTGGACACAGCACCCACACCCCCACAGCTCCGGCTGGGACCAGAGCTGGCTCCTAGCAGCACCCCACAGCCCTGCTCTGCCCCTTGGTACCTCCACGAAGGGGTAGAAGCTGGTGTACCCCAGGCCCTGCCAGTACGCGGCCGTCTCGAAGCGCAGTTTGTAGGTGCCGGCCTCAGCCTGCCCCGTGGCCAGGAGGGGCAGGCAGCGCCCGTCTGCATCCGTCCTTCTGAAAGCAGAAGGAAGCAGATTGTGGCTGTCTGCCTCTGTAGCTCTGTGGGTGGGTGATGTGGGCAGCAGCCTCCTCTGCCTGCTTGCTGCTGCTGCCTCTCCTACCTCTGTGCCAGCTCCGTCCACTGCTCCCCTGGCTCCCGCAGCTGTGCCAGGCGCAGAGCGAGGCCGGCAGCGGGCAGCCCCGTGGCCGTGTTCAGCACATGGGTGGTCAGGGAACCGCTCTGCATCTCAGGCACGGCTCCAGTCTGCAGCACAGGAAGGGATCAGAGCTGGGGTGTGCCTCTGCACTGCCATCCCTCTCTCAACAGTACCATGCTGTGCCTCCCCCCCCACAAAGGGTTTGTTACTGGGGAGGGAAGTGGGGGTGGTGGTGAGCACCCCCCCCCCATCCCTGCATGTCCCCAGCCCCCTCTTGCGGTGCCCCTGCTTGCACGCCCCATGCACCACAAGCTGATGTCTGTGTAGCTGGGTCCCTCCTGCCACTTCTCCCTCCCCACCGCTGTGCTGTGCCCGCAGGACAGCCCACCCCCCTCCCACACTGTGAGGAGAGCTGGGGGGCACAGGGCTGCATCCCGCAGCCGAACCCGTGGGGTAGGTGCCCTGCTGGGAGCAGCCGTGTCCCCAATGCCTTCCCAGCCTGCCCCGATCTGCAGTGTCACTGTGTCACGTGCAGCACACGTTAACCCTGCAAGCGCTCCCGGGCCGCCTGGGGCAGCCATCCAGGGCAGGCACGGAGCAAAGCACCTGACCCCCGGTGGGGTGGGATGTCTGAAAGACACCGATCTGGGGCCGCCGGAGCGGGACGGGCGCTCGCTCCCAGCACGGTGTTGGCTGCCAGCTGAGCTGCGAGTGCTGGAGGCACAGCAGCCCGTGAGAGCACCCGGTGCCTTACCTGCCTCGCCTCCATCGCGCTCCGCCGCGTCCGGTGCCCTCCCCACGGAGCTGCCGTGCCGAGTGCCGCTATCCCAGCACGCTCCTCCCCGGCTGGGCCGGCCCCGCGCTGGGCAGTGCTCCCAGGTGCCTCGACAGCACCCACGCTCCGGCAGCACTGCAGCCCCGGGGCTGGTGGACCCGAGCCCGGATGGGTTTTGGGGTGGCACAGCAGCGCTGAGCCCCTAGGGTCTCACCCCAGACGAGCTGTGCTCGTTCGACCTGCCTGCTTCCTGCAGTGTGCCAAAGCGTGGCTGCCTGTGGGACGGAGCCCAGCTCCATCCTGGGCCACGGGGAAGGGCCCACAGCCTCATCCACGCGGGGGCTGCCCCGGGGGGTGCGACCCACCTCACCGGTCCTCAGGATGCCGTCGGTGCTGGAGTCGATGGCATCTGTGACCTCAATGACGGCCGTGGCGGTGTTGGACAGGCCCTTGCCCTCCTGGTCTGTGGCCTGGACGATCAGCGTGTAGTTGGGAGTGGTCTGCAAGACGAGGTCACCGCCGTCAGGGGCCTCACCTCCCCACAGCGCGTCCCACGGCCGTGGGGCACGAGGACGGCGCCCACCTCGCGGTCCAGCCCCGTGCCCAGCACGCTGATGACGCCCCTGGCCGAGTCAATGATGAACATCTCGGGGTGCGGGACGGGCGGCTGCTGGCTGACGATGGAGTAGCTGACGATGCCGTTGTCCGTGTTCACGGCGTCGTCCGCATCCGTGGCGTTCACGGTCATCACGGAGGTGCCTGGGCAGAGTGCCGAGCCGGGCAGACGTCACTCACGGGACACGGCACCGCCGGCCCCGGCACCGCTCCGGCCCGGGGCTCCCGGCCCCACCGCACCCCCCCACGGCCCCCGCACCCGGCTTGGCGTTCTCCTCGATGTAGCCGAGGAAGACCTGCTTGACGAAGACGGGCTTGTTGTCGTTCTGGTCCATCACGGTGATGATGATCTCCATGGGGTCCTCCACGGGCTGCCCGCTGGCCGACACGGCGTGGGAGAAGAGCTGCGGGGGCACCGTCAGCCCGCACGGCCCCGCGCCGCCCCGCCCGCCCCACGGCCCCCACTCACGGTGTAGCGGTCGATCTTCTCCCGGTCCAGCTGCTCCGTCACCTCCAGCCACCCCGTCTCGCGCTCGATGACGAAGATGCCCACGGGCGGGCTGTCCGCGCCCTGCCCCGTGATGCTGTAGTACACCTTGGACTCCTTGTCCTTGTTGGATTTGATCTGGGGGAGAGGTGCGGGTGCTCACGGGGGACGCCCGCGGGCCGCCGCCCACCCCGGTGCGGCCGCGCTCAGCCCTCGGCCCGTACCTGCACCAGCCTCATGGGGTAGGGCCCGCGGTGGTTCTCGAGGCAGCTGATGGGGGGGATGACCCAGTCCCTCTTCTGCCGCCGCAGGAAGCCGGAGTCGTGCTTGGGGAAGGTCAGCACCGCGTGCTGCGGGACGGATGGAGCTGCGGTTGTGCTGCAGTGCCGCTGCCCCTCTCGCAGCCCTACACCGCCGTGAGGAGGGTCCTACCTGTCCCAGGAGGACGAGGAGCACGAAGGCTCGGGGTGACATGGCTCTGGCCCCGCTGGGCGCTCGTTTGAGTGCTGACGGGACACGGCTGCAGCCGTGGACTTTCACCTTGGCAGCCCTGCTCGGCTCACGTGGGCAGTGGGGAGCAATACGGCCGAGGAGAACCCCCATCCGCTGCGGGAGCGATGCGGCCGGGGAGCAGGGAAAGGCTGAGCGTCTCCGTGCTTTCCCTGCGTCTGTGTTTAACGGCCAAAGCTCGGCCCGGAGCCGGGACGCGGGGAAGGGGCAGCGGGGGCACCACCGCTCGGGGGGAACCGCGGGGCAGAGGCCGTCGGGACGGGGCCCAAAGCGGCCGATCCTGCCGGGTCACAGCGTCCCGAGCAGCCCCGTGGGGAAGGACCCGGGGGTGCCAGAAACGGGAAACGGGCACCGGGAGAGCACCGGGAGAGCAGCGGGGGTCCCGGGGCGCTGCTCACGGGGCCGCGCGGCGGCAGCGGGCGGAGCTGCCGGGATGCGGGGCGGGGCGGGGCGGGGCGGGGCGGAGCGGGCGGTACCTGCGGGGCCGCGGCCTCACCTGGAGCCGCGCGGTGGAGCGGGAGCGTCGCGGCGCTCGGTGGCGGCGGGGCCATGTGCGGGTCGCGCTCCGGGCTCTGCCCGCTCTTCCTGCTGCTCCTCGCCGCCGCCCCGGCTCGGCCGTGCTCCCCCCCGGGGCCCGGTAAGTGGTGCCGTCGGGGCGCGGGGAGCATCGCGGGGCCGGGGTACCGCCACGCCGCGCGGGACCGCCCGTCGGGAGCGGGTGTGCTGCCCCGGGGCGGGCGGAGCGGCGGAGTTCCTCTCGGTGCGATGCGCGGTTCCCATCTTGCCCCCCCTCCCCCCCCTCCCTTCCCCGATCCCTGGGGCGGGGGCCTGGCGATGCCGTCGAGGTGCGGGGCGGGGGCTGCTCGCTCTCCCCGGGCCGTGGGAGCGGTCTTTTCCCGGCTGCCGTCTGCCCCGGGCCGTGGGTGGGGGCCGTGGGTGCCGCTCGGGTCCCCTCGGTGCCTCCGGTCCGGCCGTGCGGCGGGGAGCGGTCGGGAGCTGCCGGATGACGCCGGGACCTCGTGGGTCGGTGGGCGGCTGAGAGTGCTGGGAGCGGGTGCCCCGGGGGTGCGTTCTTTGATGCGGGCGGGGAGGGGCAGCTCGCGTCCCGGTGCCGGTGCGGCTGCTCGCGGTGTTTACTCGTCCGCGTCCCCGGGGAGCGGGGCTGCTCGGGAACCGCGGCCGCAGCCAGCGCTGCCTAATGGCTGCGGAGCACTCAGAGCACTTTGCTGTAAGTGCTTTCCCCGTGCCAGGCCCTGACCTCAGCCCGCTTGGATGCTGCGTGCCGCTGCCCACGGCACGGCTCCTGCCGGCTGTGGGGCTGGCCCCGGGGTAGGGCTGGCGGTGAGCCCCGCGGGAGGGGTCACGGTGCCCGGGGAGACTGAGGGTCCAAGGATGGGGGTGGAGGGGGGGGGGGAATCTGTTTTTTGAGCTGGTAGTGGAGTAAAGCTGCAGCTCCGGAGCTGGGGGCTGCCCGTGGAACGGGGGCTCGTGTCCCAGCCACGGCGCGGCTGCGGCCTTCTCAGCCCCTTCATCTTCGTTATTTCCTGCTATTAAGGGCCGCCAGCGCTTCTCTCCAGGCTCCAGCTCCGTGTGAGGACACGGGGAGACCCTCCGTGGTTCTCCCCTGTCCGGCGACCCGCGGGCACAGCTCTCCTCACCCGCTCGCACCTCCCCATCCCCCGGCAGCCTCTCTGCGGCTCGGAGCAGCTTAGCGCTGCTAATCCCCTAAACCCACAGCGCTGCGGGGCCGGGGGTCGGGGCTGCGGCCGCAGGTGTGGGACCCTGCGGTGGTGGGGTCGGAGCCGGGAGCCCCGAGGCGGGGACACGCTGAGATGGGAGGTGCGGGGCAGGGCTCTGCGTGCCCAGGAATTTCCCGTAATCTCCTTAACAAAGCCGAGGAGCGCTCCCGCTGCCGCCCGCCCCCGTGCTGGGAGCGGCTCCGACCTTCCCGATCCCCGGAGCCGGGCTGCGAGCACGTGGGGACCCCGCGGGGCTGGGGACGGCTCCCGGCACGGCTGGCGTGGGGGCTGCGACCCCTCCCGGCCCCCTGACCCTTGGCTCTCGCAGCGACCTTTGGAGACGGCGCGGTGCTCTATGACATCGAGGAGCCCCGCGTGGCACCGGGACGCCCCGAGGCTCTGCCCGTGGGTCCCCGGGATGATGGCGGCCCGCGGGTCCCCGTCCCGGTGCGGAGCAGCCGCTCCGTGCAGGTAATGCTCCCGGCAGCCCCGTCCCCGCTGCTGCTGCTCGTGGCCGCTCCCTCACTGCTCCCCCTCCTGCAGGATGTCCCCGATGTCCCCGGCGCTCACACCGCTCTGAGGAGGCAGAAGAGGGACTGGGTGATCCCTCCCATCAAAGTTCCCGAGAACGAGAGGGGCCCCTTCCCCAAAAATCTGGTTCAGGTACGGAGGGGGCCCCGGTGTGTGGGCAATGGGTTGGGTCCAGGTGGGATTTCGGGGCTGGGCATTGAGGGCAGCGGAGCGCTGATCGTGGGGATGGATCCCGCACCCAGATTAGGGCATCACGTGTGGGGGAGGGCGTGGGGCGGTGCTGGGGGGCTGCTCACCCTGCAGTGCGCACAGCCCTGCACCGCTGCATCTCTTCCCAGATCAAATCCAACCGGGACCGGGAGACGAAGATTTTCTACAGCATCACCGGGCAGGGGGCGGACGCTCCCCCCGAGGGCATCTTCACCATCGAGAAGGAGACGGGCTGGATGAAGGTGACGCAGCCGCTGGACCGGGAGCACATAGACAAGTACCACGTAGGTCCCCGCTGCGGGGCGCAGGGCTCTCCCTGCTGCCGTGCTGTTCCACGCTCACCCCTCTGCCCTGCAGCTCTACTCCCACGCCGTGTCTGAGAATGGCAAACCCGTGGAGGAGCCAATGGAGATCATAGTGACGGTGACGGATCAGAATGACAACAAACCCCACTTCACGCAGGAGGTGTTCCGGGGCTCCGTGCCCGAGGGCGCGCTGCCAGGTAGGGCCGTGCTGGGGGGGGGAAGCTCTGCCCCGTGCAGGATGCGTCCCTCTTGGGATGAGAGTGCCCCGTCCTCCACCCTCACCCCACTCATGCCAACCCCCGTTGTCCCCCAGGCACGTCAGTGATGCAGGTGAACGCCACGGATGCTGACGACGATGTGGAGACCTACAACGGTGTCATTGCCTACTCCATCCTCAGCCAGGAGCCGCGGGAGCCCCATCCCCACATGTTCACCGTCAACCGCGCCACCGGCACCGTCAGCGTCATCGCCAGCGGCCTCGACCGGGAGGTGGGACCCGTGCCCACGGGGTGGCCGTGGCAGCGTGGCTGCGGGTGCTGATGTCTGTCTGTGCATCGCAGCGCGTGCGGGAGTACACCCTGACCATGCAGGCAGCCGACCTGGACGGGCAGGGGTTGACCACGACGGCGCTGGCTGTGATTGAGATCACCGATGTCAATGACAACGCCCCTGAGTTTGACCCCAAAACGGTACCGTGGTGGGGACGTGGGGTGGGCGTTCCGAGCGCTGCGGGCTCTGTGCTGACCGCCCCCAATGTGCAGTATGAGGCGGCTGTGCCGGAGAATGAGGCCGAGCTGGAGGTGGCCCGCTTGGCCATCACGGACCTGGATGAGCCGCAGACGCCGGCGTGGCGTGCTGTCTACTCCATCGTGCGTGGCAACGAGGGCAGTGCCTTCACCATCACCACTGACCCCACCAGTAACGAGGGTGTCCTGCGTACGGCCAAGGTGTGCATCCCCTGCTTGTCCCCGTACTGCGGCCACCAGCCCAGAGTGGTACTGCCCATCCTGTCCCCTCCCACAGGGCCTGGACTATGAGGCCAAGAGGCAGTTCGTGCTCCACGTGGCCGTGGTCAATGAAGCCCCCTTCGCCATCAAGCTGCCCACAGCCACTGCCACGGTGACGGTCAGCGTGGAGGACGTGAATGAGGCGCCCGCCTTCAACCCACCACTGCTGCTGGCCCAGGTGCCAGAGGATGTGCCGCTGGGGCAGCCCATCGCATCCTACACGGCCCAGGACCCCGACAGAGCCCAGCAGCAGCGCATCAGGTGAGCAGGGCGGGGTTGGGGTCGGATGGGGATCCCTGTGGCCATACCCCATGGGACCAACCCACTGTGCCCGCAGGTACATGGTGGGCAGTGACCCCGCGGGCTGGCTGGCTGTGCACTCTGAGAACGGCCTCATCACAGCACGGGAGCAGCTGGACCGCGAGTCCCCGTTCACCAAGAACAGCACCTACGTGGCCGTGCTGCTGGCTGTGGATGATGGTGAGCGCGGTGGCTGTGAAAGGGGCCCTTGTTCCCATGTTCCCATCAGGCTGCGGTCCCACGTGAGGGACACGTGCTGCTGGTGTCATGAGGGGCTGCGTCCCGCTCAGCCCCGGGGCAGGGAGTGGTGTCTGCATTGCCCACAAAGCCTTCTGCCAGCATGGGAGTCCCACTGCTGAGGGTCCCTTACTGGTCCCACTCCTCCCTGCAGGATTGCCGCCTGCCACGGGCACTGGCACGCTGCTCCTCACCCTGCTGGATGTCAACGACCACGGCCCCGAGCCCGAGCCCCGCGACATCGTCATCTGTAACCGCAGCCCTGTGCCACAGGTGCTGACCATCACCGACCAGGACCTGCCCCCCAACACCGGGCCCTTCCGTGCTGAGCTGAGCCACGGATCCGGGGACAGCTGGGCGGTGGAGGTTGGCAGTGGAGGTAACGTGAGCACTCAGGGTGGTGGTGCACCTGATTTCCCCCATGAGCCGACACGGTGAAGTCAAACTTGTCACCTGTCCCCTGCAGGTGACACCGTTGCCTTGTGGCTGACGGAGCCCCTGGAGCAGAACCTGTACAGCGTTTACCTGCGGCTCTTCGACCGCCAGGGCAAGGACCAGGTCACCGTCATCAGGGCACAAGTGTGCGAGTGCCAGGGCCGGGTGGAGAGCTGTGCCCAGAAGCCACGGGTGGACAGCAGCGTGCCCATCGTGCTCGCCGTGCTGGGCGCCGTGCTGGCCCTGCTGCGTGAGTGCCCATCCGCGTGGGGCTGCAGGGGGGACCCAGGGACCTGGTGTGGGGGTGAACCACTGATGCAGGTTCTCTCCTGCAGTCGTGCTGCTGCTGCTGCTTCTCCTGGTGAGGAGGAGGAAGGTGGTGAAGGAGCCGCTGCTGCTGCCTGAGGACGACACGAGGGACAACATCTTCTACTATGGGGAGGAAGGCGGGGGTGAGGAGGACCAGGTGAGGGCTGGGCCGGGGGGCTGTGGTGCTCCCTGGGTGAGGGTCAGCCTCATCCTGCTCTGTCCCCATGCAGGACTACGACCTGAGCCAGCTGCACCGGGGCCTGGACGCCCGCCCTGAGGTGATCCGCAATGACGTGGCCCCCCCGCTCATGGCCGCCCCCCAGTACCGACCCCGGCCCGCCAACCCCGATGAGATCGGAAACTTCATCGATGAGGTGAGCCCCATTGCGCTGCCGCTGCTGGGGTGTCCCGCAGCATTCCCATCCCATAGGGCTGAGGTCAGGGAAGCAGTGGCTGAGCCCTTTCTCTGCCCCCCCCCCCCCCCAGAACCTGAAGGCGGCCGACACGGACCCCACGGCCCCCCCCTACGACTCGCTGCTGGTGTTTGACTACGAGGGCGGTGGCTCGGAGGCCACCTCGCTCAGCTCCCTCAACTCCTCCGCCTCCGACCAGGACCAGGACTACGACTACCTCAACGAGTGGGGCAACCGCTTCAAGAAGCTGGCGGAGCTCTATGGCGGTGGGGAGGATGATGATTAGTTTCCCCCCCCCCCTCCCCGTGCTGCTGCTGCTGCCCAAAGCCTTACCCTGCCCGTGCCTTGGGGCCGTGCTGCCCTCTCCTGCACTCCCCATGCTGCCCGAAGCAGCCTTGGCTTCCTCCTGTGTGTGTTTTTTTTTTTAATGGAGACATGAATTTACCGTAGTGGGATGGTACCGGTGGGCTGAGCTGGGGTCTGTAGAAGTTTTAAAGAAGTTTTAATAAAGGATGCGGCTTTCCTTTTTTTTTTTTTTTTTCTTAAGATCCTCCTGTGTCTTGTGGTGTGATTCTGGGGAAGTCCCTGGGGAGCTGCAGTCCCTGTGCACCCAAAGGGCTCAGATCCAGACCCCCCCTCACTGCGGTACCCGGGGGACCCAGGGCTGGCACAGCCCCAGCCCGGTGCTCAGCGCTGGGCAGTGCTGCTCGCCGTCCCCAGGGCCCTGCCTGCTTGGCGCTCGGCTCTAAGTGCATTAAACACTTTAACTGCATTAACCACGCCGGCTGAGCACCGCGCCTGGGGGAAACGAGCAGTGCCTCTGCTGCGCTGCGGACGGGGCCCCGCCGCTGCCCCAGCCCGGTAGGGGCTGTGCGGACTCTGCCCCTCTGCAGCCGCGGATGCACCGACGGTCACTCCGGGACCGCTGCTGTAGAGAGAGAGGGGACCGACCCCACCGCCCCGCTCAGCCCCGCGTGGCACGCGTGCCCGTGGAAGGGGCCGGGGCGGGCGGGACGGGGCGGCCCCGGTGAGGCGGAGCGGGGCGGGGAGGGGCCCCGCGGGGCCGACACCTGCGGGCGGGGCGCTCCCACCTGCGCTCGGCGGCGGCAGCGCTCGGCAGCTCCGTCCGCAGCGGTGCCGGTACCGGCCCGGTCCCGGAGCCATGGGGCGGCGGGGGGCTTCCCCCGCCCCGCAGCGCTTCCCCGCGTCGGTGCTGCTGCTGCTGCTGCTCCAGGTGCGGGGCTGCCGGGCGGGACGGGGGGGACGGGCGGGGACGGGAGGGGATAGGGCTGACGCTTCTCTCGGGCAGGTGTGCGGGCGGTGGTGCGATGAAGCAGCCCCATGCCAGCCCGGATTTGCCGCAGAGACCTTCGCCTTCAGAGTGGCCCAGGACAGCGTGGCGGCGGGCAGGGAGCTGGGACGAGGTAGGGCCCCGCGGGGCGGCTGCGGGTGCAGAGCTGTGCCCCCACGACGCGGGGCAGAGCCGTGGTGGTGGGGATGGGTTGGGTGTGTGGCACTGAAAGTGATGTGGGGGATGCAGGAACAACTCAGGGCGTGGTACCAAAGGGTGGCTGGCACCAAGGATAAAGGTGCTCCTGTTGGGATGGGCTCGGAGCGCGGCAAAGTGGCGCAGAAATACGGCTGTGGGGGTGGGCTGGGTGCGTGGCACCACAGCTGGCCACGGGGAACAAAGCTGTGGCGACGTGCCCGTGTGCACCGCGTGCTGTCAGGGCCGGCCGCACTCTGCCCAGTTCAGTGGTGGTGGCCATGGGCACGCAGAGCTGTGCCTACGTGTCCCAGCTCCCCACGCACCAGGCGCTGCAGGTGCCGGGGTGAGGGCGTGCGGGGGCAGTGGATGCCTCTCCCAGCAGCACCGAGGCAGCGCTGACTCAGGCGGAGCGGGCTTGTTCGGGCCGGCAGGCTGGGTGTGGGGCACGGAGCCCGGCCCTGAGCCCGCACCGAGCCCACATCCAGCACCGAACCCACACCAGAACCAACCCCACATCCCAGCACCGAGCGCCCGTCCCGCTCGGTGGTGCGGGCGGTGGTTCCTGGGAAGGGCGGCTGAGGAGCCCCAGTCTGAGTTTCGCCCACAGCGGGGAGTATCGGGGCTGTGAGCTGAACCCTGCACTGTGCCTCCTGTATCCCATGGCTGTGAGCTTTCTGTTGGGTTAATCATTACCGAAGCTGCACGGCGCCTGACACCAGGGTGACGGCAGCTGCGTGCCAACCTGCACTTCCCCAGCACGCAGCAGTGGCTTCCAGCTGGAAATCCCCAGCAGCCCAGCACCAGTGCTTCCCGTCTGGGGCCAGGAGCTGTGTGGGATGAGGTTGTCTGGGTCTGCCCACGCGTGCCAGCGCTGCTGTGGCTCTGCTCGGCCTCAGAGCATCCTGCCGTGCCCTCCGTGCCGTGCAGCCCTTCAAAAGCCCTATTTGTGGAGCAGCACGGGCAGGCTGATGAGCTGCCCTGTAATTATCCGATGAGCCGAGCGCTGTGTTTGCAGTCAGACAGGTCTGGATCGGCCCTGCACGGTGGTGAACAGCAGCCCGTGCTCCAGGGGCCGGGCTGGGTGCAGCTCTGGGCTCCCCGACGGCGCTGCAGCTGCCCAGCTGATGAAAGGGCTCAGGGGAGGAAGGAGCAATTTCCTCCATGTTAATGCAGGCTGTAAAAGGTGCACGACGCTTTCTGGAGGGTGTTGGGGCTGCTGCTGCCCCACGGCCCGAGGGAAGGACAGGCAGCACCTGCCCCGCATCCCTGGGGCTGTGCTCAGCCCCACTCACCGTGCAGAGGGTCCCCAGGAGGGGGATGGGGTGGCAGATCCTGGATAGGAGCTCTGAAGGAGCCCTCGGCTGTGTGGGATGTGGGGTATGGCACCATCTGGAAGGAGCACAGGTTTGCAGCCAGGTGTGGCACTCCCAGGTTGCGCAGGTCCCGGAACAGCCCCGAATGGGAGAAATCTCGAGAGTGTGAAATCACGGCGAAACTCGTGACGTCAGTCCCTGGCGGGACGGGCAGCTCTCAGCACTCCTGCAGCACTTTCACCCCGGCTGCTCGTGGGCTGACATGTGCCTCCACCCCCCCGCCAGCTTCCGCCAGGCAGACACATTTGCACAACCTCTGTGGGGACAGAGGAGAGCGTTGGGATGGTGGCAGTTGGCTGTGCCCGTGAGTCACCGTGTGCCCAGCCCTGGTGAGACACTTTCCTGTGTCACAGCAGAGTGGGGGTAGCTTAGTGCTCCAAGTCCCAACCCACTGCGGAGGGCTCACCTCCCCGCCCCAGCACTGAGCTGGTAATTCACTGACTTTGGCCCCGTGGCCAAACGCATTTGGGGGTCCAGGAAAGCAGGAGCACCCAGCTGCCTCTGCAGCGCAGGAGCCCCTGAGCTCGACCCCTGCCCCACACCTTGCCGAGGCCCCACTGGCTCCGTGCCCCGAGGAGAACGGGGCTGGGAGGGGTTGGCTTTCAAGTGCAGAGCTGGAAAAACAGGTTGTGCGCGGCCGGGAAGCGAGGGGGAGAGCAGTGGTGCGGGGTTGGGCGCCGAGCACGGCGCGTTCGCTGCACCGCATCGGTGCGGGGCCGGGTGCTGAGCACGGTGCGCTCCGCAGGGCGGCTGCCAGGGACCGGCTGCCCGCAGGGATGGGGCACCTCCCCGCTGAGAGCCCACGGTGCGGGAGCGCCCGGCGTGCCCCAGCGCATCCCTGCTCAGCCGGCACCACCGGCTGGCCCGGCCCGGCCGGGGGTCCCGCCTGGACTGGCATCGCCCCGCAGGGAGCAGGGCACGGCGGTGTGCGAGCAGCCCCCAGCCCGGCTCTGCCACCGCCTCCCCCCTCGCTGCTGTCTCCGAATTCCTGGGCTGCCTGCGGGCTGATGTAACGTGGGATGCTGGGAGGGGTCCCGGCAGTGACGGCCGCCCCTGGGGAGCTCAGCTCCGCGCTTCCCACCCTGGGCACGCTGCTGTGCCTCGGCGGCACCCCGAGTGCTGTACAGCCGTGCAGGAACCACGCAGGTCAGGGGGACCCGGGCTGGGTGCTGCTGGCTCAAACAAAACATCCCCAGACAAAGGAGCGTTTGTTCTGGCAGCTCCGGGCCGTGGTTCATGTGATGCTGCCGTCCGCGCGGTCCTCAGCTCTGCCGTGCTGCGAGCAGTGCCAGCCCTGCGCGGCCACTGCCGGAGCTCACACCGTGACCCAGCAGGGTGACACTGGGGTGCTGTCTGTCCCCAGGGAAGCCCAAGCAGCAGCGGGGATGGAGGTTTCTACGGAGGCCTGGGCAGCAGGGGTGCCCCGATTGCTGTCGCACGCCCTTGGCTGCACCTTCCCTGCCGCACAGATTCATACCCCAGTTGGCTGCTGGGGTGGCCGTGTGCCAGCAGAGCTGTGCCACGCACGGCCCTTGTTTTGATTTGAAAAGCAACCGGAGCAGCAGCACAGCACCCTGCGCCCACGGCCACGCGCTGTGCCGTGGGGACGTGTGCTGCACGGACGCTCCGTGCCATGTGGGTAACTCTGAGCTGCTGGGTGCTGTGAGGCATTTCTTTGAAAGAGCGGCGGTGCGTTGGCACAGCTGCCCGGGGAGCAGTGCTGTTGTGCTGGGGGATGTGGTGTGCGTGGTGGGTGCCCCTGCCCATGCTCTCCCCCTGCCCGCAGTGAGCTTCGCGGCCTGCGGTGTGCGGCCGTGGGCCGTGTATGTCCCGGCTGACACGCGCTTCAAGGTGAACGTGGACGGCGTCGTCTCAACCAAACGGCCGCTGACGCTCCATGGGAGGGAAATCAGCTTCATCGTGTACGCACGGGATGCCATGGGCAGGAGGCACTCAGCCCGGGTGACCGTGGGCAGGCACAGGCACCGCCGCCACCACCACCAGCAGCAGCAGCAGCAGCAGCAGGTGAAGTGATGTCCCCATAGTCACTGCAGCCCCACTGTTTGGGGCTGGGAGCAGCAGGACTGCTCTGCGCAGCCGCAGGCACCAGGACGAGCTGCTGTCCCTGCAGGACGTGACGCCGGCGGTGCTGACCTTCCCCAAGCACGACTCCGGCTTCCTGCGGCGGCAGAAGAGGGACTGGGTCATCCCCCCCATCAGCTGCCTCGAGAACCACCGTGGACCCTACCCCATGAGGCTGGTGCAGGTACGGGCCGAGGGCTGAGCGCGGCCGCACCGGGGTGGGCGGCGGCCCGCGGGCGTCCCCCGTGAGCACCCGCACCTCTCCCCCAGATCAAATCCAACAAGGACAAGGAGTCCAAGGTGTACTACAGCATCACGGGGCAGGGCGCGGACAGCCCGCCCGTGGGCATCTTCGTCATCGAGCGCGAGACAGGGTGGCTGGAGGTGACGGAGCAGCTGGACCGGGAGAAGATCGACCGCTACACCGTGAGTGGGGGCCGTGGGGCGGGCGGGGCGGCGCGGGGCCGTGCGGGCTGACGGTGCCCCCGCAGCTCTTCTCCCACGCCGTGTCGGCCAGCGGGCAGCCCGTGGAGGACCCCATGGAGATCATCATCACCGTGATGGACCAGAACGACAACAAGCCCGTCTTCGTCAAGCAGGTCTTCCTCGGCTACATCGAGGAGAACGCCAAGCCGGGTGCGGGGGCCGTGGGGGGGTGCGGTGGGGCCGGGAGCCCCGGGCCGGAGCGGTGCCGGGGCCGGCGGTGCCGTGTCCCGTGAGTGACGTCTGCCCGGCTCGGCACTCTGCCCAGGCACCTCCGTGATGACCGTGAACGCCACGGATGCGGACGACGCCGTGAACACGGACAACGGCATCGTCAGCTACTCCATCGTCAGCCAGCAGCCGCCCGTCCCGCACCCCGAGATGTTCATCATTGACTCGGCCAGGGGCGTCATCAGCGTGCTGGGCACGGGGCTGGACCGCGAGGTGGGTGCCGTCCTCGTGCCCCACGGCCGTGGGACGCGCTGTGGGGAGGTGAGGCCCCTGACGGCGGTGACCTCGTCTTGCAGACCACTCCCAACTACACGCTGATCGTCCAGGCCACGGACCAGGAGGGCAAGGGCCTGTCCAACACCGCCACGGCCATCATTGAGGTCACAGATGCCAATGACAACAATCCTATCTTCAACCCCAACATGGTATGCGTTCCCCCACCCTAGCTGGCTCCAAACAACTGTTGGGGCTGCCCATGTGTGACCATCCCCGTGGTCTCTCCGCAGTACGAGGGCGTGGTGGATGAGAACGTGCCGGGGACGGAGGTAGTCAGGCTGACCGTGACCGATCGAGACGCACCAGGCTCCCCAGCCTGGCAAGCCGTCTACCACATCAAGAGTGGGGACCAGGATGGTGCCTTCACCATTACCACTGACCCCAGCACCAACGACGGTATCCTGAGGACAGCCAAGGTGGGTCATGTCACTGCATGATGGCCCCAGTGCGGGCTGTGTCCCCACTGGCTCCGCTGCCACTTCAGCCCCTGTCCCCACCCTGCAGGGCCTGGATTACGAGACCAAGAGTCGCTATGATCTGGTGGTGACAGTGGAGAACAGAGTGCCCCTGTCCGTGCCCATCGCACTCTCCACTGCCAGCGTCCTGGTGACCGTCAGTGACGTGAATGAGCCCCCCGTCTTCGTGCCCCCCATCAAGAGGGTGGGGGTACCAGAGGACCTACCAGTGGGACACGAGGTTGCATCCTACACAGCCCAAGACCCCGACAGGGATATGATGCAGAAAATCACGTGAGTGAGGGCTCGGCTGGCAGAGAGAGAGAGAGCATGAGGCAGGCGTCGAGCCCCTCCTGAACACTCCCTCTGCCCAGGTACCGCATGGGCAGCGACCCTGCAGGCTGGCTGGCCATTGACCCCGAGAACGGCATCGTCACAGCCGCCAAGCCACTGGACCGCGAGTCGGTGCACGCCATCAACAGTACCTACAAGGCCATCATCCTGGCCGTGGACAATGGTGAGGCTGCACCCACGCTGCAGGCAGCTGGAAGCTCTGGGCACGTGGGCTCTCCACCTCAATAATGTCTGGTTCTGTAGGGATACCGGATGCCACCGGCACGGGGACGCTGCTGCTGCTCCTCCAGGATGTGAATGACAACGGGCCCACCCCGGAGCCCCGCTCCTTTGAGATCTGCAGCCGGCAGCCTGAGAAGCAGATGCTGAGAATTGTCGACAAGGACCTGCCCCCAAATACCTACCCCTTCCACGCAATCCTGGAGCACGGTTCCGGCAGCAACTGGACTATTGATCTGCAGGGCCAAGGTAGGTGCTGCGGGGTGCAGGGCGATGAGGGGACATTGAGCAAACGCCAGATCCCAGCCACTTCTTTCTGTGCTACCCTGAATGCCACCAGCCCTGAGCTCCTGCTGGCCTGTGTGATGGGGAACTGCCATGGGGCAGAGCCCTAATGGTGTCCCCACACCAGGGAGCTGGGGTCCAGCTCTGAGACCAGTCTCCTCTCTTTTGCACAAGATGAGCTGGCTGTGAGCCTGAAGAAGGAGCTGGAGCCGGGCGAGTACAACATCTTCCTGAAGCTGACAGACAGCCAGGGCAAGGCGCAGGTGACACAGGTCAAAGCCCAGGTGTGTGAGTGCGAAGGGACAGCCAAGAACTGCGAGCGGAGGTCGTATATCGTCGGTGGGCTCGGTGTCCCCGCCATCCTGGGCATCCTGGGGGGCATTCTGGCCCTGCTGAGTAAGTATGGTGTGACGGGGATGTGGACGGGGTTGCTTTCCCCTCGTGGCCCTGATGCCATGCCCTGTGCTCGCAGTCCTGCTGCTGCTGCTGCTGCTCTTTGCCCGACGACGCAAAGTGGAGAAGGAACCCCTGCTGCCTCCCGAGGATGACATGCGGGACAACGTGTACAACTACGATGAGGAAGGTGGCGGTGAGGAGGACCAGGTGGGACTGCAGTGCTGCTTCACAGTGCTGCCCATGAGATCCTTGCAGCACTGTCCCTGTGGTGGTCCCGCAGGGCCCTGCTGTAGCCATGAGGGATGTTTCGGGTATGCAAAGCTCTTGGTCCCCTGCAAGCTCGTGGTTCATTCTGCTCCAGAGCAGCAGAGCCTCAAGTGATCCCTCAAGAATCATGTTGCTGTCCTCTCATGCTCTCTGCTCTGTCCCCCTGCAGGACTACGACCTGAGCCAGCTGCACCGGGGCCTGGACGCCCGCCCTGAGGTGATCCGCAATGACGTGGCCCCCCCGCTCATGGCCGCCCCCCAGTACCGGCCCCGGCCCGCCAACCCCGATGAGATCGGAAACTTCATCGATGAGGTGAGCCCCATTGTGCTGCCGCTGCTGGGGTGTCCCGCAGCATTCCCATCCCATAGGGCTGAGGTCAGGGAAGCAGTGGCTGAGCCCTTTCTCTGCCCCCCCCCCCAGAACCTGAAGGCGGCCGACACGGACCCCACGGCCCCCCCCTACGACTCGCTGCTGGTGTTCGACTACGAGGGCGGTGGCTCGGAGGCCACCTCGCTCAGCTCCCTCAACTCTTCCGCCTCCGACCAGGACCAGGACTACGACTACCTCAACGAGTGGGGCAACCGCTTCAAGAAGCTGGCGGAGCTCTACGGCGGTGGGGAGGACGATGACTAGGCAGCCCTTGTCCCCTCGGCCAGCCCGCCGCGTGGCTCTTGCCATTTTACCCCCTCGGACATTCTGTGGCTCTTGCAGCCAAAGCCTCCTCCAACACCGTTGGATCCATCACTCATGTCCCTCCCCTTCGGGGCAGGGAAAGCTCAGGGTCACTGGGGCTGGAGGCTCTTGGGGAGCCCACTCTTTTCCTGCCCCCTTGGCCCTTCCACACAGGGCACAGTCCCATGTGGGGCTCCTTGGGAACAGACTGGTGGCAGGCTCTCCTTGGCTTGGGGTGAGGTGCTCCTGGGTCAGCTCCCAGTGCCCAAATCCCACAGCCCCCACTGCGTGGCTGTTGGCTGGCGCTCAGCATCTCCCCCCCTACAAGGAAAGGGGCCCCCACTCTCCCCTTGCTGCAGAGGAAAGGGTTTCTCCGGCGCTCTCCAGAATACCTCGTGCTCCCAGCCCCGAAATCACCGCCGTGCTCAGGGAGCAGGACAGCCCCTCACAGCCCAGAGCTGGCCTTTGTGTGGAGCTGCTCGTGTGTGTGCGACGCGGGGAGGGTGATCGATCACACGGACCAATGACGTGCCATTCTCTTTGCATGATACACGAGAGAATTATATTTGATATAGTACTTACGGGCAGATTTCTATTTTTTTGTATAACAGGTGATGATGCTGTTTCCATCTGTGTTATTTGTAATTATTCTGTTGATGAGAGGTGCTTTCTGAAATCAAGCGGCTTTACTTAAATGCTGAACTCCGCGCCTAGCTGTTGTTTTATATTTTTGATGTGGGAAAAGGGAGCTGTGCACGCTGGTAGCACGGTGATTGTCTTGTTTTAATTGACTGTATGATTTTTGTATAAAATTGAAAGAATAAATGGTAAGAAAACCAGCAGCTCTGTTCTGTGCGTACCTCTGCCAGCAGCACTGCCCCGTGGTGCTTCCTTGGTGTGGCTGCTGCTGCCTCCAAAGTGCCAGAGACAAATGAGATGCTTTCTGCAGCCCTGCTCCTGACAGCAGCTCTGCTCAGGAAGAGACAGATGCACATCAGCACACACATTTTCCCAGCACCAGGGGCCGAGGAGGAGCACAGCTGTGTCTAACCCTTACCCTGCTGCCAGGACAGGCCCTAGGGAAGGGAGGAGCAGAGGATCGTGTGAAAACTGGACTTGCTCCTTATCACAGGGGTATGTAACCTGTGCCCCACTGACCTGCATGGGGCTGCAGCACAAGCGGGGCTGCTATCACTGATGTTTGCCTGAGCCAAGAGAGCATCTGAAGCAGAACGCTGTGCCCCAATGGGCCTGCACGCCCACAGCCACCCAACAGAGGATTCACAGCCACGGTTACAGCCCCAGCTCAGCTGCGTGCTCTGCAGTGCGGGCCTTATCTGTTTACTGCGAGGCAGCGAGTGTTGGGCTGCGGCCCTGGGAACAGGCAGTGCCTCCTCGCCTCGCACACCTCCTCCTCCACACAGCCATCACAACAAGGCTGCTGCCGAGCCGGGGCACCAGAGCTTCTGCTGGGGGTTACGGCTCTCTGGTGCCCGCAGGGGGGAGCTGCCCTGAAACACCTGGAACACGGCGCTGAGCGCTGCTGCGGGCCGGAAAGCAGGGACAGACACCGAGCTGCCGGGCCTCAGGGCGGGCCGGGGGATGTCGGCGTCCCGGCAGCACACCACGAGCCGCGGCAGGACCCCGCGCCGGGACCCCCGACCTGCCCAAGATGGCGGCCAGCGGCACGGCCCCGCCCCTCCGCGCGACCTCCCCAAGATGGCGGCGGCGCCAAGATGGCGGGCGGCGCGGTGGAGCCGGGCCGCGTGGTGGCCGCGCTGGAGCTGCTGCTGGGCCGGCCCGGCACGGACGGCGCTCCCGTGCGGCTGGAGGCGCTCCGCGGCAACGCGGCGGCGTTGGAGGAGCGGCTGCGGGGGGAGCCGGGCTGGGCCGCGCTGCGCGGCCTGCGGGACGCCGTGCTGGGCCGGCTCCCCGCGCTGGCGGCCGGGCTGGGGGACGAGGCCGAGCCGGGCTGGGCCGCGGCCTGCGCGGTGCTGGCGCTGCTGCTGTGCCTGAAGGAGCGGCTCGCCGCGCTGTCCGCCGTCCCCGCCGCTCCCGCGGCCGCTCCCGGGGCCGCCCCGCCGCCCGCCGCCGACACGCTGAGCGCGGCGCAGGAGCGGGCGCTGCGGCGGGCGCTGCGGGCCGCCGTGGGGCTGGGGCTGGCCCCGTACCTGCCGCCGGGCCTGGGGCGGCTCCCGGGGCTCCCCGCACCGACCCCGCCCGCCGGGGCCCGGCTCCGAGCCGCCACCGCCGCGCTGCTGGAGCTCAGCCGGCACCCCGCGCTCGCCGCCCCGCTGCTCGCCCAGCACCTCGGCCCGCTCCTCGCCGCCCTCTGCCTGCTGGGCCACGGCCCCGCCGCGCACTGCGAGGTCGGTGGGTCCCGTCCTTCCGCTCCTTCGTGCGGGTGTTTTACAGCAGCCGGGGTGGGGGGGATGCTCGGAGCTCCCGTGCAGCGCCGCTTTCGGCAGCTGGTGCTGAGCCACGCGTGAGTCCCCACGTGAAAGAACAGGTTAAAGCACTCTTGCTCGTATAACGTGGGAGTTGTGTGCTGGGCTGAGTGAGGGTGCCCGCGGCCAGGCTGCCCTCGCCATGTTGGGGTTTGTGTTTTTCCAGGGCCTTTCGGAAGCGGAGAGAGCACAGAGCCGGGAGGCCCTGCAGCACATCCTGGACCGTGTCTATCAGCCCCTGGCAGTGCGGGAGCTGCTCGTCCTGCAGGGTGGCCCCAAGCAGGTACCCGGCAGCAGAACCATCCTCATGGAATCAGGGAGGTGGGAGAAAGAGCCCTGAGATCATCAGGTCAACACATCCCACCATCCTGTTGCCCGTGTCCTTCAGCATCACACCTGTGTGGTTCAGGGATGGTGACTCCACCGCCTCCCTGAGCAGCCTGTGCCAATGCCTGGCCACTCTTGGAGAAGGAATTTTTCCTAACATACAACTTGAACCTCTCCTGGTGCAAATTAAGGCCACTACCTCTTGTCCTGTGTGGGCTGCAGACAGCAAGGTGTGGGGTTGGTGTAGGTACACCTGCTCCTAGAAGGTTTTGTAGGAGTTCTGGTGAAGCAGAGCATTCTTTTCAGAGAATGACCGCTTCTTATCAGTGGGGAGAAGGATAGGGACAGTGTTAGCTGGGTTACACCCAGGGCAGCCCAGGGGCAGGAGTCACCACTTCTGTCCCCTTATGTGCTTTGGACCTGACTCATCCATCCTACAGGCCCCTGTGTTGGTAATGAGGCAAAGCTGCTGCCTGACCTTGGGAGATTTTAATTAAAGGAGGGAAGCTCTGTATGACAGGATGCTCTTGGGAAGGCTGGTCTCTCTCATTAAGCCTTAATTTGCTTTGTGCCCCTGAATGAAGTGATTTTAAATGTTTCCCCAGCCTCTGCTCCTATGTGGCATCAAGTCCCTCTGAGGCAGGACGCAGGCTGCTTTGCCTGTTAGTGAGGGTTTGCCCAGAGATGTGTGCTGGGGAGAACTCGCTCCTTATCCTGCTCCTTTGTTTCCTTTCAGAGTCATCCTGCTGGGGAAAAAACAAAGCCAGCCCTTGCTCGGTCTCCAGCATGGCTGCGTCGCCTCTGTGGCCAGCTGCTCTCAGAACGGCTGATGAGACCCCATGGGCTTCAGGCTGTGGTTCGGGGCATCATGGAGGGAACTGGCGGTGAGTTGGGTGCTTGGGCACTGCTCCTGGTATCCGGGGTTGCAGATTAAACAACTCCATTTAATGATGTGTCTGAGACAATCCATCCCAAGGGAAGTACTGACATGGGGAGTGCTGTTGTTAGGCCACGCTGGCTTCTGTAATGCTTAGATAGATGTAGCTTCTAAATGTGGCTAGGCTGTTGGACTCCTGCAGCATGAACCACCCAAGCACAGCCTCTCTGTTTTCTTTCTCATATACCTAGATGTCTGTAGACATTGTTTTCCAGTGTCAAAGGCCTTGGATAATAGTTTTCCCTTTTCCCTCATTCATCCCAGGTGTTTCCTGAAAGATGCTTGGTTTGAGGAGATTAATAAAAAATAAAAGGCCATTTTTTTTTTGGCCAGAAACGTTTGACTTCAGCCAAAAGTGTCCCTGCTGTTAGCAGTCGGGCTGAGCTGACCTTGTCTTTCTGGGGGTGGGGCAGGTGGCACTGATGCTGAAGCAGCAGCTGTGGACTGGAGAAAATGCGATGCGGTTGCAAAGATCCTGGCTTCCTGCCCTCAGCAGTGCCTTTCCCTGGAGGATTACTACAAACACGTGTGCCCCCAGGTAGATGCTGCCCTCTGCCCTCCCCCACAGCATGCTGACTGTCTGTGAATGCAAAGTGGGAGTGCTCTCAGCACAGTATCTGTGTTTTCAATGCCTGAATGTCACCTTACTGGAGCTTGGCTGCCCCGCTTCAGAGCTGTTTTCCTGCTGCTCTGCCTGTGGGATGTATTTTTACCCTGCTCATGAATTTTCTGTGTTTTACTGAGATAACTGAGCAGTGTTTCCTGGTCACGTGAGATATTCAGCATCGCACTTCAAAGAGCTTTCTGCTGGGGAGCTCTGGCTTCCAGCCTTTGGCTGTGGGTGTGGTGCAGGCTCACATTGCCCAGAAACACCTCCCGTACACAGAAGAGAGAGCTGCTCCCCCGTGGGGGGAGTGTTGTGCCCAATGTCCAGTAAAGCAGCACTGCAGGAGCTCCTCAATCTCTGCCGCTGGCTGCACGGAGTCAGCTGCTAAGCTTTGTTCTGGCACCGTGGACTTTCCTTCCAGATTCTGGACTTAATGCACATCCAGGACAAACTGACAGCGCGGCAGTTCCAGAGAGTGGCCACCACGACGCTGCTCACCATGGCGAAAGAGCACCCTCAGCTGGCAGAGAAGCACCTGCTCCAGCCTCTGCTGACACCACTTCTCCGCTGCTCCGATGCGGCAGGTAACAGCTGGCAAGGGGCTCTGTTGTGCCCTGGAGCAGGGGAAGGATCGGATTTCTCTTTCCACTGCTCTTTGTTTTTTCATCAGAATTTTCTCAGGTTGGTGACGTGGCTACTGGGGGTGCAGGTTGTTGGTTTTGGATGTGTCTAGGTGGCTGTGTGCACCATATTTACTAGCACTTAACTCACGTTAATGTAAAGTCAAGTAGTGGGGCTGCTGTCATCTCTCTGAGTGCCTCTTCCATTCTGTCAGTCTTGTTCTGGTCTTCTGGACGGAAGCCATCAGTTCCCCACGCTGACTGAGCAGTTCTCCAAGGAATAATCCATCAGGAATTTGTGATCTGCTTTGATTTGCTTGTAACGTTGCAGAGAACACAACAGTGTAGTGATATTTAGCACAGCTAATGAGGGCTTATCATTTCCCATGCTGCTCTCATGGGGGGTAAGCGTGAGGATTATCCGTGGGCTTTTTGGTGCTGGGCATCGAGGGGCTGACATTTTGTTAGAGACTTCTCAGGATGTGGAGGTGCTTATTTTTCTCCTCTTTGTTTCAGAAATAGCAGAGGAAGATTTGTCAGCAGGGACAGTGCTGGTGACAGAGGCAGAGCTCAGCAGTTGTGTGGAAGATGTGTTCAAGGTAGAGTGTCTGATCTGCTCTGTGGGGAGGTGAGAATGGTGCTGTGGGAAGGAGCTGACTGGAGATTTTCTGAGAGGTTCAGGGGTGTGTGTGTGTGTTAGGCCACGACAAAACGAGCAGCTCAGGCAGTGGTGGTGCTGAAGCAAGGCCTGGAGTTGTGCAGAATAACTTTGAATGAAGTCCTGCACTGGAGGGACTACAGCTTCTTGTTGGATAGCAGGGGTGCTGTTTCCAAGCATTCTCACCCCAAAATGTTCTGTGAAGTAGCAGTGAGGTCTTGCTGGTTGTTTTTTTCCAGCATCTTTCTGACACATCGGCAAAAGTAAGGGAAGAGTGGGCTGGAGGCTGGCAGTCCCCGCAGTGCTGTCATGTCTTTGTCCTCTTCGAGCTGCAGCAGGATCTGAGCCTTGCTGGGTTGTGCTGCTTCCTGTAGGATGGCTGTGCCTGAGTGTTCTGTCAGGACAGCACCAGGCCTCGGGCTGTGATTGTGGATCAGAAACACTTGAACCAGGTGGTGCTGCACACAGGAGATGCTGGCTGGGAGTGCCACTGGCCTGGAACACGTTGCTTCGAGCTGTCAGTCCCTGGCAAAATCAACGTGTCTCACCTATCAGCATCAGAGGCATGTGCTGATAAAATGACCTCAGGTGTCCCAGATCCGTCAGGACACCGCAGCTCGTGCCCACTGGGGGTCCTCAGCGCTCTATCTCCTGCTGGCATGCCTGGTGCCTGGAGTAATTACGGTGCATCCCTTCCCACTGGGCAAGGTAAATTGACGAGGGTTAAGTAAGGAAAAATGAGCAGCCTGCTTTGCAGGGACCTTTCTGAGCCTGACCCCGTGACACGTGGATTTCTGTGTGCTCGATGTTAATTTTAAAACCTGTGGGTGTGTAATCCATCAACAGCTGTCGCCGTGTGTCCTGCAGCCTCATTTGCTGACCTGCTGAGCTTCTTGTGGGCGCAGAACTGAGCATGTGGGCAGTGCCTCATCACTGCTCTGTGCAGCACAAGGAGCTGGTGGAGCTTGGCAGCTGTCTGCCTGGTGCTTGGGCTGTGATCAGGTTCCTGGGGCATGGGGAGGGCTCAACAAAACACAGAAACAGATGTCTCATGGGCCAGGCAGTGCATGTGTAGCACCTGTAGCTCCTTCCAGCAAGAATTAGTGTTGTTGGTAGGGAGCATTTCCACCTCTGTGGTACTGATCTGTTCCTCAGTGGAAAATGCTTCTGTCTGTGTGGAAGGGGTCCCTTGTAGCAGGGTGCTCAGCAGCACGGATATGAGCTCTGGTGTTGGAGGGAAGGGTGGTGTCCTGTGAAAGACCGGGGCTGTTCGATGAGGATCTCTAAAACCTCTGCTCATGCCTCCTTTTCCCACCAATGTCACCAGCTCTGTGCTGCCTGACAGCAGCTGAAAACATTCCAGCAGAGAAGGACATCTCAAGCCCAGGAATTCAAGAAGAGGGTGACTGGCTTACTGGCATGCCCCTAGGCAGCCTGAGCTCTTAAATGCTGTGATTGTTGTAGTATTTTGTGTACTAATGATCTGTTGCAACTAGCTGGCAGGCAGAGACCAGTCTGGAGGGCTGCTCTGTGGCTGCTGCTCACAATGAGAATGCTGCTGGAGTTTGGGGCGGGTCCCTGCTTAATGGCATAGTGCTTTAGGCCTGAGAGCAGTGAGATTAGTGATGGAAGCTCCAGCCTGCCATTTGTGGGGGTTTCTTCCCTAGCAAATGTCATTTGATGCGGAGTGGGAAACCATCCTTGAGGCTTCATCAGAGAGGGTTTGTGTACAAAAGGTTCTGGTTAGAAAGAGTGGCTCCATGGGGATTAGAGCAGGCAAGACATTGGTTTGCATCAGAGCAGCAGGCCAAGAATTATCAAGATGGTGTCCTTCCTAGTGCTGTACCTGGGCTGTCACAGTGCCCCATTGCTGTGTCCCTGGCTGATGGGAGGTGTGAGGACTGCTCTGTTAAAGCGACAGCATCTTCTGAGCTAGAAGTGTGGAGAAGAGGCTGTTTTTTTCTGTTCTATGGGCAGCAGTGGGACTTGTGTACGGTGCCCTGGTAACAGTGGGCTGGGGGTGCTTCCAGTGGTTCAGAAAGGTGCTGCTGAGGCAGAGGGCAGGAATGTGGTCCTACTGCCTCCTCCAAGCCTGCTTGGTTCAGCATGCCTCTGCCCCTGCTAGAGACTGATCTTTGTATTTGGGATTTGGCTCTGAGCACAGTTTCTTTAAGATTTGCTGACTCAAAGGTGTCTATTGCATCTTTCTATAGCTTATGACCTGACCCCTAAGCAGCAGTCTTCCCGAGTAGCTTGCTGCAGTGTTCCTGCAGCTTGGAGCCCTGCTGTGTTTAAGCAAATGCTGGGAGAAAGGTGGTGCTGAAGGCTGCAGAATATACATAGTCATGGAGAACAGGCTGCAGGCTGAAAGGAGCAGAGGCTGTAAACACTGTGCCCTTCTCTCTAGTGTCATCACAGTTGTACCTTCTGTCCTCCTCTGCTCTGCTCAGGAGTTTGACACTCTCTGTGCCCTTCTCTCTCCATAGGTATACGTGGTTGGGAATGACAGCTCCAGCCTGCTGCTGAGATCCTTGCAGTCTGTCCTGGGAGTGGTTTTCTCCCTCTATTCCTTCGCCAAGCAGAATGTGTCATACTTACGGTAAGGGAGGATTGCGCACAGCTTCTTCTGGGGTTTTGTTTCTCCTTACTGCCTGCCTCTGAAGTACATGCTCAATATGGACACGTACAAAAGTGGAGACCAATTTTCTTACCCTGAAAAGCTTATTAAAAGCAGGCGGTAGCCACAGGCCTAGGCACGGTGCGTGACCTTACTGTGCCCAGGGAGTCAGTTCTCATCTTCACTTTTGTCTTCCCTGAAGCCCAGGTGTTTGGGGCAGGCGTGCCCTGCGGGAGCCCTGCTCTACCTCAGTGCAGTGCACAGCCCAACCCCAGGACAGAGCTGGTAATGCCAGGACTTGGTTGGGTGTTGGGAGGATCTGTGGGGGTGGATTAGAAAGTAAGAGCTCATCTTTTTGCTATACGGGATCACTTTTCCAGTGCATGTGGGACCTGCCATTTGCACTGTGCCCAGCTTCCCTGCAACTGATGTATGATGGTGAGCATTACATGTGTCAGCTGTGGTGGCAGTGACAGTGGTCACCAGGTGCTGGCTGTCCTCTCCCTGTTCTCCTCCCAGGCTCTGCCTGGGCTGCTCTGACTTTGGGCCATTGTAGTACCTCTGCTTCTGGTGGGTTTACATTAATGCCTTGGTGGTACTGGCACGTGGGTACGAGAGGTTTCCCCTATAAGGTCTGTGCTATTATTAAAGACTTCATTAATCACTTCAAAGAGTAGTGAGTGCTGTGGCAAGTTCTCAGAGCAAGCCAAGTGAATCCTGCTGCTGGGTGAGCACCGACACTGTTAGCTTCTCTCTTTACACAGGAATTTGGCAGAGGTGATGAAAACCACAGCTGCCTGGGAGCGTTCAAGTTTCCAGACCCCTGGCACAGCACTGCTACTCAATCTCATTAACCTGCATCTTCACTTGGCAGGGGTTTCCGTGCCACCTTACAGTGCTCCCCGTCTCCTTCCTCTTTCTTGGCATGGCTGACAGCTCTGTGCTTTGTCAGATTGGCATGAAGCATTGCGCACAGCATGCTGAGGCTGCGTGTGAGTGGCTGTCCTTGTACAAACACACTGTTCAGACAGAGTGCTCTCTGCTTGGCTGGCCTGAAATCTTGGAGGGCCCACATTCTTCCATCTGTGAATACTAGAATGACAGAATGTACTGCCGAGCTCCTTCTAAATGGACACAAATGCCTTCATCTGGGCAGAGCTCTCTTCCCAGAGCATCCCAAGGAGTGTCTGTGCTCACTGCAGAGCATTCATGCTTTTCTCTTTGTCCTGAGACACGCTGTCACATTGCAGCAGTGCTGCAGAGAGGGATACAGCGGGCAGCAGAAGGTCACCATTGCTCTCTCTCTGTCCCTGCAGCTCCCCGTGCCAGGAGGTGCTGCTGTGGTTCCTGGATAAGTCAGACAGGGAGACCTCTCTGTCAGTGCTGGAGGGCTGCGTGGGGCTGTCCAGCAGCGTGCACCACCTCCACCCACGGTGCCAATTCCGCATGGGCAGTGAGGGCGGTGCGGCCATCGCAGTGGAGGAACCCATCAGGTAAGGGCTGCTGGGGCACGTGAGGGCAGGAGTCAGTCCCTCACGTCACCCAGCTCCTGGGGCCCTTTGTGGTGATGTGAGGCTGCCAGTGCTGTCCCCACTGGTGTCGTTCCCCAGGTGGCCAGGCTGTGTGCACCAGCTCAGTGCTTCCATGGTGCGGAGCCCTGGCTGCCAGCCTGGCAAACTGGCGTACTCTGAGCATCAGCATGCATTCCCTTTATGCCTCTGTGAGTCCCAGGACTGGGCAGTTGGTGCATGTCCCCTTCCCAGACACCCGTCAGTCCCAGAACTCTGCAGATTCCCATTTCACCTCCAGCCAGGGAACCACGTCTGCATGGAGCTGGTGGAATCCCTCAGGCTCAGGTGGCACTGTCACATCAAGGACTCAGCGATGCCAGAGTACCTGAGCCAGGAACCAAACCCCCCTCCTGCTCTTGCAGATGGCCTCTGCATGTAGAGTCAGAGCATGGCCATGTGGTGGATAAACTACAGCCATTAGGCTCCAGCTATGCAGCCACGAGCTGTTCAGCAGCATGACATTCACTTCAGAGAGAGGCAGCGACGTTCTGTGGCACATGTGAGCACAGAGTACCCAGCACATGGAGCACACGGCTCCTGCCAGCAGTGTCTGCTGCATGGGTGTGTCAGCAGCTGCAGGCACCCATTTCACTACAAGCGTAACAAACCCCCACAGAAATGCACTCATTCTGGTTTCATTTCAATCTTTCCCTGACCTGAATTAGAAGAACGTCTGCCCTGGGGTTTGCACTGTTTAAACTGAATATAATTTAAAATTATTCCTTAATGGCCATGCCTCTGCTTCTGTCTGCCCTGGCTATGACTGCTGGATGAATTAACTAGTACTAGGGTAGGATGGTTGCACTGAATGTGTGTTTTGTGCTGATGGTTTCTGTTAATGTTATTCTTTTAATGAATGTAGGTTAATTAATAAACTGAGTGCTCGTGTAGACCAAATGAACTGAGCAGTGGTTGGGTTAGCTGCCTCAAGGCACACAGTTTCTAGCTGTGCCCTGAAACTCAGGGGCTGTCCATGAGGTGCTGAGGGTGATCGGGGCCACGGAGTGCCCCTTGGGTGGCATCTGCAGGACTTATTCTCTCTGCCTCCTTTGACTGAGGATACAGCAGACTCAGCTTGTGCTGTTACTGGCTTTCACAAGAACAGAAATCTTAGTGGCAATGTCCAAGCAAACTGCAGTTCGAAGGTAGAAAACTCTTCAGGAGGATTCAGCAGGAGGCAGCAGCAGGATCTCACTGTGGCATGTTGCAGTTCGGAGCCAGCCCTGGGGTGGCTCTGAGTGCATTCGTGGTGGTGACATGGTGAATCATTTCAGTGATGAAGATGAAGCCCTTTACCAGAAGGTTTCCTTGGAGCAGTGCCACGTGGAGAGTTTAGTGGAGCTGCTGTCTCACTGCCAGCAGAGCGGCCTGGCTGGAGACTTCTTCATCCGCTGCCTGAAGGTGAGGGCTTTGCTGGAGGAACATCCCTGGACAGGTAAAGGGGCTGTGATGCTCCTGGAGGTGGTTTGCTGTGTCCGACCTCCCCTTGCTTCTTCCCATCAGGCGCTGACACACGTGGCTGCGGAGGACGAGGTGGTGGCGAGCTGTGGTGCTGTGGCTGGACATAGCCTCCTGGAGCTGGAGGAGCACAGTACTGGTCAGAGGAGGAAGCTGCTCATCCTGCAGCTGGTGGCCACGCTGTGTGAGAGTGTCTCAGACACAGTGTTCACCAACATCGCTCAGGTGGGTGATGGTAAAGCCCCTGGGGAGCGTAGCACAGCGCTCTGTGCCACTGGGTTCTAGGTACACAATTGCTAAGAAACAGCAGGAAAAACCTAGAATGTCCCCAGGAAGAGCAGTTTACTGAGTCAGTTGTGAGAGTCTGAACAAGACACCCTCCTGTGCTGTATCAGCAGGGACGAGAGAAAGGTGCAGATGTAGGAGGGAGCAGCCAGCAACCTCTTTGTGTATTGAAAGCCAAGAGAATAGCTCATCAAAACTCCAATTTTTCTTTCTTTTTGAGCAAAATTCACTTCCCAAAATTCAGCAACGCTTGAAGACATCTGCACTGGGCAGACCTTTCCAGTGAGTGCTTGCTGTGCATCCATGCAGTGGTGCCTGTTCTTTCAGCACATCTCTTCAGTGACCTCCTGCAGTTGCTGCAGCTGTGCTCCAACCTGATGAGAGCGCTGAGGCTCTGGGTGTGCAGCGTGGTACAGCTGTCATATTGTGCCCCCTTTCCCTTTTCAGCTTGTGGGCTGCTGGTTTCTGCTGCTGAGCACCTGCACTGGGTGGGGTGCCCAGTGTCAAGGCTGGCATAACCGTGTTTGTGCTCTTGTGGATGTCTTGATCGAGCAGCTGCAAAATGTATTGATCATTCTGAGTTCAAAGGGTTGTTAGAACTTGGTGCTTTGCCACCCCTGAGCCCACACTGCAGTGCCACTGAAGGGGATTCCAGTCCTGCACCTAGCAGGCTGGGAATGCTTTGTTGTGCACCAAGTGCAATGCTTCACCAGCTGCTTTGCATGTTTAACTTCCTCATCCTGTTCTTTTTTAACTCGATGACCTGATCACACTGATTACCTGTGACTTCCTGAAGCAGAGCAGGTCACTTCTTGCACGGTTTTGCTCACTTTTCTGTTTGGAACAGTGGCATTCCTCGTGCTGTGCCCTGCGGTGGCAGGGCAGTGACAGCAGTGGTTGCTGCAGCACCCAGCTCAGCCTGGGCACCAGCAATCTGCCTGCACCCTCCTCAACCCACAGACCTGAGCACGTCCAGCTCTGCTGTCCAGGTCAAAACTCGGGAGTGTGAAATGGGAGTGGGTTTTGCTGTGTGTCTGGATCCAGCATGTCTGGTGTGAAAAGAAGCAACCAAAAAAAAAGAAGTGCAGACAAAAAAGCCATTATACTTCAACCTACAAGTAAACACCGGGGGTCATATTTCAAGGACCAGTCCCTCAGGTTCCAACAGGCAGCTGCATAGCTGTGTTTTTAAGCATTTTCTGCAGCACACAGTTCCTGTGGGGGTTTTGTTCTTGCTGCAGCTGCTTTGCAGCATGTGGCTGTGTGGAACAGAGCTGGAGCAAGTAGGATCTCTCTGTGTGGGGCCTGAGCCCAGGAATGGAGATTTTGTGCAGATGAGGTCCACAGCTGCCTATTTATTCTGTTTTTCCCCCTCACATTTACTGTGATGAGGTGAATTTGATTTCCTGAGTATGCCACTGGTGATGCAGTATGCGCTCCTCCTGCACGAGACAGAAACGTCACCCACTGTTTGTCTTCCAAGCTTTTTTTCTTTCCCTTCTAGATGTTTCTTTAATTTTTGGTATCTTCCACTGCTGACAGATTGCTTGTATGTGATGTTGCTCTTTTTACATTGAGTGTCGTTTCAATCCATTCAGTTTGTGTGTCACAATGTGTTGCTGATGCTTGTTTTTGCTCTGCATTCTTGCTGTGTAACAGCACATTTCTTGATCTTCTTAGTCCAGAAGGCACTTGTGCTCTACCTTCAGTCCCTCAGAGCCAACCTCCTGCTCTCTGCTGCAGTAGGGGATATTTAATGAAGATGGCATTGATCAGTTTCTTCAAGCCCTGCCCGTGAGGGATGTGTTTTACCCACAGTGCCTGCTGTGCTGACAGGAGGCTGGCAGCGTGGGGAGCTGCTGTAGTAGTGCCTTGCTGCTGTGTTGCTTTGTTTCCAAAGGAGGAGTTACTCAAAGGGCTCCTCTCGTTTTGCAACAAGTGTGTTAAGCAGCAGTGACCACTATTCATCCTTTTCCCACCATGAATGAGCACCCGTCTCCGGGTGCAGTCAACAAGTTCACCCAGAGCAGACAAAGGAAAAGAAGCATTAATTTCAAGCTCCATTACGCATGCAGGAAGCCTGTGGGATCAAAGATCTCAGTGCCAAGTGTTGAGAAGGCCAAAGCCAGCCAAGCGGGATCATCAGTGGCTTGGAGAGAAAATGCTGTGAGAAAATCACCAAGTGTGATGCACACGGACACACATGGTGAATGGACTGTGTCGAGTGCCAGCTGTGTGTGCAGCACAGGACATCTGATACTGGCTTTGTCCTTCTGCTTTTGGGGAGCCCTTTGAGCCCTTTGGGGTCACTGTTGGCAGTCTGTAGAGCTCAAAACTTTTATCTAGCACAATCTTGCAGGGACCTCTCGTTTTTCCCCCTAGTTGTCTCTTTGCTGCTTTTTAGCTCCACTTTGCTCCCCAGCATCTTCCCATGCCACAGACTTGTTTTCTCAACTTGGGCAGAGGCATCCAGCCCTGCAGCAGCCAGTCTGCTGTGACTGTTTATGGGCTAGGCTGTCAACACCTTTCTTCTTCAGCTTTGTTTGCTGTGGCTCAGGAAGCGGATGGTAATGTTGGATTTTAGGTCTCATGTTTCACAAATACTGGTTTCCTCCTTCCAAGGGAAGGCTGAGCAGGGGAGCTCCCAGCCCAGCTGCTGCTCCCCTTGGGGTGTTGCTCCCCATGAAATTTATCTGCTGGTTTAGAGGGCAGGAAGCAGGACTGTGCTGGTGTCTGGGTTTGGGGAAAGGCAATGGTTTGGAAGCTCAAACACCTGCACTTCCACCAACAGAGCCCTAGTATGCTTCATCTCTTGATGCAGATGGGCTTCTCCAGGATCCTCGCTGACCCCCAGCTCTCCAGGGCTCCCTGGTGGGTCTGGCATTACAGTAGTTCCTTGCTGGGGCTGAGGGAGCAGCAGCAGGACTGTTGGGGCCTTCCTAACCACTCTCCCATCCTTTGGCAGGTGGAGGAGTTCGTGGCCGCCACACTTCAGCGGGCGTGCGTCAACCTGACCCGGGGCCACGGTGCAGCAGTGGAGGCACAGACCCTGAGCATGGCCATGGGGCTGGTGGCTGCCATGCTCGGGGGAGCCGTGCAGGTGAGCAGATGTGGGACAGGCCCTGGGTTCAGGCACAGTTCAGCATTGGGCTGATGTAGGTGACACAGATCTCGTTGGGGTACGTTGGGTTTGGGTTTCCCAAATACTGGTGTGTTTGTGTACATGTGTTGTGTGCTTCCTGGAAGCACAGCCAAGGGTCCCTTCCCAGCAGGGCACTCAGAGCCCAGCTCTGAGCACTGGGATCCTCGCTGCACTCTGTGGTCCTGGTTATCTCTTTCGGAAGCATAGGCCTGCCTGCACACGCATGCACGGCTTCAGGTCCTGCTGGCATTCACGAGCCACTTCCTGCTGTTTGCTTTGTTCACTTAACCAAGCTCTCCTTACAGTGCCATGCGTTCCTAATGACAAAGCAGCCAAACAAAAGGTTGTGTGCTTCCAGCAGGGTGAGGGGTGGAACCTTGTGAGCCTTGCAGGTGTGCCTACGGCTCCATGTGCTGCTGCTTGGAGGATGATGCCTGCCGTGTCATCTTCGCGTGCCACTGCCTGCAGCATCTGAGCATAGTGCTGTTTCAGTGTGGAAAGAGGCACAGAAGAGCTCTGCACAGCTATACTCATCAGTCACAAAGTGTTGGTTAATTCATTGGTCATCCGAAATCTGCTTCGCAGAAGATTCTGATGGAGCACTGTCTCCTCATGTTGCCATCTTCAGTGTCCCTGCACATCCGTGAGCTCCATCTGAGCATGGTGAACTGCTCTGTGTGGGCTGCACCGTTCTGGAAAATCCTCTGTAAGAGCTGTGAGTTGCATGGTGTCAGTTAAATGGCACTGGAGAGTGGTAAAGTTCATTAGCACTGCAAAATCATTGTACTTACCCCACTGGGCAGTCAGCTGCTTCATCCCTGGGCTCACCCAAAGGAAAATTCATCCATTAATGGAAGGGAAAAAAAAAAAAAAGATGATTTATCATCTTATTAGCTCAATTCCTAGAATTGGGAAAAGAGACATTTAATTAGAAAACATAGCATGCTCACAAACAAGGAGAGAACAAGCAGTGTCCTTCAATTAGAGCAAGAGCAAACAGCAGTTCTCATGTAATTAATGAGCATATTGTGACAATGGGTATGCAGGAAGAGGAGGTGCAAAGCCACTCGTTGGGTTTCAGCCTGGGGCCTTGCCTTTGTGTGGCCCCTAGCGTTGCATTTTCATGTGTGGCCCTGGGGCTAAATTGGGTGCTCAGCGTGGGGCTGGAGGGTTTGCCTAGGGCTGTTGGGACCCCCCCAACCCCCCAGCTCCTCCATACTCCATTGGCCTGGCTGCAGAAATGCAAAGCCTGGAGCTGGTCGTGGTCCAGGCAGCCCCTGCCTCGCTGGTGGTCCTGGAGCAGCCTTAATCCACCCCCAGGACAAACCCTGCTCCCCCCCCCCCCCCCCCCTTAATGGAAGCAACTTAACTTGGCCAGCAGATTGAATGAAAAAGGTTTCCCAGGGCAGCTGGTGCTGGAAGCAGCAGGAGTGGCTGCAAAGCTGTTTGTTTTTGAATGGCCAAGTGTTTTTTGTTTTTTATTATTTTTACATAATCACCCAAATGCTCCCCTGAAACCTCTGGTAAAGCTTTGCTTTTCAGGCCTTAGCAGCCCAGCCTTTCCTCCTGGGATCTAGCAATTAAATCCTAAATCCAGGTTAGGGCAGGAACTTCTCCCCAGCCCCCAGGGCTGCGTGCTCTGCCAGCAAACCCCGCTGGGCTGCCTGGCACGTTGCAGCTGCCTGTGTGCTGCTTCCTTTGGGGGATCACAGCTTTGGCAGGGCAGCAAGAGTGCTGCGGGATGAGCAGAGCGATTGGTGCCTGGGTGTGATGCTGTGCCAGCCCTGGGCTTAGCATCAGGGCCAAGCATCTATCTGTGGAGTGCTTGTGGCTCACTGACTTGGGGTGCTGCTTGGGGCAGGAATGAGGAGCTGTCCTTGGGAGCTCCTGCAGTGCCTGCCCTGCCTGCTACTTTCTCACCTTTTCCCCTGAGGAACTGTTCGTTCTCAGCCCAGAGAGCTACCATGTTACTTTGTAGTGCACAAAGTGTTTTATTTCCCAGAAGAGAAGTCTGCATTGTTGGAGCTCTGTACAATGAGCCTATTGAGGCGGTGTCAGAGAGGGAGGGTGCTGCAATCGATACCTTTGCTGCTAACCTGGGATTTCTCTTTGTAGGCACATCTAGCTAGGGCAGTGCAACAGATCCAGCCATTCCCTGCTGTGCACCCTCAGGCGTGATGCTCCAGAGATCTGATCTTGGGGTGTCCAATGGAAGGTTGCAGAAGGGTACCACTGGGGCAGTCCTCAGTGCTCAGCAGCCCCTAACTCACCCCTCACTAGCGTCACGAGGGAGCAGCCCCATACCACCGTGAGCTCCCTGCTGCAATGATCCTAATGCTGCTTTTCCCTTCCTTGCAGCTGAAGTCGGGTGACTTTGCTGTCCTGAAGCGGCTGCTGCCCTTGCTGGAGGAGGTGTCCTGCACCCATCCTGACCCCGTCATCCAGGAGCTGGCCGCAGACCTACGCATCGCCATCTGCACTCACGGTGCCTTCTCCACTGAGACAGTTGACACAGCAGCCGAGAGCATGCTGGGGAAAAAGCTGGGGCCAGGCAGGACAGGAGCTGGCACAGGCCCCTGCCAAAGCCCCAGGGCTGGTGGGACACTGCCACAGCACAGCCATGGCTGCAGCCGCCCCTCGGCTCCCAGGGAGGGTGAAGAGCAGAGTGTGCGTGAGCCCAGTGCCACGGGTCCTACTGCAGCGCCGAGCACTGAGAGCTCTGCCCCAGCTCAGCTCCAGGAGCTGCTTCTGTCAGCCTATGACCCCCAGGTTCCTGTCCGGGCAGCTGCCCTGCGCAGTCTTTCCAGCCTGATAATGCAGCGGGATCCAGAGGCACTTCAGATTCAAGAGAAAATCCTCCAGGTATGGGACTTCCACACCATCATCATCCCCTATGACAAAAGCATGGGGTGGGTGGTGAAGCTTGTGGGGCAGGGCAGCTGGCAGCACCCACCTCGTGTCAGTGCCAGGCTACTGCAGGGCTCCAGGCTGCTACTAATAGTTCTTTTCCTTGATCTTTACAGGTTTTCCTAGAAAACATGCAGCATGAAGACTCCTTTGTGTACCTTTCTGCCATTCAAGGTGAGCAGCACATGGCAGGGGGAGGGCAGCTATGTAGTCCTGGGGAGTGGCAGCACTTTGTGCAAGCCGCTGTGCCCTGTCTGTATGTTGTGATGTGCTTTGTGAGGTACAGTGCAGGGTTCCTGGGCACTGCCATGAGGGCACGGCCTGGAGCCTCACCATGAAGGGGCTGGGAAGCAGTGAGCAAGCTCTGATGCTCCAGCATAGCCGTCCTCTATCTCGGTGCTGCGGAAGCAGGCCTGCTAGGGAAAGCGATGACAAAGACTTAAGTAACCACTCCTGAGACTTCTAATCCTCTTTGGAGCTGTTCCCTGGAAGGTACCTGGTTGCAGAGGAAGTTGAACAGATGTGGGGGAAGCAAATGCCAACCTGTCTGTGCCAGCCCCTGCTGCCTTCCTCCTGCTTCCCTGCAAAGGTCATGGTGCCAGAAGACTTAGCCACTTCTTTTCCTGCCTGCAGCCTTGACACCAGTAGCAGGTGGTGCTGCTGTGCAACTCTGAGCGGGCAGCAGTGATGCTCCTGCTTGTCTAGCTGACCTGCTGCAACAGCCATGGTCTGCATGGCAGCGTTGTGTGGCTGGGCTGGGGGCTGAGGGAGCGCTGCCCACTGTGCCACGTGCTCCTAGGGACCTGCAGTGTCATCACGAGTGGGACAGCTGGAGCCTGGGCAGTTCTTTGGGCTCTGCTCCTACTTCCTGAAGCTGGTGAGTGCTGGCTCCTGGGCCCCGTCTAGCCAGAGCTTTCCTTGTGCTTAGTCAATGGGTAATTAGTTAATTTACTGTCTGATTTAACTGCTAATGTGCACAGACCACAAGTGTGCATTCTCGATTATGCTGCAAGTGTAGAGGTGAGGGTGCCCTGCACAGGTTCACTGCTCGGGGCGTCCTCCAGCTGAGGGCACGCAGAAATCAGGCACTGTCTCTATCCTGGGTCTGTGCTTCTGGCACCATGTCTGCAGGCAGGAACTGGGGCTTGGGAGTGCTTGGTGCTAGCATTGCTCCGTGGATGTGTTTGAGCCCAAGCTGCACAATAGCTGGAGCAGGGGGCTTGGAGGAGGAAGCTGGCAGGACACAGCTCAGCTCCATGTGCCTGAAGCTCCTCTGCTGCTGAGCCCCCAGTCCTGCTGCTTCCCTGCAGACCCCTGGGACTTGTTCAGTTCATCCGTGCCCTGCTGGTCTGGTGCTGTGGTGGCACCAGGCTGACTGCAGTGATTTACATGCAGGTGCTCCCAAACCCAGATGTGGCTTAGGTGTCTGCACAACGGGCTGCCTTTGCAGATTGCTGTCTCTTGTGTGCATATGAAGTAGCAGATGTAATTTGGAAGGAAGTTGTTCTCCAAACATAACCAGAGCCCTTGGGAGACCCCTGTGGAGCAAAGTACAAGCTTGGCACAGGGCTGGGTTTCCCCTGGAGGCAGGCAGAGCTGGTGGGCAAGCAGCTCACTGAGGCCAAGTGAGATAGGGACAGGAAGAGGGTGCACTGCCCCTGCATCTCCACTGCAGTTGAGTAGGTAACCTTCAAACCCAGCTGGAAAGCGATCTTATCAATATGCTTCCCCCTCCGTGCCTGTATGGTCTTGAGTGGGATGCGTTTGTCCTTGCCTGCAGGTGAAATAGAAATGCAGGCTGAAATATTCCCCAAGTGATTAATATACAGTGTGCAGCTGCCTCCGTGTTTCACAGCCCGGCTACGGCTGTGATTAACCCTGACGCAGTTCCCTGCGGTGGTGACTCACGCCGTGAGCTGTGCTGGCACCTGCACCCTACTGTACCCTGCTGTGCTCTGCCGTGCCATGCCGTGCCACACGTGGGGCTGGAGGGCAGCAGGAGAGGCAGCAGCGCTGCTGGAGCAGGGCTCTCCTCCAGCACACGGTGCTGCTGCTGCAGTGCAGGTGGGAACCGCAGCACTGCGTGGTTGATGCTGGAGGAGAGGTCGCTGCCCCTCTGGATGTGCCTGTGCTTGTGGGTGGTAACTTGTGTTTGTGATAACTGTGGAACTGGGTTGGAGGTGAAGGTTCCTGGAGGGCAGGGGAGCTGGATCCGGGCTCGCTCTCAGCCCTCGCTCTGACTCAATTTTTGGCACAGTCAAATTCTGCCATTCACGTTTCCCTGGAGAGCAGCTGCCTTTCCCCATCCCAGTGCCACGGCCATAAATGTGCCCGCATGCAGGAGCCCCGGTGCTGGAGGAGCCCTGCACAGAGCCAGTCTGGGCTTCACAGGAGGAGAAGGCAGAGGCCAGGTTGGCTGCAGGAATCACACCCAAGTGGTGCCCAGGAGCGTGCCCAGCCTGGTGCTCACCATGGCAGTGTCTTGTAGTGAGTGATGTCTGGCTTGTTAAGTAGACGCTGGGTCAATGAATATTAACCAGCAATAATTAGTGGACACCTGCTGCCAACTGTTATTTATCTTTCAGATTGGCATCCAGCTCGTTCCATTCTAGGCTCTTGGTGGTTTGGCTTTGTGCAGAGGGGGCTACGTGATACGCTTTGCTGAGCAGGCAGGGCACAGCGTGCTCGTTTGTGCAGAACTCGCGTTCAGCCTGGGTGTACCTGCAGGCTGAAACACAGCAGTGTTGAGCAAGCAATGGGAGACCTGGGGGTCATTTCCCCAGTTATGCAGGAGGGGCTCCTGCAAGGAGCAAGATGTGCCACAACGTCCTTTGCACCTCTGGTGTCTGGAGGGGCAGTGGGTCCTGTACCACACTGGTTTCCCCCACACGTGGCCCCATCAGTTTGGTTTTATCACCTGGAGCATTGTGCAGCCCCAGTGCCGCTGCCACCTGCCTGGCTGGGAGCGGTGTCCCCGAGGAGCAGGCTGTCACCTGGGCTTCCGCAGCACGCAGGCACTGCTTGGCTTCCTGCCTTTTGTTGGAACGCCTCACCCCTTCCCTGGCCATTGCTGTCTCACCTATAATGGATTTTGGGTCCGTGCCTTTTCAAGAGTGAAATGCCAGGGTTTTCCCTCCTTCCTGCCTGCTGTGAGCAGCTCTGGCACTGGCCTGGCTGTGGGGCTGGGCCTGGTGGCAGCATGGACTGGGGCTCACTGTAATGCGGAGCCACAGCTGGTGCTGCTGCCTGGTCTGGTGTGGCCATCAGCTGCAGAGGATGCAGGAGACAAGCACAGATCACAGGTACCTGGCCATATGTGCAGAGTGCCACCTGCGTGTGTGCCGTCTTCCTGCCCAGCCCTGAACCATCCTTCCCAATCCCATTGGCTTCCAGGTCTTGCCCTGCTGTCCAGTGAGTACCCGGAGCAGATCCTGCCCGTCCTGCTGGCCCGCTATGGGCATCCTGCCCAGGGCACAGAGGAAACTGCAGCTGCTGTGACCAGGATGAAGCTGGGCGAGGTGCTGATGCGTGCCACTCGGGCGCTGGGTGAGTCCTTGTCTGCTCTGTTCTCCCACTGAGACATTGCAAAGGCCTTGCAGGGTGTTGCAGGATGCTGCTCTCCTGTGCTTCCCCCGCCTAAAGCACACAGAGCTTTTTGCTGTCTGGAAGCGGGTGTGGGGGTTGGATTGGGGCATTTTAAGATAAAGGCCAGATGAAGCCCAGCCTGTGTCAGTCTGTGGGTTCCTGCTGTGAGTGTTGAGGAGGGATATCAGTCAGGACCATGGAGGATATTAGCAGATGGGGCTGAACCCACTGTGGGCATGGTGGGGCTGTAGGGATCCACACACTACAAAGGGGCAGAGAGGTGATCTGGGAAAGCGCTGCTGGGAAAACAAGCCCAAGGCTTTGGTGTGTTGCACAAAGGCCTGGAATTCTTTGGAAAACCCCATCCGCCTCCGTATGGGGCAGATGGAGCAGGTCCCTGGGGCCCCCAGGGTTCGCCCTGCCTGGGGGACACGGCCTTACAGGAGTTGGGTTCCTGCCCCGACACTGGGAGCTTCCCAGCTGAACCCCGAGGGCAGCAGCGGGGGAGTGGATCCCACAGCCGTTCCCCCTCACCCTCAGCAGCCAGCACTGGGATCGGAGGACGCTGGGAAGCGCCTGGACATGCAGGGCTGAGGGATGAAAGCTGGATGAGGCCTTCCCGGCAGCTGCTGTTGGGACATGTCCTAAAACGCCTCGTGCTTCTCCCGTGGAGGCAAGGCTGACAAGAGCAGCCTGTCGGCGTTCCCAGGGCACGAAGGGAGGGAGGAAGCTGCTGTCCCTGCTGCTGTGGGGCTGCCAGCAGCCCCTTCCCATGGGGGCTGAGCTGGCCTCTTCCTGCCCCACGTGCCATCCTGTCAAGGTCTGATCCTGCTCGGGCTGGAGAGAGGCATACCCAGCACTGGGGCCACAGCTAGCCCCCAGCTTGGCAGCCAGCCCTCACACTGTTACCACCAGCTTCTGCCAGCATGGTGGCAGCTCTGTGCCACCGTCCTTCCTGGGAACCTTGGGGCAAGGCACAACCTGCCCGGTCTTCGTGTGGATCAGTCCCACCTATTGTTGCCTGTAACGGTCGTGCTGTAAGGAAACGCTCCTCTCCAGAACTCAGGGACCACAACAAAGTGCAGTGCTGTGCCCCAAACCCTCCCTGCTCTGCTCCCCCAGCTCAGGTATCTCCTGCTGGCTTCCATTGTCAAGGCACACGGTGTGGAGCACACTGCCTTGCCTGGCATGGCTGCATGGGACAGCAGTGGCTTGTTCAGGCAGAACAGTGACTGTATGCCCCGGAGTCCTGCTGCAATAAAAAAGGCAGAGAAATCCTCCCGTGTGGGAACTGCTGCCATGTGCTGAGCTGGTGTGGAGTTGAGATGCGGTGGTGGAGCTGGACAGCTGGACTGCTCCCTGGCTGAGTGACAGCAACCTGCACTCCCAGCCCAATGCCTTTGGTTGTGCTCAGGGTGCACTGAGCTTGGCTATGCCTTAATCCAGCAGCTGTGCCAGATGGGGAAACATCCGAGTACATCTGCCCCGTGCAGAGGAGGGCTGATAGGGCGGACAGCATCACAGCTCCTGGGCTGTCCCGTTACTGCCAGCAGCTCCTCAGTCCTCCCTCCTCGCTGCAGGAGCCATCTCTTGGCTCTAGGCACAAGCAGCGATTGGCAAAGAGCCCTTTCTTTTAAGATAATAACATAATTGCACTGCAGTGTGTCAGGGTTTGATTCCGCTCGTAGCTCGTTTGGATCCTTCAAAGATTCTTTATCCTTTAAAGATGCCTCCTCACCTACCAGGAGGGCGGGAGCTATTGCTTGCAGGTACAAGGAGTTCAGCCAGGATCCCAGCCAGGATCTCAAGTGTGGAGGTGGGAGGAAGATTGGACAGAGGGCTGCACTGCCCACAGCCAAGGCCCCGAGGGGAGGGCCGGGTGAGGGGTACTCTTGGGGTGTGCACGTGGCAAAGCTGAGCATTGGCACAGTGCTGAAAGCGCTTCTGTGCTGCCCATCCCCAGCACAGCCCCAGGCCTTTGTGCCAGGGCCTGGTGGTGCCAGCACGGCCCCGAGCAGGCTCCTCCTGGGGTCTGAGCATGGGCATGGGATGTGGCATGGCCCAGGGTGCTGGCAGCGGTGCGGCGCCGCAGGGCTCTCCTCCCTGCAGCGGCGGCAGCACGTCCTGGCACGCCTGTGTATTTATAGAACAAATTGCACCCAGTTGTTTGTGTTGCAAAGCTTTGAGATGGAGGATTTATCTGGTGCTTCCAGAAACGCTTTGCTTTCTGGCACCATAGTGATTCAAAGCTTTCCTGCTGCTGCATTGGAACTGCCGTACATCCCTCTGTCCCCATCCCTGTCTGCTGCTGTCCTACCAGAGCAGTACCTGAGTGCTGTCGATTGCTCCCAAGGACCATGGGTATCGAGGCAGCATGGCCATAAGCGTAGCTCATCCTCTCGTGCAGAGCACTGCTTCCCTCATTTATCCCACGCAAATACCTCCTCAAATTAATCTTTATCAAAGCAGACCCTGCTCTATGGCAGCTGCTCTTGCAAGAGCTGCCCTCGTGTTTGGGAGTGTTTCAGGCTGGTGTTCCAGGCATCCTTCTGCACTGGGTAATTGTGCATGCAGGTCACTGGCTGCACGCTCGGTGCTCCTAATTAGCTGGCTCACACCTCCCGGTGTCTGCGTGTGCTAATTGGGTGTGGGCTGTGCGTGCTGAGTGATGTGAGAATTTGGGCCTTCACGCTCCGTTTTAGTTTATTTGTAGCATGTCACCTATTTGAAAGGCCCAACTGCAGACTGTGGGAGCGTGTGATGCCCTGAGCGGCCCCAGACAAAGATCTGGGGGTCCCCAGCAGCACAGTGGGTCACTGTTAGGGGTCTGTCTGCAGTGTGCTCTGAGTACTGTGCTGGGCAGAAGCATTGCTCTGCATGTTGCATCCTCCAGTTCTGTGCAATGCAGAGCTGCTGCCCCAGGAGCTGAGGGTCTGGTGCTGCTCTGAGCAGTGCTGGCAGCAAGCTGTAGTGCAGGATGAGGCTCTTGCATCTCCTTGCAGTCAGAACACCACCTGGCATTGCCGTGACCCATGGTTGTGCTCTCTCTTGCAGGGGATATGGTCATCAAGCACCGGGAGCCCCTGATCCACGCCTTCCTGCGGGGAGCACGGGACCCCGACAGCGCGCTGCGTGCCAGCAGCCTCTCCAACCTGGGGGAGCTGTGCCAGAGACTCGGCTTCCAGCTGGGCTCCATCATCCATGAGGTATCTGCTTCCTCTCCCCCAGCTGCTGTCACTTCCCTCTTCCCACTGCCTGGAGACGGAGATGCTCCATCGGGGCAAGGGTTGTGTCAGGGTCTGTTGGGGACAGGAGCTGTGGGCAGCTCTGAAGCCCCGTTGGCCCCAAGGGCATCCTCCTGGGGGATGTTAATGAGGGTGGTTCGTCAGCTGCTGGCAGGGTCAGCAGCATGTGCTGAGGGCACAGCAGCATGATTTTGTTCACTGCTTACTGTGGGAGAGGATGTGAATGATGTTTGCTGCTATTGGAGTGTGAAAGTCATTCATTCTGAAGAAAACGCTTGGGAAATTCTAGCACTGAAAGCTTTATAAATAGCTTAAAATGTCTCTTGTGATGAGAAATGATAGACAGCCCCAAGGAAGCGCAGCAGTTTGTGCTCCACCCATAGCCATCTCACTACAGTCCTCGAGGCATGCTTTGTACCTGCCAGAGGCACCTCCTCCTCCCCTTTAATGAAGCCTCATTATCCCTCTCCTTACTACTGGTGGGGAGAGCTCTGTGCCCACAGGAGTGTGATGGCAGCAGCACTCAGCCCTCACCGGAATGGGTGCTATGGGGTGAGCTGTGTAGTCAAAGCTACAGGCGCTGCAGGGCTCGAGTGGGGCCAGTCTGCATCTGTGCATCTCGAGAGCTGTGCCCCCGTGCCTGGAGCTGCCACGAGGGCTCAGTCTGGGGAGCTGTGAGCACTCAGCAGCAGTGCCAGAGCAGGGCTGGAGGGAAGGCAAAGCACCGGCACGGCGCTCCAGCTTTTTTCCCTGGGTTCCCTCTCACTGCTGCTCGTGCATCAATTGGGTAATGACAGCATTTGATGAGATGCCAATGCACCACACATGCAGCTATTTCAGGAATGCACTTGCTCTGCTAATTCTCCCTGCTGTCACTGGCTGTTTAATTAGGTTCCTTCAACTCCGCTTTTCTTAAAGCTCTCAAAGACGTCTGCACCACACACAGCCCCCGGCAAAGGGAGGTGTGTGGTGCTCCCCACAGGCAGTGGGGCTCAGTGCTCCCAGGGCAGCACATCCCCTTGGCAGTGGGGTTTCCGTGCGGGCTTTTAAGGACGCTGCGTGTCACCCGGGAGCACACTGCAGTCCTGCTGGGCTCGGTGCCCTCTGACGTGGGTGAGCTTTGCAGAGGGACCGGCGCTGCCTCCCTCACCTGCTGCCGTGCTCAGGGTGACAGCTGATGGCCGGCGCAGTGCCAGCATCAGCTGCTCTGCTCTGCTCTGCTCACCCTGGCACTGATAACGCCAGACGCTCTGCAGGACTTGCAGCAGTTCCGATCTTTGCTGCAGAAGTCCATCCCCCAGTTTCAGTGCTCCGTGCTGTTGCAGTGAGGCAGGCAGCTCGCCTGCAGCTCTGCAGCTGGAAAGAGAAGAGCGCAGGGCTGCATCCCCTTCCTGGCTTTGGAAAAGTCTCTGTGCTTCATTACTCATGACGAAATCCCATCCTGAGTGTGTGGCTAACTGCTGCTCTGCTCTGCAGCCACTGACCACAGGCAGAGCCTGTCCCAGCCCCAAGCAAACTGCCCCAGCTCTTGGTGAGCTGCTGCTGCCCAGCGAGAGACCAGCAGCACACACAGAGCAGCGCTGCTGAAGGATGGAGGCACTGGGAGGATTTTCCATCCCCCTCCCCCAGCCTCAGGCCACGAGCCGCACGCTGTCCCCACCAGGTCACCATGTGTGCCCGTGCTCATCTCCCCATGCCACCCTCGCAGGTGTCCTCCTGTTTGACAGCCATCACCAAGACGGATCCTGAGGCGGAGGTGCGGAGGGCGGCCGTGCACGTGGTGGTGCTGCTGCTGCGGGGGCTCAGCGAGAAGGCAACTGAGGTGGGTCACTGCCCCCTGTGTGCACTCCTCGTGGGTGTCCCCCACCCCAGTGACAAGAAGGGCAGCGGGGACGGGGCTGGGGGTGCACGTGGGGTGAGCTTCTTCCTCCTGGCAGTTCCCCTTGAGCTGGGGGTGCCCCCCTGCCCCTGGGGGCTGTCCCATCCAGCAGCACCTCGACATGTCCTGGTGCTGGTGGTGGCTGTGCTCACCCTGAGGGCCCCCTCCTGCCCCGCAGTGCCTCCCTGCTTCCTGGCTGCAGTGTGTGGAGCAGCTGCAGTGAGTTAGGAGAAAATTAACTGAGCTATAATTACCTGAGCAGCTGCAGGCTCTCTGCCTGCATTATTGCTGATTCTGGTGCGAGCAGCAGTGTGTGTACCGTGTTCCTGGTGGGAACAGCCTGGAGAGGGCTGGGCTGGGTGCACCAGATCCTCCTCCTCTTATAAACTGCTCTCAGCACCAGAGGCAGGAAGAGCCCAGCTGGGCACAGTGACAGCCCTTCTGGGTCCTCATTGCAATTGTTTCTGTTTCCTTATCTCCTGTTTCTTTGCACCAAAGCTGTCCTTTTCTCTGCTCCCTCCGTTCTCACCCTCCCCGCTGTGGGAATGAGCAGAGGAGCTCTGGAAAAGGCAAGAGCAGCTGAGGGCTAGCACGCAGCCGTGTGGGGACACACCGGTCCCTAGTGCATTATTCTGCCACTGCATGCATGCAGCATATCCATTGTGGGTGTGAGTGGATTGGGGAGCCTGCAGGGCCCAAGCTGGGGGCTGTAAGGACACAGACGTGTGGCACGGTGATGTTTTTGCATCACAGCCTTGATTTGCTTCGTCTTCCCCAAACCACACAGAGCATCTTCTGCTCATGGCTACTCCTGAGCCCGTGTCTGCTTGTCCCAGCAACCAGCAGCCTCAAAACCTCAGCCAGGGGGTGCTTGGTGCCAGAGTCCATGTGCCCTGTGCTCAACCACTGGAGAGGCCCCAGCACAGCAGCCTCCTTCCTGGGGCAGAGGGGACGTGCTGACGAGCAATCCCAGGTCCTGGGAAGCTGTGGGAAGTTGCCCTTGGAGCCCTGCTGATGGATACTTCGACCTGGAAAGGACCAGATTTCCCAAGGTCATCGTTGCCTTCCTTCCAGCAGTGAGCGTGCTGGGACTCAGTTCCTAGGAAGGAAGCAGACAGTTGCCAGTTGGAATCCCCAGCAGCTCTGCTTCCTGCCGTGCCCCTCTGCGGGCAGTGACTGCGTGGCCCACGCTGCCTCTTGCAGCTGACAGGTCACTGGGGCTGCTCGTGGGGCATGTCCTGTGCAGCTGCTCCCTCCTGGGCCTTGGTGCTGCAGTCTGCTGCCTGTCCTCATGCGCTGTGCCCACCCGGTTTGCTGCCAGGGCTGCCCAGCTTGCATCCATCTCCCGCATCCTCACAGGGATCTGGGGGCTTGGGGAGATCACGCAGTGTTGCCTACGTGTGGGGAAACTGAGTCACGGGAGGGGAGGGCTGTGAATCAGCAGTGCAGCGGGGCCGTGTCCTGGTGCTGGCCAGGTGGATTGGGCACCTGCCGGGGCACGCTGTGTTTGGGGCTCACCCCGGGTGCTGGTGAGGTCCCAGCGGGTTCTGAGTGCTGCCCGCTCTCCCCAGGTGCTGCAGGATGTGCTGCGGGATCTGTACCGACTGCTGAAGCACGTGGTGGCAGCCGAGCCCGACGGCACGGCCGTGCTGCACGCCCAGCTGGCACTGGAGGAGCTGGATACGGCCGTGAGGAGCGTCCTGTTCCCTCCACAGGTGCTGGAGAAGAAGATCGTGGTGCTGCCATAGCAAGTCTCCCTGCAGAAAGCTGCTCTTCCTGCTCTAGCACTGTGTGAATTCGCTCCCTGGAGGAGATGTGTTTGCTGTGCCCCCGGGCTGCCTCCAGCAGGTGCCAGCTGGGGGGTACCCCTCAGCCGGGGCAGTGTGGGGGGGTCAGATTAAAAGGAGAAATCCTCTGCTGTGTGTCTGTTTCTGGGAGCTGCATGAAGCCCCGGTGCCGTCTCAGCCATGAAATACGTGGAGAGCCTCTGGGTACTGTGGGGTTTGGGGCATCAGGACCCAGGGATGGCCGGGGCTGTTCAGCACCTGGGGTGCACGTGGGCATCGAGAGGTATTTCTGGGCCACAGAAAAAAAGATATCTGGAAAAGCAGCAGCTGAATGAGATTGAAAACGTGATTTCTGCCATGCCTCAGTGAAGAGGGGAACGCAGACGGAGTTACCGAGCTCCTGTACCCCAGCAGCACTGCAGCCCTTCCTGTGCCTGTTTGATGGTGCTGGGGGTGCACCGCTGTGTGGGGTCACCCCTCTGCCAGGGCAGCCCCCAAGGGTACCCCACCCAGGGGGCACCCCAAACCTGCAGCATCACCACGCACCCTGGGCAGGGCGTGCGAACAGGGCAGGGGGACGTGGGAGCACAGTGGGGTCCACAGGGGTCCAACCACCCCACAGCCCGGGCTGCTCAGTGCTGCTGCACCCCAGCCCTGCCAGGTTGGGGTACCGGGCTGCGTCCCCAGCCCCGGCAAAGCCAGCAGCACTGTGCCGTGCTGTGTGTGCATGTGTGTGTGTGTGTGTGTGGCCAGGAGCGCATTGTCCTCGCTGGCGGACGGGCGCTGCTCTGCGCTGTCACCGGTGCCGGTGCCGGTGCCGGTGCCGGTGCCGGTGCCGGTGCCGGTGCCGGTGCGGGGCTGCGGGCGCACACCGGGATGCAGCCGTACCGGCTGTGCCTTGCCAAGGCCTGGAGCAGACGGCCAGAGGAAGGCTTTGAATGAGAAGTCTGTATTAATGCAGCTCCCTGGGCGGCTGGCTGCAATCGTGCCGCTGCGAGCACGGAGGTTTCTGTGCCGGAGGAGGGGGAAATTTTATTTATACCTCGGGAAGCACTCGTGCGAGGAGAGCACCCGGAGCTGCGGCCGCGCTGAAAGGTAACGGGGCCGCCGCCGAACCCCAGCGCCGGGCACCTGCGGCAGGGTGGGGACCGAGCACCCTCCCGTCCCCACCTGCAGAGCAGCTCCTGCAGTGCCGGGACAGCCGAGCCCCGCGTCCCAGCAGCGGTGGCACAGATGTGGCCGTCCGGTGCCACGTGGGGACCCGGCGGCGGTGTGGGGGTCCCGACTCGTCCGTGCCCCTCCACGCGCGGCGGATCCCCGCGATCTGCACGCGGAGTGTCCCCCCAAGGGGGGGTGGCACCGAGCCCTGCACCCCCAACCTGTGAGGAACCCGAAAGTGCGGGGTCTGAGCCCAAAGAGGACAGGCTGCGGCTCAGAGGGGTCCGTCCCGGGGCTGGCAGTGCTGCGCCGCCGGGCTGGCACAGGGACACGGCGTGCCGTGGGCTCCGGTTCTTGGAGGGGCACAGGGGCGGAATGACAGCGCGAGGTGTCCCCGTGTGTCCCCGGGAGGGGGCGGCTGACGGCTCCGGGGGGGCGCGGGGAGGGTCCTTGGAGGGGGGCACGGGGCTGACAGCGCGGCTGTCCCCGGCTGACAGATGGGGACGGAGCCGGTGCCCGGTGCATCCCGCAGTGCGGGGCCGGGGCCGGGGCCGGGCGGGTCCCGGGGGCTGCGGGCGGGGCCGGGGGTGGTGCCGGGGGTGCCGGTGCCGGGGGTGCCGGTCCCGGTGCCGGGCGGAGACCCCGCGGGCTGCGGGCGGTGCCGGCCCCGCCGCGGTATAAAGCGGCCGCGCGGGCCGGGCCGGGCGCACAGCGGCGGCGGCGGCGGCGGCCGGGGCGAGCGGCACCACCGGCACCGGTACCCGCACCGGTACCAGCACGGTGAGTCCCGGTACGGTCCCTCCCCTCCTCCTTCCTCCCTCCCAGCCCCGCCGGTCCCGGCCCGGGGCTCCCCCGCCCCCGCGGCTCTGCAGGACCGCCCGTTCCCCCCCCCCCCCATTCCCGCGGCGCGGAGCGGAGCCGGCACCGGGGGCTGCGGGGCGGGGGAGAACCGGGAGCGGAGGGGCACTGCGGAGCCCCCGGGAAGCGCTGCCCGACCCCGCCCGCTCCCGCACCCCGGGCTCCCCCGGCCCCGCGGGGCTGTCCCGGTTCCACAGTTGGGGTGGGGGCTCGGGAGGGGCCGAGCCGGGTCCCGCCGTGCCGAGGACCGGGGCTCCCGGGGCCGTGCCTCCCGCCTGGGGTCAGCCAGCTGCCCGTTGTCCCCGTGCCCTTCCCTGTCCTCCAGCCTGGCCCTGCAGGGCTGCGGGTGGGGAAATCCCGAAAGCGTTGTCTGCGGGGGAGATAAAGTGCACGTGGGCTGGGAGACCACCGCCTGCAAAGTGCTGCCCCTGGGTGGTGGCCGTGCCCTGACTGTCCCATCTCACCCAGATGCCAGTGAGCCTCTCCACGGCGCTGCGTGTCGTCGGGACCAGCCTCTTTGCCCTGGCGGTGCTGGGGGGCATCCTGGCCGCCTATGTCACTGGGTACCAGTTCATCCACACGGAGAAGCACTACCTCTCCTTTGGGCTCTACGGGGCCATCCTGGGGCTGCACCTCTTCATCCAGAGCCTCTTTGCTTTCCTGGAGCACCGACGCATGCGGGCCGGGGGACAGCCGGTGCGGTTGGGCCGCTCGGTGGCCCTCTGCATCGCCGCCTACCAGGAGGATCCCGACTACCTGAAGAAGTGCCTGCACTCCGTCAAGCGCATCGCCTTCCCCGACCTCAAAGTGGTGATGGTGGTGGACGGCAACGGCCCCGACGACACCTACATGTTGGACATCTTCCACGACGTGATGGGCTCCGAGCGCGCGGGCAGCTACGTCTGGAGGAGTAACTTCCACGCGCGGGGCGAGGGCGAGACGGAGGCCGGGCTGCAGGAGGGGCTGGCCCGCGTGCAGGCTCTGGTGCGCGGCAACACCTACTCCTGCATCCTGCAGAAGTGGGGCGGGAAGCGCGAGGTGATGTACACGGCCTTCCGGGCACTTGGAGACTCCGTGGACTACATCCAGGTGGATGTGGGGTCCGGGTGGGCGGGGGGGACGTGCGGGGTGACGTGGGGACCCATGGGGCTGTGCGGGAGCGCTCCGTGTCACCTCCTCGGTGCATCCCCTGCAGCGTGCAGGTGTCACCTGCGACACGCTGAGCAGCACCACATGGGGCCGGACCCTGGGTTGGGGTTAACTGGGGTGTACCAGCATGATGCTGTTGATCAGGACTGGGTGTCCTGGGGCAGTGTTGTCCAGTACCGCAGAGCTCAGTGCTCCCCTCAGCGCCCGCTGCTCCGCAGGCCCTGCCTCGTCTCGCCGGCCGTGGCTCGGGCTTGCCCGGCTGGGGCTGGGCCGTCTGCCGGGCGTGTGTGGGTGGTGAAGCGGGGTTCGACGTTGCCTCTGCCCCCAGGTGTGTGACTCAGACACGGTGCTGGACCCCGCCTGCACCGCCGAGATGCTCCGCATCCTGGAGGCCGACCCCCGCGTCGGCGGCGTCGGTGGCGATGTCCAGGTATGGGAGAGGGGCGGGGAGGGGGCACAAAGGGGCACCGCACTTGTGTTAGTGGCACTGACCCCATCTCTTCTGCAGATCCTCAACAAGTACGACTCGTGGATCTCCTTCCTGAGCAGCGTGCGGTACTGGATGGCCTTCAACGTGGAGCGTGCCTGCCAGTCCTACTTCGGCTGCGTGCAGTGCATCAGCGGCCCGCTGGGCATGTACCGCAACGCGCTGCTGCAGCAGTTCCTGGAGGACTGGTACCACCAGACCTTCCTGGGCACCAAGTGCAGCTTCGGGGATGACCGGCACCTCACGAACCGCGTGCTCAGCCTGGGCTACCAGACCAAGTACACGGCGCGCTCGCGCTGCCTGACGGAGACGCCGACCCGCTACCTGCGCTGGCTCAACCAGCAGACCCGCTGGAGCAAGTCCTACTTCCGCGAGTGGCTCTACAACGCGCTGTGGTTCCACAAGCACCACCTGTGGATGACCTACGAGTCGGTGGTGACCGGCTTCTTCCCCTTCTTCCTCATCGCCACCGTCATCCAGCTCTTCTACCGCGGGCGCATCTGGAACATCCTCCTCTTCCTGCTGACGGTGCAGCTGGTGGGCATCATCAAGGCCACCTACGCCTGCTTCCTGCGTGGCAGCGCCGAGATGATCTTCGTCTCCCTCTACGCCCTGCTCTACATGTCCAGCCTGCTGCCCGCCAAGATGTTCGCCATCGCCACCATCAATAAGTCGGGCTGGGGCACGTCGGGGCGCCGCACCATCGTGGTCAACTTCGTGGGGCTGCTGCCGGTGTCGGTGTGGGCGGCCGTGCTGCTGGGCGGCCTGGCCTACACGGCCTACAGCCAGGACCTGCTCAGCGACACCGAGGTGGCCTTCCTCGTCTCGGGCGCCGTCCTCTACGCCTGCTACTGGGTGGCCTTGCTGACGCTCTACTTGGCCATGGTGGCCCGGCGCTGCGGCAAGAGGCAGGAGCAGTGCGGGTTGGTCTTTGCTGAGGTGTGAGGACGCCGTGGGTCCCCTTGCAGTTGGTGCTGACCCAGCAGTGGCCATCTGGCTGCAGCTCCCTGCGCCCAGCACCCTGAGGTCAGCATTTGTGATCAAGTCTTGCTTTTTTTTGTTTGTTTGTTTTTTTTTGTTTTTATTGCCGTCGTTTTTTTTCTTTCTCTTCCCTTTTTAATTGTTTTTAAGTGTTTGCTGTTTTCTGTAAGGCTCAGCCCAATGGGTGCTAGCGGCCGCGCCTGGGCTGTCCGGAGCTGTGCTTGGCACAGCCTTGGTGCTGCAGGGTCCCTCCTTGTGCCACGCTGAGCATTTTGCTGCCTTGGTGAGAGGGCACAGCGGGAGCTCCACTGGTTGGGCTCCCCTCACCCCGCTGGGCCCCCCATCCTTCGGTGCTTTTCTGGGGCCCCTGATGTTCCGCCGTGGTACTGTGGAACCAGGTGCTGAGCTGTGGTGCTCAATGCTGCTGGGGTTGCTGCACCCCAGGATTCTTTCCCCACCATCCCTGTGCAGCCCCTGCATGGGCAGGAGCCGGCTGCAGGCTCAGCCCCCCTCCCTGCCATGATTTAGGGACAGAAATCGGATTTCATCCCAACGTTGGCACCACGTCCCTCAGGTGCTGTGCCAATGCCAGGCACCACTGGCTGGTGCTGCCAGCTGGGCCCACCCTCGGGGGCTCAGCATCCCCTGCTCTGTCCCCATGGAGCTCTGAACGTTCCCCAGAAGTCCCCCTCCACCCCCACCTCCCCCATAGCTGTGTATGTGCAGGCACGTACCCACAGCTCCCACCAACTCCATTCTGGGGATCTGACTGCCCCAGGAGGGCAGCTCCTCTGTTGCGCTTTGCCAAAGAGAGTGTGCGTGTGGGGTGGGGGGTACCGGCACCCCATTTTTGTGCCCACAGCTTGGGCAGAAGCAGGAAATCCCAGGCCGTGGGACGGCTGAAGCATGGGTTGGGGATGGCCCGGCCAGCCCACGCCCCCATCAAGCTAACCACGTCCCATAGGCTCCATGCCAGCTGCCTTCTCCACCGCCCCTCCTCTGCCCCCTAGCTCTGGAAGCGAGGAGGGAACCTGGCATCCGTCTAGACAGCGAGGAGGCGCTGGGTTTTGGGCCCGGGCATGCAGAGAAGGGCGGGGAGAGTCAGTTCCCAGCCTTTCCCTGCCCGCTAGGTTCCCCTGGGTATTTACCCACGGCTGTCTCCCCTGGGCCCTCTTTTTAGGGCTAGAACCTTTCTACAAGTCAGGCTTTTTATTTAAGATGGGATTTTTTAGGAGACTTTTGTAGCTCTTTTCGTATTTACACTTTATTGCCGATTGTTTGTAAATCTATTTATTTTTTAACTCATATTTTTTTCATATTTTGAGAGGTCTGTTTTTTATATCCTGGTGGATTTGACACAATAAAGACTTGCACAGAGAAAGAAATGGTGTCATCCCTCCTTCCCCTGCCCAACTCCGTGAGGTCTGAGACTTGGGGGGGGGGGAAGGTGCTAAAACAGGAGGCAGACCCTGTCTGCAGCTCTGTTGGCTGCAGGGGTGACTTTAAAAGGGAACGTAAGGTGGCAGCCAGCTTGAGAGCGAGCTCAAACCCTGGCACAGGCAGGATGGGCAGAGCTGGCAGCACAGAGTTCTGGTGCTTCAGGTGGTGGTGGTGCTGGTGGCAGTCACGTGCAGCCCTCTGTGGGGGCACAGCCTGGTCCTGCAGGCTGCCCCTCGCCCAAGGTGGGGGCTGAATTCATGCCCCAGCCGTCCTAAGCAGTGTCACAGCAAAGGGACAGCACTGCTCCCACGGCAGCGAGTCTGTGTCCTCACACCTTCTTGGGCACGTTGGTGATGATGGGCTTGGGCCTCGTTTTGAAGAGCAGCTTGGTCTTGATGAGCGCAGTGACAGCGTAGTGCGTCCCCGCAGGGTCGGCCGCCTGCTTCCTCAGCACAGCAAAGGGCTTCTCCAGCTGCACCACCTTCCCGTAGAGGATGTGGTGGCCCACAATGAGCACGGGGACGCCCTGCGTGGGAGGAGCGGGGCGAGATCAGCCCCACGGGCACCTCCACCCCACGGCCCGGGCTCAGAGGGCTGCTCACCTCTCGGGTGTAGTGCAGGTCTCCCAGCAGACTCCCGGGCAGCGCACCGCCACCGCGCGGCTCCACGTCTCCCTGCAGCTCCACCAGCACCCACTGCTCCAGGCTGCCCGCACCAGCACTGCCAGGGGGAGGAGCGGCGTCACCCACGGGGCACGGGGCACCTGAGCGCGGCAGGACGCGCACTCACCTGGAGACGATGAGCTGCACCATAGCGTGGGCTCTGCGGACCTGAAAGGATCACTGACGGGTGGGACGAGCCCTCAGCTGCTGGGCGGCACTGGGACCACGCACGCCCTGAGCCCACACCCCCGTGCCACGCTCCTGCCCTATATCCCGGTGTGTCTGCCGTGCCCGAGGTGCCCACCCCTCAGCCCCAAAGCCCCGCCGCCTTCAGCCGCCGTGCTGCGCTTCCCCCACCCCGAATCCCGCCCCGTGACCCCCCCAAGCCCCCCAGCACGGCAGCCCATCGCACGCAGCCGCTCCCCATGCCCCCCACGCCCGAAGCCCCGTGCCCCAAGCCCTCCCGGTGCCGCCCCCCCTCCCCCCGCCGGTCCCGCCCCGCACCCCCGAATCTCCCGCCGTTCCTCTCCGCGCTTCCGCTTCCGAACGCAGAGCTCGCTTCCGCTTCCGGGAGCGCGGCGCCGCACGTGTGTCCCGGTGGGGCGGAGCGGGGCCGGGGCCGCGATGGGGGAGTTCGAGGTGCACCGCGTGCGCTTCTTCGGGCTGGTGCCCGCCGGAGTGCGCTGCATGGCGTACCACGACCGCGGCCGCCGCCTGGCGCTCGCCCGAACCGACGGCGCCGTCGAGGTGTACAACTTCGCCGCCAATTATTTCATGGAGAAGGTGGGCGGCGGCCGGGGAGCGGGCACCGGGAGGGACCGGGCAGGGTGGGGGGGGGGAAGGCAGGAGAAGGGAACGGCGCTGGGGTGGGGGTGGGGAGCCGCCGGGAGAGCTGGGAGGGATGGTAGAGGGGAGTGGGAATTAATGGAGGGGATGGGCCACGGTGGGGGGGGAGTTGGGGGGGGGAACCTGGTGGTGTGGCAGTGGGGAACCGGGAGGAGCCAGCCTGGGGTGGGAATAAGGACTCGGGAGGAACCGGGGTGACAGGGGAGAACCAGCAGAGAGCCAGGGGTGTGGGGTTAAGGGGCGGTGGGGATGCAGGTGGAACAGAGCCGTGGTGACGGGGCCTTTCCCCCAGGCCATCCCCGGGCACCAGGCGCGCTCGGTGGAAGCGCTGTGCTGGGCAGGAGGGGAGCGGCTCTTCGGGGCCGGCCTGAGCGGGGACATCACCGAGTATGACCTGGAGCGGCTGCGCCCGGCCCGAGCTGTGGATGGCTTCGGGGGACCCATCTGGAGCATGGCTGCCAACAACGACGGCACGCGGCTGGCGGTGAGCAGCCAGGATGGGGACAGCAGCCGGGATGGGCCCTGCAGGGGCAGAGAAGCTGCCGCCCCCAGGAGCTGATCCTCCCCCTCCTCCCCTCCCCCAGATTGGCTGTGAGGACGGCTCGGTGAAACTCTTCCAGGTGGTGCCTGGTGGTGTTCAGTTTGAGAAGAACCTGGACCGGCGGAAAGGTGAGCGTGGGGGGCTCCGTGGGGCCGTCCCCTTGTCTGGTCCATGTGCCATCCCTGTTACCGAGAGGCTGCTGTGCCCTGGTGCACTCCTGGAGCTTCCTTCTCCACAGGGCGCGTGCTGTGCCTCTCCTGGCACCCCTCGGGGACACACCTGGCAGCTGGCTCCATCGACTTTCTCCGTGTGCTTGATGTCCGCTCAGGTAATGAAGTGCCCTGGAGGAGGGCACCGCTCCTTGGAGCAGCCCTCGGGGAGCCTGGGGTGCACCCTGTCCTGGGGCACCATCAGCAGTGCTGAGTCCCTGCTTTGGGAGGTCTGGCTTGTCTCCCAGCCTGGGCAGCATGTAGGATGCAGGTAATGGGCGAGGTGAGGAGCATGAAGTTATCCCACTCTCTCTTCATCTTGAATAACCCTTCCCTGCCTCAGGCCGGACCACCCAGAGGATCATGGTGAATTATCATGTGCCAAAGCCCAGGAAGCAGGAGTGCGTCGTGTGGAGCATCGCCTTCCTGTCGAGTGGCACCGTCGTCAGCTCGGACTCTTTTGGGAGAGTGCAGTTCTGGGACTGGGAGCGAGGGACGCTGCAGGACTCCCACACCGTCAGCACCTCAGCTGCCCTCTCCCTGGCTGTGTCAGAGGTGAGGTCACCCTGCCCCGGGACAGCAGTGCCAGCACGCAGGTGGTGTCCATTGCTGTGCTCTGTGAGCCCCAGCCCTCTTTTTTTCCCAGGAAGAGGACAGCATTGTGGTGGGCACCTCGACGGGGGCCACCTACCAGCTGCAGCTGCTGCCAGTGAAGGTGGGCAGCCAGGAGAAGCGCTGGGTGAGGACAAAGCCGTTCCAACATCACACCCATGACGTGCGAGCTGTGGTGCACACCCCAATGGCTCTCATCTCTGGAGGTAGGGGCTGCAAGGGGAAGCTCAATGGGTGGTGTTCCCCCCACCAGTAGCTCCTTGTCTGAGCTCCGCTTGGTTTCCAGGCCTGGATGCCCAGCTGGTGATCCGCCCGCTCATGGAGAAAGTGCAGAAGAAGAGCTACGATGCAGTGCTGCGGAAATTCATCCTCCCCCACGTGAGTGTGGCTCTAAGCAGGGTCCCGTGTCAGCTCCTGGGGGCACAAGGTGAGCTCTGTGGGAGCAGCCAGGCCCTGCCTGCCCCGCTGGGTCCCCTCCTGGCCCTGGCACGCCTGCGGGCTCCTGTGGTACTGTGAGATGGAGAGTAGAGTTGATGAGCCTGTCCTGCTGGTCCTGCTGCTGCTCCCTCCCCTGGTTCTCATCCCACAGAACCTGAGGTGTTCCTTGCTGGCAGCCCAAGCTGTTGTGGCTTTGGCCCAGCCCTTTCTCCCATGCTGTGGTCCATGACAATGTGCCCATTTCTGCCCGCAGCGACGCCTCGTCTCCTGTGCCAGGAAAGCTCGGCTCCTCCTCTTCCAGTTCTCCCAGCACCTGGAGCTCTGGAGACTTGGCTCTACTAATAAAACTGGTATGTCTATGGGTGGCTGGTGGGTACAGACCTCTGTGTTTAACCCTGGGGCAGTGTCTGGAGGACTGCAGGGTGCAAGCTGCTGGGGCAGCGGGGGAATGGTGTGGCCCTGCTCTGCTTATGGCTGTTACCCAGCACAGTGCAGGGCCATGGTGCTGCTGGCAACGTACTCTTCCTGCTGAGCTGAGTGGTGCCCTGGGGAGCTCAGCCTCAAGGTGGCTGGGGAAGGGTCTGGGTCCCTTCTGGTGTCTGGCACCGCTCCCCCTGGGTTCCCTGACACTCCCACCATGACCTGTTATTTCTGTCGTTGCTGATGCTTGGTTGTCTGTCACAGCAGGAAAGGATGGAGAGGTCCTTCCTGTGAGCCGCATGCCGGAGCACCTCCTGCAGCTCAAGAGCAAGGTAAGGGCTGGCACCTGTGCCTGGCAGCTCTGCTTCCTCCAGTGGGCAAGCTGAGGTGCCACTGGCTGCCGAGGAGGCTCTGCAGACCCCACTCAGCTCCTCCACATCCTCAGGGTCCTGAGCACATCTACTGCAGCTGTGTCTCACCCTGCGGCAGCTGGATCTCCTACAGCACTGCCTCTCGCTTCCACCTCTACCGTGTGCAGCACGAGGGTGACAGCATCAGTGTCAAGAAGGTGGGGGCTGGGGAGGCTCACGGGGAGCTGGGGCTGCTGGTGGCACACTGCATGGGTCAGCAGCAGCGGGGCTGCTCAGCAGCAGTGTGACTGCTGGTGCTGCCTTCTCCCTCTGCAAGGTTCCTGGCGTGCCCAAGCTGCTGCTCCCAGCCTACCAGCTGCAGTGCTCTTCTGACTCGGGCAGACTCTTCATCGGCTCCGACAGAGGCTCTGTCCATGTGGTGCAGCTGCTGGAACCAGGGGGATGCAAACACCTGCACACGCTGCGCCCGCCTGCAGGTGGGGAGCAGGCACCGGGGCTCCCGTGGGCACAGAGTGCTGCCCTAGGTCTGGGGCACTTTGGGGTGGTTTAAGGGTTGCTCGTGTCTGTAGCATTTGTTGCGGTGTTGTTCAGGGACCCGGGAAGCTGTGTACCTGTTGGCATCGAGTGCTGATGGGAGCTGGCTGGCTGCGGTCAGCGGGGACTGGGACGTGCATGTCTACAGCCTGAAACACTTCAAGGTACAGGAAGGGCTCTGCGTGGGGCTCCCTGTGCTGTCCCTAGAGCACAGGGGGAGGTCCTGGGGGGAGGGGGTGGACACACAGTGCAGAGTGTTGTCCTTCTGCCTTTCAGCACCACTGCACAGTGCCCACCTACAGCTGTGCGGTGACGGCCCTCGCCATCCACCCAACCACCAACAACCTTGTTATCACCTACTCGGACCAGCAGGTGGGAGCGGTGCCTGCAGCAGCCCCGTGCTGCTTGCGACTGGCTGCGTGCTGGCACTGGGATGATGCTGGGAACCCATCCCCTCTCATCTCGTGCCCCACAGATCTTTGAGTTCAGCATCCCCGAGAAGCAGTACACGGCCTGGAGCCGCATGGTGCAGAACAGAGGGCTGCACAGGCTGTGGCTGGAGAGGGACTCGCCCATCACCCACATCGCCTTCAACCCCAAGAACGCCTCCCAGATCCTGCTGCACGACATCTACATGTTCTGCGTGCTCGACAAGTCCCTGGTGAGCTGCTGGAGCTGCCAGGGGCTGCTCGTGCTGGCACAAAGGGAGAGGGCAGGGGCTGTGCGGCACTGCAGGGGGTGGGCACAGGGCTCGGTGCCTGAGCTGCAGCGTTCACACCAACCGTGCCCACAGCCCCTGCCCGACAGCAGCGCCCTGCTGGTGAACCAGAGCACCCTGAAGCAGCTCTCGGAGCCCGCCCGGCAGCGGCAGCTCCACGCCTTCAAGATCTGCAAGAAGTTCCAGGTGAGCAGCGGGACCCCAGCGTGTATCTCAGCCCCGGCACCGCCTCCCGCGGGGCTCCGCCGGGTTCCCGTTGCTCACCGCGTTGTGCCCGCAGCCGCTGCTGTTCGCGGACCTCCTGGACGAGCGCTGCCTGGTGACGGTGGAGCGGCCCGCCCTGGACATCAGCGCCGAGCTGCCGCCGCCCGTGCAGCAGAAGAAGTTCGGCACTTAGCCCCGGCCGCGCCAATAAACGCGCTGCTCCCACTCCGCGGCCCCGCGCCTCGTCCTTACCGGGAGCGTCCCGTTCCCCCCCCCCCCCCACCCCGCGCCGCGCTGCCCCGCCGCCGCCTCCCCCCTCCCGCCAATCGGAACGCGAGCGGCTCTCCTCGCCCCGCCCCTCGCGGCGCGGGCAGCCAATAGGCTTCCGCCATGCGGGCGGGGGGCGTGTCCTGGCGGCGGGGCCCGCGGCGGGGCGGCGCGGCGCGGCGGCGGCATGGCCGTGTGGACGCGCGCGTCCAAGGCGGGGCTGCTGGAGCTGCTGCTGCGGGAGCGCTGGGTGCGGGTGGCGGCCGAGCTGAGCGGAGAGGCGTTGAGCCTCACGGCCGAGCCCGGAGACCCGGCCCCGGGGCTCAACGGCGTGGCCAACGGCGGCGGAGAGTGGGGCGGCGCGGAGGCGGCCGTTCCCGGCTGCGTGCGGCGGGTGCGGGTGGTGAAGGCGGAGGCGGGCGGGCTCGGCATCAGCATCAAGGGCGGCCGGGAGAATCGCATGCCCGTGCTCATCTCCCGCATCTTCCCGGGGCTGGCGGCGGAGCGGAGCGGCGCGCTGCGGCTCGGCGATGCCATCCTGGCGGTGAACGGCGTGGACCTCCGCGACGCTACCCACGACCAGGCCGTGCAGGCGCTGAAACGCGCCGGGAGGGAGGTGATCCTGGAAGGTACCGGCCCCGCGGGCCCCCCCGCACCCCCGCCCCGGGGTGCCCTTCTCCCCCCCCCCGTCCCCGCTTCCCGTGGCACGCAGCCCGGTGTGGACGCCCACGTCGGAGCCCGCTCCCTGCTGCAGTGTCACCTCCGGCCCCGTGCCCCTGGGGGTGGCGGCGGTGCCCCGGGACCGGCGGTGCTCCCCACGGGGAGCTCGGTGCCCGCGGTGTACCGGCTCCCGCCCGACCTGTTCCCGGCAGGCTGGGGCAGGACCTGCCGGTGCCACCGGTACCGCCGGTGTCAGCGCGGTGCCACCCCCACATCCCGTCCTGATGTCCACCGGGGCCGCGTGCGAGGGCGTGCGCGGATTTGTGTGGCTCAGCTCCCCCGCCGGCTCCGGGGCACCGGGGGACAAGGAGGGGACGAGCAGGGTGGCAGTGCCGCGCTGTGGGGCTCCCCCATTCCTGCCCAGCCCACGCACGCTGCCCGTTGGCTTTGGCTGAGCAGATATAGCCCCATTACCTGGCTGCCTGTGCTGGATTCATCTCCTGTGCCCTTTGGTCCTGCCCCACAGCAGTCCTGATATTGCCCCATTTGGGGCTGGGAAGAGCATGCAGGGGTGGGTGGCATTGCCCTATGGGTTGGGTATCCTGGCCAGTTGGGGACTGTGGTGCCAGGAAGCACTGGCACCGAGCTCTGTGCCCGCTCTCCTCCTCTGGGCTTCGTTTGCAGGCAGCTGTGCTGGGTGCCATCCTCCTGGTGCCATCAGAACAGTGGAACTGACCCCTGCCCCATGCGGGGTGGGAGCTGGGAACTGAGCTCAGGGCCCACAGGCAGCTCTGCACCGAGCAGGGAGGTTGGAAAGAGGAAGGAGGGCTGCAAGAGGAAACCCACACACATGGGTGGGGGAAACCACTCTGGTGCCGCTGGGAGGGGGCTGGTAATGCTGGGCAGCGAGTGGGGGTCTGGGCCGTGGTGAGAACGCTGTGGGTGAGCCCAGGGTTGCAGCCGCCTTCCTGCAGCGAGCTGTGAAGGTGCAGCAGTGCTGGGTTTCCTTTGTGGTGAGCGTGTAGGAGTGCTGTGCTGTGCCATGGCAGCCGTGCCGGGACGGAGCTCAGCTGATGTGCCGCTGCCCCACGCACTGCTCCGCACGGTAGTGGCTCCATCCCTGCACCCAGCCTCGCCACTGCCTCCAGCAGCATCTCCTGGCTGCGTTCTGGCTCTGCTGCTGCTCGTGCCCTGGCACTGGGGTGTGTTCCCTGCTCTGGTCAGGATTGTGCATCCCAGCAGTGTCTGTGTGTATGACGAGGTAGGGTGAACCACCAGGTTGCTTGCACCAACACCACCCACCCCAGCGTTTGGAACACTGTGGTTGCGCAGCGGGTGCTGCACGGGTTCCCCAAGGATTGCAGGGTACCCTGTGCAAACCAGGGGAAGCCCACCCAGGGGGTTTGGGGATGTTGTGGCCTGTGCTGCTCAGTGCCAGCACCACGGCTCGGAGCACAGAGGGCTCACTCCCAGGCAGGGAGCAGCAGCCCCAGCACTCTGCTCTCCATCCCCAACCTCAGCTGCAGGCTGCCAACATCTGGCTGCCAGCTGTGAGCCGCCTCGGGGGCTGCCGCCGGCCGAGCCCCTGTCCACAGCCATCCACCCCAGGCACTGCCTTCCCCGTGGGGATTAGAGGTGCGTGGGGAAGGCGTAATCCGGGGATAAGCGCGGCGGGAGCTAATATTATCTCGTGGTGCCCGCAGCAAGGGCAGTGCATCCCCCCCAGCTGTGTGCCGGCTCAGCAGCACCGCCGGGTACAGAGCTCCCACCACGGCCTCGTGCCATCTCCCTGCCTGCAGGGAGCTGTGCTTCACAGCTGTGTTTTGCAGCAGATTACAGCTTGCTCGCTGCTTTTTTTTCACTTTAATTCCCCTCTGCCTTGTGGCTGTTCCCTCCCAGTTGAGGGGGCTCAGCTGTCCGGCTCGGCCGCACGCCCGCTGCTCAGCGTCACCCCCTGCTCTGCGCTCTGGCACGCAGTGCTCCCGGCATCTGGAACACATTGTGTTGACTGTCCCTGAGTGTGACAGCGGGGAGCGGCGTGGTGACGGGGACAGCACTCAGCGAGAGAAGGGTTTGGGCATCCTGGCGCCTGCCGTGTGTTTGGGGAGGGATGGTCCGTGGGGACCTGGAGCGATGCGTCGTCCTTCCTTCCTCCCAGCCCGGAGAGGAGCGCGGAGCCGGGACATCCTGGCTGCAGGGACTGGTCTGGGGCTGGAAACTTGGCCGCAGCGTGCGGCAGGGTGGGCAGGATGGGCTGCATGCTGACCTCCCGCCCGCGCCATTGTGCCGCACCGCCGGGCCCTTCCGATCCCCGCGTCCCGATGGTACCGGGATGGGCGCCGTGTGCCTCCGGCCCCTGGGAGGGGTCAGCGCTGTTGTGGCCCCACGTGGCCCCTCTTCCCCCCCATCCCTAACACCGATCCCCTCTGCCCGCAGTGAAGTTCATGCGGGAGGTGACGCCCTACATGAAGAAGCCGTCGCTGGTGTCAGACCTGCCCTGGGAGGGGGCGGCCCCGCAGTCCCCCAGCCTGAGCGGCAGCGAGGACTCCGGATCGCCCCAGCACCACGGCGCCCGTGACCGCAAGGTCATCCCGCTGAAGATGTGCTTCGCCGCACGGAACCTCAGCATGCCCGACCTGGAGAACCGGTGAGCAGGCGGCGGCCACCGGGAAGCGCTTGGCGCATGGCCCGGGCTGCACCGTGCCCCCATCCCGGCCCCATTGCTGGCAGCACGCCTGCAGCCGGGCTGGCCCCGTCCCAGCGCCCTGTATCCCCGCAGGCTGATCGAGCTGCACTCGCCGGACAGCAGGAACACGCTGATCCTGCGCTGCAAGGACACGGCCACCGCGCACTCGTGGTTCACGGCGCTGCACGCCAACATCGCGGCGCTGCTGCCCCAGGTGCTGGCTGAGCTCAACGCCGCGCTGGGCGGCAGTGCCGGCGGCCGGGAGGTGAAGCACATTGCATGGCTGGCGGAGCAGGTACGGGTCTGTGTGCTGGGGGGCCCTGTGATGCTGAGGAGCTGCCCCATCGCCACACTCTGTGTCCGTCAGGCGCGGCTGGACGGCGGGAGGCAGCAGTGGAGGCCAGTGCTGATGGCGGTGACGGAGAAGGACCTGCTGCTGTACGATGCCATGCCCTGGACACGCGATGCGTGGGCCTCGCCGTGCCACAGCTACCCGCTGGTGGCCACCAGGTACCGGGATGGGGACTCCTGCAGGAGCCGGCCCCATATGTTTGCTGTGGCACTGACGTCCCCTCCCGTCCCCAGGTTGGTGCACTCAGGCTCGGGCCGCCGCTCGCCCTCGCTGGGCTCCGAGCTGACCTTTGCCACGCGGACGGGCTCGCGGCAGGGGATCGAGATGCACGTCTTCCGCGTGGAGACGCACCGTGACCTGTCCTGCTGGACGCGGGTGCTGGTGCAGGGCTGCCACGCCGCCGCCGAGCTCATCAAGGAGGTGTCTGTGGGTGAGTGCGCCCTGATGTGGGTCAGGAAGTCCGTGGTGCCCACGGTGGGATGCTGCGTGGTGGCATCTCTGCCTCCTCCACTGCTGGGGGCGGTTTCAGGGCTCTGGGGCTGACGGAGCCAAAGCCATGCCTGTGCCTGCAGGCTGCACGCTGGGCGGGCAGGAGGTGAAGCTCTGCATTCACTACGAGGGCGGCTTCACCATCTGCCACGACGAGGCGGGCGGCAGCATCCTCTACCGCTACCCCTATGAAAAGCTGAAGATGTCGGCTGATGATGGCATCAGGACCCTCTATCTGGACTTCGGGGGCCCAGAGGGTGAACTGGTGAGGAGGAACCCCCCCATCCTGGCATGCCCTGGAGACTTGGGCTGCCTCTGTGCTGTGACACCGTTCTCCCTTTCCCTCCACAGGCGCTGGACCTGCACTCCTGCCCCAAGCCCATCGTCTTTGTGCTGCACACCTTCCTCTCAGCCAAAGTCACCCGCATGGGGCTGCTGGTGTAGGTGACGGCCCCGGCCCCCCCCAGCTGCCTCCACAATGCAAAGCAGCTGGGGAAGCACAGAGCCCCTCCACCTCCTGCCACACCGGTGCCTTGGGGTGGGGCTCCCCTCCTACGGCTCAGGAGGAGCTCAGCGTTATCCCCCAGCCCCAAAAGCCATCTCCAGTGTCACCACCTGTGCCTTGCAGCCGGGCCGCTGCTCTCCCTGGGTGTGTTCCTCCCCAGAGTGGGAATCTGTCGGGCACCATTTGTCCCCCTTGGGGGGGTTTTGTCTTAAAAATGTGGGCACTCGAGGGGATGCTGGGACCTGGCCCCACGGTGCCGGTGTGGGCAGGGGGTCCCCGTTCTCTGAGCCCACAGACGCCGTTCCCTGCCTGGGCTGGGGGCACAGCGGGACCCCCGTGGGCCCCGTGGTTGTGGGGAGGGACGCGTAGATCAATGCACTTTTGCTTTTTGTACTTTACCTCCGCCCTGGGGTGGGACGGGCGCTCAGTGCTGGGGGTCCGCGCCGTGCCCCGGCCCCACTCCTCCGCAAACGTTTCTGCTTCCCGTGGGCTGTGGGGGGGGCGGGGGGTGCAGACCCCTCCCCCAGCGCGGCCCTTTCTATTTTTGTACTCTTTGTAAATCGCTATTTATACAGAACTGCGTGCTGTGCGCTTTGTGAGCGGCACCGCGGCGGCAGCGGCCGTGCCCGGGGCTGCGCAGCACTGCGTGCGCAGCGTGGATCTGCCGTGTGTGCCTTTATACACGCGTGTGCAGGGGTACGCGGTCCCACGGGGTGTGTGTGGGGGTGTGCACGGTGTGCGTGTGCCCGCCTGTCCGTGCTGAAGTGCCTGCAGCCTGCTTTAGTCCCTGTGCACGTACACGCGCCCGCACCGCCTGTGCCGAACGCACAGCGCCCGTAACTCCACGCTGTGTGAGCTACACACGGAGCGCGGCTCTGTGCGCATGCGCGGCTCACGTGGGCGGGGCGTCCCGAGTGGGCGCGTCCACATGAGACCGCGCCCCCCCCGCGCAGTGCCGGAGGGCGCCGCCAGGGGGCGCTGCAGCGGCCGCGCGCAGCCGCAGTCGGGGCGGTCCCGCGGGCCCCCGCCGCCGCCGCCGCCGCCGCCGGGCCGGGTCGCGCCAGCTGCGGCCGCCACCGGGCGATGAGATGACAACGTCCACCCTGCAGGTACCGCCCCGCCGCCCGGGCCTCCGGCCGCCGCGCCGGGAGGGCTCGGCCTGCCCCGTGGAGCGGGCCGGGCCGTGGGGCGGGGCGGGCCGCGCTCGGTGGGGCCGGGCCTGGCGCCGGGCTCAGGGCGCCGTGTCCCCCCCCCCCCCCCCCCCGTCGCAGAAAGCCATCGACCTGGTGACCAAGGCCACCGAGGAGGACAAGGCCAAGAACTACGAGGAGGCGCTGCGGCTGTACCAGCACGCCGTGGAGTACTTCCTGCACGCCATCAAATGTGAGCGGGGGGGGGAGCGGGGGGTGCGGGGCTGCGGGGCGGACGGTGACGGCGGGCGGACTCCGTGCAGATGAGGCACACAGCGACAAAGCCAAGGAGAGCATCCGCGCCAAGTGCATTCAGTACCTGGACCGCGCCGAGAAGCTGAAGGAGTACCTGCGCAGCAAGGAGAAGCAGGGCAAGAAGCCCGTCAAGGAGGCGCAGAATGACACCAAGGGGTGCGTGGGGGCTGCCCCCCTCCCTGCGGGGCCCGGCCTGGCATGGCTGCTGTGACCGCGTCCTTGTCCCCTCCCTCCAGGAGCGACAGTGACAGCGAGGGCGAGAATCCGGAGAAGAAGAAACTGCAGGAGCAGCTGATGGGTGAGGGGCTGCAGCTGTGCTCGGCTGGAGGGAGGGCTCGCAGAGAGTGGTGCCCTGGGGGCACTGCTGGAATTTGTAGCCAGGGCTGTGCTTTGTGCCAAGGGTTGTTGGCCCGGCTGGGTGGGGGTTTGGTGGGGCAGAGCTGTGGGCTCCAGTGTTCACCTCTGCTCCACAGGTGCCATCATGATGGAGAAGCCCAACGTGCGGTGGAACGACGTGGCTGGCCTGGAGGGAGCCAAGGAGGCCCTGAAGGAGGCCGTGATCCTGCCCATCAAGTTCCCACACTTGTTTACTGGTGAGGGTCACTGGCAGCATCAGGGCTGCTGCTTGGCCATGGAGAGCGGCCTCAAACCCCACGAGAAGGGGCGGCAGTGGTGGTGGTGACCCAGAGCAGAAGGGACGTGTGTCCCTGCTGGCCCGAGGTCCCTGCGCAGATCCAGTTTGTGCAGTGCAGGAGAAGCTTTGACGCTGGGCTCTGTCGCAGGGAAGCGCACGCCCTGGCGAGGGATCCTGCTCTTCGGGCCTCCTGGCACTGGGAAGTCCTACTTGGCCAAGGCCGTGGCCACTGAGGCCAACAACTCCACTTTCTTCTCCGTGTCATCCTCGGACCTGATGTCAAAGTGGCTGGGAGAGAGCGAGAAGTAAGGTGTCCCCAGGGCTGCGGGCTGGCCCAGGGATGGCTGCCCAGGGGGTGGCTGCTCTCTGTGCACCATGCTCCCCTCCTCAGTGCCGGCCCAGGGCTCTGGGGTTGGCAGGGGCAGGAGGAGGAAGTGGTGCGTTGGGCTCATGTCCCTCTGTAGTGGGTGGGCAGAGTGGGGCTGTGCTTCCTCACATGGGGCTCTGAGTGGGGTCCCCCACCCCTTGCCTTTGTGCCCAGGCTGGTGAAGAACCTCTTTGAGCTGGCAAGGCAGCACAAACCCTCCATCATCTTCATTGATGAGGTGGACTCACTGTGCGGCTCCCGCAATGAGAACGAGAGCGAGGCAGCCAGGCGCATCAAGACAGAGTTCCTGGTGCAGATGCAGGGTGAGTGGGGCTTCCCCCCATGGGATGAGCTGCCCAGGGGGGGATCATGGGATGGGGCGGATTTGGGTGATGGCTCTCAAGTGTCCCCCTGCTGTTTCCCTGTGCAGGTGTGGGCAACAGCAGTGATGGGATCCTGGTGCTCGGTGCCACCAACATCCCCTGGGTGCTGGATTCGGCCATCAGGAGGAGGTGAGCAGGACACCGTCCCCCTGCAGAGCCCATAACCACCGCACCTGGCGTGGCTGTGAGGTTTGGCAGCGCGGGGCCAGCCTGGTGGGGAACACAGCCGCTCACTCGTGCCCACCTGTGCCACACTTAGGTTCGAGAAGCGCATTTACATCCCACTGCCAGAGGAGGCGGCCCGGGCCCAGATGTTCAAACTGCACCTGGGCAACACCCCACACTCTCTGACAGAGGCCGACATCCACGAGCTGGCACGGAAGACAGATGGCTACTCGGGGGCTGACATCAGCATCATCGTGCGGGATGCCCTGATGCAGCCTGTGCGCAAGGTGCAGTCAGCTACGCACTTCAAGAAGGTGAGCTGGGCGCGGGGGCTGTGCTGCAGGGGGGAAGGAGGGGCACCGGGGCTGTGCTGCAGCTCTGTCTGCCTCCGCCAGGTCCGCGGGCCCTCCCGCACCAACCCCAACCTTCTGGTGGATGACCTCTTGACGCCGTGCTCGCCTGGGGACCCCGGTGCCACCGAGATGACCTGGATGGAGGTGCCCAGTGACAAGCTGATGGAGCCCATCGTCTGCATGGTGAGTGGGGCCGCCAACAGCAGTCAGATCCTGCTGTGTTTAGGCCCATCCCCAGTACAGCAATGCTGCCGCCCCGGCCCTACCGGTTCCCCTGCCTCCTCCAGTGCTGCCAGCTGCCTCAGGGCCTGGTGCAGGCACGTGGCAGCTGGGTGCTGGTGCCCTCCTCAGCCCACCCTAAAGACGAGCGTGTCCCCAGCGTGCTGCCATCCCCCCAGCCTCCCCACCTGAGCTGTCACCCGCTCTGTATTGCAGTCGGACATGCTCCGCTCCCTGGCCACCACCCGCCCCACCGTGAACACCGAGGACCTCCTGAAGGTGAAGAAGTTCACAGAGGACTTTGGGCAGGAAGGTTAAGGGCCGTGGTGGATGGTGGGGCCCCGCTGCTCGCAGGCAGGCGGCCGTGCCAAACAGGTTCATCTGCAGCTCACAACCCAACCCATCTCACTTCAGCACCAGGCAGGGACGGGGGCATGCTGCCCTGGCAGGGCCGACATTAACAGAGGCGCCCCAGCGCTCCTCTGCTCCCCACTCTTCTTCCTGCTCTTTTTTTTATTTTTTAAATTAATGCTGCTTTGGGTTCTGTCTTGTTTATATGAAAATAAAAACAATCTGAAAGCTTCAGCCAGTGCCTAGCCCCTCTCTGAGGGCCAGCTGCCCCACAGCAAGGCTTTGGGGGCACGGAGGGGCCCAGTGTGGGGGATGCCCCCTCCCCCAGCTCCTGCAATCCTTTTCCTGCTACCTGGTGCTGCACACGGCAGAGCAGTGGATGTGCAGAGCAGCCCTCCGGGCCCCTCTTTGCTTCTCTCCAGAACCCTGCAGCTCCCAGCCCCTTCCCCTCCCATGGTCCAGGTGCTGCAGGCGGTCTCCTCCTGTGTAGCCTCCGTTCCTGGACCGAGAAAAGAAGTTCTGAGGCCATCCCCAAGGGGCAGGTTGGGCCGTGGCCACGTCCCAGAACACCGTACCGCCTCCGGGGCTCCGTCTCCGCCGCGCTCAGTCGAGGAGCTGGCTCCACGCGGTGTTGGCGAAGGTGCGGCTGTCCATGCGGTCGATGAAGAGCACTCCGTCCAGGTGGTCCATCTCGTGCTGCGCGATGCGGGCAGCCCAGCCCGTCGCCTCCCAGCTCACCGGCTCCCCGTTCTCATCCACGCCTGCGGCGGCACAGCGCGGGTGGGGCCGGGCCGCGGGGAGAGGGAACGGGGATGGGGGGTGGGGAGGGATTGCGGGAACGAGGCCGTACCGGAGACGTGCACGGCCCAGTGCCGCGGGACGCAGGCGGAGAAGCCGCGGATGCTGGTGCAGCCCTCGGGCGCGGTGACGGTGCGGGCGTCCAGCACGCGCAGCTCGGGGTTGACGAGGACGCGCAGCGGGAACGGCTCGATGCGGTGCGCGCGGCGCAGCTCGGCCGGGTACTGCCCGCAGCGCTCGGGCGGCAGCGCCGCGGCGAAGACGCGCAGGGGCACCCCGAGCTGAGGGGCGCTCAGCCCCAGGCACGGCCCCGCCCGCAGCCCCGCCGCCAACGCCGCCGCCAGCGCCCGCAGCGCGGGGCCGCGCAGCTCCTCCGGGGCAACGGCGGCGGCGGCGGCGCGCAGCACCGGGGCGCCCACCTGGCACGGCGCGGAGTAGGGCGGCTCGGGAGGGCCCCGCAGGCGCCGCCGCAGCGCCTGCCAGTAGGAGCGCTCCCGCACGGCCGCCCAGCCCTGCCCCGCCGCGCTCCCGCAGCCGCGGCTGTGCCCCGGGGCCCGCGCGGCCCGCAGCAGCCCGCACCGCACCGCCGCCATCCCGGCGGATGTGGCGTCAGCGCGGCTAGAGCGGCGCCCGAGGGCGGGGAGGGCGAGCGCCCCCCGGCGGAGTGGAGGAGCGCGGCTGCTTCAGGCGGAGCGGCACGGCCGGACCGGGCACAGCTTTATTGCCGCACGCGCGGCGCGGCACCACCGAGGGGACGCGCGGGGTCCCCCGTGCCCGCAGAACAAGTGTTCCCGCCAGCAGCACGGCCGTCCCCCCCGTGCAGCCCCCAGATCACAATGCAGCACGTTCCCCTCCACGCTCGCTCCCGTCCAGTGGCACAGTGTCCGTGGGCTCCTCTCGGCCCTGTTCTGGTGGGGGCTCCCCTGGCCCAGTCCCCTCAGGCTGCGTGGGACGCAGGGTGAGCACGGGGCTCTGTGGGGATGACTCTTCCTCACCCGGCAGTGGCTCTGCCTCCTGTGCTGGCAGGACAGGGGCCAGCAGCTCCCTGAGGGCGTCCACATCGACGCAGCCCAGGTGGCCGTAGCGCTGCAGCTGGGCCGGGGGGACGCCTAGGGGACACAGAGAGAGGGGTGGGCACAGCCCTCCAGCACAGTGCCACCAACACTGCACCCCAACAGCATCGCCCACTTTGTTCCTCCCCCCAGTGGCACCTTACCCAGCGCCTGTGCGATCTGAGCCGGGGCGAAGAGAACCTGCAGGCAGCGGTTCAGGTAGGGAAGCAGATCCTCCAGGAATGCTGTGCAGAACTGGACAAAGAGCTCCTGCTCACGGCCGCTGAACGCCGCCTCCTCCGCCCGGTGGAAGGCCAGGATTATTTTGGTCACCTGGGGTAGAGAACAGAGTCATTAATTCCCAGGTAACAATTTCAGGGCAAATCCAAGGGCCTGGAGAACCTGACACGTGAGACAGATGCCTCCTTTCCATAGCACCAGGCCCAAGGCAGCATTTTGGGCACAGGGAAACCATCCTCATTTGCAGATGCACTGTTATGCCAACAAAGCAGGAGCACGGGAGCAGCCCCAGCACCTCACCTTGCCAAGGGCATCCTTCAGGCAGTCAGCCACATCCTGGGCCAGGGCGATGGGGCAGCACAGCCGCAGGTCGTTGAAGGCGACGAGGAGGCCATTGAGAAAGCAGGCAAGGGGTGGAAAGTCCAGCAGCACCATCGGTGGCTGCAGTGTCCCTGGCTGGGCTGAGGGCACCGGCACCGCTGCGGCACTGCCCAGCACAGCGGGAGCAGAGATGAGTGTGTAGGAATTCATCTCCTCCTGAAACTTCTCCACCGCCTCCTCCACTGCCTTGCTGAAGGTGGTGGCAGCGACACGCTGGAAAATGGGGGCCAGCTGCCCACGGAAATCAGCCCCCACCCTGCTGAAGGAGAGACCGAAGTACATGCACTGCCCCAGCAGCGAGTCCAAGCGGCCGCCCACCCCTCGCTGCAGGTCTCGCTCCAGCACCTGCAGGAACTCAGAGACCTTCTGCAGCACCCAGCCATGGAAGATGGCCCCCTCGTTGAGGGAGGACTGCTCGGGGGCCAGGAGTGGCTCCTCATCAGAGAATATGGCGCGGTACTGCGTGATGATGTCAAAGAGGTGGACTCGGCAGGCCTCCACCGTCTTGGTGAGGTGGAAGTAGGGGTCGTCGTCGGGGATGGAGGCCTGGATGGAGCGCAGCCAGGCGTCCCGTGCCTGCAGGAACTTGATTCGCAGCTCAGCCTCCGTGAACACATCCATGCGCCGCAGATAGCCGATGACCCTCAGGCACGTGGGCAGCGGGATGTTGGTGCGGAGCTGCTGGATGAGCTCGTTCAGCATCAGCTGAGTGGACTGCCGCACCTCGGCCACGATGCCCTGCAAGGAGAGAGCCTCGGTGGTGGGATCAACGCGCTGAGGCCAAGTGCCAGGTGCCACACTGCTCACAGCACCCCTGCATCAAGAAATACTGCAACTGTGGCATTCGGGTCTCAGTGGGCACGGCGGGGATGGGCTGACAGTAGGACTTGGTGACCACAGATCTATTTCTACCTTCGTGATTCCGTGTCTGTGGGACAGCACGGCCCTACCTGGATGACAGGGATGCTGCTGTACTTCTTCTCCAGCCGGCGCACGTAGGCCGCCAGCTCCAGCGCCTCCTCGTAGTAGCGGTTGCGCACACAGGTGTCCATGAGCTGCGGGATCTCCAGGATCTCCAGGATCTCCGTGTGCCGGTTCAACGTCAGGCTGTTCATCCGCCGGCTGCAGGCAATGGCCTCGGCATCGCGCATGAAGCTCCTGCGGGGCCAGGAGGGCTCAGTCCGGCCGCTGGTGGGCTACAACCCTGGGAACCCCCCGACCGATCCGCAGCCGGCCCCACTCCCAACGCCGGAGCGAGAGCACCCGCTGCCCCCAGCCGCACCCACCCGCGGTCCTCCCCGCACCTTCCCGGCCCCGTCCATCCCCGGCGCCCCCGAGCCCGGCCCAGCCCGCTCCCCGCTCACCGGCAGGCGTCCTGCAGGGCGGGCAGGCGCTCCAGCAGGCTGCTCAGCCGGCTCTCGATGCCACCGAAGCCGCGGCCGGCGCGCCCGGTGCACTCGGCGGAGCGGATGAAGGCGCGGTAGTGCTCGAAGGCCAAGCGCCGCGTCTCGGCCCCGACCCGCTCCCGCTCCGCCGCCAGCCGCGCCGGCTCCCGGCCCAGCTCCGCCAGCCCCAGCGCCGACAGCTCGGCCACGTAAGCGGCCAGCTCCGCGCTGCCGGGCCCCGCCGCCGCCGCGCCGCGCAGCCAGGCCAGCAGCCGCGCCTCCTCCGCCGCCATCGCGGCCGCCCCGCCGGAACGGGGGCCGCGCCGCTTCCGCCGTTTGGCACCGCCGCTTCCGCTTCCGGCGCGCCGCCGCGTGCGGGGAGATGCGGCCGCTGACGGAGACGGAGACGCGGGCGGTGTTCGAGAAGCTCGGGAAATAGTGAGCGGGGACGGGAGACGGAGCGGGGACGGGAGGCAGCGAGCGGGGACGGAGCGGGGCGGGGACAGCGGGGCTGGCGGGGAAAGGACGGATGCGGGCAGTGAGAGCTGCCGAGGGGACGGACCGCTGCCCCTCCCCCGCCGCCGGGTGCCCCCGGCTCGGGCACCTCCAGGGATGGGCACCCGCTGCCTCAGAGTAAGGACGGTCACACCCTAACGTCTGACCAGAATCTCTGCTCTTTTAGTTTAGAGCCATTTCCTCTCGTCCCGTCGCCGTCAGGTTGTGTCACAAGTTCCTTTTCTCCCGTTTGTAAGGTCTTCTCAACTCCTGGAAAGCAGCAGTGAGGTCTCTCTGGAGCTTTCTCTTCTCCAGACTTAACACCTTGTAGCTCTCAGCCTGGCTCCTAAAGAGGTGTTGCAGCCACTGAGAATCCTCTCCAGCAGCTCCACATCTTTCCTGTGCTGGGTCCAGGCACTGTACTCCAGATGGGGCCACGTGAGGGCAGAGCACATGGGGACAGTCCCCTCCACCCCTCTGTCACCCATCTTGGGCTGTTGCTGCACCCGGGATGCTGTTGGTCTTCCAGGCTGTGAGTGCACACTGCTGGCTGATTGATGTTAGGTTGTTCATCTGCCAGGACCCCCAGGTCCTCCTCCACAGGGCTGCTTTCTACAAATCTTTTAGCAACACCTTGCACTTGGCCTTGCAGAACCTCATGATGTTTGAAAGAGAGGGATAGATCAGAAGGAGCCGGAAAGACCAGAGGGCTCTATGGGAGCTCCAGGGATGGATGTGATGTAGTTTCTCCCTGCAGCATTGGTGAGAACATCCAGCTGCTGGTGGACCGGCCCGATGGCACCTACTGCTTCCGCCTGCACCGTGACCGGGTCTACTACGTGAGGTGAGCTGGGGCTGTGGCAGCTCTGGGGCACAGGGTGAGCCCATGCAGCCCCCCCAGCCTGCAGCTGCTCCTTCCATCCCTGTCTCCCTGCAGTGAGAAGCTGCTGAAGGGTGCTGTGAGCATCCCCCGGGATAGCCTGGTGGCACTGGGCACCTGCTTCGGCAAGTTCACCAAGACGCAGAAGTTCCGGCTCAGCGTCACCGCCCTGGATTTCCTTGCTCCCTATGCCAAGGTGGGATGTGCCCACCCTCCCCCCCTCCCACTTGTCCCCAGTGTCACCCTTCTGGCAGCTCACCTTCTCCCGCCCCTCTCTCAGTACAAGGTGTGGGTGAAGCCGGGCTCAGAGCAGTCCTTCCTCTACGGCAACCACGTGCTGAAGTCGGGCCTGGGCCGCATCACGGAGAACACAGCACAGTACCAGGGCGTGGTGGTGTACTCCATGGCGGACATCCCGCTGGTGAGTGGCCCCCCCAGCACTTCCCACTCTTAGGGTGTAGGTGCCCAGCTGCAAAACGCTCCGTCTTTTCTCTTCTTCCTCCGCAGGGATTTGGGGTAGCTGCTAAATCCACCCAGGACTGCAGGAAGGTGGACCCCATGGCCATCGTGGTGTTCCACCAGGCGGATGTCGGGGAGTACGTGCGCAGCGAGAACACGCTGACCTAGGGCAGCACAAGTGCTCAGGAGCCACGAAGCGTTCCTGTGCAGAACGGACTCATCCTCTGTCATGCATGGCAGCAGCACATGGAGCCATAGGCAGCAAGCCCCAAGCAGGGGCTGGAAATGGTGGTTGCCATTGTGAGCACGAGGAGGTGCCAGCCCTGCTGCTGCGGATGCATAAAGCCTGTTCCTTTTTCCAAACTGCCTCTTGTCTTGTGCAGCACCATAGGATTTCAGTCCTGAGGCCTGGCTGCATGCTTGGGTGCCTGGGCTTGGTGGAGCGAGCGGGCAGGAGCTCAGCAGATAGCTGCCTGCAGGGCTGCCCTCATCACACCCAGGCAGGCAGAAGAGGGAGAGCTGCCACCACTTCACAAAGTGGGGTTTGAGCTAAAAGGGGCAGGCTGGAACACTGACAGATGGCAAAGATGCACTAACAGAAAGCTGAGGGTTTTTTTTTTTCTCTTTTTTAAAGGTAATTTCATTTAAAGGTGGGAGGTGGGTGAGCTCTGCTTCCAGCTGCACCACCTCCTCTCCAGGGCGAGACCTGTGCTTGCTCCTCCTGCTCTGGGAAGCAGGGAGGCTGATGCAGAGGTGCACGCCTCTCAGTCACTGCTGCAGGTGAGCTCAGGCAGGGCTCTGCTCCCGTGGGCTGTGCTGTGTCAGGGAGCTGTCAGCACCTCGGCTTTCCAGAGCTCTGCACATTGAAGAGACGCTTCAAGAAGTAAAGCTGCAGGACCCCAGAGAGGACAATGACACAGCTCTGGGCCATCGACCACCAGTTGACGTAGTGGTAGTTGGACTCGAGGAGGAAGGAGTCGGCCCCTTTCCTCATCCGGGCGAAGTTGTAGAACCTCCACATGTGGAAGATGTGGACCTGCAGTTTCTGAATGCTGACCTGCAGACATAGCCCAGGAGGAGGAGAGAAAGGTGCTTACCAGCTGTGCTCAGGCAGCCTGTGCTGCTGAGAGCTGGCAGAGCCTTTGCAGGAACATCCACTGAGCCACCAACCTGATCCAGTGCCAGCTTAGGTGGCAGCACATCAAACAGCAACAAATGTCCTTGGTCCCTCAGGAAGGACTTGCCCATCCCTGCCCTGGGGTGCTGCTGGAGGCCAGCACTGTTGCATTCAGTTCCAGCCTATTTTTGTGTCTGCCTGACTCAGAAGCAGTGCTTACCCCAATGGCATCCAGAGTGTCATTCAGCTGTTTCCTCTCTTCTGACTGCTCCTTTTCCATGTTGAAGCCATCATAGTAGACGCCAAAGTTGAGATACACCTGCACAAAGCCGAAGTGATTTTGCCCATTGTCCAGGCACAGCTGATAGAAACCTGCAGAGAGAAGTGGAGGGTTTTGTTCCCTAAGCTGAAGACAGCACTGCTTCAAGCACTTAATGCTGACCTGTGCTGGCAGGGAGGGCACCACGGCCACACACATCAGCACTGAGAGGAGCACACGCTCCTCAGAGCCCACCCAGCCCCAGGGGACACGGGCAGCAGGGACCTGTCTCCGTGGTTTGGAAGTTGATCTGTCCTCGCACATCCTGGGAGGCTCCGAGCTGGGCGCCGCTGGGGTCTCTCACCGTGGCCAGGATGTATCTGCTGTTGGCAATGCCTGCTGCCCGCTGCACCTGGAGGTGGGAGACACCCGACAGCAGGGCTGGGACGCTGCCCAGAGGGGACAGCTGCCCCTGGGGAGGCAGAGCCCACCTCCTGCAGCGCGTCGCCAAAGGGTCTTCTGTGCCTGAGTCTTCACTTGGGAAAACAGAAGGCAGGAGCCCAGCAAGGTAATTTGAGAAGTGTCACCTCTCAGTTCTTTGTCCTTGCTGGCACTCACAGAGAGGTAGGGGACCACGTCAGGTCACTGTCAGGGGTCCCAGGAGGGGACAGCAGGCTCCAGGCTTGCTCTCAGCCTCATAGAGCAGCACAGAGCTGCACTCCCAGCTGTCTGCTGGCTTTGGGGCTGGGCAAGAGCACGTTTGAGTCAGCTGGGCTCGTGCTACATCCTGGGGCTGTTCTCACACAAGCACTGTGTGGCTGCTGTGCCAAGCACGAGGCGGTGGCAGCTGGGCCCCCACGCTCCTTCAGCCAGCAGTGTAAACAGGAGATAAAAGGGCTCCAGTTTCCCTTGTGGGAAGGGGACTGAGCACAGGGACCAGCTGATACAGCTGCACCCGAGACCTTCAGCGCTCCTCTCAGTAGCTCAGAGGGAAGCCGAGGTCCTGCAGTGGCCTCCAGCCAGCCCAGCAAAGGGCAGCGCTGAGCCTGCTCCAGTGAGCTCCTTCTGGCTACAGGGCTACCACAGCCAGAGCACTCTGTACCTTCTTGTTCTGCTCCTATTCATGGTTTCCAGTGTGTGAAGGTAGGATTACTGCCAAGAAAGCAAACTGCCTTAAAAACAACAACTCAGTCCCTAGGACCAGCCGGTGAAGCTACCACAGCCATTCCGTGGCACAACCAAGGACCTTCCCCCCACCCTGAGCACAGCAAGGCTGCAGTTCAACCAACACGTGGCTGTTATCCTATGAGGGCTTCTTCCACACATCAGCCTCGCTGCAGGACTAAGGAGGACTCCACGCAGGGACACAGCTGCTGCTCGAGACCAACCCAGCACAGCCATTCCCCCCATCTACTGACAGAAGGGTCCCACCGCACTCACCTCAAAGCTGAAGAAGAAGTTGCCACTCTGGTGTGCAAACTGCCAGAAGCACTCAGTGTTGCCAGCGTGGACGATGATGGCAAAGTCATAGCGGTCGGCGCCGCGGAACAGGGGCTCATTGCTGGACCCACTCAGGGGCTCAGTCCTGGGGCACACGGCTGTGCCTGGCAGCCCCAGCACCAGGAGCACCAGCAGCAGCATGCTGCTTCCAGCTGGGCAGCAGCACAGAGCCGGGGCAGCAGCGTTGTCAATCATTAACTGTGCCTGAGCTGCCCTGCAGCATTGCTCGGCAGCACTGGGGCTGGTGGCAGCAGCAGGCTCCACTCCTCAAGGTGAGCTTGGTGCACAGCAGGACTTGGTCTGCTTTGTCTGTGGAAGATCTCACACAGCTGAACCCTTCTGCTAAGGGCCAAAGCTGCTGCAAAGTGCCACAGTCAGCAGCAGCATCTCCTGGCTGCACAGCTCTGGTCCAGGTGCCAGCCAGCCTCGCTCTGCTTGTGGACTGATGCTGCCAGTGCTTGTGGGCAAAGCAATTAATCACACCGCTGATTCCTGCCCCAGTGCATGGTTCTCACCAAGCCCAAAACTGGTCCCTGCAAGCTCAGCATGGTCCCATCTACCCACAGCTGCTCCAGCACAAGCAGTGTTACAGCAACAGAGGGAAATGCACAGCCGCGAGCAGGTGGCAGGGGAAGCTCTTCCAGCAGCTCAAGGGCAGAGGGAGAAGCAGGTGTTTCCACTCAGACTGCTACCCAGCACCACAGCTGCTTCAGTGAGCCCAGAAACAGAACCAAAACCCCTTCCAGAAAGTAAACTGAAATAAAGATTTAAACAGACCAGAGGGTGGAAGTAGGCACTATTCCAGAAACCCCTCCAGATCCAACTGTACAATGCTGCAGCAGGCTCAGGCAGCCAGTGGGAGGTCACTGCACAGCCAGGGCTCCAAAGTGCCTCAGGCTCAGGGAGTACAACTCCTGAAACTCATCAGAAAAGAACTTTATTTTGTAGAAGATACCACTCAGTCATCTGAGGGGAAGAAATAGTACCCTCAGGGCTCACATGCTTGCAGGGACTGCACACAGGATGCTGTTACAGACAGAAAATCACAATTAACATCATTAAGCGCTGGATTGTTTAATGGGGTCAATCAGTATTTACTTACTAAAAAAAAAAAAAAAGTTGTTTAGTCCCAGAAAGCTAGGAGGGACAGCCCCACCTGCAGGCTAAGCATCTACAGAAAAACTTATGGGAGAAAAACGGCCTTGATTAAACTTCTTCCTCCCCAGAAGCGTTACCTCTCCAAAGGAGAGAGCACAAATGGATGAAACAAAACAGTTCAGACAAGTTAAACATAAAAACAGCCACTGACAAATGGCAGAACAAAGACATCTCAGCAGCCCATTGGGTTGGCTGCAGTTGTCAGGTAGGAAGAGCAAGTCCCAATCCAGGCCATTTCCCAGCACACGCATTCAAACTGCAGCTTCTGCCAACTGCAGAAGACACAAACCTTGCAGCTACAACTGGAGACACAGGGCTCCTCAGAAACCGCGTCTGACAAGAACCACCTGACACAGAGGGGCTCACCACACACACCAGGGAAGCACTCTGCAGCTCTGCTGCCAGTACTGCTATGGTCAACCTTCCACGAGCAGGAGCATTTCAGTGCTGAGTGTGCCCCAGCTTTAGGCGATGCCCAGCTTCTTCATGGTCCGGTAGCGATCCTTGATCTGCACCGACGTGCGGTTCTGGAACGGGTACTTCTCAGAAATGGTCTTCCACCTCCCTTCCCCGTACTTCTTCACTCCGTCCTTGATCCACTCACTTTCCTGTACTGTCCATTTCTGAAAAAGCAGGTAAGCAGTGAGTGCAGAGTCCGGGTTCACAAAGGAGTTATACAGCAGTTTCAGCAGAACATCTCCCTGGTTAGTCTTCCTTCACCAGCTGTGCTACGAACACAGAGGAAGGACAGAACAGTTCTGACAAAAGCACACATCCGAAGTCCACTTCATTGTAGATTCACCCTCATAACTGAGACAACAGCAAGCTCAAGCACAAACTCGAGTAGCTCTGCTTCCCAAAACAACACTAATCACACAGAAGAGGAATTGCCCGCTGGTGCAACAACACAGATACAGAGCACTCAATGCCTAGCTCCCACACAGCTGCACAGAGGCAGTGTTAAAAGTGCAAGGTCAATTCTGCTGAATTTTTGCACGGGAGGAAAATAAAACAGAGCTGCAGAAAGCAGTCACAAGGGAAAAAAAGCACTGCTTTGTGCACAGCTGCACAAGAACTAGCAGCTACTCACCCACAAGCAAGGCTGACAGATATGAGGAGCTGCTGGAGGGTAACAGCTGCCTCATTCACACCCCTCACCTGAACAAGATGCTGCACCTCTCCAGTGCTCACAAACCTACTTCTGCACCCTGTGCACCAGGGAAGAGCAGCCTTGCTCAAACACCCAATATCTGATGTGCAAGAGGCACAGAACCACAGCCAACCATCAAATATATTTTTCAAGAGAGAAACTCACACCAGAGCTGTAAACACACAGACCCAGACAACTAACCAAGCCTCGATGCTGCAAGGTCTCAGTGAGAAGCACTCTCCAGCCCAGCCTGTGTGCATGGCAGCAGCTCAGCCTGCTGCAGGGGGCTGCACCAGAGTACCCTCACCAACATTTCCAATCACTCTATAGTTTGCTTTTCTCCACGGGCACATTCTGATTTCAAACCTTACAGAAAGGCTGCAAGAGCTCTAAGGTTACCTGTTTCTTGGAACCGTAGACTGTAGAGTTGTTGCTGCTTGTCTCAGTTAATGCTGAAAAGTAAAACAAGAGAATGGCATTGTGTAACAGTGCAGTGTCAGGACACATTCCTAAGCCTTTGGCTTAACTGCCCAGCCCAGCTCTGCAGTTAGCTTACAATGAGAACAATCCCATGACATGCAATAGAACTAAACTCATTTATCCCTCTTTTCTCTGCGGCCTCTTTTAAACCCTGACTGCATTATGAAAAGCTTCCCAATAAGAACTGGCTAGTTTAATCAAAGCACAATGTCAAGAACAGGGGCAACTACCCAGGACGTGGCTGCACTCTGTGCTGAGCCTGGAATTCTGGACCCTCATCCGCTCCTTTTAACTACCAGTGCCAGAAAAGCCAGGCATGCAGCTGCAAAGGTAGCTAGGCCAGAAAATCCATCCCCCTACAAAGGTAAACTTAACCTTTATTTCACAATCACAGAGCAGAAAAAAAGGAAGGAGATATTTCCAATATTTGCATCCCTTAAGTTGAGCCCAATCAGTCTGAAAGATGAACAGGAGCTCTTGGTACACGTTTCAGGCTAAGAGGCACAAAACCCAAATATCTCAGCATTGAGCAGCTGACCATTTTTTTTGGCCTTTAGTTTTGGAATCCAAACCATAAATCAGACACAAAAGGTAGCAAGGCATCTACAGATAAGACACAAAACCAGGATTATCATCAATTAACATCTGTGACAGCAGTTCCACACTTACCTGCATCTGCAAAGAGCTCATCTTCACCACTCCAGCTGTCCTTCCCCTCTTCACAATCTGAACAGTTCCACCTTGGCTGAGAGGGCCTGAAAGCAGGCAAGCATTTACTTCAGCTAGATTTCGGTGGAATGCAAAGCCAGCTAGAACACAACAGGCAAGCAATGCCAAAAAACACACCACAAAGCAATGTGCCAACAAGCCTCCCCCTCCATTCCCCTGAAGTGGAAATGAGTCCTTAGGATCCCCTTCTGAAGGCCACAGTAACTCATACTCAACATCAAGTGGCACACTGTATTTTTACTTACAAAGCCCAACAACCTCACATTAATACAGTGAACTAAAAAGCATAGAGCCTTCCAGGCATCACTAACTCAGCAGCAGCTCAGGGCAAGATGCCTGCAGTATTTCTAAGCATTGCTTTGAAGTTTCCACCATTAACACTACAGGCAGCTGAGCCAGAGGTGCCTCTGTGAGGGAACGTGCCTCAGTGCTGCTACCTGCTACCACGCCTCAAGCACAGACACGTCAAATTAAGTTAAGCACTTCAGAAAAACCTCCTGAACTTCATGCATGGCTATCACATCTGATACAGCTGGATGGAAATAAAGTCAGTGTCAGCTCTGGTCATTAGCTCAGCCCTGGGCAAGACACTTGAGAGATTTCACCACTGCTCACACTGATGTGCTGCACCATAGCACATGATGCTTGAGGCTACTCATGTTTCAGAGCAAGACAACATGTCTCCAGAGAGAACACAAAACAGAACACAAAGATCAGCCAGGAAACCACGGGAAATTGTGATTCATTTCTCTTTCTGAACACAAAGCTCTCCTCAGTCAAGGTCCAAAGTATTACTGCTGTCTGCTGTGCATCTTTGCTAATCAAAGAACTGCAAGTGAAGGAGGAAGCTGCCACCACCTTGCTATAGCTTGCAGAAGGAGATACTCGTGAGACTTAAGTCTCACATCAGTATTAATCTCAGACTTCTGCCAGTGAGCAGAACTTTGCTGCTTTCTGTAGGAAATACTTAGAAAAACCACCTCCTTCACAGCAGCCATCTGAGCTATAAGGCAAGTGGTAACAAATTCCAGAAACAGAAAGCTACAGCTAGGAGCTTCTTAGCCAACACGTGCCTTGGAAAAAAAAGAGTTTGAGGGCAGAAAGGTTACCCCACCATGACTGTCAGAATCACCTCCCAGCATTAAGAGCAGTGAGTGACTGCTGCTGGATCACCTCTAGTAACCAAACAGCAAACTAAAACACCTTACCACATACGCTAGAGGACTAGGCTGGCCAATATACTTGTACTGAATTAGAGAGTTATCCACTTTGGTAAAGTTGTTCTACAGAAAAATGCTGGGTACAGATTTATCAAAGCACAAGAGGCAGGCTTCATACTCAACCTTTCAGTAGACACAGGCTGGTCAGGCAATTCCTGAACAGGTCTATAGGCAGAAGATACAACTTGTTCCTGGGAAGAGTCCGGGCTTTCACTCGACTTGCTGTACTGGGTGTCTTGGTCCAAGATCATTCTGCTTATGGTGAACAAGCGTTTGCTCTTATGGGATATTTCAGGAGAGTCTAAGCTCTTAGAACCTTGTTTCTTCTCTTCTTTTCGTCTCTTGGTTCTGTGGGATACAGAAGGAGACATTTGCTGGGGAGAAGGTAAATCTCTTTCATCCAGTCTGTTGAAGAGTGCATCTGAATCCGGGGAGTTCGACAGCATCTTGAAAGCTTCTCTCAGAACAGAAATTCCATACGTGGTTACAGTTCTAAAGGGCCTCCTACAAAATAAAGAAAACTAAGCAGCTTGTTAAGCATTTCACCTAAATAGTTCCACTTCACTGATAGCAGTTTTTACCCCATGCTGTGACCCTCACCAATTTACTATGACCCCAGCGTGCAAATAAAACCTACTAAAGAAGCAGTCCCAACCCTCCCGCCCACCCTCCTTACAGACACTGCCAAGGCCACCTAGCACAGCCAAGTTTTATCTACAGCACAGGGCCAGATTTCTCCGCCCACCTTTCCACATCCCTGGAGGACACTCCTGCATGCACTGGAGCTGCGGCTGCTGCTTGTTCAGATATTTCCATAGGGACTGAAAAAACTTTCGAGCTCTTAACAGCTGCTATTCTAGGCTGAGGAACTGCTGGGTAACTAGCACTTCTCACAGGCTCGGGAGCTCCTGCTGCGTCCTCTGCCCTTCCAGCAGGGCTGGGCACTCTCACATCTCTGGCTGTTTCTGCACACTTTGTAGCTCCTCCTACAAGGTCCTTTATCCTTTCAGCAGGGCTGGGAGCTCTGTCTGTGTCTTTCACTGTTTCTGCATGCTCTGGAACTCCTGTCAGGTTCCTTGCTGTTTCAGCAGGGCTGGGAGCTCTCACCACATCTCTTGCATTTTCCACATGCCCAGGAGCATGCACTGGGTTCTTTATACTCTCAGCAGGGCTGGGTACTCTCACCACCTCTCTGGCTGTTTCTGCACACCTTGGAGCTCCTAGCAGGTCCTTTGTCATTTCAGGGGTGCATGGAGTTTCCACATCCCTTGCAGTTTCTGCACATCTCGCAGTTCCCACTGGATCCTCTGTACATCCAGCAGGGTGGGGAGCTCTGTCCACATCTCTGGCTGTTTCCGCATGCTGTGGAGCTCCTACAAGGTCCTTTCTCCTTTCAGCAGGGCTGGGAGCTCTCGCTGTGTCTTTCACTGTTTCTACATGCTCTGGAACTCCTGTTGGGTCCTTTGCCATTGCAGGGAGGTTTGGAACTTTCTCCACATCTTTTGCAGTTTCTGCACACCTTAGAGTTCCCACCGAGTGCTTTACCCTTCTTAAGGGCTCAGAAGCTTCCTCCTGGTCCTCCACTGCACTCGGAGCCTCAGTCCCCGATGAGCGCTTTGGTTCCTCTGCACGTTCTGAATTCAGACTCTTCATCATCTTTGACAGGAAAAAATAGAAAGCGTGTAACCATTAAAGTGATAACTCACTGCAGCACCATTCAACTTTATGCTCTAAGGGCATTTTAAACTGATATTTACAGCTCACTGAGCACTACGTGCAGAATTCATGCCTACCAATTAAAGCCAGCACACGGCCAGAAATGGGGGAGCAGACACACACCGTTACCAGCAGTGGCTCCGAGGTATCCACGTAGGCCTTCAGGAACTGAAACATATACTGCTGGAAGTTTACATAGGAGAAATCTCTGACTATTGGATGAGCACGATTCTTCTCCCGGATGATAGTCTGTAACTCTGCCCTTTTTTTCTGAAGGAGGCAAAAACACTCTGGATAGTTACTGGGCCTATAAGCAACGAGGAAGTGGGTCTGGGGGCCTTCCCTCCTGGGTGCTTCCTAAGTCCAACTAATTTACACTGACCTACGTTTAGGAAAGGGTTGGAAGAGTAGTGAGATCCAACTGGTTTCAGCAATTGTTTGCTTCCAGTGCCCCAGGCAGAACAGTGCTTACAGACAGGAGTGGGGCCTCTTCCCACCCTCCTTGCCAGCTCCTGCTCTAGCACATAATCTCAAGTTTGTCCTGAGGCAAAGAATGAATGAGGGAACACGCACCAAGAGCGCACTCTGAAGTGACAACCAAAGGACTGGAGAAACGCTCAACACTGAAGGCTCACCTTTCAAGAACTCGTTTCACTTCACCACCCCTACTTTCTCACCTTTTTCAGATTTACCCAAGGGGGTTACCCCACAGTGAAACTTACGGCTGTGACAGAAGTCACAAATGCCCCATGAGCCGCCACAACCCTCTTTCATTCAGGTACCAACTCACCTGGTTGCCAGTATCCTTCTCCATATGTCTCTTCAAAACTGCCAAAGCTTTCTCAAACTCTTTGTTTTTTATGCAGACAATAACAGCCTACGAGAAGGGAGAAGACCAATTTCCTGTTGATACTGCATTAACTCTAAGTTGGAAAGCACATGCAATAACCACTGTAGCACACAGGTAAGCACTGTGCTCTCTGTGCGAGCTGCTGGTCAGTTCTACAGTATGTGATCAAGAAGCACACACACTGCAGATGCTAACTATGATAGTTTACATGTAATGCAACTACTGTTGTTCACAGGAAACTCTACGAAGACGCAAGCAGTGTACTTATCAGAAAAGGTCTTACAGCTTCCTTCAGCGCTCTGTGGACGTATTCTATCTTCTTTTCGGGCACACTGAATTCCTTTGCGATCAGCTGCAGGATTCCGATTGCTGACTCAAGAGGAGTGAGCTCTGTCTCTTTATCAAAGGTGCAATCTACAAAAAACGCACAGCCCGCGGTTTCAGAAAGGGGCACCGAAGCGTTCTGAGTGATCACGAACTCCAGAGCCGCGGCGGAGCTCCTGCAGCACGCGAGGCCGCTCCGGCACGGCCGTACCCGCGCACAGCCGCCGCCCGAGCTCGGGTAACCGCGGGGACCCACCTAGGTTCTCGCCCTCCTCGATCCGCGATAGGAACTGCATGACGCGCAGCATCTGCGCCACGGCCGGCCCCCGCTCCAAGGGCCGCACGAGCAGCGCTGCGGAACGAGAGAGGGTTACGGCGGAACGAGAGAGGGTTAGCAGCCCGGCCTCCCCCCCCCCCGCCCATCCCCCCGCACCCTGCATCACGTCGCGGAGCTGCCGGAAGTCGCGGTTCCTCCCGCCGCGGTAGGCCGCCACGGCCTGGTGGAAGTAGAACTGCAGCACCCAGCGGTTGACCGCCTGCTCTCCGCCGCCGCCCCGCGCCGCCGCCGCCGCCGCCGCCGCCGCCGCCTTCTCGTGCTCCTCCATCGCGGCCCGCGAGCGCTTCGCCGCCATCCCGCCGGGAAGTGACGGCGGCACGGCGTCAGGACCGCCCCGCCCCTTCCGGCGCCGCGGTGTTATCGCGAGAAGGGATCCCACGGCGAGTCCGGAAACTACAGCTCCCGGCGTGCCCCGCGCCAGCGCCGCGCTGCTGCCCCCTGGCGGTTGGAGGTGCGCCGGGCCCACGGGGGGGGGCTCAGCCGCCCCTCGCGCCCCGCCCCGACACAGGAGGGGACGTAGCGTCGTAGAATTGGATGAGTTGGAAACGACCCCGGCTGCAATGAGCAGGAGCGCCCGTGCCTCGATCTGGTTCTCGCAGCCGCTCCAGCCCGGCTTTGAATGGCCCCTCCCCACAGCCGCGCTGGCCGCATTACGTTTGCTGCAGCCCGGGGTGCAGCTGGCTGTCGGGGCTGGGAGGGCACGGTGCTGGCTCACGGCACCGGTGCCCACAGGTCCTTTCTGGCAGGACTGTGCTCTGTTCCTTTCTCCCCCCCAGCTTGTACGGGCAGCAGGGCGCTTGGCACTGTCGAACCTCATGCGGTTCCCCTGGGCCTGCTGCTCAGGTCTGCCCAGGTCTCTCTGGATGGCATCTGCCGGCTCCACGGGCAGTGCTCCGTGTCACAGTGCCACATCTCAGAGGTTGCTTCACCTCAGGTGGAAAAGCACGTGGAAATTCCTCTCACGTGAGGTTATCCAGGATACTCCCTTCCCTCCACGCCTGGCCAGGGGAGAAGGAAACGCACATGAGAAAAATCTGTGGGTCAAGTGGAAAACAGTAAAACTGGGAGGGGATTTTATTGGCAAACAAAGAGAGATAAAAATAATCGTGTGAGGCCCAGCAGCACGGGTCAGAGGGAGCTGTGCAAGGGGAGGTGTCACGCGACCAGCACGGCGAGCACGGCTGCGGTAGGAAGGCTGCGGAGGGAGATAGGGACGGCTGCTTCCTGGGCTGGGACACGATGGCACAGCAATGTGCTTTGACTGGGATACCTCACCCTGTGGCACTCCATGAGCAATGTGACGGAGCTCTTTCTGTGTCACAGCATGTAAGGACATGGGGCGAGGCTGGCAGTCCCAAACTTCATCATTCTCCCTGGATTTTGAGCATTTACTTCTGCTATGAGACAGAAAAGAGACCTCGGAGCCCTCTCTCCGGTGAAACAATGAAAGCATTCTCCCAGAGCCACACGGGCAGAGCCACGCAGGGCCGCCTGCTCCTCCAGCCCTGTGGGGCTCAAGGAAAGCAGCAGAGCTGTGGCTCGCCATGCCCAGCATCGTGAGCCCCCTGCTTCCAGCAGGAGTACCCACCAGCACCTCTCTGCCATTCCACCAGAGCCTCAGCACAGCCCAGTAGCTCTCTCCCTACCCTGGGAAATCAAGCTGCTTCAGGTTAGAGCAGACCAATGGGGCTTCTGCAGCAGCTGAAGGAGCTGTAGCACAGTCATGCTGACAGGTGTCAGAAGTCACTGTGGCTGAGAGCTGAGATGGTGCTAATCCCCCCAGCTCTGCTGCTACCAGGACATGTGGCGGGGCTGCACTCCTGGCATCTCAGATAAGTCTTTGCCCCCACAAGGTCTCCTGGCCTGCCTGTGTCAACTATGTGCTAGCAGCATGCAGCACTGGAAAATGATTCTGTGCTTGTGATTTCCAGAGCAGCCACAGCTCTACGGACCATTGTTATGGGCTCTCAATCCTCTGTGATGAATGAAGAGGAAGCAGGGATTATGGAAGTGACACCAGGAATGCTGCGAGCCCTCTGTCCGCTTTCACTGAATCCTTTCCCAGTGTCATCATCAATTCCCTTTCAGGAAAAGGTTTGGTGTTTTTTGTGCCAAAAGAAACACTGGGCAGGAAGACACAAATTACAGTCATGCTCGTGCTTTTTAGTCTTAACTACCTGATTTATGGACTTTGATGAAGCGATTATGGATGAAAGAAAACATTCCAGGGAACGAGATCTACACGATGCTGAGGTCTCGTGTCTGTCCTTCTGTTCGATTTATAGTGGAAAACAAAATAGGAAAATTACTGGGGGCATTCTGGTCACCACACACTCCTTTCTCTCCTGTGTGTTTGTGCACCCGCTGCGTGCTTGATGCTGCCCCAAATGGGAGACAGCACCTGCCCCACAGGGCCTGCACCCTGAGCAGACATGCAGTAGGTGTCTGACTTCTGTTGGATAACGTTCATGGGGAAAAGTGGTTGAATTCCGTTGCTCATCAAGTAAATACAGAAGCTGTTTGTCACCACAAAAGAATTTGTACTGCTAATGTGCCTTGAAAGCCTTATCCTGGACCAAGATCCCACTGTCCTGCACACACTGCAGGGGAGATACTGTGCCACGTAGTCTTGGAAAGACAGTGCTACCGAAAATTTGTAACAAAACTGTTGTCAGAGGAGAAACAGGAAACGCTAAGGAGGGTAATGAGATTGTCTTGGAGAATATACGGAGAAACCCTCCAAGAATGTCGGCTGCAGAGATCAAAGTACAAAGTACTTATTTGAAAATTGATCACATGTTGCAGAAAATGGTGCTGTGAGCCAACAGGAGACAAAAGGCAAATGCTTCCTAATGAAATTAAGACAGGCAGCAACGTGCCGAACGGGTCTTGAGAAAGGGACATTGTTTTTGGTGCAAGCCACGTGTAGCAGAAATGCTGTCACGGCCTGAAGCAGCGATGGAGCACCTGGTGGGAAGGCAGGGCCAGCCAGGGGAGCTCAGCTGCATGCAGTGCACCTGAGTGACGAGAAGGGCTGGAGCCAGGGTCAGCCCTTCCCAGCCCTATTTAAGGGTTGGCCGTGGGTCAGTGGCTCCTTGTCTGCTAGAGGCCTTCTGAAGCTAGGCAGTTTTCCTTCATTTCTGCATCCATGGCTGCTGTATTTGGGTTTGTTCTCATTTGCTGTGACCTAGGATGGTGTCACTCTGCTATTACTGCTGTACTTCCTATCACATTATGGTATTACAGCATCGCACCACGGATGGACCTAGCAGAAAAACGCAGGTAGGCAGCCTGGCCGAGGAACGGGGAGAACAACCCTTGTAACAGGAAACGGGGCGTGACCGCACTTGCCAAGGCACGATGGAAGATGGTGAAATCCCAGCACGAGTTTATAGCTCGCAGCTGCTGCGGGCAAGGAGAGATGTTCCCCAGAACGGAAGCTGGAAGATTCTACGCCACATCGGTGCCTGGGTCACAGGCGAAGGCAGGGACGCAGCGCTAAGGGCTGAGAAGAGGTACACAATGAGGACTGGAACAAGCCGTACGCCGCCCCGAGCCGGCCCCGCCGCCCAGCGGCTCCGTCAGACCCGGCCGGCCGCGGCCGCCCCGCGGCGCTCTGCCATTGGTCGAGGCCGGCGCCGGGAGCCGCAGCCGCCCGCTCCTCATTGGCCGGCGGGCTCGGCCCAGCAGCGGGGCGGCTCCCTCCGACACCGCTACGGCGGCCGCCGCGGGTCGGACCGCGCGTTCCGCGAAGCAGGCGGCGCGCAGCATGGAGGCCGGGAAGCGGGCGGAGGCCGGGGGCCGCGCGGCGGAGGCGGCCGGGCCCGTGTTCACGCTGGAGGAGGTGGGGAAGAGGAACTCCAACCGCGAGGCCTGGCTGGTCATCCACGGGCGCGTTTACGATGTCACCCGCTTCCTGGAGGAGGTGAGGCCGCGCGGGGCGGGGTCCGGCGGGCCGGGCCAGGGGGAGGGCCGGGGCTGGGGCCGGGGCCCGGGGCCTTGGGGCGCTCCGGGCCCCGAGGCTGCCCCGCAGGACAGGAGGAGCCCCGTGCCGCTCGGAGCCCCCGCTCTGCCCGCCCGTGCTGCGGGGACGCGCCGCCGCCTGCGGTCGGAGCGCAGCGGGAGCGGTGCCCCGGGGCCGTGCGGGAGCGGCTCGGAAAGGCCGCGGGCTTCGTTCGTTGTGACATCTCCAGTCCCGTTGGTTGCAGGGACAAGAAACGTGTCCAGGCTTAATGCCTTCAACTATTGCTTCTAAGAAAGTTGGAAGCGGAGTCCTCGCTCTTCGGAGCGAAAAACCGAGCGGGAAGAAATGCTGACAAAATTTCGAAGGGAGTTTGTCTCAGCTTAAAGTAATGCCAAGGCCACTGCAGCATCCACGGGGCGAGGATGGGAGCTGGTTTGAGCCGGCAGCACCTCAATAAGAATCTTCAAGTTCCTGCTTGCTGGTTTTGGTTGTGTAAATTAAACTTGTTTTCCTCCAGGCATATATGATTAAAGCGTGCCTGCTGTGTGCTCATCACGTCACACATAACAACAAACTCCTTCGGTGAGGTGCAAGAGGCTTTCCATGTGAGGAGGAGGCTGATAATGTGGCAGCTCTGCTGCAGCGGCCAGGCAGCTGGAAGTAGTGGCTTTCAGTGCAGCTTCCCAGCGTTTATTCATAAAGCTGGACACGATCTATTTTGTTCTTTGGATCCGGCATCACAACACTTCATTCTGAATCTGGTTTGTGCTTTGAGTCTTCCTCCTAACACTAGGTTTATGAGGCAGATTCAGGGGAAGATGGGACAAAAATGTGGAAAAGCAATTCATTGCTTGTTTCCAAATAGCAAAGCACCTTTGGCTTAGGAAGAGCAAAAAACAGCTGGAAGCTGGGAAGGAACTTGCAGGAAGCACATGCCTCGTCTTATGTGTGCCTTGGCATGTGATTATGGTTGCTGCTTATTGCTTTCAGAGTTAAGGGTTAGGAATAAATAAGTCTTTGAAGATTTTTTTCTTACAGTCACAATTTTCAGGGTATTTCCCTGCAGACCCACGTGTGTGTGACACTGTGTTTCACAGCACGGGCGCTGTGGAGTGCTCACAGTCTTCATCTCGGCTCTTTCTGCTAAGATGGCATCTGGAGCCTGTTCTCCGGAGCACCTTCAGTACTTACAAATGAGCCTCGTTCCACCCCAGCAATTTGGTGGAGTGTCTGAAAAGTTTCCTTGAGAAGAAGCTTTTGCATTTTCCTTCCCAAGTCCTTTCTCCCTTTTGTGTTTTTCTGACATAAAACTTACTTTGATTAGGGAAAGGAAGAAGAGTAAGGCTACTCTTGTAAACGTAGTAGCGTGGCTAGCGTAACAGTCTCTGCTATCTATAGCTTGTAAACATAGATCATGGCCTAATTTATTGGCAGAAATACATTTTATTATCCCTCTGTAATCAGTCCAGTGGCAGGAGAACAATGTGTAGCTGATCGGAACCAGGTATGTTTGTCTCGTTTCAAGGTTACAGTTGTCTGATAAACCGTTCTGCTTTTGAGCTCCGAGTTGTTGTAACGGCAGCTATCAGAGTTTCAGTGGGTAATATTTTCCCTTGGTCCTGTGTAGTCACTGAAGGAGTGTCTCACTGTTGCCTTTTCTGGCCTTTGGCCATAGATTATTTGAACAAGATTGCTGAATTCTGCTGGAGCGTTGCCTCGGAGCAATTGTGTTATCTCTAAGAATCCTCCCTGCTAGGAGATTGTTGAATATTGCTTCATGATTTCTGCAGCCCAGGTGCAGCAGGTCAGCCATTAGCTAGCCAACTCAAAATCTGTGTGCCAGCACTAAGACAACAGTATTGAATGCCTTCGTCTTTCTGCACGTGATTCCTGCTTACTCAGGTGTGCCTGAAACCAAAACTCTGTGCGGGAGAAGGAATGTGAGGGATCTGATTTTCCTTATGCTGACTCGTGTCAGTGCTGTGGAGGCAGTCTTAGGGAAGCCTGCTTCGTGTCTTATAACAAGTTGGGAAGGACGTGTGGCTGACGAACACCATGTGCGTAGGTGTTTCTCTGGCCCGCACAGTACTGACACATGGCTGTGGCACAGAAATACTCTTCCCTTTCATGGCATATTTCTCTAATGATGGTGGCTGGAAATGTAAGCTTTTGCATCTCTCCCCAACCTGATGATTTTCTTATCTGATCCAGCAACCTAATTAACCACAGAGCTTATTGTTGCTTCTGAACTCGTTTGTAGTTAGCAGTGGGCCTGTAGCGGCGGCTGCCACACACATGCAGACAGGCGTTTGGTGTTTGCAGAGACAGCTCCAGGATCTTGTCTTCTGCATCAAGTTTCTGTGTTATGTTCTCTGAACCTTTGCTGTGTGCTGTCAGAACTGACTGTGCTGCTGCCTGCTGCTGCTACGTGTCCCTTCTGAAGTTTCACAGAGCATCTTCATGGCTTTCACCAGTAAAAACCTTGGAAACCTTGCTGGCTGAATGTGAGAGCTTTGTGAGCTGCTCCTAAATACTAATGAGAGGGAGAGTCATCGAGGACAGACTTATTTTACCTGCTGCTTTAGAGCATCAGTGTGTATCTAAAGTAAGTTTGGAGTGGATATGGGATTACTTAATGTCCTGCTGCTTCTATTCTCTGCCTTGTGGGAGCAGGTCCTGGATTCAGAGAACTTGATTCAAAGATCACAGGGAAATGATTCACTTGAGATCATCTGCTATAGCTCCGAGTATTATGCATACTCTGCAAATCTGGGGCTTCATTCCCCCCTTAAACCTCCTGACTGTGACAAGAGCAGCCACCTATCCCTGCACTGTGGGGCTGGGGCTATGGAGTGCCTTGAGCTATTGGTGGCTGCTGCTTTTGCTCCCAGATGGCAGAGCTCCCTCTGCAAAGCTGTTTTCTCTGCTCGTTGGCAGTGGGTATATCCTTCCAGGACTGGTGCCCCAAGGCTATTACTGTTGCTGTCATCAGGTACTCAATGCATTATGTATGTGACAGACTTCAGAGTCAGGGAGGTCCTGGTTACATTACTGTTGTTAAGGAGGACTGCAGTGCTGGTGCTTGGACCCATCTCTCTCATTCTTGTTGGCTTTTCTATATTCATTTTCAGGAGAGCTTTATTTTGGTCATTATTTCTTCTGGAAGTACATTTTATTTTCAGACTTTGCCACACTTCTCACAGTTTGTTTTTCTGCAGGAGCTGTAGCTTTGGGAAGTTTTGTGGCAGGGTAGATGACTTCTTGTATAAATAGCCTGGTTTTACATGTGCTTGGGTATGACAAGGTAAGAACTGTCTGGCTGCAGCTGTGGGTGTCTAGACGGGAGAGTTCTGTCAGAGATAGTCCAGAATTTTGTTTTTTGTTTTTTTTTGGCTTGGTGATGATATTGAAGGACAGCTGTGAGTGAGTAAATAATTACTGTAGATTCAGCAAGGGCATAGGAAGGCTTCAGAACCAAACATGTTAAGAGGATTACCTTTTGCCATTCTTCTCTTGCACTGTTTTTTGTCCCTTGAACATGTGATAACTGATTCCCAACAAAAGCAATTACTGTTCCACGTTCTGTATTGCTGCAAGGCTTTGTGTGCTCCTCCAGGATGAATGACTGGGAAAGCAGGGTAATCTGAAAAAAAATCAGTTCTGAAGTGAGATTTCTATCAAGATGTCCCAAAGGGGGTTTTGTAGAAATCTTAAAAGTAAATGGTTGGCCGTTCATCTCCTCATTTTTTTGCAAGTGGATCTTTACAAGTGTGTTCTGGAATGTTGCCACATTGTGCAGGACACGGTGCAGCATCCCACCACTACAGCCAGGTCTGAGAGCGTGAGCTGAAGAGTGCTGAGGTGACCTGCGGGGGTCCTGCTGCAGCATCTGCTGCTGTTGACTCTCACGCACCCGGGTCTGCAGAGAGTTAATTCATGGCAACCAGCAGAGAGTTGTTTCCTTTCCTTTTTTGTAGGGCTGGTTTTCTGCCATGGCAGCCCCTGAGCCTGGCTGCCGTTGAGATCAGCTGAGCCTTGGTGCGGAGCGGTGGCAGTGCGACACGTGGCTGGGCACGAAGGGGAGCAGCAGAGCGGAGCCTCTCTTGGTTTTACAGCTGAGGAGAGCTAATGTCTGGCTGCTGCCCGCTCCCTCCCAGGCCTGCAGACTTTGCCCTTCGTGGCTGCTGAGAGCGCTGTGTGTTGATTATGTTACATACCTGGCCAATAAAGGGATTTATTCAGAATAAAGTGCTCTGATATGGGGATTGGAGAGTTGGCTGCAGCAGCTCCCTGGAGTAAACAACTGAACTGTTTTTGTGTCCATGCGGAGTATGTTTGGTATGAGTTGGGATAGCCAAGTGAGAATATTTAGGATTTGGGGAGGAAAACCAAGCTGAAGACAGAGGGACAGTAACAACTGTTCTGTGTCTGTGCAGAGGGAAAAGGATATTACAGGAGAAATAGGTTTTCAGTCCTTTGATGTGAAATTTACTCTTCATCTCCTCTCCAGTTCCAGGCTTCTAGGTGTTAGAGGAATTTCAGGCAGTGCTGAGCAAGTCTCATCTTCTCGGACAGTGCGTTTAGTGCCTGTTGCCTAGCACTCTGCAAAACTGGGTTAGTCCTTGTGTGTAGACTCAGCAGCCTGATCGCTTTATTGGTTTAACTGGATTAGCTGGTAGTTTAAACAGAAGAACTTCTTCCCATATACACACTGTAAATAGATTGTACTTTGCTGGCCTTGTGGTTAGTGCTTTCTATTGCCAATCTGTTCCTGGAATTCTGGTACTGACAGTGTAGAGAGCCCAACCCATCAAGGCAAACAGCTCTGCACTAGAGATTTTTCAGTCCATGCTGCCTGGTCTTGTCTGTGACTGTCTGGCACCACCCGCAGTGCCCGTGTTGTTGGGGGGTGTCCTGTGGATATGGTGCTTCTGTTGGTGCAGCTCCTGAATTTCTGAAATCAGTATATGATATCAAATGGTCACTTTTAGTTTTTTCTTTCTCCACCAGTCATTAAGTAGCTGTGTGCTGTGTCACGTTCAGCACTGGTGCAGATATGTTAGAGCTGTAGCTTTCTATGGCAATGTGTTCTCCCTTTGTTCTTCTCGACTCCTGGCTGTACAGCTAAATACTGATGTCTTTTTGTTCAATCTGAAGATGTAGAACACAATTTCCTCCACTGATGCCCATGAAAGCAGCACTGTCTCGTGCTTCACTGAGAGCTGAGTTGTCTCAGGGAAGTTCTTAATGAAAAAATCCTGCAGCAGAGGCTCCTGCTAGGGAGACTGTTTTGTGCAGTGAGGCCTGTGAAAAGGTACATAAGGATATGCTTTCTTCTGTATTATTTTCTTGCTCAAATCACTTGCAGAACTGTAGAAGAGCTGGCTTTGCTGTAGGGCGCTAAGCTGTGCTTTTCTGTGTAAGCTGGAGGTTCACCTCTTTGGAAAGGTTTTTTCTTTTTGTATTTCCCAGGCTGTGCAGCATGCATTGTTCTTTGTGACCTCCTGAAGGAGAGGCTGGATGACTGAACCTTTGGTAGATATTATTGGTGATGTCGGTTTGAGGTGTTTATAAGGAATGAAAAGGGCTGCTGAGACTTTGGGTACCTCTTCTGCACTCAGCTCACCTTAAGTCTTCCCTTCCAGCACCCAGGTGGAGAAGAGGTCTTGCTCGAACAAGCTGGCAGAGATGCCACGGAGAGCTTTGAAGATGTTGGTCATTCTACAGATGCCAGGGAGATGCTCAAGCAGTACTACATAGGGGAGATCCACCCGGTAAGGACCAGCCCCCTTGCAAACACAGGATGGAAGGCTGTAGAAGTGTGCCTTTATATAACCCAGTAAACATGCACCAAGATGAGTCTTGCACAATAAGCAATTAGGTTTTTATACAGTTTCTGTGTCACCGAGGGTTTCTGGTAAGGAAAGTGGTTCGCTTCTGAGAGAACAAGACCAGATTAGTTTCCTTTACCCACTGTTGAGAACAGGTTTCTCCTTTTGGTTCAAAAAGCAGCTAACCGTATCAGTTGTATTAGCTGTGAATACTGTAACTTCCCCATGCCTGTGGTTCAGGAAGGTGAGAGATGGCAGGGTCATGACACAAACACCAGCTTCCTACCTACTACAAAGACAGTGCCTTTGGCTGCTGGAAGTATGTCTGCTTTGAAAACTGGAGTCCAGGCAATTGCTTGTATGATGAGGACTGTGTACAGAGCAGTTCCCTCACAATGTCTGTAGTGTCTGCAGGTTTCTCTTGAAGTCAGTGCTTATCTCTTTTTTTTTTTCTTCTTTTTTCTCTGCCCATGACAGGATGATCGTAAAAAGGGAGGATCTAAGGTAAGCTACTGGTGTTGTACTGTTCCATTTTATTTAATGCTGAGGAAACATTGTGCTTACCAAATGAACAAAGCAGTCACCATGCACCTTTTATTCCGGTCTTTTTTTGCCTTTTTTCCCCTCTGGAGTTTGTGGCTTTATGCTTACAAACTGCAGTAATGAATAAATATTCCAAGCAAATGATTCCTTTCTTTTTGTTCAGAAGCTCAGCAAGCATCTCAGTGTGAAAATGGAAGTGGTTGTGGTTTTTTTGTTCTTTTTTTTTTTTTTTCTTGTGCCTTCTCTCCTCTGACATCAACAGTGCTATTTCCACATCTTGAGCCACAGACTATATTTTTGCAGTACTCGCTATGTCCTGATGACTGAGCTGTTAGTGTTGTTACATTCAAGCCAGGAGACGGGCACAGCCATCATGGGATTGGCTGTAAAACAAGAATTTTCTGTTAACTGCCCTAGAAATCATAGGTGTTGGTTAAAACTCAGGTACTCCTGGATTAGAATGGGACACAGTGTTGCAAAAAAACGCCCCTGAAAGGGATAGGGAGAGGGAAATGGTAATAAATAGAATCCCATCCGAGTGGTAAACATGTGTCTTGCAGCTGGCTTCTCTTCTTGCTTGGCTTGAAGGTTTGGACCAGGCACAGCTCTGTCTTCAACAACGCTTTCATTAGATGTTGTTCGAAGCAGGGCCACTTGGAGTACCGGGAATCAATAAGGAAACTGTCAACAGAGAGCAGCAGCTGAAGCCCTTGGGAGAATTCACTTATTACAGCCAGCCACAGAAAGAGCAGTTCAGGCTAGGTAAAGCCTGGTCTGAGTTATAAAGCAGGGCTGCGTGATTATGCATTTGTTTGCATATTATGCATATTGTTTGGTTCTACTCTGTTTCCTAAACAGAATGATGTGCTTAAAACGTGCACAGAAATTAATCTGAGCAATGCTCCTGGATGTGAGTTAAATATTTTTGCGGATATTTTTCTATTCTAGACAAAGTCCAGTGTGTCTTTCTCTAGTGTGCAACATCTGTTTTAGAAGTGGACCCAAGTATAACAGATGGAAGTAATGTGGATCCCACCTATTTATTTTTTACCAGGAAAAAAAAAAAGTAGTGACTGCATACTCTTACAGCTCAGGTCAGAGGTAGCTCCCCACAGTTAAATGTTAACATTCAGCGTCCACTGATGGGGTGTTGTGGCAAAAAGAAAGCACTACAATTCTCTTCAAGTGGAGGTAATGCTGTTTAGAATGGATAAGTAAGGTGATTTTTGGCTGGTAGGTACTGGAGAACAGCAACAACCACTAAGAAAAAGGTTGTAGAATTGATAAAGTAATTTTCAGCTGACTGGAAAATGTACTTAATTCTCAGATTTTTTTTGAAAAAGGAAGAAAGAATTAAAGTTTAGAAACAGGTTGTATGCAAAGGAAGATTTGAAGAGAACTTCAGTTATACGTGTCAGTGGTCAAGCAGTAAATAGCAGAAGGGGATGCAGACAGAGGTTTGGAAAAGGGGTCATGGTGAAATGACTGTATGAACATGAGCCAGCAGTGTGCACTTGCAGCCAGAAGGCCGACTGGGCTGCATCAAGGGAAGTGTGACCAGCAGAGCAAGGGAGGTGATTCTGCCCCTCTGCTCTCATGAGACCCCACCGAGAGCCCCCAACACAAGAAGGACATGGAGCTGCTGGAGCAGGTCCAGAGGAAGGCCATGAAGACCATCAGAGGGCTGGAGCACCTCCCCTGTGGGGACAGGCTGAGAGAGCTGGGGCTCCTCAGCCTGTAGAAGGGAAGGCTCCAAGGAGACGGTATGCTGGTTGGAACTAGGGCCCTTCCAGCCCAAACCATTCCATGATTCTGTGATCATCAGTTACCTTCTATATCACATAAAATGAACAGTGCAGTCTCGAGGCCATTTTTTGAGGAAGGTGAGAATTGCAGTATGAAGTTGAGAGCAGGGTGGGAAGGTTTAGACTGATGGAAAGAATGTGAAGGTGGGGAGGAGGGCAAACATCTATGTCTCAAAGCATCTATGCCTCTGATAGGGAGGATGTTTAGAAAAGGAAGAGGAGGGCTATTTTTCCTCTGCATTTGCAATTGCACATCTAGTCTTGAAGTCTTATTAGCATGACTTTTTCTGTTTCTTTTTTCCCTGCTAACTCCCTCCTCCTTCTTTCAGGATCAAAATAGGACATCCTCAGGACAAACAAGGTATGGTATCTTCTTAAAATGAGAGTAAGAAATTGAGAGAATAGGACTCTCCATTTGCAGAGCTGCAGATTAGCTCTAGCAGGCAGGAAGCACTCAATGGGACGTTACTGTACTGTCCTTCCAACAAGGAGGTACTCCAAAATAAGCAGCCAAACTGGATCACGCTGAGGTAGGTGCCAGGTTGTCCCTTGTTGGAGACGGAGGTGCAGACAGCAGTGAGAAATCTCCTGCTCACACTGGGCAGAGCAGGAACCCTGGGATTTTTTAGCTTGAATTCTCTGTGTGTTCATATTGCACAAACGTGGCTGCATTCCCTTTGTGCTCAGTGGGTACTCGGGCAGTTGCTGCAGGCCAGGCATGATGCAGCACAACAGCATGCATTTTCTGAAGGGTCTTTATGGTGACCAGTGCAGTTCAGTTGAAAATTCAGGAGTGCTTGCAACCAGAACACAAACCTACTCTTTTGTATCAGAGCTTTTTTTTTCTTTTTTTTTGTGAAGGAGGCTGCTAAAGGTGAGCCTGTGCCTGTGGTCTCAGGTTTATGAGTAAGGCTGATTTATTGTGGGGTAGATGTAGTAATTTCCATCCTTGAGTCAACTCAGCTGTTTGTATAGCACAAATTGACAGTCTGGCTTATTTAAGAAAAGAAAACAACAAAATACTCAAATTGGTTTCTGTGTGTGGCAGTCTGGAAAGTTCAGCAACCCAGCTGCTGTTTTATAAGCAACTGAGCCATCTTTGCAGTCACAGGGGCCTCTCACAGGGGCAGGGGAGCCCTGAGCACGGGACAGCTAGAGCTGTCCTGTCCTGCGTCCCGAGTGGTTGGTCTGAGCTGTGGGAGATGGCTGAAATCAGACACGTAGCAAGTAGCAAACATATTGAATGTGTTATTAACTTAGTACTTTCTTTTTTTTGTTTCTTCCTCCCCATAGCTTCTGGTCGACATGGCTAATCCCCATCTTTGGAGCACTAGTCATAGGTTTAATGTATCGCTATTACGTACTGGATGGGAGATCGTCTTGAACTGGCTTTGAATAGGACCTCAGAAAGCCTGAAAGAGTGGGTGTGAGAGAGAGTGCATGCACGCAACACGTGGAATTCTGGTTCCCTTCACCTTCGATGCCTTGCTTTTAGCTTTGTCAAGTGATGTTCATATCCATGGGACCGAGCTCATACCATGTCTTAGCTCTGCCAGCCAGAGATCTGTCGTACTTCGGTTTTGCTGTGGCAGTGCAAGTGCAGCATCCCATTCTGTTACGTTTGTGTGTGGTCTCCTTGGTGTGTGCGTGCTTGTGCTCTCTCTTGCGTGCTCTCTCTTGCTCTCTGAAGTAAAACGCAGATAACCTTTTTCTTTCAATGCCTTTTCGTTAAGCCAGACAACATGAAACAGCTGCTGGTGAGCCTGTGGATTTGCCTCAGTACTTCACATAGCATTGTCAGAAATAAACTGCAAGTTGTCTACAATCCTGTCCAGAAAAGATTTTGAGAGATTTGGTTCCACAGTAACTTTCCCATGCCTGGTGTGGCACGCAGGCAACGCTGATGAGAGCAGCAGGAAGTTGTTAGCTTTGCTACCTCTTTCTGGAAGTGTCTGTTTTTAACGGTTCAACGAATACAAATATTTTAAAAGTGATTCCGTTCATTTTGTAATATTTCTACTTGTCCTTTTAACATGTATATTCTGTGAAACAATGTATGCCTTGGATCCTTGTTTGTTCGGGTGCTTTTGTGCTGTGTGTGGCAATGCCAGAAATGAGAACTGACATGTGGCCTCTTGAAATGGAATTTTTTCTTTCTTCCTGGGACCTTGATCCAACACATGTATTGGAAATAAAACTCATTCTTACTGCCTGTGAATCTGCATCAGATGGGGGGGGGGAACCCACAAATAATCCTGCCTCTCCTTCTTAAATAAAAAGGGAAAATAAATCCATCTGGGATTTGTGTATAATGCTGTTTTTATCTTGGATTGAATATGGTTGGATACTTTGCCTTCTGTAGCCAGCCTCCAGCAGCACGCAGGCGGCTGTGCCTCATGCAGTGTGAGGCATGAAGCTTTCCAGCTCTTCCAGCTGGAGAGGTGGTTTCAGGATCTGCTCTCAGAAGGGAATTTGTGTGCCACGGTCTTATGTTCTTTAGTGGTCTGACACTGGTTCCTAATCCAAATGTTGCAGCAAAGCAGTTCACCTTTCTGAATTGCAGCAAAAGGAGAAGCAATATAATGTCCTGTCTGTGAAAACCTCCTGTAGGTTGTGTTGTTCTTTTCCTTTTCTCTTCCATGAAATCACTATGTTCCTCAGAAGTTGGAAGTTTCTTGCACTTCCAATTACAGTCCACCTCTTTAAAAATGAAGGCCAAGGAGCTGCATAGCTGTTAGGGATAAAGCACGCTGCTGGGGCTCCCCCTGCTCTAGCGGGCTTGGCTTGGTTGCTCCCAGCAGCAGCACGTCATATTCCTCAAACACTTTTTTAGCAGATCTGCAGCAGAAGCCCCCCAGGAGTTATTTTTTTTTTCCCCTTCAGGACATGGTTCTCTACTGTTCATTGCTCTGTCTTATACAGTGAATTATCTGGCCAACCTTGCATGTAGACAAGGAAACCTGAAGCTCACTATTACCTAAGTGGCTCTTGAATACCCTATGTTTGCCCCTTATTATGTCCTAGCTGGTTTGGCTGTCTGGTTTCTGTTTATTCTATTTTAACAAGAGTATGACAAAAAGATAAAACTGAGCCAAGGAGTATCTAGTGGGAAGGATCTGGGTAGTTCTATTTAGGTGTATTTTTAAAGGATAAAGGTAACAGGCAGTATAGTCCTACTGGTCTTAAAGCATGCCATGGGACAGTCAATCTAAACTTACAGAAAATAAATGTATCAGTCTAACTTGCTGTTATATTTGAGATCAGTTGAGCTGCTTAGGCTTCTGAAAGGCATTTGATTTTATAGTGCAAGGTATATTGCACAGTTTAATAAAATCAATACAAAAACCACAAGGACAAATGAAAAAGGGAAAGATTTGTGTAACAGTGAAAGGGCAGAACCTCTCAGTGAGCATATTTAGATTTACCCACAAAGAGCAATGTGTGCTGATTGAAGCCCTGACCTGGCAGGAGACAGATGTTCCCCAGGAAAACCAGAGCTGCTGGCAAGCTCAGTGCTGGGCTGTGTGCTGGGAAACGTGGGCTGCCTGGCTGCATCCTGAGGAGCGTGCATCACACCAAGGAGGTGGCAGAGCGTGATACCAGGGGTAAAGGTTGAGTGCGTTCCTCTCCTGCAGTAGTGGGAGCTCTTGCCTGCATTTGGCACTGGTGCTGCAGGGAATGAATGCTCTGGCTGTGCCTCTGGCTTCTAAAAATCCAGAGAAAAAAAAACATGTAAATGATTAAAAGCTTGGAAAACATTATTTATGGTGAGACAGTTGAGCTCAGTGTAGCTTATCGAAGGTTACAAAATCACAGCATGGAAGAGCTTGCATGTGGAACAGAAACTTTGTCAAAGGGCTTTTTGATCTGGAGGATGAAGCTGAAGTTGAAAAAGGTCCTCTCGTTAAAGCAAGAGCAGTTCAAACTGGAAACAGGTATTTTTGCACATTTATCATTAGGTCATTAACTATGGAAACAGCTTAGCTAGGTTTATAATGGATTCTCTATGAAGCTGAAGTTTTAAAGCTGGAAGGCGTGCTTTTCAAACATCTTATTCGGAGGAGGATTAGTTCAGGAGAGTCCTGAGCCCTCTGCAGCAGAGGGATTGGTTTCAAGAACCTGAGGTTAGCCCAAGGAGAGGAGCTGCTGGGTGCTGCCTGGTGTGATGAGGGTAATGAATTAGCCTTCTCCGCAGGCATTGTTTTACCTGCATTCTGACAGTTTCATTTCTAAAATATAGTTTTCCTGGTGCTCTTTGCATTCATTTTGACTGCTCTAAATAAATTTTGCCATTATCAGATCTTGTCCTGCTGCTACATATGCTGGGAAAGCTACTGGTTTATTCCCACCATGTTGCCTTTTTTCTGTTGTTGCTTCCTTTCAATCCATTAACTACCCATGAAAGACCTCCAGGCCTGTTACGTGGCATTTTTGTGTATGTAAGTGCCTTTCTGAATGCCTTATGGAAATGCAAGCAGCTTCTGCCAAACAGCTGCCCCTTTTCTGCATGCAAACTGACTCTTCAGAGAGCTCAAGGTGCTCGAGCTTCCTTTGCAGGAGCTACATCAAAGCCTTCTCCAAATTTACCTGCTAGGAGCAGCATCCCTGTACTCCTCTGAAGGGCACTGGCTCTGCTGACCCCAGGTGCTGAATGCTGCCTGCTGGGCACAGCTCCCATCTCCTCTCTCCTCCTGTGGCTCACCAAGCGATGGGGCCAGCAGGCCTGGAAGTGCTGAGCACACGAAGGAGGCATTAACAAAGTTGTTTACTCATTTTATATGAGGATTAAAATAGGAGGCTCCCAAGTTACTGTACTTGTGCTTAACTCCTGCGCTGCTGGAGCTGGCTTTGATGTAGCTGCAGAATGCAGGTGCTGCCTCAGCTCTCACCCTGCCAGAAACCTCCCTGAAATGCTGCAGGCTTCCTGCAGGTGAAGGAGAGAAGGCTGTGAGGTGAAGAACTGCAAATGGGCACAGAAGCGGCACATGTGGTCAGCATCACAGCACTGGAGCTGCCTTGGGAGCACTTCAAAGCTGAACGCTGGCAGCTCCTGCCTCTTTGTAAGCCCCAATTCCTTAACAGCACAGAATGTGGCTGTATACAAGCTTGAAGCACGTGGAGGAGGGCTGGGAGCTCCAAATGCATTCCCAGCTTTGTTGCAATTAGCTGATAAATTGAACAACTTGGAAAGAAGGAGGTGCAGAGCTTCCCATGGTGTTGTGGGTACCTGCCACTGCGAAGGATGTATGGTGCCAGCTCCTGCAGGGTGAGCTGGGCTGTGCCTCGTTAGGTAAGTGTGCAATGGGCAAGTGCTAACACTGTCTACAATAGACACAACGTGCGGTTAACATCAAGTTTTACTGCACTCTTGGACATCCACCGACTGTTACTGTTTCTGAATTTCAAGTATTTGTTACATTTTCTAAATCTGACCAGCTCTCATCCTCGGCATTTGAGGCCCAGGGTTTCTGAATTCCCTCAGGATGACTACAACCAGGCCAAAGGATGGGGGAGCACAGCAGCCACCTGATGCTTGCCAGCACGGCCCTCACTCTGTGGAAAGAGGACACCAGCATCAGCAGAGCTACATCACTGTGAAGGAACCTGAGCTGTAATTTGGATTCTTGACAGTGGCGGGGTAAAGGCACAGTGTGGTTTGAGCAGGGAAAGTTGGCCCATGACAGTTGTTCTGCTTAAAACTGAGTTAAAGCTGAGAAAACGTTGAGCTTTTGCAGATGTGGGATTTGTCTTCCTGTCAGAGGAAGAATCCTTCAGATGGCATCAGTTAAAAGTGAGCCTCTGCCAAAGTTCTTGTTCGGAGCATTGTAACCAAGCAGCACAATTGTTCTTGCTCTGTGCCAGGAAAGCGACAGTTTCTGGACAATGTGTGAGCAACGCTGACCAGATCTGGTGGCGGGGGGAAATGAATGGGGTTTTCTGCAGCATTCATTCCATAGTGGTCTAAACATGGACAGTTTTCAAGCTTGCAGTTAATAAATATTGTGCAATCACTATCCTTCTGTTCTAAACTTATTTGTAAGGCACATCTCCACAGCCAGCCGGCACATCTACGTGGCTGAGTACTGTCCTGTGCTTCCACTTTCATGAATGCCTGCTCTCTGGTCAGCAGATGCTGATTCTGCAGAGTATTTAATACTGTAATAATAATAATTGGACTTTTTATAATTGCAGAAGAGGTATAGTGAAAGGCCCTGATAAAATCCAGTCACCCGCTCAGGAAGGGTGACAAGTAAGCTGTAAAGAAGTTAAAGGAAGTAAAGTATGGAAGAAGTTGTCAGATAAGTAGCCATAAAGTCTGTCTGTGTGACAGCATGGCTGTGCAGGCTCTGGGACGAGCTCTGGGCAGCACAGCATTGCCACCAGATGCCCACCAACATTCCAGCAGCGCATGAGAACACGGACCATCACAGCCACGTATGTGGGAGAAAAGTTTTCAACAGAAAGCTGAAATGGACGTAAAAAGCACAGCATTTATTTACATGAATACTTATAAAGGAGTGTATCGTCCCACTCCCACAGCTGTCAGCAGAATCCAGATCTAGAATTTATCTAGATTTAATAATTATTACTAATAATTTCTGTGCAGCTTTCATGGGAGCTGCAGCAGCCACGAGAAGCAGCACCTGGTTGGGGCATCCCAGGAACAAGCAGAACAGCAGCAAGAGCACAAGGCAGCAACTGCTGATGTAACTGGGCAAGGAAAATCAGTGAGAACTGGCTGCTGGCTGACATAATCTAGGGACCAGTCACCTATGAGATGAAGCTGCCATGTGGCTCTGAAACTCTTCATGGACAGAATGTGCAAAAAACAAGGAATTACAATGTGGGCATGAATATAATGCCCGAGGAAAAAAAATAAGAGCGATTAACTGGGTTGGAAGTGGGGGTTTCTGTAGCTGGGGGCAGTGGGACAGCTCTGTCATCAGTCCTGGATAATTCACAAAGCCATTCGTGTAGCCCTTGTGAGGGTCCTAATGCTGAAACCACTGAGCCTGCAGTCACAGGACATCCTTGAGCTTGTTTAGTAAAGGAATAACGGATTCACAATACAGAGGAACGTTGTGAATTATTTCCTTGCCCGGCATTCCTTCTGTAAATTTATCTTTGATCAAGGGGAACTGGATCCCAAGTCCACAGAAGTTCAGAGAAGGCTCTGCTTCCCCCAGGCACCTTCTGCAATTCCTCCAGCTGGAATTAATTCTTCATAACCATAATCATAGAATCACAAGGTTGGAAACGACCTACAAGATCATGCCATCCTTCCATCACCATTATTGCCACAGTGATATAGAAAACACTCCCCCAAAAGCTTTCTCACAGCCTCACACCCCAGAATACCAATTTCTCCATCCCTAGGAGAGTTAGGTTGCCCATCACATCCCACACAGGCTTTGAGTGAAGACGCTGTGCTCGCGACCAGGGCCCCCGTGACCGCCCGGAGCAGATGCGTTTCCTCCATCACTGTTCCCAACTCACGGGGCAATAATTTATAATAGGAAACCTCACTGCTTCTCCAGTTCCTGACCTTTTGCTGCTGAGCTGCATGTCACTTCCAATACTCTTATCTTTGGGATCACAGAATTCTTTTTGAGCACAACCCTGGCTCTGCCCTGCACGATGTGCTGGACTGCTGCTGTTTGCAGGCACTGGCCTTCTCATGTTGTTATCCTCCTCTGTCACACCATGACCTGTGGTGCTGTTGTTCCTTGTTCACACGGAGCAGGGCACAAACCAACTGCCCACAGCTTCTGGAAAGTCCCTTCAGGAATATTTCATGGAGAGTGAGGAAAAAGACCCTTTTTTAGAAGAGGCTCTTCTAGTGGGTAAAATACCACTTGTAAACTGAAGCATACACTCAGACAGAGGGGCACACATTTATGCAGCTGATGTGTGTTGGCAAACCACAGCTGCTGCCCTCAAAGCAAGCAGTGCTGCTGTAGCTTTACCCTTGATAACTGCTATGGAAATCTGTGAGCAATTAAACATAATTTTTAATTCTCCTAATTTTCTAAAAGCGTAGTTGACTAAAAATCGGGCCTGGATGCATCTGGTAAGGGCCCGTCAGGAAGCAAGAGGGCTCTCTGGCTTGGTGCAGCCGCAGGGCTCGGCTGCCCTGACCCCTGCCAGCCCACAGGGTCCTGCAGTGGGCACATGGACATCTGGGGGCTCTTGCTGTCAGGTCTCAAGTTACTGTCCTCAGGCGATCCTTATCTTGGGGTTACCTTGTTGGTTATCTTGTAGCCCCACTCTCCCCTCCTTTTAAAAAAAGGAGTAGGCCAAATAGTCGGGAAACTGTACATGCCACCGTATCGCCCGGCCCATGCAGCCATCGGAGCGAGGGGAAGCTCCCGATGGTTGCTAATGACAGCACTAACGATCGTCTCGTAAATAGCAGTCGGCCCAGTGACCTCCAGCGGCCCTGTGCCTCCATCACGAGGCTGAAGTGGACTCTGGTGTCACACACGCAGCTGCCCCGTCTCCAGGGACGCTGCTGGCAGAAATCACTATAAAACAAGTTTCCTGCCAACCTCAGCAGCTCTAATGAGTCAGGAAGCAGTAATCCTGGAGCAGGGCAGCTGCTGAAAGAGCCTAATTATTTTCTGACAGCCCTCTAACACAGATAGAAAATACAACACCTACACAGGTTTAGACATTGCAAGCAGGGCTAGTGACTACGCATGCACCTGCCAATGTACGCACACCAGGGGGGAGCGCACCGCTTCCCACTCACACCTGCTGCTATCCACTGCTTACACAGGGAGAAGAGCTTCATTATGAAACAAGGAAATACTTTGATTACACAGAACACATCACTTGTAGCACAGGTCTCACATTTTGATGCCTGGCAGTCATCCGGCTGAGGCTTTTTGTGTTTCAGCTATGTTACTCCACACAGAATCATTAAGATTAAAAAAGAGCTATAAGTTCAAGTGCAACCACGAGGATTCATGAGTGGGAGTGCAGTGGGGATGGACAGAGCCAAGCACCTCCACATGCCAAGGGCAGCATCCCTGACCAAAACCTGCCATTCTGTAAATCTCTGCTGCAACAACTGGGGAAACCCCCCCAGTGTGTTCTCTCAGCTGAGGGCCCTTTTGCTCCAAACAGGTCGCATGTTTCCTTTCCCTTGTTATTTAAACTTGTTTGTGCAGCTTGCACAGCTAGGACAGCACTCACTGTTTCCACTACGGTCACCACGTGCAGTTCCCCCTCCAGGGACACAAAATATCTTCCCCATCAGCCAAACTGACTGCAAAGCACCAAGAGCCCACAGCAAATCTGCCCTAAGCTGCGAGCCCAGGTTCGGAAGCTGGATGTACACCCAAGGTAAAGGCACAAAATGCTCAAAAACCAAAAGTATACAGGAAAATGCATGTCATCAGGCAACCCCCAAACCATGCCAGTCTCTGAAAGCCATTTGGGGATTTGGTGCCAAAGCTGCTGGGCTGTGCCAGCAGTGGTGACCTCCAACCCCCAAGAGGAACTGCTCTGAATTCCTCCTATGCTGTCCTGAATGTTTTCAGCACAGAACACAGAATAGGTTTGCACAGCCCAGCAACATAACACGGAGCCTGTGGCTGGTGGGAACACAGAGCCCGATCTGATTAAAGCCTGTAGCTGCCCTTGCAGCTTAAAGCTCACCTGGTCTGGGGTGAAGCTGGAAGCTGAGATCTTGCAGGACTCTGACTCTTTTTCTCCACTTTTAGCCTCGTCCTGTGCTGTCCACTGTGGTCTATCTCTAGGCCTGTCTTGATGTGCTTTACCCCTAATTTTCTCTCTCACTGCTCTCAGGAGTAAGATCTGCCTTCCTTCTCTGTTGCAGACCACCTCAGGACAGCACAGCAGAGGTGCTGGCTCCCAGGCAGATCGCTAACTGCTGGAATGGAGGAGCTGCAGTGCCCCAGGGACGCCGGAGCCTCTGCCAGGAGGGGTACACGCTGCCTGGCCTCAGCTTTGTCCTCACAGAGTGGCTGAGATTTGAAGGGGCCTCGCAGTGCTGTGCTCTGGGACACCGTGAGCCGGTGCCCAGCTCCACGTCCAGGCAGCTTTGGAGACCTGCACGCAGGGGACCACGCGGCCTGTGGTCTCAGCACCTATCACTGCACAGCAGTGGGAACAAGGGGAACTTCACGTGTTCATTTACACAGACTGCCTCTGATCCTGGCTCTGGGTGGCACTGGCAAAAGCGCGGCTCTGCCTTCCTTCATCTTCCTTCGAGTGCTCGTAGGCCGCGATGAGACGCCCCGGGACCCCTCCAAGCGGAGCAGGCCCAGCTCCGTCAGCTGGAGGGGCTCCCCAATCCCTTCAGCAGCTCAGCGGCCCTCGCCGGCTTCTCCCCGGTACATCCACGTCTGTCCGGTACAGGGGCCCAGATCCGGACGCACAACTCCGTGCGCATCTCCCCCGCCGCACCCCGCTCCCCTCAGCGCCCCCGCGCGAGGCCCCGCCGCCCCGCCCCCCCCGTTCTAGACGCTTCCGCGCCCCCCGCCACCACCGCGGCTCTTCCTCCTGCCGCCCCCCCGCCCTCCTCGCGCACGCGCACATCGTTCCCGACGCCGCTCTCTCTCACAGCGCCTCTCCCCGCCCGGCGCGCTCCCGAGCCAGCTCGCGCGCATCGCTCCGCGCAGGCGCAGAGAACTCAGCTCCGAGGCTGTTCCGTCCCCGCGGCTCCCCGCCCTCCGCCGCGCACGCGCGGATCGGCGGCGCCGGTGTTCCTGGCGCGCGCCCCCTCCCCGCAATCCGCGCAGGCGCAGAGCGGTGCCGGAGGGGGCGGGCGGCGCGTTCCGTTGGCGGCGGCCGGTTCCTGTCAGCGGCGGGTGGCGGCGGCGGCGGCGGCGCCCGGTCCCGACGGCGAGCGGAGCCCCCGGCCTGGCCCGACCCGGTCCGCCCCGCGGCGAGCGGAGCGCCGCGCTCTCCCCCGCCGGTGCCCGCCCTCCCCTCCCTGGGGCGGCGGAGGCAGCAGCAGCGCCCCCCCCCCCGGGCCGGCCCCCTCCCGCCGCCGCCCCCCTCGCCCCAGCCGGGCCGCGGAGCTGCGATGCCCTCGGACTTCATCTCTCTGCTCAGCGCCGACCTCGACCTCGAGTCCCCCAAGTCCCTCTACTCCAAGGGTGAGCGGGGCCGGGGGAAGCTGCGGGAGGAGGTGGGGGGGGGGGGGGGAGCGCGGCGGGCCGGGGGGGGGGGGAGCGCCGGGGCCGCCCGCCGCGGGGATGCTCGGCTCCGGGCCCGCTCGGCCCGCCCGCCCCGGCCGCATTCCTGGCCCGGCCGCGGCCGCCTCAAGAATGCGTCCCGACAGGTTCTGCCCGCGGGGGCGGCGGGGGGCTCGCGGCCCGCCCGGGAATGCGGATGGGCCTCGCGGGGCCTGCGGCGGGGAACGGCGCTGCGCGGCGGCCGAACCGGGGGGAGCGGAGCGGAGCGGGCCGGGCCGGGCCGGGCGGCGGGGCCCAGGGCAGCGCCGGCATCCAGCGTGCCCGCGGTGCGGGCTGCGAGCGGGACAAAGGCACCGGCTGCCGCTCCGGCCGGTTAAAAGCGTCGCTCCGTTGGGTGAAACCGTCGGAGGGGCGGCGATGTGGGGATGCACCTTTGGATGGACCGTGTTTTATTGCGCCGAGGGCAGCTATGCAGGAGGAAAGATTAACGTGACATTTATATATGTATATATTTGGTATTTGATATTTAAGCTCTTGTTAATATGCTTGCTACCTGTGTGGCTCCAGGAATGCTGGAGCTAAAGGAAATAAAAATAATCTGAAGAATAAAGTACAACTTCAGAGCTCCTGCGCTGCTCTGGACCCTCGGCTCGCTGCTCACGGCCTTACAGTGCCGTTTGCGTGCCCCTTAAAGCCCTGTTGCTGTGGGGCTGTAAGGTGGACAGCCCTTGTCCTGGTGGCCCGATGGGTTCCCCCCAGTTTGGGATATTGTTTGGCTCTGTGACCTGAGATACACGTGTGCCACCTGGCAATTCTAATAAAGTAAGGAAATAAAAATACAGCTGGTGAGGAAGTCAGCATAAGAAATCATTTGGATGGTTGTACTGAGGACCTGAAAAACGCCTCATTAAAACAATTTGTAAGGCATCGTAAGGTAAAGGCGTTCTCTTTAACAATGAGGTTTCCTCACGGGCTCGTGCTTAACTGCGCAGAACTTGTGAGCTCACTCATCTTGCTGTGAATTGTCAACATCTTTGATTTGTTTCTGTTTAATGGGATGACTGAGTGTCAGCTTCGGGTAGGAAGAGCCTCTCAAACTGGTTCATCAGGAGCACATTCTTCTGGGGGCACTGCAGTGGGGTCACAGCCCGCAGAGGGCTGGGAGGGATGGCTCACGCTGGGAGTGCCCACGGGAGCTGTGGGTGCAGTGGGGCTGTGTGTGGGCAGAGGTGCGTGGTGCAGCAGTGAAGACCTGGGACAAGATTTGCCTTCTGTATTCCATCGTAGTGAAAGATGGAGGAGATGTTACTTTGTAGTGCGTTTTGATCTAAATTGGGTGTTAGATTGAAAGATGTGCTTCAACAGAATGAATAATTAATGGCTCCTTCGCTGCGAGGTTTGTTGGTGTGATTTTAGTAGGATTTTGGGAAGGATATTAGTGGTTATCTGATTAATCGGGACACGCTTGGCTGCTATTTTATTTTATAGATGAGAACAGATAAACTTATCCTGTGCACTTAGGCTCTGGATAAATGTATCCAGGAGTGTAAGTGCAACTGATGAGATAAAGGAGAAGGTCTGCACAGAGCAGAAAGGCTGGGTGCCTGTGGGGAGGGTGTGCTGGGAGCGGGGCAGCGCTGCCCCATGGCTTTTCGCCTGCGCCCTGAGCTGTGGCCGCATCGCTTGGTGCCTGTGTGTGTGACCACTGGTGCCTGTGTGTGTGAGCTGTGGTCACAGAGCTGTTCTGGTAACCATGTGGATGGCAGTGAAGCAGGAGGACTGAGGGTTTCCAGGGGCTCAGTGAAGTTTTCTAACATTTTTGCTTTGCTCGGTTGAAAGGAGAGCAGAAGAGCATTAGCGCTCGGATTAAATCATCCCGTCTGCTCTTAGGGAATGAGAGAGGTTATGTTTGAGTGCGGTGCGGTGCGCTGTGGCCCGGCCCGCTCCCCACGGCTCTTACGTCACCGGCACTGCGCTGTAACGTTCTGTCTGACACAGCCACTTCAGTGCAGGTTTGCGTGTGCACGTTTTGACAAAAACATAAACGCACGCGGACCTGAGGAGCAGTGGCAATCAAAAGCAGGAGTCATTGATGTGCAGTTTGATCCGATGATTCCTTGCGGGGCGTTCTTTTCCCATTCACGTTTAGCTTGGGAACGGGAATATTTTCCTTTGAGTATCCCAAGAACTTTATCTTCCAGTTCAAGCTCTGTACTTGCAGCTCGCGAGCGGTTGCAGCCAGCGTGCATCCTCACGTGCTGACTTCAGCCTGGTCCCCCTCTTTTCCTCACTGCTCTGCTCGCGCCGATGTTTCTCTAGCCCTACGTTGAACCGCTGGCTTGGGGAATGCTTGTGTTAAAATGAACTCAATTTTTCCCTTCTTCATTCTCACTCCAAAAAAAGGGGGAAAAAAAAAAAGGAAGAGAGGAAGAGAAATTATGATTTTATGACTGTGGATGAAGTTTGCCGTGGGTCTCCTCGAATGACTTACGCTGACTCAAGGAAGGGACGTGTGAAAACTAGCTGTGGGAAGGGTGGGCCCGCGTCTCCGCTGCGCTGGCGTTGGCTCAGCGTGCCTGGGAAGCAGCTGTGCTCCACGGCCTCTGGGACCCGGCTCCGGGGCTGCGAGCGGTGGCTCCTGGAGCTGCTGCTGGATCCCATCCCCACAGCGCTGAGCACAGAAAAGCAGCTTTTAGTGTATAACGTATCATCAGTATTTCTAAAAAGCAGATGCTTCATAGCCATTGCTGAGGGATGGTATCTGCTAAGAGATGATAGAGAACGATGCGTTTCTACCTTCTGCTCTTTACATAACATGCTGTCCTTTTTGAAATAAAAGGACCAAAAAGCGAATCAGTAATGGAGTAGAAAAATCACTGAAGCATAAAACCAAAAACCTTGAGGCTGGTTGTTCTGTGGTTGAATATCATATGCAGCATTCAAAAATAACAAAGTTAACTATTCATTATGAACAGGCAGAGGTACAAAATTGTAATCAAAGCAGTTCATTCAATGTCAAGCACTAAATCTGAGCTGATTAAATGTGCTCATTTAGCTAATGCATTCATTTTGAACAGCTAGAAAGTAACATACTAGAAGTTACGTTTTTTTACCGGAGTTAAGATGAGAACTCTTTATTCTTTTTTTTCCCCTCTGTTTTGTTTTCCTATCCAAGTACCTGTAAAACTGCAGGGCTTTTTGAAACTGGGAAGCAACAAGAAAAAATGTGAGCGGTCTCCTGAATAGCTCCTTTGCCCTGGAAATGTCACAGTCACACCGCCGTTTCCTTCCATGCTTACGTGACTGCGATCTGTTTGTGCTCGCTGGGACATTCTGGTACAGTACACACACTTCGTAGCAATTTTTTTTTTTTTACTAGATTTTTTTTTCCTTCCATAATCCGAGAAGTAACTCTAGCAAGGCGATGAATGGATGATCAAAGAGGAGCAGAACAGATGCTTTATGAAAGCAGCGAGAGCCTGCTCTTACTTTTGAACTTTAGAACAACTAGGAACAGTTTTCAGGAGGAGAAATAACACATTTTAGCTCCTTGGAGCGCTCTGAGAAGGGTCTGTAGCAGACAGGCTGTGCTGAGGGCTTCTTTCTGCGGGTTGGTGGAGAGCAGAGCACCGTTCTCCCAAAGCCCTCTGAGCTGTGCTGGCCTCAGGCACATCTGACTCTCCTTTGAGTCCGTCTGTCTTACTGGCTTTAAAATCCAAACTGTGAAATACGTGGCTGCAAAATGATAGTCTGGATTTGGGGCAGGGTGTTGAATTCCCAGCTTTTCTCACTGAAGTTTGGAAATTCACAGGCAGTGCTGGTGGAACAGCCCCTCACCCCGTTGTCTGTTCCCACCCAGTTCTCTGCATTGTGCCAACGCAATGTTTTCCCCAAATGAATGGGATTGGGAAACCAGTCTAGGAGTACACCATGCTTTGAGTTGGGTTTTCCGATGTTGTTCTGCACTGATCCAGCTTACTGTGCAGCTGCACAAGTGCTGGTGGCCAAACAAGACAGGGTGTATGAGATTGGGGCTCAGTGCTGGAGGAAGAAGGGTTTGGGGCAGAGCTGCCAGCTGTCTGGCTCAGCCTTGGGACGAGCCGCTCCTTGCACCATGCCTGCATTGCCTGCCCTGTGCCCTGGTGTGCATCCTGCACTGGAGGCTTCTCAGGGAGCCAGAAGTTGGTAAACAACATACAACTACAGTGCAGGTTTTTCTCAATGCCATCCTTTCCTCTCGCCTTCGTTTCTGCCTTTTTCAGTTCATCATATTCTTTGTGGACACAAGGTTATGCCTCTTTGCATCCCTTGTACTTAGTTTTGCTCTAGAAACTTTGTTTTTCGTTTGCTGTTTTTACATTTTTGATGCTTACCCTAAAGGACGTCTGCAAGAGTCGTAATGATTTCTTTTACCTGAAGTGATAGCATCCTGACCTCATTTTGAAGTTCAGATATGCTGCTAATCCTAGCAGGAATTGGTGAGTGGCCAAAGTGCAGGTGAAGTAAGGTACGTGCTCATCCCTGTGCGGTTTATCGTGTCTGTTATCTTCCCTGTGTTTATGTTAAGAGTAAACTGATGAGGGTGAATATTCTTCGGATAAGATTTGGCTTTCTCATCAGTAAGTACAGCAGTTGTTCTAAGGACTGACTGAAATGAACTCGTGGGTCTAACTTTGAACTGTATCATAACAGACTCTGCTGGGCACGTAGTAAAATCCAAAGGAACTGCTGTTTGCAAAAGCATGCAGTGCTTTGGCAGAGCTTGATATGTAACTGCTTGGCATCTGTTCATAGAATCAAATCCCAAGTTGAAAGGGACCCATAGGGCCATGGAGTCTGGCTCCGGAGCATTATGGTTATTCACTGCTGCACTGTATGGTATTCTCAGTTATGTTTGGGTATTCCATGTTTGGCTCCTGGTCTGAGAGGTGAACTTCCCACAGCAGTGTAAGGAACACTTTCTGCACTGGGGCCGGTGCACTGCGGAGTCACTCTCCCCGTCCCATCTACCAGCTGTCCCGGCAGCAGCTGCAGTTACTTTGCAAACAATTAGAAAGGGTTTTGGGTCACCTTGCAAAGTTTATGAAACCCGTGCAATGTACCAAATAATGCAGGGGTTTGTTGTTAAAGGCAGGTCTGAGTTGTGGTGAAGTTTGTTTGGCAAACAGAAGGCAGACGGATAGCAATCGATGCCAGCGCATGGCAAGATGAGGCACGTAGGAAAGAAAGATTTAAAGGCAACAATAGAAAAGTTTTTGCTTGTTGGAGTTGCGCTCCAGTTCAGAAGAACAGCCGCCTGCACGCCCATTGTTTCAGTCGCTTTGTCCAGGGGCCTGATGTTTTGTGTGGATTTGCTGAGCAGAAGAATCTGTAAGTTTTGATAGCAGCGCTACAGAGTGATTGGAAAATAATAAGCTGCAGAGTTCAGGAGTTTCCATTAACTGATGTCGGTTTATATTTCCTTGTGCGTAGGGGAACACGATCTGCTCATACCACCATTAACTGGTGGTGGTTGTGCAAGCTGCTGTGTGAAGTGGGGAGGGCAGAAGTGACCCCGGAGCCGTCCCAGCCCCAGGGAGGCCGTGCCCAGCATCCTCAGCCTTGCTCGTGTGGCCTGCTCCAGTCCCTTCATCATTCTTAGGGCCCACGTGCACAGCAGGCTGGGAATTCTGAAATGTTGCTGTTATTGCGACTTCTGTGAGGTCTCACATCAGAAATTCAAGTCCATTGTCAGTCTTGGACGTAGTGGTTTCCTTTCCTGAAATTTGTAGGAGATGAATGGGTTTTGTATCTCACTGCCTCTTGGCTGAAAGCGTCTGACAGATTCAGACCATCCTGCTGCTCCCTTAGTGGGGAGGTTGCATTGCGCCTGTTCAGAACGTCTTCCTTTGGAATTGATTTCCTTGTTGTTATGGAGTTCAGCAGTTTTAAACTCTTCTCTGCATTTGCTACTGGTAGAGCTTCCATCGGTTCTTGGCTGTAAGTATATTTGAGTGAGCACGTGCCCTTCCTTTGCCTGTATGCTGATTTCCCTTGGGTACAACTGGCTTTGTTTTATTTTTAGGGCATCTGAATTCTAGACTGGGCCTTCTACCTCGCCTTGAAGCCTGAGCCGTACCTGGGATGGAGCTGCTCCTTAATCAGATGGGGAAATCATTTGGTTTCTTATTTTGTGGCCTGAAAAGATTCAGTTTAAGCTTCAGCACTTTAAGTTGTGCTGCCAATTCAATGAAAACGGTGCTTTCTGAGGCGTGGTAGCAAGGAAGGGATTATACTGTTTAGAGTAAAATTAAGTACTACTTGCTGTGCAGGTATTTCAGTACATTAATACAATAGCAAAAGAATTCATTTTGGAAGATTACCTTTCTACCCCTGAGCCAGGGAATCTGCAGGCCTTTATGTTTACCGAGTGAGGCTTTAACACATAGAGGAAGGGAAGTTGAAGCCCTGGGAACTGGGAGCAGATGCTTGATGCAGTGGGATACCAGTACCTGCTGAAGAAACTCTAGAGTGCAAGGCTCCTCCCTTATATATATCCCTCGTATAATGGATGGAGCTGGAGAGGTCTTCAGTACAGCAGCAGGGAGGCTGTGACAGCCCTGCTCCCTTGTAGTGGGTGGCCCTAGGCGTCCAGCTAGCATTGTTATCTGCACACTAGCTGATTATCCCGTGAACTCTAACCCTCAGCGGGCTTATCTTCTGGTAAATTATCTTTCTGTGAATCCTCATCGAGCTTTAGCACATACAAAGTGTTGCACATGCAAAACTGAGGAGTCGAGTGGAGGGGGTCGTGAATGATAAAGCACAGATAAGCAGGCCTTGCTTTTTTTGTTATTTTTCATGGCTTCGGAGTTAAAGACACTCAGCGCAATGAGCGGGCGGTGATTTAAAACAAGATTTGGTTGTTTTCTTTATTTTTGGTCCTCCATTTTGGGTGGTAAAAGGCTCAATGACTTGAGGTGTCAGATCTGTAGGGGATGCACCTGCTTAGTGAAGTGCTAGCGAAGGGAGCCAGTGTGCAGCTGCTTTCTGGAGCCTGGAGGGTGTTCTGTGCAAAACTTAATGGTTCTTGTCAATCTTTCCTTGTAGTTTGCTGCTATCTGACAAAAGATATCTCTCTTTAGTTTGATTTGGCATTGCCATCCCTATGTTTTGTACAGCTTGGCAATTCCAGACCAGTTACGGCACTCGTTCTTTCGTTGCTGCTCTTCCTCTGATTCCATTGGGATTTTAGCTCCGCAGTATAGAGAAGAACTTTTTATCCACGCTTTGCTGTTAAATGTTTGGCTCGGCTTCCCGCTTTATCATCAAACATAGGACTTGAATTGTAGCTAGGAGCCAACGTGATGGTAAGGGAGCATAAGTGCTCTTCAGTTTGGGGGAAGGTGCATGAAAGCATCCTTTAATGTCAGCATCTTCCTAAAGTGATCCAGGGGCTGTGAGATGGCGGGTGGGCTCCGGATGGTGCCATGGTGGGAAGCACTGGAACATGCCAGGTCTCATGGATGTGGCCTCCGGACCTGTGTGTACTGTGAAATGCTGAATCTGAGGAGTGGTTGCAGTGTATGGAGGGCCTGGATTCTTGCACACCGCTGTTCTTCAAGGTTGGGTGCTGTGGTGTGGCTCAAAAGGAGCAGGTGCTTGTCTTGGTTGCTGGTGGTACAGCACTGGGTGCTGCTGCGCTTCTACAGCAAATGTAAGAGAGCAAAAATAAACATTCTGGAAAAAAGTTGTGCAAACCCAGAAAGGCTGAGAAACACTGTTCTGAGATGAGAGTAAGCAGAGCACCAAATGGGCTCCTGCCTCTGACTCCAGGTGGTGCTTTGCACCCATGAACTGGGGTGACCAGAGCACCTGACTGCCTTCACCTCTGGTACGTTCTGATTTTGGCACTGTAGCAATGTTCTGAGGTGTTTGGTAGGTAGGTATTGCTAATACTTGTTCTTTGAACATCCTATATCTAACTTACTTTGGGCATTTGGGAAATGAAGGTAAAGCTTTTTCATGACAGAGTGAAGATGGGGAGAAGACCGAGTATCCTTCCCAGTGGGATTCGTGTGCAATGACAAAGTGTTGCTGTTGTTATAACATTGTTGTTTACATGGAAAAGCAGTGTTGTTTCAATTCCTTAATTGAATTTTCATACCTATGGTATTTGGACCCTTTCTGAAGGGCAAACTTAGTTCGGTTACCTGCGTGCTGGAAAGCTGAAACATGGCGGCTTTGGGTTGTTTTCCTTCATTCTTCTCAGTTTTGGGCTGTCTGTGAGCAGTGTGTGTCTTTACACAGTGCTGCTCCTTGTTTGTGCTGAGTCCCTCAGCCGTGATGGGGCGGTTTGGCCGTGTTGCTGAGCACGGTCGGGTCCCTGTGTCAGTGCTTCTGTCGTTCTTCAGTTGCACTGCTTTGTCCGCTGTGTTTTATCAGTTCCTTTTGAGTTCTGGGAGTTCAGTCTGGAATTTACAATGGCATAGGACAGACTTCTTAGTGAGTCAGCACCGCTCTGTTTCTTGAAGTGACACTCACTAAATAAAGTTGTTGTCTTTCTGAGATTTGTAAAATTGGATGCAAACAAGACCCAGGATTTATACTGTCTGTCTGCATTTATAAAAGTACTCTTTGAGCTGTGAATGAGGATGACTGAAACACAGCCAGGAAGGCTTTATTTGATATTTGGACGCGTGCCATAAATAGAGTTCAGCTCACACATGCCTTTGTCAGTTGTTGAAATTCAACTTTAAAAGGATTAATTTCTCAACCCTGCCCCGCTGAGCAGAGCCCTGAGCATTGAGATTCGCAGCTTTTCTGAAGGTTGCGGAGCACTGCAGTTAAGTGACTTCAGTTCAGGTACAAACTTTGCACAATTGCCCGTCTCATGCTGCGTTCTTGGTCTCAGTGCTTGCGGCTTTAAAAAAGGAGGAAAATAACCTTTCAGATTTTATTTATCAGTTTTTCAGTACAAGAAGCAGTGATACTGGAGTTGCAATAAAACTTCAGTGACTTGGCTGCTTAATAATATATTGCTGATGATTTAAAAGGAGCGTGGCTGTGTCAGTGAGCTCCTCTCCTCACCAGCACGTGTGGTGTTCTGCTGCGTGTCGGTGTCCGCTGTGCGTCCGCAGCCCCGTGCCAGCTCCTCCACTGCTGCTTCGGAGGGGGACTTCTACCAACATCAACTTTCTGCATCAAAGTTTTCTGCTGCGGCCAGAACGATGGCGTATGCCTTTCCCTGTGTGCCTGTGAGTCGTGTTGATTTAGGGTTTGCTGCTTTTGTGTGAAGCCAGAGGGAACTGGAAGGAAGATTTTATGTTTGGCCGTGTAAAACAGGCTTGTATACACTGCAGGTTCTTTGAAAACCTGCCACTGTTGCTGTAGCAGCAATAAAGCTCTGCCAGTATTGACAGCGAGGGCAGCAGTGGTGGCAGGACTCGCTCCTGGTGCTCGGCTGTGTTGCAGTCGCAGATCCACTGCTCGTGGCGTGGAAGGTGCAGTGCAGGGGAGGCACAAGCTCACTCACTTGTTTGTTCCGCTGCCTGCTTGGAGGTGCGGGTGCCTGCAGCACCGCTGGCATGCCGTCCCTTCAGAAGGATGTGTTCCTTACATACGTACATGTGCACAGGGAAAGAAGGACATAACCCAGACATTTTTGTCACCTGGTTAAATGTTGGTTTGAGCTGAGGGCTGTGTTTAATCACGTTATTCTCAGACACCCCCAGAGGTGTCATACGAGCGCTGCTGTGACGTTGCCTGGCAAACCGAGTATCCGTGCTGGCAGCCGGGCAGCCTCATCAGCTGCTGCCTGCCTGTGGCTCCATTTCTGCGTGTGCAAAAATCGTACTGACAGCCTGATAACGTGCTTTGAGATGCATGCATCAAGGCTATGAAGTAATTCCCTCCCCAGCCCGTCATCACTGCTCTGCAAGAGCCAAGCTGGGTTGCACCTTCTGCTAGTTATGCACAAATCCTGAGCAGTTTGTATGAGGGTGGAGGTGTGCACTCAGCGTGGCTGTAGCAGAGCTCCTTGATGACTTGGGGGCACAAAGCCTCAAGCTGCCTGCCTGCCTGCATCTCCCTGTAGGGCCTGAGTGCAGCTGGGGTTGGGTGCAAGCGATCCCTGCGCCCTGCAGCAGCACATGTCCCATCATTCTGTACTGTAAGAACCAAACTTGTTCAATTAAACCAAATGTGGGGTATGTGGGAAAACGTAGTTTTCCTCAGTGGATGTATGGAGGGAGTTGATCAGCTCCTTCAGGCTCTTCCTGACCTGAAATAGTTTGCTTGAAAGTGTTCCCACACCCAAGCTTTTGTTACAGAAAAATCCGTCAGGGTCTCCTGACGCTAACATGTTGTTACAAAGCAAGGCTTTGCTCGTGGGTTGAGTATTTAGAGCTGACGTAACACTCCCACCTCCCTTTGAGAACCCTTTGTGAGCTGAGCTATTGTGGCGGAGTTGTTTGGTGACTGGGTTTATTGTATGCAACTATATTGTTTGTCATAGACTGGATCTGTGGGTAGAACCAAACTTGAAGTTAAAAATAAACAAACCGAAAGGAACCAGCAAAAACATGTGGGTTCTCCTGAAAGGATCACAGGCCTTGATTTTTCAGATATAGATAGATTTTGGTTTCAGTGCCTTCTGCAAACATTTCTGAAAGACCCTCGGTTGCACGTAGGGCTTCATTGAACAGCAGGAGAGGAGTGATGGTGGGGACCTTGGTAATGCAGGTTTAGCTCCAAGCCCCACACTTGAACATGAACCAGTGAGCACCACATGGTCTGTATGCATGTGTGCATGGGCACTCTGAACCTGATTTTTTGATGCTGCTTGGGGTGTATGCAGCACAGACACTGGTTCTGGTGGCTTGATTTGCTTGTTCTTTCTTTCTAGTGTCTTGCATTTGCAGAGTGCATGTGCTCTGCTGTACTTTCCTCACTTGCAGCCTCTGTTGCTGAAGCTACTTGCGTGGTTGTGTACTTCTAATTGTTTTTTAATTTAGTTCCATGTAAACAGCTCTTTGCCTGTTTGCCAGCTTGTTTTTTGATCAGCTCGGAGTACCTCATTAGAAGAAATTTCTGCTAGCATGCTGCCAGCTGATTAGGAAGAGTGCACCAAGGTTTGTCTAATCTCTGGTGTGACTGTCATGTGCTACAGCAAGGAAGTGGCTTCAGGAGAAGCAGCCAAATCTGAACGGGTATAAAACCAAGCTGAGGAGAACTGTGTTGATAGGGATCAAGTGGGCAGCCGTTCGGTGCGGGGAGCTTATTGAACACGAGGATCATCTTTGCTGTTCAGAAGGCCGAGGAAGTGGTGAGAGGATTTCCAGCTTGTACCTTTAAAGGCAAAAAGCCCATGGGACTCCCTATGTCTGCTCCCACTGGCTGTGCCCCATGCTGTCCCACGTGGCTACCCTGATACTTTGGGATGAGGCTGAGGGTTTCAGGGATGCTGCTGTGTGGCATTCAGCCTGGAGGGATGAGCCCAGCTGTGCTCAGGGGCTTGTGGTGTTTCAGCAGCACCTGAGGAGCCACCTGACAGAGCCTGGGAAGGAGATGAGTCCTCCTGCAGCGTCACGAACCAGTTCTGGCATGGTGTGAGCTGGCAAGGCACTAAATTGCTGGGATCGCAACTCTTCATCCGTATAGCTGAAATTTCTATGGGGATGTAACTGGAGAGTCATTCAAGGCTCATTCCTTGTGAGTAGCTGAAGAGGAGGCTTGCAAGTGCTGCATGTGAGGCAATGCTGGTCTGGGTGTGTGGGGTTTGCTGAGCTATAGCTGCACCAATTATTTGCAACTCCTTTCATTAGCTGCTCTGGGGAAACAGGAGCTTATAGGAGGCGTTCATGTTCTTCCCTCTTCCCACCCTCCATCTTCCTGAAGCAGGAGCATCTGTCTCTGTGGCAGCATCAGGCTCGCACTGTTCGATGAGAGAACTTTTGCCTGGTAGTGGGTTCTCTTCTTACAATGGGGCACTGCTCAGAAGGGGAATTGTCCTGTGTTGTTATGAGGTGAGCACACCTGTGGGACATGCCCAGAGCTGGAGGAGGAACGTTCGGGTCGGAGGGGCCCAGGCCACCTCCAGCTGTATGCTCACAGAAGGTGCAAAACTTTACAGTGTTGGATATGGACTCAGGATCTGGGCTGTTCTGGCAGGACGGCCATGTGAGGTGCGGTTTTCTGAGGTGGCAGTGTAACTGGCAGCAACATCAAAGTTACAGGCAGCTGATCGCAGAGAGATTGCAGTGCTGGGATAATTGGATAAAGGGCGGGTGAAGAAAGTTGACACTTAAAATACTTGGTGTAAATCTGCCCGTCCCTGTGTGTCCTTGATTTCAGAATTGAATTTGTGAAGCCTGGGCTCACCTGGTTGGTGCAGGGGGGTATTCTGAGGGGTGGTGTGAGATCTGGGAGGTGGTTGTAAGTGGGGTGGGACAGCGGGTGGATGCGGGCAGCTTGGGGCCGCTGCTGAGCTGGGCTGCTGTGTCTGTCTTGTTTATGCTTCAGAGTAATAACAGTCCTGAAATGCAGGTTCCTTTTTTCCTGTATGGAAGAAAGAAAATGTATCAGGGAGAATGCTGGGTACAAGTGGAGCTGCTGCTCCAGGAGGAAGAACAGAGACTGGAGATCAACGGGTGCATTCTTCAAGGGGATTTAAAACCAGCAATAAATCAGGAGGCAGTGGTGCTGCCAGCTGCCCGCAGCCTGGCTCCTTCATTCAGCAGAGTGCCTGCTGAAAACAGGAATTCTGGTTACGTATTTCACATGTTATTTTTTAAAAACATTTTTGCTTTCAGATGCAGTGCTGCATCTAGATAATAGCTGTTTTTTTCTTCTTGTTGATGTTTTCCATGTGAATAAATGCAAAGTTCTGGCAGAAGGAGCCCACTCCACTACCAGAAAAACAAGCAAAGGAAAACCAAACACAACGATGGCAGAGAGCTGATGAGGAGAGGAAGAGCCTGAGCTGTTTAAGCATGGCAACAGGCATGGGGAGAAGCTGCCTCCCTCGGGAAGAATCGGTTTCCTTGCAGCAGGGCTAATCTTTCTGGCATTTGTCAGTTTCTGCTTTAATGCTATTTATAGTGCAGCGTATATAAACACTGGCCTGTGTTTAGGTGAAAACACAAAGTTTCATTTGAAGTCTGATGTGTTAGGAGCAGGTTTGATGTGGCAGGTTTCCTTAAAGGTACCGAAACCATTTCAGAGTGCTGAGAGAAGTTCTGCCGTGACAATCCCTGCTCACAGGGGATGTACGTTAGCTCACAAAGCTGCACCTGTTCTGAGGAAAATCCAGGAGATTCCCCTTATCTCAGATGTGACGTTGGGCCTGGTGCAGCATCCAGGTGTGTGGGGCTAGCAGCTGGCTGCCGAGGCTGTGCTTTGAGTCGCTTGGTCTTTTAGCAATGAAGCATGAAATTAAAGGTTGGCACTTAATGGTCTTGTGATCTTTGGGAATGTGCTTCAGTTTGAATGCTTGCTATTCCTCCCTGTGTTCTCTTTATCATGTTGCTGGAATTATTCACAAAGATTGGATTTGTGCTTGTTGTGGGTCGCTGCTAAAATTATCTGATCCATGAGAAACAGCTTTGGGCTTTTGGCTCCGAACATCCCTTCAGAGCAGCAGATTTGACATGCCTTCGTCACTCCTGAGAATTAAAAATACATATTTAAAAAAGATGAAAGCTCGATCCCACCTAATTACTTAGCTAGAACGAGGCTTTGTAACTAACACCAATATCTTATGAGTCATGTTGGAATTATAATGAGGAGCAGTCCTCTCAAGGAGGGTTTCTGGAGAGGCAACAGTGAGAAGTGAAAATGTATGTGTGAATTCTACATACACATGAAAATGTACCCTGCAGCCTCTGGCTGTGGGGCTGGGGCTGCTGTCCCGGCCATGGCACCCGGCTTTGGGGCTGCAATCAGGGTTGGCTCCGTGTCTGTGGGGTTCTGCTGCCGGGGCAACAATCTTGGCCTTTGGGTCAAGATACTCTTCTTGAAGGCAGTCTGTGGTTCAGCAGAAAATAGAAGCATCTCGTGGCTTCCAAATGCCACATTTTATTTGGAGATGTTTTTTGACATATTGACGGCTATGGCGCTGGCCAAGCTTATAGGAGGCATTCGACATGGAAACAGGTAAACGTTTTCTTTGAAAGCTGCTTGGGATTTGTGGTTCACAGAAGCTTTCTCAGAATGTGGCATAACAACCAACCACCTCCTACAAATTTGCACTGCTGGCTGCTTCTTTGTGCCTGCAGAATGTGAGCTAGCTTGGGAGCTTGAGTTACACTGGCTGGATTTTAGAAGGTGTGAAGGCACGTCTGTTCTCTGCTGGAACTTCACTCCTGTGCATCAGGACTGACCTTGCAGGTTGAGAAGGAGAACAGAGGGTGAAAAGCTCTAACATTGGTCATAAGTGTGCTGCCAGGGTCTCTTGCTGACGTCTTCCTGTACGTGAGCAGATCAGGAAGGGTTATTGCACCTTCAGATAAGTTTTGGTGCCTTATATTGCAGGTTGAGAAGCTGCTTGCCAGTGACTGCTCGCAGCAGTAAGCAGCTCCTGGCTCCCCTGCCTGGGTTTTGCCCATCAGCCCTGTCAGACAGGCTGGGAACCAGGAGCACAGTGCCTGGGGGCCACACGAGCTCCCTTTGCAAGCCACAGAATGTAAAGGCACATGTCCACCTCCACACTGTGTTCTTTGTGTCCTCCTGGAAAGGTGTGTACGGTTGTGTGCTGGTGCTGAGGTACTCCTGCACGGATCAAAGAGCACTGGGTGCGATGCGGCGTTCTCGGAGGGTGTTGCTTTCTTTGCTGCATCTACATCAGTTTACTGAGAAGTTTGAGGCAAGAAAAATGTTGCAGATAAATGGAAGTAGGAGATCTTAGATTACAGGAACTGACACTTATTACGTGGGAAGACCTTGTAGGATATTCTGGAGGTGACGGTTCTAAATTGGTCTCTGTTTCTTTGCAAGTCAGTCACAGTTTGCATTGAGTGCATGTTTGCCTTTAATGCTCGTGCGTTTCTTGGTACGTGCTGTCATCTCTTTTGTTCTAAATGAGTACAGCTTTGGTGGAAGTTCATAAATTATTTCTTTGTTGGAACAAATTTGTATCTTTTTGTTTTGGATTTGCGAATGCTGTCTTCATGTTCCCATGGTTGGTTTGTTTTCTAAAGTAACTTCATTCTGCAATGTTAAGATCTCAGTGTACTTAATGTAACTTCTTAGGAAGGCTCTGAAAATGTTGAATGATAGTTTGTATCTCTTAGACAAATACATTTTCTTCTCTCTCGCTGATCAGAAATACAACTTTCTCCTTTTTTCTTTTCAACAGAATCTGTCTATGACCTTCTCCCAAAGGAGCTGCAGTTACCACCTTCCAGAGAAACATCTGTAGCATCCATGAGCCAAACAAGTGGTGGCGAGGCAGGTTCGCCTCCTCCAGCTGTAGTTGCTGCTGGTAAGCATTCTCCTTTATCCAGTTGCTTTGTTAAGGTTTGTAACGTTCTGGCCAACATGAACAGTGCTGGCAAAGTTTTGGTTGTAAAAAGCTTGTGGAGAAGTAACTGAGTTTCATGAAAATTTAGGGAATATCAGCTAACGTAAATTAGGTGATCTAAATCATCGAGTGTTCTATGTCAGTAGTTGCTGTATTTCATGTAGTTTATCTATAGGAAATGTTACCTGTCTTCCCGCTCTATTATCATTCAGGACAGGCCTCTCAGCTCCTGAAATGCACTCTGTCATCAGAAAAGTATACATACCTGTTTGAAACTGAGTCAGAATGCTGACCATCTGTAAAACTATCAATTCTAGCGAGGATAAAAAATGGAAAGGAGATCATGTTCTGGGCCGTGAGGGTTCTCAGGATGAAGGGATCAGGAAAGGTCACATTTTCACAGGCCTGAGGAGGAAGCTTAGAATTTAAACTCCATTCCAACATAGCTCTCTAGTGTAAGGTATTATAAGATTCTCAAATACGTGAGAATGTGAAATATTAGTCAGGACAGCACATTTATAAAACTGATAAGTCAATTCTTTTTCTAACTGTCAGCATATAGCAATGAGGCGTGACCTTTTTCTCTTTTTCTTCTCTAGCTTACTCCCAGTCATGTTTTAGACTTCAGTCTAAAGACTGTCAGTAGTCTTCATTAAAAATAAGGTCAGGATTTAAGGGCGCAGCTCTCATTTGTGAGGTTAGTCTTAGTGCATCTGGAATTCTTGTTGGTAACCTCTGTAGATTACTGAACACCTGTGCAATGAGGAAAAAGGGAAAAACGATGCACGGCTTGTCATTGTACGAGGGCTGTTTGTTTGCATAATTTGATCCCCATATTCATTACAAAGTCGTGTTCCAGTTTCCTATTTGGCCTGAAGTTACTTGAGGAAAAATGTGTACGTGTGAGGATTCTGATAGCTGCATTAGTCTTTTTCTTCTCTACAAGTTCATATGCATTACCTACTTATATGATGTTTCCCACATTTGCATGGCACAGGAATCCTGATGAGAAATTAAAGTGATTGTAAACTCGCTGGAAAAACTTTACAGCACTGCTCACCTGTCATGTTTTGCCAGACTTCTTCAGAGAGATCCTGTGGATTTAACTGTGCACAGTGGAACTTCAGTCATTGCAATGAAAAAAAAAAGTTTTTATTAATTATTTTGAATGGATTTGATGTTTCTGTATCACTTATTTAAAAACGATTTGGGCATATATTTCTAAAATCAAGGTACTTAATGATCAGCTTTGTTCAAAGATATAGCAGTGACCAAATCCTGTACCAACACAGACCTTAAAGAACAAAAAACCCACAAATCCTGTTACACTCTAAATCCACAGATAGGCACAAACTACTAATTAATTCTGTATCTAACAGAGAAAACTTAAACACTTGAGGTGAATGGAACTAAAGTCTGTTTCCTCCAGGTATTTAATGTCTGCTAACAGCCAGACCAGCTCCTCTAAAAAAAAAACCAAGAACATGTTAGCTATCCTGGGGTTAAACTGCAGCAAGATTTTCTTCAATGAAAACCTGCAAAGACTACTGTGGAGATTTATTTGCAAACACTGAAAGGGGGACATTTACTCATTCAATTAAGAACACTTTTCAATGTCAGAGGTATAGAAGTTTCACAAAGACTTTAAGCTGATGCCACTGCCAAAAGAAGAGGTTTTTATGTGAGTGCTGCACAGCACTCTGCTGAAGGACCTGCTCCAGCCAAGAGCCGGGGCTGCACAATGCCTTTGGTGGCACAAGGGGAGGAGTAAGATGAGGAGGAAGGAGCAACAAGAAAAGGTGGCTGTCACTTTGCAGAAGTTTAAGTAGTTTACTGAGCTGTGGCTCTGGAGGCCTTCCATTAGTGATGTGACGAGACAGTTAAGTGTCTGAGTGCCATTAAGCTTTGGATCGGAAGTACCAAGTACAAGAAACTGCAGTTCTCCGTGTCGTTGGGAAAAAAATTAAGAAAACAGAGCAACGACTAGTTTTGTTTTCATTTGTTATGTCACTTTCCACCACAGTGAGGACAAGAACAATTGAATCTTGCTCTTTTATAAACATATGATTGTGATGACCAGGATAATTCCACAGCCAGTTGTGCTGTGTGCACATGTGAGCAGAGATAAGCCCCAGCCCGAAGCAGTGTGGCTGCTGCCTTTAAAGGCACGCTCAGCCTCAGAATTCTGGCCACTGAATGTTAGCAGATGTTTTTGAGGTGTTAATGGGTTTTCTGTGCCCCACCTTGTTGCTGATAAGTTCACCTTAGATAACTGGTTACTTGGAAAGTGGGTCTGTAGGCGTGATCCAAAATACAGGCGCAGCACCAAGCTGAAAGGGCAATCCCTGCTCCTTCCCCTCGTGTCAGGAGGAGGAGGGGAAAGGATCTGTGCGCCCCATGGACAGAGTGGTGCTTGGGAATTCCTGTAAGTCTGATGCCAGGACTCTTTACTCTTCAAAGCTGGGGACAAATTTTAGGAACAGAGGAAGTTGTAGATGAAGGAAGGAGCAAGACAGGGGAGCTCACACCTCCCTCGGTGACTTCGGAGTCAGTCCCCACTCCCCCAGATTCCTGCTGGTGCTGGCTGGCTGTGGTTCCTCCTCTCAGCTGCCTTGAGCTCAGCACTTTGAGGTGGTGCTGGGCCCTGCAGCTGCTTTGGAGCAGTTGTGGTGCTCAGCGGTTGGTTGCTCTTCAGAATCCCAGGGCTGCCTTTGCTCTTTAGTGGGGTTAGCTGTGTGTTTCTTCTGCAGCCAAACTTCTCATCTTTCCCAGGGGAGTAGAACAGGAGCGTTGCAGCTGTGCTCGTGCTGTAGGTGTGCCGTGTTTCTAGATACATGGGTACTGCGTTTTGCAGTTTTCCCTAATTGCTTTAGGATTACTATACCATCTTTCAATTACTAGCACATTACCAAGCCCTGCCTCTTGTTATGGTGAGAATTCTAGCTGGGCTTTAATTTCTTAACAGGGAAGAAGAGGAAAAACAGCCTGGGCTTTGTGTGTGTCTGTTAAACACCACGATTGGCTTTTCATTTGTGTATTTTATGTCCTTAACAGCATTTTCAAGTAGTTGCCACCATACAGATGGTCGGATAAGGGGAAACTTCAGCTTGCAGTCTTCAGCTTGTAGCGTAGACCTGTTTGTTCTGAAATCTTTCCCTATGTAGTGTCTCTTGTTGTTTTCATCAGCTCTTACTTGTTCTAAAAGTTTGCTGTTTTTTGGAAGTGATAGAGAAATGATAATGTCTCCGTAGCGCTGTAGGTTATTCTCATTTATGTAGTTTCTTAAAGAAGGGCTGATAGGAAGCTCTGCTAGCACACTGTAGAAGTCTCTCACAGATGTGCTTCTGATGATGTGAGGATTGTGCTGTCAGGAATGGTCCTATGGGATGAGAGTTTTACTACTTCTGTACTAGTGCCTATAGTTTGTTCCCTGCTTCCCAAAACACAGACTAAGATAGTACGTGGCTGAAACTCAACTTGCTGGAGGCTTTACTGCCAGGCACTTTCCTGGGGGATTTTGCTCCATAAAAAATATTACAGTGATTGAGGTAGATCTGTTGCTGCAGTGAACTTCTTGGTTTTTTTGGAGGAGCAGGATGGGCTGCTTTTTGCTGCTGTGACCTTTCATGGACAGACTTCTAGTTCTTCCATTTTGAAATTTGTCTTGCAATTTACAGAACAGCTTTACAAGTACTAAAATGGAATGTTGCTGATCAGATTCATTAACTTGTTAATAAATGTGTATCTGATATTCATTAATCTAGACAAAAGCACTGTTACCCACTCTCTCAGTAACAATCAGGCAAGTACAATTTAATAGAACTCTAGGATTTTGAGCTGCTATGTTCACAACCTTAGCTGCTATCTCAAGCTTCTAATTCTATTAGACCTCTGGAAAGCAGAAGGGAGGGGAAGGATCTGATCTTACTCCTGGAATCTGTTCTCCGCGCTTCTTATTTGCGTTACAAGTGTCTTTGTCAAGGGCATAGGATTTTGCATGGTGTGCAGTACCATAAACACATTAAATATGAATCATCTTACAGGCTCTTGAAATAGATGGAGGTGTCATGCTGAGATGTTATTGCAAGCTGTGGCTGGAGACGTCTCGCACGAAAGAAGCGTGGCTGAAGCTTTACCAATGCCTTCTGCACAGTGTTAAGCTCCAGTTGTAAGGAGGGATGCCCGATTCTTTTCACTTGGGAAGGTTGACCAGCTTTTTCCTGTTGGTCAAGATGTACTGAATGCTTAAAATATCAACTGCTAATTTAAGTCCCTCCTCAAAGGTGTCTTTCTAGTTAGTAGGTCAGTACCTCATTCTTGTCTTCTGGGATTGGTTCACAAGTATTTTCAGCCATGTTTTAAACAAGCGTTGTATATTCATCCTTTATTTCCAGAGACAGGAATGCTCAAACCTTCACAGTCCCAGTGAAGAAGACTGTTTCATCTCTTCGCTCTCTGCTCCTCCTTGCTCTAACAGAGTTTTGGAAGGAGCTTCTTCATCTATTTGATGATCGCTTATGCTGCTCTCCATTTACTACGGAGACAAATACATCCTTCTGTATTTTTGTATTGCTCCTCAGGATAGTATTTACTTTTCTGCATCGTGTCCACTGTGACAGTTTCCATTTCTTATCTGAAACTGAATTCCCCGCAAAGAGTGGTGGTGTGAGGAAAGAGGAACAGATTTTTTGTTGCCACTGAGATGTGTGTAGGGAACTCTTCTTCTGTCCTTCATGTTTAGATACAGTTGATCTGTTACATTGAATTTCTCTGCCTTCCATGTTTCTTATGGAAACATATTCAACACAAACAAATATTCTAGAGATACGTTTTCCGAGTGACAATTTTACCTTTTCATGTCAATGTCATACTCCTTTTTAAGTAAAGGGATAAACTGCTTGTCCCAAACAGAAGTAATTCAGCTTTCTGGATCAAAGAGCTGTTATTACAATTCTTGCTATAAGCACTTCTGGTCATTTTAGTTATGAAAATAAAGCTTTGCTTCTCAGATGCTACTGTAGTGAAGTAGATAACAATATTTGGATTACCTGCAGGCAGACACTGGGTGCTGAGGATATGGGTCATCTTCCCCCGCAAAGATAAGGCTTTTTGCATCATTCCCAAGCTGAAGATTCTAATGCTTCAAAATGAAGATTTGTTTTATTTTCAAATAGTTGGTCGAGCTTCTGAATTTTTATTTTTATTGGAAATATGTTCTCGCTTTGTCATCCTTCCTGGTGTCAGTAGTCACTTTTTCCTGTTGATACAGAAATAATTACCAGAAATTTCACAGGGGATATCGGTGCCACTACTGGGCTTATGGCTACGTGGTGTAAACAGATTATCAGAAGAAGAAAGCTGCTGCTTTGTAGTTGATCTCCAGTGTCTTTAGAAACTTCCATTTCTTTGTAGGCTTTTCCCTTCCCCTTCCCACCCGCTCCCAGCTGGAGGTGCCTTCCTGTTGTCCCCGGGAGGATGTCTTTGGGGATGTCTGTCTGTGCTGTGCTTCTTTCGGCTGTGGCAGGCGTTTCTTTCTTGTGGGATGAGGCCAAGGCCGATCCCAGTGCTCTATAAACACATCTTTGCTGCAGGTAGTGAAGCAGCGCAGGCTGCCCCGTTTGAGCCAGGTCCTGTGGGCTGCTACGCACATCTGTCCCTGGGAGATGCCAAAGGAGAAGATTCTTGTGTCTTACAGAAACTGGTTAGGCGTGTGCTCCCTGTGACTTGGTGCCAGCGTTGAGCAGAGCTCTCTGATAATTGCGTGTAAAGGATCATGGAGACTTATTCTAGATCTTCTTTTATTCTAAATTAACTTTATTTCCAGTCTTTCTGAATCTTATGTAGCCAGCAAATCCCACTTTTCCGGAGCTACCCAAACTGCTCTTACTGTTCTGAGAGACTTTTGGTGACATATTCTTGCATTAAGTGGCTCCTGTTCTTACATCTAAAAAAGCTTGAGGATTTCTTGCTCCTTAACCAAATATGGAAAACCAAGTCAGAGAAGGGTAAAAGGAGAACATCCTCAGGCACGTGTCTTAACAGCATCAAAAATTTCCTGAAGGCAAAGGAGTTCCTAATTGGTTAGGAGAAAAGACAGCTGTTGTCCTAAAGAACAGAAGAGGCAGATTCTTAACTTGAGATGCCCTTTGTGGGACCCATGATCTGCTGGTGCAGGTCCTGTGTCAGGGCTGTGCAGGGTGCTGAGGGGAGCTTGGATGGCAGCTGAGGGCCTGGAGTTCTGCCTTGCCTGGCAGGAGCAGAGCTGGGCCTGAGCCACTAACATCAGTGCCTCTGGGATGTCTGAACTCGAGTGTTAATGTAATGGTGGATGTCACGGATAATAAAAGCTGATTGATTGATGTATTTACCCAAAGTATAATGCACTGCTTGGTTCAGCATGTGAATGTAAGGGGAATTTACACTGTTGGGCTTAACGTAAATTAAATTAACCTACTTATCTTGAATCTGAGTGTTTTTTAATTACTGGTGAATTGGATTGCTTTATTATATTTGCTGGGATGCTAGTTTTTTTTTCTCTATTAATACACTTAACTTGCATTCTAGCTTCGCCATTCAGAGACAGGCATCGAGTGGTGGGTTGTGTGACAGTGTCTGTCAATAGTGAAGACAAATAGTGCCAGAGACACTTAACCCATCCAATCTCACCCAGGGTATAGGTCGGTCTTGTTTTCAGACTTCTTCATAAGTCTCTTTTCTTTCTTTCTTTCTTTTTCTTTTTTTTTTTCTTTTTTCCTTTTTTTTTCTTTTTGTTTTGTTTTGTTTCTAAACAGTGGGTTAATACTGATTTGAAACTAAACTCTTTTTGGAAAAGTTGTTGACTTTACATCAGTAATACAAGAACAATAAAAGTAGAAACCCAAGTTTGGCATGTGAGGTATTGAAAGCAGGTTTGCAGCCACTTTGCAGGTTCTGTTTTTTTACTGGAAAGCCTTTGGCAACACAAGGGTTGATGCTGGAGATTTTGCACATAGTATCCTTGTTTTTGTTCTGAAATTGTTGTCCAGTGTTCAGAGTGGATAAAACCTTATAAAAACATGAGATGTTAGATAAATAAAGGAGTATACTTTGTGCATTAAACTTATAAATGACCCTAACCTCATTCTATGTGATGACTTTTCATTTCTGTGCTTAATTGTTTCCCAAAATGCAGTAGAGGATCACATGGGATGCAGGCTAGAAGAAGGTGAGTCCTTTAATGGCTCTTTGCTAGTCCTGGCTGTTCACATACAGGTTGCAGAAAAACTTGTCAAAACAAGGATAACTCCTTTTTGCAGTCTGGAGCTTTCCAGGCTGGGAAATGGTTTGCTCTGCACTCTAGCCACAATCAAAAGAAAAGGTGTCATTAGGACACTTTGCTCTGGGAGGTTTGGTAATCTTTGCACCGAGTGTTCTCCATGGGTGGACTGAACAAGGATTTCAGGGTTCTGGCTCCATGTGAGTTTTATCCAAGGAAAAGACTCCTCAGTGCCAAGAAGTGATTTTTTTTTTCTCCCTTTCAGACGTTTTTTAAAAGGCTGAATGCCTTGTTTGACTTCACAAGATAATAAAATATAGAAATATATGCCACTGCCTTAGCTGGCAATTCAGGAGGTAATACATTTTCTTTTACAATAGCTTGTTATGGAAAAGAAAAAGACTGCGCTGATCTGCTCATGGGGATGCTCTTTGCTACGTGTTCCCTTACTCTCTGATATTTAACAAGCCTGTGATTTTTAGCAGCATGCATTTGTGCCACATGCGTGTTGCATCCTTCTTTCATTGCCTGCTTTTTGTTTTCAGAAAGAACTTGAGTAATTCAGTCTCTTGGTTGTCAATATGATTTTGTTCACTTCCCAAAGTAAGGTGAATGTCTGGGAGCAGTAGGCCCCAATTTTAGGCTTTCTGGAAAGCCAATCAAAATGCCAACAACTCAAATTGCTTGGAAATGTAAGCTTTCTAGAGGTAGTGCGGAGTTATTGGTTATCTTTATTTGCATTCTGAGCTCTGGCACTAATCAGTTCATTAGTTCTTGATTCCTTTCTGTTTTTCATTTACATGTTTCAGAGTTACTGATTGGTGTGCAGATTATGCTGTCTAAAACAGAACTGGAAGTTCCTTACACTGAACTGTTTGATATCACTTTACTTATCTGAGAGGAAAAAAAAAAACACATGTAAGACAGACAACAAATTCTGGGTTACTTATTTCAGCTGTCTTACGTGGCATCGAGATGGCAGTCAGTAGGTCCAGGAGGTTTAGTTCCAGCAGTGATCAAGGTTGCTCTAACGTGGCAGTAGTTCTCTCACGTTTTAATTAATTGAAGACCAAGCCTTGTGAAGCTGGTGCATGTTTCATTTACAGTACTGTGGCTGCATACTTGCCATAAGGTGCCCTTGGCTTCTATTCTGTGTTGTTGCTCTGAAAGCAATTCTTATTCTGAAAATGTGTTCTTATACTCAGTCTTAAATTTCAAAATGTGCATGCTTGTTGAAACTACATGTTTGTCATTGCAAGCACTGTTAAACTGCAAGTGAAAGAGCCACCTGTAACCATTTCCTAATGTGTCCAAGGAAAGTAAACCTCAAATAAAAGAAATGCTTGAACTGGGCAAGGCGTGTTTGTTTCCACTGTCACCTGAGCGACTGCTGAGCAGGTATACCCAACAGACTGAGTGCCCGATGGCTGTACTTTGTTTATTCTCTGCATACTGGGGAAAACTTCCTTCCTCCAAAGCTGGAAGTGCAAGACGTTCACACCATACCAAGCAGTGGCAGTCAAGACTGAATGATCAAGAAGTATAGAAAAAGCTGGTTTTGAATGTAGCATATTCAACCAAGAGACCTCCTTTGGGTGCCAGATACGCATGTGCAGTCACAGGCTTCAGAATAAGCTGATGTAACAGAGGGAGCCACATGAGAGATGGAGTCATTGGTTCGTTGCAGTAATTTCTGTGCGTTCCTACTTGGCTGATCCTGTTTATTTGTTTATTAGCTCAAAGGAAAATGGGAAGGCTAAAGGCCTGCCTGTGAGAAAATAAAGATCGCATTAAGCTATCAGTATTTGCTTACCTTAAAACATTCATAGAACAATGACTAATTCACCCCCCTAAATATATGTTAAGTTCTGGCTATTCTAACGTAGCCGGCTTGTTGAATTGGCTTTGGTGTCTGCCATCCTTTCTCACATGTTTTAGCTGTTGCAGTAGAGGCAGTGCTGGCCTGTACATGCTTTCACACATGCATGTTTCTGGATGGTAGTGATATTCATTTGAGAATGTGGGTGGCTGAAGGCAGAGGTTTTCTTGCCATTGTTTTTCAGCTCGATGCTAATGTTTCTGTAATCAACTTTGTCGGTACAGTGGGATGTCTCTGACAAGTGGAGGAGAATGTAACCAATGTGTAAAGGACAGCTTTTGTTTCTTTCTTACCTTCCTCAAGGCAAAACATGTACATTCATACACATGGATGTTTTTTAACTTCAGGAAAATGACGCAGACAAGAAACTGTGTTGGGAACTTGGCAGAAGTAACTGTAGTAACTCAGATTTTTCTGACTGCTGCATCCTAAAATAATTAAATGCTAGCAGTTTTTTAGCTTCGTATCAAAAAGTATTTTGTTTAGCGATTAATTCTTTTTCCTAAGAAACTGATGGGAAAATACAGCTTCCATTTCTGGGCAGGATGTATATTGGGGCACTTGCTATGCAGGCACTGTGCAGTGCTCGGCACAGAGCTGTGAAGGAGCTGCGGCCGAGGCTTTTCATACAGGTCTTCTAAAAAGACCTTTCCTAAACTTCTCCAGTACTTGTTGCAAAAAGATGAACCCTATAGAGGAGGAGAAATCCTTCAGTCCTTGAGCCCTGCTGCCTGGTTCAATGCACGCAGTTATTTAATTCATGGAACCATAGGATATCCTGAGTTGGAAGGGATCTACAGGGAACGCTGAGTCCAACTCCTGGCTCCATGCAGCACCAGCCAAAACCTAAGCATGTTTCAGAGAGCATTTGTCAAAGTCTTTGTCACAGGCAGGAAGACATCAGACCTGCATACACTGCATTGTAACGTACGTGATGCTCGGCTTCGTCTGTTTAAAAGGAGCAGACGTGATTTTTTTTGCATAGAGGAGATGCTGCTGTTCAGCAGCCCGGCTCAGCATCGCTCCACGAATTCTGTTAGCAAACACACCGCGTAGTTGTGTGTGTTTGAGTGCAAAAACAATGAACAGAAACAAATTCCATTTAACAAAACAAAGTAAGCATCACAAGTAGCAACAGTCTCAACTCAAAGTGGCTGCAAATCGGCTTCGTAATATTGTCACTGAAATTAATATCTGGATTTCGTAGTTCTTGCCAATCCTAGAAATGTTTTTGAAAAAGCATTGCATTAATGCATGATATAGAAAGGTTAAATTTGCCTTTTAATTGGAATGCGGTTCAAAGTGACTGAATTCTCCAATTTCAGCCACTATATTTGCCAAAGAACAAACTGGAAAATGGAACTGGTATCATTCATCTGCTCCTGGTTCTCTGGGAGAATTGAGGAAGGGACTCCCTATGTGAATGAAAGCAGGATCGAGTTCTGACGTACTGTAATGACTGCTGCATTTCACTTGACTCCAGTCTGAAATAGCTTTGGTTTGCTTTCAATTTTATTTAGTACAGAAAAGCAGAAACCAATAGCTTTTTAAAAAGTTTTTGTCATTAATGGTGGATGACCCACGTGAATGACAAGCAGACTGTGTTGTAGGAAGGTTTTTTGACTTCCGCTGCTAATTATAGCTGAATATACCTTTATTCTACATTTATGCTACTCTTAAATAGCTTACATTGGATAAAATGTCTCAACTATGTCTGAGACTTGACAATTTTCAGTAAAAGTTTGGATTAAAAAAGAATGTGTTGAAAAAAAATTAAGTATCATTTTCCTCACCATAAGAGGCATTAGCTCTGCTACAGCAGTACCTAGGTGAACCACTCTGTATTATTACCTGTATCTGTTATGAACAATTGATTAAAAAGTTAAACTGTTCAGGCTTATTTATTGTGAGAGGTGCAACATTTTTGCAGTGCGAAAATAAAACAGCATCTCCTCCTTAGGGGCCTAAAATCTGGATATAACATCCAGTTATTCCTTAGCGAGCTGCAGCTGGTTGGAATAAATGCCTGCGTCCTTCCTGCTACCTCCTCTCAGACATGTCAGCCTGCACGTTAACTGATTTGGACATTAACATTCTTCAGTGGAAGTAATTCTGTTGCTCTCCAGACATCTTCAGGGTTCTGATCAGTTCACTGCCCTTTGTTTCTGCAGCAGCTTCGTGCATGGGGTGCCTGGAGGAGTCACAGCCATGCTGCTCAAAATGCCCTGCTTAATGTGAGTTTGTTAGAGGGCTCTCCCAGGCTGTAACTCTGTAAGCTCAGGGGACTCAGCTAAGGAAGTCTGAGAGAAGTTTGATGTGGAATCTGAGACTGAAAGAGTCAAACTACAGAAACGTTATGTTGCCTTGTGTTAATATGTCACCAGTACAGGTCTGTCATCCCTGCTTTGAACCTGCAGAGTGAACAGTCTGTCATTGTGACTGATACCAGTTCCATTTTGCCTACCAACTCAGTTGATTTTATATTTTATTTCTCATTTATGATGGAATAATCAGCAGCTCTTTTCTCATTTATTTTCTCATATTTTTATTCCAGGATTTGCCTCTGAAGCAGGGAGTGTCTGCATTAAAAATGACCTGTAGTTCTCTGCTTCATAGGTTAGAAACTTATTTTAATATTTTGTGGCTAAGCACAGTCCCGTCTTTTTCAAAAAAATAAAATAAAATCCAATGATAAATGGTTTAATTGGCATTGAATGTGGATGATAAGCATTTTGCATTGGGGCTTCGTTATTTTAGATGAAATGGCTTATACACAAATAATTAGTCCAGCTGAGGCAATGAAAGCTCTGTTTACTTGCAGCCATTTTTCTGAATTAACTGTAAGTTTTAAAAAAGTTGACTGCGGCACGATGCAGTAAGTCTCGTTTGGACATTTCCAAAGTACCATATTGGCTAGGCTACATTGCTTTGAGCATTTACAGCCCAAAACTGACCAAATTCCAAATATCTGTCGGGGGAAAGAAATCTGTTCATAAATCACTTGACTTCAATGGGACTGCTATAGCCAGCACACACACAGAACCATGTGTCTTGTATTTACTTCTGAATTGTACACCGCAGATGCTTCTTCAGCTCCTTCCTCTTCCTCCATGGGCGGTGCTTGCAGCTCCTTTACCACCTCTTCCAGTCCTACCATTTACTCTACCTCAGTCACCGACAGCAAGGCTATGCAAGTGGAGAGCTGCTCCTCAGCCGTGGGGGTAAGTAACCGAGGGGTAAGTGAAAAGCAGTTAACCAGTAACACGGTCCAGCAGCAGCAGTCAACGCCGAAGAGACACACAGTGCTGTACATCTCGCCACCACCTGAGGACTTGCTGGACAACAGTCGGATGTCCTGCCAGGATGAGGGGTGTGGATTGGAATCAGAACAGAGCTGCAGTATGTGGATGGAGGATTCACCCTCCAACTTCAGTAACATGAGTACCAGTTCCTACAATGATAACACTGAGGTGCCACGTAAATCACGCAAACGAAATCCAAAGCAGAGGCCAGGGATCAAACGCCGAGATTGTGAAGAGTCCAACATGGATATATTTGATGCCGACAGTGCCAAAGCGCCTCACTATGTCCTTTCTCAGCTCAGCACGGACAGCAAAGGCAACTCAAAAGCAGGAAATGGGTTGGTATCTGCATTTTTTTTTTTTTTTAAAGTTCTATCACCATATGTAAAACCAAACTAATAAAACTCCCTTCCCGTCAACCTCCTTCTCAGGTTCTCACATAAATCCCTTCCCTTCTCTGCCATTCCCTTTTGCGTCCTAGCCCATGATAAGGTCTCTTTAGGCTTTGGCTGTTTAAGCGTTAAAGATTAGCAGTCCTTAAGTAGACGTAACGCTAAAGTTTCTCACAGCAATTGGGAGAGCACTGGTGCTCTCATCTGTATTATTGTTTATGCCAGATTCCTTAAAGTTTGCACAATCCCATTTACAAAATGACCATGAAAACATCATTGTTTGTAAAAACAAAGGCAGAAGTGGACTGGACGCACCCTAAACCTTACTGCTCCTGCACTATTTTATGTGAGGATTTCAGTCTCTGCACTTTCCCTTCTTGTTTGTCTCTTTCTCTATTTTCAAATAGAGAGAGTGATGGGAGTCGAAGTTAATGGCTTGTTAAGACTTCTCACCATTTAAATTAACATATCCTTTTTTATAAAAATGTTAAGGTTCTATGGTGAACTAAATTTTGTTTTTACTTGTGAATTCACTTCTGTATTTGATTTTTCAGAAATAAATCTCTAATCCTGTTTCTCTCTGTGCTTCTGGGTTGTGTGCATGCGTGTGTCTGTATGTGGGCACGCCTGGGTGGTGGTCTCTCATCTCTCCCACTTCACACTGTTCACTAAATGCATTTCAGTAGTTGCTTAAAGAAAAAAATATCCATCAGCTTAGTGTGTTGATTGTATATATATATATTTTGTGGCTTTTTTAGTACTCTTTAGATGGTCAAGTGGATAGATTTGGTTATTTTCTTTTGTTGTTTTTTTTGGGGGGGAAGACATTTATTTTGTTCCTGTTCTTACGTATGTGCTTGCAGTATGTTCTAATGTTCATCGCAGTAATGGTGAATATTAAAATTTGACTGATGGGAAAGAGTATGAACTTCTCATATTCCAAAGGGAAAGAGCCTGGAGTCTGTATTCCCAGGGTCACTGCAGTTCCATACTTAAAATTTCACTGTGAAAAAGTGAGTCTGAGAAACTCTCCAGAGTGTGCTGCTGCTTCTTCCTGCACGAGGTCCATCACTGGGAAGCACAGGGGATGGTACCGTCACCCGCTGCTCTCCTCAGACCATTGACAGCAGCAGCTGTATGGAGATCATTTTGATGGCTCTTGATGACAAATGCTCTAAGCTTGTCTGATGTTGCTCAGCATCTCTTTATTTTGGCAGCTGAAAATTATAGTGAAGTAAAACATGAGTTCCTGCTAGAACCTAGGAAGCACATCAGTGTGGTTCCTCCAAACGAGGAAGCTGCCGCCGCTGAGCACAAAGGAGGTCATTCACTCAGTTACAAAGGGAAGAAACTCTGTCAGGAGACAGAAACTGTGTGATCTGTGGCAGAAAGAGGAGATCTAGTAAACTCGGAAATGATACATGAGATATCAACCTAAAGCATCACTAAAGCATAGTGTTCCCTAAAGTATTAGGGACTAAGCAATGAGCATTTCAATACTTGCATCAGTATTCTGTGAACAGGGGGTGAGATAAGCATGTATCTGTAGTGCCTTGTCCAGGCTAGGTTAAACTGAAGCAAAAACCTTACATAGTAGAATTGTCCTTTCAAATAAGACCTTTGCAATAAGAAGTAGCTACGATATTGGAAAAGTTAATTTCGTAGTCAGGATATGGAATTTTATTATTACGAATGTAGGTCACAGTGGCTCTTAAAATATATTTTAAAAGCTTCTGTCCTGATGGGGTTCAGCCAACGAAGGTCACTTATGTTGGGCGTGAGGAAAATCAGGAAAGTGCACTTGCTGATTTGTGAAGTGGAAATGGAGTTTGTCTCAAAAGAGACTTCTAGCTGTCTTTCAGAGGTAGAAAAAAAAACTTACTCATGTGGAAGCTCCTAGAATTTCTGAAAGCCTTTTGAAAATAGATAAGTTAATAGTGATTTAGAGCAAAGATTCTCAGATTTCAGTCATGCTTGGTCTCGCTTTCACTTTCAGGTCTTCACTTGGAACAACCATGATGCAAATGCAGGACCAGACAAACGTTAACTCCCGAAATCTATTTTAATAGAATCATGGGTTTTGCCATTTGTATTTTAGAAAAGAAGTGCTAGCTTTGAGGAGACATTGTCTGGTAACAATTAAGCTAATAAATAAAGGTGTGTGTGTGTGAAATATGATTTTTTACTACTTGTATATGCATGGCTACTAGTATTATAAGTTGACTAAATTAAAAGGATGTGTAAATGATATATCCTGATAATTTGACAAGTAAGAGCACTGAGAAAATCTGGTGAAGTCTTTAAAATCACTTCCATGTTCATCTAATCTTTCTGAAAATAATTATCTCTTAAAGCTTCTTAAGGGAAGACTTTCCAAGTAATTTATAGGCAGCATCTCTTCACGTAAATGCTGCAGGGTGTGAAATGTTAGCGTGTTGACAATGAAGGTAACTTGGTTTTGCGAGCAAAGTGCTTTCAGGAGAATGCGATGATGTGCTGGAGAGGCCCATGACTCGATGTCACACTGCTAAAACCTTGTATTTTTGGTATTGAAAGTGAATTTCATTTCAGTGACTGCCTCTCTGACTCTTCAAAATTCTGTTAGCCGTATACATTAATTGACTTAGCCGGAATTCTGAGGTGTGACGAGGTCAGTGTAAGCAGTGGGTGCTTCCTGCCATGAAATGAGTCCCGGTGTGGCCGGAGGTGAAGGAGGCGGTGCGGGCAGAGCCTGGCGCCGCCATGTGCCCCACAGCTCGCACTGCTCGGTGTGACATCACACAGCCCCCATGGGAACTGAGCTTCAGTTATGTAATGCAGAATTCTGAATAGGAAAAAAGACACAGAGTGACAGATAATAAATGCATTCCTTTCAGTGGCTGGTCTGTTGGAGTAATGTCCTGGCAGGAAATACAGATAAATGACAATCTAATGAGCCTGAATTCAGCTGCTATTTATCTTGCCTTGTGCAAAAGCAAAGAGCATAGCAGTGTTAAGTACAGCATACTTAGTGTATCACAAGTTTTGTATATAGTGCACTGACAACAACTCGCTCCTTTTACTTTCCTGAAGTGAGGCATGTTTGTACACAGCGTTTTTCCAAGCATCCTGTCTGATTTGCCTCTGGCTGTATGCAGGACTTCTGGCAGAAGGATGCTGCCGTGTGGGCCTCCATCCCTCCAACTGTGGCTGGCTGCCGTGAGCCTGAGCAGGACTGAGGGGTCAGGGCAGCTGAGGACGGAGCAGTAGGCCCTGGGCCTTGCCTGTTCCAGCGTTAACCTTCAGGAACAGAGGAAGTGGGGTTCAGGCCCAGCATGGGCAGCTCCCTGGGGTACACCATAGCCCTTTGTGACTTGCATTGCAGACCCTTGGAAGGTTTAGTGGAAGTCAGAGAGTGGCAGCGAGGACTGTGGGCTCAGGGGACAGAGCACCCATCCCTCCCTGCAGACACAGGGACCCCTCTGCAGCAGGAGCTGTGCGCAGTGCCTCTGAAGTGCTGGCACGTGGCGAGGCCTTGTGCTGTTCCACTGTGCAGCAGCTGTAGGAAAGCTGTGATGTTTGTTAGTGTAAGTCAGCTGAGAAGAGAGCACTGCTTCAGCATCAGGTCTGTGGCACGCTCAAACGGGGTGAAGGCAGCAGCAAAGCTCTCAGTATTGCTGAAGAAAAGGTGTTTCCCTTCTTCCTCAGAAAAAAAGTCCTTGTTAAGTTACTTCTGTACATTGCACACTGAAACAAGATTTTGGTCTCTGACTTAAAGCTGCTTTCTTCTGGTTGATTAATGCTTAACAATGCATTTCTGATAGATTAAAGAAAAAATAATGACAAAATCATTGAGCTCTTTTTCTGCCTGTCCCATTTGCTCTGGCACATTTACATTTGTTAATGTTAGATGGGTTTATTGGACTTGGGATAGTTATAAAAATGTGCTCCATGTCAAATCAAGAGTTACCTTTCCTTGTGCTTTAAAGCAAACTAAGAATTGATCCCATAATGTTATGCTTTGGAGGGCTTCTTCATTCAGGTTTTAATTATGGAACTGATCACAGCAAATAAAGTACATCTTAAGGTGCACACCAGCAAAGAAACACTCTTTTGCATACACTGCAGCTTTAAAATTTCTGCCATTATATTGGAGCCTTTTACTACAATTAATTTGTTTTAAACATAAATTTATCCATCTGTTTTAACAGAAGGTAGTACTTGAGTTTGCAAGGTCAGGAGGAGTCAGGCATGAGGCTGTTTTCCTAAAGTATCATTTAACCTTAAATCCATTCAGTGTGTGTGTGTACCTATGTATCTTTTTAACAGAAGTGAAATGGCTTATTCCAGTAATAATAGGCTGTATCAAGTACTATGAAAACAGCAGGTTATAAGCCTTCTAATACAGTTTCATGCTAATTGCTTTTCCCTTCCTTAATGTTTACTCTCTGAAAAAGCAGTTCCTAATTGCAGTGGATGGAAGAGGCAGGGAAGCACCATTCCTCTTCATCCTGCAGGTTTCTTTCTCCGTCAGAAGGAGAAATCTCTCAGCTATGAATCCTCTGTCCATTAATACACACTTCTTACCTTTATAGCTTTTCTGTGATTTTGTTTATTTTTATTGGAGAGCTGCCTTTAACATCTTTTTAATGGTCTGCTTTGACTTCTCAGAGCATCAGAGAGCCAGAAAGGAGCTGGAGGGAAGAAGACCCCAATGTGGTGTGGTCAGTATCCAACCAAAAGTGAGGGGAAGGAGCTGAAGATAGTGGTGCAGCCGGAAACCCAGCACAGGGCTCGCTATCTGACTGAAGGCAGCCGGGGCTCAGTGAAGGACCGGACACAGCAAGGTTTTCCAACTGTGAAGGTAGGCTGCTCAGTACTAGGTGATGTGGAAGTTCCTTTCCAAGGGAGCTCAAATAGGTGGGAGCTAGTTCAGTTCAGATAAGGACTGGAATTTCTACTTTGCAATCTCTTTACTGTAAAGCCTCTGAAACTGTACTGTATCTCTTCTTGAGAATACAAAGACATCTACTTGCAACATTAGAAGAGGTAGGATATTTCACGTTAAGGCAAAGTTATCTTGTCTCTGATGCATTTCCTCTTAGGCTACAATTAGGTGAACTGCATTTAAATAGGCAGAAAGTTGAAAAATGCAAAAGTAGGACAGCAAAATGCTGTAACTCTTCAATTGCTGATGATAATGGGTCATAATTCTCTCTTACTATTAAGAACATAAAACAAGGTTTAGTTCCAAAATACATTTGAAAGGTTATGTGGTTTTCTTTTCAATGAGCATCAGAATCTACATAGTCAGTATTTGTTTTTCAAGCAGAATCATAAAGATCTGTTAGCTGAGGTGTCAGGTGTTATCAGAAAGCTCCAGTGACCACAGGACAGTTGTCATTGTAGGCATCAAACTGAACACAAGCCAGGAATGCACACTCATTGGAAATATGGCACGTGGCTGCCATGCTATCTTGGGAGAAGCGTAGGCAGCAGGCTGAGCACATAACTGTATTTGTTACTGTACCAATAAGAAAGATATAAGACATTTCCTTTAGTACTTTTTCTTAGTTATTCCAGTTTAGGAATGCATCAGTGCAGTTCTCGATGCAAGCTAGTTTGTTAGGGCCACAAAAAAAAAAGTTTGTTTTCCACACAGGCCTTAAAAATTTGTGCTATTTACAGAGTATTAAAACACACTTGTCCTTAAAGACCAGGTCAGCAGCACTGCAAGTATCTCCAACACTTCACTCAGTCCACTTTGGTGATACAGAAATCCAGTAACGTTTCCTAAGAAAAGAATCCATTCATATACTCCTGTTGCTATGGTGATGTAGTGTTCATTTATGTGGACTTTCTTAATGGGCCTTTGTTTGTCTGAATTTCCTTTTAATTCCTTTCCCAGTTACCCTTTAGCACCCGTCAGTGAAAATTTTCTGTTGGGAAGAGTCTCACGTTACTGAATTCCTGGAAACTCAGACTGCTTTACCAGCAGGCAAACTAGTTCATGCTCTGCACACAAAATGACTCTGAACAGTGAAGCAAAAGATGTATCAGTGACTTAGTCTGAAAACTACGTTTATAGTATTCTTGAGAAACTTGCTTCTCTTAGAAAGCATTGCCTTTTAGGAAAGCACTTTACGGAAGCCATGGGCTTTCAAGCCCTTTCCTGTTAACCTATTGGCCTGGTTCCTATCTGTGAGTCTGTCATAGACCACCTCCAGAAGTCTTCAGGCTTGGCCCATCTGTAGCATATAACCCAGCAACCTCCTGTAAACTCAGGGCTCCATTTGGACATGGGAAGTGTACTATGATCTTATGAGTGTTTGCTGATAGTTTTACAAGCCAGCTAAGAACTCTGAATTTCCTAAGTCTGTCAGGGACAACTCCCCTACGAGGTCCTCTGGAGGATTCTGCTCTCCTTTCTGTCACCTTACCACTGAAGATTGAGCTTTACTCCCCTCTGCAAGTACTGACGGTGCTTGCAGGTGTAGGACAAAATGTAGTTCCGTCACACAGAAATCCTCCAGCTATAATTATGAAAACATAATCGATCAGTTGAATCATGAGAACATAAGTTTCTAGCTCATCAATCCACGTGCATATACTGACCAAGACATCCTTATTTACTTTGGAGTCAGCCACAGCAGATAACTGGTTGGGAAGAGACAAGAAAATTGTTAAGGATCAGGTGAGAGTGGGGGATCATTAGAGATGTTAAAGTTGAAGTGGGTTTAATGCCATGTGAAGATTTATAGCATTCAAGCTGATTTAAATACATTTGTATTCATTTCACCTGTGTGTTGTCTTCTAACAGAAGAACAAGTGACATTAATTAGCTATTGTAGGGAACCTGCTTTAGCAAGGAGGTTGGACTCGGTGATCTCTTGAGGCCTTTCCAACCCCTGCAGTTCTGCAATTTCATTTATAAAGTAGATTAAAAGAAAATCATGCTTACCTTTGGATTGTTTCCAGCAGCACCGGGAGCAGGTTCACTTCAAGTTCAGCTGCATAAAACATTCCCTATTTTAATTAAGACATTGCCAGTCAGTTGAAATATCTGCTCTGTGGTGCTGTGTTTCAGCTGGAAGGTCACAACGAGCCGGTGGTGCTGCAGGTGTTTGTGGGAAATGACTCTGGCCGAGTGAAACCACACGGCTTCTACCAGGCCTGCAGAGTTACTGGGAGAAACACCACTCCCTGCAAGGAGGTGGACATTGAGGGCACTACTGTTATCGAGGTGGGACTGGAGCCTAGCAACAATATGACACTTGCGTGAGTAGATCTTATTAAAAAATATGTATGTATGTTTAACTTGCTTATTTTCAGAAACTTATTTTCCTTTCTCAGTTGGATTGCTTAGCAGGGAGAAGTGTGAACGTCTCGGCATATGTTGGGCACTTAGCTAAAGCTGCAAGCATAAGAGAGAGGTTGTATAGAAATTTCCATGTGAATAATAATATTTCAGTAGCTACTTTAAGAATTGTGTCTTGCTTAACAAGTGGAAAGATTAAAAACAATGCTGAATTTAACTCTCAACTGCTTTTTATTGTCAGGGTGGATTGTGTGGGAATACTGAAGCTGAGAAATGCTGATGTTGAAGCTAGAATAGGGATTGCTGGTTCCAAGAAGAAAAGCACACGTGCCAGGCTGGTGTTTCGTGTTAACATCACTCGTGAAGATGGTTCCACGTTGACTCTGCAGACACCTTCTTCCCCAATTCTGTGCAGTAAGTATCAAAGCGAGAAAGGTGGTACTGGAGGACTCTGGAGTTTGGAGTGAGTGGAGGAGAAAGGAAAAAAAGAACTAAAAAAAAACAAAACAAGATGAAAGCTGTGTTAATCTGTGATTATTCCAGAACTCTTACGGCTTAAATCAAATGGAATGATCTTTATTTGGAGTAGGGTGCTCGTTTAATAGCTGACCACTATTTACAAGTAGTTACAGAATAGCTAATCTTTCATTAGATTCATTTTTGCCTTTTTAAAGATGAGAAATTCTGTCAGGCTTTCTTGGGACTGATTGTATCACTTGAAAACAGGTTTTAATCTCTTCTGTACTGTCACTTCCATCTGCCAGCTTTCAGTGATAGAGATGACTTGTCCTAAGTTACTAAGCATTCTCTGTACAGATGTGGGAGCTCATTGAGCCAGAGGGGGAATCTGTTCTGGTTCAGTGCAAGAATTAAACTTTTTATGGCTATTTATTAAAATGCTCTGTTTAACACTGAGAACAGATGGCTGCATTGACTGTTTAGGTTCTGCTAACCAACATGGAAAATGAAATTGGAGTAGATCTGCTTCTTCAGTTACAGGGAATTGTGCTCCTCTGTTGGAGAAAAGATGGGAAACAGCATTTAAAACAGCGATTGATAGATTATTTGTATTTCTTGATGAACAAGAGGATAAGGGAGCTTTTTCTCTGTACTTGGAATATAGTCTGATTATACAAGTGCATTTAAAAGGAGCATGGCCAGCAGTGTGAGGGCGATTCTCCTCCCCGCTGCTGTGCCCTGGGGAGGCAGCGTGTGGAGCACTGTGCCAGGACAAGGACAGCGAGCACAGATTGGAGCCCAGGGAGTTCCATCTGAACAGGAGAAACAATCCTTTCCTGCAGAGGTGACAGAGCCCAGAGAGCTGGGGGAGCCTCCTTCTCTGGAGATATTTGGAACCCACCTGGGTGCTTCCCTGTGGGGATCTGCATTGGGGGGTTGTTCTGGGGGAGCCCCAGTGGTCCCTCCCAGCTTTTATGGCTCTGTGATTCTGTGCCACTAAGACAGCAGTATTGGTAGTGTTCCCAAAGCTACAGATGTGAGGTGCAGGCCCTTTAACAAAGCCTCTTTAAAGCGTAGGCCTTACTAATTTGTTAGCAAACCTAAATCTGGTTTCTCTATTGAGAAGTTCATGTGCACTGAGCATATTTAGTAGCTGCGTAATGGTTGCCTAGGAACCTGCTTCAACAGTTGTAGAAAAATGCTTTCTGAAAGGTCATTAAATAATTTGGACTGTTATGGTATATATGCTCTTCTATGCAGTAAGAGAAGAGAATGCTATTATTAAACACTGAAAGTGGGCCACGTGAATGCAGAACACAAGTACAGTCTTACGCCAGTAGGATTTGATGGCGAATAGAAAAGCTGGCTGAAAAACCTCTGTTAGGAACTGGATTTATTTTGTTGTATATTAAATGTGACAAAGTCAAAATACATTATTTTAAAAATCTGATGGAGCCTGGAGGGAGGTTTAGATTCTTTGCCAGGAGGGTTCCAAAAATGTGTTTATGCACTGAAGCGCGTGTCTGTACTTCAGCTATTTTTGGTGGTCATTTTCCTTTAGCACAGGTGGTTTTATTGGATTTGTGCTCTGAGAGGCATAGAATTAGTTTGCAGCACAACCAATTTGTAACCTTACAGCCCACGATTCAGCTGATGATTTTGGAGAGGCAGAGGTTTCCAGTGTTGGTAAGCTGCATCCTCTCGGCTGATTCAGGGGTGCAGATTGCTGTGGTCCTCAAGGAAAGAGATGTGACTGTAGCAAGGATTTATATTAGCAGACACATACAGCTCTCAAAAACAGTTCAAACACTGAAAATTTTGTTTCAAAGGTTTAACAAATGAGAGGAAAGGATAAAAAATGACTAGTGGGTCATTTACCCAAGTGTGTGGCTTTTTTTTTTTTAAGAGTCATTACATTTAGAAGAGAAATAATATATTTAAAGAAAGAAGTTTAGGATTTGTTTTGTTCTTTCCCATAATTGAAATAAGTAAGTTATAATCCTGTTAAAGTTGTAATCATTGTTTTGGATATCGATGTTTTCTTGGATTTCAGGCCGTGTGTTTTTTCAATTGCAGCTCAACCAGCAGGAGTTCCTGAGATCCTAAAGAAAAGCCTGCACAGCTGTTCGGTGAAGGGTGAAGAGGAAGTTTTCCTAATTGGCAAGAACTTTCTAAAGGGAACGAAAGTGATTTTCCAAGAGAATGTTTCTGGTTAGTGTGAAAGCAATGGCTGCTTGGAGTGACGAGGAGAGCATGCTTGGGTTTATGTTGTTTCATACAGATTAGTTGTAGAGAACAAACTGAATCAAAGGCGCTAAAATGAATTGCTTGATATGGATGAGCAATAAATTATGCTTTTTGATTTCTGTTTAGATGAAAATTCTTGGAAGGCAGAAGCTGAAATAGACATGGAGTTGTTTCATCAGGTACTTCTTATTACTGTTTTTTTTTTTTTTTATTTCATATTTTTTTTCTTTATATTTCTCTGCAAAGACTCCTTTGACATGGTTCTTTCGTTTTAAGTCATTCTCTTGGCAAATGTGTTTGTTTATTACAAATAAAATGCAATGTGTACAATCAGGGAAATGGAGCTGAGGAAGATTTCACTTGTGCTAGAAGTACTGTGTGTGGCTCTCCTTGATGGAAGCTGGAGGATGTGCCCAATGGCTTTGTTTTCAGTCAGCCCTATTGAATAAGGGAAGGGGAGGAAGGGCTTTCCTCGTTGGAGGAGAAGAAAATTAGTATTTAAAATAATATAGTCAGTGTCTTCAGTGCTATTTTCAGTTTCTTGAAAATAACGGAAAGTCAAATCTGAGAAGAATTCTACATTAAACTGACTAATAACATTCAAACAAATAATCTGTGTCCCTGCTCTGTCTCTGACCTTCCCCACTTCACAGGCAGTCAGGCAGACAGTTGTAGTGGTAGAAGAATGAACAAAAAAAAATCAAACCCATCAACAAAATATTTGAAATGTAGAAAGGTTTTATTTTCCTTCATCAAAAAGGGAATTGTAGTGAGCCCGGAAGACAGGAGGACTGTAATAAATGCATAATATGCATTTCTTCATACTTCAGTTTATAAATTAAAAAAAAAAAAAAAAAAAGTTAAGTGCCTAAACTGGTATAGAACCGCTCCATGAAAGTGAAGTGGTAGGAGGGAACTGGCAGCCAGCCTGGCCACGAACTTCTTGGATGAGTGACATTCTGTGTGTGTGACCCATGTAAATTAGGAGCTGAAATGCACGGATCCTAATTAAAATCTGTCTGAAGAAAAGCAACCAGTTGGCGTGCAGAAATACTTCTTGTGTAACTTTGTGTCGGATGGAACAAGGCAGAGTGCCACTCCAGCTTGATTGTAGTGCTTCTGGATAGATTGCTTTCTTTAAAATCTGTGTGCAGGAAATGGTGTCTTTGAAGTAGTGGCTGTATTAAAGCCACTCACACAATACAACCTGCAGGTCTATTGTGAAAATGAAAAGTAAAAGTGGTATTGCAAGCTTCCTGATTTACTCTGGCCCGACTAGCTCTGACTTCTTCCAAATCAAAACCAAAATTGTTACCAAATGACTTCACTGAAAGTGTAGCAGCCACGTTTTCCCCCATTCTTTCTGGTGTTTTATTAGTCTGCTTCTGTGTTTAGATGGAGGTAGATGGTGTTAATAGTAATGAAGTAAAGTTTCTGATACAATTTTACTGTTTCTGGCATTACAGAATCACCTCATTGTGAAGGTGCCCCCGTATCACGACCAGCGAATAACCTCAGCTGTTTCTGTGGGAATTTACGTGGTCACCAATGCCGGACGGTCTCACGATGTGCAACAGTTCACATACACTCCAGATACATGTATGTGAAATGGAAAACTGGGGAAGGAGTGGGCACTGACCTGCTCGGCCTTTCTTTCCTGACCTTGTGGTCCATATAACAAGTGTTAGATAATGAGGATCTTCTCAAACTCCTCTTGTGGTTACGATTTGCTCTGCTGAGGAAGGCCAAGTCCTTTGATTTCATAATTCATTTATGTGGCAAGTAGCTCAAACTTCAGCTGCATGGTGCTGTCACCAGAATCCATTGACAAATATCAGTAGCAGCTGTTCTTAAGCATTTCTTCTGTAAGGTTCGAAGTGAAGCTGAGTCAGAAAAAAAAAGTCATCCTACATACAGAACTCAACAGAAGAACAGCTCTGATTTTTATTGTCAGGAGTGAAGTTTCCTGACATGGTGTGTTTTTATCGCTTTATCCAGATGACAGTGTGCAGTGCTATCACTGACTGGCTTCTTCATTTTTGGAAGTGAAAGTGATACTGTGAGCATTGGGGTTCACAGTTTTGTGAACTGTGTACTCACAGACATAAGGGAAGTTCATGAACATTGCAGGCTGTTTCTATGAGTTTTGAAAAAGCTTAGTTACTTTAGCTATAAGTAACTCTTTGAGTTTGCTTTGAGGATTTTTTTTTTCTCGTTTGCTGTTTTAATATAAGGAAGTTTTCAATGTGTTTTGCTTCAGCAGCTGGTACTCTGAATGTTAATGTGAAGGAGGAAATCTCCAGCCCAGCCCAACATTGTTCTTTTGAAGAGGCTATAAAAGGTACTAAATTGATTCTTATCATTGTTGTTAATAATTTAACCATAAACTCCCACCCAAATTTTGCAGGAATTAATCCACCATCCTGAGAAGCTAAGTATGCACTTAGAAAATCTGGCAGTGTTCTTACAGTGGGGTTTGATTTCTGATCCTGAGTATTTCACTTAACAACTGTATTCCTTCAAGTGTATTGTAACGTGAGAAAGAGTAGAGCAAAACCTCAGCAAAAATAATTTTTAAACAATTGTTTTCCTGCCTCGGAGCCTACATTTAATACTCTTCCAAAGAAGAGGAGAGAAGGCAGTACAAAGGACTTAGAAGCTATGTAGCGTCAAGTGAAGTTGTTTATTTATTTATCTATTTTAAATAAAAAGATTGGGGGGGTGAGGAGGTTAAAAGGATGGAGCACTGGAAAGCCCTAACATACTAAGTGGGTGCTTTTCCTTGAGGTTGTAATGGTGTGGTAATATTAGAGGCTGAAGCTGTGCAGTGATTTTATGGCTGCTTTTGGTGGCTCTAGTAAGAAAGTGAATTCTGGCATTTTCAGCTTGCTTCCCTCAGTGCTGTTTCCTTTCCTTGTCATTCTGTCCGTGCAAGGTTTGTTGTTTTGTTCTAAGGGAGAACCGTATAGGCTTGCCTGGTTTTTAAGGGAATTGATCCTTCCTATATTGAAATAAAGGGAGGAAGTGTTTCTTGGTTGTTAAGACTATGGCAGTGTACAAAGGTCAATGGAAATTTCCACAGCCAGAGCAGGCTGTGGAAGCTGATTGAAAGGTAAGCAAATTAACAATGTGATCACAAGTTTGATAGGAATCCATAGCTTCAGGTGAAAATAGTGAAGCTCATGTTTAAAGTTAATAACCTTACGTTTGGCCTTGACAGAGGATGCAGTTACAAGTTGAGTTTACAGCATGTTAGGTAGGATAATGCAAGATATGATGAGTTTAAACTTGCAGAGAATAATAGGGGAGAAATTTGCAGAAAGGTTTAGGGCAATGAAACAAGCTGATCAAAGGATTGGTAAGGCTTCTTAGTAGCTGGATTAAAAAGATAAGGATAATAATAGCCAATGTATCGGGGCAAGCCTGACATCTATCTGATCTAGTATGGAGGCTTAACAAGATGAGATAGCAACAGCGTCAGGAGAACATTGCTGTTGGTGTGCACATGTGGTTCCTATTGGCTCATACCTTTGTTCATGAGAGAACTTGTCTTTTCCTTGTGTGGGTTTTCCTCTGACTTTTTTTTCTGGCTGTTCATGCCTGTATCTATTCAATCTGCTTTAGGCTGGAGGTGAACCTTAGGTCAGACAGTTTTGTCTGCCTTATGTGCTTTGTCTCTACATGTCCCAGCTGATCCTTCATCGCTGTTCTGAAATGATAAAGAGCAAGTGGGGATCCAGTGGAATGCTGCTTCCTTCCTGTTTGCTTTCATTGGGAGCAATGGCATAGAGTTCATGAGACAGGTGCCATCATGTACTGCAGCCTCTGACAGATGCAATGACCCGATGATGCCAAGGGCCTGTACAGTTACATGCTGAACTCCAGGGTCTTTCTGTTCTTATCATAGGCAAATTTAAACTTTGTCTAAGATGACTATAAATATTCCTTAAAATTATGACATCTGCATAAATATAAATAAAGAAAACCCACACTGCTTCCCCCCAAAATTCAGATTTTTAGTTCTAAGACTGTAGATTTGAAAGATTTCAAGTGCAAGTTATATTTGAGGGTAGCATTTAGAATTCTAAAGTTGGAGTGAGTATGGGTAACTGTGTAGCTCAGGTCTCTGCCTAAGGAAATGCACATCCTTCAAACAGGGGAGTAGACATGTAGCATTATTTGTGAATGGTTACAGGCAGTTATAGGTTTCAGTTTCCCTTGGAGAAAAGGGAAAGAAGATGTTCTCAAAGCAAATACATCTCAGCAGTTCAGAAGTTCTAAAATAAGTAAATCACAAAAACAGTACAACCCAAAAAGCGTGAAGCTTTTATTGTTTCCAATTAATACAACACGATTGAACAGGTAAGAGAGGAGAACTTGTTAGTTGTGACTGCAGTGTAGAAAAGCACTGACTGCTGTGTGTGAGCGGCTGTCCTCAGGCAGACGTGGAGCAGGATTCTTCTGCTCAGATGTTGTTCCCTGCCAGCAGTGCAGCACAGCATTCCAGGCCACGTGGCCTGTGCTTCTGGAGCCATCCCAACCATGTGGGTTAACAGGAGGGGAGGAGCTTGGCTGTTGCTGTACTGATGAGTGTTGGCATGCTGATGACTGAGAATTTTTTTTACTGAAGATAAAAGATAACATTTCAGGAGATCATATTTACTCGTACGTAGAATAAACACATGAGAACTGTGACACAGGACTTGGCATGCTGCTGATAGAGGTTCGCACAAACTTCACTGCCGTGTTCTTGTAGGATTTAAATTTGTTCAGGGTGTAGAGATTTTTTGCTTCGTGTTTAAAAGCTACTTATAGATTTGTGGTCTTCACAGATTTTCCTATTGGTTTATTTTAAGCTCAAATAATTTCAGCAATGTTTTAAATCAGGAAAGCTCATTTCATTTACTGCAAAAATCTCAGCTTATGTAATATTTTTTTAAAATCTGGATCAGGAGTAATAAAAGTAAGGAGATCTAATTCATGTCAAGAAGCCATCTTCCTATTTCAAAAAGAAATAAAGGTAATGCAAAGGCAGAATAACAGCTTGCTCTTGCTATAGGGAAATGGTATGCGGATTTATCAAGTTTTCACTTGGTTAGTTCTTTAGCAGAATGAAAGTACAGTTTGAATGCTTTGTGCGTTCCATTCACACGTTTATCTGGAAAAAAAAACCCAGACATTTCTAAAACTGAAATAGAGTAATTGTACAGTTAAAGTACAATATACTTGAATTTTTTTTTTTGTGGAGAGATGTGTTAAACTTTTGTGTGTGCAGTTTAAGACAATTGATGGTTCACTATCCTGGTCCAAATGAGTGGAAACGTGAACAGTTATACTGTTCCTCAGTATTATTTGATGTGTGTTTGTAGTGATCTCTGCACTTTGGCATTTTGTGATTTGAGCTGTTATGGCAGTGCTGAGAAGTTAAATGGGAAGCACATCACCACTAGAAACCTCTGCTTTGTACAGTGAATGTTTACATTTCATTCTCCTTTTTATTTATCAAAGCTACCGGTTGTGATCTGGAGGAGGTAAATATTCTTCCTAGTGCCTTGATAACTCCACTCATGCCAAGCAGTATGATTAAGAATGAAGATGTGTCTCCAATGGAAGTAAGCGCAGAAAAAAGATCTCCCCCTGTCTTCAAGGTAAGTTTGATTGTGATCTGAAGATAACTGCCTTCAATAGCCTGTGTCCTCCTGTTAGTGCAAAGTAGAGAAGAGTAATGTGCAGAGAAAATGACATGCCCAAGATTGGTCTGGCCAAAATGTATGATCTCAGGGCAAGATTAAAGCAATGGACAATTTCCTTTGAAGGTAGCACTCTTGTTCCTGCATTCCTGCCTTGGTTGGTTGGTGCTACTATGATGAATGTTCTTTTTGTCCTGTGACACAGAACAAATAAACCATTACAAGGATATTAATCACTTCTCGGTATTGCTTTCATTGAGTTGTGACCTGACATCCTTGAGATAGCATTTCCAACGTTTTCCCAGAAGTTTGCTTGCATCCCTGATCATGTATGGAGAGGTGCATAGCCATCAAATATTCCATCTGTCTTTGCTGAGCATTATCAATGGTTGGAAATAGTATAAGCATAACCTGATTAAGCATGTGAATTACTTAATGTGTCGCTGCTCTTTTCAGGCTTCAAAGGTAGTTGGACCAACTCAGCAAACATTAGAAAGCAGCATGCCTGGCATACCACCTTCTGCTTCCCATTTACCTGCTGAAAACGAAAAGCAGCAACAAATACAGCCTAAGGTGTATAATCCAGAGACTCTAACTACTATCCAAACGCAGGACATTACCCAGCCTGGTAGCTTTTCATCTGTCTCTACTCCAGGTCAGCTGCAGAACAGTGACACCTTATTGCAGCAAGCTGCACAGTTCCAAACAAGGGATTCCCAAACCAGGGAAGTCTTGCAATCAGATGGCACAGTGGTCACTTTGTCACAATTAACTGATGCTTCACAACAGCAGCAGTCTACACTACCAGAACCAGCGCAGGCATTGCAGCAGCAGATCTCATCAAGTATTTTCTCGTCAGCGAGTGGTGTGAGTCAGTTGCAGAACACTATACAGCAGTTGCAGGCTGGAAATTTTCCAACTAACACTGCCACAGGCAGCAGTAGAAATGTTGACTTGGTGCAGCAGGTACTGGAAGCTCAACAACAGTTATCTTCTGTTTTATTTTCTGGGTCTGACAGCAATGAGGATGTTCAGGATCAGCTAAATGCAGATATCTTTCAGCAGGTTAGTCAGATACAAAGTAGTGTAAATCCTGGGATATTTTCCTCATCGGATACAGCTGTCCATTCCAGACCTGAGAACCTTTTACCTGGAAGAGGTGAAAATGTTCATTCACAGCCTGAAAATACATTGACCAATCAGCAGCAGCAGCAACAGCAGCAGCAGCAACAGCCAATGGAGACTTCTGCAGCAATGGTGATAGGAATTCAGCAAAACATTTGCCAGGCTGCTACACAGATGCAGTCTGATCTGTTCTCTTCAACAACTTCAGGGAATGGAGCCCTCCAACAGTCACCTGTTTACCAGCAGGCTTCTCACATAATGAGTGGGTTATCAACGAACGAAGACATGCAAATGCAGTGTGAATTATTCTCTTCGTCTCCTGGTGTTTCTGGAAGTGAGACTAATTCTACAGCTCAGCAGCAGGTCTCTAACAATGGCCCTACTATATTTCAGGCATCAAGTTCTGCAGATGGAGAGGAAGCTTCAGGACAGAGTAAGCAGATGCAGAGTTCTGTATTTCAGACCATGGTTCAAATGCAGCACAGTGGAGAAAGTCAATCTCAAGTTAATCTCTTTTCATCTACCAAGAACATGATGACTGTGCAGCCAAGTGGAGCTCAGCAGCAAGGAGGTGGTCTGTTCCAGCAGGGTGGAGAAATCATGTCTATTCAGCCTGCAAACTTTATGCAGCAGTCTCCGCACTCGCAAGCTCAGCTTTTTCACTCTCAGAATCCTATTGGTGATACTCAGAATATATCACAGGAAACACAAGGCTCCATTTTTCATAGTCCAAATTCCATTGTCCACAACCAGACCAATACTAATTCGTCAGACCAACTGCAGCCTCCAATGTTCCATTCACAGAGCACCATGGGTGTATTACAGAGCTCTTCGGTTCCTCAAGACCAGCAGTCTGCCAACATGTTCCTTTCCCAGAGTTCAATAAGCAACCCAGCAACTCAAGAAGAACAGATGTCATTCTTTACAAACCCAAGCTCCATTTCTCCTCTTCAGGCAGCAGCAAACACTGAGCAACCAGCTTCTTTCCAACAACAGACACAGATTTCTCATATCCAGAGTTCAATGCTTCCCCAGGAACAGCCACAGACTCAGCCTGCTCAGCAGGGTTTGTTTCAGCCTCAAGTACCGTTAGGCTCCATCCAGTCCAGTTCGATTCCCCAGAACCAACAAGGAGCAATCTTCCAGCCTCAGCATTCAATAGTTGCTATTCAGAGCAGTCCTCCATCTCAAGAGCAGCCGCAGCAGCAGCAACAGAACATGATGTTCAGTAATCAAAATGCAATGAGTACAATTGCTTCTCAAAAGCAAAACATGATTTTTAACCCAAACCAAAACCCCGTTACTAATCAGGAACAACAAGGCCAGTCCATTTTTCATCCACAGACTAACATGGCACCAATGAACCAGGAACAGCAGCCCATGCAGTTCCAGAATCAAACTACAGTGTCTTCTCTACAGAATCCTGGATCCAACCAGGCTGAAGCACAGCAGCCAGCCATCTTCCATAACTCACCCCAAATTCAGCTGGTCCAAGGCTCACCAAGTTCTCAAGAGCAGCAGGTCACCCTCTTCATCTCTTCAGCTTCCATGTCTGCCTTGCAGAACAGTATGAGCCAGCAAGAGCTGCAGCGATCTCCTATGTACTCTTCTCAAAACAGCATGGCAGGAATGCAAGGAACTGCTTCTCCTCCACAGCAGCAAGCTTCTTTATTTCATAACACAGCAGGAGGTGCTATCAACCAGCTGCAGAATTCTCCTGCTTCATCTCAGCAGACTTCAGGAATATTCCTGTTTGGCATTCAAAACAGTAAGTGATAGATGCGTGGTGGAGTTTAGAAGAGCTACTGATGGGAGACTACAAGACAGTGATTATTCTCTTTTATTGTTTATGCTGCAGTGAAGGAGTACTCTTCACTGTCTGTTGGGTTTCCTACCCTCAGATATGACAGGAGCAGCCTCAAACATTGTGTGCATCTAGATATATAGTCATAAAATGTTATTAAGAAGATATGTAAAAACAACATAGCATTTGTGTACGCACATGCAAGAAAGCAATATGGTTCTCTTAAAGGCAGCTCCACTCTTCTTTTTCAAGCTGTATTAGATTTCTATGATTTCTGCAATGACTTTTTCCACATGCTGCTGAAAAGATTTTTGAAGCTGCTTAGTTTGGAGAAGAGTCCCTTGAAGTATATTTGGAGCCCCTTTAGCCTTATAAGCCTGCAGTTTTCTGTGTCTCATCTCTGAGTCTAGCCTCTACTGTAAGTTCTTTGGGATGCAGATCCTTTCACCTGTCTGTATAAGGGTGTGCATATCTGTGAAGTTCCAGAAGCAACAGATGCAGGCAGTGATTATAAGATCTTTAGAAAACATGTGGAGAGAAAGAGAGAGCCCTGTAAGTGCTCTGTGGTTATACCACGTCTTGCTGTGTGACCTCTGGCTGTACGTGGCCTGATGGCCAAGCCTTTCCATAAAGCTGGAGATAATGCTAGGAATGGGAATAGGTGTGGTAATGTTTGCAGACTAGGAGGAGGAGCTAGTGGATAGTTTGACTCACCTGAAAAAGGCACATCTGAAATTCATGAAGACAGGGAGTGGGCACACTCAGTGCTTCTCTTATTTCACACACCTTGTTTTTCTTCTAGCAAAATATTTTTCTCTGGTGTGTTAATAGTGTTTGGTCACAATACAGAGTTCATAATTCAGCATGTATACCTTGAGCCTGTGCTTATACTTCTAGGGAGAGGTGAGCAAAGGTGATGATGTAAAAACTGCCTGTAACGTCCTTCAGAGTCAATAGGGATATATAGAAAGAAGTTGGCTAATTCACTACGTGCACTAATCAAATGTCAATGGTCCTTTTGTTCTTTACTTACTCCTTCACAGACTGTAGCCAGCTGCTGCCTTCTGGACCAGCTGCACTGCCTGATGAGCTGATGGCTATCAGTCAGCCAGGTCAGCCACAGAGCGAGGGACAAGCAGCAGTGCCAGCGCTTCTCTCCCAGCAGATACCTGAGACTTCTCCGCTACCTTCAGCTATGGCACCCAGTCAGAATATTGAGAAAATAGATGATCTGCTTGTTTCACTGCAAAACCAGGGGAACAACATGGCTGGCTCATTTTAGTTAGGCAGGTAATTAGTGTGTTTGTGTTTCTGGGCTTTTTCCTGCAGTGCATGCTTTTATTCAGCAAGGTTTTCTTTGGAATGTATCCCGATGCTTCAGGGGTTCAGCTGAGATATCAGTAATGCTGAATGAAGAATGTAGTATCAGTAAGTAGAACAAAGAGTTATTTTAAGTAGTCCAAGGTCAGAATTTCTATGAAACAGTTGGCTGAGTTTTGTTGTTTGATTGCTGTGTATTTTGTCATCTGTTTTTGTAGCGTAGTACTTCACTAGGAAGGAGGGATTGGATCACTGACAGCTTGGCAGACAAAAACGTTGTGGAATATGGCTGTAGTTAAAAGCATAGTGTTTATTGGGTAAATAATACAGCTTGAGTCTGTGCTGTTCTGAAGTTGCCCCATGAATTACAATAGTGTCATGTGAAATCAAGTTTCTGTAGACTATGACAGGTATTGAATGTGTCTCATGGTGAGTCTTTGTTAAAAGTGAGCTCACAGGGTCAGCAGTGACCAGGAAACATTCCGCTCTTAGAAGATGCCTTTTTCAGAGAGGTGAAAGAGCCTTTGGCTGCACCAAGAACAGAAGGACTCCGGAATCTAACATTATCCACAGTATGTTACTTGGCTTTAGAAAATTGAGTTGCCATTCAGAATTCCCCAGAAGTTTCACTGAAATGAAATTGCTTCGAGTGAAGTTATGAACTTGAGTTGAAGGAAGGTAATCCTGCTGAATGAAGGAGTGCACGGTTCTGATACTTGCTCACTGTTTGTCTGCTTGTGAAGGACATTTTCAAGACGAGATGAAGGAACTGTATAGAAATAGGAAGGTGAATTTTGTTAGTTTAACTTTTTGTGCTTGCTTTTTTTTTTTTTTTCCTGCAGAAATTCTGTGAAGAAAGGTGATGGCTTCCTGGATCCTCTCAGACCTTGTGACTCTGGATTAGGCAGTGTGGAACTGATTGCTTCTGTCAAAAAGTGGCCCTCTTTTCTAAAGAGCACATACGTGGCCAGTTGCAGTGTCTAGCACCTAAGGCTATGACTGTGTTATTTGAGATTCAAGATCCATAGTGCCAATAATGCTGAAAAGCTATGCTTTGTTTTACTAGGGCATGGGATTGTACTGTTACCTGACTCCTAATACCCACTGGGGGTGGGATGCTCTTTGAATTTAAAGCATATCTGGTCAGTTATTATTGTTGTTAGAAGGTAACACATGCTACCACGTTTACTTTTTCCCCTTCTTCCTTCTTCATATTCCCTTTTTTGACTAGAAAAGCTAGAGAAGCAGAAACATCAAATACCCATGACATGAATTGTGACTCATAGCTGTCAGTAAGTGAAGGGACTGGATGTTTTACAGTTAAGTGGGAGAGCTAATACTGTGATTTATTAACTGCAGTAGGGGGCAATGAAAATATTGACATGTATAACAAACGAGCAGAGAATTGCTTGCTGCTGTAGGTAGCCTGACAGAGGTGGGTGCTTCCCATCTGAGAACGTGATTAACGGTTTTCTGTGTCTCTTACATGTAACTGTAGATAGAGCAAGGGTTTGGTGGCTCTAACACATAGAAGAAACGAAGGGGAACTTTCAATTAAATTATGCTCTACAAATGTTAAGCTCTTAAATACCTTCAACTTGGAAAGAGCGTTCTGCCTGGCTGAAGAAACGACACCTTTTGGTCACCCATGCTGACTGTGTGGGTCAGAACTTGCTGAAGCTGCATTACCCATTCTTAAACCCTTTTCCTTTTTGTTCTTATGTTTTTCTCTCTCTCTTCCTCAGTTTTGTATTGTGTTTTTGGAAGTGTTATAAATATCCTGCTCTCTTTCAAGATCAGAAGCAGCTTTTAGGAGTCCGTTGCACCAACCCTTGTGCTGTTAAAATGCTTGGTCAAATAGGCTCTGACAAATAAAGATTAGGGAAAGAGGAAGCAATTTTTCTACATCCCTTCAAAAGCAGGAATCCCCCTTATCCAGTTGCTTTCCAGCTGTTGCTGTTGTAAACCTTGTTTGACTTTACTCCAAGCAGGGGGAAATCAAATCATTCTTTATGCATTCTCAGAAATTTCCTTTTATCCTGAGCTGTTGCATCTTTGTAGCACATTGAGCTCATTGCAAATTGGAAGTGTTATTTTTCTCTTGATGGTCCCCCAGACGTAACTTCTAGATTGTCCAACAACGGCTCGTTACAGAATGTAAAGCCAGCCCACTCCAAACCATGCAGTTGTGTTGTGAGGCATGTGACTTCTTTGGGTGCTCCAACTGTCCAGAAGGTTTTGTGATATCTCACTACAGCCTCATTTGGATATTTGTTTCTTCTCCTTCCGCACATAGAAAGCTGTTAATGCAGTTAGAGCCAAACAGCTGTCATGTATGGCTATTATGCCTCAGTGTAGTGTAGTTGATAACCATGTCATTTTTCATTTTTGTTATTTTAAATAACGAAGAATAGTCTGTAAATGGTTTCTGAGTTACTTTTGGTCTGTTTACTGTGTTTTTTCTCTAACTCGTGTGCTTAGTTGAGCCGTGTAGAGATTTTGTTTGTTTTAATGGTTTCTCCTGTTTGTCGGTCTGTCATAGCGTTCAGTTTCTCTTTCTTTCTCTTTCTCTCTCTCTCTCTCTCTCTTTCTCTCTCTCTCTCTCTCTCTCTCATTGAGAGGCATTGAATTACGTTTTCAGTAGTAAGGCTTCTTGCCGATATGAAGGGAACTTTTCAGAAAGAGACCTGCTCTGGGTCATTTAATTTTGAATACAGTTTTCAATCGTTCAAGTTTTGGATGGTTTATATCTAATGTGTGTTTCATTTTTTTGGAAAGCTATATTTTGTATTTAGGAAATGGTATACTATTTTGCTATTTGTACTGAGTGAGTACATTGGCATAAATATAAAAATTTATATATATACATATATATAAAATATTCTTTTTGCCACACATTTTTGTGGTAAATTTGTGAGTTTGTCTGATGTTCTACCACAACGTGGCGTCTGATAACAGTGGGGTGGGGTGGGGTTTGTTATGTCTTTATTGAGTATTTAAGTACTTTTTGCAACATGAATAACTTGTTCATCTCTCGCCATTCCATCAGGCAGTGTATTGTTCCAGCTGGCTATGAGGAGCTTCACCGTGTGTTTGGTGTCTGTCACTCAGCAGTTCAATCTAGTACGGAAACCCGCAGGCATTTAGGGGCAGAGCGGATAACGGGGTTTCATTCAGAATGAGCCATTCAGCTTTTATCCTCTATCATTGTCTATTTAATATTTTATTATTAGTGCCTCTGTGTTTTAACTTTTAATTTATGATTATGCTAAAATGTTTAAAATTTTAATCACGGTAAAAAGAATTCCCTGCTTCATACTGTCCAGAGCTGCTTTATAACCCTGAACCATACTTTTTCCTCCTGTGATTTATATATATTTTTTTCTGCTAAGAGCAAATATTAATAAAACCCTGTTATGGTTCGTGACATGAACATAGCAACCTTGCAGAACTGACTAAATGCTAGATGAGGATGCACAGAAGACTATGAATTGTGGACCGAAACAGCTTCCAGATGGCTGTGGAAGCTGACAGCCAGTTACTCACTGGTGGCTTTGCAGGATCCCAGTCCCAGAACAAACTGCCGGGTGTCATCTGGGGCCTTCATACACAGAAGTAATAGGAATGACACGTTCCCTTGTATGCTGCTTCAGTTTGTTCCATTGTGTTGAAGGGTTATCCTTTTGTAGAAGTGTTGTTGGTCAGTGCCAAGTCACCAGGGACCAATTTTCCAATTAAGAAGTTGGGTGTCCAAAAGAGAACTTTATACCGAGACTGCTACAGCTCTGGGGAAGGGTATGTTTGAACTGTGCATATTTTAGGTGGCTTATTCAAAAAGAAAAAAAAAGGAAAAACAAAACAAAAAAAAAGGGCTGTGCTATCACATTTTTCACTTTTGGATAACACCTTTCATTTACTGTGTTTATCTCATTTCATTTTAGGTCAATGTTTAAATGTACAACACGTTGAACATGTGATTTGGTTACAAAAAGTATTTGTCTTATGAAGGAAAAGATTGCTCAGTGGTTGATTAGTGCTGGAACTGCTGCTTGCAAGCAGCTGTAAGGAGGGGTAACAAGAGGTTTGATAACCCACTAACGAGCTTAAGGACGGCCTGCAGGATTTCACGGCAGAAAGGGACAAGAGCAGTGTGAGCCACGTGGGTGTGCTTTCAGAGTCTGCACACTTGTGACAACCAGTTGATGTTGATCATTGGAGCTTATTCTGCGTTTGTAATCCCTTCGTTTACTCCTCTGCATGTTGATGCTGGTGTGCCTGTTGGGCTGAGGGCAGGTGGATGCTTGCTAGCACAGAGCTGAGAGGAAGTGGTATCACATCTAATCCATTTTGCAGGAGAAAGTTGGAAGATACTGAGACATTTAATCTGTGCATTTGAAGTTCCTAACGTTACTGTAAAAGAGAACCTACTATCATACGTACAAAGCAGCAGTTAAATGCAAGAAATACTACTAGGTGGAAAGTTAAAAACCAGAGCTGTGTTACTCTGATGGGTTTTCTCTGTGTTTCTTTGTTTGCTGCTTGAGCTCTCTCTGAAGTCCTCCGAGCCTCCATCCCTTCTCCTCCAGTTGTACGTGCCTCTCTGCTGCCAGCCCAATGCCCGATGGCTTACAGAACAGAGATTTGTTGGCACAGATACACGTCTGCAGCTTTTTATCTGCTAACCACCAGCCATGGGTTCGTGTCTGCCTGTACCTTGTTTTACAGATAAAAAGAAACAGCAAACAAAACTTTGTATGAATGGCATAACACACAAAGTGATGAGCTGACGTCTCCTGGCAGGAAGTTAATGGTGCTTTGTGCTTAATTGGCAACTCCAACTTTTGTTAGTAATTGCCTCTTCACTGCTTCCTCCTCCAGCAGTTTCTGAAGCCTGGTGCTTTGCTATTTAACATCAAAATAGTTCAAGAAAAACAGTTCCAGCCTTACTGCTTCCAAGTAGAGGTTTAATCACCAGCCAATCTGTTATATATATATATATATATATATATATATAAAATATATATAAAAGCAAAATCAGAAGTTTTTATTGGACTAAAGCTAAACATAGATCCTGCCAGCAGGTATGCACATTCATTAAGAGCTGGTAAGGACTTTCCTGTCAGTTTCCCAGTCTCATGTATCTATATGATGTTGGTTTCTTTCTTCAGAGTTATTACAGGAGAGGAGTGCTAAGGACTGCAGACACTCACCTGAGCGACAGGAGCAGGAGTGAGGAGAACAAGTAGCTTTGCATGCTCTGAACTGTGAGTTGTAGGGGGAAGGTGTTCACTTGGTTTGGGGGCTGTCTCTTTAATTTGGAGTAGTCCTTTGGGATAGATTGTGAGTGCTTAACATTCAGTCCGATTACACGGCTGTGTAGGGCAGCAGTCAGCCGAGCACCCGAGTCTGTGCTGCTGGGAGGTGGGCACAGAGGGCACTGCTGGAAACACTGCACGTGGAATTGGGAACTCCTGTCCAGCAGCATGCTCCGTGTGGGGCACCGAGGGGTTCCGCAGGAGAGGCTTTTCCTTCCATACAGTGTGTAAATAGGCAAAGCCTGTATAGTCTAGGGTTGTATATATGTACATAGAGGAGTCATATATCTGTTATAAATAGTCAGTAGACACACGTGTAGAGTCCTGCTATATTTACATTTTTATAAGCGTGAAACAATACTCATTTTCCTGAACACGTGGTTATTTAGCAAGGTTTTCTAGTAGCTCAGTGGTAGCTGCAAAGCACCTTTCAGTACTGTACGTGTGGCACTGTTGGTAGCGTTACTTCAGAAACCGTCTCTGCTTTTGGAAGTCATTCATGTCCACGGGGTTAAAGTGGCTGTTGAAATCAGCCCTACAGTTTTGTATTTTTTGTATATTTTTATTAATAGCTGCAGTTGCGGTGCACACATTTCCTACTCCCACGTGTGCTCCGCTCGCTGTGCTGCCCCCAGCACCGCTTCCTGAGTGTGTCTGCAGGCACGGAACTACAGTGTGTGCTCTGCAGGAGCCGAGCTGACACCAGCAGAGCTCCTGCAGTGGAGTTAGGAATCCTTGCCTGCCAAGGGATAGTGGCTGCTGCTCAGCTGGGGTCAGGATGCTGAGGCTCGGTCTGTAGGCATCCCTCTCTGCTCCGATCCTTGCACGTCAGGGGAAGCACCTCTGAACTTGTTTTTATTTTCATTGAAGTAGTTGGTATCTGGAGTGCTCTCTCCCTGGAGCCCTGTGGAAGCTCTCCCTGCTTTCTCCCTGTGGGGAGAGCTGCCCCGACCCATATGATTTCCTGCAGATTGTCTGAGGAGTTGAGCTCTTTAAAAAGAAACGCAGATTGCAGGCTCAGCAGTGTGTGCTTTGTCCAAATCTGATGGGCCCCACTGCAGTTTGGCGTGAGGTTGATCAGTGGGCATTGTTGTCTTGGTGCAGGCATTGTCAAAGCATCTGCTAAACTGAAAGCAGTGTGCTCACTTCTCTGAGCTGATCTCCACTGCTTCTGGAGCTGGAGATCTGTAGCTTTTGCTATTACAGTTGATGAAATTGCTAGTAATGTACCAGTGCACTCGGATGAGGTGAGGAATGTGAGGATTTCTCTGCCTCTGGTGGGATACTCACCAAGATTCTTTTCAAGTTCAGCCTCCAAAACTTCAGTACCCAGCCCTCTGTAAGATGTTGTGTGTATTTGCTGTAATTCAAGTGAGGAAAGAGTCCTATGTTGGGACGATGTAAATTGCCTTAACTTCCCTTTAGTCCGCAGAGCTGCCCCCATGTAAGCTGCTCAGGCTCTCCCCGTGCCCTGGCCCAGGCTCCCAGCAGCACACCGTGCCCTGCAGCCCCCACGTGCTGCCTGTCCCCTTCCATTGGGAGAAGAGGTGGAGCTGGAGATGAGCTCAGTGTCCCACTGCAAGGCCACAGCATTGCTGGAGCTGTCTGATTTTGAACACTATTTGAAATGAGACGGCTCCACGCATTCAGTAAAGCTCAGTGCTGATGAGTAAGCTCCAAAGCCCTTCAGATCAGAGCATTCTACCTCTGTTAACACCCGCGTCTGTCCCGTGGTGCCGCCTTTCTGCCATGTTTTCCTGCAGTGCACTGATCAACCGCTGAGCTGCCTTTTCCCTTGTCCTGCAGTGTGGAAGTAGCACCAGATATTCCCTGTGCATTTCTGTGTATATGGCTTTCGTAGATGGGATTTTCAAAGCACTGATCCCCAGTGCTTTTGGTTTGTTCTGAGGGGGATATTTCATTTGCATCTATGTTTTTAGCTATCCTGTGATAACTTGTTGAATATTAAAAAATAAAAATATTTTGCTTCTATTGGGACATTTGTATACTCGCAACTATATTTCTGTAAACAGCTGCAGTCAAGAATAAAACAATGAAAGTTTTCATTTTGCAGTGTAAAACCTTATTGTGGTTCTTTCAGGGACACCTCTGCTGGGAAAAGGTGTCTGTCTGGGAAAACAGAAGTGTGTGGGCTTGTGCCCTTGCATAGGAAGAGGCACTGTGTGATGTATACACCTTGGGGGGGAATTGCAGTGTTTCTTTTCTATTATGTAGCCTTAGGTCTGAAGTCATTTAACATGCTTACTGCCCAAACCACAGCTGGGAGTTACAGAGCTTTCGGGGAGAGAACTGTGGGTGCCTGAGGTGGGATTCCCTCTGTGGAATCCCATGCTGGCAGCAAGGCCGAGCTCTGGGATCTGCCTCAGCTCAGCCTGATGCAAAGGGAAGTCATTAATAGCGAGTACAATCATTGTAACTGAAAATCTGCCTTGGTGGATGTGGCTGTGTTCTTAGGGGTGAGCTTGACCCAGACGATGCTTTGTGGGAAAGGCAGTGCAGGCTCTGAGGTAATTCCTTCTTGGAATTTTCAGATGGATTTGTGAGCTGCAGAAATATCGGGAATACAGTTTGGCAGAAGTCAGCTTGTGCGGAGTCCTCTGCTGCGTGGTAATACGGGCTTCGTGCACCTCCAGGATGAGAAAACTGCAACAGAGGTAAGAAACAAAAACATTAAGATTACTCTGAGCACTGACAGTGCATTGCTGTACGATATTGGAGCAGAGATCCGACCCTTGAACTCTGCTGTACCGCGAGAGGAGGAACCGCGGCGCTGGTTTGCTTGTTGTGGGAGGAAGGGGAGTGTGTTGGAGTGTGTTGGTGTTCAGCTTCCTGTTAGCATTACTTTTCAATGATGCATCCGAGTCCTAGTTCCTGGCCATGTCCTCAGCGGGCAGGGACCGTCACAGAGCCCATCCCCACAGAGCTGCGTCACTGTCATGGCCCTCCCTGGCTTTCCGAGTGGGTGAGAAAAGGGAGCAGGAGAGCTCCCTTGCAGCCTGGCACAGCCTTGCTCTCTGAGCTCAGGCCTGTGTCGTGTTTGCTGCCCATGCTGATAATCTGGTGCATGCTGCTATGGTGGAGCCCCCCAGCTCGGGCCTCCCTCCCCACGTGGCTGAGCCAGCACCGTGCTCCCTTCTCTGTAGTGATGGCTGCTGGCTCCGGGAGGACCTCAGACCCCTTCCTTTTAACTTTAATCCACATTAATCCACGTCGTCCTCCTCCTAGTGCAAGTACTCCCCCAGGGCTTGGCTCAGTGCGGGAGGAGGCACGCAGCTGTGCCTATCGGGTGCGTGTGCAGGAGGTGAGGGACTGGGTGCCAAGGCTTCCCAGGACACGATGGGACCTGGAAATCAGGGCTGTGTCAGTCCCTGAGGCCTTGGCCTTGGCTGCAGCAGGGCTGCCCGGTGCCAGCAGTCCCCAGGGTTCCTGCCCAGCTCTGGGGGTGGGAGTGGGGCGGCCCCGCAGCTGCACAGCAGAGCTGGGCCTGGGTCTGAGCTGCCCAGTGGGGGCAAAGAAGAGCACACCAGCACCGGGTTCCAGGTGTCAGTTTATTGCTGTGTTCGCACAGGTCCCAACCACAGGTCATGCCTTGAAGGCCTTGAATTTGGTGCAGAAAAAATGTCAGTAAAGAGAACGTGGAAAAACAGAATAGCGTGAGGGCGTGGGGGCTGCCCTTGTGGCCCTCAGGCCCCATCAGTGCGGTGCTGTGAGGCCAGGCCTCGTGTGCAGGGCCTGGCTGCTATTCCTGGGCCCGGATCTGCCCGTCGGGGGGCACAGCCTTGCCCAGGTGCTGCCCCACCGTCAGGCCCTGCTGCTTCCCCTCCTGCTTTGCCAGCACCTCACGCTTCAGCACAAAGCCGCCGGCCACACTCAGCTCAAAGCTGCTGCTGGGGATGAAGCTGAGGGGCTTCTCCTGCTGCACGGTGCCCAGGCGGCTCTTCCATGCGCTCAGCATCTGCGCCCGCACCTCAGGGCCCACGTAGCGCACGCTGTAGCAAATCTGGGGTGCCAGTATCTGGAAGCCGCAGAAGTGCAGGGCCGCCTGCCAGCACCGGGATGGGGGAGCAGTCAGCACAGAGCCCCTCGGCCCCGCGCTGCCCCCAGCCCCGTCCGTACTACCTGCATGGGCCAGAGCAGCACGTTCATGTCGCCGTTGATGCCGCTGGGGCTGTACATGGAGCCCATCCCGCCGGTGGTGAATGACAGCATGGCTTTCTTCTTCTGAGGATGGGAAGGGGGGAGGCAGGGGCTGCAGGGCCAGCACGCCGTCCCCCCCAGCCCCGTGGCCTACCTGGAGGGGCCCCTGGTCGTACAAAGTGGACATGGAGTAGGCAAAACCCTCGGTGAGAATGCGGTCGAGCCAGCCCTTGAGGATGGCCGGCATCCCGAACCACTGCAGTGGGAACTGCGGGCACAGGTGGTGGTGGGACGGGCAGTGAGTGCTGCTGCACTTCCCAGCCCCTAAAACAGCCCCTCCAAAACCAGCCACCCCCCACAGAATCATCCCAGCCTGTGCAATAAAGATTGCACCGTGGCCGTGCCTGGAAGATGATCAGCTCTGCTGCTTCAATCTTCTTCTGTTCGGCGACGATGTCGCTGCTGAGCCGTCCCTCCTTCCACGCCTGCCCTGCCTCCATCTCGTAGACGAAGTGCTCGGGGTTCTTGGGGGGCCCTGCATGGAAGTGGGGGCTCAGAGGGGCCCGATGGGTCGGGGGCCGGTGGGGAGGATGGCTGCACTCGTACCGGTGATGTCGTGCCGTGAGAGCACGGCGTTGAACCCCATGGCGTAGAGGTCGGAGATGGTGACTTCCCAGCCCTTGTCCCGCAGCGCGCTGCTGGCTGCTGCTGCCATGGCGTGGTTGAAGGAGGTTTTCTCGGGGTGCGCCAGCACGATGAGTGCATTGCGTCCTGACGGGAGGGTGTTGCTCAGCAGACCCACGTGAGTATACCCAGGAGCAGCCCACACTGCCCTGCGATGCCCCGTGGATATCACACGGATGCTGCACAGACCCCTTACGGATGTCCCCCCAACAAGTGCCTCCAAATGCCCCACCAAGCCCTGCCGGCACGCCGCCGCTGCCCCACCGAGCTGCTCCAGGAGCTGCAGCTCCAAGGTCGTGAGGACCCGGGGCGGCAGCGGCCGGCGGCACAGCTGATCATCCGCGCCCGGGCAGCGCTGCAGAGAGGAAGCGCGGCCGCAGCCGGCAGCCGCGGGGCCGCTCGGTGGCTGCGTGTCGGCCCCGGGCGGGGTCCGGCTGTGCTGACCTACCTGCCATCGCCACGGCTGCTCGGCTTCCAGGAGCTGGGCTGAGAGCGCAGCACCGCTCGCGGCCCAAAAAGACGCGCGGCTGAGCTTTGCTCGGGGCAGGGCTTACGGAGCCCGGGGGGGGGCGGCCGAGGGGCGGAGCGCACCGACCGCGGCTCACTCGTGCCGCCCCACTGCTCGCACGGGATGCCAGCCCTGCAGCATCCCCACGGCCCCCTGCGGCCCCAAACGCTGCCATCGGGCAAGCGGCCCCTCGTGCTGCTTTCAGCTCCCCTTCCACCCCCCCCCGGAGCCATCAGCCCCCCCGTGTTGGTGTCACGGGTCTGCCCACCCGTGCGGTTTCCCCAGGGGTGCGCAGCCCCTGTGGGAGCGCATCCTGCCCCGCGTCCTGCAGTGTAGAGCTGCACGAGCAGCCTCGCTGAGCAGGTGGGGGGGCTGGGTTGCTGTGCAGGTGTAGATGGACGCAGAGCCCCAGCGAGGGCTGGGCTGGCCGCAACATTTGCAATTATTTCCTTATCAGAGTGTGCCCTGAGAGAAACAGTCGCAGCGTGCTGCTGGTGGATCCCAGCCCAACAGCCCTGCCTTCCCTTCGATGGAAAAACGACTGAGTCATGGTGGTATAGCATTTCATGTTTATTCTCGGTGCTGTCATTCAGCATGGTGCCCATGGAGATTAAACAGGAATGCCAATACCTGCCCTTGGATTGTAACCCGCACCCTCCACGTACACCGGGTCTGGCAGGCGGTCAGGGTCAGTGCCTCACACACCCAGAGCCCTGCTCCCACTGCTGCCTGCCCCACAGACACCCGAAGCCCAGAAGGAAGGGCTGGGTGCTGCAGGCACGTCACCCTCCTGCTGTCAGCAGATGCCAAGCAGTGCCCAGGCAGCCACGCACCGCAGACAGCCCTGCACTGCCTTTCACCTCCTCTTCACAAACTTCTTTGTCACGGCGTTGGGGTTCAGGCGCCTCCTGCCAGCGCCCAGCGCCACGTCCCGGATTTGCAGGTTGGCAGCACGACTGTAGATGTCGTTTTCCGCAAAGGGAGAGACCCCTGCGATGTAGTCAGGGTCGAAGACGTCTGTTTTCTGCCGGGCCTTGCGGGACAGCCGCTGCTGCGGGAAGGGCTGGTCCTCCACCAGGTGCGGGTTGTTGGCGTGCTTCCCTCCCTGCGGTGCCGGCAGAGGGTACTGCCCAGAGAACAGAGACCATTAAACCTTCTCTGGGACAACTCTTGGTTAGAGGACCTTCACTGCTGGTTTATAGTGAACTTAGCAACAGAAGCCCAACAGCCCCTGCAGTAAGGGGAACATCGGGAAGGCAGTCACAGCCCTGCCCGGCCCAGCCCCGCAGTGACTCACCCTGAGCCCCCGTGGGTTCAGCACCTTGGGGTTGCGGGAGAAGTGCATGTGGAGGCTCCCGTCCTCGCTGACACTCACTGCAACTTTCTTCAGTGTCTTGTTACCACAGTGAGGGCAGAAGACCTTGGTCATGTCTGAAGTTGTCCTGTGGGAGATGGAGGGGATTTACTGCAGAGGCTCAGCCCAGGAGCTGGATGTCTGCCCAGCCACAAACTGCCCCTTGCCCTGGTGGTGCTGTGCACGCACCTGAAGCAGCCATGGCAGCGCAGGATGTGGCTCCGGGCCTGGCGGATCAGCATGCCATTCACTGCCAGCACATGGAGGCCCATCTGGAGCAGCACGTTCTGTCACGAGGGAGGAGGAAGCAAGATACCATGAGCCCAGCAGCCCCACTCAGGTTTGCCTGCCTGGGCAGCGCGAGGCCGAGGGCAGCAAGGCTGACAGGCTGTGCATAGGCCTCCGCTGTGGGGAGAACCAGCAGCTTCAAACACAAAAGAAGGCACTGCAGGGTAACTTTTGCATGGCACCTGTATGGGATCAACTGAGCTGAAGGCTGGAGCAGTGCTGTGTCAGGCAGCACTCACCTGCATGGAGAAGTCTGTGGTGACACAGCCGACCTGCACGTTGGCAGGGACAGTGTCGCAGTGCCCCGTGTCCTGCTGGATCTGCTTGAGGTTGCTGGGTGTTATCCAGCCCTCATCGTCGTCGCTCTCCTCCTCATCGTCCTCTTCCTCCTCAGCACCATCCCCATCCTCTGAGCTCTGGTGCTCATCGGCGGTCTCTGGGCTGGTGGAGATGCTGTGTGTTTTCTGCAGAGATGGGCAGTTGGTGCTGTGTATGGCACGGAGCCGGGACGCAGGGCACTGAGCCCAGCAGCCTCACCAGCATCTCCTGGAGCTCATCCTCGATGCTGGGCAGGGGCGGCCTCCAGTAGAGGAAGGAGCCAAACTCGGCGCTGTCGGGCAGCTCTGTGCTGCTGTTGGGGCTGGGAGGCTGCTGGCCCTTCCGCGGCCGCTTGTGCTGGGGGAGACACGGTGATCCCGGGCTCTACGTCCCCGTTCCTCGTACCCCCACCCCCAGTCCGGTCCCGTCCCCATCGTGCCCCGCATACCTTGGCAGGCAGGTGGAAGCCGGCGATGTGCAGCGTGGCCTCGGGGTGCCGCGGGCTGGAGCTGAGCCGCACCTGCGGGCAGCACCGGGCTCAGCAGCGCCCACAACGCACCCCCGTCCCCCTCCCGCCCTTACCTTGTCCGGGGGCTGCAGGCGGAGGCCGCCCGGCCCCGCGTTCTCGGTTTGCAGCTGGCAGGTGAGCGCCAGCACCTGCAGGTCTGCGGCGGACAGGCTGGGATAGTCCCCGGTGCGTTTGGCGAACTCGGTAACTGCGGGCGCGGGGCGGGGAGGGCCGTTATCCCCCGCGGCCGCGCTCGGCCCCGCCGCCCCCGACCCGCACTCACCCGTCCGCACGAAGTCGGCCCGCGGGCGGCGGAGCTGCAGCTCGTAGGGCAGCGCGGCCAGGCGGCGCCGCGCCCGCCGGTCCCGGATCTCGGCCAGCACCTCGGGCACGGTGTACACGCGCTGAGCCACGTCCTGCGGGCGGAGCGCGGCTCAGCCCCGGCCCCGGAGCGCCGGCCCGGCCCCGGAGCGCCCGGCCCGTACCTGCAGAGCGGCGCCGCTCAGAAACGCGCCGGCGTCGGCCACCACGTGCGCCACGCGCGCCATGCCCGCCCGGCCCGAGCCCACGCGTGTCCCTCCTCGCGCCCCGTAGCGCCGCGCGGGGTCCGACGGGAGCGGCGCCGCGGGAGCGCTTCCGGGCGGCGCGGTCACGTGCGCGCGGGGTCACATGACGGCGGCGCCGCCGCAGCCGGAAGCGGGAGCGCGGCCGGTGAGGCGGGCGGGGGGCGGCGCGGTCCGTTACCGGCGCGGTCCGTTACCGGCGCGGTCCGTTACCGGCGGGGGCCGTTCCGCTGCCGGGCCCGGGAGGGGGAGCCCGGCGGGGCGGCCCGGGGCTTCGGTGTGGGTCTGGGTGTCGGTGTGAGGAAGCGGGGCTCAGCCCGCAGCGCGGCAGCTCCCCGTGCCCGGCGCTGGGACGGGGCCCGGGCACGGCCGGCTCCCTGGGAGGGCTCCCGACCTCTCCCCCTCCCCTCTCCCCCCCCCCCCCACACACACACACACACACACACACACACACACTCACGCCCCGGCCGTGGGGCTGAGCGCAGCCCTGGGGCTCTGTTGGGCCCCGGGGGCACCCGCGCTGCCGTGCGGTGAAGTCAGAATCGGGGGCTGCGTCTGTGTGGGGCGGCTGCGGAGGGCTGGGGCTGTGCCTGGAGTCTGAGCGGCGAGCCCCGGGTCCTGGCACGGCGCTTCGGGGGTGCGCGTCACTGCTGGCGGCACGAGAAGGGCTCCGGGGAAGAGCTCGCTGCTCCGGCCGGCATAGAGCTGCGGTTGTGTTCTGTAGGGCCTCGCTAGTGGTCCTAATGGAGTGAGTGGTGGTGTGGTGCTCGGGAGTCGGTCAGCAGTATCCTGGAGGCTGTGGGGGCTGTTTGTGAGAGAAGGAGCTAGCAGAGGCTGTGATGGTGCCCCATGAGAGCAGTGTGATCCCATAGCTGGCTGCTGGGACCGGTACCGAGCACCTTGTGCTCCTGCGTGATTCCTGACCCTGGGATTTTCCTTCGTGATCAGGCATTTCAGTAAGAAAAGCTGCGTTCTGTGCCGTGTGGGCAGATCCAGCAAAAACTGTGGGGAGAGGGAAGTGCTGTGGCTGCTGCCAGTGATGCAGTGCCCCAGAATGAGGAAGTGCTGAGTGCCTGGCAAGGTGCGGGCCGTGCTGGGGTCCTGCCCTGCGGTTGGAGCAGCTGTGGTTCCCCTCCCCACTGAGCTGCAGCTCTGCAGTGTGTTGGAGTAGAGGATGATTTTTTTCCATGGTATTTTGCTGCCTGGCAGCCACTTGTGCTGTCCTTGAGGGACGTGCAGCTTCCCCATGCTGTGGGCAGACTTGTCTCGTGGTGCTGCTGTCTCATCCTTTCCGAGGGATCCCATGTGCCGTGCCCTCACCTGCAGGCCCTGTGCTCAGCAGCACTGGAGGCCGTTCTGTCCCCGTGGGCTGGGTCAGCAGCGGCCTTGAGGTTGGGGTGAGGTGGAGCTGCCCACAGAGCCGCTGCCCTGAGTGGCCGTGCACTCTTTCTGCTGTGTGTAGTGCTGGACATGGAATGCGTTTGGGCCCCAGCTCAGTCTCGGTGCTGAGTCCCCTTCTCTCTGTCCCTTCCAGGCCGGGGGTGATGACATGGCCTCTGCGAGCTCCAGCAGGGCCAGGGCTGGGCCGCCCTGCGAGAAGTCCCAGCTCTCTGTGAAAGGTGAGATCTGTGCAGGGCTGGGAGCTGGGCTTTGGCGTGCCTTGGGGAGGTGCGGTGTCCCGGGCTCTGCCCTTAGCAGGCCTTGGTGCTGGCGGCCTCCGGGAGCGGAGCACTGCCTGTGGGGGGCTCTGCCTCCTCATCTGGGATGTGGCTCCACGGCTCTGCCGGGGCGGTGTTTGTGCTGCAGTGGCCACGAGATGGCTCCAGATGCCGGGAGCTGTGTGCCCGTGCTTCCCACAGCCCCTCTGGTCCCAGCACAGCCATCTAGAGCGTGGCAGTTCTCCCTGGGCGACTGCCTCCTTTCCTTGGCTGCTGCAGAAGCCCCGTGTCCCTGGCTTGTCATAGAGCATGGGCTTTCTCATCGGGCTCCCGGGGCTGGGAGCAGCTGAACAGGGGTGGTATGTACCTGTGGGGTGAAATGGGTGTGAGTGAAGCATGGCCAGGGCTGTTTTGGCCCATCGCTGTCCCCTCCAGCGTTGGTGGTGGAGAGGGGGTTGTGCATGTGTGAGGCAGGGGCTGTGGGACTGCTGCTTGACCCCTGCCTGTCCCACTTAGTGGTGTCTGTGAAGCCCAAGGCCCAGAGCCGCCAGTCACGGATGAACTGCTATGTGGAGGTGGCAGGAGATGGGCTGCCCAGCGAGACCAAGAAGACAGGAAAGCAGATGGGGAGCTCTGAGCTGCTGTGGAACGAGATCCTCATCCTGTAAGTCCCTGCGACTGTTCTGTGGGGCTGGGACTGCCCCTGCTCCCATGCCCAGCCCTTAGTGGGAATCCTTGCAGCTCCATCAACTGAGCTGTTCGGATATCAGAGGGCTTTGCCTCTTCTGAGGACACTGTGTCACCAGGAAGGGGATGTGGTCTCCCGTCACCCTACAGCTTTTCCCTGCATCTCTTCTGCTCCTTGGCTCAGCAGTCCTGGCGCTGCCTGCTGCTGAGCAGAGGGAAGGAACAAGGCCATGCTGATGGCCTCTCTTCTGTTCCCTCATCAGGAACGTCACAGCTCAGAGCCATCTAGACCTGAAGGTGTGGAGCTGCCATACGCTGAGGAACGAGCTGCTGGGCACCGCCTCCGTCAGCCTCTGGAACCTGCTCAAGAGCGGTGGGAAACGTACGTCCGTGTGGTCTGCCCAGAGCTGCCTCTGTGCATGGCCCGTGTCCCTGCCCGGGGCTGGGGTCTCCCTGCGCCGCGTGGCCCCAGCAGGGAACAAGGCTCTGTTGTGTGCTGGGTGTGGGGCCGGCTGCGACGGCGGCCAGACCTCCGTTAGCCAGGGTGCCAGAGCTGTGTGGAAACACAAACCCTCAGCTATTTGCTGCCATTTGTGGTCGCCGGAGTGTGGCTGTGGCGGCAGCTTCTGCATAAAGGCACCCATTCAGGGCTCGGCCGTGGAAGCTGCCGCGCGGGGCTGGAAAAGGCTCGCTCTGTCTTTTCCAAGCAAAGCTCTGCTTCTCACAGAGCTCAGGGCTGGTATGGGGTGGGGAGAGGGGCCTCTGTGCCCCATGGGGAGTGGGGTGTGCTTGGCCTCTGCCAGGCCTCTGTGGGGTTGTTCCCTGCCACCGCAGGTGACAAAGCCCCAGCAGTGTCCCCACTGTGCTCCTTGGGGCAGGCGTGCCCTGTGTCCCTGGGGCCTTGGCATTGCTGCGTCTTTGCTTGGCACGCTTGTGGAGCTCGTTTGCTGCTGTCGTGCTGTTGAGCCCGTGAGGACCTGGCTGGTGCCCGGCAGCACAGGGCTGGGCTGCTCGAGCTGCCTGTGCTGGGGGCTCAGCCCCATGGCACTCCTTCTGCTGCTTTCTCCCTGAGCTGTGCCACCGCTCCCGCCCTACCTGCCCGCTCCTGCGGCAGGGCACAATCGGCCCTTTCATTAGTGGCTGTCCCAGGGGGCTGTGTGGAAAACGAATGGAAAAGGCAACTGGCTGTTCTAGCTCGTTCGTTAACGTGCGGCAGAAAAAATGTGTCAGATTTTTCCTTGACACCGTGGGCCAGGAGGGAGGACTCTTAAAGCTGCAGAGCGCTGCTTTGCTGGGGAGGTGCTGCTGCAGCGTGGGCACTGCTGCGTGCTGCCTGCCTCACCCAGCTGGGCCTTGCTGCTTGGCCTCTGTGGCTCTGCTCCAGCTCTGTGCGAGCCCCAGGGAGGAAGGCTGCATCCTGGGGAGCCTGCCCCGGAGGGGAACTTCTCTGTGTGTCCTGTGGCCTGGCTGCTGACTCCTGCCTTGCCTGCTGAGGAGATGAGGAGGCCATTCCCATTGCGTAGCAGTCTGCAGACTGGGGAGTTGGCCAGGTCAGCTGGGATTGAAGCCCTCCTGAGCTGGACAAGGGATGCCCTAATGCAGCCTCAGTTCCTCTGCTGGGGGAGACACTGGATTGAGTGCCCTCTGCCCCTTGGAAGCCCCCCGATCTCATTCCCTGCTCCTGGGAGGCACTGAGCAGGGACACATCTTCCCCAGGGCTGCTCTTGGCTGGCAGCATGCTGCTGTTTGACCTGGCTTTTTTTTTTTTTTTTTTAAATATGGTTTTGGTAATGTTTTCTGTAAGTTGCCGCTATGTGAGCAAAGTTGCAATCTTTAGTTTGTGTTCCTGTAGCTTTACTTGGTGTGGAAGGATTGTTCTCGTGGCTCAGCTTTTGGGCAGTGTCAACGGTTTACCGGGCTGGATCGGCCCGGTTCCGTGACGATTGGTGCGAGGGACCCACGGACCCACGCCCCAGGAAAGGGCAAGGAAAAAAGGGAAAAGGGAAAAGGGAGATGGGCCTAGAAACAAAACAGCGGCAACGATCTGAGGAGGAAAGCTAATTTACTAAATATGATATCAGAAAGCAAAATAACAGAATATAATACAATATAATTGGAATTGAGGCTAATGAAATCAAATAAAATGAGCAAGAGAGAGTGTCCGATAAACCGAAGGCCTTACGCTAACGCTGAAGGCGATACGGCAGCGAGCACCCACTGCTGAGTCGATCCCGAAGGAAAGAGAGTGTCCCGTGACCGCTGAGGGTTTTTATCTGTTCCCTCTGAGCGGAAAACACGTAAAAATACAAAGCATCGCAAAGTCCTCTGGGGAATGTAGTTCTTCTTCTCTTCTTAGGCAGGTATACCTGGAATTATCAATGATCCATGGGGCTGGAGCATCAGCTCCTCAACTCTTAATGCAATACATGATGTTATGATGTGGAATACCAGTACTAAAAATCATAAAACCATGACAGGCAGATGGGTGTTTTCCAGCAGGGGTGGTGTTCTCGTCTCCAGTGACGTCTGTGGCAGTGTCTGCAGGGCTCGGGCTGCCAGGAGCAGCCGTGGCTCCCTCTGTTCTCACTGTCGGTCCTTCTGCCAAGCACGCGTCACTCCAGGTGGAACAGCCTCAGCTCTGAGGCCTGGAGCCTGGAAAAAGAGCACTGCAGTGAGCCAGGGTGATGGGGAGAGCCCACAGGGAGCTGGACCTGGGCTGTTCCACAAGGATGCGGCCTGTGCTGGGGCTCAGGGCAGAGCAGAGCACACTCCTGTCCACAGCCGGGCTGGGTGGGGATGGGATTAAGGACAGAAAATGAGGCACAGCCTCCTGGGCTCAGTGGCACAGCCCTGCCCTGGGCCCCCCAGCAGCAGTTCTCTGTTCCCAGCAGCTCCTTGGTGCGGCTGCAGCAGTGTCCCTGGGCGGCCCCCGACGCGGTCTGGGTGGAAGCTGATCGTGGTGCTGCTGTTTGCTGGTCCCTGGCAGCCGAGCAGTGGATGTCTGTGCAGGCTTTGGAGGGACACCAGTGCGCCGGGCTGCAGCTTGCGGATGAAAGCGCTCGCTTTTATTGCTGCTCGGGTTGTGAGTTACATCAACAGGCTCCTGTTTCTCGAGTGGCACCGTGTGCCAGGAATTGACAGATCCCGCAGAGCTCTTTCTTTCCATGCTGCTGCACCCCTGGCCAAGCCCCCAAACCTCTGGAAAGCTGCAGCTGACCCCACTGCGTGAATGTGCTGCCACGGAGTTCTGCGAGGCCAGAAAGCAAAGGCTCTTTCACTGAGGAGTGGTGAAAGCAGGCAGTCAGATGGGCTGCAGTGAATCCTTCAGTGCCTGTCAGGGCGGTGGTCCTGCTCAGAGAAAAAGAAGGGGAAAGAGGTCTGAGGTCCTCCTGGTTGTGCTGCATGGCAGTGGAGCAGCACAGCTGTCAGTAATTCTTGGGCATCTGAGGCTGGGTCAGCAGCAAGGACTAATCCTCTGCTGCCTGGGAAGATTTGTTTTCTCTCCTTCCTCCCTGATTTGTGGGATAGATGGGGAATGTCCTACTCCCCCCAGGTTCCTTCCAGAGGACCACAGCCATGCATGCCATGGGTTGGTGGTGGTGATGCCCCAAGCAAACAGGTAGATTGCTGAGTGCAGTGTGTGGCAGTGGCTTCTGGGGCAACCTGGAGGAGCTGCTCATCTTTATGTCAGCAGTGCTCCAGGCAGCTCTGGGTCTCTGTGTGGGGCTGTTTGGGGGGGAGGTGGAGGGTGCTGTGTTGGTCATGTGGAGCTGTTTGAGAGGGAACTGAGTTTTACCTGCAGAGGAGCAGTGTGAGGTGGGAGGAAGGAGCTGTCCCCATCAGGTGAGAGGCAGTGGGGCTGTCCTCTCTCTGCAGTGCTCATGCTGATGGGCAGGCGGCTCCCAGGGGTCCTGGGGGGCTCTGGCTCTGCCCAGAGCAGTGCTCGCTGCTACCAGGGTGGAACTGTAAATCCGCTTAATGGGCTGGGAGGGAATTCCAGCTCACCGCCGCTAAATGGGAGCTCTGATGCCGCACGCGGGGCACTGGAAGTAGCTGAACTGAGACCTTATTCAGGACCGAATCACCCCCGACCCCCTCCCAAAATAATAATAATCCCTCTGACATTCTGGCAGCCGGCGGGACACAGGCAGCCTTTGTGCCTGGCCGTTCAGGGGACCCTCTGTTGGTGCAGCAGCAATGTCCCTTTGTGCGTCCCGCGTGCTGGACGGGGACAGTGAATGGAAGGTTCTGCTGGTGTTTATTTTCTTTAAAAAAGCTGAAGGGGGTGGAGAGGGGGAGAAGGCGGCCGGCTGGGAGGTTCGTGTTCACATCCTCTGCTCGGAGACACCTCGGCTTTGCTGCTGTGCTGCCGTCCCCCCGGGCCGGGCGCTGCACAATGAGGGTCTGTGCGGCTGCGGAGCGCTCGGCTGTGGGGCGCTCGGGGGAGGGGTGGGGGGGACCCCCGGTGCGTGCGGGCGTGACTTCCGCGCAATGCAGGGAAAGAGCACATTCCTACGGCTCGGAGCGGGCAGGGAGAAACAGGGTCTGGGTTTGTTCTGCTCTTTTGGCTGTGCTCGGCACCATCTTCTGTCTCGCGTTCTTCGAAGGATCCGTGAGATCCGTTCGCCTTGGAAGTTTGGAGAATAACACCTTTATGCAGATGGGTGGGACCGGGCTTAACTGAGAACCCCATCTGATGGCAGGTGGGAAATGAGCAGCAGCTCTGACCGACGTCTGTGCTGTGCCCCAGGGTGAGGGCCCTGGGCACTGAGGGTGTCTGTCTCCTTGGGGCCAGAACCCGTGATGCTCGTGCAGGTCCGTCAGCACCACCTGTCCTGCAGCCCTGTGTTTACCACGAGCCCCAGGTGCCAGGTTTGGGGTGGATATTGGACACCCAGCACGTCACAGCAGGTGACATCGCACACAAGGGGTCCTGGGAGCTCCACGCTCAGTTGCCTGCAGGCCTTGCATCCAGGCTGGGTGGTGGAGAGGGTTCCAGTCTCTGATTTGGTGCCCCTTGCAGTGCTGTGACCCCTTCTCTGCCTGCTTGTGTCCCTTCCTGGCTGTGTGGCCAGTGGGTTTTGGGGACAAGTCCTAGAGCCCTGGGCTCGGGGAGCATTCCCAACCCTGAGCTCTACGTTGTGGTGTACTGGGCTGTGTAAGGACCCCTCTTGCAGCCCCTGCCAGGCCCTCACCCTGAGCTGGGGACAGGACGAGGGGTCCGTGGGGAACATGCTCCTCTCCTGCTCCTATGGGTGGGTACTGCATCTTGTCCTCACGGCGAGACAGGGTGAAGCAGGTTGCTTAAAAATGGTGCTGTTGTGTCATGAGCAATCCGTGTATAATACAAATATTATTTGAGCAAATGAGTCAGGAAGTGTCTGGGCTGGCGTCCCGCACTGGGGCAGCCAATTTTTTCTGGCCCTGTGTGGTGGAGCTGGGTGTTTCGGTCCTGCTGGCTCCATCGGGGCATGGCCGCGCTTATGTGAGAGCTGTGGTACTGATGGTCCCATTGTGCTTCTGTTTCAGAGGGAACAGGGAGGGTGTGCAGGCCGCCCCTGTGCTGTTCTCTGCTGCCCTGGGGCTGAGGGCTGCCCCAGTGGCACTGGGGATGTGGTTCACTGCTGTCTGGATGGCCCCTGGAGAGCTGGGCACGCGGTGTGTGCCCGCCCTGGGGCAGGGAGTGATCAGTGACTCAGGGCAGGCTCTGATCCTAGCAGCCCCAGCTTGGTGTGTGGTGCCTGTGGCTCATCTGCTGCCTTCCCCATGGCTGCAGCCATGGCAGGCAGTTTCCCCGGATGGATAACCTGTGGGTGAAGCAGCAGCAGATGGTGAAGTCTTGCTAAGCACTAGGAACCAGGCTGGCTCACGATGGAGTGGAGCTAGCAGCTGCCTCCTGGCCTGGTGCAGAGGTGGCCCAGTGCTGGGGCTGAGTGTTCCTGTGTTCTCTGTGCTTGGTGAAACAGATACACGGGGACATGGATAGAGTGATGGGCCTGGGGTTTTCTTTTGCTGCTTGTTTGGGTTTTCTAGGTGGGAAGAAGAGTAAGCTGAGTCTGAAGGGTGCTTTTGCTCCACTGCAGCAGAGCAGGACTTCAGGCACTTCGGCACATAGCTATTGATCTGCTCTGTGCTGCAGGCACCCAGTGGCTGTGCAGGTGTGGATCTCTTCCTCACCCATACATGAACCCACCCCAAGCTCTCCCTGCAGCCTCAGATCTGGGTCTGTGAGTTGCTGTGGTCTGGGTTGTCACGACCATGTCCCGGTGTAAGGGGATGGAGGGGGCTGGCCTTGCCCCCAGTGGCTGGAGAATGGTGTGTGGGGGTCTTCCTCAGGAGCAGCAGTCAGCCTGGCAGTCCTCCATGGGCTCTGCGGAGTGCCTGGAGGTGTGGGGCTGCTGTCAGTGCGTGGGGGGACAGCTGGCCCTGGAGGGTCCTTGGGGGGGGACTTGGTTCTGCATGGAGCTCAGGAGGTGATGTCCTCATCGGGTCCCAGGTGATGACCGGTGGTCTCTTTCTGTCTCCTCATCTCCCCCAGTGGAGAACAGGCAGCTGACCCTGAACCTGCAGACAGAGAACAAAGGCAGCGTTGTCTCTGGAGGAGAGCTGACGATTTTCCTGGACGGGCCGGCTGTTGATGTGGGAAGCCTGCCGAATGGCAGCGCTGTGACTGAGGGTGAGTGCTGCCCGGCTCCGCATGCATGCAGCGGCTCTGTGCACGAGGCGGTGAGCGGCGGCGGGGAGACGAGTGGGGCTGAGAGCACGGCCCCCAGCACCCCTGAGCAAACGACTGAGTGCCAGCAGCCTCCTGCCCCAGGTAAGGCCCTGGCCTTGCTCCGGACTCCCACGGGAGCACATGTGTGGTGGGACAGGAGTGGGAGCATCAGTGGCATCGTGCCTGCCTCCTCAGTGCTCGAGCAGCCCGGCCCCTTGTGTAGCTTTCCCACGTTGGGCTGTGCAAACACATTCTGTATTTGATGAACCACTCAGAAAGGTGTTCTCCATGGAGGGAGCACATGCAGTGCATGGACAGGTGTCTGACTACTCGAGGTTGCCCAGGGAGTGAGCAGAGACCGTTCTGGGAAGTGCAGTGCATTGTGTTCCCTCTGTTCCTTCCGTTCCATGCTGGGTGAACCAGGCCCTGAAACCTGGGGTTCCTTGGATGAGGCTCTGGTGGTGCTGACTGAGCCCACGGTCACACTCAGAGCTGTGGGGCACAGCAGGATGGGCAGAGCCCCAGCCCAGGGCTGGCAGAAGGGAGCAGAAGTTCTCATGGATAGGGTTGAGGTGGGCAGTGGTTGTAGTGCTTTTGGGACTCCTTTATGGTAGAAAGGAAAACAGAGCTTAGTCCGTGCTCCAGTTGTTTTCTTCACTCATTCAGGGTCCCAGGTGCCTGGACGGGACCCCAGCAGCATGGCTGCAGCCACGGAGAGCAGACACCAGTCTGCCACCACTAACTGCTTTGGGAGCAGATCAAGGTAAGAGCAGCACCTCCCAGTCCATCACTGGGTGGTTACTGAGCCCCTGGGGGCACTTGAGCAGTGTCCACGTGCCTCAGGGGCATGGTAACTTCCCCAGACCTCCCAGCAATGCAGCACACAGGAGACTCGGGGCAGAACTGGGTGCAGACAGCTGAGCTGGGCGTGGTGGCCACACAGCTGGAGTGCAGATGGCCAGCATCTGCTTAGGTATTTGTTTCTCAAGGCAGATCAGATCTGTGAATGCCCAGGCAGTTTCTCCCTGTTGCTCTGGTGGCACGCAGAGGGATGGTGCATCGGGGTGTGTGGGCACTCAGAGCAAGGAGCCTGGTCCTGGTCCTGGTCCTGGTCCTGGCACGGGGGGTTGCTCTGAACGGCTGCTCAGTGGTGGGCACTGCACCTCTGCCTGCAGCATGGCCTTGGGCCAGACTGGGGGGCATCATACCCACGGTGGTGGTCACAGGGGAGTGCTTCAGAAGGTCCAGGGAGAGCAAGAGAAGCAAAGCAAGCCTAGCTGCAGGGAAATAACAGCTACTTCCAAAGGAAATGAGGTGCTTGGGCTGCAGCCGCCCTGCCTGGCGCGGTGCCTGTCCCTGCCTCCTTGCTGGGCTGGAGTGGTGCAGAGCTGCTCCTTTTGGAGCTGTGGTTATTGAGGGACGTGTCACACTGTCAACATGGAGTTGAATTTAACACCTATTTATATTTCCACAGTGTGGCAGTGGCCCAGCTGCCCGTGCAGATATTCTGGTTAAAGTGTGCCTGTAGTAAGGAGCCTGCACAGCAGGGAGCTCCTGGGGTGGGAGCGTGGCGGTGCCTGGAGCTCCTCTGCTCCTCTTCATCTGGCAGGTGCATACAAGACAGGATTGAAGAGAAGAAGTATTTTTAGCTCTGAAAAGTGACCCCATCCTTCAGCACAGTGCTTGTTTGGGGCAGGGGAGCGGTGACACGTCGCTGACTGCTGTCTGTGCCCTGTTGCTGCTCCTCTTGGTTCCTGCTGCCTGGGTGTCCGTGCCATCTCCGAGATGAGATGGAGCTGTTTCCTGGTAAGAGCTGCTCTTTGCAGCCACTCAGCAGCAGGGACAGAAGAACTGGTTGGGATGCTCAACCTGGAGACTGGGTGCTTCACATTCCCCATTGCTTTGTGCCTGTGAGTAGTTTCTGCTCCTGCTGTCCTCCTGAGCTGTGAGCATGTGAGATGAGCGTGCTGAGTCCTGGCTGGTGCTTCTGAAAGGACCTCCAGAGACCTTCCAGCTGTGGCAGCCTGCAGCTGTTACAGATCACAGCATAGGAAGCTGTATCACTAGTTTTTTGCTTCATTCTAGGCTCACCTGGATGTAGGTTGTTCTGAACAGTTCATAATTTTTGTGTAGCACTGCTGACTGGGGCAAAGCATGGCTGTGTGTACCCAGCACAGAGGCAGCTGCCTTCCCTGGGTCCTTTGCACATGGGAATGCTGTTTGATGTTAGCTCTGTTTATATGCAGAGCAGTGTTTATTTTCATGGGCTTGGTGATGGATGCTGGCAAACTTGCTCGCAGGCAGGATGGAAAGAAAAGTTTCATTCTTTGCTCCTCAACTATTTCTACACTGTCCCCCTCGAGGGAAACTGCTTGCTCAGGACTTCTCTTTCTTCTCCTGAGCAAATGTCATCTTGGGATTTGCTGCTAATCTTGGTGACGGGGTGTGAAATTCCACAGCCCTCTGCACAAAGAGAAAACAGCCCAGTGGCCCCGGTGAGGTTTGGTGCTGTGGGTGCCCGGAGGGTTCCACAATCCCCATTTGTTTTGTGGGGGCCAAAGAGGCTCCTCCTGACAGCAGGGAATGGGGCGGTCTGCTCTGGGTTGGGGGCTGCTGGGCTGAGCTCTGTCGGGTGCTGCTCTCTGACTTTGCTGTCACCTGTTGCAGACAAACAGTGCAGACCCCAATGATTCCTTTGGGGTGTTGTGTGTCAGCTTTCACTGCCTGATCACATCCAAAGCCCGCAGCTTAGCTGGTGACAGGCACGAGCAGCCCCGAGGACAGGCAGCACCTCTGGCTCCGTGAGCCCCCATTCCCACGGTGAGAGCCCCATTCTCTGGCTGCTCCACAAAGCAGGGTGCTGAGTGATGAGAATAAACTGGGGTTGGGATCACATTGATTTGGGGTTTCAGAGCTAGGCACCAGTGCTGCTAGCTGGTGTGGGGTGACGGGTGCTCCTCCAGGTGTTGGTGCCTGTACTGTCCCCATTCCCTGCACCACACGTGATGTGGGGCATGGTGGCTGCCTTCTCCCCATCTCTCTCAGGGACAGGGAGAATTCCTTTCCAGCTGCCATTTACCATATTGCATCCTGGATGAGTCTGACTGGCACTACCGTGGCTCCTGGCATCTTGTGCTGGGGTCCTGGGGACAGAACTCAATCCTGCATTTCACACCTGGGCTTGGGGTGAGCGTGAGTGACGAGCCCTGCTCTGCATGCCCTGCATCAGCCCGTGCAGAAGAGCTCTGCCTCGGTGACTGACACAGCTGTCCTTTTTGGCTGTGCCCATTCCCTCTGCCGTGTCCTGGGGTGGCTGATGGACGGGAATGGTGGAACTTGTGCTCACCACCAGGGCAGGGAGCTGTCCCTGCCGGCTCCTTCCCAGCAGCACTGCTGCCTGTTCCCATCTGCACACTGCTGTTTTTTCCCCATTCCTATTTTAAGAGTTTGTTCCCAGTCTAGCCTCTGTCACGTGGCCTCACTGGGTTTGTTTCCATGCATCTATTAAAAGACAATGCCCAGATGGGAGCGCTCGTAGGAGGGCTGGGCTGGGCGGCCCGTGGGCTAATTCAGGCCTGATAACCCTGTGCGGCCAGCTGGCAGCAGGGAAACATCCTGTTTTGGTTGCTAAAAACTGTGGGCAGCTCTTAGCTCATCTGCAGCAAGAGGGGTAAGGACAGGATCCATCCTTGCACTGCTTCAACTAAGGGTGGGCACAGAGATAGATCTGGGTCCTGCAGCCCGGCTGGCTCGGAGCTGCTTTCTGCCTTCCCGTGTCCCTCCCCAGCCCTTCCTCTGCCTGGCGTGGCTGTGAGCCGCTCCCTGAGGAGCGTGGGGAGGATCCAAGGGCTTGCTGGAGCTGGTGTGGGTGGCATGAGCGATGCTGTGCTCTGCCCTTGCCAAGCTGCTGTCCCCTCCCAGCTCGGCCCTGGGAAGTGGGGACAGTTTGCAGGTTTTGCCCTTTTAAGGGTTGAAGTTGGCTGGAGCAAAGCAAGCCCTAATCCCCGCGTCCTGGTGCTGCGGCTGTGAGCAGTGCACTGCCCTGGGAAGGGGTGGCCCTGCTCTGTCCACGCTCCCCAGGCCTTGAGGTGGGGAAGGGGCTCTTCCCAGCGGGGCAGAGCTCTCGCTGCCCCAAATCTTGAGGTGGTCACTGAGGGATCTGTGTCAGAGCAGTCAGCAGCTCTCTCACCTTGATGCTTATGCACCATCCAGTGCCCCGCTGTTGAACGTTCCCCTTTCCCTCTGTGAGCATCCCTGTGAGAAGCTGGGCTCTGGCTGTGATGCTTTCAGTGCTGCTTTTCTCAGCTGTTCCCCCCTGGCAGTGTAGGCAGAGGCGTGCAGCTTCCCCCTTGTCTCTGTGCAGGGCTCGTGGCTGCTGTGAGTGTTTCCGTGGGGTTCTCCTGGGGCAAAAGGCAGCAGTGTGTGATCAGCCCTGGGCACGCAGGTGGGGGCTGCACTGATAGTCCTCCCCGGTGGGCTCTGGCACTGGGAGTGGGATGCCAGGACCTGTGTGTGGGTTTGGGGCAGGTGTGTGCTGCTGTGTCTTGGCAGGCAGGCAGATGTGTGTTCTTGGAGAGCAGCAGCACTGCATCGGGGTGAGCAGGTTTATGGGCCCAGCTGTGCCTCACCTCCTTTTCTTTCCCTGCAGAACACACCGCCTCGCTGCAGGGGCCTCCAGGCAGGGTGCGGGCAGCGGGGAGCAAAGTCCTAACGCACGGAGCCGGCACCGGCAGCCGCCCAAGAGCCCGGCAGGCAGCAGCATGGCCAACGGCACTGCCAGCAGCACCGGTGAGCACGGCAGGGGCTCTGCTGCTGCCAGGGGCGTGGGGTGGGCATGGCTGGGGGTGCAGTGTGAGGGGGAGGGGGATGTGAGGAAGGGTCCTGTAGTGCTGAGGGATTTCTTTCCTGCTAAGGAACCGTTGGTTTCACTTTGATAAGCTGGGCAGCTCCTTAGGGCTCGCTGGTGGGACCTGTTCTGCCTCTTTGGAATGATTTCTGTGGCTCCTCTCTGTGGGGGCACAAACCCAGCCCTCAGGAAGATGCTCAGCCTTATGGCAGCAGTGCCTTCTGGAAGTTTTCCTTGTCTTTCCACGGGCTTGTCCACAAAGCTGTGAATACCCCATGGAGTGGGGGCCGGGTCTGGTGAGTGTGTGACGACGAAGCTGTAAGCAGCTCACCGGCTTTTTTTTTCTTCTGGTGTGCTGGAGCTGCTCAGCAGTGCAGGACGCCTGTAGCAGCCCTGGGACGTGCTGGTAGGATGGTGCCTGGCACTGTGGGCTCAGCAGAGCTCCCATGTCCCACATCCTGGACAAGTACATGGTGCAGCGCTGTAGGGTGGGAGGTGGCAGCAGGGTGACACCACTACCACAGGCATTTCCTACTCCCCTGCACTGTTATTTTGCAGCCAGTTCTGTCCTCTCCTTTGCTTTTGTCAGAGACCTGGAGGAGGAGCAGCGTGTTTTGTTTTGGATAGAAGGAAAAGTTTGGTCCGGCCCAGGAGGACTTCTTTCCTTTTTTTTTTTTTTCTTTTTTTTTTTCCTCCTCATTACATTGGAAAAACCTGGATCACTGTAACTTCAATTTTGCCAAAGTCCATTCTGGGAGGGAGGTGGAGGTGCAGGGGACTGCAGTGCAGTCCTGGCATCCCCCAGTGCTCCATAATGCCACTGCTCACCCAGCCCCTGCCCCCTGGGCACAGGCACAGTGCTACCCCGGGCTCTGCTCGCGTTGTGCTGGCTCAGCCCCAGCCTTCCTGGTGGCTTTGTGGCTGTGCTGTCCTTGTTGCTGTTTGGTTGTGTGCCAGCCGGGTGTTACACCTCGGGGTGGGAGGTGCCGGGTGCTGTGTCACGCTCAGTGTGCCTCCAGAAGTCTTCCTCTTCCTCCCAGCTCAGTTTGTTGTGTGTGCAGATTGGGAGCAGACCATTACAAGAACTTCCCAGTCACATTTGTTGCCCAGAGCTGTAATTTCACCTGAGAAGAAAAGGAAGTTTCTGTGTGCCATGGGTTCTCCATGGTGTAGCTTAGCCCCAGCCCTACTCCTCCTGAAGTCCTTATCAGTGGACTTTGGATTATCTTTTCCCCTGTTCTGTCCAGGGCTGAGATCAGTGTAATTTCAGTGCAGTCATCCGAGTCAGGTTTCCTCAGAAACTGGCACAGTGCTTTTGAAGCTCCTCGGACCTCTTCCCAAGGCTTGCCAGCAGGGAACACCTGACTGCTGTGAGGTGTTTGCTACAGAACGTGGGCTTGCAGCTTTTTGCATCCCTTAACTCTAACTTGTGGAGTTCTATCTGCATCCTTTTTTATTTCTTTTTTTTTTTAATATATATAACTTGTTTTCAATTTTCATTTCACTGTAGCTGTGGCGAAGGTTATCCTCTGCTGTGCTGTTGAGCCCTGGTTTTTTGTTTTGTTTTGTTTTTTTGTTGTTGTTGGCTAGCTGATAAATATTCTTCAAACAAATTTCCTTTCATTCTTTTGGTCTGTGTTTTCCTCCTGATCGGTTTTCATTGTGGTTTTCCCTCGCTCAGTCCCTTCCCCTCTCCACGAACTCAGTGGGAGCAGCAGCACTGAGCCCCCAGCAGTGCCTGTTGTGGGGGTGCTGTGAGGCAGCCCCTGAACTCATCACTTCTGCCACCCATGTTGGACCCACAGCACATCTGCAGGCGGCAGAAGGGATGCTGAGCACAAACACAGTTGTGTCTGCCTTTATCTCAAGAGGAAAGATGGAGGCAGGGCTTGGCAGGGCCTGGCTTGGCTGCTGGAATTGTGGGAGTGGGTGCTCCCTGTTGTCCCCACCATCACCGTGGTTGTGGGGCTGCCCTGGGGTGGTGGAGCAGCCGTTGCTGTTGTTGGTGCTAACATCCCTGCCCTCTGCCTTCCCAGTGAATGGCGATGCAGTGGGAGCTGTGGACATGGAAGAGGAAAGGTCAGCTGCGGGGACTGCCACGCTGGCTGCAGTGACATCGAGCACAGCTGAGGGCTCTGTCGCTGCGTCTGCCCCTCCTGCCCTGCCCGGCCCCGCGGAAGCTGAGGAGGCAGCACCCAGCACCCCGCAGGCACGGGCAGCAGTGCAGGCCCAGGACTCTCTGCCCCCTGGGTAAGCAGCTCTGCCTCCTCCTGCTCCAGGCTCTTGTTCCCCCGGTGGGGCTCTGGGGAAATGAACTGTGAATCACATCTCTACTGTAACAGAGATGGCTTTACTGGGAGAGGGGGAGAGAGTCATCCTTGGGAGGGTGAAGCCCAGCCCTGTGCTGTGGCCAGCTCTGTGATGCTATGGGAATGCTGGGACTGGGGTTCCTCTCTGGCTGCTCTGTGTCTTGCTGGGTGCTGGGAAGGAGTGGGACTGTTGCTTGGGGCAAGCTGGGCCCCATCCTCCACCTTTCCTACACCTCTGCTCTGGACTGCAAATGCAGAGCAGCGCAGGGGGGCTGCAGTGCCTCGTATCTGTATGAAGGGAGCTGTTTATTTTCCTCTGGCTAAGCCGATGCCTGGAAGGTCAGGGCCTCACTGATGTGTCAGTCACAGGTAATTAGGGTTAACGGCTCAGTGTGCCTTTATGCAGGGTGTGTGAGGGTTACTGTTCTCCAGCCTGGGCGCTTCCTGTTTCCAGGCAGCTGGAAAAGTCCAGGGCTCTGAAAAAGGTCTTTATTCCAACCCATGCCCCTTCTTGCTCTTACCGGGCAAATGGGAGCAGTCCTCCCCACCTCTGCCTGCCTGAGGTGCGCAGATGTGGGTGCTCCTCCTCGGGGTGTGGGGGGCCTTCATTTTCCCTCCCTCCTTCTGACCACGGGATTTGTAGTGGGAGAGGAGAACAGCAGCATCTCACGTGTGTTGTGTGAGCTGTGGTGTTGCTCTGCTTCAGGGTGGGTCTGAGTGTTGAGGTGTTCCCAGGTGATGGAGCATGAAGCACCGGATCCGGTCGGGCTGTGCGCCCTGTGTGAGCATGGCTGGAGGCTGCTGCTTCTGCTAAGCAGGGAGTGCAGGAACATCTGTGGCCCTGAGATGGTATGAGTGAGTTTCAGGGGATCTCTGGAGACCCGATGTGGGGAAGCTGCCTCTGGCTGGCTCACTGCACTGGGGGATTGCTGTGATTCGTGGTTTGGGGCCCAGCATGGGGCGAGGATGCAGATGGCTTGCAGGAGACAGTGGTGCCTCAGGCAGGAGGGATGTGGACCAAGCCAGGCTGTTTTGGCACTGTGTCCTTGCCAGCCCTGGTGTTAGGTCCCCTGCAGAGCTGCTGGGAGCCATCGTGTCCCTAAGAAGCCACCAGAAGGCTGCCTGTTCCCTGGGCTCCTCTGAGCATCCCCTTCCATCCCAGGAGCAGGGAGAGTACTCACACTGTGCAGGGCAGGAGCAGCTCTGAGTCCTTTCCCCCTCTCTGTCTGGGCTGCGTGCAGAGTGCCAGCATGCTGGGTTCACGTGGGGATCTTTATGTGGCCCAGAGAGCTCTCTCAACATCTGCACCAGATGTGCCGAGCACAAAGGCAACATACAACCAGCGGTCTGTTTGGGTCTGGAGGGTACTGGAAGGTGTCCTGAATGGCTGCAGCCCCAGCTGTGCTGGAGCCCTCCCTCAGCCCTGGCTGCTGAGGAGTGGCTGTGCTGCAGGAGCAGCCTAAAGCCTCAGTGTGGGGCCCTGGCCCTCCTGCCTGTGTGCCCATGGGACAGCAGGGCCACAAGAGCCACTGGCTCTGCATCTGGTTCCTATCAGCAGTGATCCCACGCGGGGACAGGCACTCACTGCCATTCTGTGCACATAGCCCCGTCTGCACGCACAAAGAGCTGCATTATGTGCCTGGCAGCAGGCACGCTGCTGTGGTTTCTTACATAAGGAAGGTGTTCTGTTTGGACTGCAGGACTGCCCTGCACCCACCTCTTGCCTCTCCCGCAGCAGTGTGGGAGCACATGGTGCTCACTGGGGCTGACAGCTCCCAGCCCTCCTCAGAGCAGTGGCACAGCTGAGCCATGGGGTTACCTGTGGTTGTGGTCCATGAGGCACTGGGATAATGTCTTACCCTGGGGGGTTGGGGAAAGCAGGAGTGCTGCAGATGATGGGCACTGGTGCTTGGAGCACCTTTGCAGAGCACTGTGTGATCCTGCCAGCCCGCATCCATTCAGCTGCCAGCACAACAGAAGCGAGTAGGTTAATTTCCCAGGGCTTTTAGTGATGATTAATTGAGACTGAAGATTGAACCGGGAGGGAGACCTGTGGGAGCAGAAGCGTGGCAGGAGAACGCTTCATCTGTCAGCAGCTGCGTGCTGCAGAGTAAGAGCTACAAAGCGTGGTGCTGCACAGAGGCTCCGTGTTTGCCCGAGCATAAACTTCCATGAATGAATGAATGGAGGTGAGGAGCAGCCACAGTGCTGCAGGGACTGGGCCACCCCATGGCACGGGGTTCCCCGGGGGACTGCATCCCTGTGGTGTCTGGCAGCAGTGGGGCTGCCAGGGGAAGAGCCCCATCCCAAACTTAAAGGTTCTCCTTTAAAGATGTATGAGGAGAAGAAACCAAACGGAAAACACACAGGACATAAAGCTGCTCCTGAGTGGAGTGTCTGACTTTCCTACTTTGTGCAGGAAGTCAGGGATCTGTGCTCCCAGTGACGCCTGTCACCAGCACACAGCCTGCTGCAGCACCCCTGCCCTGCTCTGTGTGCCTGTGTGGACCTGCTGTCAGACTGTGCTGTAAAGGAAGCGTAAACTTATGTGGCTGAGCAGTGCAAGGAGGCAGGTTACTAACCCACCAGATGCAACTCTATGTAATAGGTTGACTGTTAATTACTCGTGGCCCACTGATCCCTGGGGAGCCCGTATGGGTTAACACGTTGTGTGGGCAGTGCTGCGTCCCTGGTGCTCCTTCCAGCTGAGCCCCTCTGCATAGCCCGGGGTTCCTCCACGTCTCCTGCTGGAGCTGCTCTGCACTGTGCAGGAGCTGTGCAGTGCAGGCATGGAGAGCGGCGGGCTCTGGTTGCTGCTGGGGTTTGAGCTGTGCCCTGCTGGGGTTTGGGCTCGCTGCCTGCACGTACCAACTGTGATTGTCTCTTTCAGGTGGGAGCAGCGGGAGCTGCCAAATGGTAGAGTCTACTATGTAGACCACAACAACAAGACCACCACGTGGGAACGGCCGCTCCCGCCGGGGTAAGGTGCCCGGGGCAGGCGTGAGGCATGGTGAGATGGGAGCTCTGGGTGGGCACACTCAGACATGTGCTGTGTGCCCCAAGCCTGGAGCTGGACCGCCTCTGCTCAGAGGGGCCTCTGTTCTTACTGCCCTGGGGTCTGCACGTCCTCACTTGTATGATGCTGCACAGCTCTGTGAAACCTGCAGGAAGATCTTTGCAGAACTTGTATTTGTGGGGGAGGTCATCCTTTCGTTTGCAGGATTACACAGTCACGCAGACTGCAAGTAGCCCTCAGGGCCCGTGCGTTTTCCAGAAGCTTGTTGAGTTCTCACCTCCTCTCTGTGCCCCAGAAACAGAGAAGTCAGCACAGCCAAGCTGCTGCTCTCTGGGCTGGGTTAGCTCACGGCTGGAAGGAGTGCAGTGCTTCACAGCCAGCATAGCAGTGAGCGTGAAATACAAACCAGCCCTGGGAGCTCCGGGTCCCTGTGCTCACATGCTGCCCTCAGTTGAGCTGTGATTGCTGCAGCCCTCCCTGCTGCTTGCTGGTCCTCCAACAGCTTTAAATCTGCCTGGTGTTCAGAGGGAGTCTGTTCCCAGGCAGGAGGGAAGGTTTGAGAGGGCCCCAGGTGCACTTCTTCTCTCCTAGAATCACAGAGTCACAGCCCTCAGTCGTATCCTGTGCCATGGGCTCAGTGCCCCTTCCACTCTAGCTGCCCAGGGCCCCATCTGTGGCCTTGGACACCTCCAGGCATGAGCACCCCTGGCTCTGGGCAGCCTGTGCCAGTGCAGGTGTTTGCTTGGTGCCTTTCCTGTGCTGGGTGCCAGCCTTCCTGGGAGCATGTGTACTGCATCTCAGTCCAGCAGGCTTCTGTGTGCCCTTGTGACAGAGCTCACCTTGCGTTGAGAAGCACTTCCAGCATGAACTTGGTTGTGCTGGAGCTGGGAATGGAGCCCCTGCGTTGGAGGGCAGTGCTTAATCTTGGGAGAGAAATCAGAGAGCGTGTGTGGGAGGTCAGCCCACGCTGTCAGTGTGAGAGGACAAATCAGTTCCCATAGGGGACCTCAGCCCCAGCAGCACTCGTGTTCCTCCCTTGGAGTCTGCTTTTCTCACCTGTGTTTCTGGAGGGTGCTGATGCCATGGAGTGTTTCTGAGCCCCTGTGCTTTCACACAGCAGTAGCACTGAGTAGTTGTGTGATGAGTCTGGGTCTGTGCTGGTTGTCACTGCTGTGCTTTGCTGCTGCAGAGCTCTCCGTGGGGTGTACTGGACCCTCTGTGCCCTGAAGGGCTGTTCAGCAGCGTGATGCCATGCCTGGGGCTCTGAGCAGCAGCAGGAGGGGTGCTGGAGGAGGTGGGGCAGTGGTGTGCCCACCAGTAGGGTGTGGAATCCCTTGGAGAAGTGGGCATCCGACCCCAAGAGCACTGAAGCGGCTGCAGGTGCTCAGGGAGCCCTTTTCCCAGTGACAGATGGTGACATCTTCCCGTGGTGTTTCCAGGTGGGAGAAGCGTGTGGACCCCAGAGGCCGCTATTACTACGTGGACCACAACACCCGCACCACCACGTGGCAGCGCCCCACGGCCGAGTACGTCCGCAACTACGAGCAGTGGCAGTCCCAGCGCAGCCAGCTGCAGGGAGCCATGCAGCAGTTCAGCCAAAGATTCCTGTACCAGGTGAGAGCCGGGGCTGGGTGGCAGCAGGAGGCAGCAGCTGTGTGCCTGCGGTGCCTGTGGTGTGGACGCTGCTGCCCGGGCAGCCCCTCCAGGCCCCGTGGAGGAGCTGCTCTCCCGTGGTCCCACGCTGTTGGTGTGCTGTGGCAGGGACAGAGGAGGGGGCTCTCGCTGTGGCTCTGAGCCTGCCGCTGGCTTCCCTGCCGGGCTGCTTTGGAGCTGCTCCAGAGCTGTGCGACTCAGCCTGGCTGGGTTCTGTGAAGTGCAGAGGGAGGGACTCGCACTCCAAATTTAGCCCGATGAAACGATTGTACTTCTCATTTCGAGCTTTCTCCTGCCAGCAGTGATGGCTCCTGCGCTGCCTCCCTCCCCGCTGGGACTCTGTGCTTCGTTTTGCCCTCCTGGTGGTGCGGAGCCCTCTCGGGACCATGCTGCTGTGGGGTCCCTCTGTAGCACTGGGAGCAGTGCTGTGTGCATGGAGGGGTCCCATGGCACAGAGCCGTTCCTGGGGGCTGCGGATCGTAGAGCTGCTGACTGCTGGCTCCCCGGGGCCCTGCACTGAGCTCTCATCTCTCTGCTCTGTTTGTTTGAATTGGTTATTTTTAAGGCCCTGGATGGGCCCCAGCTGCATCTCTGGGCTGGGGGTGAAGGAGCTGCCCGAGGTGTACTGTGCTGTGCCAGGGCTTCTCCTGTACTCATCCTGGTGCAAGAGGAGAAGCTGAGAGATGTGGGCTGCTCCAGCTCTGGTGCACCCCAGAGCATCCCCAGGGTGCTGGGCTGACCCCTGGGTAGTGGTGCCCGTTCTGGGCATGCAGGGGACCCCGGCACCCCCGGTGGTGGCTGTGCCCCGTCCCCATGGAGATGTGGGGTTGGGATGCCGACCCCTCTCTTGAGGCTGGGCTTCAAGAGCCGCGATGAAGCGGCCTTATAACAACAATGCATTTCTTATTGAACCCTGAAGTCACCTCCAGACTCCTTCTGCCCTGAATCACCGTCTGCGGGGCTGCGCTCCATCCCCGGAGCTGTGGGCTACCGCAAAGCAGGGCGCAGTGCCCGGGGCAGCCCGGTCCGGGCTGGGTGGGGCTGCCCACCCGGCACAAGAAAGGTGCTTTGTGCTGCCCCGACCTGCGGGGCTGGGGGGGCCGGGAGCCGCCTGTCTGCACAGCCATGAATGTGCCCTCAGTGCGAGCGCATCCCGGCCCTGCGCTGCCCGGGAGGAGGGGGGTGCGGGCCCCGCCAGGAAGCGCTGGGCGTGGACAGGGCTTGTGGGAATGATTTCATTGGAAAGGCCTGCGATATTTTTTCCCTCTTGTGTGTGGTTCTTGGAGGAGGCTGGAGGTGTATCTGCTGGGGAGAGCCGCTCGGGCCAGCAGGAGCGGAGCGGCCGCGCACATCTGGAGCTGCGACGTGGTCCCGCTGCTCCCCGTGCTGCCCCCAGCCTCTGTTTAGGTTGTGCTTTTTTTTTTTTTTCCTCTAATTTTTTTTTTTTAACACCCCCCTGCATGTGCAAATGTTTTGTTTTGTTATTTTTTTTAGGGGAGGTTTTTTTTTTTTTTTCGGTTCTTTGGGAGCTGTGGTCCAATGGGAGGCGAGTGGGAAGCGGGGCTGTGCGCTCCCCTCCGTCTGCTCCTGCCTGGCCTGGCCCTGCTTTTCATTTTGTGTTTTGCCCTCTCTCATCTCTAGCCGTCCGGCGCCCCGTCCGACAATGATCCGCTCGGCCCCCTTCCTCCTGGCTGGGGTAAGTACGCAGCCCCTCCTGTGCCCTGCCCTGCCCCACTGCTTCTGAGATGCTCTGTGCATGTGTGTCTGTCCATCCTGTGTCAGCGTGCGACCCATCTGGGGCCGCAGTACTCCCCGTGCTCCGCTGTATGCGGGGCTGTCTGCCCACAGTTACCTCCATCTCTGATTTGAAATCCAGCTTTTTTCCCATTTTTTTCCGCCTTTTTTCTCTTTTCCTGGAGAAGTTCCCAGCTCTCTCTCTCCCCCTCAGCTACTGAATGCAGAAGTGTTTGTGGTTGTTCTTTGGACTGGGGCAGAGAACAGGGATCCAACTCCTCGCTCGGCCCTGGAGCCCTCGAGCTCTGCCTGCTGCCACGCAGTGCCCCTGCAGTGCCCTACCCCGGGCACAGTGGGGTGGCAGCCCTGTCCTCGTGTCTGTGTGCTGCATCCAGAGCATGGGGGGACCTCGGTGTTTGTGAGCTGGCAATTGGGGTGTGAGGATTCAGTGACATGGAAGTGACGTTAATGGGAGCTGAGGGATGCTGAGGGGTGCCAGGGTGTTTTAAAGGACCCCAGTGCCATCTGCAGAGTGCAGAGGGCCCCTCTCCTGCAGGGAGCATCGCTGCAGGAGTGCGGGCTGGGGTGTGGGGGGCTGCCCTGCCTCTGTGTCTGCACCCAGGCAGATGGATGGGGTCCTTGGGGTGCCTGGAAACAAGAGCAGAAGTGCTAAAGCACCCCATCACCGTGCCTGGTGGGGCTGAGGGCAGGAATGTCCCATCACTGTGTCCCCTCCCACAGCCTGAGAGCGAGCGAGGGGACAGGGAGGGGACAGGGTGTGCGTGCAGAGTGTCCCTCCCAACATGGAGTGGGGCTGCACTGGATGTACATGTGGGGATGGGGGCACAGCCAGCAGAGCAGGCACAGGGTGGTGGGCAGCAGTGTTTGTTTTATGGCTGTGTGTAACAGAGAGAGAGGTATGTGTGCATGTGGAGGCAGTGGGGCTGTGCAGGGGGAAAGCATTGCTGGGGTCATGCCCCCGTGGGGTGCTCCTGGGGGCCCTGGAGAACTGGGCCTTCTCCAGAGGCACTGCAGCTTCTGCGCATGGAGAAAATGTAATTTTAAAAGTAATTACTTCTAATTCTGCCTTTTCCAAATGTGCCGTGGCAGTGGAGGTGGAGAGGTCTGACAAACACCGGGAGGGGAGGGCCGTTCCTGGGGCACTGGTGCCTGCAGTGCTCCAGCTGTCACTTTTCCTCTGCTTCCTCCTAGAGAAGAGACAGGACAACGCGCGGGTGTATTACGTGAACCACAACACGCGGACCACGCAGTGGGAAGACCCTCGCACACAGGGGTAGGAGCCCATGGGAAGAGCAGGGGGTGATGCCTGTGGTGAGGGCACTGAAATGTGGTTGCGAGGGTGCTGAGCCCTGCAGGCTGGGGGAGCGGAAAGGGGGAGCGTGGTCCTGGAGGTGTGAAAGTCCGAGGCAGTCTCCAGGGGCAGTGACACGAAGCAGGGAGAGGTGCCTGAGGTGGCAGGGTGGTGACCCCGGCTCTGCATGCAGGATGATCCAGGAGCCGCCTCTGCCTCCTGGCTGGGAGATGAAGTACACCAACGAGGGCGTGCGCTACTTCGTGGACCACAACACGCGCACCACCACCTTCAAGGACCCACGGCCAGGATTTGAGTCTGGGTACGTCTTGGAGCTGCAGCTCATTGTCCCCCTGTGTGGTCACAGGGTGGGCAAAGCGGGGCTTTGTGGTGGGGGCACTGCACATTGGGTGTAGGTGGTTGTAGGGCTGTGCAGTGGGGTCAGCTCCCACCTGTGGGCATGGCAGTGTGTGCTGGAGCTGCACCCCGAGCCCACCACACTGCTGCTGCTTTTGTAGGAGCAAGCAGGGTGGGTCACCAGGTGCGTATGACCGAAGCTTTCGTTGGAAGTACCACCAGTTCCGCTTCCTCTGCCACGTGAGTAGTGCAGCTGAGGTCTGCTGAGCCCATGGGGCTGGGGGTGCTCGTGGGTGGGCTGCTGGTGCAGGGCTGCCACGCCAGCCCACGCACGGCCTCGTGTCTGTGCCTTGCAGTCAAATGCCTTGCCCAGCCACGTGAAGATCAGCGTTTCCCGACAGACTCTCTTTGAGGACTCCTTCCAGCAGGTGGGGGCTGTGGGGCTGGCAGAGCCCTGGGGGGCACAAGGCTGTCCCCCTTTGAGCGTCCCATGGTGATGTGCTCCTTGCCCCTCTGTAGATCATGAACATGAAGCCCTATGACCTGCGGCGCCGCCTCTACATCATCATGCGTGGTGAGGAGGGCCTGGACTATGGTGGCATCGCCAGGTGAGCGTGGGGCCACGTCTGCTATGGGGCAAGGTGAGCCCCCCATGGCATGGGGCCTTGTGGTAGCAGGGCTCAGGGTTCCTGGCCCTCCTGTGGTGCCTACTCAGGCAGAGGAGGTGAGAACAGTGAGTTTTGGGAAGGCACTGCCCTCCCTGATCCCTTGTGCAGGGAGGGCTGGGGGCCTAAGTGGGCTCTCTGCCATTGGTGGCTATTGGTGATGGGCTGAGCTGCCTGCTCTCCTTGCAGCCTGTCCTGCACGCAGGCACCAGTGCTTCTTGGGATGGTTGGTGTGTGCCAGGCAAGTGTGGTGCTGCTTCCACCATCTACTCAGTGGATGGTGCTGCATGGCACTGGGCTCTGCCTCCAGCTGGAGGGACTCTCCCTTGTCCCTGTGTCTCCTGGCCAGCTCGCCATGGGTGTCAGGCTCACTGGTGGGCTTGCACTGCCTCTCCTGCCCCAGAACCTGTGCTGCAGTGTGCTCCCCACCTCCTCCTTCCCAGTGATGCTGCCAGCTGTGGGCAGGGCTCCTGCTGCCTGCGTCTCTCTGTGTCCTGCCAGTGGTTTTACCCTATGGTAGGTTACGTCATGCTGTTCTACCACAGGGTAGAACCACGGACGGGATGCTGGGGCTGCCTCTGCGTCTGAGGACCGTCAGCAGCGGGGGAACAGCGTGAGGGCTGCTCCTGTTCTGCACTGCTTGGGGTGGGAAATCTGGGAGGGAAGGGGAGGGTTATGGATAAAGACAGCTGGTGCTTGTGGGTGCTGCGTGTGTCTGTGTGTGTGTGCGCAGGCACATGTGCTCATGTTTGACAGCCTGGATTCACGCAGCAGGTTTTTCTTACTGATGTCTCCAAAGGTCTTTCGTGGCTGGGTCCTTGGCTGCCCAGGGCTCAGTGCTTGCCCCACACCCCGAGGAGCTGAGCTCTGTGCAGCTGTGCTGCAGGGCTCACCACCGTCCCCTTCCTCTTGCCCAGGGAGTGGTTCTTCCTCCTGTCCCACGAGGTGCTCAACCCCATGTACTGCCTCTTTGAGTATGCTGGCAAGAACAACTACTGCCTGCAGATCAACCCCGCCTCCTCCATCAACCCCGACCACCTCACCTACTTCCGCTTCATCGGTCGCTTCATTGCCATGGTAAGAGCCTGGGGAGCTCTGCCCAGCAGTCACCTGCTGAGCACCTTGTTGCTCAGTGTGTGCCATGGCAGCACGAGGTGACACTGCGGGGCTGGGGCTGGCCATGAGGTTGGGCTCCCAGTTTCCTGGGGCTGTTTCCTTGGCTGCCAACCCTGATGCTGTCAGCTCTGCAGCTCCGGGGCTGTTTTTAGCCCCAGCAGTATGAGATTTTCCAGCTTTCTTCCTGTTCTCACCCTCCCCAGGGCTCGGTGGGCACGGGGCTGCAGAGATCCTGGATGGGGCAGGGTCTGCCCAAAATGCTGTGCCCTGCCCAGGTCCCCCTGCCCTGCCCTGCCCCGCGCCTCGCAGGATCCCAATAAAACTCCAGACTATTACTCACCGCTGGGCTGTTCTAGACAAGCGTCTGCATTATTTTTGGCTGCCTTTGCCTTGGGGCTCCTGGAAGCCAGGGATTCAGGGAAGCCACGGCAGAGCTCTGTTTAAACAAGTGCTCTTAATAGAGCTGCGAGGGGAGAAGGAGATGCGGTGGAATTCATGGTGGGGAGGGGAAGGGGTTGCGAGCCCCGTGCTGTGGTTCCAGCCCTGGTCCCCCTGACCCCCCCCATCCCCATTCCCTGTAGGCTCTGTACCACGGGAAGTTCATTGACACCGGCTTCACGCTGCCCTTCTACAAGCGGATGCTGAACAAGCGGCCCACGCTGAAGGACCTGGAATCCATCGATCCGGAGTTCTACAACTCCATCATCTGGACCAAGTGAGTGCCTCACACTCTGGGGCTGTGCAGGGGGCAGCAGTGCTTCCCCCCCCAGCCATGGCCCCTCACATCCCTGTGCTGTCTGCAGGGAGAACAGCTTGGAGGAGTGTGGCCTGGAGCTCTACTTCATCCAGGACATGGAGATCCTGGGCAAGGTGACCACCCATGAGCTGAAAGAGGGCGGCGAGAGCATCCGGGTGACGGAGGAGAACAAGGAGGAGTACATCATGTGAGTCCAGTGCTGATGCCCCATTGGTACTTGGCTTCAGGGTGGGAGCGTGGGGCTGGGGACGTGGCCACTCCTTGGCTACGTGGCTTTGGCAAGTCCAGGCTGGCGCGGTGCTGCGCTGCGGTCTGGCTACCTGTGGTCTGGGCAGCTGCCAGGGCCCTCGGCGGAGAGGAGAGGGGAGAGAGCCTTGTCCCATGCTGCTCTCTGACCTGTGCATTGTGGGGCTGCTGGGACCGCAGTGGTGCTGTTGGCGGTCACCCGGTGCCGACTGCTTTGTACTCTGAGCCTTCTGCTGCTTGTGGGAGGGAATTGTGGAATCACAAAGGCTGAAAAAGATGGTGAGGAGAGCCGTGGTGCTACCCACGGACCCATCTGCCTTCGCAGGCTGCTGACGGACTGGAGGTTCACACGGGGTGTGGAGGAGCAAACCAAGGCGTTCCTGGACGGCTTCAATGAAGTGGTGCCACTCGAGTGGCTGCGGTACTTTGATGAGAAGGAGCTGGAGGTGAGCAGGCCCTGCTCCAGGCAGGTCTGGGATGGGATTGTGGTGCCTATGGCATGTGTGGCTCTGCTTAGCCCCTGACACCTATCAGCTCAGAGGTGTGCCCACCCGAGGCAGCAGGGGCTGCGTGTTGGGTCTCTTGGTGAGAACTTCTCATCAGAGGCGAGGAATTCCCTTGTACACCTCTGTTGCTTGAGCTTGTGCCTTGCACAGCCCCAAAGGAGTCAGTGCTATGAAGTGCAAGCTTGGGGCTGTGTTTCCATCCCCCTGACTGTCCTCTGTCCCCAGCTGATGCTGTGTGGCATGCAGGAGATAGACATGAACGATTGGCAGAAGAACACCATCTACCGGCACTACACCAAGAACAGCAAACAGATCCAGTGGTTCTGGCAGGTGAGCCCCAGGGCCTTTGTGGGCCGTGCTCGGGGCCGGGCACTGCCCGAGGCTGTGAGGTGATGGGGATCCTCCTCCCTGTGCTTGCAGGTGGTGAAGGAGATGGACAACGAGAAGAGGATCCGCCTGCTGCAGTTTGTGACGGGGACGTGCCGCCTGCCTGTCGGGGGCTTCGCGGAGCTCATCGGTGCGTGGCTGTGCTAAGGTTGGGCAGAGAGGGGGCATGGGGCCGTGCCTGGCTCTGCTCGCTGGGGCCAAGTGTTCGTGTTGCCATTCCAGTGGGGCAGTGATAGAGCTGCAGTGACATCTGAGTGAGGCAGTGTGCTTGGTTGGTGCTGTGCTGAGACAAATTCCTTGGTCATGAACCGTGCTGCTGCAGTTAACTTTGTCAGCCCAGTTTGTAATCTCATTTGAATGAGATTTGAGTGGGGTTTTTTTTTGAGTGTCTTTACAGTAAAGGTGTGACAGAGCACCGGAGCAGATTGCTTGGAGAGGTTGTAGATCTCCTTCTATGGAGATGAGTTGAAGACCTGCCTGGACACCCAGTTGTGTGACCTGTAGTAGGGAACCTGCTTTGCAGGGTTGGACTCGGTGATCTCTTGAGCTCCTTTCCAGCCCCTGTGATTCTGTGATTCTTTTTTATTCGATTTTATATTTTTGTGCCATGAAACCTTTCTTATGGAAAGCCATAGTGTGGCATTGCTGTGTGCCTGCCCTTTAATTTGCTGCTCCTTGGGGCCTGTAGCAGCCTGCCCACTGTTTTCCTGGAGCTGATATGTACCAGCTAACTTAACCCATTCCGTTATCCTTGCTGCCGTATCAGCCTTTTTCCAACCCCCTGCGGCCTGCCCAGGGTTAACCGTTTGTTGAAAGCAGCCTCAGTGACTCAGACCTCCTGGGCCAGGTCCCTGGAGCACAGACTGCTTGGTCCTATGGTGCTGTAGATGTGTTCGGTGCTCTCTGCTGCACCACCTAGCTTGCACTCTGTGCTGTGTGGCTGCACGCTCTGGGAAGCACTGTGTCCTGCTTTTCCTTTGGATGCACGTCCTCTCTGTAGAAGGCTCAGAACGAGCCCTGAGTGCAGCTCTGGATTTGTGCCCCCACGTGCTGTGGGATCGTAGGGCTGAGGCACTCTGCTGGCTGCAGGGCCGGGTCAGAGTGCTTTTCCAGCTCTTGGTCATGTAATGAGATCTGCTCTGCTTCTCATTAACAGGCAGCAACGGGCCTCAGAAATTCTGCATTGATAAAGTTGGCAAAGAGACGTGGCTGCCTCGGAGCCATACATGGTAAGTGTCTGCTGCGTGACGCTGCGTGGGGCACATGAGGACAGCTGCTGTGACCCTGCGGGGCTGCGTGGGGCCCTGGGTCCTTCCTCCCCTGGGATGGAGCTGTCGGGGGGGACCTGTGGGAGGGGACGTTATGTTGGGAGCAGGGCAGCAGCGGGGCTGGGCTCCCTGCCCTGCTCACAGCACCCTATCTCACCAGCTTTAACCGCTTGGATCTGCCTCCCTACAAGAGCTACGAACAGCTGAAGGAGAAGCTGCTGTATGCCATTGAGGAGACGGAAGGCTTTGGCCAGGAGTGATGGGGTCTCCCAGCGGCTCTGGCGGTGCTCGCAGCGCTGCTGCCTGTGGGATGGTGTGGACTCTGTTCTCTTGTTCCTGTGTGAGGTCTGCACACACAGCCCCGGGGAAGCACCCACGCGTCCCTCCCAACCCAAGCTGAAATTGGGATGGGGAAGTGGGGGCAAAAGTCTGGCCCTACTCAGCCTGGGGCTGAGGAAGGACCAAGCCCAGCCTTGGGCACACAGTGTGCACCACGGCTCCCGTCCCTGCGCTGGGACACTGGGAACATGGGTCCTGCGTGGGGCTGTGGGCTGTGCTCCCTGTCCCAGAGGCTGCTCCATGTTAATGGGGTTGTCCCTGCTTGGTGAGGTGCGGGGAACCACTGTGCACCTGGAAACGGATGGGAGCAGCTTCTGACTGATGTGCTGAAGCCAATCCCCAGTGCTCTCTGCAGTTTGTTTTGCCCCTCTCCCTGCAACAGTACCCCCCCCCCCCCCGCCCCTTCCTCTGTGGCACAAAGCCACCGATGGACCCCGGCCCTGACTTGAGGTGCCAGGCTGGGGCTTTTCCCAGGCTTAGTTAAGATCTGGTTTAGGTGTAGCTTAGTTCCCCCCCTCCCCTTCCCTCTTATTTTTTTTTCAGCCTTCCTGTGGCGTTTCAGTAGATACATTGAGGATGAGAAGTGGCTCTTGAGCTGACTCAGGTGCTCATCAAGATGCGTTTGGGCCCTGTCCTGCTCTCAGCAAAGCACTGGGCCTGGCACCGTGTTCCACCTTGCTGCTGTGTTTTGAGGTGCCAGGGTGCAGTATTTAAAGCAGGTGCTGGGAGCTGGTGCTCTGCAGCGTGTGAGGCTCCACCATCCCCATCGTGGAGCAGCCCCCACCCTCTGTGCTGTGCCAGGAGCTCCCAGAGCTGTGATGAGGGCCCTGTTCCGCCCAGGGTGAAGGGTTGTGCTGTCCCCTGTGGCTCTAGGCAAGCATTGGTGTGTGCATATCTGTACATAAATGAAATTGTGGATACAAAGCCCTGCAACAGCTTCTGATTGGTACCCGGAGCGTTTTGTACTGCACCATCCTGCCTCAGTGACGCGGATTTCTTGTGCAATAAAAGACAAGCAGCTGCCGCGGTGCGTGTCCCTGGCTGGTGTCGGTGCAGGGACAGCCCCCTGCACATGGCTGCAGGTTTGGGTACAGGGTCTGCTCTGGGGGCTGCCCCCTTTCAGGCGCTGTGGCCCCGAGGTTTGTTTTCCGTGCATACATAGCATTCCGTGTTTTCCTGTGCACACACAGAGGCGCCTTCCTCGTGCCGAGGGGCACAGCTCCTGCTGCCTCCTCCAGCCTGTAATCATGCACAGTTAAAAACGGCTCTGGGATGGCTGGCTGGCCGTGGTGCTGTGGCTGCGTGCCTGCAGCTGGGTGCCATGATGAGCGTGTCCCCTGTCATTAGCGGGCTGCAGGCGGGGGGTGGGCACGGCTGGCAGCAGCACGGCGGCACCGCCCTCACGGGGCTGCGGTGCCACTGGGGCTTGGATGCTGTTGTCGTGTGTGTGTGGTGCCAGGCCACGATGCTGACAGCTGTGAGGCAGCGATGGAAATCAGGCACATGAGAACAGCATCCCTGGGAATTGCAGCTTCTGGTTTAAAAAAAAAAACAACAACGGAATAGAAATCCAACACAGCAGAACTAAATAAGCCTGCTATTCACACCACCAGGGGCCAGCCAGCATCCCGTAATTTTGCCATCACTTTGCTTTTCAGCAGCTCTTGCAATGGGTTTTTGTTTCTTCTATGGACTGCAGTGTGGGAAATTGCTGCCGGTGCTGTACAGCCCACCCCAGCAATGCGTGTGCTGTGGGGCCTCCTCTGGGTGCACTGCTGCCCCCTGCCCCCAGCTGTACCCCAAACAGCAGCACCTTCCACACAGCTGTGTCACAACAAATACAACAGAGCATCAAAGCAGCAAGAAGCAGAGCATTGCTCATTGCAAAGGGAAAGAACCCAGCAGCAGTGACTTAGTTTACAAGATTTTTTAATTTACAAATAAAAAAACTACACATTTTACTTTTTCTCTTTTTTCTCCTCTTTCTTGACATCGCTCTTCTCCTTGTCTTTCTCCTTCTCATCTTTCCTCTCCTTTTTACTCTCTTCTTTTTCCTGTCCTTCCTTCTTCTCTGCATCCCTGTTGGCAATCTTGTTGTTGATGAGGTTGTGCAGGGCAACCACGGAGCGGATGAGAGAGGCCAGGTAAACCACCACCATCTGGTCATTGGTCTTCAGGTAGAAGGCCTTGACAAATTCCTGCAGATTGACATCTGGAAGCAGGTTGAAGACATCCTGAAGGTGGTAGATGATCTGGTGATTGATGGGGAGCTTGCCCATGGCTACTTTCTCGAGGTAGCTCCTGATGTCCAGAAGCTTGGAGTTCAGTCCCTTCAAGCCATGGACCTGATTTGTGATCCGCTGGGACAGAGTGCCCACCGTGGTATCCTTGATGTCTCTGAAACACGCATAACAAAGATTCAACATTAGAATGCTTGCTGCATCCTCAGACAGCTGTGCTATTCACTGGGAGGCCTTTCCTGTTTAAAAAGAACAGCAGTTGCACGAGCAGATGAGGCACAACTAAACAGAACACTTCAAGTCAAAGAACAGGATCAAACTGATCTACGTTAGAAAGCATATCTAAAATAGGTCATGCTGGATGCTTCTGTGCAGAAATGCTGCCTTTGGAATAGTAATAACAGCAGTTAGAGAAAGAGTTTGCATGAGGTGACTGCTCTTTTCCTGGCTGGCAAGCTTTGCCAGTTTGTCAGCTGCAGCTCCAGCAGCCACACTCCCACTCAGCCCTGCTCTGTGAGGTCTGCAGGGGCTGAGATGGCTCCAAACCCAATATTCCAGGGCTCAGAAACGATGACGGTGTAGCTGTCATCATCGGATGGAGCTTCAGTTCTCACTAGCAATGACTGAACATGCCAAGCAAGGCTGCTAAGAGAACACACTCTTTCAGAACGTAAGCAGCCTGTTTCATGAGCTCTGCATTTCCTCCAGGATGCTGGCACTGGGAGATGCCAGATGGACCACGTTCCCTGCTGTGCAAGTCTCACAAGAAAGCTCTCATCTCAAAGGTGTTTACCGTAACAAGTGCTCAACGCCAACTTCCTCTGCCTCCTCAGCTCCGATCTCACTAGTCACGTGCTCAAACGTCTTGGAGGTTGGAGTGCCATCCTTTGAGGTGCACAAACACAACGAGACAGGGTTAGGCTGAGCACACAGCTGTACAGGAACAAAGAGACGGGCTGGCTCCTACAGAGCTGACCCACAAACAGAGGGGCAATGGGAACAGTGCCAAAGAACTGAGTCCAATCTGCACGACAGGATGAGGAAGAGGCAATGGGACAAATCAGGGCAAAACAGTATCAGGGGACTGAAGTACACAGACCCTCATCAGTGAATGCAACATCACCTATGCACGGGGCAAATGAGAGCCGTGGGATGTGTTCCTTTTGAGGATACAGACATCCCAACACTCATCTTTCAATGGAAACCCTCTTCTTAGGAAGGCACAGAAAAAAATGTTAAGTGCTCACATCGTGAACTTCTTCAACTGAAATATAAGCTTCTGTGGGCAGTCCCAGGTCCTTTGGTTTCACATCAATAATCACCAACACCTTATGGAAAAAAAAAAGCACAAAAACAAAACATTATAGAAAGCCAGTTTTTATTCGAGGGCTGGAACAAAACACCTTTGTGCTCTAGGCTACGCACAGCTGTTAGCTCCAAGCACTGAAACAAAACATCCACAGCTGTTTGTTTCAAATACTTTGCAGTGAGATTTTCAACAAGGTGCATCAACCATTTCAAAATAGAGGCCAAGGATTCCCAGGTCCTCCACTTAAAGAGACAGAAACAAAGCGCAGTACTTACAGAGTTTGGACAGTATCTCTTCATCAGTTCATTGATTGCGATGTCATTCTTGTGCAGTTTAGGGCCTGTGTGGTACCAACCAACTATTCTTTCTCTAGCTGAGCAAAACCAGAAAGGATTCTAAATCAGAACTGTGTAACAAGACAACAACAGAAGTACTCGGGTGGAGACTGAATTAGCAAATGAGGAATGTGACGCATGCAGAAGATGAATGTATGGCAGGGGAAAATGAATCAGAGGAGGGAAGACAATGACATGGCTTGCAATGAAGACATCTTTACAGAAATAACTGCACTCCAACGTCCTTAATTAAACCAGACTATTTCATGTAATGCAGTATTCCATATAATACAGCACCTGACAACTTGCAGTTCTGGCATCTAAGTACACAAAAATTCTAGGAACAGGAATTGTTCCACAGATGCCTCAATCGTATCAAATTGTTCCCAGGGCAAAGAAAATTCATGAATTCATGGGAACTGAAGTTATGAAAGAACATTCAACTCTAGTGTCTCAAATGAAGCAGTGAAGAGCTGAAAACATGAGTTTGTAATACTTGTAAATATTACATAAAAACAAAATATGATTTTTTTGTTCATAGGAAAATCTATTTCAGGGCAAATATGTATAGAAGTTATAGAAGAGAAACATTTGTAACTCTTTAATTCTGAATATACAGAGCTGTCAGGAGACTTTGGAAAATTAATAAGGTGTGAATGAACGTGTTAAGAACACAAACTACTTGCAGGAGTTAATCCATTAGCAAAAGTGAAGCCAGATGAGGCATTAGCACGGAGGGGCTTCTTACCTGGGCCATCACTTCCTACTTAGCTATGAATGCACTTTCTCATGTGGACAAAGTTTTACAAGTTTCTCGGAATGCATCCATGACTGCAGGCAGCCTGAACTTACCGTTGACCTTCTTAAACATTCCGTACATGTTCTCCAGATAGTCATGGTCTAGAAACCACACAGTATCATCCTTGTCGTCCTCATCAAAAGGTACTGGAAGTAAAAGGGCAATATTTAAGAAAGAATTTTTCTGACTGAAACTATTTATAGAAGCTGCATGCTTTAGGATAGCTCTGCCATCTAAGGGTGATTGGATCTTTATCGGTTTCAACTGCTCTGCAATGTTACACTGCAAAGGCAAAACTGCAGTGCAGTTCTTTCTCCTAATTGCCAACAGGTTTAAAACTGAGGAATAACATGCAAAGCGTTCTGAAAGTCATCCTTGGTGGCCAACATCAAAGCGTCAGAGGGAAACTCTCCCCTGCACAACAGTAACTGCATGGTATGCATACACATTTGATATGATAAACAGGATCCCAGCAGACTTTGCAGCTTGTTGATCAACAAAGTGCAAAAGGAGTTTTCACTGTAGGATGTATTTGATCAGTGCTTCTACAGACTGCTAGAGCACAAAGAGGCACTTCAGGAAAGGACCGTTTACCCTTGAGTAAAGGACGAGTTATTGTACAGGTTAGTGTGCATTCAGGGACACACTGCTGGCTTTGAGAATGCTCTCAGCATTTTAATTTACAGGAATATTAAAGCTTCAAAGTTGAAAGGCTGTCAGTAGTAGCAAAAAAGAAAAACACCAATCAAACCTCTTTTCAACTCAAAGGGAAAAAACGATCCTCCAAAATTGGCAAAGAGAAACAGAAAAAGGTCCTCACGTGGGAGAACTCCTTACAACTGTGAAAGTCCATAAATAAACTGAGATATTTCTGCTTTGTCACAGAGTAGTCCCACTGGGGAGGAAATGATGTAACTAACACAAACGGGTCAGTGAGAGCCACGCATTCAAAAATTACTCCTGATATCACATGGAAGTATGTAAGAGGAAATGGTTTCAACACCATTAACAACATGCCTAAAGGAGGAAGGAGTGCTTTCACTGGACAAAACAGGAGGAAAAGAATCAAGGCCGAAACATACATTACATCTTTCCCTAAGCAGTAACAGCCTCATCAGCACTGAGCAGTGCTGTGTTTGTTCCACAAGCTGAGGCACGGAGTGCTCAGCAGAGGTCAGCACATCCAATGCAGCAAAACATTCAGCTGTGCTTCCAAAAAAGTTTACAGCTGCTGCTGGAAGATGGCACATTGCACAACGCTGCAGGATGAGACAGGCTGCAGTGGGGCACTGCTGAGCGGGCAGCTCGCACAGGTTTCACAGAATCACACGGCTTGGAAGGGACCTCTGCAGATTACTCAGTCCAACCCCTCCTAAAGCAGAGGTCCCCTAGCTTCGATACAGGGTGATCTGTACAGGCTGTGTAACCCCGCAGGGCGGCTCAGGGACCAGACGTGCAGTGCAGCCACTAAATCACACTGTAATGGGACGGATCGGACGCCCAACTCACCTGCAAAGCTGTTGGACACATCCAGGATCTTCTTCTGCCAGGAGCCCAGCAGCACGCCCACCACGCGCTTCTGGTTCCCAACCTTTCCTATTCTGAAGGGAAAAGGCCGTCAGCTCCAGAGCCCGGAGGCACCGCGCACACCCAGCACCGCGGCCTCTGCATCCTGACCCTCACAAAGGGCGTCCGGGCGCCCTCGGGACCGAATGTCAGAGCGCAGCATCGCGGGGCTCAGGGGGACACCGCGGCCCAGCTCGGGGATCCGCGCTGCCCCCCCACGGCACGGCCCGGCCCGGCCGAGCAAAGCACGGCCCGGCACAGCACGGCCCGGCACAGCACGGCCCGGCACAGCACGGCCCGGCCCCGCGAGCCGCCGTGTCTCCGCAGTGCCGCCGGCGCTCAGAGGGCCGCGCCGGGCACTGGGGCACAAACCCTTCGCCGCCCGCGCCCCGAGGGGTCCGCCCGCGCTCCGCTGCCGTCCGAGCGCCCGTTTTCCTCCTCCCGAGGACGACCCCCCCCCCCGCCCAGCGCGCTCCCTCCGCCGCAGGGCCCCTCCCGGCCCCGCAGCTGTCCCGGCGCGGCCCGGGCCCGTGACTCAGCGCGGCGGCGGCGGCGGCGGCCGCGGCCCCACCTGTTGAAGTGATCGACGACGCTGAGCAGCACCAGCGGGTGCACCACCACGCGGTCCACCGCCAGCTCCGGCATGGCGCCCCCCGCCCGGCCCCGCTCCGGCCCCGCGCCGCCGCCCGCCCGCTCCCCCGCCCCGCCGCAGGCCGCTCCCCGCCGCCAGGCCCCGCTCCCAGCCTGCCCCGCGGCGGGGCGGGGCCGCGCCGCCATCTTGGGGAGGTCGGCGGAAAGGCGGGCCCGCTCCGCGCGGACGCCGCCATCTTGAGGAGGTGCGGCGCTGCCGGCGCCATCTTGGGGAAGTGGCGTGGATCGTCGCGAGGTATGGGCGGGCCGGCGGGGGAGGGGGGTGGGCGGGGCGGGCGGCTGCGGCTCGAGGGGGGTCCGAGGGGGTCTCTGGCGGAGCGTGGGGCGGCCCCGGGGCCGTTTCTTGGCGGCGGCTGCGGGGCGCCGTGGGGGTACGCGCCGTGCGGCGCGGGCCCGGCTCCGCCTTCCCTCCCGTTTTTGTTGTGAGGCACACTCGTTCCCAAGCGCAGTGGGAGCGCTTCGCGCCCGCTCCGCAGCGCCGCGCCGCGCCCGGGCCCGCTCCGCGCGGTACGCTGCGCTCTGTGGAACCGTCACGCGGCCGCCCTCGTTCCTACGCTCCCCCCACGTGACCGCTCCGCCATGCGCCGTCCGCCGCCGCTGTGGCGGTGCCCGCTCCGCTCCGCGCCCCCGCGTGGCGCCGCTCCGCGCCCGCAGCCGCGGCTCCGGCGGCGGCGGGTCCGTCCGGCAGAGGGCGACCTCTGCCCGCGGGATGCGGGCGCGGCGGCGTGCTGCGGCTCGCGTTATCCGCGTACGTACGGGAGAGCCGGTGTTCAAATTAACTAGTTCGATAAGTAATTTAGCTCATTGATTTCTGGGCATATCCTAAGTGCCATTACAAGCTACGGATATTTTAAATGCCATTACCTAATAAAAGGTGCTTAAAACATTCCTCCTATTGATTTTATTACTGCTTTATTTTGCTCTCTTGGTTTAAAATCATTTTAACCGCTCCGTAATCAAGAAGAAATATATCGCTGGTGAAATACAGTCAATTTCCTAAAAACCTTTGACATCGTTAAATAAGGAATTAGTTGTTAAATCATGTCAGGCAATAACCGAGGGACAGAAGAGAGATAACATTTGGAGCGGTGGGCCAGCATACTGGTAAGCAGTGCCGACCTCTGGCACTCAGACTGTGTGTGACAATCACACTTCAGTTCTGTTCTTGATTCTTACATCAGTCAGAAGAGATTTAAAACCTCAGCGTGCCAGGAAGGTTGTGGAAGGATAACGGAGTACGATCTAGAGACAATTAAGGGGCGTTTTAATGACCTGCTGTGACTTTTTGTTAAAATTACCCTCTAACTTCGCACGTCTGAAGTTTCATTTGCTGGATTGTATTGCTGGTAGTTTAGTGTATTGATGTTATACACAAAAGGAGTAAATTGAGTCTGCTCGTAGGGATTTCAGTTCCTTCCCTTCCCAGCTCTTTTGACTTGAGAAGATTATCAGCATTATTGAGCTAATCAGCTGGCGGATGGAGACTGGGAATACGGGCAATATGTTGCTTAACCAAAGAATTGAAAAGTAAGTAATGAATGTTGGTGCTCAATAAAAAACAGCTAATGAGTTGATTGCATCGATGCTTGATGTAATTTAACTGTAGACTGGCAAACATCAATACTTGTTTATGATTTGACTGACGATTGCTGATCTGGAATTCAAAGTTTGGAGGGGTTCTGCTGTAAGGGAGCTCCTGGCAGCCGTCCTGACGAGGAGGGGCTCCGGGAACGGAACGAGAGCTTGCACCATCTGCTGTTGGGCTTTTTTCTTCTTTTCATATGGGACTTTTCAGGAGTTTAAGAGAAAATAAATCATATCAAAAGTAGTTCAAAAGTAAAACCAGTGATTAGAAATGTTAAAGCGACCTCTGGTCCTCTCGTAGTAAAGACCTTAATAACCTCAGGGGAAATGTGAGCGGTAGAGACACCTTGTGCTGTTGGTGGAGGTGGACCTGCGCCGTGTTGCAGCAGCTATCCCACCATCACTCGTGTTAGTTGCTATCAGTTGTGACTGCGTTTTAGAAGAAAGTTAATTGGCAGGAAGGCACTCTCTTGGATGGTACAGGCATTCTGAATTCACTTAATTCGGGGTTCACCTTTTGCCCGTACTCTCTCCCTTCTGGTTTGCGAGGTGTTGTTTGCACTCCACAAATGCAGGTTTATGCTTATTGGTGACACAGGAAGACATCTATGCAGGTCTTTCTGAGCCACGCTCTGCCCCTCTCGGCTGCCATGTTGCTGTTGGTGCCCAGGTGCTCAGTCATTTCCACGCTCCTCATCATGTTCTGCTCTCTTCTCCAGCCCCGGGGATGGCATTTGTATGTCAGGAGTGTTGGGTCTTCCATCAGGACTTAGTACTTGTCTTCAAACTGCAGTTTTTCTTCAGAACATGCTTTTTAATTCAGTGAAATGCCCCATGTTGCTTTTGGGTCGACGTGCTTGCCAGTGTAGGTTGTGTTGGCATGTTCTCTGGGCAGCTGTCAGCCGTGGCTTTTTGGAGTCCCTGCTTGCCAGCTGAATTCTAATTTGGCTAATGCTGTCTGGACAAAGCCCAGTAATGTGGCTGAGGGACACTTGTGGTGGCCTTATCTCTCTCCTGCTCTGCAGCTCTTGGGGACAAGGGGGCAACGTGAATTTGTAACAGTAAGGGGAAAAAATAAATGGAGATGACTGCTGCAGAATCACAGAATGCCTGATGACCACATACAGGCTGGGGGAGGCGTGTTTACAGAATGCATTCGCTTTGTGTTTCTAGGTGTTCCTTCCAGCTGTGAGAGTTAAAAACACTACTGTGCTTTAAATGAAAATATCAGCATGCTGCAGTTACCAGCCACAGCTCATCAGGCCCAGGAGCGGAGCCTCGCGTGGCTGTGCGATAGCTCACGCCCTCCCGACTTGCTGCCTGCTTTGTGTGCTTTTCCATCTTGGCCCAGAAGGACCAGGCGCTGCTGCTGCTCATCAGGAGCCTCTCCCTGGGAAGAGGGTTTGGTTGTTGAACCTTCCCCAAGCAGAGGGTTTCTGCATACCTAAAGAGTATGCAGAGTGCAGCTGGGGGTGTGGGCTGCGGTGCAGGGAGGAGGTGAGCTGTGCAGTGGGCAGCCATGCTTTTGCCCAACTTGCTTTTCATCTGTGGCTTTCCAGTGCCTGCCAGTGGTAAGGAACGTCCTTGGCACTGCGGCTGCGAAGGATCCTCCCAGACAGGGAACATTGGTGCCTGATGCTTTGGGTCCTCACCCTAAATGACACTTCTTAATGTGAGCCTTTGATTTTGGCTTTCTTTGTTTGTAAATATAATCCCAGTGTTGTTTTCTCTAGATAGAGGAATTGGGCAGGGGGAAACAGAGTGCATCCATGAGAATGTGTTTTCATTGAGATGCTGTTAAAAATCCACTCAAGAGGAATGAGGCTTTCTTTAGACCCGTCAATAGTTTGTTGGTGTCTTGATGCCACCAGCTCAAACAGGAAATATTTATTTCCTTATAGGTAAGTTTAGCTTTGTCCAAATCACTGTAGATTCTTGACCAGGCTGTGTCGTGAAGTGTTCTGGGAGGAATGATGCTACCTGGAGTGGAACAGGGGAAATACAAGCCGTGGAAGGAAAATAGAAAGCCCCCACAATATTATTAGTTCTGGTTTGCTTTGGTTAAACTGTAATTTAATGGAATGCTGATGCTGTAAGCTCAAAGCATGATGCCATGGAGCGTGGGCTTACCCAAACTACAGAATGTGTCTCAGTTTGTGTATGAAGACCTCGAGATGGGAGCAGTGACCACTCTTTCCGAGTGTCTGTTCTGGAATTGAATTTCTTAAAATAAACTTTTAATCTGTAATTGTAAATTGATCTGCACAATTCTTTGCAATCGGATCTGTAGATGTCTGTGTTGCAGTCATTTCTTTGGTTCCTTGTGGGGCACTGTTGCTCGATCCAAAAGTACATCTAGAAGGAAAAGTGGTGCTGCTCACCGTGCTTGGATCAGCTGAAGATAGTGCAGTAGCTGCTGTCGGTGAATTTAAGACCTCTTGGCCATATCTGTGGGCTATCCAGTTATAACCCTGCTCTTCCACAAATAGTATCACGGTGGAATTCTGGATGTAGCATTGGCACTTCCTGCAGTTGAGCTGCTTGTAGAAGAATTGTCAGCAGCTAATGCAAATCTGTGGGAAAAATCCTTCCTATTTTATACTGTGTGCTTTTAATTTTTGTGGTTCTGTTCAGAAATCAGAGGGTATAGAAGTGCCAGAGAATTTTTTAATAACTAAACCTCTGACTCTGAATTTTGTATTTTGATACAGCAATTTCAATGCTTTATTCTGCCACTTTTGCTAGACATGATTTTGTTTTTAATTGTGGAAACAAATAGTTAAAACGGTGCAGAACAGGTTCCAGTCATACTCATTTTTCCACACCTTGAGGACCAGCAAATTCTTTAATATGAGATTTTATTTGTACAAAGCAAAACTTCAAAACCACTCAAAAGCTTTCTTATTAACTGCTGTCAGTCCTTTGATTTACAAGGGCAATAAAGATCTGGAGGGGGCACATTTATCATGGCGCTCAGCACACCAGGAGCCATTTTCTCAAGCGGTAAAGCCAAGTGATAAAATGAGTTCTTTTGTTCTATAACCAAGACACATTCCCTATTTCTAAAAACGTGTGTTGGACTTCTTGGCTTGTAGTTTGGCTGTGTTCCTCTAGTACTCCATTTATAAATAATGAACAATTGCTAACATGCAGATGCTGATGATGCATCTGGAAAAAACAGACCTTCTGAAAGAAACTTGCTTTCAACTTAGGTTTATTTTCTAACTCTTTTTCCAGTGCAAACTCCTGTATGATTTATTTTTCACAGCACCTTTTAGAGTAGCACTGTTTTGTTGTTTTTTTTTTTTCTCCTAAACTGATGTGATGATTCACCTCTGCAGAGCTTTGCAATTGCAATTAGGAAAGAATTGAAAGTCCTCTACTTAAGTAAAGAGCCGTGCTCTGAAGGACTAGTGCCCTTCTGCAGATTTTTATTTCATCTGTTTCTAAATGTGTTTGGGTGACTTTTTGAAGGCTGTTCTTTAATGTAAGCTGATAGGGGGAAAATCAATGACTTGTATGGGTACCTCATCAATGGACATCACTGTGTGGGAGGAACACCTTGCAGGAGTAAACATCCCTTGTGAGAAGGGCTCAGAATCTGACTGTGTGTACATGTAAATGAAGCTGGCTCTGTTTGTTGCACAAAGTGCTGCCACCTCTCTTCTCTTCCAGAAGTGAGGAGCTCTGCGGAATGCTGGGCAGCTGAGTGGCGAAAGCAGACAGTCCAGTTGTGCTCAGCTGCCTCGTGCTGTTGCACAGGCATCTTCAAAGCAAATGCAGCAGAACAGGTTTACAAAAAGTACTTTTTCATATAACTTTGGGAAATATAATCTCTAATTCTTAACCTAAAACTAGGTTAGGTTTCGTTTGATGCTTTGGCTTCAGCTGAGCTGCTGTCAGAACATATGGAAGAATGAATGTGAAAAAAGACAGCAGCATTAAACCTTGTTTGTACCTAGCAGCACCGCTGTGATGCCCACACAGCTGCAGCACTGCAGCAGTACCCAGGTTTGTCCCCAGGTACGCAGGCTGTGATGGATGGGCTTACAAGCAGTTTTGGACAACAGCTGTTTCTTTGGTTTTATTCTCAGTTCCCTTTGTGGACGGACTTTTAAGAGAAGCCATGCTGTAAGCATGCTGATCTCGTACCAGAGTTGTGCGTCGCTCTCTAACGTGATGGTACCTGAGCAAAAACCCTGGGCAGAAGGACTGGAGGTGTCTCTGCCCTACAGGGCTTTCTCTGACCACGGTCAGGTCAGATTTTCACTGTTAGAACAGTGCAGGTGTGCAGCAGTACTGTCGGACTAAGGAGGTGTGGGGCAGCACAAGTCTTGCCAACGCTTTCCATAGATCCGAAGTGAGGCCTTCAGGTGTGCACGTGTGTGGGGATCAGCTCTTCCTTCGCTGTTTTCTACAACAAATAGTGTGCAAATAGCACTTGTTTTGTGATCTTGTTCCAGTTTACATGCTCCTGAAAGCATTTTGTTAAGGACTTGAAGTCAGTGTTTCTTGGTGGCTGATTTAATGTGATGCCCCATCCAGGAGGAAGCAGCTGTTACAGCAAAGACCCACCACAAATGCTGCACTGATGTGTGGAAGACAAAAGCTTTGGCTGGCCTGTCATGGCAGTCATCTGTAGCAGAGGGATCTGCTGTCATTTTATGTTGGTATTTGAAATTGAGCAAGAGCAGGCTTCATGGAGGAGGCGTGCCTTCGTGTATGGCTGTGCATGTTACTTCTGATATTTGCTGCATTGTACGGCCTGTAGTCTCTGATATTTAAAGTTGGGAATTATAAGGTTTCATGGTGCTTGTTGTTTTTTTTTTAAACCCTGGGGCGTCTTTGTGCTGCAGTGTCTTGAAAGATCCTAAAGCTCTGGAAAAAAAATATTGAAATACTTTTTATTTTATGAAGCAGTTTTGGGGTCAGTTTTTCTAAAATGAATGCTTTTATGTTGGATAGTTTAAAGACCATCTGTTAACTGAAACCAACCGTAAGTGAAGTTGCAGTTATGTTTCCTATTAGTCTTGTATCTTTCCTATTAGTCATGTATGAAAGAATACAGAGACATCCAACAGAACTCCAAACAAAAATTGAAAAAGCAGATGTTGAAACTGTTAGCTTGCTGGTTTTCTTTTACAGGAGCAAGTAATTATTAATGAGTCACAAAAATACATCGAGTTTTGTAAACTGTGATCTAGAATAGTGGTAGAGGTGCATTTCTGATTATTGTATATTGCAGCTGAAAATTGGAGTATTTTACTTGGAGAAACTGAAGAGGGTTTAAAAAAAAGAGGTCCATAACTGTTATGTCTGGAAGCGTACAATAAAAGATAAAATAGCGAATTTTAAATAGTTATGCACTTCTAGTCTCTCAGGGCTCATTTATTATGTTGTCATGGTGAGCAACAAATAAAAAAAAAGTAAAATAAAAGGCTGTTCCTTGGGTAGTTGTGACTTATTGGTAGTTACCTTTTACAAGAGTTCCATGCTGACTTAAGTAAAGATCTCTGAGGAAAAAAAAACAAACTTCATTTTTTGAATACATTCTGCTAAGAGCTCCCAGCCTTCCGTGACACCACCTGAATTATTATTAGTGTGCACTGCTGGGAGAATAACACTCGCTGCTGTTTAACAACAATGTCTTTCCATAGAATTTCTGAAAGTCAGTAGGAAAATGAGAGGCAGAATTGAGAGCTGAAGTGGAATTAAAACAGTCCATTCTGAAGCTGGGATGTTTTCATCACTGCTTCTGTAAGAAGGAAGAATTAACGTGTACTGTGTGTGCAGTTCCATATGATTTGCTTGAAAAATTTGTAATAGCTGTGTGTGTTAAGCAGAAGGTCCTCTCCCGCCTGGATAAAATCTTGAGGCATATTTCATTCAGGTTTTCTCTTTTTTTTCTGCCCTTAACCTGTAATTAAATATCAAAAATGTATGCAGTTTTGTCTACACGAAGCTTCATTTCTCACGAACAGTGGAGGCTAATTAATTTTTTTTGCTTATGTCCATCATAATAGAAGATAATGTGTTGCACTTTGTAGATGATGAGATTAAAATAGTGGGGGATGAACAGCCCTATCTGTCCAGCCCTGTTCAGGTGCTGTCCCAGCAAGGCTCCGTGCCAGGCCGTGCTGCTGGAGCCCCTCTTGGCTGCTCCCCATCTCGTCGTGCCCGGGCTGTGGAGGGCGGCTGTGTCTGTGGGTGCTGTGGGTGCTCCACGGGACCTCTTTGGGGCTCTCCTGTCCCATTGTCCTTTTTGTTATGATTTGAGAATCAGGGAGAAAGATGCATGCTTTCAGAAGGATGAGCTGTAGCTACTGTTTTGCTGGAAGTGTGATAGGGAAAAATATGGAAAAAAATAAAATAAGCCTCCTATGGCAACTGTTTTCTTTTAGAGAAAACACGATTTAGGCTAGCATTCACAAAAACTTCAGTATTGCATTACAGTATTTCAAAACCGTTTCCATAGCTAACAGGAACTTCAAATGGATTCACTTTATTTCCACACTTAGGCAGTTATGAATCCTGTACAGCATAGGTCTGCATTTTCTAGACCGAATTTACTGTTGTTCTTGATGCTGTGCTGATTACATTGCACTGGAAAATCTCTGACAGGGACACGTGCTTATTTCCCACCCTGTCTGTAGGACAAGAGCTCGTGCTGAAGTGCAGAGCGTGGCTGCCCGCCCCGTGCCCCCTGCCCACCCCCTTGGTTCTCCTCTGCAGTGCTCCCCCAGCCCAGCCCTGCCTGCACACACCAGCTTTGCTGGTTTTCCAACCCATCCCAGCTCTGGGGAGCAGCCAGTGCCTGGGAAGCAAAATCCATCCCATGCTCACTGCTCTTACAAGTGGTTTTATACTTATTAATAAAAATAAGTCCCAATATATGGAATCTAAGGAACATCTTTACACTTTGTGTTTTGGAATTAGCCTGCCATTTTAATTACTGGTGCTGAGTGGGTGCTGGGAGCCCTTAGGTACTGGGACCTCTTCCTGAAAGGACAATCTAGTTGGCTGTATGGCTGTGTCTGCAGCTTTTGAACAGAATATTTAAAGAGGACTGATTTATGTAATGCTTTTAAGAAAGAGTGAAACTGTAATCCCAGAATCAAAACAGAAAGAACAGAGAACGTGAAATGTACTTCTCCTTTGTTCCCTTTTGAAAATCTGTCATTACTTTGTTTTCGTAGGACTGTGCTGAATGAAAAGGTGATCAGTTTGTGTGTGTGTGTGTGACAGTTATTAGCAGGCAGAGGGCTGCAGGGCTGTGCAGGGAGGGGCTCTTGAATGAAAAGCCATGGCCAGATGTAGCGAGGGGAAACACTGTGCAAGATGGGGTAAAATCACTGAGGGGCAACATCTCAGATAATTCTTCTAACTGCTGAGCCAATTGCTTTCCATTTAAAGAACAAAAAATACCCCAAAATACCTAAAGCCCTTTACTGGTGGTGCATCATGGAAACAATACTCAAATGTTCTTGTCATATTAAAGCATTACGTGCTGTCTTTGTTGATGAAACATGCACAGGGCTTTATTAAAGATTATTTTCTTGGCTTATGGAAAAACGTTGTTCTAGCTCATCCATTCTCAGATTCTGGTGATAGTCCTTTTAATTTCCCTTTGCTCTTATTGGATTCTGGAAAAGGTTAATTAGTTATCCACTGAGCTTTTGATAGAAGATTTTTTTTTAGAATATAATATTAAGAAATGTTCTACTGGGGTATGAAGGTAACACCACGAGGGGGTACTATAATTTTATCAGATTTGTCTTGGTAAGTCAGTTTATTAAGGTAAAGTGATTGCAGCCCGCAGAGTTAATTTTAATATGCTAATATGCCACAGCAAGTTGGGAACTTAACTAAAGTGACACAATTAATTTTAATTTATAGGCGGTAGAGAAGCTTAGTAAGGTCATCTGTATGTTACATGAGGAGTGCATACGGGCTCACCAGATTTAAATGCAGTCCTCCCAGAAGCAGCTTTGGGTGGTGGTTCACACGTCGCTGACCTTTGCACGAGGAACTCAGCGTGGCTGTGTGCACACTGCTTTGTTCTCGTGTGAGGAGAATAACCCTTTGTGCTCTGAGTGCAAAGCTAACTTCAGCTGTGTGTGTGTTAATGGATTTAGCACCTGTTTGAAGCTCTGTGTTTATTGGGGCTTGGAGAGGTTGTTTTTTTAATGATTTGCAGTGGAAAAATATGCCATCTGGTATTCTCTCTTTGGTGCAAGGATTACTTTTGATGGAACCTTTTGATGAAATAAGGTGACATGTTTTTGGACTTATTGGAGTGGGAACTGTGTCCATGGTTTGTGGAGGAGTTGGGCACTGCTTCTGTTTGGAACAGCCAGGGTCTTGGGTTGTTATGTCACTGTCATGTTCAGGTAGCTCCCTACCTACTGTGCCTCAGAGGAACAAGGTAACGAGGAATTGCACAGGAGCAGGCTTCTTGGAAATCTTGCTATTGTATTTGGTTAGGGGAAAGAAATACATAAATTAAAAAAAGAATGGGCAATTACGTAGGGGCCATGGAAGGGTACGCTAAGCTGAGGTCAAACTTGGTACTGATGCGAGGAGGTGAACACATGAAACTCACAGTGATAAAAGGATCTCTCCAGGTTATTAGTAAAATCTGCCAGATCTCTCCTGAAATCCATGAGTTGTGGGGGCCTCAGAGATACAGGGCTACAGTGATGGTGCCCTTAGCAGTGGGGCTCTGTCCCTTCCTGTTTTGTGAGCAGCAAACTAGTCGCTGTTAACCATGCTGTGCCTGTTGCTGGATGTTTGTCCCTGTGTAAGGAAATACACAGATGATGTTGAGCTTGGCATTTTGGCATAGTGCATGGACGCTGACATTCTAGAAGGTCATAATGAGCCAGTTTTTTGCAGAAAATGGGTCCTGTTTTACTATGACCACTATTGTATAAATAGTTTCCAGGGATCTGGCTTGCTCCTAGGAGCTACACACCCACAGAAAAGAATGAGAGTTGTGCCTTCCATGTGAGCCAAATACCATTTATTCTTGCTGTGTTGCTCTGTGGTTGTTTCTTGTCTCTGTTTTGAAGGGGTGCCACCATCTGAGCTTCATTCATTAAGTTCAGTCCTGCATCTCCCGTGACGAGAACAGGAGGCCATGTGTAAGAGCGCTTCCAGAGCAGTGAAGGGGCACGATGTGGTTATAGGGGCTGCTTAGGAGGACTGCAGAGAAAATGCTGCAAACTGTAGAGCTCTGAGAGTAAGAATGTTTATTCACAAAAACCTTGGAGAATGTAACTTACATTCCAAGGGAAAAAACACAAAACAAATTAATGCATTCTAGATATAGATATATATATATATAACAAATTATTGACATCAAATTATATGCACAATTAATTTTTTATTAAATAAGAGATAATGTATGCAATATTATGACAATCTTCTAAAATATAACAAGTTTTTAAACTTTACCAGCACCATGCACCGTGCCTGTGCTTCTCAGGGGGCTAATGTTAAAAGTGAGGCATTCAGCAATTGAAAAGGAAATTATAAGATTAGTCACTTGAGTAATTTAAACATGCAAATAAGTATCCCAGCTGTGTTGATACCAGATTTAGCTGAATTTACTAGGGCTGCTTCAGCTTTATCACCCTAATTATTCCTGCTTTGTGTCAGACTTCAGAAAGACAAAAGTATCTGTCACAGAAGTTTCTCCTGGTACTGTATTGCCATTTTGTATGCTCACTGGCAAATAATATTCCAAGTTTCTTTTCTTTCTAATTAGCTGAACAAAGGTAATCAAGTCTCCTCTATCAGTGCTTCTCTCAGAATACCAGAGATTTGAAAACACTTGGATTCTGCTCATTGAGCTGATTGAAATGTGGTGTATGTGTGCTTCACAGCAAACACTGCATTGTAAACAGCTGAACTGTACTGTGTGTGACCCTGCTTGAATTCGGTAAAAGTTACCTGTGAGGATGAAGTGCCAGTTGTGCAGGTGGATGCACACCACTTCCAGAAGAGCTGCTGCCCAGCTGCTGGCTCCTCATCAGAGCCCTGTCCTGCAGACATCCCAGGCAACAGAAGCAGTGATGGCCCTGTCTGCTTGAGGCCATGTTACGGGCATCCTGAGAAGGGCTTGTTCTCGTTGGAGCATGATGCATCTGTTGAGATGCTCCTATGTAAAAACAGGAGAGGAGAGGGTGAAAATATCCACTTCTGAGGAGACCTTCGGAGTGCAGGACACCTTCCTTTTGTTGCTGAGTGGCACAGATTAAGCAGAGGAGGGCAGTGGGTTGGCCTTGGACCTGTTGTGCAGTCATCAGTGTGAGGTTTGCTGTGATAGTTACAAGTTTGGCAATACTCTGCCTTTCTTTCTTTTCCAGAACATTCTGCTTTTGTCGTATTGACTTGGACATTAAAAATATCAGGCTATCATTAAAAAGGTATATGTTAGAAATTTTGTCCACAAGAAACCTGTTAAAGCTTGTGAGAGGAATAGGAAATGAATTCATGAACCAGTGGCACACGGAGGACTGCTTATAGGAGTATCAGCCTTAAGAGAACGCTGGTGCACAACACCAAGAAAAGAAACGAGAGCAGTTTCCACCTACGTAATGTCCAGGAGCTCTCTGCTGAGTTTTGCTGGACCAGCAGATGTACCAGCTACTGTTAACTTGGTTTAGTCCTTTTACCTGTGTTTAGATGAGCATTTAGAGGACAGGATTATTTTTTTAAGGTATTTTAGTGATGAAACGATGAGAAGCAAACATACGTTTCTTCACGTTTTTTGCACAAGTTTTTAAAATGCCCCCCTAGGAACTGTGCATTACAACCACATTTTCCACATGTGGATAGAAATGGAAATAATCTTTTCAGCTAAGGATGCTTGTTAATATTAGTTTAAGTAAAGATGCACATAGGGCTTCTGCTCTATAAAAAAGGTGAGAAAAATAAGAACAAGTGTTAATTCATGTACACAGAATTTGTGCTTGCACAGCAGGTGTAAATGCTACATTAATGCTGGAAATATCTGTCCTGCTGTGTAGTTTTCCTTCCTTTTTATTACTCCTCTGTTTGGTCTCGTATGAATGCACCATACTTATTTGCATGTTATCACAACAGATTCCTCTTTGCCTTTAGTTATCCATAGAAAGAGAAAGATGCTCCACATGACCTCGATATTCAAATACCACAGCAGAAAAATCTTGGTTTTGATAGTGCAGCGTATCTGTGCATCAATATTGTTTTTAGTCTGGTTTATTAATTGCACACAGAAATGCAATTGGCTGCGCAGTGTCAAACACCTCTAATTGTGGAAATGTCAGAAGTAGGGTTCAGCCAGAGTGTCCCTGAGACTGAATGGGAAATGATGCAGGCTGTGTGACTCAGAGCACCAAGCACTGAAATCCTGCAGTTCTCTGCTTCCTTCCAGTCAAGGCTCAGCGCAGTGGGGCACAGGGATCTTTCAGTGGTCCTCTGCAACTGAAGGAATTTGGTCTCTTGTCTGCAGGGAGGCAAAAATGCCGCTCCAGAATGTGTCGTTTAATGAAGCTGGTGCTCTGCAGAGCTGGATGAGGTGGCTTCTGAAATATGTGCTGCTTCCTCTTCTGACCTAAAAAGTCTATTTTTTGTTCCCTGATGTCACAGGGCCAAACTTTCCCTCTTCAATGATTTTAGAAATAAATCTGTAATTGTAATACTGTGGCAGACGCATGGAGGATTGGGTAATTACCATCTGTAAGCACTGCTAAATAACTTGTCGTCATGCATTTCTTTTTCCTTCTTCTTGAAAAAAGCGTTGATATTTTAAGCATTTTAGCTGCTGCTGCTTATTTTTTTGCTTCCTTTTATGACATAAAAATGCAGTTTGCTGGTTCATTTTGAGCCTGACTGGAAGGCTGAGTTTGTTTATTTTGGCAGCTTAGTTGTAGGTCGGCCAAGAGGAAAATGAAAAACTGTAGCCTGTAGGCATTGTGTGTGTGCTTATCTAAGTACTGCTGGGAGCGGGGATAACTGTCTTTTTCCTGGTGGTGAATCCAGCCTACGCAGGAAGGAATACCAAGAAGGCTCCCTTGTTTGTCTCTCTGTGTTTGTTTTCTTGCATTGGAATTCAGGGTCTTCAGGTGTTGGTGTGTTCTGGTGGTACAGCCACACCTGCACCGGGAGCAGAGGGTGTAAAGCACTTCTGTCCAATGGAAGTTGAAATCATTGTGATCAATGTGGTTTTAATTCTCCTCATGTTTTTAAAGTAATTTGAGAGTGAGTATCTCATGGGTCTGAGTGTTAACCTAGCAGTAAATCAGAAAAAAAATAAAAGGCTGCGTTTTGGTGCAATCATTCCAAAAAGGGAATGCATTCCGGGAGAGCAGGGAATCCTGAGAGCTCTGCTCCACGCTTCGCAATCAGGGACGGGCACTGCTGAGATCCTCCCCGTGAGCCCCAGCACCTCCTGATTCCCCTCTGCTGTCTGTGCTGCCGTGGGGGGACGTGCTGGCCGTCCTGCAGTGCCCGCAGGGTCAGCTCCTGCGCTGGCTGCTCGGCTGGGCTGGGTTTGTGTCTGCAGCACGCTGTGGTACTGCTGGGAGATGCTGAACACTTTTGGATTTTACAAATCCCGGGATGCTCACTTTTAATTTGCTTTTTGTGGTGCAGGAAAACTGAGCGTTGCCATACAGTTCACATTAAAACATTTTAGAAATCTGTTTGTGTGAACTTTTCAGCGTGCTTTGCCGCGCGGCGTTGCGCTTTGCGTGCTCTTTGTCACTAGGGTGTGTGGGAATGTTTCTTACAAGGGACTTAAACTGAATTCATTAGAAGTCTGTAACAGGTCAGATACTATTGATCTGGTTTTGTGTTTTTTTCAAGATACTAGTGGGGAACCAAAAGGACACAAGGCTCAGGAACTGATGGATATTAGTGTAATGACTTCTCAAAATGCATCTATCGCAGCCTATCTAGCCTGTGAGGACTTGGGTGGTGTGTTTTTCATGCCATTTTTTTCACAAATAAATTATTCCTTCTGTTATTCTAATCATAGATGTACACTAAAGCCTAATAAAATTTTTCCTTATGTGTCTGAGAAGAAAAATGTATTCTTTTGTTTGGAGGAGCCTGGTGGCGGGGCTGCGGTGGATTAGCTGATGGGAAGCTCGTCCAGAGCCACAGCTCCTCCGCGGAAATTGCTTTGACAGAAAGCTCGTTCACGTGGCCGCAGTCCACGTGCTTTGAAGTATCTGGGCTGGCTAGCTGTGCTTACAGCCAGCACAAGGCACGGCTCACGCGCTGGGACCGGCTCTTGCTGCAGTCCCTTTTGTCTTCCTTATGACTGTGGGTGCAGAAGGGCTCAGATGAGTGCGGATCATGCAGAGGTTACCTTGTACTCAAGCCCAGCCTGTGTCCTGGCTGTTTCTTGCAGTAATTTCCCTTATATTTCTCCTCCAAGTACTGGCAGGCCCAGCAGAGGGCCTGCAAACACCTATGGGAAATAGGTAAGCTCTGCCTAACCCGCCCACCCCGAGTTTCCTTGTCACCGCTGCCCTCACTGCGGGATGGGGATGATGCCTGGGCACGTGGTGCCTGGATGGAGGAGCACATCTCCTGTTAGGAGAGAGATTTAATCTGATTTTGATGTTTGGAGAGCTGGGAATGTCCTTTGCTCCCTGGCCAGCACAACTAGTATCACTTTGTATCTTCCTGTTTTTTTCTGAATGACTTACCTGCAACGAAAGTGGCAGCGGTTCGTCCTCTGTAGCAGTGCTCAAGGTTACTTTCTCTTAAACATTATTTCCAGGAGGGCAGAAGTTTTTTATAAATAAACATGCTTCTAATTATTTTTAAATTAAAATACTTTCTGGAAAAAGAGACAAATTTTCGCATATGAGCAGGAAAGTGGGAGTCAGGGCCTGGGGAAAGTGGGAGTCAGGGCCTGGGGAAAGTGGGAATCGGGGCCCGGGGAAAGTGCAAGATGAATGCAAATGGAAAGTGCTGGAAATCCATCTTAGTTTATCCCTTCCACGGAAACACACCCAGAGATCTCATGGAAGTGTGTGTGTGTTGTAATTAAATCTTAGGACTCAACAAGCAGATGTGTTATTTCTTGCTTTAAAACGTGAAGGATCTTTTACGAGTTGATACCAAACCATGATTGATTTAATGTCTTTCATTGTTTCGGTTCCTTTTAGCTTTCTTTAATTCCCTAAAGCTGATTTTTTTTCTTGTGTCTGTCCAAATGTTTCTTTAAATAATTCAAAGTCTGTTGGATTTCTGTATCTTGGTGTGAAAATAACATTCCTTTCAACTTCATCTCTCTACAGAGAGGCTTCTTCAGCTCCTTAGTTGCTTGGAAATGCACGTGTTTGATGCTCCATATTCCCATTGATACCTTCACAAAAAATGGCTGCGACATCACATGAGGTTTTGTTCTGGATGTGTGTGCTCAGTTTTGACTTAAGGATCATTTTCTCTGTCGCGGCCAGTGCAATTAGGGGTTATTTTGGTCTTATTAGCTCTGCGTGAAGAAGGCACATGGTCAGAGAGCCCCTTGTTATAAACCGTGACTCAGCTCCGAGCAGCCGTGGCTCACCGCGCTGATACCGCCCTTTGTCTGCAGGTTGCTTCGCGCAGCTTGCGAGGCCCTGCGGTCTTGGTTTTGGTGAAACTGTGTTATTTGTGAATGGCAGAACTACCTGAAGTTTAGTCATCTTCTTAACAGGAATAGGCTCTGTTTCCAGAAAAGGAAATGAGACCTTTTTGGGAAAGTTTGGAAGCACTTTGTTGGAGTGATCTGTGTATAAGTTCGGGCCACCTGTGCCAATGAGTGTTCATCTCTGTGTGCTCACAGCTACTGAGAAATATTTTTGAATTCTTGGAGGATTTCATGTGGTAAATTTCATGAATGAATGTGCCAAGTGATTCCTTTGCCTGAGCTCCAGAATTTGTGGGAAAGCAAAACTGGTTTGCAAAACCAGAGCCCTAAGGCAAGGAGGGAGCTGGAGCACCACTGGTGGTTGACGGTGATGCTGGCTGCACAGAGCCATGCCTGTGCCCGTGACATCAGTAAGGTTGGAAAAGATCTCTAAGATCCCCAAGCCCAACCCAGCCCACCATGCCCACAACACGCCCTGCAGTGCCACATCTCTGCAGTCCTTACCACCCCCAGGGGCGGTGACCCCACCACTCCCTGGGCAGTCTGTGCTGCTCCCTGACCACTCTGTGGGAGAATTATTTTGTCCCAGTGTCCAACCTGCCCCTGCCCCGAGGCCATCCCCTCTGTCCTGCCGCTGATACCTGGGGGTGGAAGCTGACTGCCACCTCTCTGCCACCTCCATTCCTGGAGCTGGAGAATGCGATGTTCTTCCCAGCTAACATAACTGTGCAGCACCTAGGATTGGTAAGTTAGTGTTTTTCTGTGAGGCTGAGTTGTGGTCAGTGCTTTGTCAATATGAGTTATGTGGTTCAGTGGTTTTAAAAACGCTTGTCACCCCTATGCTTGGGTGTAAAAATACACCTCATGCCGCACACGCTACCTTTATGAAGTACATAAACACGGTTTTTCATCTGTGCTCCATTTACTGTTACATTTTGTTGTCTTTGCCATGGGCATTTAAGACCGAGATGTTCTAAAGAGCCCTGCATGAAATTTTAAAGAGACCGGACCTTTCATCTGCGCACCAGCAGGACACCAGATAGATGAACAAGAAAGGAAGAGAAATTGTTTTTGAAGCAATAGCAAAAAAAAAAAAATAACAGTAGAAGCAATTATTTTATCAAAGGTTTATTTTCTTTCTTGTTTTTTTCAAGACCTTTCCTCTGTTGAAGTTTGCTGCCTCCTTACGTATGTTTGATTTGTGGGTTTCACGAGGACCAAATGAAAAATGTCAGCTGGAAGATGTGTATTGTTAATGAGCAATCACAATGGTGACGGTGATTTCAGTGAGTTTTGGTGCTCGGAGTTGCAAAACTCTGGTCTTCTATCCTCAAAACAGCGCCGTGTTTCCCTTTCATATTTCCTTGTCTATGGAAAGGCCTTTCTGGAGTGCTGGGAGCCGTGTTAGTCTTGGCCTCGTTCCTTCCTGTAGTGAAACAAATGGTGTTTCTTAGAATGCCGAGCTGCATCGCCATCCCTGGCTTCCCCTTTTCAGGCTGTTAAGCAGCGATTTCCCCTTCTGCAGCTTCACCCTGTGCCAGGCAGAGCCCTGACGCCGTGGAATGGGGGTCTGCTGCCAGCTCCTCTCCTGCACACAGTGCTGGTGGGCTCTGCTCGCTGCCCCTCGGCGGCTGGGGGCACGCTGGGGCAGCTGGAGTGCCCTTCTGTGGGATGGCAGACACGCATTAATTGCACAGCAAGCTGGGGATGGACTGCAGAGATTGCAGGATTCCCTCAGTGCCAGTTTGGTGCAGGAGAAGGTTAGTGAGAGAGCGATGGTGTGAGCAGGGACAGCGGCGAGCAGCAGCAGAAGGAGGAGGGGAGCAGGATGGGGCCTGCTCAGCACTCGGGCACTGGCTGGATGTGCCGTGTTGGATGGCTCGTGTAGGGTGAGGAAAACCTGGAGAAATCTAAAGACACCAATCAGTGCATCCTGTGTTCCTCAGTGTCAGACAAATGTACCTGGTATTATTAATTGAGGCAAGAGGGCAGAGAAGGGTTTTTTGTGCTGCTGATAAGTTTTGAAGCTGGAATCTTGTTTGAATTAAAAAGGTGTGTGCTGGGTGAAGGAGATCCATGGAGAAACGTAGGGCTGGAGCTTCCAGCAGTCCGCACTGTCTCTGTTGAAAGGCATATTTATATCTTCCAGACCAGTAATTAATCACTCAGTAGGATTTTTTGGGACGTGCATTCACTGAAGATCTTTTTGTACTGCCAGGAACCACAGAGCATGGGCACAATTAAAACTCTGATTTAATTTATTAGGTAGAGGCATGGAATGGGAATGTTTTAAGCGATGCTGACAGGCCAGGATTTCAGAACTACTTATTTTTTTTTTTTAATAGAAAACAAATGCTGCTCCATACAAAACTTCAATTACATTAATAGCTGCTTTCTAATGCATTACTAGAAAGAAAACAAAACTTTTGGCATTAATTAAGATGTGAAGAAACTGTATAATTTTTGGAGAATACGTTTCAAAGTTGTCTGTTAATAAGAAATAAAAGGTAGTGCCTCTGTTCAAACACTCTGTAGGAGAATGCTGCTCCTCTGAAGAACCTGCAGCTGTGTCTGAGCCGTTCTGTTCCTTGCTGGGCTGACCCGGAGCAGGACAGGGGCACTGGCCACACTGCAGGTGTGCCTGGCTGAGCATCAGTGGTGGATGGAGAAGGGCTGTTCTGCAGTGAAAGTTCCCGAGATGCTCACCAATTTCCTTCTCGTGGTTATGACTTCTATTTTCTTTTGTTTCTCCCTCTGCTTCAAGTAGGAAGAAGCATGAAGGTCTCATAAAGCCATAGGGTTATGTAGGAGATAATTTAATAGGAACTTCAGTTTGCTTCCTTCCAATCAGAGCAACTCGGGTACTGTGAATGCAGACAATAGCTTGTCGTGTTCTTGTGGTCTTGATCTCAGTGCTCTGTAAAATGGCACTGTCCTGAAGCACAGTGGTGTGGGGCAGGGCTGCACAGCCAGTCTGCAGCCCGGGAAGCTTCCATCCCCCAATCCAACCGGGATCTATTGAGTTTGAGAAATGCTGCTGGTTTCTAAAGCTGTCATCAGGGGTAACCTTAATGATCCGTGGGTTAATAGAAACACGTTTCCATTTTGGGTCATTTGTATGACCTTAAATAGAGTTAAAAATAATTGCGTGATTGGTGCTTCGAGATTTTATGATGTGTTGTGTAGACTGTTTTCTTGTTATTTGTTGCTTTATGGATGATTGGAAAGAAATATATGTAAGTGGACTGAAATAAAACTGGAGAGGAGTCCAGTTCCAGCTGGAAGCCACAAATTCCATCCCTTCCCATCCCTCTCCTGGGCTCTCCTGTTGCCCTGGCAGCTGCAGCACTGTGGGCTGCCCAGGAGCTGTCCCGTTGCAGCTCCTGGCACAAACCAAGGGGAGTTGTGCAGTAGCACCAATGCTCAGGGGCTTTTGTGCATGATCTGAAGGATGCCATGTAGGCTTTGGATTTGGCTGTGCAGGATTTAGGTTTCCATGATTGCTCTGTGCCGTTGCAAATGGCTCTGGAGTGCTGTCCCTCTCCTGTGCCGATGCCTGAAAGGTGCTGAAAAGGATGCTCCAAAAATCCACGAGGGTGATTAAAGAAGTGGAAAACGTGTCTTATGGTGACAGATCAAAAAAGCCCAACCCAAAGGAAACCAAAACCAAACCCCGAGCTTCTTAGGTTATCAAAAAGACATGAAGTGATGTGAACACGGTCAATAAGCGCTTACACGGGTGAGAGAAATTTGAGAACAGAGGGCTCTGGAAACTAGCAACAAAAGGATAATGAGATTCAGTGAATTAGATTAAAGGTAGACAAAAATTTGCCTAGAAATAATGTATGTGTTAATCAGGCAAGGTGATTAATCATTGGAACAGCTTAATGGCCATTATGGTGGATATTTTAAAATCAAGATGGAATGATTTTCTAAAAGCTGCCGCTGAAGTGCAACTATTGAGCTTCAAACTGGAAGTAATACTGAAAATTCCCGTGGCCTATATTATGCAAAGTGTCAGATCAAATCATCGCAGTGTCTGGGGTCCTGTGAATTAACAAGGCACTTTTGTTTCTGAATAAACATGACCTCTAATAATTTTCTGTTTCGTGAATAATTCAGCAGTCCTGCAGTTCGCTGTTTCTGATATGTTTTATTCCATCGCTACGAGTTGTCTGAACGCAGGATTTCTTGGGTGATGATCCAAAGTATAGAAAATAAATGATAATGGAATGAGCTGTCAGAAAAAATATGTTTAAAAAAATCCTTTCTGGCTCTGCCTTTTTGCCTATCCCTGTCTGTTCTGCCCCCAAATCTGCAGCACCCCGCGTCAGACGAGGTGCTGTGCAAGGCTGGAACGACGAACCCCGCGTTAATTTCACTGCCTTTAGCGGATGTCACAACATGAACGAGGTCTGTTTTATTGTGTGCTATTTACCATGTCAGTGTGTGTGCGCTGTGTTGCCTTAATGAAAGAGCGGTGATGGGATAAACTGCAAGATGCTGCGGGAAGTGACAAAGGAAATAAAGGCTTCATCTGAATAAACTGTGCCCCACCACGTGCGCTGGGAGCTGCTCCTCTCGCAGGAGCGGTGCAGCGCTGCATGAGAACAATGAGCCGTGCTCGCCAGGCAGGGCTGGGCTGCCAGCTACATCGCAGCCCTTCCTTTTGGAGATGACTTTGAAGGTTATTTTGGAAGAGCTTTCCAAACTGACTTGGCTTTTCAAGCGCAGAAGGATGGGTGATGGAGAGGCAGTCAGTGGCATTACATGTGAGCAGCCAACTGCATGAGCAGGGCTTTTCACACAGGGCACCACGGGGCTGTTTTACCTTTCCCGTGATGCAGTTACGTGTTGTGCTCTAAGGTCTGCAATGAGAATGAGCACCACGGGGCTTTGCCTCTTCTGAGCATGGCCTCCATCAATGGGGTCCCATCAGCGTGGTTCTCCACGAGCAGCTCCCCGAGGCTCAGGGTGCAGGGCGTGCATCCCCACTTGGCTCCTCAAGGTTCTCCTTCATTTCTTAAGAGCTTTTTGTGAACGTTTCAAAAAGAAAAAAGATTTGAAGTGATTTCCCTGCTCCCTGGGAGGTGCAGGCAGGTCTGAGCTTTGTTCAGCTGAGGTGCAGAGAGCATCAAGGAGCGCAGCACAGTGCCGGTGTGGTGGCACAGCCTGGCCCCATGGCAGGGAGCCCGGGCAGGAGCAGCGAGCCCTGAGCTGCCAGACCCATGAATGGTGATGGGAATGTGAAGAGTTTTTTTGAGTGTAAAACTAATTGATTTCTCAAAGCAAATTTGTCTGCAATTTAGTTCTATTCTAAAATAACACAAGTGGAGACGGTTCCATTGGAATTTCATCTATGAACGGACCAGATACATGTAAAAAAATGTGCAATAAACCACAAACAGATTTTCAAAGCTGTTCCAGGGCAAGTAAAATTTCCGCATGATTTAAAGGATTCCAAGGGGGAATACTTCACAGCGTGGGTCTCCATTTCTTCTGGGATGGAAGGAGGCATTTGTTATATGTGTTTCCGTACCCTAAGAAGCAGGTATTACTCTGTGCACGGGTACCAAATGGTTTTGTTCCTGAGTGGAAGGAGTTTTATTGCTCTGCTGATGTCACAGGTCAGGGGCCGGGGGACACCTGTTTGTTTGGCTCTCGGCGAGGACTCCGTCCGCTGACATCCTGGGAGATTTATTTGCACACTGGAAATTGCAGATGACAGTCTCTCTGACTTTCCTTTTAGATTCATGGTTTGCAAAGGTTTTTTCTTAATGAACTGTTAATTCATAACAGTATCTGCCAGTGATGTAAAATAAAAGTCTGCTGCCTTCCAAGCTGGTTTGCATTGTGCTGGAGTTCGCAATTTTTAGGAGAAAAGGATTTATTTCCTCATGAGATTTTGTTTTTAGACTTCAGACTTTCTTAAGAAGCTGTTAAAACTTGTTTGTGATTAATATTTACAGAAACATATACAAGGTCTGAAGAGTTGTGTGTGCACTTCTGCATTGTTATAAAACGTGTTATCTTATACATGAAGCCCCACAGCCACGCTGGCACCGTACCAGGCAGGGCAGCACAACCTGCCCCTGCCCCGAGCTCGACCTTAAAACCCCACGGGCACTGCTGCACAGGTCCACAGTGCTGGGAGGCGTGCTCTGGGACTGCTTTGGTGTGAAGCATGCAGCTCTCTAAAATGATAACGTCACAGAACAAGATCGGTGTTGCTGTGTGTTTGCACTGAGCGGGAGCTGCAGGACATCGGTGCTGGGAGCAGGACCACCTTCCTGCTGCAGCACTGGGAGTGCTCTTCCTCCTGGTTACTCACCAGGACAGGAACAGGAGCCTGGGAGCTGGGAGCTGCCTGGGAGGAGAGGTTGGATGCGTGATGGATGAGGAAATTATCTTGGCTGCAACGCTCCAGATAGGCTGCAGACAGCAAGGGTGCGTTTGTCAGGGGTGGAGAAGGGGATGCTGTGGTAGCTGAGAAACATCTCTCCTCTTAATGCTGGGAGTTTAGGCAGCAGTCCCCTGAGGATTCGCTTTGGCCATGTGGGATGGCCTTTGCTTTCAAACTGCTCAGCTTTTCTCCCATTAAAAATAGGTGATTTTTAATTGTAAAAGAGCACTGAATTGTGTCACGAACCTTTCATGACATGCTCCTGCTGTGCTGAGGCCGTGATGCTGTGACCTCCTGTAGGCTCTCGTGGTGGGTTTTGGGTTTGTGCATGCTGCTTCCATAGCAGTGAAGCGGACAGGTGCTGTCTGCTGATGCACGTATTCAGATGTGCAGATATAGGTTTGGTGCTGAGCTGGGTAGGACGCTCTGCAGCCAGGTACTGTCGTGCCTGATCTTTCAGTTCTTTGCTGCTCAAACAGATTAATCCCTTGTACTTCTGAGCAGTAGTGAACATAGCAATAACTTCGTGAAGTGGGTTCACCGGGAAGCGGAGGGAAGCTGGAGATGAAAGGGCCGTGAGGCTGGAACAGCCCGCAGAGATATTGCATGTTTATAGCGGGCTCTGCAGGAATCATGGGTGTTTATAAATGAGTTCAGGGGGATAATGTGTATTGAAATATGAGTCCGGAGGGAGGGTATGTATTCAGAAACTATCTACTGTATATAGCACAATAATCCCGGTATTTCATAAACTCGTAGGAAAGTATTAAATAAAAATAAATTACAAATGTCTGTGGCTTGATTGCAAATCATTTCAGAGGAAAGGGGAAAAAAAAACGTCCCTCGCAAAATGTGGAAACCATCTTGTGCTAAACGGCACCAGAAAGAAATTATAATTGTAAAAAGTAAATGTCAGTTATAGTTATTACAGTGGCCATATTGTTTCCAATAACAATTTGGCATTTTATTTAGTCTGTAACAATCTACAATTTAAATTTAAAATAAAGATTTTTCTTTTATTTCCCTCTGAAGTTGTGTGCCAAGCACAGCAGAGCAGAATGTAACATCTGCTGATGATTAAAACAAGCTTTCCTATGGGCCCTGAATACAAAGTAAACATGGATTTTATCCATAGTCAACAGCATTTACAAATGTAAAGGGAGGAAGCTACTGAGTTTTTGAAGAATGAGCTGTGAGGGAGGAAATATAAGTATGGGACGGCAGATGGCGATAATTAGTTCCATATCGTGAGGGCTTCTATTAAAAAATAAAGAGGACAGGGCCCTGTGCTGTGCGGCGGTACCGGGCACCCTTTGTGTGCCGTGCTGGGAGCTGAGGCGCACGCACTGCTGGCACCGGGCAGCACTGGGAGCTGCCAGCCCTGAGTTTTGTGCTGCCCAAACTCAGGCTTAGGGGCAGGCTGCTGGAGGTTAAAGGCAGCTGCACCTTGGGGTGCTTGGGCTGTGTTTGTGTGCTGCCCGGTTCTCAGCTTGGTGCTCAGCTGTTGTCACTAAATTGTAGCCTAATTTTCTCTCCAAGGAGAAGCGCTTTTGTCTGCTCCTCTGTATGTTTCTTGTACGGTCCACGTGTTTATTATATTACTGAGAGTAACCATAACTAAGAACTAATTACCGCTGCTGGAATCATTCCATTTTTTAGGGCTCTGCTCAGCCCATTTCTCGTGTTTTGTCTCAAGTATTTTTGTTTTTCAGTAATACTTAGCGTGCACCAGGTGAAGGATCACTAGGAGATGCAGACTGGCTGCAGTTGGTGCACTTCCCGGGAGCAGGATGAACCTCCTCCTGCTCACACAGCGTCATCCAGTCCCAGGCTCACTTAAGAGTTTCTGAGTCTTTCCAACTGGGGCTGATTTCACAAGAGGTCACGTTTTCTATCTCTATTTTTTCCTTTCTTTTTTTTTTCTCTCCTGTGTTTTGCAGCATTCCAGTTAGCACGTTACTGTGGACTTCTTTCCAGTTTCCAATTGCATTTTCTCCTTTCCTTGCTTCCATCTTCCTCCAGTTTTCTTTCCAACTGGAAGTGGTTATGGCTGAGCTCCCCACACCGGCACCTGAGGAGCTGCTTTGTGCACTGCACAAACACCAAGCATTCATCTCCCTCTCTCTTGTTCCCCCCTTCTGTCCTTTTATAATTACCGGAGGTGGTAACAGCTCTTAAGAGCCCCGTCTGTCACCCTGGAACCAAATGCTTTTCAATGAAAATTAAGGAGAGGCTTCAAAAGTTTCAGCTCTTTCAGCAACGAATTACAGCAGTCCTCCAGCAGAAGGAGTATGTTGATGATGGATCCCATTACACTGAGTAACTCAGTGTAAGTATTCTTTTGTGGTTAAGAGGGAACGCAGGGACTGGAGATGTGTGGGTGCAGGGCTCTGCAGAATGGCACTGGGTGTTGGCGGGGCTGTCCCCGCTGCCCCCTCCCCTCCCCCACACATCTGGGCAGCTGTGCCCACACATCTGGGCAGCTGTGTGCATGGGAGGAGGCACCGAGCTGCAGTGGTCGCGACCGAGCTGAAAGGAGACTCCTTGTCACAGTGATAGGAAAAACATCATTACACCGAAATGTCAAATGCAAAAAGAATTCATGGTGGAGTTCAGAATGGTTTTTAAATTGCTGGAAGAATACACGTGAATATTTTAGGTGAAATGAAACTAGATTAAACCAAGATACGCATCTAGATTTGCTGAGACATGTGTTGGGCAGAGTTTTCCTAACTCACAGCTGTAGTAAAGTCTACAGGTAACAGATACTGTGCTTAAATGTCCAGCTTCTAAGAGAAGTGGCTGCAGAAGCTGCTGTGCTTTCATTTTTAATTAAAAATTGGAAAGTCTTTCCTGAGTAGACCTGAGAAGTTAAAAAGCAGTAGGCATATAAAATGTTATGTCTTTTAACGTCTTTGAAGTTTGCTTCTTGTGGCTGCTGGATCCTGTTTCCTTGTGGTTTCGGACACATTTGTGGGTGGGAGTGCTGCAGCAGGTTGTGGTGCCCGTGGGGACCCTCTGCACCCCACGTGTCACTGCTTTGTCTGCCGTGGGGTGTGGAGCCCTCCCAGCAGGAGGCTGCACCCCACGGTCGGCTGCTGGGGGCACAAGGCCAGGCCTCTCCATGGATACAGAGTGCCATCAGAAGTCCCCCAGGCTGGCCCTGTCTTTCTTGTTCAGTATCGTTCTCTGCTGGTAATTACAACTTCAAGTCAGTCACACGTGCTGTAAATCTGCTTGTGGAGAATTTATTTAACTGATAAAAGTTAGCCTGAAGTTGTGTGTACCTGAGCAGCTGGGGACTGAACTCTGCATCAGCTTCAGTCCCCCTGCCCAGCACAAAGCCACTGTTCCTCGGAAGCCCCTGCTGAAACTTGCCAAACACTGGCCTCAGTCCCTCTAATAAAAGCCATTATTTTTGCCACTGCAGTTTGGAGGATTGAAACACCTTGTAATGCTTACAGACGATCTCCTGCTTTTGGGAGATGGAGGCCAAACTTCTGTTTTGTTCTCTGGTTTTCTCTGCGGAATGGGATGCTGCAGCCCATGATGGTGTGGGACATTCCTGCTGCCCACCTTGCTGAGCTGGGGACGTTCCCGTGCCCCTAGTGCCCACCTGGCTGGGTGAGGCTGATAGGGTACAGCAAGCCCATGCACTGCCAGTGTGTGATAATGGGTTTTGCTGTATTTTGTGTGTGTTTCTATTGCTGGTGTGACCCGATCCTCCAAGGTCCACTTGAGGGAGGCTAGGGCTCGTAGCCTTCACACCTCCTTCCAGGAGTGATGCTCCACTTGGGACCGACTGCTCTGGGGCTCAGTGCCCCCCACTGCTGGGACAGCACCGGGCAGGGCCAGCCCTGCGGGAGCTGCCTGCACCTGAGGGCTCCTGCTCCGAGTCGCTCAGTTCCAACAGAGCTGTGAAACCTAAAAATCAATGTCTGTTCAACAAGACTCTGTACAAAACATTTGTGACTTGAGTTAATTTTATTCCCATCCTCTAATATTTTATTGATCAAACTCTATATTAACTTTCATTACTTTCTGGTGAGGATTGATGTCAGGTTAAGTAATCTATCGTTACACGTCGTTTCGCCTGCTCTCTGTGAGCACGGATAGAATCTCACGCTCTTCCACTGTTCTGCAGTGTCCCTTGTATGTTAACTTTTTTTCTGCTCACGTTGACAGATCAGAGATCTCTCCTGGTGACTCTTTTACCACTTGGCAGCACAAGGCGTCCAGGGGCTGTCGGGTTTTGGCACGATGCTCCTCTTGGCTGGATGTACACCAGACTGCTTTGCTGCCTTCGTCCCGTGTGGCTGTGCTGTCTGGGTGTTTCCTAACCAAGTGTGTAAGGATCACTTCTGTTTATACCCATATTTGTAACGCAACCATCTCTGCCTAATAATGATCTGTTCTGTTCTTGGAATTCCTTTTGGTGCTGATGCACCCAATTCTTCTCCCCTCTTTCCCACTTTTGGCCACCTGGACTTCAGTTTCTGTGTGGGATCCCGCTCTGGCCTCCCTCAGGCCAACATCTCATTAGCAGCACTTCCATTAAAACTTAAAGTGTGAGCTTTGCTCTTTGGAAATAGAGATTGAATTATCAGTGACTTCTGCAAGTTGATTCAGAGTCTCAAGAACAAATAATCATATGACTTCTTGCCAAAAAATCGCCTTGCAGCAGCTTTAAAACACTCAGATGTCGACGACATTTGAGGTTTCGTTGTTTATTTAACTCAGATGGTCTGCATGCTACATTAAAACAGGTATGCAGGCAAGATTTTTCCTTGCATTTTTGGTTTGATTTTTTAAACAGATTGTCAAGATGGTGATCTCCTTCTGGTTTATTTGTTCTCTTACTACAGTAAGATACCTACCTTTAGGTTGCTCTGAAGTTTTCTCTTTGAATGTTAAAAAGAAAAATGCTCAGGGGATTTATGGATAAGATAATAAAGAAATATTGCAGCCTGGAACTGGAGGGTTAAATGCATTCCCTTCCTTCTGAGCCGCACAAAACCTGCAGGAAGGGCTCAGACTGGTGTGTGTTTATCTCCTGAAAACTGACTGCCTTGGCCACGAGTGGAGGGCTGCTACAGTCAGTTCCCACCAGCAGTCTCTAAGTTTCTTGAGCATTCTTCAGAGGGAAAAGGATGCCAGTGTTACAAAAGTGATGCACAGAAGCTCAAGGTTGCCCAGTAGATGTGGGTCTTGTGGTAAGGAGGTCTGACCTACCCCTGTTTTTGTGGTGGGACTGAGAGAGAAATTGTTAAATGCTTGCAGCAGGTCTGGCAGTGAGGGAGAAGTAATATTTCCTGCAGAAACATTCTCAGTCTTTGGACACATCCCCAGTTACCCAACCTAGAAGGAGAGGTTCCCGTCCCAGCATGCTCCCCACAGACGTTAGTTCTGGGGCTGTAGGTGGAACTTCTGTCCACTGAGTGGAAGGCTCAATAAATGAGGAAGACTGAGAAGAGTAAAAGAAACATGTTTAATTTAGTGTTGAGATTTGGTGTACGGCCATGTGATTGATCCTGAATTAATTCTATGCATTTTTTAAATGTATTTTAATAGCTCGAGTGATGAAGTAAACATCGCTGGACTGACTTCGCAGAATGAGGAGCGAGGAGGTTTATACAGGTATGATGTCAAACTGCTCATAGAAGCAGGAAGGAGAAAAATGAAATTCAGCCTTGAAAAATACAGATGATGTAGCTGCCTGTGTATGAAAGTAATAATCCATCATGGGTATATTCAATAGGAAGGAACCTGAGCTGCAGCAGTGCGGAGTGACATTGCAGGGAACGACAGGCAGCAAGTTGGGTACAAGCTTACAGTGTCCTACAGGAAAAATGAGCAGTGCTGCTACAGTCACATGGAGGAGCAGGAAAACAATGCTGCCCCTGTCCTGGGTTGCAGATAGGGTTGTGCTGTGCTCCAGCACCAGCTCAGTGAGCAGCAGTGAGGGGCAGGGATCTCAGAAGGTGGGTTATGAGGAGAGGGTATGAGAGTTATATTCTTGCAGCTTGGCCACGCAGGGGCTGAGCGGGCACATCGGCACCAGGAGTGCCGGAGGCTGTGTGCAGCAGTGGGATGGTGTTATCTTGCAGGATGCCCATCTTACAAACCAGAGGTGAGGGCTGAATTTAACAGGAGAAATTCGTGTGTAATAATAGGGAAGTAAGCAAGCAGTCGTGAGCTCCATGGGACTGTGCAAGTATCCCTCAGAGATATGGGAGGAAACTCAATTGCTTGGGAGTTTTAAAGCCAGATGAGGTGACAGTAGAATATATGGTCTGGTAACATGCTGTATTTTGCTGAGGTGTTCTCACCCTTTGATATTCTCACCGTGAAAATCTTTAATAGAAGGTACAATTGGAAGTGCAGATATTAAGTATGACTTGTACTGAAAGAAATTGCAAGTTATGATCCAAAAAAGCCATGCAAACTGTACGTGCTCAGTAGGGCTGACAACTGCGTGCTCCGTTCTGTTGTCGCAGCCCGTATTGTTTCAAGGAGTGTGATATGGGAGGAAGCGTCTCCTTTCCTGTTGTCCTTCTGCTAATGGCATGATGAATTTTGATTACATTGCAATTGCATCCCCACAATGGGGACAGCCACGGGAACTATTTGGGACATCAGTTTTCCTTCTGCCAACTTTCAGGAGCATTTTATAGGATTAATATTCAATAAAAAGCCCTTAACATTAAAAAAATGCTTAGTCCCACAATTGTTATTAAATTCTTTTCCTGTGCCATAATGCGGATGCTTTGATCTAAAGTCCTGCAGTTTCTGGAAGGAGCTTGCGTGATTACGATAATGTGCAGTGCTCTTTCTGCTATTCCTATAGGGAAAATAAACCCCACATTAGTTCCATATTAGTACCTGACTTGGAGAAGTTAAAAAGTGCCAGAAAAAGGTTAACCAGAGTCAAGTACACATAAGAGAGCTGTGATTATTAGTGTTAAGGGAGCCATTTGAAAAAAACATTTCTGCTTTTACAGAAGAATTTATTGGTGTCTTTGCTTCTGGCTGCTTTATGCATTTTAATAAAGCAGTAGCAGCAATAATAGGGTGCGGGAGTTGGTTGTGCCTGTGTCAAAGGAGACACAAGCTGGGATGGGTGTGCGGGACTGGGCTGCCCCGGCCTGCCCCTCCACATAAACTTCTTCAAGCCCTCTGACTTCCCTGCCAATGAGCAGGGTCCATTCGGAGACCCATGTAAATGAAGGCAGTAATTGCTTTTGTGTGCTAAGAGGTACATGCAGTCTACCAGCAGCTCTGGTAATTTTCCTGCCAAATGTCTGGGATTCTTTTGAAAACAGCCCTGATCCCAGCAAGCACCAGAGTGGATTGCACCTGGATGTCTGCTGCTAGGAGCAATGCCCAGAGATGCATTTCTGGGTACAGCCCACCTTGAAGTGCTGCTTGTGCAGGGTCCCACCTGGCCACTGGCACAGAGCTTGCATCCCTGGGCACCCACTGCCTGTCCCCCCAGAGGGGGTCCTGGGGCAGACAGGCCTGGCATCTAACCCAATGGCACATTGCTCCCATACCACATTTCATCACAAACCTCAATATTTTGCAGCAGCAGTGGCAGTTCAATGATTTAAATTTCATACAGGACCTCTTGCAGGAGTTAACGCAGAGAAATGGTGTTTAGGTTTTACAATATTTTGCTTAAAAAGCCATGTATGAAACGCAGGCAGCCAGATCGAGTGTAAATAGTGTATGGACATATTGGGCACATGTGGGAGCCACATGGACACGCAGGTTTTTGTGTTTAAAACATTAACTCTGTTGGTCTGCTCGTACTGCTTTGAGATGAGTTTGAGCTGCTTTGCCTGCAGGAAGCACACTCTGGCTGCAGGCTTGCAGCTCTGCTGCCCACTCTTTCTGAGTGTTACTCGTGGCTGTGCAGCCCGTTCAGGCTGCGTGGGATGGTTCACTGCCAGTCTGACTCTTGACCACCATCTGCATCATCTCAGACCATCGGAGTGTGAGGCTGTGGGTATCTCTGCATGCCTGTGTGTTGCAGCAGTGCTGTGTTGTAATGGCTCCCTGGTAGAGTTCAGCTGGGGAACTTCTACAGGTTTTAAATGTCAGCCCATTGCAAAGACCTGTCACTTCTGCCTGAAAAACACTGCCCATCCTTCGTAACTACTGCTTACCAGAAACTGGGGTACATCTGGAGAGTTCCCTCTCCAAGCACATTTCCTTTTATTCTCACACTCTGGCTCTGATTTCAGGCTCCCATTTTCTGATGCCTGTAGTGATGCTGTTTTGGTAGCAATAATTTTTCATGGGTTATGCAGCGATCCCATTCTTCTGTTTGGGAGGGCAGGAAAGCACTTTGCTTCATGGCCTTACACATCTGGCAGGGTTTGTGTTGCCTGTTGTGTCAGTGTGCTGGGAGCCTTCTGATGGAAGTAATTCCCAAAGCAGTTCAGGATAATGGTAAATTCTTTGTGCAGTGTGGATTTACATTGAAGTTTCTTTCCTCCGATTGTTTGCAGGATGTTTTACTCATCCACATTTCCTCCATCCCGATTCTGAGCCCCTAACGCCCTCTTGATGCTTCAGATTGAGCTGAGAAATTGTGCCTACCTCTCATGGGATCACAGAAACATTAAGGCTGGAAAAGAAAGATTGGAAAAGACCTTTGTGGTTATCAGCTCCAACCCCACCCCACCATGCCCATAACCACGTCCCTCAGAGAACATCTCTGCAGTTCTGGGACACCCCCAGGGACAGTGATCCCCTTCACTCCCTGGGCAGCCTGTGCTGCTGCCCGACTGTTCTTTCAAGAATATATTTTCCCTGATATCCAACCTTCCCTTCCCTTCCTGCTGCATTCCCAGGCATCACCCGTGGCTGTGCAGGGCTTCAGTCCTCTGCCTGCCACTGGACAAATAATCCCACGCACGGCAAATCTGCCCTCAGACCAGGCTGGAAATAAAATGCTGGGAGTTAATGGTGGGCTGGAAGCAGAGCGTTTTCATGTGTTTTGCCTCTGCAATTTCCCCCTTTGTTTTAAAGGGAATGACTTTACCAAAAATAGTCAAAGGAAGAAAATAAAGTTTAAGACTTCTGGGAACGAGCCAAGTTTTCAATGCTGAAAATCAATTATTGCCTAATATTTTAAAGTCAAGATCCCCGTGCTCTGGCGGCAGGCCAGCTCGTGGCTGCTCACCTGCTTTGTTCTCTGCCTTTAAAAAATCCTTTATTTGCAGCAGAGCTCCGGGCTCCAGGAGAGCACTGGGTGCTGTGGTCGGCGCTGCTGCGAGGAAGGTGACTCCTTCCAGCCTGCGTGCATCGCGGGGTTACCGACAACAAATAAAACCATTACACGAGATAAAATGATTGCTTTGGGAAGGAATTGCAAGGTGGCATAATTAGACATCGGGCATTTTTAAGGTTACTTTACGACTTTGGAGCTGCAAAAGATGGAAGTAATTTATTTCATCTCGGTAATGCTCCTCTCTGGTCTAGCAATTTATCAGAAGTGTTAATCCAACAGGCAGGGAGCGTGCGCGGCGGGAGGGGGCACGGGGAGCGCAGGCAGCAGAGAGAGAAGGCATTGAGAGCGAGCTCGGAAATATTGTACATCTCATTAAAAATGTAATCATGCATAAAATGAGATCAATGAAAATTTATCTAAAAGTGCAAGGAAAAGGCGTTTTCTGCTATGATACTGGGTATAATAGACTGGATTTTAATTTAGTCAGTTGGCAACAAAAATCCCTCCAGGCTAAATAAAACAGTTTCCCTCCCAGTTATTGTATGGACAGCTAATTTTCTGCACCTTTCCTTCTAATATTCACCCTTATCTCTTGCCGGATAGAGGTTTCAATATACTGTGGAGTTTGTTTTCTTTACATTTCCTATTACTGCAATTTAATTTGCATGATAAATGATGAGAGGTAGAAAGATGATAAAAAGAAGCAGAACATTTCTTTATTAATTTTGTTTAAATTAGTGTAACTTTTCACTGACTGTGCTTTTTACAGAGAAAGCCTCTGCAGGAATTATTTTAAGACCCCGTTGTGGTAGGGAGGATGCTGCACTCCGCATGCACCTCCTGCTTCACGTGTCACTGTGCGCGTTCTCGTTTCCATGCCTTTGCTTCCCACTTCACTCTGTGCCTGCTGGTGCCCCTGGGCCATTCCTGCGGCAGCACCGGTGACCTCTGTGCACATCTGTGGTACAGGGGCAGTGCTGGATGGTTTTACATGCAGGTGGGGATTGGGGTGGGTGTGAGGATGAGAGTGAATGTGGAGATGTGGATGAAGTTGGGAATGGGATGGGGTGAAGAGAGTGAGGGCATAGGGCTGGAGCTGGTGCGGCCATTTGTGGGCTCCAGACTTTGAGCTTTTGGGGGATTGCTGCTCGGTGATGGGGCGGTGGCTCCTGGGCACACTGCTAGGAACAACAGTGTGACGTTCAAATGCATGTGGGTACAGCTCTGCCTTGCTCTGAGTGCCCTGGAGCTCGGTGCTTCGAGCAGGGTTTGAGATCCAGGTGGTGCAGGCGCTGCTGCTCAGCCCTTCTGTCTGTGCAAACTGTCATAGTTACGGTGCTGACTCGTGCGTCCCGCTCTGCGCTTTGCTGGCAGCTCAGCTTTTATTTCAGCAGCATTTTGGTGACTTTTTTTTCTGATCGCTTTAATTCTCTTGGTGTTTTCTGCAGACGTTTGTGAAGAGACAAGAAAAATCACCGGCAATGGAGGTTTGCCATAAATGTCCTTCTTTCCCCAGTTTTCTGTCTCCCAAATGATATTGCATTGCAGTGGAGCTGAGTTATAAACTTTTGAAAATTGCCTTTTTCCTTCTCTGTGCTGGAAGAAAAACACAGGGAGCACAACAAAATAATAAATAAAAATTGAAATTCAAGCCCGTGCTGCTGCCTCAGCAGCCTGCTGCAGTGTGGGCTGTGAAACACGGCTCGCTGTATGTGCGTGTATATATATATGCAGCTCCTCTGCACCCCTGCACTGTGGCTGCACCTGAAGTCTCATCTCAGGAGAAACTTGTCTGGAGTGCTCTGACAGCATCCTCGTGGGATGTCCTGGCAGCATCCTCCTGGCAGGGCTGGCCACCAGAACCCAGCCCACGTGGGCACCTGAGCTGAGTTCAACGCTATTCATGGCAATATTAAAATGGAGCAGTGTGGGAAATTGAGGCTTGATTTCATACATGGTCCTTATCTCTAGAGATGGCCAAATCCTTTGCAGAATGAAAGTATTGTTCTGTACATGTATATTTCTTTGGACATCTACGTTGAATAATTTATTTTTATATATGAGGAAATTGTCTTTTTTCCATGTTTTGTCCCAAAGAGTAATCAGATCAATATGTTGTGGCCGAGAAGCAGAAAATGGGATCAGGATTTATGCGTTATGTCTGCGGATGAGTTCTGCATTAGCTTTCCCCTGCAGCTGCCAGAAGCACAGCCCCAAAGCCCCAGGCCATGCCACACACACCCAGCCAGGTGAGATGGCCTGCACTGGAGCAGTGGTGCTGGGTGCCCTCCTGCTAACGCTGCACAGCAGTGGCTGTTACCTGGAGCAGGGACCAGAGCATCTAGGCTGACCCACGATGGGGTCTTTTTCCCTGGAAGGAGAAACCCTAAAATTCTGGACCACTCATAACTGTGGTACATGGTTGTGTCAGAGCCCAGTTTGAGGCAGATTGTTGTCTCCTTTTATTCTCAAGAGATACAATTATGCAGATGGTAAAGGTTTGAGGGAAAGGAAATAATTGTAAAACATGGGTTTGCTAAAATTTAGAGAGCTCTGTGCCTTTCCTTTCTGCACGGGGCAGCTACTAACATGCTGGCTGCGTGCTCTTGCTGCCTGCCAATCTTGCAGCCCATTCCTCTGTCCCATCTGCCTCGTTTGCCTTCTGTGCACCACAGAATGCATCGCTGCCGTTCTTGGAGCCTGCGCTGGTTGCTGTGTCTTCCAAAGCCATCACTGTTCATAAAGCTTCTGACATGAGAACTCATTGTGTAGTGAACGTGGGTATCGTGGCCGCTGTACAGTACGTTGCTCTGTGCTCTCCACATGATGGTTCGATGCAATCCATCTGGTTGGATGTTTGTGCTGTAATGTCTTCCTCTTCATCTCACACACAGAACAAAATATGCCCCGATTTGCCCCCCCGTTTTTCTCTGGTAATGCTACCAAGCTGTGAAGTGCCTTAATTTTATTTGTGTGCTCTGAGTTGGTGCGTTTTTTGACGGGTGGTGCTTTAATCCAGCAGCCTGTGGGCTGGGATGTGTCAAATAACCTTTTAAAATCCAAATAGATTATGTCCAGTGTTTTCTTCCTGTCTGGAGTCTGCGTTACCTCTTTAAAAAATTCCAGCAGATTTGTCAAACAAGATTTACCCTTTTGTAGGACTCTGCTGGCTACTTTTATATCAGCTCACATTTCTCCAGATGTTTTGTGATCTCATCACTTATCAATGTCTCCATGATTCTGTCTTCTGCTGAAGTTACAGTTATTACTGGTTACTGTGCCTATGAATGTGTCAGCTCTTTCTTCCTTATTAGAACACATCTGATGACAAGAATCTGCCCAGGATGAGTCCGATGTCCAATAGAAGGAATGTGTTTTGGTCTCAAATTTGAGGGATTCAGAAATACCTCTACTTTCTTAATCTGTTGCTTTATTACTGTTATTTAATAACGATATCTGCAAGGACTGGGACATGCACATCCCCTGCCATGGGACAGCTCGTGACCTTTGGGGTGGCCCCTTTGGTCCCTGCTCTCCTACCTGTTGCCCTTTAACCCCCCGCTGCTCACTGAGCCCTGGCAGTTCCAGGTGTGTTCAGCTGGTTTCACCCCAGGTGTCTGCCCTGCTCTCACGGCCAGCAGCAATGGGCACGGGGCTCTGCTGGCCCAGGAGCTCCACGCAGTGCAGATGTGGAAGAGGTTTCTCTTCACCACTGGAGCTGAAGAAGCTGCAGAGAAGCAGCCCAGAAGTCGGTGCTAAGCAGGGTGCTGACTTTCCTTGGCCTTTTCACTTGGTTCTGTCACTTGGTTCTGCTCTCCCTGCGCCCCTGAAAGTGTTCTATTTCACATCACTTCCAGAATCCCTTTCAGGGGTGCAAACGCCACTCGTGCCTTGTGTACAGGAAGGAGGCAGCGTGCAAGGACAGACAGATCCCACTGAGAACCCGCGAGAAGATGGCAGAACACATCGATTCGGTTTCTGCCCTTCAGAGAAATGAAACGTGATGGGGGAGCATGACAACTTTTTCCCAAGTTGCCACTGCTGTGGGACTGCTGGAGGGGCTGGGGATGGAGGCGTGCCCATGCAGCAAAATTTATGGGAGAGTCATAAGCTCCATAGAGCACATGGAATTTGGATCGGATACAAGTCAGCCTCTCCATTACATGTCTATAGCTCTCTGCATATTTGTGATTATCCTTATGAATAATGTAGGTTACTGCTTTCAGATGGGAGAGACTTTGAGAAGGAGTTAGGGAACATGTCTGAGTGCTGATAATGAACTCAGCATAAGAGAAAATAAAGCCATTTGTCAGTGGATGGAGAAGTGCAGGCTTACGTAGAGCCAATAACGTTTCTGGGTAAAGGAACAAAAAGCTTTTTTTACCCTTGTGGTCACTGCTTCTAGAACACCTTTTTTTTTTTTTTTATTAGTTCAGATTGAACAGTTGATGAGGAAGAAGTCAGATTACTGTCACTATTTGGCTTTAAAACAGTAGCTCTTATTTTTATACACTCGTATCTGTGAAGTGGAATTTTGTCATGGCAATGAGTTTTGATTCACCTGGAAACTGCTGTTGCACTTACTTTAAGAAGTACTGTTTAAAAATTCAGTGTTTTGATGCCTAGTGCAAGAGGTATCCTTCCTCCTCCCGTCCAGGGAAACAAATTCTTTATGTAAACTCCTTGAATTTCTCTATCTAGGAAACCCAGCAGGAGGTGAAGATGCTGGGAGCCATTTAAATGCTTCCAGCGGCAAGATGTCTGCATTTCACGGGCCTGGATGGAGGCATTGCATGGAGGCACTCTGATAAACTCTCCAGATCACCTGAGCACGCTGCATACAACTCATCCATCAGCTCTCCCAGCTGGGCGGGATGCGGGCTGCTCGGCAGAGAGGTAAGGCATGCCTTCAGAGCAGTTACTCCCCCATCTTGGGATGAAAGACAATTAGTATACAAGGAGAGCACTAGGGGAAGATTTGACTCTTTTCCTTATCATATTGGGATATTTTTAAGGGGCTGCTATGCAGAATTGATGTTATGCTGTAATGGTGTATGGGATATGCAGCTGTGGTCAGTTCACCTGCTGCTATTTAAAACCTGGTTACTTGCTAGTGGCTGTTTGGCTCAGAAAGAACTACAGATGCTGGGAAAACCATCTCAGCAGCCTGGCGAAGCGCTCCCATTGATTTTGCTCGTGCTTGCAGCGCATCTTTGCTTTTAGTGGAGTTATCCTCCTGTTACTTGTTGGGAAGACTGCTGCTCTAATTACTGAAATGTTGCTGAAACTTTAATTCTGTGGATAGTCAGAAGAAATGGGCTCGGGTTAACTTGTGAAATGCCAAGTTCTGCCCGTTGAGGGCTCTGCTGTTTATCTGGCTGAAGATATGGTATTGCATGGGGATGCTCCTCACTGCCTCTCCTTATCAAGGTGAGAAAGTCTTCCTCTTGCCTGTAGGCATAAAGCCTCCATGCTGGTGGCTCAGGCCATGGTCTCTCTCTCGATGAGTGTGTGGCCATGTGGGATGTGCCAGCTGAGCACGTCTCAGATATGGAAGCTGGCTGTTCCTCCTGCTGCAGCAACTGTGAGGCAAGGGGAGGGCAGGGAGGGGAAGGTTCACTTCTAGTTCTGATTCATCACTTTTATTGAGCTTAAATTCTTTTGTTTTAATGCACACTTGATTGAGCCAGCATTTATTGAAACGTTTATGGTTTGTAGGAAAAAGAGACAGTTGAAGAAAGAACAAATGAATCTAATGTAAATCAAATACTTAACGCTTTTATAGGAACTACAAAGCCTTAAATGTGTATTCTTAATGGTAATTTTACAAAACTCCACCAGGCATCTTCAAATGGAGGTGTGACAGTGATTGTTTCAGTCTAGAGATGGCTTTCCTTTCACATGCTAATCATCTGCTCGTGGTGATATTTCTCAGTGTAGTTGCAGTCAGCAAATTGAATAATTTATGGAATGAATTTTGTTGTAAATTTATTGTGTCACAAGCAGGTTGTAATTTCACTAACAGTACACTTAAGTTATTAAGTAAAAAAAAATAATGTGGTTGATAGGATAGTGCATTTGGAGGTTCTCTTGCTCCCTCCCCAACTAGTTCTCATCTTATATATTTTCAAACAGAGTATTTACCTAATTTTTATTCAGAATCTGATCTGAGAGAGAGGGGACATTAACATAAATGGGTTTGCATTTGCACACTATTGTTGAATCTGGGAGTCGTAAACAAATTACAGAAGATTTTATATAGACAGAAATAGCATTAAAATGGCACAGCTCTGTCGCTGTGCTGCCTTCCTTCCGTGTTTGTTTCTGAGTAATTGTCCTCCGCTTCCAAGTGATGAAGTGCTGGAGGTACGGGCAAACCCGCATAGAGCAGCGGGGCCTTCTGCTTCTTCCCTAACTTTGTGCTGAGATGACTGCAGCCCTCGCCACGCAGCTGGCTCTGTGCTGAGCCGGGCACTGCTGTGTGTCCTGCTGCTGCCCGACCACGGAACACTGCTGGCAGAGGCTTGGCTGTGTCTGTGCAGGGAAGGGGAGGGTTCGGCTCCGTCACGTTTCTCTCTTGCTCTGTTTTTAAATGCCAGAAATACCCATTTTCCCTTGGGTTGCACTGATACTTTCTATCATCATCAGCAGCAACTGCACGCTGCTCAGGTGGATGATGGCACCTGGAAATGGCAAAGGAACCAAGTATTTGGTCTCACAAGTGTTGCAATCTAATGTAAGAAAAGAACTTCATACACAGACGCGGATACTTGGGAAGATCCACCCAAACCCCTTTCTGCTCCTGTGCCATGGTTGCTTACCGACTCTCGCTGTCTGGAGCTTGGCCCTGCTCCGTGTTTTGATGGGCAGTGAGCAGCTCAGGTGTAGCTGCAGTTCTGCCCTGTCAGGCAGAGCTCTGATCAGTGACTGCAGGAGCCACGCAGCTTCTGTTGTACTCCTGAGCCTCTGTGGGAGTCCTAGAGGTGTTCACTGGTGAGGCTCCTGGAGAGGTGTTGGTTTCTGCAACCTCGAAATAGATCACTTGCTTGAAGACAGATGTTGAAACTGTCTGTGGCTGCCAGCTGTTAGTCTCAGGACTCAGGCATTTGGGGTAAGGGCTGTTCTTGCATCCTTTTAGATGGGCAGAGAACAAACCTGTTTGCATTACTGCAGCTCTCTTATGATCCTGGCTGTCCTCTCTCGCTCTTTGCAGCCCACTCTCTGCTCCCTGCCCTTTCCTGCAGGCACTGAAGTCTCCCAGCTGTGCTTGTCATGCTTCTCATGCTCAATTGTGGTGGCAGGGGAGGACCCAGCCCAGCGGTCACCGGGCTCTGGGAGCACTGCTGTGTGCAAACAGCATGGAAGGCAGATGGGTTGCAACTGTTTATTTGATTGTTTAAATATGCCAGTGTTAATACATGTAATTATACAATGTAAGCACACTTAATTACTTAAATGAGCTAAATATTTTTGTGTCTCAGTCTAAAATTGCAATCAAAAATTCTCAGTGGGGGGCAGACTTAGAAAAGGCTCCTTGTGATGGATGCCTCTGGATGCTCTTTTCTCTTAGGCACAGAGGTGACATAGGGCACAACACCCAGAGGAGCAGAACTGTACAATTTAAAATCAAAGCAGAGGTTTCCCTCTCTCAGGTTTTAATGGTGATCTGAGACTTAGTGTGTAGCAGATGAAATTCAGGAGGTGCTGCTCTCCTCGTGGACGCTGCAGACAGCAGTAGGACAGGGGCTCAGGGCTTTGTAACGCCTCACGTTCTGCAAGTCAGTGCAAACCCAGTTGTGGTTCTCAGTGTGAGCACTGCACAGCAATGGGAGCGGGCTGGTCCTGGTTCTGCTTCTGGTGAGTGCTGCTGTGCTCAGAGGAGCGGTGGATGTTCAGTGCCAGGAGCTGGGCAGCGTGCTGCTCACAGCAGCTGTTTCACACTGTGCCACACTGCAGCACTGCCCTGAAACCTCCCGTGCCACCTGGCTCCATCAGGTCGCCAACCTCTGGGCACTTCTTCCTGCTGTTGTGGATTTCAGCTAAAACTGAGAGAGCATTTTTGCATTTCGCTCCTTGAGTGAAATTCCTGTTGGAAGCACTGTGCTGTAATTATGGTTGTGCGTGTTAAATTTTTAATTTGATTTTCATTTGTCTATTCAATTGATATAATTGATGTGCATCCCATCTCCCCCGGGGTGCAGGTTAATAACCTACTAACCTTGGCACAGGGGATGATAAAGGGATACCACACCAGGGTTTAAGGAACCGTTTATAATACAAGTTTTTAACAGTATCCTTATTTTTTGTCCCTTATAGCCTGCAGCATTTTGTACTTTCAAAGCCATGGTAGGCATTAAAGTTGAAATAATTAATGTTTTTAATGAAAGGCACCATTCATGCCAGGCCTACAAGGAAGCTAAGCATACTGCTGTTGTGAATATATCACAAAACAAAAGAGAAAAATGAAATAGAGAATCAAATTCTGTTCCCTGTCAGAGCAGGTTGTTCAGGTTACTTGTTTTGTGCTTGTGCAAGCTGCAGAGGGGACGTGCCAAGCCAACAGTGCCTGTAAGCCATGAAGGATGACGGAGGCCTGTAGAGCTGCACACAGAGCATAAGGCATTCACAGGCAGCCGTGACAAAATGAAAGGCATCTGGGTCCCATTGGCTGGATCCAGCAGCCCCACTCAGCTGGAGCCCTGGGATCATAATGTGCCTTCCTGCTGAGGCAGAGCAGGCTGCCTCGTGGTGCCAGGGTTGCTTCTGCTCGAAACAAACACACAAAGTGTCCGGGAGCACCTGCCCGTGGCACGAGGGGAGGCAGTGCCTGGTGGCTGTGTCCCAGGGCTGCTCGGCTCCCTCACACAGCAGTGCGTGCACCAGGCCCTGACCCTCCTGCTCTGGGTCCTGGGGGAGCACTGGTGCTGTACAATGTCTTCCTTGGATGTGCATCTTTTGGTTTCTGATAGCGAGAGGTTGGCATAAACCCTAGGCTAAAAGATTAAATCTTTTCTGAACTTATTAATTCATTAGAAAAATGCATTATTTCTAATGTCTGTGCTGGTGTACAATGCAGGACAGTCCAACAGCATGCTTCATGAAAACAGTTGTTCATTTAGCACACTGTCATCCACAAGTACTTTTGCCTCTAAGATGAATTTCTTTCTACTTATTAACATGATTTTTATTCGTTTCCAGTCACACTGCCAGTTCTCCTGATTTTCTTGCTTTCCTCGCTATCCTCTCCTGTGCCAATTACCCTCAAACTTCTGTCTGTCCTACCACATGTATGATGCAGCACTGCTCCTCTTGTGGCGAGGGCAGCCTGGGCTGTGCACTGCGTGGAGCTGTGGCAGTGCTGCTGGAGGCCTGGCTCTGTAGAAGGGCAGCCATGCTGCTACAGGGCTGAGGGAAGTTATGGTGAGGTGGATTAGTCTCTTCTCCCAGGTGACAGTGACAGGACGAGAGGTGATGGCCTCAAGTTGTACCAGGAGCGGCTCAGGATGTGTGATAGGAACAACTCACAGGGAGCAGTCAGGCAGCAGCACAGGCTGCTCGGGGTGGTGGGGTCACCATCCCTAGGGGTGTCCCAGAACTGCAAAAATGTGGCACTGAGAGATGTGGTTATGGGCATGGCGGGGTGGGATGGGGTGGGACTTGGGGTCTGTAGAGATCTTTTCCAACCTGAATGGTTCTATGATTCTCAAACTATCAGTGTACCTTCATGGAATGATCTGATTTAAACTTACGATTCAATTGGCACTGATGATTGGCCCCTGAAGCCAAGACCATGCCCGTGAAGAGGTAATGGTGCACAGCCTCTGGTACCCCATCACACAGCATCCCCAGCAATGCACAGAGCACCTCCATCGTGTCGCCGTGCCTGGTGAGAAATGGACATTTCTGACCATTCAGAGCACTGTGAGGCTCTGCAGATTCAATCTGACATCTCAAAGTGCACCCAAAAGCTGACAGTCAGTGCAGCTTAGAAAGCAATAGGAGTTAATAATACGTGTGAGTCTCCTGCCACGTCCTAAGGCTTTTTTCTTCAATATTATTCAAAATTTAGGCACCTTTCATATTAATTAAATGGTAACTTTCTGTATCCAGTGATCAAACTGTCCAATAATGCTTGCTCAGAGCAATCAAAAATGACAAAAATAAAGTACTAATATAATTTCAATATGAATGATTTGATCCCTGGGGTTTCTATCATATTAAACAAAGAAACAAATTAACCAGTGACCAAATTAAGTGGAGGAACTTGCATTATGGACAGGCAATAGATTTTTTTTTTCTCTCTTTCTTCTATATTTAAGCTGCCAGCTACTTTCTTGCTTCGGGTCCAGTTCTTGTGTTTCCCCACAAAGTTCCTTGAAAAAAATCCCGCTGCCAGTGCCATTGCTTGTGCTGCCATGTAGCTAGGTTGAATATTTTTTTTACAATAAGTCTGGTGAAGAAAATCAGAAGGGGAATTCTGAGTGCATTAAGCAGCACTCGCTCAGCAGCGCTGCTGACCTGGCTGGGAATTCCATTGCTGCAGGCTGCCCTGCATGTCCTGGGGTGGCCGTGTTGTGAGGGCTCCTCCCTAAATGTGTCCTGTGCCCTCTCAGTAGCAGTTTCCAGTCTGGGATTAGGTATGTGGGCCTGATCCTTCACGTGAAGCCACAGCTGAGTCCCACTGTGGGTCTTTGGGGGCAATGCCATGCAGCACCCTGGGACTGATGTCCTCTGCTTGTGCTGGTCAGGAATATGCATATAGATCTGGAATAGACAGAGATCAGGACTGCAGATCTGCTGTGACAGAGCAGCAGATCACAGCACCATAGAATGGCTTTGGCTGGAAGGGACCTTAATTTCGTCCACAGCCCTAACCCTGCTGTGGGCTGGCTGCTGCCTACCAGGTCCACACCACGCTGCCCCTGGCCCCAGCTGCATGGTGGCTGGCAGCATCGGTGCCTCAGCCCAGCACGGGGCTCTGCCTGCCCTGCCCTGGAGGATGGGCTGGTCACACAGCTTCCTTTCTAGAGAAGATATTGTTATAACAGAGGGATAAATCAAGAGTTGGGCTGAGGCGAAGCACGCCTGCCCCAATCAGCCTCTGGTTTCAGCAGCCCTAAAATAATGGGCAGCATCTTGCTCTGCACTATAAACATCACATCGAGGAGACTGAAAGAATTAAATTCTGAGCCTGAAAAATGACACATTGAGTAGAAGCTCCACTTTCATCTCTGCGATAATGTTTTTAGGAGGATACGCGCAGTGTCTCAGCGTTAACATTCTTTAACTGCTCCTCAAATTACTAATGCTTCACGTTGCTTTAATCCATTCTGCTGTAATAGCTTTATTAGATTAAACTCCCTGCTGAGCAAGTGAGGAACAGTGGGATTATCACACTTCCCTTTGAACAGCCAGTAAAGACAAAATAAATGGTTAACAAAATAGAACAAATTCAGTTTGCAGGTGATCTGTGGTTCTCAGCCTCGTGGACGGGGATGGCACATGGCCTCTGAGTGTCCCCATTATTCCTTGCTTGAAAAAAACAGCTTTGCAGCAGCCTGAAGGAATTCCTGAGGTTAAAAAAAAAACTCCTAATGGAATAAAAGTTCCCTTTTCCCCTTTGGATGTGTTGCTAATTGCATCACACCGACTGCACGGACAGTGTGAGGAAAAACTACTTAGAAAAAAAAAAAGTATTATGTTTTTAGCTTCGCTTTTGCCTAAGCTGTAGGTACAGCAGTGACAGTCCTTTATCAGGAGCCTCCCGGAGCGGTAACTCTTAATGACTGAGGTTTTGATTCTTTTTTTTTTCCCTTTTTTGAGTCAATCTAATTAACTATTTGAAGCGCTCCATCGAGGGGCTCACGGTTGCTACACACGAGCAGTGGGTGGCTCTTCGAGATTCTCTTAAAAACTCAGTTTCTTCTCAGCGTTCTCAAAATCCTCGTCTGCCGGAGCAATCTGAATTTTGTTATTAGTGACTGCTGGAAATCATAATTCAATAAGGGCTAACTCATTTAAAAATGCTCCATGCTGAGCGTGCGTTAGGTAACTTGGGAAACTTAGGAGACGCAGAAAAACATATCCTAATATTCAGGTCTACACAGGAAATTGGTACGGCACTGAGCAGCTTGAAGGAGGCTTTCTGTATTTTTTTAAGAAGCTGCAGAAAGGTTGGAAGGAATGCAGCTTTTTTTTTTTTTTCTTCTGGTAAATGTATTCCTTCCCTCTCCCCGGCATTTCTTCCTAACTGTGGCCGAGGGCCCAAGGAATGCAGCCCTGCCTGCCAGGGGACGCTGCAGGCGCACACCGCTGCCTTTCTGCAGTGCTCTCGCAGAGCAGTCAGAAGGCCGGCGTGTTTCTTTCCTCCAGCTCCCTGCGTGTCCCCTGTTTATTTGTCTCAAATGAGTTTGGAAGTTTTAAGCATCCCTCGTGCCCCATCTCCGCTATTCCCTTCGCGGCAATAACGTTCCTGCCGCAGAACGTACAGCCGGGCTGCGGGGCAGCGGGGCTCCTCCTCGGCTGCTTAAAGCACATCTGCAGCTGCAGCTGGAGCGGCCTCTGAGCAGTGTGGGTGCTATGGAGGGCTGTCGTTTCGCAGTGAATCCTCCTTCAGAGGGCACTGTGCTCCGTGCCCGGTGCCGCCCGCTCTCGCTTTGCTGCTCGGGTTCACTGCGCGCAGTACACACGGGTATTTTTTCCCAGTTTCTTTCCCTGCGAGTCGTTTCATCTTCAGAATCACAACATTTCCTGCCGACATCAGAGGTTTCCACCCTCGCCTCCTCTCCTTGTTCTTTCCAGCCGTTTTCAGACTTAGGTACCCTTCTGTTTCGCACCGCCGCTCCCTTTCATCCCTGATGCTCTCCTGGTGCCCCCCCGTTTCGATCCCCCCGCTCAGTCAGGGTTGGGGAAGCAGCTGCCATCTTCCGCCCGCTTTCCCTCCTTCGCCGCTGCATGGTTCGGCTGAGTCTCTTTGTCTGTTTTCCCCTTCTTGGTTTCGTATTTTTTTCTCCTTTTTCAAATCGGACGTGATCCTGGATGCCCTTTCCCCCTCGTGCGATGCAGCAGCGCTGCCCCGAGGCGGTGGGGATGGGTTTGGTGCCCGCAGAGGGCACGAGAGGGGCAGAGGGAGTGTGGGGACCACCGCGGCTGTGCCCGTGCGAGGCCAGGGGATGAGGAGCTGGGACGAAGGCAGCGTGCCCGTGCAGCCCCGCAGGCCTACGTCAGCTCAGGGGCCGGTTTGAGGTCATTTAGCTCGGAGTTAATTTCGGAGAGCTTGGCACGCAGCGTGCTGCTCTGCTTGACGCTGCAGCTGGGCTGCGGTTTTCTGGATGCTGCTCTATCCATGTGACCCTCGGCTGTGTCCGCTCGGTGCCAAAGGGGCATCCCCTGAGCGAGGGCTGCGGCACTGCGGGGACACAGCCCGGCTGCCGGGCGGGTTGGGGGAGCCTGGGCTTCAAAAAGTTCTTCTGCTTTCTTCCTCATATTGACGACGCCAGAGGAGCAGGTAAATTTACTGGGGACAGTGTCAGCCCACCTGCCCCGTGTTAGCGCTGCCTTTCATTTCCCGCAGCGCTACCTATGTGTCGCGCGTGTCCTTCTGCTGCAGCTCTGCGGCAACAGAAAAGCGACAATAAAACAACGAAGCCCCAAAACAAGCAGCCCCCATCCCCCCGCCCCAGCCCTGCGCTTATTCGGGCTCCGAGCGCCCGCAGGCAGCGCCCGAGCACGGCTGCGCGCACCCCACGCGCGGCCCCGCTCCGCCCCTCGCTGCGGGACGCGGCTGCCCCCCCCTGGCGCTGCGGGGCGAGGCGGGTCCGTCCGCCCGTGGGATGCTGTGAGCCGTCACCGGGGGAGGAGAGCGCGCGTGGAGCCGGGCGTGCGTGGGTTTAGCGGCGCGTTTGGTTTGCGGTGGCCGTGCCGAGGGCCGCGGGGGCTCTGCCGGTGCGTGCTCAGCGCACGTTGCTCCAAGCCCACGCTCAGTGCTCGGCCGTGCGGGGCAGGACGCGTTCCCTGCACGCCGCGGGGCCCACGGTGCACAAACGGCAGCGGCGGCACTGCGATGTCTGCGGGTCGGAGCCGGGCAGCGCGGGGACTGGAGCTGGGTTACTCGTGGGGAAACACAGCCCTGCACTCTGAGCTGGTGATCAGAGGACAGCCAGGCACGGATGTGTGCTGCTTTGGAAGCTGGGCCCTGGCTCAGGGTCGTTCTGCACTCTCCCGTAGATCCCCTTTGCGGAAATCGGTTTCACAGTGTGCTGTCCGTGGGACCTAAGAATGAATGAAGCAGGCGAGGAGATCCTTCTGGATCCCTCAGTCCAGCTCTGTGCTGTTTCCTCCATCGGCTGCCCCTTGTCTCCTGTCTCATCTGCCTTTCCTCCCTCCCTCTGGTTCCAGGAGCACGCGGTGGATCTCAGCAGCGCCCAACGGCCCCGCCTGTGTCCGCACTGCCCTTCCGGGGCTCCTTCTGCTCCAAGCTGTTAAGAAAGGAATTGTCTCTATTATGGTAATTAAACTCCCGGGAAACAGCCTCATTAGACTAATAATGAGTCAGTGCGGTGGCAGCACGTGTTCGCGGCCTGGCAGTGTGGCTGCCCGGTGCCCACCCATGTGGGATGCTGCTCCCAGGTGTGCATCCGTGTGTGGCTGCCCAGGGAGGTGCGTGTCCGTGCTCTGGAGCAGAGCAGTGCCTCGTGCTGCTCGGGGTGACACGCTGCCTGCCGCGTTCCCAGAGCCCAAACATCAACTGCCTTTCAGCCTCAGAGCTTATGGGTGTCCAACGATTTGGTTGCTCAGGCTGCGTGGCGTGAGGAGTGACAGAATCACAGGGTGCTTTGTGTTGGAAGGGCCCTGCTCCCGGCCGTGAACAGCAGCACCAGCTCTCCATCCCGTGCCCAGAGCCCCTGCGGCCCAACCTGGGCTGTCTGCAGGGGAGGGGCAGCCCTGCTGGCCGCCTATCAGGTACAGATACAGTTAAGGTGCGTAACAAAACTTCTGTGCCCTGCTGCAGATCCTGACCCCTCCGGGGCGGGGAGCTCGATGCCAATGCTCCCATTGCTCTGTTGCCTTTTCAGAAAGCAGATTATGAAGGGAGAATGAAATTAGCAGTAAAAGTATTAAAATATTGATAGCAATCATTCCGCGTCCTGGCTTCACCATTTAATAATTAATTTTACCTTGAAGGTTGGTGCACGAGGTGGACTCTGCTTTGCCATGGCTTCCCTCAGCGAGACGTCTGAGGATGTATTTTTAAACACACCCAGGTCTCAGTGCACAGCTCTCACTTGGCACGGCTTAGCAGCTGGGTTTGCTTGGTGCAGGCAGGACGGGAGGTGTCCCCGTCCCCCTGTGCTGTGCCCCCGCTGCCTCCTCACCCCATCGCGGTGCCACGCAGAGCTGAGCTCAGCACTGCTCTGTGACACAGCCCAGGGGCTCCTTCAATGCATCAGCGACATCATTTAGTGAGAATCCTGGCGCAAATACAACCCAGACAGAATTTTTCAACTGCACTAACTTTTGAATTTGCTGTGAAGAACTTTTTTTTTTCACGCAATTCCAGTTCTAATGTGGGATTGGGAGCTGCTGAGTGCTGCAGAGCCGTGCAGGAGCGTCTGTGGGACTGCAGCTCAGCACTGCCGACTCCCCGCTCCTCTCCGGTCCCGACCAGGTTTAACAGATCCTTTTTATTGTCTCGAGGGTAAATGCCTCTCATTGCTGAGCTGACAGAGCATACGTGTCGCGTGTTTCTCTTAAAGTGGCCCCGATTTCCACTGACAGGGCTCCTTGCACCGCGCTGGGGTTCAGTGCTTTGAGCTTTGGAAACTGTTTTTCTTCGGTCAGTTTTGGCAGGGGATGCTGGGAAAGGAGCACTGTGCTGAAAAGTGGAGCACACTCAGCCCGGGCCCTTTTAAGGCAGAGTTAAGGGATTGCAGCTTGCTTCTGCACATTGCTCCCCACCTGAGGTGCTGCTGCAGGGAACACAACTTCTGGTGCTGTGACAGTGAGGTCCACTCCCCACGAGTGGGCTCTGCAGTGACACTGCGGGGTCCTTCAGGGCTGTGAGGAGGGGAGAGCAGGGCTGGGTGGGGGATGCTGCGGTGCTCAGGATGGTGCATCAGGAATGGGGCACGGAGGATCTCGCTCATGGTGACCCCCACCCCACTGCGGGGTGTCATTTCCAGCAGAAAACCTCCGCACAGTGTCCATCTTCGTCCCTGTAATTGCAGTGTCTGTCAGCACAGCATGGCTGTATTTGTGTGTAGGACATGAAAGCAGTCAGCGTGTGGTGTCCAAAAGAGACGGCCAAAGGGAGATGTGCCGCCGTGCCGTGCGGCCATCCCTGTCTCCATTCCCATCATGGGAATACCTGCAGCATTAGGTGGCTCTGTCCTTTGTCACAGCGTGTGCTGGAAGCAGGACAGCCGCAGCAGGGCTGCAAGCAGGCTGGGCAGAAATCGGAATGCCCACAGCTTCCTGCAGGGCCCTGACACCGCTCCCTCCGGAGTCCCTCCTGTGCTGGGCCCATCTCCAGAGCCTGGCTCTGGGCTCAGTCCCAGCGCTTTAGGCCGGGGTGCCCAGGCTCGGGTCTCCTGGCCAGGCAGAGAGGGGCTGCTCGTGGAGGGTGCGATGCTGATGGGGACACTTTGGGGTGGAGGAGCTGCACTGCAGCCTGGGCACTGCTGCTTGGTGTCCTGTGGGGAGGTTGTGGCCATCTGGACAGAAACAGAGACACTTGTGGGTGTGCCTCATCTGCCAGATTTGTGAACAGGGAGATTCTCCTTCTCGAGTAGCACTTATCACTGGAGGACACTGTAGGGCACTCAGGACGAGGATGGTATTTTTAATGACTCATCTGGAGCGTGTCTGCTCCGCGCTGTTGGCTGCAGGTGTAACCAGAGAGGTGCCTGGAATGGCACGCTGGGGCTGCTCCCAGGGGCAGTGTGGGGCAGTGTGGGGCAGTGTGGGGCTGTATGGGGCTGTGTGGGGCAGTGTGGGGCTGTATGGGGCTGTGTGGGGCAGTGTGGGGCAGCGTGGGGCAGCGTGGGGCAGTGTGGGGCTGTGTGGGGCTGTGTGGGGCAGTGTGGGGCACTGTGGGGCTGTGTGGGGCTGTGTGGGGCAGTGTGGGGCAGTGTGGGGCAGTGTGGGGCTGTGTGGGGCAGTGTGGGGCTGGCCGTGCAGTGCTGCCTGCTGTGTGCCTGCAGCCGCTGCCTCCCAGCGCTGACAGCTCCGTGCAAACCAACTCGAGAGGAGTTAATGGAAGCGCAGAGAGCTCCATCTGACAGTGAAGTGAGGACAGCCCCATAGAGAGCTGAGAGCTGCATGTCACTTGGAAACGCTCGGGGAAAGTTGGGAGATGGCGCATATCAATTCTCAGTTAAATCCTTTTCTTTCTTTTCCTTTTTTTTTTTTTTTTTCCTTCTGGAAAAAATTCTTTCCACAGTAGCAGCCGTGCAGCTGTTAACTAATCCCATAACAAGTGGCATTTAGCCACACATTTTCCAAATTAAATATGCTCGCATGTTGGACTGGTTTCATACTCTGTAATATAAATACTTTCCCTTCTGGGAAAAGAAAAAAAAAAAAAAGAAAAACAACTAGAAAAAAGATCCTCCCAGGCACTGAGAGAGGGGAAAGGGGAGATGGGGTGAGTGCGTGGGGGTGCGGTGTGTGAGGCCCTCGCTGAGGACTGTGCTGTGCTGCGGCCGCGTTCTGCCCGGAGCTGTTTCGGGGTTCCGTGATCGCACGGAGCCGCAGTTGCCCTTTTGTTGCGTTTTTTCCCCTGGTCCTTTGGATGATGTTTCAGATCCTGGATGCGGGGTGGGCTCGGTGGGCACCGTTTGTGCACACGCGGTGGCTGTGCCTTCTGTCGGAGTTGGAGGGCCATTTCTGGGCACATCAGGGTGCACCCCCCCCCCCCCCCGCGCGGTTTTGAGAATCCCAAACAAATCTTTCAGGCTGCCCGCACAGGCCGAGCGCGTCGTTTCCACGGCAACCATTAATGGGGAGCGGAATTTATCAGTAACGTCGGAAAAAAGACCCTGCTCTTCCACCCCCCCCCATACCCCCCTCCGCTCGGTGCGCCATCTGAAGGCCGAGCCGGGGGGGGGGGGGGGGCGGGGGTCAGGGCGGCGGAGCGCGGCGCGCTGCCGGCAGGGGGCGCTCTCTCACCACGGACCGCCGCCGCGCAGCGCCCCGCGGGACCCGGCGGGAGGGGGAGGTGGGGGCGGGGCGGGGGGGGCCCGGGGTCCTTCGGTGCCCCCACGGGAGCGGTCCGCAGCCGCCCCGGAGCCGCCCCGCGGTCACTGTGCGCCTTTCCCCGTCCGTAGTGCGTCAGAGGATGAAAGCATCCTGCCCGCCCTCGGCGGCGCTGCCGGTGCGCCGTTGGGTTCCGCGGTGCCGACGCGGGGACACGGGCACCCACGGGGACACGGGCACCCACGGGGACACGGGCACCCGTGGGCACACGGACACCCGTGGGCACACAGACACCCGTGGGCACACGGACACCCGTGGGCACACAGACACCCGTGGGCACACAGACACCCGTGGGCACACGGACACCCGTGGGTCGCCGTGCCGCCTCCCGGCGCTGCCAGCACGGCGGCCCTAACCGTTCTCCGTCGCTAACGAGGGCTGTGACGCCGCTCCTCCAGTTTCCCTTTGCTGTTTGCTCTGCTCTCCTTTCATTTATCCTTCTCTGAAAACACGTTCCCCTTTTCTTTTAAAATCCGAGCGTTTCAAAACGGGAGCAGAAATTCTTTTTATTTCGCCGAGTGGGTTTCCGTTTGCCGCGTGTCACTTATGAAAGCAGAACGATTTGCAGCACATCCCCTTCCATCAGCACGAGGTGCCTTGGCTCTGCGATGAGGAGGGCCGGGAGGAGGATGCGGAGAGCACACGCGGGGCACTGTGCTCCGTGGGCAGTGCTGCGGGGCTGGGCTCTGGGGTCAGCCCTGTGCTGGCACTGCTCACACGGCCGCACGCACCGTGCCACGGGCAGCGCAGAAGGCCCACGGTGTTATGTGAGGAGCGCCATCGACCTGCCCAGAAGTGTGGTGGTGGTGGTGGTGGCGGTGGTTGGGCTCCTGGTTTAAACCAGCACAGCGTCCCAGGTATTCCCGTCTGTCTGCAGGTTTGTGGCAGCCTGAAGAATCCGGCCGGAGTTAAAAGCAGGCTCAGAACTGTTCAGTCTCATCGTGGCTTTTTCGTAACGGATTTAAATTGTTCTAACTGATTTTAATTGCAGTCGCCATTTTCCAGTAACGTTAAAGCTTGCTGAGTTTGTCCGTGTTTGTGCTGCTGTGTGTTGGAAGGGCTGTGCGTTACCAAGAGGTGCGGGCTCCCTGCAATCGTGCGTCGTTCCTTCATTGTGTAGGGAAAAGGCAGGGGAGCAGGAAAGCAGAGGGGATTGTTTCTAAGGGCTCTGATTACTGCGGAGCAGTTCTGGTGTAACAGATGTGTGGGATTCCTGGGACGCGCTGTGTCGCTGGACGGATCCGTTCTGTCAGAAATGGATTCCTCATACTCAAAATGTATCTTTGTTTTCCCGTTCTGCCAAATAGATTTGTTCCTATCTTAACATGTACTTTAGTCATGAGAGAGCATACAGTGTGACTGCAAGGACCGAGTCCTCAACAGCCCTGTAATAATCCTAAATGATCACGGTCAGCCCGGAGTGCCCGTTTCTGAGCAGATGGGCCTGGAGGGCAGGAGCTCGGCTCGGGCACAGCCCTGGGTGCTGTTCTGGGTGCAGGGCACAGCCTGGCTGCCCCTCACCGCCCTCCGTCCCCGTGCTGTAACTGTTCCCATTCATAAAATCTCTTTCTGCTTTCTTATATTGCAAAGGCAAATGCTGGTGTGCATCAGAAATAAATAGGATCAGAAGCAGAACCTATTCATCAAGCCCCTTATTTCCTGGAGTTCCTTTTCTGATCCCCATTGCATGCAGTGCATTATATTTCAGAATCTTTTTTTCCATATTTTGTTCTGTCATCTATTAACCATTGGAATATTTTCAGTGTGCTCAAATCGTGCTCAGGAAATCCTGCCCGGCGGGGCTTCGTGGCGCAGGAGCTTGCGGCTCGGGGCCTAATCCTCACCATTGTTTTTTATGGCAAAATGAAAAACGAGTCGTGCAAACTCGGTTGGTCCCAGATCCGGAATTGGAGCAGCTCGTGGGGCCGTGGGGTTTTCTGGATGTGGCGATGGGCACCGTGGTGTTGTGACCATTGTAGTGACATTGGAGTGTACCCCGTGCTGCCTTCCCCCGTTTGCTCCATCCCGTTTCCTTGGATAGATTATTTATTTGTGATTATTGTGATTGTTTCTAAGCCCTGATGTGGTTCTGTTTTCAGTCGGTGCTTTGTGCTGCCGGTGTTTTCGCGGCAGTTTTCCCATTCCTCCTCCTCCTGCCCCGTGTGTCCCTGTGCTCCGTGGGCAGTGCTTCCCCGAGCAGTGCAGGATTACTCCGTTCCGACCCACGGCACCGCCGCGTCCTCCCGCGCTCAGCTTCCAATTGTCTGCATCTCTCTGGGTCCTAAATCCATCCCGAACTGCTTGCATCGCCGGCAGATTTGTGCATCCCATCTTGCTTCGGGACCCGGCTGTCCTATGCATATCTCCAATCATTTGGTATTTTTCCAGGCAGAAGTTTTATTACACGCAGACAATCTGCGTATGACTGGCGAAAACGAGAAGATAAAGGGTTGATGGAAAACAGCCAAACGGTGCTTTGTGCCGGGGTGCAACAGAAGGGATTTGGATGGTGCGCGGAGCGGTGACAGAAGCGCTGCCATCAATGGATGGCCCCGCGCTGCCCCGCGGAGCAGCAATGGTTAAATTATGCACTCGCTGGAGTATGAAGGCAGTTCTTCTCTGCTGACAGATAGTTTGACCAGTGTCAGGTTATCCCGATGCGTTCAGCATACCTTCATTGCATCATAAATAAAGCAGACAAATTACTTTTTTTTTTTTTTTTCTTCCTGGGGTGGAATAAGCACGGGGAAGGGGAGGGATCGGGGCTGGGGGTCTGCTGGTGGGGAGGGGGGGAGTGAAGAATTAGAAGGAAAAGAAAAAAGAGAGCGATCTTTGCAGACACTCTATGAATCTCGGCTTGGCAGCTGAGAACAATGAGAAAAGCAAGCAATTACCTCGGATCCTTCCCCTTACCCAGACATAGGAAATATATTCCTGCCTGCCTGCACCGTTTTTTTTCCTCCCTCTCTCCCTCCCGCACTTGCCCTCCCTCTCCCCCCTCTCCTCTCTTTTTTTCCCCTGTATATCTAATTTAATTCCTGGAGGAAGGCGAGGCAGATGTAACAAAGGAAGGAGGGCCGTGCCGGCGGGCCGCTTCCCACTGCAGGACGAAGCCTTCTCCCTGCGAGCGGTGCCTTTAACGGCCGCTGCAGCAATGAAAAATGAGCAGAAAGGTATTTTACAGCTCCAACTCTTTTACAGATTCCTCCCAAATAAAGTGGTGTGAATGCTAAATCACCCTGTCCGGGCGCAGGAAGCTGACGCAGGCTGGAGCCTTAAGAAATCCATCCCCGAGGTGCAAATGGAGCCTCACTGCAGAATCCCCGAAGTGCTGCGTTCGGTGCCCTCTGTACGAGGGCCTCCTGCGTTCTCCCTGCATTTCTGTAGGATTTCCATTTTCATTCTGAGTTTCCCCCCCTTTCCCCCAGTGGTATTTGCAGGGCAGGCATCCGTGCCGTCCCAGTGGCAGTGCCCCATCCCCTCACTTCACATCGGGCACCCACCAGTGCCAGGGCCACTTTTACATGGAGGTGTTTTGACCTTTTCATTGCTGGAAAACTTTCACCCCCACTTTGTGCTGGAGGTGGCCGTGCGCTGTGGGCCCGGGGGGGACCTTTAGCTTCTGCTGTGTGTGACACCCCCCCGCCCTGTGCCTTGCTCTGGGCGCTGACAAATCGCCCGTTTCCAGAGCCTGTGCTGTTAGGAGGGAGCTGGAGCCACCATTAGACTTTTAATAATTTAAGATAAAAACGCCGTTCCTTAAGAACGTTCTCTGGCGATATTTTTACAGTCGGGGGATAGAAAGGGACATTATGGGAAATTTAAAGGAGGCTCCTGGTATTAAATCTTCACCTCTTCCCCAGATAGCGGCGCTCCGTAAATCTGTGAGAGACCTTTGTTTAACCCCCCCGGCTCGCGGCGCGCGGCGCTTTGCATAATACCCTTCAGCATCGGCGATATTAACCTTGATGGCATTATTATTGCTATTTACAGTTCATATGCTGTAATGGTAAACCTGAATGGGATTAATAAAATAAATTAAGTGATGGAAATATTAATGCTATTAACAATCAGTAACAATGGTTGACAGCGTAAGGAAAGGAATAAGCTGCTGGGAGGCAGGCAGGGCAGAGCTCGCAGCACTCGGAGCCGGCTGCGCTGCCACGAACCCGCGAGTCCTTTTCTTTTCAACAACTTTTGCAGGGCCCTGTGCTCGCGGGGCTGCGCCCTGTGCCGGCAGCATGGCACGCAGCAGCTGCACACAGCTGGGCACAGGGGGAGCGCTGCAGCAGCTGCACGGTGCCGTGGGGGGGGACCCCGTGGTGCATCGCCCCGAACCCCATCACGGGGGTGCTCAGGGCTGTGCTGGCTCTGGGCTGTGGTTCTCCCAAAGCCTGTGAGAACAGAATTTCACATTTTTTCTGCCATTTTTTTTTTTTTTTTTCTTTTTCCCTTCTGGGAAGGTTTCTCGTGGAGAGGCGGCCGTGCAGGTTTATCAGATGTGACCGTGTTCTGGCTGTTTGTGCAGCAGCACGCAGCGTGCTGCTCGCAGGTCAGCTGCGAGGTGCTGCGGGGCTGCTCCAAGCACGCCAGGAAATGCTCCCCCTAATGTGGTGGGCAAAGGTTGGTCAGGAAAAAACCTCACGGTTTTTTTTTTTCCCCTTTACAAATGCTTCTCACCAATCTCTTACAGCTGGCTAAAAGCTAGGATTTCTCACACGGAGGGGGAAAGTGAGGCCATAAATAAGACAGGGAGGGACACCTGGAAGGAATAAAGTGCCCTCGGATATTAGGGACACTTTCTTCTCAGAAAGACTGCTCAGGTATTGGCATGGTAGCCCAGGGAGGTGGTGGTCACCGTCCGTGGGGTTGTTCCAGGGCACTGAGGTGTGGCTCTGAGGGACGTGGTCAGTGGGTACGGTGGGAGGGGTTGGGGTCGGACTTGGAGCTTGTCGGGATCTTTTCCAACCTGAATGCTTCTGTGATTCTATGTAACGCACCTTGGAAGACTTATTTTTAGGTATTAAATATCATCCCCTCATCTCCAAAGGCGGTATTTGAGAAATGACAGGAGGGGCAGGAGATGGCAGCTCGTGGCTATGCAGTGCCCCTCAGAAACTGCCCGCACTGCTGCTCGTAGTGCTCGCACACCGACATGTTGGCACTGGGCACTCTTGGAGAGCAGCGATGCCTTTGGTCCAGGCATTGCAGCGTGCTTGTGAGATATTAAGAAAATGCCTCTTTTAATTGGTGTTGGCCATAATTATCTAGTGGCCAGTACTGAGCATCCAAGCCAGCGTGATAGTTTGCTGGAGGAAGGTGCTCTGTGCTGCCTGGTTTGCTCCCAGTGAGCTCAAAATGGCTGCGGCGCTGTGTAAGATGGAGCCTCCTTCTGTGAGATGGAAATGGAATTAGCACACGTAAATTGTACTGCACGCCGTGGTTCCTGCTTTATCTCACTGTGCTGCGCCATTCTCTGGGTGCTCCTCTCCTCGTGAGCTATCCCAGCCCCTCTGAGCACAGCAAGCAGTCATCGCGTTGGGGTTTTTATCCACTGGTTTCCCTTGCACGTTTCTGCTGCCATCGCAGGGCTGCGGGGCTGCTGGTTGCAGTTACAGCACGCTGCTGTTCTGCTGCACGCTTCTGCTCCGAGGGCTTATAAAATCGCCGAGCAGAATTCGCACCGGGGTGAGGACTGGCACAGAGCTGTAAACTTGGGAATCATTTTTTTTTTTTTCACCTTACAAAAATTTTCAAAACACGATTTACTGTATTATTTTTAACCTGACATCGTTCCGGCCGCGCGTGTTCCTAAGCACCTTCCATTCCCATTTATTTTAGTGCCCACCATCTCCTAAGAGCAATTCAGCGCCTGAAAGGTTTGGATCCTTGCAGGGTTTTGTAAGAATAATGCCAGACACATGGGGGAGGGGGGTCAAACGATCAAAGCGAGCAGTTTAATATTGCTGCCTGAGCCTGCTTGGAGCGCGCCGTTCCGAGCATGGCTTTTTTCCCCCACACGCTGCCTAGAAGCGAGCCCTGTGGCACGTTACCTAACCCCAAATCTGTCTGTTCCATCTGGGAACGGTAACACCGTGGTGATAAGCATTCTGTAAGTACTAATTATCGTTATTATTCATAATTTGACTCCGAGTTGAGCTGATGTTGGGTGTAATTGTTTTTATTAGAGAATAATACTGGAAACAGCCATTTGTAAGCCTCAGTAAATATGTAGAAACATTTACTCTTAAAGTTTCATGAAGCTTTTTATGATTTCAATACATATAGTGGTTAACGTTTCTAATTAAGCTATCACACATGCTGCATATATTATGTAATTATACTCGACGCAGAAGGAGCAACTCTGAAATTACAAGACAAGGACATACACACAACAAAAACTTAATTAAAAACGTGAAAGCCGTAAGAGGCAGAGAGAACAACAAATTTCAGGAAATTAATAGTCTAGATTAAAAATTATTCAGTACCTTAACTCTAATGGGACACCATTTTAATATTCAGCATTCCATGTCAATATTGGATGTTTAAATCCTGAAATGTGAATTTCCATGCTTTTGTGACTTTGACTCACAATCTTAACGTCCTTTTAATGTACTTTTTGTTGTGTAAATCTGTGTAAGTACCATCAGCCATCAAACTTGACATCTGACGGCGTGATGTAGACCCAGCCTGCATGTATTAGGGCTTTTTGTGTTTGTGCAGTGGAACCTACTTACACAAATTCCATTGAAGGCATAAACCTGTTAAAGGAATACATTTTCTTTACACTGAAACAATAGACCCGCATCAAAGGAACATCCAGGGGAAGAATAAGTCATTTCCAAAGATAAATTTCCTTTCCTCAGGAAGGCGAGTCGCGCTGCAGTCTGGCGGCCGAGCTGTGCGCGCTGCTTTAGCTGGGCGCCCGGCGCTTCCAATTAGAATACAGACCGTCATTTAAAAATTATCAGCAGGAGCCCGGCCTGCACCTTCTGCTTTTCATGTTCTGCCATGGTTTGAGGTGATTTAAAAAATTTAAGGAAAAACGTGAGTGAGAGCACTCCCGGCATCCTTAATGCGGTGCGAGCGTCCCCACCCCCTGGACTTCAGCACATGGCTACTGCCCGGCTCACGCGCTGAATCATAACGAGCAGGCAGGCACAAACTGTTCTTTAAATGAATTCAAGCTAAAAAATGTATTGCCAGTCACCAAAACACAGAGAACAAGAGGGGGCTGAGGAGAGCCCTGCCAGCACGGGGCACTGGGCCTTCACCTCGTGCTCGCAGCCATTGTGGAGCTGTGTGCTCACAGCAGGACCTCCCGGAGCTGGGGCTTGTTGTGCTGTCTTCTAGGGATAAGGAAGCAGGGGAAGTTGCTTCAGGTCCTTTTCTCTCTGCATCCTTCAGAATACTCTTTCCAGGTGTACACTGGGGATTGCCCAGATTAAGCTGGTGTATGGCACGAGGGCACAACTGGGCCTGCTCCGGAGGGAGAGCTGCTCCCCAGTCATGTGCAGAAAGACTTTATATTCCAAAGAATGCAGTGGTGAGCACGGGCAATGCACCGTATCACAGAATGGCTTAAGTTGGAAGCGACCTTAAAGATCACCGAGCTCCAACCCCCCTGCCACGGGCAGGTGCCAAGCACGAGATCACAATGCCCAGGACCCCACCCAACCTGGCTTCTGGGGAGGGGGCACCCACACTTCTCTGGGCATCCTGAGCCAGTGCCACCCTCTGAGCACAGGATTTTTTGCTCTTGGCCCTTCTTGAGGCGCACCAGTGCTCCCATGTCTCCTGTACAAGGAAAACCTCTTTGGGGCCACTGGCATGGTGTGCCAGGTGCTGCTGGCAGCCTGCTGCTCCATGCGACGGGTTAAAGGCACTCCTTTTCCTGTATGAACTTACAGTATATTATTTACCTGCCTGACATTCTTGAACTCTAAGTACTCTTTTATTGGTATCTGCTCTGTATTTGGCAGTCCTAGCTGGAGTTTTGGCCAAATTCTGTCCATAAGTAGATTCATTGCTGTCATTTGGATTTGTAGTGGCAGAATTTGCCCATTATTGTGTTATTTTAATTCCCTCAAGAATCTAATGAAAATTAAGTGAAAAAATAAGGCTTTCTGTATTCTATTTTCAGAATGATGGATTGATAGAAGGACAGGCGACTTAGAATTGTAGGCTGAAGATTTCATGCATATATACATAACAGATATGGAGACAGAATTTTTCCCTTATGGCAATGGAATGGTTTTGATAGTCTTCATTAAAATAGATTTCAAAATACCATTTGTTTTATGTTTAAACCTTAAATTAAATTTTTCAATAATAAAGTATGCTTATTATAACCCAATTCTATCAATCACTGAAATGAACAGCACATTGGTGGGTTCAAGCAAGTAAATAAATGTGTTATTTTATTGCATGTCAGAAAGGTTTATTGGGTAGGATTCTTCCCTCTGAACTGCGGGCCCTCGGCTCCAGCATCACACCGAGGCATCATGCTGATGCTGGGTGCTGCTCTGGGTGCAGGACGGACCGCTCGGTGCCTTTGGGAAGGTCAGGATGCCGCCGAGCTTCTCTGCGTGCGCGGCGTTGGAGGTGTGTCCGATACGCGCTGTTGCATGAGGACTTTTCTGGGGTTGCTGCCGAACGACTTCCAGCTGCCGCATGCGTCTGGAACCACTGTGATATTTAAACTGATTATTTTAATAAGTGCTTGGATGAGAAAATAGATAAAATTCACACGGGTCACGTTCTGTGTTGGAGATAAGCATGGAGAAGCGGAGCGTGCTGCTTTGCAATCACTTCAGGGATTTGCACAGCAAAAGTCTTGGGAACTTTTTCCTTTGTGCATTCAGCAGCTGTGCACAAAAGATGCCTCGTGCGTGCACCATGGGGTCCTTGGGACAGGGCAGCGAGCTGGGTGAGCCTGCTTCACTGGCCATGTGGTGGCTTCTTGAGGTAGTGACGATGGGAGCAAAGCATATTCTCACCACTCCCTCTCAAAGTGAACCCAACATTTTTTACAAGATTTGGTGCAGTTTTATTCTCATTCACTACATTCCTGCTTCATTTCTGCTCCTTTCCTCCCCTGGCTCCCCGTTCTTTCCCCTCTTGTTTCCAGCTGTCCATCAGCTGTCCTGTTTTCTGGCAATTCCTCCGTGCACTTCAGTACAAAGCTCTCTTTCCCTGCAAATGTGGAGTGTTTCCTGGTGGGCAGCAGTGCATGCACGGCGCTGCCCATCCCAGCAGTACAGCTCCTGGAGCCCTGCAGCCGTGCCTGGCAGCTGTCGGGCTGACTGTGGAGCACAGCCCTCGGTAACTCACAGCTGAAAGCCAGAGCACTATCCGGTAATGCCGTGGCCACTGAAAGGAGACCCAAATAAATCACGTTCCAGTAGCCTGGAGAAGAGGTCACAAATCTTTTTGAAGAAGAAAAGAGCCACTTCTGTCCACCGCTGAAACATGAACTTCCACATGTATCCTGTTATAAAAAATGAGTTCCACGTTGGAAAAGTTATCAGCGTGTTTGGGCATAGCTCATGGCAGGGAGCACTACTAACACTCAGATGACACCTTCCAGATGTTCTCCCCTCCACAGTGGTCAGAGCTCCTGGGGCTGCTGCCACCGCACAGAAGTCCCCAGGCAGCAGGGCAGCGGCCGATGGGCACTGCTGGGCTCAGCACAGTGGGAATGTGTTGCCGGGTGAGAGAAGCGCTGAGCAGCTCGTGTTCTCCATTGTCATGCAGAAAAAATGGTTCCCTTCTCCAGAGCACGGTGCAGGCATGGAGCTCCAGGAACACGTGTGTGCAGCGGCACAAGCAGCTCGTGGAAGTGGTGATGTAGCAGATCGTCAACAACCATAAGTGTCAGGGAGAGAAAAACGGCCACGACAGGTGGAAGTCTGTTCCCAAATTAATGGAGAGCGTGAGGAGCTGAGTTGTGACCCCACGCACAGGAGCTGTTTTAGTTACTGGCTCGGTTCCTGCCGTAGAGTGGTGAAATCAAAATCCCCCCATTCCCATAAACGCCCCAAGGGCCATCCCAGCATGCAGGCCGCCCCTGCAGGTCACTGCAGGGCTCAGGCACAGAAAGTAAAGGGAATGTAGCTCCAGGAAGATGAAGAAGACAAAAAACGCATGTTTGCAAATGACAGGTGATTCTCTTTGTAACGATGTCTTTGAAACACAAACAGCACAGCTTACGTGGGTCTTTTGTTTTACAGATGCATACAAGTGCCATGCAGCTACTGGGAGCCTACAGAAGGGATTGGCTTTACTGAGCAGAGCTGGTGGGGCTTACCAAAGTTATCAGGAAATAACATAATGTCTCACCTGGGCGGGCAGTGCCTGGCCCTCTCTCTGCCTCTTTGTCCCCTGGGAAGTGGAAGAACAGAAGTTAGTTTTTAAGGAAAAAATAAAACAAGAAAGACGACAGAGTTAAGACTTCAAGCCTTCAGCAAATGCCTAAAACTCGCACTCCCCAAATAGGAAATCTTCTGAGCACAATTTGGTCGCTCTTTAGATTGCTGTTAATTGCGTTTTGCTGTCTGTGACTCGAGGCTTATGATGTCATTTCATGTTTATCTGTGAATGAACCCGGGTAAAACATAATGCGAACATGACAAAGTGTGATGGAATGCCAAAAGCTAAGGAGAAACATATGACTTCTGGATTGAATACCTGCTTTACCCTGGTATCTAATAAGAAAAAATCTGGGATGTGGAAGCAGGGTGAACAGTAAGAAGAGAAAAAAATTTGGCACGTCTTTTGTTGAAACTCAATCCTCTCCCTCCCTACTATGCCCAGAAACCATCTGCAAACTTTTCAATCATTTTTTAGGATACAGTGAATTTTATCATAATTTTGTCAACCAAAACCATATGTGCTTTTTCTATTGACAACATGGAATAACAGAATCATATTTGTTCAGACCACAAGGCAGGTAATAAATAACTGTGGACACACTGCTACAACTTAAGGTTTTTCAGAAAAAAGTATTGAATATTACCAAAAAATTTAATTTGGGAGGTAAAGTAAACTTCTGAAGAGAAAACCATCTGAGAGAAAGCTTGTGGCTCAATAACTTTTCCCTTCCTGCTAGACCAATTCTAGCTCGGTGTCCTGAGGCCATAATAAAATGAGATCTTCCATCGCCCTCCCTTGTGTGCGTGGCGTGAATGCCATGCAGCACGCACAGCCACAGCCACTGCGCACAGACACTGCTGCTCATGTTGGCCATCACATGGAGGACTTTGGATCTCTGAGGTGAGAAGACTGAACGTGAACAGAAGTCATTTAAGTGAGGAAGGTGCTTCCTCCTGATGCACCAGCCATGAAACACCTTCCTCTGCTACTGGACAAGCAAGGCATCGAGGAGTGACTGAGTGCTGCCACAACCGCGCACACACCTTCACTCCGGGGCACCGGGGTGTCCTGCTCTAGCTGGGCTTCAGTGACAAACTGCAGTCATTCGCTCTCTGGGTCTGAAAGTGCTGGTGAGGAGCACGGCACACGTATTTTAATGGTAGCTGCGCCCACTGGAAGGTTACCAAAGGAGCTGGTAAATTCTTCATCTCAGCCTGTCTGTAACCTGGGCAGGAAACACCCCTGCTCAGGACTTTGACAAACCTCAGAGCTCAAAGGATGAGTATTACTAGTGTGGTTACAGTGAAGTTTGGATCAAGTGATTTAGAAACATCTATGAATCCACGTGTGGACAAACATATGGTTTGAATATGATTATATGTATTATATTAATAAACATGGAATTGTTATTGTGTTAACGGTGATAAACAGCCGTAGCTTTTTATAGTAATGCCTCATTAAGGTTGACCTGGGGACTTGCTTGGATCTCCGCCACTTGACTTCGCACCATTGCCTTTACCTGTGCGTGAAAGTGAATGCAGAGGAGCTCGTGCTCTGCTGCAGAGCTCCAAGGTCTGACGATGAAAAGCTACAGATAGAGTCCCCCTGTTAGCGATGCTATCATCTCCCCTTTGCAGTATTCATTTTAATACAGCGCTTCCTTGCTTGCTGTCATTAGCTGCAGCAGAGGACTCTGCCACGTTGTTTTCATTATTGTTTCTCTGTAATGAGTTAAACAGAAGGACACAGCCCTGGCAGTTCTACTGCTGAAACTATGCGTGTTCCTTACGTCACCCCCAGCCTGCAGCCTGGACGTGGCCTGGCAGTGTTGGTGATGGGTGAAGGAGGAAGGTGTGCCTTGGAACATCCCTGGTGTACAAGGGCAGAAAGGAGAAGGGAGGAAGTCAGATAATATGTCAGCAATTATAATGATAAAACAATTAGTAGACTTCACAGGTCTTTAAAGTCTTCCTGCTAAGGTTCTTGATGATCTTAACAAATAATCAATTAAAGCCGTCTGAGATTAGTGGGTATTATTACCCTGTTTTATGGATTAGGTGACTGAGGCACAAAGGGATTAAACTCCCAGCCCTGTATCCTGCCCAGGTTATTCTGCCCCTACTCCTGCCCCAAAGCCTCCCGTCACCGTGTGAACGCCTGCACACCACGAGCAGCAGGAGCGGGTTCTGAAGGCCCTGACTGGTGACAGAAGGGAACACGAGGGGTCCGGTTTGTGCTCATATCCCTCTGTTGGTATCTTTGTGTTTTAGCCTGGGTTCTCAGAACGTTTGGAGCCAATCCCAGTTTTGAAGTCATGCTGAACAATGTAATGATACTCAGATACTGAATGCAGGAAGCTTAATAGAGAAAAAGAGCACACTTCTGCACAAAATAATGATGCTGCTGAAGACTTGAGTCTGCAATAACACCATCACTGCTGCTTTGTGTAAGAGTCTCACCAGGATCAGTAATTGCCTTCGTCTCTTAACTCCTGTGAGCTGGTGTGGCTATGGGGGCTGGCACCTGGCTGCTTCTGCTGCCCTTGGAGCAGTGGGGCTGCGCTGGCCGCCAGCCCTGACCTCCTGCAGCTGTGCTGGGTGCCCGGTGGGGGCCGAGCTGCAGGCACAGCTCTGCTCCCCTCCCACCCAGAGCTGAGGATGGCTGCTGGAAGGCGATGGTGGTGGAGGACAGCACGTGGGGGAGATGAGGTGTGCTCGTGGGCGTAGTGTTTGGTGGGTGGGGGTGATGTCCCTGTGTGCCCCAGCTCTTCTCCCCCTGTAGTGCAGAGGTGAGCAGGGTCTGTGCTGCTGAGCCTGGTGTGCTTTGCCAGGTAGTGCTGTCTATTTCCCAAACAAACCTTCTGGGAGTGCTACTATCTGATTTGTGAAAGATGAGCTGGAAGTGCCCAAAAGCCCCTGGTGCCAAATGTAGCAGAGATGACGGTTCCTTTCTTTCTTTTCTTGTTTTCTCTCTCTCTCTCCAAAACATACTCTGTTTTCCATCGCTCTGTTATCCAGGAGGATAACAGCATTCTGCCTCTTGCTGTCGGCACTGATGGGGTGATGCTGTGGCACAGAAGCTCAGCCTGGGTTCCCCAGCAGCACCTGGGCCCCACGTTTCCTTGGGGCAGGCCGGGGGGAGGACACGCCTCTCTTTTGCAGTGGAAATAGTTCGGGTTTGTTTCTGAGGAGCTCTCGTTAACACCTCATCTCCAGGTGGAGGAGCAGCTGGGTTTGATTTTCTTTTTGAAGCATCTCACCACTGTTTGCAGCACCTGAACGCACAGCCCGACACCTCCGTGTGCCGTGCACCCCGGGGTGGCTGAGCCTCCTTCTCCTTCAATCTTTTAATATCACATCTAATATTTAACAAGCATAGAAATGATGAAAACGCTACTGGTTGTGTGGCAGAACCGTGATCTGAACGGAGGTTGCTTTGAATCCTTTTGTGTTTTTCTTTAACAGCTTAGAATTGTTTTGTTTATTATTTTTTTTATATATTTTTTAAAGCAAAACAGAAACGGCAGCTACAGCAGAGAGTAACTTCAGCACTGTGTGCTTTGCAGGCCCAGGTGCTAATAAACACAAGAGCAGATCTCTGTGTACGTGGAACAAAACAGTGGGTCCCGGGGTTTGGGGTCGGGAGGGTTCGGGGGTGTCAGGGGAGCACGGAGCAGCAGGATGGGGCCGGGGAGGGAAGCACGGGCACGAAGTACATGCTAATGATCTAAAATGTTATTCCTTCTGTGCTTTTAGAAGAGGGAAGAGAAAAAAAAAAAAGCAATAAAGGCTCCCAGCCTGCACCTCATCTCAGTCACTCCGGTGAAAGTCCCGGGGGAGCACCCAGCTCCCCTCTCCCCCTCTGTAAAAATGGTGGACCTGGAACCACTTATGAGAAAGGCTTAATAAGAGGCAAATGTGTTTTATATTTTGTATCTTGTTAAGTGAAAAAAGATGGATTCTCACAAGTAGTCTCCTGGTGCAGATTGGAGTGGTCTATGCATGCAAATGTTGTGATGCTCCGTCTGCTCGCGTCCCGCGCCGGTCCCCCTTGGCCACTTAAATCCCACCCCCCAGAGCCAGCAGAGATGAAATTGCTTCATTTGTACAATGGATCTGCAGATCTAGGAAACTTGTTTCTATCTGATTTGCCGATAATTTACTCCTCATTTGATTTTTTTTTCCTTTTTTTTTTTTCTTTCCTCCCCCCCTTGGAAGGAAGGCAGTGTCTCAGCTCCCACCTCCTCCCTAAGGAAGGAGGGATCGTTTCTCTGGGCTGATAGTTATGATTGAGAGCAACAGAAAAAAAATTAAAAAGGCTCAGACAAAGATGGCACATTTATTAGGGGACAGGAAAAACCCTCTGTGTTTGAGAACTAGTAGTAAAATTTGTAATTTACGTTCCAGCTCGCTAAAAAAAATCTGCTAGAAAAATGTAACTATTAAAAATATACAGTACGGTGCATGTGTGCTGAATGCAAGACATATTCCCCCTCTGATAATCTTTTTTATGACCTTTCGGTGTAAGATAGTGCCATGCTTACTGTCTGCTTTCACTATTCAGCGTTGAGGAAACGCATTATATTTTTCTTTGATCCAGAGATCTGGATTGCTAAAACTGATGGCCGCAATTAAAGGCAGTCCTGCTGAAAACCTGACCTCTGTCTGCTCTCAACTTCATGTAAACTTTTCAATATGGATGTAATTTGGTATTAAATTACCCGTGCTTTATTGCTTTTTAGCACAGCTCTGTCCTGTTGCCTTTTAAAAATATAAAGGGTAACATAAAAGAAAAATTGCAGTGCATCTGCTTAATTATGTAATTATATACTTGTTTTCTTACATTTAGAAACCTTTCTGGATGTGTCGCCTATAGAAAAGCTGTAGGACTGGAGGGGAATTACTTCCCTGTGTTCTCGGAGCATAGCTGGGGCCGAGCGTGGAGCTGCAGCCCAGGGCTCCCCAGCCCTGCAGGTGGGCTCCGTGGGCTCCCGGAGCTCTGCTGGGCTGACCCCTCAGCACACAGTGGGACTGGGAGGGACGGGGAGGCTTCAACTCATCTCTCACCACTTCTAAGAAATAAAATGGGGGTGGAATGCGGTACCAGGTGCCACTGTCCTGTGCTACTGCTGCCTCTGTGCATCCCTAGCCACCTCCGTGGACAGTGCAGTGCCCTTATTAGACAAGAAAACTGCTGTACATCTGAGAAACAGCACTAAAAGTGTTCCCTTCCACTCACTGCTTTGGGCTTCTCCAACCTTCTTGCAGCACAGCTGTGCAGTCCTGGCCCCCTCTGCCCCTCGGTCGCTCCAGCCCGTGGCAGCGGGCTCAGAGCGTCGGGGCTGGCCTGCATGCTGCTCCATCTGCACGAGAAGTGGTGGCGTCATTCAGGCTGGGAAAGACCTCTGAGATCACCAAGTCCAATTCCAGCCCACCCTCACCACGTCCACTGACCGCGTCCCTCAGAGCCACATCTCCAATGACGATCTCTTGATGATCACCTCTTGGTGACAGACAGGTCTTTTCCAACCTCGGTGGTTCCACGAACCAGGCAGATCTCTGCCCCGGAGCCCGGGGTCGGGGCTGCCCTGTCCGTGCTGTGCCGTGTTTGATGGGCTGTGTTATTCTGCATGGTTGCAGCAGTGTGCCCGTAGCACGGGGCTCTGTGTGCCTGGGGCTCACCTGGAGCGGGCGCTGCCCCGCAGCTTTGGGGCCGAGCCCATGGGATTCCCATCACACGGAGCCTTTTTTCTTTCCAGACTCTGCCTTGTTAAACGCGCCGTGGAAGGATTTTTTTTTACCACAGCCATCCAGGTGCCAAAGTGAATATACAAACAGATATCAAAATGCATTACCCAAGGGAGGTGGATGTGATTTAATAAAGACTTAAAATACAAAATTATAAGGTTAAAAATCATTAAAAATGAATCTAACAGGTGCAGTAATAAAAGGAGAGTTAAAGGTGTTTGCAGCCTAATCCAGTCACATCTATTGCCTTCTCTCTCGTGCTGCCTCACTTTGATCCTCTTCTCCTTTAAGAACAAATGCAGCGTTACCCAACTAATAATTTATTTATAGCTTTTTTTTTTTTGTTTGGAAATATTGCATCCACCAGAAAAACGCATACTGCATGGAATTCTGTTGACTTCCACGCGAAACTATGACTGCAAACCATTAAGAAACCGATGGAAGTCAGGTCTGCATCTCATCTAGCTCTCCTGATGTATTTATTTCTGCCGGGGTTCATTCTGTGGGCTGAGAGGGCTCCCAACAAAAGCAAAACCAAACAAGTGACCGCAGCCTGCGGGCACTGCCCCAGCTGGCGAGGCTGTCATGAATGCGGGCACGGTGCGTGCACGGCCGCTGCTGTGGGGTTCTGCTGGCCGTGCTCGGTCTCTGTGGATGTGCTGCGGGCGGAAGGAGCATTATAAGGAGTTATAACGTGTTCGGATGGGTACTGGGAAGCCCTGCGCAGCTGTGACAGATTGAAAATACATTTATCTCCCTTAGTGAGGGACGGGTACGTCGTGTGTTTCCTGGGAGAGTGGAAGTAAGGCTGAGTTGCCACGCAGGGGTTCTTCTCAAACTTTCATATCCCCACTAACGTGTGGTGGTGGTGGGGCTGCGGTCCTCCAGCTCCGCTCACCGAGGGGTGGGCACCGTGCACGCTGGGGGCAGCAGTGCTGGAGCAGACCCTGATCCTTAGGGCCACGGGGAAGGTCTGTGTGCCCCGTGCTGTGTGCTGTGAGCAATGGCAGCCCTAGGAGCTAATTGAGCTGGGGAGCACGACCCGGTTCAAAAAAATGCTTTGGCGGCTGTGGTTTGTTCCAGGCTGCAAATGGTGCTCTGAGAAAATGGAGGTTTTTGCCTAAAAATCTGTCTCGACGGAAAATCTTTGACCTTTAACACGAAAACATGAAAAACAACAACTAATTCTTGAAAGCAGATTTTCTTTTTGCATTTTTGATTAAGCTGAGCAAAACAATTCTAAGCGGACAGGGGTTTATGTTCCATACAAGTGAGGGGAGAAAATGCTTTCTGTCAAGCTTTAATAAAAAGGCAGCTAGGGGGATGTTTTCTCATGTGGATCCCATTTCCTGGGATTCCGAGCGCTGTCTGCAGTGCGCGCTGCCATGCTGCAGCGGGAAGGGGACGGGAAGCTCACGGCTGCGGGGACAGGCGAAAATCCTCTGGGGCTGCAGGGCCGTGCGTGGCCCTGCGTGAACACAGCAACCGCGGCAGAAAAGGAACACGGAGCCCACGTTAGCCATGGACTCTGCCCGTGGATGGCTTTTTCCTCTGGATTCCCCGTGACCAGAAAGTGAATTAAGCTGGGACTTGAGGGCGGTAATATTTGTTTAAAAGCAAACCGACCGAACCGACAACAAACAAACCAATGCTGCCGCTGCTGACTGCTGTGATTCTGTATGTTTTTCATATTAGCATAAATGCCTACTGCAGTTCTTCACGTGTTCCTCTGCTCCGTGTGTTCAGAGTTGGGGAGTTCCCAAATTCAATTTGCGTTTGCGGAAAGAAATTCCCTTCATTGGTCTCGAACGCATCACCTTTAATTCTGTGGAGGATGCCCAGGTACTCGTGCTGTGAGATAGCCCAGGAGCACATCTACCCCCTGTAGGCTGTTCATTATCTTCTATGCTGTCATTATGCCTCCTTTTACTTGTTGCCTATTTAAGGTTTTTTAAAGAAGTCCTTCAATCTCTTGTCACATGAGACGTTTTCCATACCCTCAGTCGTTCTTGATGGTTTGCTCTGAATCACCTCTAATGATACGTTATTGTGTTTGAAATTGGTTGGTCATTCCACACATCCTGGGTACCCAACTTTTTGGCTTGCTGGGGCTGCAATGAGCGAAGTGGAAGTGTCTTGGGCCACCTATAAGATATGTAATATAGTCCATGTGTGTAACTAACAGGACTTCTTTCCTCAGCACGGAGCTTCAGCCTCTCTCTCTAACATCCCACCTCGGTAACTTTCCTTGACGCGGTCCCAGCCCCAGGTATTGCTTGTGGAGGTTCTCTTCGCTCCGTGGCTGGGGGGCTTTGCCCTCTCTGATATACCCCTCCCACAAAGTTAGTTCCTTCCGTGGGCCTCGCGGGCTCCAATCGGTGCCACTGGAAGACTTTCATCATCCTTCAGTGCTGAGGCAGAACTGAGAAATGATAAACTAAGTGTCTGATCCCACAAACAGTTACACATGCGAGTCATCATGTTGACTTCAAAGGAGCTGCTCACACGAGTAAAGTGACGAACTGAGATATTTTCAGTAACGAAATTTCCTTGGGCTTAGTTGTTTTTTTATTATTATTTTAGCAGCACAGAACAGAATTCTGTGCCCAAACAGATAATTGTTCATTACAACCTGGAGCCAGGAGGGTTGCCTGGATGCTCCAGCTGCAGCTCAGGACCTGCCTGTCACTCCAGTCCATTTCCAAAGGCCCCAAACCCGTGTGCTGATGCACGCCAGCCAACCCGGGGAGGAGCTCGTGGGCTGAGCACTGCCCTGCCAGCAGGCTGAGGCCGCGGGAGAACACGGTGCCTCTCCTCCCAGTTCTGCTCTCAGTTCCAGTGGCTGCAGATATGCGTTGTCACCATTAATGGTGGTGACAAGGGAAGCCAGTTGTGTCCCCGCTTGTGTCCTCAGTTTCTAAAAGCTGTGCTGGTATCTGTGGAGAACTCCAGAGGGCATCAGTTGGGACTGCCTGTGTTGGTTCAGCTTTGCTTCCTTCGTGCACGGTGGCAGGGGCACCGCCAGCTTGCTCTCTTTTTCTTTTTGTCCCATTTGTGCATTTTGACACGTGAAGGATTGCTACTAAAGAAATCAGGAGGGAAGTTGAAATGAACAGCCTGCAGTTTGCTTGAGTCCCAAAGTGGGACGGGTGCTGGCAGGGAACGAGCAGAGCCCCCAAACCGGGCTGCTCACCCGCACTGAGCCCCGCTCTGTTCAGCTCTGTGTCCTACACTGAATGTAAAGATACACTTTGAATGCGGGCACCTTTCTCATTCTGTCTGTGCTTGTGGAGCTCCCAAGGAGGGACGCGGTGAAAGGAAGGAGGCCCGGCCTTGTTCTGTGCAGCTCTGAGGCTCTCCTGCTTTATTTGAGCAGCAAAGTCCCGGCGCCGTTTGTGATGTTCCTCGGTCCGTGCACGCGTTCGCACTTCCTTGGATGGAACATTTTGAAACCGGAATGCCTCATCTGCAGACCTGAGCTGAACGGTAAAGCTTGCTGAGAGAGCCACCAATAACCACTTCTGACTTCTTTTTTCTGGCTCTAAAGCAATCTCTGCCCTCATTTTCCATCGTCACCTCCTTTGCCCGCGGTGCCGGCTCTGCCCGGGCTCTGCTCCTGCCCGGCAGCCCCGGCCACGCGTGGGTCATGCGGGCATCCTCATCCTGCCAGGCTCCGCAGTACGGGCACGCGTGGGGAGAAGGGGCCCGAGCGGGAGGAGGCGGCCCGAGGGCTGCGCGCTGCCGGCCGCTAGTGGGGGCTGCGGGGCCGCGCAGCGCGGCGGGGCCGGAGGCGGCCGTGGGTTTTGTTGTCGCATTTCTGCCTTTGTATTTTTATTTTTTTTCCCTCCCTCCTATTTTTATAAATGAATATTTCAAACGGGTTTAAAGCACACACTTAAAAAAAAAAAAAAACAAAACAACACACACACACACAGCAAAACCAAAAACCCAAAGCCAAGTTACGGAGTGAAAATGAGCTGTGGAACAGAAGAGAAATTTTCAGGTCTTATCCATGAGCAAAATTTGACTTCATTGGTTCGGGGATTCTGTGGTGCGATCGAGGCAAAGATGTCCATATGATATTTAGGGGAAGATGGGATGCTTTAATAAGGGAATCCTCTGCCTCCCTCATAGAATCGTTTGTCATCCTCATCCATTCCTCATCCATTTGCAGCACTGTAAATTTGTCAGAGCCTTTTCCATATTCAGTACTTGTATAAATAATGGCCGTTGTGAACAGAAAAAAGGAAACGTGCGTTTTCTATTTCTGCTCTGTCTCTGGTCACAGCCGGGGCCGTGGGGAGCGGGTTTCTCTGCTTCCAAACCCAAACTGCTCACACTCTGTAAGCACAGAAGCAAAGTGCATCCTCGGGTTGGCCCTTACTGCGGCCGCTGCTCACCAAAACAACATCAGTTTTGAGCTCCTCTGTAATATATGAAACAGCCTGCGCTTCATTACGACGCGCTTTTATCCTCCTTCATCATGTCTTCCTTCTTTTCTGTGCTATCTGAGGGATTATGCAGCTTCTCTGCAATATTCTGAAATTAATCAAACCAAGCAAAACCTCATGCTATATTATCCATCACTGCAGGAGAATGATTTCCGCAATCCCGGCAGCTTTACGTTGTTTTGTCCAGGGGCTGCTGCGGAATTCCATTAACAGGAATAGGCTGGAAATCTGATTTTTCACAAAGTGCATTTGTGAAATATTTGCAAATGGCAAATTCTTAGATTCAGACCTTAATCGCATTTCTTTTTCTGTCGGGTTTTAATTAGGAAGTGGACAGGCACAGCGTCGGCTGGCGCAGCAGTGCCCGGTGCTGACGGCCGCGCTGGGGCAGCTCCGCTCTGCAGAGGTGGAGGAACTCGGTGCCTGCTCCCCCAGACTATTTTCTATTTCGCCTATTATATAATCAAGCCCTACAAGTAATTTCTTTCAATAAATTAGTAACCATACCGCAGATTGCAGACACTTAGTTTGATTGAAAGTAATAAAGGGAGATTATCCATAGAGTTGGTTGAATGACGGTTCTGACTTGACCCACTGCCCGGAGAGATAAGAATTAATCTCATAAACCTTTGCCACACTTGCACTGCTCCTCCGGCAGCGGAGCGGGGTCCCACGTGCCCCTTTGTTCTGGGGCTGCGGTGCAGGGACAGGGCCATCCCCACGGCTGTGCTGAGCAGGGGCAGCGGATGCTGTGCCGTGTTTTGGGGTGCGATGCGCTGTTCCCGAAGCACAGGGCTGTGTCCCTGGTTCTGAGTGAAGCCAGCTTCAGGTGCTGGGGTCCTCTGCCTGGCCTCGTGCAGCTCTGCAGAATTGCGGAGGAGATGCTCAGGTGGCAGCTGCACACCTGGGCACACAGCAGATGTGTGAGTGCTCAGTGCTGCACCTGGATGCACGTGGGCACACCTGCAGCAGTCCCCTCGGTGTCTGACAGCTTGTCCTCTGCAAGATGCTTTCCTGGGGAAAACAGCTTCTGCCCAGTTTGTCACTGGGAGCGGAATGGGAGGAGCTGAATGGCACACTGGATAACCCGCATCAATGTGGGGCTGTCTGATCGGTGCCAATGTGGTTGTTGTTTGGGGGTGACTGTGCTGCTTTGCTCCTCCTTTGCCCTGGGCCCCTGTGCCACCCACGGGCTGCCCACCCACCCAGCATCTCTCTTCCCAGCTGCATTACCGTGGCCAAAGGTATTTCCTCTCTCCAAATGGTGTTTTGATGAGCACTTCCACAATTACTGATGCTAATGTCATTAACTCATTTTGTTCAGCCTTTGCTAACAACCGTGAGCTGTTTATTTGTAACGATGTTGACTTCTCACCTCACTACTGGCAGCTTTGGCATTGAGCATTACGTTAAGTGGGGAAAATAAAGATGCCTTAAAAAGCAGAACCAAACCATTCTGTGCTTTAGGGAGCACTGCTGGTGTGGGGCAGTGTGAAGGTGTGGGGTACATGGGGGTGCTGAGCCCACCGTGCCCCTGCAATCAGCTCCTGCATCCCCAGGATGTGAACTGTTGCAGAAGGGTTTTTGGGTGATGACACTGAAGAAAAAAAAATCTTTACCTCCCAGTGCAAAGATAAACACAAACGGTGCAGCCTTCCTGTGCTGTTCAGCTGGACAGCACCACTGCCCCTTGCTGCGCCAGAAATAAGAGCCATGGGCAGACCGCCTCCATCACCAGTCAGTGTTTGGGGGTGGGGGCTGGGTGGCTGCTCTTGATTTCTCTCCTGTCACCAAATTTCCCTCTCCAGCTACAGATAGCCTGAGCCTGCCTGACATTATCCGGCCTCGCACACACGCCAGCCGCTCGCCTCCCCTCATTATACATTCTGCTGGCGATAATACCACCGGGTTAATGCACCGCTTTCACATCTCAGACATCAGTTCACAACCCGAAATGCCTCCGAGTGAGAGGCGTGCGATGGCGGCCTCGAACAGATCCCTGACGGTCGTTATTTCATAGCACCTCGTGTGATTACTCATTGGTTCAGGGGTAGTTTTGCTCAGATGTGGAGGACAGAGGTCTGGTTCTGTGGGTTTGGGATTGGGGTGGGAATTCGGCACTTCTCAGCACAGAGGAGTTTTTGGAACGGGGGCTCAGCCCATGCTTGTGAACTTGGAGTGACGATGGCAAACTGTTGGGTGAGGTGTGAAGCACTGGGTGAATTGTGTTGGATCATTCCCCTGCTTCAGATTGAAGGGTGGGACTGTGCTTGGCTCCCTTCGTCTTTGCTTCTCATATTTATGCCATGGTTGGATGAGCTCTTTTTCATTTCCATTAAAAAATAAAATAAAATACAAAGCACCCGAGCCCACAGTCCATCGAGAAGCTGAACTGAACATCAGGATGGCAGTGTCACATCTGTGACATCACCAGCAGCGGTGGTAATACGATATTCAGATATTATGATGCAAATAACAGGTTTGAGTTCTGTCTTCCTTAAGACCCTATGGGTGCATTGCTTTGGGTTAAAAAAATAGAAGCAGGTCAAGCACCATTGAGCTGGCCTCGCAGAGTAAACAATTATTTTAAACGCCGTGGTGCACTCTCTTTCAACAAGAGAGCGTCTGCTGCAAGCAATACAGTCGCGCTCAAGTATTTAGGTCTCCTTAAAACTGTTTCTTCCCCCACTTGTGTTAATACAGATATTAAGCCTAATAGTATCTACTTAGCATAAACAAGAAGATAAAAATGATTTCTGTGATTGAAATGTTTGTTATTTAGCATTAAGCATCTTCATACTCTCATGTGTTTTGCATTTTAATCCACTCTGTGCTTGGTTTTGGGATTGATAGATTAGTTTTAATCCCCTGTCTAATAGTGGAGTACTGGCGAGATTTATTAAACAGGCAGGGTTTGGTACTTGGATTTAAGAGGACTCACATGCACTGTTCATGCATATTAAATTTGGGAAACCACCGGTTCAGTTTATAAAGGGCTGCGATGTCCTTTATCACTGAGTGTTTCTGTTGTGCTCCACTAGCTCAGGAAGTCTTTACAGTTCTTAAATGGAACGTTTTTGATGGCTCCTTCCCGCTGCACAAAGCAAATGTTCCAAAGATGTGTGTGTTTGACAACTGGAGCTATTGCTGAGATCTTCACCCCGAGCTCTGCCCCTCTCCCTTTGCTCGGGTGCGGCCCCGCAGCCACAAGGGCTGCTCTGCAGGTCGTGCTCCGGCCCTTCCTGAGTTCGTTGGGGAATTGCTCCTGCTCAGAAAACACTGGACAACTTTGAAGATGCCTAATTTACAAATTTGTGCCCTATCAGTGGAAGATGAGTTGACCCAATTTGCAGTTTTACTGGCTAATACACCATTAATGTGGTAATACTGGTAATAGTGTGAGAAATGGGGGAAGTTCACCTTTTTTGTTAATGTAATTATAGGATTGCTATATAAATGTTATTAACTGCAGAAGTGAAAGTTAGCAAAAATGAGCTTAAATTTAATGGTAAGTTAACAAAAACACTAAAAGCTTTTTGCAAGAAGACACTTCATTATTGCGGGTTTACTTCTCCCACTAACCTCTGTTTTTGATTTACCAAATAAATATGGAAAGCAGATATTGCAAATACAAGTGGCAGCGGTTGTAATCACCAGCTCGGCGAGCCCCGAGCTTGATTAGAACATGGGTAATTAAACCAATGTCTTTCTGGAACTTTACTTGGGCACCGGGAGCTGATCTGCCCCGGCCCCTCGAGGACACTGCGAGTGCGTGGTGTGAAGGTGTGCTGCCAGAACGCCTCTTCCCAACTGCTGGATGAAATTCTGTGCTTTGCTGCATAATACCTTTCTACCTCAGGTGATGAATGCATCAAAAAAAAATTAAATTAATCCGAACACAAAATAGAAAGAGAGAAATAAGGCCACTGGGCAGTTATTTACTGCCTCCCACTCGTTTTCTTTCTCTACCGCCAGAATCCGGGCAGTGACACTGAGGGGAGCTAAACTAAACAATGATGCTTTCACGTGTTGTGCTCTTAGCCCTCACAATTCATTTTCACAAGATGTTGATGCAACAAGATGGAAAATATTAGATGTTTTATTTTATGGCTAACAAGAACATCCATGCTAATATATATAATTTCAATTAAATAATCAAAATTCTACCGCTCCAGGACATGAGACAATCCCTAACCAATGGTAATGGGGAGGGAACTCCCCTGTGGCCATGTTATTTCATAATTATCAGCTGTGAGGTTTCTTGCCCATTTCAGTGTGAGGATTCTGAGCAGAATTAACCGTTTGGAGCACAGGAGATGGGCAAAGCACAGCGTTATCGGCTCCTTGCATTCCTCGGGAAATGCTTGCAGTGTGGGAGCTCTGTCAGGGCCTCGTGTTGTGCATGCAGCACTTCAGAAAGTGTTTGCAGTTATGACACATCATCAGATGGGTGGAAAATTGCTTTATACTTTTTATTTCTGCACACTGCAGCGCAGTTGGGCTGAGTGTAGGACACCACGGCGTTCCCGGATTGCGGCGTATCTCTTGTACAGGAGACATGCAAACTATTTCACTGATTTTCCTTGCTGTTTCCAGCACATTAAAGATGCAATTCCAAGAGCAACTTTCTGCTCAGCACCGATGCCGTGATGCTGCTCAGCCCTCCGGGTCCCACAGTGTTATTTTCCCTCCTGCTCATACACCCTGAGGACGTCCATCTCCCCGTGCCCGCCGGACTTCGTGCGTGGCAGCACAGGGCTGGTGGTGGCTGGGGCTCGGTGCAGCTCCGCGTGCTGCTGCCATCACGAGCGATCCGATGCAGGGCCGGGTGTCGGTGTGCGATGCTGAGCCCTCTGTGCATCCTCCCTTCACCAGGGAACGTGGCTGCTGTAAATCTGCATCCTCAGCTGGTTCAATTCATTCACCTTAAGACGAAGCAGTGCTGAAGAACGTCATAGGGGCAGACGTAGGAAAGCGTTGGCTTGTGCAGTGATTTCTGGCTCATCCTGCTGAACGTTGGCAGTTCTTGCCTTCTGAAGACATTTTTTTTTTATCCCTTTATGTAAACGCATCATGTTAAAAAAGGCAAACTATAAAATGTTGAAAACCCTACAGGGTATTAAAAATACCAGCCCAACACATGCGTTCGTTCCTTTCACTTTCTTTTTAGATCACTGGTGTTGGTACAAAATGAGCTTAGAGAAGGAGAGAATTCTAATTAGGTTTAAAAAAGAAAGAATATGGCAGTTTATTTTGAGCGCATGTCTGATTTGCTAAGGCATATCCCATTTCAGATGCAGGCAGAATGAATCATTATTACACATTTATCATCATAAAAATGCTTATTTGGATATATATATTTTTTTTACAGAAAGGAAAAAATTATAAAAAGGGCAAAGCAAAGAGCCATCTCTGAAGGGCAGTTATTGCTTGCCCTTGCTTGGGAAAAAAGGCTTCCTCAATGGGATTACGTCCCCGCTCATAACCTATCAGCCGTCTGATCAGAAATTCATAACGCAGGCCATCCATTTCCAGCTCCGCGAGGGCTGCATGATTGAATTTAAATAGGCAAATGCCAGACTTGAGCTCTGACATTCTCCCTGTCTCACTCAATCTCTCTCTTTCTGCTGCCCTCCCAATCACGGTGCTGTTCTTCCTCCCTTCCTTCCTCTTCCTCGCTCCGCTCGCCTCCATTTTGCGTCAGTTCAGGGCCGGCTGCTGGGAAATGGAGGCTGGAGGGGGGAGGTGCAGCCACGGGTTGGTGCCGTCCTGCACTCACTGGGACTGAGATACCTGCTCGTGCAGCCCCCAGTTCCCCCCATGTTTAGAGAGAGACCTTTCAGCATCTCTGTTATCTGTGTCCTCAGCCAACCTGCGAGCTCTGGGGCACACGGCCCTCACCCGAAGGAGGAGGGGTGAACTCCAGGCATGGTGCTTTGGGTACGGGGGCATAGGGCTGCACATCGGGGCTGGAGGCTGACTTTGTGTTACTGATAAACCAAGACTCCTTTTTTCCTAAGTTGTCACCCATCTTTACTAATGAATTGCCCTTCTGGATGTTCAGTACTTCTTTGGTGGGTTTCGTTGATTTCCTCTTCAATCCTTTCTTCTGATCAGTTTTTAATTAATGACCGTAGCTGTGGAAAATGCACGGGGAATTTTGATGTGTGTAGCTGGGCCCTGGTTTTGGGTTTCCAGATGGTGCTGAACCCACATATTCTGTACTTGCAGTGCCCTGAGTAAAAACCGACTCTTCTTTCACAGCCAAAAGGCCTCTCCCAAACCCAGGAAGGAAGGGTTCGAAGCTAACAGAGCAAATGATGAAGTAGTTAAACTTTCTGGTTGGTGGGAACAACCTTCTACAGGTTCACAGGATTTGCTCAGTAGAATAGAAGGAAAGGTGAGAGGCAGCAGGTCTCAGCGGGAAGGGGCTCTGGGAGTACGTTATTACCGATAGGAAAACGCAAGCAGTGCACACCCGTGAGTTCTTTCTTTTCTGTATGTCGCAAAATACATGCTGATGAAAAACTCTACGTTGCATTACTTTTGATGGAGGTATGGCAAACCTCTCTGAAAAAGACCAAGTTTGGCTCTCAGTAATCCTTCCTGCTTTCATGACTAATTAATTAGAGAAGATGTTTGTCAGAGATAAAACTCATATTTGGTTTAGCATCTCAGATTACAAATGCTAATGATCTAACCACGCACAAAGAAACAATAAAGCAAAGTGGTCTCGCGCTGCTTTCAAAGCTGCTCCACTGCTGTCGAGGTGCCCACGCGCAGAGCTCCTCTCCATGGAGCTGCAGCGCTCCCCACGCGCAGCACGGCGTAAGAGCTGTCCGTAGAGCTGCAGGGAGGGAGGGCTCTGAATCTCGAGTAACAGGTGAGCAGTATTTCAAGGTGTAAATATAGTATCTAACAAACCGATCCGGATTAATTACCTCAGAGGTATAGAATTTCAAATACAAGTTTAGCAGTGAAATGCAATAGAAAAATGTTAAGAGAATGATTTTAATTCAAATTTCGCTTAAAATCTTTTTTGAGAACCCAGCTATTTTTGACTCCTGCAAAGGCAATCTCGATGATGATAAAAAGTAGGAGACCAGTAATGTCTGCAGTAATCCCTTCCCAGGGGCATTGCAGGGAATGCTGAAGAAAGTGGTGGTGGATTCGGGAATGCAGACGTGGTTAATGATCAGGGGGAGCTCAGCTCACCCGGCAAAATATTCAGTTCCTTTGCAAACTGAGGGAAGGTCTTAACTCTTCTGAAGGAAAAAACATGTCTTAAGGGTACGTGTGTAGGCAGCCAGCAGCGGTTTGTGGGGCTCTTCCTATGCCATCCCCGGCCATGGGTGCTGTGCTTGGCTCTGCAGCCAGCAGCACGTGGTTGCTGGGAGCCCATTCCTCGTCTCTGCTGTTCTCAGCTTTATAGAAGCAGGAGCTCACCGAAGTGCAGCTGAGCTCTGCTAATTGTATTTCAGCTTGATGAACATAAAGCATTTACCACTGATAGGGAATTCTTATCCAGCGTGCTCTTGCTCTCCCCAGGCGTTTAAAAATCAAAGATATAGAAAGCAAGCACAATCGTATTTGATATAAAGTTTAAAGAACTGCATAGATGTATTTATTAATCATTTAAACAATCGTTTTTACACGGAGTATCTTTTTTAGCAAACTCAACGTTCTGTTGTTAGTTCGGTGCATTCAGGAGTTGGAGCAGCTTGGTGTGGCCGCAGCCGTGGCACGGTCACCTCCCGTTGTCTGGGGGGGATCACTGAGGTTTAAACGCTCAGTGGTCTTCAGTAGTTTTTAGATACACTGGAGTTTGCTTTCTGTTTAACCATATCTAGGTTTGCATTATTTTGGGGAATATTTTTCCTTGTATATATTTCCATGTCGTTGTATAAAAACTGACTTCATCAAATGCCACGGCTTTCCAGCTTATATAAACTGTGCAGCAGAACGTATGTGCTATGTGTATATTTGGTAATTCTCTTCAAAGATGCGGTGCCAACACCCTCCAGTATTTACAGTTCCAGGACTGATCATCTGGTTTATTAGAACATCTGTTCGGTGGTGCATGAGATTTGTCAACCAGCACCTACACCAGTAAGCTGCTGTTTTGTTTAAAGGGAAAGTTTTGTGCTTTCCTGTTTGAAGATATAAATGCAACAGTTGCAGATAGTGCTTAATTGACTATCTGTTCTTGGAATGCTCCTCTCGGTTCCCCTCTGAGAGGCTTTATGTTTATTTCCCATAGGTTATATATCAAGTCAGTGTCCAGGCAGGGGGAGGTGGGGAGGAAGAGCTGGGCAGCCAGCAGCGGGCCGAGCTGTGCTCTGGATGTGTAGTGGTGTCTGATATAAATGCCAGCACAGGAGCGGTCTGTGGCCTGTGACACCCCCCTCCCCACTGTTATTGCAGTTGGAAATGATGTTTTTTTGCTTGACTTCGACTGGAGGTATATTTGGCTCGGGACGTAACACCACAAGGCAGCTCTCAGTGCAGGAGTTTTCTCACTCCTCCCGTAGAGCTGCTGCTTCTGGGTGGTGGTGGGGAGGGAGCGGGGCCCACTGGGTGGTTCCAAGCACAGCAGAAAGCCAAAGCTGTCCTGCAGGGTGCTCCGCTGTTTTTTATTTCCCTGTATCTTTCAACAGCCTCAGAAGCTGCAAGAAAAAAACGGATATGTATGTTTTCCAAAGCATCTGCGTGACTTGAGAACACAAGTACCATTGAGTTTCAGGAGGACTTGTTTATGTAGGAAAGTTACACCTCCTACACCAGTGCCGTCCTACGGATGAATCACTTCATCTGCAATAATTGGCTTTTTTGGGTTAGTTCAACTTCTTCAAAACACTGTAAACCAAACCACGGGCTCCCAAAATGCAGACTATAGAATTACATGAAACAGTAAAATTTATGAATGAGTCAGTTCTGTGCGGCTCCGCACGGTGACTCAGAGAAATTCCACCATGGGACAGTGGTCTGCTGGCCTCAGCTGCGTCACATAAAGGCGTTCCTGTTCCGAGTGAAGGTCATCTGGGGAGCTGCAGCTGTGGCTGCCTCGTGTCCATGCCTCTGTTTTGTTAAAGTAGTCCTCAGCTCTTACATCTCTTCCAAATCCAATCAGAATTACTCTGTGCCATTTGCAGAGCAGAACTACACCTGCATCCTTTGTGAAGTCAGGAGGACAACGGCAGTGCTGCTGTACTACCTGAAGTGGGCTACTTTAGATTTAAAAGTGATTCTGAAAGATGAGCACACTTATCACAGTTCCTAATTGTAAAATTGCGATTTTGACTATTTAGTTCTAAAGTTCTCAAGCGCAGGAACCAAAAAATGGTGCTGTAATTCTGCCAGTTCACCACTGTGGAGCTTGAGGTGTTTGTTTTAATGCATTGGTTGGAAGCAGTGATGGCTGAGCTTTCTGTTTGGCCATCTCCAGGCTTCCTATGTGGGAGCAGGGTGCTGCGGTAGGGATTTGGGATGGTTGGTTTTTCAGCAGGACGAAGTGCATTACTCACATCCCTGGCTGGGGCCCGGGCTCTTCCCCAGGCGCCTCTGTGTTCCCCAGAGAGCTGCACCCAACACGTGCTGGGGGCCTCACGTACACAGGATTAATGCCAGCCAGGCTGCTCCTGCACATGCTTTGGCACCTCATGGCACAGCTTTCCCCAGGGCAGTGATGTTTGGGTCCTGCTCTCCTCAGTTCTCACTTCCAATTTTAGTTCTGTGGGGCCTGAACCCCAGCTGTGATCTCCGCTTTCCCTCTGCTTGTCCTCCACACGCTCTGGCTGAAGTGCAGAGGAGGGAGTGCTCCCACGACACAGGACCCTCAGAGCTGCTGGCACGTTGCTCCTTGTAGATGGGTTTGGCAGCATTCACATGTTTGGAAACAAAGACCTCACATTTTTGTGGCTGCAGTGTAGTCTTGGATATGCCATCACATTCTTATTATTAGCACTGTAACAGCACTTAGAGACCACAGCCATGGGCGGTGTTTCACTATTCAGACACCTGAACTTGTTTAGCCTACAGTTCTCCTTCTTTTGAAGTCAGTGCCAAAACCCACTGGTTTGAGAGGAGCTAAAATTTCACTCCTTGTTGCAGAATTTTGGTTTGAATAGCTAAAATAGGTGAGTCCTGGGAGATGTGAATTGCTGCCCCCATCCCACCGAGATACGGGGCAGTGCGGTCTGAGCCCTCACCACAGGGATCCCACTCCTCTCACAGCTCTGTGGTAGGAACGGGGAGCCAGCAAGAGCCCAAAGCCCCTTAACAACTTTCCTTAGGACACCAATGGAGATTTAAAACATTTAGGTACTTTTCTGGGTGCTAAAAGCCTCCCGAGCTGTGCTTTAATAATTGAGAATGATATTACTTAGAAAATGTATTGAATAAGTCCTGTTGTGCACAAAGCAATCTAATGTTCTGGCTCCCAAATGAGTGCATTAAAATGCACCCATATGTTTGTTGTAGGTATCTGAGTTACTGAAGTTTATTGCTCTTTTTTGTGAGAAGCTCTGTGTATTAGTTGCTGTGTGCAGAGTGCAGGGCAGTGACGAGCCTGTTTTGTGCCAGGCAGAGCTTTTGGGGCCACAAAATGATCTTGGGGTGTGGGGTTGGTCCTGCTGGGTCCAGAGGACTCACAGCCACTGAGCTGCCCCTGCTGCTCTCGGCCTGCCCTGCCCTTTGTCCCCAGGTGAGGGGTGTGTGTCACTGACCTCCTCCTCTCCCAGACTCACACATCTTCGCTCGCTTACTCGCACTGCCCCATGTTGGTCTCTGTGGGAGCAGAGGAGCCCCACACGTTAACCTGTGCCTCCTCCAGCTGTGTCTGTATAACATCTGGGCTGGGTTACTGCTGCCTGTGGGCAACGTCACCTGCCATGTCCCTGTCCCTGCTGCCTGCACGCTGCGATGCTCGGCCACAGCAGCTGCCTGTGCACGGCTCTGGCACGGGTTTGCTCGGTGTGCTCTGCGGATGGGTCCATCCGTGGGGTTATGTGCTGCTGGGACAGAACAGACTCCTCCTGAACCTGTTCTCTATGTGAGGAGGGCAGGAGCAGTGTGGGGTAGAGACAGCCAAGATGGAGGGGAGTGCTTGGAGCAGCATGAACAGGAGGTACGGAGCTAAACACCGAGCAGGTTCACCATGCTGTGTGTAATGTGGTGGACTGGAGCTGATACAGTCCACTTATGCAAGAAATAAGTTTGGCTGTTGTTTCCATAACTGTTTTTGATGTTGTTTCAAGAGAACACTCATTGTCAGCGCGAGAGCTGTGGGGATTAGGGACCCTCGAGTCAAACCGCTCCTCTCTGCGTGCTAAACTTCGCCTGGGTTTATATGGAGAAATAACACTTTTTATGGGATCAGCTGGCAGAGCTGACAAAATTGGCATGCTATTGAGATCAGAGTTTGGCAATCAGTTTTGAAAATTGTATTTTTAAATCCAGTAGAGTGTTGTCACGGTTCTAACACTCTCGTTACTTAAGCTCTGCCACCTGAAGGCTGAGCACAAGAGCTGCTTAACACGGCCCTGGGAGCCTCCACACCTCGGATTTACCCGAAAACTTCTGGATATTTGAACCGGAACGTGGAGTGTCACAGGCGTCGCTATTATCGTGGCTTACAGGAGGGACATTTGATTAACATTATGTATATGCAAAAACGGTCACGTACACTGCAGGCCAGGCCAGCTGTACTTTGATAACAGCAACTTTATACTTTGGTCATACATAGATGTACCGTGGTTACAGGTACCCGCATGTTCAGGTGCTGATAGGCCTCACTGGCTGCTTTGATGATTTGGGAAATGAAGAGGCCAGGATGAGAATACCTGAGCGGGGTCAGCGAGGCTCCTGCTCTGCTGCTTGTCCAGGCTCCATCTTAATTCCTTGTTTATGCTTGGCACTATCAGAAATCTGGATTTCATTCTCCTGCGTCGGCTGGCAGCTGTCCCTCTGCTCTGAAGCAATGGTTTCACGTTGCTGTTCACTGCTGTAAACATACGTGGACATTCTGTATTGAAACCCACTCTGCACCTATGGTAAAAACTCAGTGGGGTCGGTGTGTGATAAGCACAACGTGGCTCAAGGAGTTACAGACAGTGCTCAGATGCCACCTGGGCTGCAGCTCTGGGTGATCCCTGTATGCACTCATCAAGTGTTTCCTGGGCTGCCCCTGGGTCCCCTGCTGGGACCCACGAGGACCTTTCCAGAGAGTGCCTCTCTCTGAACTTGGGGAAGAAAGCAGCTAGCGTGGGCAGCAGAAGCATTGCTGTGGTCTCGTGCTCTCCTCAGAGTGCCCTCAAACCCCTGTGGTGACTGACTGCGTGGAATCTCTGATAATCAAATGCTGAGAAGCAGCAAACCCTGCCCAGCTCCTCCCTTCAGAACCAGCATGTGGCTCTGCAGACCACTGCGAGCTGCTCTGCGCTGCTCTGGGTTTACCTGGAGGATTCTTTTATCACTGATCGCTATTCAGAGACGTCTCCAGCGAGCAGTCAGCTGGTTTGCTGCACAGAGTTAATAATACTTGAGCTCTAATTGTGATTGACGTGGCTGGGTCTGGGCTGGGACCAGGGCTGATCCATGGCCCGGGACTCACGTAAGCCATCGAGTGCCCCCTGGTTCAGAGGTGGCAGTGACCTGGCTGAGCAGCTCAGCTGGTTTGCACAGCCTCGGGTCTGCCTTGCACCAGTGGAAGTGCTGGTGGTGCAGCTGGGTGCTGACCCCATGGCTGCAGGATGCATTTAGCACCCACAGAGCTGCCCCCCACCCGGCCTTGGTTTGGGATGGGCAGTGGGCAGCTGGCTCTGGGGAGCAGGGATGAATGCTGCTGATTTCCACCCGCATCAATCTCTGAGTGGGACCTTTCTCTGCAATTGCTGTGGGATCTGAGAATGCAGTGGGTGCAGGGCAGCACCGTGCACGCTGTCCCGTGGGTCCCCTCAGTTTTCCCATCCGTGGATCCCTGCTCCCACCCTGCTCAGCATCTGTGTGAGCACACAGCAGTGCTGCTGGAGCTGCCGGGGTGCATCCCTCGGGCAGGCCGCTGCCCCATGCCCTCGCTGGCTTTCAGCATGGGGGTAAAAAATCCCCTTTCTTTAAAACCAGGTTTTACTTTTGAAAATAATTCAAATAATAAATAACAACCTATTAACCCAGCATGCTTTAATGCTCAGAATCTTAATATAAAGACTACGGAGAGCACAAACATAACATTAAAAAAATCGCGCGCAGTTATTCATCCCGCCCGGCTCCTCTCCCCCATCGCGCACACGAGCTGTCTCTTTAATAATGCAAAGGAGCAGTAAATTTCAGGCCGGGGATGGGCATAACAAGGAGAGCTGTTTCCGCAGTGCCGGACGCGGGCGCACCTGCGCAGCATCGGCAGCTCTGCTCTGCTCTGCTCTGCTCCCGGGGGCAGCGCTGCAGCACCGCGATGTGAGCGGCCCCACTGCTGTGAGCAGCCCCCCATTGCTGTGTGTATCCCCCCATTGCTGTGTGTATCCCCTCACTGCTGTGAGCAGCCCCCCATTGCTGTGTGTATCCCCTCACTGCTATGTGCAGCCCCGCATTGCTGTGAGCAGCCCCTCACTGCTGTGAGCAGCCCCCCATTGCTGTGTGTATCCCCCCATTGCTGTGTGTATCCCCTCACTGCTGTGAGCTGCCCCCCATTGCTGTGTGTATCCCCCCATTGCTGTGAGCAGCCCCTCACTGCTATGTGCAGCCCCCCATTGCTGTGAGCATCCCCCCAGTTCTATGTGCAGCCCCTCACTGCTGTGAGCAGCCCCTCTGCCCTGTGCATCCCCTCACTGCCCCGTGCTTTCTCCTGCCCTCTCCCATCCTCAGAAATCCCCACCAGGCGCAGCCCTCCCTGCGAGCGTGAATTAAACCGTGCAGTGGGGTTTTTCCATTTGGATTTCTTTTCGGAAGAGAAATAGTTCAAATTAATCAAAGCCGTGTTTGCGTGTGGACAACCAGCGCAGCGCGTTAGGAAGGATGAGCGCGGGGATGCGCAGCACTGCCCTGTGTGCATGTGGGGTTCCGCTGAGTGCCCCTCTGCTCAGGGCCGCGGCGCAGCACCTGCGGTTGTTCCTTTAAAAGAAGCTCACTGAGGCATCTGCTAAAACGAATGTTCGTTTTTTCCTAACTGAAATGTATTAAAAGCTGCACATTATGGAAATGTACGTGTGGGTTTTATATGTTCCTATCTCTGGCAGCCCCGCCGCCCCTCCCCCAGCCGCCAGTTCCCATCCCAAAATGAATGCAAAGAAATACTATTAGGCTGTCTGGTTATGTATTTTTTATGAGGCCATACAAGACACTGCCTGACCTCGCGCAGCTCATGTTATAACCACATTGAAGATGCTTTTCATTTGGGTTCTGCTTTTCAGCCTGGATGACCTCTATTAAATAAAAAAAAAAAAGAAAAAAATGGCCTAATATGTGACCCCTGGGAGTAGTCGCTTCAAGGATTACATTTAATTCATATGATAATATTGAAATATAATGTTTCTGTGTCTAATGTTTTGGATGTTTTTTCCTTTCTTCTTTATTTCAGGGACCCTTTGAGTCTCCTCAAAGAAATTTTCCTTTTTTTTTTTTTTTTTTTTTCCCTTTTTTAAAACACGTTTTGGGTGGAGGACAGCTCAGCTCGGCGGTCAGGTCCTTAAAATCCCTTTCCTTCCCCGGCAGCCCGGCTGAGCACAAAAGGCCGCCTTCCCCGCTCCCTTTGAAGGGGAAGAAGAGAAACAAAGGCAGAGAAATTATTTCTTATACGGAGCGTGTGCGCCCCGGTCCCGTCTGAGCGTGCTTTGTGTGGGGCCGCTGAGCTGACCCCACGCACCCACGGGTGCTGCTCCTCCGCGGGCTCCGTGCTCCGGGACTCCTCCATCACAACGTGCTCTGGGCCGGAGCGCGGTGCGCGATGGTTCTGCCTGGAAGCAGATCTGCCTCTGCCAGTTGCAAAGATAAACGTTAACCCTTCCTTCATGCTCTACGCGAGAAAAAGCAAGCAGGAAAAAATGCAAGTGCAAGGAAGCCCTTTTTTTCTTCGCCTTCTCAGCACGGTCCCGGTGCGAGGCGGCAGCACAGCCGGCAGCAGGCAGCCCCGCGTGGCCGCCGGGCACGTGCGCAGGGCAGAGCCGTCCCGGCAGGCCGCGGCACCGCGCCCACGCGGCCTGCAGCGCGGGCACCTGAGCGCGGCCGTGGGGACGGCGAGCGGGCTTCCCCGGCCCTGCCATTGTCACAACCGTGACCTACGGCAATTCATTCGCGCACCTCGGCTCCCAGCGCGGCTGCGATGAGCGGTGCGGGCGATGCTGAGCGTGGCACGGGGCCGCGTGGGGCCGCGGGGACAGCCTGGGGTCCGCCGGTACCTCCGTGCCGCCGCGTTAATTGCGTTCCTCCCAAACCCCGCTGCTTTTTGGCAGAAATGCCATCAGCGCCGCACGCGTCGCCCCGCACACGTGCGTGATGTGTGCGTGTGCGCGGCGGTTGTGTCGGATATTAAAAAAATGTCGGGCTTTTGGCTCCCTTTTGTAAGGCATGGAGCTGTGACCCTCCCTCCTCTCCTCCCTCCCCCCGTAGCCCCAGACTTCGCCGTGCCCTGACTGCTCGCTCAACATGGAGTTGTCTTCGCTATTTTTTTTATAAGCCGCAACACCGAGAGAGGAGGAGGAGGAGGAAGGAGAGGAGAGGAGAGGAGAGGAAGGGAGAACCGAACCCCGAAGGATGGCTCTCAAAAAGCCCCGGCGGCTCCGCGGGGGTCCCCGGGCGAGCGGCAGCCGCGCGGAGGTAAGCGCAGCCCCGGGCGCGTCCCTCCCGCCGCGTCGGGGCCGCGGAGCGCGGCGGGGGCGGCGGCGGCGGCAGCGCACCTGAACGCGGCGCCGCTTAAGCGCTCCGAGCGCCGCTCATGTGAATATGCAAATGGGCGCGGGCCGCTCCGTGCCACGTGCGCGCTCCCTGCCCACCTCCCGGCGCCGCGCGGCCCCGCGCCGCCGCGCTCCGCTCCGCTCCGCTCCGTGCCCGCTCCGTGCCCGCTCCGCTCCGCTCCGCGCGGGGTCCGGGGCCGCGGGGCGGTCCCCCCTCGTTTGCGTGCGGCGGCGCCGGGGGTGCGGGGCCGGGGGGGGCCGGGGGCGGCGGGAGCGCTTCGTTAGCGGCGCCGATTGCGGGTTCGCGCCGCTCCGAGTGGGAAATTTAAACGTTAAAGGCGCGGCGCTCTGCGGGGCCGCGCGGGATCCGGAGCGCGGGGCCGCGGGAGGAAAGATGCGAAGGGCGGTTGTGTTATTGAAGGAGCACCCTCCGTTGGAGGGACGCTGTAGGGGCGCGCCGCGGGCGGAACTGAGCTTCGCCCTTTGCCTTCGGCTTTCCCCGCGTTTTAATAAGCGCGGAGCGGCCGAACAAAGCGGCGCGGGGATGACGCGGGGCTGAGCCCGGGGCGGACGGCTCAGGGCCCTCGGGTGACACCACGGCCCTGAGCGCGACCTCGGGATTTCGTCCCCGGCAGACGCGACTTTGGGACGGCTGTTGGTGCCGCGTGGGGTCCGCATGGCAGCCTGCTTTGCCCACGGCTGCGAGTGACCGCTTCCACGTCTGCACAGCATCACTGCCGCTAATTCACTGCGGAAAGGAAGGCAAAGCAACTCGATTAGTGTTCCTTGGGTATTACCGGGGACTTTAAAAGGATCTGCTAATGGGTTAGCTCTGTTCGCTAGATGAGTAAATAAGCAGAGAACCCCCGGTTCTTGCAGGGGGTGCGGTGGGAAGGAGCGGGGGAAGCGGCTCCAGCGACAGCTGGGAGCACTGTGCTGATGCTGCCCGGTGTGCCAGGGGGTGGCACAGCTGGAGGAAAAGCCACGAGCCCCATGGGGAGAGGTGCAGTGTGACCCCGGCACAGCAGTGTGCAGGACAGACACACCTGCCTTACGCACCCTTCCTAAACCAGCAGCCAGGCCACAGCCTCATTCCGTGCCATGGAGATGCCACATGTCCCTCGAGCTCTGACCCAGAAGTCCCATCCTCTAAGAGGTGCTGCTGGCAGTTTGGTTTTCCCCTTACCTGCGGCACGTGCGGCCTGGGCCCGTCCCAGCAGCATGGTGGCAGCGGAGGTCGTGCCCAGGGCTGTGGCAGAGGGCCCCAGGCTGGGCTGGCTGGGAGCTGTGCTGGGGTGCAGGGCTGGGAGCGGGGCTGCATGGTTCCCCCCCGGAGCCCCCGGGTGTGCGTGGCCCCCACTGCCACCGGAGAAGCGTCTGCTGCCCATGGCTGCGCTGGGGAGCGTGCGGCTCCTGCTCCCCGGGTCCTCTGTGCCAATAAAGAAGAAAGGCAGGGATGAGGATTGTTGCTATTGATCTGCCCAAGGGGATCATTAGGCATCAGTATCAATCTACAAATCAGTGGGCCTGTGTTACTTGCTTGGGCAGTCATTGCCAATTTGTTCCTATTAGATGGCCGAGCCCGGAGGTGTTTGATGAGCAGATTGGGTCTTTATCTCGGCGCTGGCGAGCGCGGGCTGCAGGCAGGCAGGGCAGCTCAGCTCCGAGGAGCACCGTGCTTGTCTGTGTGCTTTTACTGCGCCGTAAGGAATTCTGTACGGGCCGAGCGCGTTTCTGCTTTATATACAGGTTTTCGTATCATTGTATTAAACATATGGACAGTCAGGGAGAAACTATTTTAGAATAATCCACTCTGTTTTATTTGGTATGTTTACCAGCAGCACTCTATAAAAATCCATATTCATGCCAGATTCTTTGTTGTCCTCCCGGGTCGGACGGGGGAGCGCAGCCCTGGCCCTCTGCCGCCCCGGACAGGGGATTTCTCCGGGTGCTGTCCGTGGGGCGACCATTCTTGCAATACTTTCCCCCACGATTGAATTAAATAAGCCCCAAATTAAAGCTTGCTGCAGATATTTCATTTGAAAGCATTATTTACATTTATATTCTGTGACAGCAGTGCTGGCTGCTTGTATGTATCAGTTGGACAGTGATCCTTTTTGAGGACGGCTGCAGCGAGCGGCTCACAGCAGTCTCTCTCCTCTGAATATTACCTTTATTTTCATTTATTTATTTTTTCTCATATTACGCAAAACGAATAAACAACAAAATTATACAATTATCGAAGAACGTAATTTAATGGCAGGGATGGATGAAACCAGCTCGGACGAATGATGTGATGTGACAGCAGTGCCTCGTTATTTCATGCGAGCCGTGCTCCGACACGAGCGCCGTGCGGCCGAGCATCTGTCCGGCCGTTAAACGCCATCGATGCTGCCTTATTGGATTTCTGATCCCCAGGTTTTGTCCGGGGCTTTGGCAGACCGTATGAGTGTTTATAATTTCTAATGTGTTTAATCTGTAATTACCTGTGACTGTCACATCACTTCCCCAGTCCTCGGTCTGGAAAAATGGAAAATACAGAAACGTGTGCTTCTGAATAACCCAAAGTGTTCGTCGTGTCCTTCATATAGAAATATTTGTGCAGTAAGAGCAACTGTACATCCTCCTTCTGTTTGAAGACGGAGAAGGGTTTTAATCCCGCAGATGCGCTGCAATCACAATACATTATCTAAATCCAAGTTTCTTTGAGGACTTTTTGGATGTATGTCAGCATTTCAATAGAGATAAAATAGTGTATGTTTTAGGCTACTGCGCGCCTGATTATTGCTGCCTGATTAGTATTTGATCAGATCCCATCCTTTTATTTTCCTGAGACGATTCAGCTCCTGCACAGCAGAGGAGAGTCTCCTCATTCCGCCTGACAAGTGTTGTGCTGCGCAGCGCTCCATCACTCCGTGTAAACATCCGTCTGCTTGCGGTGTGGGCTCTGCAAGCAGAACACTTTTAATTTATCATAAACTTCATATAACTCATTAGCTTTCATCTTTACGCCGCGTGTACAGAAATGAATTTGGAGTGTACTCAGAGGGGTTTTTCTGAGGAGTTCGCTGTACAAATATTTATGGACTTTTCCCTTTGTAGTGCAGGCTGCGGTGGAGCAGCTCTGCGATCCGCGGCGGCGTTGGCTGCGGGAGAGGCTTTGCCAAAAGCCGTTGTTTATTTTCCGCGTGGCGCTTTGTATTGAAATTTGTTTTGCTGCTATGTGTAAAAATCCACGGCTCTCCTGGGAGGACATGAGGGCTTTCCTGCGCTCGGTAAAAGGGGGGAAAAGCCTCCCAGAAAATTCAGCGTGAGCCTGCGTGTGTGTGGGAGCACAACTTTGTAGTCAGGCACACTCCGGCTGCTTTCTGCTGCGCTCATTCAGAAAACACACATATGGAGATTTTATTGTGGTTTTTGTTTTAAGGACAATAATTTGTCTCCGAGTTCCCCTTGTTTATGTTTCTGTCTATATCTCTTCCCTCTCCCGTGTTTTATTTAGTAAGGCTTCGTCTGTGAGATTTCCCCGCAAAACAATTGATACATTCTCGGCACGCCGTGCGAGGGAAAAAAAGCCCTTAGATTAATGGTCAGTGTCTCATACACACAAATTTGTGTTACGATACTACAGAGAAGCTGCGAATTACTGACAAGATCTAGAATAATTCCTAATGCTGTCGAAGGCTTCATTTTCTCCTCCGCATGATGGATGAGGCATAAGAAGTGCTTTCTGAGATCGTTAATGTGCATCATTCTGTTAAGTGTTATTAAAGTCCGTCTGTCTTAGGGAGCAGAAACAATATCTTATCCCTTATTTTCCTCTCTCCCTGCTCAACTCCAGCTGCAGATCCTCCTGGTACTGACGTGGCCTTTTGTTGGTGCCCTCCTTTTAAGGGCCAGTTTATACCACTGTGTTTAGGTTGGTTTGAGGGTGGTGTTTTCCCTTTTCATCAAAACATTGGCTCATCTCATGGGAAGGAACACGGAGTTTCTAGATTATGCTATCTGTAAACTGTAGATAATAGGAAGGCCAGCGAGCATCTACAATGAATGTTGTGCCTGAGGTTGGGGATTGGGCCCCTTTGGAGCTGTGCCTGCGCTGGGGCAGCGTGGACGTGCGGTGCTGCCCGCGGCAGCTGGAAGTGCCCTGAGAACGGGAAGGGACAGAAGTGAGCAGAGCCGTTTCCTTCCCGTGCGGTGACACCTGGGAGCGCGGGACGGCGGTGCCGGCCCAGGTGGAGCCCATTAACCAAAGCCAGCTCAGCCAAACAGAAGAATTCACTTTAAAGGTTTCTAACCTTTCTTAAGAGCCAATTTTTCCCTAAGCCCTGTGATAATAAAATATGCTATAATTTATAGAGCGCTTTCCGTGCGTACACATTCCTCTTTTTTTTATTTGGGACAGTCTGATAAAACGCACCCAACAAATGGGATGGTAATGAAGACAAAGCGAGGCGCAGCCGATCGCAGGGGATCGCAGAGCTGTTTGGAAATGCAGCATTCCTCGTAAGAGAGATTCAGGCAGAGCTGGAGAGCCCCACTTCTGCACTTTGAATAGAATTACAGAAGTGTGATGCACAGCTGGGAAAGGCTCAGTCGTCCGCAGCACAGCTAGTTTTTGAGTATTTAATTTTATATTTGAATAATTCTCCAGATCAGGCTGTAATCATGAATGTCATATGAAAAGAGTTTTTTCATAGATTACATTATTTCACAGATGTGCAAATACTTCTGCGAAAAAAATTACATTGATCAGTTTTTAATACCCCCCTGTCTCACCCTTCAGTCAAAAGGAAAAATAGCTTTTTTCCCATCTTTGTCTTCAGAAAGGTGCTAGATTGTAAACATCTGAAGGAAATGAAAGGGGGTTGGCCAGTCCACCCCAAATTCTTTCCAGATTTCCATTCCTTTCACCGGCAGCCTTCTGTTCTCAGAAGAGAGGGAGGAACAGCGAAAGAAAGAGAGAGAAGATGTCTCTGTTTCTTATTAAAATTTAAAGTGAACAGCGTTGCTGGATGTCGCTAATTCCCAACCTGCTGCCTCGCAGGGGATGGCTGGAGCACGCCGGGCACTGGGGTCCGCAGGAGGCAGCAGGGTGCGAGCCGTGCCAGCAAGTGCTGCGCTCGTTAGGTCTTCTCCATCACGGTGGGCAAAGCCGTGTTTGTTCTCGTGGTGGCACGGTGGCTGTGCTGTGCCTGCTCCCAGCGGCATGGTCTGGGCGTGCAGCAGGTGCTGTGCTGAGCACCGCGGCCTCGGAGCAGCGCTGCCCTGGGAGCTCTGCTCAATGGATGCTGCACGCGTTGGCCGGGGCACCGTGACCGAGCAAAGGGGAACCTGGTCGTGTTGCCTGTGGTCGTGCCACGGTGTTTAATTCGGGATGACAATTAACATAGGTGCGTATTGCAAAGCTTTCCCATCCAGAATACGGCTTAGTTACAATTTTAAGACAGTGAAGGCTAAAAATAACATTAGGAGAAGTCACACGAGGCGTTGTACCCCGGCGCTTCGGCCCTGCGTCCGAGGCACGCGCTTGTGTTTTTTTGGGAAATTTAAGTACCAGATGCACTCGGACAAAGCGGCCTAAACATCAGAGTGGTGTAACAATATGCGCGCCCTGATCACAGTGCTATGGAAACTGCTCCGCAAAAATGTGGAACGAAAGCTGTTACTGTACGTGTGGTTCATGTATTGTAACAGCTGTGACAGCCCGGTGCAGTTCAACACTTGTTCAATTACAAGAAAATACTCAGAAGGAAGCTTGATTTAAATAAGATTTGTAGCAATCATCTCTCAAATTTACAAAATAAACCCGGGACCAGTGGTATCCCCCAGCGCTGCGCCCTGCTCGGCGCCTGGGCTGACTCCGGGTGCTGGAAACGTTCCTTCCCCCTCTCTCCGGCTCCAAAAGCATTTTTCAGGGCTTATGTTACAGTTATTTGCAGATTATTTTGGGTCTGTGTTCTTTTATATCCACTTAGCAACTCGCAGGGAATATTTCGGGGCAGACCCTGCCTTGCACAGCTCCTTTTCGGGGAGCAGGAGGGGCTGCGCTGGGTTTAAACGCGGTGTGTGTTTATTATTTATGACAGATGGCTTTCAGTTTATGCAAGGCAGCCCATATAGACCCCGGCACGGGGACAGCGTTGGGGGATTTGGACACGTGTCATTAGGCGCTTTCCTTTAACCAAATGCAAGGAATACAGCGAATTTATTTTTCTACGTGACCTGTGGAACAAACATGGCCAATGGATATTAAACATAATAGGGCTTAGAGGGAACAATTGCATTTTAGTTTAACTTCTCTGATCTGTTACCAATTGTATTGATTCTCAAGGTTTTGAGTACACTTACAATTAAAATCATCACGTCGCATAAATTTTGGTTATTTACTGTAGCTGTGAGTATCATGAAATGACCTTTTTCTGGCTTCATAAAATCAGTGACTTAATATAATTTAGGATCTGAGAGTGTAAGTTCCTCGATTCATTTATCATTTTATCCTGAAATTTGTTTAGTCTAGATAGAAGTCCTACTCGGCTTTTCCCCACAGCGAAATGTGCTTTGTGTGCTGGAAACCAGGAGACCTTTGTGCCTTTTCTTTTTCTTTTATGCTTGACCAAAAATAGACATTATAGACTTCTCTGCAAAAGCCCAGACCTTATAAATAAGGGCTGTTGACCAGCTCTGAAGGCAGCTCCACGGCGAAGGCAGCGTCTGACCTATATTAGTAATTTTTCAGAATAGCAACGTGTGTTAATAGGAAAGTCGTGGTGGGTTTTGACTGTGTCCCGGGCAACTTCTTTATGAACGTAGTTAAATACATTGTTTTAATAGCTTGAAGGGGAATTAAGTTCTGGGCTGTTGTATAAAGAATGTTTATAAATATATAGAGGGAGGTTGTAGACAGCTGAAAGCAGAAGGCTGTGCAGCCATTTATTTTTACATTTCTGCTGTAGTCGGTATGAGTGATTTCAAATGGGATCCGAGATTCTCCAGGCTGAAGCTCTCATCTTCTGAGGAATTTCAGTTACCTGGAGTAAAATGTTGCCTTAGAAATTATTGACGTAATGGTCCCCTTGGGAACTCCATAGCAGTCAAAGCGAAATCCAACAATAAATCCAGGGGCCACCTGGATAAGTACCATTAGAGGCTTTTTTAGTGGAAAAAAAAACTCTTTAAAAGCTTAATTCTTCCTAAATGTAAAGTTCGGTGATCATGTTTCTGTATAACTTTCACAGTTAGGTGTTTTTCTTGCCTTTGTTTAAATAGCTTTTTAAGCATCTTTGACAGCAAAAATATTGTGCTTTCCACTGATGACATCCCTAATTTACCCCTGCTTTCACTGAAACGGGGTCAGTGCGGGTTTCTGAGCATGGCCAGCTCGGCAGCACTAATAACTCAGGTTACTCCGCGATGGACGGGGGAAGCGAACGGCGCGATAGCCCACAGAGGGCTGTGCGTGTTGCTGAGCGAGGGAATTGCTGTAAATAAGACCTTGCCATGTGTTACTGCTGCGCGGGGGCTCTGCGTGGACACCTCCTCCTGGCCCTGGCCCTTCCTGGGGCCGCAGCTCTGCCTCGTGCCTGCCAAAAGCAGTGTGCTAGAGCCGTGCTCCTTACACAGAAATCCCATGGAAGCGAACTGAGTTTTGAGCAGAAGTTGGAGGTAGAATGTGCCTGAAAAAATGAAAAGAGCAAAATTGATAGACTTAACAGCTGGTAGACTTTGGCAACTGAAAGATGGTAAAAGGTTACACCACTTAGAACCATTATTTTGCTCTCTCGCTGCTGTAAATCAGGATTAATTTCATTGAACTCAGCTGTATTGAAATGGTATAAACAAGATAAGAAGTAGACCCCAACGTGTGTGTGTTTCTGGAGGGCTGGTTAAGCTCCACGTGCAGCAGAACAGAGCTGCTCCGGGATGGTCCTCGTGGCACACAGCCCCGCTCTGACCCCGCGCCACTGACCTGCTCGTGGGGATTATTTACGTATGCTTGTTGCCACAAAAAAACCAACAGAGACCTTCTGTGACCGTCGTGGTCTCTAATGTATACAAGTGGGCTGGCGAAATAGCTCCGCTTTGAAAGCTTAATGTCGAAGTATCAAAGAATTTTCATGTAGATGTGACAAACGGAATGGTTTCCAGAGTGTTCGTCTGCTCTGCAGCTCATCCATTATGTGAATGAGATGTGAAAACAGTTTCTTGTTTCTCTGAGATATCGGCGGACCGCACAGGCAGCGTCACTGGAGCCGCCGGGGCCGGTTCGGATGGGTTTATTCCGAGTGAGCGAGTACGTGTGGTCCGTGGCGTGGGGGCCAGGCCCCGCGCTGCGCGCTGTGATGGGGGCACGGCCGCAACGGAGCTCGCCTTTTGTTTTCCTCAAACATACACGAAAGCAGTTTGAAGCCATTATTTGCACGTGCACGTGGTTGATGTGATTACACGTTGGTAATGGTGATTTTCTTCATTCCGTATTATCTCCCACTTTTCCGCTGACCCCTGGTTCTGTGTCGGGCTGAGTGATGCCGTGGGTCTGTGAGCAGTGCCTGCCCCTCTCCGGTGCTGTGCGCTGCGATCCGTGTGCGTGTGTGCACACATACATATGTATACAGCAAAACAATAGATCGTGGTGCTCCCGTTTCTCCAGAATTCCAAATCGTATCTTCAGTGTGGAAAAAAAAACCAAACATCTGGCTTTAAATTAAAAACGTTGAAGAATAACCCCCCACACCACTGCCAGTTTTATGGCAGCGTTACTCCTTGCTGTAATTTTGTAAAGGGAAAAGGAGACAAGAAACAAATGCTTTAATTTTCTGTGAATGATGCTCAACGTTGGCTGTCTGCTGTGATCTCCACCTCTGCCTCCACGTCCAGCGGCAGCGATGCTGCAGACCACATCAAAAAGAGCATTTTGATTTTTATTGAAATGTATGGAACAGCAGATCCCGGTTCAGCGCGTCGCTGTGTGCACGGGGCCGTGGAGCAGGCAGTCCTCGCTGGCGTTGGATGTGCTGAATTTGTCACGTTCTCCGTCGATACACGATACAAAATTTTAAGTAGTTTTGCTCTGCGTTTTTCCACGGGCTCCCAATTCTAAACAGTCTCTGCTGTTCATATATAATGAAGGACAGTCTCAGGCAGTCCCAAGCAGTTATTTATACTGGTTTTTATCTTGAAAATGAGCTTTGTGATATCTTGTCCTTTTGGTTTATTTACCTTATCATTCTCTTATCTCTCAGATCCCTTTTTTTTGCAATTGCATTTATTCTAAAACGGCAGTTTTTTACTCTTAGTGTAATTCTGTTGTTTAGACGAGGTTTTTTTGGTGTGAGTCTAAAGGAACTGGTTTTGGTGTTCCCCCCGAACCACTTCTGTGCAGTAATACGTGCAATCAAATGTAGGAGCCGTCACTGATATTAGGGGAGATGTTTTGTCTACAAAGACCCGGGATGAAAATGTATCCTGATGGAAACCCTATTTGCATTGGAAACGCAGAACTCTCATTAGGAACTGCTGACTCCGATGGACGGAGCTGAGGGGACAGAGTTCAGCGTGGCCCGGGAGCGCCCGGCCTTTGTGACGCTGTGTATTTGGCAGCGAGGGGACACCGGAGCTCACCCAGCCCAGCCACAAATCCAGTGTTCTCTGCCCCCATGTTGGGAACAGCCTTGCATCGTTTCCATTCCTCGCAGCGAGCAGGGAGCGATCCGCGCTGCGGTCGTAGGCTGAAACTCTTTCAGAAACAATTTTTATTTATAGGCCACCGCTGTTCCGAAAGCTTTCGTGTGTCCTTGAGGAGAACGCTGCAGGACCGGAGGCGGTGGTGGGTGGGCAGGGGCAGCAGCCCTGGCACAGGGAGTGGGCACTGTCCTGCAGGGCTGAGCTGGGGCTGCCCTCGGGCTGCCCTCACCGTGTGCTGTCTCCAGGCAGTGGCAGATTCTCCCCTCTTTTTGCTCTGTACCTGGTGTGCTGTGTTGTTGCGTGTTCAGGAGGCCGTGTGCCCTATGAGAGCATCTGCTGCTGCACACGGTGAGCCCTGGGGTGGGCTCCCAAATGCAGATGATAAGACAGGAGATGAAAGGCACTGATGTGATTTAGGAGCGTGGGAGCTCCCTGGCTTCGGTGGGTGTGAGCTGTGTCAGTGCTGCTGGGACTGGGCAGTGCTCCACTGCCGCTCAGCTCAGCCCGGCTCCTCTCCCTGTGACCTGCATCTTCCTGCCCTGCGCAGCCCCAGGCAGGGCCTGCATCCCACCCGCCCGTCCTGGTGGGATCTCCTGGCACTGCTGAGGACAGAGCTGGGCAGCTCTGGGTGGGGATGGAGAGCGCCAGAGATGATGACAGAAGTGGCACATAATGAGCTATTAAGAGGATCTGATGTTTCAGCGACAATTTTTTGTGCTCTCTGTTTGCTACTGAATGTTGGACTGGGTTTTTTTTCCAGTTAATTTTCAGCTGTTTGAAACACGAGCTGTTCTGGCAGGATTTTGCCTTCCCTCTCCCAGTAGATGGCAATGCAGTCTGTGCAGCGAGAGCCGCTAACCTGTCAGCGCTGCTGCATTTTTCCAGGGTATTTTCCTCTTTTTTTTTTTTTTTTCCTTCATCATTAAATACCAACTGACGGTTATAAATAAGAATGCTGCTTTTTCTCCTTACTCGTTGTTCTGGAAGGACCTGATTTCTTCTCGTGCTTTCCTCTAGCTTGGTTAAATGTCCCTTTCAGATGTGGGATGGCATTGTGATTCAGCTTAAACACATGTACGTGGAAATACAGTGAACTTCCAAAACACGAGCTGCCTTTTGTCTTATCTCAGTGCTCTTCCCAGCACGGCTCCTGTGGGCCACGTTCAAAATTCAGTTTATTTTAGAGATTTTGTCAGTTGGAAAGTTGTTTTTTTTTTTTTTTTTGGACAGTGTCCCTAAAACTTCACACGCACTCCCATTAAAATTATCTTCCTCGAGGACTGTGAGGAAACGAGCTGAACTTCCACCAAAACATAGAGGTGGTTGCCAAAAGAAAGCAGTCCAGTATGAATTGTGAGCGTGGCTGGTGACACCGGCACGGCTCTGAGATGTGGGAGCCGGCAGGGCCGGGCAGGGCAGGGGGCACGGGGGAGGGCGGATACTCCAGCATTTATATTTCTGCCTCAAATATTTGTGTTTGTTTTTCACGGGCTTTGTTAATTCCTCAGGGAGCCGTCGATGCAGCCGAAATAACACGAGATGTGATGTTGTCCTGGTATTTCAGTATTGCAGCCCCTAGCTGGAGATGCCAGGAGAACAGCAGATCTCGCGTTATTTTGGCCCGGTAAATAGCTCCCCGGGGGATTTGTAAAAAGCCCATAAAATACATAAACACAAATATGGAGATCTCCAGGCTCCCGCACAACCTGCGCGGCCGCGCGTCTGCGGAGCACTTCCGTGTGCACTTCGCTCACCTCTGCGCTGCTCTTTGTCAGTGGAGGAAACCACTTCTTTCTCCCCAGAAGTGACACGAGCGTGCTGGACCCGCGCAGGGAACGGCGGCGGTGGAGGAGCAGTGCTGCACTGCTCCCACGGGCACAATGTGTTTCCTAATCTGCTCTTTCTGATACGTCTGTTTCATTTTGGGAATCACATCCGCAATACATATATTTTTAAATTTTTGCTCCGAATATAATATCCATTGTATATTTTTAGTGGGATCCGGTTAATTGTTTAATCAAGTAAATGGTTTCTTTGCCTCTTAGCTAAAACGAGATAACATCCCGGTGTTGGGATTAAGTTTTCATCTGTATCAGCTGGCTTAAAAATACTGAACTTGATTCCTTTTGAATTAACTGAGTCTTATTTTATTTTTTCTCAATATCACCTATCACCATAGTAACCACGAGCTGTCAGTTCCGTTTCTGACATTTTTCTCATTTGGTAAGATTTCAGAATTGCCATCCTCCCTGCCAACATGTCACGAGCGAGGGGAAAAAAAATTGCATGAAAAATCTAATGGGTGTCTGGTCTGATTGTCCTCACTCGTGGCAGGAAAGACAAAAACTGATGAATTGTGAAATGTATTCAGAGGGATTCAAGGAAAGCAAGTGTCGCGGACCCCCTCCTCGCCAACACCTCCTCGTTTTCGTCTTGTTATGCTTGATGCGCCGTACATGCTGCCCTGACACCGGGGGTTGTAGAAATTTAAGATTAACAGTCGTTACATTCACCTCGCTGATCCCCGTCCCTTACCGTCGTCATTAAAAATAAAGTTGCGCAGCTCGTGTGGAGCACCGCTTCCCTCCGCCGGTGCCATTGTGACACCTTCACATCCGCAACAAAACACTGCCGTGTCAGCACAGCCCCGCGTTTCTGTGCCCGACTGCTGTGGTTTAGGTGCATTTGAAAGGAGCCACTGAACAGGGCAGCGAGCACTAAAAAAGAAAATTTGGGGTCTCTCTCTGGGCTGCTTCTGTGTTAACGTGGAAAAGGATGGTCAGTGGCAGCACCGTGCTTTTCTTTTCATTTCTTGAATTGTTTTAACTGCAGAAAAAAATGTAAATTTAAGAAGAAATGGAATTGTGCTCAGCAAGCAATACGAGTGCTTTCTGAGTGAAAAACAATAGCAGTGAGACAGCCGAGTGCCGCTGCTCAGAGCGAGCAGGAGGGAACGCTGCTTGTTTACTGGAGGTAAAGCAAACAAAATCTGCAGAAGAAATGCACGGAGTTGGAATTTCGGGGCAGCGTTTTGTCCCCGTGCACACACACAGCCATGCAGATCCCGTAGGTATCAAACAAAAATTGCCCTCTGTCACATCCGTGTGTGCGCGGGGAGCGCCTCGGACGTGCTTTCCGAGGGCTGCTTTGGGGCTCCATCAATCTGCTCTTTCTGACCGTCCCTGAATTCAGGCTCAGCAGCGGGAACTCATTTCAGAAACATAAAACTGATTTGATAAGCAGCTGCAGCGCTCCGTTCCCTTTTACTAACGGGTGGACAACCCCGTGATTTTCAGAGCTCAGCTCAGAGCCGTTTGTGCTTCAGATTTCACATTCGGTGGCTCCAGCACCTCAACAAACGGTGAATGAGAATAATTGGAACAATGCTGCGGCGTCGGGCATGTTTTTAGGAATTTTTATTTGTGAGTGCAGACCCTCAGTGACCCTCCGTTCATATGGAAGAGGAATAAAAGCGCAGAGCACGTAGCTATTCCCGAGGAAAAATGCATTCACGTTACAAAATGCAAACCTGCTCATTTGCACGTGCTTTTTCCTCTGCAGAATTGCACGTTGAGCTTTTCTAAGTCGGTGTTTTTGATTTGGGAGCTGTGGCTGAGAAGCACCGTCCGAGCAGCAGTGGGGTGAGCTCAGCGCGGGGCCGTGGCTGCTCTGACAGCAGTGCTGGGCTCTGCGAGCTGCCTCTCCAGCACACGCTTCTCCTGCTCCAACTTCTTTCTGATCAGACATTTCAGACGCACATGATGCTTAAACCTTTCCTTGTTGTTGGAATAAAAAATCCTTAGAAATAACTTGAACGTGGTTGAATTTTGCTTCAGCTTTCAGACATCTATTTTGCAAACTGTGTATTTTAAAATAGTGATATAAATGGAGCTTGTGAAATAAACGCGGTGGGAAAGTGTGACTCCTTTAATGACAAATAACATTGTTTTATATAATATTTGAGAAGAAACGGTGTAAACAAAACGCACCTGAACGTCTGCGTGGTTTGTAAGATTTATAACAATAATCAGCAGAGCACTGCGGCGTTGTTTGCACCTCGCGTGCCCTAAAGCCATGGGATCGCTCGGTTAATTGTATAAATTCCACGCACTATGGAAAATCCTGATGTATCATTTATATTCAGCTATGTCAGGTATATAAATATTAAAATATATTGGCCAAAAATGGCTGATTATCCCTCAAACATTTCATGATAAATCTTATCTTTTTATGGTGCTGAGGGTGGGGACCGGGGAGGGGGGGACAGCCTGAATATTTCATGTTATTTGGAAATATTCTTTAAACAACCCAGATATATTATTAATGTTTTAGAACCGCTTTAAAAATCCTGCAGCTCGGTTCACTTTATAGGATGAAGCGGTTCAGTACCTGAAGAAAAAGTGAATTTCTATGCAAAACGCAGCAGCAGAGGGGATGCAGCTCTTCATCCAGCACGTGAGGCGTGCGGTTGGAGCAGGCTCCGTGCTGTGTCCCCGTGTCAGACCGAGGTGACAGTCTGTGCTGCGTGGTCCCCCTCCGTGGGCAGCGCTGCCTCGGCACCAAAACCTTTGTGTGCAATGCACATTTGTTCTCTGCCTGCACCCTTAGCTGGGAACCACACTGCTGTCCGTGCTCGGAGCGCTGCTGCGTGGGCACCGACGCAGTGTTTCTGGGCACAGCGTTTGGACAAAAAATGGTTTTTAAATTTCAGATGTGCTCGTGTTGCTGTGCGTTCAGTGCTCGGCATCCGACCCACATGCGTGTGCTATGGAACAGAGTGGGTGCACAGCCGAGGAAATACTGTTCTGTGTATTTTCTGCTAGTAACATGCGTGTTTAAATGAATAAGTGAAAGGGGAGCTGGCAGCAGCCGTGCCCAGAGAGGAGGGGATGTCGGAGCGGGTCCTGCTCGGGCTGGGAGGAACGAACGAAGCAGTGACGAGCACTGACAGGGAGGCTCGGGGTGTGCGAGATGCTCTGGTCGTTTGATTCTTAGAACTCAGTCGGGGTTAAATTGGAATCCAGACATCAAAGAATTCTTCCACCAGACCCAAATTTTGTCCGTATAATTTTTTTCTTACAGTTGTCATGATTTTACCTAATTTCACAGTGCAAAATTTTTTGCTGTTTGAAGTATTTCCCTAAATATACCTATAATGTAGCAGTGGGATATATCCTTGACACGCAGCGTTTCTCTGATGGCCGCAGACAGGCAGCTGCGTGCCCGCAGATGGAGGAAACCCTTCGGCTCGACGGAGGCTCTGCGCACCCCGCATGTGCCGCACACCACCGTAAGCCTTAAATTCTAAGGGAGGGGAAGGCCGGGCCCTCTAAATAGCAACGCCCTTCTTTCTTTCTTTCTTTCTTCCTTCCTTTCTCCTTTCTTTCTTTCTTTTCTTTTTTTTTTTTTTTTTTTTTTTGCCCCCGACTGTTGTGTCTGAAACGCTGGAAGCACGCGGCGCTGCGGAGTTGGTGGGTTTGCAGATTTCTGTGATTTTTATCTGAAGGTCAGGGCTGGGGAAATACATCAGGTTGCGATTTGGGATGTTTGCCATTTGCCATTTAGCCTCGCTCCTTCTTATCAGATCGCTTTGGAGCACGGGCCCAATAAAGCAGGGAGCTGTTAGGGAAAGGAGGAATAAATATCGTTCTGCTTTTACGGGGTCTCCTCATGTTACACAGCAGGCAACGTCCAATGCGTTTCTTTAAGTTCTCCTTCTTGCTTTCAGATTGTTGTGGTAGGTATTAAAAATAAACGGCGGCTGTTTAGAATCGCTCCAGCTATTTGCATACATTCATACAGGCGTTAATTTTTTTAAATGAAAAAAATATTTATCTTTCCACCTTTGGGAAAAAAAAAGAAAGAAAGAAAGAAAGAAAGAAAAAGTTGTAGGTGGAATGTGCCAGAAGGAGAGGTGGCAAAGCACAGCGTGCCACGTGGGGATCCCTCTGCTGCCCTGTGCCCGGCCTCAGCCACCGTGCGGCACCGCGAGGGGATGCCTGCACCCCCTGGGGTCAGCAGCAGTGCTGGTTATGGCACACGGCTGTGAGGGCAGCGGCCCTGTGGGGATGGTGTGCTCCTCACGTGGGCACGGCGGGCACCCACAGCCCCTTGGGTGGGCAGTGCCTTCGGGCGGTGTGAAGCCCACCGCGTGCTGCCCGTACCATGCTGCTTCCACACTGCCCAGCATGTGATGCCCGCAGCTCTGTGCCTGCAGTCGGATGCCTGGAGCGTGGTGCCCGCAGCGCTGATCCCATGGCACAGCCAGCAGCCCCAGCCTGCAGGTGGCTGCGATGGACGCTGCCCTCGGCATGAGGCCTGCAGCTGCGGTCGCAGCACGTCCCGTTGCCTGGTGGCTCAGCCCGTCCGACACACGGAGTTTATTTCTCCCTCTGACCCGGCGGGGGGAGGGAGGGGGCTGACGGCCACCGCCGTCTCTGCACAAACATCGTTTGGTTATTTTAATATTTTTAGAGGAAAGCACTTTACCTCTGCGCCGATACCTTCTTGTATTTTATTATTTTGTTGCTAATTTACTTAACCATTAGCAAATTAAGGTGGATTACTGCTTGGATGCATTAAAAGCACCAAGGAGTTGTGGTCCTTGTGGCTATTTCGGGCAATGTCATAAGCACACTCTTTTTTTTATTGTCCTCCCAGGGAGCAGAATTTGAACTTAATATTCCATGAAATAAGCCATTGTAATCACGTTGGGTTAATAGAAGAAGTAAAATTGCCTCTCCTCTCACAAGACATTAGAGCAAGGCTGCATTATTAAAGTTTTCTTGCGGACAGGCGGTTTAAAATATATCCTCGGTGGCTGACGCAAGTCTTTTCAGTGGGGATGACAGCTTTTCAGATCTTAATAGGCTGTTCATTTCTGGCCTACGAGTTTTCAGCATTTCTTCTTTTCAAGCCGGGCTGTGACATGATGGCTAAAAACTGACATAAAGAAGTGCCATGTACTGTGAAAACCTTTATTCGCTAAGAGGCTCCATGTAAATTGGTGTCAATAAGCAAACAATTAGAACTTTAAAAAATTGGTGGTTTAAATCCCTTTTCTCCTTAATCGTTTGACCTAAAAATCTCTCCTTTATTTTTTCCCTTCCTCGGATGCGGTGCATATAAAACAGTGACAAAGTGTTCGGCAAGTTAAAGTGGATCGGATCTTTGTTCCCTGTGGGCAGACGGCCCTCGGCCGCCGTGGGTTTGTCACAGGGACTTTTCCCTGGAGCGTGAGCTCTGCGCACAGCTGAGCCCAGGTGAGCGGTGCCGGGGATGCAGCACTGTGTTCCCACCCGTTCCCGTTGTTCCCCCCTCATAGATCTCCTGTGCACCTTTGGCAGCGCCGCCTCCGGCCCGGCCCTCCTGGGAGCTGTGCTAACACCACGAGATGTGGCGTTGCTGGTGGTGTTTTCTGGAGATCGTTTACTTGAACGATTCGCAGGGAAGATTTTCTTTTTCTGTGTCATTAAACGAAGAAACACAGCAATGCTCAACGCTTCCCCTCCCATATTGCTTCGTGCAGAAAAAAAAAGGTCCGCAAGAGCTTTTTGTCTCTCTTTTAATTTATGATTTCTCCTTTTCCTTTTATAACTCCGCTCCTTTTCTCTCTCGCTCCTCTTTATGCATCCTGCCTTCATCTGAACAAGGAGATGAATAGCGCGCGGCCGGCTGCGGGGCTGGCTGCAGGCACTGCTTTGTTGGCGGTGCCCCGGGCCCCAGTGCTGCCGGCTCACCTCGCTCCATGCCCGCAGTCAGGGAGCACCGCTGTGCCATGTGGAGACAGGGTGTCCCCACGTGGCAGGATGCTGTCCCTGTGTGGCATTCTGGTGTCCCCACGTGGCAGGATGCTGTCCCTGTGTGGCATTTTGGTGTCCCCACGTGGCCGCTCGGTGTCCCATGTGACAGTTCGGTGTCCCCACGTGGCATTTTGGTGTCCCCGCGTGGCCGTTCAGTGTCCCCATGTGGCAGCTGGGGGTCCCCACGTGCAGCTCGGGCTGCTGCTGGGGCTGTGGGTGCATGTTCCATGCTCAGCCCTTGCCTGCAGGGCTGCCATGGCCGGTGCCAGCACTTTGGGTGCCTTCAGCTGTTTGCAGTGATCGATGCTGCTCGGGGTGTTCCTCCTGCAGGGCTGCCCCGGCTCCACGTGTGCTCTGTGTTCTGGAATTTGCCACGGGCTCAGCAGGGAGTGCTGCCGAGCGAGGGAGCGCCGCACACCCCGGTGCGAGAACAGCAAAGCGAAAACGCAAAGTGTGCGAGAAATATATTTAGCACAATGAGTCTGGCATGACGCGCTATTTTATCTGAGTGGTTTTTTCATGATCCCCTTTTAAAATAATCTTCTCAAGTGACAGCTCTGCCTAAATGCAGTTACAAAAAGCGTTAAATGCACCTCCTCGAAAGATACTGCTGCAAATTTTGGTACGTGTGATGCAGCTGCGGGTGGAAAGAGGAGATGTGCAGCTGTGTGTGGGGTGCCTGCCCTGTCCCTCCGGAACTATTGCTAGCACTAAGGATAGGAATTATTTTTTTTTATAATAATAGTGGTATCGCTGGTCGGAATTCAGATGTTGGTGTAATTCTAAGTGTTGTTAAGCCAGATAGAGTAGGAATTTTATCTGAAGAAAATTGTATGTAATGCTTTGCAAAACAGTGGGAGCAGATCAACGTGGGTTCCAAAGCCGGACCACACGGGAGGTGGGGAAGGTGGGGAGGAAATAGATAATAAGAGCGGCACAGCCCACCCGTCCTGAACAAAGGTGTAGATTGAGAAGGACAGTGAATGGTGAAAGAATACATTTTGAAACTGCTGTTTAAGTTGAAAAAAAGCATTAAGTTTAAAGATTCGAGCCAAGATGTGTGCTATTAGGCCAGGAAGTTTTATGTGTGTATCCCAGTCCTTGTGCATCGTAACCCATAGGAGCTGTCCTACAGAGCCCTGAGGAACGCTGCTGGAGCTGTGTCGTGGTGGGTGACTGCCCCCTGCTTCCCAGCGTGATGTGGAACCCCCCACTGCTTCCAGCAGCTGTTATGGCACTGATGACCCTTCGGTGCAATTAGAATATGGGCTCCTTGCTCTTGGTGCCCTACTTGGAGCCGAACTGAGACTCCATGCGCTGTCTTTCAAAGAACAAGGAAAATGCGTTTGAACTTGTTTGTGTGCTGAGGTAGGGAAGAAGCCAGAAAGCTGCGGGTCCTGGAAAAGAAAAGAAAATGGCTGATTGTTGCCCATAATGTATAAAACGTCTGTGACAAAACGGTTATCATCATTCTATAAAGTTTGTGAGCGCACAGATGAGGGGAAGTGTGGCAGCAGCTCTGAGAGCCCGGACCTGTGTGCGGGGCTGCTTCACTTCATATCGCTTCCAATGATCTCCATGAAAACTATATTCAAAGGCTGTTTAATTCTGAGCTTTCATGCAGGTCTGCCTTGAAGACAATAGAGGCTGAACATCAAATAGGCTCCAGCTCTGTTCAGAACCCCTATTTCTTTCTTTTAAACAAAGGTAGAAGTGAGATCCACGTGTGGAGGCGTTAATGGGCGCGGGAGAGGGAGATCCTTTCTGTGCGTGCGATCCTTCCGCACAGGACGCACACTGCAGCCTCAACAGAGTCCCTGAGAGGCAGTGAATTTGAGAGCTGCCTTTAGTGGGTTTTCCCAAAGTTTGTTGCTGGAACAATATAAATGCCGATAAGTAATTAAAAATCACGTGTGCCAACTGAAGCAGCATTTCCTCAGCATTTCCAGGCATCGCTCTGTTGGCCGTGGCAGGACTGCTGGGGCATAACGGTTACACTCAAAGTACACTTCAGAAAATGATACCACTGACTTCTGGTCGTTTTCTGCAGCTTGGTAATTACTCAACATTTGCCAATTTAACCAATTATTGGTGTTTTTCCTTTTAAAGCAGCGGACAAAGAGCCGTCACCGCCTCCCTCACAGGCGGCTGTCCTGCCCAGGACTTGCGTGTGCATCGTGCAATCTTTTTCAGTAATCAAAGCAACGTCTTTAAATAAAAGTGAAAAGTTACGTGACCTTGGCTGTCAGACTCAATTTAGGCTCTGCCACAACACTTCGCTTTTTATTTTTTAAATTAGCTGTTGCCATCTTTTACAATTTGTTTATAGGCTGAAAGAGCCACTCCAAATGTAAAGTATCAGTGGGCAGTTTATGGTTGTTGCTTATCCACAAACACGGTCAGTTTTAATAGCCTTAAATTCAGCCAGGTGCCTTTTTTTTTTCCCTTTTAATCCCCCCACGTAGGTAATGCCTCCATCAATTCTGATCGGTTTTCTTTTAAAGTCTTTTCTGAAAAGCTCTGGGGCTGTGTTCTCCCCGCTCTTCTGTTTCTCTCATCACAGATTTTTGCACAGCGCTTCATTAGGAGCTGTGGAAGTTAATTCCTACCCCCGTGCCACACTTATCACACCACTTTGTGTCCTGGCTGTTTTGCTGCACGTTACAGTCCAGAAAAGGAACCATGCTTCAGCCCAGAGGATTTTCCCTGGTCTCTCCTGGGGCCAAGCAGACGTGGTGCGTGGCCAGAACACGGCGGCACTGCGTGGTGTGGTGGCTTTGGGTGCAGCTCCCTTCCCATGGCCCCGCTCACAGTGGCTGTCCCCTGTGCAGGTACTGGGGTCAGCTCATTCCTTCCTCTAACTTTGCTGCTGACAGCAGTGTGATTTTCCTGTTCTTTATGGCTGCAAGTGGGACATGGGCATTTCCAGAGGCACTGGAGAGCCCCTCTTCTTACTGCTTTTTGTGTTCTCATGAGCTGCATTTTGGAAGTGTATGTAAAATAGGACTGAAAATAGTCTTCCAAATGTCAGCAGCCCTGTAGCATCTCAGGGTGTCGGGAGCAGATCGTGCTCCTGGAAAGCGAGTAGAGCAGATACAGATTGGAGCACAGCAATGCTCTGCTGGGAGGAGTGCTGCTGGTGTGTGGGAAGCTGCTTGCTGCTGCCGGAGATGGAATATGAAAAGGAAAGGCTGAGACTTTTAATCACGTAAAATACAAGAATTGTTTTGATCTAAATATAATTTTAAAATTAAGGAAGAAGAAAATCATGTGGAAAAGTACAAACGTGATTACCCGAGCATTTGCTCAATGTTGTAAGACCAGATCCCAACCGGAGGGAAGATGGTGGTGTGGCAGCCCCCTGGAGCTGCTGCCTAGCTAACCCGCAGATGGACGTGGGTAATTCTGCCCTTCGTACTGGCACAGTTCTGGCGTCTGTTTTTGAACTAATTGTTACATTAAATGCTTACTGGTAAATATTTCAGGCTATGTAGCGTAGATGGTGTTCCACATGAGTCCTCTGCTACCAAAAATCATAATTAGATCATCTGAGTTAGTTTTATTTCTGTACTTCTTATTACAACAGAATTGTTATAGTCCTCTGGAATAAAAGGAGCAAATTAACATGGGTTAGAGTGCATCTCTGAACGCTTTAACCCAGCCTACACGTGAGACAATGGGCTACCAGTTACTCCATGCGGGTACAGCAGTGTGGTGCAGATTGCTCACTCACAACGCGGTGCTGTTTGGAGACATCGTTATCTCCTTTTAAAACAGCAACTTTTTAAGCGCAGGCGGAGGTGGGCAGGCTGGAGCAGGAGCCTCCTGCTTTCATTAGGTCATCTGAAGTGCCACGTCCAGAATGGGATCTGCAGTGAAACGCATCAGCAGAGTATCTTCCTCCTGGTGAGGACTTTGCTGGGACGCCGCTTGCCTTTTCCCTTCTATTTTTTCTCAGTCACGTAATGCCTGCGCTGCAGGCACGCGCTGGGCTCGCTCTGCTCGGCCGCTCTGGCATGAAAGCGCGCGCAGCGGTTCCTAATGCAAGGGGACAGGCACCGTCGGGCTGCCTCGTCCTCTTCTGAACATATTCTATCCCTGTATTATTGCATCAAACATGCGTTTTAATACAATACCACAGGAAACTAAGGGCCCTATTCAGAGATTACGTGCACCCCATGGAAAGGTACTTTTCATGTACTGGAAGTCTGATTTAAAAAAAAAAAACAGCCCTACGTGACTCTTCCATAGGCTGGAACTTAAACAAACGGGCAGTTCTTGAGGTTTCCTGCATTAGTACCTGCTCCTTTGACATGCCTGGCACCAGCCCGACAGGATCTCATTGTGGCATTTTTATTAAGAAAGAGGATGCTGATTCTTTTTTCTCTGTCAGCTGCCGAAATAAGAAGGTTTTAAGAACAAAGGAAAAACTTGTGCCAAGGAGAGGCACAAGAGGATTATCGCTCCCCAGAGGAGGGGGACGTCCCACACACCGAAGGCTGGGCCGCCCTAATGAGCTGGCGGGTTCTAACGAGGCCGGTAAATATTTTTGGGGAGCAGTGCATGTGGGTGCCACCTCGACTCATTTATTCCTCAAACTGTATTGCTGCACATTTTGGGATTCAGTATATTGCATTTTAAAACTAATGATGCATTCATTCTCAGAGCAAATCTTATTTCTAAGCCCTAATTTAATAGAATTAAACTCTAAGCTGAATTGGTTTTATGAGATAAAACTCTGAAGTTGATAACTGCATTTAGGAATAGTTCAGGTATTGAGTTTCTAATTTGCTTCCTGAGCATGGAAATCCCTCAGATAGTCAATATTGACGACCTGTAATTGGTAGGAGAGGGTCTTGTGGCTGAGAGCTGCTCGGTGCGGGCGCAGCCGCAGCCCGGTGCCGTCACACAGCTCAGTGCTCGGTGTCACCTCCCTGTGCCACAGCCACACTGCCCACTGCCAGCAATCCACGCGGCACGGTGTTAGCAGAGCTTGGCTGCTGCTTCGGCACAGTGCTGCTTCACCCGGCCTTGCTCCTCCTCACCCTTCCTAACGGGAATCTGAGATGCTGTCCTTGCTGCAGCAGAAGCTGCTCGTAGGAAAGTGGAGCAAAATCGGGAGCGGTACTGAGGGCGGCACAGCAGAGGAGGTGCTCCTCCTTTGCAGGCAGCATTTCGCTGCTGGTGGTTGGTGTTGATTTGATTTTGTTTTCATTTATCTTACGTAATTTTACCTTCCCACCTGAAGAAATCGCAGTTAGTATTCTTGTGAAAAGTTTGTGTGTGTCTCCATATACATGTCTCCTGGGGCAATTTTATTACACTTCATTAGCTCTCTGAGATATGAATAGTGGGTGGTTCTGCATAGAAATTGGATATCAAGCCTGTCAAGTTCCAAAAATAAATAAAAGCAAAGAGTTGTGCTATTAAAAACAAAAAGGGGGTAGGGAGAGAAAATAACCCAGTTTTTATTGTGGCTGCTTAATGAAAAAGTTTGTTTTTACCCTAATGCCTAATGATGCAAAGCGTCAGGAGGAGGCTCACCGTACAGTTTGTCTCCCTCATTAGGTTAATGAGATTTTTATTGCAGTTTTTCCCAACTTGCTCCAGGTGTCTTCCCTGCCTGTACAACCTGCTGCATAATATTAAACTAAGAGGAAAACAAAAACGTGGGTGCTGCTGTGTTGTTTCAGGCCTGCAGTCCCGCAGACCTGGTCAGTCTGGCAGCAGGTCAGAGGTGCTGCAGTGTCCTTGTTGTGCCTCCAGGGCCTCGTGTGCGGTGCTGTGAGACACGCGTGCCTTACACATCCCACCCTGCGGCGTAGGAGCGATTTTGGTGACTTCATGGAGCTGCAGATGCCGCTTTCTGCTTCTGTGGCCGTGGTTCAGCAGAGCCCCTCTAATGCAGGGTTTCACTGCTGTTCTGAGCGGGGATACAAGCTGTTTTGTGGAATGCCTGAAAATTTTGGTCCTCTGGTGAAACCACCAGGGTCATAATAGGAACGCAGCGCGCACAGAGCAGCAGAGGCAGTGGGCAGCTCTGTCCTCCTGCGGCCAAGGTTCTGTTCTGTATTCTCTCAGATTAAAGTTTCTCCTTCCTAAAAATGTTACAAAGTCTGCATTTAGCCCTAAACTGTTGCAAATGATAAACAAATCAATATTTGTTAATGTTATGATGCACTCCCATCTATCAGATACGCATGGAATGATTTATAGAGTACAGCATTTCAGGGCTGACCCTTGCAGGTCTCAGAAAGCACTTAAAAAATAAATTTACCCTGGCCTCTCTCACCCCATTTCAAAAAGGGTGACAAAGATGAAGTAATTTATAAGTCACACTTTTATTAATGCTTTTAACTTTCATATACTTGGCTTCCTTGCCCTCTGCGCGGCTAAGTGCAGCTCGTGGTCGAATGGTAACCCTCGGCGCTTTGAGGGGGGTTCCGTACAAATGATCAACTCATAAATAGGTGCTGTGCTCCGCATTATCCTGCCATAAATTCACAGGACCTTTCAAGTACATCAAGAAAGAGCGACTTGAACTAGGCGCTTTGCGCTCGAGTTTACAGACTAATGCAGTACTAATGAGCAGCTGGGCAAAGGGTTTCCAGAGCATGTCTAATGCTTTGTGCTGTGATCCCGCGCGTGCTCCCCGCTGCAGCGGCCCCGGGGGCAGGGGGAGGTGGGCACACAGCCCATCGGTGGTGGCCCTCTGCCTCCTGCGTGCGACGTTCTGAGCTCGTGGGCAGTGCGGGGAGCGCTGATAGAGCGGACCGTGTGAGCTGATTATTGCCCCTCTCGTTACAGATACTGTCAGGAAAAGTTGATGTGAAAGAGAACAATGCACAGATACACTTCAGGTTTCTTTCCTCGGTGAGCTCCTGTGGCCGCCTGTAGCACTGTGGTGCTGCTGCTGGGACTCTGAGCGTTCCTGGCACTGCCCACTGTCACTTCCAGGACCTTTTCTGTACATAACCGTGTGCTCAGGGAAGAGCTGTGTGCTGATGCTCGTTTGAATTAAAAGTGCATGTGTTCTGGTGCAGATGGAAAAAGCAAATAGCAGCAGAACTCCCCACAGGGAGCTTCTGAGCATGGCTGGCCTGGCTCCTTTCTGCCCCGGCCATCAGGCGTCTTACAGAGCAGCCACTGCCCCCTGCGTAGGTAACAGTAACATAAAGGAGCTGTTTAGATTCAGCTCTCCAAAGTTAGTACCAAATGTAAGCAAACTGAGGAGCACATGTGCCTGGAAAGGCATCCCTAGGAGAAGAACGACCTGTTTACACACCAGTGTCTGCCCCCTACCCCAGCAGTGCCCGTGCCCCGCTGCCACGTGGCCGGCAGCTGCCTGGGGGCTGTCAGGGCCATGGGGTGTGTGAGAGGAAGGGCAGGGGGCAATGGACGCAGTCTGAAACGTGGGACATCCCACTTCAAAGAGGAGAAGCTTTTTTTGCTGTGCAGGCACTGGCACAGGTTGCCTGGAGGGGTGGAGGAATCTCCATCCTTAGGGATTTTCCAACCCAGCTGAGCACGAGCCTGGGCAACCTGCTGCACATGGCCAGGCTTGAGCAGGGGATCTGTACCAGACAACCTCCAGACATCCCTTCCAGCCTCAGCTCCGTGGCTCTGTAATGAAGCCTCTGCAGGGTGTTTTCTGTGGGTTGATTTATTCTGAGAAAATATAGCTATTTCCAATTGGAAGCGTCATTAGGACTGGAGGAGAAAGAATGCTTTATTCAGCAGCTGATGAGTGACGCACTGAGCAGCCCACTCTCTGCTAGATCTTCTGAGACCTGACGGTCGGCCATTGATGTAGTATGTCTAATTATGAGAGATGAGGAAGGAGAAAAGTGGTAAAGACGAGAATAGCTTGCTATTTTTCAGGAAGGAAAGAAGAATCACACTTTGCATTTCTGTTGTGCATGTCTGATGTTTGAATCCTATCCATAGAGGAGCTCATTTTGGATTTTGCTTTTCTGGGGTTTAGTGACTCCTTTGGCCTTACCGCTGCTCTTGCTGCTGGTGCTGCTGCTAGGTCTGTTGGAGCAGAGGCCCTCACACAGCTCCCCTGCCTGCTGGCTGACGAGACAAGCATCAGCTGCTGGAGCTCCACAGCTGATGGGATCAATATTACCTGATTCTACACAGGAGCAGGTCCTCAAGCAATTTGTCAGAAAGGTCATTTGGGTAGGAGGGAGGGGATATAAGGAAGGATAGAGCAGTTGGGGCTGCTTAGCATGAATAGTAGTGAACCAGGAGAGGGGGTGAGCTGTGCTACATGAGCCAGGTATGTTCGGATTTCTATCTCTTGTTGCTCTCTGCAGTTGTCTTTTATGAATGATCTTTGTGCAGTGCAAATTGTTTAAGTGTTAAAGGTTTTGCTGTTCTGAAGTTCTCTGAAGTGATTTGCTTTCAGCCTGGCCATCTCAGGACCTGTGTTCTGGGGTGTAGGAAGCATTGTCCTCTGAGCAGTTGTTGTTGGGCAGTTGTGGAAGGATTCTTGGGAGGGCCCTGCAGCTGTGATGTGAGATGTCTTATGCCTTGCACTCTTGAACAAGCAAACTTCAGTCTTCAGTGCTTGATGAATAATGGTATAAAGTCCTTCTAAAGTCATCATTTTGTCTCCTCCTCCCCACTGTGCAAGTAAGAAGTTTATTTTTCTAACATGGACTCCAAGTGTGCTGCCAGCAGTGAGACGTGTGTGCTCAGGTGCAGTTAGCACCTGGTGGCTGTGAGGAGCTGCTTTGAGCCAGCTGTAACCCACACCTCCCCAGGCTGAGCGAGCAGCAGAGCAGTGTGGTTTGGGGCACTTGGTGCAATCAAAATATGCTTTCCTTTGGCTTGAAAAGAACTTGCCTTTGCATGTGAGGCTTTTATTGTTAGCATAGTGGCACCACTGTTGGACATTGACTTAATTGAGGAGAAGCTGTTGCTTTAGAAGGCTAGGTCTTATTTTTAGAAGAAAATCTCCCATGAAAAGCTGCATGGAACTTATCTACTTAAAAAAGTACGTCTGTAACAAAATATTTGAAGAGTAGGGAACGTAGCATGGGTAGGAGCTACTTGAATTCATTGGTTGCTTTTTTTTCTGAATCAGATCCATCTGTCAATTATGCTAGAAGAAGCTGGGTGAAAAAATGGCTTTTATTTCAGTATAAACATGTAATGCAGTGCATGGGAAAAGCAAATTCCCTCTATTCAAACCATATGCGTGATCTGAACATGGGCGCTCTCTAGTCTGTTATTAATGAGCTCTGTTACCCCTGGGACCAGCTCACTTGCCTCTGCCAGTGGTGTTTGGGGCTGGGGAGAGCTGCTCGGGGCAGCACAGGGCTTGTCCCTGACAGCAGGTGGCTTTCTGCTCCTTTTTCAAACACGAGTGGTTTTGTCACAGTCTCTTTGCTGCCTCCAAAACATGTAGTCAGAGGAGGGAGGGGAAATCGGCTTGTGGCTGAGTTACAGAGACTTTGTGATTCTGACACTTGCTTTTCTTCTCAATATTCTGAATGGTTTGACAGCAGTAGCAGTGTAACTGGTGGGTGGGAAACCTTCTCTTCCTAATGAGAAAGTGACAGTGATGGAATCAATGAACTCGGACCCAGAAGTTCCTCTGTGCTTCTGTTCTCCTTTTCCTCCTTCATTCACCTGGGTCCATGGGTTTGATTTTCACTGGTGTGAAATTTACATCTCTGCATGAAGTGTTGCTATAAAGTCCATGCTCTGTGAATGCTGTTGTAGTCCCCCTTGGTCCAAGGAAAGTGCCCTGGCTGTGGCTCAGGAATTGCTGGGTTCTGCTGCCTGGGATGCACTGCTGCCCTGGGCCACGCCATGGGGTGCTGAGCCAGGAAGCACTGGAGATGGTGTGTGCTCTGTGTGGCACATCACTCAGCTCCAGGTTCTGTTTACATGAAGGTATTTGGATGTATGGATGGCAGCCTGCTGATGGCCATCCGCAGGAGCTTTTCCAACTCCTTCTGTTTTTCTTATGCAAAGAAAAAAGAAAAGCACAGAGATGAAGTAATGACCCTTAAATCTAAATTTCTTCTGATTTATCTGTTGCAGTCAGTGTGTATCAATACAGTACAAGCCTTGGTATTTTAAAGCTGTCTATTCCAGGAGATCTCAGTCAGTGTAATTCTGCTGTTAATAATTTAAATGATGAAGTAGACTTGGTGAGAACAATAACCGTGAAACAGACGGAACTGTGTGCAGTGTAGGGCATAAATCCGTGAAAACTCAAGGCTCTGCTGTTGAGCATCCGAGTGGATTAGCAGCTATGTGGGCAGCCCTGCTGTGGGCGGAGGAGCTCCACGAACCCAACACAAGCCTTTGACCTCGTTAAGAAACAAAATCAAACTCACCAAACTCAAACAGCAGCATGAACTCAGTGATACTAAAGTTACGTTAGGATGTGCGTTTCTGTTCCTGCCTTGCTCTTTCAGTTTTGTGGATCTGCTATTTTGGGCAAGTTCTGTTTCCTAGCTATGCTCTTGCTCACTGAATTCACATGCAGGTCCTTCTTTATTCAGCTTCACAGTCAGTGTAGCTGTGGAGACCTGGATGGGGCGAACCTTTTGGTTTGTGTGACCTGGCACACTGAATTCCAGTTGCTACCCCTCCCAGCTCCTGAATCAGGGGAGTGTGACTGAAGTGTGGCCAGAGCCAGGAGCTCCTGGGCTCAGCTCTCACAGCTGTGTGAGTGAGTTTGCATGAGTGGGCTCTGAGAAATCTCAAGTTTTCTTTATCAATTTTTGTATGTTTTATCATTTTCCTGTGGATTCTTCCTGAAAAATCCTTTTTTTTGCCTAGTAACTGAAACTGATGCAGTTATTGGAGGGGGAGTTGGGAGTTTTTTTTTTTTGAAGCAGACTTGTTCTATTGGTCTGTGAAGGGATATTCATAATATTCATAGAAGTACATTCAGTGCCTCTTAGAGGGATCAGCTATTGTGTTGACATTTTTAGCAGCATTGAGCACTGTGCAGATGCCCTGGATCCCTGGGCTGGTGTAAAGCTCACCAACACTGCATCTTCCAGTGCACATTGCATCCTTCCAACCCCAGGTTCTTTGCTGCCCTGTGGTCTCGCTGAGCCTGGCTCCCACAGCCTGTGTCAGGCTGTGTCCCCAGCTGCTGGTTAAGGCTTTGCTGTGACCGCACAGCTCCTGTGGGCAGGGGGCTGCTGGGCCACCTCGCTGTCCCTGCCTCTCACAGGGCTGGGTCCAGTCTGATCTGAGGGGGTGCTGCTTTTCCCCCTGGTTTTCCTTGTTATTCTTTTTCCTCTGAGGATTTCTCAGCTATGTCTGAGATTCCCGGGGGCTGTTGGCATGTCACTGTGTGGAGGCCTGCTCCCTTTGGGCTGATGTGTGGGGTCTGTGTCCTTGGGGGGGTGCACAGCTGCTGTGTGTGAGGGCATGGGGCCTGGAGGTGTGCTGCTCACATCTGAGGAAGGATGCTCATTAAGGAGTGAACAAGGCATCCTGGGAGCAAGCTGTGACTTCACACACAGGTAAATATTGCACTGTTCTGAGGTGCCAAGATGCACGAGGTGGAGCTGGCTGTTGGTGTTGGCCCTTGCTCATCTGCAGAAGAATGGATGCTAACGAAAACCATGCTGTTTTCTGATGTCCTCTCTTTACTACATGTTTCCCTGCTCCTGAAGTAGGTGCTCGGTTGCTCCTTTGGCTTCTGCCATGTGTCAGAGGGGTGTTTGGTTTTTGCATCATGTCTGCCTGAAGCAGAGACAGGTGTTTATGTAGTCCTGCTTGCTTCTCCCATCAAAGGAGCAGAGGATAGTGCTTGTATGGCTGCAGTGTGGGGGTAACGGGGCTGCTCCGGGTGTTTGTCTGCCAGTGGGCTGTGGGCAGTTGGCCCCAGAGGAGAGGACCTCAGGGGTCATAGTTCTGGTCATGAGTGATCAAGTGCTGTCCTTCTTAAATAACTGTTATAGCAAATATTTTGTTTTAATGCAGTGTGCTGCACAGCTGGGATATTGAATGAGGACTGTGCTGTAGCTTGTCCTGGTGGCTTGTAGGTGTGCGTCTTTAAACCCCTTGAGGAAGGGCATGGGGAATTGCCTCCTGTCAGCCCTGTGCTGCACTGCCATGGCACGTAGGCAGGAATATGGCTCAGGTCCCACAGCATGCAGCTGGCCTTTGGAAGAGGAAAAACCCCAGATGTTGTCATTTTTAAAGGGAATTAAAGCAAAGAACCCCAGAAGGTCAGAAACCAGAGAGCAAACGGGGAACCCCAAAACAGGAATTCTGGGGAGATGTCACCAGAGTCATGGGTTTCATTCCTGGGTCTGTCAGAGTGGGATCCTCGTGCCTGGGAATTCCCTGGGGTGGCTGCTGTCATTAGTGGCTGCAGATGAGGTCATCAAGGCTGGCCTAAATTATGCTGGGGCAGATGGGAGAGGAGCTCTGTGCTGCTCCTGGTGCCCATCATCCCACCACGCATCGCACTGAGTATACGGAAGTACGGCGTTATTAATAATGAGAATGTGATTATAACCAAATGGGAGATGAGGTGGGATTTGCAAATTGCTTAAAATTATTGCACTTAATTACACTGAGACCTGTTAAGCTGGGAAAGGCTCCTCTCCTGCGCACGGCTGCTCTCGTTAGCTGCCTCTGCCCGGTCCCCAGCAGTGGGGCAGTGCTGTGGGGTGAGGCTGGGATGGCAGGACGCCTGCGGGCAGCGTCCCATGGTGTGCTGCCCCGGTGTCCTCGCGGAGCTGTCGGGCGGCCGTGACATTTCATTACGCTGATCTTAACTGGCGTGAGTAAAACTTGTGGACAGGCTCTGGTTCTGTGGGGGGGAGGAAGGAGTGGAGAGAAGCAACCCATAAATTAAAATAATAACAGTATGGGCCAGCAAACAGCACACACGTGGACAACAAAGAGAGTCACCCTAATAAATACATTCACTTTGATTTATGGTGTTGTGATAATCCATACCGTCATCCTTGCGGTAGTTGGGAGGGTTTTTTTTGTGTGTGTGGTGATGAAGGACAAAATCAATGTTGGGCCTTTTCATTCTTTTAATAAGAAGAAAATAATTCCCCCTCTGTGTTCTGCCAGTCTTGGAACTCGGCTTCAAAACCCATATAAATCTGTAAAAACGTAATACTGCCTTAGGATTTTCTGCCTCCCGCTCCTGGAGGAGGGTTTTCCTGGAGATGTTTCTCTCTGCTCTGGCTCATAAACCCGGCTGCTCCCTTCCCTGCTCCACCAGCACAGCGGTAACCGTGCAGCCCAGGGCTGCTGCGCTGGGCTCTGCTCGGGGTGCAGGGCTGCTGATCTGCACAGAAGGCAGAGCAGGCTGATAAATAGCCCACGGAGTGTCAGAAGCGTGAGTGTTTACAACTTTCTGAAGTAACAGTAACAATATTGAAGTGTAAATAACGCTGACGGTCCATCATTTGTCAGTGGGAATTGCACAGTGCTCCATCAGCCGTTAATGAGGTGCTCCTGAGATGTGAGCACTTGTGCATTGGAGGGCACAGAGTGAGCTGGAGGACGCAGCATGGGGAAGGCATGGGTGTGGGTACTGGAGGCAGTGCGACTTTCCTCGTCCTTCTGCCTCAGCAGCAGCTTTGCTTGGTCTTGGACTACTGCCTGCATCCCACACAAACTTATTCCAAAGACGCACATTTTCAGGTTTTTAGTAGCTGTTCTGCCTCTGTGCAGAGCTCCAGAGATGGCTCTGGGGGGTCTGTGCCATTGCCCAGATCTGCAGGGCCCAGGCTGGGTCCCTGAGCACAGATGTGCAGCCTGGGGATTCCCCCGCAGCTGTGAGTGTGATTTGGGTTACAGCTTTCCGTGCTGCAGCGCTGTCTGGAGCGGCCCTGCATGGCTTGGGAAGCAGTCAGGTCCTGAACCTCTGCAGAAATGGGACGGAAAAGGAGGCAGGGCTGGCAGGGCGTGGAGGGGTTCCTCTTCATGTTCTATTTGCACTGTGAATAGTGCTGAATGTGCAAATGCTTCCACAGATCTGGTTCCTTGGGTGAAGGAGTAACACACCTACAATTCTGCCCTAAAAATCAAACAAACAACCTCGGGAGCTGTGGAGCTGCTCATTGATAGCAAGGTGTTTTTTCTCTAATATTTATTATATCTGCTCTTGACTGTGAATTTAGGACACACTGTTGGAATTGGTAACAATATTGATAAAATTAGCCATTATTGACTTGTAATGATATTTTAGTATCAGTGTCATTCACATCATCATGTGATTGTTCTGTAAAGGAATCGTAGTGATCTCAGAAATGCTTTTGCAGATATAAATCATTTGCCTTAAAAGGATATTTGGGAAGGTTGAACGTACAAACCATTTTCTTTTCTCTGCGGGATGAGTTGATGAGTGGTTTAACATACGTGTTGTGGTGTGTTTTTGTGAGCTGTATTTCATTACGTTAAATGCATTAGTGGGTATTTAAAATCCTACAGAAGGAGAGCTCAGTTCGTGGGTCAGTTCCCTCCGTGGTGTGGGTGTGTGGTCACTGAGCTGCAGCACTGCATCCCGGTGTGATGCTGTGTGCACAGCACAGAAAGCCCCGGAGCGGGGTCTTTAAGCACAGGGAATTGTTATTTCCGGATGGAATGATGGCTGTAAGCTTCTGAAGTTGTGATGCATTTATTGTACGTTGGGAGGGAATATTCCTGTGCTGAATGCTGTGCTGGGGTCACAGCAGCTGCCTCTGTGGGGATGGGGAGGGCTCCAGTCCCAGCACCTGGCTGATTTGGGGCTGTGCTCCACGTTTGGTGGAAGCAGTGTGCTTTTAAATCACTTTCTTGTGGCCTTTAACCTGGAAAGATGATGTTTTGGGGAGGTAAGGAGGACAAGCCTGCTGTCAGAGCAGAAAATCAAATTTTTTGATGTGATGTTGTTGCATTAAAAGGGCCAATCTCATGTCATGTAGCATGTGAATAATGAGGCTAGCGTGTGATGTCAAAAATTGCCAACCGCCTCATAAATAAGTGCGGCACCGCCCCTCCCCCCGCGCCCACCGAAAGGTCACCCCATGAACCGGGCCCGCATCCCAAATCACCGTGTGTGCAGAGCCAAGGTTAAAGGTACAGTATCCCCTTTCAAAAGGCCCATGTCAGTGTCTGTGCCACGAATGATAAATAATGTTTGAAGCCAGCTATCAATTTCCAGGCCTCCCCGTGGCTCTGTGCTGCCGGGGCCGTGGGGATTTCTGCCTGCTGCAGCCCCAGCTCCATCTCTGTGCTGGGGAGACCAAGCTGCCCAGCTTGGTGTGGTCCCTGGGGTGCCATGTGTCACACAACCAGGTGCTATGGCTTCACACACCTTTAGGCTACCAGAACACAAAGCCAAGTGACCAAACCCAATGGCTTTGGTGTGCAGGGACAGCCCCAGTGTGCACTCCATGTCCCCTCGCAACAAAGGCACTGCGGGTAAGGTCACGCTCATAAGTTACGTATCCAAATTTGGCTTCAGACAAGGCTGTGCTTCCATAACCAGCAGATGATTTTGTTATTCAGCACCAACCCATCGCATGCTCCGCTGTGCTCACTAAATGGGTTCAGCCTCCTGTAGAGGGATAGGGAATTAGCATATAATTCAAGCATATATAACAATGCATATGCAACAGAGGGACAGATTAAGGTTGAAAAAGTAAATTTAATTACAATATTTTCTAGATTTTTGGTGCTTTGCTATTTTATAGATGCTTTTCAAAGAATAAAATAAAAAAAATAGACAATCCCACATTATTTTGCTGAGGAGCTTACAGCAGGGCTGCAGAGGGCTGGGTGGGCTGTGGGGATGCCTCACTCAAGGGCCTTACCTCCATGGGACAGGCATCCTCATTGCTGTGCTGAGCCTGCAGTGCTCCTGGAGGACACTGAGGCTGCATCTATCAGTTCAGCAGTTTCTTGAACAGCCCTTCTCCAGGTTTACTCTGAATTTTAGGTTTTGTTTCCTAAATCTCTGGCCATTTGAGCAGTTTGTGGGCAACTAAGTGAGAAAGGAGAAAGCGAACAGGCTTTCTTTTAACAATCATCATTGCTTGCAGGTGGTGGGCCAGCAGGTGAGCACCTCCAAGAAAGCTGGGAATCAGGTGCCAGCTGTGGCTGTTGGGTCACATGCGTGGCTGTGGAGAGCCCAGGGCACAGCTGTGTGCTCTGGGGCTCTGCACAGGGCTGGCAGACACATGGATCCTTTCTGGGGACGCGTGGGCCAGGAGCTGCCTGCTGCTCTCCAGAGGGCTGGATGGTCGCAAGGAATGGGTGAGAAGGAGCTTCTTTGTAGTTGCTTTTGTAACAGCTGAGAACGTGGGAGCTGTTTTTGGTGGATGTTTCTTTTCAGAAAGCTTTTCCCATCTCCAGCTCTGCTGAGGAGGGACTGATGCTGTGGTTGTGGTGGGAGAGCTCCATGAGCTGGAGGAGCGATTGTTTTCAGTGTGCCACCTCTCCCCTGCTCGTGCAATACCTTGTCCTCGTTTTCTTTGCTGAGTGTTTCATTATGTTTTGGCTAGCAGCAGATAACTAGACTGGCAGATGAAACTGATTTCCATGTGTACTTTGGTGATGTTTGCGGGGCTGTGTGTCCAAAGGAGCAGCCCTTAGTGCTGCTCTTGCCCCACGGATGGATGCGGTTGAGCTCTGGTGCTCTCCCTCGCTGTGAGTACCCTTTTCCCCCAAACCCCTGCCCCAGGGCAGGGCCACCTAACGCATGTCGGGCAGCGGCCGTCAGCCCGACCCTGCAGCCACAGCTCCATCTGTTCTGGCTTTGTTCACGAGGCGGAAGGGAGGGAGGTGCGCTCCGTGGTCAAGGGCCAAACTACATGTCATATTTCATTACCTTCATTAGCTACTACAGAAGGCTGTGTTAAAAGAAAGAAGGTTGTGGTTAACTCTTCAGCTGCCAGCTGTTACTTGAAGTCATTTTTTGGTTCACTTCCTGCTCTTCTCTTACCTTTGTTTTCTGCTCGTGGAGGCCAGCAGTCCCCTCCGTGCTGGTGTTCTGCCCCTCACTGTAGCTGCTCTGTCCCAGCTGAAGATGGTTAAAGGGAATGTGTAGTCAGCATTAGTAGAACTTTCCTTTTTATTTGGACTGTGGTTGTCTCTTTCCACCTCGAGGTATTCTGCTGATTTGATGTTGCTGACTTGTCTGGGTGGAGGTGTGGGTGAGGGCCTTTGTGACTGCCATGAGGGTGGGGTGGGTTCTGCACTGGTTAATGGCGCGCTCTGATGTGAGAAAAGGTTGCGGAAAAAAGAATGGATTATGGATATATATCATATATATGGACATATGATTATACAAAACACAGGGCAGCTGCGTTGTGCATTAGCTGTAATGTATCGGGTATTGCCATTACTGTTTGACCCAAACTGGATTTGAATGCGTCAGCGCAGACTGGCTGTGGGATGCAGGTGCTGGGCTGTGCCACACACCCTGCTCACATGCTCTCCCCTGCTTTAATGATCAAAAAGAGCTTGTGGCTGCTGCCCTGCAGTGTGGCTGTTCCCAGGAGGACGTGGGGGCATGGCATGGGGCTGCTGGGGGGGAGTCCTGGGGTGGGAGTGGTGGTGTCACTGGGAGCACTGGGCTGGGCAGCCATGCCCGTGTCCCTGGAGTGCTGAGTGCTGTTGCAGTGCTGCTCAGCTCTGGTTCTGCTGTTTGTGTTAACAATGCTGCTCTGAGAGAGGATTTGTACAGAAGCACTGGCTGGCCTTGCTGTAACTTTCTAGCCGATATGTTCCCTACATGCCTCCATAGCACCTTCTTTTTCTTTATTTTGAGAGAAGGAAATGTGATTTTTTTTTTTGTTTTACTTTCCAATGTCTTTAATACAGCAAGCATCGTGTGTGTGAAGGGGGGGAATAAAATAACTGCAAGCAGGTAATTGGTTTCAGAGCCTGGAAATTGTATCTGCATCTGAGAGTAAGTTTAGGAGACAAAACTGGAAGATCAAAATTGTCATTAAAAGGAGTGGATGAACAGCTGTGCATGCATTTTTATTGATATTTGTTACGTATTTGGCAGTGGAAAGAAAGCTATATTCTTAATCAAGAAATCCTTACGAGTCTATTAAAGCTGATACTGTTTCCCATTGCAGTCTCTTTTCTCAGGTGAGTGTCATTTGTTGTGTTTGTACACAGATGTGAGACATAATCTGCACTGAGGCAAGATAGCATGGCAGGATTAGGATTTGGCTCCTTATCTGACTGCAGCAATGGCACACGCAGTATTTCCACTGTTACTCTTAAAATCCCAGAAGGCCGTACTTTAAAATTACTTGAATTTCTTAACAGGTGGTGTGAGGGGTGTAGGTGTCAGCGAGCACGGCTGTCAGATCCAGCCTCAAATTTAATTCAGATTTTGATTTGGGGTGAGGTTTTCTCCTGCTTGTTTTGGCTGACACAGATGCTTACTGCCTTGAAATGTAAACCTTTGGCAATAGGTGTTTTTGATGGAAATACCTACACAACTGTAACCATAGGAGTGTGAACCCAGCGTGATTAAAAAATGAGGCAGAACAGCAAAATACTGCTTTTAATTTATCATTAAGGGTTGGGAAAAGGCTCGTTTACTCCTTTCATCCTCTGTGCTCCTTTGACTTTCAGCCATTACTCTGGAACATACTTTATAATAAAACCTTGGTGGTTTTGTTGCCTAGGGCTCTAGTGTCCATTTTCAAGAAAGGAAGTATTTTTAAGCTTAAAAAATATTCTGTTGACTGATGATGTTTCAGCAGTTCAGTTGGGTGCTGCTGCCTTGAAATATACTGCTAGCAGAGGTTTAAATTGCTTCTCTGTGGTCCCATGAATTGAGAGGGATCAGAATGCACCAGTGTTTCATATACAGTGCAACTTTGGTTCTGTTTAATCCGTTCTGCTTTACAAGTGTGCTCTAACTTATTCACAGTTACTTCTAGAGATGAAGTGTATCTCCCATCAGCACTGGTTCAAGTGCTTCAGCTCCATGTGTATTGGTGTCCAGACATGCCTTGATGCCCTGCAGCTGCTGATGCTGTGCAGTGGTGGTGGTATCTCCAGCTCTTTGTGCACTCAGGGTCCCTCCCCAGCACTGCAGGGCTGTGATGCCCATGGCTGCCTGCGTGGTGGGAAGCATGTGTGGGTGTGCGCTTCTTATCAGCAACATTTTGAGTATTTATTGCAGCCTTTGCAGCCCAGGGTAAGGCTCCCTGCTCTGACTGTTCAGGGGGTGGTGGGGGGGGATGTGACCCTCCCCAATAACTGCACGGTGCCCTCACTCGTTGCAGTGTGTGACTGTGATCCATGCCAGCCCCTCGCTGGGAGGACTTTGTTCTTTGTGCTGCAGTTAATGTGCTAACTGGGAGCCACGCTAATCCCCGAGATGAGAACTCGCAGAAAGACAGGGATTGTCAGGAGCAGCCTCTCAGGCTGTGGCTCTTACAGTAAGACCTCAAATTAATTCTCCTCCATGTCAAGAGCATTTGGCCTTAGACACAACGGAGACAGTCACATTTCATTGCAAAGTCAGGTTTTAAAGCCTGTTTGCCCAGGTGCTCGTTCAGTTGTCCTCAGCAGAAGAACCTCGGGCAACTCTGTCTGCACAGAGCAAACCAGAAATAAACCCATGCATGCCTGTGCTGAGTGCTCCCTGGAGGGCTGATCTCAGTCATCACTGCTGACCCACTGCTCGTGGGGGCTTCCAGCAGGCACCCTGTGCAGGGAGGGCTGTGCTCAGGTGAAGGAGGCAGTGGGAGTGTGCAGTGAGGTCAGCTGGCACGTGCTGGCATAGCTCTAGGAGACGAGCTGGAAGAAGAGCCCTCCTCTATCTGTCCAGCTTCCTCCAAAACTCTGTTAAGCTATGGTGCACATGTAGTAGTGTAAAAATATCCCCAAACATATTTCCTTTATTCCTTGGGGGTGAGCAGATACCTTCATGAGTGCTGAATGAGATCTGCTGCAAGCATGGGGACGGTGCATGGCAGAAAGGAAGCCTACCCAGCACGGGGTGCTTCCTCAGGGTTGGTTTGGTGAGTGCACCCAAGGTAGGGATGCTCTGGTGTAAGGAAGCTCTTGGTTATCCTGTGCTGCAGCCAGCTGATGCCTGGAACTATTTTGCAAGGCTTGCCTGATTATTTTTTTTCTGAGCATTTTGATGGAATGTTGAAGGAGAAGTGTGGAATGAGATGTGACTTCCCTTGTTGTGAGGAGGCACGGGAGGTGAAATGTGGGTGAGTGTGCTCTGGGCCTGCAGAGCTGGGGAAGATGTTTGCTTCCAGCTACGTGAGGCCTTCTGCACTGCTCAGGCTTCAGCTTGCTTCACTACCTGTCCTCTATTAAATTCTTTGGCTAAAAATGAAAGGAAGTGAAAGCCATAAGCAGTAGTGAGGCCTGTGCACCAGCATTCCCGAAGCCAGGAGTTAGTTGGGAAACAGGTTTAATTTCATCATCTGCCTGTTCCTTACTCCTGTGCAGCAGTGATGTTTACACAGCTTTGTAGATGTGCTTTAAAAGCCCAGGTGAGATAAGCCTGTATTCGTGAAGCATTATTGGTGTTGTGCTCTTGCTGCCTCATTCCCAAAGGTGTTCGCTGAGAGAAGGGAGTGTTTGCAGTGTTGGTATCTGTGCAAGCAAAATGTCTGAGGAACAAAGTGCTGAGAAGGTTGCTGTACATGGCAGCACGTTCTGGGCCAGGTGCTTACCTTTGTGCTCTGCCCAAAGCAGGAGCTTGGGAATGGGGGACATGAGGAGAGTGGGGTCATGCAGGGCTGGGGGGAATGATGTGTTGGGGCTTGTGCAGTTTTTGTGAGCGAGGGATGTTGCTCAAGCTCTCAAAGTGCTTACTTCCTGCCTCCAACTAGAGCTATATCACTTTCAAAAGGAGCAGTTTAAATTTAAAGCTAAACTGAAAAAGACCTGACTGCATCTGGGACTTGTCAGAAGCCTCATTCAGATCTGCCATTGTCACATTTTCCAAGAGCCTGAAGATGTGGAAGATAATTATCCCATCCCATAGACAAGTCTATTTGTTCCCTACACCAGTCACTTCTACAGCTGCGCAGTCTGAGCCCCTTTACCCGTTTAAGGGTTCAGCAGCTTATCAGGCTGCTGCTGTCCCCACATCTCCTGCTTGCGCATGCTGCAAGCAAACATTCTGTAAAGCTGCCCTGGACTCTCCCATTTCCAAATCACCTTATAAACCCACAGGTTATGTTTCATTATGGCTCTTCAGTTAACGAGTCTGTCATGGCTGTCAGCCTGTAAGTAGAACTTGTCTGTGAAGACATGCTCTGGAACTTTGGCAGATGTTGAAGCAGGGCTGGCCCTGGCTGTGGGTGCCAGTGCAGCTGCTCCTTGGCCCCAGCTGATGATGAGGTATTTTAAGGTTGCTGGTGAGCAGCTCACGAACCTGGGACCTGTGAACAACATTCCCAGCATGGGGGCACGATTCTGATTCTACATTCTTCAGGGTTTGCAGAAAAAGGACAGTTCTCACCTTTCCATGTGCTGCCTTCTCCTTTTTGTCAGTCTTGGTGCTTCCTTGTTTGGAATCACGCACCACTGAAGGAAGACTTCCTGAGAAGGCAGTGACTGTGTGTGGTCTGGGTAGGACAGCCATGCTGACGGACTGCCCGCTGCTTGCTGAGCTCTTCATTCCGTGTTCTGTGTGCCTTGGCACAGAGCTGTCCATCTTCTCTCAGCATCAGGCTGGAGAGAGTCGCTCTTTGCATCCAAAGTTCTCGATGGTCACATGTGAGACAGTGAGGGATGTGAGTTAGTGGGTGTGGTGGTGATGGGCAGTTGGACTCGGTGATCCTAGAGGTCTTTTCCAGCCTTAGTGCTTCTGTGATTCTATGTGCCAGTGCCATTTTTTTGCACTGGAGGATTTGCTTCCTGGGGACACCCATCTGTGCCAGCGGAGAAGGGAATGTGAACTTCAGAAGCAGAGGGAAGAGGAGGAAAGGGATTGCCTTTCTTTGCATTAATATAAGATGAAGATTAATTCTGCTAGCAGGATTCTGTCGTCTTGTCAGAATTCAGTGGTTTTCTATTTTGGATAAGCGAGGTGCCAGAACGTAAATCCCATCGCCTTGTGTCTTTCAAAATAAAATCAAAAAGCCTTGCTGATTGCTTATACGGGCAGCTAGCGCACCTTAAGAAGTAAGAAAGGTTCAGACAGGAATATAATAAGGCCTGGGAAAGTGGCAGCATGAAAGGGATGACCTTTATTTGCAATCATAGCTGAGATTTACAGTTTATTACTGATAGCTTTTATAAAGAGCCATTCAGTTCAGAGGTGAGAGGTTTGTCATCTGGAAATGCAATTAACTTTAGCCTTATCCCAATCCCCCTGGTCTTAGTGTGAGAGCAGCACTTCAGCAATATCATGATTTTTTTTTTTCCCTCTAATTTCTTTTTCCCCTGCATTTTTGTCTCTCGCATCCCTTGTTCTTTGGCATGAATGCAGGTGCATGTTTTTTGCTGCTATTATATCATTATTATTAGATGCACCTTCTGAATTTTTTATTAGATCCAACTTGATTTTTGAATGAGAAGATTTCAAAGAAGAGTGACATTTAAACTGGAGAAGAACTAAGATAACTCGTGGAAGGAAATTGTGCCATATATGTCAAAAATTAATTACAGATGTGAAGAATCTTGGAGAGAAAAAAAAAGGTTGGGGGGGTGAAAAGGGGGAGGAGAAAAGCAGCAGTTGATTTTTTTTGGTAACAGTGATCATGGTCTCTTCCACGTGTAAGGGCTGTACACTGACGCCTGTCTTTGCACATTTTAGCCGTGATGTTTGGCAGTGTGTGCTTATACATCAACCAGATGTGCTTGCCCCATCTGCCCGCATCTGCGTGCTGCACAGCATACAGCAGGAACGAATGGAAGCACTCTGGTATCCCTGCTGTGCACTCAGAGCTCCACGAAGGTCTGTGTCCCAGGTGCGGTCCCTGTCCTGTCTGGGATGGCCGTGCAGGAGGTGCGAGGCAGGAGCTGTGCTGCATGGCACCCCTGAGCGGGGCCTCGACCAGCTCCTGCTGCCTCTGTGTACTCCAGGGTAAACTAGAGCAGAATAATTACTGCTGCTGTGTTCTTCATCCCTATTTTATTGTGGCTATTATTTTCATCAGTGTTAGAGGTTAATATCCCTATTTTTCTCCTCTGCTGCCTGAATACAATAGGGGCTCGGTGCACAGACCAGGTGGTGGAGGCAGTGGTGGTGTCTCCAACGTGAGCTCCAGATCAAACTGTGGGCAGTGTCTGTGTCCCCTGCTCATCCCGTTCTGTGCAGCATTTCTTTCCTATCCAGTTTAGAAAAAAGCAACAGTTCAGCACATGAATAGTCCAGGGGCAGTGGTGTGCTGGAGGTGCCCTGTGCCTGTCCTGCCTGGCCAGGTGCTGCTTGGCACTGGTCCTGTGGTATCCAGGTGTCTGATGGACTGGAAGGAAGGTAGCCTGGCTGCAGTGTCCTTAAAAACACCTTTCTGTGGTGTGAACAAGTGTTAATGTGAAAAGGGAGATTGCCTCGAACAACGTGCTCTCAAACTGGAAGAGTAAACACTGTCCTTTTCTGCAGAAAGCTTTTGTTCTAAGGTGCTCTTTATCCTGATGATATTCCAGTCCAAAAAGAATCCTTCCTGGCTCTTGACAGCAATAAAGAAGCCTCAGTTGTATTTATAGATCATCTTTTTCCCCCTCCTAAGATCCAGAACAGGGTATGGGTGTCCTTGGTATGAGCGCTTACCCTTTATTTTTTCCTTTTTTTTTTTTTTTTTTAGTCTGAGTGCTTTTATCTTAAAACTCTCGATAACAGAGGGGTGATGGTGCTGCTTGCAGTGCAATTGTTTATTTTGTTTGCAGGCAGCACACCTGATCTTCCTGAGCTGAGAAGTGAATTGTGCTGTAGGGATGGGGTGTACCTGTGCTATGCTCACAGGCTTCAATTTTTGGCTTAATATCCTAGACAAAACATCTGGTCCTATTACCTTTGCTTTGTTTCCCTGTTCTGAGTGTCAGGGTGAAGGCTGCTGGTGTGGGGCTGTCAGATAGCTGGCTCAGGCCAGGCTAATAGCAGCCAGATACCTTCTAAAGGTCCATGAGAATAAGAGGAAGTGGGAGAAGAGGAATCAACTTGAGCTGCATATGAAATACATAGTATAGTTGATAAGTAACAAAACTTATTTTTTTATACTTATTAAAATAAAGGGCAGCAGAAACAAAAGCAAAAGCTGGAACACTTGGGAACTTGGGTCAACTCAAAATCAGACAGGACAGATGCCCATGCAACAGAAATCAACTGTAGGAACTGGGAGAACATAGAAATCTGTGCGTTGGGTACCAGACCCAACTGGTTGCTTTAAGTCCTTGAGGAAGGCATACATAGCTGCTTTCTAGAGCACTGCAAGACACGTGGGACACGGAGGAAGCCTGCTTTGAAGTTTTATGAAGGCTGAAGACTTGAAGGAAGGGTGATGGGAGAGTCATGGGGCAGTGCTGGGCACTGCTGGGCTGAGGTAGAGTTGGGGCAGCGGGTGCCCATGCTGGGGGTGAAACCCACTCCTCTCCCACACATCCTCTCCTTTACCTCCCCTGTCAGCGAATGAGCATAAATGGGTTCCTGTGAGATGCGGATAATAACTAAGGTGCAGTAGGAAATTAATTAAAATATATTTATAATTATGCCCCTAACTTGAACCTATTAGTTACACTATCTGTTTTTAATTACTTTCATTTTGTGGGTTCCTCCAGAATTTAAAAAATGATAGCATTTAATTTAAACATCTGTGAGGTTTATCTGGAAGAACACGCTAAATTCAAATACAGTGTGTTTTCGCAAGTGGGAAATTGTCAAGAATTAAGCACTGTGCTTGAAGTACCCATAGACTGAAGCCCTGGGATGGGACTTTAGGTATATGCAAAACCTTGGGAAGGGAAGACATACAGAACTTATTTCCAGATTGCTGTTTCTCTTCCTTTTTATTTTTGCCTGTCCAAATGATAAAGCAAACCAAGGAATGGGAACATTTTTTAGTAAGAAATGTTGTATTCCAGCATTTGATTTTGTTGCAGGCTGTAACCATGCTCTGAAGCCAGAACAAAATTAATTAAAATATTATGCACCTGTCAGATTTTGTTCAGGTTTTTCCTACGTAAATTTTAGTTATGTACGAAGAAGCTCTGGAAACAAATTTAATTTTAAGAAGCACTTTTGCAGTTCAGGATGCCCTTTGCTTTCAGGGAGGAGGGCAGAGCGTGGGCAGTGCTGCTGCATGGAGTGCTGCTCCGCCGCTGCCCCTGCGCTTTTCCCGGGGGAATGGGGACACAAAATCTCGTTATGTGATGCTGTGTTATTAAAAATGTTCCTCATAGATTTGCTCGTGCTGACCGTTTCTAGATGTTCTTTAAAAGCAGAATCAAAACAGTGTGAAACATTTCTCACTGCTGATATTCTGTTTTTGTTTTTTGAAAAATTGTCCTGCTCATGTATCTGCTTGTAGCTGTATGTATAACTGGGTTTGCTGGGTGGATCAGAGCTTTCTGAAGTCATCAGGGAGTTTTGTCTCCTGCCACCACCCCATCCCCAGGAGCCAGCTCACATCGGTGGGCTCTGGCCCTCCCCTCTGGTTTCTGACCTGTGTGGGAGTGTTTGGCCGTTGTTGCGCCTGATCAGAGCTGGGAATGAGTGTAAATCCTTCAGCTTCTAAATATTAAAGCAACAAAGGGCAAGTGGGATGCTGACACAAAGACTTGTGCTTAATGGGAGTGTAGGAGCAGTGCTGGCACAGCTCCCTGTGGCTTGGGGCTTTTGTGCTGGGCAGACCAGGGTGGGCTCAGGAGCAGTTCCGTGCTGGTTTCTCAACCATTTTGGGTATGTGGTGGCCAAGTTCCCCTGAGTGCTCCTAGGTGAGATGCTGGGAGAGATTTTCAACCCAATGAGAGTCTTTCCACTCACTAGAGACTGGATTTGTTCTCAACAGAGTCTGTAGGGGGACAGGACCAGTCCCAGAGCTCTATGCACTGATGTGAAGAGGCAGCACGCAGCATTGCCTGGGCTGTGCAAGGGCAGATGCTGCATGGTGCTCTGCACTGAGGTCCTGGGGACCTTTTGTCTTCCCTGAGAATGAGCAACAGCTTCATCAGATAACCAGGCTTGTGGGGCAAGCTGGATTGTTTTTGGGGAAGAGAGAGAAAGCGTTTGCAAAAATAGTTCTGTGTTTTGGGGCCAAAAGACACTGAGATGATATTCACTCACACGGCGGCAGCGCTCACTGATCGCTGTTGTATCAATCACAGCAGTATCCACAAAGGTATCGTGTTTGCCACCAAAGTGAATTTTATATCAGCCTATCAGGGGAAGACAGAGCAGCCACCTCTAATTGATAACTTGAAAATGCACACTCGAAATGTGTAAAATGCAGCATACATAATTTTAGGGATGTCAAAGGCCGTAATCCCTTCAGGGGACAGTCAGGCCTTGGGCTGCAGCAGCATGTGCAGTGCTTCCTCGGCTCTGATGGGCTTTGAACAAAGCCCTGCACTGCTCTGCTGTGGAGCTGTGCATCGCTAGTGCAGTGCAGCTGCTTTCCTGCAAGTGCTTGTTCTTGGACAAAACTGAATAGAAAATTCTCTGAAAGGGAATCGCTGTGTTCTGACACTGTAGAAATAGCTTAATATCGGCTCATCAATAAGACATTACGCCTTCTGTGTGACACAAAGCCTGGTGGAACAGAGAGGAGTTATGGCTGATGCTGTATGGACCGCGCTCTTCCCTCCCTGCTCCGTGACCATATTTAGTGTGATTAAAAAGGGCGGGGGGAAGAATTATAGGTAATTCTTAGCAGCAATTTAAAAGCCGAATTCTGTTGAGCCTGCATCTTCTCCACAGGAGATATTTATAGTAAAACCGTAACCAGGAGGTTCCCCTCTCTTTCACTGCTCAGCGATAGAATGATTTATGAACGTGACAATCCCACCCCTGGATAATGTTAAGACTAACATAATGTGCAGCTGAGTAACTCCATGCTCCAAGTTTATCAGGCTGTGTAACACAGCACGGGTTGGTGCTGTGTGAGGGGATGTGCTGTTGCTTGGAGGTGGGATGCTGTGAGCCCATGGCTGGGCAGTGCTGGGAGCCCTCCCTGGAACCTTCTGGGAGGAGCTGGGTGCAGCAGCGGGTGTATGGAAAGCTGCTCGAGCAGGGGAAGGCCCATAAGCATGAGCAGAGACAATCAGCAGAGGAGAATTGTTGGCACATGTCAGCCAGGTGCAATTCCAGACCCTGGCCAGCTCTTCCCTGCCCTGCGGGTGCTCTGGTGGAGGTGGGAGCTGTTCCCACCTGAACCTGGGGGTGGTGGCACCTCAGGGCTGTGCTGGGATGGGGGGGTCCGCCGCATCCCCGGGCTGTTTGTGGCTGGGGAGCCGTGGCTGAGCGGGCTGCTGGCGTGGAGCAGTGTGCTGCTCCTTCCTGACGGCTTGTCAGGAGGAATGGAAGGGTTTAAGTGTGTGACCTTTTGCAGGAATGACTTCAACAATAGCTTATTGTACCGCAGTTGTGGTTGTAACAATGAATTTCACTTTGAGAATGCAAATTGAGTTCCTAATTGAGAGATTTAATCCAGGGTGTGCTGGGCAGTAATCTCTTAAGAGTTTTGTTCCTGTTAAAGCATTTTGGATTCCCTCTAGAGTCAAATGTGCTGTTCCAAAGTTGAAAGTATTACATACCCGGGGAGAAAAAAAATGGAAAAGCGGCTGTGCTTAATGAGAACGGTGCTGGCACTACAAGCAAAGCTCTCCAAGCCCTGCTAGAGACAAGGCAGTCGTCACCATACACACGTTGGTTTTCATGAGTAGCTGCACCCAACCAAGAGCGGCATTGCTCCGCTGTGCCATGAAACGGCTGCAGATGCCAATGGGGAGATTACCTCTGCTTGTCAGCAGTGCGTGTGCTCAAGCACACACCTACACGTAAGGGTTTTGATAACCTCTGAGTGAAGTGCTGGGTTTTCTACCATTTTTCATTTTAGTACTGGAGAAGTACCTCTGAACTCGAACAGCTCGTTGCTGTGCACACTCTGAAAAGCTCTTTGTATGCATCATCATGAGGAAGATACAAATGGTGTCTGAGTTAAGGGGAAAACTGAAGAAAAAAATGGCAAGTATGATAGAAGTGGAAGGGCTGAGGAGAAAGCCGCAGTGAGCGGTGCACACCATCAGGCCATTCCGGTCTAATTGCTGATGCAGTTGGTTTGGGGGGGTTACTGAATAAGCTGCTGAATATTTTTGGGTCCAGCAGTTGTCAGTGTGTGCTTTGCTGTGTGTTTCATAACGCTTCAGTGTACTGAGGCCGTTACTGAGCACTGCTTCATACGGGGCTGCACAATTAAACGTAAGTTACGTGTGAAGAGAAGTATTTAGTGAAATTTCTTCGCAGATTTCTTCACAAACCGAGTACATGATTGCTTTTGACTTAGCAAGAGTCTCATTTGGATAATGACTGCAAATTTGGAACTACTTTTGTACGTCAGAAGACATCACAGGATTTCAGTGCTATGCCCTTTGGGTTAACGTACAACTGGAGTCATTTACAGATTAATGAACCCTGTCTGACGAAGATTAATTTCTGAAATACTTGTTGTCTGTTTATATGAAGTCACACTAGCAACGTCTGCTTTAGAAGAGCACACGAAGGGCTGAATTTGAGAGAACTGCCAAGGAAAATTAACTTCCCAGGGGAGCAGGTCCCCATGGTGGTAATGACAGGAAACGCTCAGCTGTGAGATGCAGGAGCACAGTGCTGCGCTGAGACCGAGCCCATGGGTGGGAGGGAACAACCAGTTCCATTTTTACCCGACCTCAAGTGCAGAAAATACAATGCTGAGAGCATCTTTTACTTGAATGTGAGCTTAGAAATGAACAGGGTTGGGTTGAGTGTGTTGCTAAGTAAAGATGTGTACCCACTGCAGAGCAGCACTGCAGGCCCTGGGGCAAAGACCTGCCTGGGGTCTGTGCAGCCGGTCCATAGCAGCCCTGTTCTGCCCTTTGTGCTGCTGTTTGCTGTCAGGTTGGGTTTTCTGAGCGCAGGATGGTCAATGCTGCTCTGAGCCACACAGGGCTCTGTTGTAGCGGTGCCAGCCGGGAGGAGGAGCGCAGTGTGCCATGTGTGCATCACTTACTGCTGCCCTCCTGGCACACAGTTGGCAGGTGGCCTGCATGGAGCAGCACACTGCTTATCAAATTTGTAAGCAGTGAGGTGAGCTCTGAAGGGAGCATACCCTGAGCAGGATGGAAAATCCATCCCAACGTGTCTCCATCACTGCGTTCCTTCATGAGGACATGTGGAGCCCCTGCTCTGCTTTTCCGCTCAGGCTCTGCTTTATGTGCAGCAGGATTTGGTTTCACCAAATAAATCTTGGAGCCATTTCATGAAATTTAGACTGTCTGCGAAATGAAATGTAAGCATCTGGCAGATGGCTTGTAAAACAGAATCTCGGGAGCCACCTGGATTTCAGGGATCTGAGTTACCTGAACTGGGAGAGGTGCTTTTGGTGTTGCTGACCTATGTGAGCTTTGCTTTGGGAACTTTGCATGTAAGCAGTTTTATGGGTGGTGGGACTTGTGCCAAACTCCAGGTGTTCCCCAAATGTGGGGCATGGCGCTGCCCTGCTGTTGCCTTGCTGCCTCATCCAGCCGAGGGTTTTACACAGTCCCCAAAGCTCATCCCAGGGCAGAACTGCATAGGGCCACGTTCCAGCACTGTGCGAGGTCCCCACCTCTGTGTTCCCTCCTGGTGACTTTGTTTTCCACTATGAGTGTGTATTTATGCAGCGTGATCCAGGAGGGAGCTTCTCGTCCACATTTCCCCTCACCAATGGGAGTGGAGCAGAAGTAATTCCAAATAATGTTCTTGGACTTGATACAGGAGATTAACTAAGAACTTTAAATTGCGGGGTGCTGGGAGGGCTGCCTTCTTCCACAGCACCATCAGCACCGTCCGTGGTGCCCTCCCCAGCACAGCACTGCACTGCACTGCATGCAGGATGGGCTCTGTGCAGTCACGAGTGCTGCCAGGAGCTCGTGTCGTGCAATACCAGCCCTGTCTGATTTTGGTGTGTTGGTCGTTGTGGAGTCTCCTGCTTTGATGTTGTTTCTGTGGCTGCTTTTTACGTGGCACATCCTTTCTTGCTCTTCCTCTGTTGCAGCCTGTCACTTGTTATTTGAGAAACTTTACTTCAGTCATTTGGAGTGTCTTGTTATACTTTGCACATCACCGGTTTATGTGTATGAGCTGCAGTAAAGTGCAGTGATTGCTTAAAAACACTATAGTTACTTAAAAGAGATGACTTTGATTGTGTGTTTTTTGTTCCCATCACAATAACACTTTGCAGGTGATTATTAAATTAGAGATTTTCTTTGTTTTTCTAACAAAAAAACCCCACCTTTTTCATGTCAGTGCCAATTATGAGTAGTAATTTTTCACATTTTACAAAAGAATTTTCTGTCCTGCCTCCACGCCCCCCCCAGCCCCCCCAAATAAAGAAAGGCTTTGACACTCTATGACAAGGAGGTGGGGGGTAGGGATTTTTATTATTATTTTTTGCAAACACAGTGCTTTTGACTTTTCTTTAAAAAAAATCTGTTGACTCTATTGAAATGTGACAGGGCAATATTTAACCTGAATAGAGGCATGTTGACTCCTCTTATTAAAACTGACAGTTAAGGACATTTCTCTCTTTATTCCTTCTGATACACGCAGACAAGTCTTCACTGCTAACTAGTATACAAAATCAAAAACAAAAAAATACAGAGTGAGGAGATGAGTACCTTATAAACAATATATGAATGACAATCGTAAGTTTAATCTAGCAAAGAAACCTTTTTTTATCCTTTAAGAAAATTAAAGCCCTTTCAAATTAGCTTGATATATGAAGACAGGCTGACATCATTAATTTGCAGGCGCTCGTGCCCCGCCGCCTCGCACAGATGCGCTGTGCCAGGTGCACTGCACAGACCCACAGCGACACCTATAGCGGGTGGGGGGCTCTGCCCCTCGGGGTGGGGCTGCTCACTCCTGCCCTGTGCCCACCTGGGCACCTGGCTCTGTTGGTTGCTCTCCAGGGAGGCTGACCCGGTGGTGCATGTGGAGGGCTTCACTTGGCGTGTGTGGAGTGTGGGCAGAGCTCCCTCTTGGCCTAAGCCAACAAGGCCGAGCTGCTGCAGCCTGTCCGAGCTGCTCTCTGAAGCAGTTGTGAGAGTATTCATGTATGCTGTACGATGGCCCTCTGGTCCCTGTGCTTTGCTGCTCTGTGGGTTGGTGGTTCTGGAGCTGCCCTTCACCATTCCCAGCACTCTGCATCTTCATGGTGACATTCTGGGTGGAATTGTCCTTTGGCTCATTGTCTTGGTAGGACAAACGAGCAGAACATCTGAACACTTTCCTGCTTTTTCAGTTGTTCTTGGGCAGCGTCCTGAGAGCGAGGTCATAGTAACATGGAATAACAACCTTTGTCCCTGGCTAGCGATGAGATTTTCTCGTCATCCAAGGACGAAGGCAGTCTTTAATATAAACCAATAGCAACTGGGGGCAGCAGGTCAGGCTCTGTGTGGTTGGTTGGCTGTGATGGTGCATTGCTGCTGGTGCTGTTCTGCTGCAGGAGTTGGTAGAGCATGGATGCTCCTCACTATGATTTAGTGCAGGGCTGAGTAACAGTGCTGGGGAACCGGGAGCGGGGTCGCACTGTGCCTGTTGTCTGTCATACAGCGCAGCTGGTAACTCTGTTTTGCTGGTCTGAGAATGTGCTTGTTTTTTCTGGAGGTTGGTTTCATAGTCACATTAAGTAGAAGTTTATACCCTTCAGCACCAGGGGTTTGCACGTGAGATGTACAAGCAGCAGGAAATGGCCTGCTCTCAGCCTCATCCTGTCCTTCTGAAGGGTGGGACCGAAGCGTAGCAGGAGATGGAGCAGCAGCTACGAAGGCTCAGCTGATGCTCTGAATCCTTCTCTGTGCATCAATCGGTTAATTTAAAGGAGGGAAAAGTCAGATGTGCATTTCGTACTTCTCAGATGAGATTAGGAGAATCTATAATGCCCTAAGGCAGATAGCTCACACATCCATGAGAAGTGGACTGCTACACTGTGTGTCCTGCAAGGTCCATGGAGGACTTTGGGGTGTTCAGGTGTTTTCACATGAGTTCGGAGAAGGATTGTTAGCTATGTAGTGCAGAAAACTCTGCACAGGCAGGCAGTCAGAAGAAGCAGAAGACCAATGCCAACAGCCTGTGCCTCAGTGCAAAGCTGTGCCAACGAGGGGCAGGGTGGGCGTTGGGGAGGATGTTTTTACTGCATGTGAAGTGCAACACTGGAATGGGCTTCCTAGGGAGGTGGTTGATGCCTCGTGCCTGTCAGTGCTCAGGAGGTGTTTGGACAAATGCCCTCAGTGATTTTCTGTATCCCCTGGTTCACCCTGGAGCGGTCAGGCAGTGGACTCAATCATTGTAGACTGCTTAAAACAGAACTACTCTAAATTAACAAACTATCTATATGTGCTGTAGCTTAGGTCTTCAAGGCAGTTTGTGTCATTTCTTCCACTGGCACAGAACTTGCAGATGGTGCCACAGTATAAAAAATGGCGTAATAGTGGTGAGGGGAAATCCCTGAGTTAAAGAGAAATTCTGGTTGACATCACACCAGATTCCTGAAGGAAGGCACTGGAAGAATCATAAAGTGTTGAACTATGCAGAAAATTCACCGAAGAGAGATCAAACCCCTGAAAAGTGAGACCACAGCAGGCAGTGCCTTCAGGAATGATGACGTGTATGAGTGAGTGATTCTCACTGAAATGAAAGCACGAGCCCGGGCTTAGGATGACTTGGCACTTAGAGTTCTGGCATTGATTGGCCATCATTGATAAGATGCACCGTGTCTTTTCAAAGCAGCAACTTGCTCGGTTGTACTGCAAAGGAAGGCTGAAGCACAGGACGTGTTGTGAAGGTTTTCTCTTTGCCCCCCTCAGATGTGATGGATGCTATCAGTGAGCTTACATAGGTATCAGAGGGGCTGAATGAGTGCACAGGAAGGGAAACATATTGGAGTAGTCAGGAATCTGATGCATTATTAAGCCGCCTTCTAATGCTCTACCCCAACATCGCAGGTTTTAAGGTGGCCCACCAGAGCAAAGCTGGGAATCGAGGGTGATTTCTATGCAGTGGAATGGATGTGTTCACAGTAACAGACAGCACTGAATTCACCTGCAGCATTACTTGCATAGGTCCTCTCATTAGCACTGAGATCTCCTCAGTGATGAGGGCAGTGTGCAGCCTAGAGGCCGACATTCACTTGCTGCCTGTCTCCATTTGGTCTTTGCATCAGAAGCAAGATTGAGTTTAGACCCATACCTTTATTTCACTGCTGTATATAAAGTGTTTAAAATACATCTTTGTTCTTCAAAGGAAGTAAACTTTTACTCCGCTTTTTCTTTAGTTGTAAATTTGATTGACCAGATGTTTTTTAGACTTACTGGGTTTGTGTTCAGGAATCCTTTTCCTCAATTTTGACCAGGGCCTGCCTTGAACGAGGAGGCTTCCACAGGGGAAAGGCGGCATCTCATTTCTTTTTGCACCGTAACTTTTGCGTATCCCGTCAATCTGACGATTTCCAAAGTTTTCTGTATATCTTTGCTTTATTTTGGTGAAGTAACATTTCCTGAGGCATGACGGGATCCTTCAGGGGGATGCACAGTGGGGGGTGTAGAAGGCGCTGGTAAAGGTGAGGAGACACATTGCAGTTTTCCATTGCCTTCTGGCAGAGTCACAGCGCGTTGTCACGCTGACAGTGACCACCTGGGTCATCACTGCTGCTCCCTCTCCTGTGAGTCGTCTCCTCTGTGAACTCCAATTAAGGAACGTTTCCCCTTCAATTTGGAACCGGCTCTGAGCAGCTTTGTGGAGGCCTACGGGATCACAGTGAAACATGGGAGCAGAGGGCAGAACAGGACGATGGGCATCGGCTCTGAACATAGGCGTGTGATTCAGGCCACAGAGGAGTTTGTCTTTGGGATTTCTGTTAAATTAAGACCTTTTTTTTTTTTCTTCATGAATGAAACTGTTGCAAGTGTAACTGCTGACAGGATGTAGTTAACAATGTATCAGGACCACACACACCGGTTTGAGAAGTAGGGATGTTCCCAAGTGCCTGTCTTGTCCTGTGGGCTTTTCTGATTAAGATGTGGAATTGGAGAGATGATTATGTTTACGACTACAGAAAGTCACTTGAAAGCATTCTGATTCATTAAAAGATTTGTGTAGATTGGATGTGATAGCTGGTCTGTATTCATATGCATTAGTGTTTGTGCACGGAATCCGAGCGCGCTTTGTTTCGTCCATGGGTCCTGATGCAGTATGAGCTCTGTGCTTCTGCCCTGAGTCAGGATATTCTATATACCTCGCAGTTGGAGTCATATTAAAAAGAATTTAGTAATACCACATTGTAGCAGAAATGGCAATCTTAGCTTGTCACTGTTTGGGGTCCTCGGGTCAACCTCTTTAATTAAGTCTTGTAATGTTAAGAGTGAATTCAATACCCATCCTACCCTATCAGAGCTAACACTCTTTCCTGCACTGCTTTTATCAGCATGCCCGATTTTCCACCTGGAATTTGTTTTAACGAAGCCCAAATCCTATTTTGCTGAAGGCTGGAGGCTGTGTGGAACGTTCTGCCCGTTCCTCTGTTATCCACGCTATGAAACTCAGGGCAGACAAGCTGTAAGCTGCATTTTGATGTCAGGTTAAGCTATTATAGTACAAATTGTGTTTAATATATTTTTAAATACTTTCTTTAATATTTTATAGGTTTTTTTTCTATAGAATTAGCAGTAAAAACAGCAGTGCTTCATATTTCAGATCTTTTTCCACCTTTCAGAGGGCTGTGTTCCACATGATGTGGTTACCAGCTGGACAGCCAGAGGCTGAGCGCAAAGAAAGCGCAGCAGGCGTCATTTCCACCCCAGCGTTCAAGGCACAGAGCGTTTTTGCACAAATAATCCACTTTCTTGTATACTCCCTTCCTATTTTAATTCCATTAAAAAAGTTTTCTTTCACTAGTTCTCCAAAGTTTGCGCCACCAAAACCAAAGAGATTCAGTCCACTGATGTTTGAGAGGAGAGCATTGCCTTATGTGTAATTGTTTAAATTACGCTTCCAGTTCTCTTTAACTCTAAGATGAGCAGTTCTCTCCATTCCTCGTTACGTCGTTTGCTTAATGTTTGACAGCATGCTTAAAAGCTGGCTTAGAACTGTAGCGTCATCGTCAGGCTTCAACGAACACGAGAGCAGAAGAATCTGTTGGAGCACAGGTTGGCCACCAGCAGGATCCACATCTCCATGGGCACGGTGCCGTGGGTTGATGCTGCTCAGCTCAGCGTGCCATGCAGGGTCTGACACGAAGTAACGCAGCACTGCACACTCAGTGGTGTCTGTGTCGACCTTGAGTCACCGAGAATTGGTAAACAGCTGTTTTTGTTACTGAAGCCAGCGCATTTGAACCCTCTCACACATGAGAGAATCTTCGGGTAGGAAGCTGCCACTTCTGCAGCACTTCTGGCCGAAGCCATGCTCGGTGCTGTCAGTGCTTTCCAAAGCCAGAGGGTGGTTTGCCCGTATTGCACATGAAATGGGAAAACATTTATTCCAAAATGTAAACACAGGGTCGGCAAACACTTGAACTCATCTGGTTTCGCCGCATTCTCCTCCTGTGATCGTGGCTAATTTAATATAGGTTAAAATTAAAAGCTAAAGTGAAAGTTATTTTCCTGCAGGCTGTTTTCCAAATTTTCTCCATCCTCATGTTTTTACTGTACTTGTTATATGGAACAGCAGCCACACATGTCTGTGTGCTTTTGTGCATACATCTGTTGTGGGTGTGGATGCATGTGTCTGAACATATGTATGAATTAAGCGGGAGCCATGAGGCCGCCACCTGCCCCGGCCAGAGAGCGCGGATTTAAAAACAATTACAATCTCAAATGTACTTGTTAGAGCAGAAGAACAAACTAAACTAATTTAAAGTAATTTTTCCCTTAGGATGGTAATTCATTGACAGAATTACCCTGCTATTGAAATTGGGCCTGTTGTTTGCACAGCAGAGCGTATTAGATAAATAGCGGTAATAGCCGTTCTCTACGTTTAATAAATGAGCTAAAATTTCTTGATACGCTTGATCTATATTACAAAGTTTATTTTTTTGCTTTCTAGTGGGAAGCCGAGGATGTCTTTGATTTTCTGTAGCCGCTCCAGGCTCGCGCTGTCCGCAGTGGGCTCGGAGGTGGGGGACGGGCGGCACAGCCCCGTGAGCCCCCGCACCGCTGCTGCCCCGGCTCTGACCTTCCTCCTTTGAAAGCTTTCTCATGAAAGTTGCTGGCTGTGTACCATAAGCAGTGATGTTACTGTATGTTAATAGGCAGATTCGGAGGGGAAGCTGACTGCTTTCTGTGCAATTTATGCTTTTGTATATGGCTTTTTACATAAACCCGTCTGATGAGGATCCGATCAGAAATGCTTTCAGAGCACCGAAGGCAGTTGGTGCCCAAGGACGAGAACTGAGTGAGCGGTGCAGTGCGGAGCCCTGCTGCTGGCCACTGCTGGCTCCCAAGCACGGGGAGTTCCCAAACCCTCAGCAGTTTGGCTGCAGTTGGCATTAATGCAGCACTCGGCAGAGCGTCCACTTAGCTTCTAAACCTCTTGCCTTGTGTTGACTGCCATGTGCCCCTGTCACTGCCTGGGCACGGGGACTGGAGGCTGCTGCTTTGGTGCAGCCTGACTGAAGGAAGTGCTCTGATATTTCTGTGCAGCTGTCTGGCTGCTCTGTGGCAGCGTGCCGGGCTGGATTGCTAGAAATGGTATGGCTGGCTTCAGCATCTGTCTCTAGGTGTGCTGGGGAGCCTGGAGGGATGGGACAGATGAGCTCAGGATGTGGGATGTTAGCAAGTACTGGTAGGAGAGGTCAGGAAGGCACTGTGTGTACCCTTCTGCCACCCTCCTGAAGTGGGGCTCTGGCGATTTACATCTTATCCTAAGCATCCTTAGAGGGAACACCACTTGGAAACAAACTTCACAGCTTCCCTGCTCCTTTCCAAGAGCAAACTTGCTGCTTTTCATTAAGCTGTTTGATTGCTATCAAGCTCCTTGTTGTCAGTACCCAAGGCAGCCAGGGCTTTGTACAGCGTGCCGGGCAATTGTGCAGTTGCTGTGGCCCGCTTTTGGAACAATGTCTCATAAAAATCTTAAGCAGCTATCACTTTTCATGGCTAATGAACTGAGGATCTGGGAATTAGATCCAGAGCCAATTCTTGGATTAAACCCTCTGAGCCCAAAACAAGGCTGTCTTCAGGAATAAAAAACAAGCTGGGGCTGCTGGAATAGGGTACTACAGCCTGTGACCTTCAAGATGTGAGATAAGTGACCAACATGAAGGGTACAGCAAAAACTAATCAAGGAGGAGGGATGAATACCAAAGGACTTGCCTGGGAGTCAGTAGTGCAGCTGAGGGGCGGGGGGACTGTTTGTTTTTAGATGCAATTTCTAAAAGGCTTTTTGAGTTTCGGGAATATTTGAAGTAAGTGTCCCTCAACATTCACATGCTGATCAGGGACAGAATGAGTGTAGTGGCCCGGCCTGCCCCTGGTGAACGGCGAGAGGGAGAGAAACCCCAACCCGTACACAAAGGAGCGGAGTGCAATTGGTAATCTCTGCAGCGGGTGGGTGGTCTGTATTCAGAGGGAGGTTTGCAGGCAGATTTCATCCCGCAGACCAATAATATTTAATAATGGCATCACAAAACCTGCAATCTCCTCAACACCTTAAAAGCCGAAGAAAATACCTGCACAAAGGATGGATTTCAACGCTTCCAGAAAAATGAAAACATGGAGAACAACTGGAAGAGTTGTAAATAGAGGCTTTAACAGGAAAATTCCAGAATGTGTTCAAAGTAAATTAGCTACTGCCATGCTTCCTCGCACTCCCTCCTCCCTTCCCTTCCTCCCTCAGCCCGCTTTTAGTTGCTTTGAATTTCCCTTCCGCTCTCTTAGTTGACAGCATTTGCACTTATTTCTGTTAGGGAACATGGCCATTCTTTTTTATGGCAAGGTGAAAATAATTTTATTTTCATCACTTTCCCCCACTCCCGTGATGGATTTACTTGAAAAAAAATAATGACGGGCTTCACAAACTGGCCTGACAGTTGTGATGCAGAGAGTGAGCTGGCTGAGCAGGGACAGTGAGGCATCTCTGTACCTATTATGGCAAAAATCGATAATGCTTTCTGTAAATTGCTCCTCCCAAAGGAGATGAACAAATGCAGGAGACAAGGGAAGCCATCATTCTGTATGAAAGCCCCTGCACATTTGGACTAGTGCAATTATCAGGAAGGACTTTTTTCTTTTTCCCTTTTTTTTTTTTTTTTTTCATTTGGGAGGGGGGGATGGAGAGCAAGAGGGTGCGATGCGAGGAAGCAAAGACCTATTTTTCAAGAAATGTTAATCGAAGGCTAAGATTTAGTGCATTGCCTAAATCCATTGCTTTTGGGGGGCAAAGAAGGAATAGAGATAGTTTTCAGAATGATGGCAGATTCTTTGGATGACTTTATGCTCTGATTACGCATTCAGACTTGCCTATTTAATTCCCTTCTGGCAGACAGCAGTTCTCTCCTCTCATCATCTGGAACCACGCGGTTCTGGGAATCCTCACAAATGTTGCGTTACCCTGAGTGGGAATTCCACTGAGTATCGGCATTGGATTTTTCCTGTTGTGGAGGCATATAAATTATATATCATGTGGTGTGAAAGGTAATCTGAAGTATGCTAGAGGAGCACGTGATGCCTTTACTTTTGCTACGATTGATTGGGGAAATGCCATTATTTGTCTTGTAAGCAAGGAATAATAGAGGGTATGAGAGTCATAGGCGCTCCGTGAAGAGGCAGAGCTCGAACAGAAGGAATGAGAACTGAACAGAATGGTTTCCTTGTGAATGCTTGTGTTTCCTCTGAAAGGTGTAGGATGACCACTGGTAGATCCTGTGGTGTGTTTGCCTTTCATCACAAGGGCATTCCTTTTGTGAACATCTTTAAGAAGAGGAAAATAAAGTTTGTTATCTGATAGTGAGATCATTACTGCGCATTACATTATCACCGGTCTCGCGAGACCTTGGGTAAATCCTGCAATTTCCCTGGGTCTCCGCTTTCCCATCATAAAAGTGAGATCAGTAATAACACTTGTCTCTGTGAAGGTCTTCACTTTCTTCACACAAAGGATATCTGAATGCCTCATCTGTTACTGGCAGTACTTCCTCTGTCCAGCAAATAATTTGTTTTTGTGCAGACATGTTGTGATGCTGCTTCCTGCCTACGCTCTGGTAGATGAGCGTGAAGCACAGCTCCTCAGCAATGCGAAGACAGAAGAATTGGCATTGGGCTCTTTTCTGTCACCTGTCAGCCTGGCATTTCTGCTGTAGTGAGAAAAACAGCAGAAATACCATAGTCAAGTGAGGAGTGTATTGGAACCATTCCTTACCGTAGTTGGAAGTTAGGCAAGAGAGACTGCAGGCACATGCTCAAATGTAAAGTGCCCTGAAGTTCAGAAAGACATATTTGGAAAGGGCATTCAGAAAGTTCAAAAAAAGCCACAGCAGGTAAAAGAGATCAGCATCTATCACCTTAAATTAAATCAAAAGTAAAAGGAGACATTCACCTCCTCAAAAATGTCTCTCAGAGGCACTGTCCCAGGAGCACAGCTAAGTGCTCAGGAATGTATGGGCAGATGTACATGGGGAGCTATCACCAGCTAGACTTGGGAGAACCTGTGGAAACTCACAGAGTTAATGGTACGATGTCAGAAGAGATGAGCTGCTCTTCCTGTGCTGAAGAGAAGTACACTGGGGGAATAGGGAGAAATAACAGACAAGCTGTGGTAGGAAGGAGAAGGTGTGCAAGGGAGATATTATTTATTCATGTCATTTTCCTAATCTTTGTTTTTCAATGCTGTAATTCTTGACTCTTGATTGGTTTCAGTTTCTTTGGTTAGTTTTTTTTTGTTCATGAGTTCTCTTTTTGGAGTGCCAATAATTGCTTCAGAGTTGAGGAGAATGTGTGAATGAAAGCATGCATTGTAATTCCGCTAACCCATTTTGTTAGAGCTGTTTCATGGTTTGTTAAGAACACAACAGCTGTTTACAGTTTTTGTGCATCTTTTGCACCGCGCAGACTTTTTTGATGACTGCCTTTCTGTGGTATGATAAGCACATAAGGACGGATGAACTTCTTATGCTGTGTTCTCAGAACCTGAGAAACAGCTTGAGTTTCCTTTTTCTAATACCTCTGGAATGGAAGCGTCTTGGTGAGGAGACGAATGCCGGATCAGGTTTCTACTTTGGCAGAAAGAAGCCATGAGGAAAATGCCCAACTGTGTTTCACAGCAGAGACCATTTGTTATGAAGTGGAAAGTTTCATTGTTCCCACCATTGTCAGATGGAGAAGCTGTGATGATGCAGGAAGTGAAGACGCTCCTCTGAGCCAGTGTTCTGTCTCCCTCCCATGGAAGGGAAAAGCATTGCTTTGTTGTTTGTGTGAGCGTAGGAACACAACAAACAAAAATGATTTGTTAAAAATCAATAATTTTCATGTTGTCTTAATGCATCTAAAATATTTAGAGGAAATGTGTTTAAAAGCTATTACTATGGTTTTACATATACTGCAAGTTTTAAATAATGAATTTGAAAAATGCTGCTGAACACTGAGGGTGGTTCTCATATCCAGAAGGCGAGTTGGGAGCCCGGGCTGCTGCGGGTCAGCAAAGGGCAGCGGGAAAGGTAACATCCATCACGCCTGTGCCAGCGGCTGGTATTGGTGATCTGCTTCCGCTAGCAGTAGTTATTCTTCTGAAGGGAAAGCCTTCTAAACAAGGCTGTGAATTGGTTTTCATGCTCGCATTGACAGATTGGGAAAGCAGTTTGTTCTACCAAATTTAACAATGATATATCATTATCACAACTTTGGGGGAAATCTATAAAATCAATAAGTTTGTAGCCTGAACAGGATTTGTATCGCTTGCTTGCTGTGCTGGTGTCAAAGCGTGAGCATATGGATTGAGTCACAGCCTGAGATCAATGGAATTTGTGGACAGTAAGCTCAATAACAAGCCCTTCTGAAAAGAAATAGATGTAAAAAGCAAATTTACTAGAGTATAAAAAAAAAAAGCTAATATCTTTTCCGCGCCTGGCTGTAAAGTGCTGTTTGGCTGCCGCTGGCTGCTGGTACTTTGAAAGCTGTCTAGGGTATGTGCTTGCAATGCTGAGTGCTGCTGCTGCTCTCTAGTTCCATGCATTGCATGTACAGTTGGATGCTTCTGTTTGTAGGGCTTGTATTAGGAAACTAGCCAAGAATAGGAGGAGGGGGAAAAAAATAGCCCTTTATATTGTAAACTGAATAAAGAATAAAAACAGTCAGTGTGTCTGCTGGGGAAAGACCATGGTGGCTTTATTTACTTTGTACTGGCAGGGCTTGCTAATGGAGAAAAATAAAAAGGCATAATTAAATAGTTTAATGAATTCGCAGCTCTTTTGTTTGAGTGGGGCTGGGAATGCATGTTCCAGAGGGCCTCACAAAGAGCTCGGCTGGTAGTGAGTTAAAAGTAGGAAATCAGTCCTTTGAAGGCATTTTTATACTTCATTATCCCAGCATGTAAAATGACTTGTACTAAACGATTGAGGATTTTTTTTTTCACTCTCTCTCTTTCTCTCTTCTTTTTCTAAACAAAGGAGAGCATCAGGGCGGCAGGAGCATAATTCCCCTCAGTGTCCTAGAGCCAATAGATCAGCTTGTCAGCGAATTGGTGGGCCTGTACTTATGTTTCAGTAAAATATAGGGCTCTGGGAAACTGTAGTGAACAACGAAACCACAAGGCAACCACCACAGAAACACACACGCTCTAAGAGATCCTGGGGGAGCAGGGATGATCAGACCTCCCTTTTCACCTCAGTGCTCTGCAGTGGCATAAATTCACTTTTTAAAGGATTTTTAGTTTTTTTTTTTTTAACGTGTGGTCAAAAGAATAATGTTACATCCTCCTCCCCTTCCTGCCCCCCTCCTTTCTTTTTTTATTTTATTTCTTTGTTATTAAGGATTAGTAAAGTTGAATCAACTAAGGTTTTTCCTTCTCAGAGTACACCAAGTGTGAGGACTTCAGAGAGAGCAGCAGTGTTTGTTCACTGATGTTCCTCAGCTCCTGGGCACTTCAGAGGTCCCAGAAGTGAAGGGAGGGCTGCCATGCGAGCCAGCCGAGGAGAGCAGTGCCTGCGGGGCAGTCCCTGCCCTCACACATCCAGCACCCATCAGACTTTGGCGGTGGGTTTGGGGATTTTGGTCTCCATTTGGTTCAGCCAGTGGAGCCCGGCACTGCCTGGTGCACCCCGGTGTTGTGTTCAGCATTGTCTTTTTGATTTGTTACTAAGCAAACAGTTGTTTGTTATTAAATAATAGATGCATTTTTAATAGCCATTGTGGCCGTTTGTCATAGGGACATTACCAGGAGGTCGTTCCATGCAATGGAAGACCCATGAGAAGAACTCTTTGCTAACAAATGGAGATGCCTTTCACCACTGTGCCCGGCTTTGATTGCACCTGGCTGCTGGAAGCGGTCAGATCTGCGTGCGTGTGAGAGCCAGCTGCAAACAGCAGGGAGCTCCCCCCAGGACCTCCTCTGGCCCATGGGCTGGCATTTACAAAGCATTCCCTGGTTTTTACAGCTTGAGTTTGCTTATAAACAACACTAACTGTTTGTTTCTTGTTAAATTTTACCTCATAAACAAATTTTACTGCGTGACTTTGAGCCAATAATTGTTTAATCCCAACTTTCTCATACCCGTAGTGCGGGGGCTGTAGAGCTGCGGTCGGCAGTCAATGGGATTTGCTGCTGCTCTCCTCCAAGAGCGGTGCCCGAGCCCTGGATGGTACGGGGCCAGGCCGGGGCCACGGCCGAGGGGGCACAGCGGGTCCCAGCCATGGCAGCAGGCCAGCAGCATCCTGTGCTCTGTCTGACAGGAGCAGAGGAAAGCTCCGGAGAAGCCAGAAAATAACATCTTCCTCCTGTTTCTGAAGTTTGAGCTACTTTATGATGCAACAGTAAAGCTATCCAGTTATTTACAGCCCGTGGCAGTGTGTGTCGCCCCTCTTGCTGAGTAGCAGGGAAATGCCGTGGAAGTGACTGCTTATATTGATTAGCGAGACACGAGAGAGTTAGAGACCCTCAGCACTGCCACTTAAAGCGGGCAGGAAACCCAAATTGACCAGTAATAAAGTGTTTGAGGTTGTACAAGGCGGCTCCTGGGGAAACGGCCTTCTCGGAGTGGGGATGCTAGGGGTGGAAAGCTGTCAATTATCCTTGTTTGATGAGGAGTAAGTAAACGTACTACTAAAGTGGCCTATTAAATGTGAGAGAAATGTGCTGGGGTTGGGCTCCCCGTGCAAAACTGTTCTTGTAAAGTTGGAAGGATGGGTTGTTCTTGGACCCCTAAGAAGGGGTGCTGCCATCAGCCGGGCGCCCAAGCTTTGCTTTGTCCCTTTTTCTCACTTCTTTGGTGTGGCCTCTGATTGCAGACAGGAGAAAAGTATGAACTGTTGTTATAAGAAACTAAATTCTTGTTGTAGCATATACCATTGTGTCTGGAGAAGGACAATATGTACGTTATGTAAAAGGAACGCAGGAGGCAGTTGTAACCTGGGACACTGAAGGCAAAAGGCTGGCAGGTTTTTTGCTCAGTACAAAATTAAAAGCTAAGGGTAATCAGTGACAATGAATATCTCAGGTGTCTAACATGAGAATTACAGGGAATTATTCAGACCTGAAGTCTGAATAATTACAGAAATTGAATCTTTATATCAACTGTAAAGTATTTTAGAGCACAGGGAGGATGCAAGGTGTAAGAGAGCACTGGGCTGACTGCTGAGAGTATTGAAGTACAACAGAAGCATGGTCCGATGAAATCAGAGAGGCCGACTCATAGAACAGGAACCAGCTAGCAAGATGCGTTAAAAAAAAGCAAAGATAACGGTACTAAGAACAATAGCAGGAATAGGGAAACAAAGAAAAGTGTGGGATCTCCATTCAGTGGAGAGCAAATGATAATTTTCAGACAGCCAGATGTTTTTGTATCCCTCTCTATTAAAGGTCATCTATAGGACAGCAGCTACCATAATTGATGCTCTTGCCAAATGGATAAGATCTCAGTTTTGAATAGAGAAGAAACAGGTTAAAGTGTGCAAGATAGATGCTGTTAGAACCGTCACATCCAAACCTCATTAAGGGAATGTGTAAAGCTGGAATAAACTGAGAACGGGCAGTGGCTGTCTTTGAAAACTTGTACAGGAAGGTAGAATGTTGGGAGGCAACGCAGTGTCATCAGCTTAAGCAGGAGTTCAGCCTGCTGCTGGTTGCAGACCTTCTTCATCCTTCCTCTCTTAGAACCGACGTTACATTAGTGTGCTTTTGAAATGAATACTAAGATAGGTTTGGTGAAGAAGAAGAGATGAAAAATTGCTCAAGGCACAGATATAAGAAAATTCATTTGCGTGAAGCAGGTTTTTCTGTGAGGAACTTATGTCTGGCTACTTTGAGCATTTTATTAACGTTCCCTATGTGAAACAGATGTACTGACAACAAAAGCAAAAGAGAGGAGAGTTCCAGATGTCATTACCAACCGTGTTGTGGTACTGCTGCTTGGACGCTGGTGGCTGTGTTCAACAGAGGCAGCAAAAGAAGAAGTTATGTCAGAAACAAAATGTGTGTTTTCCCACTGATTTCAATACCTTTTTGAAAATATAATTTCTGAAGTAAACTTAATGTACATGTAATGTAAATGTGATACGTAAACTCATTTTTTTTCATTTCTAATTCAGGCGAAGCTCTTACTCAGATTAATCATGGTTTTGACAACGTGATTGACTTATAACAAAAACACTTTCAACAGCTTTAATACCTGTTCAATTAATGCTCCTTATTCTCCTTTCTGAATGGCACTGGGACTGTAAAAGTTTAAAAGAAAAAGTAGATTTGTTTGAGATCTCCAATTGTTCCCTCTGCAGAGTCTCATTGTTTTCTGACCTTCTTCTTTTCTTCGAAGTGTTTTTCCCCTGTTGAATTCTGAGGTTGATCAGGAGGATTTGATGTGGCACAATCACAACTTCCTCCAAAATGTCCCTGCTGAACGCTGGGTCCGACGGGAAGCGCCGGCGTGCTTCCTTGCAGGTACAGCCTTGCAGGTTCTGAAGGGAATGGTGGCTGATGACAGAGTAGAATGCAAATGTAAAGATAATCATGAGAAAGTTTTTTGTCTTCTCCAGAAGCGTCTGGGATGAACCTATGTGAGACAGGATGCCAGCAGTGGGGAACCATCATTCTTTCTTTGTGTGCTTTGTAACTTACATGTGAGCTTCGTAGCTGATAAGTTTGTTTGGTAGATATATTTCCTGTTGTGCACAGAAAACAGGGAACAATCTCATGGTTATTCTGCAACTGAAATCTCACTTCTGACTGATTCCCCAAAGAGATGAAATTCAGATTCTCTAAATGCCCAGACCTTTACCGATGCTGTTGCGAAGAGACTTCTGTTGGAAGTGGAAATGTGAAATGATTATTTGCGTTGCTCCACTCTGTTCTTTTTGGCACCATCACAGTAACCCATCCTGATTTGCTGATAGCAGCACACCTGAATTGTTCCAGCGTTGTGTTTTTTTGGATCTTTGTGTTAGAAAATCATCCGCTAGCAATCTTTGCCAGTCTACCCGTGTCCATCTACTCTGGTTTTGTTTGTTCATTTGGAAGTATAGTCTGTCATCTTCCAAGAATCCCCTGAGATCCTTGCATCTTTCTGTTGCACGGGGTGGTACTGTTAGATGCAGGCAGACAATGACGCTTTCTTATTATTAATCTCTTACAGGCAAAAGTCCATCTCTCTATTTTATTATGTTTGTGGTACTTTCTCCTTTTTTCCTCTTCACTGCACCCCAAAAGCTCACTTCAGCAATATGAAGTGAACCATGCTTGTAGTGCTATTAAGTAATATTCCTTATTACAAAAAAGAACAGGGCTCCTTTTAATGAGCGCTTTAATGCTACCAGTCCATGTCACTATCTAGGGAGCCCCTTTTCTTCTGTTCATAATGAGGAACACCTCATTTGCACTGTCCCTAGATTTATGGAAGGAGAGGAAAAAACCTTCAATTTATTACATCTTAAATGAACTGCTCCCCAAGCAAAAACAAAGAGGGCAGTAAACTGGTGTCTCTACACTATATAGTTTGATTTTTATTGAGCCGAGTGGTGATGTTCTGCCTCACCTAAGAAAGGTGAGCGTGGGCTATAATTACCTCTTGTGAACCCCATTTCCTGCTCACCTCACTGGCCTCTACCTCTTCAGGATGTTGAATATGTCAGTTGCGGTGTTTTATTTGGTCTTACTGATGGTGCTGTATACAGTTAGAAGCAAGGAAGCTCATCTGGTATCTCATTTGCTTGAAAAAAATGGGGCATGCTCCCTGAATTTGTGACTGAAAAAGCATTGCAGTTGTTCTCTGAATTTCATTCTTACAGCGCTCCAGAGTTCTTTCTGCAAAGTCCTCCTCCTCGTGCACATCCTGACTGTCTTTTCTCCATCTGCACGATCAGATCGCTTCTTTGGCAGATATTCTTGCATAACCAAAGAGTTGGCTGAAGAGAAAACACGTTTTAATTGATGAAATCCCAGTAAAAAAAAAAAAGAAAAAAGAAAAAGGTTTTAAGGTCAAAGTCTTTTAAAGCGAATGGAGACAGGCAATAATAGCTGTGTTCTTGGTACGCGATTAAATTCACTGTCTTGCGTGCAAGATGAATTGACGTAACGGTGTTAGCCTTCACTTTTCTGACTTAGAAAAAAAAATGTATGAATTCTTTAAAGTTTTAATATTATTTAATTTCTCCTCTGTAGGAATGCTTTGGACAGGCATGGTTGTGACTTGATGTGATAGATTTAAAATCGAATTTGAGCTGTGAGAGGTTTTTCCTTTGTTTGCTCCGGCTGACGTGGGCTTCCTTGCACCCAGCAATGCGGAGCCACCTCAGACGGTTTTTTCAGCTGCAGAGCAGCAATCTAAGAATTTTTGTCTAACCTATGGCAAAAAGCAGAAATCAATAATAAATGATCTGGTGCCTTCCTGGTTTTGCTCTGTGTATGAGTGTCTTCTCTGTAGTTCAAAGGTTATGGAATTTATAGTAGACAAATTCCAGCTGCAAATAATACTGCTAGCATTTTGCAGGCAGTCTTAAAACCTTTTTATTTATTTCCTTTTCTACGAGAGTCAAATAAGAGGCTTTTACATACCGAGTCAAGGTTTTCTTAGACTTAAACTTGAGAATATTTTCAATATCTGCAACATTATCTTTTGAATAATAATTACCTCTTATATTAAATTATAAGACAGCAGGATTCAGGATTAGATCTCTGCATATTATTCTAGTGAAGGAAATTATGACAGGGGTCATTTTTTAGAATTATGTAGGAGGGTAAAAGGTCCCAGGCAGCATTAGAAGGGAAGGCGTTTATAATTAAATTGTAATTTAGGCCCGTGATTTATAGTTTTCTCAATGAAAAATTTGGTGCTGTAGAGAGATCCTAGGAGGAACTTTAGTGAGATACAACTTAATGAAATAATAAAAAGAAAAATTATTCTGGAATAGAGTGTGTTATAGTGGTACCCGATAGCACACTTCAGCGTCGCTACCGTTCCGTCAGCGTTCCCGTGCTTTGCTGTTTGTCAGGGGTTGTATCGAGGCAGTAACATTCCATCTCAGGCTGAAACATGGCATGTGAGGTTCAGATCAAGAGCATTTTCACAATATATATTTTTAAATCATTTAGCTCATTAAAACTTACAGCAGTATTCCAAAGCATGCAAGCTGTCAGTTTGAGACCAAGGCTGCTGCTGCTTTTTGTTATTACTCGCAAGTTTCAAGAAAATGGGAAGCCTTGTACTTCAAATTTGTGTTGTCATTAAGGCATGCAGGGCAGAAAGCTGCTTTGAGATAGCTCTCACCTCTATAGAAATTATTCATTTCTATCTACTTCGCAGTCGGTTTTATTTTGTTTGGTTTAGTTTTTATTTATTTTTTTTCAGCAGTTATTCTGTGGAGCAGATGGAGATTGGTATTAAACTGTGAGCGTTTTTATAGTCACTTTTATTAATTAATAGGCTGAACTCCTCCCACTGTGATGAAGAACTACTCTACTGGTATAAAAACTTTAATACAGAGAGGTTAAATGATTTGCCAAAGGCAATTGAGGTAGTCAGCGACTGATCTGACAACACGAGCCATCTCTGACCTGATCTCCTCTGGCAGTAAAACTGTTGGTGAAGCAGCACATAGGGATGGCTAGCAGTAGCTCATAGGTGTGTCAAAGCCACATTTCAGGCTGGAGAGAATTAGTTTTCATAAAAGATGGCATAAAGAAACTGATGTGTGTTGGGACACCGCCTTTTAAACCTGATTTGCTTATGCACTTTTGGCAGCTGTTCCTATCAAATGCTTACTCACTGCTGAGTTAATAAAAACAGAAACAACACAGAAACCAGCCAACAAACAGGAATCAACACACTTCCCTCTTCTGTGGTTACCTGGCCATAGGAAGAAATTGTGCGAGTTTAGTGCGCAGGTTTGAAGACAGCCTCCTGGATTTTACCATGTTCAGTTTAAGACAGTGTATCAAACATTGGTATTTAGTGTTCTTCTATAGTAACTTTGAATGCAAATAAGAGCCTGATCCAAAATAGAAGATTTAAGCATCCTTTGAAATAAATGAAACCAGCAAAATTGTGTCTAAACAAAATGTGACATTTCTCATATTACAGAAAGACATGAAGGAGTAAGCGACTTGAAAATATACTTTATAGGACTTGAAAATACACCATGACTTTGTCTGACATTTCTGCCAAATAAAGGAACGAGAGGAAGAAAGGTAACCCTCTTGCATTGGAGGGAAATGGCTATTAATAAACAAAGACGACATTGTTTGCATTGTTTCCATGTTATCCGCCTTAAAGCATTAGCTTTAACTGTGCTTGGTTGACATGGTTTTAGCTTCACCTTCTGCAGATGCTTATTTGTAAGCAGAATATATGTGATGGGAGTTTTTGTATGCCTCCAAATAACTGTGATAGCACTCAGAGCCAAGAAGGTGAAGGAGGAAAGAAAGAAAAGCACTGTGATACTGTTTGGCAAACACTGCCTTGTAAGTTTAAGCATGAAGAACAGTGAGATAAGGAATTAGCAGAGAACTCAGAAACTCCCTGCACGGATCAGATGGAAATGGTGTATTTGTTTGGGGGAAGCAGAAAGCAGTGCTGGAGTTAGGAAGTAACTGCTTTTACAGGGATTGTTATTGTTTGTATTATAAACATTAACTTTAAAATTGTCCAAATAACTATTTAATATCCAATTTATTGAGAAAACAATAAGCTTTTAATAGGCTGTGTGTTCACATAACGAGTATGTAGACCTATTAACAAATAAGTTATGTCTTAGGAAAAATATCTTTTCTTATTAGCAGAAATCATTCTCTGGCTTGTGAATGCATGACAGGCGCTTCAGAACTAATCTAAATGAAGATGTTACAAGACAGGCTGTTTGTAAATTATTGTGCCAAATTTTATAAAATTTCAGGATACCTTTTCCTTTTTCTAAGCTGAAATGAAAAAGAAAAGCTAAAGACTGCTATGTTAAAAAAAAAAAAAATCATCCTGAACAAGAAAACAAGGGACAGTTACAGAACAAGATCATTTTTCCTGTAATTTTCTGAACCTTGCTTGCAGGAACTGTTGATTACAGAAACGTGTTTGAAACGTCGTCTTTTTTCTCCCCAGCTCCTTTCCCTCTGCTTGATCCAGCGCAGAAATCACAAGTGTCTGCGTTTGACTTCTCCCTTTGTTTGGCAAGGCGCTCTGATCGCGTACCTATTTAGCATCCTAACGTCGCTCTTGGATGAGGAAGCAGCAGCCTTTGTTTAGAAAGAAAGTCTCTTTGATAATTAGAATTAGTGAGAGATGTATCAAAACCCCAAGAAAGCGTGTTACAAAGCGCGAATACATCTTTTATTTTGACAGCATGGCTTCCCATATGGCACGATCCCCAGGTGTGGCTGCGGGCGGTGGCACGCTCAGCCCTGTGTCCCCCACGGAGGTGGCAGCTCACAGCACAGCGTGGGCTGTGCTCCATGGCAGGCTGTAACCCCTGGGCTGCGTTGTGCTCCTATGGCAGGCTGTAACCCCTGGGGTTGTGCTCCTATGGCAGGCTGTAACCCCTGGGCCGCATTGTGCTCCTATGGCAGGCTGTAACCCCTGGGCCGCGTTGTGCTCCTATGGCAGGCTGTAACTCCTGGGCCAGGCCGTGGCTCCTGTGGCAGTGCCATGCAGTGCCAGCGTTCAGCAGCACTGTCTGTTGTATTTTGGCTCCCTCTGCTTATACCACTAAAGGAGGCCATTGTGGCACTCTGTTGAGGAGCACCCATCCCGCCCAGCAGGAGGGCAGGACGATGGCTCACGTGGAGCAGCCTGCGCTGTGCCGGGCAGGAGGCACTGCTGCAGCGGGAGCTGCTGGAAACGTTATGAAATGCTGTGCTGATGGAAAAAGAGAATATCAAACGGAGCTAAGGTGGTGAAAGTGAGTTCCCAAAATTAATGGACGTGTTTGACCTTAATCTGTCTTCCTGGACAAGTTTAATTATGGCTATTTCTTAACGTCAGTGTGAGCTCTTGTTTTGGAAATGTTAGTGTTCTCTTAATGTGCTTTTTTGTTTGTTTGGTTGGGTTTTTTTACTCAGTATCACTGTATTTTTGTATTATTTTTTTTTCTAAGAAAAAAGATTTTGTCTGCATGAATTTCCTGGAACAGGAGGCACAAAAACTTTGGATGTGCACAAGATTAATTTTTCTTTCTAAATTTTCTGTTTGTGAGGTGAGCCCAGACCAGGGGTGGGGAAGAAAATAAAATACCGCTTCAAGAGCCGCAGTTAAAGGAATCCCTTTTGGATTGATATTGCTTTTGTGCTCGTGCTCTGTCCCATGTGCTGGCTGAGGCGAGGGTCGCTCCCTGCTCAGCTCTGGGTGTGATCTGATGCTTAAGAACTGATGGATGTGTTGATTTATATCAAGCTGAGCCCCAGTATTTCTTCTAGATTTTATTGTTTCTCTCAGAAATTAAGCAGAGTAGTGTTATGGTATCCATCTGTAATTTTGAATATGTATTTACAGTACAAAGTGTGCTAAAATGCAGACGCATATCCCCCTCTAAAAACAAAAAACATGCTCGATTTTCAGAGCAATTCACTTCAGGAGGTCTGCCTGTCATGGGGAAATGCAGTTCTCATTTCCTGGTTGGCTGTGAATAGATGCTGTCTCTCTTATATGATACACATGATTTTACTGTGTTTTATTCTCTCCGATTATGAGAAAAAAAAAAGCTGAAAATAAGAAACTGTACACACGAGCAGCAATTTTACACCTCTCTGTCAGAAATTTGCCATCTTTTACTTGTGCGAAATAATTTCAAGTTTGCTTTGAAAAAGTGAAAGGAGCCATCAGTGCCTTAGACTGCAGAGAACGGTTTTGAGATATGCTGGTGGTGTAGAAAAAGTCCGTGGGTAAATATATAAAAAATAATTTTTGTTTAGTTTGTTCTTTCTGGAAGGCTGGTTTTGTGAGTGGGATTCTAACAGAGCGGGAGAACTCGCTGCTTGAGTGCACTTACTTTAGTTCCACATCTTATCCAACTCTAGGAACTTGAACTTGTCATTATCAGACACAGAAGGTCAATGCATTAGCCATGGTGCTAGCTCTTTCATGTGGCCTTTCTGAAGAGGAAAAAACAGCTTTTAATCTTAGCTTTTATAAAATACTGTGCGTACTGGGATACATCCTAACTTGTCATTTCCTCGTCTGTTTTAGTGCTGGGGGATATCTGGAGACGCTTTATGGTGCCACACAGATACACACGTCTGCAGAAGGCCTAATCTGAAGTGAATCTTCTATAAATAATAAACAACAAATAGGTTCCTTTTAGTTATATTAGCCCCAAAATAGGTCATGTACATTTGTTTTAAATGCAAACATAACAATAAAGTAAATTCCCTAGGTGGAGAATTTGATGTGTTTGTGCAGATTTTCTGGACACAGTACAAAAAAAGCCAGCACCTATATTTTACCATTTAAAATATTTATAGGTTGTCTCCTAAAGTCCTGTGTCTGAAATACTGTTTATAATAAACACCCAGCTGAGAACTGATGGGCACGGCGATAACACTTGCCATTTGTTACTCAATACCAAAATAATCTTTATCAGCTCCTTTTTGAATGGATGCTTATTAGTATTAATGCAAAAGAAGTTGTCAGCTTTGTCAATTTCCTGCCTCAAAATGATCTCATTTTTCGATAACTGTTAATTTGAGGTGTCCTCTTCTTCAAGTCAAAACAAGTGGATGCTGAGTTATGCAACTGGCAAGACGTATGTGAAAGATGCATCTACACCTTAGATTATCTTTCTAACAGATCATACCTAGTTCCCAGACTAAATTGCTCTTTGTGCAAACATACTAATAGCAAAATGATAGCCTACGGTAAAGTAAATTGGTCTATTTAGTAAAATCAGTACTTATGCTTAAAGAAAAGAAAAACATCCTAAGAAGGAAGAGCAAGGAGAAAGAAATCAAGATGTATAAATTTTCTATAAAATTGCAGTCTTATTCCTCAGGGGAGCGGGGTTTCTCAGTGCTCAGGTGCTGAGTTCTGGGGGCTTCTCCTCAGCAAAGGAGGTGAGGACTCAAGCCTTATGTCAGCAGGCTCGCACTCTGCAGGCTGTGTGCCAATGCTGGGAACCTTAATGCAGTTTTCAAATAAAATAAAGTCCGGAGAGACAACCCAGGCAATCCTTCCAGCGCTGCCCCTCAGTGTAAGACCTAATATGTTAAATTCTGTAGGGAACCGCAACGGAAAGGAAGGCATATCTGAGAAGGAAGCAATTTATTGTGGTTGTTTCGAGTTAAAATGGCTATGACACCTATTGAAATTTTCATACTATTTCTGCCTAATATAACTGTGTTTGGATTTTAATTGGAGTCTTTAAGTGCTAGCATAATACAAATAATACGTATAGGATATCTCAGAGCAATATTAGACAAAGGTAAATGCTAGAAATTGTCGTGCTGTTTTCCAGCCTGTGTTCTTCTGTGGAACTAGCTAGAATCTTAAGTTCTGTGTGTCACCCATTGTAATATACATAATTTCTGCATCCCTATTCATTTTCATCCCTGAGATGCATTGTAAAAGTGTAAATCCATCACTAGATAATTTTCAGTTCCATTATTTACAAAAATGAATAGTTAAGCAAGTCATTGTTAGTGGGATGCTATTGTTGTTTCACGGAGATAGGGACTGCCAAGGTCTTGAATGATGTACACTTGAATGTTCTTTCAAGACACTTGTACCTGTTTCATTTGGGAGGAGTTTCACTCATGTAAAATCAAACAGAAACAATTTTAGTAGCCTCTGAAAAGAGAAGAAGAGAAAATGGATATTAATGAACTGTTTAATATTCCGCTTTGGAAGAGATGCAGTGATTTTGCTGTTGACACTTTTGCATGGAATTAAAGAGATCTGGTAGTTGTTTTACTTGTCTGTCTTTGTTCCTGAAAGACTTTTCAGTGTCATCAGATTTGGTTTTGTAACCCAAGAGATGTTTTACAGACATGCAGACAAGGAAAAATTGCTTCTTTTTCATGAAATTCATTGCTATTCAGAACATGGGCCTTTGATGAGTTAGAAATTTTGGCTAAAGCTTTAATGAGGTTTTTATTTCATGAACTTGTGTCAGAGACGTTCAAGCTCCACGATTCACAATTCTGAATCCAGTGTTGTTGTTTTTTTCCTCAAGACTTTTTCTGGCTTATTGTTTATTGCTCAATATTTTATTGATTTTTTTGAGTTGAGAGGTTCACAGTGAAGGTAGAACAGCTTAGGGCTGTAGATCTTCACTGTGGGATCTGCCTGCTTGCTACGTTCGGGTAAGCATTTGCAGCTCGAGGTTATGTGGGAGATTCCGGGGTGGAAGTGACATAAGTAACTGCAGTTCTTGTCATAGATGCATTTCTTTCAGGCTCTGCATATCAGCTCTGCTGGTTCTGTACTTCTTAGCTGTTAAGACCAAGTCTTGCTCATGGCTGTCTTTGTGCTGACACATGCGGTTGGAGTGGTGCTTGGATGTTCTTCAGATGAACTCACTTTGTGAAGCTTAATGGCGTAGGCAGTAGGGCCTTTACTTCTGTTGCATGGCAGAGCCCATGGAGCCTCTGCCAGAGGACCGCGCAGAAGCTCTGTCTCCTCTTCAGCTCTGTTTTTTTTTATCATGGTGATGTTAGTATGCATAGGTTCCCTTGAAGTTTTCAGCTAACAATACTGCAGTGTCAATAGCTTGTATCTGAGGCTGTTTATTTCCAAGGGTCTGTGCTGTGAAGGCGGACAAGCGGATTTAGGTACTTGCCGTGTAACTGTAACTTGATGGCCACCTGTATTTATTTAACGTTTAGTAAAATATTTCATCGCGTGCCTGGTTGTTTCGCTGCAGCTAGGTGGTAATTTAGGGAGCTTTCTGCAAACTGTTGTTGAGATTTCAGAGCCTTTCTTGTGTTTTTGTGAGATGCTACCATCAAACTTTGTCTCAACTCAAAACCATTTGGTTCGTATGCCTTACCACATCATATTTGGAGATGTGTTTACCATGTGTTTGGACATGGTAAAAACAATAGAAATATTGAACTAATTGATAAATTGATGTTTCATTTACTTAAAATGATATTTATCTTCAGGGAAGCGACAATAGCAGAAATATTTTGGCATAACTGAGAAGGGCATATCAGTGCATAACCTGATGTATATAACTGTGAGCATTAATAGCAGGGAGCATTAGTTGATACCTTTCCTCACTGCGTCTAAACAATGATTTTTGAAGATAATTCCTGCATCATTATGGTGATATGGCTGCAGATGCATTGAAAAGCTGTTTATTCAATCTAATAGATGTTAATGAGCGGAAAATTGAGTAACAGGTCACACTCCTGAAAGTATTCTTCCCTTCAAGTGTCCATGTTACTGAGGACAGCACTTGGTGGTGCTGGTGGTACTGGTGTGTGCGTGGCTGATTCCAGCGTGCCAGCGAGACCCCCTCCCCATGTGCTGGTGTGTGCCTGGCAGAAGCAGCTCTCACTTCAAGGAACTGCTTTCTCCTGCTAGATTTTTCTCTCCTTCAGTTCGGGAAACATCAGAGGAAAATAAGAATGGATTTACAGCTAAGGTCAGAGGAGCAGGGGAACCCCAGGCATGCAGCCCAAGGGCAGAGAGCTATCATGTCACTTGCAGATGATGTCACTTCTCGCTGTTAGAAATAATTTGGGATGTGACTTGAGATTAAATCCTAATATAGGTCAGTGTTTGGAGGTGACAGGGCGTGTTTGGACTGCTTAAAATTGTATGACTGACTGCAGGATGTGTTCTGGTCTTTTTATTTTGCAAACCCTGCAGTCTCTTCCCCTCTTTTCTAGACAGAAATGTAATGTGTCCACTACTGTGCAAAGCTGCCTTTTCTCTGCAAAATCTTTTTCCAGAGAGAAGGAATTTGCTGGCTGGATGTTTCCACTCTTAATAGTATCTGAATACTTGAATAATGAAGTTTGGAAGGCAGAGATGTGAGGGGTCCGTGGAAGCTTGTCCACACACCCCTCGAGTTTCCCCTGGAAATGTCAATGTGACATGGGTGATCCTAACATGAGACAGACGTTTGAAAGCTAAAATGTTTTTTTTTTTGTGTGTGTGATTAGTTATGCCCTGATTGGCAGATTTGAAAACAAAATTAAGATATGGTTTTGACACACAAAAGGAGGAGAATGATATAATCTATATTTAGTACTTCTCTTGTATGTTCCATAATGATTGGCTCTGGGGCCTTATCTTTCTGAAAATATTAACTGGTGCTTTTTTCAAAGATATTCTTCCTTCTGCAGCTTTTGTTACAACTTGGTACTTCTTTTTCAATATCTGCATCCATGCGTTAGGGAGCAGGAGGACGGGCTGTGTGTGCGGGGTTGTTCACCATTGCTTTCCCAGTGCTGGCTGCGGTGCCAGGCTGGTACCACGGCTGCCTTTGCAGAGCATGCCTTTACTTCTAGGCTAGCGAGGAGACCTGGGAGAATTTGTCTGTCAAGTAGCAAGAAAAATATCAGTCTGTTCCCACCCAGACCCTGCTAAATTTGTGCTTTTGTTTATCTGTACTAGATACTTTCTGGATTTATCCTGAACGAGAAGTGGAATTGTTGAGTTAATGCCCAAGAAGTGGCCCTTCTCCCCTGCGCTACACCCTCCAGCCCAGAAGGCCTTCTCACACGGTAAGAAAGCCTCTCGTCTTTGTTTCCGAGCTGAGTTCTGAGTGCGAGTATTGCATAAAATTCATTTAATTGTTAGTAAAAGTTGTCCATTTTTGGCTTTCAGTCTGAAGACGTGCGTGTTGTGGCTGCGGTTTAGTGCCTAGGTTAGCGAATTATGGAGCTTTGAAACATGGTCTCTAAAATGCTTGAATATTGAGCTATGGCAACAATAATAGCTTTATAATTAATGATAATCTTCATAATTTATCTGGGACAATTGCAAAAATAAGTGATGTACTTGCATTAATGGCTGCAGAATACGTGGGTGTGTTCTGTCCAAATAGGTTTTTGCAAGGAGAGGCTCTGCTGTGGGTCCCTCACTGTCCTGGGAGGGTAATTTCTGGAAATATGGGATACAAATGCAAATCTGTGTTTAACAATATTGAAGCAAGGATGTGCATTAGCTCATTTCTTGCTATTGTGTATTTTTTTCAACAGTAGGTTCACTTATGCTGTAGATAGTATAATTTAATTTTGATGTGTTCTAATACAATATGCCATTTTGTTTATGAGAACATAAGTTTTTGTCTTTGTTACGTAGCACTGAGTGTGCTTTGCTTCCCTGACAACCATGCTGTGGTGGAACACTTGAATTTTGGCAAAAAATAACTCTTGCCAAAATAACTAATAATTTGTACCCCCAGATGAATGTTCTGGGTGGGGAAGAAAAGTCTTCATGTGGAAGTTGCTCCTGGATTTACTGAAGTGGGGCTGAGGGATGCTCTTATGAGTGAAGTTTGGGATATTAAACAGAACTGGTTGGTTTTGAAAAAGTAATGAAAACAGGTGAAATGTAATAGTATCTAGTAAGAATAGGTTTTGCTGTTAGCTGTAAGTTAACTTCTGTTAGGGATGAGGGCGTGCTGTCTGAGCACAGCATGACCACCAGTCACCAGCTCCATGTGTAAGGGAAGAAGTCAAGCACAAGCCTAGGATGCATGAAGGGAAGTGTGACTCCAGAGAGGTTAGTGGTTGTAAGAGCAACTGAGAAGAGCTTGGCTGTTTAGGGGAGAAAACTGCAGCAATGTGAAATCAGGACCATGGTTCAGCTGGAAGAGGGTGCTCAGGAGATCTCTGCCTCTACTCATTAACACTGGGCTGTAACAATTAGCAGTGAGTCACTTCCCATAACAAGGAAAGTCTTGGAGGTCTTCTCTCCTAATGATGTTCTCTGAATGTGTTCAACATAACTGATTTGGTAATCTGGCAAATAGGAAGAATAACGAAGTGAAAGGTTTTATTTGCTAATCAAACATGCTTGAGGTACTGTGAGAGTGGGAGATGTAAGAAGAAAGCAGCTCTTGAACTGTTTACTAAATTGATGACAACAATCAGAACAACTTTCTTAAAAGGGAGAGAGAGTCCCATTTTCTTTGGGCTCGTTCCTGTTTTCTTTTTTCAGAAATAGAAGATTAGGAGGTGTCTGCACCACCGCGATAAAACCTTCCCACAGAATTGTATTGTATTGTCGCCTTGAGTTCGGTGAAATGAAGTTGTTCTCTTTCAGCGCTGCTTTGTTTTTGACCCCTTTTTGTGAATTCTCTGAGGAAAGAAACATATTCCCATCTTTTATAGTAATCAAATTTATCTGGCATCTCTCAGCCTCCTGCATTACTTATGCTACAGTTGGCCAGCCTTGGGAAGGCTTTAGCGGGTTTATTTATTTATTGTTCTAAAGTGAAGGTTTTTGACTTGAGGTCCCCGTACAATCCTGGGGGATTTTGAGAGAAAAACTGAAAGTGCTTTCTGCCGTTATTTTTATATTATCTGTGAAGCTATAAAAAACCACAGCAAACAAAAAAAATGCACAGCCTGAAAAATAAACAAAGCCCCCACGTGTCCTTCCCCCCAGCTCCGTTATCTGTGCTGCGCTGGGGATGTTCTCATGTTGGTGTGCGAGCTCGGCGTGGCTGGCGTCATCGCGTGTCGTTTCATTGAGAAGGAAACATAAGTGTTTTGTAAGTGTCTGTATGTGCTAATGAAATTCTTAAGTGTGTGTAATGGCTCGTAATGTGGCTCTGTTTAGTGAATTGTGTCCTATCCTGCAATATTTGCTCTCTGGGGTTGGTAGCCGTGGCTCTGGTCCGAGGGCTGAAGTCTGGCCAGGCGCGTTCTGGTGGAGCCAGGCAGGTTTTGTAGTTTGTGTATTCAATGCTTTGCTGGTTTTTTTGTGTGAAAAATGGTGTTTCTGTGTCCATGAAACACAGAAATTCAGCATAAACAAAGATGCGCCTCATCCTGCTGGTTGGTGGCATCTGTGGAAGCCAGCTGTGTTTTTGTAATGGTATACATTAGGGCATGGGCAAATAAATACGTAATTCATAGGTAGGCACAGAGGCACCTGAGCTCTGCAACCAGCAAGAACCTTTTTCTCCCTCCCCTTCTCAATCGTGGTGGACGTTTTGCAAACCAACCTGAAACACATGACCTGGAAAACCCTGAGCTTTGTACTGACCCTGAGTTCACCATTGCTAATGCTTTGGAAACACTTTTTGCTTTTTCAAATGTCTTTAAAAACAAACAAATACATTTCTGGCTAAATGTATTTTCAGAAAGTGAAGAAAACTTGGGACATCGAGATTAGGATGTACAAAACAAACTTTGAATTGCCCTATGGCACACAGCAGAGATCAAATGAAACCAGAGTGCTAATATGGGGAGCGACAGATCCGTGGTTAAGGGCAGAGCACTTGTTTTTGGCACCTGATTCTGCTGAAAGCAGCTGGTGGGGAAAGAAGCAGAAGAGCAGTGCTGGTGGTACAGGGAAGGTCGGTGCACAATGCCCAGCCTGGCTTCTGTTGGCTGCTCCCACAGAGGGCTGCCTGCTGCAGTGGGGCGTGGGAGATAAGCTGCAGTTTGATCATTTAAATAGTCCTGGAAAGCATAGGCCGTTCTGTAGCTTAACGTCACTGTAAATGTTCTTTGTGGAACACAACAGTCTGTGTGAGAATAAGAAGTGTCAGATGTTAGTTCATCTCTGGGATGGTTTGGAAGATACTACCTGCTGTCCTGGCTGGTACAATCCTGGGCAAAGAAAGAGAACTACCTCCACTCTAAAAGGTGGGGCTCACCTAGAAAACACTGCGAGAACGATAAGTAGAAATGGAAATCGAAGACAGAAAATTCAGATTGAAGACAGACTGTCAATCAGAAAGCCAGCTTGAAGAGTATCAGTACAGATCTGAGAATAGCGCGTTAATATTAGCCTTACGCTTCCATTCCTGCAGCATCGATTTAATTTTGTGTGGTTTAAAAAATTCTCCAGGACATTCTTTAAGTTAGGCTTAGACAGAGGTAAATTATCAAAAGGCAAATGTGTGTGTGTGTGTATATATATATATTATATATATATATATGTGTGTGTGTATGTATATGAGAGGGAGAGAGAGCTCCATAAAAATAAGAGTTTTGTTGAACATGCTCAGTCTGTCTTCCTGCAAAGCCATTTCTTTTGCTGGAGCGCCTATAGACCACATCTGCTTTGTCACAACTTCTTTTTTTTAACTTCTATTTCTACTGCTTTTTGTTCGTCAATTTATTACTAAATTTGAAAAAATGAGATGCTGATTGTAAAGGAATAGAGCTGTTCTGGGCTATCATCAATTATTTTGCTTTCAAACATGATTTATTTGACTAACAATCTTAAAAGATTTGACTGATTTAATTCTGTTTTAGGCCTATGAAACCCACAGAAGGTTGCCCTTGCCATCTTCCTCGCCTTCTGCTTTTAGAGCCCTAAATAGTGTTCCCCTCTGATTCTTTGATCCTATGAAATTTTTCTTAGAGAAGTAAACAGTGATAGTGAGAAAACGTTCGCGTTGCGTTCTAGATGTACGTACCCGTGTAGAGGGATTTTTATTACAGGGGGAAAATCAAATCCTTGTCACCTAAACTGCTAATTATGTTTGATAAATGTATGGTATATATTTAATGCAAAGAGAATTTAGGAAATAATACACCTTGTGTAATTACAGCGACCGAGCTACTTCCATCAATCTAATTTTTCTGATTTGGGTTCATTTGCATTGCATTATTTTTATTAAATGAGCTTTCAATGGAAGCCCTGCTCTCTGTCAAGAGCAGGAATCAAATGCTGAAATATTCCAACCTGCATAAATCCGGTTTGCGCATCACATGCATCATGCATGGCTGCTCCGTGGCAATAGAAATGCAAACACACAAACGCGGCCGTTTCACATAGGTAAATGTAGCAGCTGAAAGGCAGCCCGTGCATCATAAATTCATGTAAGTTCCCATTTTCTTAGGTTGTCTGTACATGTGTTTAGTTGGAGCTGCAACAGATCTTCTTAGTGCCATCCTCAGTCCCATGGAAGAACGTGGCAGAGCAGAGCAGCTCTGTGCAGCCCTGCGTGGGGAAACTGCAGCGCGTGGGCAACGTGGCCTGGGAGCTGTGCCTCCTCCCACAGCACGAGGCTGGAATGGGCTCGGTTGTGTTGGGCTGTACTCAAAACAAGAGCTGATCCTTCTGTTCCTCCCCTTCACTTTTGACGCAAAACTACTGCTACTGATCCAACAAAGGCACTCGTGATCTTAATTAGTATTGCAGCTGTGTAAAGATAACTCTTGTACCATTCTCCTTCTATCTTTTTATATCTTTGCGGGTATTCTGTCACTGGTTTTCACCGTAATGCGGTGTTGAAAATCTTCTATCAGTTATTTAATGAATAACGGTCTCATTTCCTGCTCCCCCCACTCTGTTTCTAAGCTTCAACTTAGGCAAGAAACCAAACCCTGTGTATGAATGACTGTGCATGTATACATGTATGTATACATAAAGGCAAATTTGTAGAACATTCCTAGTGACAATGCGATGAACTCTGAGTGTCTGTAGTCATAAATTTTGTTTTCTGTGTGTGCAGCTTAATTTAACAGTTTTCTAGATGTTCCCTGCTCTCTGTGCCTGATTTTGCCTTTGTTGCTGTAGAGTGGACTTACTCCTAAAAACAGAACCTTGGTATTAAGTGAATAATTTGAAGGATGAGAGTTAGAACAGTTCAGAGTGAACAGCACATTCCCAAACGTGGATCCTCTACGTGGCATCCATCTCTGCTGTTGGTGTACGTGGAGGTGTTGGGGCACTACATAGCCATGCAGGTCTTTGTATGGGGGGGGGGGGAGGTGAACTGAGGTTTGCTTCCAAATACTTGCAATCAAAATATGAATGTTAGTTTGTTAGCTGCATTAGGAAATGTTATTTTGCAAATAAATGAAACTTATTTTTACATGTCTGTAAGAGAAGTTTGCAGATTGCAGTTGGTAGGGGTGAGCAATTACAGGGAAGAGAGCTTGTCCCAGTGGTTCTCTCCATTTCTGGTGTATCCCATCCACAGCTGGTGAGCACATAGGTGTTGGGGAGGGCCAGCTGAGCCCTTTGTTGTAGCTGTGGGGAAGAGAGAAGGAAAGGCTGAAATGGAGAAGGTCAGTGAGGGACAGCAGGGTTCAGCTGTGGCTGCTGTACCACGTTTGGTGTGTGAGTGCTGCCTGGCTTCAGTCTGTCCTCACGGCTGCAGGAGCCACCGCAGCCCTTCTCTTTAAGTCCCATGTCCTTTGGAAATGCACAGGAGTGAAGGGGGGGGGGGGGTCAGTTTCCTTTTTGTTCTCATTCAAACGGTTCTGTAAGTTAAGTCAATCTCACCCATAGAAACTCTTAGCACTCCGTTGAGCATACCTTCCCCTCAGATGTGCCCGTTTCCAAGAAAGCAAAGCAGGTCAGGCATTTCAGAATCATTCTTAGTTATAGATCTGTTCGTTCTGACAGTTCCCTTTAAAAGGATCCTGGCTACAGCTTTGATTACTTTGAGATAAGTGGAAGATAGTCCATATAATTTCACTTAGTGCGGTGATTAATGTTAATAAATAAACACTTTTTTTCCTCTTAAAATAATTGCAATTCATTAAGTCCAATTCATTGGCAAGAAAGCTGTGGACTGATTGTGTGCTGTTAAGTCCTGGGACTAGTTAAAAATAATTCACCCATTTCTGTGCACCGTGTGCATTAATTCAGTGGAAAACAAACAAAAGTAAATAATTTCCATTAGTATAATGGGATAATGGCTCTGTTTCTCTGGTTTGTAATAATTACGTGTTTTATTTGGAGAATAAAATACAAGGATACTGTAAAGATCTGCACGTGGTTGCTGCTAGTGTAAACCATCAGGTTTATTAAAAGTGTTTTTCAGATCTAAATAGTCACCAGTAATTAAAATTAATGTTAATATTCTTGCAAGAATTCTTGTGGGCTCTTCTGTTTGTTTTTATAAGCTTAGAACACGATCGTTTGCAGAAGGTAAAATGCAGAAAGGAATTCCCTGTCCACGTCAGATGGCCTGTAATAACTTGAAATTTTCAGAGTTCTTAATAGCTTGCAAAAGCATTGCTAGCATGCGTATTTGGTCATAAAGTCATTACAGTTCCGCTCAGCAGCCCCATATATTCTCTCGGTGATAATTGGAGCGCGGGTACGTCAGCTCCGTGCTGCATCACACCCAGGAACGCCTTCTGCGGCCGCGTCCCTGGCAGCGCTCCTCCAGGTCCTGCACGAGAGCATGTAAGAAACCCCATAAAGTGCAACTAATGGATTATTTCATTGATTATAGATTTTAAGGCCAGAAGGGAATATTAAATGAGCTAACGACATCCTGTATAACATACGCCGTCAAAATTAGCCTAGTTAATTCTGTATTAAGCCTATAAGCTTGTGTTAAACAGAGTGTATCTTGTACTGTTTCAGCCTGTCCTGATGTGGGTATTTTCATACAGAAGGTTCTGTCATTTCCTTACCTTTCAGCCCAGTATTAAAGCGTGTGCCGTTTTGTTTGACTTCCCTCAGCTTCAGCCCCTGGGTGCTGGCCCTCGGTGAGACAGATCCTTTTACTATCCAGTACTTACTGTACGTGGAGGTACTTTTACACCTTTATCCTCGCTTTTTGATAAGCTAAATATGGCTCTTTTTTCTTCCTCTGTAAGGGTTTTTCTCCAGCTTTTGATGCTGGACATCAGAGCTGCGTGCAGTATTCCTATATTGGTCTCATCAGCACTAACACAAAATCACTTTCCTGTTCCTATTTCTGACAAAGAGCATTCGATTCTCGGTGTTACAAAGAAATCTGAACTTTTGTTTTCATAGTTCTGTAATGCTTTGTCTCTTTATTCCTTGGTGTGATTATTTTCTAGTTAGATATTGTACATCTGGTGACATCCAAACTGGTCCCATTTGCCAGGTAGTTCCTACCCTGCCGGACAATGAGGTGGTTGTTTTCTTTCAGCTTTTGCCATCCCCTGGGCAGTGTGTCCCCCAGGGGCTCTGCCAGCACTCCACATGCTCTCTGGGAAGTGGTTGGTGTGGAGCTGACCCTCATGGCTCCCAGCCCCAAACATCCCTGCAGTGATTGCTCGGGCCAATGTATTTTTAGACCTCAGTCAGCTTCTTCTTGACGGTTCTACCAGTGTCTCACTGGCAGATAATTGTGCAAATTTGATAATTTGAATTTTTTATTTTACCGAGAATTAAGATAGAAGTCTTTTCTGTTGCTGTCCAAACTTGCCAAAAATGAATTACCTTTAAAGCATACTCTTAGATCTAAGCCAGTCGTTCAGATCTCCTTACTGGCAGCAGCAAGCTCTTCCAAAAGAGATGGTAACAGCTGTGTGGGGCACAGCTTTGTAATTTCCCTGGCTCCAAAGTTATGCAATAAAAAATAGAACAGGAATGGTTTTGTGGCAAACTCTGCTTTTTGTATACTTTTGAGAAATGCTATGAATTAGGTGTGAAGCTCTCTGCTCAGATTTAATTTTAGTATACATGATAGGGAAAGCTGACTTGCAGGTTTGGAAAGCTTTGCAGTGCAGCAGGACCACATTTATCTGGTACAGTAAATGCCCGCTGGTTGTCATTTTGTCAACCTCTTATACTGAACCTATCTATTCTCTTCTAATTAGCAAATGACATCTTCCTGATTACCTGCTGTCTTCTGATCCTATCGTGAAGTTAAACAGCTGCTTGCCAAAGGAGAGTGGTTTGTGGAGTTAGAAAAAACACTTTATGAGAAAAACAATAAATGAACCTTTTAGATCACCTCCAGATAAAAGCTTGGGAAAGATAAATGTTGAAGTACAAAAAATAAAAGTTTCTCAAGTTTGTGGTGTACATATAATTCTTAGGCAACTGATGGATCGATTCCTTTCCAAAATCCTTTCATGCTAGAATTTTGAGAGAGCGTGAATGGTTGTCCCGTGTAGTTTTGGTGTTCACCTCAGTGGCCTTTTTGTTTGGTTTGATGAGGAATTCTCTGTCAGACAGAACCCACAGCCTTTCCACCAGGTTTTTCAGGCTGTTGAGCTGTAGTTTCTAGGCTGCCAACCAGTAAACAGAGCATTGTTTGTGAGCTGGATACGTGACAGAGTTTTGTTCAGTTTTGATTTTCTTTTGTGTATTAATCAGTAATTTGGAGAAATTAAAATCCTAAATGCCCTAAAAGTGCAGCTCTGTAAACATAATTGATGTTCCCTTACAAATTAAAAGCCTTTGTAACAGTACTCTTACCTGACATAAAAGTTTAATGGCTACATTCTGGCGAACTTTATTTCATATATAAAAAAAAATTAACTGAAAATCCCTCTGAACTGTGTTGTTGGCTTTCGTACAGGGCATGAAATAATTTTTCCATCTTACCCCACCGTTCTCCGAAGGTCAGACTTTAAATTGGGCTGTTACTGTCTCGCTGCAGAGTTTCCAAGCTACGTTAATTTTTGGTCTGCCATTGATGGATGGAGCAGTTTGAATTCTGACATGCAGCAGCCTGACTGGAATGACCCGCAGAGGCAGATGTCAGCCTGTTATTTCATGCCCGTTTGTCAGAAAGAAAAAAACAGTGCTTTTTTTTTTTTTTTAAAGCAGTTCTTCTTTTGTACATAGAGAGTGCGTGGAGGTGGGCGTGCTGCTTGATGAACATCCTGCAAAATTCATGCATGGTCCTCATTTGAGGGAGACCTGTTTAGGTGTCTCAAAATTGTGTTGGAGACAAATATCCCCAAAGATACATACTCTTATTGAACAGGTATGCGAGAACGATCTCGAGAAGCTGTCTTATTTCATGAAAAGGTATTATTTTGCCCACAGAGAATCTGTGAAGATTAACACTGTTCTCTCAAAAAGCTGATCACATCTGTTAATTTATGGCTGCAAAAGAATTTTCTTTGTGATTTATTTTTGTACCCCCTTTGTGTACCCGGAACACATCGCGCCCTTCATTGCAGCATTTTGCTCTGAGGACGAAATGTATACTTCTTTGGTGCAAATGAAACTTTCCTCCAAATTTAAACACGGAGAGGGGATTTTTTTTTTTTTTTTTCATAAAATACGGAGAACAATTTAAAACACCGATGTAGGCAGCAAGAGCTGAGCTCTTACACCTGAGCCTTCAGTTACTCCTACTCAGGACAAACTATTCCACTTATATGGGTGGAGAAATGGAAATGCTTAAGGAACTGAAAATCACTTCAGTATTCACAGTACTGCCCGAACAGACTTCAGCCAAGCTGGGCAGTGGCTGTCCTCCCTCTATGCCCCTGCAGTCCTGGTCCAAAGGAGCAGGTTCAGAGCACTGTCCTTCAGGTTATTTCAGTGACACTGTCATAAAATTGAAGGGGGGGGAAGGAGCATATTCTGGGGGTGATACTGTGACAGAAGAGGAGTGAACAGAAATAATCTTGATCGGGTCAGAATTGTATCTTGTGATCCTTTTTGTTTTGCTGATTCTGTGATTTAGATACTGTCTTTGATAGTAAGCTCTAAATTACCAACTTGGAAGCTACCTCTGTTCCTGAAGTTCACAGATCATTTGGAGAATACATCTGGCTGCATGTTGTTTGCTCCCTTCTGCTAATATGTGGAGCCTCTTACTCTGACATCTCAGTTTATGTACCTTTCTTAGAAAGAAACTTTGGCAAAATAAAGCATGAAAATTCATTCAGTTAGCTGCTCCTCAGTTCCTCCCATGTATACCTGTTCCTTCCACAGCAAAGCTGCTCTCTCACTGGGAAAACCACTCCAAGTTTCTTAAAGAAATGATTATCGACTTGAAAATAAAAATAGCACATTTTATTGCTATCGTTTCTGTGGATCTGGGGTTTTAAAAGCTTTTTATACAGTATTTTTTAGAAAGGATTCTGTAGGTGAGTGTGTGAGGTGCCAGCTCTGTGCAGCCGGGGCAGCGCAGTCCTTCTGATGTCTGTCACTGGGAAGCTGCTTGTCCCTGCTCCTAGGCCATGTAACTGAAGCAGGCTTGGCTCTGCTGTTCTGCTGCTTTTCCATCAGGACCTGAGAGTCATTTTCCTGTTTCAGAATTCATGAGCGGACCCTTACAAAACCCCTTTATTATGTTGTTCTTCCCTTTTCCTCTGCGTCTCCTCGGGTGCAGAGCCCTTCTCCTCAGCAGGCCGATTGTAAGTGGATCGGTTATTAATCACTCAGATGTTAAAGGACTAAAAATGTTTGATGACATCTCCCTTCTGTTGGTGTTTGGAATGACAAAAGGAAATCAGTCAGTTAAAATTCTCTCTTTATTAGGTTATTACTATAACCAGATGTTGAGGTTTTGAACAAGCTCTCCAGTTTGTCTTTGCTCTCCCGCTGAATATAGAACCCAATTACTTTTTACAGTATGTTTTTTTTTTAGTTCAAAGCCAGAAACTAAATATGACTCTGCTACTTGAAATGCTGGTTATAATTACCTTGGTAAAAAATAATCATGAGGTGGGGGGAGGGTTTTTGCCTTCTGTTAATGAACCAATTTACATTCCTGATTTGAAATAAGCTTTTGCATTGCTCCTGCATTTGGTCAGTCAGAAACTGTTAGAAATCATACTTCTGACTCCAAACAGAGATCATAATATTGTATCGATAAACCTGTTTTTAATGTCAGCCTCCTGAAGGAAGAAATGCTGGAGCAAGCTCTAATGGTAAGAGCTGGGTTGTCTGTTGTTGGATGCTCTCCCGTTGCTCAGACCTTAGCTCTGCCTTGGGTTCCTCTTCCTTCTCTTTCTGCATTGTCCTCAAAGGTGTTGCTTTCACCAGGTGGCACTTCCTATTCTCTTCCACCACTACCACCACCTCTCCCTACTGAAGACCTAGCTTTATCCATTGTTGTCTTTTCTGACATCTCAGTTTGTGTGTACGAAAAAGTTAATTTTTCCAAAGTGAAAGAATACCTGGAATCCTCTCCACCCTAACGTAAATGGCCGTGACCTTACATGATGCAAAATGACATGTGGCAAGGGGCAAACTTTGGTCATTAGCATTTCTGCAGAAGTAGGTACTTAAAAGCTAAAAATACACAATGGGTACATCGTTTTTGAAGCATACTCTTGACAAATGCACCAGTGCCACAGCTGTGACATGGGAAGCGACAGCTGACATTTTTTGACATGGTGTGATATCGCTTCATCATTTATAGTGTGCCCCTGGAGTTGTGATGGTGACTTGGTGAACAGCCAGTAGCACCAAAGTGCTTTGGAATCTGAGCACAGAGGGCTGTTTTGATGGCACCTTCTTCCTTGTAGATGAAAAGGAAACATTTTTTTTCCTGTATTCTGCAGAGAGTGGTACCATGGGATTTTTAAATGATCTACAGACCGGCTGAGGCATCGTTATGCCCTGTGCCAAGCAGCCAGACGTGAGTTCATGTAGCTGAGCAGAACAGCTCTGTTTTCTGCACAGCTGGAAGGAGAGAGAGGTATCTCAATGTGATTTACCCTTGCCAGCATGCTGCGAAGTAAAGGATAGCTCTGAAGTCCTGGATGTGGGTATTTACCTGCAGCTACAGACTCAGTGACACTAGCTAAAATGTAACTCTGCTCCCCTCTCTGTATGGTGATGCTTGGCTGTTTTCATTCAGTGCCAAACTTTAAGGAGAGCCGAAAGACTGGAATATTTTCCCAGGTGGTTACAGACCTGGTTTTGTTGTTTGGTTTTTTTTTTCAGCACTTTTATGGGGAAGGGGGGAGTGGTCGTTTGCTTGTCTTTTAACATTTCCTCACCCCAGAGAGACTTAGACTGACCGGTAGGGAAGAGTCCTCACCCACCAGTTATATGTCAACAGCCTCACACAGTGCAAAGTGTTACAGCTCAAGACTTCAGAGGGAAATTTTAAATTTCCCATCAGTCGTAGATAGTTCAAAGATGACTTGTTTACAGTCCACAGAAATTCATTGCTAGTGATCTCTTGTAGGGCACGATGACAGGATTTTCTGTGAGCAAGTTATACATAACTGCTCCTAGCTTTGGTTCACCATGTGGACACTAGCAGATTCTAAGTTGCTGAACTCCTACAAGGATCAGTGCTTTCGGCATGTCACGGCAAATTCTCCTGCCTATCTGTCCTTCTCTGTGTGCACAGGGCAGCGACGCTGATATCTGAGCAGTAGGAAGATGCTTGAATAAGGAGTGATCGTTACTTCAGTGGCCCACCATGCAATGGCACTTAAACTGGTGGCCCAGTCGGTCCCAGCACTTCAGCAATGACATACATAACTTGTAATGTCTTTATCTGTGACGCTGACTTAGGGCCCACGAACACCTTGGTAGAAGCTTTGACATTGATGATATTATGGATTAAATAGTTTGTCTTACTGATTGTAAGTTAATGATTTGTGTAATACTGATTAAATAGGAGTCGAAACCTTACTGACAAGTTCATATAAGCATTCTTCAGTATTCTTGATGGATCTAGGGATCGTTTCAGCATTCAAACCGTATTATTTCAACTAGAACAAAGCAACGACATTTCCAAAAGTTGATTCAATGTAGGAACTACAGGCTGTTCCACATAACCATGATTTAAGACAAGAAATGTTCCTGGCCTTTGAAAGATGAAATTTAAGCCTTAGGACCTAAAAATTCAACTTTATAACAAAGATGAGCATTGAAAAATACAAAGCAGTGTTAGGAGAGGCATAGAAACTAACTCCTGTGTCTGAGCCCAGCAGAATGGTGAGGAATAATTAATTATTCAAGTGTCATCCATTACTAGAAATAGTCTTTCAACGAGACCTGAGAATTTTCTTCCAGTGGAAATTGTACAATTACCTATGGAGTAAATGGTGTAGTATACAATGATATGTCAAAATGTGCTTCAAGATGTATGTCAGCACTTTTGTGCAGAAGAGGGAAATAAATCAGAGGCATGCCCGAACCGTTCTCCCTGTGCTGGCACTTCTGAAGTCCCATTTCATCTGCTGCAGTTACTGTGAAGTTTGTGAAAAATTGTGAGGGCTTTCTGCTCCCATTTTTCTACTTTTGTTATTTAACGTTTTTAATGAAGTAATCAAATCGAAATTTTTCCCTTAATCTTTTATACCTTTTTCAGAATCAATTTTCATAACATTTTTCTATGAAAATGAATGTCATTCATTCTCGTGTGAGGCACAGGTATTGAAATACTTGGTATATAAGAACTCATCAAACTTTTAAAATACCCTTCCTATTAATTTCATTTTCATGAGACTGCTTTTCTCTCTGTTCCAGACAGTTGTTACTGTAAATTGCTGGGCATCAATTTGCTGGTTTTTTATGTGTGTGTATAAACTTAGTAGAAGCACGGAGGATCTCAGCTGGGGATGCAGGACCAGCACAAGCTCCAGAGCCTGGCCTCAGGCAGGCCGGGAACTTGCTTGAACGCAATGCAGCATCTTTTGAGAGTTTTTTCCACATCTCTTTGCAAAACATATGCCAAGATAACAGGCTGCTTACATTTGATGGCAAAATGTGGATTTTCAGCCTAGACTGAGAGTCAGCAACACATGACCTCGGGCAGAGCTGGCCCTGCACACCAGGGGCTGCCACGAGCTGGGCTTGAGCAGGGGAACCACTGGGTTCCCAGAGCATCACTGCTGCCTCCTCCCATGCTGAGAAAGCTCTGAGCTGCATGGGGATCTCAGTCCCTGTACTGCAATGTGAATGTGAGCGTGTGGGACGTGGTGCTTGGCTGCGCTTCTGCGTGGCCATAGCTGCTGGCTGGCATCAGCCGGCATCATCAGAAGAACTCGTGTACCTTGGCTGTTCCGCTCGGTTTGTGGTGGTTATTTTTCCTGTCCCATCCAGCTTCCGTTGCTCAAAGAAATAATCTTAATTTCTTTTTCTTACCTCCCTTCTTCTTCACGGATAGATTTAAATAACAGCAGGGCTTCTATTTAAAATGATAACATCCAGGAAATTAAAAGTTAAGCCCTCCACTGTCCTTAACTCGATCTCTGCTTACCCCTCTCAGCAGTGGTGTAAATAAAGGATGAATCCTCCGCCTGAACTTTCAATTTCCTGGCTGTTGCCAGCTTGTTTCACAGCGCTGCCATTGTACCATTTGCCTTTCTGGAAAAGATTCATACACAATATATTATAGGAAGGAAAAGAATAACCAGGGGTAGATATTAAATATTTCACAGGGGCCCATATTAATCTGAGATTACTTCAATGTTTTCCAAGCAAGTGACAAAAATTAGATTCTAAAGCACTGTTAGGAAAATGCTCATCGCGTGTGTTGGATTTATTTAAAATTATTGCTTCAAGTTTCTTTTGTCTGGACATTTGTGCCTTTTAGTAGTTGCAGCGAGATGCTGCGTTCCCCTTTTGGTGCTGCAGGAGGAGGGACCTGGCTGGGCTGGCGGCTGTGCTGCTCATCTGCACCCACACTGCACTGGCACGGACACGAGGGGGCTGGGGAGGGTCCCGGGCTAAAACACGCCCGAGGCAACTTCTGAAAAAGGAACTGGAATCACAGGAGAAACTAACAACTGAAAGGCCAGAGGAGGAAAAATGACAGCTTTATTTTCATTTTTTAATTGTCATTTTAGAGTGATCGTCTTATGAGCATCCCTCACCATGATGTGACACATAAGCTATCTTTCTTTCTATCCATCTCTTTCTATATTCATATTCATACTTTTCTTTTTTTTCCTACCTGAGCTGGTCTTCCCATTGGGTTTAGTGGCCAGCCTCCTGGCCGCACACCTTTCCTTATCGCTTTGGAAAGCGGCGTGCCTTTATTCTTACTAGATTCAAAATGTGCTACAGGAATCTCAGATTTCTATGTAAAAGTCCTCCTATTTGTAGCCATAAACACCAGGAATGCACTATTAAAGGCGTTTTCTTGTTTAAGAGGAAAACACCTGCAAGTTGGGTATGTTGCTGACCTGCTCTGAGCAGACGTGCTGCTAGGATTTGTCAGTACACAGCTGTTTTAGCAGCACAGAGAAGGACAGGAAAGGAGCAGAGAAAACTGAGCGTGTTCTTGTTACTTGTGGGTGCTCTGTATCTGTGTGGGTGCCTGAGTACCTCATGTGCTTGCAAACAAATGCACGGAAAAACACAGCTGACATTATATTCACTGACGGCAAATGGGACAGAAAGATTTAAATATGTATTGATTTTCCATGACACTTAGTTGTCGTTTGTGGTACGTGTGCTCTGTGAAACACAGCTCACAGCCACGTCTGTATGTGTGCAGGGTAGCATCAGTAGCCGTTGCTATCTGTTCTAACGTGATTTTTACTGACTCTAACCAGGGATAGCTGTGATATTTTTTGTATTGTTACTGTCAAGGAGAAACTGAGGTTGCGTGGCAGGCTTTGTTTGTCTGTGTTGGTAACACTTCAGCGCTATAAATCTGCTCTTCCTGATTTTAGTCACAGGTTCTACTCCAGCTTTGGAACCCCTGTTGTTCCTTTGGGTGATCCCACTGGAGAGCAAACACCAGCAATTCAGATTTTCTGTCCCTTCAGGTGTTAAGACACATCCTGGCCTCCCTTATTTGTTCATTTCACTCCAGAAAGAGAACCAAATAAATCTATGCTTCAGAAAAAAGGCAAATAACATCAGAACTTTGAGGAGCAGCTGGGGAAGGGCACAAATGGTATTTGTTAATTTTCCAGCTTCAGAAGTTAAGCGCACATTTAAATGCATGTTAGATTCTATGGCACAGCACTGGTGGTGGAAGGAGAGGCCGTGAGGTCTGGCTCTGCCTCTGCTGCCATGCAGCTGCATTACCTGGCGCAGCTCATTTCCCCCTTACATCTCATTTCTCTGCAAAAAGTGCAATAACTGTACCAGTGTCCCTTGGGAAGCATTTTGAGATCTGGTTCTGAAAAGCAGCACCAGTTTGTGTACAGATGATTCCAGGGGCACGGACTTGCTCTGTCCTGATTGTGTGGATGCTGCCACCAGTCCTCTGCTCCCTTCCCCACACACACATGCCCGCTCAGGGCACCTCCTGTTTCCATTGAAATGGACTCTGTCTGTTTTTCAGCGGGAGCTACACGAGCCCCCGGTGATGGGATTGGGTCCCAGTGATGATGAGGTTTCGGCAGTTATTGTTTTGGAGTCTTGTTTGGCATAGCATCTTTGTGTGGGCCTATCCACGCAGGAGAGCTTTCACAAATAACCAGCTCATTCACCAGCGTGTGCTCAGAGCAGGAGCTCGCAGTGTGCCAGGCAGGAGCAGGCCAGGAGGGGCAGTGCCATGGCAGGGCCGGGCTTTCCCCGCAGCGCAGCAGTGCGTGTGCGCGTACCACTGCGAAGTCAGACTGCAGTATTTGCAGATAATGCCTTCTTTATTGGGGGCTATTTATCTTCATCAGTTTGCTATAATGTGATGGGGATTCTATAGCTCTGTTTTTCATATCAATTCGTACTTCTTTTTCTGGACTCCATTTCCTCCTCTGCTCAGTATCCGAACTCTGGCAGCTGCGGCTTTCCTTTCTTGTTTTCTTTTTTCCCCTGTTTTCTTATTGCCCTAGAAAGAGCCGCAGACCTTTTTCATATTAAGGCTGCGCAGTGAAATTTCAATTTATAGCCGAAAATAGAACTATCTGTTTGAAGACACACCGGGTGTTTTTGCTCTGCTTTTTTCCTCTGAATCTCACCTATATGAGCCGTGTAGAAGCATTATTTAAGATTTACAGAAAGCGCGTTCTAATTGATAATGGTACTCCAGCAGCACCCAGCACCATCCTGAGCAGTGCAACGCGAGGCATTGTAGGAGCTGAGCTAAAAATATTGCATTAGCACTTAGAGAAAATGAAATTTTTATACTTGATTTGCTCATGGTCATATGGTTGCAACTAAACACAATTTGAGCTGTCACTTCACTGCGGAGAAAAATATGCAATTTTGGAATATTTTAAATGAGCTTGATATTAGATTCTATAACTCAAAATGACACAGGAAATAGTGTTTGCAACATGATTGGTTCATTACTATTTGGTAATTGCAGTCCATCATTTTAAAGGGGAAACTAAAACACAAACAAATGATCTCGGCATTCCGCAGCCTCTGTATCCAAGTTGTCATTTTGGGGACGGTTTTAGAAGACACAAGTTGTTCCTATTTGGAGGCTTATATTTTTCCCTCCCCTTTATCATTTCAGGAGAACAATTTTCACCATAAACTAACATGTCAGCCAAAGCATCTACATTTAAAAAAAATATTATTTCACAATTTTCCACGTGCACATTTGATGTAAACCCTGGAGGTGTATTCCCTGAGTACCTATTACCTCCATTTTAGGGAAATTACATTAAATTATTAGTGACAAATTTACTTGTCTGCCAATGTGTTTTTCTTGAATTTTACTACAACATCAATACTTGGCTGTTTTATATGGGCCCTCATTTACCTGTCTTTGAAGGCAGTCACCCCTCTGGGAGCTTTGCCTGTCACTACCATGTGCTACAAAGAGTCTTTAAGTTTAACATTTGCAGTTTTGAATTAGAGAAAAAAAATATGTTGCACTTCAAAAATATAATATGCTTTTCCGACAAGCCATTTTAATGCCAACTGTCTCCTTTTTGAAGGAGTAAACCCAATTTTGAGCACAGTGTGCTCCAAGGAGGTGCTGGTTTGTCAGCACAGAGGTGCTGGCCAGGGGCTGGCAGCCCAAAGGGGACTTCACCTCCCTTGGCACATAGGTCTGGTTTGGGGAATGAATGGGTTTTACTGTGACTGTGTGCATTCAAGAATCTTTCTGCTCTGATACCAAAATAAAAGCAGATAGGAAAAAAGAGTCAAACTGAGAGCTAAAATCAATCATAGCAAATTTGAACCTTGGCTGCCATGTGTAAGGGAACGCAGCTCTGAGGCCCAAGGATGTACTGGCAGCAGCATGCCAGCTCGTGCTGCGTCCTGCTTGGATCCTGAGATTGGCACGTGGCTGCAGAGCAGTGCTGCTCTGAGATTTCTGGGGAATGCTTTGGTGCTTCAGTAAATAGCAGTGGATATAGAGCAGTACGGTGCTTTGTTCCCTGAGACACCGATCCCTGGTGTTGGAGGCATCTGCATTTTATTGGACATGAATGGTTATTACAATTCCACATCACCAACTCAGCAAAAGTTTAGAAGATCTAATTAACAAGAGCCTAGAAATGTTTGTGAGAATTCACATGGATAGAGCTGCGTGGGCACTGTCACCGCTGTGTTATTGCTCTGGGAGAGAGGCCTGGTGAGTAAACTGGTACAGGCATCCCTACTGGAGCCAGGGAAACAATGGTGGTGTGTACTAGCAAATAATCTGCTCTGTGGCTTTATTTATTTGTGTGTCGTTCACTGCCTTGTGGACCAGGGTTTGTTATAGTCCTCTGGGTGTTATACGTTGTGAACAAGGAGGGATTGCATTGATCTTAACAAAGCCCACGTCAGACTTCCAGCAGTTGGGATTCCTGGGAGCTGCTGTGTCCAGAAAACTTGGAGGTGAAAACCGATTCTGAAAGCTGATAACATAGAGCAGATTTGAATGCTTTAATTAAATTCCTCTCAACTTTGCAAAGCATTTGATTAAAATCGGCCTTTAAATGGGACTTTGGTTACCTCGAGATAACTTCTACTCTAAAAAGAAAAAGGGAGGATCTCAGAATATCAAGATTGTGGAAGGAAGATGATAGTGGAAATGCAATTAAACCAGCGTGTCCACCCCACGAGTAAGTGGCTGAACTCTCTCACTGCTATTTTGCTGCTGTTTCTGCTGCTGGTGGCACCCCAAACCCAGGGTCTGGAGGAGCCCTGTCTGCTCTCTGCTGAGCACTTGCATACGTGCCCACATGTTCTAAAAGTGCACAACCTCTGCCTCAAGGAGCATGCAGTGTAACCTGTTGTGTGTGTATGCACAGGCTGTGTTAGAGAAGGTAAAGAGTGAACGTGAGCGGAGCGGCGTTGGGGCAGCGGTGCCGGGCTGGGCTGGGGAGCAGCCGCCAGCCTTGCTGCTTACTGCCACCGCAGTTGTGTTGCAGGGCTGAGTGCTACATGAGTATCACCGTGCTGACACAAATTGTGGACACTGTGAACGTTTTTAAGGGTCTGTTTATTAACTGTTGGTAAATTCAGGCTTTCTTTGCTTACATTTTGTGTCAGAGAATCTGCTCTGCCTGTTTGGCTCTGGGAGTGCTGTGGACCCAGGAGAATCCCATTGGATGTGTCTTACTGTTCCCAAATGCTGGGATGTGTGCTACTTCTATCCCCACGTCTTGGGCAAGCGGGAAAATGGAACGTGTAACTCACAGTTAAGATGTGCCTTGTTATTAATTTCATTGTATTCCCTTATTCAATCAAAAATGGTTATATAAATCAAAGCAATTCTAAACTGATTAACCTAAACCCCCTTTAATTAGCAAATAGAGGCTTCAGAGTTCACCTGCAGCGTGTGAAACACCTCTACACTAATTTATCTGACTTTTTATCCTGGGACTGAAAGTAAGAAATGAGCACTATTGCCATAAATCTAACATGGTGAGGAAATGGAAATCTTCAAGGACTTTCCTCCCCCTTTTTTAGAAGCTGTCATGCCAAAACTCTTGCAGGTTCAGAGCGATACATTTTTGCCCCAGAAGAAAGTGAGAGCTTAGCAGACCTCACAGGGCTTGGTTTTATCCAATATGCTTTGAGTGTGAAGAGTTTTGATCATTATTTCTTTTCTTTTTTTGAGAGCCTGGTAGAAATTTTGGAAGGATCTCTAGAAGTGTTTCTGGAGCATCCGGGAGGAGCTCCTGCTCCTGGCTGGGGTGCTCTGGGGAATGGCTGCTCATTCCTCCTCATCATACAGTCTCCTCCCTCCACGTGCAGGCGGGGTAACTTCACAGCTCACCGCTGAGCTCTAAGCAGGCAATGACTAACCAGGCACCAACGGTTATTGTTTTCCTTTTCTGATCACAGAAACTGCCCGGGGAGAGAGGGGAAGGTGGAGAACCTCTGCTGTGTCTTTTGTTTTTGATATCTAGCTCAGGTGTGCCTGGTGTTGGGGGGGATTGTGACACTGCTCATAGATCTAAGCTCTTGGTACGTGCAAAATGGTAAATTGCATCTTCTGTGTGTTCACTTTAGAAAAATACACACCGGTACCTGTGAGATAAATGTTTCTTCCATGCGCTTCTGTTCTTATCTTGCACAGACTGAAGGAGGTGTATTGGTGCACTTTGGTTTTGCTGCACTGAAAATCTTGCACCACACTTCTCCCTTTGCTGCTCCGCCATTCGCACCTCGTGGAATGGATGCTTGGCTTCTCAGAGCCGCATTTACATATCAATTAAATAAGGGTGAGAATGGGGAATGCATACCTCACAAATAGGCTATGAAAATACAGTTGCATAGATTATTTTGTAATTTGTGTAAGGAACTTGTTGGTTAACAGGGTGACCGAAGTGATAAAATGTGTGCTTCAGATGTCTGTGTTTGGCAAAGCAGCGAGATGACACTCGGCATAATTATAGGCTTAAGTGCAACTGATGCCAATGACTAATTGAATTGGGATCAAATTTACCTGGGGTGTAACAATGGCTTTAAAGAAATATATTTAAGTAATTGTGTAGTAAATTATTTCATTTTTAGCATATAATTGCAAATGCAGACTGTAGCTTTATTAAAATATGTTTTCCTGTGTGTACCGTCTGTTTTAGATATACGAGAGAAACACGGGTGATGGGTATTTCTCCTAAGCTATTTCCACTAAGCAAATAAAAATTGCTCAGTGGAATATATGAAGTGGTGCTGAAGAGTCCTGTTAATATGCTCAGGGTTATTTTTGTCTCAGGCTGGAGAAAAAAACACCATCTTTAGGCAGGTTTGTTCTAAACCTCAGCGCTTTTGGTTCTCCACTTTATCTCCTCTTGTTCTTTTTATTATGATGTTTTGAAATACAAAATATTTCAGACCGCTCAGTGCTGCTTTCCATCTTCTATACACTGATGTCAGGTATTCTCTCTCTGTACACACACGTGCAGATATGTGTGTACTGAAGTCGTATATTGTGATTAAGAGTTGTAGTGTGTGCAGGAAAAGCATGGTATGCAGGAAGAAATAAGGTGTGCAGCAGCACTGCCAGCCCTTAGCACCGCTGCAGCACTTGCTGCTCCTGCACACGGATCAACCTGTTGTGTACCACGAGCAGAGGTTTCACTCAGTCAGTTTCATCTGTAGCTAAATGCCTGTTTCCTCAGCAGTCCATCTCGCCCATCGCAGTTAATATTATTCCCCTTTTCCGTAGTGTAAGCAGTGTGTCCAAAATGGAAAATGCCTCTTCAGTTTCAAGCAGGGAGAAAACTTTGTCTTTCCTCCTGCGCACCCAACGTCTGGTTTAGCTCAAGATGGAGGGTTTATGATTAATACAGTTGATGCAGAAAATGGCCGATTGCTTGGGTTCTTTTAAATGTATCATGCTCAGTGCACACGGCCTCCGAGCATCAGTTAGAGGGAAGTGACAGCCCAGTTGACCTTTCTCTCCAAATCGTAGGGGGGTGGGGGGCAGAATTAGCATGATACCGCAGCGTTTCAACTTGCTTTCTCCGATAACTTTCATATTATCAATATCAGGACGTTCTGGAAATATAAAACCACCTTCTATCAAATGTGGTTGCGTTATTTTCCACGAGGTTTAGAATTTTAGCCTCTCCTTACATGAGATAGCTGTGAGGTATTTTACCACCTTGCTTAGCGCTCCTAAAAGGTCAACACAAATATTTCACCTCCACTTTTGCTTCAGCCGCTTCACAGAATGCACCACGTAATAATTTGGAGCCATCTCACTGAATATTTTACGGGCTGTTTAGACGGCTGCCGAGAAGGGCGAACAATAGTCCTATGTGGGGGAAGGTGTTAGTTGTAAAAGGGCTTAAATTGGCTTTGGAGTAACTGGAAACCAAATAAATGGTTCTGGAAACTAAACTGGGAGATTTAGCAGGTTTTTTCTGCAGTCACCAATTAGTGCTATTAGAAAGTCTAATATGCACAGCGTGGACCTGCAGCAGCTGTGATTGATACAAAGCTCGGCCAATCGCGCCGCGCCCGTGTCAGCTCTCATTAGGCTGTGATCAATTACTGGGATTTTAGACCAATTTGAATGAAAAGTAAAAACACATTGTTACCACAAATTTCATCAAGTGAATATGCTGTATAAGGAAATAGATCAGCTATGACCTCTTTGACATTTCAAAATGTTTAAAAGCTGAAGTTAATTCTTTGTGATGTCCTTTCATCTTTAGTTGACAACGGAGAGACCTGGAGTGGTGACAGCCTTTGTCAAGTGGGGCTGTCTTATCAGAAACAATACCCTGCAGATCTTTCAAGCCAAATATTCTAATCTAAGATAATTGCATTTAAAATTTCTTATAGCTTTTATGTCTTTCTCCGAACCAATCTCATATTGAGTAGCAAAACTTTCCACTCGACACTTCTTTTTACTTTAAGAGCTGTAATGGTCGCTAGCACAGTTTAAGGGGCGCAGGGAGGAAAGCTCAGGGCTGTCTGTGGTCCTGTGGGTGCCAAGGAAGGTTGCTGCGCGGTGTGCAGGTGTGTGGGGTGCTCTGGGGAGCACTCACCAGATTTCTCATCAGCTGTGTTACTCCGTGAGCACTTGGCCCCCCCGTCCCCTTTCCCCCATCCGTGGTGAGCTCCCAGTGGAGGTCCTTTCCACGCACCGTGTGCTTGCAGGAGAGCTGTGAGATGGCAGCACTGCATTTCTGGGGTGCAGTCCGTCACTTTTTTTGCTATAAACAGCCATTTTAGGGTGAAAAACTAAACACAATGGATTTAACTGTTTGAAACAAAGACTTCATTGCCTGTTAATTACAGAGCAGTCAATTCCTGAGTGGCTTTTAGGAGCTGATGCCCCTCTTGCTGAGCTCCCCGGTCCGTTCAGGTGTGCGCTCACAGCACTAACCCCTCACGTGGGTTTCTGCTGTGTCAGTAAACAGTTCTGAAAATAAGATTTCCGAGTCTGAATTATTTATATGATATGATAAGCAAGCAGAATGTTGAAATTCAATAGTAGTTCATAAGATTTTTTTTGCTTGATTTCTCTGTCTTCTACTCTTAGCAGGCTTTTGTTAGAAAGAGTACTTTATTCTTCCCTGACACACTACTAAAGGTATTATGCAAATGGAAGGTGTTGTTCATTATAATCTGTTGAAAATGGAGGCAGCAGAAAGCTGAATTTCATTGTATAACTTGATCTAAGAGAAGATTCTAATGGAAAACAGCAGTCAGCTGAAGGTGTCAGGACTGATTGCAAAAGCTGATTTATTATGATACTAATATTAGGCGACCCACATTCTCTCCACACTGACAGAGCACGAAAGTATGCGGGGAATGAGCAGCACTGCTCACTCAGGCACTGCGGGGCACTGCCACCAGTGCCACCCCACAGCCCTGCCTCTCACACAGGGGGTGCTGCAGGGACCTCACTTGTCGGGGGAACCACCTCTGAGTGGGAAAGGACCACTGAGTGCTGTAGGGAAGCTCAGCAGTGTCTCCATATCATGTTTGAACCTCCTGAATCCACACGAGGCCTCAGACAGGCAATGAGTTTCTCATAAGCCATTCCTGTTGGCTGAGGGCTGAGCCCCAGTTAACACAGGAACAGGAGGACGTTCTGCAGTCCTTTCTGGGTTTGGCTGTGACCAATATGGTTTTCATTGCTCCATTAAGGGGAGGGAGGAAAGGTAACGATGAGAAAATTATGGATGCTTTTGGACAGTTTCAGTCGTTATGTCCATCCCTGCACACGTGGGCTGTCTCAGACACCGCGTTCCCCACCGCAGCTCTCAGCACTGCTGACTGCACTCGGTGGGGTCAGGCACACAAAAATGCCATTGGCCATTCCTCAGCTGCCACAAGTACATCAGGACACAGCAACTGAGGATTTCCAGTGACTGTACTTGGAAATACATTCATATAGTTTATGTTTAATAAAATGTGAACTTACTATTTGATTATTTTATTTTTTCCCTATGGACAAACAGGAGAATGTTACCAATAATTGTATTTTTAGAGGCTGTTCACATGTTGAGGCTGAGGGAAGGAAATGCACGCATGTGTCTGTAATGCTTTTTTCTCCATAGTTAGGATTCATGTGGGTAGGCCAACGTGTGCGTGTTAAATAATGAAATTGTTTTCAGGAATGAATGATTTCCCATGTGAAACTAATGTTTATTTGTACCTTTAAAATTAGATATTATATCGAATCCTCAAAGTTAATCTTATTGAAATACGTTTAATTAATAACCACAATTAGAATGCTGCAAAGCTCTGCAATGTTTGCTCACGTCAGTTAACAAAAGAGGGCATCTCTTTTCCAGCAGTCTTCAGCTTTCATTACTGGCGTGTAAAGGAGTTTAATTTACCTGGAGCAGTGTAAACCTTTTTGAAATAGGTGCCTCATTCCACAAAAGAATCATTCTTCACATGCTCTAAATACTGTACATATTTACCAAATTTAAATACATATTTACATACCTAAGATTGACCCAATTGAATGGAATGACTCCCTCGATACCTTTTATAGTCTATTAGGTAAATAAGCATCTCGCAAACGGGCTCGCTTTTCTTTGCACAGCAGACAGTCATGTAGATAGGATCAGAGTTCGGGGTCTCTGTGAGGTGGTTGGGTTTACCGCATACCGAAGAAAATACTTTTTCTCCATTACAGATATCAACGTAGATACAAGAAACAAAGGACAGGAAGCGTGAGGTCTCTGGTGGTAGTGAGTTTGGCAGCAGGTGAGGAAGGCAGAGCTGCGGAGTGTCATTTTTTTCCCAGCTCCTCTTCCTCCGCCTGGCTGTCCAACACTGCACAGATCTGTACCTCCTGAGAGAAATCCTGAGCGCCTCTTTTCTGTGCCCTGCACGGTTAGCTGCTGCTGCTACACGGGTGGTTTTGATGCAGCTAAGTCTGAGATGGCAAAGTTTGCAGGCCCACAGATGCAATATGAGGCAAACGCGACACATCCCACTCAGTGTGAGACCATCCCCATTTTAACCATGCTGGAAGGACCACGTTTCAGATGAGCTGAAGAGCTTTTAACAAATGAGTTGTGAGTTAGACCGTGCTCTCTCCTCTCATTCTTCTATTCAGCACCAGGGTCTGGCTGGGGAAGCAGAGTGCTCTGAGAGCTGAGGCTGAAGGGACCAAAGGGAGCGCGGGCTGTCCCTGCTGTGCTCTGAACCCCGCAGTGCCGCGTGGTCTGCTCAGTGAGGTGCTCTTGGTTGTGCACTCATCAGCTCCTTGTGAGCAGAAGTGCCGCAGATACGTGGTGTGCAGCAGAACCTTGACACCTAACGTTTAAAAGAGGGTACACTGCAGCAGAGGGAAAGGTTAATTTTAATGGGGCTTATTTATGTATTTGGGGGATGTTGTTTTCCTACAGTTATTTGATTTCATTGTCAAATTTTAGCCATGGCAGAAGCAACATTTAGCTTTTCTTGCTTTTCAGCAACAAATAATTTTTCATAATTGCAGCTGAAGTGATAATGGTGAGAAGTAGGAATTAATTTTGTATATCGATTATTTCCCTCAAAGATGACCGTAAATAGAGAAATCAAACGTTAACCTCTGAGCAGGTGTGCAAGTGCTCTCCAGATCCCCAGTGCTGATAATCCAGCTGTTGTTCTATGATGCTTTTGGAGATTAGAATCAGAAATCTGCAAATTGCACGGAGAAGGCAGAGTGCCTCTGAACTGTAAATACACGCTCCGTGTGACATATTGACAGGGGCTGCTCAGCTTGTTTTACTCTGGGCCAATTCATCATCTCCTGATTTACGGAGCTGTTCTGGTTTTATCTTACTGATTTGCAAATTCTTGTGACCAATTACATTTCAAACATCCGTTATTTTTATCATGTAATTTGTTTCACCGGAGCATATAGAAAAGCCAAGCCCTACACCAGAGAGCTCACGGTCCAGTTTTAGATATATGGAGAGGATCATAAAGAGAAAAACGAGCATGCCCAAACAGAAGTGAGCTCTGTGGTCTTGGCACATGCCTGTGTTCTGTTCTTCTTCAGCCCTTTATTTTCTGGTGGGGGGAAAAAATAATCAATTCCGGTAGACAGTGAGACAAACACTGATTTCCAGAGGAATTCCTGATACAAAACTCACGATGGAGGTCACTAGGAATAAAGCAGCATGCTGACTGTAGAGGCAGGATGAAGAGAGATGCAGCAAGTGGGGGCTGGAGGAGTGTGGGGAGGCACAAGGACCGACTTAAAGGGAAGGTTATGGTGGGAGCAGCAGCACGGGGCGGGATGACAGAAGTACTGACCCCAGGCAGAAGCACGAGGCAGAGGCAGCCCCTCTGCTGGCCGGAGGAAGCAGGGCAGTGTGTCAGTGCAATGTGGTGACCAAAGGCAAGGCAAGGCAGGTAACAAAGCTGATGGCCTGCAAGATCCTGGGGGAGAAAACTGGCAGAGTAACTGGGAGGATCCAAAGCCAGAGGCTGCAAATACACTGCACAGTGGTGCCAAAAGGAGTGGATGGAGCTCAGAGACATGAGGTTGAGTTTCTTCTGGTGGCAGTCTTCTGGGTATCAGTCACCTGCTCTTCTGGAGGAGCTCTGGCTCAGAAAAGTAGGGGGAGTGGTACCAGCAGCACGCTTTACCCTGAAATATGATGTAAAAGGTTTTTATTCTGGGAAGGTATTTCACCAGCAGAACTCTGGGACTTCCTTAATTTCTGTTACCTTTGTTACAATATTGGGGACAAAAATGTTGGAAGACAGAACTTCTCTTTGTGAGCTGATATGATCAGAAATGCCTAGGACACCTTGTAAATTATCAGTGATTATCGTTGACGTTTGTCTTATTTTACGACTTAAAAATGCCTTCATCCCACTGCACAGGGCTATTCTGGTTCACAGAAGTGCTGTGGGAATAGTGCCAAGGGAAAGAAGGACCTCTGAATATGGCTAAGAATAATTCCCCAAATGTGCAGATTTTAAACAGTTATGGATCACATACCAGATTGAGATCTAAGGTGAAACTGAGGCAGCACTCAAAAAAGAACTATTAGTTTCAGTATGAAAATTTGCTTTCAGCATGGGAACCACTGTTTGGTACACTGACTGCATTGGGCAGATGTTTCTTCCCGGTGATGTCCCCACTGCTTTGCACCTATTCAAGTGTAGGACACACTTGGCTGCATATGTTCTACGTACATACATCCCAGAATTTCTCAGTGTGTGCTGAGTGGAGCAGGCTGCGTGTTTTTCAGGGTTGGGTGTAGAGGGAAGCAGAGAACAATGAGTCCTGCAGCGCCGCGCTCCCCAGCTCCGCCACAGCTCCTGGGATGGAGCAGGTGGCTCCGCTGCTTTTTTCTTGTCTGTGTCAGAATGACCCGTCTGCTGAAAAGGTCAACCCGGTGCAAAAATGACATATGTGGCCGCAATCTTTAAGGTCTGAATACATTTAGGATCCCCACGCACCAGGACTGCAGTAATGCCTGAGCAGCAGGATGGGAAGCTGCCTCAGAGCAGAGGGAGCCTGCTTCCTTGGTGGTCTGCAGGGTGCAGAATACAGCAGCTCAGGAAAGCAAACAGGATTTCCGATACTGTTTTACGATGCTGAATAGTGCTAATAATGTATGTTAGAGATGCCTCAATGCTGGCTTTTATGCCTCACATTTTAAGTAGGCGCGATAATTTTTGTCTCTCTGTTGTGAGACATCTCAGCAAACAGGTAACTGCTCCTTCAGCCCGGGGCCACTGCTCTGGTCCTCCGATACAGATGGAGAAAGATTAGTGGCGATTCCCTGACACATTCTTTTCAAGAGGTGTTATCTGGATCTCTGTCTCTTCCTCTGTAATTACTGCTGCTATTATTGCTGCTCCTCGCGTTGCAGTGGTGTTGGACAGGGCTTCCTTCTAACACACCTTTGGTGCTCCCAGCCACCAGCGGCTGTTGAGAGAGATGCCGTCAGCGTGGGCTCTACTGAATGGCTTCCAAAAAATCCATCTGGGTCTGCAATGCCTTTCCAGGCTGCCTCAAAACACAGGCAACGTAATAAGGGTGAATTATTACACAGTTGCTCTTAAACTTTTTGAAAACTTTCTTATGGGAGGAAGAATTAATTGCAGAGTCATTAATCTGAAGTCATATCTATCCAGAATACGTATCTCAGTATGATGAATTTGAGCAGAGAAGCAAAAGCCATTGCAACGTAATGCAGAGCATAATCTGTCCTTTGCGTAGCTCTGGAGTGCAAGAGCAAAAATACATGGATATGAAAAAGCACAATGACCCAAAAGAAATCCTGAAAGGGAAGAGAGAACTGCTCCGTGGTACTGCATGGCTGGGAGCAGGGGCAGCTCGGGCTGCGGGTCAGGAGACGTCCACAACTCCCTGTGATGGATGTGTGGGTTTTCGCAGCCAGGTGCCGTGCAGACCTGTGCTGCTATGCTCTCATTTCTCCCTGACACGCTGCCTTTCCGCTGCTGTCACACACACACAGTAGGTGCACATTATGTGTCTTTACACATGCACGCAGGGTCAAAGAATGTGCTCAGCTGCACACAGGCCCCACGTACGCGTATGTACATGATTATAGATATTATGCATTAACAAATTATGACTGTTTTAATGAATGCGTTTTAGAAGAATCAGTGAAATTTGAGCTTTGGAATGGAACACACAAAAATATCTTTTTCTTAAGGCAGAGCTGAAAGCTGCACAAACAAAGTGCACTGTGCCCCCGAGATGTGGGGCTCGGCAGCTCCGTGTGCTCCGGCACTGCGCGGCACAAATGTGTTTGGGAGTGCTCGGAGGAACGAGCTGAATTCGAGATGCATTTCTAGGAACACAAAGTAGGCCAAGAGGTCTCGGTGGCTTGGACTCTTCAGTAATTCTTTGCCGTCTGTGTTCTCATAATGTAATTTATTGTGAATGCTATAAGGAAGGACTGTAACCAAAACAACTCAACTGTCTGGAGACATGCATGTTAAAATCCAAAAAATGAGGAGGATGTTGCCTGGGTCACTGACCATTTAACAGCCCTTAAGCGGGATGTGAGAACGCTGCTTATGGCAGAGGCTTCCATTTCTTTTTTTTTTTTTTCCTCTGCTTTGTAATAATTCTTTATCCAAATAGTTGTAGTGAATGAAACCTGCTGCAGTGAGAGTCGCATTACCTATTCTTGCCCACTCTTCAGGTCCTCTGGTTGTCCTGATGTCTACTGTGTCGAGGGGTAAATATTTGACCACTCTGCTAGCCATCGCTTCGCAGCCCCCGAGTGACCCTGCATTAATTAGTTGGGAATTTCGGGGCTTTGAATCTGATTGAATCAAAATATTGTTTTTACAAGTTGATGAAGGCTTGATTGATGTGGGTTCTGCTGATTCTTTAAAGGATTAAATTGTATGTACAGATTACAGAGTCCTGCCTGTCACCGCCTAAATGGGAATTGTTTTTGAACTACGCCAAGAGAAAACACTGCATTTCTTTAAAACAGAGAAAAAAGAAGCCCTGTGGTTTTCCAAGGCCTTGCGCTCCCTCTCCCTGTCTTTGGGAGTGGTGTATTTCATTCCACCTCAAATTATACTTTTCAGTTGGGATTCATGCGGGACAGCATAGCTGGAACAGAGGAAACATCTTGGCTTTAGGAAGGGGGATGTCTGGGTTCCATGTTCAGAGATGGCAGAGATCACAACTCGCAGAACCTTCTTCTAGCCCAGATTCCCCTGGACAATAGCGGTAGCATCTATCAAGTCTCTGAGGCCTTTCTTTTCAGAAGAGTAGGGACCTCAGGGGGCCACATAAATACACCAAGGAGGATAAAGGGAGATGTAGAGGCAAGTATGTGCCAGGAGCTTGTCAGACAGAAGACTCTGTAACTGGACCATTGAGAAAGGGAGGACTCAAAGAGCTGCTACTGCTTGTAAAGAAGGACGCTGTGGGCAATGCATCCCCTTCCTGCACATATGGGATATATGATTTTTTGTCCCGGGGATTTATAAAACCATAATCTAATTTTACTGTAAACCTGTTATGCTGAAAAATGGCTTGTTCCTATAGACTCTGCTACGTAATGAATCAACCCCAATAAACATATAAAAGAAACAGTAAAACAGATGCAATTTGGTGTGGGTCCTATGGAGGGATGTGCAGCAGAATCACTCTAAATTGCTATTTAAAATGCATGCGATCATTTTGAGAATTATGGCACTTTGGATTTACTGTAGCCATGGAGTCTCTTTGGGAGAATGAGGTATGGCTGTGGCTGCCCTCCATTCACCTGTGCCAGAGGTGATCTCCTGCTCACACAAGGGCAGGGGAGAAAATAAGGGATACGTGTGTTTTTAAAAGCCATCAAGGGAAGAGCGAGGGTAATATAAAAGCAAGTACATCACCATAATTGCCTGACATTTCACCTAAAACACATCAAATACAAGAGCTGGTGGTTCTGAAAGAAAAAGAAGGAAGCGAAAACTTTCCTCAGCTGATATCCTGAGAAAGAAGTTTCCAGGGACGATCCGGGGATGAGAACCCCGGCCAAGACCTCAGCGTGGGGCTCCAGCCCGAGGGCTGTGCAATGAGCCGTGGTGTGAGGGCTGTGCTAAACCAGTGGATAACAGGAACTTTCTGCCTCCTCTCTACTGTTGGTACGCAAATAGTACATCTTGCTTTCCTATTTGACGTGCTGGAAGCGTTCACGGAAGCAGTATTTCTAAAAGACCACACAGCTGTGAAGAGAAATCAACGAGGTCTAAATAAGTCACAACATCTCAAAGAAAAGATGTTCTAGTGGGAGGGGAGGGGGCAAGGGACAGCAGAACTGACAGCGAGGAGGAAAAAGGATCATTTAAGGGATCCACTGAAGTTCAAGGGAATTGAAGGCAACTGCGATCCGAACGTAAGGTGAAGCCTTTTCTTCTGGACACTGTCCTTCTAGAACTCCTTCAGGTAGCGCATTCCCACACTCTTATCTGAGCGTGTCTTATCTCTTGAAAACATGCTTTAAGTCTTTTTAAATTTCTTTTCACATGCTGCTACAAAGAACAGATTTGTATCAATCAATGGATTTGCTTTTTAGTTATTTTTGCAGCGTTCAGACTTCCAAAGCTGCAGTCAGTACTGTGTCAGAGCTGTACCCCTCACTGCCAAAGCACGCCTTGTGCCACCGGACCCACGTGTCACACACATCTGGATTTGGTGTGGAAGGGAGCTGCTGTCCACAGGACGAGCTGCTGCTCACCACGGCTGGAGTGCTGGGCACACATCCGTGCTGCTCCTCAGCTAACACGGTGTGGGTTACGTGCCGGGGTCTGCGTGGCACACAGAGGCAGCAGTGGCACAGCAAAGTGCTGCCCTGCAGAATGTGGGCTGGGATACGGCCGGGCCAGGAGCTCTGTGCACTGAGAGCTTCTGAGGACTGAATGCCCAACGATGACAGGAGAGCGATGCTTCAGGGTGCATGGCACACTTCCATCCAAACCACACATCTGTCAGTTACTTCCAGCAGCCCAGAGGAGAAAGTCAATAGAAGGCAAATTGGAAGGAGAAGCTGGGATGGGCCCCAAAGGCAGGATCTCCCCAAGCTGGGGCTGGGCACCGTGGGCACGGCTGGAGCCAGGCTGCAGGACGGGCTGGAAGGCACAGGAGCGCTTCGGGTTTGTGCTTCCTTCTTCTATCTTTCATCCTCCCACAGCCCACGTGCTTTTCCCAGTGTCAGTCAGCTCGCCAGCCGGTTCCAGGAGCCTGAGTGGGAAAAACAAGTAGAAACCTCTTTCATTTGAGCTTTCAGATGTTCCCTTGCCAGCCAGCAGCCGTTCAGAGGCTCTGCGAGCTGATACAGTACCTTTTAACCTAAACTACAGAATGCAAAATAACAAAACATTGGCAGTGAGCAGTGCAGCGGCGTGCAATTGTCATACTCCTGCCCAGGCAGCCCTGCCTTTCTTGTGAGGAATAATTAGTGAGCGAGGAGAAAAGCTGCGCGGCACCGTGCGTCTCCTGCGTGCCGCCCGAGCCTCCCACGTGTGTCTGTATGCGGAGCGGGGCCTCCCAGCACAGGGACTGCTGCTCGTGGCCCCTCCGGCACAGCCCCGCAGCTCCACGCTTCTATTGGGGCCGGGCAGCAACATTTGGGAAATGTTTTTGTTTCGTTCCGTGCTTGAGCCGCAAGGAGGAAAAATAATGATCGCGTTTAATGATTTAACGTAGTGCCGTTTATCATTTCCGTGAAGTCAAACGCCCTGCAAAAATGAACACAGATTTTGGAACGGAATGTCTGATTTTTATAATCTCGGTTTCGTTTTGGTGCGCTGCCGGAATACGTGGACGCCCTCAGATATGGGCAACAATTCTGAAAGATGGCAACGGACTTCAATAACAAATAAAAGAGCGCTTCGTACGCAGCTTAAAATTGCCCACAGCTAAATGCAAGGAAACGTATCTGCAGCTGAACTGAAAAGTGCAGGAATGGGTTTAATCATTTAACCTCCAGATTACAAGCCAGGACGGTTAAAAATCCATAGCGTGGGGTTCGCTTCCTTCTCACATGAATCACAGCTCTTCGCTACAAAAAAGCCGTTCTGGAAAGTCTCGGCCCCTCTCTAAGTGGCAGTTTAGATTTCCCTTTTTGTCATTCTCAACCTCGGGAAAAGAAAGGGGGAAGAACATTTACAATTGTTTAAAATTGTCAGTGACATTTAATTTCTGTCAACAATTTCTTAATTATTGCTTTAAAAGCAAAGCTTCAATGTGTCATTCTACGCAGTGATACAAAAGGCTTTTTAAGAAATCACAGATGAAGCTGCTAACATTTACCATTTGCAGATACTGCTGATTAGATTAGAGATAATTATTTCTCATAATTTTGCTGCTGAGAAAGCGGCACGTCTCGTCATAGCAGAACACGGAAACGAAATCACGCAGAAACAATTGCAGAGCAACGACTGCACTCATATTGGAAAAGGAAAGCATGAAGGTTGTAATGTTGTGAAATATACGGATGAGAAGGGCCCAGAGGTGACGCAGAGCCCCGACCTCACCTGGCGTTGCGCTGCAGAGCACAGCCCTCGCAGTACTGCATCTTTACTTCTCGGAATAAAACATGAAGCAACAATCGGAGCTGCATTTGCAACTTAGTATTGAGAAGGCGTCCTGAAGTTTAAAACGAAACGAAGTATAATTGGTGGGAATTTCTGCCAGCCTCTTCTTCTTAGGTAGTAGCAGAAAAGCAAATAAACATCACGGTGTTTATTAGGCTGGAATGCATAGCAGCAAACAGAGGTCGGGAGGCGTAGCCGGGGCTGCTGCTTCCGAATGGGCGCGTGGTCGGTCTGATTTGCCCTGTTCTAAATACTTCAAATCGTGTATTTTTACACCGTGACAAAGAACTCACACATGGTGACAATCGCAGGAAGCGCCGTGCTTGTGTGGCAGAGGCTTCGGCTCTAGCAGGGACTCGGGGCTGCTATCACAATTAGAAATGTCATTTTTCTCCATTATTTTAATGGAAAGTTACCTTTGGACGAATAAGTCCTTTCTGACGTGATATAAATGTTTTAAAATAAAAAAAGGCATTGAGGGAATCACAGAAACATTTTAACCTCAATTATTCATAACTAGCTACCTCAGGTCCATTTGAACAGAATGTCACTTGACCAAGAAACATGCTTATTTTGCATGAGAAAAAAAGAATATTTGGGCCGTAAAAGGATGCTTTATCAATGTATACTTAACTTAAAATGAAGCTTGCAAATCAGAAACAGCCATCTATCATGGAAGTGCATTAACGTTACAGCATTTCCTACTGAAAATTCAGCAATATTATGAATTTTTTAGCTCTCTGGCTAAATAACTAAAAAAGAAATTGCAGAGGATGACTTTCATTTGTCAAGAATTTACCAGAAGTTCTTTTAAATGCATTCGTATTAAAGACTGGGAGGAGCTCGATATCTGAAGAAAAAACAGTATTAAAAACATCATAATGGTGAAGTTTTGAAATGTAATTAATGCCCCCTTAATTAGCGGAGAGGCCTCGTGCCGTTTTCCCCAACCCCTGCCCGTGAGGAATGAACTCCCAGGCGTGTGCTTTCATACACGGAGCACTTTGCACTTAAACATTTTCTTTTGATAAAGACGTCTGGAAATGGACGTGCTGTTCGATTCCCACATACATTGATTGTTTTGTTCTTTTAAAGTTGCAGATTAAAGGAATAATAAAGGACTTTTTGGAGTTACGGGAAGAATTAATTGTTCCTGTCAGCTGTTCTGGAACCCGTAATTCTGCGTTCGCGCTGCCCTGCGCTGCCTGTATGTTTGTACATACAGGTTTCATTGGCAGACCTAATTTCAGAATACATAATGCATGATTTTGAAACCAATTTGTTATTGTAATAAAATATTTTTAGGAATGCATGGTGGTACTTGAGAGGAGAATGTTAAATTATACATGTATTGTGGCCGAGTGCATTCATTTAGCTCAGTGTGCAGGTGAATCTCCCCATGACCTTGGCACTCGCAGGGTAGCATAGAATAACAATCAAATCTAGGATTGGAAATCCAACCATTTCCAAATATTAACAACTTCTTTCAAGGGAAATGCTGATTTCAGCATTTATGTTAATGGAAACGTCGGTATATCTTTCAGGGAACTTCAGAAAAAAAAAATCGTGATCTTAATAGGATTAAAAGCCCTGCTTTTTATTTTCAAAATGCTAATTTGTTTTCTGCATTCTGTTTTCATATCAGGTCTTGTTGTTCAGCACACAGGGATCTAGAGGACAGTGAAAGCTGCCAGAAACGCGCTGGTGATGATAGGAAAGCTACATAAAAGGTTTCTCTGTGAGAAATCCTTGCTCCTCGCCAGCCTGTTTCCTCCATTTCTGTTCCTTGGTTGGAGAAAGTAAGCGCGGTGGTACTGACGAGAGGCACGGGAGGGGAGGGGGTTCTGCTGGATACTGCTGCTTTGTGCATCTCTGCATTTATTCCTTTCACATTAAGGAACAAATGTTAGTCATTAGAGGTGCATTAATTGAAATAGCCTGTGACCCATATTAGTGAGATGAACTGATTCGGCCGGTGAAGTTTGGCTGTGAAATTTCGAGTAGCCCGAGGCACCTGACATTCTGTAATCTGCTTATCTCGCAGGCTTTCACAGGCGGCTCTCCCATCGTCATTCATGCTGAACAGTGGGGTGTAGAGAGGAGGCCAGAACAGAGATAATAATTTACCATGTAATTTGTTTTGAGATTCCTTTGATAGATTTCAAAACCGAAGCATCCTGCAAGAGAACGGGGCCTTTAAAACCTTTAAGCCAAGCCAATTCTGTGCTTGGTGGTGGGTTATGCAGCGTGCTCAGCAGGGAACTACCTTAACGAATGGACACCCAAGGCACTGACCATGCGCGACGGGGACCCTTTATTTATTTAATGGCTTTTAAACATTGCTGCTATTCCTTTCCCTCCTACAATGACTCTTATACCCGATGCTGTAAATTTGGAGAGAACGCAGCACAGTTCAGTGCAGGTTGATGAAAACCATTTGCAGCAATCAGGAGAGGCAGGTAATTTTCTGGGCAGATTTGTTTTGTAAATGAGGTGTTCCATTTGGGCAGCAGCACACCTGGAGCACAGGTGTGCGGGCAGGACAGCTTTCTTCAATTCTCTGCTACTTAGGGGATATTTCTTCAGCCCACAAACTTTTGTTTTAATGCCTTCACGGAGGCATAAAACATAACAAAAATTCAGGGATTTTATATTCCGAACTTCAAAACTTTCATCCAAAAGGGAAAAGGATCAAAAGGAAAAGGTGGTGCGTTTCATGTTCTCTTGTGGTTTTAATACTTGTTAACTGACCTATAAACTGAGTTTTCCAACTAAAGAAACGTAAGAGAGTTTTATTATAGAAAAATCTACTGTGAATCATCCCCAGCTGCTTTTTCACTCTTACTTTCAAGGATGGTGTGTTCCCTCTATGCACCTTTCCTTTGTGTCTACACTAACACTGTGTATCCGTATCTGTACTGCTTTTCTTATTTACTGGATTTCTGAATATTTTTTTCTCATTTGGATCAGCTATTTTTTTTTTTTTTCAGTTTAAGAGGTGAGAATCACAGAATGTAGACGACGATCTTTGCTCGTTAGTTTGGTGCGGTCTGGTTTATAGCATCTCCAAGCTTTTAATTCCCCTTGCAGGTCCTTGAATCCCAAATACTTTTTAGGCATTTAAGTGACAGGTTTTGGTGGGAGGGCTCCTGCTTGGTCACTGCATTACCGGGGCTGGGGTGTTCCTGGAAGTGGGAAAAAAAAAAGAAGGGATGGGAAATGCCCCTTAGAATGATGAAAATGATTAACTCGGGGAGTGAGGAAATGCCGACAGAGAACAGGTCTGGAACCTTTTAGGCTGAACTGAACTTTCTTGGATCCGTGTGCTGCGGTGTTTCTGTACAATGCCCAGGACAGAGGAACCCTGGCGGGGCCTCCGGGTACCACTGCAATACAAACAACGATAAATCACAGCAACACAGCGGGGCCGGGTGGGTGCGGTGCTCCTCGCGCCTCTGTTCGGGCAGCGATGACACAGAGCTGAGCCAATCCCACTCCTTTTTCGATCGGCCACAATTTTTCAGGGGCAGCAGGAAACACAGACACTTTCTCAAGTGGAATATGTCATTGGCGGCTGCGAACCCGCGTTCATTTCCTTCACCGCCGGCCGCTAGGGGGCGCAGCGGGGCGGGGCCGCCGCGGGGCGCGAGCGGAGCGCGAGGCGCCATAGGCCACACTGGGGCGCGTGCCCGAGGTCGGCTGCGCTGCGCGTGCACGGCGCGTGGCGCGGAGCGGCGCCCCCCAGCGGCGGGCGGGCTGTGGTGCAGCTGCGGGGGACGTTCGCCGCGCGGTCACCGCCGCCCACGAGGAGCTGAGGTCCGTGGCGTTCGGTGAGCCCCTCCCGCCCTGGATGTATGGAGCTCTGCGGAGCTCTGTCTGAGGAGACGGGCGAATGTGGCTGTGACACACGTTCTGGTGCACGCGGTCTGGAGCCCCTTGGTGATGCCCATAGTTGGAGGTGCTGCTCCTGGGACGGCTCTGCCCGAAGTGGTCCGGTTTGGGTGAGAGCTGCGGGGCTGCCCGGCCCGGGTCGTGTCAGTGCCTTTAAAGGCAGCGGCGGTTTATCGAACATCGCCAAGCTCCTCTATTTGCAGGAAGGATTTTCTGCTTATCTGCCTGTAATGGCGCGGCAGCTTTGCTACGGGGCGGATTCTGAAGTATCACTTAACATCAATCCATTTCCTTAAGATTGCTGATAACGTGGTTCGTATTTCACAACTAATAAATAGGCCACGTTTCATTGCTAGGTTTCACAAAAAGAAAAGGCCGGTCCTTGGAGCGCTTCTTTCTCCTCCTGGCATCCTTCCTTTGGCGCTCTGGGTTCTGCAAAATGGCGCTTCCCTATTCTGCTGACGCTGTGTGTTGGTGCTGTGGCTGTTTCCCCTCCTGCCCGTCCACGTGCTGCTGCTGGCTGCTCCGGCGCTGCCCGGGCGGCCGTGCGCCCAATTCGCAGTGCAAACTGCCCTGCCCACAGAGTTCAAATTCCGCGGGTTTCCGATGGTTTCCGAGCGCGGCGCAGAGGACGCGTGCTGTCCACGTCTCCGGTACTGACTGCGCCAATGATTGCTTTTATGAGGAATTGTTTCTGGGAGGGCTCTGAGTTGTGTTTCGTTGGATGCTGGAGAGGTTGGAGAGAAATTTAACTTCTCAGATTCAGTAATTCTTCAGTTTCTCCCTCAGCTGTGTTGGGCTTTGCTCTTACACAGGGCACACGGTATTCTCTGTTCGTTTTGCAGAGGAGCTGTACAAATACGGACCTGGTAGCAGCACAGGCACCGGGGACTGCGGCTGTCATTCAGGAGCACTGAGAGTAGAGAAAAAGATCAATTCCAACGCACCAAGAGAAAAGGGAAGGAAAACAGCAAGATAGGGAAGCTGTCTTAGTCAGATACGCGGCCAAAGTAAATAAATACTTAGAGAGGGGTGAATTTTAGTTCAGGAGTGACAAAATGGACCAAAGCAGGTAAATGCCAGCTGAGCACTGCGTGTTGGTGGGGCCGGCGGCCGGAGCCCTGCCCCACAGCTTGCTGCTCAGCAGCATTGTTTTGGCTTTCAGAGAGGAAAACGCAGCCAAGATTTGTATTGTGGGAGCACCCAGGGTTCACAGTGGCTGCTTGTTGTGGGCTGTGGAATCACTCCTGTTATCTTACAGCCGTTTCACAGAGGAAAGACAAATAAAAAGCTTTCTGACAGACAAAGCCAGAGAGTTTTTTCCTTGCGATGAAAAGTAACATGTAACAGGCACGTTTAATTTCTCCTCTTACAGCCAGCTTTTAATGAAAAGGCACCCTGCGATGGAACAGATAATGTTTGTCTTACAGAATGTAACAGCTAGTTCCCTTTTAAACACAGATCGCTGCCGGACTTTGTTGTGGGCTGAGCACTGACAAGTTTGCAGATGCTGCAGCTCGTTACCTAATCAGAGCCAGATGCTGCTCCGAGGCGACGCGCTCGCTGCCACCACATCCCTGCTGCAGCCCAGGGACCTTTCTGTGCTTTTGTGCTCGCAGTCCTGCTGTATTTTTTTGTTATCTCGATCCTCTGTTTGTTTTTAATTTAAGGGGGTTTGCACTGGCCAGAGATACAGAAGAATGAATGGGAGAGGCAGTCTGTAAGAAGCCGGTGTCCACTGGACATCTGTTTAAATTCAACATTCAGGCACAGAAAGAAGCTTGTGTGCCTTTAGTTTGTTCTCGGGAAATGGCCTGCAGCAAAATGAGAGTATTTGATTTGAGAATTCATTAGATAATTCTGTACGTTATACTTCAAATAATACATAGGCCTGAGAGAATGTTTTAAGTAAAATTAAACATTTCAGTGTGGCTGCAGCTGTTGTCAGGCTGCTCCAGCACAGAGCGCAGGGAGCTCTCTGCCCAATGTGTGCTGCACGTTGAGCTCAGCCTTGTGTGTGTTTTAAAAACAGCAGCGAAGGAATTCAGGTCCTGCAGAGTGGAAGGCTGTTTGCTGGGGATGCTGATCCGATCCTGCACCCTCTGCAGCAGGCTCTCCTTGCTCCCACTGGGCGCAGTGCTCAGCGCTGTGCGTTGGGTGCTCGTTACAAGCGGTGCTGCAGCGCTGTGTACTTAATTGATTTGTTCCCATCTGCTTTGGAAATGGGAACTTTGTGTCCCTTGTCACCCGGCAGTGCGCTGCAGTGTGCTGCTGCTGGGTTCGGGATGGGAGGCAGGGGAGCTTTCTGCCCACACGCATGGTGCCGGGTGTGCGGTGTGCGTGGCTGCACGGTGTGCGTGGCTGCACGGTGTGCGTGGCTGCACGGTGCTTGTTTCACGGACACAGCTGTCCTCGCGCTGAACTGCACTGCTGTGCTTCAGGAGTTGGAGCTGCTCCTGTTTACAGAGGGTTCTGCTTTCTTTCTCCCTCTCTTGGAGAGAGCTGTTACGCAGTGGGCAATAAAACTGGAAATAAAGATCAGAGCCGGTGGAAATGCTGTAATGTTTCTTAGCAGAAGCATTAGGAATGGCCCACAGACCCCGCGGTATTCAAAAGCTTGCACCCCATTACTGTGCCCTGCAGCCCCTCTGGAACCTCTTTCCCTGACATCTCTCTTTACTCCCAACACCTCTGCACTCTGAGGTTGGTCTGTGAGCCGGGGTCTGACACTCTGCCTGTCCGCCCCTGCCCGCTGCCAGGGCTGGCACTCCTGGCTTCCCTCTGCCCCTTCTCTGGGGTTTGCTTGAGCCCTCAGCCCCGGCCTTCCCCCCGCGCCGTGGAGGAGGATGGAGACGCAGTGGGCAGTGGTGGGAGGGAGCTTTGCTGTGACCTCTGCGGTTGGGAGCAGCTTTGTCTGATGGTAAGATCAGATTTTAGAACTTGGAAGTTTTACTTTCCCGGAGCATTTACCTTGTATTGCTTTGTTTACCCAATCATTTTGTGCGACGCTCTTTCCTAGAAAGCGATTTCATTTCCTGGATTTGTTTTCCCTTTGACATCTCAAAGAGCTGATGCTTTTCTATGTATATCTGGCAGCTAAATGGAAAAATGTACACAGATCTGTATGCCAGACTCTGTTGTGAATCAGCCTCTGCCTTTTCAGCCCCGCTGCCGGGGCGGGCTGGGTGCTGGCAGGCTCTGAGCACCCCGAGCTGCCCGCAGCGTGCACGAGGAAGGACAGCACTCATCCTCCCCACGCCACACCACGCCGGGCCCGGCCCCGCTGTGGGGATGCTCCGAGAACAATGGGGCCTCGGCTCCTCCTTTGGTGCCTGTCCAGTGCGGAGAGAGAGGCGAGGTCAAAGTGGCAGGCTGTACAGCTTGCTTTTGAGCCAAACAGATGGTGAAGGTTAAGTGACAGCTCTGTGACTGCCTCTTTTGAAGTAATTGGAGATAATTTGTATTTTGAATCAGAACTTGACCACTGTCAGAAGGGAAGAAGGTTAATATGTAAACGATTTTACATTAGCCCCTGTTCCTTGGGATTTTTGCTGCCTCCCGCCCCCCCTTGGATTCTTGTTTCTATAATCCTTGCTCCAGGCTATTGGTAAGATTGTCTTTGAGCTCGGTGTGACTCGTCCTAGGCTGCAGTTGTTATGAAAGCCAACAACAGCTTATTAAGGCCGGGGATAATCTCTGCTACTGATGCATTGCTGCTTTCCTGCAGTCTGGCTCTGGCTGCATTGGAACCAGAGCCTGGAGATGCATGGGTCCGGCTGGAACAGGCAGCAAAGAGATGCACAGAGCAGTTCTGGTTCCCAAAGCTGAGCTCCCTTTTGCAGATTGTTTTCCATGTCTAAGATGCTTCCCCCCCCTCAGTTTACTTTTGCAGTGATCGACAATGCTAATTTGATTTCAGCTTCCTCTTATCCCTTGCACCTTCGTTTTTGCCTTGAGCAGGCTGCTGTGCTGTGTACTGTTCCTGTGTGGCACGGAGCACTACATCTGCACTGTGTCTGTTGTGCTTTCGTGGTGCTGCACCAGCAGCCATTTGGAAATCTGCAGAGCGTGAGTTTGAGGCAGTGACAGGTTGCCTCTGAGCAGCTCCTGCCCCGTCCTGGGTCCTGTCCCACGTGCCGGTGAGGTTATCTGCGACCTGTCTGCCCTGTCGTTCTTCCTAAACACAGAAACTGAGGAGATCCTGAAGGGAAAGAGCCCGTTACATCTCCTTCATCCCAGCTGGCATCATGAGGCCCTCACAAGCATTAGGGAAATGGGAAACAATTTGCGGTTTCTTTCTCCCTTAATACTGCAGCATGGATGTCCGTGTTCCTCCCATGACCGGTGTTACTTTTTTGCTGTAGAAGCTGATTGCCAGGGAGACACCTGTGTGTACTGCGGGGCAGCCTTCCCTTCTGGGCTGGATTAGTAGGACAGCAGTTCGTCCCGGCCCGAAATGTTTGTTGGCATGCCGAGAGGTGGTTGTGCAGAGGCAAACAGAACAGAAAGCCCATGGGATGTGTGCCTTTACGTGGTGCCTCCTCGGAAGCACGGAAAGCAATATTGTATTTTATTCATATACATCAGGTTTATTACGAAACACATTTCTTCACTAACTTGAAGAAGAAAAAGGAGATATTGGCTTGTTATTTCTGCCTTTTTCTTAACCAGACAAAGTAAAGAAATGGTTGCAAAACCTTTAGAAGCATTCAAGTACCTCAGTGACTTTCATCAGATGTTCTCTGTACAAGAAAAAGAAAAAAAAATCGTTCTATCTTTTTATTTTTCCTTTGCTTTAATCTTATTTGATGATGTCTCAACAGGCTGGGACATGCTTTCTTGGATGGCAATTTCACTGCACCATATGTGTCTCTCACAAGATAGCAGAGTGAAATGAGTCTTGGCAGGAAGAGAACTAAACACATCGACAAAGAAAAGAAAAAATTATTTACTTAACTCCCTGTTGCCTGCATACATTTTTGCCTTGGACTGTGTCTGGCACAGTGACTCGGAGTTCATTTCCCATCAGCGTGTGCCCGAAGCACCGTCCCACACGTCATCACTTTTTCTGCCCGTCCGCGCTGTTTGTTTGTTGTGTGGGTTTTTGTCATCCAGGTTTAAGTGTTCCAGCGCATAGATGGCCACGCTGGGGGAGCAGGGCAGCCTGGTTTTACCTGCGGGTCTCCCGGTCCTGGGCTTCGGGAGCGGGCTGGTCCTTCTCAGCTGCAAAAAGGGCTCTGTTGTTCCTGGCAGAAGAGGAATCTTTAAGCAGTGTGAGATTCTTGTTAGCAGTGCGTTCTGCTGAGCTCCAGGCCTGGGGTTCAAACTGCAGTGAACGTGGGATGGATCGGGCCGGGCTGCGCCCCGCTGCGCTCCCCTCCGTGCTGGGGGCATTACTGATATTTATCTTGATTGATAAAAGATTCCTTTCTTTTTTTTTTGTGGTAAGTTCAGAAAATTTACATTTGATATATTTCAGAGTAAAGATACTGAATATCTCCGGGTTGAAATAGTGGAAGGAATGCTAAAATCAATCAACCAAACAAAATATACCGTATTTGAGCACGTCTGTAAGATAAATGTCACGCTGCTGCTCGGGCTGCACTGACCACTCTCCAGGGCGGGCAGTCTATTACCCGAGGATGAGTGTCTGTGCCCAGTTCATATCCATGGCTGCTGCCTTGGAAAATTGATTTCCCCGCTCAGCCAGGAAAGGGTTAAGCAGCCAGTTTTTTCCAGTAGGAATCTGCAGAAGTCCATTTGCGACTCCGTGCTCCAAAGGCTGCGCGCCGCATCGCCCTGTGTTTGCGTTAGTTCTCAGGGATGGCTTCAGGACCGCCGGTAAAATACGTATTTGTACAGTGGGATATTTAGGAAGAAAATCAATACAAGTTTTGCAATGACCTTGCTGGTTAGCATGAAAGCATCCAGCAAAAATGAGAACAGATGACCATGCAGGTGATTTGCAAGAGATGAAATCAAAAAGCACGAATGTAAGCACGTTTAATATGTTAAATGAAACGAGCGATTAAAAACAGTGGAGTGGTTATGTGGGATTTTGGACATCGGATGAAAAGATAGAGGGAAAAAAGAAAAGAAAAAGAAAAAGGCGATGAATGTACTTTGAAGTATTAACAAGTTAATTATTAGCAGCGTGTGGCTTTGGTGCAGGATGACGGTGGGTTCACGGGGGAGCGATGTGCGGGCGCTCCGTGGTGCAGCACGTGGGAGTGGGGGAGGTGTGTGTGACCGTGCCCGCAGCCGCACCGCTGCTCTCCTCGGGCGTGAGGTGGTGGGAGGGAGTCTGGGGGAGCTGCCCCGAGCCTTCATCGAGCGCCTTGTCCCTGCTGGGGGCTGCTGACGAGCCCTGCTCGCGGACAGGCGCGTTGCAGGGCACGCGGAGCAGGGCTCCCGCTGGGAGATGTGCCCTGGTTGGGCTGTCCTAAAAACAGCGATGGCGTTGGTGTAGCTTCTGGGATTTTATTGTGTGTTTCCTTTGTGCTCCTTCTGCAATAAGGGGTTAGAGATTTCTGAATTTTTTTTCACGGCATCTCTTTTTTTTTTTTTTTTTTTTGAGGCAGAGTCTGTTGTATAATACATACGTTCTCTATCACAGGGGAACTAAGTGATTGCTGTAGTGCAATTTCTGGGCAGCTTCAAACGTGGAACTTCAGTTATTTCAAGTTATATTTGCAAATTTTATCATTAGGTTGTGGATATAATGGGGGTAATTAAGGGCTGGTGCTTACTCGGACACGGGATCGGGGTCTGACCGGGCAGTGCTCTGGGCTCCTGAGGCTGACACCCAGAGCCCTGGTGCTTACCAGCAGTGCTGTCTGTGCTGCAGGAACGGCTCCTGTGGCAGCTGAGGCCGCGTTGAGCTGCGTGCTGTGTGTGCAGTAGCAAAGCAGTCCCCTCTCCATGGACTCCAGGGTCTGTAATCTGTGTGCACACAAAAGACAAGGTTTTGCTGTGGACATTCTCTAATAGTACAAAACCCTTCTGTCAAATTAATGACCGGCACTCAGGGCTGGATTCGGGCTTCTTTTCCGTCCCTCAGCTGCCACCTGTGCCTATCCACATTCACCTGAGTAACATTCTGTGGGGCTGTGTTCTGCAGCACCGCACCCCGTGGAAGAGCGGGGCCTGGGGCACCGGAGGGGACGCGAGGTGGGGCCGTGACAGCTTGCGGTGATCCGTGGGTCAGGAGTTACGTGGTGAAGATGGCAGGGACCCGTCTGAATCGTGTATGGGAGAACTCACCACAGCTCTGGGGAAGCTTTGTGAGCAGGATGGTGAGATTCAGTTGGGACCTTGATGTTTAGGAGCCTGTCTGCTTCTCATTTAGAGAGGCAGTGCTGCTCCTGCGAAGCATAGTTTGCAGGATGCTAACCTGAAGTATCTGTGTGCTGAATTGCTCACTGATGGATGTCGGAAGGGATGGGTGCTGCCGTGCCCCGCAGCCGCCGCAGGGACGTGCCATGGGGGTGTGGGAGCAGTGCAGTGCTGCTCCCGTGGGTGCCCACATCCAGAGCCCACAGGGCACTGCTCCGCCGCCTGGGAGCGCTTCCTGCAGCAGGAGGAGGTTTTATCCTCCACGTTTTATTTTCACCTTTGGTATACTAAATTATTACTTATCTGTGTGCCCTCGTGCCCCGAGAGCATGCACTCGTGGAGGATATCAGACAGTTTTTATTATCTTAAAGTAACAGGACCTACAGGGAAAAATACGGTGGCGTTGTCCTTAAATTTATATATTATTTTAATCGTTGTGAAAAATAAAATGCAGGAATGTCGTCACTGGAGTTCATCAGAAGGCGGCTGTTGGGCTCCGGGTGTGAGACGAGCTCGGTCTGAGTACAGCAAGAATTGTTCCACAAATGACATCGCATGGGTGGCAGAGCATCCTTTTGTTCTCTGATGAGTACACATGCAACGTTGACTAAGTTAGTAGGAAATGTATTACTGTTGTGTGAAGCTGTTGTGTCTTTTTAAGTGGCTTTTAAAAAATATCCTTACATTTGAGCAAGTTATGAATATTAGAGAACACATTAGTGACAGAAACGTTGCTTTTATTAAAAGCTTTTAAGGCTTGGCTGAATCTGCAGCGCGCGTTGGAGCGATCTGGGTAGCGCCGATGTTCCGCAGCCGCGCTGCCCTTTTGGGGCCATTAGGGTAAAGGAAAAGAGCAGTGGTTTTAACGTTTGTTTTCCTTTAATTGATGCAGTACTTAATATTAAAAGAGATTTTATTAAAAAAAAAATTCAGACAGATCTATCTGCTGTAAAATTCGTGATGACGTGAGCACACACACGTGTGCACGCGTCCGTCTGCACTCGGGTGCTGTGCGTTGGAGCTGGAACGCTGGGGCTGAGCCTCTGCCGGTGCAGCACGTGGAGGTTCTGTCAGTTCTGCGCTTGTGCAGACTGCTTAAAATTCCGTAACATTTTCTGTTGTAATGCAATATCAGTTAATTCTCCAGAGGAAAAGAGATAAGGTGTTAAAATTGGGATAAAAGCTTCCAAATGCCGGGAAATTTGCTCTGTCAAACCCGGGGCCCTTTTTACTGGCAGGAACTTAGGAAAGTAAATACTGGTAAGCTCACATGTAACGAAAGATTTAAATATAATTCCCTCAAATAGTATAAACGCAATTATAAACACTTCTCTGAAAACAGCCAAGGTGGAATTTATTAGTGGTTTGTTGTATTTGTTGCTGAATACCAAATGCATGCCTTGGAAGTTGACTCTTCCCCAGGAACCGTTCTCCTGGTGGAGGATGGTTGGTGTCATTCTTCTCCTTTTTCCTTCGCCTTTAAGAGCGCGGTGTGAAAGAAACCATTGCTGGGAGCTGCCTCCCAACCTCGCGTCCGCAGCGCTGGTGGTGACGTAGCAAGCTCTCCGTTCTGAGCAAAGGCAAAACCTCTGTCCTTCCCTCAGAAGGGCATTAGGAAACGGGCTCCCGAACGGCCTGCTGCTAGAGGAGGCACATGGGGGAGAGAGATGAAAGCAGAGTCTCACAGTTGCTGATTTTCCCATGGCAGGCAGGCATGGGGGCTTCCTTTGGTGGCCCAGTGGCTCAGCGTGGTGACACGGCCATGCAGCACGGCTCGGTGACACGGCCACGCAGCACGGCTCGGTGACACGGCCACGCAGCACGGCTCGGTGACACGGCCACGCAGCACGGCTCGGTGGCTCAGCCTGCCGTGGTGACACAGCTCAGTGTGAGCACCCCGTGCCCCCTCTGCATCCGCCCCAGCGCCCACGGATGGCCCCACGCACTGACGGCCCCACGCGGCCACCGCCACCGCCCGGCCTGTCCTGTCGGGTTTATCGGCCACTCCATCAAAGGGGCTAATGGTCAGCAGAGAGGCTAAACGCGTCCCCCGTGACCTGACATTAACAGAGCGGACTTGTTTAAGCGTTACCGAGGGTGTCTCGGGACGATGTGGACGCCAATACCCGTTTCCCTCAATGAGCAGTCATTCGGCTCACGACTCAATACCGCTGCCCTGACGCGGCCGGGCCCCTCCTGCGGGAGCTGCCCCGGGCTCGGGGCGGCCGCGGGAGGGCGGATCGATGCCGGCGGAGGGCTCGGGCCGGGCCGGGCGGAGCGGGGCGGCGTTGGGGCGCGGCGCCTCTCCGTGCCCGGGAGCGCTGCGGAGCGCGGCGCCGACGGCCGTGCGGTTCTGCTCTCGTCGGGAGCGGCGTTTCGAGGCAGCTCGGCGCTGCGGGGAACGGAACGGCCGGCTCTGAAACGGGGGGGAAAAAAAAAAAGAAAAGAGCTTCTCGGGGCTCCCGAGCGCTGAATTTATACAGAGCTCTCCCAGATCGTGATTTCTGGCTGTGCGAGGGGAGCTCGTTTCGTTGTGTGTCCGGGCTGCGCTCGGTGCCCGACACCGGACAGCTTTTCCCCGTATTGGGTTTGATTTGAAAACGTTATGTTTTCGAAGCGAACCGATCCCGCTGCACGTGAATGTTTTAGGGAAAATGATTTTGGATGGAAACTCCTTTACGTTGCGTAATTTCTAATTAAAAAAAAAAACAAAACACGCAAAACAAAATTGTTTTCTTGAAATACGTTACAGAAGGGACTGAGAAGCGCTCGTTGAGCCAAAGGAGCAGTGCTGGTGCCGGGGCCGCTCGGAGCGGTGCGGGGCACGAGGACGCGGCGATGCGCTCCCGGCCGCCGTGCTCTGCCCGGCGCGTTTGTCACTGCCGTGGCCGATCTGCTTAAAGAAGTCCGAAAGCACGTGTTGTTCGCAGAGCGGTCTGCACGGACCTCCTTCTGTTTCCGCTCCTATCGACAATTTCTGCTCACGGTTTGCGGTGCGCTGCGGTGGACGCTCGGTGCGGATGTGCGTTTCTGAGCGCTGCCTCGGAAGTGTTCGCCAACATCGGTTTGCTAAAGATTGTTTATAAAATGCACACGGTTGTGTGAATTATTGATAGCAAACGAATGAAGAAGGGATGGTGCTTCGTGCGACACTTACGACAGAGTCACTTCTTCTTTGGCAACACAAATATTTATGATATTGCTGTACTTAAGGAAGGCTAAGCCTCTGAAGTGTCAGAAGTCAAGCTTAACAAATTTAAAGGCGATGAAATGAAAACCCAGTTAAGGCACAAAGGATCTTTTCTGAATTTCCTGAAAGGCGGCTGAGGGAGCTGAGCAGGACGAGGTCTGTGCCTCAGCATCCCGTTTATTAGGTCTAATGATCGTCCTCAGAGGAAAATCGCAGTTACGCGGCGTTTAAGGTGCTAAAAGAATTCTCCGGCCGCCGGAGCCAGGAGGCACACGCAGCGTTATCTGCAAACAAATAATCCGCTCTCCCGCATTCCGCGCGTACCGTACGTGGCGTACATATTCAGCACGGGAACGGATCCGCAAAGGGCGCGTGGGTGCGTGGCCGTGGGGACGGAGCCCGAGCGTGCAGCACAACGGCGCTGCGGTTCGGGCTCCGCTCCCCGCGGCCGGGAGCGCGCCCCACGGCGGGGCCGAGCGCGGGAGCGCGCCCCACTGCGCCGTCCGAGCGGGGACAGCGGCGGCGCGGCCGGGAGGGGCGGGGCGGGGCCCGGGCAGGTGTGTGAGTGTGTGTGTGTGAGTGTGTGCACTGTGTGTGAGTGTGTGTGTGTGAGTGTGTGTGTGCACTGTGTGAGTGTGTGTGAGTGTGTGTGTGTGTGTGTGCACTGTGTGTGTGTGTGTGTGTGTGTGTGTGTGTGTGTGCAGCCCGGCAGCCGGCGGTGAGATGCACGATTCCAATGGAGCCGGCTCTGCTTTTCCTTCGGCTTCGGCAGAAGGGATCCGTGTTACGGGGGGTTTGAAATGCAGTCGCAAAACTGACAGCAGATCTGAAAGAAAAAGCACCCCCAGTTGGGGAAAAGCTGCTCTGCGCTGTGGGAGAGGGGCAGAAATAAACCCCGAGGAAGCAATGTGTTGGGAGGAATGGAGTGAGAAATGGAATTCTGTACGAAATAACTGAAGCAACCCAGAATCCTGATCGGAGCGCATCCTGTCATCTGTTGTTCCGAAGGAAATTTCCTTCTCTAAAAAAAAAAAAAAATATATATATATATATATATATAGGGGCAAAAATCTTTAATTTCAGATGTAAAGAAGATATTTATATATACACATACATGCACACAGCCTGTATGCACACATACAGCACAGAGGGGCAGGTGTGTGAGGCCGCGCCGCTGTGTGTGTGGCTGTGCTCCTGCGCAGGGAGCATTACCTCCAAACAGAACACACCGTGCTGTGCCCGGCTCACATCTCCCACGGGGAGCAGGGCTCTCCGGGCCTGCCCTGCCCTGCCCTGCCCTGCCCTGCCCTGCCCTGCCCTGCCCTGCCCTGCCCTGCCCTGCCGGGGAAGCCGGGCGTGCTGCCGCCGGCCCCGCCGCGCTCACAGTGGGGCGGCACGGGGTGACGGAGCGAGAGGGGCACACAATGGGATGGCCGTGACTTTGAACGAATAAATAAAACATGCGGATCTCATTCCCCGCTCTGCCTCGCCGCCGCCCCCACCCCCCCCCGTCCAACCGTGATTACATTTGCTGTGGTCATTTCCCAAATGTCTGCCTGATAAAAAAGCACCCACAGCCTTTCTCACACCGCGGCTTAAAGCGAGGACCCTTCCTGTGGCTAGCAATCTGCAGCCCTGCCAATCACGCGCACTTGCACAGACATGCATGCCGCTTTCATTAGCTGAAACGCTTCACGTCTGATTGTGGTCCCCCAAAAATAATCCGTAACTGCGGCTCTGCCGCTCCATCCGCAGCCCCCGCCCCGCCTGCCCCGCTCTGGGGGTTCCCGACCCCCGGACCCCGCCCCGCTCCGCACCGCCCGGGGGTGCGGGAGAAGGAGCCCGTTTTAATAAGCCCGCGAGGGAGAAAAATGAGTTTGCTCCGCAGTTCTGTTCTTCAGGAACAGAAGAAGGTGAGCATGTTGCAGGGCAGGGAGGGGAAATTTAATATTGAGAGAGATAATGGCAACTATGTTAATATCCGGAATTTTCAATGTACCATAAGTACATTTTGTTTTTCCTTTTAGCGCGATTTATAATTAAAGATTTTAATCTTGCTTCACATTGAGTTAATAAGCCCTTTGATTGATTAGGATTCATAAAATTGCCATTTCCCGCTGATGCTTTGTGTTTCTGGGGATGTTCTTTTGAAAAGCTGGGTTAAGGTGAATGGGAAGCAGCCATTGTTGGCGCTGAGCTGCGCAGCGCCGGGCCCTCGGGCCGCCCCGCTGCCGGTCTGTGCCCGCAGCACCTCGTGGTTCGGCCGAACGGACGCAGATGCAATCTGCGCGGTTACATTTGCGCCATTTTTAGGGAAAACTTTGTGTTTTTTTTAATTCTGGCAGGTGTTGCACACAATTACTGCCGCTCTTGGCTGGCCCGTTCCCGCGGAGAGCCGCGGGGTCTGCGAGCACCGCGCGCTGCTGCTGCGCACCGCGGAGGCCGAGCGCGGGGAGCGGCAGTGCGCGGCCCGGCGGCCGCACAGCCCCTCGGCCCCTCCGCCGTCACTCCTTTGTCGCTCGGGGCCGGCGCTGCGGCGGTCCGGCAGGCGGCTGAGAGCAGCTTTGGTCGCGCTCTGCGTATCTTATTTTATTTTTATTTTTCCCAAGTAAATCCTGACAAATTCTAAAGTGCGAGCGGAAGAAACGAGGGCGGGAGCCGGTGGTCTCCGAGCACGTCGCGGAGCGCGGGCGGGCTGCCTTCCCCTCCTGGACCGTGTGTGCCGTGCATGCCTGCGTGCGCGCACAGGGAAAAGCCTTTTTTCTTTATTTTAGCCAGGCTAAAAGTGACCCTCTTTAGCCCCAGAGGGGCCTCACTGTGTGGATTGAATCAGAGCAAATTCCCTTTGTGCTTTCTGCTCCGAGGGGACGCGCTATTGTTAGCGGGGCCTCTGCAGCACCGCGGAGCGCAGCACCGCGAGCGAATCCCCCCCCGGATAACGCCCGAGCCGCCGGCGATCGATGCGCGCCCTCCCCCCGCCCCCCCGGCTCCTTGGCACCGCTATCATTTCCTGCTCCTTTATGGCCATTCAGACGTTGCACAAATGCAAACACTGGGGACACAGAAGGGGCCGGGTGAGGCGAGGGCAGTGCCGGCAACGGGAGCGCAGCGCCCGGCCGGGCCTCGTGCCGGCACCTCCGGGGCCTTAATTGCCTTAATGGCGGCCATGTAAGTACCCTCTTCCTTTCGTTTTACACGAGGACGTCGTAAACGTACGCGCAGTTCTCCCGTGAGTTGCGGGGCTGCCCCGCGCACACCCGGTGCCGCCACGACCCGCGGCGTCGCCCGCCGCCGGCCGCCGCCGCCGCGCGGTGCCCGTCCCCGCGGTGACGTCGCGCTCGCCCCGCGCCGCGGATGGGCGGAGCCGCGCTGCGCCGCGTGCCGGGCCGGGAGCGGCGCGTGGTGTCCGCCCGCGGCAGCGCGGGCGCGGAGCGGCGCGGGGACGGCCCTCGGCGCGTCCCACAGGTACCTTCGCGTGGGGGCCGAGCCGTGCTTCGTTAGGCCCCACTGTGTCCTGCCCACGCAACCTCGGAGGCCGTGCCCTTAGTTACCTGTGAGGGGGCCGGGCCCGTCGCCCGCGTGCTGCGGGCCCACACCTCGCGGCGCAGCGCGGCCCGCTGCCCGCAGGCTCCCCGCCGCACCGAGCGGCCGTGCTGGGCGGGCGGGGCCGGGGCCGTGGTGAAAATAACGTCCGTGTGTCTGTGGGGCGTCAGGAATGGTTCGGAGGGATTCTACATTCAAGTGACGGTCTGATCACCCAGAGGGACGGGTTTGTATTTAATCGCCAGGTGCCTCACCTGCTCAGTTATGATGGAAAATATTATAATGAAGTCATAAACCTTCGGATAGAAGTGTTAATCATACAGATGTTGGTGTAAAACCCCCTTGCAAACACAGAGCGCCTCTGCCGTCCCAGGCCGTCTTCATTGGTAACCTCCCGATGGAAGGTAATTTCGGTTCTGGGACGCTGCCCACAGAGCTCAGGGTGCAGTTGTTACCAATGGAAAGCTGATTTGCCTGCGTTATTTTTCTCCTGCTGCATTTCTTATCTGGTCCGTTGTTAAGTTTTTATAATATCACGTGCGGTTTGTTTGTTTCCCATTTTAGAAGAATGCGGAACAAAATGATGGAAACCTTTGAGGCTATTACAAATCTGATAAAGAGGGTGGAGGAATTACAGATAAATGAAAATCTGTTTCTTGGAGGTTCTTAGGCGACTTTAAAAATGCACATCGCATTTTCGTTTTCAAATGCAAAGGCTTTTTTGGCTGCTCTGTGGTGCTGAGAAGTGAGGTGCCTTGCAGCATCCGTCCCGCCCAGCCCGGAGCGCGGCAGCTGCAGGGGCTGCAGCACGCAGGTGGCTGCTGCTTGGGAAGGACTCAGCTCCCTGAACGTGCCTTTCTCACATCTCACCCCCCACACAGAACTGCACATCACCCACACACTGCAGCAGAGCCGCGCAGGAGCACTGCATTGGGCTGTACCAGAACGTGGCATCTGATGCTGTAGTGATGAACAGGAGCTACCGGACCTCCCTAAATTCCATCATTTGAAAGTGATCGGCGGGGCCGTGTTCTGTATTCACCGTGAGGGCTTTATCTCACTAAGAGAGCTGTGATGTCACCACATTAAGCTAAAATAACTGCTGAAGGTGAGACCGAGAGAGATGGGGTGGGGGCGGCACGGGGAGCAGAGCAGGCAGAGCTGCGGGGCCGGGCTGGGCAGCCTTGTGCCCACAGCAGGAGAGTGAGCCTGGGGACAGCCTGCAGCCCCCGCTGCTGAGAGCTCTGCGCGTGCACTTGGCCAGGGTGTCAGAGGGTGTGAGTGCATCTTTCATTTCTTGGCTTTATGTGGTCTGCCAGATAAACAGCATTCTGTCTGCATTTACGTGCCTTGGACCATTCTGTGTGTTTTTGTACTGAATGCGAGTAGGCATTAACACACAAACTCACAGGCACTTAAATAGATGTCATGCAATTCCTGGTCTAATACACAAGGGACACAGGACTAACAGGACGAGATTCAGCCTCTCCCCCGAGCTGCCTTCCTGGCCATGCCCGGTGCTGCTGGGAGGCAAAGCTGGGGCAGCAGGGGAGGACCCTTCCTGTGCTGGCAGCTCTGCTTGGCGTGGTGTTGGAGAGCAGTGCTGGTGCTGAAGGATGCCCTTCACACGGCCAGTGCTGCGCTCTCTTACAAAGGCTCGCACCGAGCACATCCGTAGGCCTTCAGCATACAGGCACTTGGGAAATTAATCCAAACCAGTTCTGCTGCAGTTGGTTACACAAATACCGCTGTGCTGTGGAATTGCTCAGTGTGAGAGCCGTGTGTTGTGGCTGCACGACAAGCGCGTGGTGCGTGTGTGCTGCGTGTGAATCGTGGTGTGCACACCGTGTAGTGAGAGCTGCTCTGCCTTCACCGCGGCCGTCAACCATACCTGGACCTGCACAGAGCAGTGGGATTTTACCCTGGGTTCTCGCACTAGATTTCAGAGGCGGCGGATGGATATGAAGAGGCATCTTCCTTGGAAGGGCCTAAGCTGCAGTAATTACCAAACAGGGAAGCTTCAGACTCTGATGTTGTCACTAATCCAACCCCGTGTTATAAAAAGAGTTTGGGGCTAACGTAGCATTTATCCACAATCAGCATTTTGACAGAGACAGACACCATAGAGGTGGATGACTGGAGAATGAGGCGATGGCCAGGTCGTGTTTCTGGCGAACAAAGGTGTTTAAAGGAAATTGGGAGAGCTTGTAGAGGCAGACTGCTGGTGGACGCCCTTGGGAAGAACACCGGAGTGGAGGGCAGAGGTGCCCTGCAGGGCTCCTCCTGTGATGTCACTCAGTGGTGCTGTGGGCCCTCAGTTTCCAGGTGCTGTGTGTGTGTGTGCACAGCTCTGTGGGCCGTGGCTGCTGTGCCGGAGCTGCAGAGCAGTGAGGGGCGGTGGGGCAGCGTTGCTCAGAGCCACCAACAGCACTTCAACTGCAGAACTGCTGAGGTAATTTCACTGAACACGTCTGAATCAGTAATTGCCACAAATTTTGGAAAATTGGGCCTTCTTGTTCGGGTGGGATTTGCCTTGAAGATCATTTTTGTCTTTTAAGGTAGTTTTATCCTTATGAATGCTAGACAGAGCATGGTGAGCTTTGGGTGGATGGCCATCCTCTGAGAACAGATAAACCAAGCTGAGTTTCATGCGTTGTAATCCAGAGCGAGCAGACTGATTTCCAGATCTTTGTGGGGAAATCTGAGTGTGAGGTGATGTCCAAAGACTTCTCCAAACAGTGTAAGGTATAACCAGCCCTGGGCTGCATCTTTGCTGGCAGTGCATCTCCCTGCCTTGCTGGCACGGGCTCGGTTTGGTGTGGCCAGGGCATATGAAACCCTGTGACGTGGGACGTGCTGCCTGGGAGGCAGAGTGCCAGGGCTGCATGGCACGTTCAGGGAAAAGCAGGGTTGTGAAAGGTGGACCCGTGAGCTGGTGGGCAGACGTGCTGTTTATGGCGTTTCCTTGGAGGGCATCGTGGCAGAAGGGCTGGGCCACAGCCACAGCCTTCGGAGGGGCCCTGGCTCCCTACGTGTGAAGGTGATGTAGCTGGCTGGCTGCGGGGCCCTCATTTATTGTTGTTGGCATTGCTTGTTATTTGCTTTTTGTCAGCAAGACAGTTAATCTCCAGTTGTCTATTTCTCCTTCTATAATATGGCGAAATATTTGTCTATTTTTTATGGAACATCTAGAAACAATCTAAGAGGAGTGTGACAAATGTTCAGAATGGTTGTATTTTTTTTATTATAGAAAACCTAAACAGCAGCGTTGTGTGGCACTGAGGTACGGTCACCCTAACTCCGACGGCACGCTCTCCCAAGGGATGGAGGGATGGGATGGGGGTGTCCCCTCTGTGCTGGTACTGCAGGGGGAAGGGGATTCTTATCGTGTGCTATCCGCAGTTCATGTTTGCGTGTGTGCTCACAGTTCAGAGCTTACTGAAGCTCCGGTTTCTTCGTTAATTGGAGTGGCAGTGCACAGTCACTGCTCTGTGCCCCCTCCAAGAGGCGATGAGGAGGGGTGGGTGGCTCCCGCGTGCTGCTGGCCCACACACACGTTCTGCAGTGATGGCATCGATTGGTTTCAGAGTTCGGGGATTTTTTTAATTTTGATTTTTTTTTGCTCTTTGAAGGTGGCTGTTTTGCTGTTTGCTTGGTTCTGTGTCACTGTGACTGGGTTGCTCAGAGTTTGAGTGATGGGCCAGCACGTGTTCTAGCACTTTCTGACTGCTTGGCACAGACGTGTTCTGGAGCAGTGGGACAGTCTTTTTCTTTGCTCCTGAGGGGCACAGTTAATTGTGAGCAGTGTCTTTTGTCCTTCCGCAGCACAAGGCCATGAGTGAGGGGAAGGAGGCGGAGAGGTGCAAAACAAAGGGCCGATAGCTCAGGTGCTTTGGCCAAGGAGAGAAGCTCATGTTGTGCATCCGACCTGGGAGCTGCTGTGCAGGGAGAGAGCAGGGTGGGGTGCAGCAGACATCGAGGTTTGGGTTTGGCCCCTCCTCGTGAGGCACCGCTTATTTTTCAGCCCTTCTGTCTAATTAATATAAGGCCTGCTCAGGCACAGCAGCCCTCATTGGACATGTCACTCGTTAATCATGCGACCCTCCTAGCCTTGGGTAATGACCTTGAAAGAATATATCAGCCCATGATGGCGGGAGTGAGGAATTAAATTGTTTCTCTGAGTGCTTATGGTCATTGCTGACAATTTATATGACACAGCTGCCCTAAGCCGTCCATGCTGGCCAGCCCGGGGTAATCATTCCCTCGGGCAGGGGCTGCGGGCCCAGCCGTGTCCTGCCTGGTGCAGAGCCCGGCCGCTCCTTTGTTCGAGCAGGAGGGCCGTGCCCCAGGAGGACCTTTGAAGTGTACAGGAAATCCCAGGCAGGGCTCTGCCGATGCCTTTCTCTGCGGGTACGTTCCACTTGGCCACGACGCTGGCGCGTGCCACTGACATGAGCACTGCAAATGTTTTCAAAACGGAACAGCTGAGCGGGGCCCGGTGAGCGGGTCCCCCCAGGAGGGGCCCTCCTGAGCCACGGAGATGTGCAGCGTTGGGAGGGGAGTTTGGGAGGGGCTGCGTGCTGGTGCTGCAGGCAGGGCTGCTCGGGGCCCAGCTGGCACAGCCCACCTGGCAGCCCCTGCGGGTGCTGAAACACGAGGAGCAAGGGTTCCGATGCGTTTGTGTAAACGTTTATAGGCTGATGTCTGTGTTTTTATATTTTTATATTTCCCTGAGCATTAGATGTACTTGGGAAGGTATTTATTATTTGTAGATAATGAATAAATGGCACTCTCAGTTGTTATGTATTGGTATCTGCTTTTAGACTGATGAAATAATTTGTTACAGTTATTGAATCATATTATTTAGAGAAAACATGTAGCCGAGGATCTAAACATCAGATTGTTCTGCTGTTGCCATATGGGCTGCTTTTATCTAAACATAAACAGTTGATAATTATCACTGAAACTATTGGCTAAAATCACAAAATAGACCAAGAACAAATAACAATCTCATTCTTCATTAGCATTTTAAAAATGAAGTAGATGTACTTGTTTATGCCTTCAGTAAATTTGGCTCCGTCTTTACAGAACTGTAAATGAACCAGAACGTTTGTTTTGGGTATTCTAAAAAATACCTCCTGTGCACATTTGTATGCACACTGTCACCGTGCTGTGGCTGCCCGGGGTGGGATCCCGTGTGTGTGGGGTGCAGCACGGGATGCCCCACGCCTGCGTGGGCTGCGAGCTCTGCCCTGTGCCGTGCGAGGGGAGGGTTGGGTGAACGTGTCATGCTCTCATGGAGTGGGTGTTCTCGAGTGCTGGAGCAGTTGTGATGAGTGTGTTTCTGCCCAGAAGGGTTCCCTGGGCCTTCTGCTGCATGGCACTGCCTCGGTCAGCACCAGCCAAGTGCAGGATGCTGAAATAAAACACATTTATTCGTGTCATAACTGCTTCAGTCTTAACCTCCTTGAAACTGCTTGTCTTTTTCAATGGGTCTGGTGACTTCCCATTCCTTTATTCTCCAATCTGTTCCTGTATCTCTTCTCTAGCACCTCAGCATGTCAGTAGATCACAGCACAGATGTGGTAGCTGTCGCCTTGGGGTTCTGTGTACTTTGAATACTTTAGGGAAAATTATGCAAGTCAGCAGCAGCTTCGTGTAGCTTGTCTGTAAAATAAAGGCAGGGACAGACAACAAAGCAGAAGTGGACATGGTGACTGGGAGGCGAACTCCACACGGCTTGTAGTAAGAAGTTTAAGTTCCTTGTAGTAAGAAGCTAAAGCAGAGAATGAGAAGTTGAGGCTCCTCTTCAGTGATGCACTGAGTCCCTGCTCTGAAGGGGACGGTTTCCTTGGTGCTGACGGTCCCACCACTGTGCTTCAGGCTCAATGTGAAGAGTGCCAGGAGGCCAACGCCGGCCTCACCGCCGCCCCAGCGCACCATGAGCTGTGTGCTCAGCGCCCGAGCCTCGCGCGGAGCTGTGCCGAGCAGAGCCATGGCAGCAGGCGGTGCGCTGAGCTCTGCGCTGCAGTGCCTCACGGTGCCACGTGTTCCCCTCGGTACCGGAGCGCCGTCCCTTAGCGCAGGTGCGTGGTGTGCACGTCCTGCAGGCACACACACACACACACACACACACACATGCACACATGCACACACACACACATGCTGCCCTTTCTCCATCGCTCAGAGGAGCAGCACGCTGCAGGCTCCGCTCCTGCGCTGCGCTCGCTCGCTCGGTGACGTCAGCCCTCTCCGTGCGGCAAAGGACGTTTTAAATTTGTTTATCTCGATGGTATCGGGCGGTTTGGTCGCTGGCGCTCCCCATTAGCATGGCAGAGCGGCAAGTATGTACATATATATTTATATTTAGCATTTTCTCTGGTATGTTCAGCTGTAAAGGCTTGGCTTGATTAATATTTTCCGCTGTCCGGTAACCATGGCAATGGGGTCAGCAGATATAATACTTAATTTAATCTTCCAACTGCCTCAGTGTGCATCACCAGTGTCCCGAATAATAGAAAGCCTTTTGCTTCTCTCCTTCCCTTCCTCCCTCCTTCTCCCCTCCCTCCCTCTCCATCTCCCTCTCGTTCTCTTGCTTCGTACGTTATTATCTTTGCCAGTGGCTCCCTCATATGACCCAAAAGGAATAAACCGAGCCTTTTTTATTCCATCTATGTACCTGAAAAAAAAACAAAAACCCAAACACAAACTCTGCCCCCCCAGCCAGCTCCCCACCATCCAGCCGTTCGCCCCCTCCCCGCCGCTCAGCAGCCAATCTGCACCGCACGGCGGGGCCGAGGGAAGGCTCGGAGCGCTCGGAGCCGCACGGCGCAGGAGACGCTCTCCAGCCAACGCTCTCCCTCCCGCCGCAGGGCACAGGGATGGGATGGCCTGCCCTGCTCCCCAGGTGGGTTCGGCGCCTCGCTTTGTCTCCCTTCGGCCACTTCCCCTCTCTATCTGCTTTCATGCTGTCTTCCTGCTTGATTTTATTTTTAAATCACAGCTGCTTTTTTTTCACACCTGTGCTCGTGGGTTGGCTCTGGGGAAGGACGTGGCCATGCTCATGCCCGCGGGCAGCTCGGCCGCGCTGAAGGAAGGAGCGTTTGCTTGCCCGGGGGCTTCGAGAGCCGTACTGGGAGCGGTATGGGTCAGCGCGGGCCCTCCTCCCGCTGTCCCCATCCGGTGCACGGGGAGCAGCGGTGCGGGGTCAGGAAGGATGGCAGGAGGATGGGGCCCTCAGAACCGCATCACTTGGGCTCTGTGGATGAAATTCCGCCTTTCTCATCGTCTGTCAGGTTCATTGTTATCCACCTCTGAAGTTAACCAAAGAAATATTTGTGATTTTTGTTTTCTTCTAACGTGAGGCCCTCGGGAGGCAGAAGGATGCTCACTGCAGCATGGGTGCGTGTCAGATGGGTGCATGAGTCAGATGGGTGCTTTTCCCTTTCCCGGCCCTGGCAGTGTGGCTGTGTGCCTGTGGCTGCTTCTGCATTCACAGCCCTCGCACAGCCCTCGCCCACCACACACGGCCCAGGTGTTGGGCACGGGCTGTACCCGTCCTGCTCAGTTTGGGCCTGACTGCAGGGGCTGAAACGTGGGAAGGGACGGAGGCCTTGCCTGAGCAGTGTCCACATACTCAGTCCTGCGCAGTCATTACTCAGAGGACAGGGAGTTCCTTTCCACGTTGAGTGCAGCTCATCGCTGCAGTGCCTCACACTGCGGTGGAAGCACACTGCTGTGAACAGATGGGAGCCCTGGCAGTGTGCACATGGCGAGCAGTTCAAAGCGGGAAACTTTGGAAGCATTGGGGCCGCGCAGGAGAGCAGGACCTGCAGGTGCTTCTCTTGACTGGGGAAAGAAATGGCTTTTCCGTTCGGTGGTGGTGTGTCCTGGAGAAATGCCGACTTTCTGAGACACAGAGCAGTGTTTGAGAGGTGAACGACACCAGTTCTCTGCAATGGGATGATCCCAAAAAGCTCTGCCGGCGTCACACAGGAGGGGCTCTGGCATGGGGTGGATGAGGTGGATGGGGTGCCGTGCCGTGCCATGCCGTGCCGTGCCATGCCGTGCCATGCCATGCCGTGCCATGCCGTGCCGTGCCGTGCCGTGCCGTGCTGTGCCGTGCTGGGTGCTGCAGTGCTGTGGTGCAGCCCTGGGAGCGCAGCATTTTGGGGGCTGCCCATCACAGCTCCGTTTGGGCGGTGGGCCCGGCTGCAGCTCTGTGAGCATTACTGTTTGCAGCAGTGCCGCCTCTGTTTGCTCTGTGTGGGTCCGGGATGTCCCATGCTTCACACTGCTCCTCCCAGGTTCTGTCTTTTTTTCCATAAAAACATCTGCTTATTTGTGTCGCGCAGACAGATCTCTGCACAGTCTCCACGAGGATTGTTATCAAGATGGATCTTTGGATTTCATTTGCATAATTAGAGCATTGCAGTTCAGCGATTTTCTTTTAGTGTGTATTAAAAGTTTCTTACAAAGTGACTTTCTGGCTCGTGAAACAATCGCATAACCTCCAGTGAATCCAACTCAGAGTCAACTTAGAAATTAAGGCAAAAATCTCGGTTTTCTGAAACTCTTCTACAACAGCATTGTTTGTTGGGGTGCTGCTCACGGGACGCAGTGCTGTTTGTTGGGGTGCTGCTCACAGGACGCAGTGCTGTTTGTTGGGGTGCTGCTCACAGGATGCAGTGCTGTTTGATGGGGTGCTGCTCACGGGATGCAGTGCTGTTTGATGGGGTGCTGCTCACGGGATGCAGTGCTGTTTGTTGGGGTGCTGCTCATGGGATGCAGTGCTGTTTGATGGGGTGCTGCTCACGGGATGCAGTGCTGTTTGATGGGGTGCTGCTCATGGGATGCAGTGCTGTTTGTTGGGGTGCTGCTCATGGGATGCAGTGCTGTTTGATGGGGTGCTGCTCACAGGACACCCCTTGTCCGCTGGCCGTGCTGACCTGGCTGCTGTGCCCCCTCGGAGCGGCCGTGTCCCGGTGCTGTGAGGCCGCCTCCTCCTGCCCCCGAACCCCTCGCGTGTTCGACGCTTTTCCCTCATGCTCGTGCATCTAATCACGGAGATATCGCTGTCACATGCACTACAAGTATATAAATATAATCGCTCTCACTCTCATTCATATTTATGCCGTAGCATTAAGATATTACATGCACTAATCTCTGAAGATATAGGAGAAAAATGTGGAAAACAAATAAGCATTCCTTCAGATTTACAGGATGCCTGCCAATCACTTGCTATTTGATCTAAAAAGAACAACAAAAATGAATATAAAAATAAGAGCTAGCCCAAAAAGCAATAACATAATGCATGCTATATGTTAATATGCCTGCAAAAGGCACTGATGGTTTAAAAAATGTATTTACCATAAACAAATACTCTCACAACCTTCTCTTGAATAAACATCTCTTTCCTTCTCTCCCCTTTTTCTCCCGTGATCCTGCCTACACTCCTGTCTTATTAAGTCTGAATTCATCTCCCACTGAAATCAATGGGAGTTTCAAAAGAAGCAAGGTCAGTCAGCTACTTCTGGAGGAGACCGCCCCGATGTGCTGGCGGAGCTGGCTGGGGCTGGGGCTGCTGGCGCTGGGAGGCTGTGTTTTCTGTGCTCTCGTTCTGAGAACTTAACATTTAAAATACGAGTTAGGAACAAAAGAAAACTGCATATGTAGGGCAAATTGTCTGAATGAATCCATAGTCATTCCAGACTCCCATCTTTCCTACAAAATAACCGACCCTCCTTCTGCCTTTGATTGCTGGGCCGGATCTCCCTGCGTGGATGGAAAGGAAGCAGCCATTGGGCAATGCCCTGAGCAGTGCCTCCAACACCTCTTCTCTGGAAGAAGGATCTGGAAGGGTTGGGAGCATTTTGTTTCTGTGCACCTGGGTTGGGGCAGTGCCGTGGGTCGTGCTGTGCTCTGGGGCAGTGGGTTCCCTGCAGGAGCATGGGGAGCCCGGCGGGATGGGGCTGTTCATCACAGCCATCGCGGAGCGCTTGTGTTGGGCAGGAGTGCCGTGCCCACTCAGCTTCCTCGTTTTGTCTTTAATGGTGGCATTCATATCACATCTTTTACCTTTCTCTTATTTTTAGTTACCCTTCATTGTAGCGTGGGGTCATTTTGGTTTGGGTTTTTGGTTTTTTTTTGGTGTTTTGGGTACTTTCCGTTTTTGCTTTCAATTGTGGCTCTTTCTCTGCCTTGCAGCCTGTCTGCACCCTCCTGAGCAGAGCAGGGGGATGAGGACTGCTGTTGCAGTGAAGGCGGGTGGATGTGGGTGCACAGCAGCACCCCAGAGTGGCACTGGGATGTGGTGGGAGCTGCCTGGGGGAGGTGACCGTGGGCTGTATGTTCAGCAGAGCCCGGCCCTGCCAGAGCCGCCTCTGTGCGGTGCTCGTCTCAGCCCCGGCAGCCCGTGGAGGCAGCCCTGCCATCCCTCAGACATTTGCTTTACGTAAACCAGCTAGCAAACCGCTCTGTTAGTATTGATGTAGACATTACCACAAATCGCCACTTAGGGACCTGAAGGAATTGACTAACTGGTTTCAGATCCAATACACATAACTTGATCAGACACAAACTTTAAGTACACTTGCAGGCGTGCCAACTGCACCTACCGGGGGAGTGACTCTTCTGCCGGCTATTTAAAGAGGCCCTGAGGGGAAACCATGAAAAAATAAAGATCTGGGGTTAAGGCACTTGCTGGTGTGGTTTTAAGATGAAGACTCGGTCTGCGTATGAAAAATTAAAGCCAGTGCTGTACGTGGGACTCATTTTGTACTTCAGAGGATTGGATGAGGCTCAGCCATGGGGTCCCACAGCCGTCCCTGTGCCGCCAGCACTGACTGTGGTTCAGAGCTTGCTGTGCACCTCGTGCAGCCAGGGCTGTGTGGGGCTGTGTGGGGCTGTGTGTGGGGCTGTGTGGGGCTGTGTGTGGGGCTGTGTGTGGGGCTGTGTGGGGCTGTGTGTGGGGCTGTGTGGGGCTGTGTGGGGCTGTGTGTGGGGCTGTGTGGGGCTGTGTGGGGCTGTGTGTGGGGCTGTGTGGGGCTGTGTGTGGGGCTGTGTGTGGGGCTGTGTGTGGGGCTGTGTGGGGCTGTGTGGGGCTGTGTGGGGCTGTGTGTGGGGCTGTGTGTGGGGCTGTGTGGGGCTGTGTGGGGCTGTGTGTGGGGCTGTGTGTGGGGCTGTGTGTGGGGCTGTGTGGGGCTGTGTGTGGGGCTGTGATGCAGAGTTCAGGACCATGTACAGCAGCTACAGATTACTGAAGCCACTGCATACAGTAAATTGATTCAGTCCCAGTTTAGAATTGTCAGTTAATCCCAGTCTGCACTGGGCCATTCCCAGCTTTCACCCTACCTGAAGAGGTGCCTTTTGACTCAGCTTTGTATTAAGAAAATAAAAGTTTTGTTCAGGGAAAGGCCCTGTGCAGCCTCGGGTGAAACCCTGAGGGTGTCCAGCAGAGCTCCCCTGCAGCCATCATGTCTGCCTGCCTCAGACAGTGTCAGCTTCTGCACCGAGAAATGCCGTGTTCTGCAATTCACATAAATCCTGAAAATGACTGTTTGCTCACCCTGGTGCTCCTTTTAGTTTTGCCCTCTGAATCGACATCCAGAAAGCGGAGCAGCACGGGGCTGTGCTCAGGATGTCGGTCAGCTCACGGCCGCGGCTCTGCCGTGCCCTGGGAGGTCCCCCTGCCAGCCTTCCTACCAACGCTTTTCTTACCTATTTTTTATGTTGTAGTCAAACATTTTATTGTTTCTTTCTGTCTCAGCTCCTGTTTATTCCGTTCTCCAGGCTGTAAATCAGAAACGTGCTTTATTCTTTTCTGTCGTAGAGTTGTGTTAACTGTAATCACTATGCTTTCCTAAATCTTGATAGCAGAATCGGGGTAAAAGTTAACGTCCCCCAGGCTGTGTGTGCAGCATCCTTGTGCCTCAGAGCTGCTGGGCATGGCAGGCAGTGCAGGGCAGGTGGCACAGACACTGCCATGTCCTCCGCACCCACTGATGGCTTCTGAGCCGAGAGAGCTGCTCCAGAGTTGGCAGATAGGAGTTTCTTAGTAGACGATAACAATCAAACTGTTCTGCGTGCCGGCATTCAGAAGTATGGAGTGATCAAAGAAGGTGGGAAGAGTGAAAGACAAATTCAAATCATTAGTGGAAAATGTAGCCTCTTGTGCAGCAAAGTTGGGTGATTCATAGAACAAATCTGTATTTAGCTGTGTGAGTTGAAGTTAGGGAGAAAAAGCTCAGCTGCCACGCAGCGTGCTTCCGTGCCCTATGGAAGCAGTGCTGCTCAGCATGACTGCACAGCTGGGGCCTGGCTCTGTGGGCACAGCCAGACTGCCTGCTGCTGGCTGCTGCCCTCTGGGCTCTGGCTGCTGCCCTCTGGGCTCTGCGTGCTGCCCGGTGGGGTCCTCGCTGGTCACTGGCTGTTGGGTGCTGGGTGCTCCCTGCCGGCTGCTGCCCAGGGCACTGCTGTGCCCCAGACCGTCCCGCAGGACTCTGGGCACTGTTCTCTTAGTGCTAAGCAGAGAAATATTAACAACACAATGTAGAAATAAAAGCAAAAAGGAAAGAAGAAAGAAAAGCCAAGACGGCCGCCTGCTCTTTTCTTCTTGGTATTATTATTTGTGACAAAGCCTTTGGTCCATTTTTCTTCATAATTTGCAGGACTCCTAATGGGAACAGCACCTCCCAATTACCATGGTTGCCAAAGGCTAATTTGGTTACCCTCAGGATCCACAATAGAGAAACTGTGTCGGCCCTTTGTAGATATTTGCATACTATACATACCAGGAATGTAAAACAGCTGCCTGGGCCCTATTCCACTATCATGGCAATTATGGGTCATTAGCTTTTTCTTTCCCCCCCCCTTTCTCCCTCTCCTTCTCTTGTTCTCATCTCCCGGGCTGCACCAGGCCAGGAGCAGCTGATGCCCGCCGTGGGCACAGCACCCGCCCGCAGCGGCCCTGGGTGGCTCCTGTTGGGTCCTGCTGGGTAACGTCTGCGTGCCGTGGCCCTGCGCGGTCCCATCGCACGCTGTGCAGGCTGTGCCCGTGCCGGTGGGGCTGGGGGCTGTGAGCAGGGCTGTGCCCCCCGCCCGCCCCAGCAGCTCCAGGGAGACGCTCGCGCTGCTCTGAAACTTCCGCAGGCTCCCAGGGGCCCAGAAATTAAAGAAGGGGACAAAAGGGAACTCCGTCTTAATTCGCTCGGTATTCAATTTGTTAAATGGCCAGAGGCTTTTAATAGTTTATCTCCCTTTTGTTCTGAGCAACATTTACAGTCCTCGCGTAGTTTACACGGAAGTGATGGTTTTGCATATACATTAATTTTTTTATGAACCGCTAATTTTATTGACAATAAGGATAGATTGAAAGACCCAAAGCTTTTGTGTTGTTTTGTTAAAGCAAATAAGTAAAGCACAAATGTAAATTACATCTCCAGGTTCGCATTAGAGGTTTGCAAATAATAGTGAGCTAATGGTTATTGCTAAGGAAAATAGCACTGGGATCAATATTCTATACAGTAGAACGCAATACCTCTCTCTCTTTTAATCACCTCATTGCAGAAATGGCATTGAAATTTGAAATCTCATTTTCTCCATTTGTACAAATTGAACATAAATCATTGTGAGTGAGGGGAGGTTTCGGGCAACTTCACTCTTTGTGGGATTGCATTACTAATTAGTGCTGGAGGGATGCGGGGATGCAGACAGGGCTCCTCCGGACGCCGCGACTGCACACGGGTGACTCTGTAAATAACAAACCAGAGGGAAATAACGGCTGCTTTTCAGAATTTTCTGCATCAGCATCTTCTGAGCAAAGAAAGCACTCGCTGTATGTTTCTTACTGCCATTAAGAGTGGATAAATAATTAAGGAGCGAACGCCGACATCGCTGCTGTTGGTGCCAAGGATGCCCGCGCCGGTCGAGGCCGCTCCTTGGCTGCCCAGGGCTCCCTGGGATGGGGCGAGGGAGCAGCGAGGGAGCAGGACCCCGGTGTCCTCTGTTCTGCTGGCTCTGATCCTTGGTGCCGCTGACTTGAAGCCCTGCTCCCGCGCCGGGGCAGCGGGCGCTCGAGGTGCTGGCTGCGCGTGGGGGAAGGCCTGGCCTACAGGTTCAGATGAGCAGGTGGATCTGTGTGCAGAGAGCATATTGCGTGAGGGAAGGAGGAGCCTGAGGGGCTGGGAAGGGTTTGCAGAGAGTGGGTGGGTTCCAGGCGTCCCCCCACAGGCAAAGGCTGTTCTGAATTGTTCGCTATCAGGACCGAGTTATCACCGCTCCTGTATTTTTCCATCATTTTCCTGCCTTCTTAACCACTACAATAGGAGATAAATAGGTAACTTCATGGGAGAAACTGTTATTAAGGCTCATTATCTAAATTCGTACTTGCCAATTTCGTAGCTGAAAGTCACGAAAATAAATAAAATACCCTTGAAAGTGAAGAACAGACACTGAGCTCCTGGCAGAGAAAAACTCAAACCATTTTGGAAAGTAGGGGGCAGAAACCTCGGGCTCGAGGTTCAGGTCTGCTCTGTTCACGAACTTGAAAGGGAGATCAAAATCATTACAAATGTTGATTTAAAGTATAGTCAAAGTGCTATTTAAAGCACGAACGTGGCATAGGGAAGGGAAAGGACAGTTGGACCTCGCAGAGTACCCAGTGACGTTTGCTCTGCTGATCTGCTCATGTATCACATAGCAGGAGGTACTTGAAGGTAACAGGAAGAGCAAAATGTCAGTAGTGTATATAGGCAGCACGTCCAGCCGTGTGCTTCATTAATGCCATTTGCCTCCATTGTGCACGGAGTACATATAAACAGAGACACATGTGATACGTACGTTCTGCTGAACATCCTAGAACGGATTGAGTTGAAGGGACCTTCCAAAGCCATCCATTGTGACTGCTGAGCAGAGAGCAGAGGCATCACTGGGGCACACGTGGACGAAATGGGGGTAAGAAGAGCCCTGCGACGCTGTGCGTCAGAACGGCTGAGCTCAGAGCTCACACAGCTGCTGTCAGAGCCGGAGCAGCGCGAAAATGAGCTATTTAACAAGTAATTATGCAGAGTCATTTATTTATTTATTACACAATTTACTGAGAGATTTGTAATTGTGCATGTAGCACAGCTTCTGTTGGAACTACAAAAAAATTGGAAGTTACATAATTTGCTGACATATTAGCAGCCACGTGTTTCAGAACAGTCTCACTAATTTCCCAAGGATCAATTGTTGTGGGCAGAAGGCTCATTACGCTGATCTCCAGGGGCTGGAAGATCTGCTCTGTTTGAGACCACTGTGGAGAAAATCACACGAAGGAGATTTGCTGGATTCCTTGCCGGGTTCCCAGCGCTGCTCGCCTTTCCGATCCATGCTCTCAGGCTCTGCAACATAAGCGTTTATAAATTAAATAAATTAGTAAGTAAGCTCATGCACAAGCGGTTGATAAATAACCGTGGGCTGCACACACATGTGTTGTCGGCCGGTGTGGGTGACGCCGACACCTCCTGGTGCTGCGCAGGGGCTGAGCCAGCGCTGCGTTATCTGCTCCTCGTTCTGATGGGGTACTGCTGGAGCATAAAGATCATAATTAAAGTGTCACTTTTTTAGTTGCGTTTCTTAGCTCCGTGTTTTATAAGTCGTACTTAGCTCCAGTGGTGCCAGCAGACAGAGTTAATGGTGTGAGAAGACACAGGGGCAGCTCCTGCTCCCCGCTGCACTGTGCCTTCCTGTGTGAGCCTTTGAGGCAGGCAACGAGCTCCAGCTCATGTCAGACCTGGATGCTGCCATGAACGTGGTGCATCACAACCATGAAGGATGAGAAACCTACAGGCTGCTGTGCAAGGCAGCCCAGAGCTGCTGCATGAGCTCGGCCGCGCTGCACTGTCCCAGTGTCAGATTCTGGCAGTGCCACAGCAGTCCTTCCAAGGCTCATCCCTCTGCCTCCAGCTGGAGGGGCAGGGCAGAGCAGGACCGCTCATAGAGGTACCTGAGAGCTGCGTGTCCTGAATGAGGAGCTCTGCAGTGGGCAGAGCAGAGGGTGCTGTGGGCAAAGGAGCACTCCCACAGAACCGGCCCCAGCAGTTCTTAGGGCCAAGAGGAGGGTGTGTGTGGGCAGAGCGGGCTCACGGTCACACAGGCCCTTGTGTAACACTTGTCCCTTAGGAAAGATGCTCCCCTAAGGCTGTACCCTTGGTGGCACTTCAGCATGGGACACGGGTTCATCCTTCAATTACAGCAGTTCCCTGGTCTGGTGCAGCTGAGGAATGTGGAATGGTGCAATGAGGGAGAGTGAGGTGTTCTGTAACATGGGGGCCAAAAGGGAACGCTGTGCTTTGCTCCCGGGTGCTCAATGTGCTGAACCCACCCGCAGGGACGTGCTCGGTCAGCTGTAATCCAGATCAGCACGCCTGCCCCCCAAAGAACTTCACGTATGTGATGAGAGAGGCATTTACAAACTTAGGGAGCCCTGAAGGAGAGAATTATTGTATGAGTAATAATAAGCACTTAAATAGCTCCTGACAACTTGATTGATACAAACATTAACAGATTAACTCCTACAGGACCCAGTGATGGATATGTGTTTCCCTGTCTCGCATTTGGAGAAACTGAGGTGTAGAGGCAGATTAATTTACATGCTGACCCACGGTGTGGTGCTGGGAAAGGCAGAATTAGAAATACAGACTTCTTAACGACCAATTAGTGAAATAATAAAGCAAAAGAACAATGTCCAATAGCAGCCTCTAGGAGCACTGTGAGAGGACGCTGTACAGCCTCAAGATCTCATTTTTAAGCCATAATTTTACTTGACTTCATCACTGTATATGAAAATTGGGATTATTTTTATCATGTACTTTGTCTTACACTTACCCAGCTCTCTACTTCATTGGCCACTGAAGATGTGCAGATCTCTCTTTACAGATATTTATCTGTATTTATATGCGTGCGCATACAGTTTTAGCTGTAGAGCCACAAACACAGCCATCTCTGGGCTAACTGGGAAATACGACTTTCTTTACTTATTAGGACTGTACTTTTTGATACGTACATTAAATATGTGCCCGTTTTACTACCCGAGGAACGCAAAATGAGTGAAATCCAGCTATTTGCCTATTACTCTTTTGACTGAAAAATCGTGTATGTTTATGGCTTAGATAGCTGCACAGTTCACGCTGGGATGCAGCGGACTAAAGGTGTTATTGATGAGTTTGAGATGACTGCGGTACTTAGGAGTCGTGGGGCCCTGCATGACTTATGTGGCTCACGGCAGACTAATGCCGATAAATTCTCAGTGCCGCACCACGTCGCGGTGTGTTTGTGCATGCTACATATTTTACAGGCAAACTGTTTCAGATAGATGTTAGAGATTCTTTAAGAAATTATTTGTGCCATTTTTCACCGAGTTCTTCATGCAAAGGCAGACTGCCAGTTACCAGGAACCTGGCTCAATACGGGCGGAGAAAAATCGCACAAATATGATTTTAGAAACCTTTATTTACACAAAGTAGTCTTTCTGTGTATAATAATGGGAAGATTTTAAGATCATATATCTTGACAAAACTTTGAAGCTGGAGAGCACTTCGCTACCTGGGAAGCTGTATGACCTCCGGGTGCTTCGCGCATCAGAGCGGCCACGGACACACGTGCTCAGTAGTGCCTCCCCAGCGGGGACTGCACGCTGTCTGTGCACCTCGGCACTGGACCTTGAGGTCAGAAATTCCCCTAGCAGAAGAGAAACTCCTCTGTGTGTTTGGTTAAAAATGTCTTCCTTCTTCAGACACAAATGGCAGCTCTCCACAGAGCCTGGGGCCGTAAGGAGAGCTGAGGGTATGCAGTGTGATTTCCCCCACTCCGCACCAAACCCCAAGGAAGTCCCGAATTTCTGGGATCCTGAACTCGCTTTTAGGCTGCACAGTTCTTCAGAGGCTGAGCTGCACATCTCTGGCACGCTGATGTATGGGAAGAATGGTGGTGCCTCGTGGCTCTGCCTCCTCCCAGCCCCTGTGTGGCTGCGGCTGCTCCGCTCCTCTGCCCCGCTGCGGGTGGAGGAGTTAGGGATGGGGATGGGAAGGTGCCATCGTTAAGCATGGATATTTCCAATAATTTCAGTAACCTGAAATAGACATTTTCTAGAAGTTTTCATCTGAATGTGTGTGGCACACAAGGAACAGGTGTTGGTGTGGTGTGGCATTAAGGCCCTGTTCCCAGTTGTGCATGAAACATGCTTAGTTGTCCTGATGCACAGGTTGTCCCGTCACCCTCAGCTTATTTGGATTTATGAAAACAGAGAAAAAAGTGGATCGAGTATCACCAGCTGTGTTCATGAAAGGTGTCTTCACACAGGTATAGAGGCAGTGTGTAAGCAGAACGGGAAGCAGCTGGACTTAGTTTTCCCTGTGGGACTCTGTGCCCACCAATAGCCATTGCCTGTGGCTGCGGGCAGCATGGAGCATGGGCACAGCTCTGAGCCTCCTGCTGCAGCCCGGGGTACCCCGAGCTCAGGGGAACCACAGCGGGACTGTGTGTGCCGTGATGGGGCTGTGTGTGCCGTGATGGGTCCGTGTGTGCCGTGATGGGTCCGTGTGTGCCGTGATGGGGCTGTGTGTGCCGTGATGGGGCTGTTTGTGCCATGATGGGGCTGCGTGTGCTGCTGTGTGGCTGTGCAGCACCGTCACAGTGCCCAGCCCTGCTGTGTTTCACACTCTTTGGGCTGAATGAACAGATTGTATAGTTCTAATTAATGGTGAAAAATAATTTGGAACAACAAGATGTGGTGTAAGGCAGGAAATGTAATGAAGGCCTGAAAGCTTTTTGCCTTTGCTTTGGCAGAGCTGTGGGCACGGGGCAGGCCTGGGGCATGGCTGGGTGCAGCCGTGCCAGGCACAGCTGTGACACTAGCAGGCGGGCATTTGAAGCAGAGTGGTAATTCTGCAGATCAAAGCAGCTCTTCTTCAGACAATTACAGTAAAATTGAAGCTCTCCTCCAAGAGAAACGCGTGCCCTTGTTGTGGTTTTCCTTTTTTGCACTCCTTTTCTTTCTTTCTTTCCTCCTTTCTTCCTTTCTTTATTCCCCCCTCCCTTTTTCTTTTTCTTTCTTTCTTTTTTTTTTTTTTTTTTATCCTTTATGAGGAAATTGCTTTTTCAGGGCTATAGAAAGAGCCGATTGGAAGCTGAAATCCTCCCTCTCTGCCCAGGGGTGGGATTCCCAGGGTTAGGCATGTAACATCTGAAGGGTGATTTTTTTTTAAATTGATATCCAAGAATAAAAGAGAGAATAGTAGGAGAAGCTGATCAGGAATGAATAAAGTCTCCTTTTAAGCTGAAATAACCTTCCCCCCCCCTCCCCAATTTTCCCTCCAGAAAAGCCGGACTGTAATTGCTTGCAATCACTCGGCACAAATTGTCTGCGCGTATTTGCTTTTTAATTTTGTATAATCTGGTCCATTTCGCTCTCCCTGCCTTTGAGCTTAACCTCTCTCTTTCTCTCCCTCCTTTTCTCTCTCTTGCATGCTTTCCCTTTCTCTCCCTCTTTAATTCTTCAGCACTGCTAAAAAAATATTACTAATTCACAATGATATTTGATGGCTTTCACTAAGGAAAGGCACTTAGGAAAAAATAAGGGACTGAGTGGACATGTGCTACATCTGGTGAGATTTCCTTGTTGTTTTGAAGTGTGTGTGTGTGTTGATCTATCTGTGGCACTGCCTTTCTGCGTGGCAGGGACAGCTGCTGGCACCGTGGCCGCGGAGCAGGCGCAGCTCCGTGTCTGTGCAGGTGAACGCGGCATTCGCGTGTATTGCTGTGAATTATTTGCACTGAGTTGGGTCTTGAATGCTGCCATTTTGTCTGAGTTTTCTCAACATTTCTTGCTTAAATACGGATATTGCATGGGCTCTTCCGTGGTCTCTGTATTGGGTCTGACGGAAAATAAGTTTAAAAAAACCCAAACCCACCACAAACACTTCAGTTATTGGGAGTTCTGAATGGTGAACGTGATTTGAAATGGTTCTGATAAGTGCAGAGGAGTCCTTTGGCACTTAGTAAATAGTGCTTCTGGGATCCAGCAGTTAGAATTTAAGGTATTTATTCAGATTTTGCATTTAGCTGTTCAGGCAGACGCCTGTGAAAGCCACACCAACTCCTCAGCCCGGTATGGCAGCAGAAGCACAGCCGGTGTGCTGGCGAACCTGCGTTACAAAATGGCAGCAGAGGTGCTGGGAGACACAGGGCCATCATCAGGGCGGTCCCCTCTGCCAGCACCACACGTGGGGTGAGCTGTGCTGCTCACAGACTGACAGCGTTCAGTGGGACGGGGCCGTCCTGCAGCGCTCCTCAGGCTGCTCCGCTCTGCAGCTCCTCACACTGCAGCCTGACCTGCTCTGCTGGGCCTGACCCGGCCCAGGGTGCTGGGCGTGACCCTATGTGCTGGGTGTGACCCTATGTGCTGGGTGTGACCCCATGTGCAGGGCCTGCCCTGGTGTTTAGGGCCAGGCCCAGCTGTGAGGTGGCTGCGGAGCACAGGGTGTCCTGGTGTGGAGGTGTTGCTGGGGCTTTGACATGGCTGTTACTACAGATGGACTAAATGGTTTTTATTGGTCTAAAGGAAAGATTAAGGGATGGTTTTATTTTTAATGGCCTTTGGGTGGGGTGGGGGGCCTTGCAGGACCTTCTGAGCCCAGCAGAGCCCCTCCTGGCCCCGGTCCATTGCTGGGAGCCCTTCTGCGGTGCTGTGCTGCGGGGAGCTGGCGCTGAGATCTCGTGGGATTCCTCCCACTGGTGAATATCTGACTTTGTGCTCCTCACGCCTCAGAGGTGGAGAGGAAGAAAAAGGAAAATCCTGTGGCTGCATGCAGAGCGCTGAGCGGTACCTGGTCTGCATTCTTCCAGCTGCAGACGGACCAGGAGGCAGCACCGCCTCCACTTCAATAAATTAACAAAAAAGGCAGCCTTACCCTAAAAACAAATAGTTGCTGATTCCCAGCAAACAAACCTTTAGCAAAAAAAAAAAAAAAAAAAAAAAACAACAAACAACAACAGTGCAATTTAAGAAGGAAAATTAGATGTATATTTTTCTTGATGAATTTGTTTGTAAGAGATTTATAATGCTTGTGTTATTCAGCTTTTCATTTGAAATTCTAATGAGCCTTTTGAATGGACTGGTGCAGGCTAGGAAGTAAAAAGCATAAAATAGTTCCATTGACTGATGATTTTCTGCTGACTTTTTCATTGTCATCCCATATCTTCATTCTCTGTCACCAGGCCGTTCCGGGAATGTCCTCAGTTGCCTGTTTGGTAGCACGCTGCAGTATAGGAAATAATATGAATTGCAGATGGCCTGCTGATTTATTCAGATGTGGTCTGTCATCCTTGGGTAATAACAAAGACAGCTTTAAACACACGTTTTAGTGCATCTGAGATATCATACAAGTTTTCTTCTTTCTTCTTAGAGCACGAAGGAGGGTATTTTTCCTGTGACTTGTGGTGTCTTTCCTAATGGCAAATCCTTGTTCTGTTGGCCTTTACATTTAGCCCAAACTGTCTTTAAAAGATAAGAATGGCTTCTTGTGGCAGCGCTTTGTACTTCTCCTACGTCAGTAGTGAATGTAAGAACTTCTGTTGAAAAACATGAAGAAGTTTGTGGCAGCTGAATGTTATAAAAGACCGCCCTGCTCTGGGCTGAGCTCCTGTGCCATAGCAGGACAAATATCCGTGCCACGGAGCAGCCCCGTTACAGCCAGCAGTTAACAGTGAAGGCATTACAATGGCTCTGAGCTGACTCCCATCCGACCGCCATCTGAGATATTTGATAGCTGAGGCTGTTTGGACCTTTTTGTTCCTCTGAGCTGTCTCTTCACAATAGACATTTCAGGGTCTTTCAACCAGTTAGGAAAGTTCATTATATTTTTAATATAACGTAAAAAAAAATTAAAATAATGATTTGATATACAGGCATTGATGAAAGATGTATTTTTAAAGTAGTAAATTAAAATCTCATTAATATTTCAGTGAGAATATTTTGTGCTTATCTGTTTCATCTCTATTTTTGACCTATGGCTCAGAGTTCACAGCATGAAGGAGATGGTGAAATCTGTTCACCATAAAATGTTAATTATAAGTAAATTACAGCACAAACGTTCAATCAGCCACATTAATTCTACATAAAGTGAATTATTGTAGCAGAAAATTTTAAAATGTGACTGAATTTTATAATCTGCATCCTCCATTTTCTACCTTTGCTCTCACTGCCGTGCCGTTGTCCTCCAGCGTGGCCGAGCTCTTTGTGCGCTGATGGGAAGCGCGCTCTCCTCAGATGACAATGAAAATGGAAGAGTACGATGTGATCCATTTGTTTGCACTCTACTAAATGTCCCTTAAACACGTAACATTTTCTTTGCCTGGTGACAAAGCATAATGTGATCGGAGAGGTTCGGAACGGAGCGGAGTGCGGCTGTGCCCCAAGGCGTTGTGCAGCACGGTGCTGCTGCTCCCTTCCCTCCGCGTCCCGTGCTTTCCCCACATCCTGCTGTGGTCCCGGATTTCTTTCCACGAGCAGCAGGCATGGCTGAACCTCTGGGCACCTTGAAAATGTGGACGTGAGTCTTGCCGGCCTTCTGACCCCCGAGAGGAAAGGCTTTGTTGTGATACAGTGACAGTGCAACTTCCCCTCTAAGTCCAAGTGCTGTGTCTCAGTTAAAAGATGTTTTGGTGAGACACAGGTTGCAATAAACACTCAATGTCTTACGTAGGGATTGTGGTGGCGATGATCCCAAGGTCATCAAGACTCCCTGACTCACCAGTGATGCCAGAGAACAATCCTGCTTGAATTGTCTCATGGTGTTTTTTCAGGTACAAGGCCCACCCTGCACTGAATACAAGCTTTACGTTCTACTTACAACGTGCATTTTCTGGGAAGGAAGAGAGAGCAAATGTTTACTGTGCAGATGCTTCAGGTTTGAAGAGCCTAGATACTGCTCGAATCCTACTCAGTTATTAAAGTGTTTCTTGAGTCAAATAAATTACATATCATCGCAAATTACCGTCTTGACTTGAAAATGCCGTAAAGTGTTGCCTGTTAGATTGGGTTAGGATTTGACTTCTTTCTGAAACCCTTGTATAACGAGAGCCAGACTGCTTTTTTCCTATTGAAATGGTGACGTAGGAGATTTCTACTGCTCTTGTTTCTCTGGGGAAAAGCTCTTGAGCTCAATTCCAAAGGACAATTCCAAAGTGCCTTGGATGGCACAGCTCAGAAATACATACCAGCAGGAAGTTCCTCCTCTCCTACAGGCTTACAGAAGGTGCTTGCTCCTGGCAGGAGCGGCCTGCTGCTGTCCGGAGCGCCTCAGTTGGGTCTTCCTGCTCCCTGGGTAAGAGCTGCACCCACTGGTGCTCAAAGCAGCATCATTTTGGGGGCAGAATGGTCCTACCTGAGAAAGCAGCTCACTGGTGTGAAGATCCTCTATTCTGATAACTCGGTGCAATTTTTGTGTGACATAACTCAGATGGACATTTCCCACCTCATTGGAATGACCCCACCTCCCAGGCCGGCCTGTCACTGCCTGCAGGGCACCTTTCGGCTTCTGCATCGCACACCCTTGTGTTATCAGATCTCTGCGGTGGCTGTTGATAGGAAAGCTGCATTTGTGCTTTCTTGCAGACGGGTCGGTGGCTGTTCCTGCACGGACCAGCTGTGTGCATCGCAGGTTGTCCTCTGGTGAGCTGTTCTGTTGGCATCCATCGCTCTGCTCCCAAAAGCTGTGGTAGTGTCTGACGGAGATGTTTTCACAGTCACAAAAAATGGTCAGAAATGGGAACCCTGAGACGTGTATGGAGGGAGGACCAGCTCCTGTGAAGTACACGTGTGTATGCTACAAGGAGGGGAGCAGAAGGAATTTGCAGTTGGTGATGGCAGGGTCGGCTTTCTGCAGGTGTGTGCAGGAGCAGGGGATCCCCCAGCATGCTGGGATGGCTCCAAGGTGCCTGTGTTTGGTAGGAAAGCTAGATAAAATCCAGAAATCTAAAAATAATTAGTGAAAAGGGGATTGTTGACTGAAATGTTATTTGCATCTATGTACAAAGTGCATATAGTTATTGTCTGTGTCTGTGCACGTGTCCGTGCTGTAAGGCACAGCCCTGACATGAGGCTGGTGCAGTGGGGCTGGTCCCGTTGTGCACACTGCACAACCTGAGGCTGCTCTGCCCACGTTGCCCCTCCTGCCCGGTTCTGGTGGGCTGCGTGGGGGGGACAGTGGCCCTTCGTGGTGGCTGTGTGTCTGTGGGCTCTGCTGACTGGTGGTGCTGTATAATTAGCAGCGTCTGCTCAGACGTATCTGTAATCAGCGTGGGGCACAGACTTGTTTTACAAGGAGGTGTATGGCTCGCAGCATTGGGCTCTGATATGTGTGTGATACCCATGGGACAGAAGACAGAACCATTGGAACAGGGTGGGGTTAAAGGTAGGGTGGGAAAAATAATTTATCAGAGACCTGAAAGATCACAAGTACCTTGAACTTAAGCTGTCAGACCTCTTGTGAGCCAGCTGAGATGTGTGTGATGTTCAGTCATCTCCAGGCACTGTATTATGAGGAAGCCAACCCTGATACAGCTCCTAACTGTAGTCACTTCTCACTTCTGTGCTTTTTTATTTTTTGTCAGGGCAGAGCATGAGAATATGGTTGAGATTTAGTATTTTTCATTTGAAATCCAGGATTTTGTTGGCTTTCAGTCAGCTGCCTTCATCAGCTGATAGACATGGGTTTATCTCAGTCCCGCTGCTTGTGCTTGCTGCTGCTGGGATGGAGCTCTCACTGCAGGCAGAGCTGGGCTCCAGCACAGCCAAAACTCGGCTCAGTGTGAGGGGACACGAAGGCAACTTCACCAGGATGCTGAGAGTGTGGTGTGATTGGCAAAGCCCCTCGAAATGGAGAAGAATAGAGGAGAAAAAGTGCGAGGCACGGCAGATGCTGAGAGCCCTTGTTTTCCAGTAAGCAGCGTGATTGGCAGCAGAAATAAACAGTAGCGGGAAGCTTGTGTATCAATCTAATTGTATAATTGCAGGTTGCTTTCTGCCTGGTTTGATGTGCAGATTGTGGTAATGTGTAGTGTCTCTGGTAATTTGCTATTAAATCCAACACTAGGAAGTAGTTGAGTTGCTTCCTGTACAGATACCTGATGTTTGCGTTGGCTCTGCTGCCGTACGCTGGCGGCACAACCCGCACTTGTCTCCTCGTGCTCCTCGTGCTATTTCTGCTTATGTGGTGGTCAAAGATTTTTCAGCAAATCGCAGAAGGTGAGTTAGATGTAAAGGTCAGAATGTGGTAACTCATTGCACAGTGGTGTAAAAGTGACTGCCGAGAGCTGAGAGCAGCGTTTAGCTCTTCCCACTGAACTTGTACAGAAGATTATTCTGTGTGTATTGTGATCAGATTACTGGCAGCGCAGTCTGCCTGGACTTCTGAGCTGGCTCTGCTTGGAGCTCCTGGGGGGAGCGTGCTGTGAAACTCCTGCAGAAGTGCTCTTTGGGGTGTGAAAAATCTCAGACGTTGTCCTTGCAGATGGACGTGGAACAAACAGCAAGGGGAGGGAGCTCCCTCTGAGTGGTGAATAGGAGAGGGCTCACACCGTGTAGGGTCAGGTGTCCATGCTACATGTTGCCCTGGCAGCTTAGCAGTGTCCTGTGGTCTCACTGTCCTTATGGTGCATGACTGGGAGTGTTTCATTAAAACATTTTTGGTGAAGGTTTCAGCAGTATTCTGTGTGCTCTGTTCTGTGTGACCTTCTGAGCTCCAGGGGAACAAGGACCCACACCCCACACTGGAGGGCAGAGCAAGTGCCCCTTTCCGCAGAGTGGTGTGAGCACACCTGGCACAGTGCGTGCCTGAAAGTCCCCCTGCAGCTGCTTCCTGCCCAGGGAGAGCGAGAAGGTAGAGCCGAACACACTGCTTAACGAACTCAGCTTGTTACTGAACAGGAAGCACTCAGGTACCATTTTGGTGGACAGCTGGATTTAAATGGAATAGAAGAGGGTGTGTTTTGAGCATAGTTGAATGAGGGTAGGGATGAAATACAAGATTCGTGTAGCAGAAATGCTCGGCCATGGCCTGAAGCAGTGATGGAGCACCTGGTGGGAAGGCAGGGCCAGCCCAGGGGAGCTCAGCTGCATGCAGTGCACCTGAGTGACCAGAGGGGCTGGAGCCAGGGTCAGCCCTTCCCAGCCCTATTTAAGGGTTGGCTGTGGAGGAGATGGGCATGTTGATGGAGATACCTGCCTGCCTGAGGCCTTCAAAGGTAAGCAGTGTTTTTCCTTCATTTCTGCATCCACAGCTGCTGCATTTGGGCTTGTCCTCATTTGGTGCAGATGAAGGCTTGGCCACCCCACTGTTGTTGCTGTCCTTTCTGTCACGTAATAGTGTTACAGAACATGGCAATCCTTTAAGATCTGACAAAGCATTAGGAACTGCCATGGGTATTTTTGAGTCATTTTGTAGGAATCAGTGATGAATTATAATCTTGTTCCAGGACTGGATGGATGAGTTAGAATTCTAGGTTCTTTCTTTGGAACTGTTTCCATTCTCAGATGGGTTTTGCTGTGATGTTACCATGTGATTGTATTTTGTTTCTAGGTCCCACACTTTGGGTGTGGGGTTATAGCCTAGCTGGTGTTCCCTCTGCTAATTGTGCTGGCTCAGTTGGCTGAAGGGAAGGTAAATGATGTTCTAAGCTCTCTGCCAGGGAACATAAGGGTGTGGAAAGCCTGATTCACCTTTACCTCCCCAACTACAGGTTAAATGATGGCTGGACTGTTTTTTCCTCTGGTGTGTGAGGCAGTGTTGGTGTGCTGGCAGTGTGTTGTGGGTTCTGTTTTCTTGCATTGGAAGCTCACAGTAGAGCAGCAGGTAGATGGCAGCGCAGTGGATTTGGTATTTGGTTTTGATAGCTGCTCACTGCTGACCATGGCTCTCAGGGAGGTGTGGGGGTGAGTGCTGGGGATGCTCTCCCCCAGCTCAGTGCCTTCCTGGTGCTCCCTGTGATGAGAAGCAGAGCATTGGTTGCAGCTGCCCATGCAGTACCAGGGCTTTCTCCTGCCCGAGCCCTGCCTTGATGTAACCTCAGCACAGTTCTGTCCTGCCTTGCTCAGATGCTGATTGCATCCCCAAAACTTAACCTTTGAACTTCCAGGGGTGACACTCCAGCCAAAGATCACTGAGCTTTTAAAGATCAAGAGGAAGCTGGTGAGGAGGGATGGCTTGCATTCAGACCTATCATCAGCTGTAGGCACTCATTAGTCCTAACTGAACGCTTGGAAATAACGTGCGGGATTTCAGCTTAGTCAACAGCAGTGAGGGACGTTTATTGCTTTCGGATTACCTTGAAACGTCTCCTCCTTGCTGAGGCCAGGAAATGGTGTTATCCAGAGGGAGCAGCCCTCTGTCTGATGTTCCCATGAGGACAGCCATGTCCTCACTTCTGCAAACACAAACCATTCCTGGCAAGTGGAAGTTTAATTAAGAGCCTTGCGGAGACTGGCCAGGCTGGGCAGCAGTAGCCGGGAGGGGCCCTCGCACACACGTTAGGAGATGTGCTGGGGAAGGTTTGATTTCGGGTAAATGTCATCAGACTGCTGTCTCACTTTGTACATCCTTGTGTGTGTGTATTTTTAATACAGTTGCACTTTGTCTACCTGGAATATGCAAATACTATTCAAATTAGATCTCAGTGCTCAGACTGTCAGCACATACCCCACAGCTCCCCTCCAGCAAGTGACTAATGGGAACATGTGTTCCTGCTATTTTTGTGAGGCCGGGGGCTGGGTGGGCTGTGGGGTGGGAGCCTGGTGCTGCCCTGCCGTGTGCCAGCTGCATGCAGTGTGTTGTGTGGGGCTCGGGGTGCAAACCTGGTGGCTGTGTGGGCCATTTTCCTCCTGTTTTTCCAGTCCGTTTTTATTCACAATTATACACATTGCTATATTTGTTAATGTTCCTATGGCAACAGCTTTAACTGCTTACATAGAAATGTAATGTCAGGAAACTATTTAATGCTTCTGTGGATGACTTAATGTGATTTAGCCCTCTGGTGCAAGGAGAAATCAGCGTCGTGCGAGCACCGGACACTGGTTCCTGGTGTGCACTCTGGATGGAGCCGTTCTGGATTTGCACATCTTGAGTTTCCCACCACTCACAAGTGCTAGCTCTCCTTCCTGCTGCATCCTTTTTGGAGCAGGACGTGGTTTTCTATTGATTCTGAAAGTCGTTTAGCAATAAAAATTAAAATAATAGCAAGTGATTAGCACACATCTGCTGTTCCCAAAGGACTATAAACCAAATGCCAAAGGCTCAGATATTGCTGAGCTGAGGCAGCCGAAGCTCCTTGCTCTCTAGGCTTCCACCAGTCAAATATAACGAGTACTTGAAGTGGGGGCAGTGCGATGTCTTGCAGGAACTGTTGTTCCTCGACATGCAGTGTGGATGTCACAGCCTTCTTCCCCCGTCCTGGGGCCGTGGGTGTGGGGCTGCAGGCAGAGCTGGTCCTGCATGGAGGTAATGCCAACTGAAGGTGGGATCCCAGTGTGTAGGCAGAAGGGAGAGGTGCCTTTTTCTGCTGCTTTACAGCATGCATAGTGTTCTTTTTATACTTTGTCATTTTTCCAGGCTTTTAAAAAAGCATTATAAAATCCCTGGATTTTTTTTTTTTTTTAACACACAATCTCACTTCACAGCCTGAGCTGCTTCTGCGTGCACTAACAGAGCACACAACAAGATCACCCGCTTAGCACACTGCCCACGAGTAGGGAGCAGAGCTCTCCTGTCCCTCTTTGCTGTCAGCAGACCCCCTTGGGATGCTGGCACATCTCAGAGTCTTGTAGCAGACTGTGCGGATCTTTAAGGAGAGTTGAGCCAGACTTCCCTCTGCTCTGGCTGGACAAGTCTTGTCCTTTGCAGTCCTCAAGCCTGGATGGCTCAGAAGCACTTCTGTATTCCACCGGGTATTATTTATCCAGATAGATAGCCAGTGTTATTCTTAATGCTGTTTAGGAGGGCTCACTGCAGGCAGTGCTGGGCCTGGCACTGGCCTTTGCTGTCTGTGGGTGTGGCTCAAGCAAATCAGACTCTTGCTGATACCATGAGGGTGGCTTGTGCCCCTGGAAAGCAGTTGTCCCAGTGGGTCTGTGCTGCCATTATAAAATCAGGGCAGTGTTCTAAATAGATCTGTTTGGGAAGTTCTGTTTCCAAACCCAGCAGTTCCCACTTCCCCACCTCCATAAGACTTACACATGAAGGCTGCAGCAGATGAGGGCTTTCACACCTTTCCCCTCCGTCCAGGCAGATCCTGCCAGCCGGGAGCTCTAGGGAGCATTTCCCTCTGCTTTTAGTGAGATTGTCAGCACTCCCCTACTCTGCGTAAGTATAGGAGTGTGATTTCAGCACTGGAGTAGGAAGTTCACTCTACTTAATTAGCACTAATGCAGTGAAGGTTGCATTCTGGTCCTGGTGGCAGGGATGGTAGTAAATGTGGCAGAAAGGGAGCAGGGTGAGAGCCCAGCTAGCCTGTGGGCCCTTTGCCCGTCTCCATAGGATTGGGCTCTTTTTGCCTCCTGGTGAGTGGCTGTGGAGCCCATGGGCACGCTGTGGCTGCAGAGCAGTGGGAGGCAGCAGGTGGGTGCTGTGGCTGTGCCCCTGAACCCCAAGTATCCATGGGTGCACAGTGTCCCCTGGACCCATTGTACTGCCTGCTGTCACCAGAGATGGTATTTGTTCATCAGAGATGTTTCTGACATGTCATGTGCCCCCACACTTCTGACCTCCCACTTCTGTAATGCGCATTGCTGCGGATGAGCATTCAGCACAAGTTGGCACTCCGTGTGTGCGGGGTGCGGCCGTGTCCCCCAGCCGTGCTCTGCCTGCTGCTTCATGCAGACCCTGCAGGGCTGTAACCCCGTGCTCAGGACAATCTGAGATTTGATCAGTTTGATCCTGGTGCTGCTGGGAGGCAGGACTGGAAGGAGGTCTGATAGAAGAAACTTGTACCATGGTCGTGGCAGGGAGGACTGTCATTCTGCCTCATAGCAGAGCCAACCAAACCCCCAAATGAGATTTCCTGAGGTCCCTGGGAGCTGGATGAACTAGATAAATGTAAGCACTGCAGGATTTACTCCTTAAATGTTCTGATAAAAGTGGTTTAGCGGACAAATTTACTTCCTCAATTTAATGGCCTTGAAATCACCTTTTGAGAGACCGGCGAAATTTAAGAAGTGGAAGGAAAAGCAGTTAGTGGGATGGATGAGGCTGTTACATATCTGGGGCTCAGTTCTTGGAAAGCAGTGCTGCAAACTCTTGTAGGGAAGTGTTATTGTACATGGTGCACTTGTCAGTGTTTAACAACTGGAGGAAACTGTGTGGAGCACTGAAAAAGCAAACCTGGGTCCTGAGGTGGTTCTCAGGATTGTGCTCATGGCGTTGGGCGTGCAGCCATCAGCTGCCCCTGCCCCCTCCTCCCATCCCACACTGTTCACCCTGAACCCATGAAGCACAGGTTGGAGTTTCCAGTGGGAGTAACTGCAGTGAGTGCTTACCTTGATTCAGAGCACTGTTCTGTCTGAAGTGAGCTGCAAATTCCTCTTCCCGATGAGGAAAACACGGGCATTAGGCTGTATGTGTCCTCTCCAGTTTGGCTGGTGTTGGTTGGTTTTTGGTTTGCTGGGTTCTGGTTTTAGCTTTTTCCCTTCTTCCTCTCTGCCCTGCCAGTAGGGCACTCTTCTCGCATGCAGGGGACTCATCTGTGTCCCTCTCCTCACTGACTGAGGGGGCCGGAGCCTGCCCGCCTTGGGGGGGAGGTGTGAGCAGGCACTGCATGGCGGTGTGGGGCAGTGCCTGGAGTCACCTTCTGCTGTGCACAACAGACAGGGATGGGGACTCGTGTAGGTACGCTTCAGACAGGCTGTGCAGTCACCTGAGTTTGAGGAAATTATTACAGATTTAATCTTTAGTCAGGTTTTTGTGTGTGAGTCAGTGACATGTTGAGATTGAAAAGGTGGCAGGCGGGACAGTTCTCTCGCTCCTTAATCGGTCTGTATGTCTTTCTCTGCCAATTACCAATATTTCATTCTCTGCCGTCAAAAGTTAAATGAGTAAGAGCGTCTAACCATGTGAGACAGAAAATGGATGTTCCCAAAATCTGCCTGATTTCCATGTGCAGGAGTAGAGTTTGGTGTGAGGTGATGCTGGGTCCCTCTGTGGGTGCAGCTGCAGCGCAGGTTCCTCTGAAACATGGAGTGCTCCTGAGAGCTGTGTAACAGGGAGAGGAAAATAGGTGGGGAGAAGTGGCACCACATCTCCTGGATGAGAAGGGCACGCTGACCTCTGGCCTGGCCCATAGGAGCCATTCTTTTGTTGCTTTTTCCCCACGCAGCTTTTTGTGGGCAGAAATACATAGCATGTGACACAGAGCCTTTTTCCTCATCTGTTCTGAGGCAGAGATTCCCCCGAGTTACTGATAGCTGGTGGCAGTGCTGCGGTGTGGGAGTGGGTGCTGGGGCATGGCCTGGCCCCGAGCTCACGGCCCTGGAGCTGCCAGCACAGTGCTGGTGCTGCCCTGGTGCCCCTGCGTTGTGGTTAAGGAGATGCTGGGATGGTTTTGGTTTGTTTTCAGTGCTGGCTGTGCCATCCTGCTGCTGCAGCCCTGGGGAGGCAGTGGTTGGGCTCTGGGCATTGATGCTGGCAGGACACAGCCATTTTATTTTGAAATAAAGATTGTATAGATTAAAATCCTTCCTATTTCTATTTCTTCCTTTTTCAGTCTAAAAGCAGCTGAAGAGATTTCTTCAGATCTAAATATAAGGATAGCAGAAATAAAATAATAAACCCCAGCTAGAAATGTACAGTACCTACAGCCAAGGGATTCTTTTTGCTGATGCTCAGCTTCAGTTCTTGTATGCATATAGCGACCTGACCCTGAATTTAGGCCGAGCGGGGATGTTCAGCACCAGAATTAACCAGGTGAGAGTGCTGCTACGGATCTGCTCGTCTCAGATTAGCACAAGGCTGGCACTACTGCACTAGAAATAAATTCTCCCTTTGTGTGAAAACAAGTAAGCATGTTTAATATTGATTGTAATGCCGTCGACTAATGAAAGAAGGTACAGGAAAAAAATCAGTTTGAAATGTAAAACTGAAGTACTTTGTCTGGAAAACATCTGAAGTTTTGTTCTATACCAAGACCTTTCTTGTGCCTATTTTTCCCAAGATGAAACCTCAGCAAGTTTATCCCGAGTGGAGGAGCTGCCTTTGCAGAAGGAAGCTGCTTTTGCCGGAGCTCTCGTGCTGCTCTGTGCTCACAGCTGGCGGGCACTGTGCTCAGCTTTCTTTCCCTGGGAGGATCTGCTGTGTCCTGCTGCAGGATCGCTTCCTCCTCGCCCCGTTCCAGCTGGTTATCTGCAACAATGGAGCCCTGCTCCTCTGCCTGCTCCAGGCTGACACAGTTTAATGCAGCGGTGCCTGCAGGGGCTTGAAAAGAGCAGCCCCCTGTTTTTTTTCTGTACGTTTTTTCCTTTTGGCCTGAGCTGGATTCCTTCACCCAGGCAGAAATGGGCCTCGCTTACCAGCTTTTACTTTCTGAGAGCATTTTCCACCCAGCGGTCGCTTTCCTGCGGAGAGCGTCTCCCACTCCATTCAGAGGAGGGTGCATTTTGCGCATCTGCCTTTTGTTTTGCCCGAGCCTCTGGGACTCTTAGGAGGGGGAGGAATTGATAAAAGCAAAGCATTTTGCCATAAAAAGAAACTAAGAGGGCAATGGGAGGCCATTTGTGTAATTCCCCAGGCTGTGTCTCTTTGAAAGTGGAGGTCTGGCGGAGTCTACATAACCCGCTGACTTTGGCTCTTCCTTTCTATTTTGCCATGTGCAATACGTCCTCGTATATGAATTAAACATTAAAGGCAACTTAACCTGTGTTTTTCTTTTTTGCAACGTTCTTTGGTAGCGAAATGGTGAAGTGGCACTTCTGATCAAAACACTGTGTGTGCGTGAACGCTTTGGGGGAAAAAACGGCAGTTTACATACCTGTGAGATCACCACGGCTCTTGCAGCGGGTGAGGGCCTCGCAGGCCCCGAATGATGGCTAGCTTGGGGCAGAGCTCTGCGCGTGGGGCTTTGGTGTTCCACGTGGTACTGCTGGGCCTGGTGGGGTCTGAGCCAGCCCAGAGGGGCTGGGGGCCTCGGGGGCTGCCGGCCGTGCTGCACTGCATGGGCTGGAGCTGGGGGGCTGCAGGGGATGGGGTGCACTGCGGCACTGGGCCCCGCAGCCACACCTGGGGACGGAGCTCAGTCCTGGGCACCGCGGCACTGAGAGATATCAACAAAGCAGAGGGGATTAGGGAAGAGCAACAAAAAGGATTAAGGGGCTGAGGGGATTGATTTATGAGGAGAGATTAAAAGAGCTAAATATGTGTAGCTTGGCAAGGAGATGAGTACCAGAAGGCATGATAACAGCCTGCAAATGTTTGAAGATGTAAACGTAAAGGGGTTGATCCCACAGACCTCACTTTTGTGACGTTCTGTAAAACCAATAGGCACCGGGTGTGATATTTGCAGGGCTGAACCCCAATGGCAAACGAAAATGAGTTACATTAATGTATGTGCGTCTAATACTGCTTTACATAGGTGTGTGTTTATATATGGGGAAGCAGATGGCATAGTTTGAATAGCAGGCGTAAATTGCTAACACTGCTGTGCAGAAATGTTATACTTCTCCTGGAATGGAAGGTACCAAATCGCTGTGCCTGGAGGACGAGGAGTGGGGCTGTGCATCAGCAGAGGCACAGCACTGCCTTCCTGATGGGTTTTAGTTTTGTTAGCTGAAACTGTTCTGCAAATCAGAGTCAGGAATGCTCGTGAGATGAGAGCAGCAATTTGCTGGCAGACATCTTCCTGTGTGCTTTATTTCCCTTTTCTTGTTTGGCTTTGTATAAGTGGCCATAGGTGACCATAATGCTGCCCATACGAGGCTGAGGTTTCTGTAGGGTTCCCTGGATGGGGCCGCAGCAGGCTCAGCTCTCCTTACTGTGCTTCTGCACTTGGGTCTGGGTTCCAATCACACATTCAGCAGATGAACGTGTGGCTGTAACACCTTCAGATTGGTGATGGAGTCACACATTTCTCTACCGTAGCTTCCTGCTTGGAGATGCTTTATTTTTTAAGGTTAGATTTACTTGGTATTACTCGCAGCCGTCACCCTGAAATGAATATTCCGAAGTGGGGCAGTGTCTGAGCTCCTGCTCAGCCTTCTCTGAGCCAGAAGAAGGAATTACGTTCCTGTCTGTGTGCTCAGCAAGTCCACTGCCCTTCTTTTCAAACAGACTCCAACTAAATGTAAATCTGTCTCCATCTGTGACAGCCCACAGTCATCTGTTTACCAAAATAAACTTTAAGCATATATTGAAAAATAATTCCTATTGAAATATGCATCCCTATGGCATTCAAGCTTGGTATTTAATGCCTTTTTTATGGTTAATAATGCATCAAAAGCATTTCTAGTCTTGAGCTGTCATTACATCACAGACATGATGTGCCGGATGCATTTAATTGACTAAAAAACTTTGAGTCAGTTTTTATTTTAAAAAATACTAATACATGATTACCAAGTCCTACTTCTCATCTCTGTCTTGTAGCAAATGGTCTGCTGGTACAGAGCAGCCCATTGAAAACGTGTACGGAGAGCTCAGCTTTCAGGAGAAGAGAGGTCATACAGGAACAATGAGAGCTGTTTGTTGGAAGAGTTTTCCTGAAGCAGAGTTTGCTTTTTTTATTTCAATTTAACATAAAAGCAAGTTAATTCAGGAGACTGTTATTAGGCCTGGCACACGTGTGCGTTAGGAAAGTGCTGGCTTGGGATGGAGGGGACAGCTCTGCCCCGTGGGAATTCCTCTCTCCCACGGACAAAACTGCCCTGGACCAGGGGGGAGGGGAGGGGTGCAAGGCAAAAAACAAGAAAGCACGTTTGGTAAACGTTGCTGAAGTCAGAAGCTTCTTATGTGATAAATAACAGATAAATAACACAATGGAATAGACGTCTCTAGCTGAGCTGCTCTCGGACAGCATCGGGGCATGGGCAGCTCTGCCTGGCCCCACTCTGCTGTGTCCTGGGCAGGTGTGGCCACTGTGAGTTGTGCCCTGAAGGGGACACCCAAGAACTCTGTGGGCAGGAGAGGCAGCGCCTTTGTCCCATGTTTGCAGGTTTTCAAGATGTTTGGGTTGTGTGCTCAACCTGCCCGTACATAGACCCCAGCAGTGTCCTGTGAATAAGCAACTTCATCCCATCAAGAACTGCTGGAGGAGGATGGCTGTTCCCCTCGTGCAAGTTTAGTGCCTTATGTTGGTTTACATTTCTGTGTTGTTGCCTTTGTTTTGCCGTTTAAAACACAGAAGTTACTGCTTCCCTTCCCTCTCACTTGTTTTGCTTCTTAGTTGCACTGTTTTCCCTTTCCCTACTCGGCTTTTGTGTCAATTATTGGTTTTGTTGTTCTGTTGTTTGGCTTTTCTTTTTACTTCTGTCTTCTAAGCTTTTGTTAAGCCCTTAAAAACACTTCTGAGTTGAATGACAATGCTTAAAATCCTGTGATTCCATTCCAGTGGAAAGTGGATGGAGGGTGTGAAATGGCTGTGATTCCAGCAGTGAGATAGCCATAGCCACAGGGACCATGGGGACAGTTCTGGAGCGGTGACTCAGTCTTATTTGTAGGAATCATTCTGCTAACGTGCATTGAACGGAGCGCTCTGGGCTGGCTCCTGGTCCCTCGTGGTGCACGGTGTGAGCCGTGGTTCAGGTGCTGTGTGTTCCCCCTCTGTGCCTCGTGCTGCTGGGCTCTGCAGTGGCAGTGGTAGGTGGGTGGTGATCTCAGAGGTCTCCTCTGTCCCCTTTCCCTGTGTGCTGAGAACACCTCTGGCTCCGGCTGCGCGGTGCCGGCAGGATTTCCCGCAGTAGCAGGGACATGTTTGCTGACAGATGTGTGCTGGGGGTTCCACCCCAGGCAGAGCAGGGATTTCTTTGCACGCAGGACAGCCGTGTGCTGTGCACTGCAGGACTTCTGGCCGTGTGTGCACCCACGTACGTGTGCTCACGCGCTGCTCGCTGGCGCGTGCTCTCTTCTTCCCGCACACGCTCACGCTTGGATGTTGTAAAACTGGCCGAGTGTTAATGTTTCCAGGTCAGATGTGGCAGGGTATTGTGAAGGGCCAGTCACTTAATGAATCCCTCTGGGACCTACCTCCGTTACTAACAATTTCTCTCCAACTCATCAGGCAGGGAATCACAGCCCTTGCTGTTTCACTCCATCACTTTCTTCCAGTGCCTTTTCTGCCTGAGCCGCCTGCTCACTCCATGCGAGCACACCAATTATCGATGAAGACACAAATTGGGTCCCCTTCCCTTGGAAGCTCCTTCAGCTTTCAGCTACCCCGGAGTTTCCCAGGTGCACACCAACCTGTGCTTCCTTCTGCCCCTCGCCTCCCTGTGCACGGCGAGCACACATCTTCACGTCACACAGGAGCACGCTTATCAACTTGCATTTGCTGTTAAAATTGCACAGATAGGAGAGTCAGGGTCATTCATTAACTTGATTATTTCTTTGTTTCACATGGAAATCACCACACTTGAGCGTGTCTCAGACAGAACGCGCCCTGAAATAATCTGCCCATCTCCAGGTTACACAGCCAGGCCATCGTGTGTCACATGGGTTGGAAACGAGGCAGATGTTATGAACACATCTGTTTTGTGTGCAACCCGGAGCATTTCATGCAGAGCGAGATGGCTGCTGTGATCAGCTGGTGCCTTTCTCTGGCTGATTCTGGAGCCATTCCCTAATGTTTGGATCTGTGCTTTGTGTGTGGAAATCTGGCACCGTGTGTACTTGATATAAGGAGGTGAAAAGCACATCTGCCCTAACTGCATCTGTAGCCTTACTTCCCTTTCCATCCCTTGTTCTCTGAACATATTCACTGCTGATTGCAAATAGTAGGCCCTCAGTTGTGCCCTCCCATTCAGCCTCTTCCTCCTGGGTGTGTGGAAGTGGGACATGTGGCTCCTTGACCGTGTGCTGAGACAGAACTGCACCTCGAGGAAACAGTAAGATTAATTAAGGCAAAAATGAAACGATCAGTGAGTACAGTTCGTGGGAGTTCCTGTGGGTTGTGGGCATGGCAAACGGGAATTCTGGACCCGTCGTGGAAGGACGACTGCGTGTGTGAACACTGTGGAGCAGAGTAGTGACGGGATGGTCCTTGTGAGACACTAAAATGGCTTTTGTTTGGCATAACATCTTGGAGAGAACTCAGAGTACGAGAGGCCATTGCTGATTATTTTTTCTCGTGGTGCAGAGGACGTAGTACATGTGGTAGTTACATGCAGTGATCTCGTAACTAAAGAACCAGCAAAACCGACTGTGGCAGAGTCAAGCTTTGAAAAGGCAACTACAGGAGCATGAGAGTTCTTTATTTCCGTATTTCTTTAGAACAGAAAGCATCCAGAGGATTAAAATGCTTTGAGTGGAATGGTGGAAATTCAGATTCGCTGTGTCAGAGGTTGGGGTGAAGAGCCCCTGTTGGAAAAAAACTGATTCTTAGGACAGCTGAGTAAGGGCAAGGGTTTCAGTAAAAGAAGAAACCAAACGTGATGTTCTGAGCATGAGATTTAAAGAAGAGGAGAAGACGTGAGCTTTGGCAATTAAACATAAATTCATACCAACAGAAGCCAAAAGCAAAAAGAGAAACAGATTGCAGAAAACACAGCAGGTAATGTACACACTTGCTGAAACACATCGGCGTTACGAAGGCTGCCGGGGCCGTGGGTGCCCGCAGTGCAGGGAGCAGCTCGGAGAGCTTCCCACCTCAGAGGGCTTTATTTTTAGTGGGAATGGGTATGAAAAACTGTCTCAAATTAAAATGTCAGGAGAAGGTTTTAAAACAAATCAATAAAAACAACTCTAACAAATTGTCGGGACAAGATGCCAAGAGTTAATGAACTCAAATTCAAAATAGCCAAATTACTGTATTGTGTAACCCGTAGCTTAAATTGGCCCAGCACTGAAGGAATTGATTGTGATTACAGTTCTTTAAAAAGCCTCTAGGGTGATGTAAAGTATTTTAGACTAGTAAACCTTATTTCTGTTGTGGAGAAACAGGGATATGTGAAATGGAACGTGCAGCCACACAGATACGCTCGGAGTGATGGAGGAGCTCAGCCCGGCTCTGTCGGTGGAAGTGAATCATCACAGATCTCTGGGGTTACTGGAACGCCATGCTGGAGCTCCGTGATGTGTTGGGTGCCCCTGGAAAGCAGTGAGCAGCGGCAGCATGGGGCTGTGGAGCAGGGGCTGCTCGGCACAGTGCTGCGTGGCACCGCGTGTGGGATGAGCGCGGCGGTGGCAGGAGGTCGGCGTGGGAAGGGCGGCTGCGCCGTGCGAGGGGAAGCAGAAGTTGTGTGCTTTCAGTACTGGGTTGTTTTTTTTTTAATAGATGAATGCTTACCAAGAAAGAGGTTTTGAAAAAGATAGCTAGCCTTGTGAAACGTACCTGATGTTGATCGGAAAAGCAAACAGAGTATTGGGAACTGTCATGGAAGGGGAGGAAGATGGATGCAGAAAACACTCCCACAGCAGCCTCTGTATCTGTAGCGTGGCTCCGCGGCCGCCTTCTGACCTCCTTCAGCAATGCTATGGTAGAAATTAATCAAGCAAACAGTGACGGACAACGGGCTGAGGCATTTGGAGGATATTGCAGTCCTTTGGATTTGCATTTCCTTTTATCCCAGTAGATTCACAGTTTGATGAGGCATTCATCACATCTCAGGGCACCGCAGCCTTCGTGTTGCTGGGAACTGGGGGAACTGGTGCGTGCTACCAACAGAAGGGATTTCCCTGTGCTTCTTTTGTTCCTGCAGTTGTTTCCCTCAGCACCCATGGCAGGCTCTGAGCTGCAGCCCCTGCTCGGACCCAGTGCTGCTCTGCTGTGCTTTCCCTGGGGCAGGAGAAGGCAGCTCTGTGCTGAGGCAGGAGGTCGTTGGCGTTCTGTCTCCCTTTTGCAGTAGCAGTCTGTTGCTGTGTGAGGCATGGCAGGTACCAGCCCGACATCCAATAACCATATGCTTCAGAAACCTCCTTCAGAAAGGGCTGGGTAGATAAGAGTCATTCTATCCGTAGTGAAATTCCTATTTTAATGTAATTTTACAGACCCTGATTCACTGTCCCTTAACTGCAGCTTGTTATTTCTGGCATTAGAGGGTAAAAAAAAAATAGCTTCTGGGCATGTGACACTATTCACAGGCCTTTAATGTCAGAAATAATGATCATGTTAAATTGGAGCTCATTACAACGAAATGAGACCTCATTGAGCCCTCTTTTTGGGGGGTTGTTTAATGATTTTCCTTTTTCTCTTCTTTTTTTTTTTTTTCCTCCTAAGTAGCTCTGAATTGGTACACTGGGGGAGAAGCCGGGAGGTTTGGTGGTAAATTTAAATTGCAAGAAATGTATACCTTTAAAATATATTTTTAAAAAAAGGACTTGATTTTTCTACTGTTCTCCCCAAGTACTCTGTTCCTTTGTTACATTCTGGTTATAGAAATTTCTTGCACCTCTTAAGGCCGCTAATAATGATTATATCTGAGGCAGCTACAAAACATATTTGGGACTTTATTTCAAGCACTACTTTCCTCATAATGAACACGAGGATCCCATTTTCCAGGCTCTTTTCTAATCACACTCAGAAGTACAGAGGCTGCCTCCTGTGGCACAGCGGTGCTGAGGAGCTGTTGGTGCGGGTGGAGCTGCCCGTGCCAGCCCGGCCCCACTGCCCACGGTGACGGCTGCGATCAGTCCAGCTGCAGCAGCTGTCGGGTACATATCTGCAGGAATGGAGATGTTTTCTGGTCCTTCTCCATCCTCCTGGGAGCGCTGCCCCGCTCTCCCTCCTCACAGCCATGGCGGTGGCGGTTTGTTCCTTGTGGACGTGCTCCTTGGATCCATGTGCTCCATGAGCCGCTCCGCGTGGCTCTGCCTCTCCCCACACTTCATTCGCTCCTTGCTGGCACTGAGATTGATTTATCACTCGTTGAGCTCTCACTGCTCTGCATGCTGTTTTTCTTGTCTTAGGACCGCAGATCCTCACGGAGCTCTGTTGTGCTCAGTGTGCTGCTGTGGTTGCCTCCAAGCCTGCTGCTTCGAGCCCTTTCCGTACCCTGAGTTTGATTTCACATAAGATATACACTGCTTCTTTATAAACTGGAAGTAGAAAGATGAATTAGGAGTGAATTTTGTTTTTCAGACTTGTTTTCCTTCTCCCCTCTTGCCTTGGTAGGCCTGCTGCCATTCTGCCTGTCGTGCAGGGCATAGGGCTGCCGTGGAAGTGGTTTCTGAGACATGAATTAATGTTTTTGTTGCATTCTTAAAACATGAAGTACTTTATTGACAGTCTCACAGAGTGTATGCAGATCAGTGCACGTCGTGAACGTATCTGTAGATAAATGTTCAAGTGCAAACACTGATTTATAAGAATGCAAAGATGATGGTGTGCCATTTAGTTACAAGTTTTACAAAGTCACTGTTTGTTCTCTGCCCAAGTATTAAGGAGTAATGTAACCATTTAAGATGTTTCTTTCTGCTCCTTTTGATAGGTGAGATCTTGACTCATTTAAAAAGCTGAAATAAGTAATAGTAAGAAGAATACAGAGGCAGAATTAGCCTCTACATACTGAAAGAGGAGAGAACAGATCATAGGGAGCTATAAAGAAAGGAGATAAATATGTTATGTATGCACTACAAACAGAAGCACCTGTAGATGGTTGTGATGTCAAAGTGACAAACTCAGAACGTTATCTTTGTCCCAGCACTCAGAGGAATCTGGGGATGTGAAGAGGGGGAAGGGGTGTTTCCATTCTGAGTGTGGGAAGCAATGGGTGTCTAGACAAGAATTTCAGCACCGAGGATATTTAGTATAAGTGCTTAGAGTTCTTGTGGAAAAGGAAAGCAGAATGTGGAAAAATTGAACATGGTGACTTAGAGAAGGGCTGGAGGAAAACATGGGGTCTGAGATGGGTGCTTTGGTAAAACATCTGAGAAAGCTGATGTCAGGCAGGGGAGGTTGGGAGCTCAGCAGGAGCCACAGTGACGAGGTTGGGTTCTGGTTTGGATTACACCTTTGGACAACGCACAAACTCCAGTGCCTCTGTGTTGTGTTTGTGGTTGAGAGTGCACAGAGGTACCATGGAAAGTGAAGAGCCAGGAGCAGAGCCCTGACAGAGCTCCCCAGAGGCAGAAGGGAAGATTCTCTGGAAAACAAAGAAGGATGGGAGGAAAGGGGGAGCGTGGCTACGGAATGCCAAAGAGCGGTGTCCTGGAGAGAGGAGCGGTTACTGTGTCGGAAGGGGCTGTTGGAGGGATGGATGTGGGAGGAAGGCGGCTCCTGCTGTGTGTCCTGGTAATGGCTGGAGGACGTGTAACCTGCAGAGCTAGCTTGGACTCGGAGAGGATCTCCAGATTGGTTCCTCATGTTCAGTGACTTGCATATTATGTGTGGTGCATTGTCTTGCAATAAATTTCTGGTTATGTAGAAGAGAAAAATGGACTGAATGCTGGGGACTGGGGGGATCTGGCAGAGGAAAATGGCCAAGTTTTCTGTGAAGGGCTGTGCTGCAAGTGCAGCTGCATTGTCTGCCTCAGAAGGTGGAACTCTGCAGTGCAGAGCATCACTGAGCAGTGCAGGACTTCAGGGCCAGGCTGGGGGGCTCAGGGCAGCCTGACCCAGGGGATGTGTTCCTGCGGCAGCACTTGGAGCCAGGTGTGCTTTAGGGTCTCTGCCATTCTGTGGTTCACATTTTCACTGAACATTTGAAGAAATAGTTGGGCTTCAGACTCTGCCACAGTCGATCTTGCACAGTAATAAACGTAAGCACTGTGTTCAGTGCAGTCAGCCCTTCTCTGCAGCATTTGGTTAAAATCTTGCCAGCCCCTCTTGTAATATCAGTGCTCCTTGGAGCTCAGTGCTGGCTGGAGGAAAGCTGTGGGCACATGTCTGTGTGACTCTTTCTGTCCGTGCTGCAGCAGCTCAGACACAGCAGTGATGGGGAGCAGGGCTGTGTGGCACTGCTCTGCTCTGTGCGCTTCCACCGAGGCAGTGACTGCTATTTAGCTCTGGGAGAGCGTTTGAATTGAATTAAGCATATTGTAGTGTAAAGAAAATAGTGAAGATAATTATTTGTAAATTATTTCCCATTCTTTAACAGATGTTTTCAGACTTCAAATATGTTGTTTTCTGCAAGTGCTGCATAATAAATTAATTGTTTAATTAGTAATAGAAGTGTCACTCCTGGGAGCAAATCCCTGGCTTTGAACAAGTAAACCAGACACCCCTTTCATGTTTAATGTGTTGGTGTTAAGACTTTTAGCTCTTTTTAAATACAGGTGCTTTCACAGATCAGATAATACCTTAAACTATTGTCAGTGTTTCTGTGAGATCTCACAACACAGAATCGAGCAAACTACAGACATTTGCAGACTTTAATCAGCAACGAAAGCAGGAAGAAATTAGAATTTACTTCCCATCAGTAGATCTCCTACGCACATTCCGTCTTCTCTAAGTATTAAAGTGGTCCTCATTACCGTACATGTGAAAATCTCGCAGCTCGGGGAGTCTTTGAAACGTAATCTGGCACAGAAACACACGTTCAGGTTGCAGAAAGGAGTCAGGGCCAGACATGAGCGGGGCCCCGTCCTCCCCCAGCACTGCCAGTGGTGTCAGCCAGAGCTGCGGGCAGCGTGGGGATGGGAGCTGCACACGGGGAGGTGGGACAGGTGCTGCGGGACGGCTGCTGCCCTGGGGAGGTGCTGCTGTCCTACGGCATTGCTCTCGTTTTGTTCTGGTGCCTTGGCTTTGCTTTGCAGGCCAACGGAGGGTCCCTGATCCCAGAGCCCGCTGCTGTAATCAAGCAGTGAGTAATAGCAGTTGGATGGGATCGTGGTGTTGTCAGAACATAAAGCTGTTCGATCTGGCTTTGAGCTTTATTGTTTTATGAACAAGGTTTTCATTTTGAAAATATTTACATGTTCAAATATTTAGTTATTTAACTCTTTAACTCCTCTACAGACATCGCTGGTGATTTTCCTGGATTGGTTTGGGCAGTGCGGGCGCTGTGGGAGGTGCGTGCTTTGCTTTGCCTTACCAGGGGCAGCTGCTGGTGGGTGCCTGCCCAGCACGGGGCCACGGAACGGGCGCATGGTGTGAGGCTGCACGTGGCAGCTCGCAGGGCTGGGTGCCGTGGAGCTGCTGGGTGCTGGGCACCCACAGGTGAGAGCGTCTCTTTGTTGCTCCCTCCCACCCCACCCGGCCCTCTCCCCTCGGCTTTTGTTCTCCCTCCAAATTGTTTGTGGGGAGGATGGACGTATGCAAAGCGCTTCCGCTGCGCGCGGGCCGGAACAGCTGTCAGCGATGCGATCCCACTTAGTTGGTCTTCAGAAAATGCGTGCGGCATTTTTAAGAGTGTGGATAAAGGGTAAAGGCAAACTGCGCCCATTTAGCAGGAGGCAGCGTGTGACAGCTGACAAAGTGACAGTGGGCCCTGAACAGCCCATGTCACTCTTCAGCGGGAGGCCCTGAAATGCCCATTTTAATTTAAATGTTATTTTCAAATAAAATTGCCACTTTGGGATAATTGCTTCTTACTGTGTAACTTCGAGAACACCGCGCCGAGCAAAGTGGGTGCAGCTTTCTGTATTGTTGTTCTTATTTGTTATTGTGCAGCACCATATGTGTCTGCAGCCCCGTGCCATAGGTGGTCCTGGCGGAGTGCTGCGCAAATCAGACCTTTGTTCCGGAGCCGTTGTTTTAAGAAACAAAACAGCCCCCCACCTCCATGCTAGGTGAGGGCCCAGAGCGGGGGGGTGTCAGGAACACGCGCTGGTGGGGGGTTCTGTTTGCTGGGTTTTCTGTAACCACATCTGCTGCCATGGGCGCGGTGTAAACAAATGTTTCCTTTGTGCGGTGCCGTAGCGGTTTTTCATGGCGCAGCTCCGCCGCCCGCACGCTTCCCTTCTTCCCAACCTCCCCAGCTCCTGGTGCTGCAGGAGCAGAAGCACGAGGCCGTGCTCTGGTGGTTCTGCAGACACAGTCAGAACAATCTCCCCGTGTTGATTAAACCCTTCCCTTGGGATGGAGCTGGGAGTGCTGTGTCACCCTGCAGCGCCGTGCTCTGGGTGCAGCGGTTTGGGGGTCCCCGTGCAGAGCTCAGTGTCCGGGGCAGCTCCCAGCAGCTCCGGGTGCTGCAGCACTGCCTGGCGGGCTGTGGGATCAGAGCAATGGGATGATGGAACATTCTGCAAATGAGACACCCGGGGAAAGGAAAACACATTGTGTGCGCACGCACAACAGTTCCGTAGCAATCCCAGGCTAATGAATGGCTGCTGCTGCCTGGTGCGTGGCTTGGCCCTCCAGGACTCTGCCATTTGGGAGCTGGAAACCTGTCAGGAGGTGCCTCTTTTCCCCACATGAGGGCTGTGGTGACATTTTGATGCTAAAAAAAAGTTACAAGAACTTCCTTGCTTTCTTACTTCCTGAGCCCTGACTTCACCTGTTCCATCCCCTCCGTCGCAGTCCTGTCCCTGCTCAGGTCACCTCCCACCGCCCATGGCCGTGCTCCATACCCACTGAGCTTTGCACCAGTGATGCTCGGGGCAGATCCACAGCCCATCCACTGGCCCAGGAGGTGAACAGCACTGCCAGCCCTGACCCTGCTGAGCAGTGCTGCCCTCAGGGCTGTGTATGGGAGCAGGCGAGCAGCGAAAACGAAATCTGAGTGGGAAAATCCCATCACGGGGGGAAACAGCTCCCCACAGCACTGCAGAGCAATGGGACCTGGCCTCGTCTCGCTGGGAAAGGCAGCAGAGCCCAAACTGAATTTAAAGAAAGCTTTCATTATTGTTATTATTCAAGATTTTCCACTGGGAAAATCTTGATCTGCATTAAAACATGCGTTAAGAAGAGAAAAGAGGAAAAGGCCAAGAGAGGAGCAAAGCATCCCTCTGAGCTCGGCCCCGTCCTGCAAAGTTTGCTGCCAGGCTCGGTGCGGTGGGAGCGCGGCGTCCCTCCCCCGGCCGCACCTTCAGGAGATTATCCCGTCATTAAATATTTGTAGGATAGCAGGAGAAGCCTAATTTAGTTTTTGTTTCTTTTTCTCTGTGGTTTAATCACAGATGAAAAAGACTAATAGCACTACAGAGCTTTCTGGTGATCAAAGGCCAATCAATCCTCTTTGTGGAGTAATTAACTATTTGCTAAACTTGCAGAATTGATTTCCATTTAGGGCTAAGAGAGAGGGTTTTAAATGAAGACCGATTTACCAGGCGTGAGGAGGGAATCTCGGCACTGATGCCAGGAGATACTCAGGGTGATGAATTGGAGCCCGCTAATTGGAGGATGAAAAATACATCTGGAATCTGGCCCCGCTTGCTCCTACTTTGGGGAAAGACAGGAAAAGGGAAATGAGGCCGCGGCTCTGACAGATGGCCGCCCACAGCTGCAGTGGGAGCAGCATGCAGCGGCACAGTGCTGTGTGCTCAGTGCTGTGCTGCTCCATGCCTGCCCGGTGCTGTGCCTGGTGCCCTGGTGCTGTGCTTGGCTGCAGCTCTGTGTGCCCTGCACGGCCCACAGCAGCTCCCACATGCACTGGTTCTTCAATCCAAAACCCATCCGGAGGCTTTGTCTGCGTGGAGCTTTTGTTTACAAAGATGTTTTTAGCCCCATAGGCGGATTAGGGACTTTGTGAAAAGTTGAGGGTGCGTTTCTATTTTTTTGGTGCTCCTTAGTGGAGGTGGGAGGGAGGGCAGGGGTGTTGGGTGGCAGCCGTGGGTGCTGCAGCACTGGCAGGACGTGGGGCATGGGCCTTTCCTGGCACCCAGCAGCCCAGCTCATGGGCTCGCTCAGCTCTGCCCCACGTTAGTGCTGTCTCCAAGAGCCTGAAGCTAAGCATGCACTGGTTTTGTATGTGCCTCAGAATTACACACCTTGGGGGGTTCCCTCCCAGCATTCAGAGCTCATCCAAACCCTCACCGAGGAGGAAGAAAGTGCGAATTGCAGCAAGCACGGTGAAGTCTGTGCTGCTGTCCTCTGTTGGTACTCAAGTCTGGGGTTACGTTATCCTTGAGAAATTCAGGGCTGGCTCTGTGTGCTGAGTGATTCCCAGATGCCACGCGGCTCATGTCAGCGGCTGCAAGGAGAGAGCTGTGTGCAAGGATGGAGCGCTGAGGGGCACCGCCACGTGCTGGAGTGCACCGACATGAGTTCTCAGTCCTGGCGGAGCTCAGGCGGTGTTGGCTGCAGTGCTGAGTGGGGTGCGGGCTGCAGAGGGCAGAGAGCTGTGATGCTGAGTGGGGTGCGGGCTGCAGAGGGCAGAGAGCACCGCGTGGCCTTAGGGGGCAGCTCTGGGGGCTGCTCGCGTCGGTGCTGCGTTGCGTTCAGGAGCTCTGTCAGCGCGGCCCAGCGAGGTGTGCTGTGCTGCGGCACGGCGGCAAGATGATGGTGTTTGCTTGTTATAAATTGAATTGGCCTATTAGAGAGCTGTGACTTGATTTTTTTCATTAGCACACAAAGCTTGAAGGGAAAGTTTCTTCTGCGGTCCCTCTAGACCTGTTTAAACAGGGATATAATGATTCTCTGTTGAGAAAGAGCAAAAAAAAAAAAAATAATAATAATGCCGGCAGTGTTTAAACAATTAGCAGCGAGGCTGGGGGGGCTGCGCGGCGCTGAGCGTGGGGGCCGCAGTGCCCCGGCCCTGTGGACGGGTAATTGCGTTAGGGACAGCATGGCCAGTTGGAAATCAATTCTGCGGGCTGGGTTTGTTGGGAAATGCACTCAGGCAATTCAGCGGCATCAGCTGCGGCCGTGCTGACCTGCTGGGTGGGGCTGCGCTGGAGTGCAGGCGGCTGTCCAGCTAGGGACGGTGCTACCGGCAGGCTCTTATCTCCCCTGAATTGAATTACTCAGATCTGCTTGTTCTCTTTAAAGATAGTGCGTGCAGGTTCTCTTCCCATCATTTTCTGCCTTTCTGAGACAGTTACCCAGAGGTTGCTGCTCCCTGGCAGGAGGTTATGGTGAGGCGGGGGTCGGCCTCTGCTCCCAGGAAACAGCGATAGGGCGAGAGGGGATGGGCTCACGGTGCACCAGGCGGGGTCAGGTTGGGTGTTAAGGATGATTTCTTCTCCCAAGAGCAGCAATACACTGACACGGGCTGCCCGGGGTGGTGGGGTCACCATCACTGGAGGTGTCCCAGAACCGTGGGGATGTGGCAGCACGATCAGTGGGAACGGTGGGATGGTGGGGTGGGCTTGGGTTGAGGATCTCGGAGGCCTTTTCCAATCCAAGTGATGCTGTGATTCTGTAACACGTCCAACCAGTAACACATGAAGAAAGTCACTCACTTCTTGAACGGCTTTACATGGGACACTTTAGTTTTGGATTTTAAAATCCAGAACAGCTGTCAGTGGGCTGCAAAGCACCTGGCTTCTGTGGTCCCTGGGTCAGGTGAGCAGCTCTGTCTGCCATGCTGCAGGAGCTGGCCAGCACGCCGTGGGGCTGTCCTGAGCGTGTGGAGGGAACGTGGGAAGTAAGGCTGCGTGAGGACTGACTTGGCTGCATCCTTGGTAGAGCTGCTTCCATCTGAGCTGAAATTACACATGCACACACACGTGCACACACATGCAGTCTTTTCTGCTTTGCAGTTGATCCACATGTAGATTCCCAGCTGTGGTTTTGTGAAGAGTCAGAGCTTCTTTAACTTTCGGCATCTCTAAGCATTTGCTGCTTGTCACGGGTTCAAGCAGAGTGCTATCAAAGTATCAAGAAAAGCTTCAAGGAAAGAGTTCTTTTGAAAGAAGTGATTGCATGAGTGTTGTAAACTGTGTATGGGATGACAGGGAGGGAGGAGACAAACAGGGAAGGGGTGTGTGTGTGTGTGTGTGTGTGTGCCCTGGCTGTGGGGCAGTGATGTGCTGCCAGCACAGCTGGGGCAGCAGTGAGGCTGCTCGCGTGGCTGGTGAGGGAGCCAGGATGAAATGCAGTGGACGTCACGATTCGCTTTAACTTTTTTGTACCGATAAAAGGTTTCAAAGCAGTTTGATCATATCTCTGTTGGTGAAGGATACACTGAAATATCAAAAACCTCCAGTATTCTGTGTGTATGCAGAATCTCTGCAGCAAGCTCCTGTGGGAGTCAAAGTTCTTGCTTAGCATACAAAGGCTTATGAGTTTTATAGTGTTCAGACTCTTAATCTACAGAGCGTAATTTAATCCTCTCTTAGCTGGCTGCACCGCAGAGCCCCAGCTGTAAACAGAGCGCTGGTGGCTGTGGATGCAGCCACCCTCGGTAAACATTTCTGCACAACAGATGAAATTAGCTGGTGTAACAGATAAACAAAGGGCAAGGTTTGCAGAACGAGACGTGGCAGCGCAGCAGCAGCTCTGGGGCTCCGTGCAGCTGCTGCTCAGAGCGCCGGCTCTCACTTCTGCACGTCGCAGTGCTCTGCCCTCTGTTAGGGACGAGGTCTGGGACGGCCCCGTGTGCTCTGCCATGCCATGGCTGTGCACGGAGCTCTCTGTGGTTGTGGAATGGCAGCGGGGAGTGGGAGCTGGTGCAGCCTGTCTGTGTTTGGGGGCACCTGCAGGGCCTCCCATCTCCTCCAAGGCACAGAGCTCGCAGAGGGATGCTCGCTGCCAGCAGTGCTGGGATGGGGCATGGCGCACCCAGCTGAGCATCAGAGCGGGGCCTGCGCTTGTGGCACTGCTTCTGCATCGCACAGGGGTCAGAGCTGGCCTCTGCCGGAACGCTTTGCTGTCTGCTGTATTAAAATCAACAGCGTGCTTCACTGAGGAATAGTGAGTTTTCCATTTTTTACAGTATTGCCATGGCAATGGCAGTTTTTCATAGCACTACGAGAGATGCAATTAGGATAAATCAATACTTCCTAAAATATCTCTTCCCTTCTCCAGAGCAGAAGCTTCCATTCAACAGGTACTGAGCTGCTGCTCTGGGGTGCGTGCGGTGGCAGAAGGGGACCGGAATGGGGATCCCACTAAAGCATTTTCCTGTACGAACACAGTGGGCAGTGCCAGTGTCTGAGCTGGGGAATGTCGGGTGGGCACGTAATGGCCAGCTGTGCCAGGGGTGGGCACGTAACGGCCAGCCGTGCCAGGAGAAGCCGTGCCAGCAGCACTCAGCACCTGAGCACGCTGTGTGGGCTGTGCTGTGTGCGGGGCCGGGCAGCTCCTGGGGCTGCCCCTGCTCACACCGCTGTGAGTGTAAGGGCGGCTCGAGGGACATCAGCTGCATTGTTCTCCACGACTGACGCGTTTTGCTGGGGCTTCATACAGCAAAAGAGAAAGCGGTGGTTAAGGAAAAATGGAGATAGAGGAGTTGCGTGTTTCTTCAGAATTGTTTTAGGGAGGACGTACTCCCGGTGTTGGAGGGAATGGGGATTTATGGCAGGAAGGGAGAGATTCAAATGACAATGTTGATGAGTGAATATTTTGAAGAGAACTTGATCTACAGGAGCTGCTGTCACGGGCGCATAACGTAATGTCTTTGTCTGCTGTCCTTGATTTACCTCCCTCTTCTCTCTTGATTTTACAGCCGTGCCCCACCGTGACCCCGGCTCTGCTTGCCGTGGTCTCATGAAAAATAGGCTGCTCCTCCCGGGGTGGTTACAGCCCCCTCTTGCAGCGTGCCATGCAGCAAGGGCTCCGTGCAGCTCTTCTAATGACATCCTTAATACCAGCAGAAGATGAATAATAAACCGGCTGCCATTGGTCCCAGAAGGGCCTTCCGAGGAGGTTTGTTTCGGAATAATGAGTATGGAAATTCTGCATCCATAATGAACTGCAAGCAGTCTTCCAACTCACTCGTGCCGAAAATTCACACTCGCCTTTTCTATAACTTGTCACTTTTCTTTTATTATTATTGTTCAGTATGTAAACAAGGCCGAGAAACTCTTTGTTCCTTTGTGCCTACTTACATTTGTCCATTAATCCCGATCTCCCCTCCCCCCCGCCCCATGCACGCAGGATTACACAAAGCAAAAGTCATTAATTTTTATCTCTGACTATCTGTAGGCTTCTTAATGTGGCCTGGCTTGCTTATGCACCACCAATTACATGTCATAAGTGCTTGTAGATGCTGAAGCAGTATCGCAGGCTGATGAATCACTGCCTCCTCTGATTAGTATGCACGGGGCCGTGCTCTTCTTTGAGCAGCTGGCATGCCAATGAGGATCTGGCTCTGCTGGTCAAGGCATCTGGACATGAATTCAATATGGATTGCTTTAATTAAATGGCTAAGCACACAAGGAGCTAAGAAACAACTCCATCATTGAGTGAAACTTGAAAATAAAGTCGACATGAGAGCGTAGGTGGAAGGAATTGTTTAAACACCTGTTGTGTCACCGGTGAACCTTCGGGCTCCTTTTCCATTAGTGAACTTCTTCCAGTGGCTGAAATTCCTTTGGTGAGTTGCCATTATAAAGTGAGAGCTGCCATTAAAAGTTTGGGAATCAGATCAGACTTTGAAAGTTTGTGGATTATATGAATTGGAAAAACACTGCTTGTGTATGCCTTCTGGTTGGGAAGTGAGAGCTTTAGTCCAGGCCGAGCTCTGGGATTTCGTGTGCTTAATGACTTGGTGCACTTTGTATTTATTTTGGTCCTCAGGAGGAAATAAGCGTGCAGCTGGCAGGATAGCTTGACAGATTCTGGAGCGTTTCTCTTCCTTTCTTCCACATGCAGTGTGCCATCCGTAGGAGGCAGTGATCACTCCACGTTTCGGAGGGCAGGGTGAAGCTGCTGTTTCAGCAGCAGTAAGGGTGAAAGCGGCCAACCCTGCCATGTTACCTATGGGCAGCAGCACAGCCGTGCTGGGGTTGGGGACACGGGGCTGTCACTGCACGTGTGGGTCTGGAGGGGACAGAAGGAGCTGCAGCAGGGGAAGGCCATGGGCTGGGGCTGCAGTGCGGCCAAGCAGCAGTGAGGTGCAGGTGGGCTGCCCTCGTCCTGCTGGTGTCCTCCGGCTGCCACCGCTCTGAGATGCTAAATACGGTTTTAAGCTAAACTTCTGTGTTACAGCTGATGAGTGGGAAAGACACCAGTACTGAGAACAGCCAGCAAAGTTCAAGTAGAATCCGTATCAAAGGCATTTCTTCTCAGATGTTATATTTTATATTTCTCATGGCAGCTGTGTCATGTTGTGCTCTGCGAGGCAGAGCCCTCCCGTCCTCGCTGCGCTCCGTCCCGGTGTGGGCACTCTGAGCTCTCAGCAGACGGTGTTCGACTCTGTGGGAGGAACTGCAGAAAGCACGGCCGTGTTCCTGCAGTGATGTTTTTGGGTATTCATTCCGACTCAATAGATGCTGCCCAGTTTACCACTGGTTTGGGATGTTAATGGAAGTGACAGATTACATGACTGCATGTTACTGCTGTGGCAGCGACGGCTTTGGTTTCTTTTCCACGCGGTGTTGTGGGATCTCAGGTGGTTCCCCCACGCTCACCCACGTGTGTGTTTGGCAGCACTCTGTGGAGGTCAGTGCTCCCAGTGCCCTGTGCAGTGCGTTCCTGCAGGAGCGGAGCACCCCGTGTCTCAGGAAGGCAGCTCTGTGCTGCACCCAGTGCTGCTCTGTGCTGTCCCCGACCCGTGGCTCTGCTCAGCCCCCTGCCCTGCCCGGCTCCTGCAGCTGAGTGCTGGACCGAAGGGATGTTGCCATGTGAACAAGTCATCACGTCTCCATGGCAACCAGCCGGATTGCAGCACCGCTCTGAGGAGTGGACTTTTTTTCCCTTTTTTCCAGGCAGTGCTTTTCCTTTTGTTAAATTTGCTGAAGGGCTCACAATGGGAGGACTCCAGCCTCCTCATCGAGCAGCTCTGCGTGCTGACCTGTGTGCTGCGGTACGAGGCTGGGCAGTGTGTGCTGAGTCAGGGCCGGGCACCTGGTGGGGCCTCCCTGCATCCCCGGAGCTCCACCGCGCGTGGGGCAACTGCAGCCGTGGCCTCTGAGGTGTGGAGGTGTCACTGGGTCACAGTTAGGTTTCTGGAGTGGTTTGGATTGATTTTTTCCTCATCCTCCATCCCATGTCATGTGGGCAGTTTCCAGCACCACGCAGCAGGAGCACAGGAGCAGTGTGGAATAATTCAGGTGCTTTGACACCGGGTGGGGAGGGGACGGCAGCACCACGTGCAGTGGAAGATAATGTACGTGAACGGCAGTGTTAGGGCTGAGCTGTGAAACTCCGTTTTAGTCATTTAATTCCAGTGAGGTGGCTCTTTTTCCCTGGAACTGTGTGACGAGTTGTAGGATAGGATGGCAGAGCTCCTCCAGCACCACTGCACGGACACATCCGTACCTGGGGTATGCATGCACACACTCACGTGCAGCACGAGGGGCTGTGCACGAGGCAGTGCTTCGGGAGCGGCACGAGGGGCTGTGCTCGGTGTGGCTGTGTCACCACAGCTCCCTGATGGTGGGAATGGCCGTGCCTGCTCACCCTGTGCCTGCAGTGTGTCTCAGTTTGCCTCCAGCCCCGTGCTGGGGGCAGTCACCCTCTGTGGGCTGCGGGGATCACCTCTGCGTTGTACATAAAATCACAGCAAACAAGCCTCCGGTAGCACAGGACACTTCATAATTGATTTATGCGAGGACTCTGAAAGTTCTATTACCTTTTGTTTAGCTCAGGGGGCCTGACTCTGTGCAATCCATTGCTGAAACTAATTACAAGATATAATTAAACTGTGACACGAAGATATTATACCGTTAGTTTACTAATGACACCGCGAAGCTGTACCACCAGCACAGGACAGTGATTATGCTTCATTCATTATTTATCCGTTTGCTAAATGAGACGCTGACATTTTCAAAAATTACTTTGAGGTTTCTTAATTGTCGGCATCAGGATGGCCAAGAAGGAGCTCCTTCCTCTTAGTTACTTATCCAAACCTCAGATGTATGATTAGCAGAAAATAAATAATAACGGGAGCACGGCGCCCGGCTCGCTGCCCGTGGTCCCCTGGGGAGGGGTCACGGCGTGGCGGGGGGGCTGAGGGGGCTGGGGGCTTTGTGTCCTGTGCAGCCTTTGTGCAGTGACCTGGGATCTGTGCAGGAGTGCTGCTGAGTTCAGGTGCCTCTGTGCCCGTGGGGCAGGCTGCCTTCCAGAGTCGTGGCCAGGTTTTGGCCCTGGCACCTGCTTTTGGGGCGAGTGCTTCAGGCTCTTTGTTTTGAACATGGAACTCAGGTCAGGAAACTGTTTGGTTTGGTGCCCTTCTGATTTTAGTCAAAACCAGAGGTTTCTGCATATCCTGCGACCTGCCCTTCGATACAGGCAGCACTGTTCTCCCAGAGTTAGCTCGATGTCGAAGCTGCCGAAGCAGATGGTCATCAAAGACACAGCAATGAGAAAATGATAATGCAGAAAACACCAAACTTAAACTTATCTTTGGAGTTGTGTGCATTCAGCCCGAGCTGTGCCCTGCTGCGTCAGGAAGGAAGGGGCCGTTGTTGTGAGTCACGTCAGCCTTTACGTGCACATCTCTGTGATAACTTCCTGGGCTGAAAGAGCCTTGTTAGCAGCGGTACCACGGCTGGCTCAGGTGGGGCCGGGTGCCCACGGCCGGGCAGTGCTGGTGATGGGCTGGCTGCAGTGGGAGGCGGTGCCCTGAGGGCTGCAGAGCATCTTTGCCTCCATGCTCCTGTTTGCAGCACATCTCTGTGCAGCCGCATCTCCCTGCGCTGCCGTTAACCACAGCTGTATGAGGTATTTTGATCACATGCTCCAAACACAGCGCTGCCGCTTCCTGCCCTGGGCCTCCCACCCCCACCCTGGGTCCGGGGCAGCACCTGGGGCGTAGGGCAGTGCTGGCAGCGCAGCACGTTGCTTGGCTGGGGCTGGAATCAGACTGCAGTTCAAAAAGGAATGAGCTTGAAGGAAGATTGTTTCCCACAGCCTTATTTACCCAATAACTGGTAAATGTTTAACGATCCCTAAGTGGGCTTCAGAGAAGCCCTGAGACTGCAATTGTGTAAGGAAGATGACGAGAAACAGATTGGAAGACATGAGATGAGTGCCTGGTGCTCCAAAAGGGAATCGGAGGCGTGGAGCTGCAGGCTTTGCAGTGCCCCTTGCTGCAGGATGCTTCCTTCCCAGTCCTGGGGACCACTGCATGCACTCCCGCAGAGCACAGCGCGGCTCTGGCTGCGTGCAGACGTGGTGTGACCCTCTTGGCCCCAGCACCAGGGAGTGGGAAAAGCAGTGAGGACGCAGGGGAGTGCACCCTGACCAAGACTTACACCCAGACTGCTGTCAGGGGAGCACAGCCCCTCCTTCCAGTCCGGGATGCCAGAATACAGGATTGCTTAGGTTTAATTGATTCTGCCTGTGGGTAGCGAGATCAGTGTAGTGACTTTCTGAGGTCCTTTTCAGCTCTGCTTTCTATTATTCTAATAATAGAAATTCTAATTGTAGATTTCTGGGATCTGCTAGGGAGCCCGATGCAGAAATAGCTGGGGTGCTATCAGTTGAATACCTTTTTCCCCCGGGTAAAATTTAGGAGGCTCAGGAGAAATCACATCTATTTTGGCTTCCCTTTTTCTTTGAGTTAAACAAACACTGCAGTTCCATGATTGCTAGTTTTACCCTTGACAGCTGTATGAAGAAGATCCAGATCCTTACTTTGGTGTGAATGGAAGAGAGCTGTGTGGTGATATCAGTCGTGCAAATAGAGCCTCTGTGCTGAGAAGTGCCACCTGCGTGCTCCTGCTGCAGTCCCTGGCCTGGTCTGTGTGGCACCACTGGTTCTCCTGGGTTAGATTCCCATTGCAGGAAGAGCACATTGCAGCGCTTTTCTCCCTGTCTTCTTCCTCTCCACCCCCACGGTGAACTGCGAGGCTCTAAATATAGGTCACCCCAGGCAATTAGGGAAGAGCTGCTGTTTTTGAAAGATATTCAGCAGGCAGGAAGCCCAGCTCCAGACGTGCGGTCAGGTGAGATGGTGTTTGGCCTCAGCCCGTGATTGACAGGGGGCCTGCGTGTGCACAGATACATTATTTAAACATGGTGAGATATAAGAGATCTTCTGCACTAATTACTTCGAAGGCTGTATTAATCACAAGACACTTTAATACTCAATCAATACTTGCATTTGTCAGTGACCTTGTAAATCTCCTCCAGGAGCTGTGCCGCGTGGCAGCGGCCGTCGCTGAGCACTCGGGGGAACGTGGGATCCCGGAGCGTTGTGCGGTGCCACCGTGGCTCCAACCTCTGCCCAACGAGAGCACCATGCTGGTGTCCAGAGTGCCCCTCTGCGGTGGAAATAGAGGGCAGATGCCGGGGTGGTCCTGTAGTTATGGGGCTGTGCTGGGCCATGTGTGGCTCCTCTCCTTTCAGTTCTAACCTCGGTACCATATCTGCAGTGCTAAATCTGCAGATATCTCATCCATTTTGTTGGTCTTTCTGTGTGGCATTTGTTGTAAGTAAGGTTTGTTCTCATTGCAAAATCCCCTCCTGCGTTGGGGTGAGCACTGCCTTCCCCCATCCGTGGTGCAGCAGTTGGTTTGCACCCATAGCTGCGCACATCTCCTGCCCTGAGCATGTCGTGCTCCTGTGGCAGTTTTGTCCTCACGCTCCTTTGTGTGGAATCCATGTGAAGAAATCTCATCCGTAGTGCCCCCAAAGTGCAGCACCGCTCCGCACTGCCCGTCGGTAGCCCTGCAGGGCTGTCATCCCGGAGCTGCTCAGCTGCAGGGGGAGGTTAGTGCTTTCCTCTGTTCTCAGGCCATTTTTTTCTACGCTTCTTTTTTATTATTTTATTTTATTTGTGGTCCCTGTCATTCTGCCGGGGCAAAGGGGTAAAGAGATTTGACACTAAGTGCGGGGAAACGCTGTATCTGGAATCCATCTTCCAGACGGCGAAAGAATAAAAATTCATGGCAGGACAGCCGCCACTGACACGTTCCCAAAGACATATTGCGGGCAGCGTTATTTATTGTGGCACGGAGTTCATAGAAGTGCTACCTCCGAGCACCCGGAGAGATCCTAAAAAGCCCATCTCCCATCAGGTGGGGCAGATTTATGGCGGAGCCGGCGGAGGGGTCGCGGCGGAGGCGGGAGCCGGGCTGTGCTGCCGGGCGCTGCGCGGTTGGGCAGCGCGGGTGCAGCCAAACACCGGCCATAAAGCTGCAGCCACACGCTGCCTGCATGGCGGTGCTGCGGGAGGGGACGGCCTTCCCGGGGCTGCGTGGGGCCGTGTTTTAGGGTAATGCGGAGAAGGAGCGGTGGGGGCGGGTGGGGACGGATTGATGGCCCCGTGGGGAGCAGCGCGGCACGGCCGTGGCTGAGGCACAGCGCCTCAGTACGTGAGGATGTGCTGCCATGGGGAAGAGCCGCCGTGCCTCCATGCTGCATGCCTCCGCCTCGCCTTTAGCTTCAGCTCTTGGCCGTACCAGAACTAACAGGTACAGCAGTTGTGGGAAATGAAATAATGTGAGTGTTCTGGTCATAAATGAGAAGGGGTTCAGGGAAGATGGGTGTCAGTGGGCAGCTTGCTCATTTTCTGTTGTGCTGTGTGTTCAGCTGCTGTGCTGGGAAGTATCGACGCCTTCGTCCTCCTGTGCTAACTCACTTGAGAAAAATCAGGCAGCAAAACAAAGTGTAGTAGCGCTTGATGGAGGTGTGTGACCTGGGATTACCTGGAGGCATCTTTCTGTGCACTGCTTGAGCTTTGCTGTCCCGCGCCTCTGTTGTCTCATTGCTCTTCTTTCACCTTGGGTGAAATTTGGATTGAATGGAATTCATTTGCGTTCACAGAGTGGCATTGGAAGTCACACGGACAGTCAGTGCACGGATCGGCTTACGGCCAGCACGGGGCTGCTGGAACGTGGGGTGGGGGCTCCCTCAGAACGCACTGCTCAGCCCCGGACACAGTCAGCGTTTGCTGAGCTGTCCAGGAAGCAAAACTCAGTGCTGGCTGTAAGCCGCGCAAAAACTATGGAGGTCATTAAGGAGCTCTTTCTCTTCAGTGATGCGGAGGTGTTCCTTAGGCCTCACTGCACCTTGAGGGCTCTCAGAACATTACTTCTCCTTCCACTTCTCCACAGTCCTTATTTCCCACCTATGACAATGCAAAGAGACAGAAGAACACATCTGCAGCTCCAGCAGAGCAACCACAACGACGTGGTGAGGGCAGCAGGGAGCAGCAAGGCTGGTATAGCACAGGAGCTCAGGTAAGCCAAGGGCAGCAAGCTTGCTGCTCGGTGGCTCATCCTGACCATGTATGTGCCTGCAGGAGCGATTCTTCCTGCAGTGTTGGGGTGTATAAAACACAGGCACGTGTCAGTGGCAGCACAGAATCCGGCATCTCCTCAATTGCTGAGTTATGTTTCCTCCTTTGGTACCAGCATGGCCCATCTCTTAGCCCCGTTTCCTCCTCTGTCCAGCTCGGGGCTCAGCTCTCACCTTTCCTGTCTCCACGCCAGCACCTTTCCCTGCCCTTGCTGTTGTCCCCATGCTGCCAGGCACTGGGTGTGCTGCTCGCTGTCTGCCCGGCCCCCTCAGGAGGACAATCTGTGCCGGCCCCAGGTCAGCTGGAGGCAGGAGGCCGGAGGCTGCTTTCCAACTTCATAAACCCCAGGCGGTATTCGGAGTCATGATTCCCATGTTCAGCCGTCTGCTCTCGCTGGGATGGCTAATCCCTCCGTGCAGGGCTGCGGGCGCGGTATTGATCACTGTCTCTGAACCTCGGCTGTGCGTGCCACTTGTCAGACCGGAGCTGGGGCACCGCCTGCAGACATGGGGCTGGGGGGATGGGTCAGCAGGGGCACTGGGATCCCTGGCCCAGGGGGACTTTGGGAGGTGTAATGTGGCACGGTGTTTGCTGCTCATATTCTCATTGTTAGTATGTAGGTTGATCCAAAAGTAATGCCTCCTGTTTGTTTACATGCAAATTTCAACAACTACAAAGAAGATGGTAACACTATTTGATAGAGCAAATTCTCAGCTACAGTGTTTTTTGGCATCGTCACCTCTGTTAGCTGTACATTTTCACCAGTGATGAACAAGGGCCTGCATGCAGTGTTTGTGATGGTCTGCACCAGTGGAGGTGATCGTGATATCACAGCAGCTGTGATGGTGTCCTTGCTAAGAACATGTTGCCCATGCAGTCCAACATCCACTGTGCTGTCACCCACTCTTCAGTCCCCATAAGTGTTCACAAGTGTCAGTCGATGTCATTGGATGCCATGTTTTTGCATGGAGGAATTCAGTGACACACCTTTGTTTTGTCAGGTGCCATTGTGTCAGACCGCCCCTCTGCTGCCGTCTGTTGCACAGCATCAGAACATAGGGCTGTGTGGGCAGGGAGGTTCAGCCCCTACTGCCACACCACCATCATCCGCCTCTGATGTCATGGGCCAGGGCGGTAAGACAGGAGGCATTACTTTTGGAGCCGCCACAGCTGTGGAGCTGTGCAGGGTGGCACGTGTGGGTGCCGGGGACGTGCTGCTGCTGTCAGGCACTGCGGGCACGGTGCCCCGAGCAGCGCGTCCCACACAGCACGGCTGCGGGGCCCCTCCCTGCACGGAGCCCTGGGACTGCGGCTGGCAGCTTGGACGAGAGGGCTGAAAGAGGCAAGAGGAAGGACTTAGCATATTTTTAATTAAAATAACAAGCTGGGACCTGCCACTACATAGATTCCTTTGTATCCCGAGTTCCTCTTTTCATCTCTGACTTTTTAGATGAGGCGCTCTTGGAGTAGGGATCACGTTTTCTTCTGATCTGGAAGATGCCTGGCATACTTTGAGGGCCGGCATTGTCCACGCAGTAATGAGAGAAAGCAGAGCTGTCGTACTGCCTCCTGCCATCGCTGTGGGGCTGTTGGCACTTAAAACATGTCCATAATACCGAGGGTTGTTCACACATTAGTTCTCCTGCTGCTTCCGGGGTCGGAGTTGGTGTGTCTGTTTGTATGTCCTTGGTAAATTAGGAACAGAGGCACAGAAACACCAACTTCTTTGCCCAAAGAAATGGAATTGGTGATAGCTGCTGGGTCGTGGCATTCCACGTGGCAGAGCTCAGCACTGCCAGGTGTGCTACGGCAGTGGGCTCAGCGGAGTGGCCAGCATCCCGTGTTCATTGTGTTAGAGGAGGAATTAGAACGTGAAGTGCGTAGTGTTACATGTGCTGAGTTTGGGTGGAGGTGAACCCGTCAGTCAGAGCAGCAGTGATTGTATCACACGATTGAAAATTTGTTCTCACAGTGACACAGCCCAGCAGAACAGATTTCCTAAGTGCAGCGTGATTCTCCATCCGTGTAATTTAGCATAAAACCTAGAAAAGAAGCAAAGCAAACTGAAGTAATTGCAAAATACAAATTTTAATAGAGCTAATGCTCTGGAGGGTCTGTGTCAGGGGAGCGGGGTTTGGGTTTGTTTGTACAGATGGGGCTGAGTGGCACTCAGTGCTGCAGGGCTGCTCTGCGCTGCGGCTCCCAGGGCAGGGAAAGGGACACAGCCCTCGGTCACACCTTTGCCTTTACTTCAGGCTTTTCCTATTGGTTACACACGTCCAAGAGGTAACTCCCGCATTGTTTGGAAGCTGCACATCCCGTGGTGAGTGGTAGTTCCCTGCCCTGGTTCCACTTCTGCCGTTAAGAGCAGATGTCCCGACCCTCCTTCCTTTCGGGAGGGCAGCGGGCAGTGCTGCAGCCCAGCAGCGTGTCGGGGAGGTGAGCAGCCCGCCTGCGCTGCGAGCAGCACCGCTGCCTCTGACACACCGAGATTAATGAGGAGATGCTGCTAATTTTAAACATGGCCACACTGACCCCGAGCAAGAGGTGGGAGGCTGCCGAGGGCTCCACATCTCATCACGATAAATGTAAAATACAATAAAAACAGCCCCAAATGAGCTGCGGCTCTGCAGGGCCCTCCTCTGCTCCTTCATTTCTGCTGGGTCAGATGGAGCCTCATCTCTGTAAGACACCATGACAGATGCCTTGTCTCTTCATCTGCCTCATCTCGGCCGTGAGATTTTACCGTTTCCCCACTTAGAGAGCTGGGAATGCAAATGGCAGCTGATGGAAGGAGCTCCGATGCCTGGCCAGAAGGATGAGACCACTCCGTGGTTTCCCACGTTGTTTTTTTTTCTCTTTAAACTACTTGAGAGTGCTCACAAATTCGTTAATCCATTCTCATGTTCCCTGGATGTAATTTGCAGCTCTTTGATGTTGGGCTGTGTACCGCGCGTTGAGCAGCACCGATGCTGCTGTCTGATCACAGCACTGTTCCACACTGTTCCTATAGCAGATGGCCTTTACAGACTGTCCTGCACTTTCTTTTCAAGATCTGAAGCTCTCAGATATTAATAGCTTTGCCTCTAAATATCTTCATACCTCTGATTAGAGATTATTGTTCTTTTTTAAGGTTTCTCTGCTGCTGACAATGTCTGGTGTCGCTTTAATTGCTGCATCTGCTCCAGCTACATGAGAACAGCCCCGGCCACGTGCACGGGTCGGAGGCGGCTGCTCCTCCACCAGGCTGAGCCCAGACCATGCACATTGCGGGGACGCAGCCTGAGCTGCTGCGGGGTGGAAGCGGGGGCCTGGACCCCATTAGCTGCCGTCCCCATTAGCAGCGGTGTGAGGGACCACAGCCCTCCAGTACCACCCAGAGCCACGGCTGCGATCGCTGTCTTTGATGGCACGCTCACAGCCATCACGCTGCCGCTCTGATCTTCGTTAGCTGTGTGGCCCTTTAAATATCCCGTTTCAAATGGGAACGAGAAAGCGATCTGGTGGAGCCCTTCCCATCTTTCGGATCTGCGCTCTTATTAAGGTTTCCCTTGCCCGTATCCATCACTTTCTTCCTTTCTGAAGGAGTCAGCTTGATTCAGTACTTTTGGGACTCGGTGACATTAATGTATCTGTTTTATGTAACACGGGGTCATTATTAACAGAATCCTAGATCATAAAAAAGGTATAACAAGAGAGAAGGAGGGCTTTTCCCCTTGAAGATAATAGCAGTCACGCAGCAGAGGAGGAGGGCAGGGGTCAGCTTGCTGCCGCCTGATTGGGCGCGCGCGCTCCGCATTGACATTTCTGCAGTTTCATCAGAAAGTCTAAATAATCCATGTGAAAACGCCGGGTTATTTACAGAAGATATATATGCGCTGCATGAGCCCGCGAGATACTGAAGACATAATCTTGGCTCTTGGTGCCTGCTTTTGTGCGGCAGTCCCCCTGCTGCTGCTGCTGTTGATGTAGAGATGCATAGGGTCTGAGAGCCAGCGCGTGGCTGCGGGAGCCGGGTGGGTGGGGGACATGCGGGGATTTGGAGCAGTGAAATGAGAGCACTGTGGGACTTCGGTGGGGGAGGCAGCGGGGCAGTGCTGGGGTTGGGGAGGTGGGTGCTCCCCCCGAGCTGGGCACTGCGGGGCCCTGGGACGGGGCTGGGGCTGCGCATGGCTCCGGCCCAGGGCCGGGCACTGGGAGCACTCTCAGTTGGCATTTAATGCTTTTTTGTGTCTTCCATTTTTAAATGGTTCCTTATTTACAGGCAGCAGCAATGCCCGCCATGTTTTTCTGATTCCTGTTTGGATTTTTTTTGCATGTTAGAAAATTGGTGTTCTTCTATATGAATTGATGAGTTTCTGGAGGGGAGGGCCGGGGATATTTTCTCTACGGGATGTATCAAAGAATCAGAGCCCTCAGAAGCACATGAAAGGCGCGGCCGTGGCGCGGTGCACAGCACGCCCGCTGCTCCCCCGCGTTGTGCGGCCGTGAGCAGGAGGGCACCGCGTGGCCGTGGGCTGAGCTGCACAGCTTCAGCTCTGACGCATTTACCGAGTACAGCCCGCGTGGTTCCTGCTTGGCTGTGCATCCCGGTTCTTTGCGTGTAATTCTTTTCAGCACAACCGTGAGAATTAGAAATGTTTTATCCAGGGAAGGCCGTGCGTTATTGGGTGAGCCCTGGAGCATCCAATTCGGGGAGCCCTCCACACTGCACAGAATTAAAGCTCTGCGATAAAACCGTGCATTGCCAGCCCCAGATCTGAGTGACTTGATAGAACGGTGATGTTTGCGAACCAAACCTGGGTCCTCAATGTGTGTGCTTCGCAAGTTTGCAGAACAAGACAGTTCTCTGAAGCAAAGCACATTCAGAGCCGTTTGGCGTTCCAGCTCCAAACCCTTCCTTCAATTTGCCTTGAGATTAAACGTGGCCACGAGGTCACAGCCTAGGGGGGAATTTTGGAACAATTTTCAAAGCAGTTAATTTGGACATTTTTCAACTATTTAAATGCAAATACAAATGAATAAATAATTTATGCGTTGCTTTGACTGAAAAATATTTTCGTGTAAGAGCACAAACAGTGTGCCATGGTTGGTGCAGCCTGTCCTCAGAGCAGCTGGCTGCGTGGACAGACGAGCTGCTGACCTGGGGAAGCGGCCGCTTGCGCTCCGTCCCTGTTTGCCTCCATATCTGTTGCTTTGCGCCATTGGAGGGCGGGTGGGACTGTGGCAGTGTAATACTACACTCTTACAAAAGGTTATAGAACAGATTACAGAGTTATTTAAAAGTCAGTATTATACTGCAGTAAAGTTAAATGATATATTTAGATAAGGCTTTAATTCCTGAAGAGGTCCAAACTGCAGAGCCAGACCCATCTGCAGACCAGAGAGACGAGACCTGCCCGATAGTGCAGCGCTGCAGAGAGCTCTGCAGGGCCTTTCCTGTTCAGAAAGCAGTTCTAAACCGCTGGTGGAACTTTGAGACATGGGTGGTTGAACAAAACATTTTAGGAAATTAGGAAATGTTCCTTCTGGCTTTTAGACCCTGTGAGCGTGGGGTGCTGGGATGATGTGCAAGGGCTGCGTGTGGGTGCAGGCTGCAGCCCAGTGTGCCACCATCCCAACTCCACCAGCCCGCTGGTTCTGTGCTTGGTGCTATGCTGCTTTTCCTTCAGCTTAATGGCCACAGTGAGCCTGCTGGTCCTTTCAATTACACTGTAGTGAATCCCTTAATCTCTTTAAGTAGCTACCCTAGTCTCAGCTCATCATGTTCTTTACCTCATGTAGCATCTATATCCCAATCCTAATCTGGAGTTGAAAGTCAATAGTGGTGTTTTCTTCTCCCCCCCACACCCCCTCCCCATGCACACACCTTTATTCTGTCTGGGTTTTTGTGTACCTAAGGAAGCAAGAAAGAAGCACTGTGCCGGGCCTGGCGGGGTGGGAGCAGGTAACCCACAGCTGGGGGGGATGCAGGTAACAGGTGTACAGCAGCAGTGCTGGCGTCCAAACAAGGCTATTGAGGTTTTGAAGGGGAAGAAAAACATTTTTTTCATGCATTTTCATTGATTTTCAATATTGTACAAAACCTAGTCATGTAAAGCAATAACACGGAAAAGATACAATCATTGAAAAACAATTACAGATCAAATGCCCACTGCTTGACATCAGCTGCACGCCCAGCCCACCCCCTGGGCCAGGCCCCGTTGGATGTGCGCAGTAAGAGATGGAAACTGGGATGATGAAATCAGAGAAGTGCAGTGCAGTTTGGGTTGGAAGGGCCCTTAATGCCCATCCAGCCCTCGTACTGAAGCAGGGTTTTCCTCTCCTCAGGTTCCAGCCCCTTTAGGCACTGGAGGGCCGCAGCGAGGCCCCCCAGGGCTTCTCCTCTCCAGGCTGAGCACCCGCAGCTCTCAGCCTTGTCGTAATTAGATGTAACGATTAGATGTCTCGTTGAGATGCCGTACTGGTGGGTGGCTTTCCCCCAGCAGTTGCTGTCTGTTGCAGTGTGGGCAAACCTGTGCAGGGCAGCGTACCCAGCCCCTCCTGCTCGGAGCAGCCCTGGCAGCTCCCACCCAGCCCCGGGCTGCCGAGGGGTTCCCGCTGCCTGCACCCCGCTCCAGGGAGCGATCCCCAAAGGCAGGAGGGCTGTGCTGCCTGCCCTGCCGCCAGTGAGAGAAGGGGGGGTTCTCCCATGTGTGGCAGAGCCTGCAGGGGAAGGAATGCTGCTGCTTTCATCTCATCTGCCGGAGGACGGAGTAATGTATTCTCCTGTAACTAATCTGGAGGCAGCAATGGGGCCGCTCTCTCATCTCCAGTATGGCAGCAGTGATGGAGGGAATCTATTCTCCACATACCTGCCAAAATCCTAGTAATTAATCCTGTTATATGGCCAAAATGAGAAGCCTGAGCTTTCTGTTTCTCTGCTGTTCCTCAAAGGATCCCCTAAGGATTGGGGATGCTCTTCTGTGTGCAGAAAAACAGACACGCAGGCGTAGGGCTTAACCTTCCCTCTCCCTTTAGCCCAAATGGTGCTGGTGTTGCTGTTCCCTGACCCAGCCCCTTTACTGCAGCATGGGGAGGCTTTCCCTGGAGTGGAAATCAGGCTCCTGTTTAATCAGGGCTGCACGCCTGTGCCTTATCTCCCAGTCACTGTTTTCTGGGAGTTTTTCAGGAGCTCTTCCCTGATAGTTTTAAATTTGACTTTCCTGAAGAACTGTTTGTGAGCTGCATTATGTGCGTTTCATCTCGCTGTCTCTTTCTGGATTGTTTATGACTATGCAGGAGCAGTGCTAAATCTTCTGTTCCCCTCCCTTGCTCCATTCTGTTCATTCCCTTTCTTCCCTATCTTTCTGTCAGGAGCTGTCAGGAACATTAATCCTGTGCTCCATGACAGTTCAGTTTCCTAAAGAACATTTAGTGAGGGGTGCCCTGAAAATGTGAGCAGAAAATCTGCCCACACGTGTCCAACCAAATCCCATCTGCGCGGGGCTCTCTGGGAGAAGTGAACCCCTGCGCAGGAGCCTCAGCCCTGGGGCTCCCCCAGAACCCCGTGTGTTCCCGTGTGCTCATCCAGGCCCCGCTGTTTTCTGCCTTTTTGCCCATTCTGAAAATCTGACTTTTCTGTTCCACATGGTTAGTCCTAAAACTCATTCTGGAGATTTGTCACCTTCCAATTCTGTGATACAAAGGAAGAACGTTCGTCAGTTTCATGTTTGAACTGCTTTAAAACTCGGAGGGAGGACCGTCTGCTCTGGGTGATGTGTCACTCCGGTGTGCCCACCTTCCTGACCTCCATAGAGAACTTCAGTGCAAAGAATTAATTTAATTTTGCTGCTGTGTCCTTATCTTTCTGAATTGGTCCCTTTGCACCCTGGTCATCCATCAGCTGTGCCGTGTGACTGACAGGCTTCCTGCTTTTGTGTTTGGGAGGTTTTTATTAGCTCTCCTAACTCTAGCAATTGTTCTTCAGGATCCTCGGCTTGCCTTATCGTGGTTCTACATTTCACTTGCTAGATTTATGTCCTGTTCCATTGTCATTGTTTAGAAACAACTCACATCCATTTTTCTGAAGGTAACTGTTTCCAGTAGCTTCCTCCTGCCCGTGCTCAGCCCGGGCCTCGTGCAGTGCCTGTCACCTTCCCCTGGCCGTGCCACGCTCACGTCCATGCCCCGTGCTCGGTCCCTGTGCCCCTCCCCAGCAGCGCCCTGCTGCCTCGGGGTTGCCCTGGTGGGTTGCAGCCCTGCTGGAGGCCAGCCCTGCAGGGATAGGTTCATCTGCTGCCAGGACTGCTCTCCTGAGCCCATGCTGGAGTTCTGCATGCTCTTTGCTTTTCTGTTAACCACGAAGTTACCACTAAAAACAGGGTTTTTACCAAGAAAGGAAATTACAGTATGCATTCAAATGTTGGAGAAGGTAAAGAGAGGGGTAAAAAGTTGAGGAGAGGAAAACCAGGTGTCTGAAACTCCCACCCATAAGTTCACAGCTGCTGCAGGGGTGTGACTGCATTGGGGCACCACGGGAATGGAGGAGGTCCCCTGCCTGTGACCTGTGGGATGGGCTGCACCAGCATCCCTCCGCCATGCCGTGCTCCCTCTGAGCGCCCAAGCTCTGCTGTGGAGCTTCTCATCCCCTTCAGAGCACAGAGGCTCAGTGTGACTCCTTCTAACTCTCTGTTGTATTTGGTTTTGTTCCTTATGCATCCACAACCATGCCTGTTACGTGGGAAGCGGTGCTGGGCTGCAGTGGTAAGGCAGAAAAGTGAGACCGCAGAACTTCTGTGTGATAGACAAGTCAGAGCGAGGCTGTGGCACTCATAAACCTGCAGGTCGCTCATTGGCAAAGCCACCCGTGTGTGGCTGGTGCAGCCTTTTATGTACGAAGCCAGGCAGCGGGAGAGGGGCTGGGAGGTGCAGCTCTGTGGCAAAACGGAGCTGGACGTCAGCTTGCAGCTCCATGCGGTGGAAGGTTTGGGAATGCTGACTGAATTTGAGCTGACCACAAATTAAAAGTATTATTTACTCTGTGATCCAAGTTTTTGGTTCTTCTGTGTGATATTCCAAAGTCTTCTGCATTCCTCATACACTTGATGTTCTTTTGTTGGCAGGCGCTGATCTGGAGAATTTGTACCAAATATTTCCAGGCTGAGTAGGAACCATCGCTCCATCCCCACTCTTTGCTGCTGGGTCTTGGTACATTGTCTTCACGTTTCCATACTGAGGTAGGGAGATCTTCAGTGACCTCATTTTCTTAAGCCTTGGAGAAATGATTTTTGTGTTGGTCGCCCTCCTGGGAGGTGTAATATAAATAACGTGGATTAAAAGAGCTGTGATTACATGTAATGCAACCGTGCTGCTGTCTCAAACAGATCTTAGAGTTCTTTGTGTCTTTTATCCTCTGCCATTCTGGTAAGCAGCAATATTTGCTTGCTCTTAAATGGCTGTATTTCTTAAATGGCAGTCATTTCTTAAATGACTGTTTTTGATAAATGCCATCTGCATGAGGCATTTCCTAGCACATGGCTTGCTGGGTGGTAGCCTTAGCTCCTCTTGTTTTCCATGTAGTGAGGCGAATGAAAAGGTGTTTTTTGAACAAGATCATCCATAACGTGCCGTTTTTTTTCTGGGTGCCTTCAGGCCAATGCCTTGTCAGGTTATAGCTCTGTGTGGGCGAGAGAGTTACCTTAGGGACTCCATTGTTTAATTATTTGTCTCGGCCCTAACTCTTAGTTCCTGTCATTAAAGGACAGGCCAAATGATCAGTGTCCTTGGCTTAATCTTCTTAGCAAGAAAGCTGTCCCTTGAATTTCTGCCCTAATCAAACAGGCATAAGGAAAGATGAGAGAATAAAAATTCTGGCCTGTTTCATATTGCATGTGAATTGTTGAAAGTAAATCATATTCCGATGATCTGTTTCAGATCTTAAGTATTCCGTTTCCAACACTTACGGTAAATGATGTGCTGGCAGAAGAAACGTAGTTAGAAACCAACCTTCTCTTCTTGCTAGTCCGGAAGTCTCTCTCTACTTTCCCCATTACATTTGGCACTGAAGATGTTCCCGTTGTCCAAATGTTGTAATTTCTTTCAAAATGATTTTTTATGTAACTAGAATTCACCGAGTCACAGTGAAGTACCTGATTTTATACGTGTGTGTCTCGAGTCATTATAGAGTCATTCATAAAAGCTGAGATGCTCTGTAATACCAGAACGGTGCTGGTGTAATATTGATAGCAGTAGGAAGATGAATGGTAGGCTCCACGGAACACCTGCTGGTAAGTTCTGTCAAGACTGAGAAATGGAAGGTGCAAGTTTGGGTTTGGATCCTTGTCTCTTTGTTTATCCCTTGAGGGAGCTTTCTCTCTTGGTTTCTTTATCTGTTTGTATCTGAAGTATTTTGTTTACAATGTAAGTGCACGCTTCAATTTCTTGAGGATCATCAGCTTTACAAATTAAATGGAAGCCCTGCAAAGTTCTGTGATGGGCAAAGACGTGTGCTCTCTGTGTCCTTTCTGTCTCAGAAGATCCCAAGGAAAGCGACCGCTTTCCTCTATTTAGTCAGGAAACTTTTCTAACGTTTGTATCTTTTGTGTGTGATGTATGATGGTCTTCACATTGTGTAAACTGAATCCAGAGATTTGAGTGAGAAATATTAACACTGCAAACCCACCTTCCTTGAGCCTGAACGAATATTCTCCACTTTGATCTGAGAATGAGAAGGAAAGATTGATGAAACAGAGGAAGTACAGACAAGCAGGCAGAAGGTGAGAGATGGAAGAGGAAGATAAAAGCGGCTGAAATGCAGAATGTTTCAAACATTTCAGGGAGGTGACACTGCATGCTCGTTTGTGCCATTACTAATTTTGTCGTATTGTAAATGGTTGCATTCTTTAAAACCATCCAGTATCTACAAATGAAACAGATTTTGGGACCCATCTGTTACAGTTTTCATTAATGAATGTGGCAGAGGGTGCGGAGGGACCCGCGGCCCAACGCATCAGCCGTGCCCTGGGAAGGTTGGGCTGTGACAGAGCGAGACTGGGCAAGGCAGGAGGGAAGGACGTGGGTACAGCAGGCTGAGGACAGCCCGTGAGCAGGCTGGGTAACTCTGGGGTGGTTGGTTCAGGCACCTCAGCTGAAGAGACACCTGTAAATATGCATGTGGTGAAAAACCAGGCAGAAAGGGTTAGAAGGGCAGTACTTCACTGCAAGGGGAATGGGGCAGAAGTCTAATTTATGGCACATGGGTATGCACATACGGCATTACGTGAGCAGGTAGCTGTGCATGTGTTATTGCTGGTAACCAGAATCTTATATCTGAACAATTCGTAGGGAAAATGTGTAGAAATGATACCATTTCTGAAAACCAGGGCACGTTTCCATTTTTACCACATCCATTGTTTTTTGGCTTTGTTTTACTTTACAGAAACTTTCATTATCTCCTCCTGAGATGTGTTTTCAGTATAAGCAGCACGATGCTGCATTAAGGATGACACCAATGTAGTAGTTGCTGTTAGCAGGAAATATTTTTGAGCTCCAGTAACACTTAACAGTCAGGCTGCAGTTTGGCAAAGAAAAAGTCTTGAGGGACAAAAAGTATTTCTGAATGTCCAGGCAAAAACTGGCTCTTGTTCAGCTGAATTTAACACTTGAAAATTGTAGAACCCGTCAGTACAAGCAGGTATAGCTTTATTTGGCCAAGTGCTGACAGGTTGGAAGGCCTCAAGAAGAGGCCCAAATCCCTAACCAGCTCCAGGAAGACCAGCAGTGTTGGTTCCGTGAAGACCAAGCTGTGTCTGAGTAGAATAAGCCTTTGTTACCTTCACTTCACGTGTTGTTCTTATTTTTCAGTTTGGATCTGGTATAGACATGGTCTTGGAACTGAAGGCATGATTTCAATCTACATCAGTGAGAAAACTGTTGTTTATTTTGCTGCTCTATTTGTCATAGACTTTATCATTATTATTGCAGTTAATCTGCTTATTGGCCAATTGTTCTTCATAAGTGCTAAGAAAGTGGAGCACGTGGGACCGCGTTTCAGTGGACAGGGGATGTTGGTCAGAACGTGTGGTTTGTGCCCTCCCACATCACCTCCATGTCACAGCAGGCAGAAGGAGCCCGGCCTCAGCACGGCTCGGCAGGAATCCTGCTTTCCAGGGCACTGCCCAACGCAGCCCTGCCGGGTCCCGCTGTGAGCACACGCTGTTGCTGCTGGGGCAGTGCTCCCTTTGCTCTCAGAGCACTTGTTGGTGGGCAGCATCCAGGGAAAATGGAGCACAAACAGCATCCCCTCCAGCGAGAGGACAGGCGCTGCCCAGCAGTGCTTCACTGCGGCCGGGCTGGTTTGGTTCGTGGCCATGGCAACCGCTCCATCCAGACAAATTCATGCTTCCATATCAGAGGGCAAATAACGTCTGTGCTGCAGCTTTCTCTTTGAGTGAGACGGTTCTGTTTTGCAGTCAGGCAGTGCAGCACATGCTCTGAATTGCAGGTGTTACTGACAGCAGAAAGAAGGTTGGAAAATGTTTGTTTCTGGGCTTGGCCTAAAGTTGGCTGTGTCATGGGGTGTGCAAGAAACATCCTTAAGGAACGTCACAAATAAGATACTGCTCCCCAAAGCCATATCCTTTCTATTTGCTGATATTTTCTGGGGATTGTTCTTCAGTTTAAGTACGTCTTGATCTTCAGGCATAAGACTGTAATGTGTTTTTTATGGTAGCTTCCCTGTATTTTGTTTCAATAATGAAAATAGAGTGGGAACATACTTGCAGCTCATCATCTGCGTGATGTGCTGGCATGTGACAGACAGTTCTCATATGATCTTCTGGAATACTCTTTTTAACTGGCACAGAGCCTCTTTCAGAAACTACAGTGGAAGTTGGATTTTATTCCAGTGGCTCCAGAACTGTCTGGTCCCACACTGTCAGCAGTCCAGCAGTGCGACCCATGGAGAGCAGCAAGCGTTCCATCCCTGTTTGCAGTGATTACAGTTACAAGTTTGATTGTAAGGATTTGCTGTGGACGAGGAAAAATTCTGAAGATAGTTAATGGTTTCGATGTGTTTGTATGCTTGTCAAAGCAGATGAAACTATATTGATGTCCCTACCATGCATAAATTAGAGAGGTTTCCTTAGACACTGGCTGATTCTCTTATTGTTTCCCTTACTGGGAGATACAGGCATGTGGCAGGTAATGAGAGGTTTTCTTTCAACTTCTTCAACAGATAACATCTTTAAGTTGTCTGTCTTCAAAACATTCAGGCTGTGGGCTCTTTGACTGGTGTAAACCAGCATGACTCCACTGAAATTAGTGGAGATAGCTCGTTAGCCACACAGCCTAAGAAGCTTTGCCTGTCTCATCCAACCTGCACTGAGAACATGGAAAAATGACAAAGGACTCTGAAATGCATTTTCCTTTCTCCCAGTTAACATTCCTGCTTCCCAGTAGTATGTATTGCACAGGATTTCAGAGCTGGGGAAATTCCTGTGGCTGCAGCACGTTTTCAAGTGGCTCTGGGACTGGGTTCCTACAGTTAGAGGTGAGCAGCAGGGAGAGCATCCCTGGGCTGTGCCCCAGTTCCTGACCTTGCAGAGCAGGGAGCAGTAAGGCTCAGGTTGACGTGTGCTCAGACTACCCATGGAGATCTGGGGCTGATCACTGACTCCTCCTTTCCGCATTCATATTCACATGAAAATCCTGCTGACATATGCCTTTGTGGCGTGTAAAGCGCCCACACACACCCTTATAAAAAAGCAGACATCATGCAGAAGAGGTTATTTCAGACCTTCCCTCGTTTGATAGGTGCTGATAAAAAGGCTGTGCTTGGGTTGAATCGCTTTATTCTCTGCAGCCGTATGATGGCTCCACATCTGTACAGCTGTAGTGCACACAGCACTGTGCCAGGGGAGCTGTGTGAGCGCCCACGGCCCCGTCCCACACCCGCGGCCCCGCAGTGCGGCCGGCCCCGCTCACGGGAGGGAGGGATGCTGGAAGGGGACCCAAAGGATTCTAGAAGTTTACGCTTACAGGCACTGAAGGTTTTTTCTAATTAAAGTTCATTAGTAGCGATAGTAGTAATTATAACATTAACAGCAGCTCGAGCAGGAACAATTAAGGCTTCTGTTCTGGCCAATTACTGGCATCTCTTGGAGTCTGTGCACAGCCAACGCTGCAGCACCCCGACATGGAGCGGCTCTCACGTGAGCCCTGGCACTGGAGGGGACGCCGCGTGTTTCCGGGCGTCCTCCAGCCTGCAGATTTCCATCTGTTCCGACCCCAGCGCCGCAGGACCCCACCTCGCAGCCTGAACATCGTTTACATGTATCATTTGTTTTCGTTATAGGTTTTGCATCTCTGCCTTTCGTTCTTGTTCGTGAACGTCTGGAGTCTGATTGGAAAACAAAAGGCAAATGCAGACATAGCAGGCGATCTGACAAAGAAACGCTTGCAGCTCTGGAAGGCTCCACCGCACCGGTGGCAGCGAGGAGATGGCCATTTGCTGATTGCCTGGGGTTGATATGGCTTGGTTAGTATGCTAATCCAGCCTCTCACATTTAACATTCAGATCAGGTCCGCGCAGAGCGGGCGCCGGGAAGGGGTGTCTGCCTGGAGCTCCGGCCGCACCGCAGCGGCTGCACACACACCCAAACCGAGCGGCTCTGCTGCCATGCGCTCTCTCCCTCTTGCACACCCTCTCCCCTCTCCTCCCCTCCTGCCATCCCTGGTGCACACGCGTACGTACCATCCGAAAAGCTTCCTGCAGATGCTGAAAAATAGGAAATGTGGAAAAGTCATGTATGATTGGCTCATTTCTCTGCCTCCTTGTCCCCAAAGATTCCCCCTTTAACAGACCATGTGTTTCTGCTGCTGGAGAAGCCCAGAATGTAATGCACCAAAATTCAGTAATAATGAAGCAAGATGAAATTTAACATCCAGAGCAAAGGCATGGCATTTTTGTAGCTCACACACAATGCAACAGTCACCAGGAGGCTTAAAATTCCCTCTGTCCTCTCTCCCCACCCAACCTCAGCCCAAGAGAAAGAAAGCATTTATTACAATCCGTTCGTTTAGGGCAGCGGTCAGATGCCCAGGTGGGAAGTAAAGCTTGCTCCTGTTGTTGCAGATGATTGTTGCTTTTCCTGGGAGCTTGGAGGCAGGGAGTTGCAATCCCCCACCTGGCATAAGTGGTTTCCAAATTCCAGAATTAAGGAAGAATTGTTTCCAGAGTCAGTTCACATGGTAAGGTCCGGCAGATCCTGCAGCCACAGGAGAACTTAATTCCTCAAGCCCCATTTTCTTTGTTTTTGTAATGTCACAGCAGTTCTGGAGAGGCATATGGAGAATCATCAGCTTCTGCTTGCATTCGGAGGGCTTCGGAAGTTGCATTTTCACAGACCGGGTCGGATGTGGGTAAAAACGAGTCTCCATCCGACATAGAAGCAGACAAAGCTGTTTAACCTCTGAATTATAGCACAGCTCCATAGTTCTGCCTTCTGTTGTTTCATGCTCTAAGCAAACTGCTTCTTGCAGTTCTCCCTCCTGGTGCCAAGCACGTATTCCAGCCGCAGCTCAGCAGCACGGGGAAATTCCTTCCAAGTCCCCGGCAGAACAGTCGGCGCTTCCCGGAGCTGCAGGCTTGATTGTCCTTGATTATTTTATTTCTTTGGCTCTGATCCAAGATGTTTCCTGTCATCATTTCAGTGTCTTTTCTCATAATCCCTTTTCTAAACATCATCAACAATTAACCGATTCTCTCATATCTACAAACACATGCACACACAGGCAGGCGCGCATGCACACACACTCCGCTGAGTCTCATCAGTGTCTTTTTTGCCTTTAAGTATAAGAAATTACAGCTTCTCATTAGCTGAAGAGCATGTTTTGAAAGGCTTTGTGTTTACTCACTTTGCAAGTGATGCTGGCGCTTTTAATTATTCTCCTTTTGCATATCATAAGAGAGCAGGGAGCTGCTCCAGCCAGCCCGGATGAGCCGCGTTCCCAGGAAGGCAGGAGGAAGGAATCGTGTTTTACCTCTGCTGCTGCTTTCTTCCTTTTCTGTCAGCCAGCCAAGGAATCCCCCCAATGCTCTTACGTAGCAGATACCAAAACTGTGAGTCACTTTTCGCTCCCAGAGCAATAAGTCCACCGCATCTGCGTGCAGAACGGCGAGCACAAGGCTGGAAATTTCTCCAGGCTGCCAGCATGCCCCGGCACCCGTTCTCCAGCGGTGACTTTGTTTTCCTGCTCTTGCTTTCTCTGCTCGGCTCCCTCGTTCCTTCGTTCCTCTTTCCGCCTTCCCCATTTTCTTTCTTCCTTCCTCTCCATCCGTCTCCGTGGCTGGCAGCGGTAAGCCCGGCGAGATCTGGGTCCCTCTCGCCTTCTGTGGATTTTTTTGTGTGCAACTGCAGCAGCCTTTGGCTGCTCACTCTGCCAGGTTGGATCACCAAAGACACACGACTCGCTCACAATGAATAATCAATACAGATATTGATCTGCGGAAAATGTTTGTAAATTCCTGAAAGGGGAATCGGGAGCGCGGGACAGGGAGGCTTGTGGGGGACGACAGGGTGTTCCGGGCAGCGGCTGCCGCAGAGCCGGGTCCAGAGCCCACGTCCTGCCGCCTCCGAGGTGACGGGTGCTGGAATGCATGCGCGGGCGGGCGGGCGCGGGGGCTTCTGTATTTTCATTTCTCTACAGCTGCTTCCTCCGAAGAATCGGGAGGCGAGCAGCTGAGAGGCCCCGCCAGTGCCATGCCTTGGCTGCGGTCCAGCTCTGTTTTGTTTCCATCATCACACGCCACTTCAGAATTTGCATAAATACAAGGGTTATTTTCTGTTGCGTCTCCTGAAAGATTTAAAAAGATGGAAAAGTATTTACGTGGGGAGGGATCGCTGTCTCTGGTCATCGTTTCCAGGATTTGCTTTCAAATCCACGCGTTTGAAAGAAAGGGACGTAGAAAGGAAAATAAAGGGCCGTGAGAAGGACTTGGAGAAGGCTGAAAATGTGTAAATGTGGAAAAGCTTCAGGCTGTGCAGTGCGTTCTCCCGCGGGTGCTGTTGTGGGTACGGAGCGGGGCTGAGTCCCTCCGGCCGGGCCCTGCCCCGTGCCACGTGAGGCGAGGCCGAGGCGGCGAGGACTGGGGCCTGGGGCTGTGGTCAGGGCCCAGGAGCAGCACGGCCCATCCTCCGGCCACCTCTGCTGCCCACAGGTCGATCTGCGTGGCACACACGGCCCTGCCCCTGCCAGCGGGCGGCCGCGGCGCACACGACATCGTCCCTCCCTCCCCGGCTTTCCTGTGGTTACAGGAAAGGGCACATGCTGGAGGCGGTGGAGGACGCAGCTGTAGGACCGCCTCTGCTCGGCCCCTTCTCTCAGGCCAGGGGACGGCAGCGTGGGCCCCAGGGAGGCTGGTGGCACAAAGAGCACTGCTTGGTCCCTCAGGCTGCTGCCAGCGGAGCAGGCATCCAAGCAGGTGGCACACACCGTGGCGGGGCCGCCCACCGCTGACCCCTGCCATAGCCATGGCGGCCGAGCCCCCGCCGTCCCCCACAGCACTGCTGCCGTTATCAGCCCGCAGCAGCCGCCGGGAGAACGATGGCGCGTCTTCTCCCTCCCGCTTCTGATTAGCTCCTGCAATCCAATTAGCAGAGGCATTTATATCACAAGGGGCTGAGGTGCCCCTGCTCATCACCGCGGCTCAGAGCCAGTCATAAATTCTACCGACACTACATCTTTGCTGTGACATGGATTAATTACGGCTCTGGGCCTCTGAGAGTGGGTTTGCAGAGGATGGTGCACACGAATGCAGGAGTTGGGAGCAGGTCCTGCAGCTCGGCTCTGCCGCAGCTCCATGTGCCCCAGGCCCGAGCGAGGCAGGCGGGGTGGCCGAGGTGTGCTCGAACCCCACGCCATGTCCGTCTTGAGGAATTGGTCATGATGTTTCATGCATGTGCTGCAGAGCAGAGACTGAGCGAAGTGAGGAGGGCTGTGATTGTGCTCTGCTTGGCCACGTGAGGTGTTGCACACCATGGGCAGCAGCACATCCTGCAGAGGTGGATGCGTGTGCACAGGGAATGTCCCTGCTCACTCTGCCTCACCCAGCACCTGCTCCACCTATTTTGGTATCTCTCCTCCAGAAATACCACTTTTCTGGTGCTACTTTCTGGTTCTGTCCTCAGGGGCAGGTTCCCTCCCTCTCCCGCTGCTGGGAGCTGGAAGCAGCAGCAGGAGAGCTCCCAGGAGGGCACGATGAGCCAGAGCACTTTGTGTGCTCATGTCAGCCCGCCGCTGTCTGCTTGCATGGCTCTGTGTGTGGCCCTAAACTCTGGCACCCCTCCATTTGTTTCACTGGCACCGTCGCCTGGCTGTCCATTTGTGTATCAGCTCCTTATGAACTGCTCAGTGCCCGTTTATAGTCTGCTCCTCTGCTGCTTTGGATGTGTGTCACAGCCTTCTGACAGTGACACTGCCCTGTCCTGGGTCTGCTGCTTTGTTCCATCGAGCGCACAGCTCAGCAGAGCTGCCTGCCCGCTGCTCTGCTCTGAGCGCGTGCCCCAGCTGGTGCACCAGCTCTTGCTGTTGTGTTTCTGTGCATTTATACTCTTCCCTATTCAGATTTCCTTGACTTCCGTCATTTCTGAATCACATTCCCATTGCTTCCTCTCTTTGGTCAGCTCGCTGTCGCTGTTTGCTTCCCAAGCTCAGCCAGCACTCCGCATTATGCTGCTGTGCAGTTTGACTTGTGATGTGACTTTCCTTTACACTGCAGCGGACCCTTGAAGGTTGCTGGATTTCTCTTTAGCAGAACTGACCAAGTCTTCTCCCTGGTCAGAGTCAGTCAGCACAGTGATCTGCGTCCAGTGCAACATTTTCATGTTTTCTTGGTTAAAATCGTCTGAAAATGTGCTGCTGTCTATCATAAAATTGTCACTTAAACAAAAGACTTTCTGCGTTTCTCCAGTTTTGCTCAGAGCAGATGAAGTGTTTATTTTGTTTCTCTCTTGTCTATTTTAATATTTTTGTTTCAGGTTTACTTTTGTTGCAGGTTCTCATGTAGTTTGTCACATTGCCCTACATGTGCTTTGACTAAATGAGCAGTTTAACGCCATGTGCTGGGAGCAGAGAATGCACTGCAGCACTTTTTAACAAAAAACAACAAAACACTTTGATGCTTTTTTAATGGAAAGAGAAGATTTTAAAACAATACACAAATGATATCAAAGTGGAACCTTTGGAAATTCTGTTTCTGAAAAAAAGAAAAAAGTGTTTCTAGTATTGTTTGAGATCACAGAAAATCCAAAGCGTGGAGTGAGAGCTTTCCTTCAGCCCACCCCTCGCACAGCTCCGCGGGGCTCCGGGACCACCTCCCGCAGTGTGGCAGTGGGAGCAGGCAGCCTGTGCTGGGCAGGGCTGGCCGTGTCGGGGCCATCCCTTGGTTTTGTGGATGCATTCACTCAGTGTTCTGAGATGGGCGCAGCACCAGAGATGTGCAGACCTTCCCTCTGCTCGCTGTCCCACCTCTCTCTGTGTTCCCCTGTGCTGCTTTTGCTTGCTATCCTTCTCTGGAGAAGCGTGCCCTCAGCGCGGGTGATGGAACGTGGCTCTGCTCAGTGCCATTCCTCTGCCAGCTGCCCACTGCTGTTCCCCAGATTTCAGCCCACAAAAGCTCTCTCCAGGCTTGGTGTGGCGGCACCCATCTGGTGTGAAGGTGTAACAACTGTGTTGTCCTCCCGAGTTTGTCTGCAGTGCCTGAGCGAGGTGGGACCTGACCTACATCTCTGTGTGCTGTCACTGCTTGGTCAGTAAGGAAAGCGCTCTCTTCCTTGATAGGTGACTTTACTCTTTTATAAGATTGTCCTGCATGGATTCTTCCCTAAAATTACAGTTTAGAGGGAATATTGTCAAAAATTCCGTCTCTCTCTCTACTTTATTATCCCCTCATTTTTTTTGTCATTTAACTCCAATTATGGGATGCTAAGTGCTTTTGGAAATTTCATTGTTAATATCTTCTTACAGTGCTATTAACGTAAATCAGCGTTAATAGTGTCCCAGCAAGTGTAAAAGCAATCAAAAATTCAGTACTCACGAATCATTCTGTAATTTCAGCATAAAATGTTAATAGAAATAAAATCCAATACCATAAAATATCGGCAAATTCAACTTTAAATACATGTGATGAATGACTTTACCGTTCTGCTGCATCCGTTGGACTGGCGCGCTGAGGAGCCGTCTGTTGGCGAAGGTCTGCGCACCTCTTCCTCCCCATCCCCATCCCCACACACCTCGTGCGTTGTGCTCCTCCAGAGCTGGGAACTGCATCTCTGCTCACGAGGCAGAGGTGTCTGTGTTTGGGTGGTCAGTGGAGGCACTACCAGCAGTGCGCTGACTTAACTGATAGGAACTCACTGCTTTTTTTATCACTGGCTCGAAGAGCTGCAGCATTGTTCCCTTTGCTTGAGATTGGGAATTCAGGCTGTCTCAGGTTTTGGATCCTTGTGTCTTACTACATTCTTAACCAGAACTTTTAAAAGGAATTTGCATTGTAATAAGGAGAAACTGATATTTTGTGGGGATTGTTTCAATTCTGTTGAGATAGCAGAACTATCAAAATCATTGTTGGATTATTATTTATTGTTGCATTTCATATGACATTTTTTCTTTTTGAAATAGGTCTTTGAAATCAAAGGCTTTATTTGCAGACATATTTGTATGGTTTCTCTTTGAATTCAGTGGCCGTTGGATCAGCCCCTGAAGTGGGGAAGCTGTGGTTAGGATGAATGGCTTTGAACCTGCAGAAGCCCTTTTGTTGGGGTTTCATTTCCTCTGGTTCCTCTCGCCCTTTTTCCTGCCTTCTCACAAAATGGAAAGTTGCTCATCCAGGTAATTTTCAGCATGAATCTGCCAACGGAGTCCCGTTGGGACAAGCGAGGTCAGGAGCAACGAGCGTGAGCTCCTGCTGGGCACTGCCCTGTGCCAAGACTTCTGCTGGAGCGGCAGCACTGCTGCTTGTGCTGTTTTCTAGGGTAGATGATGATTTATGGTTCTATGAAATCTGACTTGGTCCATGCCACGTGTCAGTGGTACAGATCCTGGATAGTGCTCCTTCACCTCCCTGAGTCTGCAGGTTCTGATATCCACCTCAGTTGCCGAAGACTGTTATCCTAAGAATCACAGGAGAACAACAGTAACACGTTCAACCACCTTTTTCTGAAAAGTAGTTAAATGACTTCAGTAGAGATTCAGTGGTGAGAGATCCTTCCTCACATGGTAGGGCATCCTTGGAGGGCCTTGTGGTGCATGGAGCCATGCAGTGATGGACACCTCGTACTGCAGCTCAGGCACTGACGGCACTGAGGTTGCCAGAGCCCATTCTCTGCTTCATGGGAATCCCAGGGTCTTTGTTTCACAGAGCAGAGCTTTGCCAACAATCTTTACATTTGGATTTGTTAGAAAGGAGAGTCAGGAGGTACCCCGCAAAGTAATCCATATAGAACAGAGGTACTGAAGAAGAAAACTCGCCATATTTAATGAAATAATCTGCTTTTTTTGAGGAAATCCAAAGTCAGGAGAACACAGTGTTGGTCGTTTCGCAGTACGGTCCCTGGTCACCGCGGGGCTGCGGTGCTCCTGGGGCTGTCCCTGCTTTGGGCTCTGGTGCTGTGCAGAGCTAGGAGGGCCTGGGGGCAGCCCTGGGAGGTCCAGGTATGCACTGATTTGTGCCATTCCTCATATTTAATGGGTGTTTATGTAACAGAATTCTTGTCAGAGCACAGATGGATTAACTCTGCGGAGTAACGTGTTGAGAAATATGGTACGTTTGCAACTCTTTCAATGTTCTCCAGTGTGCCCTTGTGTCTTGGTAATAGCAGAAGACTTTAGAGGCGTTCAGCTTTTGTTTTCACAACTGCTCGGTGCCCGCGGGGCTCGGGGCTGTGATGTGCCCACGTCGCAGCTCTGGGTCCAGCCCTGCTCCCATCCCTGCGGGCAGCAAGCTCCGCCGGGGCCGCGGGCAGGGGGCCGCGGAGTGACGGGAAGCAGGAGAAACAATCTGTAATCCTTTCAGAGCTCAATAATATTATGTATATTGACTGAAGCCCTATGGAGTGGGCCTGACACGGCTTTTTCATTACCGTCGCACGTTGTAGCCTAGCTACCTTTGAAAAGTAACCAATATTGAGAGCCACTTGACATTTGCAAAGGATTATGGGTGTCCTCTCTATCTCTTCTCAAGTTCCCAAATTTACAATGGTCTTAATTTAAAAGTTAAGCCGGGGGATCAGTTGCTTAGTCTGGTGCTGGGCTGCCCTTTAAAAAAGAAAAAACGGTGTATGTGTGTGCCTGTGGGGAGGGCAGGGGGAGGCGGGCCCGGCGTGACCCGGCCCGGATGGGGATGAGCAGTCGTGTTCTGCTGTGGAAAAGGTATCGAAATGAGAATGGAGAGAGGAGCGGGCGGCTTCATTCCTGCAGGTGCTGCTGGAGTGCGTGGAGCAGCCACAGCTGGTAATGAGTTGGTGAAAATGAAAAAGGGACGTAAGTAGCTTCTTTAGCAAATCCCCTGGAAATGACATGGAGCCTCTGGGATCGATAGGATCGATCCGTCCAGGGGCTGCAGGCTCCTCAGCTGACTGCCAGCCGCTCTCAGCACAAGGAAAACTCCAACATTATTATCAGCATAACCCATAGAGAAGCTGCCGGGGAGGTGGGCTGCCTGTGGGGAGCACCTCCACGCCCCGAGCAGCACGAAGCTCTCCCGGAGGCCCCATGGAGGCTGCAGGCCACCACACACCCCCAGCAGCCAAGGACAGCCCAGGCTGCAGCTGGGGCTCCTCAGTGCACCTCGGATTCTGCTGATCCCCGGCAGCGTGGGGATCCCTGAGCTGCCCTGCTGTCTTTTCTCAGGAATCCTCTGGAGCTGCCATGAGAGCACATCTGCTCTGGGCTGCCTGGGGAAGAGCGGCCTCATCCCGCAGTCCCACCATGGCTTCCAGGGGCCTCCTCATGATGAGCTCATCGTTGTTCACCTTCCTGCAGTCCTCTTGGAAGGAAGGCGCAGTCCCTTTGTTTTGTCACACACAGAACTCACACTCCGGGCACACACACTGTGTGTCTGTGTGAGGATTTCCACACGTGGCACGGGAGCAGGTCACGGCTGCCCCGCACTGCCCTCCTCTTTGCGCACTGCTTTCAGTCCTGTGCTGCAGTTCGGGTCCTGTGCTAAGTGCAGCTTTGGGACCCAGGAGGTGCAGTGGGCATTGTGTTGGTTTGTCTGTGGCTTGCGTCCTATGAAGCACAATCATTTCCATCTTTTAAGAAGTGGCATCAAGGCCTCTCTCTTGTAAGAATGGTGTTGATGTAACTGTGTGCTGATTGTATACACAGTGAAGCACGAATATAAGAATATTTATTTTATCCACTGGAAAGTTTGCCAGTGAAGTGTTCTGATTGCCAGCAGTTAGAAACACTGCTGCTTCCACTGCATCAATTAAACCTCTGAGCAGCAGATCTTGGAGGACTTACACTTGTTCGTATGTGGCCTTTGTAGCAGGATCATAAATTTTGTAATACAAGGGCTGAGGAGTAAGGAAGAAATAGGAGTAGATAGGTCATTTCAAATTCATACTCTGTTAAAATGAACATGCAGTTCTAAAAGAATGTTGTGTGAAACATTCCATTAATTTTGGATGCATTTTTCTTTCTCTTCCTAATGAGCTGCATCAGTACATTCTAATGAACGACGCTCAGAAGCATTTCCTGTTCGTGCAGGGTTCTGCCTGCCCCGCTCCTGCTGCCTGCTGCTTCTGGTGTGTGCCAGTGAGTGTGGATGGCTGTGGGCTGTACTGAGTGTGGGGAGGGTGGGCACGGGGGGCACAGGGTCTGCCAGAACCCCCCATGGAAGGAACACACCCCCACAAGGTGATCCCCTGCCCCACAGATCTCATGGGAAAGTGACATGCTGGAAAACTTGCAGGTTGGAGCTGTGCACCAGGTATGGGTTCGCCTCAGTAACAAGAGGTAAAGATTGGTAGTAAAACAAGCATTGATTTTTGACAAGATCATTCCATAGCAATAAAAATGAGGACAATATATAGACAGTGTAATCTTTCTGAATATATGGAAATTGAAATGAACCTTGGTACCTTCTAAACAATGTGATTTCTAAGCAGCAGCAAGGCAAGAGCTCCAGAGCAAAGCACTCTGCTTTGTTTTTACAACTTGCCTTCTTGAACTGTCTAATTCCTTTAAGTCTGCAGCGGGAAATAAGATGAAAGATGCTATGGAAGAGCTAAATAGAAACTATCCTTTGAAATACAGTGAGAGCAGAGCTTTGTTGATAATTCTGTTTCTCTTATTTTAATAACGATCTTCTTTATTGTTGTCATGCTGTCAGTTTGCTGGCAGTGCGAACTTGGTTGTGAAGGGAAGAGCCTCACAATCAGTGCTCGATTTGGGGAGCAATGCCAGAAGCAGCTCAGTGTAAGTGAGGCTGTGTGCTCTGGGTGCAGCTCGGCCTGGTGCTCGCTCAGACAGGCTGGGCTGCCGTGCTCAGGCTCCTGCTGGCATCAGGTCTGTAGCCAGACCGACAGCTCCTGAGGAACAGTGGCAATTCGTCGCAGGAGTACAAGTGTAAAAGAAATTTATAATCACAGTGTGTCGCCATGTTCTCATGCTGGGAGAGCTTTATGTTGACTCTGGGGACAGTAAATATCAGGGGAGACATAAAGGATGGATTATCAGAAAAGGCGAGGTCACTCGACGCGAGTGTTTCGTTATCCTTTCTGTTTGCCTCGTTCCCTGTAGCTGGCTTTGTGTGACATCATAAGGTGAGGAGAAAGCAAGGGAAGTCGTTCTCTTGAAAATGGGCGTGGGGTAAAGGAGTGCAGTGCTGGTGACAAACACACTCGTAATGGCAGTCCCAAACTAGGGGGAGCAGCTGGAGCAGACTGTAAGTGTGCCACGGTTTGGGGTGTGGTGCTGGGGTGTCTCCTCCTGCTCTCCTGGAGCAGCCCCGTGCTGGTTCTGGCAGTGGGGTCAGTGCCACCCATGGGGTCAGGGCCGGCTCTGTACCACAGTGCTCAGTTTGCATTGTACCATTGTCTCCCTCACCTGCGAAGTGCCGACTGTTCAGGGGTAGCAGTATTGTTCTAAAACTTGCTGGATGTTTGGGTTTTAGTTAAAACCTTTTCCTATGAATTCTTATGGGCTTTATCTTTCAGACAGAGAAATTAATTTCTGTATTTATTGCGAGAGTTTGGAAGCAGTTCCTAGCTGGTCATAGGTGGGTACAAACCATGGTGCACGCTGTCGGGTTGTACAGGCTGACTGTTTTTGTTCCTGTGTGTAACTTGCAAATGCACAACAAACCTAAACTAATAATTAGCAGGATTTCCTTTAAAAAGAGTCATAACCATATCAGTTTCCTCTGTGTCCTTTTATTTCTGCTCACACCCCATTCACTCACGTTGCTTTCTTAACGTTACCTCCATTATCCCTTTTGTCAAAAAAGTCTGCCGGCGTTTGGGAAACTCTTGACACACTGTGCAGAACCTTTCTGAGCTGAGCTGAAACCCTGCTCTGTATGCTACAGGTTATTAGGGTTAGCAGAAAGAATGTGCATTTATTTACTGAAGGTACTTTATAAATCAATACCTTGTTTTTGAACTCAGGTCAATAGGAATAACTCAGAAACACAACCAACAACTACTGCAACCCTAAAACAGCACTTTCAACGTATTGATTTTTGGAGAGTATCTTTTCCTGGCATTATTCGCACAACGTTGATAAGCAGTTCCATGCAATCAAAATTGTAAATAAGTATGGGTGTGCACGTCCACGCGAGTGTCCAAGTACACGTCTGCGAGGCACAGAAAGCTTTTAATATGGTTTTGGAATCGTAATGAAAGCAAAGTCAGGAAGTGATGCAGTTATAAAGTTCATTCGTGTTTTACTTTAAAGTTAAGGAATAAAACACATTGTGAGTCAGTAAATGCTGATGTTGTTCACTCGGCCTCATTTGCAGCTGCAGTGTTACGTAAATACTCGACGCTTTTTAAAAGCAGTGGCTTAAGGTATTTGTTTGATTAAAAACAATAAAATGTAAATAAAACCAGAAATGCACATGCAGAGCAAGGCCAGTGTGGCCCTCCAGGAACTGCAGAGCTTTCTGGTTTTAGTTTCTAAACTTTTTATTTAACTCCACAACTTTGGCATTATATAGGAAAGGTTTTTTCCATCTTTAATTTTGTGATCAGGTTTCCCAAAGAAAAGTGCAATGAAAGCGCCGTTCCTGTTCAGTCACCGTGGGGTCAGATTGCTGCTCTTTGTTTTGATTATATTCAACCTGTGAGGACTCTGCACTGTACAGATACCTACAGAGGGTTTGCAGGAAACATTTGGAGCTTCAGAAAATGTGTCCGGGTGCCAGACCAGCCCCTGCCAGCCTCCCCTGCAGGAGTGCTGGGGAGCACGCTGCAGTCTGTTTCCATCATGGAGCAGCAAGTATCTGCTGTTTAAGGATTATACCCCAAAGTAATTCTGATAAAAGAAAGAAGCCTAATCTGATGCGGTTTGTCCTCCTTGACATCAGGAACGTCAGAGCAGAGATCAGCTCGTTCTGCTTGGTGCTGATGGCTGTTGGTGAGCAGTGTGGCCTGCAGCCTCGTGCTGCCCTGTTACCTGCAGCCGTGTGTGCCACTGCCTCCTCCCCTCCTCCCCCATCTGTGGGGTTTTATTGCTCTCATTTCGAGGAGGCGTTGCAGCCATCGGTTCTGCCCTGAGGACAGCCCCTACTGGAAGAGGGCTCCCTGTTGTAAGAGCCATCCGCGCTTTTGAAAGGATGTTTAAAACCAGAGAAGTTTCCGAGGTCAAATGCAGGAGCACTTGTAATCTTACTGCAATGAGGGATTAAAAAATTAGGGTGTAGAGGAAAGTATTTGATTCAGAGAGCTTTTAACCATGCTAGGAAAGTTTGTAAATCAGTTTGAGAGATGCAGTGTGGAGCTGGTACAGGTTGTCTGGTTAAGCACTGGGACAAATTATCAAGGAACATAGATTATTTATCACTTAAAATATTTACATCAAAATTAAATCTCTCCTGAAGATATGAGCTGGGTTTTATGAAGCACTGATATTCCTGGAATGAAAGCTATTATGTGTAATTCGATTTTCCGGGTTACTCAGTAAATCACTCTATATACTTATAATGAATATAGCTTCTAGAATAGTGGGGTTTCATGCAGAATTCCAGCGTTTGGAACAGTCCAAATTAGGCTGAAGTGCAGTTTGAAGATCTGGTTTCTAGCATTACCAGAGTGCTTCTCGTGTCCTGATCCCCGCTGTTTCCTCACCCTGGGCTGCTCTGCGGGATGCTCACTGGGCAGGCCGGGTTCACAGCACCCAGCGCTGGGTGGCAGCTGCTGGAGTGCCCAAAGCACTGGAATGGTATAAGTAAAGAGCCACCTAATTTCAACTTAGGGCTTTAGAGTAAATAAAGTGCTGTTGAAAAGGGAGTGCTACATGGAGCTCCCAACTGGAGAGAAGAAGCGTGTGGTTCTGTGCAGCCTTTGAACTGAATTTCACGGGTGTTTCATTGTACCCGTGGTCTTTTATCAGCCCTCATAAGGGCAGTGTGTCCCATTACAGACAGCCCTGGCAGACCATGGGAAGCAGCAGCTTGGGAGCATCCCCACCCATCCCACAGGGCACTATTCCCACTCAGTGGGACATCTCAGAAGGATGGGGGCTGTACCCAGCTGCACTGTGCCTGCACGGTGCTTGCTGCTGGTCACCTTGGAGACAAATTGTCCTCAGAATTCCTGATCTTACTGTTTTGTACCATAGAGAGCTTCAGCTGTATCTACGTATGGTGCTGTAAGGAGACTGAAACGTCCAGCCCACTAGTTAAGCCATGGAAGGTCCCTGTGTCCCTGTGCTGTTCTTTTATTACTTTTGTCAGTCCTTTACTGTGCAGGTGGAGACAGAGTACACTAAATATCCACCCATAAAGATTCCAACAAAATATTCCTGTCTTTCATTAGATGAAATCTGTAAGTCTTATGTCTGTTTTTTCTTGTAATTAAACTCACTTTTCTTGTGACTTTGGTGTGTGGAGAGCAGCGATGATGTGTTAGCTGTTGGACGTACTTCAGTATTCAGTCTCCTATTTTATTACAGAGTAGAAGACTTCCTGCGTCTGTAGGAACATCACTCTCTAGCACAGAGTTTGTGAGACCTTTAGACCTTACCCAAAAGCTATCTCAGACTTCCATATAAATCATTTTTTTCCCTAAATTATATTTTAGTGAGAGAGAAACCAGGGTAAAAAGTCAAGATCACTCATTGTGGTGTTATTCCACCCGCTCAGGAAGGGGCCTTTCAGAAATGTCTCAGGCATTCTGTCGTTTTCTCAAAAAAAGAGTGATGAAGGGCTGAGTCAGTGCCAACTCCGACCTCCTAAAGCGATTTCAAGGGCCACCAGTGCCTGATATTGGTAGGATCAGACCCCCTGATAAGATCAGAGCTCTTGTCACTAAGCTGTTACCAGTCTTCCTGCAAAAGAAGCCCTCTTCAGAGCAACATGGGATGAGCACGCACAACATGGGATGGGCACACCATCCTTACAACGTGGCTCTGTATCAGAGTCATGGAGGTGGGCTGTTCTTTTTGTTCAGAGAGCACCCCTCTTGCCACAAGTGACTGCCTCACCAGGGTTATTCGAAGCAGCAGAAACATGGAGAAGTGCTTGATAAAGAAACACTTGCTTACCTCACTGTGAGAGGAGCGCTTTGTAGTTCACTGTCCTTGTCCTTGATGTCTCTCAGGGGTAACAAACATATCTGACGACCAGGGGTTATCTCCAGTTACTACAAAAATAGCATTAGTTCGACTGCCATATAAAGGACATGCATTATTAATTTCTTGGGTTTTAGCCATAGACTTTGCAATCTTTTGTTAGTTTTATGCAAGAGAGTATTTCTAGGGTGCTAATTCGACGACGCTAGAAAAAACATCTCGATAATTTAGCATGCGATATACCTTCAGCTGCTCAGATTTCCACTTTGGCTATGAAGTTTGTCAGTTTGTCATCTTTTCTGAAGAACTTGTTGCCTACCTTTGGTATCTCGAGTGAACTCCATGATCTCACCCTGAGGTGTTAAGAATCGCTGAGGGCTATCAGAACTTGTGTAAATTACAGCGATGCAGACAGCATGCTGAAAAATCAATAAGTAATGAAATAGTACTGCAGTGAAGTAGCCAAGAGAGCAATGGGTGAAAAAATCCCAAGGACTCGGTTTCATTTTGTCAAAGTATAAAAGATAATGTTCTGCTGTGATGCTATAAAATCATCCCCACTGGCCAAAGAAAATTGAAATACAAAAGAGCAGTATAGAGGTTCCGGATGCGTTTCCTCCTCAATTCTGAGTCTCTCCCCCCGCCCTCGGAGTGCAGAGCATTCTGCTGTGGTGATTTAGACAGTCATTTACTCTTCTAATGAAGAAGGAGGTGTAGTTTTTCTGCCTTTTTATGCCATAGACTACAGTCAACCTCGTCCAGTGCTGTTTAAGCCTGTTTCAGATTCCCAGTAATCCTCCCACTGCCCGTGCTGTGCTGGTTATCTCTTATTGTCAGGAAGAGAAACCAGCAGAACACATCTCCTTCTGCCAGGAAACCTAGGCCTTCATGATGCTTTCACAGAACATTACAAGGAGCAAACAGAAGGTTTATGAGATGCTTGAATTTGGTCTTCAGTTGTTAATGTCAGAAGCTCCTTCTTAATCCAGGACTGTGCGTTTCTGAAATACGTTGTTACACAAGAAAACCAATCGGTGTGGGCAGACATGTGCACAACACTCAGTGTTCTGTGACGGCCGCACCGTGTCCCCGGGTGTCTCCCACGGCAGTGAGAGCAGCTTGTCCATCCCTCTGGATGGCCCCCAGTTCCTCAGCATCTGCAGGAACACAGAGCGCCTCTGAGACTTTTACCGTTCTTTCAGCTTTGGTTGAAATTGCAGAATGTGGGAGTGAGGTGGGAGATCAGGCTCGGAGAGAGCTGCTTCTGAAAGGAGAATGTTGGACTGGAGCAAGGTGTCAAGGGCTGGGTGAGGAAAGGAACTGCGAGCAGTGGCATCTGCAGAGTCAGTTCTCAGTGCTGATGAGGTTTTTCCACGTGGATATTCGAGATAATGAAAATGCTTTATTTTAACACAAATACCAGTAAATCAAATCGCTCTCGTTACAGGTAACACAGCTTGTGTTCTGGTGGTAAGGGAGAGTTCCTCACTTCGACCTCTTATGGCAAATCAGCCTATTGTCCTCTCCATGTATCTCTGTAAGGAGTAAAAAAAAGAAAAGGTTTAAAAGACAGCGAGCTGCTGCTGGGTCCTGAAAGACCTTAGCACCGGGTTCCAACAATGGTCCGTGGCCGTTTCTGTCGGGGTGACTTTGTGCTGTTCTCCGCTGCCTCGAGAGGTGGAGTTCTGTGCTGTCTGCGGTGAGACCTCAGCGCCGGGCAGGGAGGTGCAGCCCTCGGAGAAGGGGGAGAGAAAATGGCTTCCTTAATGTGCACGAGTGACCTGTGTGATATAGATTAATGGCTGCTCTTTAAGCAGACACAGGATTGAAAAATCCTTCTGGAAGATGCGGGGTAGTGCTGGTGCGTTCGGAGGAGCGGGCGGTTAAGGCGATACCGGTTCCATTTCATTGGCTCCAATCACCTCTATAGACCATCAGCTTCTTTGTTTAACCTCCTATGATTTTGTTTCATTATGGCAGTATGCAGAAAATGAACAGCTGCTATCGCCACAGCTACAGAGTGTCTCGAGTGAGAAGGCAGGGAGCTTATATTTAGTTGTTCAACAAACTCAGGTTAGGCTGCGGTGAAAAGAGCTCTATTAACATCACTGACTTTGGAGAGGGCCCTTTGTTCTATTCAAAGTTGTTATGGGTTACAGAACTCAAAAGCCTCTTTTCTTGCCCATTATTAAGGCAGTGCAATGAATCACCGTATTTGGCAGGGACACTTTGTAACGTTCCAGATACTACAGATTTGTTTGCAGTGAGGTAGCGTGTAAATACTAAAAAGGTCTCCAGGAATTCAAGGGGATAGAATATGTAGACCTTGGAAGCAGAAAACATTTCTGTACACACGAGGATCGCATCGGTGCAAATACAGAATATCCCGTATTTATATTCATCGGAAAAACTGCAGAGCCATTCCTAAGGCAGTGGCACGCGGCAGTGCTCGGCCCTTGGGCTGTGTGCTCGTCCTGCCCCGCTGTGCTGGGGGGCTCAGCCTCTGCCCCCGCCCTGCAGAGGGTCCCGGTGCTCAGAGCTCCCAGCACGGCACCTCACCGGCCAGGCTGCCACCGCTGCCTCCACCTCTGTCGGACAGAAAGTGCTTGGACTGAGGAGTCCTCATGTCTGCCACAGACCTTCACATGTATTTCTTTTAACCAGCCAAAGCAATTGGTTCGTTTCCGAGAAGTCACTGAGGAATACTTTTTCTTTTTTTTTTTTCATTAATTCCACCAAACTTTTTTTCCAAAAATGTCTGGCCCAAATTTGAAACGTTAAGATCAGCAGTGCACGGCCTTTGCAGATGTGGATCTTTAGCAGTATCTGTGCACATCTCCCTCGGGGTCAGATTTGGTTTGTTCCCCTGTTCCCACAAGGCTCCATCGTCAGCGGTGCAGGGGGACGCGTCCACGCGTGGCATTGGTCCTGGTGATGTCTGTCTTTGTGACAGTGTCCGTCGTCTCGGTATTGCTGGCATCTTCACCCCACGTGGAAGCTATGGAGTAAACTCGTGTTCCTTCTGTAATAAACTTCCCATGCTCATGGGTGTGTTGGAAGGGCCCTGCTGGAGCCAGGAGGAGCTGATCCCGTGCGGAGTGCTGTGCTCGGAGGTGGCAGCGGTGCTGAGGAGCTGCGTGCGGAGCCGGGGCACTGCGGGGCTGTGCGGGGCACTGCGGGGCTGTGTGGGACACTGCGGGCACTGCGGGGCTGTGCGGGGCACTGCGGGCACTGCGGGGCTCAGTGCCGGCCCCGGGGCGGCGGCGCGGCCCGGCGGGATGGGCCCGGCCCCGGCGGTTGGGCCGTCCTCGTTCCTGGGCGCCGAGTGACCCCTGCTGGGGCCCGGCAGAGGACGGGGAAGGCCGGGCCGGGCCGCGGGACCCCGGTGCCAGCCCGGGAGCCGGCAGCGGCGGGGCGGGACGGGGAAGGGGCGTGTGATGGCCGAGACGGTGGAACGCCGCCTTGGAACAGTGACTGCTTTCCCTTCCTTTGCCACCTTTCTGCCTTTGTGACGCTGCTTAACTCGCTGCAACCTAACTTTTCACAGACTGTTACTAATTGGGCATTCTTCACTCTCTTCATGGTTCACTTGAGATGCAGGGAGCTGAATTTGTACTCGCAACTGCTCCGGAGCCCTTTGCACGCAGGCGGTGCTCTGAGGAATCGCACCATAGACCTCCGCTAATTGCCATCATGGGCACAAGGCGCTCCTTCCGTGCTGCGGGCTCAGCATCCCGGGGCTGGGGGGGATGCAGGATCCCAGGGCTGGAGTGCAGGATCCTGGGGCTGGAGGGGATGCCCGCCCAGAGGTCAGCTGCGCACATCCAGGCAGCGTTTGAATTGTGTGAAGACTGAAGTCTGTGCATTGGGCGGTGGGGGAAAGAAATGTGTACATCTGCTCTGGGCAGGAGGTGAAAACTGTGCAATGGGGTGTGGGTCGGCACTGAGGATCCAGTCCCCTTCCACATTCCTTTCTCCATTAAGTCATTAGCAGGCCGCTGTGCATGCCTCTGCCTCCTCACACCCATGTCTCCAGCCAACCCACGCCCTCCTGCCAAGAAACCTTTATGGCTTAATTCTTCCATGAAGCATCTAAATCTAATAAACCAACAGTGGGATACATGTTTTACAGAAGGGATTCCGAAGGAGGTATTCTCCACATATCGCAGCCATGGTGCAGTTGCTGGTGCTGCCTGCCCGAGCTTCTTCCACAGCAGTTTTGAAATTTGTTTCCTGTATCCCTTCCAGTCAAATCAAATTGCACAAAATTTGGTGGAAAGGTGATGTGAAGTATTTTTACTGCTAAGTTTCAGAGTATTCCCAAAATTTCTTATTCGCCTGACTGTGTGAGCAATGGTCTGAGCAATCCTGCTTGGCAAAAGTAGAATGAGAGTTTGCGTTTTCGTAGAAAAGAATGACAACGTGAGCAGGCCTGCTCACAAGTGCAGAGCATTTCTTCCTGCCGTGTGCAGACAGCTCGGCTGGGTTAAAGCCGGGAGCTGCACCGAGCATTCAGGCCACAGTGCTGGATGTCTGCTGTCAGACTGCTGCTGCTCTGCTGCATTTGGGTTCTGCATCCACTTCTGCAGTCGCTCCTCTGTGTGGGGGCTGCAGGAGGCCGTGGGGCTCAGCCCTGCGGGGCACAGCCCGGCGTGCGGGGCGGTCTGCGCAGCAGCAGCAGCAGTGGGAGCCGCTCCCAGGTGGGGCAGCGCGCGGGGATGTGCTGCTGCCCGCAGTGTGCAGGACAGCAAATAAAGAAGGAAAAACGGATTTAAAAGCTTCTGTAGCACTTTCTGCTTGGAGCTCTGCAATCTTGAAGCATCGCCGTCAAAGCTTTTCTGAATGACTTGATGAAGGTTTTTTTTGTTTTGGTTGCTGCACTCTTGGGACTCATTGGAGTGGCAGGATTAAAATTAATTAGAGGCTGTTTGGAGGGGGCTTTGGAAGATCGCCTCGGGCTATACTTCAGTCTGGTTGTTAGAAGCAATATCATCACCGCCTCCTCCGCCAGCGAGCGCCCTGTGCTGGTGCGGCTGGGGGAGCCGCGCAACGTTCAACACAGACATCAGAGCAAAGACTTCCTCCCAAAGAGATTACTTACCACAAAACCAGTGGATCTACCTGCTGACAACCCCAGAAATATGTCTTGTTTCATTTTATGGTTTCTAAAAGAGGCTGCTTTATGAGGCTCACCAGAATTTTGATGAAATATCTATGCGAGGATGTTCATTTTCCTCCCTTCTTACCATGAATTATGTTGATTAGCATGTCTGAGAGGAGGTGATAGAAAAGGTCTGTTTCAGCCACTGGGCTTTGTTTTGTTTTGTTTTTCTGTTTGCCAAAGAATGGATGGGCATATCTAACCAGTGAAGAAAAGTGACTAACCATTTCAACCCCACTTGTCAGCTCGAGTTTGTGTTCTCCTGGAGGAGGGTCAGACCGATAAAATGCTGCATCTCAAAATTTGTCAAGTTTTGATCTGATCTGTGCATTTGTAGGCTCGTGGATAATCCTTTATGGTTAATCCCTCTGTTGCGTAGAGGTTAATGCTCGCCTCATTAGTATTCCCACGTAGGTACAGTCAGCAGAAGGTGAGAATTTAGACTTGTAAGATGAAGTTTAGCTTGTAGTCAAGTCTTACTGACTTTGCAAGAGCCAGCATTTCATGCATGGTTTCTGACTTTCCATTGTGGCATCTCAGACCAAGACAAGACAAGATCTGATTTTTCTGTGGTAGCACTGAGGGAGAGAAACCGCTCAAAGTTTTGTTTCCCGTTCACAGCGTATAACAACTTCTACAAACTGGTAAACTTCAACAAACGCGACCAAATGTCATTCCTTTTCTCCAAGTAATACCTGCTTAACAAAATTACTTCGGGCTGCAAGCAGAAATAAGGGAGTTTAGTATTTTTTTCTCCCCCATATCCTATGTGCCTTAGAAGTAAGTAAATATATTCACACAGTGCTACATAATGTGGTGCCACTGTTCGCTCTCCTTAATGAGTCATCCCCGAGCTGGTTCCGTTTTGCTCCGTGCTCGCTTCCAGCTGTATCTAGAGGACATGTGTTTGCATGGCATTCTCAGAATTTGAGCTGATTTAGAGGCTGTGTTTTTGTTGCTATTTCCAATAGTGTTTTAAGATTACTGCGTTAATTGTCAACATGGAGCCCTAAAAATATGAAATTGGGAAACAGCTGTGTGTCTGGGTATAGGAATCACTATCACTGGGGTGTGGTTAATTAGGCTGTAATAGAAAACTTTGTAAAAATATCAATGCACAACCAAATTCCAAAAACAAGCAGCAAACGCTGTCTTAAAATAGGAGGTCTTGGAATGTATGTTATAACATATGGGTGTTCTGACTCAGCATTCTGAAGCGTGGGTGGTTGGATGTTCCTGGGGTCATGGTAGCAAAACGGAATTGTTTCCCACCTCAGATAATGGAGTGCTTTGGGAGGTGGTGATGTCAGAGCAGAAGGTGAGCAACTCTCTGAGTTTGAACACAGTAAGTGTCCTGTCCTAGATATTCCCAAACCAGCACAGAACCGCTTGTAAATACAAAGGGGTAAAGAGCAGAGCTCGGAGCTGTGGGACACAGCACTTGGTCCTGGGGGGTGCAGGAACAGAGGAGCCCGGAGCCCGGGCTGTCAGCCAGACGAGCACTCGTGGTCTGAGATGTGGAAGTGGAGCAGGGTGACAGCGGGCGGCTGCGGGCTCTGGCAGCTCCCGAGCTGGGGCAGCCTGGCCCCGTGGTCAATGAGATCTTACAGAGCTGGATGACAACAAAAAGCAGAGCAAGAAAAATGCCAAAAAAACAAAGGGTGGAGTTAGCACAAGGGATTCTGCACACATTTAGAAAGCTCTTCATCCTGCAGGCTGGCCGGGCTTCATTCCCTGGTAGCTATGTTAGAGCCTCCAGAAGCAGAAGGACTGATGTTAGCCAGCATCATCCTTCCCACTCACCTGCACTCCAGTGGGGGAAAAGCTTTTATTTTCCTTAAATAAGTTTCAGGTATTAAAAGAGGAAAGTCACTTTGCAGCACTGCAGAACCTTCACATGCAGAGCCCTTCCTCCTCTCTCTCACCCTCCTCCTCCTGCACGCTAAAAGCAAACAGAATTCATTATCTCATCTCAGCTTTGCAGCTTTTTAAGTTCAATGTCAATAGCTAGTTAGGAAAGGGCCGTCAGGTCAGGGATTAGGGCTCCAAACTGTCCTTGACGTTTCTCTGTAGGATGATCTGCTGTTTGCATCAGCCAAGAGAAAAAAAAAAAATCCTTCTCTATCCTGGGAATGATCAGGATGGGAAAATGTCAGTTTAGGGGCTGACAGAGCTCTGATAAGAGCGATCTAGAAATGGCAGGAGTGAGAAAGAGATGGAGACGTAACTGCTGCCATTATTCCAAGTTCAGAATTTCATTGTTAAGTATATTTGCTAAGGCATGTTGTGTTTTCCTCCAGTGTTGCAGTGTTTGGGCTTCTTTTTCAAGCAGTTTCATTTTAAGAAAGTCTGAACCTATTTTTATTTGATCTGATTTTACGAGTTCCAGGAAGGTCATCTGGCCCGGCCTGGAAGCTGCAAAAGCGTTCACGCCCACAGAGCCACTTCTAAGTGTGAAATAGTTCCCTCTTTCCAAAGTACCCGTACTTTCTGTGGAGTCACCAGCTCGGTCCGAGTTCATGGGCTTAATCAGACAGGATGGACATGAAGCTTTCAGATGAAAGTATTTTTGTAGTTTCTATACCTGCTTTATTAATAATTGATGCGTTAATTTTTTTTGAAAGTTTCTGTGCCTTTAGTATGAATTTGATGGTAGAGAAAACTTAGTCAACATATTGTTTGAACTGGGCTCGGTGTTTCATCCACTTCTCCTCCTCTGCCCACAGAGATGCTCTTTCTGTGTGAGCTCTGTATTTTATCAGCATGTTCTCTTCACGAAGCTGTTCCATTAAGGTTTCCCACATACACCATTGTTTGGCTTACGAAGGGCATTATAGTTTTCAGAACCGAGGTGGACATTTGTGTTTTAAATGGGTGATGGGTCAGTGGAGGAGGGGCAGCCCTAGGGCCGGGTTACAGCCGTGGCTTTCCTTCACCTGCCCTTCCTCTCCGAGGGAGGAGCGGCTCCTTTAGCCCCTGGGTTTCTGAGAGCCCGCAGCTCTCAGGTTGTGTATCAGCTCTGGTAGGACGCTGAGCCTCTGTAGAACAGTCTTGATCTTTTTAACTTCAGACCACCTTCCTGCCTAGCTTTGTAGTGGGACAGCCTAAAAGAAAGGCAAAATGCCTCAACTTAATTTTTTTTATAACCCGATTAAGAGTGAAACATCATCAGATTGTGGTCTCTGGGCTACTGGCAGTTTCTTCAGTTTCTCAGACTCAGCTTTTCCATTTATCCAATAAATCCCAGCCATAGGAATCTGATGGTGGCACTTCTTCTGCCATTGTCCTGGTACTCGCTGTACTTCTCCTGCTGGTGCAGAATCACTGATGTAAACACATGCGGACTGGGAGGAGGAACTGTGTATGAAACGTGATTGCTCCGAATGACCGTGCTGTGTAAAACAAAAGATGAATTTATTTCGAACTTCAGACCCTCCACATCTGCGTGTCGGGGTGAGGTGGCTGTTCTCAGCCCCAGTGCTGTTCCTGGAGGTGCTGGGAACAGCCGCCCTCAGCCTGAGGCTGCTGTGTGTGGGAGCTGTGTACTCCCGGGGCCTGGCACTGGAATTGTACGGTGTGTTCTTCCTTTGTCCCCTCTCTTTTTGATAACTCTTTTCTATAAACATCAAGACACAGTTTTCCTTGAAAAAACTCCATTGTCGCAGCCTCAAAATTACCAATTTTTGCAGACAGTCATAGTGATTTTTCTAAACAATCGTTTCTCCTATAGTTTGCCTACAATAATAATTAAATTACCAAGGTGATTTTTCCCATGGGGCCCAATACTGCACTATATAACTTTCTCTGAATCTACTGAATGGAATAAAGAATTAAGCTCCTACTGCTTATAATTGTGCTGTGAACTGTTTGTAAATCTATTCATTATTTCATTTTTAAAGCCCTAAATTGGGTTTAATTGTAATCATCATCAGATTTCTGCGTTTAATATTCCAATATCCAACGCTGCAGTCAGAAAAGGTGTGAGATGCACTCGGCGCCCTGACTGCAGCCCCGTGCCTCTGGACCGTGTCCTCAGGAACTGACAAGGCTTCACTTCACTTTGTGAAACGGAGCTCAGTGATGTCTGCTGCAGCAGTCAGCTCTGGCAGTGGTTGCATCAGCCCAGAGCGTCGCTGGGATTCCAGCCGTGGTGGCTGACCTCCCGTAGGAAGGTGTGGTGTTATGTCCGAGTCCTGCTCCGTCCGTTCATGTTCCTCAAACCTTTCATTCTACCTGGGGAGGCTCAGCTGCTGACTTAAAGTGCCCTCTTTGTCGAGTGATAGGTTCGGAGGTTTCTGGAGGAGAAATTTCCCAGCAAAACAGAAGGTGGTAAAACAGATTCAAAGTGTTCTGAGCCCTATTTATCTTCCGAGTAATTGTCCAGTACAATTCACAAGCAGTTCCACGTGCATAAATGCTGAAATAATTCCAGTTTAAGTCCTTTTGACAATCTCTTCTTTCGTACTTCTCACTGCTGGTTTTTTTTCAGCTTTCATACACTACCAGTGCCATCTGTATTTCTCTCCTGAAAACCATTACCCAAAGCCATGAGCTTCTGACACAGTGCAGCCCATCTTCTCTATTTTTTCCAAGCCTGTCTGGCATGTCTAGGGTATGCTCTTGGCCTCTCTAAGCTGTGCTCAAGGAGGAGCCTAAATGTGACATGCCGCCGTGCACAGCAGCTTCACAGAGTGCCAAAGGCCCAGCTCTGTGTCACAGAAGTGATGTTTGAGGTGCACAGTTCAGGCTGTGAACAGAGGCTTGCACTTTATCTTTTAATGAGTTTGAGTGATCGTGGAACTCCTGCATCCATCTGCACATGGATGTTCTTTGCAACTGGTACTCGGAATGTAGCAAAACTTAATGTGCAGTTGAGAGTGGAGTTAACCCTGTACTGTTTCCCTCAGTCATCTTAGTCCACACTTAGTTTTGCTTACGTGTTTTGTAACTGGAGGCTGTAATTTTAATCAGTCAGAATCTGCCGTGAGATGCCGTCTCGCAGTAGCGTAATCATAGTTCAGATGATGGAAAGAAAATAAGGATTCTTTGGATTTCGTGGCCCCGTTCCCTCTTTTCTGTTCATTTCCCCCCCCCCCCCCCCCCGCTGTTATGCTGGGTGCTGTGAGTGATGAGCCAGCAAGATGCTGCTGAAAGCAGGGAACCTGCACATGGCGAGGGAGGGCAGCACCCCCTAAATCCCTCAGTGGGAGCAGATGACCAGCAGGCTGAGCAGCCTGAGGCTCCTCATGTGCCATGGGGCACCGTGGCTGCGCACCCGTAGCCACGAGACACACACAGCCCATCTCCTTCCCTGCAGCAGTCACCAGGCGCAGAGGCTGACGTTCGGCATCGTGGCCGCTGGCCTCCTTGCCTGCTCTTACATTCTGCCATTCCCAGGCCGCAGTTTGCCTTCTTCGCAATTGTGCTGATGCAACTGTTTGTGCAGCCGCTCTATAAACCACGAGTGAGTTGGCTGAGGTTTATAAAAAGCAGCCAAACAAAGCGTTCCCTTTCACCTCCAGAAATAGAGGGTGCGCAGAAACGGTTGGACCTTTTTAACCAGCAGAGAAAGTGGAATTGGGTGTCAATGATTGTGAGTTTGAAAAGAAGTTGTGCTGCAGTCATTATCTTTGAAGTAGTGGGCTTCGACCCAATGGTCTTGAGACCTCCACTGGTGGGAGGTCTTCTGCAGAGAATACTGCTTGTGTTTTATATCAGGTTGACCTTGCTTCATCGCATTTCTTTCCACACTCACACATCTCCAAAGCCCCTCTTCTGCAGTTCAGACTGAGACTGTTTGAGACTCTACAGTGTGCCCATCCTACAGCATTGCTCTGGCGAACTGGAGGGTTCTACCAAGTTAAACACAGCCTGCTTCAGAGCAGCAGTCACACAAGTCACACACATCTCTTGTCTAAGATTCCTGGTACGCTGGCCTATGTGGGAATAGCTCAGCAATGGTAGGAAAGCAGCAGCGGTCCTTTAACACAGAGTATATGGGATAGTTCCGTTGGAGGGGATCTGCAAAGGTCATTGAGCCCAACTGGTGCTGCCTCATGGAAGCTCCTTCAAAGGAAGGAGCGACATAATGGTGCTGGGAAAGGGAGCAGGAACTTCAGACACTTCGTTAAATGTCAGTGAGTAACGCATCGTCTGGGTGTAGTCTGTGGAGAAAAAATGAAATCACTTGAAAACGGCTTGGATAAAGGGTAAAAATGTTAAAAATACACTGTTAGTGTGATAAAATAAGACTGGATGCTACAAGCCGTGGCATGCCCTGGCTTTCAGGAAATACAGCCCTGAAGAAGTACAAAAGGCCTTTAGTTTGAGGTAATGAGGTGCATCTAATTATATTTAAGAAAGAACAGCAAGAACTACTTAGGAATACACTACCCACCCTTTTCTTTTCACGAGGCCAGACAGAATCCCAATCCTGAGACACCGTTATTTTACAGAGAGGTGAGGATTTCAGAGAACATCACAGCAAACAAGGTTATTTTCCCATAACTGTGGAAAAAAAAATGGCAAAGTCTTTCTTATGTGTTCTCTTCTTCCTCTCAATAACTCCCATAAGGGGAGGGGAAAAAAAAACACAACAAAAACCAACCAGGCCAAAATAAGCCTGACCGTCATGAGAAATGAGGGCTGTCACAGTGACATTTGACACCATCGGGCCACAGCTGAAGAACAAGGGAAAAGTTTTCGGACGACTGTCACTGACCCATAGTCCCTCGCTCCTAACCTTGCTCTCCAACATATGTTTCTCATTTCCTTGCTTATAGCTGGTCCAAGCTAATGATATGTGTTTTGGCAGCCATCCCGTGCTTGGCATAGTGCCTGCCTTGTTCTCATTGTCTCAGCTACTTACAGAAACCCCTTTCTCTGTCTTTCTCTCTCTCAGAATCAGCTTTATAGACCTCCAAATATGCAAAGCAGCCCTTGCTTTCAGAGCTACCATCTTCAGGGCTCCACCCTATGTCCCTCTTCCCTTCCACCGCTGCCAAACACATCAGCAGAAACGCAGGAAAACTGCCTGGGCGCGAGACGTGAGCAGGAGTGGAATCAGTGGAAAATCAAACATATTGGCCCATTAGAGTCCTGCTAAAAATACGAAGCGCGCGGCTATTCTGAGGGACGATGGCATGGGAAAACTCTGCCTGGAATCTGGGATCTGTCGGAGCAGACAGGGCTTCCCAGAGACGTGGGAAGGGGAGCGACACTGCAGCACAGAGGGCATCGCACTTGGCAGATGCCAGGACGTGACTCGCAGGGGCTGGGGATGGCAGGGCAGTTACTTTTCTGTCTGCAGTCAGAAAGGGGTGGGAACGATGGGTAATTATGGCAGGCATGGGGAGAGCCTTCTGCGGGGCACAGTGCTGTGCAGGGAGCCAGGAGCCCCCGCTTTGGGTCCAGGTCTGTGCTTCTGTGCGACTTGGACAGTTGGGGCTGTGCCTGAGCACCCGCGCCGTGCAGGACTGCTGGGCTGGGGCAACGCTGTGGGGAAACAGCCGTCGCTGGTTTTGTGGCACAGCTTTTGTTGGTTCTGAAGTGCTTGGTTGCTGTTACACCTTGACACAGATATTTGCTGTTCTGCTTTGTGTGGGCAAGGGGGAGCACGGCCTGTGGATCTAAAGGAAAAGGCCACTGGTTTTTCACCAGGCATAAATAACGGGAAACACCGCAACAAACAGAACAAGTGATAGCAGCTGGCAATAACCCCAGGCTATGGAAGAGCTTTGCTCCAAAGGGGTTTTGATGAATCTTGGTCTTTTTCTCTTAGAACCTTCCCCATACCACAAAACATAATCTGCACTTTAGTCCAGGCAGTGTTTCAGCCACTTGAGCTAAAACTGTCCTTTAAAAACCCCGCGGTCTGAACAACGTGTGCTGTTGTTGGAAGTCATGGAAATATATGACTGTGTAATATGTACGTTTACAAATCAAAGGCTCTGCACCCAACCCGTGCTCCGTAACCCTGCTGCCACTGAGACACACACACACACAGAGTCGTACATTTGAGTCACACAGTTGTGATTTTTACTAGCACGGTAAGAAGCGTAATGGTGGGGATGTGAAACCCAACGTGCACTCCTCGGGTTGAGGGGCTGCCTCTGATCAATCACCAGGAGTTGGTCTGTGGAGACAAGAACGCCATGCAGTCGTTGTGAAGATGCAGAGCCAATTAATTTCAGCTGCGGTTTCTCCTCAGTATTTGTTGCAAACTATTTATTTTCATTTTTTAAATACCGAACAATAGTATTTCAGTGGTTAACTCCTACTCAGCATGATGAAAGTGAAACTTAAATTTTTCCTTCTTTCCTCCTCTATTTTCTGACTCTGTCATCCACTTTAGTGTCTGCTCTTTTAGAGCTTGGTCTAGTGTCACTGAAGTTAATAGGAGATTTTCCATTCTCATTGTATGAGAGCGGGAGCAGACCATTACCAGGGCTCATAACCTTCTTGCCACATTCAGCTATTTCCTCTTTGTTCCTGCTCCTTCTATCAAGGTCATTGCTGAACGCTTTTTATTCTTCCCCTGCACTATCTACAGAAACCATTTCTTATACAGAAACTTTACTCCTCGTTCTGTGATCTCAGGTGTTGACTGCGTGACCTCCACATCTCTAGCCTTCCTGGTTATCGCCGTGTAATTTAGGTGAGAGGGGACCTCGGAAGGTCGCCTTGCCCAAAGCCCTGCTGAAAGCAAGGCCAACAGAAATCAAGTTGCTGAGGGCCTTCTCCAGTCAGGCATTAAAATCCCTGCAGCCTCTCTGGACACGTGTTCCACATTCCTCCTACTTTCATGATATTTCCTAGTGTCTGCTCGGAATTTTCTGTGTTCAGAGCTCTGTCTGTGCCGCTCGTCCTTTCCCTGTGTGCCCCCATCACGTGCCTGCTCCACCTTTCATGTCATTACGGCACAGCCAACGTTCCTCGGGGTTTGCAGCGGAGCTCCCCCATGTCCGCGGTGCCAGGCTGTGCTGTGAGCGTTGGTCCCTCTCTGAAGCAGCACTGAGCTCTCTGCTGGCTGCATCTCCCCATCCCAGGACCACAAACACCTGTCTCCATGCCCCAGCATCTCGCAGCTGAGTTTTGTACCTTCTGAAATGGGGACACCATGGAGGGGACGGCAGGTATCCCAGGCCTTCTGCTCAGAGGACACTCACATTGCCGTGCGTGGCTGAGTTGGAGCCCTCTGCCAGGACAGCACGGAGGGTCAGTGCTGCAGGGAGAGGAGCTCCTGTGCCCCAGGGGACAGCTGGGATTCAAAGGGTTAAACCACTGTCACATTTCACTCCTCTTGGGTTTCTCATAAACATTCAGCGAAGCAGTTTCATTCAATCACATGTATTAAATACTTAAGTTCCCCTCTCCAAGGATGTGGATTGTTATTTTATGCCAAATGTGCTGTAATTAAGTTTGACATAAGCGCGTGGATTAAATATGTGGTTTGGTGGGCAAAAGGGAGATGGCTTTTCCTTCTGGCCATATGGAGAATCTGGCCAGACAACACGAGCCAGGCTCAGGGCGGAGGATATGAGCCCTTACTGTTTATTTTATTGTTCAGCAATGTCTCTCTTATTAATGTTGCACAGGTTAATTAGCTGGTGCCAAGAGCATCAGCATTCTTTTAACCTCTTCCAAAGCATTAGCATCAGGCAGCACCCTGGATTTCTTTTTGTACTCCCTAAGAAGTATGTGCATCTGTAGGCATACACCTATACTTGTGATTTTTAGGTAGGAGCAATACAGACAACATCTGTGGGTAACAGTGAATGATGACAGGGTTATCATTGAATCTGCTCATCAGGCTGACCTCATTATTATTTGTTCCATTGTCAAACCCTGGGAAGGATACTGCTCCTTTCAGTTTTACTTGTAACAGTGTGGTGCCCTTTATCATTCACTTGCCATAAAATGCTGTACAGTGATAATGGGATCTCAGCTGAAGGCCTTTATTCTGTTATAATTAATTATTATTAATAATAATTGTTAATATATACAACTTTAGTGACAATAGCATCTAAATAGGGGTACAGGTTTCTCAGAGCATGTTGCTGTGTAGGATCACAGGAAAATGTGTTTCTCTGAAAACACTGCTGTCTGGTGTAAGGCCACATCACAGTGACAGCATCAAGAATATGGAACTAAGGAGGTGATGAAGGTGAAGATGACATCCTCACAAGGAATGAGCACAGAAAATCGTTCCAAATGAAATGCTGTGTTTTAAGTGACATAGGAAAACACTAAGTTTCCATACTCCTTAGCACTTCGCTCCTTCCCTCTGAATGCTGCCTCTAGAGTCAGTTATTATGCATGCATTAATTTATTCATTATTTATTTATTTTCCGTGTCCCTTGCATTTCCAGCTGCTTTTCTCTCTCTCATTTCGGTTCCCAATTGCTGCCCCCCTGCAGCTCCTTACCCCTCCTGGCCAGCAGTCAGTCTGCCCAGGGGAGGGGAGGACGCAGGCTGCACGTGGGTGACTGAACACAGTGCTGTAGGGGTGTGACTGTACGAGCTGAGGAGGTGCTGCCGTGTCCCAGATGGACATGACAGACACTGTGACACCACTGCCGTCAGAGTTCTGCCTTGTGTCAGTGAGTTTAGCTTTGGTGAGTGTTCCTCAAAGAGAAAACCATTGAGTTTACAGAAGAGCTGCAGCAAGGAGTGCTGGTCTACAGCATCTACTTGTCCGTGGCAGGCTTATCTTGATGTCTTACCCAGTGAAACCCATAGACTGTAAGGAGATGAAGGCATCTATGCCATAGCATTTTTAATTGAAGATTGAATGCTGTTGCCATGAGAAATGATGGACTCGGTGCAGGACTGAACAGAAGAGCTCAGTTTGTGGGTGCAGGGTGGCAGAGCCCGCTCTCATGAGGCGCGTCCCCATCATCCAACACATTCTGATGCAGCATAGCTGTGTGCAGGTGTGGTAGCACAGCGGTGCTCGGTGACACGGACAGCCCCGCGCTGCCTCAGGATCAGTGCTGAAGTCTGTATGGCTCCCAGCTGCAGATCAGGCTTGTCAGCCCTTGTTCAGGGACCTTTGCACCGTGAGCAACTGAACTTAAATCTTCTGTTATCTCTTCTGACATAAAAATCTATTGCTCTATTACAGATTCTGAGAGGGAGATCCTAAGTGCGAGAGCTAGTTCTTTCCAGAGGAGAAAAAGGAAAGAGGGAAGAGAAATCATTATTTGGTTAAGAGCTGAAAGACCCATAGGAGGAGGTGTGGGGAAGACTCCATTACGCTGATTTTAACTGTGCGCTTTGCAAGAAATTGCTTCTTTCAGTGATCTTTCAGATGGACTTAGAAGTAAAGAGAAAGATGAGCCGGCAGATTGTACGGATCTTTGTAACGTTATTATCACTCTCTGATGCACTGATACATATACAGCATACTTTTTTTGAACTCACAAACAGCATCTGATGCATAGGCTGACTATCCAGCAGAGAATAGGAGATGGCAAAGCTGAGAAAGTCTGCCAAAAAAATGAAAAAAAAATCATAGGGTATAATGCCTTTTCTGTACTGTGTGAAGGAGGCATCTGTTGTAACTATCTGTTGTGTAGAAACCCCATGAAATGTAAGTTCTGCATGGCAAAAAAAAATGCAACAGATCTGGAACTTACTGCTTGAACTGCTTCTGGCAGCAAAGAATGTAATTTTCAGGTCAGTCTGTGAGTTAATGTCTCCATAACAGGCTCCTTCTGCGACTGCAGCCTGTCAGCTCCTCTGGCACGTCCTTAAACATTCAGCTGTGTCTGTTTGGACAAATTGAGCAGCAAACTCAAATGCAGCTTATTTTCTACATGCAAATATTTTAATGATATCAGATACTGACAATGAGCTCAGTCTGTTTTCTGCAGTTTATTACACCAAAAACCAATTGGTATAAGCAGGATGGTTGTGCAGGCGCTGTACACAGACCGTGCAGTGCTGGGCTGTAAGATCCTCAGGGAACAACTAAGGAAGATCAAATTCAATACAGACACACAGAGATCAGAAATGTTATTGAAACGTAATTTGTTTCAGTATTTCCAAAAGCAGCTCCTTTCTGTCACTGGGCACAACCGCCCGTCCTCCATCTGAGCGCGGGGTGGGAGTGCAGGGGGAACCGGCACTGAGTCGGCACAGTTGAGGAGCGGGTGCACAGGTTCACTCTGCCCTGAGAAGTAACTGATGAAAGGAATCGCTCTCAGGACTGGGAGGAAGAACTCTTCTTTCCAAAGCAGTGGAATGAGTTCAGGTGCAGAGCGCAGGTTGGGTTGGATGTGCTCAGACGTGGGAGGGGGCTCGTGGTTTGTTATGGCTCTGCTCAGTGAGGTTTTGCATTGCAGGGCTGGAAGTGTGGCAGCTGCAGCCCATAATAAGAAGAGCATTCAGTTTTGGGGTTTTCTGGTGTAGACATCTCTCCGGAGAAGTCAAAATTTCAAATAAGAAAGCAATTTTCTCATAAAAGCGTAACTATAGTTCCTTTTAATATTCATATTTCTTTTCTGCTGAAGAAACTCCTTGTGAGAAGTCAAACAAAAATCAGATGTAATTTTAATGCCTAACTGATCTATTAGGGAATTTTGCATTAAGAGCTTTCAGAAATCCTTATTTATCTTTTTTCTTTATGTAAATTAAAGCATTTAATCTATATGTGTTCGGTGTAAAATTTTAATTTTAAAATTGTATTGTTTCCATAGTGTGTCTGTGTTCACGCCTTGGTCACATCAGATTCTTCTTCCTCCTCTGCTCATTTTGCTGTTTAATTTCATAATTATCCGGTGGAAGATAGACGCCCCAATTCATTGAAGCACATATACTTGCATTAAAAATCCATATCCTTTCAGGAAAGATATTAAGTATATATGTAAAGCTCATGAAAATCAAAATTAATCAGGTTGCTGAAATAGGTCCGTTGTCATTTTGCTTTGAAAACTTTTCTTTTATTGCTCCATTATACTCCACTCTGGCCAATGTTTCTCCCATTCCTTGTTTGCTTTGCCGAAATTGCCTATAATTGCTATTCATTTAGTAAGGTTAATTTTTACAATGTTTAAAAATCTGAGTGAATGACGATCCTTGTTTCCCAGCTTCCCCTTGGCTACAATTGGGCCCTCACTGTTATTGTACCTCAGGAAGAGGACCCCGGTGATCCCCCAGGTGTCACCCGGCCCCGCCGTGGTGTCCCCACATGGTTTGGGGTCTGGAGATGTCAGGGAAGGACGCTGGGAAGCTGCGGCTCGGTGCTGGCTCGCGGCGTTTCCTCCAGTTCCATTGGGAGATGTAGGCGTTTTCAGTGATCGTTGCTGAGGCAATTAATAGTAAGGTACTTTCAATACAATCATGGTAATTAGCTGTAAGCATATTTCCACCCTTCGTCTCTCTGCTGCCGCGTGAAGCGTTGGTGTCGGGCCGCAGGTCAGGGCCGGGTGCTTTCTGAAGGCACAGCCTGGCTGCCCCCGCCCCTGGAGACGCTCCCACGGCGTCTCAGCGTTACCCAGAAGGTGATGATGGTTTCCAAATGAGTCCTTTAGAGTTATTGGGTAGAGCACTAATGTAAGAAGCTCTAGGCTTGACAGGTGCCTCTAAGCTTGACAGATGCCTCTACTGCCGGGTGACCTTCTTCATGAAGCTGCAGTGACCAGCTGGGTTGCAGACAGGCACTGGGCACGTTCTATCGGATGTAACTTGTTTTTCCACAGTTATTGACATTTTTACAGCCTCTGCTTAGGAGCAGTTAATTACTGTACGTAATAATCAATTATAGGAATTTCTTATATCAAAGGCGACTTCAAAACTGCCGGTGATGTGTGAGCGGCGCTGCCGGCCTTTCCTACGCGTCGGCCATAGAGATTAGCTTCTGGCTTAGGCTAATTGTCACAGATGTTTCCCTTTCTAATTTGTTATGGTTTGAGTCCTGTTTTTTATAACCGCTTTCATATCCTCTTGTAGCGAAGACACATAAACTTCCTTGTGAGCAGCACTGGAAGCTTTGGGGGTGCCAAGTGAGCTGCTCTGAAACGTGCACCTCTGCCCCGGGAGGGCAGCCCGGAGCGCCTCGCTCTGCGCTGTGCCCGTGTGCCGCGCTCACCGCCTGCGGGGCCGCCGTGCACAGCACAGGTGTGAGCCGTTCTGCCCTCTGCCTCCTCAGAGCACAGGGCTGGTGTGGGAGCCGAGGAAGTGTTGAAAAAAGGAACAGGAAACAGATGGGAGAGGAGATTTCTTGAAAGTCTGCAGCAGTGCGAGGCTCCGGCCGGTCCCGCACCTGAGGAGCACGGGGCACTGCACAGCGGGGACAGATGGGCCCAGGTAAGGGCTGGCCATGGGCATGGCAAGGAGGAGGAACCCACTTGATATGGGCTAGGCTGTGGCACTGTGGGGCCGTGACACCATGGGGCTGTGACACTGTAGGGCCATGACACCATGGAGCAGTGACACCATGGAGCAGTGACACCATGGGGCGGCCGCCCGGCACAGCTCTGTGCCCGCAGCTGCGGCTCCTCCCAGCCCGGCATGCTGGCGGCTGTGTTTATGTTTTCCTTCAGAGTGGGGCTGAGCTCTTTAACCGTGAGGAGAAATGTAATCTTTTTGCTGATAAGATGGTGAAATGCTGCAGTCCCGCTGACCTCTGAACACAGACCCGAACCGCTGGGCTGCGGAGCACTCAGCCCATCCCACGGCCGCGTGCCACCGACGGCCCCGCAGCGTCCCAGTGCCCTGCCATAGCTCCAGCACAGCCCTCCACCCTCGCACAGAGCATTAAACCTCAAGACGCAGTGAACACTAATCCTGATTTATTTAGGATTTATCTGCATTATTAATTCCAGGCATGTTGTGAAAAAGTACTGAGGGTTCCAGTCTGCATTTAAACTTTGGCTCTTTTGGAGAGAGGTATCTTTGAATCTTCTCTGCAAAGTGACATGTTAGCCAAAATCTCAGACTTTCCCGTTTTTAAAACACTCGTATGGGAGTGATCCATAATCGTTTGACTTATTGATATTTTTTTTCCAGTAAATACCCTCTTGGTCTATTTTATGCATTAATCTGGATTTGATGTGGATTTAAACATTTACAATGCAAAATAATTTGGGTTAAAAATAATCCCCCTTGATAAAGCTAAAAACCCCCCACAACTGTCACCGTCTCCGAGAGCCGGGGCCCGGCTCTGTTTGGGGTGCCCAGCGCCAGGACGAGGGGCAATGAGCACAGACTGGAGCCCAGGGAGTTCCATATGGACGTGAGAAACAGCTTCTTTCCTGGGAAGGTGGCAGAGCTGCCCCGAGACGTGGAGGAGTCTCCCTCACTGGAGATGTTGAGAACCCACCAGGATGCTGTGCAAGCTGCTGTAGGGAGCTGCTTTGGGGTGGAGGTTGGACTGGGGGAGCTTCAGAAGTCCCTTGCAACCCTTATAGCTTTGTGATTCTGAGATTCCATTGCATCTGCCCACAGCCTGCCTCTGCCTGGCTCTCAGTTTGGATTTTGCAGAAAGGAAGTGCTCCTCTGGGCTCAGTAGCGTGCAGTCCGAAGCACCATCTGTCCCCAGCTCTTGCAGATGTCTCAGAGTGATGAAGGCCATTGCAAAACAGTCCCCTTGCTTCCAGTGTGGCTGCTGGAAATTGCTGCAGAATCAGCTGTGTTAGAAACCTCATTCCTGCCGAGGTCTGTGCTCACTGGTGGCTGTGGTGCCCGGAGCTCCTCGTACAGAAGCAGCTCTCTCCTCACCCCGGGGCAGCACGGCACTGCTCTGCCTATGGCTGGGCTCTGCTGCAGCTCTTCTGCCTCTCAGTTCAGCTGTGATTTGTGGAAGAACTGTTTGAAACAGCTTCACACTGATGTGGTGTTGGTGTTTGAGAAAATGGTTCTCAAATGCAGATATTTCCAATTTCCGCCTTTTATCCGTGGAGGTGCCAGTGTGGAATTTGCCCATTCTCCTCTTCACTGTGCTGCTGCTCCTCACGTGCCCCTTCTTGTCTATTCTAAACCAGATTGCCAGGCCTATAGGGAACAATTTTCCAGTGTATTTATTTGTTTCCTGAATAGGCACTTGGGACACAGGCATCTCCTGATAATCTCCGCACACGAGAACAGAACTACGAGAGCTTCTGACAATGCAATACACGCAGTATTTCTGCAGTGAAACTAAAATGTGAAAATTAGCTAAGATTGTGTTCTATAGAAGCCATAAAATTTGGAATTGTCTATTGAAAAATGGGAACACAGGAGAAGCCATCATAGCGTGGAGCTTCTCAGGTGAGAGATCTTGGGGCGACAGTAAGTAGCTTTCTCTAGCATCATTTCAGTGCTTAGCAGTAATCAAATGATCAAACATTGTTAGGGATCATTAGGAAAGGAGTAGAGAAAAAAGCATAAAGATCATTAAAATCCCTTAATCACAGGTTGTTGGAGCTTCTGGGGAAGCACCACAGTCTGCTCGCTGATTCATTCTCTTGCTGTGTTGCTGGTCACTGTTGAGGATTGGATGTCGGCTGGATGGGCCATGAATTTAATTTTTCTTCTCACCATCTTCTAACTGATATGTCTAGTTCAGTTACAGCACTGTTCCAACATGGTAGGTCTTGGAAATCCATGGGGAGTATACTTGTGTCTGTATGGCAGCCAGGTGCTTGTCATCCAAAGGAAGAGTGTTCCCTTTGGTCTCGTGTTGGGCTGAGGGCACGCCATAGCCCAGGACACACCAAGAATTACATTTATCGGGATTTGGATAGCACAGTTACCCCGAATTCTGGCAGTGTCCTTCCCCTCCTCTTTTTGTGATTTCTCTTGTTTTTTCAAAGCAGTTTCAGGTGGTGTCCCTGCAGAAGGTGCCATTTCACCCCGCGGTTCCCTGGCACGGGGGCTGCGTGGTTGGGTTGAATGCTGCTGCGTGGCCCTGTGAGCCCCACCGGGACTGTTCTGTGGTGGGAGGCTGAGCCCGGGGCTGTCTGCACTTTGCTGGGCTGCGCAGCACGCGGGGCCTCAGAGATCCATCGAGTGAGGAAAACCCAGCGTCAATAAGCGGCTCCGTGGGGTCAGTCAATGAACTGCCTTGCAGACGGCTTCCGACCAGCTCTCCAGCAACAATCAAACAGTCTTTAGCTGCTATCAGCCACTTCCATCACCTCTGAGACTGGCAGTTTTCCAATAAAGCCGATACCCCCTCCCCCAGGGTAAGGCCATCAGCGGGAGGTGGGCATTGTCTTTTTACTCCAGCAATTTGAGGACAATGTTAGCTTACACTCCATTAGCAGGCGGGACAGCGACCCCTGACCCTGGCATTGACCCGCAGCCCATGGTTGGGCGCAGGGGAGTTAAGGTGGTCTGCAGCCGGCACCGAGCCGCAGTGCAGCGCGGCCGTCATGCTGAGGCTGCAGCCGGAGCAGCGGTGCTCCGTGACCAAGCGTCCCCATACAACCAGCATTAGGGTCCCGGGTCGAGTGCAGAATCTGGATCGGCAGTTAGGACGCTGTCTTCAAGAGGAGATGGTGGATGCACCAGTGCCACGTTCACACGGAATGGCCTGCAGCAGTGTGCAGAGCCACCAGGCCTGGCAGCGAGGTGCCGGGCTGCTCTTGGCTGGGCTCTGACCTGGCCTGGCACCATGGCGAGGGCACCTGGGGGGCACCTGGGGAACCCAAAACGCAGCAGAGCCGCACAGCCAACCACGTTCCAGCAAACCCGCCTGTCTGACTCGCGCTTCATTCACTTGTCCACGCTTTTCCCTGTTGAGGACTTAAAGGGCTGCCCGTCAATAAACACATTAGCTCGCTAAACATTCGGATGCCTTTTCTTCTCTGGATTAACCCTTCGGGAGCTGGGGCTTCCTTTGGATTTGTTAGGGTATTGATCACAGATTGCGTTTGCCTTTCAAACTCTCTTTCTGCTTTAGACTTGACAGATAGTTTCAGTGCTGCAGTCAAGCAGCAAATTCACTGCAGCCACACAGAGAAAGATCCACAGTGAGCATCCCGTGCCGCTTTTCTTCTGGGATAGAAGAAAACCATAACCTTCCAAAGGAACATGCCACCATTAGGAACAAGTTATTCTCATTGGCATTGCTAATTAAGCAAATATTGAAATCTTAAGCAATGACAGATATAATATATGTTTATTTTTAGTATTAGCAAAAATTAAATTGAATTAAAACATGCTTTAGCCTAATTCAGCTCTTCCTTTCCTATTGAAGATTGTTCCTCTTTTTGGTAAGTGTCTGTAAACGGGCATGAGGATGTAAAAGGCGGCCAGCTGGGGTAGCCCCACTGTGTCTGGTTAAGAACAGATTAAAGGAGCTCTTAGGAGAATGACTTGGAAGAAACTTTGCAAAATTTAAAGCTCGTATCTTATGACCCAGGTGACCCAAACTGATGCAAAAATATCAGAATTAGTGACTTATGTAGAAAACAGTGCTGTTGGCTTTTTCGCTCAGTTCCCAGAGCCTGCCTGAGAATCTGGAGTGAAATGTACGCTGGCTCTGTGAAGGCCATTTGCTATTGCACCTCTCATGCATACTGTGTCACTTACAAATGCAAACACATTGGCCTGGCCGAGTGCTGCACAAAGCAGCTGCAGTGTTTCATTGTGATCTGTCCGTATCCTCAGGTGTCTGTGGTCGCTGTGTATCTCCTGGTTGACCTCTGTGCTGTTCCTGTACAGCCACTACTTCTCATGAGACTCTTAATAAATTGTACTGAAGCTCCATGCTTTGGGTTCAGGTCTGTCCATTAGACCTGCTAAGATCTTTCCCGTTTTTCTGTCGAGAAGAGGATTTCTTTGTGTTTCCTCTTTTTCATGATTTTTTGTTTTATGAATTCTTTGGAATTTGCTGTGCACATGTGAACTGTGTGTGTGTGAAGGTAATCCACCCACTGTGCAATAGCTGAGTTCATCTTTCTAGACATTGTGCTGAATACCAAAAACTCAGTGAGTTGTTATGTAAACTCATTCAGATGTTGTCTTGGGGCTTGGCTCCAGACAGCTCCTCAGATCAGAGCAGCCTAGCCCCTCTTTCCTCAAATGATTGCTTCTTTTCCATCTGCATTCCGTCGCTTTTAGCAGCAGTGGCATCTTCCTTTGAACATCAGCTGGACGTGGCTAACCCCTCCTGAGCTGGAGGGCCACCAGCTAACAGGGTACAAGGCTTCAGGCTAAGACAGCTACAGTATTATAAATGTATTATGGGAGGGTATAGATGTGGTCCTGTAGTCCCCAGCATGGCAGAGGAGGTGACCATCACAAATCACTTAAATAACTGAAACAATACGGTTTGGAAATTGGATGTGCTGCTGTTCCTCATCCAGTTGTGTCGTGCAGAGGTTGATTTGCCACTGACCAGACATGACCTGGTTCTGAATGCTCTTCTTACGGGTTTTGTTGGTCTCCTTTCTCTGTTTACTTTCTGACTTTCTCTCGTTTAGGCCACAGAGATTTCTCATTGTCTTCAGAATCCATATAATGAGCTTATATTGTTTTTTGCCTTCTTCAACATGTAGCCACTCTGAAATGCACAGTTGACATAGGAAGCATAATGTTATTTACCACCTAACTTAGCATCTGTGTACCTAACAGCGATCTCAGGAGATTCCTTTTGGCACAGGCAGCGTTACCGTGTCTGTGCCTGGAGGGGAAGGTTCTCTCCCCCTGTAAGGTTCGTGTCAGATAGGAAGCTAATAGCTGTGATTTAAAGGGTCCTCCTAAGCCTGGGAACAATTACCGTGTCAGCGCAGGCGTTCGTTTGTTCTGTCATGCTCAGGAAGTCACGTCACTTCCCTGCCGCGGAGCAGCAGAGATGGTTCCCTGTTTATTTCACAGGAGCGCTGAGAGGAGCGGTTAGCGCTTTTCCATCATCGGTGCTGTGCTCAGTGTGACGTGGTTGGCTGCGCTGAGGTGCAGCATCGCACCGCGGCTCAGCCCCTGCGGGCACCTGCCCTGCAGAGCCCCGGCCCCGGGCGAGGGGAGCCTTATCCCGCCGAGAGTATTTGTTTAAGAGGATTTCCTTTCTCATGCAGGGACAGCAGTAGCCATGCCAATAAGAGTGGGAGTGATTATGAGAGATTGACTGGTGGAATATAATCCCCGTGCTGTACTGATCTGATCTGGTGAAGATTGCGTTTCAAAGGTAGCAGCTCATCCCGCTCCAAGAGTGGTGTTCCACCCACAAATAGGGCTTAATGAGATCCGACAGACCTGATTTCTCTGGTGATACAGTAAAACAACACGACCGATTCTGATGGTTTGGGGTCCTGACCTTTAACAAGGCCTTGTGACGTAGGGCAGGCTGCCCAGGAGAGATGGAGGGGCAGGAGGCCGGGGGACAAGGTCGGCGGATAATGAAGTGGTCAGCATTGGATTTCTGTCACTCACAGTGGTTAAGTACAACAGCGAGGGACTGCAGCAGAAGGAACTGCTAAAGAGCACACAGAGAAAGGAACGGAGGCAGGGGAGCCTGGGGAGCATCTTCGTTACCTTCTGGGGTGAACTCGTACGGTCCGAGTGACTTTGGTAATGAAGATGGCGAGTGCAGACATCATGCAAAGTGTGAGGGAACAAGAAAGGAGCAGGAGAGATTAAACTGAACAGTGAAGGAAATCCAAGGAGACTCTTAATTTGGCTGAGCATTGCAATCAGGTGCTTAGAGGGAGCAGGGAAGAAAGCAGAATAGAGGAAGTGAAATAGAGGGCAGGAGCGAAGGTGATGGGAGCGGGAGCCCTTGGCTGCCCAGGCAGGGCTGCAGCAGTCACTTGGGGCTGGCAGGCTGGTGGTGGGGATGCTGTGCAGTGCTGCACTGCCCACAGAGCTGCTCACCATGGAGGTGTGGGCCCTGTGTCCGCCCGGCAGAGCCCCGGCCGCGTGTCCTTCATCCAGCAGGCGCCAGCATCGGCCTCGGCTGTGCTGAGGGCTGTGGGGGCAGAGACAGTCTGTCTTCTTCTGAGTTCCTTTGTGCCGCTAGATCTAAATTTAGAGTGACTATTAGCTAGGAAAATAACCCATTTGGTACCAACCTACCTGCTGTGAATCCAGACAGCAGAAAGGTGAAATGTAGAGGAAATTAAGACCTGTTACTAAAGAGGTGTCAGGTGATTATGTCCAAATTTAAGATCCATTTCCTTTGCAACTATGCTCCTTTATACCTGGTTTTGATAGAAATATTTCATTACAGTTTTGCTGCTGTGGCTATCTGGAATGCAGGCAGTAGGAATTAAGCACATTCGACCAACACGTGCACATAGTGCAGCACGGCAACCCCAAAATTAAGCTAACAAGAAACAAAAGTGAAAAGGTAAGACTGAGCATGTTATTCAACTTAGGTAAGATGCTAAAAGCAACTGACATGATCAGTGAAGCATAGGGAAATAGATTTAAAGATACTTTGTACACAGTGGCATGTGCTACTTTTATTTACATGTCTAAAAAATATTTGTTGTTCTCATGTTGGTGATCCCTTTGTAAGTGTTCCAGTGGCAAGGCCCACGGGAGTGAAGTGGTCACATCGTCAGGTACAGCCATACACAGCACAGCCTTCAGAGTCAGCTGCACAGAGCAGGGTGGCAGGGAGCGCCCTGCGTCCGCATCCGCTGCAGCACACGGGAGCTCTGCTCTTGACGTGGGTTTTTTCTTTATTCGGGTTTGTATCATTGTTTTTTGTTTTTTTTTCTTCTTCTAATGGGACGTGGAAGCCAGGCAACCTGCTAGAGAGGTGAACTGCATGATTACACGGCATTGTTTTAATTTGTCTTTGGATGAATTCTCATAAGCTTTCATGAGAAAATCTCCCATTAGAAGCATTCATTTAATTTAAGAACAGTTGGGAGAGGAAGGGCTGAGATGACAGATGGAGGACTGTGGGTGTCTTATAGGAGAGAGCAGAGCTTTTTGTATTTGTCTTTTGTGGCACATAGTTGCTGTTCTGCACTGCTTCCATTTTTTAATCTGTGCTTTTTGTGCAGTATTTCTTAGAAATCTCTCCCCTTTTGTACTGTAAGTCTAATAGATTTCATTAGTTCTTCCTGTACTGTGCCAGCTTTAAAACATAACAATATAACATCGTATCGAGATGCATCTTGATAAGCAAGCAGAATAAAACAGGCTTTAGCTCTACCGTGTGGATTTCAATCCAGTAATCCAGTTTTGAACTGCATACTATTTTGCAGGAAAATATATGGAAATATAGATTGATTTCTTTACTGTGTGAAGTTTCTGTTTGTCCAGCACATGCTGTGTGTGTTCTGAAGACACTGTGTGTGTCCTGGTAATCAGGACATAGCACCCTTTTAATAGAGGTTAAGTTACAGTAGCCGATAGTGAATGCCTTTGTGTTGGGCAGCCAGGGCCCTTCTCTGAACTAACTCGAGTTTAGGAGCAAATTTAAATCTTGTTAAAGTACCCTGGAGAACAGCGAAATGTTTGCTTTATGTAAAGCTTGCTTTGCTCTGCCATGTAATAAGTGAAGTAGAGCCCAAATTCCCAACTTCCATCTGGTTTGTTCTCTTCTTTTTATCTGCGTGAGCTGTCCCAAAATTTGCACTGCACGTAACAAATCAGCTGATAGGAATAGCGAAGTACCTCCATTTGTCTGTTCTGTCACTTTTCTGTGGAGTTTTTAATGCAGTATCCCCGAACCAGAATCCTGCCCTTCCCCACACATTCCTTTCCTGTCCCATTTTTGAAGGATTGGATCATTCTCTGTTTAAACTCAGGAATCTCTCTCCCAAGATGCCGCCATGCATTCCTCAGCCGCTTCTTTTTGTCGTCACACATTTCAGCCTGCCCAGAACACACTGCTGCAGCGCACTTCGTGGCCTCTCATTTTTCCACTGTACCCATTCAGATCTCTTATTCTTTCTCCATTCCTCCTTCTAAGAAAGCAAGCCTCACATTCACTGCTTTCAGCCTTATCCTTCCTGTTTCACTTCATGTTCTTGTGCTCCTCCCATCAGCTTCATCACAAACTGGAGAGGAGCGCTCATTTCTCCGGCAGTTTTGACCCTTCCTGTGGCAGTGGGTTGGACCTGGCGATCCTTGCTGTCCTTTCCAACCCAAGCTCATTTGTCATTCATTCTATGACTTTTTATTCTTAAAACATCTCAGTACTTTCTTCCGTTCTGCATCATCCACATCACTTTCCACAGTCTGAACTGTAAATTCTACTTTCTTCTCTTCAAAATCTGCGCTGGACCTGAACAACTGGACATTTTTTTCCTTTAAAATGTGTTGTTCCTTAATTCCATCATCACAGTGCTGTACTCAGCAAGGACCTGTGCAGTGACCCCACCTCGGCCGCGTGGGCTCTGGCAGAGTGGGAGTGGTGGATGAGGTCCCGCTCTGCTCCCCCTGCGTTCTGCCAGGGGACATCTGGTCCTGGTCAGCTCCTGGGAGCCCCCAGCAGCTCTTTCCTGCAGCCCTGCAGGAGGCACCGACACCTTCCAGTTTCCTTTTTTCTCCTTTATTGCCAGCTCTGTTACAAACTCCTTCTTAGCGTGTTTTCTAATATCAGCTCCCCTAACCCTGGAAACAATTATCCTCTGACCCATTGTCTTCATGAGGAGATGGATAGGCAGGGACATTCCTACATCTGTCTTTTCCCGCTGTCCTGATTTATTGCTTTGTAAAATAATGAAACATTAAAAAGGTTGAACCTGAACTGAAGCTATGACTGTGACACTATTAATCAAACTGTTGGAGAATTGCTTAATATTAGGTGCCGTGAGCACTGAGCCAGCCTAAAAGTTGGCCTGAAATGTCTTCTAAATGTTGAGTGTTGGGCTCAGGAAAAACAGCTCTCGGTTGCGTCGTGTTTCCTTGCAAGATGTGGCCATACAACGCAGCGGAGCCCAAAGCAGCACTGAGGTTGTGGAAGGCAGCAGGCGGCTGAAGGAAGCTCCTCTGACTGCTCCTGGCACGGAAATGGGCTCTGGTGGCAGCGGGCTGTTGCAGACATCTCAGTGGGCAGGGGCTGGGAGATCTGTGCCATGCAGGGAGCGGAGTTACACCGTCCTTCTCCCCAGGAGGCGGCGTTCCCTGCTGCCCCGCTCCCCGGGCGGGCCGTGCTGTCACCGCATCCCTTATCTCGTGCCATGTTCGCCTGATGTCTCAGTTCCGGCACACAGACGCTATCTGGGAAGCCGAGCTCTGGCCCCAAAAATATTTAGTTAGCAGCCATTCCGTTAAGTGGAATTGACTTTTTATCGGCTTTCCTCTGTACGGCTGCCACCAGCGAAGGCCGTTTCCTCCTTCCCTCTCTCTGGCTGTCAGCCCGCCCCGCGTTCCTATCGGCAGCCGTTAGCTCTGATCGATACCCAGCCCTGTGTAACAGCTCACGCACGGCTGCCCTCGTCCGCATCGACCGCAGCCCTCTTCCAACAGGTAGCCAGCTCCTGCGGCAGGCCGAGATAAACGCCGCCTTCACTCCGGGCTGATTCATTACGGCGGCCTTCAAGGAGACCCGGTGCCCTGCTGCAGGGGCTGGCTGCCATCAGAGGCCCAGCACGGCCACTCCTCGGTGTTTCCCTGTTTCTTTCTGAAACTCAGCCCATAAAAGTGATGCTGTCCAAATACTTTCAAAAGGCCAATACAGAAAATTGCACTTCTGACTAATTAGTCAGGAGAACCTGTCGTTTCTGAAAATTAAGGAGGTGAGTGCTGGTTGGCAGTGGGCGCAGGATGCCATGGGCAGCGAGAGGCCCTGGGGGGACACGGCAGCCCCGGGCTGGCCACGGTTCAGGAGCCAGCAAACATTCTGTAGGAACCTCAGCAGAGAGCTGCAGCCTGGGAGAGGCAGCGGTGCTGACACGCTCTGCTCACCAAATGTAAATATCGACTATCAAGTGATCCATCCAAGCTGAGGCTGTTCTCTGCCTCAGAAAATGTTTGCTGGGTCTGCACAGCCCTTGGGGAGAGAAGGAGCCCACCCTGAAGCTGGAGAGCTGTCAGGTGGCTGCAGAGCGCGGGCCCGAGCACAGCTCTGCCTGCACACGTGGTGCACACGCAACTTGTGCTCCGCGAGACAAACCCTGGACGAGAGTCCCTTTTTGTGTGGGCTTGGAAAGCAGAGCGGAACATGCAGAAAAGGGAGGGCTGTGCCAAAGGTGGAACACGCAACCGTCAATCAGGCTGTTACAGACTCAGCCAGGGCTGAAGGCCCCGCAGAGAGCAGTTAGCAGCAGAACAGCAGCAAACCGCTCCAGGGTGCCATCCCCGCGCCGGTCTGCGCACGGCCTGCAGAGCTGCACGGCTGTTGCAAACTTTCCAGTGAAATGAGTGTTTACTATTATAGGTTTGATGCTGTTCCCAAAAGGACCTCATCAACAAGTAATAACTACTCAGGAGAGCAATTAGAAACCTGAACTTTTAACTCGCTTAGAACCGTGGTGCAGAAGGTGGCGTTGCTCCGGCGCTGTGGTATGCAGCCATGTGTCTGACTGAGGAAGAAACACCAAAAATCTGAAATTTGAAGTAGCTGCATACCAGTATTTAAGCAGTGAGATACAGGACGTTACTGCGGCAGAGTGACTGTGTGGCAGAAAGCACCAATGGTTTGGGGGGAATTGTGCCCAGATATGCAGCATCTTCAATCCTGTTTGTTTCAGTGCTGTTCCCAGCAGTGGGCCATCACTGAGGTGTGAGGTGCCAGAGTACTGACAGCTTCTGCCTCCCTAAAAAATATGGCATCGTTTCTCCCACTTGCAAAATATCAATAATATTGGCCTAAATTGAATTGGCAGAAGGTGGAGATGCTTGGTTTCTTTGAAGCTTGTTTTGAATATTTTGGATAGGACATTGAAGACAGGAACTACGTTAAGTAATCCTTGCCATAGAAAGTCACATGGCTGCTGGAAGGCAAAGAACTTGCTCAAGGATACAGCTCTGGCTCAGATGCACCGGGAAGCATTGCCTAAGAGGGCTGCCGTTCCTTGCTGCCTGGCAGAGCACCCAGCTCTGCAGGCCTGGTATGGTCAGACATGGAAGTGCGATTCTAGAAGGTGTTACAGAGTTAAAGTTGGTTTGTTTTGCACCTCCTTTCCTTTTTCAAATACTGCCTTTGAAGGCCATTTCCTTTCACAGAATATATATATGTCCGCGCGTACAGAAGAGAGCTGCCATGCATTTCTTTTTCAACAGGAACTGCAGCAGGAAAGCAAATGCTATTCCCGTGCAGGGAGCCAGGGAGAAAACAAATGCATGCCCTCTAGGGTTGTTTGTCCGTTCTGAAGAGTTTGACCCTCAGCAGCCTCGGGGGGTTCCAGCCCATGGCGGAGCACAGCCCGGGCAGCGTGGGAGCGGTGCTGGCAGCACGGCCTGCTGCTCCGAGGCACAGCACGCGCCTTCCCTGCTCTGAGCAGCACAAAATGAGCATCCTCAGTTGTGCGGTCATTGCTGCAGAAATAAAAATAATACTGAGTAAACAGGGAGAAGCAGAACAGTGCTGCCGAGAGGACTGACCGGGATTCCTGTGTAACTGCTGCATGGAGACGCAGCGGGCATGGCCATGGGCTGGGGCGAGAACACAGCGTGGGGCATGGCAGGAGCATGCTGCCATGCAGCGTCCAGGGCACATCTTCTCATAGTCCTTGTTTTTCTCTGGGAGGTACACAAAGCAAACAGACTTTGGTGGTATTCACGGGGCGTGTTGTGACGTTACATGTGTGTACCCAGGTGTTTCTGCAGCCAGCCGTTACAGAGCCCCACTCCCTTCTGGGGCAGCAGAACCAGCCCAGAGCTTCAGCTCATCCTGGGGGCAGGCGGTGCCCCGTGTCCCAGCAGCGGGTGGAGGCACGGCCCGGGCTCCATCCCTGCATCCGCAGCGCTGACACGGAGGAGCACTGAGCTGGACACAGAGGTGTCCCAGTCTTAAACACAGTTAAGGTCTTGAAAATCGTCAATGTATAAAATGGAGCCAGCAGAGGGAGTGAAATGCAGGGACGTTACACTGCCTGCAGAACAAGGAGCTGAAGGGGTTTTGGTCCAGTTGCTGTGGTTCAGCCATGCTTCTCAAAACCCAAAGCATGGGTGCAGTGGTCAGGGCAGGGCTGCCTGTGATGTGGGTATGGAGCAACAGGGGCAGGTGAGCACTCACAGCAGTGAGAGGCTGTCTGCTGTCTCATGAATAGTTTTGTGTGTGTGTGTGTGTGTGGCTAATTCTGTGTCATTGCAGTATGAAGGAGGTATGCAGAAGAACCTTTACTTCTCAGATAGTTCTGTAAGGGGCTGCCAAGCACCATCCTTGAAAGTAGATTTGACTGCCAACCATGATGGTCAGAGATGCCGTGGGACCTAGACTGAGAGGCAGAGCACCCTTATCCTGACTCCTCCACGGCCTGCCCAGACTCCAGCAGACATGGAGTTATGCATCATTCATGTAGTCAGGGTTATGTATCTATCTGCACCCTCAGTAACAACAGAGGCTGTATTAATACTTTTACTCAGTCTGAAATCTGTGAGTAGCAATAGAATAAAATGTGAATCCTATAGCTGCGGATTCATAAGGAGCTGTGCTCATTGCTCCAGTGCTGGCTGTGAGTTGAGTAGCACAGCTCTGTTCCCAGCTCCCAGTGCATGTGAGCAGCCTGGCTGCTGCTTCTGCACAGGGCCCAGGGCACCGCGAAAGCAGAGAAAATCCACAGACTGAGCTGCTGTTCTAATTCAGAGTGGATATTGGAATAAGAGGTGACAAACTGTTACATTCCTATGAGCAATCAAAGCCTGGCTGAAAATGAGATGGAATTCCAGCTATAGAGCCCTGTCCTCTTCTGGCTGTGCAGAAACAGCAGACGAACTTGGCAAACAGGTGTTGAAGTTTCACCCCACAGATAAAAACATGAACTTCTGTTGGTCATCTCCTGGGGAAAGTGAGGGCTGGGCTGTTGTGGCACCTGCTGAGCAGAGCCCGGAGAAAGCAGGCCAGTTTTATACTGCTGGATTTTCCTAAGGCTTGAACCATCCCTGTAGGTGTTACTGCCAGCTATAATGTAGATCGTTAGACTGATTTGTTTTGTTTTCATCTAGAGGAAATGTGACGTGGTGGGGCAGCAGGGTCCCAGCACTCAGTGCTAAGGGTGCCCGCAGTGCGTGCTGCTCCCATGGCAGGCATGGTGGTGCCCGGCCCAGGCTGCCGGCACCTCAGCCTTTCACAGCCTTTCTTTCCAGTGTCCTGGGCCATTTTCAACCAGAACCTGCTCATATAGTTGTGTATTAATATAGTTGTGTTTTAATCTGCGTGTTTACACAGTGGTCTTCACAGATAAATTTGTTACAGCGAAATACAGAACTGTGACAAGTTGGTGGTTGCAGTGATTGCACCGAGTGCAGTGGAATTAGGTTACAGTAGGTTCTTCCTCCTTGAAATGAGTGCCTGTGCCTGTACCAAACAATTCTGCATCAGTCCTGAACCCGTTACAGATGGAAATCAGAATAACCACTGCAATATGGAAAAGTAAAGTGACAACAAGATGGCACTCGGCCAATGTTTATTAATCACAGAATATGATATAAAATCATAAGAATAACCACCGAAAGGTAAATAAATTACCCAGCCTACTACTTATTTTCGTGTACAGTTTGACACAGAAGCTGAAGCCATGAATGATTTATACGTGTTTTAACAATAACGCTCATTTTGCTGGGAGATGGTCAGCACTGAGGCTGCGGTGGGCGCCGTGCCAGCTGCTGAAAGGTTAATGTCTCGGCAGCAATACATTGAATTATGAATTATACCGGTCCCAAAATGGAAGGTTATTAGCTCAGTATGTTTAATTAGCCCAGCTCAAACTTTGCCATCTGCTAGCACTGCCCATCACTGCTGTATGGCCACGTGGAATGGGAAGGTTGGGGGTGAGGTGCCGGAAGGAGGACACCTTCCACCGCCGCTGCCCTGATCCCGCGGGAGCTGCCTGGGGTGGCAGCACTCCGGCACCTCGCAGGGCCAGGGGCTCAGCCCCACGCTCCGCGTCCTGCCTGTAACAACCAGGCTGATCCTCGGGCCCCAGAAGGCCCTTTATGTTGTGCAGAGTTCAGGGGCGCGAGGAAATCCGTAAGAAGACATGGCTTGTTTTCTCCCGAGTCTTTGGGACCAGCTCCCTGGCAAAGCATCTGATTAATGTTTACAAATTCTACTGAAGAGTTGTATCTAGTTGTGTTCTGGTTACATCACATGAGGGGAAAAGGAAGAAAGATGAGAGCCCTGCCTGCACCTGAGCATTTGTGCCAGAACTGGAGGGGCTTTTCTAGAGACAGGTCTGGAGCTGCAGCAGCTGTGGGCACGGGCAGTGCCGTGGAGGGGCCCTGGGGACAGCCCAGAGCACGGCCCCCTGCCCACAGTGGTGTGAGGCTGGGATATTTTGCTTATCAATAAGTATTGAAATGTTACTTCTTTGCTCGTTTTTTTAAGAAGGAGAAAAGTAAATAAGTGTTTCATTTATTTTTTTTATTAGCTAAGATACTGTGACTTTTAAAATACTAAGTATTACCTTGATTAATTATTCATCATTACTACAACGGCGCTTCTGGGGGGTTGCGTGTTAAAGCTGAGGTCAGATGCGTGCCCTCAAAAGTGGAATGCACAAACACCATGGGAGAGTTTGAAGCCAAACACGGTCTTATTTTTAATTCTTCTTTTTCTAGGTAGGAATACCTCGCCAGGGAGGAAAGGAATTTGAACAGACGTAAGGCAGCGCTGTGCAGCTCCCGCTGGCTGGACGCTAAAATGAAGAGGGACTTTATTCATCCCAATCGCAACGTGGCCCTCCAGAATTAAAAGGCAATTTCACCTCCCAGAGAGATTGGGTCAAACACCAGCTCACCAAAGCTTGTCTGCGTGAGGAGGACCACGTGATCCTGCTGGCTATGAGGTGTCCGTGCTTCTGTGCTGTGTGTGAAGAGTAATGGAAGTCTGACTGAAGTTTCGAGGCATCCGAGTCAGCGTAAGAGACAGCATCAGGTAAAACCTCAATTCCTTTCTTAATTTCTTTACAGTAATTGTTTCTTCTTCTCCCCCGGAGTTTTTGCTGATTCCGTCTCCTTTACTTAGTAAATCCTCTGCAGTTTTACTTTTGAGGCACGTGGCATGGCTGGAATATTGGAGTAACACGTAATAGAGTAAAACCTGCAGACAGAAATAGAAAGTAAATGGAAGATGAATTGATCAGAGGAAGGGCAAAGGATGGAGGGAATAAAACAACGGGAAAGAAAGACAAGAATAATACCTGACCTATGTGCTATAATTTTTATATCATCATATCGATGTTGTATTATTATTTATATTATTTTCATACAGCGTCCGGGGTATGCAGGATCTGTTTTGGTGAACAAATAGGAAAAAAAGCAAAAAAAGAGTTCTCGGCCCCAAACAGCAAACATATTACTTTATAATCTGACAGCCCAACTGCATAAGCAGTCAGGCCAGGGTGACAAGGAATAATTTAGCGCTTACGGAGCATGAGTTACTTTAGTTTGGTATCCACATGTGTATGCCATCAGATGGAAGTTCTCGTTTTTATAATAAGTTAGCGTAGAAGAAAAATGTTTCTCTTAGGAAAGTTCTGAGTGAGAGAGAGAATGTCTGAGGGCACGGACAAGTGTTTTAATCCAGAGGAATAAAGCAACTGCCATTTTAATACGTCGTAGAGCAAGTGACAAATCTAACCACAGCATTACAGCAGAAGTATGGGGGAGCACTGCAGATCCCCCCTGGCCTGCCCACAAGGAGGCTCGTGGCAGGCTGAGAAATGGTGCAGAGTAAAGAGAAAAGCAGAGGAGACAGGAGGAAAAACTGGAGCATTTGCTCTGAGCCATCCAGAGCTCAAGTTTCTAATGAGCCGTCCAGACAGGACAGCAAGGAGGTGACCTGAAACAACACCGCTGAGCAGGAGAGATTCCAGGGGAGAAGCAAACCACAGAATCGAGGCGGCAATGGCAAAGTTGTTTTCTAGCACAGTTACTGCAGTTTCAATTGCACTTTTATTCCAAAAGCAAATTCCAAAGTTTTATGTCCATAAAGGTTTAGACATAAACAAGAAAGAAGTCAGGAAAGCGGTATGTACTTGTATAAACAGTTCCACTTTATAATTAATGCTGGAGATCAGGGAAGCGGGAATAGCTGTGCATGTGTGGTCATTCAGATTTACTGTTGGCCTTATTAAAGCCTAGTTCTACAATAATTTTATGCCCAGGTAGGGGCAGAAGGAGAGAGAGCAGGATGCCCCCAAGCAACCCATAAATAGTGTGGTGAAGACAAAGTGTTTATTACTTAGCTTCACAAAGGCTCTGTAAGTGCTCTCCCAGGGTATGTATACTTGTACCCCAGATGCCAATTCTGCAAATTAGCATTATTTCTCAAAATACTGTGTAAACAGAAGTCATTTAAATACTTGATTTCATCAGACAGAGTCCCACACAGAAAAACCAAAGTCTTCTTTCTGCAGAATGAGTGGAGGTTTTCGTTGCCTTTTTATTTCTCTTGGAGTGCTGTTACTGATGAAAAAAACTTGCAGGATCTGGGATCTTTTCAGAACTTCCGCAGTATTTTGCCCCACCATTGCCCCCTGCCATCTTTCTTCCTCATCTTCCCCCTCCCCGTACCGAAGTAGCCATTAGCCTTTGATCTGAAAACGTTTGAGAGACAAGGTGAGATTACAAACCCATCAGTCTGAAAGAGCAACTCTGGGGCATGAACTTTACCATTTGTCACTGAAGTGTGCTATTTCGAATCTTCTCTTTAGCAATTTAAATGACTATGCCAAAAGTTATTTCAGGGCTGAGACGCATAGGGAAGTTCAGGGATCTGAGATGCTGTCAAATGAGCTTTGGGATGTCCCTTTTTTGAAAGCAGAAAAGCCACAGTAAGTTCAGCTCAGATGTTTGATGATGAACTCCCGCTGTATCGTCACATGTCTTACAACTATAGGTTATTGAAACTTTCACAAGTGTTTCTTTTTCAATCTGTTTTTGCATTGCATTTCACATAGAAACAGGTATCCTGGTTTACAGAACAGTAAAACAGTGTGAGAGGGGCGACCCATAAAACCATATTGAAATGGCAAAATAGTTTTCTTAGATAAAATATAATGGAAAAAAATATGGATATCTCAAAATTTTCCAGAGCTAAAATCAACTGTAGTGTCCCATTGGGAGGATGCACGGCTGTCCTGTTCCATGGGATAAAGATACACTTTAATCCTGAATGTTGCAGGGCACCGGACTTAGAAAGCCTTTCTACTACTGTGGTTGCCACTCAGCCATAGGCACTGAGCAGTAGAGTTAATTCCATGGAAATAGGAAAAGAAGAAAAGAGCGAGTGAGAATGATCAGCAATCACTGTGAGTCCATAGGATTTCGTGGTACTCCATGTGGATGTTACCTGCATGTGGGGAAACACATCGGGAGGATTTACACAAATGCCGTACATGCTCTGCTCCCTCGAGTCAGATCAGTACGATTCCCATTCTACAGGCTGTGCAAACAGGACAAAAAGTGGAGGAGAGTTTTGAAGACCATCCTCACATGCCTTTGTCTTGGGGCACTTTTAGCATGCCCTGTGTTACTGCTGTGCCGGTCCTGTGGAGCAGACAGCGAGTCTGTGGCGCGGCTAGGAATAGAAGCCAGGCCCTTCTTCCAAGTCCCAGAGCCTCGAGAGTATTTTTAGGCATCTAATACCATTAATTTCATACTTTTTTTGGTCAAAGTTCTGAGAAACAAGATCATGCTTCCTCCTGAAATAATTTTTAAAATTATACTTCTGTGATCTTGGACCGTTTTTTTTTCAGGGAATAGTATAAGTTTGGCCCTGTTTAGGAATAAGAGGGCTTCAAAATTAGATTTGGGAAGAGTTCTGTGTGGATAGTGCTTTTGTGCGGCCTTGAAGTGTGATTAAGTATGTGGGTAAGATGGTGCAGGCTCCGACTTCTGTGGGCTCAGAGCAGGGCTTTGGCAGAAGGACACTGCCATTGGGTACCAAGGCAGGGGAGCAGAGGAAGGCTTCTTTTAATGGCCATGAGCTTCAGATTTCTCTTTTGAAATCTCCAATCTGCTTTTGTATCTTCAGGTACAAAACCTTGCATATTTGAGTACAGTGGGACTATTGCTGTACACCACCTTCCCAGATATGCTGACGTTGTGCTAACAGACGAGAAGCTTCCAGAAGCGCCGGCAGCCGGCCTGCGGCGTGCAGCCACAGCGCTGAGCGCTTCCCAGGGAGCTCACAATGCCCTGTACAAGTACACCCATTTCCTACATATGGTCAGGATTTTACTATGCTAAGTCAGCGATCGGTTCAGGCCCTGCTCCTGCATCCTATCTATTATTAATTAATTGATTTCCTATAAGCTCGTTATTTCGATTGCTGTAACTTCCTCACAGTGCGCAGGCAATGGAAGACAGTTCCCGTCACAAAGAGCAAACACACTGAAAATGCCCATGCAGACACAACTGAAAGAGCACTCCTAAGAGAAAGCAGACAAGTGGGCAGGCCATGGCATGCTCGTGCCATGCTTATCTCTTTCTTTTTGGTTGAACACCTCAAATTCCAAACAGCATTTGCTATACGTCTTGTGTCCGCAGTTCCTATGGTTGTCCACAGCCATTCTCTGTTCCTCCCATCCCACGTTGCAGCCACTTTGCATTCCCTTCTCTCTCTGCACAGTCACGAAGATGGGCAGATGTGAGGGGCCGCATACTGTTGGTGTTGTGGGAAGGAGTGTGTGGGGTCGGGCTGTGCTGCGTGGGGCCATGGTGGTACTGTGTGGGGCCGTGCTGGTGCTGCGTGGGGTCGGGCTGTGCTGCGTGGGGTCAGACAGCCCACGCGGAGGAGTGGTGCGAAGGCCATGCATGTGCTGCAGCCATCAAGGTGTGTCCCTCCCAGTGCCAAATGTGCTGATTAGAGTGCTAATGTCCTGCCGGTGGAATCCCGCCTCTGAGTGTATTAGGGTAATGAGTTCACACCTAACTAATGGAGACTTAATAGAGTTCCTAACAGGCTGCCTTTTCCCCCGGCGTTTATGACCCCACAGGCCGGAGCTGTGAGGGGAGGGAGCGGCCGAGGCCGCCCGGTCCCACAGGCTCTGCAGCCGCTCCGGCCTCCTCCTGCCTCAGGAGTCGGTTTCCAGGGACATCATCCCTCCACCTTTCTGCAAGGAAAAATAAACAGTTTGAGGCTCCTGCGTCTTTATTAAACATTTCCTTCAAGCTGCATACTTTGGCTGCGTGCCCACATGCACCGAGAAAGCTTCCAGAGAGCGGCTCGAGGCCGGAGCCGTGACCAGCAGCCCCAGCACGGCCCAGCACCTGCGGGAGTGAGCACCGCGACGCGGAGCTGGCAGCGAGCATGGCGCGGCTGCGGGGACGGGCCTGGCGTCTGCCAGGGAAGGGGTTTGCAGAGCTGCTGGAGCCGAAGGAAAAAGCAGGGATGCTTTTAAGGCCGTTGCAGCAGATGAATGGTATGTTGGCGTTTGAAAGCTGAATTCTCTGCCTGCTGTCGGCAGCGCTTTGGCTGGCTGTCAGTGAGGGTTTGGTGTGGGCTGAGCTCTGCCCGAGTGGAGGGCCTGACGGTGCCCAGGGGTGTTGCCAGGCCGGGCACGGTGTGTCCGTGGGGAGCAGCGCCCGGCCGACCCCGGCCTGCAGAGAGGGCCCGGCCGTGAGCTGTGCAGGAGGGGCTGAGCTGCGGGCAGTGCGGGCACAGCGCAGGGTGATGTCAGAGCTTCCTTCAGGGCCGGTCATGTGCGCCTGCCAGGTAAACAGTCTCGAAATAGCTGGGAGGAAGGCAGCGGATGGAGCGCCGCCGAGCTGGAGCGTGGCCTCCACCCTTTCCTCACCATGGCCATCCTCGTGGGCAGCTCTCCAGGCCTGGAGCCAGGCGCAAGAACTGCCAAATGCAGGAGCAGAGAGCACACTGAGCTCTGTCGTGCAGTGCAGTTTTGACATCGGGACGCACTGACAGCACAGGCAGAGCCTGATGGCCTGCAGGCGGTCCCCCAGCAGAGTGCTCTGTTCAGGGGGAGGCCGTGGCCCTGTGGCTGCACGGGGACCCAGCCCTGACTGTGTGCACTGAGCCCCGCTGCGCCCTGAGCCAGGAGCAGGTTATACTGGGTGGGTATGGTGTGTGCAGAGGATCACTTACATCATGTGAAGCATCTGCAGCAATTGAACAACTGAAGCTGAGGTATAGAAGCTCTGTAAGTGCCGGGATCATTCTTGGTTGCCTCTTTCCCCATTCACTAGAAATGTGCCTTTTCTGTGACGCCTCTCAGAGCAGCCTGGCAGCTAGTGACTGCCAATGAATTAGTAAAACTAAAAATCAGTAGGAATAAAAATAGAATTAGTAACAATAAAGAATAGTAACTGCACTAAGAACTGCAGTGCTGCTTGGAGACAGAGTGCTGTCAATGCCTGCTCACCAAGCACCGCTGGGGGAGGCCTGGCCCTCCAGCGCGGCAGCTCCAGCCGACAGCACAGTGCTGTGTGTTGCAGTCCAGGACGGGGCTGTGTGCCTCCAGGCGGGATGGAGTGTTTCTTCAGGCATTTTCCAGGTGTGACAGGATGGTCTCACTAATCCTCCCTGTGTGTACCCCTTCTGGAGCGGCAGGGAGACACTGCAAGAGTAAGGGCTGGGAGAGCGGTCACAGCTACTGCTGACAGCCAGGTGCCAGCTCAGCACTTTCCTTTACCCCACAAAACAAAGCTGCCGTCATAGCAAGGACCCATAAAATGCACGGCATTCCGAGTGCGGAGATTAGTGGTAATTTTACAAGGACTCAAATAACGTCGGTCTGCAGGGTGCAGCACTGCCTTGAAAGGGAACAGCAGACATTTCCCCTGGAAGCAAGTTTCCTCTTTCGAGCAGTTTGCAGCTGAAGTGCAGTGTCAGATTGTGGCGCAAATATCCTATCGGCCTTGGGTTGGGAGGAGGATATCTGATACCTCTTTCTATTGCCGAAAAGCGCTGCCCAGACAAGGCTCCCAGCACAGTTATTTTTTGAAGCATTATGTAATTGGATTGCGTGGTCAGTAGTGCTTCCTTAACGAGCCTTTCAGCGAGCCCTCCGCCTGCCACAGCCAATCCTCAGCCCTCTCGTACGCACTCACGCAGGCTCAGTCTGGAGGAAACTCGCTGCTAAATACAGTTAGAGCGCGGATGGATCGGGCTGGGAATAGACCACTGCTGCCACAGATCTCCCCGCAGGACGCTGCCTCGGCCCTGAGGGGCCACGTGCAGTGCCACCAGCATCCTATTCCCCCAGTGTGGGCACAGACCAGGGCTCGTGGCTCTCAGAGATAGTCCCAGCCTCTGCCACTGCTCCAGGCCCTGAGTGACCCCGCAGCCCTCCCCTTCCCTCCTCTTCCCTTTCCTTCCCTTTGCTCTGTGCTGGGTGGCATTGGGCACGCAGTGTTAGGAGCTGGGTCCTGGTGCCCTTGTGGCCAGGCCATGGGCCGGGGCTGGCAGCCCGCAGCCGCCTGGCCCCCAGCCCCGTTGTGCTCGGCAGGGTTTGGCCGTCTCCTCGGCCGCTGGCCGTGCGTGGTTGTGGCTCTGCTGAGTCACCGCTTCCTGTTTGTGATTGCTGACTGGTGGCAGCAGTTGCAAAGCAATAAGAGATATTAAAAAGTGTGAACTTCCACTGGGACCAGAAGATACAATCAGGGCCATGCCAAGAAATACACTGCAGCAAGCGGCTGTTGAGAGGGATGCCGAGCCCTGAGCACCCCGTTCCCTGCCGCAGGAAATAGGAAAATGAGCATCACCGCCTTTATCAGATCCGAACCCAAATAAAATCGCACTCGAGTGCTCAGGCGCGCGGTGGCTCTGCTCCACGCTCCTCAGGGCCGCGCTCCATCCCGCCCAGCCCCCCACCTGCTGCCCCCGGTCCCCGCCGAGCACTTCTCCGGCGCTGACATGGTGCTGAGGGAAGGGGCTGCTTCCTCAGGCAGCCATAATGCTCCAGCCATTCTTTTTTTTAATGGGAAATATCCCTGGGGAAAAGCATGAAAGAGTATGGAGAAGGTGCTCTCTGATGGTTAGGTTCTAAATGCTGCATCCACGCAGCATCTGTGCTTCTTCATATTACGCTGTAATCCGTCTTACGGTGCTGTTACTCTGTGGGCATTTCCCTGTCTGTCCTTTTTTCGCTCGAGCATTTGGAGTCATTCATTGCCAGTAGTTTCATTTCCAGCCGCAATCATTGTTGTCTCTAAAAGTTCCTTCTCCACTCTCTTGTTTGTTGTATTTATAGGGCCTTTCAATTTGTATTTTAAATCCATATTAACTTTTTGGCCTTTTGGAGTATACATTCTGCTTGTTAAGCTCAGCACAGAAATGAGAAGATGAAGTTCTATAGATTGTCAGTGGAGGAGAGAAGCGTACCCATACTGCCCTGTGCTGGGTTGAAGCTGCAGTAACTTTCAGCTGAGAAGCACGCATAGCTTTGTTACTGCCATTAGACTGAGTCTTATTTTTTTTAACCCTGCGACAGACACAAGGCTGAGGAGTGGTGTAGAGAACATGTCTTAGGGAAAGAAAGAAAAAAAAAAACACAAAAATAACCTCAGTTATTTCAACAAATACCAAAAGTGGATTGAGAGTGGATGAAGAGGAGGAGGAGGCAATAGTGAACACACAGCACAGTTCAAGCTGGCAAGGAGCCCTTTCTTGAAGAATGTAAGTTTAACCTTTAGCATTCAAGTGTCTGGGCTTAAGTGTCATTATGAGCAATGCTTTCCTCCAGCACAGCCACTCCTGCCTGGAGGAGGGTTCTGTGCAACCCCATCTGTTTTCCCCTTTCCTTTACACTGTACAAAAATACGTATTTGTGTGCTTGTGTTCAGCAAAGTTACTTCTGATGGCAGCCCCGTACGTGACAAAAGCAGGATGCTGCTGGCTGGCTCCTGGGAGGAGCTGCTCGGGGAGGCTGTGGTGCAGCTCGTGCCCCCGCCATCACCAGCCCCGCGCTCGCTGCCTGCACACTGGGCCGGGTCGCGTGCCCGGCCGTGCGAGGGGAGCACGAGGGCCGTGCTGGGGGCTCCCACAAGCAGTGCTCTGTGGCCACCCCTTTGTTCTGGGCTCTCACCGGGTACCTCTGCAGCTCCTGATGCGTTCTGGCTGCGGGAAGGAGGCGGCCCTGTTAGTGGATTGCTTTTGCAAGAAGCAAGCTAAAATGAGGAGGAGGAGGGATGGGCCTGGTGTCATCGCGCCCGTCCATCCCCCTGCCCCCCCGGTGCAATACAGTTAATCTCACCTCTTGATGGAGGCAACATAGAAAAGAATTAGAGAGACGGCAGCAGACAAATGTCAGACCTGGCTGCAGACGGACAGGCTCGATGTGCCCCCCAAATCATCTCCAGCTGTAAAACACTTCAGGGCTGATAGAAACCACACGCATCCCAGGCAGAACCGATCTGCAAAGCTGCATTCCAATAAAAATGCAGTACAGACATAAAAGAAATGCTGCCTGGGATTCCTGTCCGGCTTTGGGGGCAGGGAGGCAGCCCCGTCCCTCCTCGCTGCTCTGCAGGGCTGGGCTCGGGCCCTCGCAGCCTCCACCGCCGCCGCTCCCCGGTGTTTGGTTCCCAGCTCCAGCCCTCGGAGGGCACAAATCAAAGCAGCCACATGGGCTAATAGGGGAGGGTCAGGGTTAGCTGCAGGGTACATTGCTGCCTGAAATCACATGCCGGCATCCGAATTTCAATAAGCACGCCTCACGTCTGAGGCTGTGCTGCAAATGTCAGATGTGCTTATGTTAAATACAGGTAATATTCTGAGTGTACGTTTGAGAGCATGATTATTTCAGATACCTTGTCTGATGAATTTTGCATCTCGTATTTGTGATTTATTTTATACGAAGTACACACTCCCTTCTCGTTTCCACCTTTTGTATAAGCTCAGGCTTTAGAGGAACAAAAACATGTATGTATAAGAGGTGAAGATGAACTATTTGATTAACTGCAGCAAAGATGCTATATCGGATCAGATTTCCCACTGCTTACAGCACAGGCTCTGAGTGCTCGGTTACCATACAGTAAGTGCAGCTGGTACTGGTGCTCAACGCATCGAACAATTTGATGCAGGCTTTCCTGCAAATCTCCATTTTAAATCTAAAATAATTTGGAGGGGAAGGCAGCGGGGATGCTCCGGGAGGTGCGCGGTGCCCGGCTCCCGGCAGCGGTGCTGCGGTGCGGGGTCCCACAGGGAGCCCCCCCGGGACAGCTCCGCACTGACACGCTCTGAATGCTGCGGACACGACCCTGTGAAAAAGGATTTTTCCCGGTGCTGAAAATCATTTTTTTTTTCTTTCTAGCTTAGTGCAAATTGTAATTTTATTTTGTAACTTATTTCCTTCTCTTTCCTTTCAAGATGGTTCCCAAACATTTATTGTGGGATTTTTCATTTAAAATAGTTTTCTAGGGAAATTACTCTGACAGTGATTTAATTGTTTAATTAAAATCTGACATTGATGACAACATAAATACAATAGGCATGAGGTGATATAGGCATTAAACAAGTGCAATTGTGGAATACATCCACAGAGTACACTGAGCATACAGAGCAGCTCACAAAGAAATGACGTTCAATATTTATCAGGTTAGTGTGTCCTAATTAAATGCCAAGACTTTTTTCTTCGTTTCTTTAAAAAAAAGCAAAGAAGCATACAGATGTATGGCAAGTGTTTATTTCCATCGCAGACACGTCTGCTCGTCTCGTGCTAGGGCCTGCAGAACAGCACACTCCCATTTGAGATGTGCTCGGTGACTGCAGCGACGGCGGAGGTGTGGAGGTGCGAAGGGCCCCGCTGCGTCCCACTGCACCCAGGGCTTTCTGAGCCCAGATTACAAAATGGACAGACAGGTTCATTTTAACAGTCAAGTACAAAACTACAAGCGTACTGAAGACAAAAGAAGAGAGGAAACGCTGCTCTGAATATCCCCCCCAAGTCCCAATCTCTCGCAGATCCTCCTGCGTGCATTTGCTCTCGATATGTGCGTTCCCCCATCTCTCCCCTGCCCACAACAACACAGACGTGCTGCCAGAAGGAACGCGCGTCTCTGCCAGGATTGCTCAGCAGTGCATCTCTCCAGCCCCGATCCTAAGCCCTGCTGCATTTCTGCATCCCAACAATGAACGTGCTGCTGCTGGAATATCCCCGTCCATGCCTCTCGCTGGGCACCTTTAAACGGTATCAGATCGCTTCTGCGGCTCGCGCAGCCCTTTGCAATCAGTCGCTTCTCATCAGCTGCACTTTCCCCCCTTTCCCCACTCCTAAATAAATGCGTCTGCTCCAGCCCGATTCATGGCGGCCTTCCCCCCTTCTCGTGTGCAACTTCACGCAAACAAACTTCCTGAATAAAAGGCCGCGTACCTGGGCAGCGCTTTGAGCATGAGGTAATAACCGATGGAGCAGACATCCCAACTCCAGTGCAGGGATTTGATTGCAAATTTCCATTGCAAAGGAGGAGAGGGAACTGGAAATCTGACAAATGCCTTCAAATTGACCTGTGTTTTCACAATGCACGCTGTGTTTAAAATGAATGGCAGACTTTATCATTTGGAGCTCCTTCAAGGACTCCAGCCCTCTGCGCTTTGTTCTAATGCTTCAGACGTATTTCCAAGAAGCACAGGGCTGTGTAAGTGGATGATATTATGGAGATTTTTTTTTTCCCCCCACAATCGTTTTTAAAGCCTGAATTTTAAAAGCCAGCCTGGAACCTTCTCCTCACCGCACCCGCCCCAGGGCCACGTGCTCTCCCTGCGGCCGGCAGCCTCCGTCCCACGGCCACGGGGACACCGCAGCACGGCCGTGGCTCCCCAGAAATCACTGCTGCCCGCACACGTCTGCCTGCTCCCACCTCGAGCTGAGCTGCGTGGCACTGCTGCGGGAGAGCCCCAGCGCTCCTCGCGGGGTCAGGGGAACCCGAGGCCGCTCAGCCCAGCCCATGGCACATCTCAAAGAAAGCAGCCACCTTTCTGAAAAGTTACATCCAGAAAGCCACGTGCAGCGCCGCAGGAAACAAACATTCTGCATTAACGTTGTTCCTCTTAATCCTCACATACTGTAACAAATAATTTTTCCTCTATGGCACAGGTATTTAGTTCTGTTTGTTCAAAATAACATAGACATGAGTGACACGATTCTACGTGCCACGCATCGGATGTGCACCACGACAAAAGGGGCTCGTCTCATAATTCAGGCATCTTTACAAAGTTTCTCACAGGAAAAATCTTATTTTTCCGGCAGCTCTGATACCGAGGGGTTCTTCTTACTGAGCACAGAGAGAGTGGAAGCAGAAATGCCCTCTGCGGATACGCAGAGCCACGCGGGCAGAGCCAAGGGGCACAGCAGTCAGGGCAGGCAGGGTTTGCACCCAGCACAGGGAGTGCGCTCCCTGTATTTTTGGAACCAGGATGTCTTTCTACCCGGCACAAAGAAGTCTTAATGGAAGTAAATTTGCTGGGGGAGAAACGTGAACACACGTGTGTTTGAAGGCTGTACCCAACAATTACTGTACAAATTGCTCCTTAATTCCCTGGATGTGTTTTGGTGCTGCACGGGGCTGCTCCCCTCCGCGGGTATTCCTTGCTCGCGCCCTTCCTGGCACCCCCAGGCACGCACACACCTTGCCGCCTCTCCCGGCGCCCTGGCAGAAATGGGAAAATGGGATCTCTGCCTTTCTGCGTGCTCAGAGCGAGGGCAGAGCTTCACCCCGCGCTCCCCTCCCGGCTCTGCCCGCACCAGGGGACGGCAGTGCCCTCGGCCTTGACCCCGGCCGGACTGCTCCTGGGGGCCGCGGACACGGGCTGCCCCCGCTCCGCTTAACCCTTCTGCTCCCGGCGCTGACCCCGCGACCGCTGCCCTCCTCCCTTCGGGGGATCGCCATGGGAGCATAAAAGGACAGGAATGCGGGAGCGGCTGTCACGGGAGGGCACGGCGCGCGGCCGGAGCAGCGCTGCGAGGGGAGGGAGGTTTGGTTTGTGTTAGCGACCCAGACAGATGCACTTCGGCATGTTTGCCTTTATGGAATCCATATGTTGTCATGGGAAATTAAAGGACGGCAGCGCAGAACTGGAACACACGACACAAATGCAAAGCAAACGCACAAGACTACCAGACTGCGTCCGCGTGCGTGGGCTCAGGTGCCTGTTCCCACAGCATCAGTTATAGGTCCCCGTGCCACCTTCCCCACTTGTTTACTTCTTCCTTGCTCCGCAGAAGCGCGCGCACAGGCAGCACCCATTCCCCGCACCGAGCTCTGGGGACAGGGGTGACTTCATTCTCACCCCAACTCCATCGCCAGAGCACATCTGTTTCACACTCAGAACGACAGTGAGACATTACATGCACCTCCATACGCAGTGCACCGAGCAGCCCCAACAATCCGCCCGCCCAAGGGCTTCTTGCTTTGGGTACTTTGTGTTGGGTGTTTGCCCACAGAGCCAGGCAGACACATCTGGAGCCAGCACTGCGCTGGGTCCGTCCATTTCACAAAGCAAAGAACCCACAGCATGCGCAATCCAACCGTACGCGCTCGGTGCCGCGTTCCTAACATTCAGAGCACCGTGGCACACACCGAACCCTGATCCGCAGCACTGGGGACACCTCCGAAACGCACGGTGCTGCCAGGAGCACCCAGCACGGCTCCCGCAATTCCTGGGAGCCGTTCCTGCTCTGTCACCCCCCATCCCACCGAAGCGAAGCGTCAGAACCCCAGCGACAGCCGCCACACCGAGAAACACGGCGCGCTCGATGCATTCCACTGAAACACCAACAAACATGCAGCTTATTACCTCCCGTACAAAACACGGCTACACTGAGGTTCTCTCAAATGGAAAAACTGACCGCAACTGCATTCCTCGTTCAACGCTACGACACACACCGGGAAGTTAATTATTTGGGTTACTATTTAAAAGAGGGGGAAAAAAAAAAAAACAGGGAAAAAAAGCCATTTAAAAAGCTTCCTCAGATTTTCAAGAGATGATTTAATTCAGCTGCATTCCTGCCAGTAATGAAACAGTCTCTTACAGGAGGATGAAGAAAACATATTCCTGAATCCTGGGCTGAGGTTCTTTGCTGGTTCACCTCCTGAAATCGAGATTCCCCCTCCCCAGCATCCACCTCTATTTTTTGCCAGGGTTGGGTTGGGAAGGAAAAGCTGCTGGAAATAGAAAAATTAAATAATCATCACAAATGGACGCAAACACAACGTGAAAAATGTTACCGTAACACCAGGGAAGTATTTATTTAATCAAACCAGAGGTTCTGCTGGGACTGCAGGAATGCTGCATCCTTCCCTAAAAAAAAAAAAAAGAAAAAGAAAAAAAAAGAAAAAAAAAAACAGAAAAAAAAAGAAAAAAGGAAAAAAAAAGGAAAAAAAAAAAAAAGGGAAAATGAGGAGGGGGTGGGGGGGAAAAGGAGAAAGCAAGAAAGAAAAAAGGCAGAGGCACAGCCGCCTCCTGGAGTTCCCCATTGTCCGGGGCTATAGAGAGCCCCGGAATGGCATTAAACTCACAAAAGGCATATTGTGCAGGGGACAAAAAAAGCCCCTTCTTCTACAATAACTTTTAGCTTCTTATTTTTAGAAAATGACAAAGCTGTTGCCAGCGCTGGCTGGTGAAACCTGTAGCCCGGCTCCCGGCGCGCCCGCATCCGTCAGCTGTCCCGCGCGGAGGCGGCCGCAAAGTTTGCACGGGCTCGGGCCGGGCCGGGCCGGGCAGCGCCCAACGCCGCGGGGATGCGATGCCGCGGGGCCGCTCCGCTCCGCGCCGCGCGGGGCGCCCGCCCCGAGGTGCTCTCGCCGCCGCCCGCAACTTTCCCGGCTCCTCCCGGGGAACTTCGGCGGCGGCGGCGGCGGGGGTCGTCCTCGCCCTGCCCTGCGCGGGGCGGCGCGGCTCCGCCCGGGGCCGGGGGCAGGTGGCCGCGGGGCGCGGCGCGGAGCGGAGCGGTGCGGAACCGCCCGGCGGCCGCCAGCCCCCTCCCGGCGCGGCGCGGCGCGGAGCGGAGCGGGGCCCCCCCGCCGCGGGCTGGGGGCCGGCCGCTGCCCCAAGTTTCGGTGCGGCGCCGCCGCCGCGCTCCCCCCGCCCGCTCCTGCTCGCTCGCTCCCTCCCCCGCCGCCTGGGCTGAATCTTATTGATCCAGAAGGTGGCTAATTAGCCCTTCCCGTCGTGCCTGGGTAATGAGGCACATGCGCACTGCACTAATCAGCCATTTTTTGCAGGAAACTAATTAGCAGAATAAAGATCCAAAGAGTTTTTTTTCTTCCCAATCATCAGATCTGAGTCCGGGCGCTTCCTGCTCCGGCGACCGCCAGCCCCGCCGCCCGCTCCGCTCCGCGCCGCTCCGCCCCGACCCGACCGCCGCCGCCGCTGCTGCTGCCGCCGCCCGCGGCCCCCTCTCTCCGGGGGGCTGCAAACTCCCCGACAACGATGCCGCTGCTGGGCAGCGGCGGCGGCGGCGGCGGCTCCCGCTCGGCTCCGGCCGCTGCCCCCGGCTCCCGCTGCTGCTGCCCCGGGCCCCTCCGCGGAGCGCGCTCCTGCCGCAGCCGCCGCAGCCTGCATGGGATCTGTAGCCCCCGCGCCGCCGCCCGGGATTAAAAGCGCCGCCGCCGCCGGAGCAGCGACCGCGTAAGTGGCAACTTTTCTGCCCTGTCCCCCCGCTCGGGCTCCTCCTGCTCGGGGCGCCCGGGCTGCTTTGCATGGGGCTGGTCCGGCCCCCCCCCCCCCTTCCCGCTCCCACCCACCGCCCCGGATCCCCCGGCAAACTTTGTGCCGCTCTCCGGCCCGGAGCCCCGCGCCGCCGCCGCCGCCGCCGGGGACGCGCAGGTGCCGGCGCCGCGGGGGCCGCCGCGCGCCCGCGGAGCCCCCGCCCCGCCCGCCTTACCGCGGGGCGCGGAGCGGCGCTGCCCGGCTTTGTGCGCCGCCGCCGGGGCGGGCGGGGGGCGCGGAGCGGCGCGGAGCGGAGGGGCCGGCGGCGGGCATCGACCCGCGCCATCTGCATAATCGATGGGCGGCGGGCGGAGGGCCCGGCCCGCGGCCGCGCAGCGCGGGCGGCCCTCGGGGAGCGCGCTCCGCGGCGATGGGGCCGCGCCGCCGCCCGCGGGAGCGGCGCTCCGCTCCGCGCAGCCCCCGCTCTGAAAACAAAGGGGCGAAGAAGTACTTAAAATCGCTCCGGGCCGAGCCGGGTGCCGCGGCCGCGCCGCCCGCGGAGCTCCGTCCCCGGGATGTGCGCCGGGACGGAACCGCGCAGGAGAGCGGCGGCGATTTCTGCTTTCCGCGGGCGCGCTCCGTTTGGGAAAGAATGCGGCCGAGGGGGATGGGAGAGGTGAGGGCAGCGGGGCCGCCGTAGGCCGATCGCCCCGCGCTCGGTTTCGGTTCTTCGCGACTTAACGCCGAACGCTTAGCGAAATACTGGCGAGCGCTCCTTCGCGGGGACCGCTCCGCACCGCCGCCCCGCGCGGCCCCGAGCCCCGAGAGCCGCCCGGCCGCGGGCCGGGGCCGCCGTGCGTGTGCGCGTACGCGCGGCTTCGGGAAGCGCTGAATTATTGATACGCCGGGAGGTGGTTCTGTTGGGCTTTTATTCAGTTTTTTGGAACGGTCGGAGTCCCTCCCGCTCCGCGCCCCGGGGCCGCGTCCGCCCCGCGCAGCTCCGGGCGCCGCAGCGCTGCACTCCCGCGGCCCCGCGCGGAGCGGAGCGGCCCTCGGCCCCGCGGGGTCACGGCGAGTTCGGCTCCGCGCGGGGCTGCGGGGATCGGCGCCGGGGAACGCGGCACGGAACGGGGTCACGGCGGCCGCGCAAAGGGCAGCGCTCCCACCGCCGCCCGTAGCGATCCATGGACAGCTCTGGGCGCTCCTCGCCGCGCTCCGCCGCAGCCCCGCTCCCAGGTATTTTCCTCCCCGCTCACGGCTCTCTCCCTTTGCCCCCCCCACCTCTCGCTCCCCCCCCCCGCCGCCTTTTAGGGGTGAGGGGGGGAAGGGAAAAAGGGAAAAATAAAAAGAAACTGTGGGGGGGGGGAGAAGAGGGGGAAAAAATAAACCCATTGAGTTTAGGCAAATAAGGTTCGGTCTCCGTATCCTATTACAAAGCACTTTGAATATGCAAGACATCACACAGGACCAGTTATTCCAGTTACGACAAACTTAAAAAGAGAAAAAAAGAGAGGCACGTCGAGATCGCAATTTGTTACAGCCAGAACCCTCATTTAAAACTCTGCCTTTAATTTTAATTCGCAGCCGAGCGCAGCCCTGCTCTGCTGTCAAGGTGTCGGGGTTTCTCTTTTCATTACTGTTATTATTATTAAAATCTTTCAGTCGAGTTTGGGAAGACCGCTGCGAGCAACGCCTTTTCACTCTTTCTGTTCCTGTATCTCGGAGGAGAGTTGGCAGCGATGCTGTGGTTTGCAGTTACACAATATGTTATCATGTTTTTAATCACTAAATCATTGCAGCGGTTATAGATTTACAGTCGCGGGGCATTACGGCGCGCAGAGCCCGCACGGCCGCACCGCGAGCGCCGCGAACGCTCCGCAGCTCCGCGTCCCGGGGCCGACACCTGCCCGCCCGGGGCCGCGGGGCGTTACGGCGGGCAGGGCCGGGCCGGGCCGGCTGCTGCGGGGCCAGGGCTGCGTGCCGCCCCGGCCCCGGCCCCGTCCTGCTCGGCGGGCGGCCCTCGGCCGGCGGCGAGAGCAGACAAAAGGCGGAGGGCAGGGAAGGCGGTGCGCTCCGGGACGCGGCCGCGCCGCGGTTCCCCCTCTGTCGGGGCGGCGGCCCCGGGACGCTCGCGGCTGCACGGCCCGGCCGCTGCGGGCGGCATCGCGGGGAGCGGCGGCCGAACCGACGGCGCACGGCCGCGTAGCTCGGCCCGCTCGCGCTTCGTTCCGCTTTCCAAAATGACAGCGGACACGTTGATAATAGCGGTGTCGCACGGAGCAGCCGAGGAACGAGCAGCCGCCTTCCGCGAGGACCTTCCTCCGGCATGCCGCGGCTCGGGCTCTGCCGGCGCCGGGCTCAGCGCTGCGGGAGAACCGCTCGGCCCCGTGGGCAGCGCCGCTCGGAGCTCGGGAAGGGCCGCGCAGGGGCAGCGCCTCGCGGGCTCCCACGGGCCGTGGCCGTGCGGGGCGGCCGCGCTCCGCTCCCCGCAGCTCCGCGCCCACGGGGCTCGGCCCGGGCCCGCGCGTGGCGGCCGTCGGGGCGGGAATCGGGACAGCCGTGCGCGGAGCTGCGCTCGGTCCTGTGCAAAACGCGCGTCCTGGGCAGCGCCCGAGGGGCCGCGCAGCGCGGCCGTGGAGTACCCAAACAGAAGCGCTTTGCTCCAGGGGTGAGGTGAGGGCAGGAGCCCGGCCCGCCTCCTGCTTTGTCTGCTCGGCGAGTCAGCCGCTCCTGAGGTGGGCTCGTGTGTACGCGGGGCCCGGAGATACGGATCCATCCCAGGCGGTTGTTGCCTTTTCTTTTATCAAACAAAAAGCGGTCGAGGAGGGCTTCCCTGGCAGCAGAACGCTGTGCCGGGCACGCTCCTGCCCGGCCACGCTGTGCCCCGGAGCTGCGTGCTGCGCTGGGCCTGGCTGAGCGGGACAGGGCATCCATCACCACAGCAACCGCAGGCTGACAGCGGGAGCCGTGTCCTCGAGGCAGTGTCAGCACTGCTCCGCCGAGCTGGTTCCGTGCGGGATGCTGCGGGACGGCCCTGCTGCGCTGCGCCCTCGGCCCCGCTGCTGCGGGGAAGGAAGGGCTGTTCGGCCGCCGATCGTAGGTTCATTGTGTCACAAGTGCCAAACGTGCCTCTCGGTAACGAAAGGCAAAGCGGAGCCGCCGCAGTGTTTGTTTTCTGGGGAGAAAAACATGTTGTGCTCTGAATTGTGTGGCTCGTGCTTCTGGGGAGCGAGAAGATGAGCCCCGTGGTCCCACGGCTTTGGGTCATAAATCCATCAGGGCTGAGCTGTGCTGAGTCCTCTGATGGAGGCGATGAAGGAGCACCAGTGGATGCGGAGGTCGGGCCCTGCGCCGGTACCGAGGAAGCCGACCCGTGGCCCGCAGCGCCCCGAGCCCCGCTCTGCCGGCTCCAAGATGGCGGCTGGCCTGGCTGGATGGCAGCGCCTCAGTCCTCGTCTCCCTGCAGCATCGCCTGCAGCCCTCTGCAGACAGCAGCGCTCGGCTGAGAGTTTCAAGCGCGCATCTCAGTGCTCGTGGCGACAGGCTGAGTCCCACCAGGCATGGGCCCGGCCTTCCTGGCACAGCAGGGGGGGGTGGCAGTGCGGACGCGGCCAGGTGCACCTGGTGGAGAGAGAGCCTGGGCCGGGAGCGTCTGGTTGGGATGAGTTGTGGTCGGGTTAATCTTATTAGGGTGAGAGCTGAGGTCAGAGGTGTGTTGTTTGGGAAGAGAGCTTGGGTTTTGGGTCAGGTGCGTGCCGTTGGGTGGGAGCTGTGCCAGGTGCATCTTGCTGCTGGTTTGCTGGGCTCGGCTCGGGGCGCTGAGCGGGCAGTGCTGGCGGCCCAGCTCCTCGGTGCTCCGGAGCCGTTCCCGCGGGCGGCTCGGGCTCAGTACCGGCTCAGCTCACCTCGTGCCGCAGAAGGCCTCGCGCGGAGCAGCGCAGCACGGCTGCCCCGGGCGCAGTGCGTTCCTGTGCGCGGCTGCCGCGCGCCGTGACGTGGCCGGCGCTCTCCGTGTGACAGCGTGCCACGGCCGCCGTGCCGCGGTGTGGCAGCCGCCATCCCGGGAGCCCCGGCAGCAGGGCCCGGGCTGCGGGGTCACCGTGCGCCCGCCCCGCCGTGCCCGCGCCGCGCCGAGCAGCCCCTGACTGTGCCAGACAGAACTGTAGATGTCAGGCTTTGCACAGAAAGGAGAGCGGGAGGGAGGGCGAGGGAGAGCCCAGCGTGCGGCAGCGAGGCTGCGAGTTTCAAATTAACCTTCTGCTTTGTTGATGCCGAACGCCGAGCGCTCCCCAGCCCCCCCAGCGCAACGCCGCAAATTGCGGGAGCCGGGTGCAATTTACATAAAGCCATTAGGAGCAGGCGGCGGCAGGAGCAGCGGCCGTGCCCCTGGGAGCTGCGGTGCCCGCGCTGTTGGGCAGCGCTGGGGCAGAGCCGGGGGCCCCGCGCTCCCTGGGGACGCCCGGCTGTGCTGGGGCCCCTCCGTGCTCAAAGGAAGCAGCCCCGCAGGGCAGCAGCCCCCGCAGGGTGCCACGGTCAGCTCCTGCGCCGGGGGCACCAAGGAAAGGCAATCCCGGCCTTCCCCTGGGCGTTCGGGCCTGCAGCGTTGTGGCGTTTGCTCCTCGAGAGCTCCCGTGGATGTCTGGGCACAAATTTCCAAACAAATTTTGTTTCTTTTTCCCCCCATTAATTCTATTCCTCTTGGTTTTGCATACTTCCTCCCCAAGTTCCTTGCTTCACACTGTTTTTCATCTCCGTACCGACAGTTGGAAGCAGCTTAACACTGTGAGCTTGTTTGGAAGTCAGAGGATCCGTGTTAGGGCTGACGCTGACTTTGGGCACAGCACCAAATGTTTGCCTCAGCTGGAGTGCGTAGTGGATAATTCTCGGTTCACATGCAGAGACTGTAAGTGGGGGTTTATTATGAAAAATCACAGTGTGTCTTGAATTCCCGAAGCACCGTTGTATTCTTACATTTTGTTCTTTGTTCCTTTCTCTTATTTTCTTTCCTTCCAAACAGTTCACAAGCTGTTGTGCATCGCTCCCACTGCTTCCAGGAGGGAATGTAGATGTCCTCCTGCCTGGAGCCGCACTGCTCCGGCCGTGGTTCTGCAGCAGACCTCAGAGAAGGATGGCCTTCCTCCTCTGGGCACAGGAGAACCGACTTGTGCTGCAGACCTGCCTGTGCTGTGCATGTGCTGGGGGATGTTGTTTGGGTGCTTTGCAGGAGGAGGGCTATGCACTGCCCTGGTGACAGGGCCTGCTCGTGTTCCCTTCTTGTTCCAGAGATCCAAATCTCAACAGGGCCACGTGCAGACGCAGCAGGTGCACTGCTGTGCCCCGTCCTGCTCCTCGGGGTGGGCTCGTTGGGAGCCGTACCAGTCCCCGTACCACTGCCGGGTGCTGCATGGCAGCGGTGTGGGCCTGGCCCCAGAGAGCGTCCCAGTGCCTCACTCCCACCTGTCCACGGTGCAGATCCTCAGCTTTTTCCTTGGCTGCCACATTCTGACCGGCCTCCTCCCTGCTTCCTCTTCCAGGAGGTTTGCAGGGCATCCTGGCAGTTCCCCAGGTGGGTCTGGTGCCAGCACAGCCCTGCATGAAAAGCGCCCTTCATGGCAGGCCTGCTGTGCTTCCACCTGAAACTGCAGGTGTTTAACAGAGCCAAATTCTGAAGGTGCCCAGGGAAGCGCTCCCAGCACGCTGCAAAGGAAGGCTCAGCACCATGGGAACGGGAGCCGGGGTTCCTCCTGAGCTCCTGGCTGTGCCTGCAGCTCCTGTGGGGTCCTCGTGGTGTTGGCGGTGCCAGGTGGGAGAGCTCTGAGCAGCTGCTTGCTCCCTGATGCATCCCCGTGTAGTGTTGCTTTGCATCTCAGCAGGGTTGGTGCTGCCTGCAGCTGGGATCTCCTGTCCCACGGAGTGTAGTGTGGCTGCTTCCAGCAGCTGCGAGGCCGCTGCTGTTCCTCCAGCCGTCTCCATTGTGCTGCTGGGTGGGACGTGGTGGCCAGTGAGATGTGTTTGATGAGGTTCTGTGAGCAGCCATGGCTGTCTTGTGGAGATTGTGGATTCTGTGGTTTCTCTGTTGCTGGCCTTCAGTACTGATAGGGCTGTCTGCCGTGTTCACCCTCTGCCAGGAGCACGTTTGGGCCCCTTCTGGTGTGCCAGGGGAGGGACAGCGTGGTGGCACAGTGCTGGGTGTCTGAGGCTGGGGAAGGAACCCAAGCACGCAGTGCTTGGCAGAAGGTGGAGGGCACGAGCAGGGCCGCCTCGTGCTGCGCAGAGGGAGCTGTTGTGCAGAGCACAGTGAGTGGGTGCTGCGATCCGGGCCGTGGGGGACGTGTCACCTGGGTGAGAAGGACCTGGCTGAGGGGCTTGGGAGCAGCGTTCCTGTTCATTGCACCGTTCCTTCTGTGGTGTTGGGCTCTGGCTTCTGCAGGGGGCTGCCAGCACTGAGTTTGGGGCCCCAGAAGGAGGGGAGGCTCCGGGTGGGTTTGGTGTCCGCGTAGCCCTGGGGAAGCCGTGGGCCCAGGAGGTGCAGCGTGTGGCGGCAGTGGGCAGAGGTGCAGTGGGTGGAACGCAGAGCCAGGCTGCTGGTGCTGTGGGGACTCAACAGAGAGCAGCGGGAGCCAGGTGGGACAGGTCCTCAGGGGGAGGAGAGCATGGCCCCATGGGGCCTCTCGGTGGACGCGGCTGCTTCGGATACTGCAGTGGATGGGACAGATTTTACACTTTGAACGTTTTCATTGTGTTGATTGTGAAAGGTTTTTTGTTTTGATTTAAGGTTCCGTCTTCCTCGTATGAGCCTCTTGCACAGCAGAGGAAGAGAAACACTTTTAACAAAAATAGAGCATGTGTTTTCTTAAAATGAGATTGCTGTGGCATGTTTAGGACTTGAAACTGTGTGACTTTGAAGTTGACTTCATTTCACGCTGGTGATATCCTTTTAACTGTCTTAAGTAAACAATACAGCTCAGCTCTGAGAAGTGTCGTGTGAAAGCCGTGCTGGGTTTCTAATTCTGACTGTTTCAAAGATTTTCGTTACAAATATGCTTTTCTTACCAGCAAACCTTCCTACTTAGAGAAGTTTGCATTGATTTATTATTATTTTTTCAAAGGATTTACTTACACATTAGAATGCCCTGTGGACATTATTTTCAGTTCAAGAATGGTTTATTTTAGTTTGACTTAATTGAATTGGAAACAGTTATAGACTGTACCAAAGCTGGTTGGTTCCAAACCAAAATAAGAACATCCACACGCAGGTTTACACCACGGTGAGAAACCCAGGCGGCGTTTGCGTGCCTGGATTTGTCCTTTGCTCGTGTGCACAGGGGCCTGGCAGGCAGATCTCGTGCACTGCTCAGCGATGCCGTGCTGTGCTCAGGACTGACGGCAGTCAGAAGTGAGCAGTGGTACGGAGGCTGTGGCTGTGTGTGCTTGAAGCGAGTTGCTGCTCGGAGCAGCTTTGCCTTGGGTGCTTTCTTTTTTTGCTGGCACAGGACTTTGATGCAGAGGCACAGGAAGTAGTTTAGGGAAGGGACCTGGGTTAAAAAAACTTTGCCAAGGGAGAAAAAAAAAAAGGCATCTTGGTTTGTGGCTGCGGACTGGAACTGCTGAAATGTGCAGTGGCGATTCCTCCACGCTCAGCTGTGCGGGGTTTCCTGCCTCTCATCACGAGGTTCTCCTGCAGCTTTCCCTCTGGAGCCACATGCAGCGGTGGCTGCAGGCTGAGCTGGGCTGCTCCTGCACCTGCACCTGTACCTGCACCTGCACCTGTACCTGTACCTGTACCTGTACCTGTACCTGTACCTGTACCTGTACCTGTGCAGCATGCTGCCGTGAGCCTCTGTGTGCTGTGGGTTTGGTGCTGCTGCCCAAGGCAGGCACTGCTGAGCAGCTCTTAGCCTGGCTCACTTCTGCTTTTGTCCCAGCAATGAACAAAACCCTCCACTTCCCTCCCTCTCTCCACAGTGGCTGTGGTCAGCATCACTGTGAAGAAGCCTCTGCCTCTTGTCCAGGCCAGGCCTGCCCTTCTGATCATAGAATCACAGAGCTGCCTGGTCAAAAAGAACCTCAGAGATCATTGTGTTTCAACCCTCGTGCCCTGGGCAGGGTCACCAACCACCAGAGCAGGCTGCCCAGAGCCGCAGCCAGCCTTGCCCTGAGTGCCTCCAGCGATGGGGCATCCATGACCTCTCTGAGGGTCTCCATGTCCTCCTCCTCTGCAGTCAGACTGACCCGGGGATGCTAAGTCTGGTTTAGAATTCTGGTAAGTCCCAGTCAGTTTTGAACCCTTCGTTTTTCCGTTTAGTGCTTTATGCAGTTACAAAACAAATTTGTGCTGCAGATTTCAGAACTTATTTTGTTTTTATTTAAGCAGTTCAAGATAGTATTTAGAAGCAGTCCTTCACATCTCTGCTAACGCTGTAATGCTCCGGAATTTCACTGTGTGTAGTGGAGGGGTGACGAGGAGGTGTGCAGCTGTGGGTGAAGCGGAGGGCTGCCCGTGCACGTGTCATGTTCTTCTCCCTGGCAGGTTGTGCTGGCGCTGGATGTTGCTCCTGGATGTCAGCTGTGTTGGCATACTGCTCTTGTTGTCTTTGTAAGTCAAGCATGTTGAGGCTGTGCAGCAAGATGCTGGCTCTGTCTGCACACACGTCTGAGTGCCAGAGGTTGGCAGGGAGCTCACTGGAGGCGGCCGCCCGCAGGAGCAGTGCCACGGGGTGTTGGGTTCTGACTGTAGTGCCACAGGGCTGTGTTGGGTTCTGACTGTAGTGCCATGTGGTTGCGTTGGGTTCTGACTGTAGTGCCATGTGGTTGCGTTGGGTTCTGACTGTAGTGCCACGGGGCTGTGTTGGGTTCTGACTGTAGTGCCACGGGGCTGTGTTGGGTGCTCCCTGTGCAGGACCTCTGCTGCCCATAGCAGCCAAGAGCTACTCTTATGACTCAGGACTCACCACGGCAGAAAATTTTGCTGGGTTTGTTGAAATACTTTGAGTGGGAATGAACTGGTGCGTCCCCATGGCGTGGCCCCGCTTGTTGTGTGCAGGGCTTTGTTGTGTCCTCCCCTGGCTGAGACTTGATTGTCCGTGTAGGGTGTTGCACTAATTTACCTCCATCAGTTGCTATAGTGATTTAGCTACATCTGTACAACGTTCAGCTCAGTTTCGCATCACTTCAGCTTTGTCCTCCAACAGTAATGGATGTCTTTGTATAGCTGCCCATTTTCCTGGTCGTTAAAGAGCAATTCCTGTATAAAGCCATCAGATTCTGATTGTTACTACAGATTGAAGATTTCTTAGTGGTTTGTTCTGTACAAAGTCATTAGTGAAGAAAAACTTCATAGCCCAGAGTGAAAATGTGAGCTTAACAACTGACTTCCCAGCCTGGACAAATAAAACTCATTACACCTGCAAACACACTCAAGAGCCTGAACAAGGAGGGTAGTTTCTAAATCAGGTGGCGAAGGGCATGAGAGCAGGGGATGCTCTTAGCAGCTTTTGTGATTTCTTAGGTGAAAAAGAAATCTAGCCTGGAATATTTCCACTTTAATACTGTTCTAAAACCATTTAGGTATGCATTATCTGTTGTGGAGAAGCCCGTCCTTTCTGCCTTGCTTGATTGTTCAAACTTGGCTCCCGTTTGGATGTGTCATGCTGCAGCCTCTCTAAGAAGCCAGGCATGCTCATTGACTGCAGATAAGAGGTAATGAATTTCTAAACACCGTTGTGAAAGCGCCTGCCTGGGCACGGTTTAATGGATGCTGTCCATTACGGAGGGGCTCTGTGCTCGTGGTGGGGGCAGTCCCGGGACAGCCGGCCCCCACGGCCGTGCCTGAGCTGTGCTGCAGCCCGCAGCGCTCGGGGCTGGGGACGAGGAACTTGTGTTCCATGAAAGTCACTGGGGAAGGGAGCTTGGGATCTTGCCAGGAAGAGTTTCCTGTTTAAAATTAGAAAGTGGATTTTTTTTTTTTTTTCAAGTCTCGATGTAAACTGGTAATGGCTTGAGTTCTCTTTTAAATCCCACGATGCCATTTGGAGAGGGAAAAAACAGCAGAATCCCAAAACAGTGAAACTGCAGATTTTGTCTTTCTGTGGGAGAAAAGTAGTCTGTTCCTTGTAACGCTGAGCCCATTGCTGTGTGTAGCAGCCCCTGGGCACTGAGAGCAGGGAGACCAGCTCCAGCGGGACACGTGTGACAAAGCCAACCACTGGGGAGCCTGGTGGGTGAGCTTGTGCAGCTGTAGGAACATCCGCGGAGCCTGTCCTGCTCGGGTTGTTACTGTTTCTAAGTGTGGGATGCGTTACCTGCAGCTTGTGCCACCTTCATCCTCCCTTGAGGAAGAACAGAAAGGGAATCAGACTCCTAAACCACCATGTTCCCTCCCTGCTTGGCATCCGCCTGCCTGGGCCTGGTGCACAGCTGGGCCATGGGCAGCAGCTGTCCCTGCCGTGCTGCTCTGGCACTGCGCGGAGCAGGGCTGCCCCGTGCAGGGACATCACCACCTTGGGACTTCTCTTCGAGCTGTTGCGTTGCTGTTATGTGAGGCTGAAGAATTTATCCCGTTCCTTTGTTGTTGTGTGTTTCTGTGCATGTGGTTGTGTTTTGTTTATAAGAAGGGCAGAGGCCTTATCCCCATGGCTTCTGTTGGCGCTGGTAAGGGGAGTGCTGGCGGAGATAAGGCCGCCGTCCGCTGCCCTCCTGGAGCTGGCAGCCGGCCCCCATCCCACCCACCCACCCTGGCCGGGCTGGATTTGTGTATGCTAATGGACCCGGCTTGTCCTAGCTTGTTTATAATGATTTGTGGCGGCATTTATATGCAAATACTAACAACTTGCTGCTGAGTTAATTAGCGTTTTTTCTCATTGCTTCCTGGAGCTTTAGCAAAAGGTCTCTATTCTCCCCAATTCAGGCATCTGACCTGCCCACCCCGCAGCAGCACTGCCTGCATGCGGGCACCGCCGGTCCCTGCCGCGCAGACAGCGCCCGGAGCAGTGCCGTGTCACCAGCGCTGTGCGTGCCACGCTGTGCTGCTGGCCCCGCTCCGGGGTGGGGAGCCCAGGCCTGCCCCGTGGGCTGCTCCCACGGTTGGCTGTGATGTGCTGGCAGTGTGCTGTGAGCGCTCTGCTGCCAGGCCCGGGCTGTTGCAGCTTTGCAGGAAAACCAACCCATGCTCCTGTCCTGGACAGTGGTGTTTGCTTTTTAACGTCGAGGTGGGGAGTGTTACCTGCGAGGGGATGAATGTCCCTCCTTAGACAGGAGGCTCCAGAGGCCTGTCTGGTGAGCTGGGTATGACATGTATGGAGTGGAATTTCATGGCCTTTGACATCAGCTCGGAGTTTGAATTTGGCTTTTGGGGAGGGACAGGCAGACGTTTCTTCTTCCTGGGAACGACACTTCTGTGTACTAGCTTGGACCTGAGGAGTTCTCTCCTTTTAATCTTTCGTTCCCTCCCACTTTTTACAGTCTGCGCAGGTGTTTGCTTCTGCTGGGGTTGAGTTCCATGCCGGTGAGCTGCTTGCCATGCTCAAGGCCAGAGGTGGGGGGCTGAGCTGCATCTCAGAGCCCATGTGGCCCAGAGCAGCCCACGCGGGGCTGTCCTGCAGGTGCTGGTGAGCATTTGGTGCAAGGGCTGTTGCAGGGGGAGAGTGACCCGCTCTCCTCGCACCAGGCACTGTGACATCTTGTCTGTTCCAGTCTTGGCCCTCTTTACTTATTTTCCTATATTTTTCTTCCATGCTAGTTAGCTTGCACTTTGTTTGGGCAATAAGGTACGTAAATGGAGTATTCTGGTTCTGAGTGTTTCTGAGGTCCAGTCTAGATCATGGGAAGGAAACAAGTTGCAGTCTGAGGCCGAGGGCTGAGAAGTGCTATGCAGAACCTGGTAGGCCTCTTCATTCCTTTCCATCATACTAAATATTTAGAGCCTCGGTGCTGCTTTGTGGGATTGTGGAAGAGTGAATTCATGGTGTGATGGAGTAAGTTGTGCAGCACTGGATCCAGCAATGAGAGAAAAATGTACCGAAGTGGGCATGGTGCAGGAAAGCTCCTGGAAGCAGTGGGATGCTGCTCAAGAGACTTCTACTTGAGATAAAAGCCCTGATTGCCAGCTATTTCTGCCATCACCTTATGGCTACCAAATGAAGAGGGACTGGCAGTGTATTTTACCTTGGCTTTCCGCTCTCATGCCCTTCTGCATTGAAGAGCTTCTTCTTACAGCCAGTGGTTTGTCATTGGTTGGATTCTAGACCCAGAAGATGTTTTTTTCCCTGCCCTTACTTTTACTTTTCCTATTTCGTATCCTTCAAGACAAAGGGACGTGGAATTGCAGACCTGTCCTGCTGCCATGCTGAATAACATGGTTTTGATTAATCCAGGGGGAGAAAAGTCAGTTTCTCATAGCAACCTCGATGATTAAAGCTCTAGGAGAGGCAATTATTCCTGGTGTACGAAGCTCTCCTACCACACTTGTCACGGGTGGTTTTTTAAAGCTCATCCACTGTGGCAAGTCACTGCTGCTTTTCATAGCAGCACTTGTGGAGGCTTTGACTGACAGATGCCTTCCCCCTACCCGTGTTCCTTGCCTTTTTCTGTGCAGTATGCTCTCTTCCTATGCGAAGACCAGCAGAGGAGCGCAGGTAGTGCTGGTGTTCACTCCAGGATGAGGTAGACCCTGCTGGCACAGCTCAGGGAAGGCAGGGCAGTGCTTGGTTTTGTGCTGTGCTGGTGGCTTTGCCGTGTCCTTGGGCAGGTCTGGTGGCTGCCTGCCTCAGGTTGGCTGGGTGAGAGCAGGGAACAGAAGAGGTGTGTGCTGAGTGATAGCTGGGACAGCATCCACGAGTTCTGAGCTTAACAAGAGGAGCTGAGCAATCTTGGTGCTCGCTGTGCCCACCCTGGGCTGCCTGGCCTCGTCTCTGTCCCACCCATCTTTCAGCTTTGGTGCTCAGGGGACCCGCACGGAGGAGCTTTGGGTCTGGAGTAAGGAGAGCAGCAACGTATTGAGGCCTCCAGTGCCATGCTGTCAGGCTGGCACGGTGCAGTGTGGGCCACTGGTGCCTGGCGCTGGTCTGTGAGCTGGGCCGTGCTGGGTGTGGACCTCTGACCCGTGCTGGTGTCCTGCTGACCTTGGGGAGGGCTCTGCAGCTCCCGCAGTCCAGCTCAGAGATGTTTTCCCTGGAAAGTTCAAATAGAGGTTTTGTCACTTAGGATCTGTAAAGAATGGTGAATGTGCGTACTTCCAGAATGCGCTGACGTTACCCTGCTCTCCTCCCCCTGGTTGGCATTTCCATGGCTTTCCTTTCTTTCCCTTCTGGCTGACCTGTTCCTGGTGAGCCCGGTGGGTCGGTGTGAGGACAGGGTGTGCTGGCACACGGCAGCACAGCGAGATGGGGCTGGCAGCAGCCTGTGCCAGTGTGTGCCAGGCAGCCTCACCCGTCACAGAGCTGGAAGCTCTGGGTGATGTCACGGGCTGCGGTATTCTGGCTCAGTTGTGGCTGTGGGGCCTGCAGCGAAGGTCCCATTTCTGCCTCTGCTCTGCTTTCTGCCGAGCTGACCACGCTCTTGCTTGGGGCAGCCTGGCCGAGTTGCTGTTGCCCTCTGGATGGGGTTTCCCGCAGAGTGGCTGTGCCTGTGTTGGGGTCCCTGCCCGCTGCGGCAGAGCGGGCCTGGCGCCTGGACCCTGCTGGGGCAGGACGGGCTCCAGCTGCCTGACCCTGGGTGAAAAGTTCAAATCTGCATTTAAATAGAGGAGGGCCATTAAACAGCTGGGACAGTCTCCAATCAAGTTGAAACTTTATTTACAGCTGAGCTGGTCTCTTGCAAGATGCATCCAGCCTATGCGTAGGCAGCGAGCTGCAGGTCATGCCCCGGGACCTGCTTTGTGAGCTGCTTTCCAGGGCAGCTCCAACCCGAGCTTCGCTCTCTCCGTGATGGTGGAGGACGTGACCGAGGCCCTGTTTTGCATGGGTGCAGTGGTGGGGCTGGCAGTTGGCCGGGGCTGGGGGGTCCCTGCCCTCCGGGTGGGCTGTGGCAGCAGGACCCGGGCATCCTCCTGGAGAACGAGTGCTCCAGAGCACCGAGGGCTGTGGGATTGTGGGGACAGCCCCCGTCCTTCCTCTGCATTCACTGCTGTGCTGTGGCATGCCTGGATGTGGCCGAGAGGAGGCTCGTGTTTGCGCAGTGGCCTGGCTTGCCCAGCAGCAGGGGCAGGCGCTGTGTTTGGGGCTCAGGACAGCGGTGAGCCGGGCAGTGCCCGCACTGAGTTCTGCACAGGGCCCAGAGCTGCACCCGGTGTTGGAGTTTGTTCATGGTAACACTGCACAAATGCAAACAGTTCTGCTGCTGTCCTCCTGGCATCGGGCTGCCCCGTTAAAGACCGAGTGTGGCTGTGAACGGAATGAAGCAGGCCCCCAGGGGCTCGTTCTGGTGCTGAACACCCGGTCTGTAACTTGGCAGGAGCGGGGCTGCCCTGCCCAGCGGAGCAGCTGGGGTGATGGAGGGAGTGGGGGTGGGGTGGGCCGGGATGCACTGCTCTCGTGGTGACAGAGCTCAGAGGTTCGTTTGGGTTGGCTTCCCGGGGCAGTGCCTCTGGCCGGGATGGGTTCGTGCCCTGCCTGGCTGTGGTCACTGCGGAGGTGCTCAGCAGATGGAGATGTGCAGTCTTTCCTCGGCTCCTTCCCTGCTGCCCAGCAGAGCAGCCCGGCCCCGGGCCGCAGATGGGCCACGCGCGCTCCTGTTGACGTGGCCTGGGTACAGCTGGGGTAAAGGAGCGGTCCCTGCGTGTCGAGTCCCTCATCTGAGGGTGGGAGGTAAGGTCTGGGGGTATGCCGGCCCTGGCCTCGTTTTCGGTGTAAGTGTGGGAGGACTGATGGGATCCCTGCGAGCAGATCCTCCGCGCTGGAGGGAGTCCCGTAGGGCTCCTTTTATGGGAAACGGAGTTCGGTGGGTGCGGTCTGAATTGCGGCGCTGGGGTGCGGGGCTGGCGGTGCGGGGCCGGCGGTGCGGGGGCCGGCCGTGTGGGGCTGGCGGTGCGGGGCCGGCCGTGTGGGGCTGGCGGTGCGGGGCTGGCCGTGCGGGGCTGGCGGTGCGGGGCCGGCCGTGCGGGGCTGGCGGTGCGGGCTGGCCGTGCGGGCTGGCGGTGCGGGGCCGGCGGTGCGGGGCTGGCGGTGCGGGGCTGGCCGTGCGGGGCCGGCGGTGCGGGGCCGGCCGTGTGGGGCTGGCGGTGCGGGGCTGGCCGTGCTGGCCGCGGGGTGCTGGGGCTGCTGGGACTGCTCGTGTGGCAGTGGCACGCTCGGTGCAAAGGGCTGAGGTGAGGAGCGGCTTGGAAAGGCCGCGTGGCATGTGAGGAGGCGAGTTAGCTCTTAATCATATCATATATTAGCCTCCTTCGCAGCAGATACATCTGCCGTAAAATGCTTAGCGCTGAGAGCCTGATTGGGCAGCCCATGCTAAGTGTTCAAACTCCTGCTGCCTTTTTTCTTCAAACAATATCTTCTGGCTTCCAGATTTCTGATAAATTGATAAGAGGAATTGCGTGAGTCAATAGAGTTGTAGACACTTTGCCAATAGAACCCTAGCGCTATTGATCTGCCAGTAAATTAAAGTCTTACTTAGAGGCTGCCGATATTTCTAATCTCCTGCCTCACCAATTACGGCTCCCCGCGCCCTGCCCGGGGCTCCGCGCTCCGCTCCCGGGGCGGCGCCGCTCGGCGCTCCCGGTCCGCGTGCCCCCCCCCCCCCACCCCGGGGCGGCCCCGGCGCGGCGCTCCGCTGCGGTGGTGGAGCGGAGGGGGCGGCGGAGCGCGGGCTCCGGGAGGGGACGCCGTGTGGGGAGCGCCGCGTCCCGCCGCGCCTCGGCCGGGCCCTCCTGGCCGCCGTTTGAAGTCGGGACGGTAATGGCGGCGTTCAGACGTCCGGAGCGGAACAATGGCATCGCGGAGCTCCCCGCCGGGGCTCCCGCGTTCGGCGCTGACGGTTGCGGCGGATCGCTCGCCCGATAAGCCCCTTTCAAGTCTCATTTACGTTTGAAAGTCCGTAGTTAGCTTTGGGAAGAAATCTCCAGATAAATGCTGTGTTCTTTCTAATACCCCAGAGCGAAAATCAATGGGAGGGATAATTCCTTCCCTTGTCCTACACAGACTTTCATGTGTTCCTACCTCCAGCAGCACCGTTTAAATACGGAATAGGAAAAAGCTCTGCCTTCCCTCCTGCGCCCTTTGGGCTGAGCCCCGCTGCCGCATGCCGTGGGCCGGGCCGGAGCTCCGTGTCTGCCGCGCGTGGCACTGCGGGCGGGGCGGGCGCTCCGTGGGAGCGGCTGCAGCGGGAGAGCCGCGTCCCGCAAAGCTGAGCTCTGCGGCGGCCCCGCGGTGCCAGCTGTGCTGAGCTGTGTTTTCCTGATGCTGTGGAGTTATCGCAGAGGATGTACATTAAAAGTTGTAACTGTTCCAAACACTGCTGTTCTGGCAGGGATCTGCTGAGTCTCGTGATCCGTCCCTGATGGAGGGGAGATGCTGAGCTGCAGTTGGGTGTATTTACTCCAGAGGCTTTCTTTTTTTTTTTTTTTCTTCCTTTTCCTGTGGAGGAAACATCTGAGCGGTCTGCGCGGCTGAATTCTTTCCTTCCACTTCTGGTGATTCAGTGCATGAGAGGAGCAGCGGCCGTGCAGCGCGAGTCCCGGGCCCTGGGGCACGAGGCCGCACAGCTGTGTGAATCACTGGGGCAGTGGCAATGGGAGAGCTGAAGGAAGTGTTCGGTATTGAGCAGAACCTCAGCTGAAAGATGCTTGAGGGCTGCAGCTGGCCGAGTGCTCCGTGCTGTTTGGTGTGCCTGAATGCTGCTCACCCCGATGGCGGCGGTGCCCCGGGCTGGGGCAGGTCGCTGCTGGGGCTGTCCACTCTTTTCAGATACGCTTTTAGGGTTTGTTTGATTAGTTTCTTCTTCCCCCCACTCTCTTTAACTGGAGATGCAAACTTAGTTTGAGCCGTTCTGCCTCCACAGTGGATAGTCTGAAGGAGCAAAGGGCTTCTCTGGAAGCAGCGTGTTGCTGAGTCTTGGGCTGCTGTGGTCGATACAGGGACGGGCATTTCAGCACTTCCACTGCTGGTGCCATTGTTTTAAGGTAATTGGGTGATGTCGTTGGAAGCAGCGCGTCTAAGTCCTTCCTCAGCAGCTGCTGATCTGTGTCCTGGAGGTGCAGGGAAGGCCGTGCGGGAGCCCCTTCTAGCTCCGGCCCTGGGGATGTGCTTCTGTGGCCGCAGCCCAGGCCACCCATGGCACAGCGGTCGGTTGCAGGCAGCAGGAGCCTCTCCTGAGTGCCATGCAGTGCTGGGAGAGAGCTTCGTGAGCAGCTGTGGGTGCCAGGTCACCCCTCGGTGCCCATAGGCTGGGAATTCAGCATTGCTGTTCATGAAGGCTGGTAACTGCTTCCCACACCTCTGTGAAGCAGAGCAGTAACCCAGGGTGACTTCTGTTGTAAATATTACATGGCACTTGACAGGGAGAGACAGCACCGGCATGAAGAACATTCGTGGGCAGCATCCCTGTGTCTATCAGGGTTTGCTTTTAGGATCAGGGTCTGCCAAAGCATTTTTCTGGTTGGTCTGTGGTGATTTCAGCTGCTGAAGTAACAGAGCACGATTCAGCGGCTGCCCCGTGATGCTGCTGCTGTGAATCCTGAGATGTTTGGTGCTCTGTGTGTGAACTTAATGGCTGAGCAGGAGCATGGGCAGGTTAGAGTCCAGAACCCCTAATTCAAACGTCTCTTGGCTTGCAGGAAATCTAAGTTTGGGATCTTTGTGCTTTCTGTCCAGGCTGGTAGTTGGGACAGCATTCCTAGTTTGTTTCCGTGAATTGGAGAAGGGTGTAATTTGCTATTTTAAGAAGTATGTGGTTCAAAAGACCTTTAATTAAAAAAAGAGAGTTCAGTGTGCATCTGAATCTATAAGAATCACCAGACTGGATCAGAACGGTAATTTGTGGTCATTTGACCTGTGCAGAGTAGATATTTCTTCCTAATTTTCTTCTTTTGTGACCTGTCTGTGTAGCAGTGTATTTATGGAGTCCCAGAAATAAAGGCCTGGCGTGGAGCGGCGTTGCTCGGGGCACAGCTGCCTGTCCTTACGTCCCAGTGCCACTGCTTCGTCACGTGCTGTTGGAGGGAAAGCCCAACTCCTGCCCTGAAACCTGTCGTGCATTGATACGAACGGTCTTTTGAGGGGGGGGGGGGGTTGATGGGTGAAGAGTAAAATAGGTCACAGCTGTTTTATAGCAATTATCTGTATATTGGAAAACATATTACTCTGTCTCTTCTCTTATAAAGCTTTACTCAAGCAATTATCCACTGAAACAGAGCGGTTCGTGTAACCTTCAGAGCGAACCTTGGAGCGTCTCTCTGTGTCGCACCTCCTGTGCCATCTCTTGGTTTCAGTGGTGGCTGTTGGCACTGCATCCCAGATGCGGGCGGTGCCGCTTTGCTTTGGGCGATACGGGGTGATGTACTTCTCACTACCGCTTGCTGTGTTTAAGTACCTCTGTCTAGCTCTGGTCCTTCTCGCTTTCTGCTCGTCCCCTCGGTGTTCCCAGTCTCCTGCCACGTGTAGTGGTGGCTCGGTGGTCCCTTTGCTGTCCCGCACAGCTCGGGTTGTGTGGAGTTTTCATTCATCCCCAGTGAGGCACAGACCTTTCTGTGAGGGAGAGTAAAAGCCAGGAACGCCCATCATTAGCTGATAGACATTTGTGTGGCGCCTTGCAGAAGCATGCTGTGTGGGGTTACCTGCACCCTGGGGGTCTCCGAGGCCCCGTCACTGCGTGTGGCTGATGTCACTGTCCCTCTTACAGGTTTTGCCATCTGCCCGTTCAGCCGTTCTCCAGGAGCCACTCGTGTGTGTGCAGCTGTGCAGTAAATGCTCTGCTGCCATGCAGGGCTAAAGGCAGGAGCGGCACCTTCTGAGGGCACGGTGCTCCCCCGGGTGCTGCTGAGGACTGTGCTCCCGGCCCTGGGGCTGCGGTAGGGGCGGAGCTCAGTGTGCATGCCGTGCCTCATCCCGCAGGTTGGCCGGGCTGGCACAGCCATAAAATACTGTCCCTGGCGGAGGGGTGGTGTGAGCTGTAAAGAGTGCGAGATGCCCAGCAGTGTATTAAACACTAGTTGAGTACAGGAGGGCAGCATATCACAGGAGAGAGATAAGCAAAGTTCTCTGATTGTGGATCAATAAAGGTTAGTGACATCATATCTCAAAGTGAGAGAACCTGCTTTCTGCAGAGCCATTTATCAGATCGCCGGCTGGAGCAGCATTAACCTTTTCCTTGCCAGAAATCTGCTCCCTTCTGGCTGCAGGCAGCGCAGCCTTCATGATGCTCCCGCTGTGCGGCACCGCGCCTCGGAGCTCGCCCGCTGTGCTGGAGCTCTGCAGGCCTGGTGAGGCAGAAGGTGCTCCTCACAGGGGCACGGGAATCATTTGGGTTGCAGGTCTGGCACAGTGCCGGGCACCCCGTGGTGCGCTGCAGAGCAGGAAGGCACACTGGATTAACCTGGCTGTTACAGCAGCGGTGGTGGTGGTAAAGGCCCTGGGGCGGTCCCCAGGAGGGCTGTGCTTCTTGCTGGCCTTCCCGACGGTCGTCCTCCTGGGTTTGCTGTTATTGTTACCAAAATAGATTAAAGCTAAAGCGAATGTATCAGCCCATTTTGCAGGCCCCTCTCCTCGCCGTTTGCTGTGGGGCACCAGCTTTCCACATGAATGCAACTTCTGAATGTGGGGAACGCGGGGCCGCGTGCCTGTGCCGGCCGCACTGCGAGCGGTGAGCGCTGCGCGTGCTGCTGCGCCAGGTCCTGCGAGGTGCCAGGTCCTGCAAGGTGCCAGGTCCTGAGTGTGGTGCCAGGTCCTGCATGCCATCGGGTCCTGCATGCTGCTGGGCTCCATGTGCCGCCCTCAGCTCCCGGGGCCGTCGGCGCAGCCAGAGGGGTCCCCTCTGCAGGCAGTTCTCCTGCGTTTCATTTCCTGCTCTCATCTGTGCATTGTTGGTTTGTTGAAGTGAGCACTGCCTGTTCTGCTGTTGATTAAAGGTGGCCTGCTTGGCTGAACTGATCTGGAGGTTTGTAGGAGGTGACCCAAGAAGCGTGCAGTGCGGATGCTTAAGGTCTCTTGCATGTTCCTGATGTACATGTTTAACTTGGGCTGTCTTTCACAAGTTTTCCTCTGTCTCTTCTCTGTACCCAAATAACTGAAGTGATTGTTAGTACTGTGGCTCAAAGTGATGTGAAGGCTCTTGTGCCCCAGCAAAAGCACTGGGATGTCCCCATGCAGGGCAGTGGCTGCTCATGGCGCAATGTGCTGAGGTGTTACTTAGGCCTCTAGTGCAGCTGATATAGGGATAATGCGTATTTCATGGTATGGCAGCAGCTGTGGGAGAGCACGAGGGGCTTTCTCCAGGTGAAGGCATCCAAAGGACTTCCAGCATCACGTCCCTCACGTGGTGTCTGTGCCAGCAGAGGAGTGCTACTGTGCCCTATAGGTGGAAGCTGGATGTCGGGATTTCCGTGGTCTCTGTCTTTCAGTGGATGAAAGGAGAGGCTTCTGCCTGGAGGAATCTATGGTCTGAGTTTAGAGATAAGATAGTGAGGGAGGATGACAGGTGGAGGGTAAGGGGCAAGAGGAGAGTTAATTCCCTGAATGAACTTCTGTTGTCTAGCAAGAAAATACCAATTTTTCAGATTCTACAGAGATTTGAGTTGTAAAGACTTTCTGATTACCTTTCATCCTGTTTCCATTGGTGACTTCTCATTGGAACAAGAGCCCCTTCTCTGTGATCTCGGCTGCGCTCCGGGCAGCAGCTGTGGCCGTGCGCTGCGCATCCTCGCGGGCCGGGGGAGATGCTTATGGCTCAGCCCGTGCTAATGGGCTGATGTCCAAGTGGAAAGTGTATTTTCAATGAGGAAGTGCTGAGATATTAGTGGAGCCTGGATTACTCTGTGATTGTGCTGTCAATACCACTGTATTGAGTCGGAGAGAGCCTGCACAACACAGGGAAACACTTAGCTCACTACTGCTGCTTATTGAGAAGCCAATAGCAATTTACTTGCTGACACTTGACATCGAATCCATTCCCAGAGGTGCAGCTCCTGCTAAACCACTGTTGGGCTCTCCTTAACACCTGTCCCTTCCCCGAGCTGTGGAGATGCAGGTGTGGGGGGTGAGCGGTGCTGGTGCTCCCAGTGCTCCCAGCAGTGGGAGAGGACCCGATCGCGCATTGCCCCGCTGTGCCACAGGAGCAGACCTTCCTGTGGGGCAGTGGGGAACTGCCACTCTGCGAGGCTGATGGAATTAACTCTGTGCAAATGCACCTCATTTTCTGGCACATGTTCAGTGAAGAAGAATGTGGGTGTGATGGTCCTTCCATCCCTATCCTGAAAGCTTGAAGTGAGGTCTTTAGGATGGATCCTTCCTGGTTTGCTTTTCTGCTTTTTGGGACTGGCACAGGTGGGCTGTGGTGGCCCTTCTTGTGTCCATACAAAGCTTGTAGGAAGCTCCTACGATCGTTCGCTATTAAATACTGTTGAGGAAAAGAATATCCAGGATACTTCTCTGAAGAGCCAACTCCCTGCAGTGGAAAATAACACGCAGGGGATGAAAACAGAACTGGAGCTGTTGAAATGCAGCAGCTGGAAAGGGGACGGGGAGAAACTTCTTCCTGTTCAGCTGTGGCATTGCCCTTCGTATTCCATTTGTTTGCCCAAACCTTCTGGGAGGAGTAGAAAACCTGTGTCCTACATAGAGCAGGCAGCAAAGCAACTGTGATGCCTGAGGAAGGCGCTTGGAGCTACGGTTTCCATTTTGCAGAAGCAAAATTTAGGTCATACTGCAGGTCATGTTTTAAATATGCTCGGTGCCCTGTGCCTGCAGCGTGCAGTGCAGTGTGCGTGGCCGCTGGGGGCTGCGGGCTGTGGGAGGGCAGGCAGCATGCAGGGCACAGTGCCGCTGAGGTGCGTTAAGCACAGGGCTCAGGTGGGCAGTGCTGGTAGCATGGGCTCAGTGCGTTGCACAGTGCCCATACTGCACGAGGTGAATCGCTTCACCCTGCCATGACCTGCTGCCGCCTGATCTATGCACACTGCCCCTCTCTGTGCCCATCCTGGGGGCTGGGAGCACAGCTGGGAGCCCTCGGGACCTGAGTGCCAGTACAGCCCTCCGGCAGTGCTGCCTTCCTTCGTCAGCTTGAGTCAGTGACGTGTCCAGCAAAAAGTGGTGCCAAACCAGCCTTGGTGACACATGAGGGAGAGCTGCACCGGTAATGGTGGAGGGGAGAGCAGAACGAGGAGTAAATGTCAGCATCAGATGCCCTGTGCATGTCTGCGGAGGGGTGAGGAGCCCTGCGGGATGCTGCGCAGCCACGGGAGGTGTGGCACCGCACTGCTTCTGCAGAGGCCCCTGTTGCTTGTTATATTTTGTTCTAGTCTGTTGCTAATCTTGTTCAGCAGTTGCTCCTCTTAATTATTGAAGTACTTTTACAGAGATGTAACAGATTAATCCTTTTAGTTCTGGCTGTTGCCAGAAGAAATTGCCGCCATTATTCTCATGTTGCAGTAGGAGAAGTTGGAGCCAGAAGAAGCAGAGCTCGGCCTGAAGGGCCTGTGTCTGTGTGTGTGCTGCTCTGCCATGCGGGACAGCAGCCAGGAGCGGGCCGGGGCAGATGGCAGCTCCCCACAGCCTGGAGAGCAGCGGAGAGCAGAGCTGAGCGGGCCGTTATCTGGTCCTTGTCTCGCTGGAACACAAATATTAACTGACAAACAATTGCATAATCAACAACACAATCACTTTGGCCTGTTGACTTATCTCCCAGCAAAAGAAATAAACAAGGAAAAGTAGCAAAGTTAACTTATAAACCAATAAACTGTTATTGCAATTGCGGTGGTGTGGCCCCAGGCCTGCGCCGTGGCTGCCGTCCGATGTCACCCAGGAGCTCAACTTGGACAAAACAGGGAAGTGCTTGGTGGTGAACTGCACGGGGCCCTGTGCCGTGCTCACGCCGTGCCTCCAGCCCTGTGCTGTGCTGTGCTCACGCCGTGCCTCCAGCCCTGTGCTGTGCTGTGCTCACACTGTGCCTCCAGCCCTGTGCTGTGCTGTGCTCACGCCGTGCCTCCAGCCCTGCGCATCTCCTCGCTCGGTGTTTTCCCCAGAACGCTGTCCCAGAGCGGATTTAAACCTGGGATGGCTGCGTCTGCGGGAGCTGGCGGTTTGCTGGAGCAGAAGCACTGGGGGCTGAAGGCTGCTCTGTCAGTGGTTCCTGAAAGGTATCTAGAGTGGAAATGTAAATGTGCCAGAACAGATCTCCTGTGTTTTTAGGGTTGCCTGAGTTACCTCTTCTTGGAAACGTTACTGCTGGGTCATTAAGGCTCCCTCCTTCCACTGCTGGAGCAAGCAGTTCTCTAAATATTGATGTAGTGACTTCCTTGCTCGGACGCGGCTTGCAGCCGTGCCGCTTCCACTGGAGAGTTCTGAGTTCTGCCACCTCGCTGTGCACATTCTCGTGGCTCAGTCACACCGCACAGCTTTGTGCTCGGGTGCTGCAGGCTGCCCTGGGCACCAGCCCCACATGAAGTTTCTTCTGTGATGTGGTCACAGCTGTCCAGACAATAGCAGCAGAGGTCCCGCAGTGGCCTTTGCATGCCATTATCTTTAGGAACGCCAGAACGGCATCCTAAGATCATATTTTGCCTTTTTCAGAGCTGTGTTGCATTGTTTGTTCCGCCATCCTGCCAAGCACAGCAGTCTGCCTCCTCCTTTGTAATTCCTTATTGGTAAACCCTGAATTTAGTGCAGAAATTCCTGTTTTTCGTGTTATCCTAAAGTTTAGATCCTTTCTCAGCATTCTGGTCCTCAGATCGCTGCTCTCTCATGCAATGTTTTCGTCTTCCTCTGCACTGGTTGTGCTCCCATGTGATGCTGTCAGCAGATCCCACTCTGCTGGTGAGGTTAGTGAGCACCACGATCCGTAACACCATTCCAGTAACTTCCATCCAGGGCAGCATTTCTTTAAATCTTCTCTAGGTCTTTTTTTGTGTCTTTCTTAAATCTTGGCCAGTTCCCATCTCTTCCTGCTGAGTTCCATGCAGGGACAGTATTGAAGAAGGGATGGTTATTTTAGTAAGGAAAGATGTAGAGTCTGTGTGTGCAGTGCGTCTTGGATAAACGTGGGTTCCTCTTTTTGCTGCCTCTTCTTCCTTTCTCAGTGCACGCAGCTTTGTTACTGAGACAAAGCTAATGAGACCGCAGCAGCCAGTTCTGCTGCTCCCAGTCCTTCCCATGCAGGTGCTGTATCTGTTGCTGTGCTCTCGTGCAGCAGCACAACCCGTGAGCTGATGGGTGGGCAGGAACGTTTGGTGTTGAACCTGCCTAAGGTGAACTTGGCTGTTCCTATCTGTGAACTGTGGCTGTTCTTTCCGTTCGTGCATTTTGTCCTGGTGTCTCCTGGTGCCTGCTCCCCTGTGCCATCCTTCAGCTGCTGCCTCGTGTCCAGACCTTGCTCCTTCAGTCCTGGCCGTTGTGCCAGGGGTTGCCTGCAGTGAGTCTGTGCCAGCCTCTGATTTGTACCACCTGTGAATTCTGCAGGAATTGTGAGCACCAGCAGTGCTTGCTCGGTAGCCCAAGCTGCACTGTGCTACGGCAGTTGCAGTTTGTGATTAAAAAGAATATCAGTCACTGCCGCCTTGTGCCACAGTCCACAGTACATCAGCTTCATACTCATCAGAGTCTCACTCAGGACGGGCCCGAGGGCTGTCTGTGGCTCAGGCTGCTGCTGGAAAGCTTGTCTTGGTTCATGGCTGGTGCCCTGAGCCACGGGCCTGCACTGCCTGAGGACGTGAAGGTGAGACCCGGGTGACCCTTGGATTCCAATTTTAGTTGTTCTTTGAGTGCATCAGATTGTAGCCTCTAAAGAAGACCAGAGGGTAAGAATTGCAATTACTGTTGCTTTATGATCACACTCAGGAAATTCCCTTCTGTCTTTGGTCCTCTGGGGAATTCAGAGCCATCACGTCAGCATTCGGGCAGTGCTCAGTCTGCCTGCAGAGGCCTTCTGGATCTCACTTGAGGGTAGTGGCTGCCACCGAGATCATCTCCCCCATTTAGAAAAGGGAACTGGTTTGCAGCTCAGCTTTCACAGCATCCAAGTTTGCATGTGCAGTGGCTGCTGTGAAGAGAGCAGCAGTTCCACTGTTGGTAAAGGTCCTCTGGTTGTGCTCGTTACTTCCCACTGTGCAAACTCACAGAGCCTCCTGCAGCCCCGGCGGCACTGCTGGCACGTGCTGTGTGTGGTGTGAGCAGCAGGGAAGGGGCTGCTGCTGCAGCGGGTACCTGGCTGGCCAGGCATCCCCAGCGGCCTCAGGTGAGCGTGCGTGGGCACTGTGCATCTCAGAATGCAAAGTACCGATACGCTGATTTGTTTTTTTTCAAGAATCGTAGTCCTTGGGGGAAAAAAAGGTAGTCATGCATTGTTAGTTTTCATCTTCCTTCTCATTCCCACTTTGTGGTCTGTTAAAATTCAATTTTAATTGAATTTCTTGTTCCCAGCTGTATTTTTCAATGCTACCCTATGCTATTTCAACCAGAAATATTTTAGAATAGGTTGAAGAATCATCCACAGCATTATCTGTTGCAAGATGTGGTACACATCAGGCAAGGAATTAGGAAATGTTGTCTGTAAAATGCCTTAAACATAATCACATCGCTTTAGGAGTTAGGGTGAGGTCTGGGAAGATGGTGTATTGGGTGCTACGGAGATCCTGAGTGGCTGTCCCAGATTGCAGAGACCCAGGAAAGGGTTTTGCGTCATCCGTGGCAAAGGATGAGCTGTGCACTCCACCAGATGCTGCTGTCACGGGTTGGACTGGTTCCAAAGACTTGAATGCTGTTTTTATGTCCCCTTGGAGCTGAAAGATCAAATGCAAGGCTGGCTGGGCTCCAGATGACTCTTGCTATGATTTGGCTCTTGTTTTCACTGAAAAGGAAGGACCTGAATCGAGCTGAGGATGGACAGAAGGACACTGAGACGGGATGGTCGGGGTGGTTCTGTACGCTGGCAGAAGGTTTCCAGTGTGTGAGCAGAGGACACGCGGGGTTTGAGCATCATGGAGACGGAGTTCCCAAGCAGCCGGCGCATTGCTGTCAGCACAGCGTGTGTCCTTGAGGAAAGAAGCTCAGTGCAGAGGGCAGTTGTTGTGTAGTTCTGATTCTGGAGACTTGTATTCGGTTTCAGCTGGTGTTTGTGTTCCTGGTAGACTTGAGTAAGCTGCTGGCCTTTGCTCACTGCATTTCTCCAGAGTGGAGCGCTCCTGATTCAGGAGAGTGCTCAGTGACTCTGCAGTCCGGTTTTTAGGGCTGCCCTGGGTTGTTTGGTGTGGTCTGTGCTGCAGGTGGGTGAGCACCCGTTTCTCTGCCGTTCCACCTCAGATATTTTCCTCCTGCGCTGGAGAACGACCTCCAGCTCCAGCAGAAACGTACTGCTGGGAGAAATGCTGAAACTCAGAAGTGACCCACAAACTTATCTTTATTAAAAAGATTCAATACGAGAGAAGGTTTGGTTGCCTTGTTTTCTGTCCGGGCAGAGGATGCTGGTTTCCTGTAAGTGCCACTTTCTGCACAGCAGAAGAAATGCTGCGGAGGTGAAAGATGTGTGCTGCCTTTCGTTGCGTTGTCTCAGAGTACTTTCTCTTGGTGAAAGTCCTGGCGTGGGTGTGCACAGAAGCACGAGGGGAGGGTTCAGGCGTTGTGCTTGTGCCTTCTTCCTGGCTGAAATCACAAGGAGCCTCTGTTACTGCTGCTGCAGCTCCTTTCCCATGGAGTTGTCTTTACAGGGCTAGAGATTGCTGCTGAGACCACAGCTCCTGGGCCTGGGTATGGCTTGTACACCGTCTCATCAGTTTTGTTCATATAAATAATGTAAACACACCTCAATTATTATTATTTGAATCCTTCTTTGTAACAGGAAACTAATCAATAAAGTCCTCGGCGTTTTAACGGGACCATACCTGTAATTATGTGGCTTTTGAAAAGTGTGTCTTTCCTATTTTCATTGATAAATGCACTCTGCAAGTGTAGGAACAAGTGTGCAGACTACTTCCCAGCCTCCCAAACTGATCATCTCGGCGGATAGCTGACGAAGAGCCGCAGCCTTTTAGCTCTGACATGCAGGGCGCCAGACGGGATGATCTAATGATTCCTTCAGGCCTTGCTTTCGCTCACTCCGCTTCCTGGAGGCTCGCTCCCTATCCTCACTTATCCAAGAAGTTAAAACCTGGCCTGCAAGAACATGGCAAGTTGCCTGCTGATGCTCCCTGCCTGGTAGGGAAGGGATGTGTGGGGGTGAGGAGGAGAGTTTGTGCATTAGAGGGTTGTTTTGTAAATTCATTCATTCTTTGGCTGGGCAGGGGTTGCGAGCAGAAGGAAGCTGGAGGGAGATGCCCTGCCATGGGGTGAGGGTTCTTGGCAGTCTCTTCGTTTGGGGTCTGGAACTTCTTTCCTGCAGGGACTTACTATTGCTGGATGCTCTGGCACTTCTGCCCATCTTTGAAGGCTTTCACCCAAGTCTTGTGCTCTTGGTCGTGGTGTTACAGGGATGCTTTGGCTCCCGATACGTGCTGTGGCTGTCCCTGTGCTAAGGGAAGAAAACAGAAAGGGGAACAGATGTGGCCAGTGCGTTCTTCTTTGCTTGGATGGCTCCCAAGGGGCAGCTGCTGGACTTCAGTGCGGGGCAGAGCTTCTCCGGGCTGAGCGAGTTCCTGCTGTCACAGTTTTATGTGGAGCTGTTGGAATGAAAATGGAACTTTGTTGAGTTGGAGGTGCACATTGTTCCAGACTATCTTTTGACAGAGGTTTGTTGTTTTTTTAACTTTCTGTCTCACAGAGGTGCCTTGTCTGACTTGTGCCAACTTTGGGGGTGTTGATCGTGGCCATTGAGCGCATGCAGCGATCGGACATTCTGCCTGCAGCACAGCAGCACAGCCAGCAGCTGAGGGCGATTTATGCAAGGGCTTCACACATCTCTGTGTGAACCCTGCAGAGAGAAATGAGCTCTCTTTGGAAAGAGAAAGTGGATTTTAAGCCTCCTGGTGCATGCTTACGTAGAAATGGGGGATTTCTCATGTCCTTCTCTTCCAGCTCCTTCCTTTGTTTATACCAGTGTGTACATTAGTTCGGTTGTTGAACAGGTTTATTTCCTTTCCACCTGCTTTCCTTTATTATTTGAGAAATTCTTTAAAGAGTGAGAAATTATTTGTACTTCGTTGACACTTCCCTTCTACTTCAGTTTTCAGCTGAAGCTCAGTAGCAGGAGTTGGGTTTATTTTGCAGCCCCTGTTTGCTCCTTAAGGGACTTCTTGCCCCGGCACAGGAGAGTCAGAAGAAATGATGCTGAGGTTGTTCCCTCTCCCCAAGGAGCCGGCCCAGCCCTCACCTGCTGGAAGCTGCCCTGTGTTTCCCATGTTGGGAGCCAGTGCTGTCGCCCCTGGGCTGTTGGAGCAGGTCCCAGGCTCCGCGTGGTGCGGGCTCCTCCGCCGCACACCTTCCCTTGCCTACAGCTACAGCAAGAAGCCAAGAATTAATTGCTGCGTGTTTCCTTTTTTCCCCCTGGGTGCCTTGTGGTCTGATTGGTATCTGGGCTCATTGGACACTGCAAGTGTTCGTTTCCTTCACCTTCTCCATCTTTTTTGCTTTCTCAGAGGAGGCTGAGGCTGCCCGCTGGGGCTGCTCCCGTGGCCGTTCTTGGTTCTGGTTGTGCAAAGTAACACTTGATTCAGAGACCCCATTCCTGTGAGTGTGCTTCATATGGACCTGTTTTCTTTTGTATTTCATAGGGCTCTATCTTTTTGGTTTGTGCTTTGCCCCGACTCTTGAGCAGAGTGATTTGTCAGGAGCCTTCCACATTGGAGGTGAGCGTTAAGCTGCCTGACCTCAGCGAGCGGGCGAGGAATGGGGGCGGTGCAGGGACCCTCCATCAGCACTGCTGCCGTCCGACTTTGGGCTCGGGCTGCAGAGCTGTTCGTGCTGAGCGAGCACCGGGTGAGAGCGGGCAGTGCAGGGCTGTGTGTGCTGAGTGCTGTGTGTGCTGTGTGCTGTGTGCTGTGCGCTGTGCTGTGTGCTGTGCTGTGTGTGCTGTGCCCCAGGGATGAGCCGTGCACCGTGCTTACCCCGCAGCTCTGCTGAGAAACGCACTGCTGAAGATGAGAAAAAATTCCCGTAGTGCACCTATTAATTGTTCGTTTAGGAGTAGAATTTTCCTCCAGCTGTGTGAGGGCTTAAGGCTAATTAATTAAGTGCTAATTAAAAGCAATACTGATAATGAAAACAGATGTTTTCAAGAAAAGTGAGTGGTGCTGGGACACCACTGCTGTCCCTGGCTCCTCTGCAGGCAGAGCACAGCCCACGTCCTCGTGCTGTGTGTGGGGTGGGTGCAGCTCGGGGACGTGCGGCAGCTCCTGCTGTGCCACGCAGGGATCGCTCCTGGGGAATGCTGTGGGTGTGGGGAAGCTGGGAGCGGGCCGCACCGCCCGGGCTGTGGCTGCTGCTGTGCAGTGGGTGGAAAGGGCATCAGCAGCAGAGAGGGCTGAGCACGGCACAGCCAAGCTGAACGCTCCGCAGCTCAGAGTGCTGCGGCCGTCCTGGGTGCAACATGCATGCAGGGCACAAAACACTGATAAAAGCCCTGCTGCTCAGAGCTGCTTTGTTTCTTGTCATCTGTGGTTTGTGATGAACTGGAAAGATGCTGTTGTTCAACAGGAGTCCACCCCGAGCCCTGATGAGTGTGGCTGGTGGTGCTTGGCTCCCTTCCTGGGAAGGGCCTGCAGGGCCCTGGCTCGTGGGCTGCACCTCGGGTCGGCCGGTGGTTGTGTGCAGCCGGGGTTGTGCTCGCTGTGTGGCTGAGAGCGGTCACGGAGCTGTGTGACACAGGGAGCTGAGCTGCACGTGCTGTGCTTCAGACGGAGAAGTGGCCTTCAAGGGGCTCGTACCCGTGGGTGAAGCAGGGGTTGGCTGTAAATAGTGCTGGATTTCTTAAGAAGAACAAAGAATGCTTTGTCTTGGAGAACCTGAAACATCAGTGCTCGGTGCTGGCTGTGCATCAGCTGCTCTGCTCCTCCTGGGCCTGGAAGGAAGGGAATGGCGGTGGCTGATCCTCCAAAGAGTGGTAGGGAGGAATATCTCCTCCCATTCTTCAGGCTATAAATGTAAAGGATTGTTTTGGTCTCGCTTTATCTTCAGAATTACTGACAGGAGTGTGAGGGAGCAGCCCTGGCCCTCGGTGCTGAGCTTTCTGGCCTGTCAGCACTGTTTTGGGGCGATGGGGGACACCTTCAGCAGCTCTTGGAATACCTGTGGCCTCCGGAGCAGTGGCTGCGTGCTGCGAGCTGCTTGCTGACCAAGGTTTTGATCACATTGCTGATTTTGCCACTGACCTTTTACGTACTCTGTGAGCAAGCTGGAGAAGTAAAATCTTTCACCAGCCTTTAAAAAGGACCTCGAGTGAAAGAAAAGGGGTGGGGGGGCATAGGGAATGGGGGTGTGCTGGGGAAAAAGGAAATCATCCCAGTGCCCATGGGAGAAGATGAGAGGAAGAGGAAGGCAGGCTGGAGCAGCAGCCAGGAGCACCGTTGTTGGCATGATGCAGGTTGGGGCCAGTAGGACTGTGCTGACTGGAGTAAAGTTTATTTTGCAATTGTAGATGCTAGTTACCTGAAGAACGTGACCCAAAAGGCCTGAAAGCAGCCAGCCAGAAGAGTGGAGTTCTGCGCCAGCACTGTGTGCAGTCCGTAGCATATGGTCCTTTGGGTTCATGCTACAACAAAGCTGTCACAGCCTTGTCCATACTGGGAGATAATGGGACCTGTACTTCATAATTAGTTCCCGTAGAGCTGCTGACAGAACCCTGGAGCTTCAGGCCTTGTTAGAAGTCATTTTCATCTGTGATTTGACAGTAGTGTTAACGTGGAGCCCAGTTATGTTATAGTTTCCATTCCTGTTCCTGAAGCAAGAGATAGTTTTGCTAGAGCGGATGCCATCTGGCAGTTTGCATTTGGCTTGTCTGCTGAAGGCTGGTTAATGCCCATTGCTGTGTTTAGCTCAAGAGGGACTTTTAGGTATTTGTGGTGGCTTCAGAATGAGAATGTCGTCTCACTTCATCCTGGCAGATCAACTGCTCATCATGCAGACACCTGGAGCCAGGGTGACGAGCTGCTGTGCCATCATCTGAGGCGCAGCCAGCATGCATAGACCCAGCTTAGCAGAGGTGGAGGTCCTGATCCGGGTATATCTTGCTTTTGGTCATCTGAAAAGTAGTTTTCAATGTATTGCACAATAATTTTGGCCTTAGAGGAAAGAATGATATTTAACTTTTTAGCAAATGAACTGGAGAAAGGGTAGAATATAGAGAAAAGGCGATGGAAATAGTAAATAAAATGTTTTGCAGTGGGAAATGAAAGTTCTGAATTTCATCTGATCAGGAGACCTGAAAACTGAATTTATGGTTTTGGTCCTTCTGTCCTTCTGTGGAAGACATTGCTCAAGAGAATAGTGAGAGCAGGTCTGTCCGTGTAGGAGCGAGCGTGGGCCGTGGGTGCATGCACCGTGTTCAGGGTCTCTTGGAATGTGACCTTCTGCGTCCGAGCTTGGAGTGCAGGTAGCTCAGCATTACTGCTTGGGCACAGCAGAGTGGAGGACTTTAACCAGGGTTCGGGAGCTCTTCAGACAGCAGCCTGTCCCCTGGCAATGCTTATTTTTGTAAAAAGCTCAAGACAGCACTAGAAGCATCTTGCAGGCACCCTGCAATTATCATAATAAACAGTTTTATCATCTGCTTGGCAATCAATAATGTGGCTTATGCTGCTTTAGTATCTCACTGGTATTGATTACCTTAACAACTGTGCTGCGGTCAGCTCCTGTTAACCCGTGCTGCGCTGACGGGGCCGTCCTGCCGCAGGAGGCGAGGGGCTCAGCCACAGCCCGGCCCTCAGCAGGAGGACACAGCCGACGAGGTCAGAGAGGGCTTTAGCTGGGATTTTAATCTAGAAATGTGAAATAGAGTGAATTTCTGTCTGCGTGGTATTTTAAAATCGAGTTGGAGTGTGGTTCTCAGTCTGTGTGGGATCATCGCTGTATGCTGTGGTGCTTTGTCAGAAGAGGGTTCGCCGGAGCAGTGCATGCCCCGAGGTTTCTTTCCTTGAAGAAAAGGAAGCGTTCTTTCTGCAGTGAAGATGTAATGCTTTGCCAGAGGCCGGGACATCCCTTTGGCTTTCCCTGGCTCCTGTGGGACCACCCGAGAGCTGGGTAATGCATTGGTGTGTGGGCTCATCTCACTCCTGCCTGACCTGAGAGCAGTGCTGTCTCGTGGCTGTGGAATAGGACATTTGCTCATAAAACTCCATTGATCCCACAGCAGCAGCGGGGCTGAGCTGGGAGAGCTGAACACTGTTGTGTGTACCAAAGACTTTCGTTTCAACTAAGTGAACCCTTGGGGCTGTTTTGACAGCATTGCCTCTTCTTCCAGCAGGGCGGTTTCAGGGTAGCAGGTTAGTAGTAGTTGATCCATCGGGGGAGGAAGAAAGATGGCTCTTTATGTCGGGATCCGGATGGGGCTCAAAGACAGGACTTGGTGGGATTTGGGCATACCTAGGTAGTTCAGTCTCGTGGCCCAGTATTTCTCCTAATGGAATTTCCCATCATTTACTGCCCTGCTGATTTCTGATCAATGAAAATAAAATTGCATTGCCTCCTGAGAGGCTCCGTGTATGGCTACAGCCTCCAACTGTGTCAGTTCCGGTAAGATAATCTCATCAGGAGAGCAGGAGGGTAATAGGAAATAAAAATAAAACCCACAATTAGCAAGAGGGCAAGCAGCAGAGTAACACTTTCAGTCCTGGAGGTCTCAGGCAGCACATGTGGGAAGTCCCTTCCCCAGCTCGGAAGTGACAGCTCTGAAGGTGCCTGATCCTATTTGGTGTGCTGGGATCTGGGTTTGGGATTCTGTGCAGATCCACTGGGCGTGTGCTTTGAAACCTGGATTTATCTGAATCAGAGTCGGTTCTCCTTTGTGAGATGGTTAAACTTTCACAAGAGATCTGTTTGCTCTGAAGTGTTACAGGGATGCAGCAGCTGCCTGCTGTGAACCAGGAGAGCATGAACTTGAGACTTTGAGCCTGTTGAGTGGCTCCTGGTTGCCGCAGTCAGAAGGGTTTATTTTGACCAGGTAAAGAAAATACTTAAATAAGAAAGTACTGTGTCTGGAGTTTAGAGCAGTGCTCTGTTTGTGGGAACCTGGGACCTCTGGGACCTCTGAGTTCAGTTCTACTGAGTTTGCCGTACGTGCAGCCCACTTGGGAAGGTTTCCCAAACGTCTGGCAGATTGCTCTACCTGCTTCAGGGTTCTCTTCATTTACCTCTTTTTGGAGATTCCTTTCCATCAGGGTAACTCCGTGCTGAACACTGGTAGTGGATTGGAGCACGTGTGCTCATGCCTTCTGCAGTGGGGCTTTGCACCCCCGGTGTGTAATTCAGAACTAACAGATCATGGTGTTTGTGTAAGTAGCAAGCAGAATGGTTACCAGATGACCTCATGCCGCTGAGCTCTGCCCGCTGAGCATGCTCTGCTTGTCCAGCACCACAGGCTTCCCCAAAGGGTGGGAAGGAGCGGCTGCGCCTGGGACCAGGCAGCGTCTGTTTCCTAACAAGGACTGGATCTGAGCCCTGGCAGAGGACGTCTGATGACATAGGAATCTAGCTCTTACCCTCCGTTTGGCCCTTGACACTACTCTGGAACACATGAGTTGTTTGGGTAAATCAGCAGAGAGGAAGGAGCGTTGGCAGGACTTATTCCCCAGGCATGCGAGTCTGCAGACGGTGCTGTGAGGAGCGCTGCCTGACGGCACAGGGTTCGCTTTGCGAGCGGGGCCATCTGAGGTTGGCTGCCTCTGCTTTTGGAGTCTCATCGCAGGGCTGGTTGGGGTTTGGCTGCCGTGCTTTGTAGGAGTTCGCTCTCTGTAGCAGTGCAAATGTGCCATGTGTTTCTCATTGGGTGGGACTGCTCAGCACATCCAGTAACTGGAAGAGGGAATGGATGAACCATCAGCAAAGCCGCAAAAGCCAGCTGGAATTTCTCACTTTCAGGAGTCATTGCTGTGGTTTGCATCCTGTAGTCCTGCTATAAATGCTACACTTTCTTGGAACAGGGAACAGTGATCTGGTGGTGTAAGTACAAACAAATGTATCAGAGATGGTGTCATCGTTTGAAACCCAGCGCAGTTCGGGGCATCTCTGTGGGTTCGGCGGCTGTGGATGGTGCCCAGCACATGGCCCCATTGGATGTGGCTGCCATTCGTGGTCGGGCAGAAGCGGTCCCGTGGAGCCGTGACAGCTATCGTTGAACATAATGGCTACGGTAAAAAATGCAGGGGGAAGGATGGCAAGCTGCAGACTGGCACAAGGGAGCAAGAGTGGGACCGTGTCCCCAGAGCGTGGGAGCAGAGTGGCAGTGCAGACGGCCGCTGAGTGGGGCGGTTTGGACCGAGCACTGTTTGGTTACGTTCGGAGTTTGTCAATAACGCTGCGCTGACAATGGGTACCAGATGTGAGTGCAGTTCTTAGTGCTGCAGCGGAGGCTGGAAACAAGGTTTGACAAGAAACACTGGGGTTTTAGAGCACGTTGCGCAAACCGAAGAGTCAAGGAATGTGCGATGTTTTGAAACAAAATCTGAAAGCCCTGCTGTCTGACACACGGGAGGGCGGCTCCTGCAGGACGTGGAAACGAGCTGCGTGTCCGGGGAGCATGTGAATGACACGTCACTGGGAAACCAGCGGTGCTCTACTTTGTTTTGTGGAGAGAACAGCAACTGCAGCTAGTTCACCTCTGCTGCGGAGCGCTCTCACTCCAAAGAGCATCTCTGGAGGAATCAGCGCGCTTTCCCCCAGCTGCTCGCCGAGGCACTCTGGCACTCCTCTGGATTACTCTGTTCTCAATGGCAGTGGGTTGACGATTACATAAATATTTTTGTGTGTAGTACAGTAGCTGGCTCAAAGGGATCAGCAAACTTGGAATAATAGTTCATAACAAAATGCCTTCTGAAAAGCGGCCTGCGTCTTGCCGTGCGCTCACTGGCTCAATTGAGCTGGTGTGAAGGACAGAGAAAAAAATGTGGGTAATGTGGGAGGTTCACCTTCTCAAGGAGACCCTTTCTCTTAGCTCCATGCCAAGTGCTTGAGCCCTACAGCTTTCAGCCCTGTTTTGTTCAGCATTTCCTTTGCATCCCGCTGCTTGAAAAGCTGTTTATGCTAATGATCCTGTGAAGATCTGAGGAACTCGCTGTGCCTATGCGTGTGAGCCTGGTGTAAGACTGCTTGTGCTTTGTGCCCCACTAATGAGCGTGCGCAGTGCAGCACTGCTCATCCTGTCGGCTCCGGCCTCAGATCCGGTGGCTGCTGGCCACCAGCCCTCCGTGCGGCCGTGCTGCGGCCGAGGGCCGTCCTGGCATCACAGGTGCCTGATGGAGCTTCCTTCCCTTCCTGCCGGCTGCTGTCCCCTCCAGGCCAGCCTGAATCCCTCAGAAGCCAGTGAGCTCTTGGCATTGGCAGGATAGCAGCAGCGTCTGCAGAGAAACTCCAGGAGTTTCAAAGCTGGGCTTAAATGATTTGAGTAGGTAAAGCTAAAGCTCAGAATAGGAAGAAGGGCAGGTAAAGAGCTTGTTCAGAACTTGGCAGCACAGGCTCCTGGTTATGGATACTCAGCAAACCACATCTGTTGATGAAGCAACTTCCCCGTGGCCAGGTGTGTGCCAGAACACAACTGTCTTCCTTGGACGAGGTGCAAGATGCAACCTACTGTGTAAAAAAGAACATTGCTGTAGAAGTTGTTTTTACATTACTGAACCCTGCAAATAAATACCGTTATTTTCAGTCTTGTTCTAATGAGTTGCATAAGAAGAATTTCAGTGCAGATATGGTCAAATGTGGATGGGAGCCTGTAACTGGAGAGCACTCATCGTGCCATGCATCTGCATTCACTATCACGTATACAGTTTGGCTCGTATGTACCATTTTATCCTAATAATTCAAGTCCTGTTACAGAAACCTCAGCGTTTCTCTTTGTAGTAATAACATCTGCCAATCTTTCTGGCACCTTAATAAATGGGAAAGAGCTGGAACGCGTATCTTGTGAGACATCTTGAAGATAAAGCATTTTGTGAAACTGGGAGTTGAAGCTATCTCTGTGTTCTGCAGATCTTCGGTATCCAGCTCATGTTGCTTGGGAGATTTCAAAAGATCCTTCTATTCTAGGAAGTGACTCTGTGCATATTTGTGTGATAACAGCTACTGTATAAATCTCATCAAGTGACAGCATGCTCATGCAACTTTATCTTACCCTCATATGTGGCCATCCTGTTTGCTAAGTGAGGCAATGTGTGATCGTGTAATTAAAGACAGTATCATAATGCATATGCATAGTTGAGCAAAATTAAAGTTGCTTTGGCAACAGCGTACATTCTGTTCTTCCTTAACTTTTGGATACTTGATCCTTAGTGATGATTGCCATCGTGTTTTTCCATAGCAGTTTTCAGCGTGTTGTGGGAGTGCTTTGTAGCACACAGGAGGCTGTGGTGCTCCGGGGTCACGGCAGCACTCCGGTCGTGTTGGGTGATGCCTCGCTCCTGCCCTCCCGGGGTTCAGCTCTCCATCCCAGCCTGGTGCTTCTTGGTGAGACGTGGTTGAGGCAGTGTGCATGGCGGTGCAGGGTCAGCAGTTGAACTTGGTGACTGTGGGGGTCTTTTCCAGCCTTAACGGTGCCATGACATCTGCACTTTGCTGTGCCGTGTCCCTCTGAGTTTCCGAAGGCTGAGAGGAGTGTGTGAGGAGGGGTGCGCGGGGCTTCCAGGCCCACCTGCACCCTTATGGGTTTTTTCTCCTCTCCGTCTCTTTCCTGTTCCCCTGCAAATCAGCAGCACCTGCGCCGGAGCTCATTGAGGGCAGTCTGAGCCTGTGTGTACGGTATTGATTTATGGAGCGGCTGTTGGCACAACAGGTAGGCGTGTATTTACAAAGTTTAGAGGCCGCTGTGCAGCTTTCTACAGCAGGAAGCGCTCGGGCCGGGTCGGTGGCCGTGCCTGTGTGAGCCATGTCTCCTGCACAGCCCGGCACAAAGCCTGGGGTCAGAGCGGGGAGCACACCCCGCTCGTGCTGCGCTGTGCGCTGCGGGCAGAGCGGGGGGGCTGCCTGGGTGTCTTCCAGGGTAATGGCCGTGGATGTAATGCATCTGCTTGTATCTTTTCCCTGTCCTCAGCACCCTTTTTTCATGGTGCCATGTGGGTCATTAGCAGAGGGAACAGTTTCTCACTGTCTCTTTCTCCTTTTGTTTTCCTCCTTCCTCATTGCTTCCAGTCTTGGTTTACTGCCAAACAGCCTCTTGTGAAAGGGCCGCCTAATTAACCCTGTGCTAATTAACAATTTAAAATTACACAGCACGGCTGTTCATATTTAATTCTCGGGAAGCCTGGGCAACAGCAGGAACCCCTCCTCCCGCCGTCTCCCTCCGCCACCGCCCGGGGGGAGCGCGGGGCCGCCCCGAGCTGCGGCCGCTGCTGGGAGCAGCGTGGCTGAAAGATGGCATTTGTGGTGTGTGCAGGGAGATGGGGCTGGGGGAGCCGAGGGCAGCGTGGGGTCACTCCGCCCGCCTTCCGTCGGAGCAAAGCGGCCATGGTTGGAAGCAGTGCCTGGTGACAGCGTGGGGCCTCAGCACACAGGGCCGTCCAGCCGAGGGACACCGCAGCGCCGTGTCTGCTGCCCTGCCTGCTGCCCGCCCTGCCTGCTGCCCTGGGGGCCTGGCCCACAGCAGCCTGCCCTTGGACTGCCATCCGCCAGACCCTGTCCGCGTGGGGGGCTGCAGGGACAGAGCAGGCCCGGCTCTGCATGCGGGCCGTGGAGCGGTGTGGGTCTGGGGGTGGCCATGGGGTGTAGGGCTGAGCAGGGACCGAGGCAGAGCCCTCCCCACTGCCGGGTCTGGGAGCACGGGGAGTCTGCGGCGCTCGGGCTGCTCTCTCTGTAACTGGAGTTCATTGATTTTACGGGAAACCGTGTTTACAGACAGTGCTGATCGACCTGACGAGTTGACTTCTGCCTCCTTAAGTAAGAACTACCTTTTCTTATTGACTGGCTGATAAACAGTGTGAGGCGGGCGGGGGGCACGCAGTGTGTGGGCTGGGCTGTCCGCAGCACTCCGCTGTCCCGTCCGGGTCACCTGGGGATGGTGTGGGGCCGGGCAGGAGGCGCAGCCCCTGACAGCGAGCTGACGGCCTTGTACTGCTCGGAGCCGGGTTTGCTTAAAAACTGAACTGTTCTTTTCAGTTCAGAGAGACAGATAATACCGAGAGCTTACGGGTGAATGGAAATAAATCTGTGCCTTCTCCTGAGGCACTGCTGTCTGGGAGTAGCACTGGAGAAATGATGGGCTGGAGGTGTGGGGCTCTGTGGGGCTCTGTGGGGCTGTGCGTGGGGCTGCAGACCGTGCCACACCTGCTGAGGGCTGTGTGCCGATCCCCCCGCAGCCACACCTCCTGCGCTGATTAACTTGCAGTGGGGGGAGACACGTTAAAGCCACCCACGGCAGCAAAGCCCACCAATTAATTGGTAAGCGCTTGCAGGTTTGCCTGGCCTGGCCTGGCTGGGAGAAGAGATCGGCTTTCTTGTCAATAAACAAGTCCCCAGTGCAGCATCAAAGCCGCAGTCCTTTATCAATCGCGGCCTCCTCTTCCCGCATGTTCCTGTAACTTACCAAGCATTTATGACATTGATTTTGCAATCAGGCTGTTAACCCTCCCGCCCCACCAGCCCTGCTGGCCCTTTTGGCCCCGCTGTCAGTCAGGCATCTTCTGTCAGTCGGGAGTTCTTGGTACTGCAGATGCTCGGGTTCATGTTGTGTCACATCTGCACGTGTTCCCGGGGAGCTTGCCGTGCTCTGCAGCTCTACTGTCTGCTTAATGCTGGTACATATAAACAGATATATATATATTTAATTATTACTTTTCTAATGCAAGAGGCTCATTTGACCAGGCTGGTAAACTGCATGTTATTTTGTCTGGGTGCTTTGAAAGTGAGGTGCTCTTTCTCCACGTTGTTTTGAAGTCTGCATAGGTGCTCCCAGCAGTGTACTTGGCAGAAACACAAAGCTTATGGAATTTGGCTTTACTCAGTTTTTCACACAGTATGAATTTGTTTTGGTTTTATTTGGATCACTGTCCTGAAGGCAGAAGGTAGCGCTGAGGTGGAGAGGATGTGTCATGTTGTGGGAAGATTAATATGCAGCCTCAGTGCAGAAGAATCCGGGATCAGTTTAAATTGTGCACGTAGCTGAGGACAAATTTCCAGTGGGAGAGCAAGGGCTGCCACAAGGCAGTGTCAGAGTGTCATGTTAGCTAAGGTAAGCAAAACAGCATCTGAGACAGCTGAGCTTTTTGGCAACAGAATTCCTCTTCTGAGTTCAGAGCAGTCCCTTGCTGATCTGTGGTCTGCCTCACCATGCTCCAGCTCACAGCAGTAGCATTTTGGGGACCTAATCTCATAGTCCTGTTAACTCTAGGAAGGTGTTCTGCCCAGGCTGCATTAGGACTGCAGTGCAGGAGGCCACATGGGTACAGCAAGTGGGGTTGTGTCGCTGTGTACACGGCCTGTGCACAGTGGCTCCTGCCCGCAGGGAGCTCTGCAGGTCTCGTGTTTGGTGAAAGAGCGTAGCAGGGGGTGGCTGTCCTTCTCAAGAACTTGCATCATCTCTTTGCAGCTGGGGGCTTGGGGGAAGCGGTCTGTGCAGCCACCATGCCCTGCAGGATCCCTGGGAGCTTCCTGGAGCATGTGGTGCTGACCACTTTGCAGTCTCCAGGATGGACCCTTGTCAGATCTGGAATTTCCTGTTTGGTTTCTCTCCTGACGTCTCTCTTTTTAAACTCTGTCCAGAGCACAGCAATTAAATCTCCCGTGCATACTGAATGCTGTGACCAGAATTCTTGAGAGTTTCTCTGGGTCTCATGATCTGCCACAGAGGTCCGTGTGTGCGGCTCAGATGGAGATGTGTGCTGTGCTCCCAGAGCTGCTAACGGAGGGGAGCCGCCCTAAAGCAACAGTGTCTGACTTGGGAAGCCACAGATAGGGGAGAATAATTTTTGCAGCGTTTCAAAGCTCGGCCCTGTTCTTTTGTAGCATTGTAACTCCACTTTTCTCAGAAACTTTCCTGTAAATTGTTTTGAAGATACCTCTGAAGATGAAAGCACTGGGGGCATTGGTGCAGCTCCTCAGTCTGCCCGTCCCCCCAGGGAAGGACTGAGGGGTTCCCCAAACCCCCAGGTCTCTTTGATCAGCCTCTTGCCTTTCCTGCTCCAATCTGTGACTACAGGAGCGTGGTGGGGGCAAGCACCTGTTAGTTTGCATTGCTTGTTTTGTGTGGTTGCACACCTGGTTCTGCGCTGCCTCCCCCAGGCCTTCTGTCCCCACAGCCCATTTGGGGCTCTGGTTCTCGTGCCATCTCCCGCGATCCCAAAGAGCGGGATGCGCGTGGTGTTTGTGGTGCGTGGTCTTAATGGAACTGCCTTCTCCCTGACTCACCTGCCTCTCTTCCTCTCTCCCCGCCTGCAGGTCCCAGCCGTACCGGGTGCAATGAGCGCTCCGTGCCGGCCCTGCCATGGAAGGCTGTGACTCGCCCGTCATCCCCGGGAAGGACAATGGGTGCGGCATCCCTCAGCACCAGCAATGGACTGATCTCAACAGCGCCCACCTCCCCGACACGGCCGGCAGCATGGAGCAGCCCGCGGCGGAGAGCCGCGGCCCCCTGGACAGCCTGAGGGTCCCTTTCCCCGAGCGCGTCCCTGAGAGCAGCGCCGCGGCCGGCCCCGGCGCCGAGCCCGCCAGCAAGGAGGTGAGCTGCGGCCAGTGCGCGGCCTCCTTCGCCGGCCTGCAGAGCTACATGGAGCACCGCTGCGCCAGCGCCCGCCCGCCCCCACCGCTGAGGGGGGAGAGCGGGAGCGAGAGCAGCGAGGACGGGGACGAGGAGAGCGATGTGGAGAACCTGGCCGGCGAGATTGTCTACCAGCCGGACGGCTCTGCCTACATCGTGGAGAGCCTCAGCCAGCTGGTGCAGAGCGGGGCCGCCTGCGGCAGCGGGGCTCTCCCCTCGCTGCTCCCGAACTCTCTCTCCAAGCAGGGGGAGCCCTCCGCCGCCGCCCCCGTCTACCCACAGATCATCAACACCTTCCACATAGCCTCATCCTTCGGGAAGTGGTTTGAGGGCTCAGACCAGACCTTCCCGAATACCTCAGCCCTGGCGGGCATCAGCCCCGTCCTGCACAGCTTCCGCGTCTTCGATGTGCGACACAAAAGCAACAAGGATTACCTGAACAGCGATGGTTCTGCCAAAAGCTCCTGCGTATCCAAAGATGTTCCCAACAATGTGGACCTGTCCAAATTCGATGGCTTTGTGCTCTACGGGAAGAGGAAGCCCATCTTGATGTGTTTCTTGTGCAAGCTGTCCTTTGGGTATGTCCGCTCGTTCGTGACCCACGCGGTGCACGACCACCGAATGACTCTGAGTGAGGAGGAGCGGAAAATTCTTAGCAATAAGAACATCTCCGCTATCATCCAAGGGATAGGCAAAGACAAGGAACCTCTCGTCAGCTTTCTGGAACCAAAAAACAAAACCTTTCAGCACCCTCTTGTTTCCACAGCTAACCTCATAGGCCCTGGACACAGTTTTTATGGTAAATTCAGTGGCATTCGCATGGAAGGCGAGCAGGCCCTGCAGGCCGGGCCGGCCGGCGGAGCAGAGCCGCCGCCTTCAGGCGTCCTGGCCCCCGGTGCGCTCCTCAACCTGGGTGGGCTGACCAGCTCGGCTCTGAAGACTCCAATTACCTCAGTCCCCCTGGGCCCGCTGGCTTCCAGCCCCACCAAATCCTCCGAGGGGAAGGACCCTGGGGTGGCAGAGGGGGGGGAGAAGCAAGAGGGGGGTGACCAGGACAGCCTCTCAGAGAAGGCGGAGCCTGTCGAAGAGGTGGAGGAGGAGGAAGAAGAGGAGGTGGAGGAGGAGGAGGAGGAAGAGGAGGAGGAGGAAGAGGAAGAAGACGAGGATGATGAGGGTTGCAAAGGACTGTTTCCAAGCGAGTTGGAGGATGAACTGGAGGACAGGCCCCAGGAGGACCCTGGGGCTGTGGCAGGCGGCAGCAGCAGCAGCAAAAAGGACCTTGCTCTCTCAAACCAAAGCATTTCTAACTCTCCCTTAATGCCTAACGTGCTCCAGACCCTGTCACGGGGCACAGCTTCTACTAGTTCTAATTCTGCTTCTTCCTTTGTCTTTGATGGTGCAAACAGGAGGAATCACTTAAGCTTTAACAATGAGGGCGGCGGAGCCAATGTGGCAGAGGGCAGCAGGAGACTGGACTTTATCGATGAAAGTGCCAATAAAGACAATGCCACAGCACCAGAACCAAATGAGAGCACAGAGGGCGAGGACGGGAGCTACATCTCCCATCACCAGCATGCTGGCCCCCTCTGTGAACTTGGGGGTGGGGAGTGCCCCTCGGGGAGTGGCGTGGAGTGCCCAAAGTGTGACACGGTCCTGGGCTCCTCGCGGTCGCTGGGTGGCCACATGACTATGATGCATTCTCGCAACTCATGTAAGACACTCAAGTGTCCCAAGTGCAATTGGCACTACAAGTACCAGCAGACGCTTGAGGCGCACATGAAGGAGAAACATCCTGAGCCGGGGGGCTCCTGTGTCTACTGCAAAAGTGGGCAGCCGCACCCACGGCTGGCACGGGGTGAGAGCTACACCTGTGGTTACAAGCCCTTCCGCTGCGAGGTCTGTAACTACTCCACTACTACCAAAGGCAACCTCAGTATTCATATGCAGTCTGACAAGCATCTCAACAACATGCAAAACCTGCAGAACGGAGGGGGAGAGCAAGTCTTCAGCCACACTGCCGGGGCGGCAGCAGCGGCTGCAGCAGCCGCGGCCGCTGCGGCCGCCAACATTGGCAGCACCTGTGGGGCCCCCTCCCCCACCAAACCAAAAACCAAACCCACATGGCGGTGTGAGGTGTGCGACTATGAGACCAACGTAGCCAGAAACCTTCGTATTCACATGACCAGTGAGAAGCACATGCACAACATGATGCTGCTTCAGCAAAACATGTCCCAGATCCAACACAACCGGCACCTGGGCCTCGGTAGCCTACCGTCCCCTGCCGAGGCCGAGCTCTACCAGTACTACCTGGCACAGAACATGAACCTTCCCAACCTGAAGATGGATAGCACTTCCTCAGACGCGCAGTTCATGATGGGTGGATTCCAGCTTGATCCCACCAATCCCATGGCAACCATGGCTCCATCTCTAGGTGAGATTGAAGGGTTTTCCACTGTCCCCGTGTGTAAGGGAGGAATTGTGTTTGTGTTGCCCTAAAACGCCCAGCTGTGGGCTGGGCACAGTGTGCCATGAGCTTTGTTCTGCCTCTGCAGCTCACGGTGAAGTGCAGCTGCAGTGCCATGGACAGCCTGTGTGTGTTGGCCAGGGATGGAATCTGCGCAGTAGGGATGGAGTATTCTCCTCTGCACTCTTCCACAACATTTTGTCATCTTGGGAAAGCATGTCGCTTTATTTTGGTGTGTTTTTTAAAAGTTCTGGAAGGAAGATAATAGAACAGCAGTTACCTGCTGTAGCTAACACGCACCGGATGTTCCTCTGCAGTCAGGATGCTTTCACTGGGTTTCCTGGTGGTTTTGGCTTGGTTTGGTAAGGGAAGGTGGCTCTGCGAGCTGCTCGTGCTCCCAGGGCTGCAGGCTGAGGTGGTGCGCTGTGTTGTGATGCCCTGAGAAGAAAAGGTAAGTGTGTTTTGAGAGTCGTGATGAATTTGGTAGGTGTTCCTCTGCTGAATAAACTGAGCTGAAACCATCCCTCTGCCACCAGCATGATGGACAAGATTTGTGGCGGGACCAGAGGAGAGCCATTAAACGGAAGAGGAATGGCTGTAGGGAGGGAAGATTATTTCTCTCATCAACTGACAAAAGCACTTTGAAATAAATTACCAGATGTATTTTTCCCGACAGCAAGCATTCATCATGTTTGTGTTGGCACTGTGGGGGGCACACCCTTATCCCCACACAGTTTAGCCCAAGAATTAGAATAGGGTAGGGAGTAAGTTCCTGTTAAGTTCCTCCACCAAGCTGCTTTTGTGTCCCCTGAGACTGACAGCAGCCACTGCTGCGCTCTGTTATAGTTCTGCTTTCATCCTAGAGTCCCACGCAGCACTTAGGGCATGGCAGATGGAAATGACTTATTTCTGCATTGTTTTTGCTGTTGCTCAGGGTTTTTCACAGTGCCCCAAGAAATTACGTGAAAAGAAATCTGCCACTTACCTGCCTTCCTTTGAACTAATTTATTTGTGCTGCACTCTGCCCTCTCTGACCTTGTCCATCCATTGATGCTATTATTACTGATGCACTACATTGCTGGTTCACTGGTCTCATGCATGTTCTCCTTTCCTTCAGCTATTCATAGTACAGTTTATTATTAGTCCAGAAGGACGTGAAAGTCTTAAGAGAGAACAACAACACAAGATACTAAAAAAATGAAAAAGAAAATGGAGGAACTCAAATGATTATAACTTGAAGTAATTATCTTAATTATCTCTGTTTGCCTTTCTTTTTTTTTTCCTGTGATGTCCCAGCTTGCATCTTTGCGAGGTCAAGGACGTACGCTTTTTTGTATATTTGCAGTAGCTCCAAGTTGCCACGCGCTGTAACGTATCTGAGAGCAGCATGTCATGTTAGGGAGTCGTGTGTGAGTGGTGCCCTGGGGTGCACCCCTTTGGGACACAGAGCCTCACTGCTGAAGTATGGGAGGTTGGCACGGGCGAAGTTGGGAGTATTTTAACTGAAACCTCTTGAAGCACATTACAAGGCCTTGAGCGTCTGTGAGCTTGCCTGGAAAGTGATTTGTGAGCAGTACACTTGATGGTTATAAATCTCAAGCTGAGGATCACGGAGGGAGGCCCTTCCCATGTCAATAAGCACTTGACACAAGTTTAGCTCATTAAACTCATACACACGCTGTGAACTTTGTTAGAAATCAAGCACATTTTTCCCATTTTTACTCTTCAGTCCAAAACTGAGCTTGAGAAGAATGTTAATAAATCAGAAGATATTGCTCACAGGTTTTTACTGCACGATGCATTTAGCATAGATGGATTCAGAGGATTTCAGGATGCATCCTAAGAGGAATGCTTAGAAAAATTACTGTAATGAGGAGATAGAGGCGGTGGAAGGCAGGTGATGGGTCCCCTGCTCTCTGCTGAGCGGCTGTGTGAGAGTGGCTGCGGAGTTGTGCTGAGACACAGCGAGATGGAAATGATTTGAAAAAGAGGACCATGGTTGTGCTGGCAGAAGGGCAGGGTGCTGGTGCTTGTCCCATGAGGATGTGTGCGCCGGCTGTGGCTGTGTCCTTCAGGAGGGTTGGGATGGAGTTCTGGTTCCCGCCCCGACGCAGAGCGGCCCCGCGGTGTTGGCTCTTTCTCAGCAAACAGGTTGAACCATGAGAAACTTTTTGTTTGGCTGGGCAACTGTTGACCTGAAGGTTTCTTTGATAAAATCAGGTTTTTAAGCCAAGCTATGACATAAGATCAAAGCAGAATACCAAAAAGCTGCAGGGGGAGCACAAGTGTCTTCAAAATGGAAAAAGAGAGCAAGGTGGAGCAAAGGTCCTAAGAAGAGGCTCGTGGTGGGTCTCTGTGCTTTCACATAAAAAGTTAATGTTAGAAAAAAGTCTCTCTGTCCGTATCTTCAAAGTACTCTGATGTAAATAAGAGCTTGCTGTATTCATTTACTGTAAGTGAACAGAGTTCAGCTCTCGGTTTGAAGGGTAGATCTATGACATTTAAAGACAGTAAGCATCCTGCTGGCTTTCCTTGACATGTTCTTGCACTCCCATTAATAATAATGGTTGTCTTTTCCTTGGATGTACAAAGCATCTATCAGCGCTGGTTTTAGAAGGCTGCCATTTCAAACTGTTGGACAAGAGAGCAGATCTGAGTGGCACTGCTCAGACTGCGCTCTGTACACGCCGTGTTCTGCATGTTGCCTGCTCCTGGCTGCAGAGTGGTGACCTAACTATGTAATGCACACGTAGCCATTACTGTATGATGCTCATACTTGTGGACGAGGTCTATTTTTCTTTGCTTGTTTCTCCTTTTTGAGTCTGTGCTCAGGTACTGCATGGGGCAAGGTTTCTTGCTTCTCCAGGTAAGCAATTAAAAATAGTATAAAGTGTTGTCCTTCTGCTGATACGGCCACAGAGAATTTCAGTGCAACACTAAGGAACGTTTCCTTCTCATAAGCACTGTAAGAAGTAGAGCTTTTCTTGTCACCTTTCGTAGGCAGAGGGTTGGATACTTCTCTTTCGGAGCTTGGTGTCTACAAGGTAGGTAGCCAGGGCTGCTTCAGTCCTATCCCAGGCTTACGTGCTAGCTGCTCTTTTCCTGCAGATATAGTACAAAATCAAGGAATGAATGAAGGGACAGCAGTACTTTGCTTTTGCTGTGATTTTGGTGAGTGCAGGAGTTGCACTGGGAGCGTATGTTCCGCTCTGTGCTGTTCTGCCAAGTGAAGGATTGAGCTTTTCTGACCTCTTTCTCCCCTTTTTCCTTCGTGCAGTGGGTGGAGAGATCCCCCTGGACATGCGGTTAGGCGGTGGACAGCTGGTGTCTGAGGAGCTAATGAACTTGGGTGAGAGTTTCACGCAGACCAATGACCCATCACTGAAGCTCTTCCAGTGTGCTGTGTGCAACAAGTTCACTACAGATAATTTGGACATGCTGGGCCTCCACATGAACGTGGAGCGCAGCCTCCCTGAAGACGAATGGAAGGCAGTGATGGGAGACTCATACCAGTGCAAGCTGTGCCGCTACAACACACAGCTCAAGGCAAACTTCCAGCTCCACTGTAAGACGGACAAGCATGTACAGAAATACCAGCTGGTAGCACACATCAAGGAGGGTGGGAAGGCCAACGAATGGAGGCTGAAGTGTGTGGCCATTGGGAATCCGGTACACCTGAAATGCAATGCTTGCGACTACTACACCAACAGTCTAGAGAAGCTGCGTCTTCACACGGTGAACTCGAGGCATGAGGCCAGCTTGAAGCTCTATAAGGTAAGGGTTGGCTTTGCTTCGTCTTCCTTCACTGCCTGAGTGCTGGAACAAAGGAAGGTCTCCTTTGAATCTCAGTGGATTGTGGTCCTTTGGAGACAAGCTGCTCAGCTCTCTCCAGCAGGACCCGGTCTCACTTGTGCAGTACAGGTTTTTGGCTTTCGTTATCGCAGCGCCTGCAGGTTTTAAAGCTTTCGGCCAATGAGCGTTGATTTCTGGATGTTTTAATGGTGTCTTGAACGTGTCAGTATCGTGTGCGTGTCTGGTGGTATTTCTGCACACAAAAAATGACAGTCATTTTTGAAAATGTGTGAGTTGGTGTTAGCCACGGCTGGCTCCCTTCCATAGGGTGGATTGTTAATCCATGTGAGGTGCTTCAGGAGAACCTGAAGGCTTTTGCTCTCCTGAAAGAAATGGGTTATTCTGGCATTGAGAATGCTCAGTGGAGGGAGCAAGGAGGGAAGGAAGGATGGAAGAGGGCTGCTGTCGCTGTGCGTTTGTGCTCTGCATATGTTAATGCTGGGATCTGTAGGGAAAGCGTTCCTTGACACTGGAAAAGGGAGGAGGTGGAAAGAGAAACTTGTGTATGAGTGTGCATATGATTGTGCATATGGCCAGATGGTTGGAGGCCTTGCAGGATTTCATCCAAGGTAACACTTGGCCTGGGGCTGCCATCTTGTTTTCCTTCCTCTCTTTGTGTGTTTGTTTGGTGTGGCCTCATTTTGTGTCTTTGTAGCCATCTTCTTTTCCCTGACTTCTCTGCTCACAGCCCCCTCCCCTTGCTGGCCTGAACCCTGTGGGCTGTAACCCAAGAGGAGCTCCGGATACAGTAAATAGTCCTTTCACTTGTGCAGCAGAATTGCTCCAGACGTTTCTATTGATTTTCACTGGACTTAAAGCTTCACCTTTTTCTCTAATCATCCCATAATGGCTTTAGTATGATCAATCAGGTACGAATTGCCATAAATCTAGGCAGCTGCATACCTTCCATTCACACATGCTATCCTACTCATTGCATTCTTCCTCTCATTTTTTTTAGGTTTTTTTCTGTCCTCATGCTTCTTCTTTAAATGCAGTGAGATTTTTTAATATCAAAATGCATATGGGTAAGCAGATAGTATTTTTTGCTTTTTGATTATTTCTCAGTTATTTTTCCTCATGCCCTTTAAAACTTGACAGTAAGTGGTACAGTGTCCCAGCCCCATCATGGTGCACGTATGTTATATTTCAGAGCTCCTGGGATTTTCCTAGGAGTGAGCAGCAGCGGCGTATGCAGAGGAAGGACATCACCGGGCCCATTTCAGAAGGTTTGCCAGCAAATGTGATTGTTGGATTTTTCTGAAGTTAACAGGGAAGTGGTCAGATGAAGAACAGAATGCATTTCTGCTGAGCTTGCTGTCAAGACCATGGTGTCTGTGGTGGGAACCAGCGTAACTCAGGAGTCTAGCTCTGAAGTGATCAGGTCTTCCCTTGTGCTTCTTCTCAGATAGGCAAGGGACTGGAGAAAGTAAAATCACCTTGGAAGCTGGGGTCATAAGTATTGCACTGAGACTTTAAAAAGCCAGCTGAGGAATCAAGTCTTGTGTGTGGAATTCAGTTTGGGATACAGAAGAGATATTTGAAAACTCTGAATTCTGACACTTAACATTGTTCTCTTAAATTACTAAAAGTTCTTGATCAGACTCTTCATTGATAGTGGTTTCTGCTGGAGAAGAGCCAGTCGGGGCACTAAGCTCTAGACACACTGCAGCTGGAGAAAAGAAAAAGACTATAAACACCTATACCTCTTGCACTAAAATTCCTGTAACATTCTGCTCAGGTGAAGAGGAACTTCTGAGGTTCGTAAGAGGCCTGGCAGTTCTCAGAGTTGCCTCAGTCCTGCTTTGCCTTGGATGTGAAAGCAGTGAAATGCCAAAGAAGTACACAGATGAGTGAAATCTGTTGTGTGGTCGATACATGGGTGTAGTGGCAGTGTTCAGTCATGGCCTGAAGCAGCGATGGAGCACCTGGTGGGAAGGCAGGGCCAGCCAGGGGAGCTCAGCTGCATGCAGTGCACCTGAGTGACCAGAGGGGCTGGAGCCAGGATCAGCCCTTCCCAGCCCTCATTTAAGGGTTGGCCGTGGAGGTGAGTGTGTTCTCAGCCTCCCTAACTACCTGAGGCCTTTGCAGGGTGAGCAGATGCTTTCCTTTGTTTCTGTGCCCATGGCTGTGGCATTTGAGCATGTCCTCGCTCACTGCAGCGCTTTCTGTCGCGTTACAGTGCTCTTTCTTGTGTGTCTGTAAAAAGTCTTGAAAAGACCAGCATGGGATTTTCTTTGTTTTGATAAACTTCAGATTATTTCATCATATAGTGTATCTCACGTAGCTCTGCCTGACAGCTCACCTGCCTGCTATGGCACGGGATGGCAGAAGGCAGGATTCAGAGCATCCCACACCAGCGTTGTGGGAATCAGTGCTTGACCTTTATGGATAAAGTGGGCTGTTTCCTGAGTCCTCCAATCCAGTTCTTGCCATCTTCAGAGTGACTGTAATGCTGTGTCTCTTTTGATAGCTGAAAAGGTGCAGTGGGAGTGGGGGTAGTTCACAGAATGGTTTCTCTTCTCTCAGGCCTTGGTGTGGTCTGCAGTAAATTGAGATTGATTGGATGTTATTTTTCCTCTTGCTAATGTAATCCATTAGCCTGGCACATGCATAATCAGTTTAGAGCACAGTTAACTGGATGTAATCGAGTTCTTCCCTGCCTGCTGGAGAAAATCCTCTCCAGATGCTGCTGGGTGAGAGCACATACTGGGCTTATCACACACAATCCTCCTTATTCTGCTTTTTTGGCCTTTTTCATGTTGCATTACCTGTTTCTGGCTGCTTGCATTGCCCAAGAGCCTCTTCTGTTGGTGCTACTTGTTGCCAGAAATGTGATCTGGAAACACTGTTTCCCATAGTCTGGGGAATCTTCAGGGGATCTCAAGCATTGCTTCCAGTGTTGGAGGAGAAGGTTTGTTATTCTGCTGCCATCTCTATCCTGCCTATCGTAATAGCTCTCATCAGCCCTCTTCCCATGTCAGAGGCACAGATGTGAGGTCCAACGAGGAACCAGAGGGGTCTGGTGATCCTTCTTCCTTTTGTTCCCCAGAGTCCCCAATTGTCCCACTGAAATCCTGGTACTGAATTGGAAATTCTGTTATTTATGTGTTGCTTACCAGGATAGCACTGTACTCATGCTTCTGACCGTGTTCCCTCATCTCCTTTGTGTGGAAGGAGGCTTTTATTTTCTCAGAGAAACTTGCTGGAAAGCAGGAGTACAGCTGTGAACGTGTGATGATGTCGCTGAGATGGCAAGAGGTGGCTGTAGCACTTTGGGATAGGTGGCAGCTGAGAGGAGCCCTCTCATCCCGGCTGGGACAGCCTGATGTGCATGGCACACCGCTGGGGTTGAGCTGTGGCAGTGGTTTGAGCGGACGGGCAGGAGTTGTGTGGGCTCCTCACAAGGGCAGGCTTAGTGCTGCAGAAGCACGTCTTGTCTCCTCGTGAGCACTGAAGTCTGGAGCAGCCTTACAGCGAAGCTCCACATCTGGAAGAGGTCAGGAGCGAGTTCCCAACAAGCACAGGTGGAATTTCCAGAAGGGATTGATCTGCGAGAGCATGAGCCGAGTTTGAATGTTTCCTACGGCTTCCGGAAAACCTCTAGTTCAAAACTTGTAACTCTATCAGAAGAGGTGTAAATGAAGAACAACTGAGGAAACGCGTTGCTGGCCAGGCTGCCCTGAGTGCGCGCCCTCAGTTCATTCTGTGTCTTCCGTTTCTGCCCTTCCAAGCGCTGTCAGCCCTTCAGAGAAGGGGATCTGAAGGAGGTGGAATGGGGTTTGGGCTGCAGGATGCCCTTCAGAGGGGTTCTTGTTAACAAGGAGATGTAGAGCAAATGGGAAGGAGGCTCCTTAATGTCAGGAAACTAGCAGCACTGGAACTTTCTGGATCTGTGCTGTCATGGAGAAAACAAAGGCAACCAGAACTGAAGGGCAGCTGCAAACCCAGCTGGAGGTGGTGGCCGTCCCCTTCCACCACCCTACCATCCGCCACAGGAATGTGCTTCTGTCATTTGAGAGCAGAGGCTGAACAGGAAAGATTCATCGCAGGGAAGATTAAAGATGAAACACTAACAATAGCCCAGAGAAGTGGCAGGTATAGCGGCTGGATGGGATGACTTATGTGTGAGAGCCATGAGTACGCTTTGGAATGAGCTTAATGCTCAGATCCAGGCTGCAGCAGGGCAGAGGAATGGACAGAAGTTCCTCACCTTACTCTGAAAGCAGAACAACATGGAGCACCTGGTATGATTAGCAGCAGGGTTAAAAGGGAAGAATATGCTTCTCTGTGCAGCGCATCATTTGTCTGTGAACTCAGTGCCATGGGCTGTTACAGAGAGCAGACATGCAGATGGATTGAAAAAGGAGCGGGACAGATATGTGAGGAGCTGGTACATTGGTGCTCATTAAATGGTAATTGAGATGCAAACTCTGGCTCCTAGGTTCTCAAATAGCGGGTAGCTTGAAGCTTTGATTATGTGCTGGGAAAGGTTTGTTACATATCTGCCCTGTTTCCTCTTATGAACTCCACTGCCAGTGGCTGATCCCTGCGTGGATTTGGAATGGATCAATCCTTGATAGCACCCATTATGGCTGTTGTGTTACCAATACTCCTGTCGCACTGGGCAGCGTGCTGCTTGTCCCTGACGCTCTGTTGTGGTATTGTCATCTTCAGGGGCTGCTTGGTTTTAGTATGCATAAGATAAGTGCTCTAGGCATGAGAAATTGACAGTTTATAAAATCTGATCACTATTTTTGTGTTAATGTGGGTTAAGTGGGCCAGAATTCTGTGAGATGGCAAAGCTGAGATCTCAGCCCTCCGCTGGGCTGACAGTCAGTGTTTCTGTGGGCTCTCAGTGTTTGAAAGCTCTGCATTTTTCCAGCGAGGACATTTAAGGAAGTGTCTTGGGTTTTCAAGTTTTAGAAAAAGAATCAGAAAGTTAACGGCGTCAGTGACAAGCAAAGAAAAGAAGTTCTTGTGTTTGAACTCGGTGATACGGGAAACTGAACTGGAAAGGTTTTTTTGTGTGTTTCTTTTTGTTTTTAAATGCATTTTAATCAGCCTTCCAGAGGTTTGGAGGGCACTCCACATCGCTCCATCCGTCAGCATCTGCTGAGCACACAGAACTGCTGGGCTGGACGGGGACCCCGTGGGGCAGCGGGCACTGCCAGGGCCCAGCAGTTGGTGTCACCCCGCTCTGAAGCGCCCGCGTGGTTCGATGAAGGCAGAGGGGAGTGTGGTCAGGGTGCCCACAGAGTCTGTCGTGTGTATTCCAGAGGGTTTAGAACATATTCACCTTTAATTTCCAGGCTGTTTCTTTTTGCCAGTAAACTGCAGAAGCTGCATCTGAGCTCTGCATTAAGAATGTGGATTTAACTAGGAGCACATTTAAATTGCAGATTAAGGGGACATTTAACTGCTTTCCTACAAGGCCTAAACTTAAAATTCCTATGGCATCTTCACAAGTGAAGATCCAGTAAAAGTCTCCCGCAAAGTTGCTTTAAAGCCAGTCTGTGAAACCTTTTCAGACCAGACACCCTCTGGCCTTGGTTAAATTCCTGATGGAGGATGAGCTTATGAACCAAAACCACTGTGAGGACCACAGTGTATGTAAATCTGGGCCAGACCTGGAGTGCTGCTGAACTCATAACCCCAGAAGGTCTCTGAGCTGTGCACCGCGGCCCTGGGGCTGTGCTGGGCCCAGTACCCCTCCGGGTCAGTGCTGGTCCCCAGGAGGACAGATCTGCCTCCAGCACAGAGCCGGCTGCTGTTTGCTGTAAAGCAACTTATGGGAGGACTGGACCCCCGCGGTCTGTTCCGCTTTAATGTCCTACTGGGACAGCCAAGTATTTTAATACAAAAGCCACTCGCTCTCCATTTAACCCTTCAGAAGCCTCCCTCATAGGACTGCAATTTTTCTGAGTGCCAGGTTGCTCTGGTACATCATGCCATCATTAAGGGAGGTGCTGCTGTGTGTTGGTTTTTTGCCTTCCTTTAGTAGTAAAGTGTTAAAGACTCAAAAAAGTCATACTTTCTCTCTCTACTTCTTTCTGAAAGGGCTGAAATCAAAGCTACTGAGCATACTCAGCACCGGGTGCTGACTGTTTTATTTATGGCCCTTGGGCACTTAGATTGTTCTGTCAACAGTTCTCCAGCAAGTACTGTGCCATGCGCAGCCAGCAGCTTGGTGTCAGAGCAACCTGAGTAACAAATCAGAGGCTGCAGCTGGAGTGGCAGCCAGTGCCCAGCATCAGGTGTCAGCAGCCAGCCCAGGCACAGACACAGCTCTCTGTAAAGCAAGGTTTAAAATTCAGATTTAGAATTGTGTCAAACAGAAAGGAAAAAGAAAGGCCAAGGAGTTTAAGCTGCTGCTTGTCTCCGGTGGTGGTGGGGTTGAGGACAAGGCAGCTGTGGTCATTGCTCTGGTTTAGGGCTGGTGACAGCATCTCTAGCAGACTTTCACAGTCATGGTACGGCTTGGGCTGGAAGGGACTTCAAGGATCATTGAGTTCCATACCCCTTCCACAGGCAGGGCTGCCAGCCTCCAGATTGAGCGCTAGGTCAGGTTGCCCAGGGCCCTATCCAACCTGGCCTTGAACACCTCCAGGGACAGATCGTCCACAGCCCCTCTGGGCAGCCTGTTCCAGCACCTCAGCACCCTCTCCAGCTTTCATTGTGCTGGGCAGCAGCCCTTGCCAGGTGACTGAGTGCAGCTGCAGACTCTGATGGCACGCCCCATTAAATAATGGTTGTCTATTTGTTAATGTTCATCTCTCCCAGTGGGTTGATGGGTAAGCTGGGAAGGATGGCATTGGGTGCTTCCCCAGCCTGTTCAGTGTGACAAGGAAAGGACTCCTGGTTTCTGTTAGGCTGTGCTAGTGCTGCCAGCTTACAAGGAGCATTGTCTTCTCCCCTTCTAGATAACTGAGCTATCACTGAATAAAACTTCGTAGCAGCTAAACTTACTGTGAAAGTAGCATGGGACATTCTAGGTTTGCAGTCTCCTAGGAAATTGATTAAATTAAGTAATGTGTACATAGTACATAACTCGGTACTGCAGCGCTCTGTTTTCTCATACCTGCCGGTCCTTAAAACCTCTGCTCTTGCACTGCATTGTGTGCAGTCAAGTTCTGCAATTCAAATTAGGCAATAAGTTACACTTGTGCAACAGGTTCTCTGAAAGCTGTGCCTTCAGGTGCAGTTGGACAAGCCCTGGTAAGCAGTGCTGCAGCTGTTTGAAGATACCTGTCTCCAGGTTACCTTGCCTCTCTGCCAAGGCAGCCGCACAGAGGCAAGCCTGGTGCTGCCACACGGCTGCGTGGGCCGGGCAGTGCCACGGGCTGTGCGTGGGGAGGGCCAGCAGCGCCTGAAACGCTGCCACCATCTCATAAATGAATCCTTGTTTAAAACCTCAGCTGCGTTGTTTTGTCCCTTGTTGTCGCGGCGTGTTTGCAGGTCCTTCTGCCCAGATGGAGAAGGCAGTGCTGGCGATTCATGGTGAGGAGCGGACTCTGTCCCGCGTGGCTCTGGGAGGCACTCAGCATGTCTGTGCAGAGCAGGGATAATAGGCAGGCATTGGAGCCGGTTGGTTTTTTCAGCATTGTATCATCATTCTCCAGCGCTCTTTCTCTCAGCTGCACTTTGAATCCTTCCCACTGCCACAAGCTGTAAGGAATTAGCAGTCTGGATGTTGTGGCACAATATGGTAAGGCTGCTGGGATCAATTTGCAATAAAAATATTTGCTTCAGTACTGGCTTGATTTATGTAGGAGTTGTCTTACACCTCAGCTGTTGAACTGCTTTCGTCCTGGTACTAAAAAATATGTGTCTTGATTCCTTCCTTCCCTCTCCTGCTCTGCAATTAAAATGGGGATGTGGATTTCTAAGAAGGTCCCCTTGTTTGGCCCTCTGAATCACCCATGAAGTGCAGTTAATCCCGGGATCACTGCCCCTAGCAGAATGTCTGGGCCCTGCGGAGCAGGGTGCTGTGGCTTGGGCAGAAGTGTGGCTGCTGCTGTTGTGCTGCTCATTGGGAGCCAGCTCCCACGTCCCTCTTGCAGCCTGGGGCTCCCAGGCAGGGGAGGTGAGAAGAGCAGAGAGGTGAGGCAGGGAGACAGGCTGAGGTGCTCTGATCTAATCTGAGGGAATGTAAAAACTTTGCATTTTATCCTTTCATGCTGTGGTTGCAGAATTCGCAAAGATTGATGCACGTGATCTGTTTGGATTTCAGTACCTTCGTGTGGTGGTTCAGGTCCTCCGACCGCTGTCAGTTCTCTTCAGCTGCCTCGTGGCCTCCACACTTCATTTCTGCCTCTTTCCTGAGTGTGCATTGCCGCCCTGTCCCACCCACTCCTCTTTCTCATGCTTGGAGAGCGATAGTTAGAAAGAAAATCACCTGGGGAAGTTTCAGGCAGCAGTAACAAAGCCTATTTCCACAGAGGGGAGGCTAATTACACAGCTAATTAATCCAACAGATGTCACTTTAAATGCCTGTTTCTTTGTGATTCTGTTGCACACATCATGCTGGTTAAACAGACTTTGCGGACGCTGTTCAGAATGCCTGCACAGGCTGTTGGGAACTGCTGTTTGAGACCCCAGCGTGTGTTGTTAGTTTCACAAGGTTTGTATGGAGAAGCAAAGCCCTGGAGTTCAGTCTAGACTTCACTGAAAACAAAGTACGTGCAGAGAAATGCCGCTTCACGCTTACTGTGGGTTTGAAAGGTCTGATACAGCAGTGGCAAGTCTTAAAGACATTGTTTACATTCTTACTGTGAAAGTACTGAAGAGAGGTGGAGATGTCGGGGACAGGATGCTGCTACCCCGCACAACTTTGGCTCGAGGAGAACACGATTTGGAAACCTGAGCCTCTCCCTTAAGGTCAGCAGTTCAAATCCAATGCGCTCCTGCAGCGCCTGAAGCCGCTGTCTGTCTGAGTGAAATGCGGTCGGTCTGGTTCCAGCCAGCAGCTCCTGTGCCATCGGGCAGGTTTCCTTTCCGTGTCTCTCTGGGCTAAGAAAAAATGAACGTTTCTCCTACATCTTGAGCAGGTCGCCTCTCATCGGGGCAGTGGAGGAGTCCACGGGTCACACCAGGAGAAGGGCGAGCTTTGTTATCCCCACGCGGAGCTGAAGGTCAGTGATCGCTGTCACAGCTCCTGTCACCTCTCTGAGACTCAGTCTGCGACTCGATCTCCTGCTGTGTCTGATCACAAAATTGGAGAATGTGGGGATTTTGGAACTCCCCGGTGCTGGAGGTGACTTTCTGCTGCAGTACTCTGTCTCCCAACGCTGTTCTGAGGGCTGGTAACTTTGAGGCCAGGCGTGAAGGCTTAAGCAGCATATCTGATCCTAAGTAACCCATGCTGCTGTTAAATACTGTCCTGCTGCATCTGGTCATCCCAGTGTGGGACTCTGATCCTTAAATACCCCCTTTTATGGGATGCTTTCTGGGCGTGTGCTCTTCTAGTTTGGCATTTCATTCCACTTTTATACTTCCCAGTGAGAATGCCTTCTGTGGACGGAAACCACAGACAGCTGTGAGTACTGCTGGTCAAAGGCCCACAGCACTGCTCCCAAAGCATGGCTGCTGGAGTCAGAACACAGCAGCACTGCTGTGGGTACAGCAGGAGACATGGTCCAAAGACGCTGGGTAGAGCAGCGTGTGTGGAAGCAGCAGCAGAGATGCAGTCCAGGGACAGAGCATCTTTCTCGGGGTCTTAACGCTATCGGTAAATCACAGTTGGCATACTTGATTCAGTGTAATGGATGTGTTCTCATTTCCCACAGCTGATGAGGATTATATCAGCTTGGTTTAACAGTCTCATTTTCTGCTCCCAGTGCACACTTGTTTTAATGCGTTTCAGTTAATGAGGTAGAAGAGAGAATGAGGTGTTACTGTTTATGTACAGACAGCAAGTCTGTGCAGAGGGCTCTGGAGCCCGCGCAGTCCCTTCCCATTGCTCTCCAAGGGACAGCATTAGCCAGCATTTATAGAAAATTTATTGGCTGTGGTTTATTCAGGTAACATTCTTCCCGCAAGTGCGTATTTCTCTCGTGCCTTCCTTCCGCACCATTGCAGGCTGCCAGGCATGTCACCAGCAGCGCGGTGCGAGGAGCACAAGCCAGGCATCTCGCAGAGCAGCAACACGCATGGGATGTGGCAAAGCTCTGAGATCTACCTGAGGTAAAAAGCCCACGAGTGCCTTGCACTGACGTAGCTGGAGCACCGTGTGTGGCATAGCACGGGCCAGGTCAGGGCTGCCCTTCGCTGCGTGCTGTGTCAGAGCAGCGTGGTCGGGCCCTGCCAGCTGCTGACCCACAGGGAAGGGTCTGCCCTCAGACAGCAGGCTGTCCTTCCACAGAGGCAGATGTTTGCTGTGGCGTGGGTGCGTTCCTCAGGGCTGCGTGCACCCCGTGCCCTGCAGCACGATGTGCCTGTCGATGGTTAACGCTGCTCCTTGACGCCTGGCCGCGCTCCAGCTGCTGGCATCATGGCCGGGGCCTGCGCCCCGCAGCCTTTGAAGGTAGAGCTGCTGTTGGCTTAAGCGGGAATTAAACAATTACCACGTCTCAGTTCCCCCACCTTCGGTGGATGGGCTCTATAAATTGTCAGCCTGTTGACATTTTAATGTGAATGATGTCATATGGTATCCCCTTTGATTTCAACATGCCTCGGTTTGTAAATACATGAGCCTCTCAAAGGCTTGTGGTTAGCGTACATGCAGGAGGCCTCGGGCTTTTTGGTGGGGAAGAAGCGTAGCGTTTATCTTGCAGCTGCTGTGCTGGCTCTGCAGCTCCGTGGCCGTGCTCGGGGCACGTGCAGCAGCAGCTGCCCTGGGGCGGGCAGGGTACTGCGGGCATAGGCAACTGCTTGTGCTGTGTGGTACGTAACCAGAGAGCAGTGCCCAGAGGTACAGAGAGAGACGGTACTCGGAGTGGTTTTGGCTCTTGTCCGCCAGCTGCATTCTTAGAAGCTGAGCTGAGGATGGTGTCTGTGCACCACTGGAAGTCCTTCTGGGGAGAGCTGAGAGAGTTCTCGAGTGTGCATTTGCCGTAGGTGGAGGGAGAGCAAAGATTTTGGAGTCTCGAAGACTATGTGTTTCAGGTTGCAAGGTCCGTGTTACAGACAGCGGTCTGCTGTGTGAGAACCCCTGCTTTTATTGTTGCCACACCTTCTCACAAAACTGTTTTTGTTTGTTTTCCACTTACCTGGATTTTCTGGAATATCTGCTGTATTGCCCAGGAAGATGTATTCAGGTGTCTGTCTTTAGGCTGGGCAAGTAGATTATCAGGACAAGAACCCTCTGAAATAGCAGGCATCAGCTCTGAGCACGTATTTTTGCAAGGAAGCTCATTGTATGTGCTGCCAGAAATGAGGATCTTAAGGTCACTAAAGCAAATGCAGTTACACTTGCAATTTAATAAATAGGATTTAGACATCTGCCATCTCTTTACACTTCTTTTATGTAGTGAGTGGACGCTGTTCCCAAAAAGGTTTTGCCGCTTCCATTTTATTTCTGAGTTGTGGTGGTCAGTAAGTACTCTTAATGCTGCTTAGTGCTGCCTTCCTTGTATTTATCATTTGCTCTGTGTGTGCCTCCACAGACCTGACACTGTGGATTGCAGATCCAGAATTGTTAAAACCAATAAATAGTGCACCATGCTTTCCCCAAGAGCTTTTTTACCTGTATGCAGCAAATACGAGTGGATGTAGGTCCTGTTGAACAAAGGAAGCACCAAAGAGCAGAGGCATTTGTCATCATGGGTTTTATTCCTCAGTGGCCTTCCACAAGATCTGTATTTTCCTTTTTTTTTTTTTTTTTTGTAGTCTCTCCTGCAGGGAAGAGCTGGAACTAATATTTAGAGCAATTCTGGTCTCCTCTAGGTCCTCTTATAGAAATATATGACAGTTGAATTAATCTTCAGATACACATAGGGCTTTTAGTACACAAATCAGTGTTACTGTTGCACCAAAAGAAAGCACTGTATACAAACTCAGGAAGGTTAAGGCTTAACCTGTTCTGGCACAGGAATTCCTCCTCATTCTTTGCCGGGACTGCTTTTCTTGGGCTTAAAGTGATTAGCAATGGAGAGTGACAGGAAGGGAAGGGGCAGGAGGTACTCCAGGTTGTCTCTTCTATTTCAGGTGCCGTTTCCCATTAGCGTGGTGCTCAGGTGGCTGTGCTGGCAGTGCAGCTAAGCCCATCAGCATCCAAGCGGCTCTCCAGCTCTGTACCATCACACTCACTGTGGTTCTTCTGATAGTGAAGTGCAGGTCACTCAGAATCATAGAATCCTTAGAGCTGGAAGGGACCATCAGTCCAACTCTAGCCTCCCAGGGTGTCTGAGGCCACGTTCATACCAGCGTCCTGGGGTTGTGGAAAGAAATTGCCTCAGTTTCTGGCAGCCTTGCAAGCTAATGGCCTGTTGTGGCAAAATCAACCCATGCGTAGATGGTGGGGTGGTTGGATGATGCGAGTTCTGCTGCTGCCAGTTGCCACTGAGTTGTTCTGTCTGTGGAATCTGGTCCTGAGAACGTGTGTAGGAAGCATTTTGTGTTCAAGGGCTGAAGGGATCTTCCAGTTGAATGTGGCTGAGGCTGCAGCTGGAAGGCTGGGTGTCAGCAGCCCCCAGGGGCTTCCTTGCAGTGATTGCGTGGTGGTGGGGGCTAAGGAGCAATTGCCTCAATTTATTTACACAATTCTTAAGACACACCGGTGTCCATTCAGTTCATGGAAGTTTTCACAACCGTCTTCAACACAGAGCATATCATACTTCAGGTTGCCTTAATTCAGTCCTTCCTTTGTGCTCAGGCATTATAGTAGTTTTTAATTATAAGTATTTCCATACATATTTTTCCAGTAGGATTCTTGCCTTATTCTGTGAATGAGTAATTATTCCGTTTCTTTTTATCTTCTTCTTTTATTGCATTGCCCCAGGCTTTGTCTAATACAATCCAAAGCTTTCACTGAATGAAGAATTATTTATTTTCTCATGGGCATTTCTGTGGTGCTCTGTGTTCTGTTTGTGTGTTTCACAGCCACTTAATGAACTTGCCTTCACAGTACTTGTCTGAAATCAAATGATGCTCCTATCCTTGTGGGTTGGGTACACAGAAGCACAGGAACTGCATCAAAGGTTGTGATTTGAGATGCCCCGCTTGGCGCCCAGCCCTGCGGTCCTTACCTCAGAAGGGCTGCTCTGCTGGGAGGGCTTCACTGGTTTTATCTCTCCGTAACAGTTTTCGGTTCACGTTCAAGGCCCAGCTCTAATCTCTTGGAATTACTGTATGTTTCCTCTTCCTGCTTCCATTCTGCTGTACTCCTTTGGTGCTCCTTTGGGTGGGGTGGGAGGAGTGAGAACCACACACCTTTCCACCGTCGCAGTCACGCTGCCTGTGCTGCCGCCGTCCAGCTTTCCTTTCACCATAGCAACTTTCAGTGTGCCCCTGAGTGCAGACGTTGTCCAGGCTGAGCTGAGCTGATCTGTAAGGGCAGCATGTCTGGGGTGCTGAGTAAAGAGGTGTTACCCTGCGTGGGATGCTGGAGAAGGGAACCGAACAGAGGGCAGTGATGGTTCTCGTGGCTTTGAGGGTGTGCTGCAGCAGATGGGGGCTTGGAAGGGTTCTGTGTCCAGGGGTGTGTGTTGCTGTGCTGGGGATGCTGTGACAAGGCAGAAGGACGGCTGCTTACCAGCCTGTGTTCCACGCAGAGCTCCATTTGGTTGGAAGAGCGTGGAAAGCGTTTCTCCAGTGATTCTCTGAGGACTGGTGGTAAAGGGGGAGCTTGGGCTGCTGCTCCTGCGTGCATCCAGGCTGGCCTGCGTGAAGGCAGCTCGTGTCGTCCATCTCTTTGGTATTGATATTCTTTGACTTATGGAGAGGATTAAAAAATTGTCTGGTGTATTGTTGTTGTTATTGTATGGTTATCTGCTGGGATTCAGTGTGGTACATAGCTGTTGGAAGTTATAAAGAAACTATATGAAAACAAGGAAATCTTCAGTCCATCATAACGCTTGTAACTTCTCTAGAGATAAATGAAACAATAAATACTGGGCAAGGGGAGTTGATCTATGTCTGTAGTATTTTATTAAATAGCGTAGACTCGGTGTGGTTTTCTGTGGCTGGTTCAATTTCCCACACGGTTTTCGGGGCATTATTACCGCGGTCCCTTTGCTGTGTGCAGGTCTTCCCATCGCCCGCCCCGCAGCGGTGCGAGCACACGGTGCCCGCGATGCGCTGTGGGCAGCAGGAGCTGAACCAGAACATGAAAGGGCTGTGGAGGTCTCCTCTGAGCATCCCACCTCCTTTTGCGTGCCCAGCCCTGGCTGCCCTCAGTGCCAAGGGAGCAGGTTGTCACGGGGCCATGTCCCTGTTGGCATGAGCTGCCTCATGGCCGCCTGGCACGCTGTGCCAAGGCTGTGGGCAGCAGTGCAGTGCAGTGCAGCCTTTTCCTTCAGGGAAGCACAGCTGAGATGGCAGAAATGTGTGCAATTCTCAGAGGACTTGGGGTGGTGGATCACGGCTCTGAGGGAGGAGTGCTCTGAGCTGCGCTGTCGATGGCAGAGGTGGGGGCCGGGCCCTGCGGGGTACAGCTCATCCTGGGGGGAGCATGAGTGTTCCTGTTTCCAGAAAGGAGCACTGAGCGCTGAGAGCAAAGAGAGGTGCTCCTGCTGCAGGAGGGGCCACGCTCTGAACGGGGGGTGTGCGCTGGAACTTGTTCTCAAGCACGACGTGTGGGCTCTGATGTGTTCTGGAATTCCTCTTAATAACTAATTATATTTCAAAGTAAACAAGTAATGAATTATGAAAATGTACTGACTTTAGAGTTTTTGTTGAAAAATCAGGTGCACAACTGGAGCAAGCATCAGCAGAGCAGGAACCGCTGCAGAGTGATGTGGTTAGTGAGAAACCTGAAGTTCCAAGTGAACTTCAGGCATAAGTTCTGCATTCGAGTAATGTTATTCCAATTTAAGTGATGGGTTGGTTTCCAAGAGCTGTAAAGTGGCATTTTCAGCTGCCTTCATTTATTTCTTATCTTAAAGCAGTCCCACACATGCAGAAGGGGTTTCAGGCAGCTCTGTCGTGGCAGTGCTCCCAGCCTGGTGCCACGTGTGCTTCCCACGGATCCTCCTCTGCCGTCAGCCAGGTAACGCGCGGCCGTCCTCGCGCTGCTGGAGGAAGCGGTGCATCACCTGTACAGGCTGTCCCACGTGTGTTCTGTGTTACAGAATGCCTTTTTCAATCACTCAACAGCCCTATAATTGCAATGTGGACAACAGATTTGTGTCGTGCTGACTGTTCAGTTTTCCTCCCAGCCCTTTTTATTATGCAGTTTGCCTTTTCCAGTGCTTTTCCGCATTCACAGGGTGCTCTAGTTCACCTGCGTGTTCACAGCTTAACAACTTGCACTGAAGCGGTCATTTTAAAGTACTCACACAAAGTATGTTACAGAGAAGCTGTTGGGAGTGGGATCTTTGAGCCTGCTTTTGCTTAGTGCCTTGTCTTCACGTTCAGCTGTTCACTACGCCTGGAGAAGATGTGGCTTCCAGAGCGCCTCAGCTCTTAGCTGTCCCCAGGAGCCAGAGGAGCCCTGGGCAGAATGCTGGCCTGCCCGTAGTGATAGGGTTCTGTCACGGCGAACGTTTTGTTGCTGCTTTTATAGCTTCATCCTGTTTCTGCCCATGGAATACTTTCTAGGCACTGCTTTTAAAAGCAACGTACAGCTTTTCTCTCATATTGCCCCAGGGACGACAACCTCTATGGAAATAGGAAATAGCCAAATGCTGCTTTCCCCAGGAGCCAGATGTCACTGATTTGGATGTTGGGTGACTCGTTAACTCCAGAGGAGCCCCACCATCCCCAAACCACCACACTGCTCTGCAGAAACAGCCGAGTGATGTTCAGCTTATGTCATTTCTCTCATTTGTAACAGAGTACACTTCATGGGAAGGTTTTGGGGTTCCTGTCTGTCAGAGGTACGCGGTGAGCAGCTGCAAGTCCCTGTGCAGCCCCCGGGGAGCAGCAGGGCTGCGGCCGGAGCAGGAGCACAGGTTGAGGGCAGCACTTTCTAGAACAGCTGATAGGAAATGTACTCTCAGCTGTGCTTTGTTTTTATCACTATAATTAGCGAGATCGATACATGCACTCCCCTGCCCATCTCCACATATAGCAGTGCTTTTGCCAGTGCCTCCCTGGGGAGAGCTGTGCAGATTTCGGGGATCTGGAAAATTCTCGAAAGTTGCAGCTGTCCAAGAGCAGATGCACTGTGGCTGCCGCTCTGGTAAAGCAACAGTGGGAGGAAAGAAAGTTCCGTGGCTGCGAACAGGGGATGGAGCTTTCTCTTTTCTCCCTTTCACACTTGGTGAGCGTGTGTTGTGCTGTCCGGCTGCGCAGGGATACGTGTGCTACCAGAGTGAAGTAACAGATGCAGAATGGCATCTCTGTGACCTGGGTGCCCTCACATCTCTCCTCCAGGCAGGTTTCCGGCTGACATGCAGTCGTGTGAGCACAGCTTGACCCGCAGATGTGCTCTTCAGGTGCGTGGGGAATTTCTTAGTGATGCTGTCAGGCTTCCGCTGGTCCTATGCAGATTTTCATCTTTTGGGATCTCTCCTAACGAATGATTAATTAGCACTTTCAAGTCTGCTGCACAATTAAAAAGGTGTGCGTGTGGCGGAGAGGTTACGTTCAACCTTTCCTGGCTCTTGTTTTTTGCTAATCTGTGTCATTTTTTGTCCACTGGCCCTGGGGGACCGCAAATATGAGATCTGCTCATCACAGCCCGCATAAACAATGTCCTCGTTAAGAGCTGATGGGCTTAGCAGGGCCCTGTGAAGAAGTTAGCTGCCGGAGCAGAGCGAAGCGGGGGCTGTGCCTCCCTCTGGGCTTTAGCCCCTCCTCATTAAGCAGGTCCGGGCTATTGATTGGGAGCTTGTGTTTGGAAGAGTCTTACTTACTCCATGCATTATCTTGACAGATTGATCAGACCTGATTGAGAACCTCTTAAAGGAACGAACAGCTGTAATGGGAAAGTTGGACTCTGTCATCCGTTAGGATGATTCTGGGAGCGAGAAGAACGAGGCTGACATCTTGGAGCAATTGTATTTACAATTAACATGGCTGAAAACGATTGCCTCTATTGATCCCCCCTTCCTGCAATTACAGCCCCATTGTTTACATTCCAGCACTTCGGTTATAAAAAGGAAATTCAATAATTATTGCATTATTTAAAGTTAAAGTGCCACAGAGTTTGCTGGCTACGCTTGCTGGTTGATTTAACGTTCAGTAAAATCCATGCTGAGCTCTCCATCTTTAGGCTGAGCAATATTTGGCTTTTAATGAGACTTCAAGGGCTGGTGGAGCAAACGCAGAGTGCTCCTGGATGGCCTTGGCTTGCTGGGGAACCCCACAGTGTTCTAGGATGGCTGGTGCCAGCCTCATGCCCACATCTCTGCCCAGCCCACGCCCAGGGCATGGCTCCTGTCCCGTGCTGCAGGGGTGCTGGGCTGTCTCTGGGAGATGCTGATAGTTGTTCTGCTTTGTGCACTACTTCTGACCTTGCCCTAAGCGTGCCAGGTCTCTGCTGAGCTGCCCTGTGCATTGCTGCTGGGATCCTCGGTGAGGAAAGGGGCTTGTTGTTCCTCAGTGCGAAAGTATGGATTTGGAGGGTGGAGTGTAGGGACTGACTCTTAGCCGGGCTCATAGCACTGCTCCTGGAGCCTTTCTTTGTGGTTCAGGGCCTTGCATCAAGTATCGCAGCCTCTCTGGCAGGAGAGAGAGCTGTGTTTCCAGCCTTCTGAGCAGAAAAACAAAGATAGAAACCAAAAAGCAAGTCAACATCCAGATTTGCTGTGCAGAATCTGTGTGTCTTCATCTGGTGGCGGTGTCTATAAGGGTTTGGATGGTGCCGAGGAGCCCTTGGGGCAGGCGGCCGTGCTCACTGTGAGCCCGTCCAGTGCTGCAGCTGCAGTGCAGAGCAGCGTGGCCATGGGGCCGGCCCTGCATGCTGTTGGCAGGCTGCTGGGGGCTGTTACGCAAGGAGCTGGAGAGGCTGGAAGGAGCCAAAGGTTTTGTAACGTTACTTCTTCAGAAGCAGTAAACAACTGCAGGACGTTGGAGCAGAGAGGAGCAGAAGTTCATCTTTTGAACCTGCCGTATGGAGAATCGATTTTCTCCTCCCTTCACAACATCTGGGCCGGGGCGGTTGTGGCACTGCAGCCCTCGCAGCGCCCGCGTCCTCCCGGCGGCTGCAGGAAATTCCAGCCAGGCCCGCAGGTGTGAAAGGAGAGCAAGACGGATGGGCAGCCCTGACTTTTATGGAGTACTTGGAACGGGTTGGGATCAGGCAGCTGCTTCCACCTGACTTTCATTAAATATTCTAACTCTTCTCTTCTAGGAATGTGTGATTTATCTCATGCAGCAGTTTGGAGGCGTGGGGGGGCAACAGACACTGCTGAGTTGTGCTGCAGGTCCGCTTCCTCTCCATGAGATCTTGTAGCGTCACCTCCAGCTCCCTGCGAGCACGTCATTCTGGGCACAGCTCTTGCTGGCATGAGACATTTCCTACCAGCTCTGCTGCTAATTACCCGCGTCTGCCCTTGGCATCCTCCTCTCCTGAGGATGTGCTGGTAGTGCTGGTGTGCCTCCAGCAGTTCCTCCTGGGCACGGCTGCGTGCTGGCATTGGCTTTCAGAGAACCAGGTGTGTTTTGAGGTTGTGTGCTATCTCTGCTGTGCTGCCACGGGGCTGCATGCCATGGGGCTGCCCTGGGTCAGTAGGACCGTGCTGGCCTGGGACTGTGGTGTGCACAGGAGGAGGTCGGGGCAGTGCTCCCCGGTGCAGCTCCTGCCGCCCCTCCGCACGCTTTGGTTCTCTCTTCCTCGGCTGCATCTGTCAGTGCAGATCAATGTCTGACCCTCTGAACACAGCAAATAGATTTTGGGGAGCACCTTTCATCCCTTCCAGCAATGGAGATCAGTAACAAATGCTGCTGCTGCGGGAATCGAGCTTGTGCTGCCCCGGGCTGTGTGGAGCGTAACACAGAGAGGTCCAAAGCAGGCATGGTTTTCACTCCTCTTTAAAATACGTACAAAAGTTTTTTAGTGATTGCACGAAATGGCAAACATGGTCTACAAAAACACTGACAAAGTTGTTGGGCGAGAGAGCGTATCAGTGGTGTTGTGGTGGCCATGTGAATCCTTTTTTATTGAAACAGTCTCATCTCTGAAAAGTTAGTGCACATGTACGGCACGGGGATGAGCAGCACTGCTGCAGACAGATTAATACAGCTGTTCCATTAAATTCCTCCATTACTGAAAAATACGGTGGGCGCGGCAGTGCTGGATGGGGAAAAGATGGATGATAAAATAAACAGTTTGGGGACGTGTGGGACAGAGAGGGAGAGAAAGAAAAATGGAGTATAGCGTCATTCCTTACTTTGTTTAAAAGTTACACTTCCACAGTCATATGGTGTACACCCTGTGCTGGTCCTCATTAGCAGAAACCAGGTCCCAGCCAGGCGTGGGGCAGGGACGTGGGGCGGGCCCACACTGTGCTGCTCCGTGCCCACTCTGCTGCCTCCTCCTCTGCTCTGTGCTCCTGCTCCATCAGCTCGTGGCCGTGCTCGTGGCTGTTGGCAGTGCCATGCTCTGATCTCTGTGTGTGCCGTGCCCCCACTCGAGCAGTGCTGGGGCTGTGTGTGGTGCGGTGCCCGGTGGGGACGGCTGTGTGTCAGCCCATGGCTATGCTGCCTTTCTGTACTGCTGATCTAAACGGTCTCCATGCTCAGATCCTCTGGATGTGATTCTTTCAAGCCAAACCCAAAACATAGCAAAGGCGGGGTGGTTCCACAGTATTTCCTTACCCGGTCTCAAACATGGACCCGGCGCTATTGTGGGCAGGAGCTGTCCTGGCTGTTGGCACGAGTGTGGCAGCTGAGTGAGGGGCTGCACTGTGGAAGTACCAAATACTGTTACCCAGGTGAGAAACAGAACGAGATGTGAGTGCTGCTGCATGCCAACATTCCCACGATGTGCGGGAGATCAGCTCAGCACTGTGCCACGCAGCTGAGCCCGGCAGGGGCTGTCCTGGCTCCCCCTGCACAGCCTCCACAGCGCTGTGTCCCAGGGGGAAGCTCTTGATGTTGGCAGGAAATTACCAAGCTTTCTTTCCATAACTGATCGGGAGTTGGTACCCCAGAGAGCAAGGTCTGTGCTAAAGGTCAGGAGGAAGCAGTGATGGCCAATGAAATAAACGGGATATTTGAACAATGTCCTTCTTCATGAGAGAGCACAGCTCTGCGCAGATCCACGCGTTCCCCGCATGGCGGTGGGCCGGGTTTGGTGTGCTGTGGTGCAGGAAGGTGTTGTGAGCCACGCGGCGCTGCACTGCGCTTCGTGTACGTACAGAACAGCTCCTGTCCCCCGGGAAGCGTTACTTGTGAGCCGTATGGTTTCCATCAGAGCGTTCCTCTGTCTGTTTCTGATTTAAAGTGGAGCTTTGACTAAAGCTGATCAATATTTTGCATGCCATGCGTGAAGAACCAGATGTTGGAAGTTTCCTATCATTGAAAGGGAGGGAGGTGAACACCCTGCTCAAACTTGCAGAAATCAATGTTCTCTGACAGAAGTCAGTTGGTTTTCCTAGGAACGGTATATTCCTTTGATTTTCAATTTGATTTGTCTTCGAACAAAGTTCTAGTCTAATATTTTTGGTGTTTTCTGTGATACAGATAGATTCTCACACCGGGAAAGGTTCACGTTAGGACGGACAAGAACTGCACTCATAGTGCAGTGTCCATCATTTCCGGTACCTCACAGCTCCTCGCTTTTGCTTCTGGTCTCATTCTGGCCAGTGCTGCGAGACAGACGTGGACGACAGCGGCTGATGCCGTGCTGTGGCTGTGGCTGTGGCTGTGGCTGTGGCTGTGGTGGTGGTGGTCCTGGTGGTGGTTGGGGTGTCTTTGTGCTGCAGCAGTGCAAGAGATGCAGCTGACCCAAGCATGAGGGCCTTCAGAACATAGCTCACACCTGTGACGCGAAAGAGGAGCAGGAAATGAGACGTGTTTGTGATACTGTTCAGAACAAACGTTTTACTGAAACCCCATTTTAAGTCAGAGCAGTTTGGGCTGTGTTCTGGGTCCTGCAAAGCCCGTCCTTGATGCTTCCTCGAGCTCCTGACCCGATGGTTGTGTGGTTGCTTACCGGGGATTTCTGTGCCTTCTTGCCCATGCCCATGCCCATGCCCACTTCTGAGCTCTTTCATGCCTTCAGGTCCTGAATGAGATGTCTGTAGGACGAGGCACTTCCCCGAGGTGTTTCTGAGCTGAAGAAGGAAGCAGAGGCAGTGCAGCTTGTGGGGGGATGGGGCAGGAGGAGGTTTTAGTGCAGAAATGGGATGGAAGCGGAGCAGAGCGGGGCTGGCTGAGCAGGGCTGTGCGCGCCGTCACGCGGCTTTGGTGACCGGCTCACCAACCTTCGTTTTCATGTCTTAAGCCATTGCTCTTTTTCTGGCTCAGGAAGAAGGTAATGCATGCAAACAATAGAAATAAGGGGAGGAATAAGTTCTTATGAGGAAAAACAGCAAAAAAATCTTCTGAGGGCACCAGTGGGACTAGTGCTCTGGTGGATTCTTCAAATATTACAGTGAATTTAATTAAATACATCGTGATCCCAAAAGAGGCTAGTCTAATTAGCCAGATCTAGAATACATTTATTCTCTTCCCTCGCACTCCCAATCAGAAGCCTCAGCATCAGCTCCTATCCTATTTTTAATCATTCCTGGACTCAGAGGGCTCTCCTTCCTCCGTGTTAGCTAAGCACACAGAGCTGGGTAATATGTCTTTAATCTTATCTGAGCTGTAACTGAGATAATACCCTTCAGAATTTTTACCAGAAGGTCCTGGCTGCACGTAGACAATATTTTTGATTGACAAACCTTGAGATCATATCCACATTGCCCTGCTTGTGTGCCCCGAGCGAGTGTGTGGTGAGGCAGGAGTTGTGCGGGGTGACATGGAGGCCAAGAAAGGGCTCTTGAGGTTGGACAGTCAGAGCTGGTGCGGATTGCTGCTTGGCTGCAGCGTAGGTCTGTGCTGGAAGCACCAAGGAGCCTTCACCGAGGAGTGTCCCCTGTCCCTTGGTGTCCATTTTTCCTATGTCTGTGATGAGCCCTTGCTGCAGGAGTGGGGAATGTTACCTCAGAACTGCTGCCCCATGTGAGCGCTTCTCAGAGACAGTTGCTGCCTCCCTGGGCTCCGTGATATGAAATAGTCATTCACTTCTCTAGAATGGTGGGATCTCTGTGCTAAGGAATTGGTAGATTTTTGCCAAGCAGTCAGAGTGTACGTTCAGATCAGCTGTGCTGGCTGTGACAGCACGGCCTCAGAGGGTGACAGCAGTTCTCCCGGGTGCCACCCCCACTGCTGGCAGTGCCCACACCGCTTCCACGGCCACGGGGCAGCACCTGAGCGGAGCAATGGGCGCTGGGGGCAGAGATCCCCATCGGGGTGTGTCTGTCTGACGTGAAACTGAATGCCCTCCCAGCTTTGAGTATCAAGGAGTTAGCTACATGTGTGCTGTAAACAGCAGTTATTGTTGGATCTGGTGTTTTCTTTCACTGAAGTTATCCTGCCAATCTTGCTTTTTTTTATTATTGTATTTGGTTTTGCCTTCTGTGCTCATTTTGACGTGCTGTGTTCTTTTTGCCTTTTGATCCAGAGAGCATGTGGTATCTTGAGAATAAACAGTCTTGATCGTAGTGCTTCTTTTTGAAAAAGTGATTTCTTACCTAATTCCCAGGTGGCTTTTAGCAGTTTGCAGTGGTGAACCCGGAGAGAGTGGAGATGGTACAGGAAATTCACATCTCTCTGCTTTGTTCTTCACAGCACCTTCAGCATCACGAGAGCGGGGTTGAGGGTGAAAGCTGCTATTACCACTGTGTCCTCTGTAACTACTCCACCAAGGCCAAGCTGAACCTCATCCAGCACGTGCGCTCCATGAAACACCAGCGCAGTGAGAGCCTCCGCAAGCTGCAGCGCCTGCAGAAGGGCCTCCCTGAAGAGGAGGAGGACTTGGGGCAGATCTTCACCATCCGCAAGTGTCCGGCTGCAGACGCGGGTGAGTGCAGCTTCTCTTCATGAGCAGTGTTGGGCTCTCGCTCATGTGTCAGTGTTTGACCTTAGGGCCATTTGTGGCATTTCTTGGCAAGCAGTGATTCTCTTTTTTCCCCTCGCTGTGGTGGGGATGGTGCTTGTTGTTCATGAATAATAAGCCATGGAAGCCGTAGCTGTGCTGCAGCAATAACAGAACGCTGTTGTACCTGCGGTGCTGCAGGTAGCTCTGCCTCACAGGGCTTACAGTTGTGGGCCTGAGGCTCCAAGGGCTTATGCCCATGCTTCATACTCGTAGGTGATTTTCTCAGCTTCGGTAGGGCTAAATGTAGCTTTCATAAGAGAAGTTTGTGTTCGGGTTAGAGTCTCATGCAGTGGAGTATTGTTTGCCTAAACATTTGGGCAACTCTAACATATCAGAGCACTGTACTTTCTGCAGGTGTTTCTCATTGTGTCAGATGATGTCTTGCACACTGCTGCATTCCTGTTGACTTGTCTGCTGATGTTCAGTGCAGTAGTCACATTGACCTGGAGGAAGATCTGCCTGAGGGCTAGGCAGGAGAAGGGGCAGATGTGGCAGATGTGCTTGCCAGTTATCTACGTCTCCTCTTGACAAGTGGGCAAAGTGAATGGCACAGTGCAGGCATTTCCTTGTGCAGAAGGTGACAGGGAAGGGACTACAGCTGTGAATCTAGTGAGAGAAAATGCCCTAAAGGAGACGGTGAGTGTGGCTGAAACAGAAACTGTATTTTATTTAATCTTTTAAAAGTTTTGGAAGCTTCTTATGTTAAGAAAAAAATCAAGATCTCATGAAGGCCTCTTCAGAGGGAGGAGGAGGAGAGCTCGCCCAGGAAGGCAGCTAGGTGTGCTGCCAGGTGTGATGCTGCAGCTGGATGGAGGTCACCACAGCAACCTCTGAGCTGCAGCCCAGGCTTTCATCCATGGCTGCTGCAGAAGTGGATGAACCTCACAGAGCAGTGCTCTGAGAAGCTGATGTTCTGCAATGAATAGCCACAGTGAGAGGCGGGGAAGAGCGACTGGAGCTTAAAGCTGCTGAGGAAGGAAGGCAGCTCAAGGAAAACATGTGGGTCGTAGTGATGTCCCTTGAATTAACACTTGCGTTGCTTTGCTGTTAAGCCTGTTGGTAGGAATGTTCTTAAACTGCTGCAAAACAGTCAGAAAGTGAACGGGGAGACTTTTTATTTGGAATTAAATGACATCTTCTGGAAAAAAGTGCCTGATCTGTGACCGTGGAGGCCCAGCAGAGTCACAGGAGTGTGCTGTGCCATCCCAAAGGTGGCAGTGATAGGGGCAGTGCACTGTGGGCACGACGCTGTCCCAGAGGGGATGGGAGCTCTGAGAGCAGTTCTGCCTCCCCACGATGCTCTGCTCTGAAAGAACAGTCAGCTTTTGAAAGGACATGTTGACCAGAGTTGTACGGTTTGTGGCTTTTCTTAAAAACAAAAAGAACAGAGAGGAGACACTGTGCCCTCTGTGTCTTGAAACTGTTTGTTTGCTTTTTACTTCTGAAATATCTTTCTCCTTGTGCATCTGCCAGGATTATGGCATTGCAGGTACTGAGTACAGAAATTCACAAGCGACAAAGGAAAAGGTTTTGTCAACCACTTGAAAAAAATGTGACTTTTTAAAGCTAAAAATCTTGATTAATTATTGAGAGGAAATCTCATGGATGAGGCCGGCCCCGTGCAGGAGCAGTGCCTGGCTTCCCAGAGCTGCCTCGTCCCATGCTCCTCATTCATGCGCAGAAAGATCTGCTCTGAGCAGGACAACCTTTCCTTTGTTCTCCAAACTTTCAAACTCTCAGTGCTGAGAGATGCTGCAGCTGTGCATTTCTCTGCCTGGTGCTCTCAGTATCACTGTGCTGCAGTGCTGCCTGGCGGGGCAGGCATTCCCAGGGCCCACTGAGGCCTTTGGTTTGTTTTGGGTCTGAGATCACCTGCACTCATCCACCACACTGCGTGTGTGGGTTCCATGTCTGGGTTCCGTGCGTGGGCTCTGTGCACAGCCCTTGGGTCCCAGTGCCATGGTTTGCTCACCGCACACCCTTTGCAGCTCTGCCTCTCGTACAGTGCGGTGCTGTCTCTGCTGTTTCCCTCTCATGCTTTTTATCCTCTTTTCTGTGGGCTAGGCAGACCTTTCTCGCTGCTCTGTGATGAGAAGTCTCTTGTGATAACTGATAACATGAGAAAATCTTTCCTGTGTTTCAGACGCCTTGAGTAGAAAGTGCTTTTCTGATCTGTGACACTTCTCTGTCAGCGGGGCCCGCGGGGACAGTGACTTTTTGCTGGTGTGCTGCATTACAAGTGCTCTGGTTTGTTTTGATGCCTGCTATTACTCCCCGGTAATCATTGCTGTGATTCTCTCTCCTCTTCTGGTTAATTATATTTGTTTAGAATCCGTTTTCCTTACAAATACAATATTGGCTTTCATTTTCTCCAGAGTGAGTCCCCTTTTGTTACCACTGCTCTTTCCGCAGACTCTTAAAGCCTTTTTTATCCCTCACCCTCTTCCACCTTCTGCAGAAACTGAGGAGGGAGCCCAACCCCAGCCCCAACCCAGCCCGCACACTGAGGCTCTTTGGTCCCTTCCTGCAGAGCTCCATGCTCAGGGCAGCTGAGCATCTCAGTGCCATCAGCTCCATCTCAGTGTTGGGCCCAGAGGAGTGGGAGTGTGTGAGAGGTGGGGGTCCGCTGCTGCTCCCAAAGCGCAGCCCTGGCGTGGTGTGTGCCAAGGTGAGGAGCTGCCCTCTCCTGTTGCAGGGAATGCAGCAGCCACAGTTGCACGTTCTGATTCTGGAGACCTCTGTGGCTTTGCTTTACCTCTTTTTTTCTTTTCCTAACTTCTTCCAGCTTTTGCTAATGTTTTAATCTCTTAACTTTACATACATCCGTTGGTTAGAGCAATTAAAGGTAGCTCAGTCCTTCTGCTGTACCTTTGTTAAACAGGATGCATGTACCAAGTAGATGGAGTCACCTTGTTCTCCTGCCTGCTCCATCCTCACGAGCTTTGTAGCAGGGAGAAGGTGCCAGGGTTCAATGTGAGTCGGCGTGTACTCAACTCAGTGCTGTGTGCAAGCATATAGCAAAAGCACTGCTGTCACTGGGGCGGTATGTAGATATTTGCTTGTGTAGAAGCATCTCAGTCTGTTGGAAGAGAGTGTCTGATCATACCTTAATTAGTCCTCTAACAATCTACAAAGGTCAGTGCCAATTGCCTGTTCATTTACATTTGTAATTGTGATGGTTCTTGATTGCACATTAGTTGCAACTCATTCCCTCCCACCCCTCAGGAAACACATGCAGCAGCCCCAGAGCAGCCTGCAGATACAAGGACCTTTGTCTCCACTTGTGCTGGCAGCGCAGCCCTCACTGAAACTTTTGTGTCTTTTATGGCAAAGAGCTTTAGAAGCTGCACTCCACTTCCAGTAAAGGGATGGTGAAGTCATTGTCGGGGAAATTATATGGACATCAAGCAAGAAACTCAGTCCTCCTTGAACTGGATAATTAAAGACAATTAAACTTTTCTGCTTGCTCTGAGAAGTGTGCTAATTGTGCAGGGGGAGGGAGGAGGGCCCAGCCTGGACGTTCAGCGCTTTTGTTGATCAGAAAGAGTACAGCTTCAGGGGGCGGGAGTTTTATTTTCTTCTGTGGGGTATTTTTGGACTATTGCTGTAGTGTCCGTGCTGCTGCTGCTGCAGATGTCAGCCCCTTACTGCAGAAGCATCTGTATAATGTTACCGAAAAGCTAATTGATTTTTAATGATGGGGGGTTAGGAAAAAACTAATAAAAACTGAAAGCGTCTCAAGATGTAGGGATGAATGCACTTACAACTCATTAGGTGATGATAGAAATGAAAGAATGAAGGAACCCACACCAAATTTTCAGTGTGGCTGTGCGGGATATTCCTGGCAGAGGGCAGTGGGTGCAGGCAGCCCGATCTGCAGCCTGCTGCTCGCACGGTGCCATCGCTCGTGGCACGTGGGACGTGCGTTGTCACAGACACAGTAGCTGAGCGGTGATTGTAGTTAACGTTTCTCCTTTACCAATGACTCCTGACTTGCATGTGTGCTCCTTTCCTCTTTTCCAAGGAAGTTTGAGTAGCGTAATCTGGACACAGTTTATGTGATTGCAGAGAATACTTCAAAAAAAAAAGTCAAACCTGGTGCTCGAGGCCATCACGGAGCTTCGGGACACTTCTGGAAGTCATGTTCTGTTCCCTTGGAAAAGCTATCTCAGCAATGTCAGTCATCCTGTAGACTGTCCTGCATAGGGAGCAAGGGAAAGAAAACTTTGGTGGGACTTCAGATGCTTTTTCCTAGCACTGTATACTTCTGGAAAACCCCTTTGTCCTGTTGGACATGGGAGTGTTCCCCTATGACCAAAGGAAGCCAGACAGTAATACCACTTGCTGTTTTTGAAAAAAAAAGAAGAGTTCTGTGTTCTGCAGAGTAGTGATGCTGTGCTGGGAACCAGCCCTCTGTGCTGGGCGTACTGCTTCAGCAGTCCTCCTAATCTCTGCCAAATCCTGAGCAGCCATCCTCTTCCAGCACACAAAGTCATTGTTAGGGGTCCTTGCATGTGAAGGCTGAGGGCAGGCTCTCTGGAAGCAGTTGCTAAACTCAGCCAAGTGCAGTCAAAGGAGCTTTGTTTGGGCAGGGAAGGAGCCGGGGCAGTGTCAGGAGGATCAGTGCCTTCACGTCCTGCATGCCCATCCCAGTCCTGCTGGAGCATCCAGCACAGTGCACAGCGAGGACTTCCAACTCCGATCAGATTGAATAAGTCCCCTAGATGAATACCTTTACTGTAAAACTCTGTTTGGTGGAAATCTGCCCTGTTCCCAGAGCTCCTGGAAGAATGGAGTACCCCATTGCAACAGCTTTTCTCCTTCTGCCCTGTGAGCAGAGGTGAGTGCAGTGTCCACATGTTGCTCGTGTATTCAGCCTTGCGAAGGGCTGCAAGCTGTAGCCTGAAATCAGGATGTGAATTTCTAATGAAACCAAGTATGTAAACAAATACAGCTAAAACTGTTGCCAGATGAGAAAATCCCTTGTGGTTTAAAACAGTGGTTACCAAACTCAGCTTGGTTTCATCTGTGGTGGCTACAGACAGCTGTGTGCTCAAGTTGCTTGCACCTCTGTTTTCACTCTGAGTCATATGAAACACTTTGCTATTGTTCCTGTTTCCTAAAAGCAGTTTCTGTAGCTGCACCAGGGCTGTGGAGGCATCGCTGCTGGGAAAGAGTGATGGTAAATGGGAATGCAGGTTCCCCTGGGATCGGGAGCAGATCTGTTTGTGAAATGTTCAGGATGCAGTTTGCAGTGTGAAGAGGTTTCTCTTGGGCAAAAAAAAAATTATATTTAGCAGAAGGGAATCTTGATGTTGGACACATCTGTCAGTAGCAACCTGTGCCTTGCAGGTCTTGCAGAACGTGTTACCCTTTTCCTTGAGGCCAGAGGTGCTGCACTCTGAATTTCCCTCTCACCGATCCAGGCTCACCAGTTCTTCCCTTCCCTTGGTGGCCATGCTCTGCACTTAGGAATGGTGATCGGGCCATCTGTAAAATGAAGGGAGGCAAATGGTTCAGAAAGAGGAAGGAGATCTTCCACAGAAACCTTCTGGGAGGGGAACTGTCCTGTTGCTTTCCAGCCTTGCAGAGCGGCAGCCATGAAGGCATTTCTCGTTCGCAGTCATCAAGCACCAAGGAATTATTAATGCGTTGTTTCAACAGGGATACAAGAAGCTCCTTTGGAGTGTATCTCACATGATTGCAGTCTCCATACTTCCAGCGGAACTTAAAAACTTTTAAAACGAAGGTTGGTAATGCCAAATGATATTTCTCCCTGCTTGAAATAACTCAAGTTTATTAATATGTGATGTCCTCTCCTCGGTCATCGCTAATGCTGGAGAAATGCATGTTGGGGCTCCATCTGATAGAGGTAATGGAGGGTTTCAGAAAGCAATAAGATTTTTATAAGCCTCTCTCTACTTTTTCATGGGATGTAATTGCACACAGCAATTAAAAACTTCCCAAAGCAGATTACTTGTACGGTGCCTGCCAGAGAACAGTGTGCAGAAGTTGTAGTGCAGTGTCCGCACGGACAGGAGCACGCTGCAGCTCCGGCCCTGCAGGTGATGCACAGATCTGTCAGGTTGGAACATCTGCGTGGTGCAGCCCTTCCCAAGGGGTACATATAAGGTGTATTTTGAAGAATTCGATGTAAGATTTCCCATCTCCCCATAAGAAGAGCTCCAAAATGAAGTTTTGCATGCCACCTCCTCCCACTGCCCTTGTTTCTAATAACCAGAGAGGTCCTCCGTCTCGTGCTGCTGCTGGTCATCCCCTCCTCCTCCAAACTGGATTCCTTCCTCTGGTGTTTAACAACTAACCTCGTTTCACAGGCTTCCCCTTGCCATTTCCAGGCTTGTCCTTGATTGACACATTTAATAATCTACCAACCAAAATGACAATCTGAGCTCCTGTGTGCAAACATCAAATGCTGCCCAGCTTCATTAGCTTCTCCTGGGCTTTTTGCCTCCCTCTCTCATCCTGCAACCCAATATTGTGTTTTCCCAATATGCTATCTGTAAGCCCCCGAAGGCAGCAGCCTGCTCAGTTGTTTCTGAAGTGTTGCATGTAAATGCAACCAAATCATCGGTGTATAAATGGTGAGAGAGGCGTGCAGAGCAGCAGCACGGGCTCAGCAGTCCTTGGGAGAGGGCCAGAGCGGCGGCGGGCGCCCGGGCACGCGCACCCAGCTCTGTGCCGGGGCTCTGTCCCGCGGCACTGGGTGTGCAGCAGCTTTGTTGTCTGAAGAGGAAATCCGTTTCTGTCATCTGGTCCTCAGACACGGGGAGTAAGATGAGCTATTGTCCTGCTTTGAGAAAACATTCACCCACGGTGCAATAACATACGTGAAATAGCAACAAAGAGGGAAAACAGCTCGTGGCGATGTGTATGTTAAGCTGATTAAACTCACAGTTCCCCTTTACTGAAGCATTTCTGATCTCTGTGCCAACCCCACCAAATACCCCCACGTGCAGGATTATCATCTTGTTTTCCAGGATCCCGTGTCATGCGTGCTCACTTAAAACAGGAGGACAGCTTGTTGCTTTCCTCTGTTGTTCTGCTGAACCCTGGAATTTTTTTATTTTTTCTGTGTATTGAACAGCTTGAGGACCTTGTACCTTTCCAGTGAGTTCCTAATGGAAGTTGTAGTGTTTCTGCTCTGGGTCCCTCCTCTGGAGGATGTGCTCAGAGACCGGGCAGGTAGCAAGCTCTCTCCTGTAAGGATGGGTGCAGAGTCAGGTGGAAACCTCTCGTTCTGTTTTAGTTTCATGTTGTTTTCTCGGTGCTCAAGATTAAAGAGATACGTTACTTGCAGCAAGAGGTCGGCGTTGCTGGGGCGGTTCTCCTGGAAGGGTGCTGATGAGAGAATAAAGCCGCGTGATTTGGGAAGGTCAGTCTCTTCAGAAGCCAGAGGGACTTCTCTGTCTTGGAGTCATTCTGCAGCATTGTTTGCAGCCATTCCTCCTTGCGTGCGTCCCCTTGCCCAAATGTTGCAGAACACTGCCTGTCCCAGTGGCATCCTTCTGTCTTTGTGTTTATAGGACACCACGGGGCAGTTGAGGTCTGGTCTTGCTTCAAAGAACTCAGGGGTGAAGTTTGTTCCACTTTAATATCTGGCAGAAACAGATTTCCTTTGTTATTAATTTTTTGGGTTGTTTTTGAGTTTCAAGCAGAAAGCGGTTGTGTCCTAGCTCTGTTCTGACCAACCAGCAGCGTATAGATAATCTCCAAAGGATATGAAAGGTTTAATCATTTTAATTTTGTTTTTATTAAAGTTTATCGTGACTTTTTCATGTGCCCCTGGTATTGTGTGGGGGGTAACAGATCCACACAACCCCCTGAGCATTCGCTTAATGAAACTCTAATGGGAAGCGCCTGGTGGGAGGGAAGTGGTGAGATAGCGGGGCCGGGGGAGGCAGAGCACAGGCATGTGCTCATGCCACTGAAACGTGGTGGGAATCTCATCGCGTCCCACCTCGCTCCAGCAGACACCTGTCATTGGGAGCTCGTGGCTTTCGTTAAGCGGAAAGAGGGGAAGCTCTGGCGGCTGACTTGTTCCAGAATGTTTTTCTTGTTCATTTGCATCTTACATCTCTTTCCACCTCAGAAAAGTACAGGGAAAAGCACCAGGTGATGTAGTAAAGCGATGGGAAGATCTTGGTCCCCCTCCTCTTCTACGTTTTTATCCCCACCAAAACAAAGTCTGGAGCCAGACTGAAGCCAGGTTGTCAGCAGCCGCTCTGCTGTGTTCAAGACAACTGTTCTTAGCTCTGGGACAGAAAAGCTGTGTGCTTTACCTGTACTTCACTCTTAGTACTGAGTCTGGTCACCAAAACCTCTGCTGCTGGTTCCAGCTGCATTTTCTGCTTCTCTCCCCTTTTTCTCTCTTCCCACTTTCACTTTTAGAACAGGGAACTTCTGTCCAGAGGTGGTTGTTGCAGTGGTGCGAGTTGAATTCAGGGCTGAAAGACCTCAATAGAACCATGGAAGCACTGCAGTGAAAGCTGAATGATACTGCAGCCGTGTCTCTGGATGTGTTGGAGAAGGGTTAGATGTCAGCATGGGCAGCACAAGATTCATCTTAGCAGCACATTCAGTTCGTGTTTGAAGTCTCTTCAACACACCTGTGCAGGTTCTGTTCAGCCCACGCTTCACTGAGCAGGGCAGGGTGTCTGACTGAGCTGCTGCTGTGCTGTTCTCATTGCAAGGAGAAAAGGAAAGCGTCCAAAAGTTTGGATACAGATGGGAACTGTTCCAGCAGACTGTGTTCTCCTGTCAACCCTAATTTACGACCATCCTTTCCACAGCATTGCATGGGAGCAGCTCATCTCCAGTGCCTTTCCTAGAGGTTTGGCTGCTTGTAGCTGTTGTTGCACTTTGCTGTTCTCTGCCTACATCACCGGGCTCCAAAGTAAATACACCTGAGGTGAACAAGCCTTCTTCTGTGTTAACAGGTTAATGAGTTCAGGGTTACCTCACTCGGATGCTTTTGTTGGTACATTAACTCTGAGCCTTTCCTCCTGTTCTGCTGTTACCCTCAGCCACGGGGGCCACAGATCCAGCCCAGAAAAGTGCTGATTCCTCAATTCCTACTTGCTGCTAATTTGCCCGGTGACACATTAGGTGGGAACGGTGACAGAAAGAAAAAATCTTAGTCACGTTGAGCTGGACAGAGGCTTTGTGCTCGAGAACAAGGATGTTTAACTCGCCCGTAAGCAAACAGTGGGCAAGAGTGAGGAGGGGCTGTTCGGGGAAGGCCGTGCCTCCGCTCCCCGGATGGCACAGCCGTGCCCCCTGCAGCAGCCAGGCTGGGCTCCCTGCTGCCTCCTGGCTGTGCAGCACCGTGCAGGAGCATGCTGGGCCCGTGCCAGGGGAGGTGGGACATGGGATCAGGACCCCCTCCTGGCATTGCTGTCTCAGGGTCTGCCGCAGCTTTGGTCTCTGCAGTCAGCAGTGCGGAGTCTCACAGAATGACAGCTGGCAGATGTGGGAGCACGGTGCTCTGCTGTCTCATCCCCCCTCGGTCGTACAGGCTCACACTGAAGGAGTGTCAGAGGCTGTTTCCCCTGGATGAGGTTTGCCTTGGCTGCATGCCTGTGGTTTGTGTCACGGCTGCAGCCCGTGGAGGTGGCAGAGTTTCCAGGAGCCCCTTCCGCTCAGCTGCTTCCTGCCCATCTGCACACACTGTCAGCAGCGAGCCTTTCTGGATGACTGCTGCGACGGGCCATAAAAATGAAAGTTGTTCTTGAAGCCAGACGTCTTGTCCAGACTTGTGACTGTGCTCCAGAACTGCCACTGCTCTTTGCTCTTCGGAGACAGAAACACAGTTGAAACGTCTGAGATGCAGGCACCCAAAAGTACCGCCAACACCAGCAGTGTGCTGCAGTGTCCATGCTGGTGGAAGCATCCACAGAGCGTCAGGAAGTGGTGGGCAGGAGCTTGCCAGCTTGGGGGGCCAGACCTGTTTCTGGATGCCTCCCTCAGTAACTGGTGGCTCCTACGGACCGGTTTGGCAGGATGCTGCTAGGCAGAATTGCCAAGCTTGTTTTCCTTCTCCGTTTTCATTGAGACGTAGGAAGATCAGGGAAGGAGGATGTGGTGTGGTTGGTGTTTCTTGAGAGCTGTATACACAAGGCTGGATGCAGTCTCCCTCGGTGTAGCTGTAGTTCTGTATCTTTTCATGTCCTTTTTCCTGAAAAATATGCACTTTTAAATAACCTGACATCTTTTATATAGAAAAGATCATCTGAGCCAGTCTAAACAGAGCTGTCTGAGTCTGCCTGGGGCACTACCAGAATTTGCGGGGCCATGGTGTGTGTTGGAGAAAGCAAATCCATGCTTCCTGCAGAGGTAAAGCCGTGTGGTTTGGATGGGTGCACAGGGTGATTTCATGGCATTGTTTCTGTTCATCACACAGTATAGTTGTGCTGGATTTCTGGTCTCCAGCTCTGTCCTTTCATCCAAATGGAGACCGCAGGACAAGATCCCTTCATTTGTCATCCTGTTTACATCATTGGTTGGAACATAAACTTCCTATGGGTTTTCCAAAAGGCACGGTTTCACTGGCTTCTTGCTGCAGGGGGAACTCCTATCCAGATGTTCAATGCAAATAGTGATGGACAGGTACCAGCAACCTCTAGGCCTTGGATTAGGTAGGGTACTGAGCATCCAATAGCACTGCATTAGTATTGCAATGTTTTAAACATTTTCTACTTAGAAATTATGAAAATATTGCTGGTTTGTTCTAGCAGTTCTCAAGAGTTGTAAAAAGATGAACCAGAACTCCAGAATGCTGAACACTCAGGGTTTCACAGATGAAACAAGAAGAGTTTCTGCTTGCTCTTTGACATGGTTGTGAAACGGAATTCCTTCAGCTTTGCCACATTGTTTTTGATTGTTTGAAGGGAGAGGTTGAGGCCATTCTAATGGACTTTCCTTTAGATCTTCAGGGACACAGAAGTGTCCAAAGTGCAAGGAAAGTCCTCCCAGTAAAACCATTTCTAATTCTAATGAGGCCTCTCTCACAGCTGGTCAGCCAAAGCAGTTCCCAGGCAGAAAGAAGTGGGAAGGAACTTTTCCAGGGCTTGCACACCCAGGCCCATGGCATCAGCACACTGCCATGCTGTTTGGATTTTAAACTTGTTGCTGTTAAACGTGTGATTTTGGATTGTGGCATAGGCTTCATTTTCCTATACAGAAGAACCATTTATAAAGGCCAACACAAGTCCACTGTGTGAGCGCTGGAAGAGAACATCCTCCACTTCTTCCCCCTAACAAGGAGTATTCCTGCTGAGCATCAGTTCCTTGCCCGTCTGCCTTCTGGGAGCAGCAGGTCTGGTGGTCTTCATCATGCTGACAGGACTGGCAGAGGGTGCCTGACCTACATGCAGAAGTGCTTTGAGGTCTTTGTTCAGATGAGGCGTCATCAACATGGAAGATATTCTCATCCTGCAGCTCATTTATTAGGAGTATAGATTTAATTGCAAGAGATACAGAGCTTGGTTTCTGAAATTGATTTTGTTCTTCTTTAAGAGCCATAGGCAAAATGAGATTGTGTACCTTATCAGTGGGGTGATTTGTGGAAGGTTTCACAGCAGCCAGCACAGAGCTGGAAGTAACGGCTGGCCCAACCTGCTCCACCATACTCGCTGTTAGCATACTGCGACGTGTGTGTCAGGGGCACAGCCTCCTATGTACTTGCTAGGAGTCTTTCATTTGCTTACATTCCTCAAGTACGCTTGCTTCCTTTCCTTTCTGTGTAGCCTGTTGAACCTCTGGTGATGTCGTTAAAAGTCCTCAGAACCAGAGTTACTGTGATTCTTTGTTTGGTTTTTTTCCACTGAAAAAAACTTGACGTTGCTCAATAATGCATGTGCCAGCACCAGTGTCGAGCTGCAGCTGATTCAGAAGGGAATTTGGGGACCCATAAGCAAACTCTCCCTCCTCTACTTTGCCCTGGTGAGGCCTCACCTGGAGTACTGTGTCCAGGTCTGCGCACCGTGGTACAAAAAAGACAGGGATCTCCTGGAGAGAGTCCAGAGGAGGGCTACAAAGATGGTGAAGGGCGTGGAACACCTCCCTTATGAGGAGAGGCTGAGAGACCTGGGGCTGTTCAGCCCCAAGAAAAGAAGACAGAGAGGGATCTGATCCACATCTATAAACATCTGAGGAGCAGGAGGCAAAGGGACAAGGCCGGACTCTTCTCAGCAGTGTGTGGTGATAGGACGAGGGTTTGTGTTTATTCCAATAGTCAGTTGGCTTTTTTGCATCTTTGTTTTGGTACATGTTGGTACATGGCCCTTGCCATTTGGTTTTCATCTCCATGATTTCTTAGGCCATGAGTTTCAAAGGTTAATTGGGAGTTGTATGAGAAAGTATTATCCGTATTTGCTCCAAATTTGCATTTTTTTCTGTGTTCATTATCAGTTCTCCAGAGACTGGAGGAGGAGAGGAGTGGTATTGGTCCAGCCCCTTCAAACCTCGGTCGCTCCTGTCAAGGCTGTCTGATTTTCTTTGCAGACCAAGCATCTCTAATCTTCTCTCCTGCGCAGACAGCTCTTCCTACCTTCTCTTCTCATCCTTTTCATTCATCTGAAGTCACTACATGAAGTAAATACTTAATTTTTCCATCCCATTCCACGTGTCCCAACGTGTTTCTTTCACATACAGCATGTCAGCTGTCGGTGCCCCCGCTCTGCCTGCACAGTGCCCCGGCCCCTTCTGCACATGGTGCTCTGCAGGGACCCCGAGCGCGTTCCTGGGCCCGTGCTGGGACCCCACGCCCTGAAAGCTGTGAGCTGCTGAACTCAGCCTGGCACACTGCGTGCAGGGCTCCCACTGCTGCACAGTGCTGGGCAGAGGGCAGAGTGGCCCTGGACAGAAAGTGGGGATGGACTCAGCGTGACTTAAGAGCGTCTTTCTCTGCTTTTCTGATTGCCGGCATTCATGCGGACTGGGAGCTCCTACTCCTTTTCTGGGAACTACTCTCTCTCATTTGGTTACCAATTAAGCTGAAGCATTCTGGCCTTTTCCATCCTCCTTCTTATTGTTACGAAGGGTGAATTAGGGCTTGGTGTTTAGGATTGTTCTCTGGCCTCCGCTGCTACTTTGCTGCCTCCTTTGTGGCAAAACAATGGCATTAATTTTGGCCTTTGCAGCGGGCGGGCAATCTGGCAGTGCACAGTGCCTGTCCGTTCCACTTCACTTGTGCAGCCACCTCTCCTTTCCACATCACCTACTCACTTTTCTCCTTTCTTTTCTTCCCTCCCCTTTTGTGTGTGTGGTATGGAGGATCGTTCAGAGTTTATTCTGCTCCAGTCCTGGTGAGGTCGGAGGTTGCGGCCACTGCTGAGGAGCGGCGTGCCGGGCCGGGGCCGTCCTGCACAAATGGGCTGCAGTGGTGAGCGGGGAGGGAGAAAACTTCACCAGGAAGGCCAGGGTCACTGCAGAGTGGCAGGAGCAGGAAAATGCTGAAAAGGCAGGAAGCATCTGTGCATCAGGGAGGTGCTTTCTGAGCAGTGCTGTGGGCCTTTGTAGTGCCCCTCGTTGGATGTGGAGCTTCAGGCCCTCCAAATCTGTGTACAGGAACCTTGAGGACAGGAACCTTGAGAGCCAGGGCGAGGGCAGCCACTTGTGGCCCCTGCAGGTAACTCATGTGGATAGGACATATTAAGTACTGTCAGGTGGAGCATCACTCCAAATGGTGCAAGTTGCAGAGGGAAAAAAATAGAAGAATGGCAAGCTTGTGTGAAAGGAAGTGTTAGAAATTGAGTGAAAGAGCACCATGTTTTTTACAAAATAAGGATGGTCCTGGAAGAAGCATGCTGCCAGGTTCCTCGTGGTGGGATTGGCAGTGCCCCATGCTGGGAGGAGGAGTCCAGGGTGGGCACAGTGCTGGGCAGAGGGGCTGGAGCAGCTGCAGAGCTCCTGGGGCTGTGCTCGCCTCTGAGCACACCTCGAAGTCAGCACTGTGGAACAGGGACCTCATGCATGGCAGTACCCCAACTCGTGGGCTCCTGCTGGGGTTGGGCCGTAGCTCATAGGGTCGTGGTGACCCCTTGGCAGTCAGAGGTCTGGATCTTTCTTTGTTTCCAGTTAAATAACGTAAGGAGGAATGCAGGGATTAGAAGCGGTTGCCCGGAGTCCACTGTTGGGACGACTTGCAGCCATCCCTGGCTCCATGGCACAGCAGTTCCAGCTGCAGTGATGACAGGGGGATGCTGTGCATGGCCCGGCCCTGGCACACGCCGTGCTCACAGTGCAGTGGCAGGAATGCACCGCAGGTCCCACAGCTGAGCTCTGCCTTTGGGAAGGCCGGGGCCGGGCTCGGCTCTCTGCCTCTGCTCCCTGATATTTTTGCACAGGGGACTCTCACCTGTGAGCCCGGTGCCAGGGCTCAGCCCGTGAGGTTCCTTCTGCTCTGAAGGAACGTGGCAGTCCAGGTGCTGCCTGGCACCCAGTGCTCGTCCTTGCCTTCCAAAGGCAGCGGCCAACTGCATAAATGGAGCGCGCACACAGTCAACAGTTTCCTTTCTTCTGCACAAATTGGCAAGGACTAACCTTGTCATATCTAGTGCAGTGCTAACGGGCGCCTGCCTCCAAGGGGTAATCATGCAGGCATAAATTCGGAAAGTTGCTAAGCTATGAGCAGTCTTATGAGCATTAAAAGTGTCCTCTTTGCCAGAAAGGTCATTCATAACTTGGCTGCGCTGCTGATGTACAGTCAGTGATATTGATTGATTAATGTATAAAAAGCACCAAATCCATTTGCTTCTATGAAAGAGAATAAAGTGCAGTCGACTCTCTCTTTATTTTCACCTCATCCTTTTGTTTGAAGGACGTTTTTTTTTCTCTTTTTGTTTTGCCAGCTAGGTTTAAGGGGGTTACAAAAAGCCAGTTTCTGCCAAGTAATGCGTTCACAAAGGGAACATTGATTCACATCAGTGTCGCTTGAGTTACCCTTAAAGGTTTGCCAAGGAGTTGTTCTTATATTAACCTTCTGTTCATCAAAGATGAAATAAATAAATAAGTCATAAAATCAGCTTCACCGCCCGCACCGCTGTTGGATGTGAAACAGGAATGTCTTCAGTTGGGAATCTGCACCCACGGCACCGCCTCGGCCTCCTGCCAGGCTGCCGCCCCGACCTCCATCCCCACGTCCCCTCGCAGGGAGCTGGGGCTGCCCCACGGCGTGGACAGGGCCTCTCTGGCAGCGCAGGGAGGGGGACTGGCTCCCAGCACAGGGCTTAGTTCTGCCCCACTGCCTCTGCTTTCACGCTGCCCGGCGCTGGGGAGAGGGGCTGGGGATGCTTTGTTGGGCTGGACTGGGAGGCTGCAGCACCGGGGCTGGGCAGGGGCAGCGGCGGAGGAGAGGAGGAAAGGGCTGTCCCTGCACGGGGCCGGCTGCTCCTCCGCTGGCAGAGCTTGCTTCTTGCAGCTGAGAAGAACGGGGAGCCGTGCAGCCGCACGTCATTTCTAAGTGAGCAAACCCTGACGTTGGTCTGACCTGCCTAGGGAATGCTGGGGAGGCGATGGGTGTCTTCTCAGACAGTGGCAGTGTCCTCGTGGCTGTCTCAGCTGCTCGGATGTTGTGCAGTACTTGCTCTGTTCTGAGCTTAGGCAAACAATGGTGGTTTCAGGGAGGGGGTTGCCGGGCTCCGTGGGCAGCTGTGCGTGTCACCCTGTCCATAAGGCAGCGAGCTCAGCTGGCTGCTGTGCCTGGAACGAGCCGTGTTCGCACCTGGCTGTCACCACGATCTCCCAGCGTGGGAGCTCCTTGACAGCCTCCAGGTCCCGGTGTCACTTCCGATAACCTCAGCCACGGGCAGCGAGGGCAGCAGGCGCCCGTGGCTCCCAGCCAGAGCTGCACAGCCGTGCCCGTGAGTGCCCTGGGCTGCAGCAGGAGGAGGGCCCGAATCCCACTGCCATTCTCGAGCAGTTGCTGCTGAGAGCCGTGGAGGAGCAGTGCCGATGCCACAGGACAGCACAGAGTTCTGGTGCTCCGACCCCAGCGTCCCTTACCCGGCAAAGGGAAGCGATGGTGACGGTTGTGAAACTTGTTGAGGCGCGTGCACCTAGCATGGCAGAGAGCAGGACGGCAGGGCATGCTTCCCTGGCAGTGCTTGAGCCTGCCCTGCTCCCTGGTGCCCTGCAGGAGCAGCGAAGCAAAGCCCCCGAGCCCCGTGCTCCCAGGACAGGCTTTGTCCCCGCGGCTGCTTCAAACCCCGAACAGAAAATCACCTTGTTTTGTAATCTTTTTCTCCAATTGTGGGAGAATTGCAGAACTCCGCCGCCCCCTCCCCCTCTGGCGAGGCGGAGGGGATTGGATCAGACGGTACAGAGGGAGCATGCTGAGAGTGAATCCATTTTCTCTCCTCCATCTCCCCAGAATAAATTAGAATTTGCCTGATTTAATAAAATGGCTTCATCTCTCTGCCATCTTTTCTATCTCCCATGCGTTTCTTCCCCACCCCCACTGCGAAATAATAGATCTCAGCTGTATAGCTCTCGTTATAGGCTGCGATGTAGCGATGGGTTATGGCGGTGTGTCTGCATGCACAGCCTGCACAGGATCCAGACGCTGAGAGCGCACAGAATTCGTCCCTGTGTCTTAATTTCCTTATTGTCAACTGTGATAGTTATAATTGCTGTCGAGGTCAGTGTAATTTACTGTCCATCTGTCATTAACCTGACCTCATGGGTGGATGTGACTGCCATGCAGATATTGTTTGGGGACTGGGAGTGGTTAGTGATAGAAATTTTACAGCACAGATTTGCCCCGGCCACTTTTCTTTTTAATTGGCACGTATTTGTCTATGCATACAGTGGAGCTGCAGCTCTTTGCTGCAGATGGAAAGGAGGGGTTATTGTTAGAATTCAGATGGTTTTGCTGCAGCTGAACCCTTTTCTCTCACTTAAATCTGGTGTTTTAATTTCTGTTTCCTAGGTTGATTTTTTCCTTTCCGCTCTGACACTAATTATGCCGGGCGCATTGGGAGCGGTTGCTGCTGAGAGGTACCCAGCTAAGTGTTAAGAAAGGTTTTAAAAACAGACTGAACTCTTTCTTAATGAGGCTCAATCGTGCTCTCCTCCGGGTGGTTTTGTTTTGCTGATCTGTCAGTTTTTCGAGGATTTAATTGCACTTTTTTCATATTATTCTTTGAAATGGGGCTAAGCAGCTTTCTGTAAAATAAAGTATAAAAAAGGAGAGATGTTACTGGCTTTTCTGTTTTCTTTTTTTTTGCTTTCATCACTCTGGGATCATCGTCTGCCACCGACTCCTGGGACCCGACAGTAGTAAAGAACAAAATTTATGAGAGCAGCGGATGAAATGGCAGGCTGTGGCAGCTCCAGAATTGTAAACCATCGGAGGCAATTCTCCTTGCTCCTCTGCTTCCCAGTTCGGCTCCTGTCGGGTTGCCGCTTATGCTAATCCTGGCAGACCTTCCCAGTGTTTGTTTTGGAGGAAGAACCCAGAGGTGAAGGAGGGACGGGCAGTGCTGGGGTGGTGTGTCCAGCGCAGCTCATTTCCTGCCAGGAAGGTGCGGAGCGACCCGCGCTGAGCGCGGTGAGGTTGGCAGGAGGTCGGCGGGCAGAGCGCTGCTCTGAGCTCCCAGGAGCTGCCTGCGCCGCAGCCTGTCCTGCCAGCACAGCACCCTCAGCCATTCCCGCAGCAGCAGGAGGGCAGCTGGGGGTGCTTAGCAGTTGCTGCTGGGATGGGAGCAGGCAGGGAGAGAGGAGGCGGATGTATCGGTGCTGCTATTATCTTTATGGCGTAGAGAAGCATGTTTGAAGCAATCAGCATGGAATTCTTAATTGCTCCACTTACTTCTGCTCTCCTCGTGGGACAGATTGTACAAATGCAAAGGCTGCCAGGACCCTCGCGTTAGCGCTCTGTCCCTGCTGCACACGCTATTTTTAACTAGCACTTTGTTTTGCAGCGATGCACAAAGCTGCTTTTTTTTTTCCCCAAGGTTGCTGATAAACAGAGAGGCAGCCGGAGCTGCTGTCCACCTGACGGTGACGTGGCTCTCCCAGCCCTCGGTTCACTTCTCCTTCTCGTTGCATTCACGTTTCTTTTTCCACTTTCCTTTCTTTGAGCTTTGGTTCTCTCCCTCTCGGTTTCAGTGTTTATCCCTTAACTAAGGGTCTCCTTTCTTTCCATCCCAGCCATCAGAAATCCTGTTTTCCTTCCTCTGCTCGGATGTGTGCCTTCCTCTTTTAGTTTCCAGTGCACCTCTCGTGAGGATGTAAAATCCAAGAACCAGATCTTTGAGATTTCAAAATAAAATAAAAGTAAACTCTGCTTTAAAAACACTTTAGCAGGAAAGCCAGGCTAATTGTAAATCAATGAGTCTTAAAATGCAGCATTGATCTCCAGTTAGAAGTTTGAAGGGGAAAGCAGTAATTACTGCGCTGAAGGTAGGTTTTTTTTCTCTTAGTAAGTTCTGGGCAGAAGGAAGGCTCATTAGGGCAGCACTTCGGAATCTGAGTAATTAGTTTAAAAAGTACTTTTGTGGTGTTATTCCCAGGGCTGGAAATTATCGGAGTCTTCACAGATTTATAGTTCAGCTCTGATAAGGTTTGATTTATTACCGCGTTTGGCGTGGAAGATCCTGCAGAGCCACCTGGGTGAGGAGGGAGCAGCGTGGCCGAGGAGTGCCATCGCCCACGGGGGCTGCAGGGCCAGCCCGGCTCTGCCTGGCAGCTGCCACGGGCCCGCTTGTCACAGCCTGCCTGTCCTGCTGCACTGCTCCAGGCAGGCATGGCAGGATGGCGGTGGGGTGGAGGGAGGCTGGTGGCAGGGTGGCACCCACCATGCGCTGTGCTGAGCAGCTCCAGGACATCTGCACAGTGCAGCTCCCTGCTTAGGTTTTGATGCGTCTTGTCGCGGCGATGATTGTTATTTCATTTCAGTACCCACGTGCAGTTGTTGCATATAACACATGACTTTGACATCTGAATTAAGGTGCTGTAAAAGCAGCCTAGGCAAGAGGCAGCCTTTTGGGCTGGGCTCACAGTCATTACTGCAAATCCCAGGTCCTGGAGGTGCAGCATGGACAGAGATGTCTTGCTGCTCATCAGCCCCCCGCTGCGGTCCCCGTGCTGCTGCTTGCACCCCTGCCTGCAGGACCTGAGCATGGCGGGATGCAGAGCTCGTGCTGCCATGCTGGAGCCTCATCCCCTCAGCTGTGAGCTGCCACCCAGCAATGCTCAGAGTGTGGCTGGAAGGGACCAGGAAATGACAAAGTGCTGGAAGACCACAGGGTGAGAAAAGAGCTGCGAGCCATGAGGGTGCCCACGTAAACTTTGGTGGTGAGAAGGCAGTTCATACATACCCTAAAGCTTGTGCGTTTCCAAATTCTTCTGTTAGATTTAGCAATTATATCTTTAGATACTAACTTTAATTATCCGATCTCTTCTGCAAATGCTGCTGAAATCCTGTCCACAGCAACATTTGTGGCACTGATTTCCACACTTTAATTACCAAGTCTCATTCTGTGGGGAAAATGTGTTTGCTTCACCTGTGAGGTCCTGCAGATCCATTAGCTGCCGGGCTTCCCACGTGTGTGGAGCTGCATAGGCAGATCCAAGGTCAGCAGCGAAGAGGGGGATGAAGGCCAGGAGCAATGGGCAGCCCGCTGACGTTTCCTTCTTGGTCTGGCTGCTGGAACGTTTACCAGGCATACTGCTGTAGTGCAGACACCTACTCCCAAGGAAAAAGGAGCCTCCTGCATTGAGACAGTTGATGTGGCACATCTTTGAGCCCGCTGTTATCTCCTCTGGCAGCGAGCCCATGTCTGAGAGCAGCATCAGCCTCCTGGGCTGCAGGATCTCATCACGTGCTGGGGCATACAAGATGACCCCTGGCTGTCTAGTCATGTCAGCTAGAAATTCAGCAGCCAGATGCTGGAAGTAGCTAAGATCATTGCAAAGCATGGCCACCCACAGGCAGAGGGAAACAAACTCCAGCAGGATGGTATGTGAGCCCTTTTTGCATTTGTTCTGCTCTTGAAATCTGGTTGGCCAAGAGGCCTGGGAAAACAGCACAAAGTCTCTGTAAGTCAGAGAGGGGCTCTTAAAGGAACATCATTTGGTTCATGTCAAGTTGACTGAATATCCCTTCCTGCTCTGGGAGAAATGGGTCTGAAAATCTCACGTAGTGTTCTTCAGACCGTTGCCCGTTTTATGTTCTTTCATCAGACTGTCCCTTCATCACCTTTCTCAGGAGAGCAGAACCGGTCTCTTCAGTTTCTGTCTGGGGGAGGTTTAGGTCTGGTGTTCTTCGTACACATTTCTTCCCCCAGAGGTTGTGTGGGGAGGTACTGAGTGATCCCGTGTTGCAGGTAGCATTGCACCAGCACTGCCAATGTCATCGTGTTCTCCATCTGTTCACCAGCATTGGATGCAGCTAATTTTTGGACTTCAGTAGAGTAGAGCTGCTTCTAAAGTCTTAGAGGATTTAAAGACTCTTGAGCCTAAGCAGAGCGGCTTATGGGCAGTCTTTGTTATCAGAGCCTTTTCAGGTCTTTGGTAAATGGGTGAACATTCACTACTCTGAATTCCTGATGTCTTTCAGCTGTTTTGGATCATTCCGTTCAGATTCGGGTTTAGTGCAGAAAATACGAGAAGACTGAGTGAGTCTCTTGTAGCCAGTTGTTGAGGATTAGCTATAGCCAAGAGGATTCCCTAGAGTTTGACCTTGGTTAATGCTCTTTGTCAGAACTCCATTTGTGCTCTGCTGTGTTACAGGGCTTGTGTACTGGAGCTGAGGCTGCCGGCCTCAGCACGGTTGCAGGCACCACTTGGGATGCTGGGGTCTGTAGATCCATGTGACAAGGCTTTGTGAAGATACCGAGTCCCCAGCTTCACTCTGGAAGGTGGAATAGGGCAGAAATGTTGAGAGCTTATTGTTCTCTGTCAGACTGTGGTAATTTGAGGAACTGACCCTGTAATTAAAACTAGGCTGTGTGCGGGGAGGCTTTCTGGTATGGCTCTTGAGCCCCTGCATGTCTTTTGGGAATGGGCTCATACTCCTACCCATCTCTCCAATGTGTTAAATTGGGTCAGTCGTACAGGTCTGATTTCTTAATCTGACACCTTTAGCTGTCCTACTTGCATAACCTGATAAATATTTTTACAGAAATGATTTAGTCTGCAGTGACTGTTATAGATCTGATTCTGCAGCGAGAGGAAAGGGGAAGGTCTCTGGAGGCAGAAAACCCTTGTGTGGCAGAAAGCCTGCTGGGAAGTCAGCTCAAGAAGAATTAGAAACCCTTTAAATAAATGCTTACTTGACATGACTCTGTCTTCCACAGTCTAACAAGCAGGGAAGCGAATGGCAGCCGCTGGCCAGAAATTGATTGCATTAATTGATATGCCAATAAGAGAGCTTGTTACATCCGCCATTGGTTAGGAGGCCGGCTAACAAGTCCCGCTGATCAATGGAACCAATAAAGATTTCATCCATTAATGAGCAACATGGTAATTAATGTTATCCATAAACCAATTAGCCTGGGTAGCTAATGTGCTGGTTAGCACAGTGAGTGGCAGAGCAGTGGGTGTGCGCAGACCGACCATCCGGTGCGAGGAGGGCATCGCCTCTTCGATGCCGCCGCTGGGATTTAGCCCAACAGATGGCTTCCCCTGGAGAGGAAGAGTTGGAGGATGGCTGGTGGGATGGGGCCCATCTTCTGGGAAGGGCCACACCACTCCAGATTTAAAAAGCAATAGCAATGATTTTTTTTTCCTTCCCTTTTTTTAACCTTTGTGTGGTACACATGAGGATCTTTTCCATTTTGAGCATGTTTTCCAGAGGTGTGCGGGATTACTTAGCTTGTGTTCAGATGGCAAAGCACAGTGTTTGTTTACCTCCTCTGTTTCATTGGGAAGCTGCCTGTGTGCTCTGCCTAGACCTTGACCCCTTCCATCTAGCTTTGTGGGAGCTGTTCTGAGCATGATTGTGTTACACTTTCTCTGCACCATCATTGCATTAATACAGAAAGCACAACGTGTATACTGAAGGCTGTTGTCTAAAAACGCTTGCAGTGGGGTTGGTAACCACTAGCTGTTAATCTGCATAGCTGCTCGTGTCACCGACACGTGTGGAAGTGACCTGGTTTGTGGCAGGGTCCCTGCAGAGGGGCAAGTGGGTGTGAGCGGAGCCGCTGTGTGCCGCTCGGGTCCCCCCTTCCTCCACTGCGAGGGACAGCGGTGCACCGGGAGAGCGCAGGGCCCGGGGCTCCTCTGTGAAGGGGCGTGAATTGCTGTCAAACAGAGCCCCCAGCATGGGGTTTTGAGGGCTGGCTGCCCTCTGCCCATGGCACTGCCTCTGACAACCCAGAGGTTGTGGTTTGGGTGCTGGGTGGCAAAACACCCGTGCAGAGGCTGTGTGCTGCACGGTGCCTCCCTGAGCACGGCCGTGACTGTCCCCGGGTCAGGAGCCCTCTGGGCTGTCCCCATCCGGGCAGTCACAGTGTGAGGAGCATCTGGGAGCTCTGGGTTTGACGGTGCACGAGCAGCTCTGGCACTTGTCAATGTCAGTCCCACTATTCCGCCATGGAGTTACTTTGTGTTGTTAGATATTGACCCTGGGAGACCCCTTGTGGATTCCCTAATTGAAAATTAATACCAGATCAATGCCATGGGCAATTTGCATATTGATCATAAACAACTTTGAAGGCACCAAGTGTGTGTTGGATCAATAGAGCTCTTGAGCAGGCTGCAGTGGGCGAGCAGCCCCGCGCCGCTCTCTGGGAGCGGTGAGTGCCTGGGGAGGTTGGAATGGGTCCGTGCAGCGGCTGCGACACCGCGAGTGGGGAGCTCGTGCCAGGATGGAGTCAGAGTGGTGTCTGAAGTCAGGAGCTGTTTCTGGGGCTCACTTTGGAAGGGGAAGTGTTAGTTGATTTCAAACAGACCAAGCGAAGCCCAGAGGCTGCAGCATCACACAGTAACAGTGAGGCTGCTGTGCCTTCTGGCACCCAGGGAACATCACAGCCCGTGCTCAGCTTCATCGCTCCTCCTGTGATGTGCAGCCTGCTGCGTTACCCTCAGCAATGGCCTCCAAAGCAGGACTTCGTTTTTTCTGGGGACAGAAGGGATCTCATCAGTAATACTTGTTCTGGCTTTTTTCTCCTACATTTGCTTTTTGGTGGCAATGGATTGATTCCTTCTCTGTCTGAAATAGGGTATTTCAGAATGCTGTTGAGTTGATGGCGTCAAATCTTTCACTTCAAACTCCATTAAAAATCAGAACCAAAATCTTAATCTGGAAATACACCGAGTGCCCCTGGAAGCCTTCCTTTAAAGAAGAATGTGTGTGAGCAGTAGAAGGAAGGCTTGAGGACACACTGCTTCGTTTGACCACTCCTGAAGAAGCAGGCCTGTCGCAGATCTCATGGTAAAGCTGCATCTGCCTCGGCCATAGAAGCAGAAGCTGCCATGTGTCTTGGAGCAGAAGGGTGGGTAGGGTTGGGAACCTGCTTCCGAAGTTGCTGCTTGTTTGAGCTCTGCTGGCTGCATTGCGCAGCCGGCGGTTCCAGGAAGTCGCTGTGCATCTGATTACTGCATTACAGAGCTTTCATTGACTCGGCTGTGCTGTGCTGATGAACTGAGACTGGGGACAAGAGCTCATAATTGAAAGAAATAAATTCTTATCACAGGCCTCTGCTGGAGCCACCACCTGTACGTGCGCCTTGGTCCAGGTTCCAGGAACATGTGGAATCCCTGGAGCACCTGGTGTTGAGCTTGGGGGTGGCAGGAGCGCTCCTTCCCGGGCGCGATGGGCACTGCTCTGGAGGTCGGGCTGCTCGTGAGCTGCAGGCGCCTTCAGGGCCTCCATGGGGGCTTTCCCAAGCTCTTCCCTTTCACTTGGTCCTCTGTGCTTCACTGACAAGGTGGGACAGCCATATAACAGCTCATCGTGTCGTAGCTGTGATGGTGGATTGAGATCCTTCCCTGTTGTGCAGTAGGGAATAGGGGAATAGGGAATATGTTTTGCTCGCTGCAAAAATATGAAGGGTGAATATGTAGTTTTAAATATATTCATGCATTAATTGAAAAAAATGCAGGGGTTCACTGGGGCTCTGCAGTTTGGACACAGCTTGCTGGCCTCTTTTGCAGAGACACAGCTGTCACTCCTTCCTCCCCGCTGCAGATAAGCTGTGTTAGGATTTCCGTGGCTGTTAGCAGCCCCTGTAATTTTGCACATTCCTCTGGGCTGTGGAGCAGGCTGCTGCCATTAATGCAGTGCTGGTGGTATGGAGGTGAATGGAAGGGCTTCACTTGACACCCCGTGACCTCCCCGTACAGCTGAATACTGGAGAGCCCGGGCTGAGATTGCAGTCGCTTTCAATTACTCGAAGCCAAGAGAGGTGGAGAAAAAGGGCCTGCTGGCTGCAGGAAGCTGAAATCTTCTTCTGTTGAAAGCTTATTAGTAAAAGTGGAAAAGCAATCACTGACATTCTGTTTGTGCGAGTAACCCGAGCCTGGGGACGGGGCAGCTCAGCCTTTGGACGCGGTCATCTCTGCTGCGTTGTGACGTGGTGTTCCTCAAGTGTGTCCTCGCAGGCGGCTCCAGGGCTGTGCAACCGCGCTGTGTGCATCTCTGCTGCCGGTTTGCGTCACAAGGTGTGCAGTGTGCTGTGTTTTCTCCCTTTTTTGCACCAATCCGATGGTTTGGTCCTGCTTCATGGGAAGCTGTCAACGTGACAGCAAGGTCAGGAGTCACCAGAAATACACTGGGATTGTGCTGAGCGTAGCCACTGCATGCAGGAGAGAATACAGCGAATTACCGTACGGGTCACAGGAGCAGCTCCTGCTCGGGGCTTCTTGTGTGGGGCAGCCTGCACGGCCCACGTGGACGCACACATATCAGGACACAGACCCTTCCCTCTGCCAGCACGCCCTGCTGGCCGCGGTTCCTGTTGTCTGCCCGCAGTCCCTGACACAGCCCAGAGCGGCTGAGGGGGGCCAGGCCTGGCCCAGCATCCTGCAGTGCCCTGGCTTTGGCCACAGCCCCGCTCACAGAGCGCTGCTCTGCCCCTTCCCTGCCCGCTGCCCTTCCCGGCCTCCATCTGCCCCAGGAGCTCCGTGCAGGGGTTATTTTCTCCCGGATGAAAGCACGGATGTTCTGCGGTTTCATTTGCATAAGCTGTGCCTCGGCCTCCATTACTGAAGTGTCGGGTCCTCGAACACTGCCACGTTTATCTTTTTGGCACCTCAGAGGGACAGACAAATGCTGTTTCCATTTTAGAGCTGGAGAGCTGAGGAGCTGGGCTTTACTTGTTTCCTGGGGCCGGGGTCCATCCCTGGATCATGTCACGCTCCGGTGTCGGTCTCCTGGCTGAGATGAAGCAGAGCCCAGCTGAACGTCTCACCTCGCCTCATCGCACTCCACCTGCGAATCCTGCCCGCGAGCCTTTCCTGCAGGCAGCTCATGAAGAAGACGGCGAGACCGTTCCTCTTTTGGTGCAGAAGGACCCCGCATGCACATCATCTATGGCATTTGTGATTGTCTGTGTTCACATACAGTGCTAGTCCCTGGAAATACGCTCCAGGAGAAGTCGGCTTCCATGACACTGCAGCCACAAGTGCTGTGACTGAGAGCACACAAGTGGAGTTTCACGCCTTCATCGCGGGCTGTCCCCGCAGCGTTCCACGTCACTGGTTCCGCAGGCCCTCCCCAGAGCGACCGGAGCGAGCCCGTGGGTGTGAGATGAATTTCTGCGAGCAGACAGCCTCGTCTGGAGAGCTGCGTGAGGGAGAACAGCGTGGATGTTTTATGTGGTAGCAAGGATGGGTTTTATTATTAAAAATCCAAGAGCCTGGCAAGCCTGCAGCAGTTGTGAAGCGTCGGCATCGTCTGGTCGCGCCTGTGCGGCATGGTGCCTTCCCAGCACGCGGGTGCTGAGGAGGGGCAGTGTGGGGAGGGAGGGAGCGCGAGGCAGGGCGAGCAGCAGGAGTCCCAGCAGGACGGTGGGAGCAGCCCGGTGCTGGTGGCCCCGCTGCTGCTGGAGGGGTCGGCAGTGAGCGGTACCGGCCGGGGACACGGGTCCCTTCATTCCCAAAGGTGCACTGGGCTCCATACCCCCATCCTCAGACCCCTTCTGCTGCCATCCTGCCTCGTCACCTCGCCGCAGCCCCACCTGCTCTTCCTCTCCGCTGTCCCTTCCCTTTGTTCCCTGGCCCTCCTCCCGCCCGCCTCCATCTCAGAGGCCGAGCTGTCCTTCCCTGCAGACCTGGAGCTGGAGATGCGTTTTCTTTTGTTTTGCTGTTTGATCTGTGTTTGTGTATTTGCATGAGTCTCCTTTCCAGCTGATTCCGGTTTGGAGCTAGGTTAAACTGTGCAAAATGCTGTTTAAAAGAAAAAAAGAAAGGAACTTGTCAAGATGCATTTGTTAGATCACATTTAAAATGAAATAGAATTGAAGGTAGTTTTTGTCCAAAGGAGCGGGGGGTGCTGGAAAGCCGTCAAGCCGCAGGAGAAAGCCCCTCCTTTGTTGTCCTCCTGACATTGAAGTGTAATTTTTCATGGTTATTTGGACTGGAAAATGGGGGGAAAGGGAGAGATGGGCTTGCGATTATTTCCCATAAATGACAACACAATCACATCACGCTCCACTACAAACATGCTCAAGGAATTTGCCTTTTTTTTTACATTTCATGTGTGAAAATAGCAGCATCTTTCTAGTTCTGCTGAAATTCAAGGGGGCAAATCCCTGTTGGGCTACACTGACTTAAAACCCTGCCCAGTTTACAGAAACACTGGATACTGCCGTTCTCACGCACGGAGTGAGGTCGGTGCTGGCTGAGGGAGCGGGTTCCTGCTTTCGGTCTGTGCACGTGGAGCTGAGCACACGTCCTCCAGAGGTGCTCTGTGATGGTCCTGTGCCCCAGCCCTGGGGTAAACACAGCCCCAGGGCAGCGGGGGGGTGGGAGCGACTCATGCTCTGCTCCCATCGGGAAGCTGACCTTGTTTGTGCAGAGCTGTTTTCCCAGGCCATGTTTTCTGCAGGACCACGCTCACCCACTTTGCCCTGGCAGATGAAGAGTTCCAGAGCAGTCGGGGCCATTCCGAGCTCATTCCCTGCCCGTCAGATCCAGGTTCCCTCCACTCCCACACACATACAGCTGACCGCAGTAATGGCACTGCAGGAGTGGATTATTCTGTTCCTTACTGCTGCTACATCTTGTTGCCAGAATTACAAAGCAGAGGGTTGCGGGGCTTTATCAGCCCTCCCCGCTGCACGCGGGCTGCGGGCACCGTGAGCCCACAGAGTGCTCGGATGCAAGGCCTCTGGCGGAGCTGGTAAATCAGATAATGCAAAAGTAGTAACCATATTAGTAAAAGCATTTGTATTTAAGGAGATGTCAGCATCTGGCAGAAGATCTTCTCATTTCTTTTGAGCGAGAAGCTTGTTCCGGAGGTACTCGGTGATACGGGTGCTGTTGCAGGATTTTGAGATCTGTTCATGAAAACTGGCCGGAAATTCTGAACATTTTAATTGGAACAGGAAATAAGTTCGCAAACTGTTTTGTTGTTGATTTGTTTTCTGCTGTTTAACTTCTTGTTTTGCTCACCTGAGCACTTGCCTGTGTTGGTAACAGCACAGGAGCCAGCTCAACTTTTCTCACCTCGAAAATAGGGGCATGTGGGGATGGTCGTGTTGGTCTGGGACACGTTCATCAGTGGCCTTTTCTTTTTCATCACAAAAGCAGCATTAGTGCAGTCTGACCATGCTCTCAAACACAGCCAGCTTAGAAGTGCTGTTAATCCAGGATATGCATGTAGGATAATTAGTGTTTTCCTGCAGCCCTGTGTCAGGTGCTGGTACTCACCTACTTACATCAGGGCCGGAGCTCCATGGTGTTCTTCCCTTAATCTGTACCTGGCACTTTCACTGCTTGGTGTTCTGCTGTCTGTTTCAGGAGATAACTAGTTTCTGTAGAACAATAGTTAGGAGGTAGATAGTACAGAATGAGTTTGTACATATATGTATGCATCTTGCAGCTGAGCCCCTGCCAAGCTGAACACAGCAAGAGACACTTGGAGAGTGGAAAAATAATTCCGTGTGGATGGATTGTCTCATCCTCACATGCAAACAGTCTGCAAGTCGGGAAGAGGAGTTCATTCCTCTTATTGGGCTGGTTACTTGGTTACAAGGAAATGGCCCGATTGTTCTCGGGGTGATGCTCTGTGACCCAACCTGCTCCATCTCATCGTTCTTTCACAGAACCGCTCTGAGGCAGTAGGCATTCAGAGTCAGAGGGGTTCACCATCTCTGCATTCCCATCTCAGGCCACCAGCAGCTTCCACATCCACTCACCAGAGCGGTGTGCACCGAGCAAGTCCCAGCACAGCGGATGTGTAGAAACAGTGAGGGAGAAAAACAGAAGGCAAGCTGCTCCGTTCTCCTGTAGACCAAAGCTCCTGCATGCAGGAGCAGTGCCAAGGCCGTGGGATTGCAGCAGTACCTGAGTTCAAAACCCACTGCCTTTTGGGTCACCCAGTGGGAGCGGAGGTGTGTGCACTGTGGCCGCAGTGGGTCTGCGTGTGGTCGTGGGGCAGCGTGCAGCACAGCCAACACCTGCTGCCAGATTCCCTGTGAGCGGGGAGCTGCTGCCCACCTCTCATGGTGCTGGCCGGCCAGCCAGGCTCTGGGCACCATGTCCTGGTGGCCCAGCTCGCCTCCCTGCCACGCTGTGTGTGTGCCCTCTGCCCCCAGCAGAAGGTTGTATGGGTTCAGGTGAAGCCCTGCTGGGGTGCTGCCCCCTCCCCTCCCCATACAGCCGCTGCTGTCACCGCTCCCTGCAGCGCCGGCTGGGGCCCGCAGCTCCTGTCCGCGGGGCTTTCTGCGACTTCCCCTGAAAAGGGGGAGCGTCAGAGATTCTTTTTGTTTCAAAGGAAAGACCCTGTGTACAATTAAAACTTGTTTCTGGTAAACCTCATTCCAGGAAAGATGAGCTTTTAACAAAAGGCTTTTGACAGCTGCAGGGTATTTCATTTTTTTAATGCCGAATGAAAAATCAATACATTTTTCTGGGTTATACATATTCAGAACAGGCTTGATATTTCCATTATAATGGAAAATGGGTGTCTGCACATCTCGCCTGTCAGAGCTGCACCACCGCATTTTCCAAGCCACTGCTAAATATTTCAAACCTGATTTGATTGTGGTTCATGACAGCTAATGTTTCTCAGCTCTTGAGCCTGCCGGAGGGTGGGGAGGCAAATGCGTGCCCTTTCTCTCCTATCGCTACATTTCCACCACCCCTGAAATGCCCCTTACCCCCTCGGATACGAGATCTCGGTTTGTTAAGGAAAACGCAGCGGCGAGGAGAGGAGGAGGGGGAGGTCTGGGCTGCTCAGCCTGGCCCGGGTCCAGTCGTCGTCTGCTGAGTTCTCCACACACACACAAACTTTGCCGGCTCGGGAAGGGGCCGAAGCGCTGCGCAGGGGAATCGGGCGCCTTTTGGTGCGTAACTGAGCTCAGAGATTCCGACATCTGCAGATGTCAGAAGATGCCCGTGGTTTTCCAGACTCCTCTCCCCCTCTTCTTCACCCTCCCCCCTTCCCGTAGTGACTGCTTTAATTTTAAATTAAAAGGAAATGCCACTGTCTAAAATGATTTATTCACGAAGGAAGAAAAGACTTTTCCTAGGAATTTGCATGGGGCGGTTCTGTACGATGGAGGAGCAGACTCCCCGGCCCTTTGCGTGCCCCGCAGTTACAGCTGCGCGCTCGTGGTGTTGACCTGATGCCCCAGGGCTGGAAAATTCCTTTAAGAAAATTGTTAATAAAACGTCAGATGCCTCATGGCCGTCTCTGTGGCACAGGGACCCGTGGGCTGGCTGTAACATTTGTGTTTCAATGGGACATGATCCCCTCATACAAATCCCATAGTGGCAGCTGTTGACCTGCTCTGCTGAGCTACTTGCAGAGGATGTAGTCCACTTACCCTTCACAAACCCATAAACCACATGTACATGGGAAGCTGAGGGTGTCGGTCCAGCTCCTACATTCTCTGTGTGTGGGCCGGAACAGCATCTCTGGCTGTCCAGAGCCCCCATTGCCTCCTATGAAACATCCTTTATGATGGACTTCCACCCTTCTGTGTCCAGTGCCCTCCCTACACTCTCTGTGTCCTGATCAGAGCCCTTGACCTGCAGAGACTCCAGTATACAGCTGAAGTACTGCAGGGGCATCGCACCCCCTGGATATCAGTCCCGACTGTCACACTTCTTAAGAAGAACGATTTTGAGTTGGGGATCTAACTAGAAAATACAGTCAAGCTGTTCAGCAAACAGTGTTTGCAGCCCCAAAGAATCGTTGTTATTTGGAAATAAATTTCCCTCATCTTGCTGACCGTTTGGCCTTTGGGAGTTGACCATGGGGTGTTCTTCCTGCTCCTGTCTTGTGGGGCTCTCAGGCTTCAGGCAGAGGCAGAGGTCAGCTCCATTTGAGTACAGCATGGGAACAACCTACCACTGGGATTTGCAGACAATTAAAATGGAAGAAGTCTGGAGCTCAACAACTCCATGATGCGTGTGCAACGGATCAAGTAGAAAATTGGACCTTTCCCTGCCAGATGTGCTACTGGCATTGCTCTGTCTGGAAGATGCCCCAAAGAAATGCAAAAGCACGAGTGGTTGGGTGCCGTTGGCCAACTGAGGGCTGGCATGGCGGAGGACGTGCCCCCGACCGTCCCTGGAGTCGGTCTACACACCAATGGCTGCAGGACAAGTTGGGCTGAGCACAGCGAGCAGAGTTGAATCCAGCCATCCAAGAATATCTGTTGGAGGAGCATCACGAGGTAGCTGGAGTTAATGCTTCCCTGCCCCATGCAGGCAGCAGCCCTGGGGCCGCAGCCCCCAGGAGCACCGGCACAGCTGCAGACAGCGCGGGTGCACAGCCAAGCAGCAGCACTGCACGGAGCTTCTGCTGCTGACCCGCAGCCCAGCCCGGCCTCCCGGGGCACATGCATCTTGCGCTCCCTTCCCCTCTCATCGTGCTTTAAAAATTGCTTTTCAGAAAAGATCTGCATAGAGCTGAGAGAGGAGGAGGTGGTTTTGGCGCATGCGTGCACTTTTTTGCTGCTGCCTGTCCAGCACAGGGGTGCTTGAGCCAAGGAGGCAGATTTTATCCTCAGAGAGGAGCTGCTTCCAGGAGCAGGGCTCGGTTCGAGTGTCTGTCTGGTGGCTTTGTTGAAGGCTGCCCAGTGAGACAGGCTGCGCCTTGAATGGGGGGCTGCACGCTGTGCAGGGCAGAAGGATTTGCCATTTGTAGCCTTGTTTTTTAATCATTTTCTACCTTTATTGGTATTCATAGCTCACATTTTTCCGGTTACTGTCAGCCTGGGCTTTCATCCATTTTAAGGAGCTATTTTTTCCCCTTGTTGATGATGATGATGGTATAAAGACAGATGGTGTAACTGCTTATGAATGTCCTATTTTATTTCCCTCAAACCAGACAGTGCACTTGAAGACGTATATTATTTCCACATGCTCAGGTTAGAGCCCAGACAGCGTCTGAGCGGGCAGCCAGCTCGCCGTCCTGCTGCCATGCCGATGCTGACACCTCCGGGTCGCTGCCGGGAGTGCCGCCGTGCCGGGCACCTTTGTTGTGCCCGCAGCGCCCGCGGGCAGCGGGGCGGGGAGCTGGGACCCCCCGGTGTCCTTAGCGAGGATTTAACACAGCAATAGACAACTCTTAATGAAGGGGTTTGATCAAGCCGGCATAAATCTGCTCTTCACGCCAGCTGCCTCCGTTAAATAGACGCGCTCTCGCCCTGCACCGCAGCGGTTTGAAGGCAACGAGGCAGTGGGGTTGGGGGGGGGTGGCGGATTCTGCAGATGGGGAAAAAAAAAATGGAATATTAATTTCTGATACAGGAACCCAACTGCTGATTCCACAGCCCTTTCTCCACTAAACCTGAGCGCTTGTCTCACCAGGCAGACTGCTTGTCTCACCTCCGTGTCTGCAACACGTGGCTTTCTGCTGTGCGCTTTCCCCAGAGGTGCCTCCTGCTCTGAGGGTCTGTTCTCTCAGTGGAAGGCTCCTGGGATCCCTGCAGTTCTCAGGCATCTTTAGCTTGTAAAAAATGTGGAAGAGGGGTAGAGCATAAATCACAGCGCTTTCTCTTAATATCACTGCGGATCTCTGGATGCTTTTGGAAGTTCCTCCTTGATTTAAGTTGCCACATTCTCAAAGGGCACTTCTGAGTTTCTGCAGTCTCCTAATATATATATTTTAATCCCAGTTTCTTGCCCTGTCATTGTTAGGAGGAGGATGTGTGGAGGGAGATGATTTAACTAGTTAGGTAGTTCAGATAAAGCCTCAGGATAGCCTCAGATTTACCATGACCATAATGCAAGTTAAAATTATGAACTCTCCTGCCTAAAAGAGGATATAATGGCTTAAAAGTACCCTTTCCTCCCACTGCTGATGTAGCCCCTGTCAATTACATGGTAGCTGCCGAGCTGCCTGCACTGTACATAAATACCTGAGATGTTAGATGATAATGTAGCTGTTACATCCTGATGTTAGAGGTCTGGCAGCTCGGCTGTCTCACTCCCTGTGTCCTGCTCTACAGGGGTGGCTGTGCACAGAGCTGCGCTCAGCCGTGTCGACATGCCCCATGCACCACGGCTGCAGCACACCGCTGCTTTTGTTCATGGTTTGAGCAGTGGCATTTCGTGTTTTTCCTTCGTGCTTTCGCATTGCTGCTGTGTATGTGATTGAGCTTTTCCCATGACGGGGATGAAAATCAGGCCCCTCTGCAGCCTCCTCCCATGACCTGTGTCCAGGCCATGTCCTCTGCCCCCTGCTTTGAGCAGAATTGAGCCAAGTTGCTCAGAGGTGATCTGGGGTGGTCAGGGTCAGCGCTGTGTGGTGCTGTCCGGTTCCAGGAGCTTGAGCTGGGGAGGAGGGCATTGTTGAGGCTGAAGGTGCTGAAGGCTCTGATCAGGCCCCAGCACTGCTCCGATCTGTGCCATGGCTGAGCAGACCCTTCTCGTTCCAGGCAGTTGTTTTTCTGCTCGTTACACCACAGGGGACATCAGTAGCTAGAAGTACAGAGGTAGGCCAGATTCCTCATTTCTTCCCCTCAGTATCTTCTTGTAGCATCTCTCTTGACCAGCTCGTGGTGGTCCTCGGAAAATGCTGCGTGGCGTTGATAGCTGCCACCCCGCCCTTGTGCTCTCACTGTACCTCAGTGGCAGTTACTTGATCTTCTGGTTTGACTTTCATTTTCATGTTATTCTTTCTGCTTCTTATTTTTCAGAAGAAGCCACTGAAGATGCAGAAGGGCCCAATGAAACAGCTGTTGATGCTGAAGAGCCTGCCAAGGAACAAGAGAGTGCAGGGGACAAGGACCAGAGTAAATGGACAGGTGGGTTTTGGTCCCTCTTTATCTTCAATTCAAAGAAAGGAAAGTGGGGAGTTGCAGAGTACAAGTCTGCAGAATTCTTTCTTTGAGCAGTTCGTGCTGCACAGCACTGTCAGTGTGAATCGGTGCTGCGAAGTCTTTGGGTGTAGATTCGCAGCACTCGCGTTGTTTGAGCCGTGGTCACTCATGCATCCCCCTGCCCACCCCGGGGCCGCGGGTCACAGCTCGCCTGCTCTCACGTGGTGCTGGGCCTGACATGGGCAGTGGGAATCTGCAGCTGGGATTGGAGGAGAAGAAAGGGACTGCCCTTGTTGGCAGCTGACAGTGCTTAGGCTGGATTAAGCGTATCATGAAACCTCACCCTGTAGTTAAGAGTGGAGAGATTGTTAACCTACTTTTCCATTGTGGTCCTAACTCTGGTAGGAGGGTTTTGATACAGAAGAGCAGAGAGGCAGACCCTATGCTTGTGCTCTGTTAAGTGAATGCTTTCTGCTGGATCTGCAACATCCTGAAACAGACTGCGGGTGTACAACAACCCTTATGTTGCTATGTAGGAATCTGAAAGGTTTCCCTTTGCAAAATCCTTAAGCTTCATTAAATCTTCACGTGATGGAAAATGCAGCCTAGGCTGCTGTGTATGTATCTGGACAAACAGCATTCAGAGCCACTGCAAGCCTGAGGCATAACACTCCAGCAAGGTTTCTGCACATGCGGTGTTGAGTTGGAGGCCTGCTTTCCAACACGTACCAACACTAGCCGTGAACCTGAAAACAAAAGTTCTGAAATCATAACCTAAAACAGTGGATTTGTTCAGCAGGTACCAACCCTCAGTCTTAATTGTTTCTGCTTTCAAGCTCCCTTAAAGAGCATTGGCTATGTTGTCATGTCCTTGTGGACTTCAGACATGGAAGAGCGTAGAAACCAGGGTATGTTAGTCCTGACAACCACGGAGGAGCATTGTCCACCTGTACACGGTTATCAAAATGCAGCAGTGGAAGTTGAGATGTAGCCAGTGAAGGAATATAGGGATATTCCAGGATATAGGCAGCACCAAGGAAGCACTCAAACACTGCCTTGCTGTGAGAAGACTGCAGGGCAGGAGCTGGCCTGCAGCTCAGCAGAGCGGGAAGGCTGTCAACCCTGATGCCAGCAGCACTGAGGAGTGGCCGCCTTCTCTGCTTTCATCTCTTGACTTAATGGTCTGATTGCATGAGAGACCAGCAGCCCTGCTGGCCATGCTGAGGGAAAGCTTGTCGTCCATGGGGTGCAGAGGGTGCAGAGCCGCGTGTGTTCACGTCTGTGACCACTGCTTCATCCTTGGGCGTTCTGAGGAGACTGAAACAGCTCCGACCTGTCAGCTGCTCTCCTGTGAATTCCCAGAGAATGAGAGAAGTACAGCGGTGGGACAGACGTGGTATTTATTGTAAGTAGAGGAGTGGCTGGGGAACCGCACACCTGCCAGCTTCGTTTGCCCCAGATTTTCCTGGGAATTGACCAAACAACTGTTTGTAAGTACTGACTGGGAGATAATGAGATGAGGAACAGTCGACACGGATTTGTCAAGAACAAATCATGTCAACACGACCCAATTTCCTTCCATGTGAGGAAGGCCTCGGTGCAGTCAGCATCTTCTGCCTTCTCCTTGGGAAGGATTCTGGCAGTGCTGTTCAGAACGTTCTCAAAATGAAGCTCAAATAATTGTGATGTAGATAAAAATACTGTAAAAGAGATGCATTTCTTCAGCTCTGGAAAGCCTCCTGTGGAGGTCGGTGTCTGCTTCAGAGCTCAGGGTGTGCGGGAAGTAGAGCAGTTTCAGAAAAGCTGAAAAATAAAGACCATGGTCTGTACAATGTCAGCTGTGAGGAGAAAGCAGAATAAAGAGTTTACCTGACTCAAAAAGAGACCGGAGGGGAGGACAAGATAAGTAAGTCTTTTTGAGCATAGAATGCTTTGGAATGGAAGAAAATAATACAGAGGTATTCAGGATATAGACAACAAGAAGCAATGGCCCGAAACGGAAAGAAGGAAGGTTGGGGTTCGACAATCATAAAAAAACATCTCCAGTACAGTTTGAAACACTGGAGTAGGATTTCTGGGAAGGCACCTGAGAAGTCATCCCTGGAGTGCAGGCAAGCTGCAGCCAGGAGCCGGGCGGGCACGGGCTGCCCGTGCTGGGTGCCCTTCAGAGGTGCTGTGAGCACTCCATGGAAGTGGGAGATGGGTGAGAGAGTGCTCAGAGACGGCGAGCAACTGCTGGACCTGTTCTCTGTTTGTTGTGCTGCAATTTGATCATCTCATTCTGTAGCAGTTTATTCACCTTTTGTACCTCCATTTCGTAACTGTGGACAGCACGGTCATTTTTGTGAGATTTCTGAAGAGGCCCCGTGTGCCTGCCCAGGCTCTGTCAGTGGGGACAGGGCCGTGGGTCAGTTTGCTTGACTGCTTTACGGCACAGCTGGGGCAGTAGTGCTGGGATTGCTGTTTGCAGAAAGGAGAAACCTCGCTGCTTTCATTGTAAGATTGCCAAAATGTTTTCAGCTGCAAAATAAATTTATCGATTCATTTTTGTACTTATTTTAGAAGAGAATATTCCTGAGCAAAAACATTTTTTCAAGTAATATTTTCCATTAAAGTACATGAGAGGAAAGCTCTGTCCCAAGTGAGGATTGCAGTTGCCTCGGTTCGGTTCTCACCCATCTCGTAGCTCCTGCAAGGTGTGTCTGAGCACAGTGCAGCCTGCTCTCTGCAGGGCACACACTGCCTCTGTGCACGTGTCACAGGCAGCAGTGCTTCGTGGAAAGCAAAGCTGTTGTGTGACTCCGAGAGCACTGTGCAGATGAGATGGCTGTAGGGCCCATGGCTGCACAGACCTGCTCACTGTCTCTCATGGCTGTGGGACACAGCAGCTGCTGAGCACTATATGGTGAGGCCCTCACTGCCAGAGCCACCGTCCCTTCTGCCCACCACGCTGCCCACCTTCCTGCCCACCACGCTGCCCACCTTCCTGCCCACTGCAGCGCTGCACAGGGAATGCTCTGCCCAGTGTCTGAGCTCTAGAAATCAGCTCACTGTGACTAACACACAACGTATCTCAAGCAGGGAGGGAAGAAATGTGGCCATTCCTTGACTCCATTTGTAAGTCAGGCTTACATCCACACACTGGTTTCCAGATGGAGTCTGAACCCCAGCAGTGCAGCTTTGTGCAAGACTTGCTAGATTTGGAGTATGTTTGTGCGTGCTTTTTAGCTCAAGAGAAGCGCTTCGGTCCGTGGTGACCCAGCTGTGAAAGAGACTTTCTTAATGCACTGTCAGTCGTGTAGATGGAGAATATCAGATTTTTTTTTCCCAAAAAACAAGAAACAAACTCTACTTAAAATATGGATTGAAAGGAAATATTTCTGGAGGAGTAGCCTGCAGGGCTTTTATTTTTTTTAATGATTTTTTTTTTTTTAATCCATGATGCTCACCTAACACAGAGCAATTAGTGCAATGGAGCGTCCCTGATTCGAATCCGTGGTAGATTGCTATTAAAGGAGGTATTAATGGGCTGCCGAGAGCTGGGAAATTGTTGCAGAAAAGTGTGTTTATGGAGTATGGTGCTGGCAGGCATGATTTCAATCGGATTTGACATGTTTAACATAAATGTATACTGCACAGCTCCTGCAGTTTATGAATAATTCCTACAGGCCCACTGCCTTTCTAATTACTGAAATTGAAAAAAACAGGTCAGGCACATCCTGACGGAAATCTATTACTGTCCCCCCGCCCCCCCACCGCTTCTTTTTCTGTTTTTTTAATATATGGCATTTGTTGAGCACTTAATGGTCGGAATGCTCAGTGGTACCACAGCAAAGAAAAGGAGAGAGCTGGCAGGGAGCGGAGCAGGGGGCCGTGATGGAGCATCGCTTGACCCTGGAGTGCACGTGCAGGGGACCTGAAATGGGATGGGGATGGGGATGGGGTGGGAGAGTCGGTGCCACTGTGATTTTCCTGAGGATTTACAAAGCATGAAAAGTTCCTGGACACCAGCTCCAGCCAAGGAGAAGTGCCAGGCTGGGACTCGGAGTGCTGGGACCACCTGGAAGCTGCCTGCTGTTCAGACCTGGGCTGCCCTCAGCTCACATAGTGCCAGCAGAAGCTGTTCTGATGTTTCCATGAAGCGAAGGGAAGTGACGGCTGCATGGCAGTCCTCTCCCCAGCTCCAGCAGGTCTGTGTTCCCAGCTGGCCACCGGCCATGCTGGAGCCAGGAGCACCCCAGGGCCCAGATGCCACACTGGGCATGGTGGCTGTGTCAGCCCTCCTGTTCTCAGGCACTTTTGCTGTCCATGCTGCTGCTGCCAGCATCTCTGCTGAGCTCGTGTCCTTCTTGGCACTGCCCTCCCCCCCTCTGCAGCACTGCCTGGCACTGCCCATCCCTCCTGTGCTCTTCTGGAGGAGCTGGTACAAGTACTGCTGTTGATACCATTTCCCAAGCTCTACACATTGATTTTAGTAAATGAGTTGATATAGACTCTCATGGTAGGTTAGTTGAAATATTTATTCAATTGAATTGGATGGTAATATTCACCCAGATTGATGGCTGGTTCAAGGACCATATGGAATAGGTAAATATAAAAGATTACCTCTTGTTTCCTCTGTAATGTAAAACAAACAAATGATATCCCATGGTTCTAAACCTGTAATCTTAGACATCATTGCTGGGAGGAAAGGTACTGATGCCTGTCTTTGCAGGCATGGGATGTTGCTGTGCCCGAGGCAGGCTGGCATTGTACCGACCAGGTGTTCCCTGGGCCTGCTCGGAACCCAGCTGCCTCGTGTTGCTGCGCCCTGCCCGGCTGGCTCTTGCCATTTCTCTGCTCACTGGAGCCCCAGCACAGTGCCATGGTGGGGCAGTGAATGTCTGCGGTCGGTGCAGGACGCGCTGTCCCGCTGCTCGCGCTGGTGCGGAGCGGCCTCGTGGCACTTGGGCCTTTTGGGCACTGCTGTGTGAACGTTCGGTGATAATTCGTGGCTGGAACACGCTGCGGGCCGCAGGTGTGACATCGCATTAGAAAAATGAATTATGTGACCATCTTCAGAGCCATACGTTTGAAAGACAGCAATAACGGTCTGGGTACAAAGGTGTGCTTGCAAATCCTCGTGTATTCACCTCTGTCTATCATACAGTCGCGTTATTTATCAAATATGGATTTGAAAAAGTACTGTAGAGCAACAGGCAATGTGCAGTCCTGTTAGTATGGCTACAACATCTTATTAGAACGAATGGTACCTTCAGGGAATAGGGAATGTAAACAGACAGCGTTTCAGGAAGAAACATCCAACCATATATTATTAACACGAGAAGTAACAACCTGCAGCGCTGCTCTGCACCCAGGTGCCATTTCTGGGAGGCCCGGGCCGTGCTCTCACAGCTGCTGCGTGGCCCGGCTCTCGTGGAGGAGCTCCTCTCCCACGTCTGTTGGAGCTGCGCTGCCTCCACGTGCATCCCACCCGCAGTCAGCCGGCACTGTGCGAGCGGCTTGCTGCAGCCCCATGCGCAGCTCTGCGGCCATGGCCTGGCCCTGCCCACACAGGAGCGTGGGACAGGTAGAACAGTCCTCAGCATTTCCAGAGGAAAGCAAAGCCGGTGGAAGGATGCTCCTGCACTGGCGGGCGTTCGGTGCAGGGCTGTCGTGGGCAGGAGGCCCCATCCGGCCACGCACTCGTGGAGCTGGGGGGAGCTCCAAGAAAAAACATCAGGGAGAGCTGAGCGGAGGGAGGCACCACCAAATATGGAATTTTGTTTTCCATCGGGCGATGAAGACGCAGCTCCCCAGCCCGTCTGAAAACTTTTTCCCAGGCTGATGGCTGAACTCGGTGGGAAGAGACCGAGTGGGGGGGAGGGGTCGTTCCGTTCTCTAAATCAATGGAGATAGCAGAAACCCCACTGTAAATTTCTAGGGCAAGTGGCAAGCTGGTTTACGGAATGCAGGGAGATGAGAACCTCTGGCTTACGGAAAACAGCATGAATTAATAATCATTTAATTGGCTTCTCCATTATGTTGCTGGGGTGGGAGATGGAAGTTTAGATGAAGGGGCTGTCAGCGGTGCTTTAGCTAAAAGAGCCTGATGGCTGCGTGGGGGGGAGGCAGCTCCTGCCCACCCGGACCAGGAGGAGTCCGGTTCCTGGGACGCACCTAGCAGAAGGAAGGACCCGCACTCAAGGAGGCGTCCCATTCTGCCTGGGGAGATTGCTCTTCCTCCTCTGAGGTGCCGGGGATGCAAAGGACATGCAAGAAGTCTCCTCGGGGCCCCAGCAGGGAGCACCATCCTGCTGCACAGGGCTTCCAGGTGCTTTTGTGGAGTAACACAGATCTCTGAGGCCAGGCAATCTGAAATAATCTGCTTAGAGAGTCAAAATAGTGCAAGTACTGATAGGCAACTTGTCATCCGTCGTACGGTAAGCCCACATCCTTCTTTCCTGCCATGGCTTCGCCCCACGCCTGGCGCTGAGCTGAGCTGTACATCCTCCATTCTCCAGGCAGAAGAGAGCTCTTAATTCCTCTGATCTGTGATGTGGACTGAATGTGTCACTTAGTGAATTTGGCTCTTTATCAACAATAAACTTGGGTCTTGAGTTAAAATTCCCATCTGAGCTGTCAGCACAAAAAAAATGATACTCAGAAGAAATATTCAGTATGTATTTTTCAGTTCACTCTAACAAAGCAGTTTCTCTGGGATCTGGACAAGGATTAATAATTCTGGTTTAGAAGGACAGAAGTTAGGGGTGGATCGTGCACTTAAAAAATGGGTATTTTGGAATCAGTAAGTGGAAGTAAATTTTAACTGCTTTTCACTTTTCCCCAGCTCTGCACTGGCTCTTCCCAGTAGGGAGGAAGTTGGAAACATGGTTGGGATTTCAGAGATTGTATGTAGTGTTCAGCGTGGATGGGACAGTGTCCTCAGTTGGGTCACGGAATTCAGGGGCTGCACGGGACGGCTGCGGGCGGCGGCACGCGGGGACGGGACAGCACGAGGGCTCCTGGGGCACACAGTGCTCTGCTCGTGGGCACTGCGCCCGCTGACCTGCAGGAGGTTGCATGTTTTCATCCTTCATTTGGAGAGGTGACCTTCTCCAAACAGAAGGTTCAGGTTCAGCCTGCTGATCTGAGCTGAAGGAAAGCCTGTCATTCTGTGCAGAAATGCTCCATCACAGCTGGGTCTGCTGGGAGGCGTTCGTGGCAGCAGAGTTCCCTGCAGCAAGTTGTGCTCTATGTGCTCTCCCTGTTTTCTGTTTCCCTGAAGTTGATAGGATGAGGGGTGATGGCCTCACGTTGCACCAGAGCAGGGTCAGGTTGGATATAAGGGAAAACTTCTCCTCCCAAGGAGTGGTCAGGCAGCAGCACAGGCTGCCCAGGGAGCGGCGGGGTCACCGTCCCTGGGGCTGTCCGGGAACTGAAGAGATGTGGCACTGAGGGATGTGGTTATGGGCACGATGGGGTGGGGCTGGGGAACTTAGAAGTCTTTTCCAACCTGAATGATTCTCTGATTCCGTGAGGTTAGTTTGCCTCTGTAGGCTGGTGCTTAGGGCTGAGGCCTGGCAGGAAAAGACAGAAATATAGAAGATCACATTCCTTACTGTGATGTGGTGCCTCTGAAACATGTCTCGTGTTGGTAAATGAAGGGTCTGTGAGAAGGAAGTGGTTTACCTGGGTTTTGCTCTGACTGCATCCTCTGAACAAGGCACAGACACCAGTGAGCTCACCAGGAGAAGAGGAAGGGGAAAGAGTATGGGGGGACCGGTCTGAGAATGCTGCCGTGCCTTGTTAATCGGCAGCCGATCCATCATATTAAATATCCAGCTGTCATATATTACCTTTCAAGTGAAAATGAATAACTCCCATTAAGGGCGAAATGGGTTTGAAGTCGATTCGAGACAGATTAAAGTACTGTTATGAATGTGTGTTCGGGGAGGAGGAGACGGGGGCTGTGTATAATATACTTGTCCTTACAGTTTTTAAATAATAGATGTCCCACAAATTTATGTACTCCAGGCTGCCAGGGTTCGGGGGAGGGGGAAAGGTCAGGGATGCGCCTTCCCTGAGAGCCTTAACTTGCACAGTGCCTCGCTCTGGCTTCTGGGTTCCTCTCCTGTGTCGCTGAAATGCAGCAAGATGTGCTCGTCCTGCATCCTGCAGGTTGGGTCCTGCTGCTGGGGCTCTGTGGAACCGCTGCTGGGAAGTGCCCGCACTGTGCACTGTCCCCAGGGGTGCGTGGGCCCAGCGGGTCGGGGCCGTCCTCCTGGGGCCGCGTGGCACCGCACCCACCACCACCCACCCATTCTGCTCATCCACGAGCACAGCTTCCAGCCATCCCTGAGGCGGACACGCTCCAGGCTGCTCACATGCAAAGTTTCAGGTGCTCAGAGCTGGGGGTTTGCATCCTGCTCCGCTGCTCCTGCCCAGCTGCTCGCAGGAATGGTGCATTGGCCGTCACATCTGACCCAGCGCTTGTGTGTCAGATGTAAGCACCGGGAAGGAGTCCCGTGCCCAGCAGGCTGCAGGCAGCATGCATAAGTAGCTGCGGTTTCTCTGCTTCTGGCTATAAATGACACAGTTCCCCTTCCACGGAAGGTAATGAAGAACAAACTTTCTGTGTCCAGGTAGGCTCTGTAGGCTGTGAGTGTACTCATCCTCTCACAACTTGGTGCTGTGTGTTTCAAGAAAAAACAGCGGTGTAAATGGAAACACAATCTTCATCCAACATCAGCCTCTTTGGGGATGTCCTGACGAGAATCTCTTCTTCTTGCAGCACCGGCCACCCAGGCAGAGAAGGAGCTGATGGAGCCTCCAGCATCCTCTAAGCGAATACCATTTCCCAGCAGTTCTGAGTCGCCTCTCTCCTTTAAATGGTCAAAAACTTCAGAGGAGACCAAATCGGAGCAGGTAAGGACAAGCACTCGGCTTTTTGCGCATCTCCAAGTGGGTAACTGTTTCATCTATGACAAAAGTAAAGAGTAAAATAAATGAAAGAGGGTGAAAGGTGGTAACTGATTGCAGGAGAAGACATCAAATTACTGAAGTCTAGCTGTAAAGAAAGAGGAAAGCAGCAGCTGTAGCAATTGCACAACTCGTTCTCTGTTCCGCAGATGTACCAGTGTCCATACTGCAAGTACAGCAACACAGACGTGAACCGGCTGCGGGTGCACGCCATGACCCAGCACTCAGTGCAGCCCATGCTCCGCTGCCCGCTCTGCCAGGACATGCTCAACAACAAGATCCACCTGCAGCTGCACCTCACTCACCTGCACAGTGTGTCCCCTGACTGCGTTGAGAAGCTCATCATGACGGTAAGTCACAGCATCGGCAGGCGTGTCTGCTGCCTTCCTAGGGAGCGCGAGGAGCGAAGGGATGGCTGACCTCAGTGGGCTGTGCTCACTGCAGTGGGCTCAGGGGCAGCTCCCTCACCTGTCTGCACTCTGCCATTGAGGTTTCTCCCATCTTTGCATGTTTTCTTGGCAGAGACCAGCTTGTCCATGTTTGGGCGTTGTGGCAAATGGCAGTGTTGCAGTGCTGAGTGAGTAATTTTGTGAAGATATTGGAATAAATAAGACTTGCTTTAACTATTGAGGTCTTTGCATGGGACTGCGTTTCGCCCAGACGCATCTGGGAGATGCAGCAGCTGATGTGCTGTGCTGGTTGTATTGCAGAGAGCAGAGGTACTCAGGAGTTGGTTAGCAGTTCCTGGGGAGGACAGCTAGAGTGATTAAAGTAACGTTACAGGAAATTAGGTATCGAGTTCCTGCTTAGAATGTGATCTTAGGAACCAATGAAGTGGCTTCCCTTTGCAGCCTCACCTGGTGGAGGAGAGCCAGTCCTGTTGTGCAGCCCATGTTTTGCGCTCAGTTCACTCAGTGAGAATCATTGTCAAGATAATAGATCTGTTACTTCAGTCAGGAATCACTCCATACAAAATGACAATGGTTTGGGTTTTTTTTGTGTAACAATTCACTTTTTGCGGGGTAATGAGGAAGAGATGCATTGACATTAGCCCAGGGGAGGTGGCTCCACTTCTAGCATAGATTGTCAGTGTTGTGCCAGTGCTGCGATTGTTACTGCTTGTGCAGCTTCCCATGTGCAACAGAAACTTCAGGCAGCAGGTTGTGGTTTTGCATCCTGCCTGGGAGCCCTTCAGTGCTGCGTTCAAGGGACCAAAATTTGGCTATCTCAGGAGCCAGTGCTCGGTGAAGAACAGCGAATCAGCAGCACAAGCTGCTGTTTGTGGTGTAGTGCTGTGGCCCCAGCAGCACTGCTGGCTGCAGTTCCGCATGGCACTGTGCCCTCGGGGCACTGTGTGGCAGTGCTGGGCCTCGCAGCGGGACGCACCGCGCAGTCACGCGTTCGCCAGCACTCGTCTACTCGCTTCCACAGATAACACGGAGTCCCAACATGCTTTTTTCATGAGTTCTCTTTTCTTGGGTTGTGCATGAGTGTGCCTTTCCATTTGGTAGAGCCAGTTTAAGATACAGGCAGAATAAACACACATTTTCAAAGCCTGTTCTGAACTCACAAACCAGATGCGTTGTCAGATTTCTGCATGTTTTTAAAGGCTAGGTGGTGGCTGCATTTCAGAACACGTTACCAAGTGCACACGTGCTTTTGTTTGTGATTTCTTTCCTGCACCCCACGTCTGTTTGTTTTTCCCTTCTTTGCTGATTGCTGATCACGAAAGGCAATAACAACATGTTCGTCATAACACTCATGTTCTTTTATCAGTTCACTTTCTGTGGCATCAACTAAGCAAGCGAATGCGGCGCTGCCCAGCTTTTCTCCAAGCTTTTCTCTTACTGTTCCTTGGTTTTCCCATTCTAGCACCCTTCCTGTCCTCTTGTGTCTCCTCACATGATGTTGTGCTGCTCGTCTTCCCTCTTTGCTCTGAACCATCTGTCCTCTCATTTTTCTGCCTGCCAGGTTCTGCAGGACTCACGGGGCAGTGAAGGCTCACAGTGACCACTCTTGGGCCAGCCCATCCAAGGTGTCAGGTCACACCCAGCATCCTCTGAACAGCAAAATATAAAGAGACTTAAGAGGACAGACCAACACAGTCACTAATGTTTACAAACTGTCTGTACCCACAGGCTCAAGCAAGGGTTGCTCTGCTCAGGCTCTGCATACATCTGGGTAAAGGAATTGTCCCACACAAAGACCGTCTGGGACCTACATACATTTCAGTTGTTGGTGCCCAAGTGTGCAAATACCTTCTGAGGACTTGAACAAATCTGGTTAGCTTCTGACTAAATTGAAGAAAGACGTTTTGACCCAATGAGAAAAGTAAACAGAAGCTGAGCCCCTTTCTTAGGCCAGGAAACCTAAGCGGTTGCGAAGGGTGTCTGCTGTGCTGCTGTGAGGATGGTTTGTTTGGGCTGGGCTGTCTGCAGGGCACGCCGTCTACAAACCCATTGATTGGCTGAGTCAGTGCTTTCACAGGTGTTTGCCCTCCACGATGCACGCAGACTGACAGAAGCCTCTTGCTCGGAGCTCAGGGCAGTGCCCAGGGGACGTGCCCAGAGCAGCTACCATGGTATGGACAGTTCTCTTAGGTCGTCACATCTTCTGTGCTAGAGCAAGACCTCATTGTGCTGCTGCAGTGTGCTGCTGAGAAATGTGGACCCTGGTGTATTTCTGGAGCTCATAATCTTGCTGCTTCTTTCCGCTGCTGTGTTCCTTTGTACCCAGGGATATGTCTGGGTAGACAGAACGATTCTCCTTCACATCAATCTGCATGTGGGTCAAGAAGTTGGCTCTTTTTTGGTTCATATGGCAAATATTTGGTGAGATCTGTGTGGTTTGTGCAGAACCTGCAGTGTGCAACACTCATGGTGTTGCATATTCTGTGTTCCTGTCTTACTGTGACGTGTGGATCGGGCCTCGGTGCTGCCGAGGGAATCGCAGCCCAGTCAATGGGAGCAAGGTCCCTTTCGACACAGTGTCTTTGCACTCGGCATTTGGAGGAGGCTCCAGTTAATAATACCTTATCAGACGCCTTTCAGGAACCTGCAGTGTCTAATATGTCTGTTGCCATGGAAACAGCTACTTGCTTATGCTCACCATCTCATATCTGTGTGGCTCGTGTCCCGTCCTTTCATAGCGGCGCGCAGCCCGGGGCTGTCCTGCGGCCGGCAGCTCTGGGCAGGGCTCCAGGGGCAGCGGAGCAGTGCAGAGGGGCCAGGAGCCCTCGTCCCCCTCAGCTGCACGCAGACGTGGCTGGGTTGATGGCGTCTCAGCCGAGCTGCGCTCTGCTCGCCATCTTCCCACCCAGCAGCCCCTCCGCCAGGCTCAGGCCCGCACCGCTCCAGCAGAGAGCCCCTTAATGAGGGTGAAGTGCAGTTCGCCGGCTCAGTCGATTGACAAGACTGATGGGCTCGAAGCGGGAGAAGGGACGGCTTCCCAGAGCTCCCTCCCCCGGCTCGGCGCGCTCCTCGCTGCTGTTGTCACTCTTCTCCCAGTATTTCCGGCATTTCCTTTTCATCGTTTTCTTTTCTCTGCTGCTCCGGCAGCAGTTCTTTCCCATTCCTGCCATCCGCACTTCTCCCTCGCACCATCTTCACATTTTTTCCCTTTTCCCATTGTCTTTTCTCATTACTCTCTCCCTTCGTTGTCATTCAATTTTTCTCTCTCCCTCCTTCTCGCCCCCTCGCGCTCCCCCCTTTCCCTCTCACTCTGTGTCTCATTCTCCATCTCGGATGAAGGTAATGAAAATAATCGGGCTTCATTAATTCTGAGCCCTGTGAGATGATAGCCATTTGGAGCCATGTTTGCCAATTAGATGGTCTAAATTAGAAGTGACCTTGGTATACTGCCATCGCTTTGCCTCTCTGAGTCTAATGAAGCTTTTCACTCCAGCACCCTCTCTCTCTCTTTGTAATGGAAATTACCTCCTTTGTCTGGTTCGGGAACCTTGCATGGCGCGCGTTTCCCCCTAGGTTGCGCGGACATGGGGATCGTAATGTATCTCCTCAGACCCCTTCTGGAGGTTTTCTTTTCAAAGCTGCACCATTTTGGCGTTCCTGGGCCATTACAGAAGAGCCGCATGGACTGTCCATGTACGCGGCCGCTCGCTCTGAGGAAAGCAGGAGAAAGCAGATGCGGTGTGTGAATGGAGCTGGTTGTTCACGTACCCAGAGATTAATTTCTGGACATGCCAGGAATATCCCTGTGTGCCCCTGGGGCCAACGTGGCACTGCTCACCGGCCCAGCACAGCATCTCCATGTGGTGGGATCACTGCTGATGGAGCACCACGGCCACACTGTCAGCTCACATGTTGTTCCCAAAGCCTGGCGGCTCCGGCCGCGTGTCAGAGCACACTGTGTGCTGGAGGTGCTCGTGGGACAGGGGAAGGAAGCACAGCGCGTCCATCCTTGCGTTTTTGACAGAAAGTCACTGTTGTTCAAAGGCGTAGCCAGGGGCTGCCCGAGTGTGTAGGAGGATCTCCTGGCGGGGCTCCTGGAGGTGCAGATGTGTCCCAGCAGTGGCTGCCATGTCAGCAGTGCCATCTCTCTGTGCCTGGCGTGGGCAGCAGGGGACAGGAATGGGGTGGGGCGGCGAGGCCTCGCTTGTGTGCACTGCTGGAGCTGCTCACAGACATCACAGGAGGTGCCACTGCAGCCATCGAAGTGCTGATGAACAGAACCTGATGGTTACAGTCACACGCAGCCACTGGGCCATCAGAAAGAGCAGATCAGATGAGTGAGCCACAGATCCTTCCCCATCCCTCAGTTTCGTTTGCTCAGGAAACACGGTGTGAGAGCAGGATCAGCACTGGGGGCTTTGCTGGGGGCTTCGGGGGCCACGAGGCATGGCTGCAGCTGCAGGGGCAGCACAGCTTAATACTGAGCAGAGCAGAAGGCACATGTGGGGAAGGAAAGGAAGAAGATAAATCACATTTGCCTGACTTAGGTCTGCAGGGTTGTTCTTTTAACAGCAGTTCAAATGGACTGACCTATCGCTGCGGTGTTGAGGTTGGAAATCTCAGCCCAGGGACACAGCACAGCACAGCCATGCATGGGCTCCCAGAGTGCAGCCCCAGCAGTGCCTCTATAGGGACGGGGCAGGAGGGCCCCCAGCACAGAGCTCCTTCCTCTGCCACCAGAACGCACAGTGCGATTGCAGTACGCCTGGAGCACTGCGGTGTGTCCAGAACAGCCCTCCTCCTCTCACCTGCCAGGTGACCATGGCCCTCTACACCGTCCTGTCCCCTGCCTGCCCTTGTCATTTGTTTATACTGAAAGCAGCAGCAACGTGCACAAACAGGACACGCTGTGTGCTCCAACAGCTCTGCGGTCTGAACCGATAAATGGTTCAAACCCGGGAGGCCGGAGCTCAGCGTCAGTGCAGAACCGCTGGAGATGCGCAGCCCCGTCCTGGTGCTGGGGCTGCTGCTGCTCTGTGGGTTTGGGGCACAGCTCTGAGACGGCCCCAGCGCGGCACTGAGGACGGCAGTGGGTCGGGTCAGGTCAGGTTGGCCGCAGAAGCACAACTTCCAGGGCAGCCCTCCGCCTCTGTCCGCACCGCTGTGCCCCGCACCCACACCCTGCATGCCTGGGCCCTGTGCTGCTCTCTGTGCTCTTTTCTTATTGCCTTTTTGGCTTTTGTGCCTGCAGCACACTCAGTGCACCGCAGCCTTTTCATTTCTGCCTTTTTGTGTGTGTGTGGAGGGAGGGGCGGGAGCGGGGTGAGAACTGTGTCTGCGGAGATGCAGGTAGATAAAGGTAATTACTTAAACACATATAGGGCAGGACTTATTGGTTTGGAGACCCAGATTAAGATGCAGAGGAGCATGTGAGGTTGATGATTATATTTCGGGGAGAGTTAATTGACGGAAGGTGAAGGCAGACAAAGAACCGCTGCTTACTGCCTTCTTGAATCCCAATCAGGAATTATGATTAAAGACGCGGCGAGACAACAGAGGCCTGATGAATTGGTGTCTTTTTTTTTTTCTTTTTTGCCGTCATTCACACTTGATTGACTTCAACCTTTCAAGTGCAAAAGTCTCTCTTTTCCATTATTATTCATAGCCATCTGAGTTTTTCTAATTAAAGTGTATGAAAACAATTACTGATCCGTCGTACTGAGTCTGGTGGTGGGGATGGCTGCCTTACTGTAATGTGTGTAAAAAGCCCGCAGTTCTCTATAATGATGTGCAGCTGAGGTGTTAGATAATTTTATTCTTTTTCTACTCTGTTGGTTTTTTGTTTTTTTTTTTTAATTTCTCATCATTTATTTTTCGTAATTCCTGAAGATCCGAGGCAAGCTCTCTCCCCGCTGACAAAGCTGAGAGGCACTGTGCCTTTCTTCCTCAGCATCCCTTCTCTCCCTGTCCTCGGAGCCCCACGGATGGGCGGTGACCTCAGGCATCTCCTGACCCATCACAGTTTCAGTAAAATGGAATGGATTTGGTGCACCCAGAATCCCTGGGCATGATTTCTCAGTGCCACCCTCCCTGCAGACATGTGCAGGCTGTAGGCACAGTGCTGCTGTAGCTGTGGTGCTGCTATAGACATGGTGCTGCTGCTGCAGGCATGGACTGCTGCCCTCTGAGCAGCAGAGGCGGCTCCATGTCCCTCACTGCTCGGTTTGGACGGCTGCTGCCACTCACGGACCTTCTTTCTGAGGGCTTTGGCAGACCACTTTTGCTTCCATTCACTTAATGGAACCAAGGTCTGGCCTAGGTCGGTGGGTTATGACATCCGTAAAGGTTTCCTGTCCTGCACGGAGGTGTGCAGTGTTTCAGGTGCAGTTTCACCATGGTTTGTCAGTACCTCATGCAGCTCTGTCAGGGCCTCCTGGTCCTCAGCTGTGCAGGAAGCAAGCTGTCCTGCATTCAGGTAACTGCCCCACCAGCTGGGTGCCTCTGTGCTGTGTGTGACCAGATAGACATGAAGAAACAGGGTTTTCCAGAAAAAGATGAGTGTAAGCACTTGGGACTTCCAAAGAGCAACACGTGTCTCCAGCTCTGTACAAATGTCAGTGCTGAGGTGTTGTGCAGGAGTGGTGATGCACGTTCTGGGCAATCAGTTGGAGAGAGGCAAAGGGAACGTATCAGTCAGAGCAAGGAAAGGGTTACCAGCAGCTTTTTATTTCACAGACAATTTGCTGTCTTTTTAGTCTTTCCTTATTCTTCCTTTCCTTTGTCACCTCTCTCCTTATTTGTACTTTTCTTTCTCATGCCCCTCCCTTTCCTGCATCGATACACTTTGAAAACAGTGCTGCAATGCTCCCTAGTTCAAGATTACAGTGTACTTTACGAGGTATGATTTAATTAGGGGCCTTATTATGTTTTCAGCAGCTTAAGGTGGGCCTTTCAACTTATCTACCTAATTGGTTGCACAAGAAGTTTCACAGCCCATGACAAAACATTGTCAGTGATCAAAGTCTGAATTCTACATAAAGGAAAAATATTAATAATAAGATTATTCTTCAAGTGTGCACTGCTAATTATGTCCAGAATGTAACTGTAGAAACACTTTTGACTGATGTGAGCTTTGTCTAATAAACATGAGTCTTCAGTGAGCTATGAAAAGTGATGCTCTGACTGCACAATGCTGGTGTCTAATTTTGCCACTGAAAATGTTAAAAATATTTTCCCGTGCTTTTCTTCCCCCTCCATCCCCACCTTCCTGTCTGCAGGTGACGACACCTGAGGTGATGATGCCCAGCAGCATGTTTCTGCCAGCAGCCACTCCAGAGAAGGACGGGAGCTCCACCACCGAGGAGCCAGGGAAGCAGCCTGGTGAGTGCGGCCCACGTGTCCCCCAGTCCCCAGGCTCCCGTCACCTGCTGGGGACCGTGGCCAGGAACATCACTCAGTGATCTCCAGTACCTGGACATCTCCCGAGGACTGCAGTTGGCAGCACACAGCTGGGCAGTCTCCATTCTGTGCCAGCACCCACGTGTCCCTGTGCAGGGCAGGGCAGCTCAGAACTGCGCAGCTCACCCACCTTGGGGAAACTGTATTAAATCCTTATGAAGGAGAATGGATGGGAGCAGTGAGAAGAAGGTGGTAAGAGGGCTTAGAGAGTTGGGTGGGAAACCACCAGAGTTTCAGCTGCTGGCACAGACTGCACTAACATCTGTGCAGCTGCCAGAGCTCGTATGCGTCTGCTCAGGAGCTCTGAGCTTCTGCACTCATCCAGCTCAGATGTCTCCCACCTGCCTTGCTGCCATGCTTTAAAGACATGTTTTTTTAAAGACATGGCTGTAAATCAATGGCAGTTCAGTTGTGGCTTTGTGGTGTGACATTAGAGCATCCCAAGAACAACATTCTGCTTGGGCAGGAGTGTCTCATCTTAAACTTGGCAGGAAAGCAGTGTCAGCCTACCTTCTGTGTCCTCCTGGCAAGTCCACAACAAATCTGGGAACTAAGACAGCCACTGCTTCCCTTTAGGCTGTCAGCACCAAGGCAGTGCTGCTGGTGGGACAGCGCTCATACATCAGGACACCTAACCCTGCACCAGGCAGTGGGATCCCGTCTTCAGCATCCACCAATATCTCACTGCCTTTTCTGGCAGAACTGTACTGTGAGACCCTGGAAAAGAGGCAGTGCACCGAGTCCTTCACCTTTCTTCTCCCACCCTCAAACAACAGCTTCTGAGCTGCTGCCTGTAGTACCTGAACTGCATTCCTGTGTTAGCTGTAATAGGACCAAGACTGAAATACCATTCTCAACTGGGGAAACCTTCTCACTGGAAATTAGTCAGGACATCAAAGAAATAAAGCAGAAACAGATTGGTGTCTGGATGGCTTTCACTTAAAAGGGAGAATTAAAGGTGATAAATGCACTAAGGAGATGTATATGTGTGAATCATTTTCAGATATTCAGAGTGGGAAGAAAGTAAATTTTCTAGGCTTATTCAGTGGGCCATGATGAGGAAAATGGGCTGGTATCAAAAGAAATTAATGAAGGTAGAGGAGAAATGTTGACAATACCCACCTGTCTTGGAGAGGGAAAAAAAGAACAGTCCTCGTGCATCTATGTAATTTCCAATTTTGTTGTGATTTTGTTTTCACAGAGCTCTCTGAGGACTCAGGAAAGAGTCTTTTGCCATCAGAAGGCGCAGAGCACAGCGGTGAACCCAAGCCCGCTCCAGCTGATCAGAGCTCTGCCAGGGAGGACTCCGGTTTCCTCTGCTGGAAGAAAGGATGCAACCAGGTTTTCAAGAGCTCGGCAGCCCTGCAGACGCATTTCAATGAAGTTCATGCCAAGCGTCCCCAGCTGCCCGTGTCCGATCGCCACGTCTACAAGTACCGCTGTAACCAGTGCAGCTTGGCATTCAAAACCATTGAGAAGCTGCAGCTCCATTCCCAATACCATGTGATCCGGGCAGCTACCATGTGCTGCCTCTGCCAGCGCAGCTTCCGAACCTTCCAGGCCTTGAAGAAGCACCTGGAAACCAGTCATCTGGAGCTGAGCGAGGCCGACATCCAGCAGCTGTACGGTGGTCTTTTGGTCAATGGAGACCTCCTTGCTATGGGTGATCCTTCACTTGCAGAAGACCACACGATAATAGTTGAGGAAGATAAGGAGGAAGAGAGCGACCTGGAAGATAAGCAGAGCCCGACAGGGAGTGATTCGGGGTCGGTACAAGAGGATTCTGGCTCTGAACCAAAAAGGGCCTTACCCTTCAGGAAGGGCCCGAACTTCACTATGGAGAAATTCCTAGATCCATCTCGCCCTTACAAGTGCACGGTCTGCAAGGAGTCTTTCACACAAAAGAACATTCTCCTGGTTCATTACAATTCAGTTTCTCACCTGCATAAACTGAAACGAGCCCTCCAAGAGTCTGCTACTGGGCAACCTGAACCTACCAGTAGCCCCGACAACAAACCCTTTAAGTGTAACACATGCAACGTGGCCTACAGCCAGAGCTCTACCTTGGAGATCCACATGAGGTCTGTCCTGCACCAAACCAAGGCTCGCGCGGCCAAGCTGGAGGCAGCTGGGGGCGGCAGCAGCAGTAATGGAGCTGGAAATAGCAGCAACAGCAGTCTCTCTTTGGGTTCATCTACACCAAGCCCAGTGAGCACTAGCAACAGTAATGCTTTTGCAACCACCAACACAAGTAATGCAGGCGCTGCTCCCATTCCCAGCCTGCTCAGTCAGGTGCCCAGTGACACGGTGGGAATTCCTCCCATAGGTAACCCCATGAGCACTAATATCTCCTCCCCTTCTGAGCCCAAAGAGGTAAACCGGAAGAAGCTGGCAGACATGATTGCCTCCAGGCAGCAGCAGCAGCAGCAGCAGCAGCAACAGCAGCAACAGCAGCAGCAAGCTCAGACCTTGGCACAGGCACAGGCCCAAGTCCAGGCCCACCTGCAGCAGGAACTGCAGCAACAGGCTGCTCTCCTGCAGTCTCAGCTCTTCAATCCAGGACTTTTGCCACACTTTCCAATGACCACTGAGACCCTTCTGCAGCTTCAACAACAGCAGCATCTTTTGTTTCCTTTCTACATTCCCAGTGCTGAGTTCCAGCTCAACCCAGAAGTTAGTTTGCCTGTCACCAGTGGTGCGCTGACACTGACTGGTACAGGTCCAACTTTGCTGGAGGACCTGAAGGCTCAGGTTCAACTCCCTCAGCAGAGCCATCCACAGCTCCTCCAGCAGCAGCAAGGTCAGCTGTCCTTGTCACAACCTCACTCTGTCCTTATCCAGCAGAGTCAGCACCCAGAGAAGAAGAATAAACCTGTAGTGAAGGAGAAGGAAAAAGAAACACCACGGGAAAGTGCGGAGAGGGGAGACACCAATGCAGTGTCTAAGGAGTCTCTGCCTGATAACTTAAAGCCCAAAGACAAGAAGGACTTTGTACCATGCAGCAATTCAGAGCCCTCCTTACTGCCTCCACGTATTGCATCTGATGCGAGAGGGAATGCCACAAAAGCCTTGCTGGAAAACTTTGGCTTTGAGCTTGTCATTCAGTATAATGAGAACAAGCAGAAGGTGCAGAAGAAAAATGGGAAGACAGAGCAAGGTGAGAACTTGGAAAAGCTGGAGTGTGATACATGTGGAAAATTCTTTTCAAACATCCTCATCCTGAAGAGCCACCAAGAGCACGTTCACCAACATTACTTTCCCTTTAAGCAGTTAGAGAAGTTTGCCAAACAGTACCGAGAACACTATGACAAACTGTACCCACTACGGCCTCAGACCCCAGAGCCACCACCACCGCCTCCACCGCCCCCACCTCCGCTCCCTCCAGCACCTCCTCAGCCAGCTTCTACTCCTACCATTCCTACTTCTGCCCCCCCGATTACCTCTCCTACAATTGCACCAGCCCAGCCATCTGTGCCACTCACCCAGCTCTCCATGCCAATGGAGCTCCCCATCTTTTCACCACTGATGATGCAAACCATGCCACTACAAACGTTGCCTGCTCAGCTGCCCCCCCAGCTTGGTCCTGTAGACCCTCTGCCTACCGACTTGGCCCAGTTATACCAGCATCAGCTCAACCCAAGCCTTCTCCAGCAGCAGCAGAACAAGAGGCCACGGACACGAATCACCGATGACCAACTCAGAGTCCTTAGGCAGTATTTTGATATTAATAATTCCCCAAGTGAGGAACAGATCAAAGAGATGGCAGACAAATCCGGATTGCCCCAGAAAGTGATCAAGCACTGGTTCAGAAATACTCTTTTCAAAGAACGCCAGCGCAACAAGGATTCCCCATACAACTTCAGTAATCCCCCCATTACCAGCCTGGAAGAACTGAAGATAGACTCACGGCCTCCTTCTCCAGAACCTCAAAAGCAGGAGTACTGGGGAAGCAAACGGTCCTCCCGGACACGCTTTACTGACTACCAACTCAGAGTCCTGCAAGACTTCTTTGATGCCAATGCTTATCCAAAGGATGATGAATTTGAGCAGCTGTCTAACTTGCTCAACCTCCCAACACGCGTCATAGTGGTGTGGTTTCAGAATGCCCGTCAGAAAGCGAGGAAAAACTACGAGAATCAGGGAGAAGGCAAAGATGGGGAACGGCGGGAGCTCACGAATGACAGATACATCAGAACAAGCAACTTGAATTACCAGTGCAAGAAGTGCAGCCTAGTCTTTCAGCGCATTTTTGATCTCATTAAACACCAGAAAAAACTTTGTTACAAAGATGAGGATGAAGATGGACAGGAAGATAGCCAGAATGAAGACTCTATGGATGCAATGGAGCTTTTGACTCCAACCAGTTCCTCCTGCAGCACACCCATGCCCTCGCAAGCTTACAGCACGCCTACATCTTCAGCTAATGCAACCTCCTCAGCTTTTCTGCAGCTCACAGCAGAGGCAGAAGATTCCTCCACCTATAGTTCTAAAGTAGAAGCTACAGATGAGAAACCAAAGCAGTCTGAACCTCCAAGTACACAGCAAAACCAAACTCAAGAGAAGCAAGTGCAACCAAAGCAAGAGTCTCAGCAGCAACAGGACCAAGGAGAACAGAAGACAAGTTCAGCACACCAAAAGACTTCACAGTTATCCTCCCCCTCTTCACTTCAACAGCCACCTCCGCCTCCTCAGCCCCCTCAGTGTTCCTTGTCACAGTCAAGCCCAAGTCCGTCTCAGCTGTCACATCTCTCCCTCAAACCTATTCACACATCCACCCCTCAACAGCTGGCAAACCTACCTCCGCAGCTAATCCCGTACCAGTGCGACCAGTGTAAGCTGGCATTTCCTTCCTTTGAGCATTGGCAGGAGCATCAGCAGCTTCATTTTCTGAGTGCACAAAACCAGTTTATCCACCCTCCATTCCTGGACAGGACGCTGGATATGCCTTTCATGCTTTTTGATCCCAGTAATCCACTACTTGCGAGCCAGCTGCTGTCTGGAACATTACCACAGATTTCAGCAAGTTCAGCTACTTCGCCATCAACACCAACATCCACAATGAACACACTGAAGAGAAAACTGGAGGAGAAGGCCAGTGCGAGCCCTGGAGAAAATGACAGCGGGACTGGAGGAGAAGAACCACAAAGGGATAAGCGTCTAAGAACAACCATTACCCCAGAGCAGCTGGAAATTCTCTATCAGAAATACTTGCTCGACTCCAACCCAACGCGGAAAATGCTGGATCACATTGCACACGAGGTCGGCTTGAAGAAACGTGTGGTGCAAGTCTGGTTTCAGAACACGCGTGCGCGGGAGAGGAAGGGGCAGTTCAGAGCCGTGGGGCCTGCCCAGGCCCACAGACGGTGTCCGTTCTGCCGCGCTCTCTTCAAAGCAAAGACGGCTCTCGAAGCTCACATCCGATCTCGCCACTGGCATGAGGCCAAGAGAGCTGGGTACAACTTGACATTGTCTGCTATGCTCTTAGATTGCGACGGGGGACTCCAGATGAAGGGAGACATCTTCGACGGAGCGAGTTTTTCCCACGTGCCGCCAACTAGCAGTGATGGTCAGAGTGTTCCTCTCTCCCCCGTGAACAAGAGCATGGAACTGTCACCTCGAACTCTGCTGAGTCCATCCTCCATCAAGGTGGAAGGGATAGAGGACTTCGAGAGTCCCTCCATGTCCTCGGTCAACCTGAGCTTTGACCAAACAAAGCTGGACAACGATGACTGCTCTTCTGTCAACACTGCAATCACAGACACTACAACAGGAGACGAAGGGAATGCAGACAATGATAGCGCAACAGGGATCGCAACCGAAACCAAATCGACATCGGGACCCAGCGAAGGTCTTACAAAAGCTGCCATGATAGCAATGTCTGAATACGAAGATCGGCTGTCTTCTGGCCTGGTCAGCCCAGCTCCCAGCTTTTATGGCAAAGAGTACGATAATGAAGGTACTGTGGACTATAGTGAAACATCCAGCCTTGCGGATCCCTGCTCACCCAGCCCTGGTGCAAGTGGTTCAGCCAGCAAATCTGGGGAGAGCGGGGATCGGCCCGGACAGAAACGCTTTCGCACTCAGATGACTAATCTCCAGCTAAAAGTTCTTAAGTCATGCTTTAATGACTACAGGACACCTACCATGCTGGAGTGTGAGGTCCTGGGCAATGACATTGGACTGCCAAAGAGAGTTGTTCAGGTCTGGTTCCAGAATGCTAGGGCAAAAGAGAAGAAGTCCAAACTCAGCATGGCCAAGCATTTTGGTATAAACCAAACAAGTTATGAGGGACCCAAAACAGAGTGCACTTTGTGTGGCATCAAGTACAGCGCTCGACTGTCTGTACGTGACCATATCTTCTCTCAACAGCATATCTCCAAAGTTAAAGAAACCATTGGAAGCCAGTTGGATAAGGAAAAGGAGTATTTTGACCCAGCTACTGTACGTCAGTTGATGGCTCAGCAGGAGCTGGACCGGATCAAAAAAGCCAATGAGGTTCTTGGTCTGGCAGCTCAACAGCAGGGCATGTTCGATAACACCCCTCTGCAAGCTCTTAACCTTCCTGCTGCATACCCAGCACTACAGGGCATCCCTCCAGTCTTGCTCCCAGGCCTCAACAGCCCATCCTTACCAGGCTTCACTCCATCCAACACAGGTGGGTATGGATATTGTCACACTTCTCAGAGGCGCAGATTAACTTAATGCATCTTTGGCACAGCTGGATGTTCCTTTCAGAATGACTGATAAGAGGGTGCATGGCCCCTTAGTCAGGCATGTTTACATGACGGCAGATAAGCAACAGATATTTTATCTTTAATTCCTGAATTCAGGTTTGATAGCAAAATCTGAAATAGAGCAAAATCCAGATGTGCTGCGTGTCCATTTCATTAGGAAAGAATAATAATTCTGACGCATCTTCAAGGAAACTGAAAACAGGATTTATCAAATGGAACATGAAAAGATCTAATGTGCTGAATGCATTGTTCATTATATCTTTCCTTTTGATATTAAATTCAGTTTATGTAATGCTATCCCAAGTTTTCAGTAATTCTGAACTGCTTACTGGGAGAATGTGATGTACCTGGCAGCAATGGTAACAGAATCTGGACTGTTCTGTCATAATGTCCTCAAAGTGACCTCTGGGACAAACCCCAGTGGGGCAGTGGCTTGTTTTCTGGGCTACAGGCTGGGTACCACCAGCAAATACCTTCTTAGCCAACAACGGTGAAGTCGTATGATAAATCTGCTTTGTATTTTAAGAAGGTTTTTCTTAACTGCAAAATGAAATTTGGCCTACTTGTTTGGATGGCCTAATTCCAGTTGCTGGACTTCGTTTTTTCAGGATGCAGTTTTTCCCTGTACCTGATGGAGGGGTGGAAAGTATGTGATACATAGCAAATACTGCAAGTGGGAAGTAGTGGTCAGTAGAGTAGATCTTAAAAACTTGATCCAGGGGCCGCCTTCTTCCCCTGCAGCATCAGTATCATCCCAAGGATGTGCCTGCATCTGAACTGCAACTCGTGATGGTGTGACTGATGTTCTGTAGCAGACATACTTTCCCATGGCAGACTTCTCTGCTTGCTTCTGATGGTCCCTATTCAAGTCACCTTTCACCAGGGCCGCTCTGTTTGCACAGATATCCAAAGGAATGATTCCTGTGTCTTGTCTCAGCAACAGGCTGAGCCTGCCTCAGGCTGGAAGGGCCATTACACCACATATACCAGCATGTACCTTTGTTTTCTGAACTGCAGTGGTATGGATCGAATGCCATTAGACAGCATCCAGAAACAATAACTTTCTCTTACTGTACTAATGATGAGGCTAATGATGAATTATAGTTCATGCTATAAAGTCTGAGTACGATCTGAGCATCTTCCTGGCTTCCTAATCAGAAACTGGAGTGGTATCAGTCTCCAAAAAGACTTTCTGATGCTTTTTGTCAGCAGGCCATCTCTTCAGTTCCAGTTTCAACAGATTGAGGAACTGAATGCTGATGCTGCTGGGTAAAACAATGGTGTCACATTAATGAATGCCTTCTTTGTCATCCAGGAGGTAAATCTTTGGATAAGCAAATCAAAGACTTAGACAAAAGGATAGTGGCTGGTACCAGCAGTTATGCTGCAGAGATGCTCACTGTAAGTAACATCACCAGAGCCTACAGTTACTATGCTGGTACACTGACACTGGGTGTAACATCCTAAAAAAAGCACCAGAGACCCGTAGTGTCAAACAGGCAACCTTCTCTCCCCTTGGAAGTGGTTGTGTTCACCTTTTCCTTCACCACTGCTCATCTCCAAAATATCTTCTGCTGACAAATGGAAAATGTGCAGTTGCTGCATCTGTTGGGTTCTGGCCTTTCCAGAGGTGATCCGCTCTCTTGGAGCCATGATCCTTCCCTCTACTCGAGCAGCAGAGGGGATTCCCTTGTAGTGTGGTTCCCAGTGTTCATGTCAGAAGCAGAAGAGATCAGAATGAATTTATGTGGAAGGGCTTTCCGTCAGGAGCTAGGTTCTCCACGAGGCTTTTTTGCATAGTTAAAGAACTCCCTCCATCCCCATGAAGAGATAAAGTAGTTCCTAACTGTGGGTGTAGAACTGTAATTAAGCCATGTTAAAAAGAGTTGCTGTGAGCTATGCTGTCCGGGGCTGCTGCCCGTTGCTGCGCCTTGAGCCTGGTCTTACGCGTGTGCCTGAAGGGATCATTGTGTGCCAGGATATTTTTGTGCTGTTCTTGTTCTTGCAGAGGATCTCAGTTCAGTGGCCAGAAGTAGGCCAGGACAATCTCTTTGGCAGGTGGTATTGTCAGGCTGTCTCAGATCACCTCTGCACTGTTTACTTAGTACCCCAAATTTATAATAAGATCTAAAATTACTTTTTTGTGTTTCAATATATATTGCTGCCTTTATTTTTCTCCAAAGACCAGGACGTGTCCTGGGGAGATGGGGCGACATACTATGAATGTTAAAAGCAATCAGTGACTGCCTAGACAGGACTGAGCTATTTAGAAAGTCAAACAGACTATTCGTGGCCTTTAGATAAAGTTCCAAAGGTCAGGCCATCTCCGCTCAGAGCCTGTCGCAGCAGATAAGGCTGTGCATCCAGGAACATTATGAATTAGCTGCTGCTCCTGTGCTCGAACCTCGCGGGGCTGTTCAGTTAGGGAACGTCCGTTTCAATGGCACCTCTCCATAATGCACCCTTATCTGAAACCTGTGAGGCTGCTGTGTGGAGGCTCTCTTCAGATCTTTACAAGTCGCTATTGTCTCAATACAGCATCAAAAGCAGTGCAGGTTTTGGGAGGGCTTTGCTTCAGTCACCACTGAACCTTGCTGCTGGCTTCCTTCCCCAGGCTGTCCTCTGCAGAGGGACGTGGGTTTGTCCCCTCCTGTTTGTGCAGGAGGCCAGCTCTGCATCTGGCTTTCTGAAGCCTCTGGATGAGTGCAACAGCATGAATGACACCATGGATAAATGAACTGCTTGCAGCAGGGTGTCATGCAGATGAGTTTCGGACTCCTCTGTGTCCCCCCTAGCTGCCAACCTGTGATGCTGAGCTGAGGTTGTTCCTTTGCTGTGTTGTGAGAAGCAGAAATTCCTGTTGTACTGCACAGTGTTGCAGTGTGAGGGGCTCCTGCAGTGCAGCTGTACAGGCAGCGGTACTCAGCGCCCAGAAGGCAGAGGAGCACACAGTGCACTGCAGTCCCACCCTGCAGGTCTGCACTTTGCCCCGGCTCCACGGGACCCACGTGTCAGCTCCCTGCTGGCAGCAGGGCTGGCGGGGCTGTGGGTGCCACTGCCTGGTTCTCAGGATCACTGATGTTGATTGAAGTCCCCATCAGGATAAACGGGGCAGCTGCAGCTCAGGTGAACTGTTGGCTGCAGCCCCATCTGTGTGCAGATCCCTCTTACGCTGCTCACGGGCGAAGCAGCCTGGCAGCAGCTGGGTTTGCTGCCTGCACCCAGCGGTGCCCTGCGGCCGTGCTGCCCCCAGCAGCACTCCAGGCTGCCGCTGTGCCCCAGAAGGGCACCTGCTTCTCTCCTGCCCTCTCCCACTGAATGGCAGAACCTAAAGCAGGAGTTGCTGTGCAGCCATCACTGTTTCCCAGTGCTGCGGCTCTAAGGACTGAAAATGTGAAAGGATGGATTTTGCAGAACAGTTTTGCAGCAGGGGTGGGATCCTGCGGTTCCTGGCTGTGGAGTCATTGACCGTACAGGGCCGTGCCTGTGAGAAAATTGGAGCTTTGTTTTATTTTTGTTTTCTCCTAATGGCACTGAGGGACTTCCTGCACAAAGCGTTCCTTTCTGGGAGTGCATTCACCGACTGCAGTGGATGTGACTAATGCATCAGTCCTTCAGAGCCGTGCTCCTATGGCCCCGACTGCCATCACTGTGAGAGCAGAAATCAATCCCGGGAGCTGCGCTGGTGCTGCTGGGAGGACTGGCAGACCTCGCATTCCAGCATTCATCCATCTCCTTGAGGAAGCATTACAGTGCTTGTAACTGCCCCCAGAACAAGATGTTCTTGCCCCAGGGAGATGCATGAATTCCCAACAGACTTTGAAGTAACACGGAGCTCGTGTGCACAGAGCCTCTTACAGAAGGATGGGGTTCAGTCAGGAGTTTGTGGTTCATGAACACCACCCAACTAGGACAGATTGCCTTCCATGCCTGTTCACCCCAGTTCGGTCACCGTGGTCAGGGCTCTGTAATCTGTGGAGATTGTAACACGATTGGCAGTGCCAGTATTAGGGCCATGTGGCACAGCACTTCTCTTCTGATTGTATGTGTGGCCAGAGGAACTCCCATTTAGTGCAGTGTGAGAAAAGGACCTGTCCATGGCATCAGCTGTTAATCATTGTGGAATTTCAAAATAACTGTTCTTCAGATATTTTTGAGGAATTGGAAACTGTAGCCTGCACTTACTTACAGTAAATGGTTCATTTCTGCTTCCTTCTGCTGTCTCCAGGTTTCTCTGCCAGACAAGCTAATGCAGTAGGGAAGTGTTCAAGCAAGAGAAAACCCAGAGCTGTAGGTTTCCTTTGAAGCCATCCTTACTTTGCACCGTTCACCTGCTGCTGTCAGCCTGTGTCCCTTCAATGCACCTTCTTCTGTGTTTGCATTTTGCTGATTTTGATTTTTTTTTATTTTTGCCAGAAGCTGAAAGGAAAAGTGTGGAGGAGGACAAGGACTTGGTTCGGTTTCCTAAGTCCACCCTGTCAGGGTGCTGTCTAATCAGGACCTTCCTGTGTCTGTCATTCAGGGAAAAAAAAAAAAAAAACTAAGCCAAAGTCAAGCAACTTCTCATTTTTACTTTGGGAAGTGATCCTTGCAAAATAGTTTAATCCATTCCACAGCTCCCATAGTTGCAAGCTACATTAAAGGAACAAAGTTTTCATCTGATGAGAACGAGCCTGGGGACTAGAACAGCTCTGTTACGCAGAGGACAACAGCTCAGAAAGTTTGGCTGAAGCTACACAGGTGCACTGCATGTGCTGAGCTGTTTCTTCAGGGTTCGTGCCTCTGCTCAGCTGCCCGTGAAGTGGGGAGATTTTTTCTTCCCTTTGTTTATAGAATTACAGAACAGTTTGGGATGGAAGGGGCTTCTGGAGGTCATCTGGTCCAGACAACATGCTCAGGCAGTGCATGACTGAGCCATGTTTGTAAAGGTGGTGTTCTCTGGTTGGCTGCTCCCGCTCTGACACGGTGGGCTGCCCTCCTCCCGGATGCAGGAAGGGAAAGCGAGCTCACAGGGAATGGGAACAGTCATCCTGGGGACACCCAGCTGCTGCTGCAGGAGCCACATCCCCACAGTCCACTGCCAGTGCTCTGCCCCAGCTGCCCAGTGCTCAGTTCCAGCTCTCATCCTGCAGCCTGTCTCCAAAGCTCTTTGCACCCTTCGGCTGCCCCCACACTCCTCCTCAGCCCTCCTGTGCATCCCCATAATTCCCTCACCAAACACTCAGCTGCCCCTGACTGAGACCACTGGGGTGCGGCTCTGCCTTCTGCCTCTTTGGGAAAATGGGATTGTAGATGTGAGCTGAGCTGCAGGTCAGGAGGGGTGTGGAGTCAGCTCCTGAAGGATAAATCTGAGCGTGGGAGCTCCACTCCAGTGGGTGGTGGCAGATGCCTGTCCATCCATCCGTCCATCCTTCCATCCTCTCCAAAGAGGCAGTCTGAGAGTCTGAGTGCTAAGCATGGCTGCTCTTCCTGAGAAGGGGCTCCTGAGCACCATTTCCAACTGCAGAGCACTCCATTTTGTCCAGCAGCAAAGCAAGAAGCACCACAGGGTGCGGCAGGGCAGCGGGCAGCCTGCGTTTTAAGTACTTTCTTACTCCAGTGCTAGTGACCGATCCTACACTGGGCCCGATGCGGGGCAGCCGCTGGGTGTCCGTGGCTGTGCATGACATGGTGGCAGGAGTAAGGCCGTGAGCACGGCCAGGCAGCGGGGGCATGCGGCACTACAAGCTCACCAGGGCCCGGCTGGTACTGCCCTGTGTGGGGAAGGGGCTGCACCTGTGGCCCGGGACCACCGCTGGCCGCTTGCTGCCCGCCTGTGCCGAGTGGCTCCTCACCTCTCTCTCCTCCCTCTTGCAGCTTTAACTTCTCCCAAACCCAACCTGATGGGCCTGCCCAGCACAAGCGTCCCTTCGCCCGGCCTTCCCACCTCTGGATTACCAAATAAGCAGCCCCCGGCAGCGCTCAGCTCACCCACCCCGGCGCAGGGCACGGCCATGGCCCCGCAGCAGCCGCCGGCAACAACGCCGCAGCCGCAGCCGCAGCAGCAGCCCCCGCCGCCACGCAAGGAGAAGGAGGGCGAGAAGGCGAAAGAGAAGGAGAAGGCGCCCAAGGGGAAGGGGGACCCCCTGCCAGGCCCCAAGAAGGAGAAGGGGGAGGCTCCAGCGGGTGCCCTTGCGGCCCCGCTGCCCACCATGGAGTACGCGGTGGAGCCGGCGCAGCTCCAGGCGCTGCAAGCCGCCCTGAGCTCTGACCCCGCCACGCTGCTGACCAGCCAGTTCCTGCCCTACTTTGTCCCCGGGTTCTCCCCCTACTACGCCCCGCAGATCCCCGGCGCCCTGCAGAGCGGGTACCTGCAGCCCATGTATGGGATGGAGGGGCTCTTCCCATACAGCCCCGCGCTGTCGCAGGCACTGCTGGGGCTGTCCCCCCGGCTCCCTGCTGCAGCAGTACCAGCAATACCAGCAGAGTCTGCAGGAGGCATTGCAGCAGCAGCAGCGGCAGGCGCAGCAGCAGCAGCAGCAGCAGCAGCAGCAGCAGCAGCAGAAAGCGCAGCAGCCCAAAGGAAGCCAAACCCCCGTCCCCACGGGGGCCGCCACCCCGGACAAAGACCCTGCCAAAGAACCCCCCAAGCAAGAAGAGCAGAAGAACGCACCCCGCGAGGTGTCCCCCCTCCTGCCCAACCCCCCCGAGGAGCCCGAAGCAGAAGGCAAGGGCGCGGACTCCCTCTGCGACCCCTTCATCGTCCCGAAGGTGCAGTACAAGCTGGTCTGCCGCAAGTGCCAGGCGGGCTTCGGCGACCAGGAGGCGGCCAGCGACCACCTGAAGTCGCTCTGCTTCTTCGGCCAGTCCATGGCGAACCTGCAGGAGATGGTGCTTCACGTGCCCACCGGCAGCGGCCAGGGCAGCGGCTCGTACCAGTGCGTGGCGTGCGAGAGCACGGTGTGTGGGGACGAAGCCCTCAGTCAGCATCTCGAGTCAGCCCCGCACAAACACCGAACAATCACAAGAGCAGCAAGAAACGCCAAAGAGCACCCCAGTCTATTACCTCACTCTGCCTGCCCCCCCGACCCCAGCACCGCATCTACCTCGCAGTCGGCCGCTCACTCAAACGACAGCCCCCCGCCCCCCCGGCCCCCCCCGGCTTCCCCCCACGCCTCCAGAAAGCCCTGGCCCCCGGCCGCCCCCCGCGCCCCGCCGGGGAAGCCGCCGCCGCCGCCCTTCCCTCCTCTCTCCTCATCTTCAACGGTTACCTCAAGTTCATGCAGCACCTCAGGGGTTCAGCCCTCGATGCCAACAGACGACTATTCGGAGGAGTCTGACACGGATCTTAGCCAAAAGTCAGATGGACCGGCGAGCCCGGCGGAGGGGCCCCGGGAGCCCGGCTGCCCTAAGGACAGTGGTCTAGCTAGCGTAGGAATGGACACCTTCAGATTGTAAGCTTTGAAGATGAACAATGAAAATGAATTTAAATAAAAAAAAAAGTTAATAACAAACCAATTTCAAAAATAGACTAACTGCAATTCCAAAGCTTCTAACCAAAAAAAGAAAAAAGAAAAAAAGAAAAAGCGTGGGTTGTTTTCCCATATAACGATGCCGGTGGGTTTTACATTTCTTTTTTCCTTTCCTTTTAATAAAATAAAACTGAAAAAAAAAAACAAAAAAAAAAAAAGAAAAAAAAAAAGAAGAAAAAGAAAATCCTGTTACATTTGTCCGTCGGAAGGTACTGTTGGTCTGGGAGACGAGAGCCCGCACTGCCTCCGTCGCGTCCTCGCAGCGGAAGCCCCTTGTACCCGTGTACATTGCCCCTTCTCAGTAACGCCCCACGTCGATAGCACAGCAGAGGCCGGCACGCACTGTATGGGAAAGCAGCCCACCTTGTTACAGTTTTAAATTTCTTGCTATCTTAGCATTCAGATACCAATGGCTTGCTAAAAGAAAAAAGAAATGTAATGTCTTTTTATTCTCAGGTCAATCGCTCACACTTTGTTCTGTTTTCAGAATCATTGTTTTATATATATATATATATATATATATATAATTTCTTTTTGTTTGTTTGGGGGTTTTTGGTTTTGTTTTGTTTTTGTTCCAGAAAAGGATTTTTTTTTCTTCTTTTTCTTTTTTTTTTTGTTTTTTCGTTTTTTTGTTAATTTAAAATGGGCAGAAAGTATTCAAGAGCAAAACAATGTGAACTGCTTTGGCTTTTCGGGGATTTTAAGGGTAGCTTTTCTGCTGAAGCCAATTTCAAGGGGAAAAGTTAAGCACTCCCACTTCTCAGAAAAAAAGCAAAACAAAACAAAACAAAACACAAAGAGTGTTGAGGACTCGGAGCTTAAAAAAATGAGTTTTAAAACAACTGACTTTCTGTATTTATGATAGATATGACCATTTTTGGTGTTGAGTAGATTGTTGCATTGGAAATGAACTGAAGCAGTATGGTAGATTTAAAAGAAAAAACCCTTTTGTGTACATTTAGCTTTTGTATGGTCCAGCTGACGGCTTCTCATTCGATGTTGTCTTGTTCATTCCTAGCCAGGTAGATTGCAATCCATTGACTCGCCCAAGCTTCTCTCCCTTTGTACCTTTATCCCCACTTCCCCCATCCTGTACTCTTCCACTTATGGTCGCTACCTTCATTTCTTAGAGGGTGGTTGCATAATTATTTTATAAAAACTAAAGAAAGAAGTTCAAAGGGTTTTGGGGGTCAGTAGGATCCCCTGCAGAATATTTTTTGTTGGGGGTTTGAAACTTTTTAAGGCGAATACATACGATTTACCTATGTCTGTTACCCTCGTGCACTTATCTCTTTCTTATTTTCCATTTTCCTGTTGGGGTTTTGGTTTTGTTTTTTCTTCCTCTTCTTTTCCTCATTTGTAAATGCTTCAAAGACTGTTCCCGACCCATTCGCGTTTGTTTCTGTTTGTGTAATTAGGCTGCGCTCTGTTCCTTCTTTAAAAAACAACAAGGTTTTGTTACATTTTTTTCTCTAAAGAAAATTCATGCTTTAAATAAAATCCAAAGACATACCCTTTCACCACTGGTGCAGAATGAGCAAAAAGGATTCTTTTTACTTGAGAATTTGTTTCTGATTAAACAAACGAGTCTAAGTTTAAATAAAGAATAAAAAAAAGTACCCAGGTTGTTATCTGTGCTTCTTCTGCAAGCAGAGGGACGACGCGCAGCGCACCGCCAGGACCCGGCCGCGCCTGAGGGCCGCGGGGCGGCCGCGGGGCCGCGTGCGAGCACTGTGCTCGGCCGCGCTACCGCCGCTCCTGCGGCCTGGACTTGGAAAGCTGAAGCTGGTGCTGCTGAGGCGCAGAGCCCGGAGACCAATGGATGCTTGCTGTTCCACTTGCGCAGCCAAACGTCAGCAGGAACGATGTCCTTTCCCCCGTGTCCTCTGCCCCGAAAGCGCAAGAGCCTTTTCCCCGCCATCCTCATCCTCCTCCTGCTTCAAAGGGAACTTGGATAACTGTGAACGCGGGCTCCTCCTGCCGCCCCGGGCTCCCCAGCACCGAGACCGTGTGTCGTCGCCGCGAGGGACCGCAGCGCCCCGAGAGACAAACGTGGGTTTCATTTCTTAGCGGGACTGCTTTGTTTTTATGGATTTTTGGTTTTAGTTTGACGGAAGGCGAGATCCTGAACTGTTGTACATATTTCTAACTAGGCTAATGCACAGTGCAAATTCTTTTTTTAATTGTTTTTTAAGTAGACGATACTAAAGAGAGTCCATCCGATGTTCCTACCAGTATCAGCTGTAGCATAAGGTGTCGAAACGGAAACGAGAACACGAAGCGCGTTCGCTGTTTTAACAAAACTGTTTTCTTTTAACAGAAGTTCTTGTATTTCTCCCCGTGTTTGAGATGAACATTTTTTAAATTCTAAAGTTGTACAGTTTTGGTTTTCCATTATTTTATCTTGTTTGTAATTCTATGAAATATATATATATATATTTTTTGCCATTTAACTGTTGTATGTTACTCTGTCTGTACCATATAGAAGTTTTTTGTTTGTTTTTGATTCTGTGATACGAGTTGACAATTTAACACTAGCTTTATCTGTCAAGTTCTGAGAGGTCTCTTTGAAACCCTTTGGTTTTGTTGGTTTCTTTGTTGGTTTTTGTTGTGTTTTTTTTTTATTATTATATTGCTTGGTCATAGTGCAATTTCCCTCTCCTCCTTCCCTCTCCTCCTTCCCACCCACTAAAAGGTTTTATAAATTCATTTCCTTGTATTTTTTGTAAATGTTTCTAGAGACTTTCAGTGCGAGGCTGCCTCCTCCCCTCGCCACGGTGCGGCCGTGGGACCGGACCACGGCCCCCTACACCGCGGTCGTGCACCGCCGCCGCTGCCCATGGGACACAGTGGGGTGGGCGCGTGGTGGGGCCGCGTCCATCCGCCCCGAGCGTGCCCTCCATCCGCCCGGGAGCGGGGAGAGCGAGGCGCGGGGAGAAGATTTTAAACTTAGCATTGAGCGGGTTTCTGTTTTATTTTTAATAAAAAGCTGTTTTTTTAAGTAGTGAAGATGGCCAAAGTTTCATACAACTGAGAATAAAGTAAGGTGAAAGGCGCGTGTTGGGGCCGCCTGCGCCCATGGGGCAGGTGGGGCGGGAGCAGGCGAGGGAGGCACCGGCACCGCCGGCACACCCGGTGTTCATAGAAATATATTTTGCTTTAGAAAACAAAAATTAAACTTTTAAATAGAAGCAGAAATAGGGTTGGTCGGTCGGTTGGTGGTTGGTTGGTGGTTGGTGGTTAATTGGTTGGCTGGTTGGTGGCTGTTGGTTGGTTGGTTGATTGGTTAGTGGTTGGCTGGTTGGTTGGTTGGTTGGTTGGTTGGTTGGTTGGTTGGTTGGAGCTGATACTGCCCACTGTGAAACACAAAGCTTTGACTATTTTATTTTGGTTTTATTTTGGGGGGTGAGTTTGGGTAGAACAGAAAGCATAAATGAGGTGAAGAGGGGTATGAACAGCCTTTGCAATGTACAAAAAATAGAGCAAGTGAAACCAAAAATGATGTTCTTGGTGTTTTTCTATAATGTAGTCTTGTTAGCTTTTTTTGTTACTGTAACAATGCTGATCTCGAACTGTACCAAAATTCATGGAGACTAACAGAAACAGAAACCACATGGAACTTTCAAAACTTTGAAAAAATTTGTCACAAAAGACTTTGTTGTCATAGTTGAGTTGACTGTAGATGGTAATTGAATATACTCCTTTGGAAATATTTCATCACGTATGTTTCCTGCTCATTGTGATACATTAAAAAAAAAAAAAAAAATGAGCAAAAGCTCTCGTCTCAATGTCCCCACTTGTGCCGTGCAGGGTCCGTGTCGGGGGGCAAGCGGCGCGGCACAGGGGCGGGCGCTTCCTCCCTGCAGCACTGGGGGCTGCAGCATGCCTGGGCTGGTGCTGTGTTAATGTCAGAGTGGGAGTAATGAGCCAAACAGCACAGTTCCTATTATGGGATGCTTTGTGTGAGAAAAAGACGCTATAAGTGTATTTAATTTTACTGAATGGCTGCGTAAGAATTCTGGGCACGCTGCTGTAATGAACAGGGAAGGCATGATGCCTTTGTGAGTAGGGATCATCTTGAAACTTGTAAGCTAGAAATGAACTAGAATCACCAGCAGTTTCCTTACGCTGTGAAAGAAAAAGGTGGCAAAGGTAAGGCAGGTGAGTGGCTGATTCCCTGCTCCTCCCTTTACAGGCAGGGATGAACATGTGTCAAACCGTGAGCGTTAAATCCACGGTTCTTTTGCCAAAAATTGCCCCTTGCAACAGAAATACTTGAAATTCATTAGTAAGGACTACATCCAACAGAGAGCCCTGGGGGCTACCGTTCTTCTCTAATCTATAACTAAGGCAGTAAATAATTAAAGAAAAATGCAGGTGGGGTGGGAAGTCTGTTTCGTGCGGGTGTCCTTGGATGGGCTGCAAGGGGCTTCCTCGGTCCACGGGGGATCACAGCCCGGCACAGGGCTCAGCCAGCAGGAATGCTCTGCAGTGCGTGTGGTCAGAACGTCCTGCCGGCCAGTGAGTCCCGTAATAGGGTTGCTGAAGACTTTTGGCATGAAACCTTCATACCAAAAAAAGAAAGACTAACACTTGTATGGATTCAGGCTCCAACAGAACACGAATTACAGAATAAAGCAAGTCAAAATTGAATCCCGATGACTCCTGGTGCCAACCCAAAGTCACCTGAACCTCAGTGTGCAGCCCTGGGCAGAGGAGGGGCTCATGGCCATCGAGGCAGTGAAAGCAGATGCGCCCGGACGCGCCCAAAGACATCAAGGAAGCCGCCCCTGCTGGGCTAAGGGCAGCTTGGTGGGCTCGTGCAGCGCTGTAATGGCTCAGCATTGCTCACGTGTTTTTCCTTGTTGAATAATTTCCCTTCTGGAGGTTTCCAAAAGAGCTTGGCTGTGTTTTCCACCAATAACTGCATGGGGCTCTTTGAGGATGGCCTATTTTTTCTGGTATGTGGAGCACTGACATTTCAGGAGATGTAATGTATCACCACGTGCGTCCTCCACGGGTCAGTTCAGTTACAGAGGGTGCGTATTTTTCTGCTTTATATGTGTTAAAAAAAAATTAGTTGTTTTTTTCTGGGTCATCAGGACGACGGTGCTTTTTAATGTCATTTTCATGTTGAAAAGTGACAGATTTTTCCAGGAACACTGGAAATTATTATCAACGACTTTAATGGCTGGCATCAGTCAGACACCATTTTAAATGTTCCACAAATAACGCACTGCAGCTTTAGATGCAGCCACCTGTGAGGTGCAGCTCCTCCAGGACCGGGCAGCTCCCAGCAGACGCTGCGGGGCCACGCTCAGTGCCTCTGTCCCGTGCTGTTCTTCACGGATCACACCAAATCCCGATTCTTTCCCCACGTCACCAGATGGATGCCTGCTTTCCTCGCCGTTAGGGACTGGCACAGCACACAGCGGTGCGGCCGACGGGAAGGGGCTTTTGCACCCCGGTGGGTACGTGGGAGCGGTGCGGCCGAGGCCAAGCACTGCTGGGGGGGACGCAGCCACGTGCTGGGTGCTGGGACAAGGGGCAGAAAAGGGAAATCATGGGTGCAGACAGGTGCGCAAACCTGGACAGAACTAAATACACTTTGGGAACAGCAGGTTTGGTGTCTCTTGATGAAGAAATGCCAAAGGCGGTGCTCGCTGCGGTTTGCCACCAGGCCCAGAGCACCTCCTCTCTGCTGATGGTGCTCAGCCCGGGCGTTCGGCAGTGCTGCAGCTGCAAGCAGAACAGTGCAGACAGCGGTGAGCGGTTCCTCCTCAGCCCCCGTCCGCAGGACCCCTCAGCCCCCTCCTCCCATCCCAGGCACAGGCGTTGTGCTTCCTCTCTGCCGTGAGGCTGTGCAGGTGGGGATCTGGATTGCCTCAGCTGATCTGCGCCTTTCCATTAATCGGAAAAATCCATTCTGCAGCTTCTACAAAAGGACGGGGCTGCCGCGGGAGCGGGGTCACCGGGTGTGGGTGTTTGCACTGTGCCGTGTTAATGACTTCAGTGTTGTTCACAGACCTGCAGCTTTCTACGTTTATTATGTAACACTGCTATTTATTCCTGGGTTGAATTCCAGTTTAAAACAGCTACGCTTGAGGAAGCACCTCTCTAATGCTCAGAAAGGTGTAAATGGCTTCTGGTAGCTGCAAACTAAAACCGCTGCGAGTGCCGCTCGGCTTAGAGCAGTGCATCAGCTGAAATTGTGCAAACCTCTGACACAAACAAAAAGGTTTTTCCATGCAGTGATTCTGCTAAGAGGAGAGCGGGAGTGATTTTTTAAATAACCTTTCACTGCCATCGCCTAAAAGGCAAGGAGGAGACTCAGAAGAAAAGGAGCGATGATCGCTGGGCCACCGAAGACACCGATGTTGCAGATGGGCTTTCAGCAGCTGCCGCCTGGAGGACACCTCCTTGCCCTCCCGGATTTGGTGCTTTGCTGTTGCTCACACAGAAGGGGCTCTGTGTGGGCTCCCAGCGAGGCAGAGGTGGCTCAGGCAGTCCCACATCACAGCCCAGCACAGGGCCACGTGGTGTGCAGTGACACCACAAAACGCCTCGGCTGTCCCTGCTTTCATCCCTGGTTTCCCACAGGGGATCCCACATGGGCTCTGCCATGGAGCTGAACCTCACGCACAAACCTCTGGCAGCCCGGGCACAGGGCTGGATCTGGGTGCAGGAGACAAAGAGGAGCTGTGTTTGTGGAGGAGTCTTGGACACAAAGAGGTTTTTCCCAGGGACTAAGGCAAAGCCAAAAGACCCCCCCAGATCTGCCTGCCGACAGCTGCCAGTGAGGCCACGCAGAAGTTCTGCTGTGCACTGCGGGCTGCTGTGTGCCCAGGAGTGCAGCAGGGGCACTGGGCCTGCGGGGTGCCAGCCCTCTCCTGAGACCAGCAGATGCAGCTGCTGACTGAGCAGGGCTCCGTGTTAACATCTTTGCTAAATGGCATCTGAAGTCCTCTAAGAAAGCTGCCTCTCCTAACGCAGATGGATGCTCTCAGAAACTGCCACCAGGCGTGGGCTGTGCCAGCAGTGGTGAAGGGTTAACTCCATCAGTACTTAAACTACAAAGATGGAGCCCATTCTCTCCTCCAAGCTCGTTAACAATGTACACCTGATGATCTAAAGCACTAGAGAGTCATTTTAATTAACGCTCTGCCAGAGGGGATGTGGTGAAGACACTGATTTCACTCCAATGACTTTCTATTTTGGTATATTGCAGAATCGGTGCATTAGTTCCCTGGGCCGATGCGGTGAGTTAATCCAGGGACGGCTGCGCTCTGCAGGGGCAGCTCGGAGCCGAAGCGCTGCCACCATCCCATCCCGGCCCCAGCACCCGGCTCAGCTCAGACCCAAGGCCGTCCTCCCCCCCAGCACCGCACTGTGTGCGCAGTGCCCGGGGGAGCTCAGCTCTGCGCAGGGCTGCAACTGGCGGAGCTCTGGGTCTCCCGCAGCCTCAGCGGTGATGGAAGAGGCTTCACACTGCGCCCCAGAGAAAAGAGCGCGGTACCTATAAATGGTATTGTGCTGTTGGTTAGATGGTAGCATGATGTTACTTAATTAATGTTTTAATACCCTAGGCATCTCCTGTGCCGTATAATTCATATCGATTCAGCTGTGAGCATGTTCAGTTAAAAAGACTCTCTTTCCTAAGCAAACTTTCAATTATATTGAATTGTCACAGCAAAAAAGGGCCTTTTCTCAGCACGAGGAGGGGTTCTCCGCCAGCCGCTGCCGGTCCAGCAGGGCACACAGGCACAGGAGCAGAGTGGGCAACGCACACAGCCCCTCCTGCCCCTGGTCCCTGAGCCACTGCCAACCCAGCACCACAGCACTGTCGGACAGCATTCTGATTCACATTTTGGTTCTTAGTGTTTTCTGACCTCTGGCTGGTTTGGTCTTCGCCTCTCGTTTCCATGGCACACACAAGGCGAGCGCGTCACCGCCTTCCTTCCCCCGATGCCCCCTCATCCCCGCGGTGCTGGATGTGCAAGGAGAAAAGCAAACCCACTGCGGCCGCAGCCCTCCTCGCTGCAGAGCGGGTGCCTTGGGTCGGAGGGAGGCCAAAGCCAAAGCGGAAGGGACAGAAAATTGCCATCATTCTGCAAAGAGCAAGCAGCCCCGCGTGCAGGACGCGCGGCCAGCCCGGCCGCGGTGACGCAGCGCTCGCGGGGATGGGCTGAGCAGGCCGCTCCGTCCTCCTAATGAGGAGCTTTATTAAAGATTTCTGCGCAGTTTTTTCAGCAACAAGGGAAAGATAAAAATTCTGCATTTTCATTACTCCCTATTTTCACAGTCCGCTGAACAAAAACACAAAGCGCTGCTCCTGCTGCCCTCGCTCCCCGGCCCTGCCTCTTTCTCCCATGGAGTTCAAATTAAAGAAAGGCGAAAATTGAAGCTGTTGTATGCAAGGCGATTGCAACATGCATATTTGATTTTTATGATGGATCTAAATTGCTGAATAAGGCCGTGGAACAAAGGGAGACTGCGGCTTCCTGCCCATCACAGCCAGCCAGCCACCGCGGAACAAAAGCGCCAGCCATTAGGGGCTCAGCGGGGAGACACATTATATAAATAACTTTGTTTCTCTGCCCCTTCCCCCCCCCCCCCCCCCCCCCCACGGGGCGCTCCGATCCGGGCTGGGGGGGCTCCAGATCCGCACGTTCCGGGGAGAGCGCGGCTGCCGCAAAGCGCCCGGCTCCGCGGGGACCAAACCGCGGCGACGCGGCCACGGCGCTCCGGCAGCAGCGGGTGACGCTCTGCAGCGCTCCCGGCTGAGCCCCGCAGGTGCGCGTGGGGCGCGGGACCGCGGCCACGGCCACGGCAGCAGCCACGGCCACGGCCACGTGCGGCGCCGCGAGGGCTGCGTGGCGGTGCCCCTCGCGTTCGGCGGCGCGAAGGAGCGGAGCCGCGCCGCGACGGCCGCGGTTTTGGCAGCGCGTCCGGGGTCGGTTACCGGCCCGGGATGACAGCCGCGGCCTCGAGGCGGCCCTGCCCGGCCGCGCGGGGCCGTGCGGCCGCAGCAGCGCTGGCGGAGGATCCGCACCCCGCGCGGCGCTCACGGCGTCACGCGCGGAAAGCACCGCCGCGCTCGGGATGGGCGGCTCCGGTTCGGCTCCCGATGGGTGGCGGAGCGGCTCCCACCGATTCCTCGGAGCTGCCGGGAGAGGACGGCCGCGGGGAGCGGGGAGCTCCACGAGGCCCTTCTGCGGGATTTGCTGGAGCACATCACATCAGAAACTGCGCTCATCTGCGAACGTGCGTGGTTTGCTGCCCTCGCCTCCCGGAGCCGCGTGCAGCCCCGGCACACAGCAGCCCGCATCAGAAGCGCGCCCGTGCCGGACAGGACGGCGCTGCTGGGGACGAAGGGCTCTGCTGCAGCCACGAGGAGCCCCCGGCTGCTCCCCGGCCTCCGCTCCTGGCACAGCCCCGGTCTGAGAGGGGCCGTGATTGGCAGAGGGTGGGCGGGTGGCACGGACGGGGGGGTGAGGACAGGGACATCTCACTGAGCACAAAGAGAAGAGGAACCCGCGGAACGCCTTCTATTTGAGCCACGGTGGCCCCCAAGGGCTGTGCGAAGGCTTCTCGAGGGCCCCGGGAGGGCTCAAGGAAGGAGCACCTTTGCGAGTGGCCCAGGGCTCTGCGTGAGCGGCTCTGACTGCTGAGCTGTGCCGGGGCTGTGGATGGCTCAGCGGCTGCTGCAGCTGTCACGCTGCTGAGCGGGGAGCAGGCAGCACGTGCCTCCTGCCCCACGCGTCCTCTCCCCATTCCCAGGTCTCCTGCCCATTATCTCCCCCTCTGAGCTGCACGGGGGAATTGCATGCTTCAGTAACAGCGTCCTAATGGATTTCACCTACTCCCACCCTTTTGAGAGAGGAGAATGAAGGGGTGAATTCATATATGAGTGCTGTCCACGGATGAGTAGTCGGTGCTCCTGGATCTGCTGTCAGTGCGGCACAAAGAGCCCAGCACCAACCTCAGCCCTCGTGCAGCGCTGCTCCCCGTCAGCTGCTGCGGAGATGTGGCCGCAGGGGCTCTCGCCTCATTTTTGTTGGCAAGACCGACACCGAGAGGGCCTGGCCTGACTGGGGAGGAGACGAGAACATCACCGCCCAGAGGGATACGGCCACGGGAAAGTCCGCTCCGAGACTGGGAGAAAGCGAGAGGCAACCTGACGGCCAGAGGGGACGAGGAGCACTGTGGATAGCATCACTAAGGGCTGCCGCGTGTTTAGCTTTGTAAAGTTTGATCTCCATGACCTTTTTCACTGCTTGCTGATGTTCCTCTAGTGCCACTTGCAGCACTGGGTCAGGTTGTGCTTTCCCTGCTGAGGAGCTAAACTGAGATGCTGTGTGTAAGAAATGGGAAGTGACAAGATATGACCGAAGCATTGGAAATCAATCCAAACTAAATGTGCTTCTTAACTATAAGTGAACAGTTGAAAACAATCCTCTTTTATAGCCATGGAGATAAATACTCTGTTTTTATTAGGAAAAAATTGCTTTGGACTGAATAAAGTCGTTTGATTAACAAGTCAAAGCAGATGGTTTATTGATGTTTCAGAAAGGAGTTTACAAGGTCTAGTGAAAAAAGAGACCCAGCTCTGAATTAACAAATTACCCTGGTATATGGGACATTGACAGTTCACAGCTAATAGATTTATGGGCTACTGCTGGGTGTTTCATCCCCATTTGGTTTATTATGATAAAATATTGGGGCAGAGGTAACCTATAGCCTCATTGCAATATACTGTATCGACCCCTGACCCTGGGAACCTGACAGCAAACCTATATATTAGATTCTTAATTTGTCTTAATCTAACAGGATCAGCTTCTGTGCTGTAATTATTTTCCAAAGGCAATTGCATGAGCATGAGAGTGTGAGAGATGCAGGTGAAGGTGGATCACTTTGTCTATTGCACTGGACATACAGTTAAACTGCTGAAGACCTGAGAGATCGCCGCAGGAATAAGGCAAAAGCATCAATGTCCTGTGAAGCGGGACATGACATTGAGAAACAATATAATTCCAAGGAGCTGTAAATCACTCTCATAAAAGATTTTACAATGAGGCCCCAGCACAGTCTGGAAGTGTGCACAGCTCTTGACCGGATACGCAGGCGCTGGAAGAGTGGTGCGACAGAGCTGCTCCTGCTTCGGGCTGCTGGCACTTCTCACCCAGGGCCACGGCTTTCCAGAGGACAGCGATGTCCTGCAGGCAGCCCTGAATCCACACTGGCTGAATATTCACGTCTGGTATTTCGGGATTGAAATGCAGCAATTGGATGTTTCTGGGTCAGAGTAGATGTGTATTGGCCAGCGGTTTAGGCACGTGCACTGACCTCTTTTACACTTTGAGGTTAGGGTGCTGGCTCTCACTGCAGCCCCGTCCAGTGCTCAGAATCAGACCAGCTGCTGCTCAGGCTGCTCTCATTGCTGTGGCTAAGCCCAGGTAATAGCAACTGACTCCTGACAACGTGTTCATTTTCAAGCACCCTCATTTAGATCTGTAGCTTGCATTAATTGCATGCAGTGTCCACTCACAAGCAATTAGTTCTGAGGACCTCATGTGACACTCCTCAGCCCTGCTCCTGGTTACCAGCATTAGCCTGCTCACAGCACATCTGCTGTAAGAGTTCTTACTAAGCCAGACCCTGCAGTGGCACATCAAGCAGATGAGACGATGAGGAGATGCTGTAGCTCAGGACTTGGAAATCTTTGTGCTCAAGCAAAACTCAGTCAGCTTGCAGGAGCATCACCTGCACACCCGCCTGGCCCCGGCCGGCTGAGGTTGGTCCAGCAGAGCTGGCAGCAGCAGGGTGCCCTGGTGCAGGGCCATGGTAATCCTCACCTGTCCTCTGCGCTGCTGAGCAATATTTGCATGCATCTGAAGATGACATGGTGATGGATGGGACACGAATGTGTCTTTTATTGCTTCCACCACATGCTTACATTTTCTCTCTCTTTTTTTTTTTTTTTTTAAGGGACTGTCGAACTGTTAGATACAGGAATTCGTATGATTTGTTCTGCAGCCATTTCTCCTTTCTCTCCTGTAATAGGATCTGCAGAAATAATTTAAAGAGCTGAAGGTAATTTAGTGTCTTTTTTACCTCTCTCCACACATTTCCTATGAGTTCACCAGGTACCCTCTAGATGAACCAATCCTACTGTAAAATATTATTTCTAGGCTTTATTCGTCTAATTTATTAACTGTCTGCAGCTTTATTTACCAGGTTCTGGATTAACTCTGAGACCGGTGACTGCTCAGAGCTGCTGCTTGCTTGCTTGCTGCCTTCCATTGTGTTTATCTTTTCTTTGCAAGGAGGGGCTCAAACATATACAAACTGTCCTGAGGCTTAGCAGATATTCCAGAGAATCACAGGGCTGTATCTCATCTTCTCCAGTAATTAGTTACTGTCTCACACCTCATAGGAATCACAGCAAACACTCTTCTTCATGCCACTGCTTCCCGGGAAGCAGAAGGGAAATAAAAAAAAAACATTTCAATGCTTGAAATTACAACTTTCAATTTTACCCCAAATGCCAGAGCATAGAAGGTGATGGAGTCACTCCTGGCTACCTCTGCAGATTTCTGGCCATCACCTGGGATGTTGCACAGGTCTGCTGTGTAACCCACAGGGCTTGGCCATGCCTGGACCTGGTTCTCCTACCTGCAGCTCTCAAGGGCTCACCGTGCAGACAGACAAGGGGAGGACTTCCCTTCCCTCTCCAGAGCCAGTGCTTTCAAAACATCTCGAGACATAAGTGCTGGTGTTATTGGCACTATAGTGGCTAATGTGTAGTCTAATTCTAAAATCGTGGCCACCCTCTCTATTATTCTGTTCTTTTACTTCACAAGTTGCATGTTGTCTAATTGTGATTTACTGCAGATTTCTCAAATAAATTACTTTAATGGACCCTTTGTATGGGCTGCATTGCCATGGTAGAGTGTGCTACAGGGTGTCACATGAACAAGGTTATAGAAAAGATTGAAAAGACTACAAACTATTGTGCGTGAGTTGAGGAATCGCTCCTCTTGTAACAATGCAGACATGCAAGGGGTAGAGTTAAGGGCTGCGTGTACAGTCTTGACTTCATAGCATTTCTCATCTTGAGTGTTTAACTGTCCAATGCTGTTCCTCTTGTAAAGGAGTATTTTTCTAAAGGAGTTTGAGGGGATTTTGATCAAAATGAAAACCATAAAGATTCTGGAACACTGAGGAGGGATGGTGTGGGGGGGAGAGGCGCTCGAAGTATGGCCCCTCCTGATCTGCCAGACCTGCTCATCCTGCACAGCTTGTCCCCACCTGCACGCATGCTGCCAGCCTGCACATCCCATGCTCTCATGGCCAGCGTGCACACTTCATGGCCCTGCTGCAGGCCCACGTAATTATGGCCCATGTGTGTGTAGGTGTCACAGCAGGGAGCGCTCCATCTGCAGTCAGGCCACAGGGGAGCAGGAGAGGGGACATGCTTTGGTGCGCATTCTGTCACCAGTCAGCACTCAGCTTGAGGTCTGTCCAGCTGGTCCCCACACCTGCAAGCTCGTTATGCCTCAGTGAGAGCTCATTGTGGCAGTGGAGTCATGTGCTTACGGCAAACAGCCAGCATTGTGCATCACCTGATGACTGCTGGCAGGTGGGTCAGGATCACCAGCTCACAGCTCACCGGGCTGCGCTCCTGCTGAGCGGGGACTGGCAAACAGGCAGAGGAGCAGTGCCTGCGGGAGCCTGCTGGATGACTCTCTCCAGGAAAGGTAGTTTGATGCATTGTCCTGGCCTCCTGCCACTTCTCCTTGGTAAGGGTCTATTTTATTAACATTGTCAAGACTGTAGGTCTAGAAGGATGAGAATGGAAGTCTCTGGATTCATTGACTGGAGCAAATCACTCACTAGGCAGTAATTTCAGTTCCAGGCCTTGGCTCAGTTCCGGGCCGTGATGGGACTTAGTCTACTAGTTCCAATCATATAAACTGGGAGCCGGTCCCTAGCGAATTCCCTTACACCTGTGCTGAACACCAAACGTTTGACATCAGGCACGGGGTGCCCAGAGCAGGACGTGCCCATGGTGTACTTCTGCAGACTTAAATTTATGTCTCCTTGAAGGAGAAAGAAAAGAACTTTTCCCAACTGAGGAGTTAGTTGCATCAACTCCAAATAGCAGCAGGCATCCCTGACTGGCTTAATCAGCTTATTAAAGAGTTTGAACTTCACGCACTCACGAATGGCAAATCAAAGCCAAACTACATAGAGGAAGGTATTGCTTTTCCGTGTGGATCACTGCTGTGCCTCATTTCAAGTTTTTGACCCTTGAACAATTCAGCTGAAAGAATATCAAAAGAAAAACATTCTAAATACATTTTCAAGATATGAAAGTTTCTGGTTATAAAGTTTTTGAAAAGTTATGAGCAATAGGGAAATAATTGTGCGCAGTAGCAATTATTATGCAATCTTATTGTAGTGACTGGTGCTCAGCAGCGGCCACAGCTGCACTCTAATCCCCACTGTACTCGTTTTCTTTCTGTATCGCTGGACTTCACACATTAAAGTGATATCCTAGACTGGAAAAAGGATCAGGAACTGGATGGCTGTTCCCTGTACCGAACCACGGCGTCATCCTATGTGCACAATACCCTGTATTTCACCGATGTCTTTGGCTACAGTGATATTCTGCAGCTGAGCTCTTTTTTTATGGTTTTGTTGGATTTTTTCTGGCAGTGGTGGTGACGGTCCACCAAGTACGGTTCTCTTGCTTGGCCTTCTGATGAGCTAAACAAATAAATGTCTGCTGTAGCAGGAACTGTCCCGTTATTTCATAAGCACCTCGTGTGCCTGAGGCCAGTGGGATTAGCACAGGGTTAGTATGCATACACAAATAGTTTATAATGCTGCTTTGATTACACGGCAACGCCACGCTTAGAAGCTTCCCGAGGCACGGCCGCCCCGGGCCGGGAGCTGCCGCCGCTGGGCACGGCACGCCGCGCTCCGGCCGCCCGTCGCCATGGCAACCGGCGCTCCGCCGGCAGCTCTTCCCCTTTCCGCTGCTGCCCAATCCTCGACGCGCGGGAGCCCGCGGCGGAGCTTCTGTTGGGCGGCGCTCACGTCAATCAACGCGTTCGGAGCCAGTGGGCTCGTGAGGACTTGCAGGCGGGAAGCAGCGAGCACCTCCCCTACCGTTGTCGATTGCTGATTGGTTTTCTGGTGCCGCGGGGCGGGGCTTCGAGTCTCCGTGCCCGGGATTGGGCGGCGCGTCGGCGCTGCGGGGCGCGGCTGTGAGGGGCGGGGGCGCTTCCTCCGTTCGCTGAGGTGCGACGCGTTGGCCGCGAGCGGTGTGCCGCGGTGCCGGGAAGGCCGGCGGCATCCTGGGCTGCACTGAAAGGAGCGTGGCCCTCGAGGGAGGGGTCCTCGCCCTCCGCCCCGCCCTGCCGAGGCCTCACCTGGAGCGGTGTGCCCGGGGCTGGGCTCCCCGGTACGGAACAGAGCGGGATCTCCTGGAAGGAGCCCGGCAGAGGGCCGCGGTGGAGCACCTCCCGCGTGAGGAGAGGCTGAGAGACCCGGGGCTGTTCGGCCTTGAGAAAAGAAAACAGAGGTGATCTTACAAACGTTTATAAGCGTCTGAAGGGCGGGAGGGACGCGGCTGGCCTCCTGTCCGCGCTCTGTGGGGACAGAACGGGGAAATGGCCGCGCACTGAGGCATGGGAAGTTCTGCACCAGTCAGTGTGCGTGGGAGCTTCTTCCCAGTGCAGCGACGGAGCGCTGGAGCTGCGCACGGAGGCGGTGGGGTGTCTGCATTGCCCCGGCCCCACCTGCACGCCGAGCTGTGCGCTCCACGGTCTCTGGAGGTCCCTTCCAGCCCTTCCCGTTCTGTGACTGCGTGACCAGGATGGCAGTTAGTTCACCCTGCTGCAGTGCTTATTGCGCAGTATTTTGTGTAGTTCGCTAAGAAATTCATTTTCATCACAAGATATGGTGCAGGAGGTAATGTCCATCTGAAAACACACGTGTTGTTTGTTTTAAAAAAAGGCGTGCACCTGAATACACACCTACTCCCCAGACTACAGCTGAGAGGGCAGCTCTGATCTGTGGTGCGTGGTAGTAAGAAACTGATCCCGGCTAACCGTGAAGCCAGTGCACCTTGCTTGAGACAGCATGTATATTCCTGGTTATATTGCCTTCCAGAAACTAGTCTAAGCTTTATTTTACAAGTTACACTGTTGAATATGTAAGGGGCCATGCAGGGAAGGGTTGGACAGAGGTGGCAAATGGTGGGCAGTGCCTGAGCCTGGTGCTCGTGTGCTGCTCGCAGGGCAGCACCGCCGTGTCACAGCCGTCTTCTGCGGCGGCCATCATCCCCACGTTGTGCTTGAGATTTTGCAGCTTGGCTCTTATAACGTTAGCCAAAATGTGATGCATCTGCTGTTTGAGCACAGCATCGTTATGTTTGTGCTGTGTACGTGCAGGTCTCATGTCTGGTTCTGGTTGGGTTTTGGTCCCAGTCATGGACTGTGCCATCACACAGCTGTGCACTTTATGGGTGACGTGGTATCTCCCTGGAGAGACTCTTTGCATTTGACTCTGTTTAATAATGAATGCAGGGCAGATACAAGCACAGTCAGCTTCGTGGTATCGTTTGAGATAATGGCATCTTACGAAGCATAAATTGTTTTCAGATGAGTTTATATATGTTTAAAGATGGTGTGAAAAATCCAACTTTCACGTTAAGCCCTGTGTTTGCTGGTGAGGGCTGTGCAGCTGTCTGGTAGCGGGAAGTCACAGGCACAGCAGCACTCTGTGTTTCTGAACCGAAGAGATGAAAGAGGAACTGGCAGCCCTGAAAACTTTTCCTAATTGAGATTGAATTCGCTCTAGCTTTTGTGATATATAGCCTCAAATTTCTTCTGTTTTCTGTTTGGTTTTTTTTTTCAGTTTTTCCCATGTTTAAACAGGAACTGTTCTTAATTTGCTTATACCAGTGTCTCAGGTACACTCTCAAAAACAGCTAAGACAGTGGTGCTATCCATATGTATTCCGAAGTGTGGTGCCACCACAGCTCAATTAACATAGATGATCAAATCCCATATATATTTTCCCACCCTTACAGTGAAAACCCTTGAATTTGGATTGATGGAAATCATTCCCTTTCCTGCTGATATCGCTAACTAAAATAAGGCTATAGAGTGCTGCTGAATGCACCTAGGGAGTCCACACTTGCCTTCCATTCAAGCAGAGCAAATGCAATCACCAGTGCTCTTACCCTTTCTGAAGGGTTGGTGCACTTGAAAAGAATTGGATGATTTGTAGACGGATTCCATCCCAAGTCTCCGAGTGTGAGGGAAGGGCGTGTGGTTTCTTTTTCCTGTTTCTGAGAATCAAACCATTATGTGCAATTCAACCACCTTTGATTCCTCAGTCAGTGCTGATCTGGGGATAAGTATCATCGCCGGTGAGACGAAAGAAGTGGATGTGACCTTGGTGATAAAATCCAATTTTAGAAAGCCAGAATATTCATTGTATTTTTAGAAGGTATTTCTTAGGAGAAAGTAAGTAGGTTACAGTGAAAATAACTCTTTGGTGGAAGAGATGAGAAGTTCGGCTTAATTTGGGGATCATTTGATTTGTGGGTGCTGGGGTAAATGAGCAGAGCTGCCTTCTTCGAAGCACAAAGACCAGTGGTTGTCTCTTGGCCAGTGTTCCTGTTTTTCCAGTAAGCTGTCTGCCGTATGGAGGTGTATAACCCTAATGGCTTGTTGTATGCCATTAAAAGGTATTGTACACTCATAAAAGAATGACATTTTGATCAATGCTGTTAAAAGAATTACTGTCTTGACACAGAAAAGCTTTCCTGCTGCAAGTTTAAAAATATGCCTTTAAAAGCTTTTTATTGAATACCTTTGCATCTCTCAGAAATGTGCCATTTTGGCACAGGGCTGCTCTGAAGTATTCCACGTTGTGCCCTAAATGCAAGACCTTCTGTTTACCCTCAGAAGGGAGGGAGGTGAGGCAGGTGTATTCACTTAACTACTGTCATGGGGATGAAGGAAAAAGCACCTTGAGCTAGAGCTGTACGCAGTCTAAAAATAAGAACTCCCCTTAAAGAGTCCAAAATCATTTGAAAGCTGCTTGTTTTTGTTTTGCCTTTGATTCCCGCCTGCCCCTCCAGCTCTGTTTGAGCGTCCCTTCAGACTCTGACATATACTGAGGTTGGAGGGAGGCAGGTGGTAGACAGGAAAACCACGATGTGGAGCTGGAGCCCTGCTCACGGGTGGGTTGGCTGTATTTGGACAAACTTGGGTTGGGGATTCTAGGTGGCTCCGTCGTGGTGTGCACGATCTTCCTAACAGAAGGGGGATTTCTGCTACGGAAAGTAGTGGAACTGTTGGGTAAAGTTCCAAGTTGCAGACAACTTGTCTGAGGCTTCTTTATGCCTCTCCTTTTCTTATCTTTATGGCCAACCCAAAGCAACGCACGTTCTGGACGCTCTTGTTACGCCTCGTGTCCTGCCCGGGGCTGTCGGCAGCCGAGTGGGATGTGTGGATGGGGCGGTCACAGGTAGAGAGCGGCGGAGTGCTGAATGATGCTTCAACAGATCAGATGAAAAAGCTGTGTAACTTACGGTGGAATTCTGTTCCTTTGATGACAGCAGGCCATCTTGTTGTGCCATATGTAAGCAGCTCCTCTTAAGTATTTATATATCTTAAGGCTTTTTAGTATTTCCTTCAGGAAATGTTAATGCTGTGCATTATCTGCAAAGCACTGTACAAAGGGAAAAAGGGAGAGAGCTTGGGAATGAATACCTGTGTGATGAGACCTCAAAGGCACGCTGTTGTGCTGCTTCCTCCGTGTCTCAGATGTCTGAATTTCATCCAATGGAACTGCATTCTGCGGTGGGAGAGGCACTGCTTCCCTCCTTCTGTATTAGGGAACATCTTGGTAGCTCTGGGGGACGGGGGTGGCTGTTTCAGTGGGGTGGGAAGCCAGGTGATACCGGTGAGAGCAGAGGCTGTGTGCGGCAGAGAACTTGCAGGTGGCACAGTGGCGGTAACGTGCAGTGTATCCAGGCACACAGAGCTGGCTGTTCCTTGGCTGTTGTGTCTTACAGTGTATAGTTTCCCGTCACAGTTCCCCTTATTTTCACATTTTGGGCCAAGACCGAAGCAGCTGGCATTTTAGCGGTCTTTGTGTTTTAAAGGGAATTATGCTGCTGATGCTATTGGCCATACCTCATTCGAGCACTATTTTGGTTATTTCTGAAGACTGGGCTTTGCTCAGATGTGCTGTGTGTCCGTGACTTCAGCCAAGTCATTCCATCTCTTCTGTCTTATTCTTTGGTTTCGGTCAGTCCCCAGCCCACACAGGACAGCGTACTCTTCAGCTCTGCATCTCCTGTGAAGATTCAGTAAGGACTTTATTGTTGTTGTGGGTTTTGTTTTTGCTTCTTGGTTTTTGTTTTAATTTTTTTTTTAACGCGTTAGGTTTCCATTTGTATATGTGTACTGTGAGGAAAAGTGTAGGGATGTGGACCCTCTGATGCTTGTTTTAAGACCAAGAGGGAGCGAGGGCAGGGACCTCTGTGACTCTGTTCTGGATTATTCCCTGTGCCATTCCCAGGCCCTCTCTTGTTTTCTGTGCAGCATCGGGCCCTGTCTGCTGCCATCTGTTGTGTGCTGTTTTTCCAGCTAAGCCTTGCTTGTGTAATTTTAGCTTTGGAGGAAATTTAAAAGTAAAATTATGGCCACAGTCCTGTTTACCGACCGTATCTCCCTGAAGCTCCTTTTGAATGTTTTCTGCAATGACCTTTTAGAATTCCTGCTTTTGGGACGGGCTGCCAGCCTAGAAGTGTAGCTCAGACGTGTTTTCATACATTTCACTATATTAAAAACTATGATCTTTTCTTGACTCTTCTTTACCAGGCAAACTGAATGCCTTTCTGCCACTGATCCTTGTTTTCATCCCTCGGTAATCTGTAAATTTGTTCAGTAATCATCTTACACTCTGTTTCCCCAATGCATGGACAGAGCCGGTCAGGCTCTCAGAGGTAGGATAAGAGAACCCATTCTCTGTTGTTTTGATATTTAATTGATATAAGCTGGAAACATTTATTTAGTATTTAACCTCATCCGCAAATAAATTTTGAGGCCTATCTGTCCCTAACCCACTTGATGTGTCATGTTGATTTTGAGTTTCTTAATCAAATGTCATTTTCCATCAAGTCAACTGCCTTGTAAAAATCTGCTATATCTGTGCTATTAATTAGCAATAAACTTATAATTATAAATTAAGCTAATCCAAGAATGTATCTCCTGAAAATTCATGTAATTAGCATTACATTACTCTCTTCAGTTCTTTCTTATCTGGAGCCGTGTGTTGGCCATTCTGTGGCTCCGAGCACAGTGTCAGATGGACCACACTGCAGTTAATGAAGGCACTGTAAATCCTATAAATAAAAAAAGAACGTTACTGTTTCTCTCTGTCCTCTCCTATGCATTGTGTGTTCCAGGGCATACTTAGAAATGAGCGGTAGTGGTCCTAACAGCTCTCCTGACAAGTTCCTTTCATTTAATCACCGTGGAAATTGAAACCTAGATCTCAACTCTTTCCCATCTGGCATAGTTCAGGCTGCTCAGTACATAAATGTCCCAGCAGAATCACATGGGGATTCAGAATGGGACTTAAGCTTGCATTCATCCACGTCAGTGTGAGGGTCCCTTGAGTTCTTCATTGCAGCAGTCCAAAAAGACAGCACCAGGTGCTCTGCGTAGACCTTCAAGGCCTCGTTACGTTTCGGGAAGGTGAAGGTGAAGGTGAGGGCCTGAATCTGAGTTACTTCGTATGACTGCACCGCTTTAGTATATTTGATTACCATTTAGATGTGAATTTGTACAGCTGGGAAATACAGAAATACGAATTTTACAACTAAAACCAAATCTGTGGAGATGGATCACTCAGGTACAGTGTAACCGACCCATCCAGCAGTGATTGTTTGATACCGATATCCACATCACGCGGTTTTTAGATTTCAGGTTGCATGAATTGCTTTAGGGAACTGGTGGGAGTTGGTTTCTGGGCAGCGCAGGAGGGCACTCCACTTCTTCGTATGGCTTTAAAAATCTGTGTCGAACACGTGTTGTCCTGCACTGGTAACTGCCTTCCTGATGAGCTGCATATAGAACATGTTCTGTTTTGCTCATTGATCAAACTTTTGCTCAGTTCTTACGCGTAAGGCAAACCTTAAGAGAACAGCAACTGAAGGTTAAGTGTTTCAGTAAGAGGAATAAAGAGTGCCTCAGAGCAAACGGTGTCCCCTCATGGAAAGATTTATGAAAAATAAATGTGGTAACTCAGATGGAAAATGAGATGGGTGATGGATACCTGCTGAATGTCTCCAGGGAATAAGCAGATCAGTGAAATCAGTTACGTGAGACTGGGAAGGTGTGTGTTTCATTACTCACTGCAGTCTTGGAAAACACCTTTATGCTGTAACTTGTGGTCTGGGTGTATTCTGAAGTCTGGAATGTTCTTAGTTTAGAGTCTTCCTTACGTTGCACTAACGTTACTGAGAAGGAGTAAATTAAGCAGTAGCTCCAAGTTAGATTTGCTTTTGAGTCTGGAACTTTGATTGCAGCTGGTAGGTATTTGCTGGCTGTGGGCATTTCCTGACGAATGGGGGATGCGTTAGTGAATTACATATTGAAAAAAGGGACTGTTCATTCTGCTTCCTTCTGTTTTTAGAAACGCAGGTTGACGGATGTTTTCTGTGTAGCTCTGGTGTTGGGGCTGTAGGGATTTCAAGTCTTTCAGCGGAAAGGAAAGATAGCTTTAAATTCAGTTCAGAGTCTGATATTTGTTTTATTAGTGGAAATTTTTGTCTCGTGTGTCTTCCCCATTCTAGATAACCTTTTGTTGTCATCTAAGAAATTAATTTCTTTGTTGGAATCATTGCAAGTAAACTTGATAGCAGGAGTGCTGTTCTTGAGGCAGCTTACACAGTGATTTGCTAAGTACAGCCTCTTCATATAATGTGAAGCAGAAGTCGATTTATTGACCACTTCTGGGATTTCAGGAATCTGTTGAACTACCTGTTTTTATCCTTCTCTCATAAACTTTACTACGAATGCCTTTTTTCCTGGCACTCTCTCGGAAAGGATTCTCTTTGATGCCCAGTCATAGGGTAAGAAGAATTACTGTTTGCTACTTGCTTCAGTACAATAGAGTTTGACTTTTTAATGAAGTGTAAATGAGGTCGTTTAAGGTAGCTTTTGTGACATCAGATTCTTTAAAGGTTTTTCCTAAAATACTTTCCTACGCAGACAGGAAACCAATGCTTACCTAGGCTGGGCAATTGCTGGTTCATCACTCCTCCTCAGAGAATGTATTTAAATTGGAGAAAAACATTATGGAAAAGTCAGCTTTGTTGTGAGCACAGTATCACCTACATTGCAGTACATCCCTCCTGTAGAATATACCTGGCACTCCTCTGGGTTCCTAACAGAACACTTCCTTGTGTCATTTGGTTAGATTTGTCTGTTTGCTGTGTATGCATAATGATTTATCACAATTTGTTGCAGAGTTTCTTCTCTGAAGTAAGGTGTACGTTAGGAATGAAAGGGATTTGGGTTCTCCCTGGTGATCTGTAAAAACAGAGTTGTAAAAATTGAATCTGAGTGAACTGTATGAAGTGGATTATTGATTCCTCAGGGATGAGGAGAGAATGTTTTTGTTCAGCCCTTTCCATTGCTTCAGATTTTACACTAACGTGTAGAGGCTTTGGGTGGGGTGCTTATTCTCTTCATTAACAGACACTGTCAGAGAGATCGTCATCTTATCTCTAGTGGAGATGCTGGATTTCTGACAGCTCTTCTGGCCGCTGTCGCGTACAAGATGCTGGAGTTCATGTGCTCAGCCACAGCAATTGGAATATCCATAGGTGTGGTGACAGTAGGAACAGCCGGGGTGCAGAACACACTTACCTTCCGTGTGAGGTGCATCACTGCATGTGATGTCTGACCATGGTGTCATGCTGCCTGGAGCTGAGCAGTCTGCTGTTAAAACGTCTGGAGAGCCGCTGCCGGGAGCGGTGGGAAGCGTGCAGCCAGAAGAGCAGAAGTGTTGGACAGGGGGAGATCGTTGCAGGCAACCAAAGGGGAGGGGACGTGGCCAAGTGTGAGCGTGGGCCGAGCCTGACCAGGCGTGTGCTACAGAATCGTGCACTTCTGAGGACTTATTCTTGTGATCGTTTGTGCAGAAGTTTAACTCAGGGAGGTGAAAAGATGGGTGTCTTCCAGTGTTCCTCGTTATTTTTTGCTGTGATTTTTTTTAATTAATTTTGGAGAGATTTCTTAATTGTTTTGATTAATTTCTCTGGATTATGAGAAGTTCTTAGCAGTTTTGATCTTTTTCTACTCCTGTCAATTGCGGATATTAGCGAGGGGTGCAGAAGCCTGTTCAGGAATATGCTTCTGTCAGGTTGTAAGGATGATTATCACATGGCACGCTTATCTTTATTCCCTCTATAATCTACATGGAAGATCTGATCTCTGCAAGTGAAAAGCTGCCTTTGAAATTCGGCATCATTTTTAGCATAGAGCTTCTGCCTGTGTGCCTAGCCCTTCAGCCAGAGCCCCAAACTCTGTTTTTCACTAATGCTTTGTCAGAGAGCTGTCCTCTTCAGAGAGATTGAAATGAGTAATAGTCTTTCGACAATATTGGCAAGTGGCTTTCACGGTCCATGGCGGATCTAATGAACTACAGCTGCCTGGTAGGAAAATCCTGCCTTTGATTGCCTGAAAGGAGACTTCTGAAGTCTCTGCTTGGATTCACTGACTTCCTTAGGATTTTCTTTTTCTTGAGAAGAAGATGGGGAAAACATTTGTGGAGACTTCTTCATAATCTAACGTTCACAGATCTCAATTTAAGGTAATGGTGATGCTGTGCAGTAGGAATTGCAGCACTGACACGCATTACAGACGTGCTCTGAATTGTAAATACAGAGGAGCATGCCCGTTTGTGGAAAGTGTGTGTGTAAGCAAGCTTCTACGCTCAACACAGATCATTCCCAGCACACACTGCATACCTCTCTTTCTCAGGGAAGGATTCTGGCAGGAGCTGTTGGGGCAGCTGGGGCACGCAAGTGGAAGAGGCGATGCGTTGGAAGGAGTGCAGCCCACCGGGCTGTGTCAGCAGCCTGGGAGCAGAGCTGGGCCGGAGGCCTGCCAGCTGCGTGCACGCTGCTCTGTGTGGAAATTCAGCTCTTCTGAAGGTGTCGTAGTGAGAGCCGGGTGGTAGCGGGTTTTGTTTGTTTGGATTTCAGGTGCTGTGGTTTGTCTTGGTTTTTGAGGAACTGGCTGAGAATGTGAATATATTTTTCTTGATATACCTATCTTTCCTATTCTATGTAACAGATAGGGCAGGAAATGATTTTACAAAGCAATTTCATAAAATTTTGAGGTAAATTGATATATATTTTTGTCCCCCTCCATCTATAATTTTGTTCATTCAGCTGAAAAACCAAAGTTCAGAAGATAACTTAGTACAAGCCACAGGCAGGTTGTACAGTTTTAGCTGTGTATGTTCCCCTCCAGGTTCATTTTCAGGATATATCTTCTTTTAATGAAATCAGTCTGTCACAGAGTTTTGCAAACAATATTAGATGCAGACCCTCATAATAAAGAATGCTCCTATGCTTTTTTTTCTCCTAGTTTTGCTTGTTTTTGAGGTTCATCTCTGCTTTCCATATTGTTGCTATTCATGCATCTCCTACTCATTTTGGTTTGTTTCCTACTTGAGGGAGCCACTGTTCTGCTTCAGAACCAAAGTAAGTTCTGGGAGCAGGATGAAGCGCTTGAGCGTAGTGCTAGGCACTGCGTCTTCTCCAGCAAGTTAAGGATGGTGTTGCATACTTCTCTTGATGTTCCTCTTTGTAGTGAGGAAGTACTGGTAGACATAACCTGAGATTTGCAAACACTTTGCCTTTTAGCTTATGGGCAGGAGATGGGAGGGGGCTACTTCTGTTCTCCTCAGGCTTCCTCCTCCATTGCAGCCTCACCGTGCTCCTGCTGCAGCCCTGGGGCCTCCAGCCAGCCAGAGCTGGGCAACTGCCAGAGGATCCTTGCAGAGGGGTCATGTTCTGCCGTGCAGACAGCGTCTCCTGGAGTTCTGCTGCTTATCTGGAGGTAGAAACCCAGGATTTTGTGGTTCCATTGTTAAAAACAGAACGTCAGTGGAACTTGCTGGGGAAATGAACTTGTCGGCAGGGATGTGTATTCGTTCAGTGTTAAGGCATGGATGTAGGAGTCCTAGAGCTGAAGTGGTGGGCTGCCACGAGCACGATGAACTTCAGTTTGTTTCTGTGATAAGGGTGTTTGTGCCATGTTAGCACTATTTCTGGGTAAAATTTCTGAAAGTTATGATTCTCATCTTTCTGATTTCCTCTCTGACAAAGCTGCTTTTTTCTCCTCTCCCCTTTCTTTGCCATCATCTCTTGTCTGCCAGGCAGTTATCCACAAGGAAGCTGAGCCTAAAGATGGTGAGTGCGCAAAGGCTGTGCAATGCAGCTATGTGGTTCAGACACCACAAGGCAGCTTCTCCACTCTGTCTTTAATTAAACTTGGGTTTTTCTGTTGTTGTAGCTGGAAGCAGTGTGCTGACACAACTCACTCTTGTATAGAACAGATTAAAATGTCAATGTTTTAATGTTCTCGTCTGTGGGAAAAAAGAAAATAGTTGGGTGATTTATTTTTAACTTAAAAAGAGACTGTACTATGGAGAAGGTTTACTGTGTGAGTTGGAAAATCGCTTCAACGATTAAAGACACAGAGCCCCATTTAATGTTAAGAGCTTGTGAAGGACTGCGAGGGTGAAATCTCTCTAGTGGTGGGCTGTCAGTTTAAAACAAAATTATAAACTTAATGTAATTTTAATCATTCACTCTGTTCCATTTTCTTCGCAGTCATGGCACAACATATATGCATGCACATCTCATGAGCTCATGTGCTTGAGGGGTGGGACACAACGGAGGTACCCGAAGAGAACTGTCAAAAGCCAGTGGCGTCCTCAGTGCTATGACCTGCTCCTGGAGGAAGCTTATCTATTTCCTAGGGAAGAAACGTTGATGAAAGAATAAAATCACAGCTCAATTTATGTTTTCTGCAGATTTGTCTGACTGAAAAGAGAGCAGACCAGGTTTGGATGTGTAGGTTACAACTCTGTTGTGCTGGCTCTGGGGCAGCAGTTACACAGTGTGGTGGTGTGCAGAGCATGGGCTCGAGCCCTCGGGGAGCTGTGCTCTGTCGGCTCAGCCTCACGCACTGCTGGCCTGCAGAGCAGAGCCCTGGATGCTCCAGTGCCACAGCACGTTGGCTTTGTGGGCTAGTGAGGAGCTGGGTTTGCTGGTCTTAGACAAGTCCATTGAAATATGTCAAAATGTTCTCTCAGAGAACTGAAGTGACACACAGAAGACACAGGATTTTTCTCCATCTCAGTGGCCTGTTTATCTTTTTTACCTACTGAAGGGACAGATTTGTGGTAGGGTAACCAGGTGAATACAGAAGGCTGCCTGCTGGACTGGGGCTCAGCTGACAGCTGTCATTGCCTACTTTGGAAAAATGTTGTTTTTCTTTGGAAAATGCCTTCCAGCCCTTATTTAGAGATTTTCTTCATGTGGGCTGTCCTGTGGGTTAACATCTGTGGAATCTGTATTTCCCTGGCAGTTGCATCTCCCTTGGATGTAGATTTACAGATGCTCACCAATGCTCTTTTCTTTTAAAAAAAAAAAAAAAAGGGGGAAAAAGAAACAATCTACCTAAAATAAGCAAATAAAAGAGCTCCCACTGAACAGCTATGCTAAAAGAATTAGTGCTTCATGTGTCTCCCCCTCTCCACCTCTCACTTAATCTTTTGCAACCATCTCCTACAGCCTTGCTGCTGTGGGATCAATTTGTTGGCAAGGGTTATTCAAACATTAGCAGAATGCATGTTCTTACTGTTCTTGTTGGACGTGGTGTCGAAGCCAACAATAACAACTCTCGTGTGGGAACTAATGCTGGGTATTTGAGTCGAGCTGTTCTTGGTGGTCTGTACTTTACTACAGTGAAAAAACGTGGGAGGTTTCTTTTCCCATAGCGTTCATTTGTGTTCCTGTTGTTCGTTGTTTATGGAATTGCAGTGCCCACGTACCACTGAATTAAGTGCTTCCATTGGATTCTGTTTTTCTCTGCTTTCGGTCACTGCTCAGCGTGCGCCTTTTGTAGGTGTGGGGTTTTGGTGTCATCTCTCCATCCTCCAGTTATCATTGGTACATCTCTGTGAGGTGAAACTTGACCATGGGGACACTTGCTAGGACGGATCCTTTTCCATTGTGTTCACAGGGCCCCAGTGTGGGTACGTGGCCCTGAAGTGTGCTGAGGCCAAAGGTGCTGCGTGGTCTGAGCCTGGGCCTCCCTCACCAAAATCAGACCGTGCTTTTCCAGGACAGTGCTGTGCTTTGTGACAGACACCTTGTCTTTGGCAAACGCCACAGGTTCCTCGCCGGCCGTGCTTCGCTGCTGAAGTGGAAGTGCACAGTGCAGGATACTTGCAGGAGAGGAATGGTTTGAAGCTTTCTGTAATTCTTCCTGTTACCCTCAGGGCACTCTCTGAAAAAAATTACCTTTTTGTACTGTCTTTGGGATGTGCAGCAGTCCCAGATCAGACATTTCTCTATTAAATAAAAAGTACAAGAAGCCTAAAAGCATTGAATTCGGTATTTTGAATCTCTAGAGACCAATCCCAAGCATATCTTGTTTGGGCTAATTTACTGAACTATTTCGTTTCTCCTTCTGCATAACAACCACTCCACCCCCGGCAGTACTGAAGTTGGTTTTGTCTCTGTGGCTGCCAGGAATAACTTTACTTTGCAGGGATAATTAACTGGATTGAGTAACAGAGAAAGAAAAAAACACTTTATTTCCCAACTGGTAATAATAAATCTGTTCCTACTTCTGGCTCTCCGTGCTGTGACCATAGTTGGGTATGTCTTAGTGAGGAAGTGGCTTCCTTTTCCGGAGTTCAGATACCAGCGAGGAGCCTGTGCCCCACCATGGGCGTGGGTTGGTGGGAGCAGAACGGCAGAAGGTGGCTGTTCTGTTGTGTTGTTTTAAACTAAGCAGCAATTCCTGCATACAAGTAGCTTTCATTCTTATTTTTTCCTGCGAGCTGTACATTTCCTATCTTTGAGACAAGGTAAAAATGCAATTTCTCTTCATGTTAGAATGATGATTTTCTGAGATGGGAATCTTTCAAAGTCCATTTTTCTTTGGATTAAAATAAAAACAAAGTATTAAAATAGGCTTAATATTTAGTTGCTTTGTAATTCTAAAATTGACACTTTGAGGGATATTTGGAACATTTCCGCAGAGAGATTTGGTTTATCCCACTCTGATTTTTGCACACATTATCTTCTCTGTAGAGAATGCTATGCAATCTCACAAGATTAAACTGGGGAAGGGAATGTAAAAGGCTTTACTATTATTTTAAACAGTTATAGTTACAAAACTTTGGAATGTGTGCAAGTGACTCCTTTGTTTTTCCTGCAGTGAACAAAGGTAGTGCGGTCTGGCATCTGCAGAGGAGGATTGTGAGCACGGTGAAACATGGTGTTCTAATACAGGAAGCATCTAAAATTGTCAGAGGTAGCTTTGGTAATGGAAGAGTTACGAGCATAATTTCTTGTTAACAGCTCTGTGTTACTGCTCTCCCTAGAACTTGTTCCTGCTTTCCATAAGAAGGAAAAATAGGAAAAATATTGAATTGACATGAAAAACTGAAGTCTAATACATTTTTTTAAACTGTCCTAGCTGTCCATGGGAGGAAGAAATGATTAAAGCTGCAGTACAACAGTCTTCCTTTGGAAAGTGAGCTGAAAGGAGGAAGTCAGTACCAAGGAATGTTCTCACTGAAGGTAAGGAATTGCATCTCCATCTTGAATGTCACGCTTACTGTTCATTTTAGTTGAAAAAATAACAGAAAGACAATTGTGGTAAAAAGCGAAGCAAATCTTGGAAGCTGCATTCTTGCTGGATTAAGAAAGGAAACGGAAACTAAGTTTAAAATGAGTGCATGAGAAAACAATTTGCTGGGATGGAGAGGGCAGGGTTTGTCGCTCCTTCCAGCCAGCTTTAAACACTAGTGGGCTGAAATGGTCATCTGTTACACATATAAATCCGAAGAAATTTGTAGACACCCTCAGCAGAAGTTTACATCCTGCAGTACTGGGGCTCACCGCTTGTGACATGTCTTGTGTCAAGCTGCAGAAATCCATCTGCACTCTGATGCTGCTGAGGGTGGTACTGGAGAATACAGGCTGGCAGCCTTTCTGTGTGAGGTAGGCTTTGGAGAAGCACCTGTCAGCTCCAATGCACTGCCTCCAAGTGTCACAGCACTTCAGTTTGTTGATGTTTTGCAGAAACTGGGAGGTTTCCAGGCTACAGCTTGTGAGTTCTACATCCTCCAGTCAATGAGGATGTGAGGATGACTCATTTTGTTTTCATGTGAAGATTCTGGCAGTCTTAAATATGTAGGTTGGATGACCACCTTCCTGCGACAGGGGAAGATAAATCCACGCATGTATCACTTCCCAGGTGTCCTGTGGGTGGCTGGATAGTTTCATTGCATCTAAGTGCCTGCAGTAGATGGAGCCATCCCTTAGTGACTACTCCTTGGGACAGAACAGTTTGGAGCACTGAACCTTTGGTTCTGAGTCCTCTTTTTTTTTTTTTCTGCATCTGTTAGGAATGTGTTTTACGTGCCTGCATGTGTTCTACTTGCCAGCAGCTCTCAGCCTTACCTCCTCCTAGATGCAAGCTGTCTGCTGAAAAGGAAGTGCTTACCTGATGACAGTGAGATTGTATGGGAAATAGACGAGCCTGGAATAATGCTGATAGATTGGAAGAAGATTATGCAAAGATTTCTAAGGGAACAGTACAAGTTGCTTGTAACAGAAGTTCCTAATTTATTTTTGTTAGTTTTTATTCTGCTTCTGGGTACTTAACAGCTATGGCATGTGTTCTGGTTTCCCATCTGCACAGAATAAAATAAATGGAATTGTGTAGTTGCTTTCATATGTAGACCCCAGTTCAGTTACTCACTTCAGGGCTAGGCAATTGGAATGAGCTGTAGATTGACCAACATCTTGAGACCATCTGGAGAGGCAGGTGAAGTCAGAGCACGATGGCCCAATTACATGGAGTTGAATCTGACGCCCCCTGGTTTTATTCACACAGGGCTTAAGGGAGTACTCCATTCTCTTCTTTAGAGTATTTGAGATCATTTGCGTGCCCCCTGTGTTTGACTGTCTCACCTTGGCTTGCACAGGGAAAGAGGTGGTTTGGAAACACTAAACAATAACAAAAATGGCTTTTTTTGTTTATCAGTGCCTTTCCATAATCTAACAATACAGACTCCTTTTGCTTTTGGAGCGTCTTTATCCACTTAGTTTCCAGGTGGGCTGCAGAGTGGTGTTACACACAGTTCTAAATACGAGACATCGGTATCATTATATATCAGACAGAATTTGCTGAACATCATAATTCAGATACGGGTGTGCTTAGGAACAGGAGTAGGAAATAAACCTGGGAAACAGTGTAGGAAATAAATTCTTTCTGGAAATGTTCAAAGATAGCAGAATTTGGGCAATGAAATTTTTTGCTATCTGTGATTACTTTAGGTCCTTCGTTATGGCAAACCTGGTAATCTGAAAATAACTTAAAAGAGATTGTCAACGTTAGGATGAACACAGGAGTGAGGACTCTGGGTTTTAGATTGGGCATGTGGTCAAAGGAATAAACAGGCTGTTCGGAGGCTGGTGAGGACGTACAGAAGCATGTGTGTAGGAAGTGAGGGACGTAAAGAACAGGATCTTCATGTAATTGGAATCTGCTCTCAGTTTTTCTTGGTAAAGCAAGACAGTCCTCTGTGGACTTTCTAAACCAAATGAATTATGGTCTCGAATAGTAATGTGGTATTGCTAATGATTTCATTGCTGACCACAGCTGTTGGCAGTAAGGCTAGCTCTATCATTTCATTTCTGGTATATTTTTGAAGTGCTTTGCTTATTAAATTAGTTGACTCCTTTTTACATACTGTTCAGTCTAGAGTTGTGAAGTAGTGAACTTGGGATCATGGGTAGTACAAGCTAAGGTTTGTGGGTTTATGCTCTTTTTTGCTTCCATTACTAAAAGAGTTAATTGGAAATTCCAGCACCATTTTTTAGAGCTTTTGCCCATAGAAATGGATACGGACCATCATCATGGAAAATTCAAAGCAAAGCCAGCATCTTTGTATTTTATTTAGGTGTTCAGCTCTATGAATGATCATGGAGAGTCTAACATTTGAGGTTTGGAAGATGGTCTAATTTCAGAAGCTCAGTGTAGACTGTCGGCTTTTGCTTGGCAGAAGCCCGCGCTCCATGTACCCTTGTGTCTGAGTGTGGATGTAAGCAATTCTGGGTGCTTTCCCTTTAAGTGCTCAGATAAAATCGCTAATCTCTGTCCTGGGGCTGCATACTTTCCTTGGTTCATGCACAGTGCTTCAGTGAATTGAGCAAGTGCTCAGTGTTTGGCAGAGCTCAGCTCTTCCTTGTGCAGTGTAACTGGGAGCAGTTTGGGCTACTTCCAGTCCTTCTGATCACGTCCAGGTCACAGCACTGGTCATTATATGCCTGAACCAACAGCCTGGTCAGCTCAGCACAGTCTGTCATTGTCATCTGTGGCTCCTTTATGTTGCATGCATAGATTTTATTTTCCTCTGCCTGAGTATAACTGACCTAAGGAAAGAAAAAAGGAGTTGAGCAAAATCATGTTCTCTGTTATTTCTGTGCATCTTTACTGATTTTAATTACATAGTCTGAATGAAAATGAGAATGGAACAATTTGCCTTGGGCCTGTACATGTATCCATTATGTCTTAGTCACATGCTGAAAACATCCTTAAACCTACTCATCGAATCATATATTGCTGGTCTGACTTCTTAGAAATACAGCAGAAAATACAGGGAATCCTGGCTCTTATTAGAGGAGCAGTGCAACTTGCAAATATTTGATTGGTTCTCTTCTTGTCTGACTCTTCTGTGTAAAACTCATTTACTGTTTTTCCTTTTAAACTGCTAGCTGACCTTACATATGAATCCCAGCTGTGCATTAGCATTGCTTGGGGATGTGTTTGTATCTTTTGTCTAAAAATACCCAGCCGGTAGGATTCATGATCCATGAAAGCTAATTGAAACAATTTCTCTTCAAGTTTTGGCAAGCGAAGCATGCATTATAAGCATTAATATCTATAAATTGAATTGTTAATGAATCTAGACACTAATAATGAATGCAATTTTGCAGGCTTAACTAGAAACACTAAAATTATCAGGATCTGGAACAGAATTTTCAATCATTTTTGCTTATTAAATAGTAAAGCTATGCTTTTAATAAGCTAATCATTTTTATTTGACCCCATAGGAGTAGCTCAGCTGATTAGAAACAGGTTTCTAAGTGCAAAACAATGTTGTTTTTCTCTCACTGTTTTAACCACCACAGTGCTGAAATTTCAGATCAGATACGTATCTGCCATTGTGAGTATGGCATGAATGCTTAATCTGCAATTCCTCTGAAGGAATTAACAGCAGAACCTGCAAATGTCCCACTTAACGGGAGCGTACTCCACATGACGAGCAGTGAGTGTAATCTGACAAAACAATTGTAGCTTTTTTGAAATATTGTTTGTGCACAAATATATGAAGAGACTTCTATTCAGTCTTTGTTACATCCAGAGTAGAAGAGTGCTTGATATAACTCAAAACTCATCTTCAAGACTAATAAATTAAAATCTTTTCACCACCTAATTTAAAATTAGCCCTGAAGATGAGCTGAATACAGTAGGATTCAAAACTGCAGCAAGAAAACCTGAAGTTCTGATGATAATTTTTAAAACAGTCTGGGGATGTGTGCAGATGTTCCTGTATCTAGTGGCTGTGGAGCAGGAGGACCCAGGGAACCGGATTCTTCCTCAGCTCTGCTGGGGGAGGCTCGTCCTCTCAGAGCTGGCAGCCCTTGCACGCAGCTTGTCAGACTTATGGATCACCCGTGGCTTTTAGACAAGCAGTTTCTTATTCCAAAAATTACTTACCCTGCACCATTTGATAAATGAAAAACATCAGACTTGGTTATCTTATAAGACAATGGTGAAGAACTGTGTGGAACTCTGCAAGGAGATAAAAGGCCAAGGAAGATGTCAAGGATTTATCATTGGATATAAGGATAGAAAAGGCCTTGAAAGCTTGCTATGGAGATGATTGATACCCTTATGGAATTCTATTCCAGTGCTTAATTATCTTTTCTATTTGAGAGTTTTTTTCAGTGTTTAATCTGAATTTCCCTTACCATAATTTGTACCTCCTTCTGCTTGTTTTGTTTTCCATGAACACGGAGAAAGGTTTCCGCTCTGTCAGAAGTGTCTGTGTACGTAAAGGCCGTTTCCTCGTACCTCTCCTGCTCAGATAATCAGCAGCCCGTTTCTTCCTCCTTCAGTGTGGATGTGTGTGGGATGGCAGTGAGGTTTACGATGTGTGCTGAGAAGTGTGAGTGTGCTTGATTATTAAAGTGGTAAGGAAAGAAACACCAGCAGATGGAATTAAATAGCACAGTTCTGCATTCCCAAATTCTTCACCAAAGTAATGGGAATCGAGTGGTGTTTCATGGTTTAACATTCAGTTAATTAAGATTGAAGTGAATACGGTAACAGCCATTGAACTGCGAGCGCTGTGTGCGGTAGTGCTGAGTACAGAGCCTGAGATGATCCAGTCAGCCTTCAGTGCTTATCTCGGGGACTCAGAAGGTTGTGTTTGTTTGTTTACTTCTTGGGCTCTCCTGCCCGTACCTTTGTCCATGTGCCCTGGGATAGCCTGCTGCCTCCTGTTTGCTGCCAGGGAAACCGCGAGTGATTTCCACTAGGCCCCTGACCTGGACAGATAGTTTTTGTGCTCTTATGCCTGTTACAGTTAGTGCACTGTAAATATCAGATGTGATGCGCATAAGGCTATTAATGTTTCTGCAGCTCAGAGCTGAATCTCAGTGCTGCTCATTTTCATCACGGAAATGTATGTGAAGTGAAATCTCTGGGCTCGTGGGCGAGGGTGCCTATGCACACCCCTTGCACACATTTATAAGTTCCCATTGGGTGATACGTCAGCAGAAACAAGGGAGGCGAGGCTTCATCAGACAGGAGATATTGGCTGCACTGTGTGTGATGGATGTCGCGTTGTGGTGCACCTTGTTTGCAGAAAGGAGCTTTCCATAGGACTGGTGCTGCTGATGGCTCCAAGGAGAAGCGCGGGGAGCCACGCCCGCTGTCTTGGCCACCTGCAAGTTTCTCACATCTTGTGCTTAAATGTAAACTTATTTGGCTTCTGTCTTGGACTTCGGTTCCTAATCTACTGGAGTTGGTGAAGAAGGCAGTGAATTTCTTAAAACTAACCAAAGCTTTGTTTCTTCAAAACCAGCAGACTTGTGGAATGGAGTTTTCTTCTGTACCTCACGCAGGAGAGCAGTTCTGACTCACTGACTCTTCTATTTCCTGCAGTCTTTTTGTTGAACTTCAGTTAATTTGGAATTTCACTGAGTGTTATTTATTGAGGAAACATTATTATGTTGCAATGCAGATCAGTGCTTGTATTTGTCCTTTAGCTGTTTGTTTTAGGTATAGAGTTTTATTTTAGCCAAATACAAATAACAGCTCAAATTTACTTCTGCAATTGCAAAATACTGGTTGCACCACTGCTGTCGTGTACTTTAGGTGTCCACAAGAAAATCGCTTGCCAATCTTATTTTTCTATTTGTTTAAGTAAAAAAACAAAACAAAAAACCAACCCTGACACCGCAGGACGTTTGTTATGGGCTGAAGGCAGCTTCTCCTGCTGGGCCAAGCCCTTATTCCCTCAGTTGTGGCACAGTGCTGAGACACATCAGACTGTATATGAAAATATCCATAAGGTCTACAACGCTGAAAAGTTACAGTTGGTTGAGACCTTCTGATTTTCTCTTGGCACCGAGACAAAGGTAGAAGATGCAGTGCTGCCTCTGTTCCAGTTTAGATGTGGAGTAAGGCTTGTGGTCTCATAACGCTGAGTTAACACAAAGCATTTGCTTTGCTGTGCAGTGGTAAAGTCTGAGTAGGATTACCTCTCGTGAAGGTTTGGAGCCTTTACTTCCAAGGTGAATGGTATGCTAACCAAATGCAAACGCTGCTGTGTGCTCTCCCTTTCTAGTTTCCCCTAAGCAGAAGGCACTGTTCAGATTTAGAAGCAATGTTCTCCCAGCTCACAGTCTTTGCAGAATCGTTGATGTGTTTTGGGGGTACAGAGGCTTTTTGTTTTTCTAGGAGGCAGGTAATTGGGGGTCATGAGTCCCTGTGTCTTTCATATCTTGCTTTCCTGATGATTTATTAAATAGATAAATAAAAAAAACAAAGTCAGATATTAATTTTGAATCTTTCAGTGACTTCCCAGTGCACTTCCCTGCACTGTTTCTTCCGTGAGAAGTCCATGCTTTGGGAGATAAATGTTATAATTACCTTTAACAACTGATATCACAATTCATTCATTAATGACTAGTGTTCAGTGCTATTCTCTGCTGTCTTCTACATTCAGAGATTTGTTTTCCCAAACTAGAAACACCTTCTTGGTGTTACTGCCTATTGACATTCAGGAGGATTGTCCTGAAGTCAGTTTTTCCTGTGTGAACTCCATCAGTTGTGTCTGTTAGCACTTAGAGTATTGGCATTTCTGTGTAGTGAACAGTGGTCTTCTACGAGGCCGTTCTGAGTGCAGTTTTTGTGCTTCTCAATAAATTTCACAAATAATCAAGATAAAAGTGGGGAACTGCTAGAGAGTCGTAGACACTAAGCAAACAAAACTCAGCCTGGAGTATGCACTTACGAAGCATTTGTGTCTCATTTGCAAACAGATTCAGTTCTGCAAATCAGTGCAGAATTAAATTAAATTAGTCTAAATCAAAACTAAGTGTAGGTGTAAAACTAAATGTGAACTGAGCATAGCTTTACATATACTGGGTTACACAACTGCTTCAGCAGAAAAGTGTTTTGTGGTATGGTTCTCCTCGCCTTGAAACAGCTCTTGAGAAAGATTGGTGAATTTTTTCTTCTATGGATGTATACAATGCTGCCACGTGGTACACCTGATGTTGTCCTCCTCCAGAGATGAGTCCTACAGTCCCTAATGGGACTTCTGATGCTGCATCCCATAACACTGTGTGTGCCGCTCAAAGGAAAGTTGTTCACCTGAGGCAGTACTTTTTTGCAGACTCGCTAGCTCCACGTTCCACGAAACCGTTTTGTGCTTTGCCAAGTCTCTCACGCAGTAACCAAGAACTGTTCAGCAGCTCCTGTAAAGAATTGGTACTGAGAAGTTGCTCCAGAGACAGTAAAATACACTTGTTGTCAGGGTGCTACAGTGGCTCTGTGTGCATCCTAGAAACTGATAGATTTCCCTTACTGTAAAAAGTTGAGTAGATAAGAACAGTAATTTAAATCAGTTCATACAGTAAAGCTTTGCAGCCTCTCTTTCTTCCAGTAGAAGGCCATTGTGTCAGGTGTCAGACATCCTCCTCCTTCAGAAAAGTTTCTGTTACTCTGAGGTGTCCCCGAAGTCACCGCACTGACACAGGTGTGAGTTAGAGAACACTCAGCCTTCAGAGTTTGAGATGCAATTGTTTCAGTACTAATAAAAAAAACCCATCTTATTTAAAACAAGTACTACAGGCTGAGGGCTTTGCCTGAGTTGTTTTTTTTCCTTCTCTATAAACAGAAAAATCAATGGGCTTTGTTCTTTTCGTTGGAGGAGGGGTGGGGAATTGTACGTTTTTCTCGCATGGGAGGGCTAATGGGATAATCTGGTCCACAGCACAATTTCAGCTATGAGGGAAGCATCCCCGTTTGATCTTTGCTAATGTAAGCCTCCCATCTAGCCTTGCATGACACTGCCGGTGTAGAAAGTTCCAGGTTTGTAGCACTTCTGAAGGTCTGTGAACATCCATACTGCACTGTTTGGGCGGGGTTAGCAGCGGGGGTACGGTGTGGGGGCTGTAGCACTGCGATGGTTTGGCTTGCAGAGGTTTGGTCCCTGTTGTGATGGCTGCTGACAGGTACCAGTGCCTTTTGAAGTGCTGCTTAGTGCCCTACACAGTGCATGGAAAGTTTAAGGTTAGGTATTTTTTTCCTTGACTTCAGGCCAGTAAGATCTAAAAATCTTCATTCTGACCTTATGCCTTTCCCAAAGATCATTCTCATCCCAAGATCTCAGGAGTAAGAGCAGATTAGGACTGAGTTTGAGAGGCCCCTTCTATCCTTAGCTGTTTTGTGATTCATCAGGCTGCCTTATCTTGGATCTTACAAAGATTTTGTCAGTCTGCCTCCTTTCCTGTTCTGCATGGCTGGGAAGACCGAAAAATTTGGACCTAGACTTCTTTTTAGAGACAACAACCAAAGTTGTGCAACGACTCTTGTGCTTTGCAGCCATGGAAGAGCACACAGTTATTCTGCACGTAGTCCCACTTACGCTGGCTATTAGGTCACAGCTTTTGAATGTGTCAGGATAACAGACAGCACGGACACTGCTCCTTGGTTTCCAGGGGCCCTCAGCCTGGAATTCCCATACTGGAATGTCTTCTGTGTCACTTTCCAATTGCATTATTTGCACTCCTGGAACATTCAGAACCAGAAGCAATCTTCTTCCTTCCAGAATTGGTTCTGGCCCTTTTGGTAGGTGCAAACTGTATCTAAAAACTTGGAGCCAGAGAAGTACTTTAAACATTCTTTTCTTTATGTTTTCTTGATAGTATATTGCTCTCATCCGCCCGTTGCTCCAAGCAAGGGTGCACTTGTGCTAGCAGACCGTTCCTCAGTGTAGCCAGCATCAGAACTGACTACGTTTTGCAGTCTGTACTTTCTTGATTCAGGACTTACAGTCTGTTCTTCTGCAATGTGGTAATGAGATCTGGGATAATAATGTCAAGCTGTATCTAAACAATTGGATTAAAGGAAGCCCTTGGAAGAGGACAAAGGTTGATGTAACATTGGATCACGTGGCCAATTGCTAGCCAATTCCCTGGGGACAAAGTTTTCACTCCTGGCAGGGCTTAGCAGCAAGCTTTCAGCTTCTTTCATCATCAGCATTTTGCATCCAATGTTTTAAAATGTTTGGAAAATGCAGCTTAATGGAGATTGAAGGTGTTATCATTAATTGGACTAACTTAAAAAATTAATATTGAAAAGCTTTTTTTAGTTCTGTTGTTATTGACCTGAAGCTGAGAACAGCCTGTGCTATTCTAGAGGAGAGGAGACGAGAATGTATTTTGCTTTGGATGTTTGTGCTTTGTTTTTCAAATTTTGGGAGGACAGAAGAGATTGAATTAATAGACAAAACAGAGGAAAAAATATTGGGAATAAAACGGGGAAAGATTCTGTAATTCATTGTAGCTGCTATTAAAAAAATAATAAAAAGTCTGAGCATCAATAGGAAATATTTCCTAAGTTGTTTCTACGCGTTGACCTGCCTTTGCTGCTTGTTTGCTCACAGAGCCAGCTGTGTAAGGGGCTGTAGACAGCTCACAGGTGTTGGTGATAGCACTATCAGACCCTTTACCTTCATCCTATGTTTGAAGTGTTCTCTGTGCCAGCAGTAGTGTGGATGCTCTACTCGTTGCCACAATGATAATGCTTGCCTTTCAGAACAAGACTGAGGTAATGTCAAGTGAGAATGGACATCTACTTGTCAGTTTTTACACCGGGAAAGTTTGAAAGTTGGACAGACCTTTGTTTTTCTTTGGTGAGATTTTCTTTCAAACCACAACTGATTACACTTAGAAGGTCACTGCCATACTGGTGATACTGCAGTTGCTTACTTTGACCTCAAAGCAGTAACTTTTGTTCTTGCCTTTCTCCCTCACTTTTCTCCTTGCAAAATTAACATTAGATAAGAGTGAGGTAGATTCTTTTCTAGCTGATTCATTAGCAGCAGCAATGTTGTTAATTGCATTTTGATTGTAGAGACTATTATGAGTGGCCAGAGAACACAGAATTCATTTCAGATTTTCATAGCTAGAAGGTGAGAAAATCCTCTTTCTGTATGCAGATGAAGCAAATTTGTGCTGGAGATCATTGAGGCAAAATGAACCACAGCTGTGGTGGTTTTTCATGGTAGCATTGGTTTCCATGTACAAATCTTACTGTGGGGAAATACCACGGGCCTCTTCTTGGAGGACTCTGTTCTCTCAGTTTTGGCACACATCTTGTCAGCTTTGGTTGGTAATTGTTTTGGTTTTGTTTACTTTTTTCTTTGACTAAACTTTTCTAAAATAAGTAAATAAAATAAAAAGTTGTATTCCTTAGGAGGGACCCCGGAACTTTCTGTATTTTCTTAGACATTAGTGTTGCTTGTTCGAAGCCTGGTGAAGCCTCCAAGCCATCGCTGGTCCATACAGCAGTAAGTGAAAGGCTGGCTGTTTACTCTGCATCTTCGAGGATTACACCCTTTTTTAAAGTCTTCTGTTTTATTTAAATTTGCAGTAGCTTTTGTGTTCGCTTTTTTTAATCGGTTAATAAATACTGTAGGTCTGTCTGTCAACAGTCTGAAAATATCCAATTCATAGAATCACAGAAACGCTTGGGTTGGAAGGGACCTTTAAGGTCATCCACTGCCAGTGCTGCTGCTCTAGGCAGGGACACCCTCCAGTGGGCCAGGTTGCTCACCCAAATGCAGCCTGGCTTTGAATGCATCCAGAGGGGGGGTATCCACAAACTCGCGGGGCAACCTGTTCCAGGGTCTCACCTGTTACTAAAAATTGTCATGCCGAGGTCACAAGAATGAAGACATGTGTCGCTTTGTTTACTATGTTCTTCCCATTCTTACCATCCTGCCATACCAGAGTCTATAACATTTCTGACAAAACTGCGTTGGAGATACACAATTTGATATTTATCTGTATTGCTGAATCTGCATTGTGTTTCTTTTATGTTCTTTTGTTCCTTTCCAAGTGCATATCAGATTTATCTCAGTCACTTGGCTACGTACAGCACTGGAAGAGTGTTTCTGATGACCAAATCTTTCTCCCGGTGTCTATATCGAACTCCCTCAGGTCTCCTTCGTGATTTCTTCTTCAGAAGTCAGTTTACACACGTTCCTTTGGGCTTTTTGCATCAACACTTGATAAGTACTGTGTGTTGATAAAACATGATAGCACATTCTTGAAGAATCCCTGGAAGCACACTGCACGCATTTCATTGTGTAGAAACAGACAAACCACATTTAAGATGATCTTAAGCAGTGCAGACCCTTCTCAGCCCTGATTTCATTAGAATTTAGTAAAAACTTAAATGTCTGATGAGGAATCTGAAATGGAAGATGTTACAGTGACTTTTTATCCCAGGTTTAAGGTTAAGTGCTGGTATTCATCTTGTCTTTAGTAATTAAAATGATTTTTTTTCTCTTCCAAGTTTGTATTGTAGGATCTTTTGAGTAATTTCTCAGAATAGAATGGAATTAGAACATCACAATTAATCTACTTTGAAATATTTGCAAAGGGTGAGTGAAAAGAGAGAAAACTGCAGCTCTTTGTAAGGTATGTGAAGTCTGAGCAGAGGAAAGGCAGCTCTGCATTTGCTTTGAATATGAACAATTCTTGAATTCCCTGTACGCAATGTTCTGATAAATTTTTAGGAATGCAGCAACTAGTGAAACAGAATTAGGTGCAAGAAATATTTTGAAAGAAAACAAACGCTAATATAAAGAAAACAGGTGTGACAGAAATGCTAAGTTGGGGCTTGAACTAGTGAGAACCCTGTGGGAAGGCAGGGCCAGCCAGGGGAGCTCTGCTGTTCATGCACCTGAGTGACCGGGAGGGATGGAGCCGGGGTCAGCCCTTCCCAGCCCTCATTTAAGGGTTGGCAGTGGAGGTGAGGGTAATAGCTGTGGAAGAAAATGAGGGAATAGCTGCTGTGAGGTTAGTAAATATGGAATCTTGCAATATCATTTCTAAAATAATTATTCTGAGTAAAGATGCATTTAAGGTCTGGAAATAGTGATTTATGAAGATATATGGACGTAATTAAATAAGTTTATCTTGGCAGAATAAATGAAGAGTGATACACTTGTCCATGAGCATAAACAGAAACCATGGAGTAGAGTTGCTTGGGACAAGACCTAACTAATGCAAATAAGATATACTGTGATCATAATACAAGAAGGAAAACGTGTCTCGGGTATCAGGTAATGTCCTGAATTACGGAGATTTATTAGGCACACCGTGATACGAGTGTGGAGAAAATGGTGGAAAGTTCATTTGTTGAGTCAACTGAAATGGCATTAGAATATGTAGAGTAGCTCAGCCCTGACAAGGAAACCGTAATGTGCTTAACATTTCAGACTGTGGTGAAACCATGGCACAACATTTATTTCACTTTTCTCTTCACTTCTTTAGTGCAACGGTTATGTCCTGGTGTGAGAATTCAAATGTACAGTCCCTGAGTGAGTGCACCCTTGTTATGTGAAGCACGAGAACCACGAAGTTCTCAACTGAAGTTGCATCTGAATCTTGTGGCAGTGAGACTTCACAAACTGTATAGGCATGTGCTTCTCCAGAACCAATCTGCAGAGAAACTGGGGCTAGAAGATCTTGACGCTGTTTCACGTTCTAGTTCCCAGTTACTTGCTCAGAGGCCCTAGATTCTGAGTCTTCAGAAGCTCAAGTGTTGAGTCTGGGTGCCTGGCACAGCTTCAGAAAACTCTGGCTCTGGTTGTCTAGTGATAAAGCCTAAGTGGTAGACTTGGAACCAGTCCCATTCTTTTTCACCTTCAGCAACTTGCTTTCAGGAGTCAGTTGCTGCCAGAGCTGAAACAGACTGATGGTTTGGCATCTAACACCAAGTGTTTCTTTGGCTCAGCTCCATATTTTATATCATGCTCAGGACAAAAGAACTGAGTATTTATTGGGCCTCTCTCTCTCCTTACACAACTGGCTTCACCACAACTCTTGGGTCAGTCGTATTGTCATGACAGCAGGTTTTATTTAGATTTTATCAGAGAACATGGCTACAGATGAGTTTCCCTGGATCCCTGTGCTCACTACTGCCATAAAAGAATTTCTTTTTACTATTCCTGGAGGTGACTCCTCCGTGCTTCTCAAAGAAGGAGTTTTGTCACCATAAGGAGATGACCCTGGAACGGTATATGCCCCAATACAGACCTCAGTAAGAACATTGGTACTGCTCCTTGCTGCAGCGGCCATAGTGTATCTTCCTTTCTGTCTGTGATGGTGCGTATTTTCTCAGTCTGTCTCTGAGCATTCTTCTGGAGAAGTAACAGACTTCTTATCTTAGCTACCTCATACCAGCCCAAGTAAACAGAAAGTCTTGAGCCTCATTAAAACTTTCTGGCCATGCCCAGTCCAGCATCCTTTTATGACGCTGAGAATAGATGGAGTGTAACAACTATGTGACAAGGGCTTTAAATTCCTGTTGACTTTTGCAGTGCAATTATACATACAGTTGAGGCAATCCAGAGCTTCCAACAAAGATCCTCTCACTAAGTGATGTGAAGCAAAAGAATTTGATGATCTCACTCTATTTCCTTCTCAAAGTGTAGATTTTTTATCAGTATTTCTTCTCTATAACTTGGATCCTCAGAAGATCTCCGTGGACTGTTCTCAAGCAGCTCACCTTACCTCTAGCATTGCTCCTTATAGGGTAAGTCCCATTTTGGCTCAGGTGTTCAAGGACATACAATCTGTTGTGGCAGATCTGACTTCTGATTGGCTTTCTGGGATTGGGTCCCGGGTGAGATGGCAGGTTACTCTTTTAAGGGTTACTCTTTTAAGGTCTTCCAGACTGTGTCAGAGACTTGGGGATGTTCCTGCCTGCCCTCTAGGTGAGCTGGATGAGGCGTGTCTACTCTTCACTTGGGCTGGCCCCTCGTGGCATCCTCCTTGGATGGCATGGAGTATTTAGATGCATTGCTGGCTTATACTAGGATGGCTTGAATGTTTTAGGCTGCTGTAGCAATGTGCGTGCCTAGTCAAGGGGAACAGCAAGCGTTCTTGGGAAGATGGCTTGTTGGAAGCTCTGAGTCCAAAAAACAATTCATTGCTTGTGCTCCATTTCTGCAAGGAAGGTAATTCTGCTCACAAGCATCTCAGTCTTAGAACTAGTCTGAGTATTTGGGCAACTGTGAGTCCTGGAACAACCAGCTCCAGCAAAGGGACAGAATGCAGGCGGCCCCTGCATCGCACAGCTGGTGTTGTGCTTTCAGCTGTAGATGGTACTGCAGCCAAAATCTGTTTGATCACACAGAACGTCAGTTTACAAGCCAGAAATACGGCTTCATGCTTGTGGCCCTGGGCTTCGACACATTTCTTTAGTGACGCTGCCATGGGTCTGGTCTGCACGTGGCCTTACAGGAGATGGAATGTTCTAAATAATGAGAAGTGATATCAGTTTTTAAACTATCAAATCTCCGATTGGCATATGTATTCTGATATTGCTCTGAGGCTAATAACATAGCCAGATGTAGGCAGTTTTTCTTGCACAGTGCAAATGGAGTGTACTAGTTGCCAAAGCTGTGTGCTGCCAAATTTCAAGCTTTCATTCCAAATTGAGATGTTAGGGCTTTCCTTACCTGTGATAAGTCATTAAATATCATTCAATTACCCTTGTATTAAGCTCTTTTTTTTTTTTTTTAAACTCAAGCTTACTTTACTGAAAGGCATCCTGTCTTGATTTGAAGATATTAAAAGATGAAGAATCCTCCTTCCTTTGATAGGGTAGCTTTTTTAATATCTAATCATTCTCACTATAAAACTCAGTGCCTTATTTCTAATTTAAACTGGTCTGGCTTCAGCTTCTAGCAATTGGTTCTTGTTATGCCTTTCTCAGCTAGATTAAAGAGCCCTTTAGGACCTGGTATTTTCTCCCTTTGAAGGTACTTATACATCGTAATCAAGCCATCTCTTGATCTTTTTAATAAACTAAACAGATTGAGCTCCTTAAGTCTCTCATTCTGAGGCAGTTATTCCAGTTCTGAAATAATTTTTATGGCTCTTCTCTGCACCATCTCCAATTTTCCAGTGTCCTTTTAAAAGTTCAGATACCAGAAACATAGGCAGTCAGGGAACTCACAGTCAGCTGTTGGTCCCTTTCCCCTAAATCCTCTACAGATTCTCTTATTTCCATGGTTTGTCCCTCAGCCTGTGGAGCTGTGAGTCCCCTAATGTCACTGGATCCGGGAGGGGATCCAAGACAGTGTGGCACCAGCACGCTGTGTTCTGTATCAGAATTCTTGTCCCATCTTAGTTTTTATTGTAAGTTGAATTTATGTAAATACACGCCTGTGGTTTATGTTCTGAATCTCCTGTCAGAAGTGCTCTTCCACACGGCAGGCTGTTCAGCTCTGTCACCCATTCTGGAACCACAGCGTATTGGGAAACCCATGTTGGGAAGGGTATTTTGCTGGCTCCTTGGAACAGTGCTAGCCAAGGAAGCAGTGTTCTGTCACTGACAGAAGAAAACAACTTGAAAAGGCCGAAAGAAATGCAGCTGAGCAGTGCTGTGTGTGGGGCGTTCAGCTTTCAGACTGCTGTCTTTCAGGAGGCCTGGGGTACTGCTGATGCACGCTCTGGGAAGCTGCTGTGCACCTTTTGTCCATTGCACCTGTCCAGAATACCCTCTGAAACCTTACCTGAGGGCGTGCCAGCTTCCTGCAGGGGTATTAGAGGTGAGCGCTGTCATTTATTTTTAATATAAATGGATGTGGACCTCAGCTTTGCCTCGTGTAACCCTTCTTCAGCTTTTTCTCCCTATTGGTACTACCTGTTGTAAAGCATTGGCTGTACAAAGCCGGGATCTTTGTGTGTTCTAGCTCTTGAAATTTCCTCATGGCCGTGTGGTCACCTTTCCTATTCCGCTCTCTTTATTAATTGATTAGTTGTAGTCATCTTCTGCAGAGTGTGACAAAACTGGAGGCTAGATGTGGGGTGCGTAGCATTGACTATATTGGGCGTTTCTGTTGTATCAGCTAACTCTCAGCCCCAAGGTGTTTATCCTTGCAATGATCGCAGGGTGGGCACTGCATATTCCCCTCGTTTTGAGATGGGGGAGGAGAAGCGGAGGTGTGGGAAGCTCCAGTAGGTCAGGGCTTCAGCAGGTCTTCTGAATCTGAGGTAATCGTGCCTTCTCTGTTCCATCTATATAAAGTAAATAAATAAATAAAACACGTTAGCTCTGAGAATTGCTTTTATCTTCTCTGTGCTGCCTTCGGAAGCCTTCTGTCGTCGTGGCTGCGCTGCCCAGCGATCACTGCACAAAGGCTATTGGTTGCTTAGGCTCAGTTATTAAACATTGAGGAAAAATAGGAACAATTACGACTTCGACATTAAGAGAAGCGGTTTCATTTCCTTTCCGGAGTCGGTGTAATTTTGCAGCACCGGCTGAAGCCGAATCCCCGCCCCAGCGGTCAGCGCCGGGCCCTCGGCCCCGGGAGCGGAGGGCGGGGGCTCCTCGAGAGCAGGGCGCTCTCCTGTTTTCCGTTCATCTGCTTGAACGGATCACTGTTTTTAATTAAACCGCAGAAGGCAAATAAAAGGTCCTGAAGGCCGCGACGCCGTGAAAGCAGCCGGCTTTCAGGAGGCGCTCCGGGAGAGATGCCGCCCCGGCGCGGGATGGAGCACGGCAACGCGTCCCGCGCCTCGCAGCCGGCAGCCGCCCTTTTCCCGGCTCCGGCGGTAACTCGCAGCCGGGCGCGCGGCTCCTCAGCCCGCCGTGCCGTTCCGCCGCCCCGCTTCGGCCGCGGCGCTCCCGGCGCTGCTCGGGGCGCGGGGCTGTGCGCGGCCCCGCGGCGCTCACCCGGCGGGACGGCAGCGCCCCCTGCTGCGCCGCGCGGCTGCGGGCGGACGGGGCGGACGGGGCGGACGGGGCGGGCTGTGCGGGGCGCCGGGAAGGGGCGCGTCGGCCCCGGCGCTGCGGGAACGCCGCTCCGACGTTCGCGCGCGGAGCGGACCGCGCGGGGCCGCCGAGCGACGCTGCGATAAACACTAGTGGGCGACTGGAGGGCGAAAAGCGCGTTCCAGACCTCGGCTGTGCTTCGTGACCCGCTTGCGTTGTTGAGATGAGGTCTGGTCGTGCATACACCTGGTGCTTCGTGTTTAACGGTGGAGCCGCCTGCAGGTGTCTGGGAAGGGCCCTTTGTCGCCGGTTCACCTGGCGGTGTCCGGATCCAGCAGCCGGTGTGCACACACAGTGCCTGCAGGGACTGCTTGGTGTCTTGTGTGGGACTGGGGGTTCCTTCAGCCCGGGCAGGGGACCAGAACAGAGCTCTGTGCTGGCAGCTGATAGGAGATGGGTGTTAGGAGAGGATTCCCGTGAGCTGGACGCAGCTCTCCAAAGGTGCTTTTGGGATGAGCTGCACGCAGAAGCCACCGGGACCTCTAGAGCAGGCCAGGCTCCGTCAGGAAATGCGGTCAGAACGGGTAGGCAGTCCCTCCCAGACCCATCCCTGTGCTCAGGCTCTGCCACGGTCTGGCTCTGCACACCCTTCCCGCTGCGGCTGTTGTGCGGGAGGTGGCTGAGTGATGCTGGCTGCGTGCACGGGGAAGAAAAGGCTGAAGCTGCCAGAAAAAAAAATACTGTGTGGGGGAGGAAAAAAAAAAAAAAAAAGCCCTACAAATTGGGGAAAGCATTCTGCTTTGACAGAATAAAAATAAAACCTGGAACGGGAGAGGAAAGGCATGAAAGAGTTAGTGACAAAATATCATGTACGGCTGGGGAGATGATGGTTTTATTGGTATTGCGGGGGGAGGGAGAAGCTGAGAGGCAGTGAAAACACAATTTGGCCTAAAATTGAATTTCTCTGATAAGGAATTTCAGAAGCGGCTGCCTCATTCACTGTGCAGCCAAATAATCATATGCGCTTTAATAATCTTTATTTTACAGGAGTACGTTGCCAGGGTAACAGAGTGTAAGCAGGAGAACAGCACCTTGCAGATCACAAAGGCAAATCTGCAGAAAGAAATTTCAGCGAGTTTCTCTCTCCCTTTTTTGCAATGTAATGACGACTTATTTTTCATGCACTGATTTAATAATCTTATTGAAAGATCCTTTCCCCGTTTCTCTTATTCTTGTCTGTCTGAGCACGGACAATAGCAAAACCTGGAATTGTCGAGTCCACTGGGCTAAGCAAACTAACAGATGTAATATGTTTAGCATTTTTATGTAATTACTTTTTATTGCTATTTTACCCCTACCTCTGTTCCTCCCCGGTTAGTCGCTGCTTCCTTTCCTTACGGCCCAATCAGGTGATAGTGAGGGGCTGGGGGAGAGTTAGTAATTGACTGCATTAATCGGAAATTATTAGTTGGACGTATTTTCAAGGGTGGGGGTTGGCTGCAGAAATAGACCTTTTAGCAAGGGATGAATTGAATTATGGTCAATGCAATAATGAAGCCTCCAGGCTGCGGGCTGTGGAGAGGACAGTCATCTTCACAAAGGTTTTAGTGTTATTTATAATGGGCTCTGCTCTGGGGGTGAGAAGCAGCGTGCGGCCTCGCTGACGTGCCCTGGGTGCGGGGGTCAGTCGGGCTGAAAATCAAGTGAGTTGATTTGCCTGAAAACAAAAACTTTTAAAGATCTTCAGCATGGGTAAGACGAGCAGGAATGTCCCTGCCGAACCTTCGGGAAGGCGCAGCTTGAGATGGGTCTGTGGTTTGTAAACATTTTGCCTCGTCCTCTTTCCCAAGGGCCGGAGCTCAGGAAGGAAGCGTGGGAAAAGCAGTTGCTGTAGTCTGCAGAGAGGAGGTGGGAGGGAAGCTTCTGTGAAATTAAATACAAAATCCAGTTTGTCTTACTGCAGCTGACAAATTTCAAGAACCTAAGAACAAAGGGCAGCCTGCTGTGCTGCGGCCTGGCCAGGTCTGCCGCAGTGGGAAGCAGCAGAGCGCCTGAACGCGGTGCTCGGAAGTGATGGGGCTGAGGAAGGCAACGCAGGGATTGGGTTCTGCAGCCTTACCCGTGGGCATCCTGCTTTCTGTGCTCTGACTGATGCTACTGAAATGAAACCGCTCATTATGAGGCTCGTTCCTTGAAATCTAGTACAAAGATTTATGCGTTCTGCGTATCATGGAATAGTTAATACGTACATAAGAGCCAGGGAACATTTTCACTACATGATCGCTTCCTGCAAAATATACATGCTTATGTGTTTCTCTCTCATGTAGCATCTACTGAGTAACTCCGGGTGTGGGATGTTCCCTTTGAGCTAGGATTTCATGGATGGCAAAAACCGGTCTGAGCTGCACTGATTTAAGAAGTATTCAGTTCTTCTGTTGAGAGCAACAGTAAGAAAAAAGCACTCGGAGCTGAAGCTGCCCAGGCAGGAGAGCGGCCGTGCGCGACACACGTGCAGCATGTTCTTAGCAACCCAGGCCTGAGTCCTGCAGCTGCCTGCATTGCCTTGCTCTGTGTGTGTTCCGTCCTGTGGAAGCGTTCACCATAAAGTGCTCAGTCTTTCATTAATACTAACACCTATTTAAGCATACAAACAAACAAAAAACAATTTGAGTTCTGAGGCTGTTCATTTCTTCAGACATATTTAGAGAAACTATGTAGAAAAGCCCTTCTCTGCTTCTACCTTTACATCAGCACTGCCGGCAGGGATGGAGGACACGGCAGCGAGTGAGGGAAGAGCTCGCTCTTCTGATGTCCTCCAATGGCGACACCGGATTGTGCAGCTCTGAGGAAAGGCAGAGATCTGCAGATCTCAAACCACGTCGATGACTCAAGATTTATCGGTCATTCAGATTTAGATGAAGTCAGATTCCTTGCTGCTGTGACTCCTGGTTGCTTTGGGTTTTTATTGGTGTTGGCTAGCTTCTGTGGGATCCAGCAGCTCTTATCTCCTAAGTTATATCCAAGTACATTTTTAATGACTTTAGTCATCCCCGCAGATGGTCCCTGCTTTTCACAGAAACGGCACACTGCTTCACCTTGAATGCAGATACAATCTAACGATGCTAAGAGCATGCTCTTCTTCTGAGCAGCCTGCAGAAGGGCCGCACGCTGCCCGGCCCGGGGTGCAGGATGGGGTAACGAACCGCTGGCTGCCAGATGCTGAGCGGAATGGGTTTTTGAGACTGCATTTTGTACATCTTAAAGCAGTGCCGGGCAAGAAATCTATTCCCTGAAGCTTCTTCTACATATTTTTTTTAATGTATTCTGTCTGTGTTAATCATAACCAGTTTTAAAATTTGGAAAATGGAGGATTGTTATCTCTTCTTTGTGAGAATCAGTGGGGAAGTCCGAAGCGAGATGGCAGAATCTGTACTTGCAGGTGGAACAAGAGTTATTTGGCATCTCGGACATGGAGGGGTTTGTCTTTGCACTGATTTACTGTGTTTTACATCCCTTAGAAACAGTATGATAAAATTTTGGTAGGAAATTGAAGCCTAACTGCTTAAATACCCATGATGTTTCTAGCACAAAATCTGGGTAATTTACTTTCCCCTTCCTGCTAGTTTGTATCCTGCTGCCTTTTGAAATGGAAACTCTTCTGACCCTGTAACCCCTGTGTTACTCTGAATAAAACTCTTTTTAATTGTGTTTTGAAGGAGCATGCAGGGAGCTCCCGCACTACTAATCAGCTTTGCTGGTTTGGATATGTATCTCCGGGATCCGTGTTGGCAGCATAAGTTGATATAATTGCAGTTCTGCATCAGAGATTTAACACTTAAGAACTTTAAAGGTACAGGTCTTCATTTCTGTCTGTTATGTTTCACGGTGAGAGCAGCTCTGGTGTGTTCTTGCCTGGCAGGTGCATTGCAGGAGGAGCTGGGCAGGAAGGTGTGCTCTGCAGGGTGCCCACCCCATGCCGCTCTGCTGCGCTGCTCGGCAGAGCTTACTTGGGCACAGCATTAGCACAGGGATGCCGTTTCTGGATGAGATCTTCCACACCTTTTCTCTTGTACAGTGTGAAAATGCAGGTAATTCTTATTGCCTAGAAACCTTTCATACAATTAAAAACAACAAAATGTTCTAGCCAGTCTAAGTTTTGTAGCAGCTCATTTGAGTGAATATTCCTGAGGAAGATCTGGATTTTTGGAAGATTTGTATGTACTTTTATATTAAGGAGACAGCAGTGAATCAGTTTGAATTTAGGCATGGCAGATACTCATAAACTTTAGCCCCGTTCCTTATGCTGATTGCCTTCCCATCTTTCTCATGAAGCATAAATGTTGCTTTGCACTTTACAATAAATGTGTTTAATATTGAGGCTTGCTCCGGCCGGAACCTGCAGGCAGTCGGCACGCAGCGTTGCTTTCAATTTGCAGGCATTTTTTCATCACTCTGATAATGTGCTTCTGTTTGGCCTTCAGCATTCCAAAAGTAGGAATGCCACTTAACCCGAGTCCTGGCTCCGTTACTGTTTGATCAGTGGCAGTAATGCAGTAACTGCCTCGGACAAATGACTATACTGAGAACACTCCCAATTGCCCTGCAATAAAACCACTATCCTCCCTGAAAGCGAAGATGAGGATAGAAAGGGCAAGTATGATTGGAAGGTCAACAAGTTTGAGCACTGACAGAATGAAAGAAACAAATTATAACAGCAAGGACATGTTGCTGAAATGCCCTGTGTCTAATTCTTGGCTGAGCTGGAGCCAAGGTGTGCAGGCTCAGGTCTCTGGGCTGTCTCAGTTCCACGGAAGGGGAAGCAGAATCCTGGCATCTTGGCCTCTGGCTAGCTGATTATTTATGTGTTAAACATCACTCCTTGAGGTCATGGACAGCAATGTTAAATGCTAATGAATATCACAGGGTGTGCCCTGTTAAACTTGGTGCTCTGCACCACCAGTGTTTCAGTGGCATTTGTCTGTGGTCTGCTTGCTGGCCTAGTGGGCCTAGGATAGAACCGGCATGTTCTGAGACGTCAGGGCTTGCAAGGCATGCGGCTGTTGCTAGATTTCTTTAGAATTTGTCTCTTGTAAGTTACAAGCAAATACTTCATCAGCACTCCCTCAGATGAGGCAGGAAAATGAAAACGTATTACTGCTTTTCTGGTTTCTGCCATCTTTTCTGTTTCTCCCAAGGGGGATGATCTGGCAGAGCTGCCCGCTGTGCCTTGTCCCACTGATACCATAAATGGGAGCATCAGAAGGTGGCTGGTAGAAATTCAGCTTTATTTGTTTTGTCTAACCCTCTTACTCACCGCATTAAAATAAGAATAAAAGCAAATTTTGGGGAGATTTCGCCATGTATGTGTCTTCTGACCCTAAGCTTATTTAAGTCATTAAGTATTTTGGAAAGGCTGTTTGCCTTCTGAATTTGAAAGCTTTAAGGTTCTGATATGTTTAACTGTGGGGTTTTTTTTGTTGTTGGACAGCTCACAATCTGTGTCTGCATGGCATTATTGCCTTTCATGTGCATTTCCAGGTCCCAAATCTTGAGCGAGACCTGCTGATATTGGACAGCTGGAGCACTGCGCTGCCCGCTGTCCATGTGGGCTTTGGAAAAGCTTTACGTAGTGACAGATAGACACTTCAGGAGCAGAGGGAGGGAACTGATTTTGGGCACTGGGGGATGGAGCTGATGGAAACAGTGCAGAGATATGAAAGAACTAGAGTGCTGCCCCAGTCTGTCTGAGATGCCAGAGCATGCACGTGTCTGATTCAGACCAGGGGCTGGGGCTGCTGCCCCACGCAGCGTGCGCGTGGCTGTCAGTGCTACAGCCCTGCACTCAGCCTCTTGCAGCCTGCATGGTGGCAGCCGTGTCATTCCTGTAAGTCATTCAGTGTTCATTGCAGTAATGGCTTGAACTTGACTGTTTTATGTTCCAAGTACTACTTTGACCCTTGGGCTATAATATCAGCCCAGTGATTATTCAGTTTCTTTTATGAAGTGCCTGAGTGCCAACAGGAAAGAGCACAAGCATCCCCGTGCAGCCTGATGTTCACAGTGCTCATCTGGGATGTCTGAGCATGGCGGTACAGTGCTTGGACGTAGATCACTTGCTATCCCATGGTAGCTGTGACGGGTTTAATAATACTGGAGTTTCTGCAGTACCAATTAATGCTGTCACCTTTGGTGGGGGTTTGTTTGTTTGTTTTTAATGTTTGTATTTGTATAGTCAGATCATTTAAAAGCTTGGTCTGTGTGGCTTCATTACTGCAAAACATGCGTGAAAGACTGTAGTACATCTCATCATTTCTAAATGTGAAGTGTCTGAGCAGTGGAGTTTAAACAAGTACAGACTATAACTGGGAAGTTTCCCGGGGAAAATAATTCCTGAAGAGAAAAGGTTTTAGTGCTCAAAGCCCATTCCAGCAGGCAGTGCAGCTCTGTGCCAAGGAGGGCCAGGGAGCGGATAGACCTGGAGGACCAGCAGTGCTCTTTGAGCCAGAAGGTGTCTGTGCTTTTCTTTGCGCATGCTGAATCTGCTTAGCCTTTCTGTAGATAGATTTCCATCTCTTGTTGATTATAGTATGGAAATGAGATCAACCTTTCTGTTGTCATATTTTTACCACAAACGTGCAAACCCAGGATATGATTTCCCATCAGACCTGCTGAAAACGTTTCTGTGGCATTCTTTTTCTGAGTCACTTAGCCCTGGGTGTCCTGGACATTGCTGTCCAATTCAAGAACTCCTCCTTACACGAAGCATTCACAGGTGACTGTAATCTGCGTTCTTACGGTGGCAGAGACCAGAGTATGCAGAGTAACTGTTGGCTCAGTGTTCCTTGTTGGACCGCTTCCCCACACATTTTGCTCAGGATCAAAGCAGCCGTTTTCTAAAGTCATCACTTGTGGTCTATTCAGGAGCTGCAGAATTACTGTAATAATTCAGAACGTTGAGTTCAGGATGCTGTTCCATCCACTGCGACTGAAAGAAGGATGGTGGCTGTGATAACTTGGACTGTGTGGTCTTGAAACCTTGCAGAGCAGTTGGAGAGTAATGTGTTGCACGCTTCCAGTTTTGATGCACTAGTCAGGAAGAATGCAAAAGATAAAGATCAGTGACAAAGTGTGGTTATGTGAATCAATAAACAACAGGATATTTCAGATTCTGGAGCAGTAAGAAACAGCACGGCTGTACATGGGTGGCCTGGGAAGGGTAAATATGCAGAGACTGTCACCTGGGGTGTTCATCAGCCAGAATGTGAACACAAGACTGCAAAGTAATGAAATGGTAACAGAAAACCTCAAACTGAATCGGCAAGGCCGAAAAAAAAGTAGAGAGAGGGAATAAAAGAGACGAGGCCCCAGCAATCCTTAAAATGACTTAATATGAAGTGTCTGTCTTTGCTGTTTACTCTATGGGACGGCTGAAGTTAGAGGAGCTCTTAACCTGAAATATTTCATTCTCTCCCTCTGCACAGTGCCCACATTAACTCTTACTGATGTTCTAATTTTAAGCAGATGTCTCTCATGACAGAAGGTTGTCATTTGATTTTTGCGTGTTCTGATATTGCTTTCCATGAAGGTACCAGAGCTGCAATCTGTGCCTCATTGAATCGAGTGGTGGCTCAGGTCCTAAATCTGTAACCACTGTATTCATTGAAAGCTCTCAACACTTTGGAGGAGGGAAGAGTCATGCTGGGATGTTCTTTTGCTTTGTAGGAGGTGACCGGTACTTGGGAGCACTTACGCTGCCAGCCTTGGCTGGTACAGCTGGCAGTGAGGCTCTCGGGTGCCAGTTCAAAGGAGAGGCTCTGGTTTTTTGTGACATTTAGGGACATTTTTAAGACAAAATAGTTTCAGAGTAGATGGAAGCTGCTCCCACGTTCAGCTGGGGTTCGGGGTGGCAGTGGAGCAGTCACAAACAGGCCAGAGGCTTTTGGGAGCACTGCCCTGATGCGGTTGATTTGTAGTGGTTGAACTGGTGATGCCTTAATGTGGGATTTTATTTCTGGAGCTTGAGTGAAACCCAAACTTACCAACACAGAAGTCTTCAGCTCCTTTTAAGCAGAGTCTGAGTAAAACTTCAGCACAGTTTATGAATTGGGGTGGTGGTGCTAACTGGATATTGGATAGCAGGCCGACTCAGGGCTGGGTATCACGAGCAGTGACAGCTCAGTTCACTGTGCCTTTATCACGCTGTCTTCTATTTCAGAAGTCACTTTCCTTTCTACATATTAGATTCAAATTCACGTCTTAGTGTGCAGCGCTTCAAGTAGTTTGTGGTCCGAATGTATCCTTCAGGGCCAACCTCAGTGCTTTTGTGCCGAGCAGAGCAGCGCGTGGTGTGGGAGCAGTGGCTGCACATGGAATGCTGCAGCTCTCGTACTGGAAGCAGACGGGGAGCAGAAAATGTTACCTGGTCACTTGTATTCTGCTACAGACCTGTGAGCACTGAGATCAGAGGGTGTGTCCTTCGTATCACCTCATCGAGCACAAAGTTCTTTGAGACTGTACCAACCCACATTTCTCATCGTCTGCTTCATTCCTACCATCAGCCGATCCTACGTTTTTGCTTCATTTGTCGAGTGCATTTTCTGTGAACTGAAACAGAGAATGGGGTTCTGTTTGTTTCTTTGTTGGTTTGTTATTAAACCTTTCGGTCCATCCCATCCCTGCTGCTTAGCTCTGTCAGTGGAGGAAGCCCACGGTAATTTTCCGTTACGTTTTCATACCAGCTCGCTTTGCTGACTGTTTTGTTTATTGGATTTCTTACTTAAAATCTGTTTCCTTATTGGCTTCTCTTTAATTTCCTCTTCTTTTGCAGAACTGCATGAAGGTAAGCAGAGTCCTAAAGCTATTCTACCCTAAGTTCTGGTATTTTATATATATAAAACTTCAGGGCTGGTGGCAGTGATACCTGGGATTATTTATGGGCTTTCATAAAAAGAAAGAGGAAAATACAGAACTGCATGGCTTCTCTCTTCCTTCCCCTTTTCCCAACCCCCTCCCCACTGAGGAGTTTAATTTTAAATGATAAATGTGGAAATTAGAGACCGTCGAGAAAATCCAATTTGGTGAGGAGTTTTAAAAATCCCATAATAAACGCAGAGTGAAATGTATGATTTAATGCGGGGCGCCAATGGCTGCTATTATGTGCTATTAGCAAATCGGGGTTGAGAGTGAATCTTTATCACTTGGTGAGTGCGGGTAGGCCTGCCTTTGCTTCTGCTATTGATTTGTAGCTGCTTGTCATAATGACATCGGGAAGCAATGAATGGAAGATGTGCTTTTGATAGGATTGAAGGGGTGCAAAGGGGGGAGAAAAAATTCAGCAAGTTTTCTATCTCTTCTGCCTGATTAGATTTTTTTCTTCTTTTAAGAGCTTTCACATTCCAATAAAAATGCTAAATCAGCTCTGAAGCAGAATTGTTAGGGAGTAAATAGCTAGTCACATTTAAAGGGGGAAAAGATCTGACTTTACAGCTCCGACTTTACAGCAGTAGATGAATCTAAAGAATATTTCTGGCTCCACAAAAATGATTGCGGTGGGTGCGAGGATGGCTGAGAGCCACGCAGGGGGATCCGCTCCGATGGCACTGCAGGCTGCCAGACACAGGCAGGTGGTGCGTGCATGATGCGGCTCTTCAGAATACAGGCAAATTAAATCTCTGACGTGTCTGTATTGAAGAAAACGAAAACAATGATTCTCGATCTCTGAACCAAAGCTACCTGGAATGAAAAACCCTGACTTTGCTTTAGAATAGCAAAGAATAAAGGTCCCCTTTACGTCTGAGAAAAGGAAGGATATTTGTCACTTTAATACTAGATGCTTCTCCCCAGAATTCTGAAGTTTTGATTGAAGGGAGCACAATTGCTGTGCTGTTTGGATGATGTGGGTTCTCAGGAAACGGGAATGGGCTTGCTGCGCTGCAGCCCTGGGTCTGCAGCACGTCGTGAATAAGACAAAATCCATGTGCACTCCAGAGCGCATCTGTGTATGAGTCGTGTGCGAATCTACTTGCAAAGGCCCCATGAATTTGCATTTCTTATCAGAAGATCCTTGCCATTTTAATTTCCTGCCTCTCCATCATTCTGCCCTCCCTGGGAAGGGGGGGATGTGTGCTTCCCAAGGAACACAGCTCCGCTTTGAGTTCCTCCCTATGAAAGTCCATGCACATCTTCTCTCATTAGTATTACTGTTATTATTATTACTCTGGTCTGCTGTGGTGAAGAGCTGTAGGTGATTAAGGGTTGTGACTCTGATCCTCAGTTCCTTCCTTTCGCCCTAACCAGCCTCAGCTATTCTTATTTATGGAAGCCTTCGTGGGACAGCTGAATGAGCCTGGTTTACAGGGCTCACTGGCAGAGTATGAAATGGCAGATTAGAAATCAATGCAGAGAGTCCAAGTGCCTACTTCATCATTCAGGAGAAAGAAATACAGTATTTCTGGTCTAAGCCTTGCACTCATTAAAATCACATCCTTTAAAAAACCTTTTAAATTAAAACAGTGATCTGTAGGAGTGAGGAAAATCATATGCAGAGGGACTTTTCTGAGGGAGGGCAAGCTGAAGGCGGTGTGCACATGAAATATGGTATTTACCGTGCTGCCCATTTGTCTGTACTGGGCTCTCTAGGTCTGTGGAGTGCTTGTGTTCTGGGGACCATTAGAAGGTGCCATGGGCAGCTGGAAACACCCGGATGGGGGAGCTGAAGGCAGACCGCTGGCAGATGGGGCAGGAGGTGCTGCTTTACAGAGACGAGTTGGGAGCATAAAGCACGGAGTGCAGCAGTGGGAGGAGACCACGGCCACAGCATCTGGTGGTCCGCAGCATGAAACCGTCCTGACCCTGGGGCCAGGGCTGGGCTCCTCACGGTCTGAGACGGAGATGAGCACAGCTGGACGTGGCCCCGTGCTGGCTCTGGGCAGACAGAGGAGCCGTGTGGGAAGCAGGCCTAGAGCTGCATGGCACCCAAGCGTGGCCCAGCATGGCACACGGCCTGCCCTGGCAGCAGCACTGTTGGCAGCACTGCCTGGATGGGCTGGCTTCAGGGCACTGCAGAACGAGGCCCCAGAGCTTCGCCTCAGGACTGGCAAACATCCTCAGCAGGTGTCCAGCACCCCCTGCGCAGTGGGAACGTGGCATAGGGATGCTGCTCCCTCTGAGCCCTGGCTTGTGGTGCTGGGATGCAGAGCTCAGTGCTGCTTCAGAGAGGGACCAACGCTCACAGCACGGCCTGGCACGTCAGACAGCTCCACTGCAAGCCCCAAAAATAGGGGCGACACCTGGGAAAGCTGCAGGTGTGGAGGTCATTTCAACCAACGTTTGAGGTCACAGGCCACAAAATAAACCTTCTATTGGAGGAATGACTTTTGGAGATAGCGCAGAGAAAGAGCAGAAAGAATCCAGCAGTTATACAAATTTGGGGAAAATGTGGAGCTCTTTGACTATGACATCTAATTTACAATCTGGATGGCAAGAGGAGTTACGGAAGAGAGAGGAGGCAAGGATGAATTACACTTGTAATATATGTATTAAGTTAATGACTGGACTTGCAGAGAACTGCACTTACAGAATGAAGCCTACCGGGAGGTGCTTACATCCCCAGTATTCTACAATAATTTAGCAAGACCAGAGTAGGATACGGTTATGACATTTCCAATGTCTGACTTGTGGAAAAGGTAAAGGGTGGTTTGTCTGTTTCTGCTTGGACGTGGTTAGATGGTTATTTATGCTTCCAACTTTCCATACAGCAGAAACTTATCAGCTAGTGTTTTGAAATATACATTAAAGACTTGTAATCAAAGAAAGCTATTAATAATTAATGTTTTCATCTTTCCTAGCAGATTCTTCTTCTTTTTTTTTTTGTTTTTGTTTGAAATGGCTATTCTTTCTGATAGGATCCCTCAAAGCTTTCGTGAACTAAGGCATTGCAACCTGTTTGTGTTTTCAGTGAAGATGGCTGTAGTCCACTTGAGGCTATTGTGCCTCCAGTGATAACAAGATCCATAGGCTGCCACTGACTGCAGTGAAACCAGTGCCAAAAGTTGTTCATCTTTTTGGAAGAGCTCTCAGCAATCAAATTCACACCTGTGCGGCACAGGCTGGGTTGTCAGCAGCTGTCTGAAATCTGGCATTACTTCTTGCCCATTGGCCACACCTCGCTTTGATAAAGGTTTCGCCGTAAAAATTGGTTGTAGCAAATATTTCTTCATTTGCTTGTTCCTGTTCCAGAAATGGATGCTGGATTTCCAGTGTAAGCCTGCTAAGTCTTTCACCCATACACGATCAAGATTTAATCCTCAAACCTTCAAATTCCAGTCCAGATTACTTCTATTTTTATTGCATAAAAAATGTCCATTTTTTGGCCAGCTACTGAAAAAGAACACAACACGTTCATCACCATTTCATGAACATGAAAAGCATAGTCATGGCTTTTTTACATTCCTGAAGTATAGGCTTATTACAGTAACTGCTGGCTGAGGAACTCAGGGATGGAGTGCAGAGGAAGCAGCTGAAAATGCACGAGGAGTTAGGCCAGTGCACAGACCTTTCAACCACCTTTGTTTTGTGTGATGTAGTGGAAAACATGCTAAAAAGTACCAGGGTTGCTATTAATGTCCAAATGTAAAGAAGCACGTAAACACAAAGAGGTTCCCGAGCAGCTGGAATGTAATAACGTGCTTGCTGGTCCCACATAGGGCCGATCTTGCTCCCATTTATTGTTTCTGGCAAAAATCTCATTGACAGCTGAGGTGCAGCAATTGCACTGCTCTCCTTGTCTCTTCTGTTGTCCTGTCTTACAGCTGCTTCATTGTGGAAGGAATTGGCACTCGGACTGGGAACGTGGGCTCGTTCCTTGTCAGCCATCCAGCACAGGCAGGGAATAAGGCTGAGGACCCGAGGGAATAATTAAGACTTACCTGCAGGGACAGTAGTGTATGCAAACAGCTTGTCTTCATCATTTCTGAGCTTTGGGTATCTGTCTTCCCTGCTTTAATATTAATTCTGTTGGTATTTCTGTGGTTGGCTGTTTTTATTGGTGGACCTTAAGAAGAGAAATGGCTTTTTCTGTTGTACCCTGAACAAGAAGAGAGCAGCCATGAGCAAGAGCACGTGCACCAAGCGTGCAGCTGTGGAGAGCACAGACACCATGCAGCAGGTATTTATGGCACTGTGTGCATTTGAAGCACTGTGTTTTCAATCCTGTGCTGCATCTCAGCTGCTCTTGCAGTGTCCCAGCCTCCTCTGGCGATTCTGTCACGCTCAGCAGACCGGTTCTTTACACCCAGGTGGGATATTCCATGCAATCTGCTTCCTTTCAGAATACAAAAGAAGCATGTCTGTTTGAAGGCACCCTTCATTCTATCTGCACAAACCAAAATTGCAGTTTCTCCTGCCCTGGCTGAGCCCTGAGAGATTGTTCCTGAATGTCAATTCCTTACAGACCTGCTGCTTTTCAAGGTGCATCTACCTACTTCAATACTAAAGCTATTATGAAAAAGGAGCAGAGAAAGCTGCAAAGAACGTACACATTTTATAAAATAAAGAACTGAAAACAACAAAAAACAATGTTAAAGTTTATAATTTGCCAGCTAAAGATACTGACAGTAGATATAGGAGACAGAGAAGGCGGTTTTATGTGACTGTAGGCTTTTGGGTTACAGCTTCAAATCACAGTTCTCTGTAGTGTTCATTTGGCAGTAAAGATAAATAAGTTAGATGAGAATTTAGGAAGGGTAATCTTTTGTACAGCTCTGCCATACCAGCCTCTTCTAAACATAGAGACAGTGCCCCATCCGCCCTGCGGGGCCCAGGACTGCCTCCAGCAGTGGCAGGTGGGGCACTGCCGGCCAGGGCTCTGAGTGTGCTGCCCCTGCAGGGAGCGCAGGTGTCAGCTCCGATGTCAGAGATGTCTCTCTGCTGATTCCTCATAGTTGCCAGGTCCCTGACACTTGCCATCTACTGGCTGGCCATTTGTTCTCCATTCGTTCGGTGTTATTTCATTGATTTATAATTTTTTCTGCCTTTCCTTTGTTGCTTTCTGTTTTGTTTTTTGTATTTTTATTTTTTTTTTAATGCAGCTTGCAGTCAGGTTTTTTAAGTGTTTCCATTGATTGAGAAATGCTCCAATATTACTCAGGTTCTTTGTTCTTCCTTAAACCTTTATGTGATAGATCCAGGTCATAAAGAAAGTATATGACAGAGCTCCAAGTAGGAGCCATGCCTTTTGACCTCTAGTGGACATAGAAGACTGTTTATCTTCAGAGGCAATGTGCTGCACGCGTAGTTACATGGTATGGAGGAAAATAGTTTACTGCGAGCTGTTAAAACCACGCCGGGCATAACTGTACTGCGGTCTCACATCTGCTGTCACCGTTCTCTGATACAAACCCATGCTCAGCTTCACAAGCTGCTATCCTACTGGAGGCAGCTAAGCACTTGCTACAGGAATTCAGTGCAGACTCTTGATGTATCTTATGCTGCTTTTCTGTTGCAGACAAAATAGAGGGGATTACCACCTGACCTGCTCTTGTTCAAGAGCATCTGTTGACTGTGAATCACAAAGGGTCAAACTCTTTAGGAATCCACCTCACCTCTCCAGAGCAAGTCATTTCAGCGTCCTTGTGCAAATGGAACAGATTATTTCTCAGGCGTGAATGAAACTGTGGGAGCCCTTTGCTAGATGGAAAGTGCTACTTTGGACCAGTCTTTCACGGTGCTTTGTAATAATATAGCAACTGTATTGTCTGCATTTATTTATGAAGGTAAATGGAGGCTAGGAATCAACTTTGGAAAGCTTTGGTGCTAATGCAGCATTGCTTCTAGAATGGCTGCTCGTGTGATACTTCTAACAAGATGAATCAGCAAAAGCACCAAAGGCAGCATGCCAAAATGTTTCCTGTCTTGTTCTGTTGGCTCTTATGTGCAAATTTCATAATAGCAGTAGAGAAGGCTGATATGACAACAGCTTTCAAATATGAAGAAGCTGCTGCCAAGGGGAAGGGAATAATCTCTTTTCTCTGTTTAAGAAGTGATGGCTTAAATAGCAGCTAGGTTAGATCAGTTGCCCTGAACCTGGAGTTTGTAAACCCCTGGGGATCTTTTGAAGGCTCTCTGGTCCATCTGTCTCTAAGTGTTAGCAGACGGGTGCTTTTAACCAGTCCAGAGTAATCATTCATTTTGTGATATTTTTATATGTAGATTTTTGTTGTTATCTTCATGGACAAAGCTGAACGTATGCAGACAAGTTCCCCAGTAACCTGATCTGAGCAGACAGGCTTTGAGGAGAAGGCTGAACTAGGTGACCTCTGGAGGTCCCTTTCACGCTAAATTACCAGTGATTTTGTATTATGTGTTTTCTGAGAAATGTTTTTTTGTAAGGTGGCAGGGAGAGACCAATTTTAGGCCTTCTTTGTACAGTGAGTGTGCGCAGTCCAATGCAAGTTGCACTAACTTCTAACGACTGTTCAGATTTCCGTGAGCTGACACGTTAACTGGGCTTACCTCTGCCCCGTGACAAGGGCAGAGTACCACAAGCCTGGCTGGGCCTTGTACGTAGGACTACATGTAAAAGAATGAGGGCTTAAGAAAAAAAAACAAAACACTGGAAGCCAGGCATCGTTAAGTTGAAAGAATTATCTGAGCTGAGAAAGTGCATTTGAGGAGCTAGCTACTTCAACACCAGGCACAGACATCATTCCAAAGAAAAGGTTTGCATGTCAATGTTGCATGAAGATATTTGCTCTGCTTTCTAGGAATTTATTGTCTGGCAGCTAGGTGAGGAAGAAGAGGAAGAGTTGCTTATTACAAATCCATCTATAGTCCTTGACTGGAATCCCACATCTCCTGTTGCATTACTGCTCCCCGTTCTCAGTACCCAAAGGGAAGAGGAAGCTACTGTCAGAAGTGGGAGCACCTGAAGCTATAAGCATTTCCTCTCACCTTACTTTTGGTTTATCCTTGATGTTCCTTCGCTTTGTGTTTCGTGAGCCTGGCATAGCCCCATACACAGAGACCTCTAGGACTTCAGTGGCAAGGTGAAACAATAGTGTACCAAACTATGGCATAAGTTTGAGAAGATTTTTTCAGGGACCGAAGCCATTGATTAGCTGATTTGCTTCTTCCTCCCAGCTGTCTGTCCTCTCTGTGCTTTTCTTTGGTTTAAAAGGGAGGAGGGGACAGTGGGCTTTAACAGCAGCTTCTGAAATTAGCCTTCTTCTTTATGTCAAGTACAGGTGATATGTCTCCAATATCTGAGCACATGGATCATTTTCTATTCAGAAGCTTTCATATAACACTCTGTTTGTTACTGAAGACAAGTTCAGGGAGGTTTATTGAGTCACCATCTGCCAGAAGAGGGTCTCAGATGTTCTCTGTGATGACAGGAGCCCAGAGCCTGTCCCACTGCACAGGAACCCACCCAGTCCCCAGAGCCAGCCTGGGTTCTCTCTCCACACACAATATCTGAAGCTCTGCTCAGGGTTTCTCAAAGACCCCAGGCAGGCAAAAATGTCTCAGGCAATACGAATATAGGGAATGATGGATTGGAATAAATCAGGAATTGACTTAGTCATCATCTTTTCAACCAGGTATAGAAAAGTTCCTCCATGGGCATTTATAAGCAGCCTTATCCACTGCCAAATGTTCTAAATTTTCTGTTAAATAAATAAATGGTTAATATGAAAATAGATAACCTCCCATGTTTAATGCAAAAGTTTCACCCTTCTCATCTTCCCTTCCTAGCCTTTGTAGGGTGAATACCCTGAATGAATAGTACCCGAACAATATAATGAAGATGGACAGTATATTTTGGGACAGATTATCCGGATGGTGTAAAGGCACCCAATGAATTAGGAAGGGCTCACCTGTCACTAAAGGCCGAGGCTTGCCTGGAACACATCAGTGGTTCAAGCTGTGATTTGACAGTTCCCATACGCCTTAAACTTGTGATCCTTCACCTCCCTTATGCTGGTACCAGTGCCTTGTCACCTGCAAGATGAGCTAGATCAATGATGTACTGGTGAGAACTGGTGTGGGTAATGTCACATGGGAGATGGCAGGAGCGTGCGGTTGGGCAAGGCAGGACATCCTTCCTCCTGTCCTTGGTAGTTATCCAGACATACTAGGTTAAACCCGTGGTAACACATCAGCCTGACATTTGATGAAGGGTGCAGCACATTCAGGATTCACTGCTTTGGGATGCAGGGACTGCAAAGTGGACTCAGGTTGTTTTCAGTGATCAAAGATTGCGGTGTTAAAACCAACAGGCGACAGGACAGCCATGCATCGCAGCAGCAAAAGAGCGCTTGCTGCCGTGTGCTCTGCTGGGAGGCAGTGATTCTGGGGGACACGTGCCGGGTGCTTCAGGGGCATCCTGTAGCCATATGTCTGGCAGGGCAGGCAGAGGGAACGTGCTAAGCAGTAGCCTCACTCACAGACATCTGCAGTGACAAATATTCCTTAAAGGAGTCCATTAAAGTCAAATGAAGCCCTCTCAATGTACATAGGGAACATATATAACAAAATATATGAAGTGCCTGTATGTTTTCTGTATCTGATACCTTAATTCGTGAGAATAGGAGATAAGGTACTTTCAGAGTTGCAGAATGGGAGACAGCGTGTTGTGAGACAGTTTGTTGTCTGCTGAAATATGTTTGCATTCTGAGTGATGTGTGTCCGATACGGGGCAGCACAGCGTGTGTTGTGGAGATGTGACCCAGCTGGTCTGTTGAGCCTTTGGTAATGAACTCCGTGCCACATGCGTCTAGATAGTGCTTTTAATCCCGAAGACGTCTGAGGAAGTTGTACTTTTCAGAGGTTGTCGAGGTTGTCTATTCTCTAACCGTCCTCCCAGGGGAGTTTTCTCCCACGACTCCACAGCCTTTGGAAGTTACATGGCTACAGCAAACAAGTGGAAGTGAGGACCTTTCATTCAACAGTGCTTGCTTTTCCATCAACTCAAAATCCACCAAAGTGCTTGGGTGGAAAGAGGAAAGTCAGGAAAGGAAAAGAATGTCTGGAGTTACGAGTGCTGAAGGAGCAAGGAAACACAGAGGCAGTAAGGAACAGAAAAGTGTGTCAAAGCCCAGGTCAGCGAGTTATGTCCTGAAGTGGTGTGCTTCGATGGCCCAGTGGAGTTGAGCTAGGTGGTGATGAGCACAGTGCTGAAGTCTTCAACAAAAGAGACAGGTCGGTTCAAGAGCAGACCTCTGTATCCTAACAGACTTGACTATGGAAGGGAGGGGAGATCCTTGATACGTGTAACTCTCAGTCAAGTGTGTTCCGTGATTCTAGACTTGTGGGTAAGGAGAGCAATAGAGTAACAGTAGCTAAAATCACTGAGGTAAGGAAACCTCTTTGGGTAAGTAATGTCATGGTGGGCTGGTATGGAGAGAGAGATGAGTGCTGGACTGCGAGAAGAGAGGAGAACGTAGAATGGAGTAAAGAACATTTACCAGCTTAGCTGGTCTGGTCGCAGTTTGAGCACGCACTTAAGGATTCTTGCGGTGCTCCATTATCAGGTGGAGCTGGGGAAGGTAGGAAGGGCTCCACCAGCACAGGAAAGTGATGGAACAGATGAGCAGTCTGACTGTTCCATCCGTCTGGTGGTGGTGCTCTCTGGCAGGTACCGCACTTGCCTGTAGGGATCCCTGTGCTTTCCAGAGAGGGACCGTTGCAAATGAGCCATCTGGAACTAATGGGTTTTGTGCCTTTGACTGGACTGTGCTTTTCTGCATACCTCCTTTGTCAGAAAAAGGTCTGCTGAGATCCAAACCTTGCTGTAATTATGTCCACACAAGATAGCAAAGGTTGCTCCTTAAACCAAAATTTTGTCTGATGTACCTTCCCAGGCAAATGAGCTTGAATGGTTTGTAACAGAAAGAAGATACATTTCAGAGGATTAAAATCTACAACCTTGTCTAAAGACAGGAAGAACAGCCAGTAAAATGATGTTACTTTCTACAACTTAAACAGAATGTGTCCTCACCAACCCCAGTTATTTCTCAGCCTGTGTACTCCTGTGTTATGTTTTTTTTTAACTTAGCAGGACTTCATTTGAGAGCAAGGAGGCAGCAGCTCTGTTCTGTCTCCTCTCTGCACAGATTCTCCCCTCGTCTCAGCAGACAGCACTTTGGCTGGCTGCCTTGGGGGATGATACAATACAGTGACTGTCCGAGGAGTGGGATTTGTGGTGACTGAGATTTCTGAAGTGGGTCTAAATCCTGCTGGCTTGCCAAGAGTGAGTTCAAAAGAGTCACAAATGCGGAGACCACTTGGGAGCTTCAGCCATCTTACCAGGCTTGAAACTGTGGGAACAGCTACAGGAGCTTTGGAATGATCAAAGGTGTCAGCCCATCCTACTTTGGAAATAATTCCTAGGCCTTGGCTGGCCCAGAAAAAATAAAAATAGTCTGAAGAGACTTTAATTACATTTCCAATAGTAATAAAATAGCATTGCCTCCCAAATTAATATGACCCATGTTGGTATGCTACTGAAAAATGAGGGATGTCCTCTTCAAATAGTAAAAGTGCGCACTTTTATTGTCAGTTTCTTCTTAAATAAATAAATATATATATATATAATATTAATAATAATAATAGTAAAGGGATTCCTGTCTTTCTCTAACTATTTGTTCCTCTTATAAAGCCTTTATAAATGTGAGGTGTCTGTCATTGCTCAGAACAGGGAAGCTGGTGCCTGGAGTATCTACGTCTTTCATGTTTGTGAGGGAAGGAACGAGCTTTGTGCAGAGAGAAACTTCTGTCTGAATCACAGACCGTAATTTGGTTGGAAATGGAAGAGTAGCTGCAGTGAAAACTGAAGAGGGAAGTGCCTTGAACTCTGAAAATTCCTGCACTTCCTATTAATAGATCTGTGTTTAAAATAATGTGAAAAATTAAATCTCTCCGAGGCACTGAATCCTGTGCGTTCCCACGAGTGCTCAGCATGTGTCTGTGCTCCACATCTCATCAGCCGTTGTCCCTCCCGTGTTGCTCCAGGCTTGCAGTGCAGCAGGAGCCCTGGTGGGTCCTGTAGTGTGTCAGCTTTGGGGATTCATGGCTGGCCTGGTGCTTCATGAAACATTTGTGTTCTCCATTCTTTATTAGTCACTGGCAGACTCGTTGTTTATAACACACTGCTCAGCAAGCTGTTTGCGACTCATCGCCCTGCTTGCTTTATAGTCTATAAATATTTAATTCTTTAATAAACTGCTTATATGTAATATCAAATGACTGATGCACTTCTTTCCAGTCTTCAGCACTGCTACTATTTGCAAAACAATATCTTTTTTTTTTCCTTCTTTTTGAATATCAATATGTTTCATAAATTCTTGAATTTCCTTTTCTAAATAGCAATTTATTCATGGTGTTTGGTACGTTGACAAGCAGAGCAATGGTTCCTGCAGCATTATAACAGCTGCCCCTTTCTAAAGTCTCCGTGGGGAGATCCGCTTCACAATGGTCACAGATTTGCAATCAGGGGTAGTTTGGGACAGCAGCAGTCGTATTTCACATCTGTGCATGTTAAAGAGCAGCAGCAGCCTGCACAGCCTGCACGCTCCTGCAGAAGCTGTGTGAGAGCATGCTTGGTGGTAATGCAGAGCAGTGTGGGCATCTCAGAGCACTGCTTCTCGCTGCAGGCTGTATCACCGCTCCTCTGCTTCACACACGTTGCTTACATGGTGCAACCCATGCTGCTTTTTCCATCTGCAGTCTCCTTCCTGCTACACAGCGGGGAGAACATACAGAAAGAGTGGCTGATGAGATCCACTGTGCTGGGGTTAAAAGCCACTGGTACGGGTGGATGGGGTGGAGGAGATGTGCTCAGGTCGCCGTGGCTCATCGCAGCAGTGCAGCACCGTACAGCAGACAGGCCTGGGCTGCTCACCGAGGTCTGGCTGGCCGCCGTGCCGGGTGCTTTTTGTCCGGATGGCAACATGTCTCAGCAGGGCCTGTGACGTGTCTGAGTCAGGATGATGGTCTGACTTTCCCTTGTGCCTTGAATTTTTGAACTTTTTCAACTGTGAGCAGAGAGTGACTGGATTTAGGATTCTTGCCTAGAGGTGGTACTGGTGTCCTGTTTTTTATTAGAGCTGGCAGACTTGCCTTGCACTCAGATTCCGAGTGCTTTACGGAAGGGTGTGTGTGTGTGCATGACAGATACATCTGTGGAGATGCAGGAAGAAACTAGATTCAGAGGACTAATAGATCAGCCTGTAGTTATGAATCTTCAAGCAGCACTGGGCAGCAGGCCCCTTTGCTATGGGTCACTGCATCCTCTGCACATTGTCCTTAGATGAGAGCCTTATCCTTCTGTTTGGGGCTCTTGGTGGTCCCACTGTGATGCAGCCTGCCTGAAGACCTGTTTGCTCAGGACTGCACAGCCCACTTTCAACAGATACTCACAGCACATCCTTGTCAGACACTATTAAGAGGCAGAGAAACCACCCCAGTCTGGAAGCTAGGGATTTGCTCAGCAGTGTTTCTCGTTACTGGTGACATCTGCATGTGCCCAGAGGATGGGAGGAGAGGACAGCTCCTCTGAGAACAGGTCCCATCTGCATCTCTTTACTTTCCATCTTGCCTGTTCTCCTTTTGTGTGTAAAGCCATGATCCCTCTCTGGAGACCACGTCTGGCAGCGATGTCAGCCTTACTCACACTGTGGGTGTTGTGGAGGCTGAAGAGGCTGCGAAGGCAAAGACACCCAGGATCTGTGCATAGCAGGCACACAAGCAGACCTTCCTAATATCCTAACCTAAAATCACTGCTGCGTTTGGGTGTTGCTGTTCTGTGATGGCCTATTACATCTTCGTTAACTCATTGTTCATGTAAGTAGGTGCAATCCCCTGATCCGAAAAAGCATTCCTAGCAGATCACAGAGCAGCCAAGAACTTCTCCATATGCATACATTTATGTATTAAAAATATTAAGTGATAACAATTACTGTTCCTAGAAAGAAGCAGGTGAGAGAGGATCACAGAATGGCTTAAATTGAAAGGGACCTTAAGGATCGTTTAGTTCCAACACGCCTGCTGTGGGCAGATCAGGCTGCCCACATCCCCGGACTTGGGCACCTCCAACCTCTCTGTGCCAGGGCTTCACCAGCTCTGAGGAGAAGATTTCTTCCCAACAACTGATCTAAGTCTCCACTCTTCTAAAGCCATCCCCCACTGTCCTGCCATTCTCCTCCTGTTTATAATCTTCCCTCAAGTACTGGGAGGTGGCAGTGAGGTCTCCCCAGAACCTTCTTTTCTCCAGACTGAAGAAGCATTGTTCCCATAGCCTGTCTTCACAGGAGACATGCTCCGTGCTCTGATCATCTTTATGGCCCTCCTCTGAAACTGCTCCAGCACCTTTGGATCTTTCTCGTGCTGAGAGTCCCAGGCCTGGAAGCAGCACTCCAGGTGGGGTCTCATGAAAGCAGAGCAAGGGGCACAGTCCCCTCCCTGCCCCACTGCCACCCCTTTGTTGAGGCAGCCCAGGAACCATCATCCGCCAGATCTGACCCCCTTCAGTTTCCCAGTGGCACAAGTGGCCGGGAGCAGCCCTGCCCCAGCCTGGCATCCCTGTGCTGGAGAGGCAGAGCAGTGTGGCAGGACATAGGCACTGCAGCATCGCTGCTGTCCCTGGAGCAATGCACCGAAGCCTGGCATGAGCCAGCAGCAGCATCTAAACGCCAGCTCACTGCCGGTCGTCACTCCACCCGCAGGGCTGTCATTGGGCTCCTCCTTTGTTACTGAAGCATGGCAGTTAACACATTCTCCCTCTGGTTCCTCTTCTCCTGTCCCCCCCCCACAGTATGTCACTGAAATTTCTGAATGGAAACAGGGAATTATGCAGGCACCCAGCTCCCGGTCCTCAAAGAGTCTCCAGGCAGCAAGCGTGCCTGGTGCCCTAGCTTAAGTATGAGTAATGATAAATAAGTAAATCATGCAGTGGGCTGTGCTATTCCCTAATGAGCCTGTTTGTCCCGAGCGCTGCGCAGAAAACACTCTTCTCCTTGGCAATAACCTTTCTGCGTATTAACATTATGCATGTATTCATGTGACTTCCTCTGCTCCACCACCACCTCCTTCAACTCATTTAAATAAAAATAATTTATGTGGACATTCCTTCAGTCAGGATCCCCCCCCCAGTAATATATCGTTGATGCCGTGCACCCAAATGGGGTCGTTATGCTTTCGCATATCATTATAAAGAATTATAAAGAACAACAGCGACATCTGCATGTGCCGCAGCGCTACAGAGATGGGCAAAAAAAGAGAAAACAAATCCTACATGAGCTCGGAGCTTGCCTGGCTCTGGCTTTCCTCAGTGCCTTCGCCACTACCATGGAAGAAAGTAATTGTACAGTGTAATCACATCATGGCTCATCTGAATATTCATAACCGAGACAAAGACTTGGAGGAGAAGAAAGGGGGAGGGAGAAGGAGGAAAATTTAAATATAAAACAGCATTTCATTTTGAAGCAAAGTTTCACATTCGGCTCAAGAGATCGTCTCGGTATCGATACTGTCTGTCTGTCTGTCTGCCGTTCAAAGCCGGCGGGCAGTGGTAGCATCGCGCGTGCAGCTCCCTCCGTTGGGAAAGAAAATAAAGCAACACAACAAACAGCGATAGAAATGCCCCCAGCAAAAGTGATATTTGAAGAGTCGCCAACGGTGGCTAACCAGCTGCTGTGTTACCATGAAAGAAACAGTCTATTGAGGGAGCTTTATAAAGACCCCAATTAATATGTTGTGCATGTATAAGATCTACAAAGAGCCCACTGTGCTCCTTCCCCCGCAACCACCACCTTCTCATCCTGATCGGTGCCAGTGGAGAAGGATCTGAGCTACCAAATAATTGATTAATCTCTTCGGCAGTGACAACACCCCTCTCCAAAATAAAGAGAGAAGAAAAACAAACACAAGAGGCAACTGCTTGCTAATTAATGTGTAAATTACCGCTGGTTCCATCCTTCTTTTTATCTTCAAAAAGAAACAGAAAAGCAAGAGAAAGAGAAATATAATCCCCATCTTAATGTATGTGTTGTCTTCATTTCTTTTGTTTTACTCTGGTATCCTTTACTAATATTAACCAAGAAGTGTGGTGTTTGTCGAAGCCGCAGCTGGCTCTGCCAGTCCGTTCCCCAAAGAGCTCCTATTTCCATTCCACTGGAGCTTATATTCCTTTAAATGTCTAGCGCGGTATCGTTTACCCCCTTCTAATACATCACTGCTGAAATTAGAAGAATCCAAGGTTATATCCAACTTCAAAGGTTTCCAAGTCATCGTGATTTTAGTAAAAGCAGAAGACAGACCATGGAGCAAGTCCCTGCTTTTGAAGATAGGCATCACAGGGACCTTTCTCTCTGTCTCTTTCTCGCTCTCCCTCTCTCTCCCCCCAACTTTGTACCTCTCCAGCTCTGAACGTCCCGCGCTAACGCAGTTTAATGATATGCAAATGAAATATGCATAAAACCATTCTACTGTATGATGATTAAACACTGGAGACATTAACAGCCGACACTCCGCTGTTTGACTGCAATAATCTTTCCCGAACATCCACTTTGATTGCGGAGTTATGGAAACCCATAGCAGTTGGCAGAGAGAGAGAGAGGGAAGGGAAGGAAGGAGAGGTGCAGGGACGCATCACCCATCTCTGCATTTATCCCACTCCAGGAGACGTTTCCCCCCCTTTGTACTGCGTTCCTACTGCTGTCTTTTGTAATCCATCCATGCGGTCGCACCAGGGCGATTAACGGGAAAAAAACCCTCTTTTCTCTTAATGTTTCAAAGCTCATTAGCCAAACGATTATTCCTCATTAACAGCGAAAGCTCATTCATTAACAGAAAAAATATGCCCAAAAGATGCCAGCGCAGTTAATCCCGAGCCCTGTAGCTGGGCTGTAAATCCCATGCTAGTATTTTCCACGCAGAGGGGAACCGCGCCAATCCACAGAGAAAAAAAACAGCAAAAAGAAAACATTTAGTGTGTTTTGTAAAATCCGCACGAGAGGCAATTAATATTCCCGCTGTGTGACTTTATTTTTTGTCTCTCCCTTTTGTTTCCAGTGCCCTTCCCTGGCTCAGCGCCCGGTGCCAACAGAACACCTTGCAGGATCCTCAGCAGCGCAGACAACACAACGTAAGTAGCCAGCTGTCCCTTGACGCCCTCTTCCAAAAGCCTCGAGCCCTCCGGCCCCTGCCGAGTGTGTGCGGCTCTTTCCCTCGCTCCCCCTCCGGAGTGCCACCTGGGTTTCACAAGTAGCACCTTCCAAATCTCTGTGTCTTCAAGTTTGTGCATGTCTGTGTGGCATCCCTCCTCCTCCTTCACTCCTATAGTGGATCTTGCAAAGGGCTTCAGATCGGCCCCATTCATCTCCCTGGTGATAGCAGTGAATGTAGATAAATCTCTGACTGCCTGCTTGCTGCTGGAGTATGATTTTTATTTTGCCTTCCGTGTATACCTAGGTCAAAAAGTGGGATGTATGCTCACACTGTGTGGATGCGTGTGTGTGTGTGTGAGTGTGTCTCCCAGGCACACAGACATGCATCTCCTCACACGTGTGTGTATGTATATTACACGCGTGCACACAGATATCTATACCCGCACATGTATGTGTGCACGCAGAAGTACACACACGTCTCAGCACACGCACACACTCACGCGTCTGATCTGCAGTTCTCTGAGGCACTGTGTGCATGTGTGTATGTGTGTCCATACGCACACTGCTGTGTGTGTGTATGTGCATACACAGGCATCTCGCTATCTACAAACATTCCCTCTCCTCCCAGCAGAGGCTGTGTGCAGCTGTGATCCTGCCCTATGAGAGCGGTATTCCTTCCTTCCCTCGGCGTGCTGTTTGGGGACCTTCGTGCTCCCCTCTCGGCTCTCTCCCGAGCTGCAGGGCTGGCACCTCTCCCTCAGCGCGTCCGAGTGGCGAATGGCACCGTCCGTCGCCCGCGTTCGTGCAGCCTCAGATGGCACTTCTCTCCCAGTGTCGGCTGCTCCCTTTTGTTTGTTGTTGCCCGGGCTGGGTGTGGTGGGGCTTTTTTTTGGAGTTAATTGTAGACGAACCTGAATGGCAAACACATCAACAGCTTGCGAAAAAGGAGAAAAGAAAAAAAAAAAAAAGAAAGAAAGCCCCTCACAAACGCCTTCTGCTGCGCCAGATGCCCATGTTGCCCCTGGCATGGAGAGCGGGCACAAGGGGGTTGTTGCCGAGCTGTTCTCTTTTGCCGTTTTTATTGTCCGCGTTCCCGTTTTCCCTTCATTTTTGAAGGCTCCAAGATGCCGGCCTCGGCGTGGAGCAGCGGTGTCATGGCGGAGACGACGGCCTTTGTCTCGCGGGGTGTGAAAGCATCCGTTGTGCTGGCTCCACTGCGGCAGAGTGACGTTCAAGGGGGAAAAGTGCTGGAAGCCGGCGCGCCGTGCCCATAGCCGAGCGCGTCCGAGGCAGGGCTGGCGGCGGAGAGCCTCGTCTGTAATCCTGGCACTCGCGCCTCCGCTCGCTGCGCGCCGCTTGCTCCTGGGGGTCTGGATAATCTCCCTTAGCGTTACCGCGCTGTCTGGCCCGCGCACAGGGCCCCCGTAACATATACCCGCTGCCGTTATCACACGGAACTGTGGCGTTGCCACTGAATGGATGGCACTGTGCCAACTCTTCTGCCATCCGCCCTTGCAGCTTTTTTTTCCTCCCTCCTCCCCTCCCTCTCTCCCCTCCTCCTCCTCCTCCCGTCGACTTGACGTTAATTAACACACGGGTTAATTGATTTTAAAAGCTGAAGAATTACAGTTAACTTTTCCCACAGGGTACGGCCGCCTGGCACGGCGCGGTGCAGGGGGGCAGGGACGCGCCCGCAGCAGAGCCGGGCGGCTGCGGAGGCTCTGTCGTTGGAGCACGGTGGAGGGAAGCTGATGTGCGCCCGTCTCATCCTTCCCAAGATGTCACCATCGCGTTTTGCGACAAACAGTCCCAACGCTCCCTCCCCTCTGCGCTCGATGGCCGCGTGGGCTGTGCTGGAGGGGCAGCAGGAGGGCAGGGCGGCCGCGTGGCGGGGCTCCCACCCGTGCGAGCCGGAGGTGCTGGGGTGGGGAGCCCGGGGAATGCTGCCCCTTTCTGCTTATCCTGTTTTCCGGGGTATTTTTTGTTTCCTCGGTTGGCTCCAGTATGTCATTGGGGTGAAGAATCTCAACCGGGGGGAAAGTTAGATGGTCGCAATTATAAGCGAAATAAGCCATGTGAGGGCTTTGTCTTTTCGCCTTCGCTCTCCCTCGCCCCGGTCTCTGCTGGTGAATGACGGTGCGGTTGGGAGGAGATGCGGTGGGGCAGGGAACTCATCACTTCCACCTTCTTGTGCTTTCATTTTATTTCATTTTGTTTTTTAAAAGCATGAAGCAAGTGAAGCGACGAGAGGAATCCATTATGCAAATCAGGTCACATTTGCATAATGTCTCATGACTGGAATATGCAAATGAGTTGTATAATTTATGAGTGCCAGTGTCTGTCTAAAAGTGTTTCCCAGAATTTATAAAAAGTGAGACGTGGGGAGGGCAGCTGGGCTCGCTGCCCTGCCAGGAGGGCTCTGCGCTTTCTTTTCAAAGTCTTCCTTCAGACCAGCAGCTGAAATGCTCCCTAATGAGAAGCCAGCCCCCTTCCCCACACTGTCCCCCTCGTTTTCTCTTCTGTTTCCCGCTCTGCCAAGCCTGGACCTGCTCACTCTGAACTTCTCCTGGAGGCGATGGACCCGCACGCCGGACCGGGACTCCAAAGCCACGCAGCTCTGAGCAGTCTGCCTCGTCCCTGCGTCTGTGCGGGTGCTCTGGCGCTTCCCGGCAGGGAGGCTGTGCCTTTCAGGCACGCTGGCTCCGTGGGCACGGGGTGCAGGGAGTGGGGTGTAGGTGTTTGCTTCCCACAGCACGGTGGAACTGCTGCTCGTCCAAAACGCACCGCAGTCTGTGCTGAAACACCCACCTTGACCCTTCAGAGAGCCGCAAGGTCTGCGCGGGGCTGGCAGTGCCCCTGGAGAGGGACCTCGAGCTTCCTGCCCCGAGCGGGCAGGGGCTATTTCAGCACTGCAGAGGTCTCTGGAACACGCCGGAAATGCAGGACAGGTGCCAAGAGCAGTCTGGTTTTTGTTTGTTCTGCATATTTGGAGATCCCAGGAGCATCAGGAGAACGCAGGTATGCTGTTGCTTCATACGGGGATGCTGCTGCTCTGAGCCATCTGCACAGGGAAACGGTCAGCAATAACAAACACTTGCACGTGGAAAACCCACTGTGACTGCAGCTGCGGCAAGTCCTTGGCGCGTGTGGGTCAGGGGCTGTCTGAGCAGGGACATCTTTGTGGGGTCACGGTGCAGCGGGCGAGCCGCAGGGCTGGGGCAGCTCCGTGTCAGGCATCCTCAGTTGTGAGTCCCAGCTCTGGGAGGCCCCTGAAACGGCGTGTGGGCGAGAAAGGGCGATTTGATTTTCTTGAGAATATGCGTTTCAGTCGTTAAAAACACACGCGCTTCTCTCTCCGGTTTCAAAGTATTTGTGTGTCTGAGAGACCACCTAAACTGATGCGTGTCCCATTTGCTGTCTGTTTCAACACAGGGTGTGTTTCTGTATCGTTTATTTAATAGATGTGTATGCATGGAGAGTAGAGAGTACAGGTCTTGACTCCAACAGTGTGTCATAATGAACTTCTCCAGGATAAAGAAATGATTTCATAAACTCTGCTCTTAGCCGCGACTGTGGGATTCCTGGTGTGGGGATATAAAAGGAGCCTCAGCACTCGGTACACAGAGGGCAAAACTGGCACATCTTCTGTCCTGACGTGCAGAGTGAGAGGCAGCAGCATATCTAGACTCCAAAGCGTGTTCTGCTTATGACTGCTGCACTTTGTTCCTTTCTCTTGCACTGAAGAAGCACTGGTCCACACCGCTGCAATTAGCAGATGGGTCGCTGAGCCTGGCGCAGAGCTTCAGCAAAGCACTGGATCAGGACCACCAGGAGTACCCAGAGTGTCTGTGAGGGCAGCAGGGGAAGGGCACACTGTGAGGAGAGGTGGTGATTTTTGCCAGCTGGACGGAGTGCACCTGACAAACTGCTGTTTTCTTCCTGTGCCTTCCAGCACTTGGTCTCTAGTTTCCCACCTGCTGCATTTGAAGGACTCCCTGCAGCTTCCTCCCTGGCCTTTCCCTGCAATCCCTGCTTTCTGTACCCTGGTGGAGTTACACCATCTGACACACTGATCCAATTTGACGATGAAATGGCATCTGTTTTGCTATTGAAGTGTGTTCCTGACCTGGCACCGTTTAGGCAACTTGTTTTTTAGCACATAAATATGAGTGCAACATTTCTGGAGTCTGCATCAAAGGCATCTATTCTTCGTTAAGAGGGATTTATTTAGACAACCACATCTGCATCACAATAATTAAATCCACAGTTTTATTTTAAAATAAAGGTTGTTGTTGGCACCGGTGCAGAACTCAGCCAGTCACGGAGCAACGTGTTTCTAATGTGAAAGCTGAAGGATATGGTGAATATGTATCTCTGTCCGTGGATTTCCAAATTATCTACTCTTACATCTGCACTGACAGTAACAGTTGGACAGGCAGCACACAGTTCTTCACTTAGCCCAGCTCATCATTTTCCTCTTGACTTGTGTACTTCGAACCGTCATAAGAGACTCCTGTACTGCAGAAGGCTGAGTGCAACGGCAGAGGGCCAGTACAAATGAGGGGATGTACAAAAAGAAGGAAAGGAATTCTCAGCCATCTCTGAGGACCAAGGTTTTCAGAAAAGAACTCTGAATAGAAGGGATCTCCAACAAGAGCTCCCACCTCAGTGGCATTCAGTCCACAGGTGAACCGCCTTCACCCGTGCTTCCAGGGCAGGCCGGGTCTTCTCTCCAAGTGCTCAGTCAGCGGTCCAGGCCGTGACTGAGCACTTCCCATACACCGCGTCTAAGCAAAGATTTTAATGTTCTTGGTTGCATATTTGTTAATGGAGGGAGACTTCATTGACAATTTTCTACCTTTCTGTATTGGATACACTTCTTCTTTTCCACTCCTGCGCCTGTTAAGTTCTGTGACAACTGGAGCTGTTGATGCCAGTGTAGTGAGCCGTGTTCTGAGTTGCCAGCTTCATCGCAGCGTTGTCCACTTCTTCACGAGAAGGATGAGGTGCGGGCAGAGGTCTGAGCACTGCATTCAGAACAGTTCCACGAGGGCAGCTGTCTGCCAGCAACAGGCATAAGCCATCAGCGTTGCTTTACCAGCCTGGACACACCTGATGGATGTGCGTGATGTTAAGAACAGTTGTTCTGCATGGGACTTATTGCCCGATGTCTGTAGATAACAACTGTTATAGGAAAAGTGTGTAAAATCTTTAAATCTTTAGCAAATCTCTCATTAATCCCAACTGAGTAGATTAAAGTTGACCGCAGGCTTTAAATGGAAGCAAGCTGATCACTTGTAGGACAGAGAAAACAGGTACAACAAAACATGGGCAGACAGGTGAGCTGTAATGTGCAGCTCCTTTGTTCCTGGCCTCGATGAAGTGAGGGCAGCACTCAGGGCACTGGGCCTGGGTTCACATGGAGACAAATTTTCAGTGAGATGACACTGTGCAGCATGATTCAAAATCTCAAAGGTGCTACAGGCAGGTACTGTCTGTGCACTGCAGACACAGGAAACGGAGCAGTTTTGTATGAATGGCATAGAGAGAGAAACAAGGCAAAGTGCTAAAGTCTGATGTCAAAATCAGGATCCTTCTCAGAGTTCAGCCTGGTGTTGTGGTCCTGTTTACAACCTTTGTCAGGCCGTGTTCACTGGAACTGGTCTGTATTTGTAGACATAACTCTGGTTGGCAATGAAATGGTTAAATATCTTAGAGGAATAAAATTCAACTGAATATTTACATTATGTTTCAGTAACCAAAGGAGCAGATTCCGTAGGATTAGACTCTTAGCTGGAATTATTTGTGGTTTTTCTTTCTTGGAACCTTGCGTTCCTTTTCTAAACACAAAATCCGAAGTGCAAAGTACATAAACACTGCTGGCTATCAGCACCACAGGCACTGCCAAAAGCTCCCAGGGAAGGCCAACCTCAGCTCAGTTAGCATTCCTCTGTAGCTCGGGGACTTGCTCTCAGCTGGTGCCCTCCCCTTTCTCACCTGCTTGCCCACCCTATTTCCTGCTCTCCTCATTGGCCCTGGCTCCTGCTGGCCCAGGGCCACATGCCATCCATCGCGCTCGCATTTTGTCTGTCCTGGTGCCCTGTTTCAGCGTGCCTCCTTCCTTTGCCAACTCAGTGGTTCTGTTTTCTCTGTCGTTGCCTTTGAGTAATCACGGTGCTGTCCACGGACCAATGACGACAGGGATGGTCTGCTCTAGCATCCACATATGTGCGTTTCAAGGGCAGCAGCATGATGACTGGTGCTAAAACTGACAGCACTACCTACTGAATCTGGAGTCGTGCGTCTGCATGGAAGCACTGCTGGCAGTTCCTGGAGATGCAAAGCGGCAATCGGACCAATGGCAGATTTTCTGAGTTCAGAGGCACAGCATAAATCTTCAGAAAGGACAAATGCTGCCTGACCAGCAAAGCCTGAGTGAGCCCGAGCTGCGCAGCAGAGCCCTTGGCACTCCTCCCACATGCAGGCGGTGTGCTGCTCTTTCAAGAGCAGATGGTGAAATCTGAGGGTGCCTCGTGCGTGGGGCAGGTGGTCACATCCCTGTTCTCTGCCTCACGTGTGAGGTGGGCAGAACAATAGACGCGATACAGGTGATCCAGACCAGGCCTTCACTGTGCTGTACTTCAGCTGTAGACAGGAATATCGTGCTGAGAATATCTGAGATCTGCTCACCTTCCTCCCCAAATAGTCAGCTTCCTCACCCAGCAAATTGCCTAGGGGTGCAATAAGTAGGTTAATGCTTGCTTTAGGGTTAGCCTGAGGGTGAGAGATCCCCATAGGCACAGCAGAGTTGCTTTTGTTCTGTGTGTGTGTGAGTTCATGCGCATGAAAGCCTTCAAGGTGAATCCCTACCGCTCCCTCTTCCTTGTTGTGTGCCCTTCCCTCCTCATTTCTGCCACAGCGGTGGAAACCTGCATAACCCTGTGGCTGATTAGGGAGCAGTCCTCTACAGTATCAGGTCTGCTTTTTCTGTTAATTCTGCCTTCATTGATACCTTGAGTCATTCTTTACAGTTTTGACTCTCTTGTTTGAGAGCAAGAAGAAAGAGCAAGGGACAAGGGACAACAGAGAAACAGAATAAATTTTAAAGGTGGAAATTACATCTCTGGGTCTGATTTGCACACTGCAAACATTAATATATTAAAACACGGAGACGTGACTGTTGCTTTGACTCATATTTTCCTACATGCAGCCCATGTGTTGGATTCATTTCTCTGGTCTCACAATTTGGAGCACAAGCTGCAGGCGGCCGAGCGTCTCGTTCAAAAGAGTCAGAAAAGTCAGTGTCATCTTTGGTGCTTTGAAGCCCATAGCTCAGATCAAAGCAAGCTGCAAGGATGTTATTTCTGTAGGAAGAAGAGCAGCCCTGGTATCGGTGCCCCACGACGTGTGGGTATCTCCCCAGTCTGGGTCTTGCAGCCTGGATTCTGCTCTCTGCCAGATCAGCACTCTGAGGCAGGACTAAGGATTTCCTTGAGACGATAATGTGCTGAATGTTCCAAACAGGTTCAGTCGAGAGGGTTTTGTGTCCCACAGGAGTAGGCTGTTCTCTGAGGATCCCAGGCCGGTCTGCTTCAGGAAAGGAATGTGAACAAAGGCTGTGCTGGAGCTGCAGGTGAGCTTGCCAGTAGAGCCCAGCTGCAGGAAGGCCGGGCTGTAAGGAGGCATGGTGGGGAAGGAGCAGCTCCGGCACTGAGGGAAACCGGGACTGCGAGGAAGCGGAGTGCTCTGCCTCTGCAGGTAGGAATGCAGTACCCTCGTTTGAAGGGGCCGGAGGAAATTCTTACCATAGCAGGAGCAGTTTGTCCTGCAAGCAACGTTGAGCTGTTTCTTTCCTGAAGCATGCGTATCCACACAGATTGTTTTATTAGATGGGTTGTGGCCATTTGCACCCTCAGTTTCTCTTTAGCTGAGAAACTGCAGAGGCAGTCGGTGAAATACTGATGGGTGTTTTAAATGCAGACAGTGACCGGGAAACGTGCTGGCAGAAGTCAGACGACAGGAGCGGAGTGGGCAGGGCGAGGTGTGGGCACAGCTTGGCAGTGCTCGAGGCACTGCTCGGGGGTTTCGAGGCAGCTCCGCCTGCACACAGCCAGCCAGGCAGAGCACAGAGCTGCAGAACAAACAAGGCCATGTCTGCAGGATTTTCTCCCACAAAACATGGAATTACCTACTGAGCTGTCCTGTACTGGAATATTTTAAGGCCTTGCAAAGAAGGCCATAAGCTGCTGAGTATACGTTGAAGCACAAGGTGTGAAATGTCCAGGTGTGCTTCCCAGTCACGCATGTCTCCCTTTTTCTGTACTGTCACTGGCACTTTGCTCCTCGTTTCCATTTGCTGGCTGTCAGCAGCGTGTGCCTTCAGGTCCTCTCCCCTCTCCTCCATCCTGCAAAGAGTAATTCCAGAAAAGGAGCACAAACCGAAATATGTCCATGATTTTGAATTGCAAATCTGAGCATTCAAAATTCATGACATTGGAGATTTAAGGTGCTTACTGCAACGTGAATCCCTCGTGTTGCTCATGGGTAGCGTTTCCCGCTTCTGATGATAGCAGTAGATATGGGTTGTGGTTAAAATGGAGGTTCGTGCAGCTGTGGTTGGCAAGGACAAGGTTAGATAAGAGGGGTTTGGCAGTTCCTTGTTGCAAACATTGTGGCAAGGAAAGATTAAAATGTGCTTGGCTTAAAACTATGTATTCAAATTCATTTTGCCATTTAAATATTTGAAGCTCCTATGTTTAGCTTCCATTTAGCTTAGATTGTCACATAAAGTTAGTATTGACCTTTTCTCTTGAAGGGATTGCTTTTTGGTTGCTTGTCACTTTTTTGCCCACTTGGGTGGGCAAAAGCCAATATTTTCTGGTAGTTTTTTTGTGCGTGTGTTTCTCTTTTTCCTTTTTTTTTTTTCTTTCTTGGCATGATTTTTGGAGCATTTCTTGGAAAAATAATAATTAAAAAAAGAAAGATCAGGTTTCCAAAAATGAGCTTAAAAGAAAAAATGTGATTTTTTTATAATTTTTTTTAAGATTGGAGGGGTACCTTAGAGACATCTCCTTGAAAAACACAAAAGCCTCTGTGCTTCAGTGTAAAGACCTCAGTGTTCTTGCCAGAGTGTTTTAGCCTGGTACTGCACCCTGCCTTTGGATTCAGCCTGAACTTCCAACGTCATCCTCCAGACCTGCTGGCCTGGGATTCTCTTCCACGTCCATCCTCTGTGTGTGCCCTGTCCCCATGTGAACACTGTTGTTGCACACCCTGCCAGCATTCCCCAGCTGCAGACCTCGGTGTGACCGGGCAGCTTCATGTCGCCCTGTTTGTGCACGTGCCCGACAGCATTCGATCGCACGCTTCAGCAGTTAGGTCAAAGATTGGTCTTCACTCTCTGAATGGATCAGCTGTGTAGAAGGGATGGCCGCAGCCTGTGGGGCTTCTCACCTGGTTGTGGAAATCTGGAAGCATTGAAAGTACATGTGGTTTGGGGAACTGAATTGCTGTTAGTGACAGGTGTGGCCACGGGCTTGTCATGTTATGAGGCAGAGGATCAAGGTGGATCACTCATGGACAGCAGCTCATTGTGCAGTCCTCAGTGTCAAAGTTTTCTGCATAGAACGTGAGGGTTTTTCTTTGTAGGATTGCCGAGTGCTCACAGTTCTGCTTGGGATGAATGAAGTGCTGTGAAGTTGTTAAGTGCTCCACATAGCAGTAGACACCTGAAATCAGGCACCTAAGATTAGAGGACACATTTAGTACTTGAATCTCCACATTTTTATTTAATACTTGAATTCTGCATTTTTAAAGTGTTGATGATAAAACTCTTTCCTCCTAGATATGCTGAGATTGCACAATGTTCCTGAGAACTTAGGTGGTGATGAACGTCATAGGAAGTCCCACAAGGAAATTAGTATCAGTGTTCTGTGTGAGGTTTGAAAAGTGTGCAGTAAACACAGGCTGGGACACACACCAGTTTGTGTGAGAGAGAAGGAAATACCGATTACTTGTTCTGTTGTGCATTACTCACCTTATGAGTGGCTGAATCCCAGACGCTGTATGATCCTTAATTGGAGTCCATGTTACATATACAGTAAGACCCAAATTATGCTGGCAACCTAAATTCTGCCACGTCTGCTTTTCTCAGAGTGCTTTGTAACGCTTTCCTAAAGTTGTTCTACTGAAGGCACTATTTTTGAATTAAGAAATCAAATCCATTCTCATGCACATCTCCACACTTAGTGCAGTTAATGAAAACCGTGAGGGTTGGTAGTTCTTTGAAAGCCTTCCTCGGTACTTGATGTGAACAGAGACACCAGAGGATTATTCTGCTATTAATCTGCAGGTAATAGAAGGTCCATTTCTTAAGTACACACAGAAAAGGAGAAGAAGAAATACTGGCTATGACACAAAATGAATTGTCTTTCTCCATGCCCTTGTAACCTAGGGCATGTAGTGCAGGCTGCCAGCCACTGCATTACAAATTTAAAAGTGCTGGAATCTCTCAGTTCTGTAGTGGGTTGTCTGATGGATTGGTGAGTAATGTACTTGAAGTGTGCATTACTGAGCTCTAGACTAATGGCTAGCTCTTGCCCATGGCTTTTGCTACAGATGATTCATCGTACTATTCATAAGCTCTCTGCCAGTCTGTGTCTGGTACTTGTGCTGCTGCTGTTAACACCATGTGCCTGATAAATCCTGTATGAACATCCTCTGTATTTTCAGAAGACGGGTTGTAAGCAAAAAGCAGAGTGAGTCACATGTCTCCCATTCTGCTCCTTTGGAGGACATGTGCAGGATAAGGTGATGGACACGATACTCATTCACTCAGTACTATTCAGACTGTGGCCTGTGAGAAAACACATAGGGTTTTTGCACTGTTGTGCCTAGATGTAGTTACCAAGACTTGGCAAGTGTGTGAGTTAAAGGAGGTCCAAACTTCAGAGCAAAGAGCATCTCCTGGGTTGGCTTCTGGGCTGGCTTTGATGGACAGGGCAGGTACGTGCAGAGGTCTCATTCATAAGTTGGTCTGCCTCCAGTTTCCACCGTGCTTTAAAAGGTTTTTTTTATTTCTTTCATCTTCACCGTACTGATGGGACTCTGGGATTACTGCCCAGGAGCTGTGGCTCCCTGCTGAGCTTGAGTTCAGCTGGACCCCGCCGGCTCCTCTCACTTGGAGCACAGCACAGCTATGGGAGGTAGCAATCCAGTCAGCCATCAGGGTGATCTGGTGACCCAGCCTCCTTCCAGGTGTTTGAGCTGTCCAGGACTCCTTCTGATTCCTCAGTCCAGTCTGGTAGCTTTGGTGGTAAAGGCTTAAGCCTTACTGTGATGTTCTTTGCTCTTTGGTTTTGAGCTTTTGCAAGTTACTTAGAAATAAACTTACACGATTATTTATTAGCATATTCCTAGTGAACTTATGGAAGGGATTAAGCCTTCAACCTAAAGAATTTCCTCTACAACAGTCATAGTAAACATTGCTGCTAAAAACTGAGCATCCAAAACAAAATTGTGAAGGGAAAATTATCCAGTAGACAGAAAGCTATGGAGCTAAAAATAGCAAACTGAGCAAGAAGCAATTAAATTTTCTAATTTGCTCTACATGTAGGAATGTGGGGGGTTTTGAGGGGTTGGTTGTATTGACATCAGTGTATTTGGGGTGCCAGGTATTTTATTCTTGTAGGCAGTGACCTCTTTCTGCAAGGGCTCTTTTTGTTTATGCACGTTAATACAGCTTGAGCACCTTTTTGTTGCCCCAAGCAGGAAGCGAATTCTGGTTCTTTGTAGTATTCACATTAATTTAACAACCAAAATCTCAGTATTTTGCACACAGAAACAGGTGGAAGATGTGAAAGGTTGCAGACAAAAGACAGTGATGCTGGAAAAAAAACAACAATGAATACACCGTAAAACAAAATTCCCAGTGAGTACTGTCAGTTTATTTGCATGCTCTTTTAGAAGATGTTTCTGGTAATAAAGTGTCATCGGTCTGTTATTTCTCTTGACCAGTCTTTCTCAACCCCCTATAGAAAATCCTACAATTTAACAGAGAATATCTGCTTGTTTCTCATCTTCTAGTTTGAGTTTTCGTTCTTTAACAAGCACAACAGCATGCTGCTCTATCTTCAAAGAGGAAATTAATTCCATCCGCAAAAGGGTCAAGTGCTGGAAAGTGCATAGCAATGCAGTTTGCGTGGCAGGATCCAGGAGATATGATGCTAATAAGATTCTAAGATGAGAACAGCAGACTGGCTCTAGGGATTCAGATGAAGGGTTCTGTAAATTTTAAAAGAAATGGTCTCCAAAAACTAATGATGTCTGCTTTCCAATTCATTAATAATGTGGAGCAGGGAGATGGGAGTGAGAAGCAGGCCATGCTTTGAAATATCAAAATGTAACAAGGAAAAAAACAGTGAGAGCTCATCTCATTGGGGTCATAAAGCTGGGAGAAATAGGCAGGCTGCAGGGGAACACAGTGTCAGTGCCTAGAGGGAAAGCAATTGCGCTGTATGTTCTGCTGTGTGTAATTTATGCACAGACTCTTTGCCAATGCTGATGTTAAAGTTCCACGCTGAAAAAGATGTTGCTGTATTGACAGAGCTTTCTCAGTGTTCTTGTTTAAGGTGACTTACTACACGGGTTGTCTGATGGATTTAAACAATGCCTCTGGATTGTCTTAGCATATTTACAAATGGCTCTTGGTAAACCTTCCCTTTTACCTTTTTGCATTGCATGCACGAAACTGAGTAACAAGAACCTGAACCTTGTTTGTAGTTAATAGTGGAAGAAAACCCCTCAGGCAAAGCCTAATGAACCAAGAGCAATTCTGAGCTTTCCTCCATAATATCTGGAGAGACTGCACCTTTCCAAGGGCTGCCTGGACACATCGTGTGACCTTGCTGCTTTACATCATTAAAATTTCCCATTACTGGCACAGTGTTTGTATGGAGGTGCTATTGTGCAGATATTATGCCAGAGTCTCTCCCTTATGCATGCAGAGTCTGCAGCTAATAGAAAATGTCTGTGCTTGAACAGCTCCGAGAGTGGGAAGGTGTGCGGGAGGAGGATTTGATCTGACTTTTATTTTGACAAAGCCATTATGACTTGCAGAGTGAGGTTAAGGTTTTCCTCCGATCTTCTCATTTTGTCGGTGTGATATTTTCTCATCTCACCTCTAAACCCCCCGTCAGCACTCAGGGAGTGGGCTGGGACTCGCAGCCCTGCCGCCGTCTCCCGCTCCTTCAGCCCATCTGCGCCAGAGCAGCGGGCTCAGGGTGGGCACAGTGTGGGCTCAGGGTGGGCACAGCGTGGGCTCAGGGTGGGCACAGCGTGGGCTCAGGGTGGGCTCAGGGTGGGCACAGCATGGGCTCAGGGTGGGCTCAGGGTGGGCACAGCATGGGCTCAGGGTGGGCTCAGGGTGGGCTCAGGGTGGGCTCAGGGTGGGCACAGTGTGGGCTCAGGGTGGGCACAGCATGGGCTCAGGGTGGGCTCAGGGTGGGCACAGCGTGGGCTCAGGGTGGGCACAGCGTGGGCTCAGGGTGCACACAGTGTGGGCACAGGGTGGGCTCAGGGTGGGCTCAGGGTGCACACAGTGTGGGCACAGGGTGGGCTCAGGGTGGGCACAGCGTGCTGCCCACAGCCTGCAGAGCCCAGAGCTGCTCCCTCGCGATGCAGGGCGGCTGGGGGCACTGCACAGCAGGACCTGGCCCCTCATCGCATGCACTGAGCTTGGCCCAGGGGTCTGAGGAAGTGTTAGTAAGACTGGCATCTTTTGTTTGCTGCGCTGTGTTTGCCTGAAGCTTTTCTTCCTGTGATCCGCTTTCACAGCTCTGGGTCCCCTGTGTTTCCTTTCACTTGAGTCGCGTTATCTCAGCGGCAAGTCATTCTCCAGACAAGATTTCTCTCAGGTACACAAGCAGGGTTCAAAGCAGTATTTAATAAGTGGCAGCTTGTGCTGGGGGTCCTGTCTGCTCAGAAGCACTGTGGTGGTGAGGGCTGAGCTGCGGGGCCAGCGGCCCGGCCAGGCGCTGGGCTTGGTGGGCAGTGTCTGAGAGGCAGCTCCAGTGCCTGGTGGGGGATCGAGCTTTGTTCTCCTGCTAAAGCCACAGCTATGGAAGTGCTGAAGTGGGGTTCTGAAGCTGTTTGTTGTTAGCAACACTTTGCACCTTTTCATCCGGGTACCTTGAAGTCTTCAGTATGGACAGGTATGCTCCAGTCGTCACATCAGTGCATCGTCAAGAACTTCAGAAGCCACGGGCCTCACCTTTGGCTTTTTCTGCATATGCATAGTCTCCAGTGAGCATAAATCAGACAGGATTCACAGGCCTCCTGCATGGACAGTACAGCCATGTGTATCAAATCTTCCCCTTCCCTCATGTTTGTGTCTCAAATGCTTCCTTAGAGAAGAGATGGGGCATTTGTTTCCTCAGGAAATCCCAAGATATACTGATAACAATTTTCTTGAAGGTTTTCCAGTGACGTTCCTGCTTGTTATTCAGTTTCTCAGCACAGGGTTACAGAACGACTTGCCTGCAGTCACAGTCAGTGCAGCAGACGAGTTTACAGCTGCTTCCGTGGAAACACAGTTGTGTAATCAGGGTTGTCTTATGGCATTGGTAATGATATGAAAAGCAGCTGGCTTATGGAGATCTTTTTCAGTGGTGTTCTCAACCAAGACACTTAGCAACTGAGTTGATTTTAGTCAGCTTTTTTGTTTTCCAGCAGAAATCATTCTGGTGTAGAGCTCAATAGTAACATGGCCGTAGCTACCAGCACCACGGCAGTTACCTTCCTCAGGTCTTTGCTTGAGGTGAAGGGAAATTATTCAGCAGTTCAGTGCAAAATACATAGATTCCATAAACACAGATTTCAGCTCGGCTGATGTGTGATAGCCATCTCATCCTGCCAAAATCATGCATTCCTTTCTGATTTGCATCAGTTTCCTGCTGACTGCTTTTTCCAAACCTTTATCTAAAAGATGAAATAAATACTAGTTTGTTGTTTGTTTTTTTATTATTTTTTATTTTTATTTTTTCTTGGAGAAGATAAAAAGGCCAAGAAGTTTCTTGTCTTCAAAACCTAAAGCTTCTGTTCTAAACTGAGAGCCTACTGCTGGACATTTCCCATTCTTCCTGAGTAACGAACACCAAGCTGCAAGAGCCTAAAGATGTACAAAATGAGACATCTAAATTTCTGCAAATCTTTGAGTGAGACAAATTCTGTAATTGTGTCATCCAGGCCTGATACAGCCTATGGGATCCTTCTGAAATGCAGTAGGAAGCCCTAGAAGCTAGCAAGCTCTCTAATATTCTGTGTTTTGCACTCAAACTTGTTCTTCAGGTGAGAAGCCCAGCTCTTTGTCCATCCCTGTGCTGTAGTTTACACTGCAGCACACTAGCTTTGTTGCATTAGCAGGTAAGTTTGTATGCATTTCTTGAGCTTGCAGCAGACAAAGTAGACAAAGATATTGCAAATACTACCTGTGATGTTACAGTCCCATAGCATGCTGCTTACAGAGAGCTGCCGTTGTATATCTTATCTTGCAGCTCCTCTTTGCAATCTGAAAGATCTCATGGAAGAATAATCCTCAGCAGACCTGAATAAACTGTCCCGAGCATTTTAAAATGCCACCTCTAATTAGAGGAGACGTTTCTGTATTTGTGGTGTTGTGAGTCATCTCACATACAAGCAACATCATCCAGTGTAAGCCCACTGGAGCAGAAACTAGGCATACATTGGCTCGCACACCTGCTAAGCTGTCAAAAGAGACACTCTTTGGTCTGTACTTAGGTGTTTCATTTAGTTCTGATACACAACTCCTTGCAACAGTCAAGGTTAGGAAAATATCAGCAGTTCAACATCCTGTAAGTAGATGACTCCTGCCCTCCTTCACTGTGACTTAGCTTTAGGCACATGAGACATTTCAGCAGCTGCCTCAGCTGTTGTCACTGAAAGCAAGTTCTTCCTGCACGGCTGTTGGGTGACAGAAAAGCAGTGCTACATGGAGCATATGAGAAACTGCTACCTATCCATCCTGCTATCCTCAGGTGTGCTATTCCTGACAGGTGTGGTAGCAGTGAGGGCTTCTAAGGATGGAGACCTCACAGATCTGCAGCCTGAGCTGATGAATTCGAGTTCTAACCATCCTTTCCACTACGAAGTTTTTCTTAACCTCTTACCTAACGTAATCTAAGACCATGGCTGTTGGTGCTTACTGCTTGTAGAAAGGCAGGAGTGTATGTTAGATGTTACCCATCTCCTTGTTATCTTCAGGTGCTTACAAATTGTTTGTTACTGGTTTTCCAACAGATGGAACTTAGCTGGCTGATCTACAAATTTCTAACTAATTTTTCATCTTCTTCTTCATGGGCAGACAGCATTCGCTGTTTGTCCGTCTTCCAATAGCTCACAAGGTCTTAAATGCACTGAAACTGCTTCAGGAAATTCTTTACATACCCTATACTGGGACTCCTTAGATCCAGATACTTTGAAAGCATCAAACCGTATTCCAGTCCTGTTTGAGTCTGAAATCCTGCCTCTCTGTACTTGGTAGAAATTATGGTAGTCCTCTGCATGCTTTTGACCTTAAAAGATCAACAAGAGCAAGGTGTTATGAAGGACTGGTCTCCTTGGCATCACACGTCAATAACTGTCCCCTTCTGTTGAGGAGAAAGACAATGTTTTTCTTACCCTTTCCAGTAAATGCATCTATTCTACGTTGATTTCCTTTGTTGGTTGAACCCCATGTGGTGTCTTCCTACACAACATGACTTTGTGCTTCGAGCACTCCACAGCGGCCCAGCACATGGACTGACTGCACGCTGACACAGCCCTCTGCCATGGGGGAGAGGCCTTCACAGGGACCCACCGTCCGTGACATCTTGACTGGCTGAGTGATCCCGGCCCATCTGCGTGCAGGTACCGCAGCGCCCAGCTCTGCTGCAGATCTGAGGGAGGCTGTGGCTTCCAGAGCAGGACTCTGTTCTTTGGACAGATACCCAAAGGCAGATTTTCTTGTAATTAAATCTGAAAATCTATAATGCAGTCGGCATGGTGCCTCTTGGTATGTTTATTTTTATACCCCATTTATTTGCTTTTGTTCTCAACATATGCTTTCATTATGAGGGAGACTTTTATACTGACCATCTGTGCATTATAAATGAATTTCACTTAAAACTGGAGGACACGGGGAGCAGGACAGAGGTCACTTGTCTTTTTTTATATCTGCGTGCAAACGGGTATCATCCGTAGTTGTGGAATAAACAGTCTAGACTTTTGCTTCAAATAACACTGGAATTGCAAAGCTGACGTTTTTAACTGTTGTGTTTAGGTGTCAGGATTAACAGGCTTTTGAGATGAGTGAAGTATTTCATACCTTGTGTAGTTATAATTTCATTTTCTGTCTCTGCACTCAGAAAATATTTATTGTTCAATAATATTCTGCCTACATCTTAATATTTCTCTCTGCAGCCAAAGGGCAAAAAGCATTTAATGTTCCTAGCACTGAAGGTGATGGCATTTGTGTGTGACTGCAACTGTAGTTCTGTATCCAGTCTATGTTCAGGTCGCAGGGAACGGATTGCATATCAGCAGGCAGAGCTCTGTGAACGTCAAGGAAATAAGAAGGTAACTTGTCAAAGCCTGGCTGGCACAGGTACCCAGATCTGCCCTTATCTGAAGGGCTGCTGCTCTCTCTGGTCTTTGCTCTGCACTGCCTGACCTCTTGGCACGGTTTGAAACAGAGGTACACACAGGATGCTTTGTTGTCAGTGCTTTACGGGCCAGTTTGGCCCAGTTCTGTGACCAATGGGGTGGGGGACCCATGGACCCATGCCCCAGGAAAGGGAAAAGGGAAAAGGGCAGGGAGGTGGGCCTAGAAACAAAACAGCAGCAATGATCTGAGAAGGAATAAGATATAGGAATGCAAATTAACACAATATAATACAATACAATTAGAATCAAAGCTAATAAATCAAATAAAATGAGAGAGAGTGTAAAAAAACCGAAGGCCTTACTCTGATGCTGAAGGCAAGACAGCCAAGAAGCACACGCACTGCTAAGGTGAGCAGAAAAGGAAAAGAGAGCAATCCTGTGACTTGCTAACAGTTTTATCTTTCCCTCTGAATGAAAAGCAGAAAAAACAAAGTAAGGCAAAGTCTTCTGGGGTCCGTAGTTCTCTTCTGAGACAGCTATACCCAGACCTGGAGCATTAAGTCGTTAACTCCCCGTGCTCTACATGATGTTATAATGGGGAATGCCAATAACAAAAATCATAAAACCATGACAACGTGGGTGCACGTGTGTCAGAAGCGAGCCCTGAAGTGTCCACTGACAGCGCACAGTAAGAGGCACTGATAGTGCCTCTGTGCCCTTCCAAGAAAACGGGAAGCACTGCTGTCCAACGCTCCTGCTCTCTGCTATGGGGCAGACTTAGGGGCCCTGCAAACAAAGCGGAGCGGTGCAGGCAGCGGTGGTGTTTGGTCCTGCAGTGGTCAGAGCTCTGCAGAGGCTGCTGCTAGCCAGAGCCACTGCAGGAATCTCTCTCTGCTTAGTGACAAGCTGTTAATGCCTCTGCATCTCTCAGCTTTTACTCCTCCTTCCTCTTTGCCTTGTTATTTTTCCTTTTGACCACTTTTCTATGCTCTTAGGTCAAGGGTTTGCCCTTTGGAAAGAAAAAGCTTAGCTGAAAATTAAGAGGTTTAATCAAAGCTTCTCCAGACAGCATGAACAATCAGCAAACATCGAACTGGAGAAAATGAAAGGCCATTCAGATGGGAACGGAAGGGGCCCACAGAACTCCCTTAACAAAGGATTTGGTGCCATTTCCACCATCCCACGTGCCACACTCATTACTGCAGAGGTTGAGGGTGAAGTCTGGGAGGTGGACAGCAGTGGGGCAAGAGCAGAAGCAAGCAGCAGTTCCTTTTTGATACCAGCACTGGCGGTGACATGTCCAGAGGTTGCAGGAGCTCACGGGGAGGCTGGGGCAGATGTGCTTTGTTTACAGTTCTTTTGCGAGAGCTGCACTGAATTCCTCCCTAACAAAGAATGCGTGCACTTCCTGTCCTTTCACATGCTGTTCGGCTGTGTGGCATCATTTGCCTCACTGGGAGCATGTCAGTGCTTGGCACAAAGGCACAACCAATAAACAGCAAGAGAGTCCTCCATTTTAAAGAACCACGTTTTCCATCTCTGCAGGCAGATGCCTGAGCTATTATCTGCTAAGCCTGGGTGACCTCCTCCTCCTTCGGGCGCTGCCGCAGCTCTCCCTTGTCTGTGAGTGCAGAGGTAGAACCAGGATGTGCTGCTCTGTGCTCTGAGTGGTGCCTTCTAAAGAAACATGTGCTATGAGACTTCTGCCTGCTGCCCCCAGGCATGGTGGGCACAGGTTTATTTTGGATGTCTGTGTGTGGCGTTGAGAATGTTTGCAGTAACCTGTGCTTAACTTGGAGTGTCAGTTTTCTGCATGCAAGGGCCATTGCAAGTGCCTCTGCAAAATGCATGTATTGTCACTGCCAGCGGTGCCCTGCACACGTGGCCCTGAGCAGAATATAACAAGCGCATGCAGGGATCCTCTGGACTCGAGCTGCTTTTTTGGAAACAGTTCATCTTTTCCCAGTCTGTTTCTGTACCCTTCCCATTGCCATGTGCTCTTGGTGCACACTGCGTTTTGCCTGGACAAGGGAGGACTGGGTGCTGAGCTCCCGCTGTTGAGTTTCTCAGCTGGTGCTGTTGTTTTGCAGCAGTAAGGCAGAGACAATGAGCTCAAGTGTTCTGTCTGAGGAGAGTTTGGGTGGGGGGAGAAAGAAAAAGGCTGTTAGATCTATTGCGGGCAATTTAGATTCAGAGACATTTCATCTGCAGTTCGCTCAAGTGTTGAATTGAATAAAACCAGCAGCAGCAGTGGAAGAGGAGGTGGGGGAAGGGCTCTGAGCGCTCCCAGCTAAACAAAAAGAGACAGCTCGTAAAAAAAAACAACAGAGAGAATTGCATCCTTGGGCTGAAAATAGGGGTCCACAAGGAAGGGAGGAGGACGTGCGGCAGAACCCACTGGGCAGACAGGGAAGGCCCTGGGCTGGCACTGCCGGCAGCTCCCAGTGTTCCTGAGCAGGTCACGGGGTTTACTCCTGGGTTTGGGGATTTTCTGGGAGCTCCTGGAAGCTCCAGCCATAGAATCAAGCAGGAAGAACAGAGTCCCAGGCTTCATTTGTTGTTCAAAAAGTAAATAAAATCTACTTCACCTTCTAGTGCTGCGGGAGAAAACTGCAAAAGTGAAACCCTAAAAAGGGTTAAATATTCAGAAGACAAAGTAATATAGCTCTTACACTGATATAGCACTTGATGTTTTGGGGGCTACTCAGGGTTCCCAAGTGATGCCATTGGATGGCTGCTCTGCCCTCAGCATTAGGTGTTCCAGTTCGCCGCCTTTGCAAAGGGAGCCACGGCTGGCTTTCATTTCTCGGCATGCGTTGCAGCATTTGTTTCTCTGGGCCTGCCTGTCCTTCCCCACGCTCAGCTGAGGGCTATTTCACACAGCCACTGAGCCCGGTGAGGCTGGGAGCAGTATGCATTCATTGGGAGAATAGGAGTACAGCAGAAAATCAGCTCCTGGGGGGTCTGCCTTGTGTGGGTACGATTACACTGCTTTAATGGTGCTGATTCCAGTTTCTTATTAAGTCACAGGGAAGCTCTGTAAACTTGCCTCTTGCTATCTGTGGTGTACTGTGACGCTCTGCTGGCAGCTCAGCCCAGTGCTGGCTGCACCCCTCTTCACTGCAGCTTTCCAGGTGACTCCTAGCTGCAGGGATGTGACCCCTCAGGGCAGAGCATGTGGTCCTGCTGGCAGACAGCCCTGGCACCAGCTGCACGCCTCCAGCTGCCCAGCTGGGAGGGAAGGGCACTGGGGTGAAGAGCTGCTCCACATCAGGAGAGGGCCAGCCATGCTCCTCTGCACTGCCCAGGCTTTGTCTCAGTTTGTGCTCCTCCTCTGCAAGGTCTCTTCAGTTGCTTTTTTCCCTGCTTAAGCATCCTGCTCCACCCAAACAGTGTTAGGCTCTGATGGTACAAGCCAGGCGCCCCAAAGCAGCTGTCTCTGGCTGTCTCTCTTGTCCTCCAGCAAGTGTCATGTTGGCTGTGTGGGGAGCGGGGCTTCTGTTAGGGGGCTGCCTTTCTGTTTCATCAGGTGCTGTAGTGATTTAATCCAATATAGCTGTACAGAAAACCTCCATCTGGCCAGGCCAGCAAGGCGGTTTTATAAATGCTTACACAGCAGCAGCACAGCTGTCAGCACCTATTCAGGCACAAGGCAGAGCTTTAACATGTGTTAACTAGTATGTGCTTACTAACATGCCTTAAGCTCTCCTGTTACCAGTTGTGGGCATTGCATGTGGGCAGGATGACAGTCCTGAATGGCCTCGTGCACACGTGAGCCATGACTCCCTGCAGGATGCAGCCTTTGCTAGCTTCACCTCACCCACTGCGAGCCTTGTCTGCATGGGGTGCACAAGTACCTGGGGTGCCTGGGGTACATGGGGTGCCTGGGGAGTCCCACTGCAGTACAGCACAATGTCGGGAACTGCTGTGTATCAGTAATGGCAGGTAGCAATGGCTCTGCTGCACACGCTGCTCAATGGTGGACCAGCACGCAAATGGGTGCAGTTCAGAGGGCACATGCAGGAGGAAGCCAGCTGTCCCTGCTCTCCGTGCTGCAGAAGCCCTTCAGGCAAAGGCAGGAGAGGTCAGCCCCCAGAGCCGACATCTGACCAGCACTGACACCTGTGGTGTACCCGAATTGCTTGGGCTGGCTCCCAGAATCACGTGGGCTATGGCTTGGTAGAGCACCGTGCTTACGTTAAAGTGTCCTCTGGCTTTGCTGGTGCTCATGCAGAAGTGCCTGCAAAAAACAGAAGTGAGAAAAGAATGAGGAGTCAAGGAATCCTCAGGTCAGGCCCCAGTACCTCTCACTCGGGTGATTCCAGCCGTAACACAGGTCTCGTGCTGGTCTGTGTCCCAAGGCTTTGGGAGCCTTATTAGCTACCATTTGTAAAAGGCTGAAGAAGTCTTACTGTGAATCTAAGAGCAGAGAGCAGGGAAAAAGAGAGGCTGGCTTATGGGCATGTATTATGCTGCCCTGATTTTCTTTTGGTGTTATCGATCGAGCATCTTGCTAAGATTCAGCCTCGCCTGCTGTAGTGGTTTAATTCATTTTTAAGCATCATTATTTTTCATGTTGTGGTCTCCCCTTGCTTGGGGTGCTTCTCATCGCGCATCCCCAAAAACGTCCATTCCCGTCTGTGTTTCAAGACACGCACTGCTCCCACATGTGTGCATGTGCACACCAGGGAGATGGAGAGGCAGCTTCAGCTACACTAAGCAATTAAACTCCGGTAGCTCAGGGATGAGCAGGAGGCCGTGATTTTCTTTTCCTTTGCAGTAATTGCCTCTGCAATCAGCTTTGATCACCCGAGAGCAGAGGAGATGAGTGCTGCAAGTTGACATCAGTGGTTTTAATATATCCATTTACATATACAGGAGCAGTGCAGCATACAGCTTTCCATAGTGCCTCTGACCTGAAACCATCGCCGCTCCATAGACACCTCATTTAATTTAATACTTCACCGCCACTGCGGAAGCCACAGGACGGGGATGGGAGGGGGGATAATCAAGCCCTCACTCTCTTGCTCTCTGTGAATGTCTGCAGAAATGACATGAAAGTAATTGCTTTTGAAAAGCAAAGCAGAAATGGCACAACTGATTCCACTTAAATGAGAGGAGAAGGAGTGGGGGCGGGAGATGTTCACCCTAACCATGCCACCTCCTGCCGGCTGCAGGCAGAGCACTCCGTGGGTCTGTGTGGGGCTGACAGAAGGGTGGGCCTGGCTCCAAGCGGTGCGGGCGAGGGAGGCGAGCTCTGACGGGCAGCACTGCTCCCTTCAGCTACCTCAGACCCACAGGCAGATGCTGCTTCGAGTAGCTGTGTGACATCTCCTGTTGTTGCAGGCATTTCTGCTGCTGGGAGGCTGGTAGAGAGCCTCATGACACTGAGCATCCAGGAGTTATTCTGCCTCCAGAACACACTCACCTGCCTTGCAGCCGGCAGGGGCTGCTTTTCCTGCATGCTATGGAGGCATCAGCTCCTCTTGGTCTGGATGATGGCCGGCAGTCCTCAGGTGGTGGTGTACCCTTGGCTGGAGCACTGTCAGGGCCATTCCTGAGGCCAGCCAGGTAGGGCTGAGAGGAGATTTGAATGTTGCCACTCCTCGCACTCCCAGTGGCAGAGAACAAGCATTCCCTGGGTTCTTTGCTTCTCTGCCACCTCTTTGTGCTTTGTCCTCTCTGCATGGCAGCCAGCTGCTCTGTGCCCACTTCTGGCTTTGCCGTTCTCCCAGCTGCCAAGGATCCCTCTGGATGTCCCCCCAACCCCTGGCCGTGGTGGAGGGGCTCAAGGCGTGTGAAGGGTTATGCCTGGGGCTGTCATGGGAACGTGGACTCGGTGCCAGAGCTATGGCTTCAGGCCTGTGGGCAGCTGCAGAGCATCCCACGTTCAACACAAAGGTGTCCTTTACCATTGCAGTGTCCAGCCATGCAAACACATGTGCACATGCTTAGATCCACTCAGAATTTAAATGCTTCCTTTGTTTTGTTGCTGTGCATCATGCTGGACAGCTGTAACCTTTCTCACTGTGGGGTTGAATGGTATACGTGCGTACAGAGTGTGGCTTGGAGGAATGCAGGCCACTGCACTGATAACAGTGCCTCTGGTATGACTTTAATGTAGACATTATAATCATTTATGTTAATTACAAGCAAACTGATTATTGTTTATTTATTGAATGTTGACAGCTAGCTGACGGCCTTCAGTAAATATGTTTTACTAATCAGTTAGCATTTAATTAATATTGAAATTCTCTCTAGGTTTAGTAAGACAGTGAACAATAATCAGGGCCCTCAGTGGCTGCGTGTGTTGTGGGGTACCCTCAGTGCTGGCAGGGCCCCCATGGCCGGCAGCAGTGTGGGTGTGGGCAGCAGAAGGCATGGAGAGCTGAGGCAGTGTGGCTTGGAGCAGCACCATGGGCCCAGAGAGCTCGAGGTGCACCTCCTGCCCACACTGCTTGCAGTCCAGGCTTGGCAAGAAGTCTGCAGTGCACATCACCTCATCCTTGTGGTCCCGTAGATGCAGAGTATCCTTTTCCTCAGCAAGCTCACCCGCTTCCTGCAGCCCATGAGAAGTGAAAGCAGTGTGCTGTTTTCACCTGCAGCAATGGCTCTGCATTGTGCTGGGGCCCTCTGTCACAGCCAGGTATGGCACAGCCTCTCCCAGCAGCACCAAGCAAACCAATTTTCATGCCATGTGGGCACTGTTTTCTCTTACCTCTCTGTTGTGGGCAGAGCAGGAGCCCCGCGAGGCCCTTGCTGTGCTCCGTGCAGGGAGGAGCAGTGCCTCACAGGCAGTGGTCAGTGCTGGGGGCCATGGCAGCACCGCCAGCTCCCTAGGATCAGTATCTGCATCTTGTCACACTAATTGGCATTCCTGATTCTTTCCCTCTCCCTCCTGGTGTGACCTCGCTGCCACTAGAATGCCAAGAAGTGAGAATGCCAAGCCCTCCAAGCCCACTGCTGTTGCAGCAGGACAGGAGGGCCGGGCCAAACACAGGCATGGTGCTCCCTTCCCCTTCACTCACAGAGGAAGTGCCTGGAGGGGCCTTCAGCAGAGGGCAGAGGATCCTGGAGTTGAAGCACAGCGCTGGATCAGGCGCTGGTTATTCAGGCATTAGTTAGCACTTTGGGCGTGCTCGGTTGCTCTCTGCCTTCCTGGCCCAGAGGGTCGGACACCCCCTCTGTGTCCAAGGAGCAGGCACTCTGTGTAGCTGTCTCCCAGCCTTCCTGGGACACATCCCTGCTGCCGCAGGCGTGTATCTGATCACACCTACCATATTGGCTTCCTGTCCCCAGAACATCAGGTTTTTGCAGCTGGTGTGCGGGAGGTGTCTCCTCCCGACAATCCCCACCCCCAGCAGCATCAGGCCTGTGCTGTTCAGGGTTTTGTTAAGCCGTTTAGTATTAATTGATTTTTTTTTCCATTTTTTCTTTCTTTCCCTGGGCGGGTCAATAGCTGGATGCTCAAGAGCAGAGGATCTATCAACTGCAGACCAAGCAGAGGCAGAGGCAGGCAGAACCGGAGCAGTAATGCAGCCAGATCCAGCAGCTCAGCCAGGAGCTGGAGGCCGCCGCCAGCTGCAGGAGGAAGCTCGGACACAGGTAGGAGAAGATGCCGGCGCGCTCTGGCTCAGCAGGCCACTATTGGAACTTTATTTAATGCATTCAGAGCAGTGGTAATAATCTGCTGCTCTTGTCTAAATGACGGCATGAGGAAGGGCTAAAGATGCAAAAGTAGAGTCTGTCAACTCACAGTGAGGAGGGAAAGTCCAGGGAACTGGGGAGATGGCTGCAGCTCTGCTGACTGTGAATAGGTGCTTGGACTGCACTTGGCTGAGGGTGTGACTGCTGTAAGGCACAGATGTCCTGCATGCTGATCCTGCTGCTGACCTCCTGAGAGAGAAGGAGAGAAGGCAGCTGCTATGAGAACATGAGGGAGACCACACCTCGCAGGACACTGTCCCAGCTGTGTAACAGTGATGTGTGTGAGCCAGGACAGAGGCTTGTGTGGCTGAAATCCTCACTTTGCTCCAGGACAAGCAGACATTCACAATGGGAGTACCCTTGTTGATCTGCGGACCTGACAGAAGGCCTGCAGGGCAGTGTTTGTGCCTGTCATCTCTGTGCCATTGTCTACTTGGTCCCCTGCCCTCATACAGCTCCTCTCCTCCGATCCCTGTATTTCAGAGCTGCCAGGAGCCACACTACTCAGACTGCACGTTCCTTCTGCATGTGAATCTGGCTTGGGAGAGCACACCACTCACATGTCGGCTCAGTCATGCATCTGTCTGCCTGATGTTCATTGAGGCACCTTTAGTCATTAATGGATTTTGGCCACAGGCTGTGATCAGGTCTGTATGGCAAACAGATTCTGGGACAAAGAGAGAGGATCCTGAAAATCTTGCTTAATCTGCGTCATTACTCCATGGCACCTGCTTCTAATCTCTTTCAGCACCCTTTAAACCAAAAGAATTATGTCCGTTTTAAAAACTTGACAGTGCAGTATTCTCTGGAAGACTAAATCAGCCACGTGCTACTGGTACTGGAGTATCAGGTCTCAGCATGCTGGACAGCAGAATGAGCTCGGCACAGCTGGCTTCTTCAGGAGGAGGGGAGCGTTTTAGAATCGGAGTGGTACTTTTCTCCCTATTACTCAAAGTGGAAAGGCTTTGTTTCACTTAATTTGGTGATAGTGAGGTATGTTCACATTGTTTGAAGGAACATAGCTAGATATTGTTCCTTTTACTGCCATGTCATCCTTTGTTCTCACTGTGTGTGTGTGTGTGTGTGTGTGTGTGTGTGTGTGTGTGTGTGTGTGAAGAGACAGCACAGCATGTGGGCAGAACTGCATGTTGCAAGCCTGTTTTCAGATTGTCCGCTGGAGAAGGCTGCTGCTGGCAGCTTGCATGCTTTTGTCTGCTTGTGTGCATGAATGGTGCAGGATGAATGAATCTGTGAGTGTGTCATTGTGTGCCTACATTCTGTTCTCTAAATGTACACGGCTATCCATACACTGATTTGTGCAGGGAGAGCACGGCAGGGAGGAATCATGCTTCTGTTTCTTCTTACAGTTACTCTGTCTTTTTAACTTCCCATCCTATCCCTTCCATGTGTTGATGCTGAGTTCAGGTAAGTCTGTCTGCTTGCTTTTAGTGTGAAAGTAACAGATAGAACAACACAGCTCTAACCTTTCTCCTACAAAATTCCCAATTAAAGCACATCAAGCTCTGTTTACATAAAAATCTAACGTTCTTCTGAGTCAGAACAGTGCTCTGCAGTGCTCTGTCTGACAGCAGCCTATGCCTGCACATTGGAATCAGGAAAAAAAGGAGAAGCTGTGCTGTTGCCCCGAGATGCTCTCCCATCTCTGTGGTTACAGGGATTCCTGAGTCCAGGCTGGAGTCTGTGTTTAACAGCCCTTGAGGAATTTTCATCCATAATTTGTCAAACTATTTTTGTAACCCAGACATCATCTGTCTTCTGCAGTGTCTCACAGCAGCAAGTTCCACTGTTTAACCATACACAGGATGCAGAGTCACTTCTTTTTGTTTATTTTGAACAGTCACCTGACATTTCCTGTCGTTTTATTGAAAGAGACTGTGACCGATCATTCTTTAGTCACCTGTGTGACACTTGCAATTTTATGTTTTCTTTCTGTTGTCCTCCTCCCACACCGAAGAGCCCCAGTCTTTTTTTGTCTTTTTTGTCTTTTTTGTCTTTTTTTTTTCACTACAATCCCAGCATTAAGTCAATTATGTCAGCCTTTACCATACTTATTACATTTATCCTGTTGCTTTCAGTTCTATTATTTATGTAGTTTCAGGGAGTGCTAGATTTTGACTGAAAAACAGGCCAGTCTCTCCCACCATGCCAGCTTACATCTTGCTCTGTCCAGCTCTGCTTAAAGCTCTCGTCCCATCTCCATCTCCCGCTGGCTGTACAGGAAGTGCTACCAAACCCAGCCCCAACCTGCTGTGCCAGGAACTGTCCTGCAGTCCTTTCTGATTCTCTCAGGGATTCGCATCCCACCTCTGTCCCCAGATGATGCAAGCTTCTCTCTTCTTCAGGTTTCGAGGCAGACGTGGCTGCTGATACATCTGTTGATGCGGGGGGCTTTGTGCTCCCAGGCCTGGCAGTCCCAGGATGCCAGTAGCAGGGTGAACATACCAGGAGTCTGAAGCCTGGAGTGTCAGATGTAATTTAGCACTAGGAACATGAGGTATAGTCCTACTCTTTAAGGAAAGGCTAGCAGCCCCACCTGATCATGAGCTCTCCTTGTGAATGAATCAGGTTTTGGCATGTTGTTTAAAACAGCCCCCATGCTCGTGTCTTTTTGAAATGAAACTGAGAAAGCTGTTGACCTCAGTTAGCCAGCTGTCCTCACCATGACCTGGATAAATCATCATAGCAGAGCTCCAAAGAACATGGCTCTCACTGCTCTGGAAAATGGAGCTGCAGGGGAAGGACTGTGCTTTCAGCTTATGCCAGGAAGGCTTCCCTGTACCAGGGCTGTGCAGCAAAAGACTGGTGTATTGCCATGTGTAGTAGAAATGCTCAGTCACGGCCTGAAGCAGTGATGGAGCACCTGGTGGGAAGGCAGGGCCAGCCCAGGGGAGCTCAGCTGCATGCAGTGCACCTGAGTAACATGAAGGGCTGGAACCAGGGTCAGCCCTTCCCAGCCCTCATTTAAGGGTTGGCAGTGGAGGTGAGGATATCTTATGGGAGTTCTCTGCCTGCCTGAGGTCTTTCAAGGGTAAGCAGTTGTTTTTTATTTGTTTTTTTTCCTGTTGTTTCTGTGTCTATAGTTGCTACATTTGGACTTGTCCTTGCTGTAGCCTAGTACTTTGCCATCCTGGTATTGTTGCTGTGCTTTCCATTGCATTGTAGTGTTACACCGTGCCAGGAGCCCTGCTGCTGTTGTAGACTGGGCATCAGGTTCTGGAGGGGTCTGTTCCCTTCCTTGAGAGCCACTAAATGACTCATGGATTGCACTTCAGTTTGTAGTGAGGGAAGGTGCTCCACTGGGAGGGAGTGAGTTTCTACAGAGCCACTGGGATGTTTCATCCTCCAGCCCTAGCTCACGACCACGTGGGTATGGGTGCAGGACCAGGCTTCTAGGTTCACTCTTTTCAGGTGAAGGCAGGGCTTTCTCCAGATCAGTCTCTACCCTGAGCTGCCTTTCTCCTTCTATAAAATGGACGATCCTACCAAGAGGAGATGGTGAATGGGCCCTAGATCAATTGGAGCAGGAAGAGAAGGGGGAAATGCTTTTCTGATACCTTGTCTCCTTCTTTCTCCCAGGTCTGTTGTGGCTGGGATGGATTTTCCCAGCACAAACTCTGCATGCAGGCTGCAGCAGACTGTTCTCAGTCCAGGCACAGAAGTCATCACGTGAGTCTGGAACAAGGCTGTCTCCAGACAGAGACTAGAATCATGGTGGCAGAAGTCACTTTAGTTCTAGCATGTGCGGGTCAGCTGGTGACCTACATTCAGCATTTTGGGTCAGTGTTGGGGTAACAACATATAGCTGACCTGGGTGGCTATTTTACATAGCCCTGAAGGTCAGTTACAGCACAGTTTAGTGTTGCTATATGCAGATGTACTGCTTGGCAAGGCTCCTTTCTGCTTTATCATCATCTGACCCTCATCCCTAAGCAGTCTCTCTCAGAAGTCAGAAAGGCGTGTGTAGGAAGAGCAGATGAGGCTGCAACACGTAGTTGCTATCTTTTAGTATAAACTATCTGAGAGATACAGTGTAGTACTGTCTCCAGTTTGAGCTAAGAAAGGCTCTCTTGCGGTCAGGACATGTAGAAAAGCACCCATCCTCATGCCAGGCAGGGAAATCTCAGCAGCCCAAGGACTGCCCTCATGTGTGGAGCTGAAGTATCTATTTTGGGCCATCACATCCTCTGGGGTGGATTTGTGCAGCAGCAGCATCACATACTGCTCCAGGAGAACACCCTACTTTTGTGTGTCATACTGAGCACTCAAAATGCGGTCCAAGTTTCTCCCTGCCAAAGCAATCCTGGCCACCTGTGAAGTTTGTCTAAGCCATTGTGTCTTTATCAGGGCCAACATCAGCAGCTGCAGAGGAAGGTGCAGGAAATTTACAGCAGGTGGCTTAGAGCAGCTTGCTCCAAAGGCTGATTTAGAGATTGGCTCATGCTCAGGACAAGGCACTTCTCTCTACAAAGAGCTGTTTTGACTCTGGGAGCTGTTATCTGTACAAAGGCCTCATTACTTTATCTCAGAGGGCACTCATAGCTGCTGTCTCATTGTGTGGCAGTGAGTTCCACCAGACAGGTTTTCTTTTGTTGTTTCTGATCTGGCTGATTTTTTTTTTTTCTTTTTTTCTCTTCAGCTTGAGTGAGGAAAATCGCAACACCAGCTGCATGTAAGAAACTCCTGGCTAGAAGAACAAAGCCATCTGTTCTCCATGTCCATGAAGGCACGCACAAGAACTAATGGGCGTATCCTGCATCAAGAAAGATTCAGGTTAGGAACAGTTTCTAATGGAGAGGAGAACAAAGCAGGCGAACAGACTGATGGGAGCCTGAGGATTCTGCATCACAGGAGATCTTCAAGGACAGATAAACAGAAGACAAGGCACCTGTAGGTTCCTCTGACATAGAACTGGAGGATGGTTCATCAACCTCTTGAGGTTCATGCCAGCCTTGCTCATTTCCTAAACCCAACCTAGTTCACACCCTGAAACCCAACTGTCTTCTTCAGAGCCCCACCACAGTGTCTCCTTTAGCATTCCTGTGCTACTGACATATTTACCAGAGCAATTCTTCTCTCCAGAAAAGTGACTGAGCTTGAGTCTTAGGTGCGTGCTTCCTTCCTTCTGTGGTTCGCCTAGCCTACGTGAGACCCAGCACCTGCTTTGTGTTTTAGATGCTGTCCCACCTTGAGCTGTTGCCCATGTTCCTGTGCTGGACAGCAGTGCTGATCTGTGGGAGTATTCTTCCCTCTTTCTTGGCACCTCATCCCTATGCTTCTGCAGGCTTGTTCACAGGAGACTGGCTGAGGAGCACGCTCATTTATGTTTTCCCAGGTAAGTTTGTCCTTGTACATCTCCCTCGCTAGTGGTGTTCCTTCAGCTCTCAGGGAACAGGGTTCTCTTCTCTGTACTGATGCTGTAGGTTGGAGGACTCAAGGCATAGAGTCTGTCCCTGTCTGGCTCCCTTGAAGGACAAGTAAGTACGGCTGCCTGATCCCTCATTCAGGAGCCTTAGTACTCACCTATGTATATGGGATGATGATGTAATGTTCCTTCACGTGTTTCAAAACAGGGCACTGATGATCCTGTAAAGATATATTTCATGAGCAGAGGCCTCAGGGCAGTGGGCTGAGTCCTGGTGCCAGGGCCCTAACTGAACTGGGCAAGGATCAGGTGACTGAGCTGCTCGACAGAACTGCACAGCTCTCTGAGCTGCCCTTTAGCAATACACGTAGTAAGCTGCAGTGCTTCAGCTGGAGCTGATGGGTGCCTTGTCTGCTGAATCGCTCTCAGGAGCTTGCGCATGGAAAGCAAGCTGGGTTTCTTCTCTTTTTACTACCTACGTATCTGGCCGTAGGTTACCCAGTAGTCAGAACACATGCATTAACATATGCAGAAGAGAGCAAGCAGAGCCTGGAGGATGTTGGTGAGTGATGAAGGCTCTGATACGTACATCTGTATGACATGTGCTGCTATGGCCTCAGGCTTTGGCCTGAGCATTGCAGTTCCACCCTTGGTGGTAAACATAAGAGTAGATGAGACAGAGATGGGAGTGTAGATTTGCTATCAGAGCTTTTGGATTCAATTTCCATTCTTAGCTGTGTATGGTTTCCTATACATGCTGCTTTGTACATGAGTTGCACAATAGCTATTGAAGACCACCTAGAAAGCAAGGTCAGCTTGATCCTGTGCAGTGTCTGGTCCAGGCAGTGTGAAGGTGTGGGTCTAACTGATGGGAAGGTCTCACCTCTGCTCCCTGATGGCTGTAGGAGTCTACTGCTCTTTGCCCAGTGTTTGAGTGTAGTCATGGTGCTGGAGAAGTAGAATTGCCTGGCTATCAGCTGTTGACCTACATGGTTTCTTCTCAGTAACCAAAGGTGGTGCAGCTTTCTTAGTAAGATGTTGCTCACGTACAGAGCCCTACATGTGTCTGTGGGGCAGCAGCCACTTGGATCATAGGTCCTCAGTGGGAGGGTGGAATGAGCACACATACACTGTATACCAGAACACAGAGCAGCTCCCAGAGATACCCCAGTACTGCCAGTAGCCTTTATGGGGCTAGAAATACTGCCACAGCAGCCAGTGGGAACTGCAAGTGACATGGGAAGATAAACTGTGTGTATTGTGTGCAGACACTGAGGCAGAACCCCACTGGGCACCTGGGCCTGAGAGCCAGCTCCACAACAGAGATGTTGGAGGGAACAAAGGAAATGATGGAGCATCAACTAAAATGGTCTGCAAGGCTGATTTCTCTCCGTGTAGTTTGTGAAGGAGCAGTCTTTGGGGCTGTGAAGAAATGGGCAGCCTCCAGGCTGTGAGGTTAATGCAAAGCCACAGCTGTTTGTATAGCTGCAGAGTCTTTAAGAGAGACTTGGGAAAACTAGCTTGAATTCCAATGAATATTTACAATTACACTGCTCCAAAGCTGAATCCAATCACAGCACTGCAGTATGCAGTCTTTGTGCATCAAAAGAAAATGAGAGGAAAGCAGGAAAGATGGAGCCGCCTTTGGAGAGATCTCCCTGCTTGTGGCAGAACTAAAATGCTTTATTTCTGATAGAAGCAATTTATTCTTCAGGCATTTTCCTTGATATTAGAAAGTTCCTGGCTGTTTTTGAAGTGAGTCTTCAGTAGATGCTCTTTAAATCGGAGTGAAAGGAGTAAGAAATGTTGTCTATAATTCTGATACCACACTAACAAACTGTAAATAGAGGAGCATTTCCAAGCTAGAGCAGGGGACACTCCCCCACGTTCCACTTGCTGAGTCCAAGGTTACCGTGTGCAGGAGCACTTCACAGAGCTGCCTTTGTTAAAATCATTATCCTAATATGACATTTGACTGATTACCAGGCTCAGCCACTAAACAGGATGATCTGACAGAGAAAAGAAAGCAAAATGCTGGATGAATGTTCACTGAAGACTGGTATTGGCCTTCTCTTTTTTCCAGCAGAAGATTAAAAAAAAAGTCAGGGAATCACTGAGTGATAAGAAGATGGAGGATTTGTGAGTGCTAGACCCCTGCAGAGAACTGTGTGCAGCAGAGGAGGAAGTGTGTGGTGGAGCAGAGCTACTGCTTGAGTTGACAAAAGGAGCAGCACCAGCAGCTCACCTGACCGTGCTGCTGGCTGACGAGCTCTTCTGCATGGTGCTGGGGGAAATCAGCTTGGGTTCTCAGACTTGTATTCCTTGTGTTGGCAGCTGGGTAAGCTGTAAGAAAGAGCTGTGCTAATGGATGGGGTACTCATCTAGACATTTTAAAACCTATGGTGTTCTCCTTCATTCATACAGTGGGAGGTTTTCCAGGACTCGGACACAATGGAGCAGTTGTGGAAGAAGGCAGGTAGGAGATGGGACAAAGGCACAGGACAGGCTGGGGACAGAAACTGGTTTTTATTCAGACATTCAGTAGCATGTGCAGGACATCAGGCGTGTTCCCAAAGCATGGCTGCAGCATGGAACACCCCTTCACTGGGGTGGTGGATAGCCCGCAGCTTCTTATGGACCTGGAGTACAAAACACTACTGCTTTTCTTTAATTACAGATACTTAAGACACATCCTACCATTCCACCATGCAGACGTTCTGAGGCACCATGGCAGCCTGAGAGCAGGTGCTTTGTGAAAAGTCATGACTTAAGCTACAAGAGCATGCATGCATTTCTACAAAGGGTGTATTTACAAGCACACCTGACCTGGGAGAGTGACATGGGAAGGGCTAGCCTGCTCCTTCCCCATGGTCCCAGCAGGCAGCATCTCCACACCTGAGCAGAAGACAGCATGGTGCTGTTTCCAGGCTGTGCTAATCCCTTTGCGTGTGTTGAAGATGATGCTGTTTCCTAATGCCTTTCACCTTGTGGCTGCACAGATCCCTTCTGCTGGATGGCAATCTTAAAGGATGCTGATGGGAAATCCCAGGCAGCTGCTCTCTGATCTCAGTCACACTGCTGGCAGAGGGAAGTCTCTGACACGTGTAGGCATGGCACGGGGAGTTCCCTGCCGCTTGGCACATACTGCAGTCAATAGCCCTCAGCAGGAACTTGCATTCAATATTATACTAACAGGCTTAAAATTGACTGCGATGTTTCAGTACAGCTATGAAAATCTTGTTTTCAGTTTCTCCTCCGGTAGATTGCTCCAGAATGAGACGGAGCAATTTGGTAATTGATTCTTGGAATAGGGATAGTACATCTGTGCTGAGGTATTTGGAGTCGCATTATGTAATATGAAAAGTAGTCATTCAGCTGAACTTCCCCTGTGGGAATGGCAGCTGCCCAGGCAAATTCCACATGGAGATGGGAAATGTGACAGAAATCAGACAGAGCCTGCTTCTGTGTGCTGCAGGAACGACGGAGCAGTTTTGCACCCACCAGAAGTGCCCTGCATTCTGTCTCTCTGCAGCTTGTTGTAGGCTCTTCTACTAGCTCCTGACAGACTCCAGTTGCTGTGGCAAAAATAGAGCACCAAAAGAGCAGCATGCTTGCACGGTTCTGGTAAGCCTCCAGCCTGCTGGAAAGTTACCAAATAGTTGCTAGTGTCAGACAAATGCTGCTGTCAGAGCAGGACTTGACAGAACAGTCCATGGGAGCTGCCAGCCCAGGAGCTGGAACGGCTGCAGAGAGCCACTGTGGCTTTCCTGTTGCTGTGTGCTTCTCCACACTGCATCCTTCTTCACTCTTGCTTAAGCATCATGCCTTGCTCTGAGCTGCTGCAAAGGACAGAACTGAGGAGTGTGCTTGCTCAGATGGCCCTCACTCAGTGCAGTGAGTGCATGCCATGCAACTCCATTGCCTGTGTAGGAACATGGTGCCTCTGGGCCCCTGCCTTCCCTCCAGGGAACACCTGCAGTCCAGCAGTTTCTCCTGCTTTATGTCCCCTGGGAACACTGTTGTCACCTGCAGCCAGCTCCGCCACTGCTAGGAGTATCATTTCAAAGAGGACCTGAGGACAGCTGACCTGCATTCTGATGCAGCAGTGCAGAGGTAGGGTCACTAGGACACCACTGCAAATCTTTAATCTAGACTTTTTGGATACAGGTCCTTAGAAGCGGAGAACAAGCTGATATTGAGACAGGGCAGGATGTGTCAGGATCAGTCCTTGCACATGATCCTGTAGCACTGAAGAAAAGTATGAACGACTGTTTGCAATTAGTTGCAATTATGTATTGCCCATGAGCTTCTCTCTGGCAGTGGCCAAGAGCTATTATCTTGGGCAGTGTAAGGAAAGGGCATAGGTACTGCAGTACCACCCAGAATACTCTGTGCTGTGCAGCTCAGAGGCCTCAGAAGCAAAAATTGAGTCTTCTATTTAATAAGTGTAAGTAGATTTTTTTCTCCCATGACAATATTTTACCTCTTCTTGAATGCACATAAACGTTGATGTCCCACTGAATCCTGTGCTAAGCAGTTTGACACAGCATAGGGCATCCTCAAAAAAAAAGTCTGCTTTTTGTCTTCTAGTAGCTACCTGCTAATTTATGGGCCACAGGGACAATGAGAAATCACACTGCAGTCAACCTCTGTATGCAAAAACTTGGTTTTATAATCCTGTCACACCACCCTTCAGCCATCTCTTCTCTGTGCTATAGAAACTTACTACTTTTCCCCCTCATATGGAAGATATTCCTTGTATTTGATCTCCATTGTTGCTCTCCTCTGAAACCCTTCCAACTCTGTTTTTCTTGAGAGGCCAACCAGAGCTCCATATGGTAATCACGATGCAGTTTCCACTACGGATCTGTTTGGTGGCATATCTCTGATCTGCTCTCCATTATTTTCCTAATAATTCTTAACAGTCAGTTTGCCTTTTGGACTGCTCCTGGGCACTGAGCAAACATTTCCATAGAACTGTCTCTGTCAGTCTCTATCTGGTTTTATCTCGCATAGCCCCAAGCGCTCACTCCTGAAGAGGGAACAGTTAGTTACAGCATCTGAAGCTGCAAGCAAAACCTTGTAAGAAAGAAAGTGCAAATGTCCCAGAACTTTAGCAGGGTTAAGACCACCTGGCTGCGTCTCATGTCTTCAAGATCAAGGACAGCTGCTAAACATCTGAAAAACAAGGCATTACGAATTAAGATCAGCCTCGCAGTGCTGCAGTCCTGTCCCTTGCCAGGCATGTCTCCTCTCCAGTGCACACTCTACCCCAGGGGCCATGCAGCAGTGAGGGGAACACGGGGGCCTTCTCTTCACTGAAGCAAAGCTCAAGTTCAGATCAGGCAGGAGAGCTGGGAGCTGCCACATTTGCCCTGCGTTTGGGCAGTGAGCCTCCTAAAACAGTTCCACCTTCACCTCTGATCACCCTGTCACCCTTACTGCAGGGACTCCTGAGGTGCACCTTGACTTCCTCGGGGAGGTACCAGTGCTGCTGTTGTACGGGTCACAGGGCTGCTCTCAGCGCCATGTGGCACAAAGGCTGCTTCATGGGCTTCAGCTGATGCACGGTGTTGAGAGGCTGATTAAACCCTGCAGAGCTCAGCCTGGTGGCTCTCAGCCCCCTTTTACCATTCAGCACAAGCACACCCCCACAGTGAATGCAGATAAATGCTGCAGTTGAATCACTGCCAATGAACGCAACCATGGCATGTTCTTGAAGCCCATCTTTCTATTCTACGGGTACCAAGTTCTAGGTCTTCAGGGGCAGGAAGCAGAAGATGATTTTCATTGCCAATTTGGGGCCTTACCAGATTATCACTGCCCGTAATTTGGATCCTAAGTGGGGAGGCCTGTGTTGTCTGCAGCATCTTCAGGGCGCTGGGTCTTCATTCAAGGCCTGCAGGGTTTTGTGGTCTCTTTGTCCACCCCCCGCAGTCTGTCTTCAGGGCAGCCTTAATAATACCATTGTAGCTTTCAATAAGGCCTGCCTCTGTTGGATTATATGGCAGGTGGAATCACCACTTAGTGGTGTTTTCTTCTGCCCAGCATTGTACCATTGCACCAGTGAAATGAGTCCCCTGGTTGCACTCAAGGATGAGATTTCCCATAGGCAGCCATCAACTTGGTAAGCACCCTGCTGTTCCGTGTCTGGTTTGCTCTTGGTGCTGGATAAGCCTGCATTAGCCCACGTGTTGTGTCAACGCAGGTTAGAGTGTAGCTCACCTCTCAGATGGAAGGAGGGGCCCGCTGTAATCAACCTGCCATCACTGGAGAGGACTGTGTTCTCTAGCAAGGTGGGCTGCTGTTTTGGGCAACAGTCTCACGTTGGAGCAAGCATCGCAGCCCCAGCATGCCTGGGTGATGTCAGACAGTTGGACGGGCAGCCCCCATGCTTTAGCAGCTGCCCACATTGCCCTTTGTCCAGCATGATGCAAGTCCTGATGGAACCGGCGAGCGATGTTCTCAGAGGGTGACTCTTCAGTCCACTGAACTCTAGTCAGTATGTCCGCTTCAGCATTTCCCAGTGAGTGGAGAGAGGTTGGTGGCCAGAAACATGACAGGCACATTCGGTACTGTGTTTAACCCATTCCACGTGTCTATCCACATCTCTCTGCCTCAGATTGGTTGGTCCTGCCCACTGTGCAAACTGAACAGTGAGCCCCAGGTACACAGCCCAGCTGTCTGTGCTGATGCACCATCACCAGGTTCCTTGGCTGCAGCCATCCACAAGGCTCAAAGCTCTGGGCATTGGCTGCTTGGCCCGTCCCCCTTCAAACCACATGGTGTCAGTGGCTCTAGCACATCACTGTGATATGTCACCAGGGCTAGGATCTTCTGGAGTGCTTCTTCCAATGGTGACAGACTGCTCCCCTGGCTGAGACGTCGTGCCACTGTCTGTGCTTGGTCCATCCTGCCTTACGAAGGTGGGTCAGATCTTTCATCCACCACTGAATTGGCAAAGTCATCTTAACTGTGATTTCAGATGTTTGGGTTATTAGCTCTACCACCTGCAAGGCAGAGTAGGCAGCCAGTAACTGTTTTTCAGTCAGACTGTACCTCTCTTCTGCTCCATGCCAGACCTGAGACCAAAACCCAAATGAGGTCTGAATGAAATTTTGGCACTGCCATAGACCCCAACCGAGCCCATCCTGAGTTACATGGTATCCAGCTCAGCTGGAAGGGTAGGACTAAATACACCGTGCTCCTGGGTCTGCTTGACAGCCAGTTGCATTGCCATGTGCAACGGCAGCTGCACTAAGTGGGGTATAAAGGAATGCCAGTACACCAACTTACAGAAAAACTCCTGCAGCTGCCTCAGCCAGCAGGGACTGGGAACGCCTGAACCTTGTCAGTTCTTGCACGGGGTGGTACTGTGGTCTTTCTTGACCAAACTACACCTAGGAATTTCACCAACAAGCCTGGTCCTTGCACTTTTTGAGGCTTTAGAGCCCCTCTTGTAAGTGAGCAGTTAAGTCTTTCAGTCTATTTGGGGTCCCAGATACTACCCAATACATGATGTTTTTTAAGGTAATCCATCATAAATAGGTACCTGCCTGGCTCACCAAGTGTAATGCTGTAATGTGATAGAAAGTACAACAGTAATACCAGGATGACACAATCCTGGGTCACAGCAAATGAGAACAAGCCCAAATGGAGCAGCCATAAACACAAAGGAAGAAAAAACCCACTCACCTCAGGAAGGCTTCAGGCAGATAGGGAACTCCAATGAGATACCCTTGCCTGTGGTGCCAACCCTTAAACGAGGGCTGCGAAGGGCTGACCCTGGCTCCAGCCCTTCTCGTTACTCAGGTACATTGCATGCAGCTGAGCTCCCCTGGGCTGGCCCTGCCTTCCCACCAGGTGCTCCATCACTGCTTCAGGCATCTGAGCATCTCCACTACAGGGTCAGAGTGAAGATTAACCATGCAGAAAGGAAGGGCACAGGGGTACCTTTCTTCCTTTTTCTACAGTCCTGTACCTGCCTCCCCCTGTTTATGTTTATGACCACTCCCTCTGGTCCCCACCACAGGAGTCTTTTTCACTTATGTTACTCCAGTTTCTGTCTCCCCTCAGCCACCTTTTCCCCTCATCTTTTGCTTTGTTGCTGTTACTGCTGATTCAGGAAATCCCCCAAAGCTGACACTGATGTATCTGTCCAGGTGTGCTGAACCCAAGCACCATATTCTGTGACCAGACCTACGCAGTGCTGCCTTTTCTTTGCTCATTGCTCTTCCTGCAGTATCTCTGCTTTCTGCCTATTTCTAGCACACAGTTCTTACAGAAACACACGGCAGCTCCTGTGCAGCTGTGTATGCCGTCTGCCTGCAGGCAGGCAGAGCGCTGACGGCAGCGGAGGCGGTTACCGTGACAGCACACCTACACGGCAGCGGGAGAGGCACTGCTGGGCCGTGGGCGCTGCCACGGAGCCACGCGTGGGCTGGAGAGCGCCTGCAGCTGTGCGGGGCCGGGCTGACCCGCACCTCCGCTGAGCACTGCAGGGCTCGGAGCGCTGCTGCCGGCCCGCAGCCGGCGCTGGGCACGCAGCAAGGCGCGCTCCCACCTATTTTTGCCACTGACGCTGTTTTCTTCTGCTCTGTTTTTTTTTTCTCCCTGCTCTGAAGGGGCCCTTTCCCCAGAGCTGCCCTGTTTTTTTCTTAAGTATTTTTCAAGTAGCTGGCTGAGTCCCTGGAAAGGATAATGAGATCATTTTCACTGCAGAATGCAAAGCCGTGCAAGCCTTCCCCATTCGTTATTTCTCCCCTGTAGACGCTGCCTCGCTGCCGATAATTCGTATTTGCTGATATTCCTCAGCAGCCAAACGCAGTGTGCCCCAGACAGCACCCAGATGTGATTAGAGCCGAGGTACCGCTTCCTGCGAGCACCGAGAATTGGAAATTATCGCCGCAGCGGCAGAGGAATAACCTTTACGGCTCATTAGAATTCCACAGACGGTGACTGCGCTCTGTTTTCCCCTCCGCGAACCCAACGGGTGCGGTGGGACCGCCCCCCCCCCCCCCATCCGCCCGTCGGGTTCAGCCCGGGACCGCCGCGCACGGTCGGAGAACGCCGACGAAATCCGCGTTCACGGCGCTCGCAGCCCCTCGTGAACGCGGGCCGGGAGCCGCCTCCAGCCGCGCTCCCGCCGGGCACTTTCCGCGGCCCCGGCTCCGCGAGCGGAGAACCGACGCGGCAACGCCCGCCGGGCCCGGGCGGGGGGGGGGCGCAGAACAAAGGTTCCGCGCCGCGCCCGGCGGGAGGAGTGCGCCGCCAGCGCGGGGCGAGGGCGACCCCTGCTGGGCGCCGCGGGGCGGGCACGGCCGGGCGGGGGGGGGCGGCTCCGGCTCCTTCAGCGGCGCCTCCGCCCCGCGGCCGGCCCGGTGCGGTTCGTCCTTCGGCTGGCGGCCGGCCCGGTGCTGTTCGTCCTTCGGCTGGCGGCCGGCCCGGTGCTGTTCGTCCTTCGGCTGGCGGCCGGCCCGGTGCGGTTCGTCCTTCGGCTGGCGGCCGGCCCGGTGCGGTTCGTCCTTCGGCTGGCGGCCGGCCCCGCCCGGCCTCCGCCCGCCCTGCAGCCTCTTGCCGCCCGCTCGCCCCTCGTGGTCCCCGCGGTTCTGCGGCCTTCCGCCCTTTTTTGCTTCCGCTTCTCCGTGTGCCCCCACCCTTTTTCACCTGCTTTAAAGTGGAGCCCGAAGAAGGGTGGGAAGGCGTAAAAGCGGACGGAAAGGCAAGCGATGAAGCGGAGCCAAAAAGCGGGAAGGAGGCCGAGAAAAAGCAGGAGTCGTCCCCTTCCTTTTCCCCTTCCTTCTTCCCTTCCCCTACTCCTTCCTCTTCCCACGTCCCTTTTTCTCTCCGCCCCTCTCCCAGGCTTGGGCTTTCCCATCCCGGCGCACCCAAAGGCGCCGCTGCATTTGGAGCTGTTTGTTCCCGGGGGAAGTGAGGCCCCGTGGGAACGGAGCTGGTTGAGCTTAAAAAGATGCAGCTTTTTTCTGCGGTTGGAGCTGTTTTTAACACCAGTAAGTTTGTACGTGAGAGTACTTTTCCACTCATTCCGTAACTCAGAAATACCTGACGTTAATCAAACGTTTGAACTAAATGCATCTTCAGGCCGAGGCTCAGCACAGAAAATGTTAGCTGCCAAGCAGATGCGTTGCAGAGCGGAGCGAGCCGGGCTGCGGCCGCGTCCCGGGAGCGTCTGAGCGGAGCGTTCTGCAGCGCTCCTGCTGCGTGCATCGCCCCTGGGAGCCCCAACCACCCCAGGGATGAGCGCATCTGGCACCAAAGGGGCATTGACCAACGTGGCACCTCCCGCCCCACTGCCGCACCATGGAATTCACTGCTCTGGAGTCAGGAGGTGAACTGGCACTGGAACAGCTGTCCCGGCTGTATTTTTAATTGCCCGCTGGTGGCACAGCCCCGCACTATTTGGTTAACTCTGATGAGAGCAACTGTTGGTGCGTGTGCTTTATTTCCAGCTTGAATTTGGCCTCTTCCACCCCCCCCTCATTCAGCTGAGAGGTGCTTTTGCAAGCTCTCAGAGCCTTCTGTTGGTGATGCTGTTCCTCACGTAGCGGCTCACATACAGGTGTATGGGCGGACTGCCCCCGCCCCCATGCACCCACACCTGCAGCAGCACTTGGCCCCGCGTGCTGAGCCCTGAAAGCAGTGCTGCACACTGAGCAAGGGCCCAGTGCCATTTGCCTGCAGCCGGCTCGTTGCAGCACCCAGCCGCTCTGCGGTGCTGGGCCGCCTTCCTTGGTCTCTCGCAGTCCATGCATGTATGGATTTGTCATTAACCACGCAACCGTTTGTTCCTTTTTTCTCTCCACGCTGTATCTGCTTTGCCTGCTGCAGGACTGCGCCATCGCCCGTGTGCTCGGGGGAATTGCTCGTATTCAAGTGATTTGGTTTTGCTCTGAGCTTCCTTTCCCTTTCCTCGGTCACCTCTCAGTGGAGCAGCACGGTGACCGCATGGTGCTGGGCCGGGCGGGTCCTGGTGGGAAGGGAGCTGCTCTGAAGGGCGCTCCCAGCAGTGGGAGTTACGACCAGGTGGGGCTCTCAGGACATTACATTATTAGCATGGGCAATAAATACTGACATGTAACTGAAATCACACGTAGCGATGGCGCGGAGGCGGCATTCCCTCTGTGCTGTGGCACGTGCAGCAAGGACGGAGCTGCCAGGGAACGGCAGTTAATGAGCAGGAGATTTGTAAGCTATGAAATGTTCTGCACACGTGGACAGACGTCCTTCCAAAGCAGCACCGAGAGCTGCTGAGTGCGCCGGGAGCCGGACCTCAGCACACGGGGCCTGGGCCTGGCTGGACAAAGGGGACCAGGCAACAAAGGACGTCGTGGCTTAAAGCCTCCCCTACCCAGAGATTGGTCCTGATTTTCAGCGTGCACATCAAAGCACCGCAGTGCCACTCCTGGGACGCTGTGCCACGCTCCGTCCTTCCCCTCCCTGCCCGCCTCGTGCTGAATGGAGCCTTGGCTTTGTTTTACCGATTCCTATTTAGTATCCTAAAATATTCACTCCAAGTTCCGCTTGACAGACGTCCCTAATCTAATCTCCACGTCTGCTTTCTAATTTTCGCAGTCAGGATAAAACAAATCGGCCGCCGTTAATTGCCTGCGCAGCAGCCGGGAGCTTTGGGCCGTGATTTACGAGCTCGGAGCAGGCGCTCTGCAACGCATTTTTCTTAATTTATTTTTAATGAGTCTCTCAATTAATTTTCTTGGAAACATCTTAATGATGTTGGAGGCGGGTGTTAATGAGGTTTGCACCAGCGCCTCATTTTGCATACCTTAAAGTACCGAATGGCATCGCAAGCGCGCCTGGTCCTAAAAAAGAGGACGGAATAGAACTGGGAAGAAACCCCCGGCTCAGCTCCCACCTCGCGCAGGCACCGCGGCCACGAGGGGCTGCCAGCAGCATCCAGTGCTGGGCTGAAGCCAGCAGGCCCACCACAATGGGTGACCCTGAGGAGATGGGTGACCCTGGCAGCGAGGGCAGTGCCACACACATCCCCGTGGCTGGGACTCATCTCAGCAAAGGGCATCGGGGCCTCAGCACGGGGTTCCTGTGCTTCCCCCCAGGACACGGGCTGTGTCCCCGCTCCGCCCGTCGGTGGCAGTGCCGGGGGTGAGGCCGTGCTGCACGGGCGGTAATTGCGGTGCGTGCGTGGCTGGAGGCGGCAGCTGGATCGCCTTTGTTTCCTCACAGCACGTCAGTCTTCATTACACCAGAGAGGAATGAAAATGGATTCACTTTTGTCCCAGCCAGAATGTGGCAGCTGTTTAATTTCAATTAACGTGGCACTGAAAAGAATAACATTGTGGCAGTAATTAAAGTGAGGCGGCTCCAACCGCAGCGCTGCTCTGCTTCAGGTGCCCGCTCGCCCCACGGAGCGCCTGCTTCAGCCCCATGTCCCAGCAGTACAGGGCAGCAACGTGGCACGGTTCAGCACGGCTCCGCATAGTGCCGTGCTGCCGGGAAATGCAGCTCCCTCACCTTGGCAGAAACTAGGGCTAAATTCAGTACAGCAGTTCTGCACAGCAGTGCCATTCCCCAGCTAAAACTCGTGGAACTGCAGTGTGGTGAGGGCCAGGCGGGCAGGACCAGGAGTACATCTGTACCAGGACTGCTCCTCTGGGCCTTCCCACCCCCGCGGGCACTGCACCGACCCCTGAGCCGCCGCGCAGTGTCGGGGCTGAGCTCAGTGCCCTCAGAGCGTTTCCTCGCGCTGTGGGCACTGTGCTGCCGGGCCCCATCTGTGTGGGTACCACCGTGCGTGCGGCAGAGGGATCAGCGCTGTGTTTTCTCCTGCTATTGATCTGGTGCTTTAAAAGAAGAAAAAAAATCTCCCTGGCTGTCTAAACACTATTGATCCATGCCAGGAAACCATGCAGACAGGGAAGGGCGTGGAGAAATTGAAATTTCATTTCCAACAACTTGTTCCTGTTACTTTTACCTTTTTGGACAGAGCACAGAGCAGCAGCCTCCATCCGTGTGGGTGATCCTTCCTCTGGCAGCGCCGTGCAGCTCCGCGAGGCCTGGAGAGGTGCAGCGGTCCTGGGGCACAGCACCGAGCACGATGCTTCTGGGGACTGGCAGCAGGGCTGCAGTGCAGCACAAGGGCAGCACAGAGATGTGAGGGCGTGAACACGAGCAGCACAAGGCCGCCAGGAGGCTCAGCCCCTGCACAGCAGCACCAGGAGCAGTTTGCTGTGCACCACCCAGGTAAGGCACAGTGTCACTGCGTTCTGGTTCCAGACGTTGTTCTCAGAACCAGGCCAGGGTGGGGCTGCAGGGGATGCAGTGTGGACAGTGGGGAGTGCAGCACAGGGAGGTGAGGGCTGCAGGCTCCACTGGGGCCCTGCACCCTGGAGAAGGACTGGTGCTGCAGGAGTTGGGAGAGCCACGAGTGGCCTCAGCCTGGTGGTGGTACTGCTCTGTGCCAGCCGAGGGAGACCTGGGGAAGACTGCCAGGGGCAGAGGTGGACATGGCAGAGCTGAGCAGCCCCACCCCGCAGCAGCAGCAGGAGATGGGAGTGCTGTCAGCCCCAGGTAAGCAGTGCAGGGCACTGGGCATGAAGTGCTGGTTGGTGGGCAGGCAGTGGGGCACAGGTCATGGAAGACTTGCCTTTGCAGTAGTCCAGGCCAGAGCTGGGCCAAGCACAGGCTGGTTGTCTTTGTCCTCTATTACAGTGTAATTATTTGCCTTGTCCCAGGCTCTTGTGTCAGCAACCTGACTACACGAGCCCTGCAGAACTCTGGAGAACTCTGCAGGGCCGTCCCTACCTGGAACTCACCTCCAGGGGAGTGACGCTCTCCAGAATGAGAAGTGACACAAAACAACGGAAGGGTTAAAGACTGACAACCTTTAAACAAATAAAATTATTTCTGTTCTGTAACAAAATAGTGCTGAGCATCAAAGCCTTCCTGGGCCAAAAGCTGTGGCGAGCCTTACAGCAGTCAGAGGAACTGAGCCCTGAGACTCAGCTGCTCCTGGGAAGTCTTTATGCCACACATAACGGGCACTCCTTCCTCAGAGGCCGAAGCGGGCTGGGGTGCGTCGTGGCGTCAGGGGCTCTCCCTGCTCCTTCCGTCCTGGTGTATAGATTTTAGTACATCTGCCAGGAAAGGACAATGGTGATTAGTGGAAGATGAAAACCTCTCCTGCACCAGGAACACCTGGGGGAAAGTGGAGATCCTACATACAGCTCACTACCGCTCTTAAGCAGGAAACCCACGCAGTGTCAGCACTCACCTCGCACTGCCCAATGGGTTACGGCGCTCCTGCTCCTCCCGGCGGGCACGCAGCTGCTCCTCGGCCAGAGCCATCTCCTCCTCCATGGCAGATGCCTCCTCCTTGGCACGTCGGCGGTTCTCCTGCAGTAAAACAGCAGCAAATCAGGAACAGGTATAGGCCTGGGCAGCAGCAGACTTTCTGCAAGCACACAACCCTGATCACTCTATGTAAAAAAAAAACAACAAAAAACTAGCTTGTACTTCCCACCCCAAAACAGGAGTGCAGGGGGGCTGCATGCAGCAGGAGCCCCACCCAGGCACACACTCCCCTTCTAGTGTAGTAGTTTGCTGTTTCTGTCTGCCATGGTCCTAAGAAGAAAACTCACTTGACGTGACTTGCCAGCATGTTTGATACTGTAGAACATGGGGCCTAACTCTGCCAGCCACTCTCCATCCACAGCAGTGACACACTGCATGTATTCCTGCAGGGACAGAAGGAAAGGTCCAGTTAGCAGGATGACAGCCAGGGCCTGGGCATCACTGACAGAGCCATGGCAGCTCCCTCCCCATGGCAGCTCCCTCCCTCCTCCACTTCTTGATAGCGATTATTCTTTCCAGACAATTCTTCCTGACTTCAAAAGCTTCCAGGGCTGGAGTTGGTGAGACTGCAAAGATATCCCACAGAAGCCAGGAAAATATCTCAAAAGAGACAGACAAGACACTGCTGACTACACGGATACACCCAGTTGCTAGAAATGAGAAAGGATGAGAATGGGACCTTCCGAGAGGCCCTGCTGTCATGGCAAAGCTTCCCATCTCCCTTGGAGCACAGCCCACCCTTTCTGCTAGCCCTCAGCTCAAGCTTACCTTGGTGGTCATGACCAGTTCATGATACACGATGTAGTCTGGCGTGTAGCCCATGCCAAAGAGGGAGCTGGTGGGGTGCAGGTGGCAAGGCATGCCTGTGCGGATGTTGACATACTCCCCAATGCCCTGAGCAGGAGAAGTGTGGTGAGCACACCCATTCCCAGTGGGGAGGGTCTCTTATCACCCAGATGAGCATAGACCCCTCTCACTTTCAGCTTTGCAGCTTGATGGAAATACGCAGCACAGATACACTTCCTGACAACATCCCAGTCAGTGCCACAGGACGCTAGGCTCATCCGCTGCTGCACCATGATGTCCTTGAGCTGGGCACGCACCTCCCGCACCTGCACAGGTACACAACAGTCACATCCCTCTCCCACACAGGGCTGCACCCCCCCAGCAGTGACACAGCCTCACCTTCCGCATGGCCTTGGCATGAATGAAGTGCTGGTTGCACCACAGAGTGGAGTAGTTGTTGTTCTTCCACTGCAGGTAAACATTCAGGTAAGTTAAGTGATCACTCTCTGGGACAGCAAATTTCTCCCGCACTTGGTCACTCTCTTCCTCTCGGCCCTGAAGAATAAGCAAAGAACACGTCAGTCAGAATGCAGATGAAGGCCCAAAGCTGCTGAAGGATCAGACGAGTACCTTAGGCCGATAAAAGATGGCAGGCACAGAGAGCATGGAAACAATGAGCAATATCTCAGAGCTGCAACCCATGTCACACGAAACAATGAGCATTTTGGAGAGCGCAGGATCCAATGGGAACTCCACCATGAGACGTCCTGTTGAGGTCAGACCACCTGTAGGAATACTGTGAGAATCAGCAGGTGGGCAGGTCCCAGCAGTCCTGTGAGCTGACACCTGCCCCTGTAGTCAGTACCTGTGTTATCCAAGGCCCCCAGAATCCACAACTGGTACATAGAGTTGAGCATGTTGTCCTCAGGGGGCGGATCCATGAAGTGGAACTGCAGCAGGTCCTGCACACCCAGAGATTTGAGCAGAAGCACTACATTGGCAAGGTTGGTGCGCTGGATCTCGGGCACCGTGGTCGTCAGCAGCTCATTCTTGTAGGCGCTCTGGGTGTAGAGCCTGGGGAAAGATGCCAAAAGCATGCCCCTCCCCTTCAGGCCACCTCACTGAAGGGCCAGCCGTTCCCAACCCAGCCAGGCACAGCACAGAGCAGCAGCTCTGCACTCAGCCACGCCAACAATCAAGATCCCATGGAAGTTCTTCCTCAGGCCACCGTGCAGCCTCCCCAGCACATAAGGGCACCTGGGCTGCTGCACAAAGGTACACTCCTCTCAAACACAGTTCTTCCCTGGGTGCAAGCTAGCCTCAAAGCAAAGCCTTGAGAAAACTGCCTTTGGCTTGGCTATTAACCTGAGAGCATCAAAGCATCTGGTTCAGCAAAGGTGGAAAGTGTCACAAGTGAAGACTGGCAAGAGAAGAAAAGAGAGCATATTCTTTTCTCTGCAGAGATACTGGTCCAAATCTAAAAGCCTCAAGGCCTGCCCAAAGTCCTCATCCCCACAAGAGGCTCAAGACAATGAACAGCTCTTCAGTGAGGAAATAAAAAAACACAGCCAGATGTCCTGCTGTGAATATGATAGGAACGCCAGTAACGAGCCTACCTGAAGCAGTGACCTGGGCCTGTTCGGCCAGCTCGGCCAGCTCTCTGATTGGCATTGGCCTGACTGATGGGGTAGATCTGCAGCGCATCCATGCCTATACGGGGATTGAAAACCTGCAGGGCACAAGGAGAACTGACTGAAGCGAGAGGAAAGCTGAGTCACTGCCATAGAACTCAAATCAGCCCAATGCTGGAGATCCATGAACAGCACAGGAAGCCTTTGCTTACCTTCAACTTGCAGTATCCAGAGTCAATAACAAACATGATACCATCCACTGTCAGTGAGGTCTCTGCAATGTTAGTGGCAACAATGCACTTCCTCACCCCATCTGGAGCCTGCAAGCATACCACACATCGGTCAGATTCCTTGGTCAACAGCCTCTGCAAAACTGAGGAAGACTGCAGAGCAGCCATACAGAACCTAGAAGGACACGGGTGACTTCCTGGGAAGTTAAAGAGGACACATGCTTTCCCTTGCCCTGTAAGTACCATATAAAAAGACATCTCTGCACTTCTCTCCCATGCCCAACAGACTCCCCCGTGCTAGTTTCACCTCTGCCCAGTCCCATCAGAGTACACATCAGCACCTTCTGGAAGATCTTGGCCTGTAAGTCTGATGGCAGCTGAGAATAGATAGGCAGTACAGCAAGAGCAGGTGCCTTCTCGAGCTCCTCAAGGTGCTCCACAATCTGTTCTGAAGTCACCTAGACACAAAGAAGAGTGTTAAGGAAAGACTAAAAAAGTAAGAACCAGAATTATAGAACCACAGAATTGCAGGGCTTGGGAGGGACTTCAAGAGATCATCAAGTCCAACCTCCCTGCTAAAGTAGGTTCCCTACAAAGGGTTGCACAGGACGGTGTCCCATTGGGTCTTGAATATCACTACAGAAGGAGGCTGTACAACCTCTCCAGGCAACCTGTTCCATTCTTCCACGTGTTAGTACAGATCTTCCTATGTTCAAGTTTTAACCCATTACTCCTTGTACTATTGCTACACACCACCAAGAAGAGCCTGACCTCATCTATTTTCCCCCCACCTCCCTTTATCTAAACATTATCAGATCCCCTCTGAATCCTCTTTTCCACAGGCTGAACAGACCCAGGTTACTCAGCCTTTCCTCATGTAGGAGATGCCCCAGAGGCCCTTAATCATCTTTGTGGCCCTCTGCTGGACTCCTAGGAGATCCCTGTCTTTCGTGAGCTAGGGAGCCCAGAACTGGACACAGTATTCTAACTGTGGCTTCACCAGGACAGAGAGGGAGGATCACCTCCCTCGACCTGCTGGCCACACTCTTTTTAATGCACCCCAGGATACCACTGCACTTCTTGGCCACAACGACACACTGCTGGCTCATGGCCAACCAGCTCACCTCGATATCCTCCTGACCAGGCATGAAGACAAGGATGTCTCCAGGAGCACCAGACAAATGCACCTGCAAAGCTTGTTTCACAGCAGCCTCCACATAATCCTCTTGCGGTGTCTGAAAGAGACAGTTCACATCAGACACCACTAATCTCACCTGCCTCATCCTGTGTACAAGACTGCATCGTAACATAGCAATCCATTGTCTTTCCGTTCACTGCAGAGTTACAACCCTTACAACCCCTTCACAACACAAACTCTCTCTACTATGTTGACCATACCTTGCTGAAAAGAATATCAACAGGAAAGGTGCGCCCAGGAATGTGGAAAATGGGAACATTCCCAAAAAAAGAGGCAAATTTATCAGCATCCATGGTGGCAGAGGTGACAACAAGCTTCAGATCCGAGCGTCGCGCTACAACCTAGAAGACAGATAAGAAAGACAATAAGCAAGTGGTATCTGTACATGGCTCCAGGCTTCTTCCACTACTACTGAACAACAGCAAAGGGCTGAACCCCCACTGTACTCTAGAAACACTAACCACTAATGCCAGGGAACACACACACACACTGTCCACTTAAAGGACAGGCTGTCCCCAGCTGAGGAAGACACAAACATCTCCGTATCTAGAGCTACTTTATACCAGCAAACCTTTGGCAGCCCACTAAGGGGGAGATTTAAGAAACAAGGAACAGGATGTTTAAGCAGTGAGTGCAGTCAGAGATGTGGCAGTCTCTGTTCACTGTCTCTGTTCTGATCCGTCCCTGTCAGTACTCTGCCCTACGACCAGCTCGTATGCCCCGCGTCACCGCCCTTCCGGGCTCACACGCACCTCCCGAAGCAGGCCGAAGAGCACATCAGTATTGAGCGAGCGCTCGTGCGCCTCATCCATGATGATAGCACTGTAGTTGTCCAGGTCAGCCTCCCGCAGTGACTCTCGAAGGAGGATCCCATCTGTCATGTATTTGATTATTGTGTTCTCTGATGTGCAGTCTTCAAACCGGATGGCATAGCCCACCTGGGAAAGCAGAGATACCAGCAAGTCTTCCCCAGCCCTGCACACGCACTGCCTAGGGCCCGCACGCCTACACGTGCTGCCACGCTCACCTCCTCTCCCAGACGCACTCCCATCTCTTCACTGACCCGCTTGGCAACCGACATGGCTGCCACTCTGCGGGGCTGGGTGCAGCCTATCATGCCGTAGTCAGTGTAGCCATCCTCATGGAGGTACTGTGTCAGCTGAGTTGTCTTCCCACTCCCTGTCTCCCCTACCACAATCACAATGCTGTTGTCCCTGAAGAAAGGGAAACCATATTTATTCATACACCACAAAGACCGGCTTCTGCATTCACAGTTCTGGTTGTCCAACCAAAAGCTGTCCTACTTTGGCAGAAGAGCTGCTAATAATCACACCACACAATAGGCTTTGTTTTCTGAGGGTACAGCTTCCAAACTGATCTAGGAAAATTTCCCACCTGGGTTCCTGAGATGTAAGTCAATGCCTCACTATGACCAGTTTCCTAGCAGTCATACCTGAGGATGGAAAGCAGCTCCTGCTGCACAGCAAAGATGGGCAGATATTGTCTCTGCTCCAGAATTGACTTCTTCTTGGCAAACTCGCTCCTTGCTTCACTTTTTTCTTTCATGTGTTCAGCAAACTTCTGCTCCGTTCTAAGGAAACACGAGAAGTCTTGAAACTGTCTCCTCACACACTTTCCTTTGCCTATAGCATAGGCATAACAACACCAGCTAGGCAGAAGTCGTCCAAAAGCTCCTACTTGTAATCCACTTTCCCATCTTCTGACACCATCTCGTCCTTCTCCTCCTCCTTCTTGATCCCCATGATGTCTCCCAGTTTTGTGCCCGCCAGCTCCCAGTGTTTATGCTGAGCCTGGAAGCACAGAGAGCAGTGTTAAGTGCCACAGTGGGGACTGAAAAATGATTCTCCTTCAGTCCTACTCCTAAGGCTAGAAAAACACGTTTGCCTCAATCCCCTGGTGCTAATGGAGGGAACACACATTCCATTCCCTATATCAAGTCTCCTTCTTCCAAGCAAATCAGGGCAGAGCTCTTTTAGACATTGGTCTGGATAAAGACACATCACAGCACAGGATGATCAACAACCCTCTAAGAAAACGGTTTCAGGTGCTGACCTTCCAGTGAATTTGCACTTAAATGTACAAAAATTTGATCCAGAGCTAATCTTCCTGCTCTTGGCAGTTATTTACAGGCACTCTCATCATTCTGTTTTCTCTCACATTTGGTATCAGGACTTCCTCCTTTCCACTCACAGTACACCAGCTCAGATTCAGTGCTTTCCTAATCACTATCACATAAGCTTTAGAGAAAGTCCCTCTACTAGAGAAGTACCCACAAACACACTACCTTCCTGCATACTATTACTCAGAACTCTTTTGCTGAGACATAAGATCTACCCTGCTCCCACACTGAATGCCAACTGCCCCCAGGCTACATTGTATTTTTCCACTTGCTCTTTTCTCCCCATCTAAATGTGCTTTGGGTCAAGCTCCCCTACACAAATGCACAGTGCTTAAGATCCCAGGCAGTGCCTAAGGAAATCACAGCAGCTACTTGTGAGACAATGCAAAGAAGTGGACTAACAGGATATATCAGATCACACAAATATGGGGAACACCTTACTACTACCAAGCTTGTATTCTACAAAGTCCAAATAAAGGCTGTGAGGCATCACACAACACACGTTAGATCTCAGCATACCCTCTTACGCTCCTTTTGCTCCCTGTGCTTGCGCACCAGTTGGCTGCCCTTGCGGGCTATGATGGCCAAGTCAGAAGTGGCATCCTTCACAGGGATAACTGGCTCTGGCTAGAGAAAAGAGACACTGCTTCAACACACAGAGCTCCTATCTGCGAGGCTCCCCATCACTGGCACCGATAGCCACAGCTTTTACCTGTTTTGTGAAGACTATCCTCCCATCTAGGAAAGGAGGCACCAGGTTATGCACCAGGAGATGCACTTTGGCTGAGTTATCCTCTTCAAAATCTTCATCCACTTCAATCCGATGAACCACGCCGCTGGTCAGCATGCGATTTGTCTCCCAGCGTTCATTATCCTGCAGGAAAGAACATATCAGAAGACTTTAACTATTACCTTCCATTACCCAAAACTCAAGAACCACACATTACCCAAACCAATTCCAGGGCAATAAATTAAGCAAGACAGCTAGCTGTAAAGCACTACAAGACCATGACCAACAGAGGATGGCTGCTAAAAGCAGCTAACTACTGAAGGCAAATCTGTAACTGACGTGCAATACACATCACAGCAACAGTACAGAGCTTTAAGCACGGAAATGATCCAGTGCTGCATCTGCTGGTCTTCCCTCCCCAAATGGGGAAAGAGCTGGGAGACCCAAAAATAAAAGTAAGCCTGAAATGTGGAGAACTAACACTGCAGGTTTTAGGCTACAGAGCACAGAAATAAGCATTAAGAATAAACCACTGTCTAAAAACAAGCATGGGAAACAGAGACTGGCCACATAAAGTACACAGTCAACAGAACTGTCTCAAAGGAAACAGAAGGCAAACTGCCCACAAGGCCCCTACCACACACTCAGTGTGCTAGAAAGCTTGGAGACAAACCTACTCTTATGCTGAAGGAAGCAGCTCTAAGAATCCACTGGAGAAGCAGTAGACAGTCCTAATAATGTAGCCTATACCCCCTTTGTAGAATAGCCTGCCAAATTCCTGAAGCCCTGAACACCCATCCCATGCAGTCACTCGAACTGTAAATTCTGACTCATGCGGGACTGCGCTTTCCAAAGGACTGTAACAGTAGTTTCCTTTTGAGCCTTTCATTCTGTATTGGCCAGGACAAAGACAGCCTTTTTCTATCTGACGGCCAATCCCATCAACAAATGGGTCTCTCCAGAGGCAGCAAAGCGAGCAGCCTCCACACACTCAGAGCAGCCAGCTCCAGATCCTACCTCATTGATCTGCCGCCGCTGTGCAGAGATGCGCTTCTGCTTCTGCTTGTGCAAGTGCTGCTCCCGCTTCTTCACATACTCGTCAGAGGAGTAGGCCAAGGGGTTGTGAAACTCATCGTAGCCTTCATCCATCATATACCAGTCCCGGTCAGCTTGCTATTAGAGAGATGCAGCAATGAGATGTGCTGCTCGCCCAGCCAGGCTGGGCTCCAGTGCCACTCCCCATCTGGCCACTGCAGGAAAGCCACTACCACCAGTGGCAGATGCGGGCCCTGCCGGCACCTGGGGGTAAAGTGGCAGCAGCCCAGAGCCTGGTGACTGCTGAGTGCCCTGCTCCCTGCCTGGCCTTCCTACCCGTTGGTCATCCTCCCATTGCTGGCGCTCTTCCTCCGTCTCAAAGGCAATGCCCTCCTCCCCGTCCTCACGCCGCCCTAAGGAAGGTGAGCCGGTCAGCGCAGGCCACCAGCCCCAGCAGGCTGTCACGTGTGGAGGAAATCCCACAAAACCCGTCCTTGTCCTACAAGGGGATTCAGTCACTGTCCAGCCTCAACAGCCCACTCTAGGCTCCTCACCTCTGCCTCTGGACAGTCGTGGTGTGGACCCCAGGTGTCTCCGGTCATCTGCCCACTCATTATATTTGTAGGACGGGGTGGGCAACGGCGTCTTATCTGAATATTTGCTCCTTACAGACCTGAGAAAACAGTACAAGAGAGAAATCAGTGCACAAAGATAGATGTTCATCTTACACGTACCCTTCCCTTCCTTGCAGATCACCACATCATTGCACACACATCTACTGATACCTGTCCCGGTCCCGTCGATCTACATCCCGCGATGCCCTGTGGCTGCGCTCTGAGTCTCGATAGGAAGGTGTGGGTGAAGGAGATTCCCACTGCGAGCGGCGGGAACTACTGTAACTGCTGTCATCTTCCTCCCAGCTGGAGCGAGACGGCGTTGCTGCATCTAGCAGAGAAGACGGAGTTTGACACATAGTGTTCACACAGTGATTCTAAGAACCTAGAGCCTCCTGACACCTTCCGACAAGGAGCACACAGAGGGTACCCATCTGCTCTCCTTCTACAGGAGTTCACACACATCAGCTCTGAAGGAAAACTACCAAAGGACAACATCTCCATCACATGTGCTCACAACAGATCCCACTGGGAAGGGACTGACCAGATCTTCACATACACCTGGAAGAGTGTGGAGTTCCATATGTGTCCTAACAAGTCGTACAAAACGTAGGCTTTTTCACTTGCACTCGTACTAACAGCAGAAACCTCCAAATATAAGAAACCTTTTCTTGTTAGGCCTCACCTAAGAATTCTACCAAGTCCCATTCCTACCTTTGGGACGGTGCCTGGGACTCTCTGGTTCACTCCTCCTGCTGTTCCGCTCCAGAGAGCTGTCTCTTTCTGATCTGCTGCTGTGACGACTTCTGTCCCAGTCCTCTGTGAATAGAAAACAACATCAAGTGTCCTGTGTACAAACAAACTTCCCAAATCTGCCCTAAAAAATACACCAAGCATTAGTCAAGGGCAACAGGGAGGATAAAGACTGAAACCTAAGAAGAAAGTCACTAAAGTTTCAATTACCACGGTCCCGTTTATGATCGTGGTCTCGATCCCTGCTGTGCTCCTTCTTTCGCCCCTTCTCCTTGGAGGAGGCAAAGACGCCATGTTCACGACGCTCTCTTTCCCGCTGCCGGCTGCGTTCCCAAAACTCCTCACTGACACCACCTGTGTAGGAAGGTGTTTCCACGTGGACGGAACGATAATGCCTAGAGAGGTAGAGCAGAAGATAAAAACATTGAGCAGCAGCGAAGAATAACTAGCCTTTAACTGGTCTCACGCAGCTCTAGTCCTGATTTTTGCTACAGCAGAAGTATGTGCTTGAGAATGCTCTCTTCGCGCTTTACTGACAGCTCAGCACATCCAGGCTTTCAGATATAAGCACTTCTACGCAAACTGCTCCTTCCCAAGATCAGGAGGCAGAGGTGATGTGCATAGGGCGACAGCTGTTTGCGGGCCTGGTAGCATCTCAGAACATTCCTGGCCTAACAACCTGGGGGGTAAGGGATCCGGTCAGAAAGCTGTTCCGGGCCTTCCACAGCGGTCCCACGTCCCTGCTCCAGGCCCGGAGCTCCGGCCACACGCAGCGCGCCGCTCCCGCGGGGATCCGGCGGCCGCCCGAGCCCGCAGAGCGCCCACCTGTCCCTGCGGGCGCCGCGGGCGCCGCGATCCTCCTCCTCGTCCTCCTCCTCCTCGTCCGGACTGCCCGCCTCGTCGCGGCCCTCCTCCCAGTCTCTGTAGGAGGACACCCGGGACCGCTTCCCGCCGCCCGCCGCCTCCTCCTCGCGCTCGCGCCGTTTCCGAGCCGCCAACACGTCCAGGCCCAGCAGCGAGGCGCGCGGCGCCGGCGCCTTGAAGACGTGCTGCTCCGGGGCCGCGCTGCGCGCCCGCGGGACCAGCCCGCCCGCCCCGGCCCCGGCCCCCGCCAGCCGGTGCAGCGACGCGTCGCCCGCCTCGGCCATCGCCGCCCGGCGCTTCCTCGCCGCGGAGGAACGGCCGCTCCTCCCGACCGCCGCCTCAGCGACCGCGGCCCAGCGCGCCCCGCGCCGCCATCGCCGCCCCGCAGCGCTCCGCCAGAGCGGCCGCCCTAGGAACGGAGCCCAGGAACCATAGAGTCCGAGCGCCGCCAGGCGAGGCGGCCCACAGCGCCGGGCGGACTTCCGGCGCGGCCGCAGCGTGACGCCACGGCGCCGCGACCGGAAGAACGCGGGGCGGAAGGGAGCGGGGTCCTCCCGGGGCAGCGCGTGCGTCCCCGCCAGCGCCTCCTGACCGAGACCCCGCAGCGCAGCGCGGCACGGCACGGCAGGACACGGCAGGACACGGCACGGCACGGCACGGCACGGCAGGACACGGCACGGCAGGACACGGCACGGCACGGCACGGCACGGCACGGCACGGCACGGCAGGACACGGCACGGCACGGCAGGACACGGCACGGCACGGCACGGCACGGCACATCCGCGAACCGCCGCAGCGCAGAGCCGCGCTGTGCGCCTTCATGACGGGCACAGACAGCGCTGTCCCGCCGCCCCCCCGCGGCCATCCCGGCGGGGCTGAGCAGCTCCCGGCCGTGCCCCGGAGCCGGCACAGCCGCCTGCCAGCGCTGCGGACAGCGGCACGTCAGAACCGGCGCATCCAAGAAAGAAAGCGGTGGTGCAGGGTGCGCAGCACCGAAGAGAGCAAAGGGTTACGGACGGCATCGGGTCAGCACTCGCTCCCACGTGTGAAACGCTGCTCCTCAGGACCGTGAACATGTTTGGTAGAGCTCAGCACTCTGGTTTGGTAGAGCTCACGCAGCCTCACTCCGGACAGGCAAGAGACTGCTGGCAGTCCAGGCTGAAGCAGAAGCTGCTGCCAGAAAGCCCCAAAGACAGAGCTTGCAGGTTCCAGAGGAGTGAGTAAACATAACAAATGACAGAGCATGACCACAATTATCTGAGCAACAATGGGAAAACACAGCTCCTGGCATCTCCTGCGGCCTGGACCCAGGCACAACTGGGGACACCACGGTGAGCACAGACACTGACCAGGACCAATACAGCACGTGGATCCCTTAGCTGAGAGCTAACCGTGTTCCTAGAGTCCTGGCAGCCAAAGAGGTGTCACCAGAGCAGCACACAAGATGAGGCAAGAGGAATGTTTATTAACTTCAGGGACCCACAAGTTTATTAAAGCACCGTGCAGACAGCAGATGAGGGCGGGAGAGGGCAGATGCTGCTCTGGAGGCTGCAGTACATGACCCAGCACTAGCCAGGATGAGCAGGAGAGCTTCCAGAACTGAGGGGCAGAAAGAATACTCAACACATTGCTTGGGTTCTGGTCAATACTGCGGGGCAAGTGGGCACAGGATTGTCCCACCGCTCCACAGATGGCTCCTCCAGGGCCTTCCTCAGCCCCAGTGGAACCTGACCCTCTGCCGGCTTCTGCTGGGGAACGCAGCCCACAGGAAATCCAAAAATACAGCCTTGGGCAGCAGCATGAGTATAGAGGCCCCCTCCCCAGCTTCCTGCCGGTGCAGCCCCAGATCCTCTTTACTGACGTTTCTCAAAGGCCAGGACCAGGGCACTGGCTCAGTAATAGCCTAATCTCTCTGGAAGCATCACAGCCATTCCTGCTTTGCCATGGCTCCTCTTGGCGAGACCTTGATCTTGCAATCTGTCAGCGTCGGTGATCTGCTCCAACTGCTTCCATGATGCTCTTGAACCCCTGCTCCCTAATCAGGAACAGTGCGTGTCAGCCCGGCAGGCCCAGCACTGCTGCTCAGCCCCAAAGCACCAGTGTTCATGCACAGGCACCAGCTGCCTACAGCCCTCCCTGGGCCCCCCTTGCTCACCTCAGTAGCTCCTCCAGCTCCCGCTTCACCGTCTCCACCACTGAGGGCCCACGGTACACGAGTGCTGTGTACATCTGCACAAGTGAGGCTCCAGCACGGATCTTCTCCAAAGCATCACGGCCACTGCTCACCCCACCCACCCCAATGATGGGCACCCGGCCTGTGGGCAAGCGCAGAGTCAGGACAGCAGAGGTGAGAGCAGGATGCATCCTGAGCCCTGCCCTGTCCCTACCTTGGGTGAGGGCATACATCTCCCGTACCATCTGCGTGGAAAGCTCCCGCAGGGGCTTCCCACTGAGGCCCCCGGGCTCCAGGTGCTGTGCGCTCTGGAGGCCACTGGGGCGGCTGATGGTGGTGTTGCTGACAATAAGTCCGTCCACACCGACCTGGGGGAGGCAGCAGCTGTGAACAGCCAGGTCAACAAACAGGCTGACATGCCAGCCTGGATGTCCCCCAGCAGCCATCCCTCACTACCTGCACAGTCCCAGAGGTCCAGTGGGATACATGCAGACCCGCAGATTTATGGCTACCCAGGATATGGTCCCTCCAGGCAGCCAGAGCAGGAGGTGCACACACAGCTTCTCATCAGCTTCCCCTTCTCACCACCGCTGCACCGGGTCCCCATCTGCTCACCTCACACACAACACCAGCTATGTCCCGCTTGTCCTGCTCAGTGAGATCCGGGGCAATCTTCACCAGCACAGCGGGCTTACGCTCACAAGGCAGCGTGTCCCTCTCCGCCAGCACCTGCAACAGGACACATACAAACAGTGTTTAGTGGGGGGCACCTGTACAAAGAGCCACAGGCAGCACAGGGTGAGGCCCTTTTCTCCACATACAGCACCAAAAGCACAGGGCCTGGGGTGTACAACACGCACGAGTTGAGGGCCCAGGCAGAACTGTTGTGACTTGCATTGCCATAGAGTAGGTGGCTTGCAGGAGTGGAACATAAAGTACTGCCTTGCTATTCAACTGCTTCCTCTTGGAGAACAGCACTCCAGCACACAAAGCTGGCTCACAGATTCAATAGCTGATCAGAGGACATGTTGGTGGCTTTGTCCACCACCCCAGGAAGCCGCTCTCTTCACCCACCTTGGTCAGCAGGTCCCGCAGCTCAGCCTTTCCCTGCAGGTCCCGCAGCCCTGGAGTATTCGGGCTGGACACATTCACAACCAGGTAGTCAGCCAAGGGGCCCAGTGCCTGGACTCCAGCCACGTAGTCAGCTGCAGCATCTGTAGAGCTCTTGTTCTTGCCCAGGTTGACTCCAAGAGGCATTCCCGCTGGAATGCAGACATGCCTGAGCTGGCACATAAGGACCAACTACCACCCAAGGTACCAGAGCACTGGACAAAGAAAGCCCCTGTACCAGCTAAAATCAAGATGAGAATGAGTTTCCTGGAGCTGGACCTCAGACCATCCTGCAGCCACAGGAGCACTGCTGCAGCTGGCCCAGTCAGCATGTCCCAGCCCCACTGTCTCCAGACAGGCCGCTCATCAAAGCTGCCCCTGGAAAGCAGCCAGCTGGAGCCCTATTGGCTTTGGATGTTCTCAAAAGATGCATCCAACCCGAAGCAGTAAGCAAAGCCTCTACTACACAGAAACCAGCAGTAGAGGCATCCAGTCAGAGCCCTGAGATTTCCTGTTGTCGCAGTACACCTCACTCTGGCCAGGTCCTTTGCGACCACGTATTGTGTTGTGTATTTCCCTTGGCCCGCAACTAGCTAGGAGACCCCAAATCCATTCTGCCAATCCCTAGAGCAAAGCCTTACAAGCTTGCCTCACCAGCTGTGAGCTTGAGCTGTGCCTCCCGGCGTGCCCGCAGCCTCTGCTCCACCACAGCGTGCCCGTGGCTGTTGAATCCATATCTGCATCAAAAAAGATGAGGCTCAGGACAGAGCTAGTGCTTACCAGGCCTGAGAAGGAAAAGGGAGCAACAGAGAGCAGATCGGCCCCACGACTCAGCTCAGCACACTCAGTCCAGCGTTCAGGAGACACCCGGGAACTCCTACGTACCCTCTGCCCCCTACACCACCACCACCGGTTTGTGAGACTCCACCTGTTAACGACCGCCTCATCCTCCACCAGCCGGAACACTCTGGGCTTGGGGTTGCCCTCCTGAGGCTCGGGCGTGACAGTTCCCACTTCCACGAAGCCGAAGCCCATCCCGTACAGACCGTCCACGGCCTCGCCGTGCTTGTCGAAGCCAGCCGCCAGCCCCAGCGGGTTGCGGAACCGCAGCCCAAGGACGCGCACCTCCTGCGGGGAAGCTCCGCTAAGGAACAGAAGCAGCAGCGGCCGCGGGCGGTTCTCCCGCACGCGGAGCCCCCGCGGGACCCTCTCCACCTCCCACGCGGGGCCGCCTCGCGAGCTCCGCCGGGCGCATTCGCCGACGGGGTCGGCCGCCCGCCCCGGCCCCGGCGGGCTCCTCCGATCTCCCGCTCCCGGGGCCGCCCCCCTCCCCCCCCTCCCCTCCCCCCCCCCGTACCAGCGCGGGGCCGTCGGGACGCGCGCGCGGGAGAAGGCCGAGGGCGGCGGCGCGCAGGGCCAAGCCGTGGGCGGTCTCCGGGGGGACGGCGCGGAGCGCGGGCATCACCGCCGCGGCGTACAGCCGCTCGTCGCCCGCCGCCAACGCCGCGCCCAGCAGCAGCCCGCAGCCCCCGAGCGCCGCCATCAGCACCCGCACGCCGCGCCGCATCGGCGCCGCTCCCGCCCTCCGCCACTTCCGGCGGCCGGGCCCCGCCGCTCCAGCCAATAGGAGCGCGGCGCCGGGCGGGTCAACGGCGGAGCCGCGTCCGACGGACTGAGCTCCGCGCAGCGGCACCGCCCCGCCCCGCACGGGCACGCACACACGCACACACACACACACACACACGCACGCACGCGCCCATGGCCGCCTCTCCGCGGGGCTCTCCCACGCGGCCCCGCGCAGCCGGACCGCAGTGACCGCGGCCCCGGGACGAGCGCAGCCCGCGGCCGCGGCTTCCACAGCCCGTCTTTATTAGGAACGAATCTTAAGGCACAAATCAGCCAAAAACCTCAAAGAGAAGTAGTGTGTTATGTACAGATACATTGTACAGAAGAGTACATCGTATTCGGCACCTCCCCGAACAGAGCAGCGCTGTGTGACCCAACGCGGCCGCCGCAGCACCGCAGCACTCCCAGCCCTGCGCTGCCGCCCACACCGACCCCAGCGGGATTCCGCGCCCCGCAGCCGCTGAAGGCCCCGGCAGAACCGAGCAGACGTAGCCCACGGCACAGCCAGAACGCAGCGCGGCGTCCCGCAGCCCCGCCCTCTCCCCTCGCTCTCCCAGCAGCCGTCTGAATGCGCTGCTCCTGCGGGAGAGCCGAGCGGACCCTCCCTCCAAACAGCACGGCAACAGCCGCAGAGGGCTCCCTGAGTTCAGTGCATCTGAAGGAGCAGTTTCCAGCGTGAACCGCAACCGGGTCCAGCCGCAGCCAGAGGGATGCACCAGTGCCAGGGTACCGCAAAGCCTAAAGGGCAATACCACGCCTAATCACAACGCTAATTCCTGCCTCCGTCCCAATTAGTTAAAAATCTTACCAGAGAGAGAGAGAGATATATGTATCACCCTGACCATATATACCATAAAGCAGAGCTGGGCAGCTCGTAGATAACACTCCCCTTGAAACCAGAAACATGAAGAGAAAGCCCTTTCAGCCTTCATCACCTTTCTCTGTGGAAGAGAGCACAGAGCTGCCAAAGAAACAGCCAGGAATGTCAACCAAGCAAGGCTTTTCTCTATAGCTACCAAGACTGGCTGGAGCTGTTCCCTGCTTTCATCTCTTATTAAGACAGCCTCCACAGTTCAAATCCTGGAGCAACAAGGACTGGGAAAGCAGCAGCACTTGGTTTAGGTACAGCAGGAAGAGAGCTCAAAAAAGAGTGTTCATTTGAGGTTAATACAGAAAGCCAATTTAAGGGAGTGTTTCAGAAAGCAGCAGCAGCCACAGCTCCTGCCCTTTTCATTGGAGTTACAGCCCAACCAGTCTTATGTTTTCTTCTTTAGCTCCTCAAATCTCCGAGAAAGATCATCAAAGTCAATGTCTTCAGAGGCAGAAGAATTGGCTCCGGCAGATGCTGTTGGCAATGTATCTGGCACGGAAGGCAATTCAGGCAACACAAAATTATCAATGGTATTAGGAGGTCCGACTCTCGGTTTTGGAGAAGCGTCAGACTTGGGTCCAGGCCCTATTTAGAATAAGAAAAAAAAATAATTTCACCTCACTCATCATCATGTTAATCAGGCATCAATCAATCAATCAAAAGAGAGGCACACAACATCCTTCCACCAGAAAGGCAGTACCAACGAGCAGCAGTACCAACACGGCTCCATCTTTGCTTAAGACTCAATGGGGAAAAGGCTGAGGCAGCTGTAAGGAGCTGCGGCCGTGGGCCGGTCACCCATCCTACACATATACTAGAGACTTGCCCTTTGCTGCCCCAGGTGAGCTATGGGGCAGCGCAGCTGAAGCTCCCACACACCTGTATCAGCTAGACTGCACCATGGGGATCCTAAGCCCCAATTTCCTCCATTCCAACACCTCCTAAGGAGGCACATAGATACCAAGGTATCTTATGCTCCTATCACTCGGATGTCAAATTGAGGTGTGCCAATTCCAGTGCAACCATAGGCGTATCTCCATCACACACCACCACCACTTCCCACAGGACTGCCAGGAATCCTTGCTGCAGACAGCAAGTGGCGATTTACTTCAAAACCCACTCTGACCCAACCAAGTGCTACAGATAACAGATGTTTTCAAAACTTACAGAGAAGTGCACTGTGAAAGACTGGAGAGATTACGTGTGATCCAATTACAGTGTCTGAAGCACACCGCAAGCATTTAGGCAGATGGACAGAGAGAGAACAACTCTCACTAGCTGTGCTCCACTGCATAAATACAAACTTACCTACCTCTTAATGCCTGCTTTTTTCTTTCTGCTCCTGAAGAGTAATACTGCTTATGTTGTACAGAGATGTATTATTTAGACGTGTTGCTTTCTCATTTTCTTCTGCAAACTCCTGCATCTAGTCTGACAAATTAGCTTAAGCTAGAAACCTAGTTTGACTTCAAACTCTAATTCTTCAGTTTTCCAGATCCTCCCTGTGTGAGAAGATAATCTCCACTTCCACCAAGGCCCTCTCCAAACTCAAATTCTGCTCTCACCATACATCAAGTTGTACACACTGCTGCACGCAGGGAAAGCTTACTCACAAGGACACTAGGATCCCAGGCTAACTGCAGCTCCAAACCACCCCCAGGTCTCCCACAGCTCTTGACACACTCACCTGCTACTGATCCAGAAGCAGCATCCTTGTCAGCATCAGGCTCATCAATCTGAAAGAAGCTCTCTGTTACTATAGCTCTCCCACCCAGCAGGCACAGAATGACAGAGCCGTGCAGGCAAAGCTCATAGGCAAGAGCAGCCACAGTCATGCACAGCAAAGCACAAAACGTCTCCCCAAGTAAAAACCATCCACCCACCCTAGTTTCTAGCATGCTCAAGAATCTGACTCGCCTCCCAGAGAGGCAGTGCTTTCATTTCCCTCTCTCCTTGTCAACCAGAGCAGCTTCACTGGCAATATTTTGAAACTAGACAAATAGAGCATATCCCCCAGATGTAAAAATGTTTCTCAAGGACAAGAAATGAGAGAAGACCACTCTGATCCCCCACTGAAATACAACAACTGCTTACTTTCACAAGCAATAGATAAGCCCTTGCGACCAGCAGTGATGAAATAAAGGCATCTCGAGTCTTGGACTGGTGGGGACAAAGCCCAAAGCACCATCAGTTTTGCTGGGAGAATGCTTCACTCCTGGTAGGCTGCAGTCAGTGCCATCTATATCTCCCTAGCTAATAGCTGAAGTGTCTGCATCCCCTGGACCCAAAGGCTTCTGTGCAACTAATACACAGAGATACTGAGCTATGCTCATTACTATTCAAGATATTGCAGACAAACACAGCACCAACAGAAAAATGAGAGGCATGATCACATACCTCAGGAAAAAAAAGAAAAAGCACAGAAAGAAAACCCAACAAACTCCAGACTCCCCGTTCTTGTCCAAAGACTGAGAAAAGTCTGGGAAACAAAGAGTACTTAAACATCCATCAGCTGGTTAAGCCAAAACGTTCACCTAGAATAACTTCAGATTAGTTCAAAAGTGGTAACTAAAGAGACTGAAGGCGGTGAACTCGTCACATTACAAAAAATGGGATTTGTGGACTCTGCTTGTCAAATGCTTATCATTTTAATATGCAGTAAAAATAAATCTTGGTGCTCCTTTGCAACCAAAACTTCTGAAAGAACTTCTCACAAGTTTCTCTCATCATGTGCACTCACCTATTCAGCCAAAATCAATACGAAGCACCACCACCCCAAAAGCAACGAAATGGGACGCTTAATGAACACTCTTATTTTCTGTAGCTACCACTGGCCTATACTCGAGTTTCCCTCTGCTGCCTACAGTGATGATTCACCTCAGAAACTTACAGATTCGTATGTTGGTGGGTTTGCTGGAATTGGTGGTGGATGAATGTTAGTAAAAGGCTGGTAGGTCCCCACTGGCAGGCCATTGAAGTTCTCCTGCACACAGAGAAATTAAATGGTCAAACAGCAGCTGATTCATCTGGGAGAGACTCCACAGGACAATATACACCTACAGCTGCTATGAGAGTCAGAGAAAGTAGAAATCTAAGATACATGCAGACAACTATTCAGCTTGGTATGGTTTATGCTCACTAGGAAAAGATTTTCAAGTACTAGTCAGTCACCTGCAACCAATTAACAGGACTATCACTCATTCTAAAGAACCAGCTAAACTAACACTTAACCTCTCACAGCATTAGAAGTACCAGGCCAAAAGCCTGACATTCTGCATTAAGCATCCTAAGCCATTTCTCCTGAGCATAGCATCACAAAACAGGAAGGAGGTCTCTCTGGTTCACTCAAGGCTTTGTTTTACCCTTATTTGTAAAACAACAGCACCTCTAAGATCTAGTCTTAGAGCAAGCCCGCAGAGTACTTTTGCCTGAGCTTTCACACAGCTGAAACCACTAACCCCACATTTTCCATGAAAAACATCACCATGCTGAGCGCACCCGTTCCACAAAACTCACCTGATTTCCTTGACTTAATCTGGGCATGCTACCAGCCTACCGACTTCAAAGGGCTGCTCCAACCACTGACCAAAAGCCTGGCAGTCAGAACATGTCTTAGGAGATAGTTCTGGACTTCTCTGCTCTCTAAAGGCAAAGTGGGCTGGCTGGAGAACAGTGTCAGGAACTTTCCACGCTCAAGATGCAACTCAAAGTTTCATCTGTGTTGCCAAGAATTTCTATCCCATGTAGTCTCACAGTAACAAGACGGTCTTCTGACACACAAAGCCACCAGGTACGGACACCTCCCAGTCAGCAGGTGTGGAGCAACACAGTCAAAGCTTTCCAGAGAAAAAGGGCACACCCAAACCATAGGCACTTACCGGTCCCTTTGGAGGTGGATATGCGAAGGGAGGATTTGTTGATGGCATGGGCATCGGCATGGGCACAGGCACAGGCACTAAACCATCAAGACCAACCAGTGGAGCAGTAAATCCACCTCCTCCTCCCCCTCCATGGCCACCTTTCTTCACATCATCTGTGAATCCCACATCAATCAGATCTGCCTCAACACCTGCAGGGGCTTCAGCCTGAGGAGGGAAGAAGAAATTTTCCTGATCACACCCCTCTGAACATCAGATGCAGTATTTGTCACTGGAGGAGATGAGAAAAGAAGAACAGAGCAGATAATAACCTTATTAATGAGACTTAGAACGGAGACCAGACTATAGTGTGGTTAACTACTGCCATATGCTGTAGGACTTTAGGAAGTAGAAGGGATCCTGCTATGCTAAGGCTGTCTAGCAGACAACAAAGTGAAATTACCATAAGCTCTGGTACAGTGCATTGACCTTGCGCTCCACAGCTCTAACAGGAAATTTCAGTCACTGAACACAGAAGGGGACTGTAGACTTGCATGTGCCTCACTCACCATCACCACTGAGTCAGGCTCATAGGGAACATTGTAGTTCTTGGCAATTTCAATGAGATATCTCTCCACTAGAATCTTCGGCGGTGCCTCCACACTCAGCTTGTGCATCAGCTGAAACACAAGGGTGCAGAGATGCTCATCAAGAGTAGGTAGTACAGCACGGCAGGACTCGGTCAGTCAGGGTCACCTGCTGCACAGTGCACAGCACAGTCCTGAGAAGCCCTTTCCACCCAGCAAAGCACTGCAGCAGTAGAGGCTCCTGGTAGAAACAAGGCAGGGCTCCAAGCTCTCTCTGTCTACATCCACAGGCAAGACAGCCTGGCCCCACCTGACAGGGATGCCAACACCATGCTCCTGTACTTAAAGGCAGGCTAGTCCCCACAGCCATCCCACCCAACTCCACCATCAGCCACAGACATCAGCCAGTGGTCCCATTAACAAGGGGCAGAAATCCACATCAGACTATCTGTTCTTCCAGCTTCAGCCGGCTGAAGCTGTTCTACCAGTTCATTACCCTGTCATTAACGGTTCCAATCTGGTTTGTGCGGCACAACTTCCCATACTCCTTGCTGTATTTGGCACACAGCTGGTCAGCAACCTGCAGCAGGAGAGAAACACTGAAAACACGTGTATCCTTGCTTTCCCCCCACCACACATTCCACATCATCTGCAGTCTCCACAGCCCTCTCCACCTCCATCTGTCCTAACTTCTGCTACCAAGTACACCCAGCTGAGCAGCCTTAGCCATTTCTGAGGATTCCCTGGAGAAGTGAAATCTGGTTTGAAGTCCCCATCTGCAGAGCCCCAAAAAATATTCTTTGCCTCAATGACAGTATCCCAATGCTAAATCTTCTAATGGTTCCTGGCACTGCTACCCTCACCCTTTATGCATAACACCCCTACTCACAATCTTCAACTCAGCCACTTCTGACTGGAGTCGTGGTGCAGCCCAAATCAGTGTAGACACTGCTTCTGCCAGTCCAGAGTCCAGCTCCCTAAGGATAATAGAAGGAAATTCTACATCCACACCACGTACTTCATTTGTGTAGTCCTCCACCTGCTTAGCCCAAATGCCCCCAGTCCTTCACATTAGACTCCAGAGTCTTCCCTGTTGAGGAAGAAAAGGTCTCTGGAGACCCTAGGACACTGAAATTAGAACAGGAGCCCCTCTGTATTCCAGGCCTGATCCCAGCAGTACCCCTCCCTCAGCCCAGGGGGCCTGGACCCTCTCCCACACAATACCCCCTAGGACAGTGCTTACTTCATGGACTGAATCAAGCCAAAGCGGGCTAGCAGCAGATCGCAGTACAGCTCCAGGATCTCCATGGCCTCCACAAGGTAATCTTCACGGATGATGTGCTCCACACGAATCCTGGCACGCTCATCTTTTCCAGCTGCCAGATAATCTGCAATCTCCTTCCTTGCCTTCTGGGCCAACTCAGCTACAGCACATATCCCCAAGGCCAGTCACTATGCTGGCAAGGGCCACTGCCCCCAGCACAACAAACACACACACACACACACACATCAACTTCTCTCTCCCCATCAAGCTCAGTAATAGCCAAGTGGAGTCCCTGTGTCTTGGTCCTACCGTACAGACTCATAGGAGAAAGGGGAGGGGGGTTTTAGCTGCTAGAAACACTCCCTCACCTTCAATTTCCTTGTAGAGTTGACCAGAACCATGGAGTAAATCTTATCTATATCCAATCAGGGCACAACAGCCTAAGTGTGGTGAGTCACCCACAGCATACAGGAATTTCTTCACTATGTAGGCACTGAAGACCCAGGAAACAACCTTATGGGCAAACTCAGATGCCTTTTCACATATAGCACTCAGCTGTGACACCAGTCACCTTGTCAGCTTCACTCTGACACCTGCCAGAAAGCTGTACGGGGACAACCACACTTGGGCCAGCCTACTGCTCTGGGGATCAGCATACCCAGGCAGCGTACACAGCCGGGTCCAGCAAGGAAGAGCAAAGGCTATTTCAAACTTGGCCAGCAAAACTCCCCTAACTCCAAAAAAAACAAAACAAAACATCTTCTATTCAAACATCTTCAAGTCTCCTGGGCCCCAAAAGTATCAAGGGCCACACATACCCCCTCAAAATACTCACTCTTCTTTTTCTCCAGCAGTTTGAGGCGATTGATGACGAGACGTAGGTTGACACGCAGGCGCTCAGCCTTGAACCCAGAGCCCAACATGCTGAATAGTTTCTATGGGAAGAGAGGGGAAGATCACTGGCACCAGTAACCAGAAAGATGCTGGTCCTTGTTTTACTCAGAAAAAAATAGAATTCAACAAAGGTAAATGCAAAGTTCTACCAAACATGGGTACACGCCAACCTCTACTGTATTAGCACGCAGGCAGCAGAATAGCACACAGTCACGCTGAGAACTGTGCAGATGAAGCTGTGAGCCATGCTGACAGTCCCACCAGCAGCAGGAGGAAGCTTTATGCCACCCGTGCTCTCCCCTGCCCAGCACTTGTGACACTTCATAGGCTCTCAGGAGCCGGCTCAACTGATCAGTCCTACCAAAAACCAACACAAAGGACAACTTAGTGCAGCATTTCACTATGACAAGGAACATTAGTGAAAAAAAAAATAATATATATATATATATATGTGTGTGTGTGTGTGTGTATGTATATATATATATATATCTTCCCCAGGGCTAACACTGAAAGACCTGGCTTGTACCAAGAAAGCTGGAGTAGACTTCTGGATAACAGCATTGTTTAGAATATAAGGAGTAGTTTAAACAAATTCACTGCAATTTAAGAGTACATGCAGATTACTGAGCTGATCTATTCAAACATCAGCGCAATTATCATTAACGCACAGAGCCAACTAAGCTCAAACAGAAACACGTAAAAACACGTAACGTACTCATCTAACGCCACGAGAAGTTCTACCCTTCTACAACCTGAATATACTCCTCCGAGGCGTCAGTAACATCACAGAGCCGCAAGAAAGCCGCCGCGCGTTCCCGCACCACTCCGTGCCCCTGAGAACGCCGGTCCCTCCTCCGCCATTCCCTCCACCGCCAGCCCCCACTCCGGAATCACTCTGCCCCGCCGAACTGAACCGTCCCCGGACCGGGCTGAGTACCGCCGGGACAGCCCCGTGCGCGGCGCTCAGCCCGAGGGGGACACAGAGCAACGCGGCAGGCCCCGCTCGGCTCACCCCGATCCCGGGGCGATGCGAACGGGCTGCTCCCCCCCTCCGCCGCCCGCACTACGGAAGCCGACCCCGGCCCGCACGGCCCCGGGGCAGAGCCGCTCCAACAACACCCCCCCCCCCCCCCCCCGCCGCCCCGGCCCCGCTCACCGCCGCCCAGCGAGCTGCAGACACCTGAAATGGCGGCGCGCTCCGCCCCGCCTCACTGCGCGCGGAGGGATCCCCGGGCCGGCAGCTCCCCGCTCGGGGCACGGCCGGGCTGCGGCAGCCGACGCCGAACGGAGCTCAACGACGCACTGACGCGGCGGCGCCCCCAGAAAGCGACGTGGCGGCGGCGGGAGGGCGGAGCTGAGGGACTACGTTACCGGGCGGAGGGACTCTTTTCTTCACGATGATCGCTGCGCACCGCGCTGAGCGTCCGCCGCTTCCCGGCCCTAGCGCGGCAGTTCCGGCGGCGCCGCGTTCCGCCGCCCCGCCCCGCCCCGCCCCGCCCCGCCCCGCCCCGCCCCGCCCGCTGACGGCGCCGCGCCGGGCAGTCCTACCCGCGGGGTTCGGCGGCGCCTTCGTGAGGGAGAGTGGGGCGGGGCCGGGCCCAGCGGAGCGGAGCGGAGCGGAGCTCTCGAGAGGAGCCCCGGCGACGTCATCCCGGCGGAGCGCCGCGCGCTGCCATTGGGGCGGCCGTGGCGGATCCCTCCGTCCCGGGGTGGTGCGGCCGTGCGCCGCTCGGGGCTCCCCGGGGCCTTCACGTTCGCGGATGGACGCGGGCTGAGAGCCCCCGCTGCGGAGCGCTTCGCCCCTCGGCGGGTGCGTGAGCTCGGAAGGCGGGCGGTGCTGCTCTGACCGCCGTGACAGCGGTTTCTGCCCTCACAGGGAAGCGAGGCCCGGCGCGCTCGGACGGCCGCCGCCCGAGGAGCGGAGCGGGGTCTCCGGGCCGGCGCCCGCCGCACGTCCATGGCACGCAGGTGAGCGGCTCCGGGCGGCGGGAACGCGGCTTCGGGGCTCCGGCGAGGGGGGCTCCCCGGGCCGTGCCCGCGCCGCGCGCTCTGGCAGCGCCGCCATTTTGCCGTCTGTCCGTCCGGCGGCCCTTTGTCTGTCCGCGGTTCCCGGCGTGGGCAGCGGCACCGGGTGAGACGGAGCGGGGGGGCGGTGTGGGTGGGTGCCGCCGTTCGTCCGCCCGCAGCCGCGGGCCGGGTCCCTCCGTCCGCGCCTCTGTCGGGGAGCGGAGTCCGGCGTGTCCGCGCGTCCCCCGCCCGCGGGCCCGGGTCGCCCGCTGCGGGGGGTGGGCCTGCTACCCCCGGGGCCGGGGCTGCCCGCGGGCCGGGGTCCGACTATCGGGGGAGGCCGCCGGCGCCCCGGTGTTCGTCCAGCCGCGGCCAACGGGTTCCGTTTCTCCTTTTGTTCGTGTCGGAGGGAACCGTTGGAATCGATTCTCTCCTCCGTCGGTCGGAGAGTGAGGGCCGATGTTTCCCCGTTGTGAAGTACGAGGGGGGGTCGGTGCGTCCCCACCCGTGAGGGACGGGGACCGCGTGTCGCCGTGTCCCCCCCGCCCTTCGGGGCGCGTACTGGAGGGCCGGGCCCGCGGGTGCCGCCCGCGCGCTGTCCCGTCGGCTCTGCCGCGGGGCCGGGCCCTGTCCCCGTGCTGCTCGGGCCAGCCCGCCTGCTGCTCCCACCGGGGCAGCGGTTCCCTCGTGTGCCTGGCATGGGGCTGATGCTTCCCGGTGTTCTGCCTGCCGCGCTGGCGTCTCCTCTGCCTCTGTCTGGGTCAGTTCGATGGTGGAAGTAATTAGGCTGACGCCTTGAGTGCTATTGGAGCAAATGGGAGGGAGATGGGTACTTGGGCTGAGTCCAGTCACTCGTGAAGCAGGGCGTTCTGAGGTTTTTGTATGCCGGGCACAGAATTGTTTATAACTTAGTTTGAAATGGGTGGAGCTGCCCATGCATGGTAGTATGTTTGTGGATCGTGTTGGATGCTGGCTCTGAATGTGGCTGTGGTAATGCAGATTTAGCCCTGTAAGCAGGAGGATGGAGATTGACCCTGAGACGCTCAGCTGTGTTTGGTCAGTGGCTGAGAAGGTCCCAGTGGTATGTGTGACAGGCTCTTCTCTTCTCAGGTGAGCCCTCTGCTGAGGGAACGAACACTCTGTGCTCCCAGGTCAGGGAAACATGTCCCGTCGGAAACAGACCACTCCTAACAAAGTTCACTGTGAGTATTATGTCACACAGCACCATGGGATCCTTGTCCTAGACAGATAGTTGTGGAGTGAGAAGGGGAGGAGGGCAGTGATGAAAAGGTACAGTTTGTGGGGAAACGGTTACCTACATTTTTTCTTAGGGCCTTGTAATAAGAACTCCGTATGTCAGGGAAGCTGGCAGTGTCCTGGCAAGGCAGGACAGGGATAGGCTTGAACAAACCCTGTAAAGGTAGATGTGTATGCACAGGGCCTGTCGCTCTGCTTAGTGTTCACACTATCACAAGTGCAAGTTAGGCTCTGGCCAGTTTTTGGATAGCAAAGGAAATTCTAGATTAGGTGGTCTGAGGGTGCAACTGAAGTCTGGGACCCTGGCTTCTGATCTTTGTCCTATGACAGGCTCGGGAGACTGGCTTGGGCATCTCACTTAAGCTTACTGTACCTCAGTGTAAGGTAAATAATGCCATTTGCCTTTTTCTGGGAGGGAATGGGCAATGCCTATGTCAAATAATGGACAGATGTGATTTTCTAGGCCATTCCTGATCTGAGAATGCTCAGAGAATGCTGATTTCTCCAGCATTGTCAAGACCCTGACATTTGTTGGATAGTGGGAGGACTGAAGATGCTGTACATCAGCACTGTGGGCAGGCTGTAGTGAGGTATTAGTGGAGCTGGGAGACAGCTTTATGGATGTTCAGCTACAAAGGAGCACCTGCACGGTTTTTGTTTGCCTGATTACAGAGGGGAGTTGGGAGTCTGAAGCCATGCCCTTGTATATGTGAGCGTTGTAGCTGGACAGATGTTTGGAATCTGGGCTTGAATGAAAAAAACAGATTTCCACTTCTGTAGGCATGTGAAAGCAAGGCTGGTTGAGATGAGGGTAATGTTCTGCTATGGTAACTGTCAGGACTGTGGGACAGAGAGCTGACTGCTGCAGCCATAGCAACTACTTCACTTAGCTGATGCTGCTGGCTTGCCTGCCTCTGTGTGTTTCCCTGTGCTGTCTTTTTTGTATGGACATAGCAACAGAAATCTATGCATGCTGTTCTCTGCATTAGAGGAAAATACATCCTGACATAACCTAACACTTTGCATACTCTGTGAGTGTACTATGAGAATTACCTCTGTCTGATTTGAAAGCTTCATAACCTGCAAGAGTGAGGCATGGGAGAGCTGACAAAGCTTTCCTTGGTGGCCAGTATCAAAATATTGAGGGTTAACTTTTGGCAGCTGCTCTGACTTGTGCTTTCCCTCTCCTGCTTCCTGTGTGCTGAGTTCTGCAGTTGGTGGAATACAGCTTTGTACAGATTTGTCTGCTTGGAATTGTCTTTATTCAATAAACTTGATGCATCTTTTGTTTTTTCCTGCAATCGCAGTAACACATCTCCTTTCCACACGCATTTGCTTTTGCCCAGATATTGCTTCTGCTGTTTAGATTAGGTGTATATAAAGCATGTACTTACTCTGTCAGCCCTGGTGTAGAGTTATGGGCTCTGATCCACAGAGACCAAGGAGTACCACAACTTCAGAGGTGTACGTTGTGTTTTCATGGTGTTTAGGTGAGCTATTTTCTCTTCTGCGTTCCACTGCATAACAGTTGTCTTCCTTAGAAGCTTGTACTGTTATATGCATGGACTATACATGCTTTGGAGTTTGATTGTCACGTATTTTCACATCATTGCCTTTTTATCTGTAATGCAAGTGGTCATGTCACCAGTTTGGGTCCTGCAGAAACTATCTGACAAACATGCTGCCAGCTGGCATGAGGCTGAGGTATGGCATCTGGTGTGCTGTAGAGAGAGGAGGTGTTTGACTTGTTCACCAGCTTACATGCAATGTTTAGCTACAGGTATCCTGTTTGGTAGGAGTCACCAAGAGCAGCAAAGTAGGATCGGAAGAAAATAGGGGGTCTGACAGATACATGAAAAATTGCAATGATGATTTCTCCTCCTTGGGATGGAAATCTTGTCTGTCTTATGATGAACACCACCAAATCGTTGGGACTTCTCTGTCTACCTAGCCTGCTGTGTATCTGGAGGGCCCAGAAATGCCATGCAGTGCACTGGTGAATGACGAGGAAAATCGGAGAGAGCATCATCTCCAAGATCTGGGTGAGCCAGCAGAATGAGGAATCAGGCTGAGACATAGCAGGCACGTTACTGAAACTTCTTGGGACTGAAATTGTTGGGAGGAGAGGAATAAAAGGGACAGCAGGTATGCACCTTTTTATGCAGTTGTCTGCAATTGGGATCAGATTTGGCAGGCTGTGGGGCTTGGGAAGTGCTTTGTGGATTCGCATAAATGCCACTGAATATCTGACAGGACAAATTCATGAGAGGATGATGCCTACTACTTCCTTGCTTCCTGCTCTATCTTATCTTCCTTCTCAGATTCACTTGTGTGAGCAACAGCTGCATTCTCCTGTCCCTGGCTTGTTCAGTGCCCCCTCTTTCCAGAGTTACTTTCCAGGCTCAGCATGACCCTTGTTTAACCTTGCTTTCACAACAGCAGTTGCTGTCTCCACTTAGCACAGAAGTACTTTGGCATGCAGAGTTGTGTGGTTACGAGTCCAACCACTTCAAACAGAATTTGGTGTGTAAGGAAACTCGTAATACTACAGAAACAATGCTAAAAAATACTGTTATCTTAAATATGTCACTGTGTGGTTGCCAGTCTGCCTGTAGTTTTCACTGTAGTCGTTTCCATTTGGCAGGGTGCAGCACACAGTTGGCTTTTAATGACTGAATTTTGTGTTGCCACGTGCTGCATAAAAAATGCTTTTGTCTGACAATATGTTAAGAAATAAAACTGTAGTACTGAAATATACTTTTCCCATTCCTCACTGAACTGAAAAGTGCCACAGAGTGAGATTGTTCCTGTGGAGGCATCTTCATTCATTTGGTCTTCATTTTCTTCCAGTCTCTGAAACATAAAAGTATCTTGTCTCTAAGCAGTTAATCTTCTGATCTTGCTTCAAACCTGTCCTTTGCTGCAATGTCACTCATCAGCTATAGGTTATTCAGCTGTTCTTGAGCTTGCCAAGCTGCAGGTGTTAGAGTGTGCCTTTGTTTCCTCTCCCTGCTGCCCCATGAGCTGCTTTTCTTTCTATGGCTTCTACCCTTTGCCAGTGTTGCTTATTTTAGAGGTCTTGAGAACAGTATTTGTTAATCAAATGAATAACCATTTCCTAGCTCTATTCTGTGCTGTCCCAGTATCCCCTTAGTCCTCTGCTTCCCTCCTTCTCCCTCCGGTATGTATGCATTCTCTCTCTTTTTCTCTCTTTCTCTGCTCTTTGGCATTTCCTGAATCCTGCCTGTAATACTCCTGAGTTGAAAAGAAAGTACCTTTCAAGAAATAGCACCCAGCATTCAAATTGAGCAAAAATTTTTATTTGCATCAAAATCCTTGGTTCTTAAAGGGCTCTGTGGGCTGCGGTTGTTAACACTCTCAATTGTTGTTTTTCATTTCAGTAACCGCTACAGCAGTGCGGACAACCCAGAATAGCGATGGGGCAGGTGCATTAGATCCACAGTGGTGGACAGACTTGCAGATTTCAGGTCCAGGAAAGGAGCACAGAGAAGACCTACGTGAACAGGGACCTTAAATTGACGTACAAGGGGGGAGTAAAGTGGCTCATCTCTGAGGGACTTTTCTGTTGAGGAAGGAAGACAGGGGAGTGGTGCAGATTATTTTGATTTTTTTGTTTCGTGGATTTTGGAGTGAGGTTGTTTGTTTGTGTGTTTATTTTCCAGAACACCTGAGAGTTGTCCTGCATTCATACAGTTCAAGAAGGGAAGGGCTAAGGAAAATAATCATTTCTGGTTGCCAAGCTGATGCACCATCAGATCCTAGCAGCCATAACTGCCCCTGTGGCACAGTACCGCAGGGCTGGCCCCTACCTCCACAGCTGCTCTCCTGGCATCACACTCATTTACAAGATTATGGAGAGGAGAACTGGAAAGCAAAACAGAGGCAGTTGTATGACTTTCACTGTTCTACATCTCTAGCTGCTTGTAAAACAAATACAGTAACTTGTTTTGGTGTTGTGGTCAGCCTACTGCCCTTTCTGTATTTAATAAAGAAACTTCTGGAGAAGAGTCTGTGAATTCAATATTGAGCACAATGTCTTTTACTGATAGTGGTGATCCTGAAGCTGTTGCCTGTCTTACTCCCTTTCCACACAACTGCGCATGTATTCAAAATGGGGTGGAGGTGGGGGTGTGTTTGTACGTGAGAATGTGTGTGTAGGCAATAAAAACATAACCCTGTACCTGTCAAACATTAAAGTTCCAAAGCTCCGCTGATGTAGGACTTAGTCTGTCAGTAGGTGAACTGAGCACTCTTCTCAAGTTCTCTCAGAGGCACTATTAGTGGAATAAGAAATTCTGTATAAGCAAAACAGAGTTTGGAAAAGTTAATTTTTCCCAGTCCCATGATGCCTTTTAGGTACAAGCTGGTGGTTTGGTTAACAGTTCTCGCTTCTGTCTGTGAGCTGCTGGGTGGTTCTCCACGCTGCACTGAGTCAGTGCTAACCTGGTTGTGTGTGTGTTATACTGAAAGGCCTCTGGCAGACGTGATTGTTCTGCTGTTGGTGTTAGAAGTAGAATCACACAATCATGGAATGGCTTTGGCTGGAAGGTCCTAAGGGATCGTGGTGTTCCAGGGCCGCCAGCTGCCCGGTCACTGCTAGGTCAGGATGCCCAGGGCCCCGTCCAACCTGGCCTTCATCATCTCCAGGGATGGGGCACCCACAGCCTCTTTGGACAACTTCAGAAACTTCTGAAGGGCTTTGAAATCTTCCATAAATTGCTGCTTTTTAAAGCAGTGTTGGAAATTTTGAGGTAAGCACCAGAAAGGCAGAATGTGTATAAACATGGGGCAGAGCTGGCTGAAGCAGTTCAGCAGGTGGAACGCCCCTGTCCCTGTAGCAGGACTGGTGCCCTCTCAGTGGGTCACGAGTGCAGTTCCTGTACTGATGCCATTTGTGGCCCTGCACTAGGATGGGCAGTATCATTTTGGAAGCTGTACTCTGACCTTCTTTGCATCTGAAATAGTATTTTTGCATTTGTGCTTTGAGTAGTTCCTGTGAACTTAGACAAGTTGATCCAAAAGGTGTAGCTGTTTGGGAACTGGCATCTTGCCCCAAGTGCTCATAGCGCATCACTGCTAAAAGCGAATCATAACTGCCTGTAGAACAAAGTCGTTTGTTTGTGTTAATGTGAAAGTTAGTGGTTGATTTGCTGGAACTCGAAGTGTAGCAGAGGTTGCCATAGGACGTTTTCTTTGAGAGAAACTCAGATAATTGCCTTCTTTCAATATGTTATCTGTTGGTTGTTCTCTTGTTGAGTTGAAATACAAATAATTGGTGTCTCTCAACAAAGCAGAATGTAAACTGTTCTGAGCAAGCATCTCCACATTCTGGGTTCACTCCCTTACGTGTGCCTGTCCTGCAAGGAGAAGTGTAAATTCAAAAAAACAATAGCAATAAATGGGTATCTGCAGATCATCAGACGTGCCTAGTGAACACAGTTTGTCAGCAGGCTGAATGAGAGAAGGAAACCAGTGCACAGTGCAAAGAGGAGTGAGGATGAAATGTGAAAGAGTGCTTGCTCACCTTGCAGAGGAACACAGTGGACGTAGAGGAGCAGGCACTGTGCAGTGACAGCTCAGCCACCAGTGCAGTGCATTCAGTAACAAAGCCCCCACCACTTTGCTCTCTGCAGATACCTAGAAATAACATGGGATAGCTAGTATTTGATTTGGCTAAAAAAACGTTTGGCTTAGGAGTTATTACGGCAAGCATACAGGCTTAGTTTGCCATGTAGTTACACCGCAGGAGATTACAAAGAAATGCAGACTGTATGTAGAATTTAGTTTAACCTGATTTGGGAGTCGTACAAGCACTGATGTCTGTGCTTTCGCAGACCCTTATGTGATCACACGACCCTGATATAGTTAGCATGAATGTCCTGTACAGTACCATCGTGCTGCTTGTAATAGCAGGGAATAGGACTAAGTGAGTTAGAAGAGCCCTGCAGCACCACACCTGATTTGGGATACTGTCATCACCCCCGCGTGGCTTTCTCGTACCTACAGCCGTGCAGTCTGTTGGCAGATAGGTTGTCTGGTAAGGGTGGGAGTCACATTGGCACACATGACAGATGTGGAGCCTTGGAGATTGCTTACACGCAGCCGAAGCGGTGTGTAAAGCGTATGTAGAGAGCAGCCTGATGCCAGACACGTCCACTAGCAAGGCGCTGGGACTAGACATGTGTCAGCGGGTACAGGAGGCTGGAGTTACTGGGCAGGGAAGCACAGACATTATTTAAATGCTTTCAGAGAGGTGACTTCAGAGGGTCTGCACGTTGCAGGTGAGCAACCCCACACCTGTTGCATCTCTGGCAAGCTTTTCTGGTGAAATAATGGAACAGAGCCAATCTGACTTTTTGTCCTTGTGGCTGCCAGGGGAGCAGGTCTTTGCAGGGCTGGAGGAGCAAGCCCGCCAAGCCATGATGAAAAACAGCTTTCCTGGAGCTCTTGGGGACCAAAGGCCAGCTATTCATCCACTGCAAGACCACGATTTCAGCAGCAGTGAGTTCTGCCCCTTCCAGTAATTGCAAGGTAGTGGACTGGAGTGATTCCGATGGGGTGAGGCTTACACACTGAGCAGTAGGTGGGAATTCTCTGAGGACCATCTTACCCATCTTTTCCTCTGGGTTAGCCCTTGATTCTTGCGCTGTTGGCTCCGTATCAGCCAACAGTAAGAGCAGAACTGCTCACTAAGGGAAGCCAAGCCCAGAGCCAATGGCCACAACACAGTCTGAACAGTAACCTCACCGCTAGGGTGCAGTGCCACAGCATCAGAGCAGAATGGTGACAGCACCAGGCTTTGTTGACAGTCTTAATGATCATCAAGCAAGGCCAGGTAACAGGGCAGATCCAGGGACTTCCCACAGTTCTCTGGGGTTTGAAGCACCTCCTGAATTTAAATGGGGCCCCTGGTCAGTGAATGTGAGTGGAGGCCCAAGGTGAGGCTGGTCAGGGCAATGAAGGTACATTAGTGCCATCAGGGTCCTGACACTTGGAGTAACTGCTTTGTGTGTTCCAGGTGGCAGTGATGATGAGGAAACTACCCATGATGAAGTTTCTTCCCATACTTCAGAGGAGGATGGCTCAATGCTAAAGGTGAAGAAGGAACTGGAGAACGCAGAACAACCTGCATCTGGAACCCCACTGATGAGAGAAAACGAGGCAAGTGTGTCTGGCACTGCAGTCCACCTCAGTGGCCAAGGGAGAAGGGTTGAGTACTGTCTAAACATCACTCTCTACCCTTGATTTCATAACCTGGTTCCCATAATCACTTCCTCCAAGCAGTATCTCCTGTTTAAAGGAGATTGTTTTGAGGTGTTCTTAGGCTGCCAGGAACAGGAGATAGCAGGGACAAACTGCTATTCCGCTGCCTGGACAAAATGACTGTGAAGTCTGTCCACCTCTTTCAGTTCTTGCACCTTTCCCTACTGCTACAGAGCAGGCCTTGCCTACTATAGCTACTGTGCTGGCAAGATCATGGGTGAGAGTGGAGGTCATGAGACTTCTGCTTCTTCCCCCTGAGCTTTGCTCAGAGGCTACATAAGTGAAGCTTTTAGACTGTGAGAGCTGTGAGCCAGCCCTGGCAGAACTGGGCACTGCTTGCCCGGCTGAGCTGGGCCGGGCCTTTGTGCAGTGTTCACTGGATGCTAAGGGAGGGTGGGTGGCTGTGTGGAGACCAGTGTGCCTTACACCAAAATGGCTTTTCTTTCCTGTAGGTTCCTGAGAGTTTGAATGCTGAGTCCATGCTGGGACTGTCAAAGTGTCCCCTCTGCCAGCTGCAGTATGAAAGCAGAGAGCAGCTCATTGCTCACGTATACCAGGTAGGGGGTGGTTCCAAGTAATGTAATGTCTGTGGCTTTAAGCACCTCAGCTGTCCCAAAGTCAGAAACAATACTGGGCAGAGGTCAAGGTGTGACTTTGTTCTATGTGATCTATGCAGTCACAGAACTGAGTATCAATCTAGGATGTAATTGAATTTTATAGCAGATAGTCCAGAGAGAGTCCTGGAATAAAAATAAGCAAAGCACCAGTCTGCAGATCTGGAGAACACAGCTCCACCCCAAGGCTGTCTATGCAAGCAATTGCAAGCCGAGACCAGGCAGTTCCTTCAGATTAAACATGGAAGCAATTCTTAACCACTCAGTGCAATAAGCCGGTCGCTCAGCTTTCTCTCACAGGTCTCTCACAGCTTTCTCGCCCTTTGTCACAGTTCCTAACCCATGGAAACAACTGTTCATCCTCTGAAATGATTCCAGTGTTGCAATAAGTCTGTGCTGGGAACTCAGGTTTTGTTGTCAGTCAGTACTCTTCACAGTATGTTCATTTCTGTAAAAGAAAGAATGAAGCAGAGCTGAATTAGCAACTTAGCTGTACCAGCTGATTGTTTCTAGCTACCGTCACTGAACTTTTCCTCACCAGCAGGCTGCCTGCTGTTAGCGTAGTGATGCTTTGTCTAGTAACAGCAGCTTTTCAGATACATTTCTGAAAACAAGGGTCAGATCTTATGATCTCTTTCGGCTTTACTTGTTTCTCTCACACTGCAGTGGAGCTGTAGAAAGGTCTCCTTGCTGTTCGACCTGTGACATCCCGTGAGCTAGTTTAGGCTGGAGAATGTTCTGGATAAGTGATCTGGCTTCAGGAGGTTGAACTAGGTAGTTTGCTGTATTCATTGACCACACCTCAGACTAGGCAGGAAGCCAGGCAGTTTGTAACTAATGACTCTGTGGTTGTTTTGCAGCACACTGCAGCTGTGGTGAGTGCCAAGAGCTATATGTGTCCTGTATGTGGAAGAGCCCTCAGCTCACCAGGTTCCCTCGGGCGACACCTCCTGATCCACTCAGAGGACCAGCTGTCAAACTGTGCGGTGTGTGGAGCACGCTTCACCAGCCACGCCACATTCAACAGGTCAGGGTCACCCTGGCTGGTGAGTGAGAGAGGGTACCCCCAGGAAAGATTGAGGTGCATTGCCTTAAATGACGGAGGAATCATCTCTACCCGACTTACTGCTATTTCTGAGCACCCCCATTGACTGAGATTCCTTTGATCCCTTAGTCCCTGCAGCTCCACATCACCCGCTAAAACCTCTGTGATCGTTGCTGCTTGAAGGGTGTTCTTAGCTGTGTGAAGTGTAGGGCTGTCCAGAGAGCACTGGGGTCACTGGTCACAGGGGAGAACAGTCATTACTTCCTTTGCCCAGCAATCCGCCACACTGGGTCTGTCCAAATGGCTTCTCTTTTCCACAGCAGGACTACATACAGAAACCAAAGTGTTCCTCATTTGTGCCCAGACCAGTGGGAGGACACTGTTTAGGCAAGTAGAGCTGAAAGAAGAAATACAGAAATGAAGGGGAGGAGCAGCTTGCTGGTTAATTTCTGCCTTTGCACTCTTCTAACCCAAATACTGCTCTGGGCAAATCCCATTCCTACCCCTGTTTATGATGTTGCTTGGTTTTTTAGATATTCAGATGCATTCTGGGGCTCAGGCCACTGCTGCGGGCTCTGGTAGGAGCCCTCCTGTCAGTCTGAGATGAGGGCTTTTCGGTCAGCACCAAGGCTCTGACACTGCCCTTTCTGCTTTCCAGTGAGAAGCTGACGGAGGTGCTCAGTGCAGATCAGCTGCCTGTGGCACAGAGCGAGGGCCCCTCCAGTGTCAAAGGGAAGGACATTACCTTTCACAGCCCTGTGTATCCTGCAGGCATCCTCCTAGTGTGCAACAACTGCGCTGCTTATCGTAAGCTGCTGGAGGCACAGACACCCGGCATGCGAAAGTGGGCACTTCGTCGGCAGAATGAGCCCTTGGAAGTGCGTCTGCAGCGCTTGGAGCGGGAGCGCACCGCCAAGAAGAGCCGGCGGGACAACGAGACTCCCGAGGAGCGGGAGGTGAGACGGATGCGGGACCGAGAGGCGAAGCGCCTGCAGCGCATGCAGGAGACAGACGAGCAGCGCGCGCGGCGGCTGCAGCGAGACCGAGAAGCGATGCGACTGAAGCGCGCCAACGAGACGCCGGAGAAGCGCCAGGCGCGGCTCATCCGCGAGCGCGAGGCCAAGAGGCTGAAGCGGCGCCTGGAGAAAATGGACATGATGCTGCGGGCACAGTTCGGCCAGGACCCCTCTGCGATGGCAGCTCTGGCGGCTGAAATGAACCTTTTCCAGCTGCCAGTGGGCAACGTGGAGCTGGAGAGCCAACTGCTGGGCAAAATGACCTTTGAGGAGCAGAGCAACAGCACGCTGCATTGAGCTGCGGCCAAAGACTGCCATCTCTGTTGCGTCTGTCACAGGCAAACCAACACGCCTCTGTGCTCAGGGGGCTGCTATGGCTCCCTGGGTGACACTCCTGCGCAGGTAATTCTGGCTTCCTCCTGAAACAGGAGAACGGAGCTGAGAGGTGCCTGCCGAAGTAGCCCTGATGGAAGCAGGTTCTGGGGCTGCAGTCTGGGGGCCAGCCACAGCCTCTGGACAGCGGGAAAAATAAATTAATGTTTCATGTTTATTTAGCCCCCTTCTCTCCCTTTTGTGCTTCGTCCTGGTTTTGGACTCTCACACCATTACGTGGGTTGGGGCTGCTGCAGTTCTGCTGTAGGTGAGAAGTCTGTCTCACTGAACAGAAATTTGTTTACTGCAGCATTAAGTTATGGAGATAAGGACTTAGATGGTCCACCACTCTTCCAGGAATAAATACTTTTCTGTGTCCATAAAAAGGAAGGAAAAAAAGAACATGAATCTCCCTGAAAATGGCTGTGCACACCCTTCATGTTAACACTGTGTTACGTGCTTCCTTGTAGTAACACACATGGAAAAGCAAACAGGAAACCGAGCTCCCATTCTAAGAAATCTCATAAGGAAGGGCTGACAAAGATAAGTGAGCAAGGAACAGTTCACTGGTTTACAGAAAAGGTAGTTTTCATTTAAACATCCCTTCAGGTTTGCAAGTAAGAGATACGGACGTACTAGAGCAAGTCCAGAGAAGGGCCATAAAGACGGTTAAGGGATTGGAACTTCTCTCCTGTGAGGAAAAGCTGCGCAAGCTGGGACTAAAGATAATAAGAGAATTGTGTCAGTGTGCAAAAATTCCTGAAGGGAGGGCACAGTGAGGTCAGAGCCAGGCTCTTGTCAGTGGTGCCCAGTGACAGGAAAAGAGGCAGTGGGCACAATCTGAAGCACAAGAGGCACTGTCTGAACATCAGAGAGCACTTCTGTACTGCGTAGGTGCCAGAGCACTGGCATGGATTGCTCAGAGGCTGCGGAGACTCTGTCCTTGGAGGTGTTCAAAAGCTGCCTGGGCGTGGTCCTGGCCAGGCTGCTCTGGGCGTCCCTGCTTGAGCAGAGGTTGGATCAGATGGTCCCTGAGGTCCCTTCCAACCTCAGCCATTCTGGGATTTCAAAGTTAGCTGAGTTTTAATACAGCAAATGCAGTGCTGCTCATCTAGGATCATGGGTCACACTTGCACAATTCATTACTGTTGTAAATTCTTCTGCATCCAAAAACGACTATCAGCAGTCACTGCAAGTAAAACATGGGAGTGGTTGGGGAAACTGTTAGTAAACAGAAAACTGCTTTTGCTTCCACACTGTAACAGAACCCAGGAGAATTCCAGAAGAGGAATGTGGAGAAGTCCTGAACTGGGGAGGAGCCTAGAAAGCTACAGTAATTGAGTCTGGAAATACCTGCTGCAGAGCAGTGAATTTAAGCCCAGAAGCATCCAGTGCAAAACGTAATGATGGTCTGTACCCATATGGTAACATTCCCCTCACCAGTACAAGTAATTATAAAGTTTTGCAACTATGGAAATTAAACCTAAGTATGTTTAAAGTGTAAAAGGCAAAACATTAACGCAGAACCGGGGAGGGCAGCAGCAGAGAGGTCATACATTCTCCATTGAAAAGAATGGTGGTTTAAGAGTGAGCATCTAACATTGTATGCTGCAGCGTTCCAACCTTCAGCCCATCAGCGCTGTGCTGCACGTCTGTACGTGGCGGCCTGAAGGGCCTCCTGCTTCCAGGAGTTGCTATCTCTGCATTCAGTCGGGAGCAGTGGCCACAGGAATCTCACGTGGGACATGAGTTAAAACAAGAAATGAAACCTTTTGGACAGACGAATCAGAAACTTAGTACTTCAAAAACTTCTGATGGGACTCTTGGAAGGCCACACCGAAGTGCTTAAGTAACTGCCTTTGGTGTACACAGCGCTCATTTTTTCTTGACACAAAACTGACTTCACACGCAGCCGTGTGGGCGCTTGCTACAGAAAGCTTTTAATTTTTTGAAGCCTACATTTTTCTCAACACACAGAAGTTGTATGAACTTCTCATTCTTCACAAAGAACTGAATTCCAGGAGCCAGCCCGGCCTCACTCTTTGGAAAAAGCCTCCAGATCTGGCGAGAATCTGTTTGGCTCCATCTTACCTTCACCATATCCTCTTTTGTTCTTGGAGCTGATCTCTCACTTGTATTCGTAGCTCCATTCATTTTCATACCAAGCTGACCATTTGCTCTTTGCAGCAGTTGCTATTACTCTATGATGTGTTTTGCTGTGCAGACTATGCCTGAAGCTGTAAATCCCAGAGCACTCTGTGTAAGCCCAGAGAACCCGCATCCAAGTGACTGCTGATGCCACAGACAAGCAAAAAGTCTCAAACACCAAAGGAAAAGCTATTGGTTTATATATAGATATATAGATAGATAGATATATACTGTGTTTACAGAGTCAACCAGTTAAATGGAATAGTCATAAGAGCATTAACAATAAAAATACAATCTGTGTGTAGCCAAGTACAGACTTAAAATGGTAAAACAGGAAAAAGGATCTCACCAAAAGTACAAATATACAGTACAAATTGATTTATTTAAAACAGTTACAAAAAAAGCACAACAAAATAGAGATTATCCTTAGAATTATTAATGCTTTGTTAAAGATCAGGTAGGAGGAAAGGGGCGGGAGCAAGGTTGGAGAGGAGCACCTGACTAGTTCTAAGGCTTTAGATACAATGCGGTCGGTTACATGTTAATACAGCCATTACATAACTGGGATTATAGTCGAGGGATCAGCACTTATCTACAAAGACCTCCTTGTGTCAGGGCAGCCCAGCTGGTCCCCCAGTGCCACACGTCTTTCCTTTGCGTGGGCAGACCCTCCCCTGGCTCCAAGGTGCCACAAAAGCAGAAAGCAACCAAACTGCGCGTGGACAGGGTGGGGCAGCCTGGGACGTCAGGCAGGTCCTGTCCTCTGTGGACAGACATGAAGATCGTGGAGGAGTCTTGACCATCGGCATGTTGAGCCCTACATGGAACACACCCTGGGCCAAACTCTGTACAGAACGTGCTTTTGTAGCCATCTGAGCAGCTTCTGCAAAGTTTCAGGCCCAAAACAGCCTGAAAGGCAAAGAGCAGTTATGAGTGACGCTAGGGAAAGGCACGTGTACTGCTATGGGCAGGAACTAGCATTCGGGCTACTCAAGCTGCTGTAGTTCTCATTTAAAATATTTTCTCAGTAATAAGGTTTGCTAGTTTTCTACTGGGGAAAGTGACTTCAAGTGTGGGGTGGGGACAGGAGGGCTGGGGACACTTAATGTGAAAAGTGCATTATATTTGTGCACCTGCTGGAAAGGAGAGGCAGAGGGACCTCTGCAGCTTTCCTCCTCTCCAGACAGAGCTTCCTCTGCATAGTCTGGTAGTGATGAGCGCTCGTCACCTGGAGCAAATCTCATGTTCCTGGAGGAACAATGTACGCCTGGCCTGGAAGCAGGCCTGGCCTCTGCTGGGCAGCCAACCCAAGGAATGTTTCATGAGATGGAACAGATGGCTACAGACACCAGTTATTGCATCCTTCAGACTCTTCCCACAACCTCCATACAGGTTGGGTAAGACCAAGGCCAGGACATCTCCAAGTAGGACAGACCACAACACTCCCTCCCTTCACAACAGCAGCAGGAAAACAGTTTATTTCTCTAATAAGCCTGTCACATCTCTGCCTGCAGAAAGGCCCGTATAACCAGCTGATTCCACCATCTTCCTGGCTTTCTCTTTCCCAACCCCTGTAAACCTAAGAAACTAAAGCCTCCCCCATGGGCTCCTTCACTGTCTTCCTACCCTCAGCAGAGCCTGCCTCACACTCCGTCTCAGGAGAGCCTGAATAGAACCACCACGCCACTACAGGAGGTGAGCACTGCAGCCCAATCCAGTAAGGAAAGATTCCAGTGATTACAACTACTGTTCAGAAGGGCTGAATGGTCTCTAGTGTTCCCATCCTGACAACGGCCACTGGGGCAAGCAGCCGACATAACAAAATTCTGCATCGTAACACCCACCCATGAGACATGCCCCAAGCTGTTGCTTCCAGAGAATAGAAGAGCTGGCAGCTGAAACACACACAGCAGTGAGACTTGCAAGGAATCTGGATAGAAACTCCAAGGTCTAACACACCCTGATCTTCCTCCTAAGAGCTCAGAACCCTACTCAACAGGTAAGCGGTCAGGGTGGTGGCAGGAAAACACCAGGGTGAGCACAGGCACAGCCCTCCAGCTGCCCAAAGTACAAAGCTATTCTTGCTTTGCAGCACCTTGCCTTGAACACCAGCCCTTTCAGACTGCTGGTGCTTGAGGACTACAAGCAGTTGGTACAGTGACAGACAAGAGACAAGGCAGGCTTGCAAAACTCACAGAGACTTCCACGTTTGAACATACAAGAGGTTCTGCGCCATTCAGCTGTGTAAACTCTCACTGAGTGTGCAATATCCCTTCCACATTCATTGGCTGTACTTATGCAAGATCCCTTCCTCAGCTGCCTGCCACAGTTCTGAAGTGCTCTGCATGTACCATGCAAAGAAGGGCGAGAGAACCTGGGCTGCTCTGCCTTATGATCTTGGCACAGACACCCTGGATTTCCTGAGCATTGGATATTAACAAGCATTAGTGAAGGCTGCTGTGTAAGACTTCAAGGAAAAGTGACAGTGAATCACACAAAGCGACAGCCAGGCACCGGGGCCTACACAGGACGTTTCACTGACAAGCAGCGCCATGAAGACAACATCCTTCCCACAGGCAAAGGAGGCAGAACCTCCACATGACAGCGTCACCACGACTTTGTACAGTTCCAAATGCAGCTGATGAGATCACAAGCCGTGTGTCACTGGGGTAGAGCTACGTGTGACACAGGCAGCATCCACACTCTGGAGAAACCCCATGAGGCACAAACACTGAAGGCGTGAACGAAGCATATCTCAACTAAGGCCTGAAAATGAATTCTTTTCCTGGTGCGGGCATTTCAAAGGCAATAGAAATGGCTAGCAGTATACTAAGAAAACAGATGGGTGGAAAAACCATTCTGGAGACTCTCTAGCTTGCCTAGCGCCTGTACAGAACATCCTTGTCATGCAGCCAACTGAAACCAAATGTTTAGAGGACACCTTTCTGGATGGTACCTGGACCAGCCCCAAGACACCAGCACTCCAAGCGAGCTGAGCGCGATGACAGCTTTGCTGGCGAGAGGAGCAGTGCTCTGCCACCCAGCATGGCTGGCAGGAACCCTCCGCAAGATGAGAACAGGGATGCAGAAAATGGTGCTCTAACATCAGGAGCAGCTCTCTAGGGATCTGCACGCTGAAAAGAAACCCTCAAAAGCGATGGGCACATTAATACAAGGAATACTTAAACCCAAGCTAAGCCAGTGAAGACTCTTATTCTGAACAAAATAGTGACTTTCTTATTCTACCTAGGCAACTACAGCCGGTGTCATATCACACCATCAGAGAGGTTAAATTAGTGTAACTACAGGAGCCTTCACCTGAGTGGAGTGTCATTACCATCACAAGGCATTAACACTTACGTTAAACCTCACTGTGTAAAAGGCTATTCTCAGTTCCACAGAGGAACTCAAAACTGAAGCATTGGAACAACCAGTAGAATAACGCCCCAAAATGCCTTATGATGCTGTGGTATTTTTAGAGTCCCTAGCAGAAGATCTGTACCTTGCCTACACATGCAAAAACACTTGCTTGTTGTCTACAGTTGATTCAGAAAACTGCCTGCAGGAAAGAACTAGCCATCTGTAAGGTTTGCTTCTGATTTAATTACACAATAGTCTTGGTCTTCTTACAGTAGAAGGATGCATTTTTATTTTCACTAGAGAATGCTAAATACGTTTTACTCTAGCTTTCCAAAAACAAAAACAAAACAACATAAAAAAAAAAAAAAAAAAAAAAAAAAACCAAACAAACCTAACCCCATTCACCTGTAGACTAAGCAAAAAGCCTTACGCCCAAGAGGTTTTTGTTTTTAAGGTTACTAACACAGGAAGGAAGATTAGATTTGGTGACAAACATTTAAATAATTTTGGTGACAATAAAAATATTTCATAGCAGGAAACTGACATCTCCCATCCTGTGTCCCATCTCAAGTGCTCAAGTTCTCTATCCACCTGCACCCAAACCCATCCTTTTGGTCCTTCCTCTTGAATTTCTGTGATTTGTGGAAATCTCTGTACATTCTTTGCAAAAAGAGCAGTTGGATTCGGTGGAAGAAACATTAAATAGAACCATCAGAGAAGCATCTGCGTCCTGCCCTCAAGAGCTCCATTGGTGAACGGTCCTTTTAAAGTGCATGTGTGAAGAAAGGGGATACTGGGAGTAGAGCCCCCTGAACTCCAAAGGAGACCCATCTCTCCCCATCATGAGAAAGGAGGAATAAAATCTTCAGCAATTTTATCCGCTACCTTAAGCCATGTCTGCCTTTCCCATCTCTCCACCTTCCCTGAACGCTTAGACCCTGCCCTGCAGAGAATCAGGTATTCAGAGAGGTGCAAGAAAGCCCAGCCTCCGGATGTTCTCACTGCAAGCTCGTGAGCACATCCCTGTCCTCTACTCTAGCTAGCCTGTTGCTGCTCCCTGAGGCACTGGAGCCCCCCGTATTCCCCAAGAGGAACTGGTCAGACACTGAACTGGAATAAATCCAGTTATGTGGAGCAGAAAGCAGTCTTGCTGGTGAACCTGTCACATAGTTTGTGCAATTTCTCCACCCAATGCAGATAAGGCTCACCCACAGGGGATGCCCTAGCTCACGACCATAAAGGAATCACTTCCCTGCATTAGAACGCCCTTCAATAGACAGCTTGACCTCCTGGGGAATGAAAGAAGGACGAAGCAGAGAGTGACGCGGCTCCTCTGCCTGCACGCTGTATCTTTGGAAGCCTGGGGCTGTCCAGCTGTGCTGACTGCCAGTCTCAGGCTGAGAAGGTTCTTCGTGAGAGCTCTGAGCTGCATTTTCCCTTTCCGTCTGGGTCTTCCTTTCAGCAGCTCTGTCAGATGGTTCTCTGGACCCCTGAGCAGTTATTTCAGATCTCTCCCTAGTAGATATCAACTGATCTGTGAAAGGGTAGTTAGCCTGAGAAGCAGAGTTGCCATTCATGCTCTGTAAACTGATTGATATGCAGACATCACCCACCTGCAGCCTGTGACAGGTCAAAGCAAAGAGCTGAGCAGTCCGCCCCGGGCTACAGGAGGACCAGCCCTGGCCATACACAAAGAAGGGATGCTCTGGGGGCACATCAATGCTTACTTTACTTTGCTGCTCCCCAACCACAAAATGCAACGTGACAAGCCCGGGCCACTGGCTGTCCTGAATATCCACCACAGTGCTTGAGTCGATCTTCAGGCCTCCGCTCACCTCTGCACTGCGAACAAAGTCTTGAGTCTGCAAGTCCTCCACCCGCTTCAGCTCTCCTGTAGCTAGCTGGATGATGGCTCCTTTCATGAAGTGAGAGGGCAAGCGAGAGGAGCTGGGTGGCTGCAGCTGGGCCAGGTCCTTTTCAAGCATGCCTCCTTGAGCCTGCATACCCGGGCTCTGCCTCACCAGGGCTTCTGAAATGGAAGACCTGATGGGCTCAGAGCCAGCTGGAACCAGGACTGGCTTGCCGTTAGCTATCACCATTCCTTTGGTTAATTGTCTTTGTCTAACTGCCTCTTCAGGGGATGCAATGCATGGACTCCTGGACTCACTCTTCTCAGCAGCACCCCTTTCCACTGCGTTCCTCAAAATGTCCTTCGACTCCCCCTGCTGATCAGGGATATTATGGCAAAGGTTTAAAGGGCTCGGATCATCTTTCCTCTGGGCTGCCAGAACATGATAATCCTGAGAGGCCAACGCTCCCACCACCCTCTGAACCTCCAGATCAGCGTCTGGCGTGCTTCTATGTGCTGGCACAGAAACCTCTGTTCTGAACGTCTGGTAACCTGAAAGAAACTGTCCATCAACAACACATCTCACTGCAGACCCTGGCAGACAGTCTTCAGCTTTACTGCTGGCAGAGTCCACAGCCTCGCTGGTCCTCCTCACCACATTGTGCTCCAGATGTCTCTGTTCACCATTGGCAGCAGCTACCTCTGAACTCAGCTGACTGTCTCGCTGAGAAGAATCTGGGTTTCCACCTGCTGTAGGTGTCTCATATCCTGAATACCCAGGTGGGAGGCGAGACATCTGATAATAAACAGGAATTCTACCTGGTGTGGTATCTAGTGGCTGGGTCCCAGCATGGTGCTGCATCTGGCCAGTAGAGACTGCAGAAGCAGATTTGTTGAAGCTGTGGGTAGGAGAGGTAGTCTGGGGGGAAGGAGCAGCTTCTTCCGTGAAGAGAGAGGCATATGGCACAAAGTGGGGGACATGAGAGGCGGTGAGGTTGCTAGAAGGAGACAGGAGAGGACTAGGCAGGAAGCCAGGAGGGACAGCATAGGGCACCGTGTAGTGCGAGCCGATGAATTGTAAGGATGTCGGAGGGATCTGTGCATAATGGATGGGAGGGTAGGGCATCCCCGGGTGCTGGATTATTGGCGAGGTCACATTGAAGGTGGGGGTCAGGGGGCTCACGTTCACCACGGGGTGCAGGGCCGTGGAGGAGAAGGTGGCGGGCGGCACCGCCACTTTATAGAGCATCCCATACTGGTCCACCGTCAGCCCCGCTACCGCCTCCGCCGCCTCCCCGGGGCCGTAGCGTAGGGCCACAGCACTCGACCCGACAGTCCGGGCCCACTCGGGGCCCTCGGTGGAAGCCTGGGCACCCCCCGCCCGTCCCGCCTCCGTGCCGGCGCTGGCAGCGGGAAGGTCCCGCTTCTTCGGCGGGAGGCACTCCTGGCTGCGCTCGTGGCCCGCTCTCATGGTGCCCCGCGGTGTCCCGGCAGCCCCGGCCGCGACGCTCGTTCATGGGGGCACCCGACGGAGCTGCCGCACGCCGGCTCCCAGATCCCCGCCGCCGGCCGCCTCCTCACCTGCACCGGGAACAGAGGGAGCGGTGAGCCCCGATCCCGCGACCGAGGGGGGACAGAGCCCACGGCACGGCACGGCACGGCACGGCACGAGCCTCGCACGCCCGCACCAAAACGCTGAGAGCCACCGACGGAGCCCCGCCCCGCTCCGCTCCGGAGCTCCGACCCCGGGCACCGAGGGATCCCGAGGTCGGCCGCGCCCTGCCCCGCCCCGCCCCGCCCCGCCCCGCCCGGAGGGGCTCGAAGCGCCGCGGCCACGCGCCACCTTCCCGGGCCCGCCCGGCGCCCGCCGCGGCCCGCGGCTCACCCGCCATCGCCCGGCTCCTCCTCCGCGACCCCCATCGGCCCCACCGCCGCCCGCGGCCGCCTCCGGCCCGGCCCCTCCCCGCGCCGCTGCGCGCGGCGATGACGCACGGCCTCGCGCGCCGGAAGCGCCTCACGGCCGCCAGGAGGCGGGGCGGCGCCGCCCAGCGCCGCCCGAAGCTCCGGTTGCCGCGGCAACGGGCGGAGACACGGCCGAGCCGCGGGGCGCCCCGGCGCGCGGCTTCCGGCGGGCGGGGACCGGGCGCCGGCCCACGGAACGGGGAGGGGCCGCCCCACCGCGGAGGGAGAGCGCGAGGCCGGCTCCGAACGGCGCGAGGAACGGAGCCTCCTCCGGGAGGTGGCGCCGAGCGAAGCCCGCCGGCCGGGGCGGGGCGGGGCGGGCGCGGCGCCCGTCCGTAGCAGAAGCGCCGTGCCGGGGGGGCGGAGCGGATCGCGGCTGCACGCGCTGAGCGCCGCTCCGGGTTTCGCCGCCCGCGGGGACCGACGGTGCGACCCTTCCCCGCCCCGCGCCGCCGCTTTCCCTCCCGGCGCTACCTCAGCTCCTGCGCGTTGTTTCGCGGCATTCGCTGCTTTTTATGGTGATAAGGGAGCCGAGGTCGCGCGGCAAAGAGCGGGGCCGGGGCGGGGGGTCCCCTCGAGATCCCTCCGTCGTTGCCGCGCGCTCAGCCCCTCCCGCTCCGCAGCGCACGGCGCGGCTCCCGCAGCGGCCCCGGGCACGCGCCGCGCACTCGGGATCATTCTCGCCCCTTTCCCAGAAACGGGAAAATAAAGAAAAACGAAACAAAAAAAACCAAACAACCCGGAACGTTCGGCCGCGGCGCGGCCGCTCCCGGCGGCGGACCGGGCGGCAGAGCGCCTCTGCCCGCGCTACGTCGGCAACGGCGGACCGCGCTCTGAACGTGACCGCCGCCGTAAGGAGAGCGTACGCGGGCGCCGCCGCGCGCCGTCCTCTCAGAGCCGTCCGCCCGCACTTAAAGCTCGCGCCAACCGCGCTCTGCTCCGCGGCGCGGCGCTTCGGCCGCCGAACCGCCCGCGGTGAGCCCGGCCCGGCCCGGCCCGGCAGCGCCGCCGGAGCGCCGCGGAACGCGCACACGCGGGGCCGGCCCGCGCGTGACGTCATCACCCACCGCCACGGTGCGTCGCGTCACTCCTCGAAAGCGGACGCCGCGTGTGCTTCCGCCGGGACAAATAGCGCGAGGGGCCGCGCTCCGCCCCGCCCCGCCGCCGTCCGCGTCGCGCCTTCCCGGCGCCGCCGTAGCCGAGGACCGTCCGTCCGCGCTCCGGGACCGGCGGGGGCCGGGAGGCCGAGAGCAGCGCTCCGACGCGCGGATCCCTCCGCCTGCGGTATCGGTGCTGAGGCCGAGCCGCCGCCATTTTGAATGCCTGGCTCCTGCCGCCGCCTCCGCTCCAGGGACCGGCCCGGTGAGTGGGGCCGCGGCCGCCCCCGCCCGCCTCGCGCCGCAGCTCCGTTCCGCGGCCCCCTCCGTTTTCCCTTCCTCTCCGCCCGGTGGCGGCTCTCCGTCGGCGCTGCCCGCGGCCCTCGGGATCTCGCGGCCCGGGGCCGTGAGCGCCGCCGCGCCGCTCTCGGCTCGCTGCGGCCCGCGGTGTGTCCGGGCGCTGTGCTGGCTGCGGCCGCCCGCGCTCGGTCACGGCCGTTCCCGCGGCCTCCGCTCGGCGCTCCGGGCCCCTCTCGGCCCGCGCCGCCTCGGGGCTTTCGGAGGCGAAGAGAGCGGAGCGTTTCTTACGGCCTTTGGGTTTCGGCGGCGGAAAAGACGCGGCAGGCGAGGGCCGCCGCGCTCCTCGGCCGCCGTCGCTGGGCTCGGTAACGCCGCGCGGCGCTCCGTGGGGCGCGGAGAGCTGCCGCGGGAGGGAACGGCCTCGCCCCGGCGGCTGAAGAGCGGCGCGGCGGTTCGAGCCCTTCCTGGAGCCTTCTCGGGCGGATCGGGATTGTTTCAGTGGTAGGCATTGGTTTGGAAGCTCGCGGGCGGAATGGCAGCTTGTTTTACCGTATCGTAAGCGGTGCTTTTAGGCGCTTCGCGGTGCGTTTAGCTTCTAAGGCTTGAAGTCTGAATGGAAAAATACGGAATTAGGTGGAAGTACTTTGGAAGGGCGTTTCACGTGCACAGCCAGGAGGGGCACTTGGCACTCAGTAGCTTAAGCAAAGAATATGTACGCGTCGCTATACAGTTCTCCTTTCATCTGATGTTTAAAATAACAGATCGGAGATTTTCTGTTCTGGTTCTGTGCAGTAGTGTGAACCTGGATCTTCTGGAGGCTCGTTTGCTGTTCTTCCCCCATTCTGTAAATTGTATTTTTTCTCTGTTTGTTTGAATGTTTTCTTTCTTCCACCAAACTTTTGCCTACTCGTACATAGCCTTCAAATCTTGTGCCAAGCAGTAAATTTTGTTGGATACCTGAGAGCTGAGCGAAGGCAGGAGCCTTTGTTTCCCGGAGGCAGCGTGCAGTGTGAACCCCGCACTTCTGCACTGGGAGGAGGAGAGGAACATACTTAAGTTCCTGCAAGTTTGCAGCAGGAAAGGAAGTCTGATTCTGAGGGCATCCAGCTTTTGTGGCCTTGGTGCATAAGATAGCTGTCAGGTTCCCACTTTTTTTGGTAGAAGGATGTTCTCTTCCTTTTCTTTGTTCCTTTGACTTTTAATCTGACCTTTTTTTTTTTTTTTTTTCAAAAGGTGCTGTAATAGAAGCAGAGTTCTTCTGTGCTTTTGTTGGCAGTGTCCTGGCCGATGAGTAAGGGTGAGAGGTAAACCTTCCCAATCTTGATAACCACTTTGCAGACAAGTTTTGAATTAGCGGCACTGTAACCTAATGAGATCGGCAGGTTCATTTGTGGAATAAAAAGGCTGTGAGTGGCGGCAAAGGAACTGAAACCGTCTGTTCTCAGACACAGACAAACTGCTCAAGTTAAGATTTGGAAAGTTGCCTTTCAAAGTATACAGGCTAATATAATTCTTCATTGCTTCTGAAGCTGATGGCATTCAGTGTAGCTTCCTGTGCCTCCTTTACTGAAATGTTTGCTCTTATTTTTAATTCAACAGTGTGTTCATCTTCAGACCATTGCAGAGACGAGCTGGGTTTTTGTTTTGTTTTTTTCGGTTTAGTAAGAGGGCAAACTCTTCTGACTAAAAGCGGTGCTCATTTCTTCTAGATAAGACTGGGATATTCTTTGAGGAAAACAGTCTCATCTATCATGATGGTTGTGTTACTTTATCAGATGATAATTTTGGAGCCAATAAATATATGATGGTGTTACTCAGAAGAGTAGTGCAAGTGGATATCTGCTAATGTTACTGCTGTTGGCAGCGTTTGCCTTGATCTGATGCTTTGGAGATAGCTGTAGATAAAAGTCCAAGACTAGCATTTCTAGGCAGCACTTACCTGGTGGTACAGCAAAGTTTGTATCAGTGCGTAGAAAAATGCAGTGTAAGGGAAGGTGCGTGACTTATGTCACAAAGCAGTGCAGGCGTGGTGCCTTGCCTCTGGGGTGCTCTTGTGCTGCTGTTCTTGTTTTTCAGATGGGCCTGGACGTGGGAACATTGCATCCTCTGGGACTGTTTTTAAGCACTTGTTTTTAGGCATGTTTTCCATACTTGACTTCCCTCCCTTCCCATGGCCATCCTAATCTTTGTATAATGCAGAGTAATTCTGATGCTTTGTATTATCATTCTCTATCTTATTGTCCTTGCTTTAATTTCTTTCTGATATCCTGATGTTACTTATTTTTCCACTTATTAGTTACCTGTGTAGTAGGAAATAGCTTTTTCCTCAGAGGACGCTATTTTCTCCTTTGAATGTTGTACGGTTGGTTGCTTTTATTTGAGCTATTGTTTGCTTTGCCCTTGGTGATGGTGGCAGTGCTGCTTGGTTAGGGGCGTTCTATTTTCTGCTAAACAATATACCAGTATCTATCTATTTTTTTTTTTTTTTTCTCAACAGTGATCTCTATTTGTAGAGTTTTATTTCTGTTTTTACTGGCAACGTGCTATTTTCAATTTCTTTTCAGTTGTCTGATAGTAGTTCGAGGACCCCTGGCAGTGCTGTGCAGCCAAAGCCTTCAGTCTGTTCTGGTTACCAATTGTCATTCTGCTTTCTTCTGTTCAGGAGGCTTGGTCAGTTCTGATGAAGCAAGTAGGGGAGTTCTGTTACTGACTGCAGTTGGAGTTGGGTCAGGTTTGAATTACGTAATTTCCGAAATGCTGGGGCGTGGGGTTTATGGTGTGGGTGGTTTTTTTTGTTGTTTTTGTTTTGTTTTGTTTTTTAAGGAGTGTGATTGCATGAGGTGGGGGTAGAGGAACTTAATTTGTGTGCTGTAGATCTGCTTCTGTGTTCTTTGGCTGCTTTTTAGGATGAACCAAGTTTGGAAACACAATTTATGGGGAAAACCTGTAGCTGAGTTTGTATTTTATTTGAGTAGAAAATGAAGGCCATTTCCATCATACAGCTGAGCTGTGTGGGCTTTGTCTGTTGCCAGAACTCAAGGCAGCTCAAGGAACTTAAAAACACATCTGATCAACAAGTTCTCAAGCAGTGACTTTCTGATAGCTTATTTTTAAGTGTTCGTTAACATGTTGAAAGAATCATTATATATATATATATATCTTTTGTTTTGTTATGAGTAAGACATAGGCTAACATTTCTGAAGCGATTGCAGAGGGAAAGAGCTCAACTTGCTTGCATGTTCAAAGCTCATGGGTCTTTCCGCTTAATTTCCTGATGTTGAATATAGGTTGACAGAAGCACTGAAGTATTTTGTGAGATGTGGGATTTCCGTACAGTTATTGCTGCTTACAAATATGTAATGTTATTTGATGAGCAGCTGCCTTTGAATACTGTTGCATTTTCAAATAGGTTTTATGTTTTTGGGGTAGTGACCTGTTAAGTACAATCTTCAAACAGCAAGATAGAAGAATGTAGCTGTTCAGAAACATAACGTGTAGTAAAACTGAGTGTTCTTATTGTGTTGTTTTTGTTTTTCTGGTTGATGTGGCTTTTTTTGTTCCACTTTCGGATAGTTTTCCTTCGTGCAATGAGTTGCACGAAGGAAGAGTGCCTTCCTCATTGGCTTGGTGAGGAATTACCACGTTGGAGAGGGAGAATTAGACACCAACTACCCAGCAATGGGAGCTAATCCAAGTTAAATATCAAGTTCTTTTTGTGTAGCCTATAATCAAGAGGATAGCTTCTTTAAAGAATAAAGCCTTCAAATTGATTAAGTGTAAGAAAAAATAAATCTGTTGATCCTACCTGCTACTATGATGGAAACTGTTAGGTTCCTTTCAGGTATTCGGGGTTACCCCCTCATTTCTAGAGGGTGTGGGTAGTGAAGAAATGGCCTTGGACTGCTACTGTTGTAGACAAAATGAGGAAAGAGGTGATTGCTTTTAAAATTTGCATTGTCGTTTGTGTTGGTGGGAAAGGAACAACCAAAAAATGGAGGGAAAAGTGTTAACTAATCCTGAAAAACAAGACTTGGTACTTTGAAAGAGGTTTTAAGCCAGACAAACTTCAGGTCTACTGTTACTAGACGATAAGGTTGTCTTCTCTGTAGGTCATTTTGTGCAATAAAACGCACTTCTGAAAGCTAGAGTTCTGTAAAATTTTACTGTTCACAGCACTTAGCTGTTCAGTAGCTTTGTATCTACCTGAGACTGACTTTTCTGCATATTTTAGATGGTTCATAGTGTTAATTTCAAGATCCTGTCTGATTTTGAGACAGATTCTATAGTATGTTGCTTATTATGTGTTATAGTTCTGAATTCTTAATTCTATTCACATTTTGATTTTATGTTTCTTCAGTATTCTTTTTGTTTAGCCCTTGTCTTTAAACAGATGGTTGATGTATGGCCTCAGTTCCTTCCTTTAGTGAAGTCTGAGTGCTTGCATGTCAGATCCCAGAGGAGTTTTGGCTCTTTAAGGTTTCACTGTGCTGACGGAGCTGTGGTGCGCTCATGCTGTGTGCTGTCCGTACTTCGTTGGTACAATCAGGGAAATCAAAAGCACTTGTCAGTAAATCATCTTCCAGAGCTTGTTGGAGTCTTCTTTCATCCTCTTTGTGCCTTTTATCATGTTGCAGCTTAATAAAAGACTGCCAGCTATGTACCCGCGGAGCCCATGAGGCCTCACGCCTGTCTTAGTATTATTGCTTGTCGTTGTTCTTGGTGAGTATAGTTTCCCATTGTGGGGCGCTTGGCAGCATGAATGTGGAAAAATGTTTGCTTCCTATTGTTCTGTGTTGATTTGGCTGAAGAGCGGGAAGATACTCAGGTGTATTTCATGAAAGAAGCAAAAAAAGTGGAGCTGTTGCAGTCTTCCTTTTTCATTTAGTAGAAGTTGTTTGTTTTTTTTCCTTAGCTGTACACCTGCAAATGCATACTGGTTAGGTGTGTATCTGACAAGGCAGTTGCTATCTTGTGTGAATTAGATGCTTTCCATCCTGGAGGAATATCCATGCAACCATGTTGCCTCCATTCAGACTCTTCCGATTGTTTTTCTGGTTTTATTTTTTCTACCAAGCCTTCAAAAAACTGCTAATCGTATGCAGTCGTGTGATTTACTACCTGCAAGCTAAAGCATCGTGGGTTTAATAGTTATTAGATCAGAGTCATCCAGGAACTTGAAACTGTACAGGAGGTGTTGATGACTTCATGGATCACCTTTCTGAGCACAAAAGTGTGTATTCCTCTGCACACCGAAGGAATGTTTGGGGTCTGGAACAGGAAATGTGGAACTTGGATTCTGAGTGACGTTCTAACTCTTGATACCTGCAGAAAGCTTGGTTTGTTGGCTCAAAGGATGTGGGTTTAGGATGACTGGCTTTCTTGACTGCTACAAGCTGTAGGTGTTTGATGACCACGGGGCATGTGCTGCTGGTGTTGGAGTGCTGGGTGGGATATGCAGGAGGGCACGAACACAGCTGCTTAGGGCATCTCTGCCACCTTCATTCAAACGTGTCTGCACTGTGTGTGCAGCTTTATTTTTGTATGGAGTAGCAGTAACGTCCCCAGCCATCCTTGTTGGCTTGCTTTCTCCCAATTTTGTGATGATTTACTCTGTAGGATGATCTGTGTCAGTGCTGCTGTGATGTGTCACCTGATCAGCCAGTGGTGTAAGAGCTGCCATTAAAGGTTTTGAGGGCATCGTGGCTCCAAGTGAAGGTGGGTTAGCTATAGCCTAAAGGATTGTCAAAACTTAGGTTATTTTCTCTTAAATCATTTTAACTCCTCTGAGACAGGAGGTGAGAACTAGTTCTTAGTCAGCATGAGACTAGTGCTGCTTGGTATTATAAGAATTCAGGAGCTGTTTCTCTCAGATAGTAGAGAACGTGGGGTTGGAACAAGCACAGTATGGCTGAAAGGCTCTGAAGTGTAGGAGTGCTTTACTCCAGGAGCAGCCTGCAGACTGAGAGCACTCCGCGGTTTGTTTCTGACTAAGTCTGATCTGATGGCTTGTTTCTATTACTGCAGTTAAGAAAACTTTCTTATGGGGAAGGAGGAGGAAGCAAACACAGTGCATTTTATGGAAATTATTACGCACTGAAAGGCTAAAAAACAGTTGTATGCACAAGAAAGTTGCATGAGCTGCAACAAGTGTGAGGTGGCTTGCTCCTGCGAGGTGGATGTGCTATTTTTTGTAGCTGGGGTTGTGCAAAATCTCCTATTTTGTGGAAAGTATTCAAAGAATGATGGAATCAATACTGATTTTTTTTCTTACTTAAGAGTAGGGAGTTGCAGTGTGAAGACAAGTTTGAATGTTGGAAAATAAATCGCGGCTGTGTTTTTTCCCTTCCTGCTGTCCTCCTTGCGGGCTGTTCTGATCCGGCAGGATACGTGTGAGAGATACAGCTGCTCTTCCAGAGTAGTTCAGACTGCACTGTGTGCGTACTACCGGCACGTCATGTTTATGTAGCATGTCGTGCACTGAGATGAAAGAAGCAGGGAGCTCTGTAACTTCACCATTATCTGGTTAAGATTTAGTTTTTAATTCTTTGCTGTCTGAAATGCTGCTTCATTATTTTACTGCTGGTGCGATGTTGAGAGGAAAGCAGTATCTGCAGTGTGATTTGTTGACTGGTTACGTAAGAATATGTCTGAGTATAGATTACCCACTTGTTTCAGTGAATGGATGATGATAGTGAAATCTTACTAGATATCCAGTATTTGCTTTTTTTTTCTGCCTCCTCAGCAAAGTAGGAAGTCCTGCCTTAATGTTGGTGAAGGATGTAAAATAAAGGTTCTTAGGTGTATGTTAGCTTCATTTGGTGCTGTTTCCATTGACTAAACTGATTTAGACTTTCTGCCTGTTTACTTTATGTTGTCCAGGGCCAGATTTACTGTGACAAATGAAGCCCTCTATAGAAATACCTACGGGATGTGCTTGGGAAAGCAGTGCTGCCTGATCTGACGTGTTGCAGACTCGAGATAGTGTTCAGAAATACATAAACTCTTCAAGTACGGTGTGTGAGAGCAAAAGGACTTGTGATATCAAACCAGATGAGTGCCAAACGTCAGTTTGTTTGCAGACTGTAAAAATTTGCAGACAAACAGCCCTCCCTCCCCCATGATTTTAACTTGTAGATGCTGCAGCCTCCGCTCTCAGGAACAGAAGCTTGAGATGATCTAAAACTTCATGGTTCTGCACTTGAGGGTGACTTGGTGTCTTTCCTGCTCCATCTTGGCCCTCCCAGAGCTGTGTGCTCACACTGCCTCGTGTCTCATAAGCTCAGCTGTTCCTTGTGAATGCTTCTGATTTCTGGAGGAAAGTAACATGCTGGTTTTCAGATGTACAGATGGCATCATCTGGCGTGCTAGGTCCAAGAGATGCTGTCAGTAGAGCAATGGAAGGGGTAGAATCAGTCTCCTCTTACTGAGTAAACCAGTGCAGAAGTGATTATTAATATTAATAAGCCATTGCTATTAATGGTCATAAGTTACTGCCAATAGACTGCAGAGATTACTACAGATGCCTGCAGTGGTATTTATATTTTTTGATTTCTTCCCTATTTTCCAAGAAAAGCATAGCTTATCAAAAGCAGTTCCCAAGTATACTTGAAGGGAAGTATGGAGTATGAGCTGGGCTTTGAGGCTGGTTTAAGCAGGCTGGTTTGGGGTTTGTTAGACTGTTGCATAAACGGCGCGCTTTGTAGCAACCACATACCCATAGGGACTGTTACCAGTCCCTGGGGATATAAGAGGGGGGATTTTATTTGTGTGTATATATATATATATTACAAATAAGTACTATGACACAGCTATGTCTTACATGCTGGGTGTGGCGCTTTCTTTCCACACATCCTTCTGAAAGGACAGGGGAGAGTTGCAGCCATACAGACAGGGCAGTAAACGTAATTGGTCACGGAATGACTCAGATATGGGGCTGCAGGGCTCAGACTGGAAAGATGAGGGAGGGGTAACTGTGGAAGTGTGTTAAATCATGACCTTCTTAGTGTTACTAACTAGGTGATTGATGTTATCATCTCCATAGAATTACTGGGCTCATCAACTTCAGCAAGTGCTTAGCTGCAGTCCAAATGGATGGACTGTCTTTCCATGTGTTGCACATGGAACTCAAGTTGTGACGTACCCAGCCTACAGTACTACGTGCACATACTCTGTTTGCTGAGGTACTGCGGAGTGAAGCAATGTGTCCAGAGAGCAGCACGGACATAGGACTAGCTAGTATGTACGAAATGGGAGCTCTAGATTACTTTGCAGGAACTCTTGCATAGTAGTCATAATTTTGTAGGACATTTAAAAGCATATTTTCCTTTTCAGTCTTACTTTCTCCTTCTGAAGTTTCCCATGCGAAGTATTGGGCATTGTTTTTTGGCGTGGTAGTGAAAAAGTGTTTCACTCTCTCAGGGTAGGGAAAGTGTTTTATTATGGATGTAAATAGGGGGAAATGCGGTAGCAGAGAGATAGAACTAAGCTCCCTTTAATTTGAAAAGCTCTGGGATTCTGGGGCTTCTGGCTGTCTTCCTGTGTCAGTACTGGTGGTTTGTCTTTGTTTTGAGGATATGTATTTTGTTGCAGTATTGAAAATGATTTTTCTATTTTTACAAATTTTAAGAGTAATTATTTCTTCATGTTCCTTTGAGATTTTTGCTTTACCGTCTGAAATATCTGCAGATTGCATACAGTAGGTGTGTACAGCTCCAGGTGCTTAGCAGGGTTTTCATGTTCTCTTTGTCACAGTCCTGCAGCCTTACCTTGCTGCTGGGAGATCGCGGCTCTACCACTATCAGAGCACTGTTAGTTAAGCGCAGAGGTCTGTGTAAAGGTTTAAAGATTCCCATCTAATGAAAGGTTTCTCTGTGTGCATTTGGACATGATGCTGTGTGAAGATCTTTTCAGTGGATTTTCAAAAGATCTGAGACATTACAGGCTGTATTAAAAAAATGTGATAGCAGTATTCAAAGGCCTTTTAATCACGTGTTCAAATACTGTTCCGGAGACGGCTTTCTGACTTCCCCTTCAGCATGATGCTTTAAGCATGGCATCTGAACGCTTAGGTAGCGTGGATTTGTTTTGTGTCACAGTGATGTGGAGAAATCTTACAGCTTGTCATGGAGAGGCAAGGTGAGGCTGAGGAGCAAGGAGTCCGGTTATCTTGATCCTTCGCTTAGCAGTATTTTGAGGAAGCATTTCCTTAGATAAAACATCCCTATGTTTAATTTTCAAAATGTAATACTTTGTGTCTCTGTGAATTCGATCTCTTGAGGCATGAAGACGGGCAATTGAAATGTGTGGGGCTGGTTGGTTTGACTGACTGAGGAGATTTAGTGTTATGATTGAATTCTGTAGCAGCCGGGTTTATAGTTCAGATCCATAGGCAACATTCAGCTGCTTGACTGTGAGACCACCTTTACTTATTTGAACATGCCTATCTGTTTTTCTGCTGTAGCAAACAGGTTGCCCTGCTAAACGTATGCTTCCCAGCCTGCCCGTTGGGTGGTGCAGTCCGACACGTTGTGCCATGCCAGCCAGTTCCTGCAGCGTCTGAGTGTGTATCTTTTTGTGATACGGTAGTGCTTGAAATTTATGACACTGATTGAGGAGGATGGTGACACGCAGAAAATCTGTAATGGACTGCCACATTGAGTAACTTTTTACAAGTTGGTGTGACTTTTTGATTTAAGAGCAAGTTAGCTGTACTTGCGGTCTAGTATGGATGAAGAAAGACTGAAAAGAAGCTTTCAAAGAGTGATCCTTGGGAAAGTTGAGTCTGCCTTGCTGAGCATGACCTAGAATTAGTTTCAACAGTTGAACTTTCTAAAATTTTTTTTTTTATTTATTTTTTTTTTTATTTTTTTTAAGACATTCTTCTCTTGAGGTATATTCAAGAGAATAAATTGCTCTCTGGGTCAGGCAGTATCCATCACTGTTCCACCTGGTAAAATGAAACTACTTGAAGTTCATGTAGTATATGTTTTCTTAATCAATTGTCTTCATACAGTGATGTGAGCAGGTTGTCACATTGCCTCTGAAGAAATGATTGTTCTGGCTGGCATTTAATAAAGGTGCAGTGTTGACTCAAGTCTGAGACACATCCACATGTTTTAATTGCTCTTCCATCAGCTTTTTCTGATGACTTCCCCCCCCTAAAAGGAAGAAGGATGCATGGCACAAGTATGTGGGATTTTTGAAGCACAGCTCCCTGAAATCTCCTGCTAGTTATTTAACAGCATTGCTTTTTGCGAAGGATGATATGTGTCCCAAGTTGTCATGATTTGGGAATCAGACCTCTTTGGAGAGAGTTGGAAAATGAGCACGAGCATACCTTGCCTCCTACCTGTTTCAGATGGGGAATCATGTTATGTTCACCTGATAGCTAGTTCAAAGTGCAGCAGTTTCTGATTCTGGAAAAGCAAATGTGAGAACTTCTGTTCCTGGAAGGTACGGAAATTCCTGTGGCTTTTGGGTTTGCTTTTAACCTTGCTGCTGAAGCTGTTTGCAATTTCTTAATTCTTCTGTCTATATAGTTGTAAGGGAAGAAGGAAGGATATGCTGAACTGTGAGACAACTTTGAAGTTGTCAGGTACAGTAGAAAGCTTATGGATCTTTTTCTTTCTTTGCCCAGAGGATGCCAGCCCCCATCAGACTGCGGGAGCTGATCCGGACCATCCGGACAGCAAGAACCCAGGCAGAAGAGCGTGAGATGATTCAGAAGGAATGTGCTGCTATCCGGTCATCTTTCCGAGAGGAAGATAACACGTACAGATGCAGAAACGTGGCAAAGCTGCTGTACATGCACATGCTGGGATACCCTGCACATTTTGGACAGGTAGGTTAGTCTTCCTTGCTGCTACGCTATGTGGGTATAGGAGTATGCTCTGTGTGTTTTCAGTGTATGGTCTAGTTGGGAGCATTCCTAGTGCAGTTCTGCTTTGACACGTTTTGAGGTTTGTCTTCACGCGTGTTCTGAACCTGCATTGATTAGTTTTGGCTATGATAAAGACACTCTCTGTTTAGACCCTGTTCTTATGTATTTTGTTACGAAATGTAGGGTTAGTCTGCTTCACCCAGGCTGTCTGTTCCTCACTGCAGATATTTCTTGCAGAGTAGTAGTTAAACTACAATCCAGTAAGTATGAGTATTCCCGGATGACTTCAGAATTGCATCTCAAAGTTGTGTATCTGATGGAAATTGCCAGATGTTTTAAAGGAATTTCTATATCCTTCTGAAGTAATTTATTCTAGGTAGATAATGGTTAGTCTGTTACCAACGATGAGATATTGGTGTTCCTTATCCCCGTTTTAGCGAAGAGATTTGGAGAATGCTGGTGTGAGTTTTGCCAGTCTGTTGACTTATTTTTGATGCACTGTTTCTCAGGCTACAAAACGTTCTTCAGGTTGAGCTTTGTTAGTGTTTGAGGCATAGTCCATTTTTGTTAGTAAGCATCCCATTAGTCATCATCTAACCTAGGCCTCCAATAGTCTAGTGCTAAAGAGTGAATCTGGGCTGTACCTTGAGTTTGAAGGGAGTCACCTTATTTCTGCATCATTGGGCTCTTAGCCCAGAGTAAAGAGTTCTTTGAGATGTAGCAGGAACGCCTATGCTGACTGTTTTAGGATAAAATACTCCATCCCGTGGCCTTGGTTCTCATATAGTTTGTCAGTTGCACATCTGGGAATTTGTAGTGGCCAAGGCTAAGAAGGGAATTTAACAAGTATTGAGTAAGTTGATGTCCTTTGTGTGTCCTCAGCATTTATAACTGGAAGGAACATTTCAAAGTCCTGATGTTGGATGTGTATGATCTTCGTTCTTTCTCTATAACAATGTGCTGGGGAACTGTTGAAGGCAGGTGCCGTTCCAGCAGCAATAGAGTTTTGTAGGTAGGCAGTCCAGCATTATGAACAAGAAATTAAAGAGAGTGACAGGGTGAGTGAGTAGGAAATTTGTTTTGATTAAAAACAAGAGAGCCACAAACTGTTAGATCCCATGTTTGTCTTAAAAGATAAACCAGACATTTGACTTCAGCTAGTGTTGTGAATGGGGTAACCAAGAATGAAAGAGTTTAGAGAAGATGTCAGAAGAGGTGAACGTCTGAACTGCTTCTTTCAAATACAGGATTCCTCCACTTTGATCTCGGAGTGAGCACTGTGTTTAGCCAGTGTATGCTGAGGTGCACTGCATGGCAAGCTGTCTTGAGCATGTTTTAAAATCTGGTTAAGATTAGAAGGTATCAGGCAGCTGAGTTTCTTTTTTAATTGTTATTTTTATTTCCCCTTGCAAAAGAATACCAGTCAGAAAGGTATCTGTATTAGTAAAATCTCAGTTGTAATCTGGTTACATCCCTCTGTGCATTATCAGGCTTTGCTGGTGTATCTGTTACAGCACTGATGTAGTAAATCTTAACTGCTGTTCCTTCAAATTAAATGGATATAATGGTATCAAGAGTTCTTCCACTAATTAAACAGAGCTTCACTTGATCATGTTGCTTAATGGTACTGTGCAGTAAGCTAATTTGCGTGTATTTGTATACATGTGAAGCAAGCTCATCAGCTTTTCATGGAGTACATTTCAGTAATATTCAAATTCAAAAGTGCTGGAAATGTGGCTCATTAGTTTCCTTCTGGGTAATATCTCTGGAGATCCCTGCCTACCTGAGGTGTTCCATAGGTAAGCACATTTTCTTCCATTCTTTCTGCATCCACAGCTGCTGCATTTGAGTTTATTCTCATTTGCTGCAGCCTTTTGTCACCCTGCTATTATCGTTATGTTTTCCATCATGTTACGGTGTTACAGTCTGGAAAGTAGTGATCTCATTGTATGTGATGAATTATCTGGTAGAGAAGGATGCTTCAGTGTGTAGTGATGTTAGTGTCTGTATTTTTGAACTAAGAACATGTTAAATTTAGAAATTGGTTAGCAGTTAAATTCTGAAGTCATCTGAGTGCAAATGGCAGCTAGGCATGTTACCTGAGGAATTTCCTTCATGCTTTTGAAAATAGTTTATACATTTCTACAGGACAGAAGGGATGTCTATAGTGGCTGCAATACATACGATTTTTAGTTAAATTACAGAGATCTGTAAAAGTTACAGGATTACAGAGCACAGTAGAAACTGAAACGTATCTGGATGTATCTAAGATTTATCAAGCTAGTTACTTAGTTACAGACCATAATTATCAAATTGGGTTTTGACATCTTAACAGAGCACTGATTCTCTCTCTGGTGGATAGATGTACCCATTGCAGCAGAGCAGAAATACATTTCCAGTCTATATCAAACATGGTGCATTCTCTGGATTTCTGGGCGTTATTTTTTTAAATTGATGGTTCTTTGTGTGTGTTATCTTTCTCTTCTGTGATCTCATCCCACTTACCTGGTGTGTATGAGGTAATGGATGGTCAACAATTAATTGTTATTTCAAGGCAGCAGACTTACTGTTGATTTTGCTGCTCCCTTGGTGGGATCTTTGGGCAGGTCATTCAGCCTTTCTTTGTTTTCCTTACCACCAGCATGGGAATAAAATGTATATTAAGAAGCACGTTATGAGAGACCTAAGTTGGTTAATGTCAGAGTTGAAACTCTTCTAGCTGAGGAATGGTTTAAGCTAATTCTTTTCTATTTTTTCTTTCTTTTTTTTTTTTTTTCCAGTTGGAGTGCCTCAAGCTCATTGCCTCTCAGAAATTCACAGACAAGCGCATTGGGTATTTAGGTGCCATGTTGCTGCTGGATGAGAGACAGGATGTCCATCTTCTTATGACCAATTGCATCAAGAAGTAAGGGTACCAGCTCTCTCCATCATCTCGTGTTTTATGGCTTCAGAGATGCAGCTAGAATTAAAAGCCACCGTAAAAGTGTGCAAGTAGAACTGCATGGAAAAAAGGCTTGGAAGCTGCAAAACAAAGTGCATATAAGTCAAAACCAGAAGCAATGGCCTGTCCTACAACTTGTTTGTGATGGGACAACTTTTAAAGTTGCTGCAGGAGTGTATTTGATGTTAGTGTTTTTTTTTTCTGTTAGCAAATTCCAAAATACAAGGTTTTGTCTTTTCCGTAGAAACTGTAATTGTGTTCTCTGTGGTCTTCCCTCTTCTCAGTTCAAGCACTGGATATTCACTTGATGAATACCAAAATCTTTTTCTTTAAGGTTTCTATACAAAAGTAGGAGCAATATTGGCTTTGAGTTTGCTACTAACTTATACTTCCGAGTAGCTTGGAATCTGGAGATTTCTATTGGGCCGTGTGTGCAGGTGGCTAGATGGCCATACACAGATGCACTTTTTTCCATATTCAGGCTTTGCATGCTTACCATCTTTTTGTTGTTCGTCTTTACAGTGACCTTAATCACAGCACGCAATATGTGCAGGGGCTGGCACTCTGCACTCTTGGCTGCATGGGCTCCTCCGAAATGTGCAGAGACCTTGCAGGAGAGGTTGAAAAGCTCCTCAAAACATCTAACTCCTATCTTAGGAAGAAGGTACTTCTGAATGGTTTATTGAGGGTTAAAACTTGAGATTGATGGAGTATCTCGCTAATAACTGGAACACTAGACAGCTTGGAATGCTGACTGAATATTTGCAAGTGTGCAAGACAAGTTGAGGCCAAAGCCTCCATCTGTGCAGAGTGAGGGTGTCAGTAATCCTCTAAAAGGCTATCCTCCAACAGATGAGCATCTGCTTCTAGTTTCATACTTTGTACATAACGGTTATCGATTGTAATATGAGCACCTGTCTGTTCACAGGCTTTATCTCCAAACTTCTAATTGTTAGGCAGTATGTAAGAGCATCTGTAAAGTATAAAAAGTGTTGTTCTTTTTAAACAGATTTGTTATCTCTTGGGAAGGTTGGGGGAAGCAATGGGATTTTAGGCAAGACATTAGTGCTAAGAGGTGCTACTGTATTTTGGGAAGAGGCAGTCAGTGTGCATGATTCTCAGACAGCTACAAAGTTCTTTTCTTGCTTCTGTTCTCTAGAAAAGATGGACAAACTTTTTGAAGCATACTTCTGTTTTTCATGGGACATGTCATCTGAAGGGGAAACTGTTTTGTGGGGAGGTGAACATATTCAAAGGAAAGAAAACAAGTCACGAATTTTACATAGATTTCATGATTTGCTTCCAACGCATTATCCCCCTCCCTCCCTCACAGTGAGACAGGCTGAGGTAGCCCTATTAAATTCAGAGCTGCATAGCAACTCGCATGGCTCCTGAAGTTAATAATTTCCATGTGAGCAACTTGAAGTGCAAGTGTTACTTTGCACCTCAGTGCTTTTTTTTTTTTTTTTTTTTTTTACTTCTTAGCAGTGGAAGTTTTATTAAACTCCTTTCTGCGATGCTGTTTACTATCACTTGTAGCAGAGATTGGAAGAATGCACTGTAAGCATTTCATGTCTCTGTGTATCATGAAATGCGTGGTAGTTCCCACTGTTCTAGATGTTCTCAAAATGTCTCATTGTCATTGCACTACATACTAATTGAATCTTTCTTCCTATGCAGGCAGCATTGTGTGCTGTTCACGTTATTAGAAAGGTGCCTGAACTTATGGAGATGTTCCTGCCAGCCACCAAAAACTTGCTGAATGAAAAGAACCATGGTAATGTCTGAGCCTGCTCAGCAAGTCTATATTGTTTTTTGCATATGGCATACTTAGTACTGAAACCTTTTATTTGGAGGTATCTACTGAGTTGTATTTTTGTTGTTTCTTCCTGTCACTATTCAGTGAGGTTAAATGTAATTTAAAAGGCAGGAGTGTATGACTACGGATTAGCAGGACTTTATATACAGCATAGGTGATAAAAAGAACTCTTGTGGTTTTTTTTGTTTGTTTGTTTGTTTGTTTTACCCACTTCAGAGTGGGTGAAATGTAAAAATTTGTGACTTCAATCTAACAGACTGTCTAAAAGGAATGTGCTTTTTTTTGTGTGGCTTCAGTTAGCTCAGTGCTCTAAGGTTATCTGTCACTTGCTTAGTGGGCATTATCAGAATGGAGATACTCTCTGTCAGGAAAAAGTCCATCTTCTGTGCCATTTTCGACCATAATGTTGATTCTCACTGTAATGTTGTTTTGTTTTGTTTTTCTAGGGTATTCTGTTTTTAATGCGTTTTCTTGTTCAAGTTCTTTAGAAGATTATGTAAAGAAAAATGCAGAAGTAATTCATAACCTGGTTAATTTGTATCAAGTTAGTGTGCACTCCCTGGAGTCTTAGTCCTTTTCACAGAATCACAGAATGGGAGGGGTTGGAATGGACCTCCAGAGACCATTGAGTCCAACCCCTCTGCCAAGCAGCTCCCGGCCCAGGTTGCACAGCTCAGCGTCCAGGCAGGTTTTGAATGTCTCTAGAAAAGGAGACTCCACCACCTCTGTGTGCAGCTCCAGTGCTCCATCACTGCACTGTGAACAAGTTCCCACACACATTGGTGCAGAACTTCCTGTACTTCAGTTTGTGGCCATTTCCCCTTGTCCTATCACCACACACTGCTGGGAAGAGTCCAGCCTCGTCCCTTTGCCTCCTGCACCTCAGATATTTATAGACTTGGATTAGATAACTTCTTTTCTCAATACTGAACAGCCCCAGGTCTCTCAGCCTCTCCTCATAAGGGAGGTGTTCCACACCCTTTATTATCTTTGTAGCCCTCCTCTGGACTCTTTCCAGGAGATCCCTGTCTTTTTTGTACTGGGAAGCCCTGAACTGGACATAGTACTCCAGGTGAGGCCTCACCAGGGCAGAGTAGAGGGGGAGGATCACCTCCCTCAACCTGCTGGCCATGCTCTTTTTAATGCATCCCAGGATCCCCTTGGCCTTCTTGGCCACCAGGGCACACTGCTCATGGCCAGCCTGTCTTCCACCAGGACACCCAGGTCCCTCTCCTCAGAGCTCCTCTCCAGCAGGTCATCCCCCAACCTGTACCGGTGCATGCGGTTATTCCTCCGTAGTTGAAAGACTCTACATTTGCTCTCTAAACCTCATCTGGTTCCTTTCTGCCCAGCTCTCAGCCTGTTCAGGTATGGCTGAATAGTAGCATAGCCTTCCAGCGTGTCAGACATTCCTCCCAGCTTCATATCGTCAGCAGACTTGCTGAGGGTGGACTCTATCCCTTTATCAGGGTCATTGATGAAGATGTTGAACAGGACTGGACCCAGCACCAACTTGTGGGGAGCACTGCTAAGTACAGGCCTCTAGCTGAATTCTGTGCCACCTATCACAACTCTTTTGCTTATCTGCAGTGAATGTTTGCCTTCAGAAAATAGTTGGTTGTGCTAGGAGTCCTACAGTAGATGTTACAGCAAGTTTGTCTCCAGACAGAGTAGTTAAGTGCAGTGTTAGTAGCAGGCTGTGTGTTTGGTTTTTCATTTGCCGATGCCTCCAGTTCCATCACTGCAGGGCTGCTCTCTGGATGGTATCCCTTCCAGCAGCTTCACTATACCACGCTGCTTGGTTTTGTCCACAGACTTTCTGAGAGTGCATTCAATGGTTAATTTTCAACTGTTGTCATCTAATTAAATACTTTGTGACTGACATGCCTTTTCTAACTACTTTTCAGAGATGCTTTAACTGGGTTCTGCTGAGGCAGGAGACGCAGCAGTTGGCTGCCAAATAGGCAGTTTGGATTTAGCAAATAGTCTGCTGTAGTCTCATCCAAACTTGAGGTTTAAGACCTTCTGAGGAAGGCCCGGTGCAGGCTGTGTAAGGCTGGGGAGTATCCAAATCAAAAGAGAAAATTGGTACGCTAAGAAACTGAACAACTACAATACAGTTAAGATTGCCCTTCTCAGATGTTTAGTTTGTGTTACTGTCTAAGAGTATATTTGATATGCAGGCAATGCAAGCAAGCAGTGTGCAAGTCCAGTTTGTCTCCTCCTTTTGACTTTCAGTTGCTGATCTAAGATGTACACTTTGCCATCAGCTTTCCCTTGGGCACAGCTGCGAGTTTTTTTTTTTGTTTGTTTTTTGTTTGTTTGTTTGTTTTTGGAGCATACATGTTAAGAGTCAAGAGGAGAATTTTTCATATGACTCGATTGTTTTAATTATTAGCTCTAAATTGTAATGAAATTAAAACAAACATTTTTTTTTCCCTGGCTTTTAGGTGTTCTACACACATCAGTAGTCCTCCTCACAGAGATGTGTGAGAGAAGCCCAGACATGCTTGCACACTTTAGAAAGGTAAGCGTGAATTTGTTAGCATTACAGAACTAATTTTCGTGGTTTTGTTTTGGTTTTGATGCTTCTTAATTTCTGAGATGAAAGCAATGTGTACCTTTTAAAAATAAAATCCTTACAACTGAAGAATTGAATTGTACCAGCTGCTTGTTATCAAAACAATAAGGACAAAAAAAGAGGGAATTGAGTGCCTTCCCCTCTTCAAGAAGGGAGTGAGTTACAAAATATCACTCTTGAAGACTGTAGCTGGTATGAATGTCATGTAGAGTAAAGAGTTAAGAGTATCCTCATTGGCTCTTGTACAGCCTTTTTGTATCGAATTTCACAGTCATCAGGATGTGCATGTGTATTATTCATGAGGAAGCAAAAGAGTCTTGCATGGACAGGTGAACCCCTTGACCACTGTCACACAATTTTATAAGCTCGCATAAAAAATACCAATGGAAGTTCTTGTACTCTCAAATGGAAGTTTGTGTCGGGTGCATGCTGTATTACATAATTTTCCATTTTAACTTAAGGTTACATTGTTGATATTATTCCCCCTCTGATAGGAACGTTTGCTTATTTCCCCCCCTTAACATGAGTTTCCTAACATAAATTGCTGTAATTTGTTGTGCAGTGTTGTTGCCATATTAAAGACCACCAGACTATCTGAAAACTTGGTTGTTTCTTTTTTATTAATCTGATTTTTGACCAAAGGAGCAATTGAGGAAAGCTGATGAACAGAGCTGGCCATTTGCTCCTCTTGTGTCTCAAAGAGGTTTATTTATTTTCATGCCCAGTTTACTGTTCTTCATTGACTTGTTTGAAATCCCTAGTGTTATACACAGTTGGTCCTACTGATGCATTTTACCACTTTGGTGTGCATCTCCTCTTGTCCTGGTTGTATAGGGCAGAGCAGGAATGAAAGTGAAAGTAAGACTACAGACACTTGAAAGTAGCCATCCCTGCTACTAATTGCTCAGTTACAGGTGGTGGTCTTACTGGCCTGACTCTGCAAAATGTAACTACTAGGTTCTTGCTTTCCTAGCAGTCTCTTTGGTTGTTTATTCTGTGAATGATATAACATTGATCTGTCCATAATGCCTGCTTCATCTGTTTTGTCCCTTTTGTCTGTTTGGATTCCTGCTCTGTGTTAGAATGAAAAGGTAAGGTTTAATTCTTGTAAATGGTGCATGCTTGCATTGAATCTGTACAAGCTTGCCTCTTGTGAGGCAGTACCAGTTAATGCCATGCTTGTGATTAATGCCACATGCTTAGATTGGTTGTCCTTGTCCGATGCTTTTTGTGTGCTGGTCTTGTTGCTAAAATTTCCTACACGTAGCAGCCATGAATCTCCATTGTGGCCTTCTCAAAATGCAAACCCACTTTCCTCAAGCCCTCATTTGGGGATTTCTAGGGATTTTTTTTTTTGTGCATATGCACACTGTAGCTATGAGTGGTCTTTACCACTAATGGCTTTGTGCCTTGCCTTAAATTTAGGGCAGCTGTGGGTAATTCTGTTACACAGAAGGAAGCAGGAGAATTGTGTAGCCACCTGTATCTGGTGTTACCACGCTGCCAAAGAACTAGTGGGTGCCAATCCATTGCTGATGTTTTTAATCAGTGAAATTTGAGTACAGAAGATTGGTGAGGGGGCCCTCAATCAGTCTCCATGGCTGTAATAATTTCCTTTGTTTGCCTTGTCCTCAGTCCTGATAACATTCTTGCATGTTAGAAGGCAAAGCAAACATTAATTAGGGCTCCAGGAATGTTGTTGCACTTGCACATTACTCTCTTGTGAGGGAATGTGTTGCAGATTACAAAGCTTTTCTCCTGAGAGGCTGAATTGGATGGAGCATCAAACTTAAAGGAATCTTAATAATTTACCGTAATCCTAGCAGTACTTGAAAAGATAAAATCTCTTATCTATGCCTGATGCTCTGTGAAAACGTGATCAGTACTACATGGGAATGTATGTTAAAAATTAATTTGGAGCTAATGTGGTAGAGCTCCCAAACAAAGTTTTGGAAGGATGCTGTTTTAGCAGTCCTAGCAGCCTCCCTTTTCATGAAGATGGGGGTTCTTTAAATTGGAATTTCCTTTTAGGTATTGCTGATCAAGCTCTAGTGGATTTCATACTTCAAAGATGCAATGCAGTGCTCAGACTCCAGCTTAGATAGGAAATGCCTAGAAACATTTGAGCTGTAGATATTTATATAACAATCTCTATATGTGTAGGCTGAACTTTGAGGAAGAATCTATAGGCCAGCTTGCTTTCAAATGCAAGATTTGTTCTTGGACTTGTGCTTCAAGGGTAGGGGAGAAGGAACAAGCTAATAGGTACATTTTCTGACAACGTTCTCTTTGCAGCTTGTTCCCCAGTTAGTTCGTATTCTGAAGAACCTTATCATGTCTGGATATTCACCAGAGCATGATGTGTCTGGGATCAGTGACCCCTTTTTGCAGGTAAGAACTGATGCAAGCAGTAATTGATTGTTTTAATGTCTCACAACGCAGTGAAGGAGTAAGTATGACAAGATAGTTACCAGAGGGCAGCAGTGTTGATTTCAAGATTGGCCTTGTGTTAGAGTAGGCTGGGTAAATGCTATTCATCCACCTTGGTGAAAGACACCAAGTGGTTTAGTTTAAACAGAAGTTGTCACGCCCTGCGATGTTGTGCAAAAGTTGTGGCAATATCAGGAATTGTAGGGGTTGGAAGAGGCCTCCAGAGATTGAGTGCAGCCCCTGGCCCAGGTTGCACAGCTCGGCATCCAGGCAGGTTTTGAACGTCTTCAGAGAAGGAGACCCCACCACCTCTGTGTGCAGCTCCAGTGCTCCGTCACTGCAGTGTGAACAAGTTCCCACACACGTTTGTGTGGAACTTCCTATGCTTCAGTTTGTGGCCATTTCCCCTCGTCCTGTCGCCACATGCTGCAGAGAAGAGTCCGGCCTCATCCCTTTGCCTCCTGCTCTTTATAGACTTGGATCAGATCCCCTCTGAGAAGGGAGAAGAAACAATGAATGTTGGTCTTGCAGAAATGTGCCTAGTTTGCTCTGTGAGATGAAAAAGAGCGCAGTGTTAGCCTGTTACTGTTGTTAAAGATCTTAGAATAGAAAGAAATCTACATTATGCTGTCAAATGGAAAATTAGTCTTCTGTTTCGCTTCTTTGCCACTGCTAAAGGAAAACATTAAATGTCATGGCCCTTATGTAAAAGACTTCTATTGAGTGAATTTTTCTTTATTTTGTCATGTAGGTGCGAATCCTGCGGTTACTAAGGATTCTAGGGCGAAATGATGATGATTCTAGTGAAGCAATGAATGACATACTTGCACAGGTGAGACCTGCAAGGTTATTCAGCTTACAGTTTCTCTTTTCATTTGCTAATTATTTCGATTCAGCAGCTCTGGTGAAGATACAGCTGCTTGCCATACTGGGGTGAATTTTGCTACTAGGGGCATGTATTCCTGGATGTGATGCAGTAAAGACTACTGAGTTTCACTGCTTCTTCTGCAGAGCAGCACAAAGGGGATCCCCTTTGGAGGTAATGGAGTCACTTATTTTGTTTCTTTCCTTTAGGTTGCTACTAATACAGAAACAAGTAAAAATGTGGGAAATGCCATTCTCTATGAAACTGTGCTGACTATTATGGACATAAAATCTGAGAGTGGACTGAGAGTAAGTTGTCTTTGCCATGGCCTTCTTGTGTTAGAGCGATTTGTTGTAGAGGACACATGAGGCAAAAAAAAAAAAGCTCTGAGGTTGCTTCTGTGTAAGACTGCAGCCTCTTTGAAAGGTGTACATGATGTTTGTGGTGGCAGTGTTCAGTCATGGCCTGAAGCAGTGATGGAGCACCTGGTGGGAAGGCAGGGCCAACCCAGGGGAGCTCAGCTGCATGCAGTGCACCTGAGTGACTGGAAGGGATGGAGCCAGGATCAGCCCTTCCCAGCCCTCATTTAAGGGTCGGCAGTGGAGGTGAGGGTAATATCTCTGGAGATCCCTGCCTGCCTGAGGTGTTCCATAGATAAGCACATTTTCTTTCATTCTTTCTGCATCCACAGCTGCTGCGTTTGAGTTTGTTCTCATTTGCTGCAGCCAAGGACATTGTACAATTACAAGGGGAAAAGAGGAAAAAAAAGAGGGGGAGGGGCAACAAAACTTTCTGAGGACTGTTTCTCCTCAAGTACAGGAGAGAGCCCATACTATGTTTGTCTTAGGTGTTGGGGTTTTTTTGTTTGGTTTTTGTTTGTTTGTTTTTCTTAATCAGGCTCCTGAGGTCTTTGTTATGCTTTTGGCCAAGAACCATAGTACTAACATTGCCTTTAAAGTCATCTTGAAGCTATGAAGGAGGACTTATTGGTCAGTAACCTTTTGTAACTTTTTCTGCAGGTGTTAGCCATTAACATCCTAGGCCGTTTCTTATTAAACAATGACAAAAATATTAGGTAAGTAGTATGACGTGTGCTCAATCTTTTCCCAGTTTAAAATGTATAAGAAGCAAAGATGCAAAGATGACTCTACGTAGAACTCCAGGACGGGATTTTGGGGAGTGTTGTTAGTGGGGTAAACGTGACTGACTAGCTTTCTTTTTTTCTTGGTGAGTTTTCTGTCAAAACCTTAACTATGGCTCTGTCCTTATTAGTTGAGTCTAGGTGTGTAATGTAATTCTTAATGTGATTTCTTAATCTGGCTGAGCGGTTGGTTTTTATTTTTTTCAGTATTCTATGAATCTCCTGTCTTGTCCCGGCTGGTCAGTGATGACATTTGAATCAGAGTGGACAGTGGATACTTTACAAATTAAACAAGAAGTTTTCTTGTTTGTTTGTTTTTTCCTGTCTGCATACTGTTGTCAGAAAGAGTGGTTGTGCTCTGATCACTGTGAATCTGAACACGGAATTGCTGCAGCTGCCAGAATGTAGTCATATCTGTAGGCACTGCTATTACAAATCGTGGTATGGGTAGAGGGCTCCAGCTTTGTGATTTGCAACTCATTTTTTGTTTGTGTTTAGTAAGTGGAGATCAAAAGTTTAATTGCCTTGATTTTTCAAAGTGAAAGACTGGACATGAGGAAAAAACTTTACTTTTGGATAATAGGGCACTGGAGCAAGCTATCTGGAGAAGTGGTGGAGTCTCCTTCTCTGGAGATATTCACACCTGCCTGGATGCTTTCCTGTATAACCTGCTCTTGTAAGGGGAGGAGGGGGATGTTGTGCTAGATTATCTCTACGAGTCCCTTCCAACCTCTGTGGTTCTGTGGACAACTGGAATGAGCCGAGGATGTCTGAGCAGCAGGCTATCATTAGGCATGTTATAGTTTTGTACGGTAACACTACTTGAGCTGGGCAAGGTAGTGCCGTGGAAAGTCCTTGCTTGTTACTGAGGCGTAGAAGAGTGCTCTGCTTTGTTGCAAAAGAATATTAAGTGTGGTTAGGAGTGTTTGTGTATAGAAATCGAATGCATACCCTTAACTATTTTTTTTATACTATATACTTATCCCAGATATGTGGCTTTGACATCATTGTTGAAAACTGTGCAGACAGACCATAATGCAGTACAGAGACATAGAAGCACAATTGTGGACTGCCTGAAAGATCTGGATGTCTCCATTAAAAGGTAGCTTTTTCTTTCACAGACAAAAAAGTAGTGTCACATTATCCTGAAGTAATGTTAAATTCTTAAATTAATGATTTTAGGTTAAACTTAGACAGTGGTAGAATTCAAATTTACTAGATAGTTTATGTGCAAATCATCTGAACAGTGTCCTGTTGTGCATTCTTGGTATTTGTTTAACCTTCTCTGGACCATGAAAGAGCTTACAGCCTGATTCATTGTACTATAGGAAGACTTTTTTTTTTTCAGGTACTCAGTATAAAATTCTTCCTCTGATCACTTTTAACTACTTCAGTTGAGTTCCTTTCACTCGTAACATCTTTGTCAGTTACTCATAGGTGCTGTTGAATCATTTGATCACAATTCTACTGGCTTGTGTGAAGTACTACACTTAGTTGTCTAAATCAAGTACTTCTGATTCATGTTTGTTTCAGTACTCTCTTCCTCATCAGTATTCATTCTGTAACTTGTCTTGAGCTCAGTGCAACATAAAGCAAGCATGTCAGTGACGGGGACTGTTGCATCCCTTTTGCATTGGGTGAAATTCTGTTGTGGGCCAGAATTTCATTTGATTCTTGTTACATCATGAACATTTTGTTTCTTTTAGAATTGCTCATCCTCTTATGTTCATCTTATCTAACCACTTAGATATGCCATGGATACTTGTGCTAGAAGGTATTCTTCAGATTTACGGCTCTCTGAATCAGGTCCAGTTTTTTAACAGTACTACTTAACTCTCTAACATGTAGAGAATAGGAAACAATTTGGGACTTTCTCCTGAAGCTTAGTCTTAATGGTTATGAAATGGGTATAATGTAATTCAATTTTACAATGTTACACTGTCCTAAAAGGTAAATCTTTATCTTATGTTCAGCAAGTCAGGCAGTCAGTGTGGTACCAGAGTCAGTGTGATGTTAGGCTATGGAACAGCAGAGACCTGTTCAGGTTTTGGGTAGAAGGCCACACAAGCATTTTACTGGTGCCTGTTAGGAAAACATGCTGCAAACAATGGAGCTTCATGTATGAGTGCTGCTGGAGGATGAAGCTTTTGAGTGATCCATCGGCAGAGCATTGATGTTGCCGTGCTGAAACTCAAGCTGCTGACAATGCACTGTTCTCATTGAAGCAATTCATTGACTATATAATGGAGTACTCAAACAGAAAGTTTTGAGGTCTGGAACTTCAGAGAAAGACATACCTGGTTTTGGTTAACATCTAAGGCATGGCCTGTTCTCGTCATCTTTAGAATATTGCAGTGCAATTTGGTCTACGTAGTGTAATTCAGAATGGCTTTGCTGTTTAAACCAAGTCTTTGTCGGCTTAATGTGATCAAAATCCATAATTAGGGACCTTGTAACAGAAATGAGGCCTGTAATATGATTGAATGTGAGCAATATTTGTTCAGATAAATGCCTGATGTTAAGATTGTAAAGTGTTCGTGTGCGCATGCAGTACTGATGTAGCTACAGTAATGTGACTGAACAACTAAGTAACGTGGGAACTTGTAACCTGACTGGGTTACGTCTGAGAAGGTAAGAACTAATGGGAAGAATGAGAACAATTCTAGCAATGGTCTGAATTTTCAACGAGCCACAGTCATAAAAAAGTTAGGTGATAAGATTGAATGTGAAAAAATACTTGTTTAGGTAGGTCATTCCAAAAGTGATGCCTCCAGTTTATTTCCATGGAAACAAGTACAAAGAACGCAGTAACACACTTTGTAGCTGAGAATTTGCTTTTATCAAAACAGTATTTCTCAACATAATCGTCACTATTAGTCGATTTGGACCAGTGAGCTGCTGTAGACATTCTTCATTTGACTCTCGTCTACAGGAAGGATGATAAGGACTATCCAGGGAGCTACAAGCCTGTTGGCTGGACCTGTGCTAGGTCATATCAAGTGATGGATTAGACTGAGTGTAAAGAATAGTCAGTTATTTAGTGAGACTGCTTTAATACATTTTAACATAGCAGGTTGTTATGGTTGTACAGTTACGTGCCCAGAAATAAGTCACACTTGAAGACAGTCTTCATTTGAGGAATGTGGAACAGATAGGAGCGTTGTGCTGCTAATATAGAAATAGAAGGGACAAGGATTAGCCTCTTATATTTGTATATGAAAAGTAATGTTACGTAGCCAGGACTCTGTCTAATTGTGGTGACAGGGAAGGAATGAATTCCGAAAAGGACACTACAGTAATCCTGAGTTCTAGAAACCTTTTGTAGTCTATCTGCCAGGGGGTGATAAAGCTTATCAACTCTGATGTGTTCGAATCTCTGATGGATGGAGAACAAAATGGATTTGAAGACTTCTGAAACTGAAGAAATCTTGTTGTAGCTGGTGTAACTTTGTTATTGCAGTTGTGTCAGAAATGACTGGTGTGTAACTATGAATACTTGGACCTTAACACTAATTGATTCTAGTTGCTGAAAGATATTTCTAGCCTTAAAATAACTGGAGTGCAGCTGGAGGAGTTGCCCAAGATACGGTTTTCTGGGGTGGCTATTTCTTGTCTTTTCCTGAACAAGAAAATACTGTTGCATTTAGTCTTGTGTGAAGAGCCTTCCATAGTGAGATTGTTCTTTTGACCAAGAGGCTAAAAGAACTTCAAGTGAAGTGAACTGTACTTCACCAGGAGAATATACTTTGTTTTCTGTCCCTTACCCTAGGCGCGCAATGGAACTGAGTTTTGCTCTTGTTAATGGGAACAATGTTCGTGGAATGATGAAGGAGTTGCTGTATTTCCTAGATTCATGTGAGCCAGAGTTCAAGGCAGACTGTGCATCTGGAATATTCCTTGCAGCAGAGAAGTATGGGATTGATTTGCTTGTCATTAATATTTTTTTTTTCATTTATCAGATTTGTGAGATTTTTGCCTTGTCTATCCCCTCCCTTCCCCAGCACTTGAGAGAATGAGTTGATTGTGGGATTTATTGGTTTTACCTCTGCTGAAGATCAGGGCATACTAGTGCTTCAGGGCACTCTAATGTTCCCTTGTGGGCAGTCCTGATATCATTAAGCCAGCTGAATTTATTGATTTTTATGTTGTTCTTTGGAGCAGGTTTTGTGTTGGTACCTTGGCCCTTTGTCCCCTCCGCATGCCGACTTAGGCGTGCTCCCTGATTATGTCTGCAAGTGAGAAGATTTCATTGAAGTTCAGCCATTATAATCAACAGCCTGAATTTGAGGCATGTGTAAAATATGGCTGTGCTTGTATATTCATTCAGCATTTCAGTGTCAACATTAATAACAAAAGGTCCAAAAATTAAGGTTTTTTTTTAATTATTATTCTAAGAAATAGTGAGCCAGGAGGTAACCAAAAGGAGGAAGAGGTTCTGTTAACTTTGCTGGTTTTCTTGCTGGTGTCTCGCTTGCTCTAATTCTTATTTTTGTCAGATATGCTCCTTCCAAACGCTGGCACATAGACACAATCATGAGGGTCTTAACAACGGTAAGTAAAATGCCTCTCTTGTGTGTGACTTCGTCCAAATTCTTGAATTCTATAGCAAGTACTTATATAATAGTGACTAAGGCAGCTAGTCACAAAGCAGCTGTGATAGCCATTACTAGGAGAAACACATGATTTCTGAAGTATGCAAGGAGACATTGCATAGCAAAGTTTCTTCTACTGGAGTGAGTTCGAAGTCAGGACAATTCCCGTGTTTTCAGTCATTCTAATATACTGTCCTTTGAGGAGACAGTGAACACAGCTTTAAGTAACCTGCAAGGAAGGGATTGAAACAATTTATTGAAATTAAGCTGAGTTTATCAAAACCTTTTGATAGAACGTTAACAGCAGCCATCTCACTGTTCTTGGAATGATTTGGCTGTTGCTTTTTCACTATCTGAATCTCTTTGTAGGCATCACAGTTGAGGTTGGAAATGGAGTAGTGTTTGAGCAAATGAGAGAAGAGGGCTTGATGACTTGGGTAGACAGTGTGTTCTCTGATGCAGTGCAATGGGAGGAGATTTATTAGCGTGTTTACATTTGAGAAGTTCAAGAATTGAGACTTGCTTCTGGGCTGCTGTGCCACCCTGAAACTGAGGAACTTGGATTCCTCTGAGCATAGAATTGATTTCCACTTGAAGGTTGGTAGGCTGTGAGAATTGCTCTCATATGACTCACTCTTATTAAAGTAACTTCCTTCCTTTGACTGCTAGGGAGAGTTACATTCACAAGGCTGCCTACTGCAGACTCTTTTAGATAAATATCCTATCCAGATTACTAGACTTATGAGAATTAATACAGAAATACTGTGTCAGCTCCTGGTTTTGGCTAGCTGGATTTTCGCTTAATTGGGCTCCTTTAATTTCTCTTTTGAGTGATTGTTTTCAGTGCCAGAGGGAGTGTGCAAACAAAAGCGTGTTTTGAGCAATGTACATCTTTCCTTTACGAGTAATGCTGATTTCTGTGCTAATTTGGAGTAGAGTCTGGCTTTGAGGAAGTGATGAAAAAGCTGCTTTGTACCCTCAGAGTTTGTCTTAGACTTAGAGCCTTCTGTTTAACGGAAGCTTTTCTGTGGTGTTCTCATTCTTACGTGGCGTAGAAATAGAACAGGATTCTTATGTGTATATCCTGTCCTCTTGACAGACAATTTTTGTCTACACTGTGGCTTTCTCTGAGTATAGCTGAGCGAGAATGTACTGTTCTTCAACGAATCTGGGTTTGCTCAAAATCAAGTATTGAGTACTTCAGGATGGCAGGGTTGATTTTTAAACGGGTGTGAATCAGATTGCTTTGTGAAGGATGTCAGCAGTTGCTGGGTGTTACTGAGAAGTTGAATAATGAATCCTAACAATTTTTTCTCCCGAATACATGTGTTCTTGCAGGCAGGAAGTTATGTTCGTGATGATGCTGTTCCCAACCTGATTCAGCTGATAACTAACAGTGTGGAGATGCATGCTTACACTGTGCAGAGACTTTATAAAGCCATCCTTGGTGATTACTCTCAGGTAATACCCAATACAAGCAGCTTTGATTTCCTTACTACGCTGCAGTAAATGTATTTGCTAAACATACCGAGGTAAATCAGCATCATGCTGTCTATTTCCAGTGGACACATTGCAGTGAAAATATCTATTTCTTCTGCTGTAGAGGATTTGCTTGGTTGGAGGGAGGAATAAGCTTGCTCTAGAAAATAGTGGTGGTTTAGGTTTTTTGTACAGAAATGCCTTTATCTCTGAGGCGTCTTTTTTGTTTTTTTGATTCCAACAGCAGCCACTGGTACAGGTCGCCTCCTGGTGCATAGGAGAGTATGGAGATCTTCTGGTATCTGGTCAGTGTGAGGAAGAGGAGCCAGTACAGGTATAATCTGAGAAGGAGCAAGTGTGTGCATTTGGCTGAGGGTGGAGCTGTTTGATGATGGTTATGTGAGGGGATTGCTTGCAGTGGTTAGTTAGTGTCAAACGGTTTACGGGCTGGTTCGGCCCAGTTCTGTGATGGAGGACTCTCAGACCCACACCCCAGGAAAGGATAAGCGGGAAAGAGGGAAAAGGGAGATGGGCCTAGAAGCAAAACAGCAACAACAATCTGAGGAGGAAAGCTAATTTACTAAGTAAGATATTGGAATGCAAAATAACACAATACAGTACAATTGGAATTGAAGCTAATAAATCAAATAAAATGAGCAAGAGAGAGTGTCTGATAAACCAAAGGCCTTACACTAACACTGAAGGTGAGATGGCAGAGAGCACCCACTGCTGAGTCGATCTGAAAGGGAAAGAGCGAGTCTCGTGATGAGCAGACAGTTTTTATCTTTCCCTCCGAGCGGAAACACGTAAAAATGCAAAGCAGTGCCAAGTCCTCTGGGGAATGTGATTCTTCTCTTCTGAGACAGGTGTACCCATAACTGTTGATGATCCATGAAGCTGGAGCATTTATTCTTTAACACTCGGTGCACTACATGGTGTTATGATGTGGAATACCAATGCCAAAAATCATAAAGCCATGACAGTTAGTAGTGGTGTCTATGATAGCGATGGATTTGGGAATGGGAACTCCTTTCTGTGCTGCTGGCATGGGCTGTATGAACATACCCAGCTTTGTCTCTGAAGAGTGCTGCTGTGCTGGTCAGAGTGATGTGATTTTGCTTCTAACCTGGCTTGCTGGGTTTCTGCTGGGGTTTTAGCTCTGTTTTGATAATTACTTCTTTTTTAATGTGTGAAACAGGGGCTTTATTTTTAAGTAAAATTTAAGACATCCACCTATATGCATCTGTTTCATGCACTGCATACGTGCTGCACATTCTCAATGTTACTGAGGAGGTAGGGAATGCCCATGAAGCAAGAGAAGTCTTTACAGTATACCATGGAAGGCTTTGTGCAGAGCTTCTCTCTCAGCCTAACCTTTCTGTACCTTTTCAGGTAACAGAGGATGAAGTTCTCGATATTTTAGAAAGTGTTCTGATATCTAATATGTCTGCATCTGTTACACGAGGCTACGCTCTCACTGCCATCATGAAGCTTTCCACAAGGTTCACCTGCACTGTCAAGTGAGTTCTCTTTGATACTGTTCTGCATAGGATTTTGCTGCAAATATGCTGGCATCGTTTGTCTTTAGTAGAGCTATTATTTGGTTGTGTTCTATTTCCATGGTTAATAGTTTTCTTACTGGCTTTTACAGTTCTCCTTTGCTTGCAAGCTGAAAGACTTCCACCAATTCATACTGTTTTCTGTTTGTGGATGTCCTCTACTGTGTGGGCAGTATATGTCACAATGTCCTTGCTTGAAAACTTATTAATGGGAAGGAAAATACCTTTGGTGCACTCCTTCTGTTTTTTTTGTTTTGTTGAGAAGAAAAATAACTTTATTTTGTATTATGGGTTGACTGTGGGTCGTTGAGCTTTGGTATGCTATGCCTTATGGTGATGTTGATCAGCTGCTGACTGTGCTGTGGAGAAACAGGAGCACTTGAAAAACTGATGCTGCATAGATAGTTGAAGAAAGCAGCAGTGACTGCCATTTCAGATCAGTTACACAGCACACTTCTCGAGCATAGGTCAGTTAGCGTCTTCTGGATGGTGCATGCTAATTTCTTGCTCTTTGCTGCTAATTCCATAGTTTTTGTTTATTTTTTCCCTTTCACTTTCCCCGTAGTCGCATTAAGAAGGTAGTTTCCATTTATGGCAGCAGCATTGATGTGGAGATACAACAGAGGGCAGTGGAATATAATGCACTATTCAAAAAATATGATCACATGAGGTAAGTGCTGATGAGTTTTAATGTTTGAAAAAGCTAATAATCTACCCTGATCTTCTGTGTAGTACATACAGAAAGCTTAAACTGGTTATTCTGATAAAATTAAAGAGGAACTACAACCCCTTCCTGATCTATTAGAGGTGTTTTAAGAACTTTGGATATCCTCTGGTAAGTGTTCTGAGATCACAGGCTTGCTCTTCCAAAACACTTTTCCCATTTTGAGCTTGACGTTGGCTATTGTTCTCTTTTTGGTGGTGAATCTTAAATTTGCTAGCTGAGTGTCTGCAGGTAACTTTTACTGTGCCAACCTTACATAAAACACCTTTGGAGTAGTCATGCAGAAATCCACTGACCTCTTTTCTGAAGCTTTGCTCTGAACTTGAGTTAATTCTTCTGTCAATATTTCAGTTTTTCAGAACATCTTTTTAATTTACTCTTTCCTGTCGAACCTGTTTAAAATCTCAAGTTCTGTTGGAAAATGCGTGCTATTTCTCTGCACCACTCAGCATACCTGTTTTAAAATTCTTGAGCATATTAACCTCCTTATCTTAATCATTGAAAAGTCCCATTCATCGTTCCATTTCTCCAAGAAAGTTCAAACCTAGTGCTGCTGTGATAACTAATGCTGTAATTCGTTGTGGTCATTAATCTGCTGTGTGTCACAATTTATTGTTGATGTACAGGAGGACCATACAGGTATACCGCAAAGAACACAAAGATTGGAGGAGATTTTGGGATTAACTTCGCAGGCCCTTGAAAACTTTCCTTAAAATGTCATTGATTACACACCTGTTCTGAAAATAGGTCTCATCTATATTTTTGCCTGATCTGGAAACATTGAAACTCTGTTTCATCAAGGGTGATGGAATAAGATAAATTGTTGAGGAGCATCCATTCTAGAATCTAGATGAGGGTAGAGTAAAAAAATGAATGCCACCGGACTAAATATTGCCTGTGTTTGTAGGGGCTTTCAGACATTTTTTGTTTTATTTCCTCCCCCCACCAATCACTTTTCCCATTGGTACCATCCTATTCCATATTGTGTGGGATACAGATCCACATTATATTCTCTGTCCCATGGGATATGTGCAGCAACTCAAATTGTGCTCTTGGAAGAGTCATGTTAGTGAGCTAGGGTGTGTGTGCTGACTAGAGCTTCACATGAGGCTTTAGGAATGTGTTGAGAGCCTTTTGATCTGAGTTAACCATTGCAGTCAGCAGTGTCTGGTGGTCATCTAGCTTTTGATCTTCTGGCATTATATTGCCATCCATAGTTTTGGGAAATTGCACGTAAGAAAACCTGTGTGAACTTGACTCAGCTTTACAAGAAAGCATTAATAGAGCATTAGTGCTTGATGTTTTTTCTCCCCCCAGTGTATTCTAGCATTCATCACAGTGTAAATGTCAGTGTTTAATAGTTTCTGTTCCTTAAGACTTTGTTCGTGTCCAAATCTTTGGCCCATTGTTGGAGTTACTGTGTTGGTAGTCTGAGTTACTCATGTGCTGTGCTTTGAGGCATGATCCATGATGGCAATGGCCCTTCTTGTATTTATAGACTAATTTTCCCTGTAGGACGTTTGTTTTTGTTGTGTTGAAGTCAGGATACTGTGCCCTGTGCCTCTTCTTTGGTTTCTGTATCCTTTAAGGAGGAGATACTCTTGAGGACTAAACTTACACTTCTTGAAAACTTGAATTGGACTTATGAGAGCATGATGGTTGGCTTTTCCAAACTGCTTTTGTTACCTGTTTTGGCCAATCAGCTGACCTTCTGACTCAACTGAGCATGGAACAGAGCAGTCAGACTTCCTGTATCTGCAGTTAATCCACAATTGCTCAATCATTTAATCTGCTTTGTTACCCTAGTCCCACTTTGAAAACTGTGTCCGGTATTACCAGAAAATAAGGGTATTGTTTGGCTTTCAGCTGACATCTAATGAATATACACTGGCACAGTGTGTCAGAGATCATTTTTGGCCACCTGAAGCTGTTATATAGTCTTGCAGCCTCCCTGCTGTGGAGCTGAAAGGAAGAGGCAGGTTGAGCTGTGTGCATCTTCTCTTGAATATTTGAGTGTTTGGATTGGGATCCAAGAAAGTGGCACAGAATAACTATGTCAGCTTCTTTCAGGCCAGCCCTGCTTGAGAGAATGCCAGTGATGGAGAAAGTCACTACCAATGGCCCTACTGAGATTGTACAGACCAACGGAGAGACAGAAACGGCAGTACTGGAAACCAAACCTCCACACTCTGGATTGCAGACTGGTAGCCAGGTAATGGAAACTGATCTAACCTAAGTTTCCACTGCCTGTCAGCTCGGAGTACTAGCCTCTGACCTTTCAGCAGTAAGCTGAGGCAGTCTCCCTTTCTGTCCATACCTCTTGTTGAGTTCTGGCCTGGTGATTAATCACATCGCATTTCTGCTCTGATGGTTCCAGCGCCAAGAACGGATGTGTGGAAGAGGTTATTGTAGGTAATGCAAGAGCATGAAGGGATAAAACCATGTATCCCCAACATGTTTGTGTCCTCAGACTCCATCCCTCTGTTATCATTCTGCTTCCAAGAACTTGGTAACTTGATCTCTTGGAACTGTAACCGAACTAAGACCTTCTCTAATCAGTCAGCGGCACTGGTCTTGAATCTGAGGACAAGTGGAATTCATCTAATTTGTAAGGATATGAATACGTAACTTCTGTTTTCTCATTAGGCAAATGATTTGTTGGACTTGCTGGGGGGAAATGATATAACACCTGTAATTCCCACTGCACCTACAAGCAAGCCAGCCTCTGCTGGTGGGGAGCTCCTTGACCTACTGGGAGACCTCAACCTAACAGGTGAGTAGGCTTCATCTCTTGAAAGTCTGCGTAACCTCAGTCCTGGGGTGGGTGAGGATGATTGCTGAAGATGCAAGGGCTGGCTTGTTGATCACTGTTAAGATCCTGTCTTCACGACTGTTCTTGTCGGGGTCTGCGTTAGCATACAGGTGGGCATCAGGGGATGACATCAGGGGTTGACACGTAGTGTTTAGACAGTGGGACTTTTGTATTTTCACATTGCAGTCAGGGAACACTGTGAGCCTTTCCAGAGAGTAAGATACAAAAAAATGACTGCATTTGAGTGCCTGCTTGCTCAAGAGGAGCCAGTCCTTGTTGGATAAAAGCAGGCAAATGACAATGAAATAACGATTTGTGTATTGATATTTGAGCAGTTGATAGTTGGAGAAGGAGTAATTACCCTTCATTCTATGACAGCTAAATCTAATAATTCTCCAACATTTCTTGTAGGTTCCCCAGTATCTGCCCCTGCACCCCAGATATCACAGCCTCCATTCCTGCTTGATGGACTGTCATCACAGCCTCTCTTCAATGATATTGCTGCAGGTTAGGGACATCTGAAACCTTAGCTGAAGGTGCCACAGCAGAAGAGGAAACAAGGGGTAGTAACGAAAAGGAGATTTCATTGTGAAATGTGATAAACACATTGGAGCAGGAGGGGAGGTTGTTTAATCTACAGAAGAATTTGTGTTCTGGGGTAAAGGAAATGAGTTCTGTGATGCTAAGAGTGATGTCTAGATTCTCAAGTCTGCTACTTCTTTGTTTTCTACAGGAATCCCTTCAATTACTGCATACAGCAAGAATGGGCTGAAGATTGACTTCAGCTTTGAGAGGTCAAACACCAACCCCAGCGTCACTGTAATCACAATACAGGCCTCCAACAGCACAGAGCTGGATATGACAGATTTTGTTTTCCAAGCTGCAGTACCAAAGGTAGAACTACTTAGGGCAACTACGGGGACAGGTAGAGGGCCAGCTGTGAGTGCTTTCTGATCAGTACTTTAGTGTAGACAGAAAGATGTGGCATGGGTGAGCTGTCAGAAAGGTCTCGTTGTGCACAGTTTAGTCATCACCTTTCAAATCCAAAGTTAAGGATATAAATAGAATGTAGGATGGGTTCCTGTCGGAAAAGATTTAATCAAAGCAGATCATCTTACTTTAAAATCACCATTTTCTAGAAAAATAGCTAAACCATGCCCAGGGGAATGTTGGGTTGAAAAAAACAAAACAAAAAAACAACAACAAAAAAAGACCAAGGTAAATCCTTCACTTTCTTTGTTCTTAGTTTCCAAGAAATATATTGTACTCTTTGTAGCTATGAATACGTGGAAAAAAGATAATTCTTTGGAGGTATTATCTGCTTATAAAACTTGAAGTGAGTTCCCACATTGTGATTACTGACTGTCCTCCTTAAAGCAGTTAGTTGTCCTCTTGGAACTAGCTGCAGTGCAAAACAGGAGATGGATACTACCAAGTCTGTAGTAGAGTGGAACGTTTAAGCAAGATTTGATTGAAATGTTGAAATTTGGGAAAACATTCACTTCCCAGAGTTTCACTTTTGAGAATTATTAATGCTCTGACTTCAGTTTGGAAAAAGTTTCTTACCTGCCACAGGAAGGAGTCAGGGAGAGAATGAGCCTCCTGAAGCTAGAGATTTGCTGAGCAGTGTTGGCTGTTCCACCTGAGAGACAAAATTGAAACAGTGCATTACTGCTGATATTGATAGACCACAGTATGCCCTAATTCCTTCATATTTGTGCCATCTGGATCTTCATGTAGAATTATGGTGGGCCAGTGAATATATTGTTCTTTGCAGATAAGGAAATTGAAGAACTGATTACTTGACTTCCTTGTATTTGTTCATGTACTGTCAAGACTTAATTTCTTTCTGTCTATACTAAAAAAAAAAAAAAGGTATTAGTTTATATTCTTATTTGATGAAGCATCGACTTGTTTTCCTTTTGTTCTTCAGACATTCCAACTGCAGCTTCTGTCTCCCAGCAGCAGTGTCATCCCTGCATTTAACTCGGGGACCATTACACAGGTCATTAAGGTCCTGAATCCACAAAAGGTGAGTAATTCTGAGAACAGTTAAAAAGACACTGCTTGGAAGTTGTGCATTTAATGATGGGGAATTGTTTTGCAGTGAGAATTTTTTTTTTTTTTTTTTTTGCCTAAGACTAGGAAAATATTATGGAAAGAAATATGAAAAAGACAGGAGGTTTGAGGCAAAGATTTGGCTTTGTTTAGTTGTACTTCTAAAACAGATTCAGCGCTTTGCTGTCTTGCATATGTGGATGTCTGCTGCATCAGCACAGTTGTTAACCAACTTTCTAAATCCTCTCTGTAGAGGAGCAGAACCTAGTGTTTGTGGTGTAGAGGTCTGAAATGGTAAGATGCTTGCTTTTCTATGTATTTAAAGTTCCCTCTTGCTGTCTGCAGGCAGCATTTCTTGAAAGTTGTTAACAAAAAATAGCTTGATCCCTAATCTTAACCAAGTTGTCCATTTTGTTTAGTATATTAGTGTATATTTAAATAGTTGAGGGGAAGAGTGTTTTGCTGTGCTTTAATCATAATTCTTGGTAGAGAGGTTTCTGAGACTGGGGGAAAAAAAAGGTAGACTTGAGAGGAGGGAGGGATGTGGCCCACGTCTCCTCCTTAGGAGGTTTAGCAGTGAGGTGACATCAGGAAGAAAAGTGCGAATTATTTCAATTATTTCATCCCTTTTGGGACACTGTTGACATCTTCCTGACACTTGCCTCTTTAGTACTTATGTACTGCTGTAGATGTTAAGCTGATTGATGTGCAAGTTTAAAAAATTCTCAAATCTTAGCCAAAGATTTTGCTGAAATTGCTGTCTTCTAGTGCACAGTTCCCATGATCTTACACCTTGTCAGTGTACTCCCTTTTGGCTCTAGTAAGGCATGCAGATAATTATTCTGTCTCATATAATTCTGTTATGAATGCTATGTGGGTTCTGGAAAAGACCTGAAAGTTATTTTATAAACATGAGGGGGGGTTAGAAGCTTTCCTGTGAAGTGCCAGAAGTCAGAATGTATCCTTCTTATGTGGGCCTCATAAACTGAAATATGCATTCTCTATGGAACTTCAGATCTCCTGTGAATCCTTGAGAAACAGAGAGGTGCAAGCTGATATCCTGCTGCCCTCTGCTGTTACCCACTGTTTTGTACCTCTTCCATACTTCCAGTGCTTAGTGTTCTTTAGATTACTGTTGACTGCAAGTGCAGCTTTGCAAGAGTGCTGTGCATGAGACAGTTTAAATTACCTCAGATATTCTGAAGTAAACAACCTCAGCTTTATTGCTTAGAGAGGTAGCTCTTCGTCTTTTCGGCACTGAAACAAAAGGTCTGTTCATCTGGTTGTGGACTGTTATTAAGCTGGACTGACGCTAATGGTGAAGATGGGGAGAGCTGTCATGAGCAGACTGAAAGACTGACAGAACTTAACTCTCTGAAGAGTAGATGAACAAAGTAGTACTCTTACAGTCCAGTGCATGCTACAGCAGCCAGTTACCCAGAACAGTACCAAAGATAACCAAAACTAACACTGATTATATTGATCGATTGGTATAAAGTTAGTTTTTGTTAGCGATGAGACTGTTTATCCAGAGGCTGGTTGGAGCTGTCTTTGTCCTCCTTTTCCCTCTGTTATCCTTTTAACGTATTTTGCTGTAGGCTTTTTTGGGGGCAGTGAAGAGAAGAAGAAAGCTGGGTGCAGTATATTGTGCTCTGGCTGTTATTAAGAGCCTCCTAGTATTGGGATGGCAGCCAAACAAACAATGCTTAAAGCGGTCTCTGAGCTGTTCCATCATTCAGCCACAGCAGGATGAAGTATTCTTAGAGATGTTGTCTCTAGTCTTTCTTGGGCTATTTCATCCAGTGCTACTGATCTGTGCAAGTTTCTAGACTGCTTCTCTGAGTCAAAAGCTAGCACAGGAAATCATACCTTTCTATGTGTAAGCCTAAGTGCAGTGTAGCAAAGTTCAGATCTGCCTCCTGCTTTCTTGCATGGTTAATTGGGATTGCAAGATGATTATTAATATATTTAAGGACCTCAGTTTTTATGAGAGCAGGGCCAGTGCAGAGAGAGAAGAGTGAATGGAAGCTGTGCTATAATTTTTCTGAGAAAATTTATACTTGACCTGAGAAGTCCAGTGAGCAAGCAGCATCCTACCTAGATTAAGCTTTTATCTGCAGTGTCATAGGTTACCCTGCACGTACTTCCTTCAAGCTTTTCTGGTGAGGAAGGATCTGTGTTTTGTTTTTGCAGGGGACATGGGGCAGGGAGCTGGACTTGGGAAGATTTGCTGACCTTTATTGAAGACCTGAATTTGTGTGTATTTGTTTGTTTCCTTTTCTCTTGTAGCAACAACTACGTATGCGGATCAAGTTGACATATAATCACAAGGGCTCAGCAATGCAGGATCTAGCAGAAGTCAACAACTTCCCCCCTCAGTCTTGGCAGTGAGGCTGTGGCACCATTCTTATTCTCACCCCACCCAATCAAAAGAACTCTGGGAAGAAGGTTGTGATCCTTGGCAGTCCCCTAAACTGCACTATGGGCATGGGGAACAGATGAGACCTGCTGATGAGGAGGAATTTTCCTGAAGTGATTGCTGACTTTAAAGCATATCTGTTAAGACTAATCTCCTCTCCTCCGCTGATGAGGCTGGTGGCTTGTGGAGGCTACTCTGCACTCCCTCACACATGCATTCACAGCCAGAAGCAACATTCCCTCCCTTCCCTGCCTCTCTACCCCCCAAAGAAAAAAGCCTGATTGGAAAAGAAGTCTGGAATTTCTTGGAATTTCTTGCAGGGAAACTTTCTATCTCTGCAGCAAGTGAACAACTGCCTCTTCTTTCTGCTGTCTTTTTTTTTTTTCTTTTTTCCCTGGGATGGTCAAGGTGTTTTCATTCATTATTAGCTGGATTATCTTCAGGCACTTTCATCTGGGGCTCAGAATGGGATCTTGGGGAATTTTAGGTCATCTTGCCTCTTTGTTACTGTATCCCCTGTGTCTGGAGGGGCTGGAGGCTTTTTATGGCCTGTTCAGTGCATTACTGTATACACACGCCTCTTAGTTATGCGATACATACCAAGAGCAAGTCAGGCCTTGGGACTTCATCTACAAACCTGGGACAGTGCAGGAAAGAGGAGCCAGTGAGGCTGATAAAATTGTATTGGTGCTGTACTTGGAAATGAAGATCTTACACTTGAATTTTCTTTCTTTCCGTGAGTGGCTGCAGCCATACAGATTCAGTCTTCTGTAGCTTCCCCAGAAAGTATGGTGATGTATAAAGAGATGTAGAGATCCTAAGGAGCAGCTGGTTTTCTACCACAGTTAATTTCAAAGCCTTTTGACCCATTAGTTGTGGTTTATAGTAAGAAAAGACACATTCAATTTTGTAGATCAGTCTTTGAGCAAAAGCTCTGCCGCCTGCTGGGAGACTCATCAGAGACTATGCTGCAGAGTTGTTCTTCTCAGTTATTCCAGACCTTCTCCCCAGTTTAATTTCCAGAGCCTGTTGTAGACTCCCTGGATTCCATTTGGTTTACTTCTGACTGGGATATTTGTGTTGTATCTGTAACATTGGCACTGAAATAAAGACCATGCGGTTTAAAGAGACCTTCTCCCATTCTGTTACTTAATTGATCCTTGTAGTTGGCTGCTTGCTCCCCTTGAAGGGAAGTCTGTGTTCATTAAGGTGCAGACCAAGAGAGGAGCTAAACTTTTTTTTTTTTTTTTTTTTGAATGAATGAATGAAAACCAATTATTTGAGTATTTGAATCCAAAGATGTTAGGTTTAGTACTCTCCTAAGCTTAAAGCTGTTTCCAGTTTTTCTTCCTGGTGTAAACTGTTGCTGAGGTAATAGAGTTCCATGAATTTTCATGGAGGATGTAACAGATAGAAAACACAGTGACAAAACTGTTCAGGTGTTCAGCGCCCTTCAGGGAGAAAAAGATAATACCTTAGGTCTCCATTCATGTCCTGGTAAGTGGAAAGCTGCAAAGCTTTCTCAAAGGAAACAAATGGCACATCTGCTCTGTTCCTGTTGTGGGGCTGCGAACATGTGATGATCGTTTTGTGATCTGGCAGCCTTCTGTGTCCGCAAAAGTACTAACGCTAGGTTCCAGTCATTGCTAGCAATACTGCAGGAGTGGTGTACAGTGCATTTAGGGAAAATTAAAGACTTATTCTGCCCTCGAATCCATAGCAAGAGAGGTCACTAAAGGGTGTTCTGTCTGCTTCGGTTTTAACAGCAATAGGAAACATAGTACTGACTTTAGTTATTGGTATGTCCAGTGGAATGAGTTTACTTTCTCTTGGAAGGCATTTTTGCTGCTTTATTGAGAAGACTTGAGTTGAGCCCTTCACCAAGGAGTTTTGTTATTCTGTTGGAACTGGCATCATAATAGCATTATTAAAGACTAGCAAGAATGATGTATGACTTCTTTGAAACTGATCCTGAGTTGTTGCAGTGTCTTGGTTGGGCTGGCAGTGGTAAGGTAAATACTCTGCCTCAGAACCGTAGTGATACAGGCAGTTCTGCAGAAAACAGCTGAATCAAAGCCCTTTTCTGGATGCTGAGCACTTACTTCTGTTGCTTTTACTGCAGCTGTGACTGTTTGACCCAACTGGCTCAAACTCCTTACTGCTGAGTGGTGAGTGTGTTTAAATGTGGGCTCCAGTGGGCTCTGGGCATCCCAGATATCAAGCAAACAAAGTTTTTGCCTTAGTTCCTTAAAGCCCCATAAGGTGTCTTATTCTCAGAATTGTACGTGCTATTGGAAGCTGGTGCACCTCAGTCTCCATTCTTTTTTTGCTGAGAAGAGTGCTGCTGCTGGAGGAATTAGATGGGGAGGAAGAAGTAAATGATCCCTCACCTGGTGAGTTTATTGCAGCATTCTGGAAACAGCTGACCTTGTCCCTCTTATATTTGTTTTCTGTCCTCTAGAGCAGGTGGATTTTGTTGTTGGTCTCTGGCAAGTTTTCAGGGTAAATTCCTTCTCTATACTTGGATCCTTCAGCCATCTTTACACAAGTGTTTTTTTGTGCTTTGGAAAATATGCTGTCGTTTTTCTGGATCGAGCTCAGGGAGATGGTGCACGTATCTTAAAGGCATTCAGCTTGAAGCCGTTTCTTGCCCATGAAGTACTTAGCAGCTAAATGTTCCTGTTGTCCTTGGAGCTCTCTACCTTCCCTTTCTTAAGGGATTGAGTACTAACATTACCTCCAGAAGGAGGGACAGGTTACACACACTTCCCTATTTGCAATGGTAAATACTATTGCTTGCTCCTTTCCCTAGGTACGTATCTTAACGTTCAAGCTGCTGCTTTTTCACACTAGAGAATACTTTCTTGATGCCTCATGAAGCGCTCTGAGGGCAAGGTGAACTTTTATTCCACTGGTGGAATGCAAAGGTTCAGGTCTGGTCAATAGTCTCCTTGTTTCAGTGTGAATAGGATATAAGGAGTGAGGAGTCTTTGTGGCTGACCTTGCTAATAAGGGCTCTGCGGCCTTGGAGCTTGAAGGGTTTGCTTTGGTTTTTGTTTTCCAAGTGAATGTATTTTGATTAAGGAAAAGGACAAAGAGTTGTGTGCTGTAGTGGGCCAGAAGGAAGAGAAGGCGTAGGAAGGTCCTAAAGTTTGGCTCAGTCGGTTTTGTGATGGGTGGCTTTGAACAACTTTGCAAAGCAGTAGCAGTGAGGGAACTGTGACCTGTACAGTACCTTGGATATAAAGCTCAGAGGACTCTAAAGCAGCTGGGAATGGTGACCTCGTCCTTTCCTCGGGGCTGATACTGGCTGCAAGGTGGAGCGGCAAAGATGAGGTTTTTTCTTTTTCTTTTTGGACCTGCTGATGCGCTTTCATTTTCTGCTTGGGGGCTGTGATGGAAGGACCTACCGTGCTGCTTCCTTCTGAATTTTCACTCTATTCCTGTTTGTTTTCCTTTCCTATGTTGTAATACCAGTTTTATGTAGAGCACCATCCCACCTCTGACAGTGTAAACCAAAACAACAACAACAAAAACCCGCAAATTGAAATGAACCACAACCCCCAACCAAATTAAAAATAAAAACGTGATGATTGAGCAGGGAGCCTGGTGGCATTCTAACTTCTGCAAATCTATTTTTGAGATGTGAAAAACTTCAATGCTAAGTCTTAGGTGAGTGAGGAGCATAACTGATGTAAACACTTACATGGAATGCATTAGACTTCTGCTGTGTGTATTGTCTTTTGGTTGAAACAAATTATGACGTGACTAATAAAATGAGTCAATATTCCATGATTTAAAACTGTGCCTTGTTGCTTTTTGCAAGTACAGTGGAACAGTCTTTATCAGTTTGGCTGTGCCAGAGTCAGATGATGTGAAATAATCAAAATAAGGGGAGACTTTGAAAAGCTTTCAGGAAATTTTGGTGAGCAAAATGAACAGATCAGTTAAAAACCCTTAAAAAGGTCAGGTCAGGTGTCACCCTGAAAGAGAACTTGTCAGCTACTGCCAGCAGTGTATGTCCAGGTGCTGTGGTGATTTCTGAACATAAAATCTGAACGGATTTTTTTTCCCTGGTGGCTGCAGGTATAATTTTGATTCCCTTGCTGATCTAAAAGGTCTCTTTTGTAGTCCATGTACTGCTGAGACAAGGCTTGTTTAATCTCTTCCATTAAAGCAGTACAGTTGCCTGCTGTGAGGTTCTTCCTTGTTTCCTAGTCCCAGGAGCAGTGTGTTAGATATCGTGCGTTTTCCAGTGCAATCACAGTTCTCCCCTGCAAAGTGCAGGTGTGTGGTGGGAACACGTGTAATATGTTAATGATAAGATCGTCAGTCAGTTCCTTATTAAATAGGAGAGCTCTCCAGATCCTGAGAATTCAGAGATGTCTGAAAATTCAGTTGTGTGGCAGTGACAGGTCTGCCTGCAGACGCAGGTTCTGGAGCCAAGCATCTCATCTTGCTCGTGGTGGGGATGCCGACTCAGTTACCCCATTTTGAAACGGGTCCTGACAGTGGTGAGCACTGGGGAGACAGAGCTGTGCGGCAACACGTTCAGGTGCGCCAGGAGGAAGGGGGATTTCTGAAGGAAAGGTACAATAGGAGCGTTTGAAACAGGAAATAATGCTGGGGGGCGAACTTGAAAAAGCAGCTCATCTTGAGACCGCGAATTACCGTGCACGAATTGCGTGAAGCTCAGAACCGCCGCCGAGCGCGGCGGGCACGAGGCTTTCGTTCCTGAGGTGCCCGAAGCTGCGGCGCCTGCAGATGGTGAAGCGCGGGCAGCGGCGCAGCGCGGCGGTTCGGAGCCCGTGCTGCGCGGGGAGAGCCGCGCTGCGGGAGCGTACCTCCTCGTCTCCACAGCTGCCTTTTAAGTCCTGCAAGGATGACGCGGGGTGCGCGAAGGCTCGGGCTGCTTCGCGCCCGCTGTCCGCGCGGCCGTCCGGGGCGGGCCCGCTCCGGAGCCCTTGGTCGCGCCGCTCCGCGCCACGCGCGGTGCCGGAACCGGCGCTGCCGCGGCGCCGCCGCCGACGCCGCGGGCGGCGGAAGTTCCCGCGCTTCCGGGGCGGGGCGCGCGCGGGGCTGTGGCGGCCGGCGGCGCTCGGCGGGGCCGCGGGGCTGCGCGGCCATGGGGGAGGCCGGCGCGGGAGCGGGGCCCAAGGAGGCGCCGGAGCCGGAGGAGGATGAGGCGGCGGCGGCGGTCGGAGCCCGGGGGGGACGCGCCGGGCCCCGCGGCGTCGTCCGGGTGCTGAAGGTGAGGAGGGGGCCTGGGGCGTTCCGGGGCCGCATCCCCGCGCCGGCCCTTCCCGCTGCGCGGGGCGGGGGGGGGGGGGGGGGTGACTGCGGCGGAAGCCGCGCGTGGGGCGATGCCGCCTCGGCCGGGGCCCCTCCGGGCCGGCTCCGTGCCCGCGGGGCGCGGTGGCTCCGACTCTGATCGCGAGTGGCCCTGAGGAGGCGCGGGAGCGACGGTGTCCGACCCCTCCCCCCCCCGCAGTGCCTGGGCCCTGCGCGCGGAGCCTGGCTGCGGGCCGGGGGCGGCGGACGCCTGCTGCTGATGCTCCGGTTTTGGCAGAGGAACGTGAAGCGGAACGGGAGCAGGAGCTGTCTGAACAGGAGCCGGTTCGGTTCCCGTGAGAGGGACTGGCTGAAAGAGGACGTCGGACGCGGCTGCGTGTACGTTTATGGAAGAGATTCTGCAGCTGCTGCGTCCTCTGAGCTGCGCTTGGTCCTCTGTACGGTGGATACCCCGGCGTCTGAGATCTGTGACGGGGAAGAGAGGAAAGATCTCTTTGTGCAGCTTCATGGAGACCTGGTCAGGTGAGTACTGCGGTTTGCTTTAATCTTGTAGTGCTGTTTTCTACGTGCCTTTGTATGTTAGTGTGCAGATGCAGAGCAGACAGAGGTGGGTAAGTGTCAGCGAGATACAGCCCCGAGTCGTGTAGGTCATGGAAATGAAGTAGCGGTGAGCCTTTTGTACTTGTCGTAGTCAAGCCACAGCTGGGAGACTTTGGTGGGAGCTCCAACCAGAAATACGGCCTCGTTGTGTAGGTAATTTGTAAGTAAAGGTTATTATTCATGTACTCCTTCGTTGTGTTGTGTTTTAGGGATATTTTAGTATTGCGAAAATCTGAACAATTTACGAAGCTGTAGGCAGTTATCTGAGTCAGTGTAACACCTAAAGTACTTCAGCAGTTCTGTCACGTAGTGCTTTTGTATCAGCGACTTTTGTTGGTTTATTTTATTTTCTAGGTAAATAATTAAAGATATAGTGATAGTGCAGTAAATGTTAGAAGGCGTGGGTAGCGTATCGTGTTTTATGCCTGCAGTCAGCTGAGGCTGAAGACAGACCTCAGCTCGCAGTTTAAGGCGCATGGATATTATACTGAGTATATTATGAACTCATCTTTCTTTACAAGCTCCCATTAGGTCTCTGTGCTGATGCTCCCAGATTTCTAATTAGCACATGAAGTTGTGGCTCCAGTTCCTAGGAAAAAGGGCATCCTGTGGTCTCTTTACAGAAGCCTAAGCAATAGAAACTTTACGAGCTGAACAGCAGGAACTGCTTTTTGTTAGTGAAATACAAATCTTAAATTGCACACGTCTGAAGTTTAAAAGGGCATAGTGTAGGTTTAATGGGGTTGAAGACAGGTGTGCTAATGGCAAGAGATAAGAAGATAGGATGGGGAAAGGAGGCCTAAAAGAGAACTGAGGAGGGACAGAGAGGATAGCGATAAGACATGGGGCAGTGGTTGTAGCTTTAGATATTAGGAAGGGGTTCTTTACTCAGAGGGTGGCGAGGCCTTGGTACGTAATGCCCAGAGAGGCCGTGGATGCCACCTGCCGTGGATGGGTGTGAAGGTGTCTCAGCCGTGGCGGGAGGGGTTGGAACTGGGTGATGCTTAAGTTACATTCCAACCAACCCGTTTTGTGATTCTATGGCACGGTTCAAAGTGATAGCTGAAAGAAGTTACCCAGAGCTTTTTGCTTTCCCTGACCTGGGTTTTAGGAGCTAGGGATAGATTCATTACAAGCATGATAGGAGGATAGGAGGACGCCTGGCTACAGAAGCAGCTGAGAATCTGCATTCATTGCTTGAAGTATTTATCGAGAAACGATACCATTTGTACCATAACAGCGAACAGATTTTTGTAACATTTAGAGGGAAGAGCAAGTCTTCTTTTTTACTGCAGATATAAAAAAAGACCAGGTAAACGCTGTAGGTGTGTTCAGAGAGGGAACTTTTTGAGCTTCTGAAATGACTTTTGTGTTTGAATTCTGAATTTCTGTTCTCACACCGTGAAAACACAGGTGTGCCCTTGAATATTTGATATGGAGATTTGTTTTTCAAGTGTTGGGGGTGCTGACTGCTCCAGAAAGCAGCTGAATTCCAATGATAGTAAATCTCAGATTTGTACTACTTTCATCCAGGAAAACATTCTTATCACCTCCTGACATCCTAAGTATTTCATGTCCCCGAGTTATCCAGAACAATAAGGCAGTTCTAAGTAATAACAGTAATGAAGTAAAATTTCCATCCTGTAACCAAGAAATGCTAAACACTTACATTAATTAAAATTAAAACTGTATTTTTACAAGGTTTCATTCCATGGTATCGTAAATAATAAGCCACAGATAGATCCTTGAAGGCCTGTTTCTAGTAACTTCTTTAGACAAGATGCTTTTCACGTGCAAGTTGCTGTGCCTGTCTTTCTTTTGTGTCAGTCTTTGCACAGAGTTGGCAAATTTGTCTTTCCACTGGTGCTTGGGAGGAGTACTGAGTTGTTAACGTTTACTTTCTGCTCTTAAACACAGTGCCTCCTGCTGTGTTAGGCACTTAATGAGCTTTGTCTTGAATTCTCTGGAGAGCTCCTGATCGCTGTGCATTTGTTGCCTTTGTAGTTCTTGGGATGTAGTGGCCACAAAAGAGATTCCTGAGGCACCACTGGGGATGTTCTCAGTAGAATCATTTAGGTTAGCAAAGATCTTTAAGGTCATTAGGTCCAGCCATCCACCTAGCAGTGCAAGTCCACTGTTAAACCGTCTTCCTAAGCACCGTATCTACAAATTTCTTAGATATCTGCAGGGATGGCATCTCCACCACCTCCACGGGCAGCCTGTTCTGATGTCTGACCAGTCGTTCTGTGAAGAAATTCTTATCGGTATTGCTTCGGTATCCATCTTTGTTAGGGACAGGAAGCGATGACACACAGTATGTGCTTCCATTTCCACAGGAGGATGACAGAATGCTCAAGATATCCCTTCACCCTCTTGAGATAATCGTCTCCTTGAAAAATCTTTACTGGCTGCTTTAATAATGTGTTTGTGCCTACACATGACTCAGTGGAGCATCTGACTGTATCTTACTCTTGGTACATTTGTCTCTCAAACAACTGAATTCCCCACCCTTCTCAATACCAGTTAGGTGATTTTCTTTCATAATCTGAGTATGGCCAAAGTTGATCTGGTACCTGACTCAGAAGGCTGAACAAACTGTTTAGGAAGCAGAAGAATAACAGAAAACTTTTTATCTTTCAGTATTGTCACGGTCCTGTGATATTTCTGCATTTCTCTTTTAAGGCCGTATACAGGGAGGTCAGATTCTGTCAGAATGCTTTTTTCCCCCACAGTGTGCCTCAGGGGTAATGTAGCTAGAAACTTTCTTGTTTCTAGGTCTTCTCCTTTTCTCCTTTTCAGAAACTGTGCCTTACTGCAGAGGAGAAGATTAAGAAAAATTATTACTTGCTTTAGGATGCTCACACCTGACAACAAAACTGGAAATAAGATACAGAAAATACAAAAACTTGATTGTTGCTCAGGAAGAAGAGCTGCAGCAATCTGTGGAACTTGATGATTTTTTGTTTTTCTGTTAATCCTTGCACCCTTCACTTAGTGGAGCAGCTTCTCTGATTTAGTGGAGGCTTGAGATGTCGGCCCACACCAACAGATATTTATGTAGAGTTCCTCAATATTTTTCAGACATGATAGATATATTTTAATTATTGGGGGTCTGCTACGTATGCAGTATTTCTGATATTGTTTCTTGTCATTGTTTCTTCTTGATACTCTTTAAGTCAGAAAATGGACACTATGAATTGCATGGCGTAAGTCTTTTTCTCTGTTTCCCTTCTGCAGTAAAGTGCTTCAGATGCTGTACTTTTTAACTGACGCTTAACAAGCACAAACCTTTTGGAGAGAAGCAGTGTGTCAGTGTCCCTTGCACTTTAGTTGCAATTAGATGTGTTTAATCTTTTTCAAGTTGTCACACTGCTTTCTTGTGTTTTGCTAGGAGGCTGGAGCCCACCGAAAAGCCCCTCCGGATTGTGTATGACTACCTGGCTGGGCTGGGTTTCGATGATCCTGTCCGAATGCAGGAGGAGGCAGCAAACCCTGATCTTAGCTGTATGATTCGCTTTTACAGCGGTAAGAATTTGTGTGCGTGTACTGTCACTGTACCCATAGTTTCCGCTGTCTGGTGGAGCTCAGGTGAAGCACAAGTCATTGGCCACTTAGCTTTATAGATGGCTGAATCACACATACAAAATATCAGAAAGCATTTCTTAAAATAGAGAGCTTTCAGAATCATAGAAAAAGCAGTTTCGTAGTTTTCTTGACCCTGTTTGCAGCTTGGAGAAAAGATGGCTCAGTGGGAAAACATGGTGTTGCTCTGCTTGATGTTATGACAAGTGTCTTAGAAGGCCGAATGAGATAACACACTGCAGGTTAGTCTAGATAAAGCATTTCACACAGCCTGCCTGAAGATAACAGTCAGTACGTTTGTGATTACTTTTCTACTGCATCCGAAAGACAGATAACTTGGCAAGTGCATAGGTTTGCCACAGTCTGTAATTGCTTGAAGATTAAAAATGCAGCATGTGGCAATTGTGGTAACATTGTACTGAAAGTCATGCAGTGGTTGCTTGTCAAACACTTCTGCCCTGGCTAAATCTCTTCTGTGCGAGGTTTTAATTTTACGTGCAGTGTATGTTCCATCTTCACGTGTTGCCTGCAGTAACTGATACAGCATGTTACAGCTGTGCTGCTGTTTGTGCTCAGACCTGAAAATGAAGAACAAATGGAGAGTAAGCACTAATGTTCCTTTTTTCTTCAGAAAAGCCCTGTCAAATAGAACAGCTAGATCGCATCCTGCTCTCTGGAATCTATAATGTGCGCAAAGGGAAAACTCAGCTGCACAAGTGGGCAGAACGCTTAGTGATTCTGTGTGGTACCTGCCTCATTGTGTCCTCTGTTAAGGACAGCCACACAGGGAAGATGCACATCTTACCTCTTGTCGGAGGGAAGGTAAGACTTTTTTTCTTTCTAAGCTTCCTGTAACTTAAAAAGGAAGAAGGGGGTTACAACGATGGGTATTATTCACAAGAGGTTAATCTAGGCTGTATTACTGTATTAGCAGGTACAGGGAGAGTTGCATGGCCCTCTCCTACCTGCTTTTCTTAGGTAGTCTTAAGGCTAATAAAATGCTTGCTTCTGTTTTCACAGCGGTAGCCAGTGTGAATAGGCATTCTGGAGATGATTACTTAAAGAATCTACTTCAGCAGAAAGAATGCTAAGAAGGTTTTACTGCTCTGTTTGTCTCAAATAACCTTACAACAGAGTTTTATTTGAAATGTAGCATTACTGGCTGCTTGCAATATCTCACCCTAGATTTCAGATCCATTTTAATTGCTGGAATTTGGGTAGACTGTTTTGTTTTGATTCCACCCTTTGCAGGTTGAGGAAATGAAGCGTCGGCAATACACGCTTGCTTTCACATCTGCTGGAGCACAAGCTCAGACGTACCATGTTTCCTTTGAATCACTGACAGAATGCCAGCGGTGGCACCGACAGGCGTCCACGGTGAGGCCCTGGGGACTGCAGCAGTTGGGGTGGTGGGTACCAAGGGAATGAAGAGATTTGTCTTACAAGCTTGGTCTGCAGACAGAAGTTTGAACTGTGATGCTGGAGAAAGTACCTGGAATGCTTTCCGGCTTTCTTCATTTCTTATGTGCTCAGGATTACTGAAACTTTCTTTGAACTTTGTCCTGGGGCTCTGGCTGCACGGCAGTGTTGAGTAGCAGTTCTGTGTTCCTTTCACCCCCACTGCACCTAATCATAGCTCACTTGAACAAACCCCAGGGACTGGCTGGCTTACAGCTGAAGAAATCTTCTAATTGCTCCTGCTGCCATACCGCTATGACTTGTGGCCTAGGTCTGACCCGGGGCTGCCCTGATAGATTTAAGTAAAGCTAGAGATCATAGGTCAGTGATGTAAGCATAATTTGTTCAGAGCTGCTTCCTTATTCCACTTTGAAGTACAGTTAGCTGGTGATAGATGAACACTGAACCACTCTTTGACCTCACATATATAACGTGAAATATGGTGCAGGTCAAGGTTGGTCATAAACTCTTAAATGAAGTAAGAAAGACCATGAGACAAAGTGTATTTAATTAAAGGAGACCTGATGTTTGCAGAGGCTTTATGAAATTTTATAAAAACGTGTGAAGCTTTTATTTTTTCTTTAATATTTCTGATATTATACTCTGGACGAGCAAACAAAAGAATGACAGAAGTAATAGGTAGGCCAAAGAGAGGTTCTGTAAACCATAAAGAGCAAAACTGCAGTGTCAGCTGCTTCGTTTTGCTGTTTGCATCTTTGGAAGGCACTCAGTCTGTGCTTTCTTGGCAGATTTCTTATCCAGAGATTCAGCTTTTTTTGACACCTTGTCACGGAGCTCGTAGAGACAGTAGTACCAAATGCCATAAGTTCATACTCCCTGGACATGGTCTTTCTGCTTGAACTCTACCTGTGTTTGGCGGGGGTATGGGGATCCTTTCATTTTGTGGGTTGCTTGCTACTTGCAGTCTTTGGTTTTCCATGACATTTCTGTATAAGGAACTGTTGCACAGCTGCAACTTCTCCTTCCTTTCAGGTTGTGTCTATGCGACTTAGCATGGTTGATCTTTCATGCTACAGTCTTGAGGAAGTACCTGAGCATCTCTTCTACAGTCAAGACATCACCTACCTCAACCTAAGACACAATTTTATGAGATCAAGTGGAGCAGGGAGTCTTGACTCTCTTTGCAGGTATGCAAAGAATTCTTTTTTGGAGTTTTGGATGTGAGCATCCAGGGGTGAAGAGAAGGGAGTGTATTGCCTGTTCTTGTGGGATGGTGAAAGAGTGATTGTAAGAGAGGTCTAACATATGAAGGAACTAGGAAGCAGAACTGAGCAGTGCGGGCAGGTATAAGCTTCCAGCAATTGACAGTATTTGTGAATTCTCTTCCACAAGTTATTTGTGCTAAGTTTTACTTGAGATGAGCCTTGTGGATTAGTATCCTATTTGTATAGATAAGGTGAAAAGCTAATGTAAGGCTACTTGATAAATAGAGAGCGTTTGGGGGTATAAAATAAAAGGTGAGGAAAAGCATAATGCTGCTTTTGCCAGTAAGAGTTTGTGGAAGATCTGTGAGGGCCAGCTTTACTTAGTTCTAATTGTTAAGGTACATTTGGAATTGGCAGGGCGCCTGCGATGCTCCAGTGTTTGTTTGTCAACTTGTAATATGCTCTTAAGAGAGCAGCCAACGTGTGGTGTATGGAAATGTAATGTGGTCATCTTATGTAAGTGAAGGAGTATTATAAAATTGCTTTAAAATGAATTCTGGAGAAACAAAATTCAGAGGAAGTTTAGTTTGTTGATGTCTATATGCCGCCCATTTTAAAAAGATTTCAAAGAGTCGCTCAGTGGATTTCTAAAGCCATTAGGATGCTGCAGTAATACTATCAAGTGGCACTGCTTGGAACCCACTGTGCTTTAGGAGGAATATATTTGGAGAAACTTTGCAGAACTGCAAATATTTCATTTTTCTTCCTACAGAGTAGGAAGGCAGAATCTATGAGAAAAAAGCTGCTTGCTTGTGGGAAGTCAAATTTTGTTTTAATTCTGAGCTTGCTTAAATATACTCTTAACTGTATACTGTAATGCAGTTAGTGGAAAAGCTGTTTAAAATAATTCAAGCTTTTGTTTTCTTCTTCTCCAAGTTCATTGGAGTTAAAAGCTGTCAGAACTTTTTATCTAAAATGCAGTATTGTTAGTTCAGAGGATCAGCAAAGGGACTTGGCGTTTCTTTTGACTTTGTGTGTAAGTCAACAATGGATTCAGTGTGTTAGAAACCTAACTCTCCCTGGCGTCGGCTGTGTCTGATGGAGCTGAAATCTACAAACAAGCAAAAGCAATATATGGAATATTTCTGTCCCCAGGCCAGCACCTGTTTGGGCTGTTGTAAAAGAGAATGGCCATCCCATTGTGGCTGTGTTGCTGTGTTTCAATATCTCTTTGCTATCTCAATGTGCCCTGTGAGAGCACAAATCAGTACCGAGGAGCCATAATAAAAGGAAAACATGACTTCAGTAGATGAAATTATTGATTCCTATGCTGCTGGAGGAAAAGGAACGATGATTTCAGGATTCTTAGCACAACTCATGTATACAGCCTGAATGAGAGTTAGGTTTGCGTTCCATTCCTGTGTCTCTTACGAGTCATGAGTACTGGAGAAAAGAAGGAAGAAACTTTGAAAATATTATGCCCTCTTTGTGTTTGCTTTGCTATCACTGTGGCAAGATAAATGCATCATCATAACCAATATCTAGAATTCAATGGCGCACCTCTTAAGAGCAGTTTCTAACCACAGTCTGCTTATATCAGAAAAAAAAGGCTGCTTATTGTTGGGGACAGGTGCCATATAAAAAGCCATTGTTGAACTCCTGAGAAAGCAGTTTCAGAATTTGCTGATTGCAAAACCTGAGAACTGCCCTAAATCTTTTAAAGTTGAATCAATTCGTATGAAAGGTAGTAAAGGTAAGAACTGGGAGAAGGAATACCTGCCTGCTGTAAGTGAAGATAAGGTCTGAGACCATATAAGGAACCTGACAATGCACAAATCCATGGGACCTGGCAATCCATGAGTTCTGAGGCAGGTGAAGTTACCAAGCTGCTGTCCATTGTATTTGAAAGGTCATGGCATTCTGGTGAAGTTCCCGCTGATTGGAGAAGGGGAATATAAACCCCATTTTCAAGAAGGGAAAAAAAGATCCAGGCAGCTACAGGCCTGTCTGTCTCACCTCTCTCCTGCCTGGCAAGGTCACTGAGCATTACCGCTGAGATACAAAATATCAGTGACTTAAATAATATTTGTGTAGAAACTGTCCTATTGATTCAGGTGACTGTATCGTCATGTACAAAGATTTTAAAAGCCTTTCTGACTGTTTTGAGACTGTGGAGGTTTGCTAACTAACTGAAATTCTCACGCCCAGGTTTTCTCAGTTGAAGAGCTTGAATCTGTCTCATAACAGACTGGGAGAGTTTCCTGTATCGCTGTGTGAGATCTCTACTCTGACCGAACTCAATATGTCCTGTAATGGGCTTTATCACCTGCCAAGCCAGATTGGCAAGCTGCTGAAGTGAGTGATTTTTCTTCTTTTTTTCTGTGGTTATAAGCTTTCTTGGCGTTTTGGTATAGCACAGCTGATGTAAAGGGACCAGTTATGAAAGTATAAGTGCTCATCATCCTGTTAGCTCCCGGAGACTGAATGCTAGTTTTGACATCGGTGGAAGTCAGAACCAAGAAGTACAATAAGGTTTTTTTTTTCCTTCCAAGTTTAAGATGTTACAGAATGTTTACGTAGTTGTCGTTTTAAAAGTCACTGAGATCTAGCAAGTCATCATTGTGACTTCCTGCCTATTCCAGTAGTCTAAAATAGCTGTGGTAAGCCAGATTTGTAACAGTGGAGGCTAATGGATTTTGCCTGTTTTGGAGTGGCCTAGGAAGACACTTTGTTCAGTTACTGTGCCTTGAATCATAGGTGCTATCTTGCCAAACTAGAATAGACTTAGAATAGAAGCCTTCTCTTCACCCTGTGAATATATTCCCACTGAAGCTTTTTGTGTTCTCTTCAGAGTTAGCTTTTTTGTGGGTTCTTCTTTATTTTGGGGTGACTTATGATTTCTTTATGTGCATCATATCTTATGTTTAACAGTGTGTTTACCCTTTTTTTGTAAGCAAATTTGCGTTGAAGAGGAGTGTATAATGAACGAAGTAGTTAAATAAAGCTTTTTCTGTGGTAACTTCTCAGAGATCTTGTGCTTTTCCCAGCACTGTGTGCACTACACGTGCTCTGACGGCTTCCTACACAGTTAGCTGCTTGTCAGAAAATTTTTGACATGGAAGTGGTTGGGCAACCTCCTCTGAAGATTTTGTCTTTAAACGATTGCTGGAGTAAAACTCTTCAATGATTTCCTCAGTGGATGCTCAAGATGCACAAATGCTTAAGCCTGGATAAATGTAATTACAAAGCTGTTACTGCTTTTTGTTGGATAAACGTTGATATGGACCTGCTGGTTCGTTGTGGCCTGCTCTTCCTCCAGCTTCTATTTTTAAAAATAACAGGAATAATTGTAGCTGCATTGGACGTGCATTTCCAGTGCAATCTTTTGGCCCCACACAAGATGAGGAAATAGCAGTATGCAAGGTTTAGAGTTTTCAGAGGATTACAACTTTGCTATGGGTTGGGTTATCTTCATGATCCCTTGAACTCTCATTCTGTATAAGGACATATCACCCTCTCAGAGTACTTTTCTACCACTGCTGAGAAACTTCCTTGTTGGAACATAGTCATAAGGGGAGAATTGTACTTTGGAGATTGAAGTCTCAAAAGTTGCGTACATTTCAAAAAAATTTATGTTGCTGCTGTGGAAAATACTCCTTTCTGTGTGGCTGCAGGGAAGACTGGAGTATAAAGAATCTATTACCATAGTTTTAGTGTGGTAGATGTTGTGATTTAGCTGTGCCATAGGTGCAGTCACCACGAATGAGTGCTGTAATGGTGATGCTGATGGTGAGGTGAAGATGCCCATGACTTACGGTTGCTCTTGTTGCTAAGGGATGGGCGATCAGATAAGTCTGTTCTGCTTTTAAAGGTTGTCCAGAACGCTGAGTTCTTAATTTGTTGAAAACCAAATGTTTAAGTGAACATCCTTTATTTACAAAGCAAGTAGAGGTTTGTATTTTGCCTATGATAACTTGTAAACGCTGGCACGACCAGGATTTTACTTCCGTTATAATTTAGGAACTATTTGGCATTGCATACCGACAGTTCTGTGACTATAAAATATCAACAATAAAAGCACTCCAGTAATTTTATGTAGACAAGAATTAAGTTAAATGTTAGGTACCGTTTAGAACCACTCTCAATTCACTGGAAGTACAAAATGTGACAGTCACTACTCTTTGCTGAGTTACTTAGTGTATCTTTTCCTTTTTTGTCTTCTTTTTGGTTGGTTGGTTGATTTGTTTTGGTTTTCACTACTGCAGTCTCCAGAGCTTCTGGCTTGATGGGAATTTCTTCACATCCTTACCAGAAGAGCTTGGAAGTCTGCAACAGCTTAGCTGTCTTGGACTTTCCTTCAATAACTTCCGTGAGCTGCCATCAATCTGTGAGAAACTCACCATTTTAGACAAAATAGCCATGGCAGGGAACTTGCTGGAGAGCCTGGACCTTACAGTGCTGAACCGTATGAGTCACATCAGAAGTGTGGACCTGAGGTAAGGGGTAAATATGTGCGTGTGTATGTATACATGTGTTTCTATTTAGATGTGTATATGTACACATATACAGAAAAAAAACAGTGTTACCTTCTATTTATAATAGAGAAACTGAGTAAATAGTAGTACATTTGTCCATAAACCCCATGGTAGGTTTTGTCCCACTCAGTGATGCTTTTAGGGAGTTTTATTTCTAAGGATGTGCAGAATTCGTTTAGAGAAACCAGGTCAGCTGAGCAGTGCTTGCCACTACGGAATGATGGAATTGTTTGAGTTGGAAGAGAGTGTAACGATCATCTAGTTCCAAATCTCCTGCTATGGAATGAATACCAGAGAATGTCACTTAATACTCTAGGTTTCTCTTTTGATATGCTGTTATCATAAGCCTAGGTAGCTTTTTGATCTCTCCTAGCCTTTTATTGCTGTTTTGTTTTGGTTTTTTCCTCTCTAGAGGTGTATTCCTGATTCTCCAGACTGCTAATTGCAGTAATTGTCCCAGAAAGGGACAAAGAACTTTTTGTCTGTAACAAGGCAGTGTTACTAGCCTCTAGTCTCTGTATCTGCATGCTCTGGTAACTGTCCATTGATCTGACTTTAAATTTATGGATTGCGGTCTTCAGAATCTATTAACACTGGGAAGCAAGTAGAATTGTTTCACCTAGTCACGCAGACAGGAACTGTTTTTCTTCGTATTCACTGTCTGAAACCCATCGTTGCTACTCATGCCTCTCACTGTACTTGGATGAAAGCCTTTACTGGAGCTCTTCCTTTGTCTGTTCTTACTCATGTAGTGTTCAGTGTTCTAACTTCTGACTCTGTACCTCTCATTTCTGAGTGTTTAGGCTGAACAACCTGAAGAGAGCAGCAGCTGACACTCTGGAGGGGAATAAATCTGTGATTTACATGGATTTGCGAGACAATCAGCTGACAGATCTGGATCTGAGCTCGTTGGGCAGCCTGGAGCAGCTGCACTGTGAGCGGAATAAGCTGACAGAGTTGACGCTGAGTGGCTTCTCCCTTCGGGCTTTGTATGCCAGCAACAACTGTACGTGTCCTTATGTTCTTCATCTGCCTTATTCCTTCAAGCTGTGCGAACAATGGAAACAGCCCTTTTGCTATCTCCTTTCACAAAAATACTGATATTTACTAATATTATTGACAGCACATGTGATGGGGCTTCTGAGGTCTACTCATAGGGATTGTGTTATGGATATGTGCATGTAGGCTGTGTAACAGCGCGAGTGTAGTGCTGAGCTGCCATCCAAGCTATTTGTCTTCCAGTGAGAATTGCTTGGGAGTCCAGACACAGAAGCAGAGTTCTGGCGTCCCATGTGTCAGACAGAGAACAGGACAGCACGAAGCTGTGCTGATGTATGGTAGATGTATGAAGTTTGAACTCTGTCTCAGGAAAGATGAGTAGAGACATGTCTGCAGAGTAAGACTATCAGTGTCACTTGCTAGCTAGTTAGTCTGTGTGTTTCTTTGCTGTTTTCCCTCTGGAGCTCTGCATTAATATTTATTTGCTTTACTTACCAGGTCTTACAGGTGTCAGTGTTTATCCGGTTCCTGGTCAACTGACGTGTCTAGAACTTGCCCAGTAAGTGACTATACACCACAGAATATAAAGCAAATATCTGAACAACTTTGAACCAGCATCTGAACCAGCAACAACTTCAACTAGGTTGAATGGTGGGAATCTGCATAGCAAATATTTAGACTGTGTGCTGGTGATAATAATTGATGTCTTCATTTCCTACATCTGCCTGAAGTAGCAGGATTGTCAGATCTGTAAAACAGGATGCCCAGGGAATCTGATTGCCTCTCGCTTTAGTTGAGATTTGAAGCATATTAGCTGTGTGGCATAAGTTGGCCTGTTTGGCTCTGTCAGTGCTTGAAACAGACAGAAGCCTGATCATCAGAGCCTTGCAACAGTAATTCCTACCAATAAGGTTGTATTACACCGCTGGCATGTGACTAACTCAGATACTGTGATGCATTTTTTGCCTTTTGTTGGGCTGTCAATAGTGCTGTGCAGTGCTCAGACGGGATGAATTCCATATCAAGTTCTGATGTCTAGCTTTTTCCCTTTGCTCTTCTCAGCAATCAGCTGCAGTGTGTCCCAGACTGGGTCTGTGAAGCAAAGAAACTGGAAATTTTGGACATGAGCTACAACCTCCTTGAGGAACTCCCATCAAGGTCAGGAGACTACTTTCTTGTTCAGAGCTGAGCTTTCTTTTATGGGGAGCTGACTGGGAAGACAGAAGCAGTGCGATTCCACTTTCTTTATTCCTTGTTGTGCAGATAATCTACTTACTTCTCTGTGCAGTTTCCAAAATACTCTGCATTCATGTGTTGAACGAACTGACCTCCAAATCAACCTCTTGATTAACAGGGGACAAATGGTTCCATCCTTTGCCAGAAGTTTGCACTGAAGTAAAACACAGTGCTGTGAATTTACTCTGTGTTAGAGTAGCTGACTTCTTCGAGGTGCAAGGGATATCATGGGAAGAACCGAAGCCCAGATGCTCTTGGCTGAACACGTGTTTAGCAGGGAGTGTGATTGTAATGAATGAGAGCATCTGGGTCAGCTGTACTGAAATGTGAATGGAATGGTCGATTGCAGTGAAGAAATGCAAGCGGTTGAAGTAGTTAAAGAAGCAGGCGTAGGAAATATAACAGTGATATTCTAGTGGCTGTCGGAGACAAGACGATGTGCATCAAAGGCAAAAAAAGAATGTTGCAGGAATGAGAGAATGAGAACTTAAGCATTTAGCCATGCTGATGGATCATAGAATCGTGGGATGGTTTGGAATGGAAGGGACCTTAAAGGTCATCTAGTGCAACCACACTCCCATGACATGGTAGGAGACACCTCCCACTAGGTCAGTTTGCCCAAAGTCCCATCCAGCCTGGCCTTGAACACTTCCAGGGATATGGAATTCGGTTTATCTAGACAGTTGTTCCAGTCTCACCACTCTTGTAGTGAAGAATTTCTTCCTAGTATGTAACCTAAATTCATTCTCTTTTAGTTTAAAGCTGTCACCACTTTTCCTGTTGCTACAATCCCTGATGAAGAGTCATAGATTCATAGATACATTAGGTTGGAAAGGACCTACAAGTCCTTCCTCATCTTTTCTGTAGGACCCTGTAGGTACTGGAAGACCTCTGTAAGGTCTCCCTGGAGCCTTCTCTTCTCCAGACTGAACAACCCCAACTCTCTCTCAGCCTGTCTTCACAGGAGAAGTGCTCCAGCACCTGATCATTTTCATGGCCCTCCCTTAGACCCATGCTAATAGGTGCTTCTCCTTCTAATGTTGTATGGAAAAGACCACATTTTAAGTGTGTTACATATGATGAACATGTGGAAATCAAACTCAGAAATACATATTTTTAAAAATTCAAGTATTTTTAGAGATTTCTAACTGCTGGAATGTACTGATCTCTTCTGTGTGTTTCTGCCACCAACACTGTAGGTACACCTGGTTTTAAGTTACAACTTCGCTAACAAAGACTTTGAACTATCAGGGTTATCCAGCAGACTAAAGCATAAGAAAAGCCTTTCACAACAGGTTATAGTTCATCATAAAGTTGTCTTTTAGCATCTGAAAATAAAATTGTACCAAAGTAGTGTCAATCAGCATGAACGGAGAAGCCAGATCTGGATGAGTCAGCTTGAGTGTGGAAATTGGTGTATCTGCCTTTGAATAATTTTTTGCCCAGTGTAATTAGCCCTGTTGAAATTTGACTAGGTGATCAGGGTCTCTTCCAACTGAAACCATCCTATGAAATCATAAAGCAAGTCAGTTAATTGACCTGTGTGGAACAGTGTGCTATTGCAGCTTTAGCCTTTGATGTTTTGAAGCTGTTCAGTACAGGACTCTCAAGTTGTAATTCCAAATTATCACCTCACCGAAAAGGGCAGGGTAGTGCTAGGCTATGTCCAGTTGTGTTCAGGTGCCCTTTCTGAGAACTTCAATTATTAGTAAGTGGGGATAGAGGTCTTTTCAACAAGCACCCCAATTCTGAAAAAAATGTAACAGCATCAGAAATATTATAGAAACACGAAGTAATCTGTTAAAGTTCTGAATCTGAGCTGGCACATGGGAAGCACTTCTTTCTGCCTACAAGTCTGAAGAGGAATTTAAACCTACCCGTTGTGGCTTTCTCTTCTTTGTCTGTATGAGGGAACGCTGGGTATGTGCACACAGGCTTGGGTCTATCTGCAGTAGCATAAAGGGAAATGCGGATACGCTTCTGAAGCATTGAGAGACTGAAGCATGTAACCACATTTTTCTGCTTTGTCAGTATTTGTATTTTATGGCTAAGTGTACTTTAATCTTTCTCTGCTGTACAGTCAAATTATAAGTGATTAAATATTCTCTTTTCCCATTCTGTGGATGTGAAGAGGACTGAACCAAGCTGAACTAGCAAACCCTCTCTTTCTAGGATCCTCAGCAGCTTGAGCCTTCGGAAATTGACAGTGGGGCACAATAATCTTCAGAGCCTTCCACCTCTCCTGGAGCACATTCCTATGGAGGTGCTGGACCTTCAGCACAACCTGTTGACTAAACTCCCTGAGACGCTCTTTGTCAAGGCTCTGAAGTGAGTGATGGTATCATGGGCAGAATGCCCAAGCACGCGTCTGGGTTAACCTTTGAAGCTGTGAAGGCTAGTGGTGATATTTGTGTGATTATCCTCATGAGGTGCTGTGGGCTTTACTGCCCTTTGTGGAAGAGATTATGATGAGGTAATTCAGGTGCTGTGAGAGAAGTCATCTAGCTGATGTGAGAGAATCAGTCCATGTTAATATTTAATTATAGGAAAGCAGATATGTTCCTAATCTAACAGTCAGTCACGGTATTAACTTCATTTGCAACTCTTCTAAGGTCGTGTTACTGCCTGGCAAGTTGTGTCATTAGAATGAGTGTACAAATTCAGGGGAAAGGAAAAGCCATACAGATCGTCAGGTGTTATTGCACAAAGTACAGCAGGTCTCAAAAGAACAATAAGAGAGACCCTTAGTGTTTTGTCTATTCAGACTCAAGTCAACCCTTCTTGAAAGACTCAGAGTAAAAGTTTATGTAGTCTCCTTCCACCAGTATTACCCACTTCCTTCATCTATTCTACAGTGCCCCCTCTTTGCAATAAAATGCTGTGTGCATCTGCAGTAACTGTATCTAGTGGACGTTTGTAGATTCTAAAATCATAATGTAAGTAGGGATGTTACGCTGTGTTGTCTGACCTGCCTGCCTGCTGCTGTTGCTCTGCTGTCTGCACTGGCAGTTTTATAGCTGTACAGCTACTGTTCCTGCTGTTAATTGAGTGGTTTAGATGGAGTGTGATTTTTTTGCATTTGCTGTGGTTAGCCTCAGGTACCTGAATGCGTCTGCAAATAGCCTGGAGTCCTTGCCCTCTGCGTGTACAGGTGAGGAGAGTCTGAGCATGCTGCAGCTGCTTTATCTGACCAATAACAACCTCACAGATCAGTGCATCCCTGTCTTGGTGGGACACCAGAACCTACGGATCCTGCATCTGGCAAACAACAACCTACAGGCTTTCCCTGCAAGGTAAATATATGACTTGCAGTCTCTCATATCCATGACTTAGAAGTGTAGTTTGTAAAGGGCACCGTCTGCGGGTACTGTATCTGCAGGTCCAGAAAGTGATAAGTTCTGGCCTCTGAAATATTATATTCTTTTGTTTTCCCTTTTAGCAAACTCAGTAAGCTGGAACACCTGGAAGAGCTGAATCTGAGTGGCAACAAACTGAAAGCAATTCCCACAACTGTGGCAAACTGCAAGCTACTTCATACACTTATTGCACACTCTAATGACATCAGCACCTTTCCGGAGATCCTGCATTTACCTCATATACAGGTATTCTTTCCTAAAAGATAACAAGGTGCCAGGAAGAAGTTTGGTTAGGAGAATTAAGAGTAACTGCTACAAGAGGAATTGGAGATCTCATTATTTTGGTCAGTCGGCTTGTGAAGAGGGCACATAATACACATTCAAGATTTGTTGCCTGTTTTAACTGACTGAAGACGGCTCAGTTCTTGTTCATTGTCACCGTCTGTGACCTAGGACTAGAATAACTGGTAATTGATTGCGTGAAAGAACAGAGAATGTGTTCTTTGTCATCAGGTTTTTTTGTTTGTTTGTTTTTTATATGCAGATTGTGGACTTGAGTTGCAATGAATTAAATGAAATCCTAATCCCTGAAGTACTGCCAGCTGCTTTGCAAGAGTTGGACCTGACTGGAAACACAAACCTGGTACTAGAACACAAGACACTGGATATCTTCAGGTGAGAGTCATAGAGTTGCAAAGCCAGTAGTGACAGGCACAGGAAAGGGGAACTCTTTCCAGGAGAGGAAATGGGATAGCAATGTATATAGCACAATATTGTGTAATTTTACAGTGTTCTCTGCCTGAGGCAGCTGAAGCTTTCTATCCTGTAGTAAGGGAGGGGGCCGGGTTCAAATCATCAGGGCAAAAACTTCTCCAGCTGTGTCTGGAATGCGTACAGTCTCACATCTTCAGAAGGCCAAGGCCTTAAATTCCACTCTGTGCTGCTGTCTAAAATTCTTGAGTGGATGTGGCCCTTTGGCAACAAGCTGTACAGCATGGCACCTTGGAGAGAAGGATTAATTTTTTTCTTCTCTCTCTATAGTCACATTACCACACTGAAGATTGATGCTAAGCCCTCCCTCACAACAGACTCGGCACTCACTTCTACCTTTTGGAGTCATGGAGTAGCTGAGATGGCAGGGCAAAGGAATAAGTGAGTATTGTGGTCTGCTGGTCCCTGATGCTTTGTCTCCACAAGGTGCTAGGTGGAGTCCATTGGTAAGCACCCAAGTAGACATGTTTTGCTGAGTAGCTCATCCGTTTCCATCTCTCTGAATCTCTTGCTTAGTGTCAGCATTGCTTACCCTAGTTTGTCATGCCTATCTTGGGACCTCTGTCGAAGGCTTTCCGCTCTAGCACAGACACTTTTGCTGTTGCATGCAGACTGCGTCCACTTTTCTCTTAGTACGGCCAAAGAGGGTTCAGGCATTCCAGTAATAAACAACAGCTGAACATGTCATGGGGCAGTGGATGTCAGGACAGTGGCTTTACTGCCTTGTGAGAGCAGTACTCATGGCAACATACCTGTGGTCTGGAGACACTGCAATCCTCTAAGGCAGATTATTTTTGCCTCTATGCTTTTCTAACAGGCTGTGTGTGTCATCCCTGGCACTGGGCAGCTTTGCAGAAGGAGTGGAGGCTGTGTATGGTATGTTTGATGGTGACAAGAACGAGGAGGTGCCACGCCTGCTGCAGTGCACCATGGCCGATGTGCTCCTGGAGGAGGTCCAGCAGTCAGACACAGTGTTCATGTCCAACACCTTCTTGGTCTCCCACAGGTATGACAATGAGCAAGCTGGTCCTGGGCGGGGCCTGTACAGGTGCATCAGTTAATGTGCTAGGTGGGGTGGGACAGCCCTCTGAAATGCCTGCCATGAAGTCTGGAGCCTTCCTACGTCTTCTCCTTCAACAGGAAGCTGGGCATGGCTGGGCAGAAGCTGGGTTCCTCTGCTGTCCTTTGCTACATTCATCACGACATGGCTGATCCGGCAAGCACCTTTTCTCTGACTGTGGCCAATGTGGGAACGTGCCAAGCTGTTCTGTGCCGAAGTGGAAAACCACTGCTCCTCTCCAAAGTCTTCAGTCTTGAGCAGTGTACCGAAGAGGCCAAGAGAATCAAGGAACAAAAGGCAATTATAACAGAGGTTGGTTTGGACTCTTCTCAATTCAACTTTCCCCTTCCAGACAAACCTTGTTTCAAGTATTTGCCACTCTGATCTTTCCTGCCTGCACAATCCTGTGGAAGAGGAGATGGCATGAAGGTCTTCAGATGACTTATCTGTTGCTTCCTGCTCTATTTTTTTTGCTAATTAGCTGTTCAGAATTACATGTTCCTTTAATAGCCATCATAGCCTGAGAATTACAGGTACATGATGCCATGGATGAGGGGAGAAGGAGAAAAAAGAAAGTAGATGTGGAAATAAATGGGAATGTGGAAGGTGGTTCATAATACTGCCCTGGGTCACTGACATGGGTGATTGTGCAGAAGTGTTACTAAGGAACAGAGCAGGACCTGAGAAGTCATCGTGTCTCAAAACTCACAAAATATCTTGTCTGTCCTTGGTATTCCATGAAAAGCATGACTCAGCTGTCTTTCTTTGGATTTCTTCCACGCTTTACTCACTGAAGGTGTTATTCCCATTAAAGAGTGATTTTGTGCCTGGTGCACATAGTAAGAAAGCGCACAGTTGTAATTCACCTGAAGGTCTCTATTTTAATTCTGCACAGAATTAGGTGCTTGACAGCAAGCATAAAATAAAAGCCTGGTTATTTATGCATGATTGTTTACAGAACTATTTCTCATTATAGTTTCTAATTAGTTACTCTGTTTCATTCTCCCCAAGCATCTGTATGATGGGGCTAGAAGATTCTAGATTTGGGAGGGAGCAGCTGCTACCTCATTATCATCGTGTTTTCATTCTGTATGTTATATATTAATAGATGTTAATGAGCCCGTATTTTTTAGGGCAGTTTCCCTTCCTCTTCTGTTGACACTGGCACATTATCTCGTTTAACATACCTGTGGTCAAACTGTTTCTCTTTTCACTAGTTTTTCACATATTTGCGGTGTTGTTTATATTTTCTTCTCCTTGATGGATAGTCTATGGGGTTAGTGGCTGTTGAGACATATGAAAGTGGATGTCAAGTAGGAACAGGTGGAAATTTTACACAAAAAATGTGCTAAATTGTTCAGTGTTTTTTATGCAAACACATCAGAGAATTCTCCAGAAGCCATTTTAAATGTTAACTTTCTAAAAGCTTCTAAGTAATAGGAGAGTTCAAAAGAACTGGAAAATAATGCAGTCAGTAAAGAACTGAGCAGTTAGTGCCTTTCTTTAGCTTTATGCACAATGGGTCTTTTAAGAAGTTGGAGGCTATCTGCCAGAAGTGTTTCTGACAGGAATAACCTGTTTGTGTTCTCCCACGTGCTATAGTCTGTACCACCGAGACTAAACCCTGGACCTAGATCCCTTTCTCCTATACCGTGCCTGAAGTTACCTGCATGTTGGCATTTCTCAAGGCTCCAGAGCAGTTCGCAGGCAGGGAAAAAGAGTGCTTTCCAAATGATCTAATGCTAGATCTAATGCTACTGCTTTGTTTCTCTTGTCTGCAGGACAATAAGGTAAATGGGGTAACTTGCTGTACTCGGATGCTAGGCTGCACATACTTGCACCCTTGGATCCTGCCCAAGCCACATGTCAGTTCCATTCCACTGACTGTACAAGATGAGCTGCTGCTTCTAGGGAACAAAGCACTCTGGGAACACCTGTCCTACACAGAGGCTGTCTCAGCTGTGCGGCATCTACATGACCCTCTAGCTGCTGCAAAGAAACTCTGCACATTAGCCCAAAGCTACGGTTGCCAGGACAATGTAGGTGCAATGGTGGTGTATCTGAACATCAGCGAGGACAACTGCACATGTGAGATGCATGGCCTCTCTTTACCAGGCCCCGGGGGATTTAGTTCCACCAATGCCAAGACAACAACACCTTCCTCTAGCAGTGGAATTGCTTCAGAGTTTGGTAGTGAACTGTCTGCTTCTGAGGTTAGCAGTGAGGTGGGCTCTACTGCTTCAGATGAACATAATGCTGTTGGTCTTGATGGCAATTTGCTACCACGACAAGAGCGACGTTGCAGCCTCCATCCTTTGCTCCCCTCAAGCATCTTTCAGCGCCAACCTTCCAGTGCCACGTTCTCCAGCAACCAGTCTGACAATGGCCTAGATAGTGATGATGAGCAGCCTGTGGAGGGTGTGATGACAAATGGCAGTAAAGTGGAGGTGGAGGTGGACATCCACTGCTGTAAAGGAAAGGGCCTGGAGTTTGAACCTCCTGCTTTAGAGTACAGCTCCTCTGCTCCAGGTGTAGAGGATGACTCTGGACTTGTCCTCGTCATTCAGAGACAGAACAGCATAAACAGCAGTGCTGTGCATGGAGGAGTCAAGGAGAAGTGTGAACTGCAGAAATCTCCTTCCACGTGCTGTCTGTATGGAAAGAAGCTTTCCAATGGCTCCATAGTGCCCTTGGAAGAGAGCCTTAACCTAATTGAAGTGGCCACAGAGGCACCCAAGAAGAAGACAGGTTATTTTGCTGCTCCATCCCAGATGGAGCCAGAAGATCAATTTGTGGTGCCACCTGACCTGGAGGAGGAAGTGAAGCAACAAATTAAGCAGCACCAGGAGAACGGAGCAGATCAGGAGCAGAAAGAAGAATCTGCAGTGGCTCTGACAGAGGAGTTTGACACAGCTTTGTAATCCTAGAAGTACTGCTCCCACTTTCTGTCCCAGGAAGCTCTATCCTGTAAGGGCTGTCATGCCCCCAAAGGGAGCTGGGCCCTGCAAGGCGTACAGGCATCTGCTGCTTCCTTAATGGAATGGAGAAAAAATTGGCAGTGCTAAGGTCTGGGCTGTCTACTTTTTGCTGTAGAGTCTGTTGTTCTGTAAGTGCTCAGATCAGCAGCAGTGCTCTGTTTGGAACTGTCTGGAAATTATGCAAGTACTAGGAAGAAGGCAGGTGTCCCAGTGCCTCCCTCTTACTCCTTAAAGCCTGAGGTTCTGGCAGCTCTGCAGGAAAGGGGCTGGTGTACTGGGGGACGGGGAAAGGGACGGCTGTTGAGGGACCCATATGCAGCGTTTGGAGTCTGAATATTTCTGACACAGGCCCTCCTGGCAGCACCTGACTTCATTGTTCCTTGAAAGAATACAGACAGTTGGAATGAAGCTGACCCAAGAATGGTTTCCTATGTGAATTGCAAGCACTTTTATTGATTGCACTGTTCTCCCCTTCAGCACAGCACTTTATTACTTAGGGTCAGGGAAGAGAGCACTCCAGTACACCCTGTCCACAACAGGTGGGAGGGAGCAAAGGAAGCTCATTTTCCCAGTAGCTATTGTTAGGGCATTTGAGGATTCAGGGTATGGGTGTTCTGATGAGCACTGATGCAGGGTAGAGTGAAAATTACAGTGGGATCAGTTGATGCAGAATGAGAAAACTCAGCTGGGTTATAAGTGGGTGTCTAATGATGCATTTTACATGGAACATGGGAAGGATCAGCTCTGGACTTAGTGATTAAGTGATATGTAGAGCTAGTATTTCAAGCTGCAGAGCACAGACCCAGCTTAGCAGCTTGTCTACCTTCATCACAGGTGCCTCATAGAAGAGGCTTCCTGTATTGAGAAGACCCAGCGTGAAACCATGAGCTCCTGCTGGTTTCAGTCCAAGAGAAAGTCAAGGTGTAAGTGGTCTATTGCTCTAAGGTGAGCGAGCAGTTGGGCTGCTCTTCAGTTCTGTGATTCTGCTCTTTGTATGCTGGGGAAGCTTTTCAGTACTCTTCCCACCAACGTAAACTGCGTTGTCAGCCACAGCGTCTTTGCTTGCATCTAAAAACAGGAGTCATGATCCAAATCCAGAGCAACCTGTGTTTTGTGATGTGCTCAGGTTGGCCACAAGTAAGTTGAACGTATCTTTGTTTCTACTTTTTTTTTTTCCCAATGGAAAAGAAGGAAAACAAACAAACAACTTCTCACCTAAAAAAACAACCATCTTTATCACCACTGGGAAAGAGATGTTTAAAATGCCCCACTAACAGTGAAATGCCCAGCCTGCAGGTGTCACGTGGTTCCATTAAGGTTTTTGGTGCAAGGGGTAAATGGGCTCCGTATGTAATCATCTTGTGGCAGCATCATGAAAGGACCTTGGCCCCCAAAGCATGTAGGTGTCTTCCCTAGCTGGCAGAGGGCTGGACAGCAGCTGCCCCTGTCATATCAGTGGTGCAATAATGCAGACTAAAATTTGGGCTAGTGCCTTTTCTTTATTATATTTATGAAGGAAATGTGAAAGTTTCTTCTCGAGATCTCTGAGAAGCTCAAGTTGTGTATATATATATATTTTTTTTATTTTATTTTTTGTCAAGTTCAGGCCTTGATTTGAAGGAATGATGTGTAGATAACCTGTGGGATTCCAGCAACAGAGATCTTTAGACTAAATCTACAGGAGTTATGCTTAGACTTCAGAGCTCCTTCAGTTTCTCGCTGAAGAAAAAGAACGTATTCTTACCATACCTGAGAGCAACTTTTGGGGATATACCTTGTACTAGTTATGGTGTAATCACGAAACAACCCAAGTTTTTTCCAAACTTATGAGTTTTGGCTGTGTTTAATTGTCTGTTTTATTTAGAGATAAATGCTCACTCTTATGATCATAGAAACAGCATTTTAAAATCCTCAGAAATTTAATTTCAGTTTCCTCAGCAGAAAAGTTTCAGAGACTAAAACTCAACTCTCTTTCAGGTTCTCTTCATAATAAGTATGCAGAAGTGGCTCACCTCAATGTATTTGACAGTAACCTTCAGTTTATTCACTGGCAATAACGTCACCAAGTATCTGTGCCCAGGCCAACATTGTCTGCTACCTGCTCTGTTCAGTGTGGGATTGATCACAGAATTGTATTGGTTGGAAGGGACCTCCAGAGATCGAGTCCAACCCCTCTGCCAAGCAGCTCCCGGCCCAGGTTGCACAGGTAGGCGTCCAGGCAGGTTCTGAATGTCTCCAGAGAAGGAGACCCCACCACCTCTGTGTGCAGCTCCAGTGCTCCGTCACTGCACTGTGAAGAAGTTCCCACACACATCTGTGTGAAACTTCCTATGCTTCAGTTTGTGGCCATTTCCCCTCATCCTATTGCCACACACTGCTGAGAAGAGTCAGGCTTTGTCCCTTTGCCTCCTGCTCCTTAGATGTGGATCAGATCCCCTCTGTGTCTTGATGCTGGAACATACACTTATTTCCAAATAAGATTGTGAAGAACTTTGCACTAGAATGGTAGATGTCAATGCAAATCAGGGTTCTTTCCTGCACTGATGTGGAAAATCCAGTATGTCCTTGCCAGCCTGAATCATTAGCATTGTGTGGAACATAGGTATGGCCATGGGGAATTTGTTGTGAATAACCATGCTTAGTTCAGTAGGGAAAGGACAGGATTAAGTGAAGCTCCATAAGGGAGCATGCAGTTTTCTGATCTGCTCCTCTGAATGGAGTGCACAGAACCACTGTTTAGCCTTTTCTCCAGTGCTGTTTCTGGTTTTGAGGCAGAAAGGGAGTTCATTTTCTACGGGTATGAACTTTTGTGGCAGGATATGACTTGTTCTGTGAAACTGTAGAGTACACCACTGCCTCCAATTAGATTGATGCTAAGAACTACTGGTCCTATTCTGGGTTGTACAGCCTGATGCTCCCTCTACCACCTCCTTTTGTTTCTTGGCCTCTCTGAAGACACCAAACTTCCTTTGCCTTCCTGGTCATCCTTAGTAACACTGACATACATCTCAGACTTCTGAGGGGTGCTGCTGGAGGTGGAACACATGTGAATGGGAAAGTCTAGTGAGGGCCTTATAGCAGAGGATAGAAGGTGTGTTCCCTCACACTTCTCCTCCTGTTGTCTTGTGGTCTCTTCCTTGAATTCTGTGCATGGTTCTTGCAGATGACATAATTTCCATAGAGCCACATCACTAACAATTTTCCATTCTTTCTTACTGCTAGAGGTTCTCAGTGTGGGATCATTGAGCTCTGACTGCTGCTGGAGCTCCCGTGCTCCAGGTGGCCACAATCAGGTTAGGCTGGGGGGTTTGTCCCTTCAGTAGTTCTGGCCCTGTTCCCGAGCATGCTGAGAACAGGCATGCTGAAGGCACTGACCTACCTGCTCTGTCTTGACTGGAAGGATGTCAGCAAAAAGAGACAGTAAAGGCAATGTTGGTGCCTGGTCTGGGCTTGAGTATTGAGCATAAAGCGTAGCCTCAAAGTTGCTCCCAGCACCTGGAACAGACCTGGTGGAGACAACACTGCAGACTGCTGGAATCTGATCAGAATCCCCAAGTAGACGAGGCAAAAATTCGGTTCCAGGAAGGAGTGGGTATTTCCCTGTCTGGGGTAAGATATGCTGTGAGACCTGAAAAACTACTTCTAGCACCCAGGGTTTCAAGATGCGGCTCAGGCCCTGGGACTTCCAGACGTTTCTGCACTCTATGGATGGTGATGTCTTTCATGTCACTTGCCAAAGGGCCTTTTCTGGACAGTAGGTTCACCTCTTGCATTTTGTGCAGTCGTTGCCTGCTATTCCATTGCAGTCTGAAGACTTCGGTGTTTTGGTTTTTTTTCCATTTTGAAATGTTATCATTGTTTTTACTCATGACCCAGTGCACGTTAAAGGAATATTTCAACACACCACTTTTTTTTTTTTTTTTTTTCATGTTATTTTAAAAAGGAAAACATTTCATGTATCCCAGTCTAGCATGCAGCTGTAATAATTCCTCCTCTACAGTCTACGGGAACAGATTGTTCTGTGAATGCACCTTCAGCACGGTGGCCTGTGTGTGTACTGCATTGGAGAGGCAAATTCCATTGCTGGAAAACACTACTCTGATGATTCTTTACTCAGTTGTATAGAGCAGTTCAGGAAGGAAGAATATTTTTGCATCAACTTTTCAGCTGATGTAGCAATAAAGATTTTTACTTTTGTCTAACAGTATATTCTGAGTCTGTTACTGCACTGGAGGGAATGTGTGCGATATCCCAGTCGCACAGAGTTGTGGCTAGCTGTAGCTGTGCTAAGGACCCTTTCCTTGAGCTGTGTGCTACTTCTACTCATCAGCCTTCCCTACAAAACCTACTTGCAGAATAGTGATGGTAGAGTTTGTGCTACCAAATACTGGGCAGCTCTCTGTACTCTTCCAGCAGCCACAACCATCGGCTTCATTGCTCATTATTAAGAATTCTGTTCTCAGTGGATGGCCCTTTGTAAAAGACTGCTGTAGGAAGCTGTTCACCAGTATGTCTGCAACAGACCCCAGCCATGCTATCTGACGTGCTCTGAGCCATTATGGATGTAAACTACCTTACTGCTATGAAGTCGGGGTATGATGTTCCCCGTAAGTTCTGTCCTAGTACCCCAAGTATATAGACAAAAGGAAACCCAGAGCTAAGGTACATAATTTCAATCACTTATGCTTAGGAACAAGGACTTCTCCAAGGCTGAATTATCTTCCCAGGCCTCAGAGCCCGCAAGCATTTAAACCCAAGTTTGCAATCTAGACAAAGCCTGTGCATTACTGCGTTTGTAAGAACAACAGTTAGCATTGCATCCTCCATCTCTGATGCGCGCTGGAGACATAGAGCAGCTACCAGATGAAGACAGTGGGAAGTATGTGTCCATTAATAATTTAACAATGCAAATTCAAGTTTGACAGCTTGGTTTCGCTATATTTGGAGCTATACTCCTAGGGAATGCTCTGTCACAGTATTAAGAATGCACTGTCCACAAGTGAGTGAAAGCATGCCACAAAGCTGGTGAAATCAGGACATCTACTAGAGGAGAGGAATAATTCTACAGCTCATACATGTGTTCTGGCTTCTTTTTCAGTTTGTGAACTATTCTGTACCCTCTGACAGCCAGGGCAGCACCAAGCAGGTGTGCTACGACAGCTGCGCAGCCCAGCAGGCCAGCAGCAATCTCTGCCCCGTGCATGCTGCAGCTAAAGCCCTGATAGCCTTTGCTTTGGTAAAGCTGTGCTCTCTCTTTGCACACTGATGAATCATAAACCCCCAGCAGATGATGGAAGAAATAGTACAGAGCACACAGCAAACCCACTGCAACCACTGCATCCAGGACGCATTCCAGCAGGAGCCATGCTGGGAAACGCCACGGCAGCCGTACAACGCCGGCCACAATCAGCGAGGAAGAGAAGACCACGAGGGCTCCTGCCACGGCCATCGCTGCCCTGGCTACGGGCATCTTGAGCTGAGTGAAACGCCGGTCCAGCTGCTGGGCTTTTTCCCCGTCTGCTCCGCTGAAGCCGCTGTACGCCCCGCCGTACATGTAGTAGTAGATGCCGCCGTGGCCGGGCACGCCGGTGTAGCCGCCCGCCGAGCCGTAGGACACGGAGCTGCAGACGAGGATCAGCGCGGCGAGCAGCGCTCCCAGCAGCTGGCAGCACGCTGCGAGGAGAAGCGCAAAGCCGCCGGCACTGAGCGCCGGCACTGAGCGCCGGGCCGCCCGCCGCTAACGGACGGAAGGAGCGGCTCCCGCCTCCCCCCGGCCCCGCTCACCCCGGCCCGTGCGCAGGTAGCGGCAGCGGCGGCACTCCAGCAGCCCCGGCGCGGCCCCGCGGCCCCGCGGCGGCCCCGGTCCAGGTGCAGCGCTGCCGGGGAGACGACGGGTGAGGGGCGGCGGCTGCAGCCGCGCGACCTCTCTGCACCGCCTCCCCCCCCCCCCCCCCCCCCGCGCCCTCACGGCCACCGCCCGCCCCGCCGCGCCGAGCCCCGCCGCTCACCGCCCGTCCGCCCGCGGGGCGCGAGGGCAGCGCCCGTCCGCCATAGTCCCGCGCGGCGCCGGGAGAGGAGCGCGGGGCGGAGCCGCGGGGCGGTGCCCGGCGCTGTGGAGCTCTCCGCTCCTCCGCACGGGGTCGCCCCCGCTCCTCTGCGAGGGCCGCTCTTGGGTTGTGCCCGCTCCGTTCCCGAAGCTGCCCGCGGCCGCGGAGGTGACCGCGCGCCGTTCGGAAGTGCTTTCTCGTACCGATGAGAAACCGAGCGGCAGTTGGTTCCCACAGGTCCCGTTTTTCCCGCGCTGCAGCTCCGAGTGGAAGTGGTCCGCATCCTCTGCCGCCTCTGTCCTTTCCCGGGCGTTTCAGCTTCTCACGGGGTGGCCGCTCTGTGCCCCCTCCCAGTTACCCTTCTTGCAGCTGGACTCATATGCAGCAGCCAGGAGGGAAGTGCACTGGTGTTCCTGTTTTATGGGGAAGTGGCTCTGCGTTCCCTTCAGCCTTTCCTTGGGAACACGAGGCATCGTGCCGCTCCTCCCGCTGCCCCTACGCGTGGGGCCGTCTCCGACACTAGGATTCGTCCTTCAGTGCTGCTGACAGATTCCAGTAGGGCACTCTGTAGCACGTGTTCACGTAGTTTTCTTCAGACACATTACCTCATATTTATGAATACTGAACCACAGAGGCCTCATTAGCGTCTGTTTGCCGGAGGCCGCCTCAGGCAATGCTGTGTGATGTTTTCACAAGCTGCCCCAGTTCCATGCAGAGCGATGTCCTGCTGCCCACCAGGACTGACCGCCTCCACCCCGGAGTCTGCTGAGCACGGCTGTCACCTTGCAGCCAGGAGGAAAGTAATTGTTCGTTGGTAGCTGCTGGAGCGGAGGTGAGTGTACGTGGGAATAAAACATAGAGCAACATAGAAAGAAGAGAGAATGCTCTTCTCCGAGGGTTTGCCCAACTGCTCCCTGGAAAAGGATTAGCACTGCAAAGAAGTGCTTTTGTTGCATTTAGGAAAACAGACTTTCAGGGACACAGATTACTCCTGGAGGTCTCAGTGTCTGAATGCATGATGAGAAGTCCTGTTTCAGCACTAAGGTGCAAAATATGTTTCCTCCATCTGTAAGAACAGTGAGATCACTTCACTCCTTGCAGGAGAAACAGCACCAAACCTGCAGCCTGGTGCACTGGGAGGGCTGCAGGGTGGGCTGTGCCACGGCCTCAGCGCTGAAGGACAACAGCCTCCAGCCCGTTTCACACAGCTCCGTGAAGTGGAGCTCTGCAAGCTTGCCTTAAAATCTTCCTTGTTTGCGGATTAGAGAGAAGCAAAACAAAATGAGTTCTTGTTCTCCTCCATTTCAGGTGGAGGAGGCAGGAGCTGTAGGGCGATGTGAAGTCAGGAAACTGGGAGAGCACATGGAGCCCAGGATGGGGGCTCTGGAGACTGTGCAGGTGCTCATCCATCAGTTCTTGCACGTGTTTTGGTGTGCTCATATTTCAGTCCGTTGTGTTCATGCATTAGAACCAAGACCTCCTTGCTGCTGTGAAGAGAATGGGCATAAAAGTTGTTAGCAACCCTTCATTTAATTTTAGGATCACAGGCAATATAGTTTTGCCTAGTAGAGCTGTTAATTGCTGTGAGTGGGATGTGAACAAGCAAGCTGAATTGTGAGTAATAATAAGCGATCAAATAGTTGTTTCTTATGCAGTGTTGCTGCTGGTCCTCCAGCAACCTGAGCCAAAACTACCTTTGGATTTTGTGATGTTTGTGATTAGTTATAAAAAAAAAAAAAAAAAAAAAAACGAGCTGGGAAGTGCTGTTGATTTGGTGACACATCAGTGTTCTATTAGAATGTTTGCTGCCAGGTACAAACTTCAGGTCATTGCTGATCTGACTCAATCGCATTCCGTTTCTGTGATTATATTGAGAACTGTTACCAAAACGTTTTACATCACTTGTGCTCAGATTTTCGCAGCCAGTAAACCACCTGAGCTTGGTCAGCACCACCTGTTGAGTTCCTATTCTCAGTGCAACAAGGAGCAGCAGTCAGGGGAAGAGAGCAACAAGCTGTTCTCATTTGCTTTGGCTTCTTTCTCTTTTTTTTTTCTCCTCTTCTGTTTCTGGCTGCTCCTGATGTCATTGCCTCTCCACAGGGAGGGAAGGGCTGGGCCTGGCTGCCATGGGCCAGCAGCTCTGACCTGGTTCAGTGCCCTCCCTGGGAACTCACAGGGTGAGGTAGGAAGAGCAAGTCATGAACTGCTTCATACTTCACCAGCATGAGACAGCTAGGAGCTGCAGCACAATCCCTTCTGAACATCACAAAAGGGTTTACCCTCTCACACAAATAAATGGTCATGGAAACATTGTGCAGCACAATGACAAAGCAGCTGTGCTGCAGGAAAGAACGGGAGGTTTTTGTGAATCGCAAACTGAACTCAAGTCCACAGTGTCATCTTGTTGCGAAAAAAGCTAACATCACTAGGGTGTATAAACATAAATGTCACATGTAGGACATGTGAAGAAATTCTTATGCTCCCTCCTCCCCCCGCTTTTTGATCTTTTCTACAGCAAAAGAAAGCTCTGGAAATATAACCTGTGAAAAAAGACTTAGCCCAGTCCTCTCCTTGTCTTGAACAAGTGCCTGTTAACAACTTGCAAGCTGGTCGATAAGGAGGCACTTTAACAACCTGCAAACTTTTAAAAAACTACTGACAAGAGAAGGGGAATATTTTGTTCTCCCTATCTGCCACTGGCATGATCAGGAAGCAGTGATCTTAATTTGAAGCAGAAGAGATGTGATTTAGGCACCCTCAAAGAAAAAGAAAAGACATGCACCTCCATCACTTCCTAAGTTGGAAGGCAGTCGTTGTTGGAGCAGCTTAGCAGGGCATGTGGTAGTTCTCCATCACTGGAGCTCATATTCAGTCATGGGAGTAGTTGACCTCTCTGTGCTCCGAAAGAAAAGTGCCTCAGGCTACCTACGCCACTCACCACGAGCTCATGCTGTTCCCTTGTCCTGCAGAGCCATCATGTTCCCTTCCATCCCATCCCCGTTGGCTGGTCACATGGCTTCAAGGCCATCCAAGGGGCAGTTGCCTCAGCAAACGATGCAACATCACGAATATCTGAAGTCATACCTCAAACATGAGGTACACACTTATGCAACGCTTGTCTGAATGTAGGCAGAGAACAAGGCTTGTCATGGCGCTCATCTTCCCAGTGCCTGCGCCCAGGAACCACTCAGAGGGCCACTTCTGTGGAGCATTCTTTGCAGCAGCTCCATGAGAGCCAGTTAATCCTTCACTGTGTCTGCTGTGCCTGTAGTCACCAGTGCTGCTGACACTCCATGAACCTGGGGCTCTCGCTGCTTTGCTCAGCATTCTGCAAGCGTCCTGCACATGGACTTAAGGCCAAGGCTGAGCAGTGCGAGACACCATGTATGTGCTGGATTCCTTTCCTTCTGCAGAGCTGCAGTGGTCTGCATGCAGAGTCATTTGGCTTACCTCGCACTGCCAGCATTAGGCCATGGCACTGCCCCACTGACATTTGGGAGGCTCACAGGAGTCCCTGGTCATGAAAGCATTTGGTGTTTTTGTCTCCTGCATTTCCAGAGACCAGCCACAGCGTTAGAAATGTCTTGGGAGCCAGTAATCAGAAGAAGGGAGCTGAAGAGGTACAAAACAAGGAACCCATAGGGAGGAGCTGCTGAGAAAGAGGAACAGAAGGTGGTGTGAGAGCTGGTGGGGACAGAGAACCACAAGGTGCCTTACTGGCAGAAACCCGTGCTGCAGAGTATGGACACCTCTGTTGCTTCCCTATGCACGGATTGGCTTCGCTGTATTTGGAGAATTTGAAATGCTGAGCGGTGTGCTCATGCTTTCATCCTGGGAGGCTCCATGGGCACAAGGTGATGGGGAACTGTATGACATGTATGGGTTGTTCAGATAAGGACTGGAGTTAGGCAGGGAGAGGAGAGGGGCATAGCAATTGCAGGATAAACCCACTGACCCCATTGCACTGTGTCCTTCCCATGTCTGGACAGGCTCTCATCCTTATGTAACTGAGTCTACCTGTGCCTCCAGAGCCACATTTTTCTGCTCTTGGCAGCAGGCCACCCCACCATGCCCTGCCCTGAACCCCACTGCAGTGTGTAGGATTATGGGAAGCGCTCTGGTTGCATCACTTTCAGGGTTGTTGTTAGGCAGAACATGCAGCAGCGTCCTTGAGACCTCCCAGCAGCACCTTTAACCCTGTCAGGGCTGCAGCATGGCAAGTGATGAGACCAGCTAGGAGAAGAGAGAAAAATACCAACAGGTGCTTAGAGAGGACACACCTGAGCTCCTGAAGGTTATCCGTTTCAGGCTTCAGAAAAAGAAGAGAGAAGATCTAGAGCTGTGCAGCTCTCAACAGAAGAGAATATAAACAGCTTCAAAATGAGATATTTCTATGTTAGATGTTTTTGAAAAGCTTTATTCTGTGCCCAGAGTCCCCAGGGGTGGCTGCTGTGGGAGTCCTGCCGGTCAAGCTGAGACAGGAGTGTCTCTCCAGTCCCACCGGCTGCTACCCACCAGGTCACAGCCTGTCTCCAGCACCCGTGTCACCAGCACCTGCTGTGCCCTCGGCAGCACCCAGTGCAGTACTGCAGCCAACAGCAGGCCACAGCTCACCTGCAGCATTACCCCAGCCCCACGACCAGGGCTGAGGGGAAATGCCATTGCACCTGGGGAGGTGCAGCTTTATTACTGGTAATGCAGTGGGTATGTGCTAAGCTCAGATGATCCTCCTTCCTCCCACACAAGAGCAGAATGGGCATGAGCAGAAAATAAATAAATAAATAAATCAGTTACTGCTGACCTCTGCCATGGAGGTTTGCCAGGAGATAGTAGGATGCTTCTTGCTTCTAAGCAACTCTTTGATCTCCAGCTATTTGCTGCCAGGGCAGTAGGGGAAGACTTGTAGCAGCACTTGCAAGACAGGAAGGGTGCAGATGGCTTTCTTATTTATCCCTGGTCTGTAGCAGGCAAAGGACAAGAAGGCATAGATTTTACATCACTTAAAAGCCTTCAGGTGATGGCATCGTTTGTGCTCTGCAGCATTATCAGAGGGGAGGGAATTTCATCATCTCTGTTATCTGCCAAAATGATGAGAGTTTGCTTGAGCATTGCGACAACAACAAAACCAAACGACAACAGAAAAGGCAGCCTGAGCTTCCTTTAACGCTTCAGCTCCTGGTGCCTGCTAGGGAAGTGCTTCCCTCCCTTCATCCTGCAGGCAAAGATATCCCCTCTGTGTAACAATGCCACAATGTCCTTTCTCAGCATTAAGAGCTCAGAGCCTCTGAAGTGGGAAAGACATACCAATACTATTTGCTCGTTTTAGAGTGCACCACCCCACTCTTGGCTCGTTACAAGATGCTAGGGCTGGAATACTGGGCTTTGCTGTATGGGGTTCTTTCTCTTCCCCCAACAGGAAGCTTTTGACTTCAGAGGGAAGTGATTCAGAAGGGTGGTGGCCTGGGGCCTCCAGAGCTGTGGCCCTCTGTAGGCTAACTCAGAAAGAGTTAATGTGCAGGCATATTCCAGGTATTTGAAGTGGACATGGTTACAGAGTAGAGGGCGTTTTTGGGTGGAGAGAGCAGCCCTCTCTGTGAGCCAATGGCTAAAGGATTCTGTCCCAACGCCCAGCCTGGGGGCTTATTTCATGGGGAAGAATTTGCAGGAATTCCTTCTCAAGATTTGTCCTGGATGAAAAGTAGGCACTGGACCTCCACGCTTGTTGGTGGCCCCCTCTCTCTGCTGTTAGAAGGTAAGGTGCAGTCCTCTGGTACCTTCTTTGGTGACACTGGTGCGTGGGGAGTGTTTCCCTGTATACTTATACTGAAGGTATCTATTCTGTCTGCACGTGCAGCTTCCCTTCACATTTTGCAAGGTGTTATGAAGGCTCTGCTGAGGTGTGCATTGTACACTGGGACTCATCTCTGTTGTTGAACAGAGACTCATGGCTCGTTTATTTTCTCAGTTTTTTATGCAGTTATGAAGAATCTCTGTGGTTCTTTTGGTACAAAGGAGGCAGAAGGCATTAGAAGCAGGGAGCATTCAGTCTTCTTTCATCACTACCACCTGTTAGATCTGTCTTTGCTTTAAAGAGGATAAGGAAGCACTGCTGGCACAGTAACTTTAGCAGCATGAGGCATCCCTGTGAGCAAACCTCACTGAATCAGTGAGATACTTGTTCACATGGCAGATTTTGCCTGAACCAGCTAATACAACAACTCTTTCAATGTTGGGAGGGTCAGCTAGCTCCCTTGTTTGTTGTGTCTGGAGTATCTGTGAAACGGCATCTAACAGCTGACGGGGCTATGTAACTGCCAACAGGAATGGGTCACAGTTCAGTGAATTGTCTTTCAGTGGAGCAGAGAAAAAGAGCTATGCAGGCACAGAGTATCGGCAGTAGGTGAAAGGATTATGGGGACACAGTGCTGATGTCGCTGAGAATAGGCTTGGTGGCTAAGGATGTCTCTGCCAGCTCTGGCCCTGACCTCCTCCTAAGTTAGCAGCAGCTCTTAAGCTTTTGCTGACTGGGGCTAGGTGGTAATTTGGTTGTACGTGCTCACGTGTGTAAGCCACTTTCCTGCCTACTTTTGGAGGTCTAGAAGGCAGCTGTTCCTCTGCTGTCCCTTGCTTGTTACCCAACATCAGGGAGGACTACAGGCACTTTGCTGGGGATGGTGTCATCACCTTGATTTCCCTCATGACCCCGATGGCATTTCTTCATTGTTTTTAAGCACTTTTGGTTGGGAGTCTTTGGTTTGGACTGGAGTGCTGCTCTATGCTGACAGAGACAAGCGTCCATAGCCTACACCCTAACACTGTTAACTGTATCCTGATAAGACGGAATCAGAACTACTTTTTTTAATGCAAGGTTTAATTTTAACACTACAGTATTTCTATCTGCAGACTGAAGAGTATTATGCAAGTTTCTGGGTGTTCTGCAAGTTAATAGCTGGCAGGTGAAAGGAGCAGTGCATGTCCTGGCCCTTCTGGCAGTGGAACACTGAATCTGCAGCTATGCAATGACTACAATATGCTGCTAACTACTAGATAATGAATTTATGATTTAGTGGGGCTGCTCCTCTCCAGCACAGTAATTGCCCCCATACTAAGAAGCAATAGGACTAACACAGGGAGATGCCTTTGTCTTTCCTGCTCCATTGTTACCTCATTTATGTGTGGAGATTCATTCCTTCTTGGACCGAAGTATACCTCTGCTCGCTGCTAGTGACTGACTTGCACGTAGGCAGTAGGTAATTCTGCAGCTTTCAGATGTTTTGGTTTTGGAGAGTCATAGTCAGTGCCTCCCAGATAGGCAGAGCCTTTGTCTGGCATGTATTAACTAAGCTCAGGAAATCCATCTACCACTAACTTTCAGGATGGACTCGTACCTGATCCAAGTGAATGGCCAAGGAGGTCGTGTCCCCCTGTTGGATATTCATCTCAAGACCAATGGAAACAGCATGTCACTGGGGAAGGTGAAGGGACGGAAGCCAAGATGGGCTGTCAGAGCTTCTGAAATGTCAAAGAAGACTTTCAATCCTGTCAGAGCCATTGTAGACAGCATGAAGGTGGAGCCCAACCCAAAGAAAGCCATGATCTCCTTGTCCTTAGGTGAGCACGGTGCTATGGCTGAAGCCTCTGAGCAGTGAAGTGGCCCGTGAGGCTGCCAGATTGCAGGGCTCTGAACTGCAAAACTTGTCGGAAGCAACAGAATGTGCCAGAATGTCACACAGCTCTGTGCCTGCCACAGAGCAGCGAGAACTGATTTTTTTTTTTCTGTTTTTTGTTATTTTTCAATCTTTTAAAAGGGGACCCAACGGTCTTTGGAAACCTTCCCACAAATGATGAGGTCACACGAGCTATGAAGGAGGCTTTGGACTCAGGACGTTACAATGGCTATGCTCCATCTGTTGGTAAGCTGACATAGTTTAGATATAGGGCAGGTCCTTCCCTGCAGCAGGTAAATGGAACCTTCAGATAACTTTCCAGTAGCACTCTGCAGCTGCCCTTGTCAGTAGTCCCATGAGCTCACAAATGTATATCTTCCATATGCCACGAGTGCCCTTCCCCTCATGATCAGGTTGAGAAGGCATCTCATAGGCGTTTTCCCTGAGATACTACCAAGGTTCAAATTCTCCCACAAAAGCTGTGTTTGCTTCCTGATCCCTTAGAACAGGCAGGGCTTCAGGGACCCTGAAGGCCTTAGGACTGTATCTCCTGGCCATGGATTGCAGCCAAGTTCCTCCAAGTACACTTTGACCAGGACTCCTCTTGCAGTCCCCACCTTTACAGAGAGCTAACCTTGTTTGCCGTTAGTGCTAACAGCATATGCAGAGTGTAGATCGCACCTGCCTCACAGAATTCTGTCTGTAGTGTAACAATGAAGAACCAGTGCAGGGAGGGCTGCCCTTGTACCACCACTAAACAGCGAAGGTTATGCAGCAAGACTTGGCTTCCTACTGGGTGAAATTATCTCCCTGGCTACATTCTACCCAGTTTGATTGAATTCCATGTTCAGCACATGCTGGGCAAAAACCACCCCTCTGTCCAGGGCCGTGTCTCCTCTCTTGTCGTACCTGTCCTGGTCTTGGGGTGCATGCTGCCTGGCCTGAGGAAGGATGATCTCTTCTGTCCTGGAACTGTGTCATTAACAAATGGGCTTACCCTGGCTGGGCAGGCACCTGTGAACCTTGTCCTGGCAAGAAAAATGAGATGTTCTGTAAAAACCTATCAGACATGTGGTTCTTCTTTCCACAGGCTACCAGTCCTGTCGAGAAGCAGTGGCTGCATATTACAGCTGCCCAGAGGCACCATTGGAGGCCCAGGTACTGGTGTGCAGCCGAGGTACTGCCACCACAGCACGGGCAGGGTGCTGCTGCCCATGCCTAGCCCATGTGGCATGGGGACCCTGCCCCAGCTCCTGTCCTTCCCTGTCCAGCCGTGGTACCCGTGGCTCATGGCCTTATTTTGCACCAGCGTGCTGCTCCCTTTCCCTGCCCTGAATCATTCTCTCCCACCTTTCTTGGAAGGAGGTTGAGTTCTCTAGCTGTTGGAGGTTCCCTGCCTTCAGTTAGGCTCTACACTCATTCCATGTGGCTGGGGATCCTCAGAGTGGTTGCCCTTTCCGCTCACTCCTCTGTGCTCTTTGCAGGATGTCATCTTAACGAGTGGCTGCAGCCAGGCCATAGAACTTGCCTTGGCAGTTTTGGCTAACCCAGGCCAGAACATCCTGGTGCCACGGCCTGGCTTCTCTCTGTACAAGACTCTGGCACTGTCCATGGGAATTGAAGTTAAACTTTACAATCTCTTGGTAAGTGGTGGCAAACTTGGAAAGGGCAGTCCTAACACCTCTGCCTCTTAAAAATAAATAAAAAAATAAATAAAAATCTTGACGCTGCCTGGGAAATGGGTAAATATGATCTGAGCACCCTCAAGCACCTTGTCAAACCTTACTCTGTGTAGCAAGTACAATTCCCCCACTGTACTTCCCCTTTTCTTCTTCCATCAGCCAGAAAAGTCCTGGGAAATTGATCTGAAGCACTTGGAGTCCCTGGTGGATGAGAAAACAGCTTGTGTAATTGTGAACAACCCTTCAAACCCCTGTGGCTCTGTGTTCAGCAAGAGCCACCTGCAGAAGATCCTGGCAGGTGAGACCACGTGTACATAGCTGGGCTTCAGCTGCAGTGTAGTGTTTGACCAAACTGCCACTGATCACTGTGTTTCTGCAAGGCTGAGGCTGTTGTTCTGCAATGTAACAGCAGTACTGTGTGAAGCAGTGCTGTGGTCCTGGGCTTTGACTCTTAACTCATGACTGACTGCAGCCTTGGACCACACGCTCAGTGTGAAGATTTTGCATTTTCTGGACAAGAACATGTAGAATGCGTGTCTTGGTGTTTCTAAGATGGCCAGTGTGCCTTGGATCACTTATTTCTCCACTCTGGCTCTACAGGAGTGTGTTCACAGGGAGCCCTATGGCTCCTGAGCCACAGGTCTACCAATCCAGGAGCTGTGCTACCTATATCTATAGCTTTGAAGAGAAGTAGGCTTTGCCAGGGCAAGGCTCTCCAAGTGATCACCTTGTAGGAGAAAAGGGGGACCCTCTGTCCTGGGGCAGAATTTCCCTCAGTCTTCCCAGCCCTGTAGAAAAAGGCAAGTCTGCTCCCGTGGAGGATGCAGGATGTCTAGGCTGAATGCCCTCTCTCCCACAGTGGCATCAAGACAGTGCGTGCCCATCCTTGCTGATGAGATCTATGGAGACATGGTGAGTGTCCATCATGGTCCTTTGCACCCTTGTGCTACCTGCCCTTTCTGCTGCACTTGCCCTTTGGCCATGGTAGCGAGCTCTTCAGAGATGAGAAATAGCTTCTCTGTCCCATACTGTGCCTGAGCCTGTGCCCGTGACATGCAGTCCTGGGTGTAATTTTCATGTCCTACTTCAGTTCTTGTGTCTCGCGCACAGTCCCCCCAGTTTTCACAGAGACAATCCTAACACGGCTACCCATCACAGGTGTTTGCTGACTGCAAGTATGAACCCATTGCAACGCTCAGCACTAATGTGCCAATCTTGTCCTGTGGTGGCTTGGCAAAGCGGTGGCTAGTTCCTGGCTGGCGCATGGGCTGGATCTTAATCCACGATAGGAGAGACATCTTTGGTAATGAGGTGAGAACTGCCAAGTGTCACTGTCACGCAAAAGATCTGCAGTGTCTTTAGTGTGTGGATTGGCAGGGCTTTGACTGGCAGAGGCATGTACTGCTCTGCTCTTTTGCTTTCATGTGGGTGTCACCCATTTGCTTACATGGCTTTTCATGTGTCTTCTTTACTTCATCCGCACCCATACATTGCCTTTTACTCTTGTCTTGTTTGTGTGCTTCTAGTTTCTTCTCTTCTCCAATAGCTCCAGTGTGCGTTAATGGTACTGCATGGTTTACCAGCAGACAGCGGGGTCTGTGTGCTCTCATAAGTTTTCTCTTAAAAGTGGGACTAAAATTCCAAGCTATGTAGTCGGTGTTTTGTCTGGCTATTCATACACGTAATGAAGGCAAACAGTGAAACTACTGCAATGACCTTTCTACCCAGTGGGACTTCTGCATGGAAAGTGAGAGAAGAAAGGCAACTGAGTGAGCAGAAAATCTAATGTTGGTTCTCTCTATCTGACTTTTTGAAAGTGTGGATTGTGGGCACAAACCTAATGGACATGTGAAGTGGTATTTGGATGAGCTCTGGTTTCATTTAGTCAGAATATTAGCTGTTTTGAGTCAGATTGGGAAGCTCAAAAGGGTATTTCTGCTGGCATTACAGTCCTCAACTGGGGAACAGAGAATGACACTGTAAATAGTCTGCAGGCACCTGGCATGCAGACATGTAAATGTTCTGAAGGATTCCATATGCTTACTGAAGAGAGTAATGTGAACAGCTGTAGAAGTCTGCAGAAGTGCAGGTAGTAGGCCTTGGAGCTGTCCCTTCAGAAAAGCAGTCTGAGCACAGCCTGCGAATACCACCTGTTTCTTTCAGATCAGGGATGGCCTTCTGAGATTGAGCCAAAGGATCCTAGGACCCTGTACAATTGTCCAAGGAGCACTGGAACGTATTTTGCACAGAACACCCCCCGACTTCTACCACAACACCCTCAGCATCCTCAAGGTAATCAAGTTGTAATCAGGTCAGTAGTCTGGTTGTGTGTTATTTGGAGTGGGGGAATCAGTATCTCTCTAGCTCATTGTCATGGCAGGAGTATTGGCCATGACAGGTAGCCTGGCCTTGTAGCTGGAGCTGGTGACCCAGGTAGTGGAGCATTAAGCCCTGACTTGCTGAGTTCACCTCAGTGATGTCTGCCTTACTCAAGGCCATAATCACCCATATTGTTTGCATTCCTTGCCCCTTTGTTTGCAGTGCGCAAACTTGTTCATAGTCCTGATCCAGAGCTTGGCTTCCATTTGCTAATCGGCTTCCTAGAATTTCTCCTGTTGTTGAACTTTCTCCTTTCTACTTTCCAGTCCAATGCTGACCTTTGTTACGCTGCGCTATCAGCTATCCCAGGCCTCCAGCCTGTTCGGCCTGCTGGAGCCATGTACCTCATGGTAAGTGAGGAGAGCGAAATGTCATTTCCAGTCATTAGTGGTCACCCTAGGACTCTGTACTGGTTAGCAATGGCTTCAGGGTAGTGCCTGACACCAGCTCTCTACTTCATGCATCTTCACATTGCCCAGCACAGTGGAATCATCTCTTGGTTGTTTTTGAAGTCCAGGATATGTTGCTTACTTCTCACTGAGCAGAAGATGGTAAATTTCATCTTCTTGCACCTGCAAAGAACTCAAGGACTTGTACTTTGCAAAAGAGTAGTGTTTTGGCTGGATTTGAAACAAGATGACAGTGCCGTAGTAAGCTCCTTTACCACGCCAGATTACCACACCCGCTTCTTTAAGCGTAACCTTCCTTCTACACAGCTGTCTTCTGCCTATGCTGTTGCCTCTTTTTTTGCCTTTTCCAGTATCTGTTAGGTTTGGTTTTGAGTTGGTTTTTGTTTTTTCTGTAACTCTTTATAGCATAGTGAAATATCCTTTCTCAACAAGCAACACTGAAATGTTTAAGCCCCAAGTTCAGTATGTTTTTATCTTTTATTTTTGATCTCTTATTATCTTAATGTCTTATTTTTTTATCAGCTTTAAAAATGGTGGACTCAGAAGTGGAAATATACTGCAACATCAGTCTCACTCACATTCCATAGATAAATCCTTATCAGTTTACTTGTAGCCAGTCTTGCCCAGAGTTACGTAGTCATTCCTATATTGCTTACGTGGAGAGATAGCTTCAAGACTTGTTCACCCTCTAGCATTTCCATAGTATCTGAACACGCATTCCATATTAAATCAGCTGATAAAATTTTTTTTCCACTGGCTTTTCAGACTTTCTGTATGCAAGTTCTCTCTCACAGCCTTTATTTATGAATATTTTCATGAGATGTCTTTGGTTATGTGATAATGGGACAGTCTTCTTCTTTCCAAATATAGAGCAGAAATACTGATTGAACATTTCTTATTTTCTTTGTCTTTTCAACAATTACATCATCTACACTTATTGAGCCACGAAGAATTCTTTTCTCCATAGTATTCTAGACCTTGCTATCTTAAAAAAAAAAACAAAAAAAAAAACTCTCCCCCCCCCCCAAAAAAAAAAAACAGCCCAACTCATTAATTTATTTTCCATCTCTTGTTCTTACCTTATGCATTTCTTGCATGATGGAATTACTAATAGATATTGGGTAGAGTTCTCTCACACATTTTTTTTCTTATCTTATTTATCCTTTCTAATTTCTAATTGGCACCAACATCTCTGCTACCAGCTTTTGACTAAAGTTGTCCTTAACTGAAATTCCAGCTTTTGGCAGTTAGTTTTACATTAAGTTTACTTCTTAAAAAATCTCCAGTTTTTGCTTATATCTTTCTGTTTGTCTCTCACTTTCTACTCAGCTCAAATGATGAGCAAATTTCCTGAGGACAGATAGTTGCACTTTGCTGGGCAGTCGAGCAGTGTGGGTGAGCAGCAACATGGTATATAGTATTGGTTGCCATGCTTCATTCCTTTGCTGCAGGTTGAAATTGAAATGGAGCATTTTCCTGAGTTTGAAAATGATGTGGAGTTCACTGAGCGGCTCATCTCGGAACAGTCTGTGTTTTGCCTGCCAGCTACGGTGAGTCTGACACTGGGAGCTCCAGGGATGTCTAAGCACTGGGAGAGAGGCAAATAGAGCTTTGCAGCCTTGAGCTGGGGACAGTCTGGGAATCTAGTACGCAATGTCCATGGTCTGTAATGGTGTCTATGTACTGCCTTTGAGGCCCAAGTGCAGTGTAGAGATGGTGACTGGCAAGCTCTAGCTCACTAACAGTCCTTGGTCACACTGCCAGGATTGTCCCAGCTTCAGACTTGCTCTTTATTTCACGTTGGCAGTTGTATCCCTGAGCTGTACATACCCCCATACCTCCTTGCAGAAGTCACTCTCTCAGAGGTCTTGGAACTGTTCCAACCTGTGCCCCTTCACATGCTCCATTTCCAGTCCCCTACACTTGTAAGAAGATACTACAGACTTTAGAATCATGTCTGTGCCTATGTCCCTATGCTACTCCACTTCCTGCACTGAGTCCTAAGGCCTCCGCCATTCTCCAGCTCTGACTCTCTCTATGCCTTTGAGGAGAAGGGAGGAGTCCCTAGCTCCTTAAGGACTGTTCCCTGGTTCCTACACAGTCCATACTGTGCGTTGGTCTGTGGCCTGCACAGCATTGTCTCCACTGAGAAGTTTTAGAGAGGGAGCTGGGAGATATGCTTGGAATGGAACAATCAGCCTAATGGAGTGAGAGTCCAGCCGTTCCACTCTCACTTTATGTTCTATGCTGACCATTTTCATTTGCTGATACAGAATATGGTCCCAGAGCAGGGCTGTGATACACAGATGGTATCCCAAATATTCAGCCAGTCTCATTCTTTATCATTTCAGTGTTTTGAGTACCCAAACTTCTTCCGTGTGGTGATCACTGTGCCTGAGGAGATGATCTTGGAGGCCTGCAGTCGCATCCAGGAGTTCTGCGAGATGCACTACCAGGGTGCTGAGGGGGCTCAGGATCTTGAGTGTGACAAGTAGCCACAGCTAACCTCCTGCGTCTGCCAGGCTGGATCTTGTGTGAGGTGGCAGGCAGTGCTGCTTCCAGCCAGCACCACGTCCCCTTGCCTGTAGGCAGGTGCTGTCCTGCTGCTTCAACTATTTTGCTCCACAAACCCCTCAGCACCATAGAAAGAAGCAGATCTTCTCTCCTTTTCCACTGCACCTCTCGCATCCTTTGGCATCTGGTGCCTGTGGTCTCCATATACTCTGCATCTGCACCCCGTAGTGGTCTCTGTGCTGGCCACAAACCAGCCACGGGCAGGGGTACCTGGCTGCTCCTGCACCAGGCACTGACCCTGAGTGGTCAGTAGCTCCTGCACTGCCTGCACTCCCCCTCTGGGGCGGGAGATGGCCACGATCTCAGAGGACAAGAGACACTCACCCACCTCTCACCTGTCTTTACTTCAGGAGGCCAGAGCGCTTTATACCAAGCCCTTTGTCCAGCAAAGGGAGTAAGTTATTGTGACTTTTTTTATTAATAAATCTTCTGATACGGCAGTCCCCTTAGTGTGTCAGTAAGGGCCCGTGCTCAGTGGGTCGCTTGTTCAGCCTGTGGTGCCCCGTGCTCGCCTCTGTCCCTGCAGCTGCCTGGATGGGGCAGGGTAGGACAGGCCCTGCAAACCTGGCACAGGCAACAGCCAACTGCCTGCATTCCAGTGAGACTAGAATCTCCCTGCAGTGGCTCAGCCCCTCCACAGCTCACTCCCTCCTCCTCTGCTTGCTGATCCTTACAGCCTCTCCCAGGCCACCAGCGGAGTGATGTGTGCTGGTGCCTGGGTGGGCAGTGCCAGGCACCAGCCAGCAGGTGTCCAAGGTCGAGGTGGCTGGGTGTTTCCCACTCCAGCAGTAAAGGTACTTCTCTGAAAGGCTTTCACTGTGCGAGTGTTTGTGACATGCCACCACGCCCAGGTTGCTGATGCCTGAATGCATAAGCCCCATAAAGTAAGAACTGATGGCCTGGCACCTAATGGAAAGATGGGCCCATCAGGCTGATTGCTGTAGTCAGGGGCTCAAGGAACATATTCTCGACACAGAGGAGCGTGCTTCATGCTGTCACCTGCAGTTCTATTCGTCTCTTACTGCAATGTGAGGCTCATAGGCTGACTTTGACTTCCCTTGAAGAATGGGCTGGCACTAAATTACATGCTGCCAGAACTTCTGCCAGGTTCAGTGGATGCCTCTTCTGTCCAGCACAAAGTCTGAGTACCAGTACACTGGAGGATGTTATGTGAAAAAAATAGCAGTGTATGAAAAGGTACACATCAGCTGACCATCCAAAGCTACATCCTTTCCTTTCAAACAAAGCAATCCCAGAAAAAAAGAGAGAAGCTGGGCTGTGAGGGAATGAGAGGAACTTCTGAGATATGAAGCCACTAGACCTCAAAAGAGAAACAGATAACAAAGGTTGCTTGAGACAAAGATTGACAAATGATGTGTGAGGAGTCCATAGGGGCAGGGGACCTTACAGGATAACGCTGCTGCATTGTTGTACTGTGTTGCATTTACTGCAGTTGTCAAGTTTGTCTTCTTGGGCTCTTCCCCAGGTATCTTGGGTTCTCAGGCTTTAATTTCCATTAATAATGAATAGTTTTCCCATTTTTAAACAAAGCTGCTCTCTGTGGTAACTGCTGAGTCACAGCCTGAACCACTGATTGAGCACCTGGAGAAAAGAGCCGATCAGTCCTGGGAGCACAGGTGAAGGCAGTTAGACCTCATTTAAGGGCTGACTGCCACTGTGGAAGGTTCTCTTGTTGGAGATCCCTCCTCTGTGGAGTTTTTCCTGTAAGCCTAGGTCCTTGGAGATGGGTGAGCATTCTGTTTTCTTCTTTCTTTATAGCACCTGCTCACTATGTTGGTCCTGTTGCCATTACGTGCTCCTTTGAGATCCCTCTCCCTTTATGAGACCCTTTTCCTTCAGAATCATAGAGGTGTCTGTTAACAAGCAGCTACTCTTTAGTGATTAATGTAATTTTGATTCCTCTTAGCAAACTTCTGACCAGCAGCCAGAGGCATATGCCTTTTATTACTGTCTCATAAATCTCACTGTACTTAGATTTTTTCAAGGCTACTTCCTCTATTGACATCATATGTTGTAAACGTGATGCTGTGTGTTGGCAGTGCTTTGGTAGAATTTTTCAGTGCTCTAAATAGCTGATCCGCACCCACCCTCTATGTCTTCGCTGGGGAGCACAAGCTGTATTCCCTGGGACAGGCTTGCAGCATACTTATCCTGTTTTCTGCCCTGTGTGGGCTGGCCACGTTTAGGAGGAGGGTGATCTACCTTATACGCAGAGACCTAGGTGGTGAGGCAACCTCACACCTGGGCTGCACTTACACTTTGCTATAGTGATGAAGGAACTTCTCAGCTCCTAGGCAGATGAAAAAGTTAAATTAAATGTTCTCAGCTTCCAAAGGAACTGGTAGTGGACTCGCCTACCTGCAGTGCCATGTTTTGCCGGGCTGGGCTTAATCACACCTGCCAGCAGTTAGGCCATCAATTCATCCAGATACCTTAAGAATGTGGATTCAGCCACTTCCCTGGTCCTTTCCTCATCCAGCATCTCCTCTAAGAGCCCTGAGTGTCCCTCCATTGGGTTGCTGCCTGAAACAGATACTGAATGCCTCCCACCATGGAGCTGTGGCCCTGAACCATGAGAGACTGCCTAGACATATCCCCCTCTTCACTAGCATGCACCTGGATCCATCAGGGTTTGTCCTGGGTTGGAGCCTGGGCAATAGCATGGAGGCAATCAAGGTATGGTCAAGGAGGTCCTGGCATTGCTCAGGAGTGGAATGGGGAACGTGGTGCTAGGGGAAAGTGGTCATGCAAAGCTTGTTTATGCATGAAGGGAGGCACACAGCTTGATTTGTGCAAGATATATAGAATCATAGAAAGGCCTGGGTTGAAAAGGACCATAATGATCATCTAGTTTCAATCCCCCTGCCACGTGCAGGGCTGCCAACCACTAGAGCAGGCTGCTCAGAGCCACATCCAGCATAGCCTTGAATGCCTCCAGGGATGGGGCATCCATGACCCCCCTGGGCAACCTGTTCCAGTGTGCCACCACCCTCTGTGTGGAAAACTTCCTCCTAATCTCTAACCTAAACCTCCCCTGTCTCAGATTAAAACCATTCCCCCTTGTCCTATCGCTATCCACCCTCGTAAACAGGTGTTCCCCCTCCTGTTTTTATGCTCCCTTCAAGTCCTGGAAGACCGCAATGAGGTCTCCCTGGAGCCTTCTCTTCTCTAAGCTGAACAAGCCCAGTTCCCTCAACCTTTCCTCATAGGAGAGGTGCTCCAGCAGCAGAACCTGACCCCGGGTGAGCTGACCTGCTTCAGCACTACTATTCAGGAGTCCTGGAGGAAGGAAATACTTAGTACGTGTCAGAGGGAGAAATGGACAGGATTCCACAGAAAGAAGTGACCAGGGCTGTGGTAAAGACGATGAATGTAAGAGGAGGTGGCAGCAGGAGGCTGGGGGGCAGCATTTTCTCGAGGTGACTAGGAGCAATTTTGAAATCAGACTATGAGAAAGTAGAGTAGCTCTGGTGGAGAAGGAAGGCTCAGTATGGGCCAAGTCTTGCTATTAACAGGACAACGCACAAGATGCATTGTCAACAGGGGTACTGTCACTTAAAAGCTGGCTAGCTAAGCTTACCAACTGTTCAGAACAAGGTTGGGGTTATGTCTTATGTATCAGCCTTCTGTCTGGGAACACAGCACAAGGGTTCACTCACCTGTGGGTGGGTTGAAGCAGGGAGGGAGGAAGAGTCAGTCATCATCTTTTCTCTGCCTACTGCAACTCTGGGTAATCTTTTTCTGTATGCTTGCTGTACTTCCATGTACCTATTATCTGAAAACTCTGCTCCCAGCTATTATCAGTGTTCCATGAGTAAGCTGTAAGTCATTCCCTAAACTGTTTGGCATTTTAGGCAAATAATCAAGCGAAACAGGAGCAAAGTCTGAACATCAAGTTTATCTTCTGGGACTAAGCTGTGTCAATTCAGGCTTGTCTATTTACCTTAAAGTGTTCATAATTCACATTATAACTTTACAATTAATCTCAAACTCAAGGGAAAGGCTGTAGCAACAGAAATCCAGTATCACAGCAAACTGTGCCCAAGAATTGCTATGGAGAGGTGTTTCATGTAGGACATGGCTAAATTCTTCTTTCTTGTCTTTCCTCATTCTGGAAATCATATGGGGTGAGTTCTGCTCTGGCTTGGGAGGAGCAAGCTCTAACTGGCATTTAGCATGGGTTTTGCACCTATGCATTTTGGCACTTGCCTGACTGTAGATTTTCCTTTCTGTCTCCTATGAACAACCAATTCTTATGCAACTAGAGTGAATGTACAAAGCACCCCTGCCAAAAAAGTCTTTCCAAAAGCTAAATCATTCTGTTCTGCTCTGCTGCCTTCGGCCTAGGAAAGTAACAAGCAATTGAAGTACAGGTTCTTTTTTTTTTTTTTTTTTGGAGACTACTGATGAGTTTATTTTCTGCAGAGAGCCAGGCTTTCCTTGTGTATGTTAAAATCCAGTGGTCAACAGCAGGGTTTGCAGGCCTTTATGTGAGCAGCCACATTGTAGCTGTCACAGATCTAGCAGGTACAAAACTTCTCTGTCCTCTACAGCCTTATTCGTGTCAGCTAGAAAACACCTAAATTCCCTCTTGCCTCTCTCTTGAGTCGGAGATCTCTTTCTGTGGCAAGCATTCACAAGTTCATTGTCACCACATTGATTCTCATGGCACCTCCGGATTTCGTACATCTGGGATGCAGGAAGCATGAGTCAAGAACTAACTGATCTTTCTAAATAAATATTAACAAACGCACGATAGTGAGACTTGCTTGAAGTCTTCTAAATCTGCCTTTCTGCCAAGAGGATAAGAGAAAAACTTCTTTATATGTAAATACAGTAAAAGGTAAATTGAATTCTTCAGGACACGTGAGGGCAGTTGCTAAAATTCTGGATAGCAATAATTATTGTGAATAGGGAAAAATTGCTCAGGGTCTCTTTTGGTACAAAGTATGTTTGTGCTTTGTTTCATCTGTCACTTAAAGCTTATCAGTCCGACATACAGGGAGAAGCAGACCCTTTGTTCAAGAGCCACAGTATTCTCCTTGACTTTCCACAGTGTGCAGGTCTCTAGGAGGGCAGGGTGCCAGAACTATGTGCCTTCCCAAGCCTTGTCTCCAAAGAAAAGTACATTCTTCCCCTATGTACGACTGCTTATGCCACAGAGGCTGCCTTCTGGAAAGCTCAGCCAAGCAGCTCGTACTTGTGATTCTTTCAAATGAAAAAGTCTGTTGAGCTCTGTGACTGGAGCACTGTGCAGCAGTGTTAAGTGCTGTTATGGAGCCTGAATACTGGCACCAGAGGACCAGCATGTCCTGGACAAACTATGTAGAGGTGGAGCAGGAGTTTCATATGTCTCTGTTCATGCAAGTGTTGGTAGGGAGAAATTAGGCTTCAGGAGGAGCTACTCAGTGGTGTGACCTTAGATATCAGTTTTGTAACCTTTATAGACATGCATATTAATCCATCCTACAGATGTTGTCTGTGAGGGCCTAGTAACATGTAACTGTAATCCAGACTGCATGGAACATTGCTTGCTTCTCTCTGCAGGGCCATATCTGTCCCACTTCAGCTTCTGACCTGGTTTCCTGACTTAAAGTTACTAGGGCTTGACCATCTGTTTTTGTAATGAAGCAAGTGAAAGGGAGCACGGACTTCCCTTCCCTGTTCAAGTTGTTCCTCCTGCTGGAAGGGCCTGTATTTTTTGCTTCTACCAATTCTACTCTAGTAGTCCTCAGAGCAGTGCAGGAACAGAGGGCACCATCAAGAGGTCAGTACTTCACCAGAAAGTGTAACAGAAAAGATGACACTTGGAATAGGGATTACCCGAAGTGGCCTTTTCTCTCACAATTGCAGGATATCATGCATTTCCCTCAAGTCCAGCTCTGCTCTTCTTTACCACCTTACCTGGCACAGCCCCACTGCAGCTCCAGCATCTTTCTGAATTATTAACAAGATAAGTTCAGCTGCTCCTTTTACTGCTTCTTCTTCCAGACAGTTTTCAGCTCCCAAAAATTCAGCTCAAGCAGGTCACATCCCTGTTCCGTGTTTTAAGGACAGCAGGGACTTTTGGGGCCTGCAATAGATCTCAACAAAATCAACCCTCTGTTGCCTTCATGAATTTCATGGCCATTCTTATTTGCTAATAGCTTATGGTCATTTGTGCTCCTGCAAGAAACTTCCATTCCCATGCTTTGCTGTTAGTGGAGGAGGGTGGAGTTTTCTAATTTATGGCAGGTAGAAGTAGGCAGGCACAGTAGTCAGAGCTCAGGCATAAAGGAAAGGTAGAGAAGGTAGCATGCAGGTATAGATAAGAGCTGAGTACATATGTGAGAGCCTAGCATGAAGGCTGAGTGCCTGTATGTAAACGTGCAGGTGTTGATAAGGCTACCTGAAGGAGCATGTACTGCTGAGGAGTACATACAGAAGGGAAGCCTTGCTTGAGTCAAGTCTGGTAGTGCTTCAAGAAGATACACTAAGGTGAGACTTTCAAATATTTCTTAGTAACTGGTGTGAATGCCCTAGTGCTCAGAAATGTTTTTGCTGCTCGTGCTCAGCAGCCTGAACTGGAAGATCATTTCTGTAAAGCACTATAGATGTTTGGATGTCAATGAAGTGCTGTATGGTTCCTTGTGTAGATGGAGGCTGTTGGTCTGTCCTAGAGGGTACTTCTTGCTTCTCTAGACTGCCTTCTCAGTATTTCTCACTAGTGCCAGCCATGCCATGTTCTTCTCTGAATGGGCAGATGCCAATTCTAATTCTGCAGAAGCTAACAAGGTCAAACTGAAGAAGACAAAAATATGAGCAATCATCACTGCCATCAAAGGTCTGTGTCTGGGGCTTTCCCTGCACCAGGTACTCATTGCTTCACTAGTCCCAGTACAACAGTGCAGTTCTGGAGATCTTCCCCATATTTGTGTAGTAGAATACCAAGCCACAGTTCAGATGGTACAAGGTGTTTCAGTCTGTATGATCACTCCTCTCAGATGCATCTCTTGGGAGATGTGCCAGCCATGATCGCAGTGAATATATATACTTGGGACTGCTTGCTGTCTTCTGTAATGCTCTTCCTTTGTCAGAATCAGGCTCTCTCTAGATCTCAGTGTGTTTCCGTAAAAGCTGTGGTGATTTCATGCTTGCTACTCGCAAAACTCCACCATACTGTGTGCAGCAGTCTTTCCCTTTCTGAAACCTGCTCTCAGATATTTTTTTTAATATATGTATATTTTTGTGTCCAGCTATAGTCCAGAAACTCTGTTGGGAATTAGAATGAAGATATTAGTGGTGCAAGATGGAAGTGATAGCATCAAAGTACATTTAGAAGACAGGACTTTTGGTAAACACTGGTGTATTCATTTGCAAGGAGGAACGGTCTTTGTTTGTAGTTGATATTAGGCTTGGTCTGAATAACTATGCAAATCAGTTTCTTGTCGGAACTGAACGTTACTGACCTATGCAGAGGCATGCCATCCAGCGGGACCTGGACAGACTTGAGAGATGGGCCCATGCCAACCTCACAAAGTTCAGAAAGGCCAAGTGTGAGGCCTGCATCTAGATCAGGGCAATCCCAAGCACAGATACAAGTTTGGCAGAGTAGGGCTTGAGAACTGCTCTGAGGAGAAGGATTTGGGAATGCTGATTGATGAAAGATTCAACATGAGCTGGCAATGTGCACTTACAGCCCAGGCGGCCAACTGTGTCCTGGGTTGCATCAAGGGAAGAGTGATCAGCAGGTTGAGGGAGGTGATTCTGACCCTCAGCTCTCATGAGACCCCAACTTGAGTACTGTGTCCAGTTCCAGAGACCCCGGCACAAGAAGGACATGGTGTTGTTGGAGTGGGTCCAAAGGAGGGTCACAAAGATGGTCAGAGGGCAGGAGCACCTTCCCTGTGAGGGCAGGCTGAGAGAGCTGGGGCTTTTCAGCCTGAAGAAGAGAAGGCTCCGAGGGGGGCTCTTAGAGTGGTCTTCCAGTACCTAAAGAGGGCCTACAGGAAAGCTGGGGAGGGACTTCTTATCAGGGCAGGCAGTGACAGGACAAAGGAAAATGGTTTTAAACTGGAAGTGAGTAGACTTCTGGATAGTAAGAATAAATTTTTTACTGTGAGGGTGGTGAGACACTGGGACAGGTTGCCCAGAGGGGTTGTGTATATTCCCTCCCTGGAAGCTTTCCAGGCCAGGCTGGATAGGTCTGTGAGCAACCTGTTCTAGTGGGTATCCCTGCCTATAGCAGGGGGTTGGAAATAAATGATCTTGAAAGGTCCCTTCCAACCCAAAACATTCTATGAATCTATGATTTATATGACCAAAAAAATCAATGGGCTTCTTGTCCAGGAGATTAGAAGAATGTGGTCCCTCTCTAACTGCACAGCCTCATTCTTGCAAGATGTTATAAAAATAAAATTTACTTGGTAGAGCATAGTGGCAGTACACAACCTGAACATGCAACCCTCTGTCATGGTTTTATGATTTTTGGTACTGGTATTCCACATCATAACATCGTGTATTGCATTAAGAGGTAAAGAGTTAATACTCCAGCTCCATAGATCATTGATAATTCCAGGTATACCTGCCTCAGAAGAGAGGAAGAACTACATTCCCCAGAGGACTTTGCGATGCTTTGTATTTTTACGTGTTTTCCGCTCAGAGGGAACAGATAAAAACTCTCTGCGGTCACGGGACACTCTCTTTTCTTCGGGATCGACTCAGCAGTGGGTGCTCGCTGCCGTATCGCCTTCAGCGTTAGCGTAAGGCCTTCGGTTTATCGGACACTCTCTCTTGCTCATTTTATTTGATTCATTAGCCTCAATTCCAATTATATTGTATTATATTCTGTTATTTTGCTTTCTGATATCTTATTTAGTAAATTAGCTTTCCTCCTCAGATCGTTGCTGCTGTTTTGTTTCTAGGCCCATCTCCCTTTTCCCTTTTTCCTTCCCCTTTCCTGGGGCGTGGGTCCGTGGGTCCCCCGCACCGATCGTCACGGAACCGGGCCGATCCAGCCCGGTAAACCGTTGACACCCTCTTTTCTATCCTGGTTTGAGAAATTGTAATTGCTGCCCTATGAACCCTAAACTCAACAAGAGAGCACAGAATAGAGATAAGAGAATAGACAAGAAAACATATGCATGTATGCTGGACAGAGAGAAGTTTGGTTCCTAGTTGATTAACAGCAATGACTGCACTTGGAAATGTGTACTGTGGGAGGATGCAGCTCCCCACCTCCATGCAAATTATTTTGAAGGCTTCCATGCAGAGGGAAATTGAGGCAGAGCATAAGTAGGAAGTTGGAGGTTAAAGACATTTTAACTGGGAACACTCAAGCTTTGTAATTAACCTTGAAGACAAGATGATAAGCAGTGTCTGCATCATGGACAGCTAGGTCGCACCTTGTACCTCTGCTGCTTTAGCAGGGAGGAAGCTAATCTTCAAGGGCATGGCTGCCTGAGTTCAGTGCAACTGTGGGCTGTACAAAAGTGATGTATGCTGCCGTGAGAAGCTGGGCTGTGGCATTACTTTGTTCTGTCTGGCCTTCAGCTTGCCCTGCAGCCAAGGCCTCTCTTTCTCTCCATCTGGCTGTAGAAGGATAATGTGTGCTGTGATTTTCCCAGTGCCATAGTAGCATGGCAGCTTTCCAAAATCCTGAGCCTGCAGCAGTGTTAGCAGAAGTCTAATTCACCACAGTTGCCTTCATCATGACCCTGTGATACTGAACTTCCTCTATCTGTCTCTGCAGGTCCTTTGCAACCATGATGAAATCTAGAAGGGTGCAGATGCTTCTGATTCTGGCAATTCTGTCCTTCCTTCTGATCCACTTCCACTTCCCAACCTGCAGCAACACCACCTCACTGGAATTAAAATCTTCTCCAGTCCACATCCTCATTCTCTCCTCTTGGCGGTCAGGATCATCCTTCACTGGCCAGCTTTTCAGCCAGCACCCCAGTGTCTTTTACCTGATGGAGCCTGCATGGCATGTGTGGGTTACAATGTACCAGAACAGTGCCAAAGTCTTGCACATGGCGGTGCGGGACCTGGTCAGGTCAGTCTTTCTCTGTGACATGTCTGTTTTTGATGCCTACATGTCTAGCCAGAAGAAAAAGTCTGATTTATTTCAGTGGGAGACAAGCCGAGCCTTGTGCTCCCCCCCTGCCTGTGACTTCTTCAGTCGCAATGACATAATCACTGCAGGACACTGCAGAACTGTCTGTGGCAAATACTCATTCAGCAAGGTGGAGGAAGCCTGTAAAACCTACAGCCACATTGTAATCAAGGAGGTTCGCTTCTTTGACCTGAAGGTCCTCTACCCCCTTCTCACCGATCCATCCCTGAACCTCAAAATAATTCACTTGGTCCGTGATCCTCGGGCTGTGTTCAGGTCCCGAGAGAATACAATGGCAGATCTGAAACGTGATAGTAACATTGTTGTGGGGTCCCAGAAAATGAAGGGAGAAATGGGACCTTACAACACAATGCAAGAAATCTGCAAAAGCCATGTTGAGATTTACAAGGCAGGCAGCCGGGCTATTCCCAGCTTTCTGAAGGACCGCTACCTGCTAGTTCGTTATGAGGACATTGTCAGAGACCCACTAGGAAAGGCTGCTCAGATGTATGAGTTTGCAGGACTCCGTTTCACACCAGAGCTTCGGAAGTGGGTGCACAATGTTACCCACGGGAAGGGAAAAGGTGGACAAGCATTTGACATTGGATCCAGAGACGCATTGAGCACATCTGAGGCCTGGAGGGACACGTTTCCCTTCAAGAAAATAGAAAAAGTGCAAAACGTGTGCAAGGATGCGATGGACTTACTGGGGGTACCGGCTAGTTCAGTCAGAAGAAGAACAGAAAGACACATCGCTGGATCTTCTGTTTGGCCAAAACAAATTCTGAAGGCAGAAAAGCCGCTCTGTTTACCTCCTCACTGAAGGCTGCATGATGGAGAACTATTTCTTAGCGCTGAAGAGGGCATAGATACATCTGTGTGTGTGTATGGGTGTGCTAGGTCAGGATGAGTAATGCAGGAGTGCTGGCTGCGCTGCTGAGGGCTTTACCGGCAGCAGCACAGGGTCTCTCCAAAGCTACAACACAGGCTGGAGTCATGCCAATCTGTTTTCCAAACTGAGTTCAGGGTATATGGGAAAGAGGAAGTATGTGCAGATGGAAGCAAACAGACTGCCGGAAGAGTGGGACCAGGTATCAGGGCTCGAACCCCTCCTCAACCCACAGCGAAGTGCAGGTGGAACCGTGCGGAATGGCTGCCCTGCAGGGGAAGAGAAATATAGGTGGGAGCCGAACGAAGAGAACTTTTTGTCATGCTGCCACCTGGGGACGTATGCCAGAAAAGACACAAAGATAACCGTACAGTGTTTTCTGGGTAGAATTTTTTTTTCTTTTTCTTTTTTTTTTTTTTTTCAGAATGGCTGTTTTCAAGGCAAGGTGGGATTTTTTTTTCCCCTCTCTATTCCTGTGCCTGAGCCTCCTTCATGGATGGCAATGTTGGCAAAATGTCTGCATTCATTTGCCAGATAAGTAGACTCTCGTCAGTACACTGCTCATTACATTTACACATTAACCAATGTTGGCTGGAGTAGCTTAAGTTTTACTGAGGATATTTGCTTCTGATGACTCAGTTCTTTGTATCAAATATTTAGCTGGAAAAAAACAAACGAAAAACGTTCTGTTCCCAGTCTGTGGTAAGCAAATAATATAAAATGATATATGATGCATTTTTGCATTTTCTTAATGTGCTGTTTAGAAATTTGTTTTCATGTCTGCTTCCTAAACTTGTTTGGAAAACAGAAAACAAAAAACCAGGACCATGGATTTCAGCACCTCATCACTGCACTTCTGCTACGTTTCCTCACTGTGACTATTGGCAATAATGGTTTGTTGTTTTTTTTTTCTGGAAGCACCAAAACATACAGGGTGGTCATCTGAAATTTTGAAGTTGTATTAGTGCAAGCAAAGATGACTAAAAATAGTTTTGGATTAAGACAACAAATTTAAAGACAGTGAGCATGACTGATAAAATCGTGGCTATATGTTGCAGTCTGTTTAGAAACAAATGTCAAGTTTCTGTTGTGCAAGCTTAGAAGAGCAAACTGCTTTTATACCAGTAAATTAAGACAGAAAAAGCCATAATCAAGTGGGCATTTCAAAACAAACTTCTTGATGTTCCTGCATGTTGCTCTTCAACTTAGTGAATATGCTATCAGTTTTTCATTCATAATTTTAGTTATGCAAGACTGGAATTCATTGATAATGATGAACACTGACTAATTTTGGAGGGAAGCAAATGGGAAATATCCAAACAGAGCTAACGCTGTCTGCTCCAGCAGTGTCTTTACCTCAAAGTTCTGGCACTTGCATTGCTAATGTAACTCATCCTCCGAGCTTTATAAACATAGCTGTTCCAGTTAAACAAGGATGATGGGTGTGTATTGCCTTGGGCTACAAAGTGTTCCTGATATGAACAATACAGGGCCTTGATACCACCTTGCAAAAATAAGCTCTCACACCTGAAGGAATGTAGCTGCGTCCTTGAATGAAGAAGGGGTTTCTGCCATGGGAGAAGGCAGAGCCAGAATGCTTTGAACAAGAGCCACATCTCCAGGTTCCATTAATGGAAAAGTGAAACGAAGAGACCTGTCCCCTCATGCTCACATGAGCAAGAGTATAGCTGTGGACTAGAACTGCCTTTCAGGAGTTCAGAACAGATGAAAGAGGGACACCTTTTATTAGCCCTGCTCTTTCTGTTTTCTTACCCAGTTCCCATGTAAGAATTCACCAAGCATACATTAAAAGGTTAACAGTGTTAGACAATGTATTCACATAGTTTTGCAAAGGTAAAGGCACCTGATGCAGACTTGGAAGTTGGCAATACAGGTATGATTAATAGCACTGAAAAAGACAAGTGACATTTCCTGTAAGAACAGGCTTAAGATAGGTAACTATGACAAATACGGTTATCCTTATGCCCCACTGTGTGTGTGCGTGTGTGGTGTGCGTGTGTGCTGTGGTCATTTAAGGCGTTCTACATCTTAAGTTCTAGAACAATTCTGGTTCCTTAAGATTTTATCTCTGAATTGTCAGGTAATGGTGTTGCTGAAATACATCTTGTAATCTGGAACAGGTGTCTCTAGGCAAGGATCTCCTGCTATTGAACCTAGCCATCAGCAGTCCTTGGGTTTTGATTACAGCTGTAAAAGATCTAGCAAACAATACTTATTATTGGCTATGGTATATTGCAGGGTCTTGTTAAGTGCCTGTCTGGTCTTCCACACAAAGCCCAAGAACTAGTCTGAACAACAGGAATGTACCATATCATTCACGCTGTTTCAGTAGAAATGAGCTATCCAATAAACCACCACAGCGTTAAAGCTCTGGCATTTATTTTCTTAACACTGGTGAACAGTGGCAGTCAGTTTGTGTTTCAAGACATCAGTTTTCTGAAGCAGAAGTTTCAGTGTACAAAGTTACCAGTGACTTTCAAGGTAAAATGAATTTAGCTTAGACTTGGCAATTTCCTAGTTCAGATTAATCTTACTAAGTATATTTATCATTTTTGCTTACTGCGCTGTAGTATAACTGTTACAAATATATAAAAGTAATAGTAGAAAAATATCAATCTCTGCTTTTACAAGCCCATTTTACTTCACCAAAAGGATGACTGAATTCCAGGCTTCCAGGAGTTACAGATAACTAGTGCCAAGCTGCTGCTTTGAGCAAGTGTTCAAGTGTTGAAATAACTGAATTTTTTAGATTGTGACCATATTTTAGAAATCATTTTCTTACTCTTTCAAGCATTACACAGTTGATACTTCAAGCTCATTTTTTTACTTCAAGTCTGAAGTGGATACTAGGTTACTCCACCTAGAGTGAGGAGCCAGGGACTCTCATAGCTAGGGGAGAGCTAATCGCTGTTTTTGAAATCATAAAGCCAGATGATACATTTAATGTTATTAAACAAATCCTGCAATATTAGCACTGGAGAACACATACTGAAGTGGTAATAAAAACGCCAGTGACTGCCTGCTGGCTTGGGAGATTGCTTTAATATGAGACCAATTATTACGACGTCCCAGAGAACGTTTCTGACCATTCCCAGATTTTAGCATTAATTCATTAAACCAAGTGCTTCAAATAAGCCTTCTTGCACAAATGTTCTTGACCTTTTTGGGCCACTGAACTTTCACTGACACCTTCTCCACGTGTCAGCTACTAATCAATGTCTATTATCTAAAAACAACAAAAAGGTAATGAAAACAGCCAGCAGAGCAGCTTCTTAGATGACTGCCTGCAGCATTCTGAAATGACACATGTAACAGCGTGCTCACAGTGCTTTAGCCAACTCCAAAGTTCTTTGCATACAGCAAAGTACAGGTCAGACTGTCAGAAGTACGTAGCAGATATACAGTTTAAAATCAAATGTGCAGTGAGAAAACTTGGTGGAGAGGTACTATCCAGTATCATTTTTACTTCAGTATATTCTGAACACAGTACAACAGCCTTTTATAAACATTATTTTAAAACACCTCTGAAACTCTTAGAAATTCTAAAGTACTATTCTGAAGTGACTTAAAATACAAACAAAACAAAACAAACAAACAAAAAACAACACAAAACTTGCCACTGTCCTAGATCAGTCATTTCGCTCTGCTTTGCTATTTTAACTTTTCCTAAATGCTACTCGCCTTGCTACATTTTCAGCTCCAAATTTTGCTATCAATTTATTTCTGGCATCCTCATCATCCTTTTGCAATTCTAAGTCATCCTCTCTGCTCCACACAGGGCACCCATCCGAGCGCTGCCCTGCATGCAGATAGTATGAAGTAGCCTCCACTTCACCACTGTTTTTCAGTAAGGCCTGTGTAACAGAAAGCAGGTCCATGTGGAACTCCTCCATGAAGTGCTGAATAATTTGTGCTGCTTCTTCAACCTTGCTGGAATCAGGGCAAGTGTTTGTTTGTTTATTTTCTCCTTGAGAAGCAGGGAGAGCACTGTCCTCCAGTCCAGTTTTCAGGCCAGGCACTGCTTCACCTGGAAACACTCCTTCTCCATTTTGCATAGGAAGTTCGTCTGGAGTGTCTGAGGCGTCACTTCCTGACTACAAATAAGAAGAGACATCAGTTAGACAAGTTAGCTTTTGGCAAGCTTCTTTTATTGCAGCTTTACTGCAAACGCCAACTTCTACCATGACTTCCTACAACGCATAAGGTGATTACATGGCACAGCAAAATTCAATGACTGAGGTGAAGCAATACGTTAACAAGGTTCTGCAAGAGCACATGAAAACATCAGCTCTAAAGCACTATTTGATCAGCTTAAGTACAAAAGGAAAAATAAAATACAGAAACATTTTACACCCAAGGTGAAAACTGCCAATACAGCTTTTAACGTGAGGAAGCACATCAGCTTAACTTCCTCAACTCCCTTTGAGCAGAGAACTAAGCCAAGCAAACGCATCCTCCTCACGCTGCAGCGAGGCACTGACCATCACATACCATGCATTTCACAGCTCACGCGAAGCTTGCACTTCAGTACAGCAGAAAGGCCATCATAGGACAAAATAATTCAGAAGTTAACTACGAACTGATACATAGGAAAGTTATTCCGTGGTAACCAGTGCCCATGCCGCTCGGCAGCTACGGCAGAGCTGCTCCGCACCGGCGTCCCCGCGTACCTCGGAGCTCTCAAACTCCCGATTCGCTGCCTCGAAAATGCCCATCGGTGCCGCGCCCGCCTCCGTCTGCTGGGGCTCTGCGGGAAGAGGCGCGCACAGCGTCGAACAGCAGCGGGCCAAGGGACCTCGCCCGCCGCCCGGCCCGGCCCGGCCCCCCCGCCCGCAGCTCACCCCGGTGCAGCGGCCGCAGGTGCCGCAGGTAGCGGTCGCGCATGGCCTGCCAGCTGTGCCGCGTCAGCCCGGCGCACTCCAGCTCCTTCCACAGCGCCGTGCCACTCACCCGCGCCCCGCTCCGCTCGCGCACGGCCCGCAGCAGCGCCGCGTCCTCCGCCTCGCTGAAGGGGAGGCGGCCGCGCGGAGAGGCGGCGAGCGGCGCGGGGCCGCTCTGCCGGTAGAGCTCCAGCGGCAGCCTCCGCTGGCTCTCCACGCACGCCGCCACGTACTCGGTGGAGACGGCCCCGTCGGGCGCCGGCTCCCCGGGCTGCACCAGGTGCACGGCGCCCGGCTCCTGCACGCGGCACAGCCCCGCGCCGCCCGCCAGCAGCAGCGGCGCCAGGCGCAGCTTGGCCGTGCCGGGCCGTATGTAGAAGCGCATGGGGGTGCCGTCCTCCCACACGAACACCTTCCGCGGGGGCGCCGCCATCTCCGCGCTCGCCGCGCAGGCGCTCCGGTAGCGGAAGCGCGGGGTAGAGCCGGGAAGATGGCGGCCGCGGCGGAGCGGGAGCTCGATCCGGCGGACGTCGAGTCGCGCCTCAGTAAAAAGTGAGGGTGGGCGGGCCGGCGGGACTAGGGGAGAGCGAGAGGGCGAGGCAGGGCAGGCGAGGCGAAGCGTACGTCCGTCTGACCGGGGTGCGAGTCCGCTCAACCGTCCGCCGGAGCGCGCCATGCTGAGCCCCGCTGCCGCGCGGCTCCTCGGCCGGGCCCGGAGCGCCGCGCCCGCGCTCCGCTGGTGCCAGGTACCTCATGACCGAAGCAGGTCGGTGCTTGGCGGACCGGCCGCGCCCGCCCCTTTCCTCATGAAGTGCCGAGCGGCGGAGCCGGGGCCGTGGGTGCCTGCGGGCCGTGGGTGCCTGCGGGCCGCGCTGCGAAGGCGGCTTCGTGCGTCCCGGCGGCGCCCGGCTTCCTGCGGGCTGAGGGTGCGGCCTTGCGCGGGGAGCTGGGCTCCGTAACGCCTCACGGGAAGGGAGGGGCCCGCGGGCACCCGGAGCGCTTCCTCCGGGTCTGTTTGCTCGGTGTTTAACCAGGTTTTAGTTTTCTCCGAATGTATGATGGGCTAAGAGAACTCAAAGAAGATAACTTTTTAGTATGTTTAAGTGATGCTTTGTTTTTTTGTGCAGAGTGGGGGGTGACGTGGTCGTTTTACAGTCAGTTCTTTGTGAATTCTTGCCTCACGCTTCCCTGTAGAAGTATCGGTGCATGTGCTGCATCCGATTTCTTTTTGTTTGACAGTGAACTGAAGAGGCGTCTGAAGGCTGAGAGGAAGATTGCTGAAAAGGAGGCAAAGCATAAAGAACAAAGCGAAAAGCATTCAAATAAGCCTCCGTTGGCTTCTGATTCGGAGAATAACATTGGTGCTGAGGAGGAGAGCCTGGATCCAAATGTGAGTGTGTGGCCCCATGCTTAATGCTGTGCTGAAAAATAAACGTTACTGATTTACATGTGATTTTAATTCAGATTGAACTAAGTAGTTGAAATAGGGAGAGAGATCACAGAATTGTAGGGGTTGGAAGGGACCTCTAGAGATCATCTAGTCCAGCTCCCCTGCCAAAAGATCTAAATATTCCTAATCAGAGCAGTTGTGTTTTAATTGATAATCTGTAAAATACTTTGAGATTCTAACAAAATCATTTTGTTTTATTTGTTTCTTGTGACAGCAATACTACAAGATCCGTAGTCATGCAGTCCAGCAACTGAAGGGCACCAACGAAGATCCTTATCCCCACAAGTTCCATGTAGACTTATCTCTCTCAGATTTTATAGAGAGGTACAGTCACTTACAGCCGGGAGATCACCTGACAGACATTACAGTGAGAGTGGCAGGTAAAACATGATCCAGGCTTCAGAAGGATGGCCTGTTGCTTTGCAAAACCAAGTTCTAGCTGATTTTAGAGTTAGGATCGTCTCTTCGAATTTTGATGGTTTTGTTGATCCTCCCAGTTTTGAAGTTAAGACTGGAGCAGTTTTGGACTATTCAAGACAGGACCTTTCAGACTGAGCAGAAGGTCCGATAGTGATTTGGGCTCCAGGACTATCGAAGCTTATATGAACTTTTTTGCAGTCTTAGTAGTTTGAGACTTTAACTGCTTCTCTTTCACACTTAGTGGTCAGTGCAGAGCTGATGATTTTTTTTTATCCAAGTGGTAGTGTGGCTTTTGCCCCTGTGTCATAGAATCATGGAATTAAACATAGGATGGTTTGGGTTGGAAAGGACTTTTTAAGATTGCCTTGTTCCAACCCCCCTGCTATAGGCAGGGACACCTTCCACTAGACCAGGTTGCTCTCAGCCACGTCCATCCTCGGCTTGAATGCTTCCTGGAAGGGGGCATCCACAAACTCACTGGGCAGCCTGTTCCAGTGTCTCATCACCCTAACAGTAATTAATTTTTTCTTACTGTCTAGTCTAAACCTACCCTCTTCCAGTTTAAAACCATTTCCCTTTGTCCTGTTGCTGCCTGCTCTGATCAGAAGTCCATCACCAGCTTTCCTGTAGGACCCCTTCAGGTACCGGAAGGCCACTATAAGATCCCCCTGGAGCGTTCTCATCAGGTGGAAGAGCCCCAGCTCTCTCAGCCTGTCCTCATAGGGGAGGTGCTCCTGCCTTCTGGTCATCTTTGTGACCCTCCTCTGGGCTCGCTCCAGCAGCTGCGTCCTTCTTCTAGGGATGTTTCCCAATTACCTGCATTCCTTTGCTGCTTAGGTCGAATCCATGCAAAGCGTGCGTCTGGAGGGAAGCTGATTTTCTATGATCTTCGTGGTGAAGGCGTCAAGTTGCAGGTCATGGCAAACTCCAGGTAAGTAAATTATTCCTCTCAGTATTCTAAAGGGAACTGCATTCTGGGACTTAGAGATCTGTTTTTTCATCTCCGTTCCGGTAGGGTTTGGCTTGGACAGGTAATGTTTGGTTTTAGATGTTGTCAGTCATTGGCTTCCCTTTTAGGATAATACCGTTATTAATAATTCAGCCTGAACAGAGACACATAGGACAACTGGAATGTTTAATTTTAAGCAAAACTGCTTATACTGAATTTTGTAATTACAGGCTTTACAAGTCTGAGGAAGAATATTTCCGTGTTAACAACAAACTGCGTCGTGGGGACATTATTGGTGTAGTGGGGAATCCTGGGAAAACAAAGAAAGGAGAACTGAGTATTATTCCTTATGAAATAACTCTTTTATCTCCGTGTCTACACATGTTGCCTCATCTTCACTTTGGCCTCAAAGATAAGGTACCTGTTGTGCTTGCCACTTTTGGAGGTGATTTGACAGATAGTTTTGATTGTGTGATCTTTTGTATTTGCTAATGATATCAGTGAGCGGAGAACTATTCTCTTGTTTTGTTTTGGGTACTCTTCTTTCTGTTTTTTTTTTTTTGGCAGTCTGTTTTGTCTATCTTGTTCTAAAGTTATTTCTTCTTTCAGGAAACTAGGTATCGACAGAGATATTTGGATTTAATTCTTAATGATTATGTGAGGCAGAAATTTATAACCCGTGCAAAAATTGTGACATATATTCGGAGCTTTCTAGATGAATTGGGCTTCCTTGAGGTAAGGCTTCATTGTTATTTCTGTCTGCATACCAGAGGTATTTGGAGATTCTTAGAGAACTTAGGCAGAAAAAGAAAGTATGAACTTTGGAAGCAAGGTCAGACTACCCAGGAGGACTCCAGGAATGTGGTTCACTATTGCAGGGAGAAAATTTGTATGACCACAGATAACTGGAATGGATGCTGGCCGGTATTGTGCTGAATAACAAAGGCAGCATTTTCAAGTATTAGCAGCAAGAGAAGTTTTCAAGAAAATAGCGGCTTATTTCTTGCAGAGGCTGGCTACCTCACAAATAGGGATTTGGTAAAGCAGAGATATTAAGTATCTTGTTTGTTTATCCCTGTCTCTAAACATCAGTGATGGTCCCTGGGAGCCCTGGAGTGCAGGGTTGGAAGACTGCGTCTGGTGAAGTGATGAGCTCCTAGCTGATGTTGATTTGTGATGGGCTTTGCTTTTGCAATTGTAGTTTCCTAGGCTCAGAGTATTGAAATTGTTGGCCAGTGTTGTGAGATCTTTCCCAGTTACTTATCAATGGTGCTTGGAATCTGAAGAGATGCCAGTTGACTGGAAATTAGTAAACGTTATTCTGAATTTCAAGAAGGGCAAGAATGTAGACCCTGGTAATTATAGGGCTGTCAGTCTCGCTTCGGTGCCTGATAAAATAATGGTGAAGGATATTTTGCAAGTTACTGAAAAACATTTGACTGATGATGCAGTCAGAATGAGAGTGGGTTTGTGAATGGAAGGTTGTACCGTACTAATTTAATACCCTTTCATGACATTGCCTACTGGACAAAATGAAAGCAATGTTTTGGTGGTTTTTTTTCACTTCTGTTTTTAACAAAAATTCCTATACTGTCTCTCTCTGTATTCTTCTAGGCAAAATGTCCATCATACACGTACACGGTATGATGAGTGAATAGTCTGGAAATATTGATGCTAATGTGAAATTTCTTTATTTTGTTGTTATTTTACAGATTGAAACTCCTATGATGAATATAATTCCAGGTGGAGCTATGGCAAAACCTTTTATCACATACCACAATGAGCTGGATATGAAGTTGTATATGAGAATTGCTCCAGAGCTTTACCATAAGGTAAAATACAAGCTTCTTTTAGTTAAGCCTGTATTCTCTACGTTGTTGTGGTCTTGTGTGATCACAGAATGGTTGAGGTTGGAGGGGACTCCTGGAGGTTATCTGGTCCAAACACTGTATTCAAGCAGGGACCCCTGCAGTGGGTCACCGAGGACTCTATTCAAATTTGCCTCTGAATATTTCCACAGAGGGAGACTCCACAACCTCTCTTGGCAGCCTGTGCCACTCTTTAGTCACCTGCACAGTAGAAAATAGTTTCTGATGTTCAGATTAAGTCTGCTATGTTCCGGTTTGTGCCCACTGTCTTTTCCTGTCACTAGACATTACTGAAATGAGCTTGGTTCAATCTTCACGCTCTTTCTTCAGGTATTTATATACATTTATAAGATTTCCTCTGGAGTGTTCTCTAGTCTGCACAGTCCCAGCTCTCTCATCTTTTTCTCATTGGAGGAGCATTCTAGTCACTTATTCATCTCTGTGGCACTGATCCGTCTCCAGTGTGATGATGTCTCTCTTTTTCTGAGGAGTCCAGAATGATTATGATACCCCTTGACATTACCCCACCAGTGCCGAGAGAAGTAGAATGACCTCCTTTGACTTGCTGGCAATATTTTGCCTAGTGCAGACAATAGTGCCATTGGCCTTCTTAGCAGCAAGGGCACATCTCATTTAAAAAAAAAGCGTAACTGAAGAGAGGACTCTTAATGCACAGCAGTGGCCTCATTGGAATGACATTAATAGAATGAAACTTGGATCAGACTTGTCAGATCATGTAGCAGTTATGAGCTCTTTCCCACCCTTTTGACAGTGTTAGTATTTACTTGAATATCCTTCTGTTTAGATGTTGGTGGTTGGAGGCCTGGACAGAGTATATGAAATTGGACGTCAGTTCCGGAATGAAGGAATTGATTTGACTCACAACCCTGAATTCACAACCTGTGAATTCTATATGGCTTACGCAGACTACCATGATTTGATGGAAATCACAGAGAAGTTGCTTTCAGGTTACATATGCAATATTAATTAAAGAGTAAGAATTGCATTGTATGTTTTATGCTCTCTTCTTAACTTCATTTTCCTCTGGTAGGGATGGTGAAGCACATCACTGGAGGTTACAAGATCACCTACCATCCAGATGGTCAAGATGGACAGGCCTATGAGATAGATTTTACCCCTCCCTTCCGACGCATTAGTATGGTGGATGAACTGGAAAAGACTTTAGGAGTAAAATTTCCATCAACTGAGTCTTTTGAAACTGAAGGTTAGATGCTGATTATGAATGTCTTGTAATTCTTCCTTGAGAAAGAGGGAGTAAAGATCTGAAATCCTCAGCCTGCAGTCCACCAGCTACTTTCTCGTGGTGGCATCAGTACGTGGAATTGCCTTTCTCTGGCTTTGTCTCTTACAAAAAAGTCCAGAAAGAAGTGAAGCCTTGCCATGCAGTCCTTGTCAAGATCTGACTGTTTTGCCTCTTTCTCTGTGGAGTATTATTTAACACTATATATTCAGGAGGCATGATCTAAAAGTTTTTGATCTGTTGAAGAGACAACTTTTTATTTCTTGTTTATTCTGCCTTTTTTTGCAGTTGAGTCTCCATGTCTGTGACAATAGGTTAGGAATAAGATTATCTTTGGCTTTCTACAAGATGTTTGTATCTGCTACTTTATTCTTGGAATTCAGAATTAAGGAAATATGTCAGCACGCTTTTTAGTAATATTTCTAATATCAGTTGATAATAACATTGGATTGCATATAACTTGTCCAGGTTTCTAAAATGCAAAATAATTTGTTTTAATGCAAACTAATGAGAAACAAATACCACTTTTGTAGTGTTTGAAACTGACATTGAAGCTGCTGTTTTCCATTAGATTTCTGCTATTAATGTTTTCACTGTTAAGATCTTGAGAATCCCTCTGAGACATGTTGAAGCTTGCAGGAAGAAAAGATGTGACTACCTGGGTGACTCTTAAAATTTTTGTCTACAATTTCAGAAACTCGAAGGTTCTTTGATGACCTTTGTACAGTGAGAAATGTGGAGTGTCCACCTCCTAGAACAACAGCCAGGCTTCTTGACAAAGTAAGTAAAGGGGATTTTTTTTTTTGTATTCCTATAATCTTTGGGGGTCTGTCTGTAGCAATACCTGGGCCAGGCTCTGAGCAGCTTGATCTGGCTTGAGGGAGGGTTGGACAGACGATTTGAATAAGTCCTTTCCAACTCAAATGATTGTATGATTCAGTATTCAGTAGAAGTCTCTTAACAGCAAGTTCAGTTCAAGGTGAGAAAACGCTGACATGCACTGAAGCTGTTTCTGCATGATAGTGAGAAACCTTGCTGTGTCAAAAACCTGTTGTGTTCACTGAAACGTGGTTGACTGATGCATGCTTAGTGTGAGCTCTAGAAAACTGCGGTGTGAAAAGCGATCTTTTAGGCCCAAACCAGATCTGCTTTATCTTCTACCAGCTTTGTTCAAGTGGTCTGTGCATTTGTATGCATCTTACTGAACTGGATTTCCCATGTAGTATTGTTTTCGGCTTTCTTTTCGTCAGTGGCGTTAGCTACTTCTTTTTCTGCTGCTTTTCTCATTGTCCTGTGTTACAATAGCCAAATTAAGTTATGTTACTATTTGTTTTTATCAGGTTCTGCTGTGCTGTTTTTCTTATTTGGCTAGGACACGTGTTCTCTGTTAAACAGGTCATTACTGTAATTAGTAAAGCAGTTCGCTCTCGCGATACCTTCTTCTGTACTGGAGAAGGAAATAGGATACTTGGGGAAGGTGGTGCTGGGAAGCAGTACTGTACTCTACATGTGTTTTGCTTTTATTTTCTCAGTTAGTCGGTGAATTTCTGGAAGTCACATGTATCAACCCAACTTTCATCTGTGATCATCCGCAGATCATGAGTCCTCTCGCCAAATGGTAAGGGTATGATGCGCAGTTATATGTAACTCTTACAAGTCCTTCACTGCTACTTTATTTAAAACAGACGACAAAACAGGAGGTACTGATGTCATATGCTAGTTAAATACTATTCTGACACAAGCCACGTAGATCTTGGTTCCTGAGCGGTGAAGCCCAGGATCCAGAGGAGAGGTGTGTTCATGCTGAGTAGTTTAGACAGCTGTTGCTGGCAAATATGGGTAATCCACCTGAAGTAGCGTACCTGCCCTTTCAGTTTTGTACAGCCATTTCTTTTAAGGTCTGGTTGGTTTGTCATTTTCACATAGGCATCGTACTCGTCAGGGACTAACAGAACGCTTTGAACTCTTTGTGATGAAGAAGGAAGTGTGTAATGCATACACAGAACTGAATGATCCTTTCCAGCAGCGGCAGCTTTTTGAAGACCAGGCCAAGGTAGGGTGTTTTGCTGATAGGGAATCAATGATACGTGTAAGAGTATTTTCTGTGTCTAATTCCAAATCCATTGCTAGTCCCTACTGGTGAAAAGGGTTATGATTAAACAGAGAGAGTGTTACTCAAGTGAAAGCTTGTTCTTAAAATTTACTTTCTTGTAAAGGAACTTTACTGTAAGGTAAACAAGTCTAAACTCTGCTGTTGAACAGTACTTGTACGTTTTGGAATATCTTCCCCTTTCTTTTGTATCTGCACTACTGATCTGAAAAAAAGCAGATGTACAGGGTGTTTTATCTGTCTTCCTCATATCTCTTCCTCACATAGCTTAAGAGTTGCTTTGGAAGCACCTCTACAGGGCATCTCCACAACTTTACAGGCATGAAATTCCTTCCTCTGTCACTGACTTGTGTGGCTGTAGAGACACTTAGTACCATCAGTGCTGCTACAAATGTATTTGTCCCTTCTGGTAGGGATTAATAGCATGGGTACTATGTAGCTCTGTGCAAACACCCCTTACTGCTTATTTTCTCATTTAGGCGAAAGCTGCGGGTGATGATGAAGCCATGTTTATTGATGAAAACTTCTGCACCGCACTGGAGTACGGCCTTCCCCCTACAGCTGGCTGGGGCATGGGAATCGATCGCTTCACCATGTTCCTCACCGATTCCAGTAACATCAAGGTAAGCATTGGAAGTGGCAGCGCCCGCTGATGGCTGCATCAGAGAGTAGGAGTGAGGTTCGGCCACAAAGCAAAGCGGCACGGCCGGCAGCCGTCCGTAGTGCTGCGGGGCCCGGAGCCGCTCTGCGGGGCCGAGCGCCCATCTCGCGAGACTCGGGCACGGCCGCGCTGTGCTGGGGGCGGCGGGCCGAGCTCGGTGTCCGCTGATCGTGCCCGTTTTCGCAGGAGGTGCTGCTGTTCCCAGCGATGAAGCCGGAGGACAAGAAGAAGGAGGCGCACCCCGAGCAGTCTGCCGAAGGCACCTCTGTGTGAAACCCGGGCCGGGCCGTGAATAAAAGCGGCGGGGTCCGCCCAACGTCTCGCGTTTTTCTTTGTGCGCCGGCGCGAGAGTAGTTTCTCCCGCCGGAGGGGGCGGGGCTGAGGGGCGCGTTCGGCGGGAGGTGACCTCGCGGCGCCGTGCGCTGCGCGGCCCGGGTCCCCCGCGGGCTGTGGGGGCCGTGAATTGGCGGGCGGCGGTTTCCGAGCTGCCGTCACGGGCGCGCGAGTGCTGCGCGGCCCCGTTCGCTGAGGAGGGGGCGGAAACTCGGAGGCCGCGGAGGAGCGCGGCGCCTCAGCCGTGCCGGAAGCGCGGGGCCGGCGCTGTGCGCTGGGAGCCGGCGGCGTGGCCCTCCGTTACTGTTGTGTTCCCGGAGAGGTGGGGCGGACAGGAGCTGGGAAGTGCTGTCTCGTGGGACAGTTCTCAGCAGTCTGGGAAGGGGTGGTGCAGGCGGGCCTTGCACGTTAGAATTTGGCCCGGGAAGGTATTGTACAACTGGGCAGTAGGACTGAGGGGACGGGGGATGTCAGCGTGACTGAACCCAGTGCAGAAGCTGTACTTGCAGCAGCGGTCATGTGGTCAGCAGATGAAATTGCTGAGCTATGTTACGAGCATTATAGGATCAGACTCCCTAAGCAGGGGAAACCAGATCCAAGCAGAGAGTGGACTTCACTGGCAGCTGTGGTCAAAGTGGAATCAGCAGAGAGCAGAGAGGGTTGTGGCAGCCTGGGGAGCCTGCAGGGTGAGGATGGGGTCGTGTTCTGTGAGCTGAGGGTGGTGGTGGAGCTTTGTGATAATTCTTCCTTTTTTTCTTTTTTTTTTTTTTTTAACCTTCAAGATAGCCTTTTCTTTAAAAACAAACAAACGCAGCCTTTCCTGTTTTGTTTCTGTCTATTGTGAAATTATTCTGGTAAGAGCTTTTACAGCTTCTGTCTGAAAAAAGAGTTGCAGTGAAATACTGTTCTTTCCAGACTGTAACTAAGAAGGTGAAAGTCTGCATTCAGCTATTCAGTAAGTGGTGAAAGTCTGGGCAGGTCCTGAATGCCTGGAGTAAAGGCCTGCAGAAGTGTATTTGTATTTATAAGGCTCCTGGGAAGTTCACTCTCCTTTAACGGATTGTGTTCTTGCATTGTGGGATTGGGTTGTTTTTTTTTTTTTGTTCACCGTCACTTTCATTTCCTTAATTGGCACTTCTAGACTGTTGTAGTGCAGATTGTAATTCATAGTTCTTTCTTAAATTTGTGAGGAGTCTTGCTGCTGCTCACTGCTTGTTGCCTAGCATATCATACCAGTGTTAGTGCCTGTACTCTGTGCTCAAATACTTTGTATAGCACTGGTGGTTATATCTACTGCATTCAGGTCTACAGCTGGAACATCTCACTGCCTGCCTCCCTGTACGTTGCCACCTACTCAGTGTTCTGTGTACCGTCTTAACAAGATACCTATGTAAGAGCAATGCTTATTGTGATAGTTTATCCAGTTAAGCGTTTTCTTTTTCACTAGCCAAGGAAGTTGTTGCTCTGGGAACTGGAACAAAATGTATTGGACTAAACAAAATGAGAAAAACTGGTAAGTATGGTGTAAAATCCAACAACAGACTGCCTGTCCTAACTTCCTTCTTGTTGATGTCATAGAGTCAATGAAGAATGTCCAAGGCATTGAGCTCAGTCTTCTGGATTGAAGCCAGAAGTGTGAGGCAATATAATGCAGTCTTTATCCGTGGCAAGAAGTCAGGAGTTTAACAGCCTTAAACGTTGGCTGCACTCTCTGCCTTAAAGTTGAATAATCTTTATATGTGGAAAAGTGCAGTTTAGGTCCCAAGCCTACTCACCCAACTGTTGATAGCTAAAGGCAGAACAAAACATAACCAAAGTAATTGTGCTTCATTCGCCTGGTACAGTCTAGTTTTATTGTCCAGTGCTAAAGATGCTTCCAGTGTTGAGGAAGACATGACACGAATGGTACTAGATGGCTCTTTCTTGCACACTGTATGTTCTGTGACTGTGCAGTAACTGTATGAGGCAGGTGACATCCAGTAGCTACAATTTCCTATTGAACACCTCTACATTTCCATTTTTTTATTCAGAATGTATTTCTTTCCTCTTTTGGGAAAGAGAGGAGGAAGGCATAGTAGTTGATGCCAAAAGGTAGCTGAGGATGAAATGTCAGTGAATGTATTTGTATCGTTTTCTATATTTGTTAGATGTAGAAAGAGTAGAGTTAGATGGCAGAGTTGGTTTAACACATTGTTGTCAGACTGTTTTGTGCTCTCTGGAATGTACTTCATTTTAAATGGATTAGTGGAATAAGGCGAGAAACTAAACTCTGTGTCTTAGCTTTTTATTGGTGTTTTTTGTGCTTTAGCCATTCTAGTAGAGGCTGGAGTTAGATGGTCATTAAGGTCTCTTCCAACCCAAATTATTCTGTGATATGCTGTCAGAATATTATTTCTGCAGGTAATTGAGGTTTAAAAGAAGCCTTCTTAATTGTAGGATCTGTGAGTTAAAAAAAAAAAAAAAAGAGTAAAAGTGCATTTGTATTGCCATATTTTCTCAGATACAGAGTGCTATTTTAATCGTCTCTCTTAGAGTTCTTGTTGGGCTGGTAAGGAGTTAAAGGAGGACTGTGGCAACGATTGTGATCATAGGAAAACTTTTTGAAAAGCCTTCACAAGTTCTGCAACATTGTTTAATGAGGTCTTTTAACACATGACATTTTATTCCTGAGATAACAGCTGATTTACTAGTCCTGTTCCTTCAAATAGAGCAGTAGGCAGGCACTCCAAGATGTTTCAAGGTTTGTTGTGTAAACCTGATAGATATCAGAATTAGTTACAGAGAAATGTAATTTACATCAGAGGGCATAGTGCAACAGGAAACTTGGACCAAAAGATAAATACTTGAGGCTTATTGGATGTTAGGCATATTCTGAATGATTTATTATTAAGAGCAGACATCAGTAAGGATTTGAAGAACTACCGTATTAGAGGATTTCAGGATTAAAAATTTGTTTTTTATGGGTCCTTGACTTTGTACAGAAGTCATTTTTAGGGTGTTTTGACCTCTTTTTGTAGTGATTAGATGTTTAAAATGGGATGGAATAACCTAATACCAACATTAAACTCTTCATATGCTAGCAAATCTGCTGAACCATGAGATCTGTGAAATTCTGTTACAGCTGTAACATTTACTCTCTCCTGTTTGTTAATGATGCATATTCTCATTTGGTTTTTGCATTAGGAGACATTCTGAATGACAGTCATGCTGAAATCATAGCCAAGAGGAGCTTCCAGAGGTGAGACGTGAACTCCGTGTGCTCTTACCCAGTGCCACTTGAGGTTGTTTGTCATGATCCAGAAATGCTTCTAACCTATGTCTGAAATAGCCAGAATTGGCAGCTTCAGGGATGAGAGCATTTCATTCTTCCTTATTACTGTAGTAACCTTTTACAAAAAAGTAGAATGTTATTTTACGTGATTCCAATGTTGGCATTGTGACTAGGTGTCAAAGGTGTCCACATACATCCTTCTGATTGCTTAGAATCACAGAATTTTTGGAGTTGGAAGGGACCTTTAAAGGACATCTAATCCAGCTCCCCTGCAGTGAACAGGGACATTCACAGCTAGGTCATGTTGCTCAGAGCCTTGTCCAGCCTGGCCTTCAGTGTCTCCAAGAATGGGGCTTCGACCGCCTCTGGGCAATCTGATGGCCTTGCCACCCTTATTGTTTAAAAAATAAAATAAGAAATCCTTATTCCAATCTAAATTTCCTCTCTTTTAGTTTGAAACCATTTTCCCTTCTCTTGCAGCAGAGCCTGCTGAAGAGTCTGTCCCTTCTTATAGTCCCCCTTCAGATACTGAAAGGGTGGAATCACATCTTATCCAAAGACTCTTCTCTAGGCTGAACAGTCCCAGCTCTCTCAGCCTGTCCTCAAACAGGTGTTCCATCCCTCTGCATGCGCTCTAACAGGTCTAGGTCTCTCCTGCACTGAGGACTCCACATCTGGATATACAACTCCAGGTGAGGTCCTGTCAGCATAGAGTAGAGGGGCAGGATCACCTCATTTGCGTTGCTGGCCTTGCTTCTTTTGATGCAGCCCAGGTAAGGTTGGCTTTCTGGGCTGTAAGGGCACATTGCTGGCTCATGTCCAGCTTGCCATTCACCAGTACCCTCAGCTTCTTTTTGGCAGGGCAGTGCTCCATCCTTACATCCCCTAACTTGTACTGATAGCTGAGTTTGCCATGACCCATGTTCAAATCCTTGTACTCGGGTTCATTGAACCTCATGAGGTTCACCTGGGTGCATTGCTCAAGCCTGTCTAGGTCCCTCTGAATGACATCCCTTTCTTTGGATGCGTTGACTGCACCATACAGTTTGGTGTTATTTGTAGACTTGCTGAGGGTGTACTCAGTCCCACTGTCAGTGTCATTGATGAAGGTTTTAATTTAAAGAGCATTCACACCACTTGTCACCAGTCTCCATTTGGACATTGAGCCATTGACCACCACTCTCTGGGCATGATCTCTTGATCTCTCAACACATTCCTTGTCAACCAAACAGTCCACCCATCAAATCCATATCTTTCCAATTTGGAGAGAAGGATGTTACAGGGGACTACGTCAAATGCTGTACTGAAGTCCAGGTTGATGACTTCAGTGGCTGTTTCCTTGTCTATTAATGCAGTTATGCCATCATAAAAAGTGACAAGGTTTGTGTCATCTCCCTTCCTTCCACATGCCTTTGTAGGAGAATCTGGTCAAGGAGGTTCCGCATGGGAAGAGTGGGGTAGGCTGGTTCAGTGAACTAAGGTGGCAGAGTCAAAGGTTTAATTTTCTGGGTTTTTTTGTTTTGCTGCTAAGCTAGCTTTCATAATCAGATGAGCATCAGGTCTGGTAGTAAGTAGAGTGGAAGAAGCAGCCTCTGTGTGTGCTGTGTGAGGAGGAAGTTACCTCTTCTGAATTTAACCCTCTGAGCTCTCTTATTAAGTTTCTAGTGGTGTGCTTGTACTTATAGAGTATGTTGGGTGCTGACTACAGGAGTGTAACTGGCTGGCTCCTCAAATACATCATCAGGAATTGACAAGAAGTAGTGGACGTCTAAGTTTTGTCATTTTCACCATGCATCAAAAGTGAAGAAAATGCTTCTTGGAAACTTTCTGTCTAACAGGTATCTTCTCCATCAGATGTGTCTGGCAACTTCCTACCAGCAAGGCAGCATCTTCATTCCAGGATCAAAAACTGGGAAATGGAAACTCAAACCAAATATCACATTTCTTTTCTTCTGTAGTCATACCCCGTGTGAGTATTTAAGAGTGAACCAATTTCATGATTCCAACTTGCAAGGAACAGAAAAGATTGTACCTTTTCTTCAGTCTTTCCGGAGTAAGGTGGTAGGTAGCTGATGTCGTCAGTGTGTGCCCTGAGATGTACTTGACTGGGCTTCTACAGATACACTTGGCATTTTGTTTCACTGAATGTGATCCGTGAGTGCTCATTAAACCCAGTCAACCACTCACTGTATAATGGGATGCTTGGCTTCCAGTAGTAATGAAAATGATAGATGTTCTGTCATTTTTCTTGACAGCTTTACATAAATTGTTGTCTTCTTGGACTCAGATTCCTATGGAAAAAAAGAACGTGGACATTTGCTACAGTTCCTATAAATAAATAAATACTCTTATCTCCCTATTCCCCTCCACCCATCTTATGGAACAGAGGTCTGCCTTTTGTTACAAAAAACTGAGTGTTTGGAAAAAAACAAAACAGACAAAAAGAGACAAACACCAACTTACCATAACCACAGGGATGAAGGCCTGTTGGCAGTGTCACGTCTCAACTTTTCGGATTCCTGGTGTGTTCTTTCTGCTATTAGTCTGTTACCAAACCAGAGTACTGCGCCATCAGTATTTAACAGTGACTTAGCACAGACGTGCATTCTCATAATTTTGATGGCCTTGCTGCAATAAGCTGTAATTATTTTTCGTCATTAACACAAGTTAAAAACAGAATCTACCCTCTTCAATTGGATAGTAAGGGTAACTTCCTGACTTCCTTTCCTCACATGCTTCTCAGATTTTGTTTGCTTTAAACGCATACCTGGAATTTTGGTTTTGAGCTTTTAGTGACACAGATTGTGGTTTCTTTCCATTCTAATTTGATAGTGTTTTCTTTAACTATTAACTGTTATTTTGCAGATGTTTGTATCATTTAGTATTCCTGCAGATTTTCCACAATTTTTCTGAGTACAAATTTGTGAAAGCCAGTAGTAGCCATAATATTGCTTTGATCTGTTACAGTCATGCAAGACACTTTTTTGGCTAACTTTGATGTTATTTCTTCTCTAGGTGGTGATGCTTCTATTATTCCAATTAGGGGAACAGAGAACTATCTTTCTAAGCCAGTGGGTGGACATGATGTAGCTGGGCAGTCAGCACTGTGCAGTAGTGACTGTGATCGTAGGGGCCCAGAAGACAAAAGGATATTGGAGAGGGTGGCAGGTGGTCATATGATCAAGAGAATGAAGAACGCTGATGGAGGTTTTTTTCCCACGATCGCTGAAGGCCTGTCTGTTCAGCAGGTATTTGTGGAAGAAGAATGCAGTGCGAATCCAGAGTGCAGCGAACATTCTGAAGAGATGCAAGCGGCTAACAAGGAGACTAACTCAGGCAAACTGACGGTAGTAGATGTTCATAGAACTGGAGCTAAATGCGTACCTGGAGAGCTGAGCGATACCCTGATACCTGGCACGGAGTATCACTGCGTAGGGTTATTACGGGTGAAGCCAGGTCGTGGGGATAGAACGTGCTCTATGTCCTGCAGTGATAAACTGGCTCGCTGGAACGTGTTGGGGTGTCAAGGAGCCCTTCTGATGCATTTTCTGCAGTATCCAGTGTATCTGTCAGCAGTTATAGTGGGGAAGTGTCCATATAGCCAAGAAGCAATGCAGAGAGCAGTTATTGAAAGGTAAGTGCCCTTACTTTGGAAGTATAGAAATTGAGTTATGGAAGACAACTTCTGCAAACGACTCTGGTGCTCAATTTGGGTATTTGCAGAACATGTGGACTTGGCAAATTCACATTTTAAGGAAGTAGCCCTGTGTAGATTTTTTTTTTCCCAAATGTGGTCAAGGAGAGCTTGTAATTTATTCAGTTACCTACACTCGGGATATTCTGAACAACCTTCAAGTCATCTTTTATAGAAATGAGTTGGTGAGCAAAGGCAGCTTTTGTTTCTTGCGTGTAACTGAGTAGTAGAGTCCTGATACATTCCTAAAGTTGTGAATGGATGAATAATACATTTCCTTGAATTAAATTAAGCTCCCAAGTATGTCTGTCCTGAAGGCAGTCTGACTAAAGTGCACCAAATTAACCTTGGTATACTATTTGCACAGTTTCTTAAGTAGGATGGTCTGGGAAGGTACCGGTTTTGTGTAGCTTTCCAAATTTTAGATTCGTGAATTTAAAATAACATTATTAGGAGTATTTCTGTTGGTTTCTGTTTTGACTGTTTCATTATTTAGTCCTGGAAGTAGAAAATACTATGACTTCTCCACAAGGCTACTCACCATGTAATTAATTTAGTTTTTGTGAGTGTGCTATTGGTTTCTAAGAGATCAGATGTTTAAGGGTTACGAAAATAGTGTCTGGCTAGCTGCTTTTGCTTTAATTAACCCATGGTAGGCACATTAAACATCAAGAAAGTCTTCAGTAAATATTTGCAAAGTCAGTTTTCAGACTATTACAATATGAGCCTCGGTTTTAATTAATTTCTGCTTTATGTAAATATTAGGGTGATTAAACATACAGTATTTTTTCCTCCTCAAGTGATTCACAGAATTGCAGGGGTCGGAAGGGACTTCTAGAGATTGAGTCCAACCCCAAATTCTAATAGCATTTAGAGAGTACTTGAAGGTAACAAAGGTGAGGTCATATATGGAACTTATGGACTAAATATATTTTCTATCTTTCTCGACTTTGATTAAGAGCCTTCAGGTTTGTAAAAGTATTAAGGTAGTATGGTTGACTATGTAAATACTTCCAAATTTTTCATTCTGATTGCAGAACTATATTGCAGTTTTTATTCTGCCTATCTTCTATGAATTTGTACTAGCTTTTAACTATACCTGCAATAAAATAGGATGGACAAGGTCTTATTAAACTTTGTGGTTTTGTGTTTTATATAGCCAGAGCAGATAGTGTTTAGAAGGGGAAAGTGTCCCTAGATCTTCTTACCTGTATTTTGCAGCTTGCATTCAGTTCTGTTTTAAATTGTAACACATTTTAGATTGTGAAACTCAGCTGTGCAGAATCTGTCCTGGAATACAAGACTTTAAATCACTTGCATTTCTCCATGTTTACTTCAGGTGTCAACACGTCTCATTGTTACCAGATGGTTTTCTCACTCAGGAGGTTCAGTTGCTGCAGTCAGATCTTCAATTTGAACACAGCCGTCAGGCAATCCAAGAAGTTCAAACTATCAGCAAAAGAAAACTCGTTCCCTGTAGCGCAGGTGAGTTAACTTGGACTAGTTGTGTAATGGTATGCCAAAATCCAAATACAAATTATGTGGCTTTGGTGATGTTTTGTAAAACGTGACATCATTCATTGCCAGTGCTAGAAGCGAAGTGTGATTTGAAGCAGTGAACTAGTTTGTAGACACAACTTAAGCATTTTCCAGAATACTGTAAATAATTACAAGAAACTAGAGACAGAGCATTAACTAAGAATTGATAAGAATTTATAATCTCAACAAAGGCAGAACATAACTAGCCAAGACAAAAAAATTTTGAAGGTGAAAAGGAAAATATCAGAAGACTTCTTATTATGGTTTTATATTCTCCTTCTTGATCAGTAGGTCATGGTGATGAATTAATACGCAAATCATGTTGTCATTTAGCATTGTGGTTTCCTATTTGGTGAGGGAAAGGGCGGAAGGAACTGATAATGTATTTGTGTGGTTAAGCACTTTTTCAAAACTACCGTTGTACTGGAAGATATCCTATGTAGTAGGATAGGACCTGATGATAAAACAGCAAAGAAATGAAGAGCTCCCTAGCGAATTCACAGATGCTTAATTTGAAGTTACTTGCAGGTGCTGGTAAGGAAAAGATTTTTGTACTGGGACTTGAGAAACAAAATCCGTCATTGAAAAGTGCTGTGAATTCACTTAGCAGAAATAGTCTGTGGCTAACCTGTGTCTAAATGTACTAAATTTTAAAAAAGGTGTCTGTATTTTTGTACAGTTACTCAGGTCACTGTACAGGGAGTTGGTGAATATAAACAGTTTCGCATGTATGAAATCTTCTGGGTTGAGTTTTTCATGTGGGGATGAAAATTAGAATTAAATCTGAATTCATAGTTCTTACTCTGGGTGTTGAAATGTCCTGGGCAGGTACATTGCAGCTAGTATTTCTAAAAAGAATGTGTTCAATTTAATGTTTTGAAGTCTGCAGTATCTGGAAAGAAATGAAAAAGTAGAAAATGTTTTGAATTTCAAGTCAGTTTTTATCTACTTTCCTGAGTTTAATATCCTCTAAGCAGGTATCTCTTCGGTGTTCTGCTCAGGGATTGTTTAATGTTTATGTATTTGATGTCATTTGGCATCACGTAGGATTTCATTTTAGTGGAGTACTGCATTGTTGTACCTAAATCACACTGTAAGTACGGTTTACACCAAGCAGAGCATAGCAATTGCAGCTTATAGCTGAATCCCAGTACATCACTGATCTGCACAGTGTGCTTTATAATATGTCCTTTGTGAGTATCTTGAGTGGCATGATGGTATCATAAGAAAAGCTGTGAAAATTCTCTTTACGCTTAGTGTATGTGCAGCTCTTTCACCCGTTAGAAAGAAAGAGGAATGAGAGAATTTAGAGGACAGAGATTATCTCAAGGCAGTAGATCTTAAAGATACTGCTGTAAGGTTATAGAAGGGCAGACTGGACGTATCAGTTCTGTTTCTGTGAATGTGCTTCTTTGGATGGTTTTCTAGTTATTTATAACTCTGTGAGCCAGGACTTGCTGAGTTTCAGCATGAAGAACAGTACAGTCTAAAATGGTAAATAGATGTCAGGAAGGGGGAAAAGCATGAAGTAGTTGGCATTTGAAGATGAAGTGTGTGTGTGCATTTTTTCAATACTATTATTTTTTTTTTTTTTTTAGTCTGTGTGCCTAAGAGAACCGCAATCCTATTCCCAGTTTGTCTTAACTAATTTTGGAAAGTAGCATAGTATCGTGTGAACTGAGAAGACGGAGGGAATGATTAAGTTCTGTTTCATGCTAAGGGTGTCTCCCTCATTCATAATCCTTTCTTCCCCAGCTATCAGTTGGAGTGCAGTTCCAGAGCAACCTCTGGATGTTACCTCAGGTGGCTTTCGGCAAGGAACTACAAAGAAAGGGATTGGAAGCCCTCAGAGCAGGTTTGAGAATACTGTGATACCTGGATGCACGCCTTGCCTTTTAGCCTCTCCCTTAGATCACTGTGGTGTGTGATGCGTTGTCAGAGCAGAAATGTAAGGACTGGGGTAAGGAAGTAGTCATTGTTTAAGGGAGAGAAAGTGAGAGAAGCTCAGTGAGGGCTGAGAACTTTCCTGTTTTTGTCTGCCACTTAACAAAGAAGGACGCTGTCAGTAATGGTAGTGTGGAACTATGATAATTTTTAATAAAAAGACAGCTTATTTATTGCCCAAGTTAGCAGAGTTTTTGCTTTGTACCTTTTGGTCTGGAGACTGAAGGAAATGAGCGTGTTGCAGGACATGTTTTTATTTTATTTTTTAACTTTTTTCAGATTTCTATTTCTGTAGGAGCTTTTGTGATAAAAGGTCCAAATAAGGAATTCGTAGACTTATTGGAGGGGGTTGCTTAATACTAAACAAGTCTTGTACTTCTATCCTCATTTTTTTCTTCGGGGAGTCTCAGAGTGATTGTTGGGAACTGTCGTTTGTTTGTTTTCCTCTGTGCAAGATGTTAGATAATGCTAAATATCAGGGAAGATAAAGCTGACTGACTGAAAGGAATTTGTGAATGTGTGATATGTTTGTGTCTATTGGAAGATTGAATCAGTCATAATAAATACAAGTATATATAAAGAATTCAGTGGAGAAAATGGTTGGTTTTAAAAGCCCCAGCCATGTTTCATGAACAGTTTCTCTGATTGCCTGTCTTCTGGGGGAAAGAGAAGGGCTTAAAGCTGGTGGAGATGCCTGTGGTATCTTTAAAAATCTTTCAGACAGACTCACTTTACTTCTTGATCAATCTCTTTGTATTTAACTGCCCTCAATCTGTTGCTGACTGTGTCCTTGCCAGTGTTGTGAAAAGGGCACCATTGTTGCTGTTGTTTTTTTTGATTCTTTTATTTGTTCTAAATGATTATTTTTGGGGGTTTGAACAAGCCCTTGCAGTCCATTTGTGGTTATGTGATCAGTTCTAGGACTAATTCTTCTGGCTCAGCCTGTGCCATAGCTATGAGCCTATGATGGTGCGTAGATAATGTGGGGCTGTTAAAATGTTCTCTGCAGACTATCAGAGTGCTAGTTGGGACAGTGGGGTAATTCAGCTTTTGTCCATATAACATTTAAAACCAGAGTTTTAAAAGAATGTGGGCAGGCTCAGATAGGATATGGGGTATGAAAAGTTAAACTGTCGAGGGGGGGAGGAAAACAAGTTTCAGGTCTGTTATCTGCTGCTTGTTACAGCGCCAGGCAGGAACATGCTGCCCGGACAGGGCTGACACTGTCAGGAACTAATGAGTGAAAGTGCATTTCTTATTATCTTGTGCTATTTCTCATTATCTTCCTGTTGTTTTTTCCCATCAGATCAAAGATTTGTAAAGTGGAACTGTTCCATGAATTCCAAAAGCTGGTGACAAGCATTTCAAAGGAGAATTTACCAGACACTCTCCGGTAAATACATTCCCGTAGTATCTGTAAGAGTGAAAAGTTATTTTCATGAAGCTCAGAAACACTGATACCAGACTGCCAATCAGTGTCACTTGAGATAAATGTAATGTTAAAGTTTGAGACTTGAATGATATATCCTATCCTTGATGGGTTAGGAAGCATTTTATTTATTTATTATCTTGTTGGATTAATAGCTTGTGTATTAATGAGAGAACAGAAATTGCAGGTTGTTTTGCTGTGAAGGCTTACTGTTTTTGAAAGGATAAATTATTTTTCTGATCACAGAGCCTTGTCCTTCTCTAGATGGGGTCTTCTGGACCCCTCTGTAAATTTTCTGTTTGCAGGAGTTGAAGCAGTCTTGTCCAAAAGCACCAATGCTGGTGAGCAACTGGGAGAGGGAGAGTAAAGAGGGAGGTGAGAGGAAGGAAGTAGAATTTTCTGAAAAGGTGAGGTGCTGCTGCCTACCTGCAGCACTTGATGGGATTCAGAACCTCTCTCCTCAAGTGGTTCTGTTTATTGATATCTCACTGGTGTTTAGCAATTGCATGAAATGCCACCTCTTTCTCCTTCATAATAAGGGAGAGTTTGAATAATTTTTTTTATTAGTCAAGTGTATACTAAAATCTTCTTTCATCAAAGCATGTAATGGAGGAAGAGCCAGTGAGATGAAATAAAGATGGAACAAATAAAAGAACCCATGCAAAATAAATATAAATAGAAGGTTCGTGTGGTTGGAAGCAGGGCAGGTAGGCCATCTCCGTCTTTTCATTGGCACTAAGACATTAGGTAAGATTAACTCAGCCATAGTAATTACACCCTGAATCTTTAATAATTAGGTTTTACTTGTTTTTAAGTTTCGTGAATTAAATACTGCAGTTCTCTTCTGCATCTTTACTTAAAAGCTCTGATGTCAACATGAGCCATTTGTTGAAATGGTTTTAATTGGCACTGTGTGGAGAGATATGCTTTCTTCTTAATTCAGTTCAGAATCATCACTCTCTTTTGAGGAGGAGTTGCTTGTGGCTTGTTGAGTTACAGTTTTCTGCAGGATATAGCATGAACTGATGCACTGAGTAGTTGACTCCTTGTGCTGATCATGTGCTCCTTACATAAAGTCACTTCACCTCAGGCCTCTTCTAGACTTCAGTGGCTTTGTAATTTCCTTTGACATTTTTGTCCTTTATTATTTTTCTGTCTTGTCTTCTGACAAAGTCCAGCTGACTTGCAGATGTGTTATCATTTTTGTGCTGCACAAACTCAGTGTATACAGCAGAGGTGCTAGCTCACCAGCCAGCTTGTCCAGTTACTTTCTTTTTCCAGTCTTCCTTTAACTCTTCTCTAATCTACTGTTGTTGACGTAGACCTAAGATACTTGGGCAGTTAAAACTTTACACTGAACTAATGCAGTGATTATAATTTTCTTTTCCTTTTTCCTGTATGTAAATCTGCTTATCCTGCTTTTTTGTCCCTTTCTTTTTGATTCTTCACATCTCTTTGGAAGATCAGCATGGGCAGTGTTAAATTGCAGCAAGTTGAGAGTCTGCTTGAGGCTGAATATTTGAAATTGCTGGTACATAAATCCATTTCTCTCTTTTTTTTTTTTTTTTTTTTTTTTTTAACTACTGCACCCAGTGTGCTGCCTCATTCAGTTCTCTTAGTGGTTGCATCTCACTTGCTGCATCAATTTCATGTTTTCATCCCTTTGATAATGAGGGTGAAAAAAATTTAGTCAGAATGTGCTATGAGGAGCTGCTCCGTTCTTCCCTTACTTTCTACTGTAACGTTTCCATAAAAGAGGTCAGTTGGAATAATTAAGTCGGAAAAATTCCACATGTGTTGCAGTTAAATTGGTTCTGGGGTTCTGTGACTGTTACACTGAGCAGGTGGAGGAGAGTTGCAGCGGGCACTTTCACAGATCTTTCAAAAAAAAGCTCAGTGGCTAGATTCACAGAGTTGGAATAATGTGAAAGGGATAAAGAAAGCAAAATGAACTGGCTATTACAAGAGTGCAGGCAGATTTGTCAGAATGCATAGAAGAGAAGTTGTGGATGCCCCATCCCTGGAGAGGTGTTCAAGGCCTGGCTGGATGGAGCCCTGGGCAGCCTGGTCTAGGTGGAGGGGGGCTCTAACTAGGTGGGCCCTTCCAACCTAAATTGTTCTTTGATTCTGTACATCTCCCATATTCAGCAGTGGCCCATGAGCAGGTTCACAGCCTTGCATTTTCCAAACCCAAGGTCTTTAGGTTAAATAATATATCATGGTTTGCTGTGCATGTTGCACTTATAGCAGAAGGCTGAATTATAATTTCTGATTGGTCTGCTGTTCTGGTATTTTGTGGGGTGGTGGTGGTGATTGTCGTGCCTTTAAGCATGAAAGCTTTGTATGAAACCGAGTGCAGTGGTTCACAGACTTCTTATATTAGTCTCCCTTATAGAAGTTTGGATCCTCCCTTTCTTGAGGAAGGTAATGTTGCCCATGATATTCCCTTGATATTGGGTTGAATTTATGAACATTTTTGTCTCGTGTAGCTGATACCATTCAATGAAGGGGGAGAAGTGGCTGGGAAAGAAGTGCAAGGAAATGAAAGAAGTCTTGGTGGAATTGTTTTAGAGGTGTTTATGTTCCTTTTATGCTCAGATACCACGAACTTGAAATTCTCTCTTGAAAATTGATGCATTCAGCAGAGTAACCAGCAGTTCTGCTGAAATTGCAGGGGGTGGAGGCTACGTCAGGAAGGGTAGCAGAGCATCAAAACTGAGTCTCTTATGCTTTAAGAAGATTTAATATATGTATATATTTGCATTTTTTTCACTTTAATCTCACTCTTCTCTGTTATTTTGTGTTGAAGGACTCTTCTTCCCTATCCCCTTCTCTTCCAGCCTGTAATCACAGCCATTCCAGCAAAATAAATCTACCTCTATCCAATGAAAAGCGCCCATCTCTATCCACCCTTTCTACTTTGCATCAGCATTTTTTATTATCATGTAAGTTCTCTGTAACATATTGTCACAAAGGCACTGATACTTCTGTTGCTGAAGAGTGTGTATGAAGCATGGCAGACAAGTTATTTTTTTCTTGTATAGGAATCCTGACATTGTCTAAAAACACTGCTTTCTTAAAGGCCTGGGCCTCTTCGGGTCTCCCTAGAAGGACAAGAGAATTTTGTTTAGTAGCATGGAAAGGCTGATAGGACATTATTGTATTCTTACAGGTTTGGTTGCTTTCTTCATTTTGTGATAGTACGTCTAAAAGAACAGTAGAAAAATCGTCATTGGTGTGTGTTTTCTGTTAGGATGAAGACTCTGGAAACCTACTGGGACTACAAGGAAGCAGCATTAAATTATCAAGAAGCCTGGAAGGCACTCCGTAGCCAGGCACTGCTGGGCTGGATCAAGAATGCCCGGGAGTATCTGCTCTTCACATGAAAATAAAAGCAGCTGTGTAAATCCAGCAATAAGCTGTGGAACTTAGGAGCCACCTCTGCTACTCAAGGAATGCAGAAATGCCCTCTGGTTCCTATGCCATAAGAAGACAGAACTGAAAAGGAAAACAGTTTAGAGAACTCATTATTTTGATTGAAGTCTCCTTTTTGTTTAAATATAGAAAAGGATTGTTGCATACTTAATAATGAGATGCATGAAACGATCCAAAACAGAGGAAGCAGTGATGTGCTATCCTCTGTTTCTTGATGTTATAATCTATCAGATATAGTCCCCTGTAATGGAAGTAACATAAACTGAAACTGAAGCAGTGCTATGGAAGAAAGGCTTTTGCTGTGAAATGATTCAGGAGGAAACAGTCAGAGACCTACTATTCCAACTGGGCTGCTGCAAGTCCATGGGGCTGGATGAGTTTCGCCCAAGAGTGGTGAGGGAACTGGGAGGAGTGATAGCTGAGCCACTTTGTCATCTGTCAGCGCTCCTGGTTGACTGGTGAGGTCCCAGAAGACTGGAGCCTTGTCGATGTGACTCCCATCTAAAAGAAGGGTTGTAAGGAGGATCCTGGGGAGCTGCAGGCCTGTTAGGCTGGCCTCAGTGCCAGGGAAGGTTATGGAGCAGATTGTCATGAGGGAGATCGCGCGGCATGTGTGGGACAGCTGGTGGTTCAGCCTCAGCCAGCATGGGTTCATGAGGGACAAGGTCTTGCTTGACCAGCCTGTTCTCCTTCTATGATCTAGTGACCCATCTGGTAGATGAGAGAGAGGCTGTTGGTTAGACTACCTAGGCTTCACCAAAGCCTTTGCCGCTGTCTCCCACAATATTTTCCTGCAGAAGCTGGCAGCCCATGGCTTGAACAGCTACACTCTTTGTTGGGTAAGGAACCGGCTGGAGGGCTGTCAGCAGTTTGTGGGCCGGTTTGACCCTGTACCGTGATGATTGAGGCGGGGGGGGGGGGGAGGGGGGGGGGGGGGGGGGGGGGGGGGGAGGGGGCCGCACCCCGGGGAAGAGGGTAATAGGATGAGAGGGAATGGCTTCAAGCTGTGCCAGGGGAGATTCAGACAAGATGTTAGGAAATACTGCGACCAAAAGAGTGGTCAGGCACTGGAATGGGCTGGAAGTCACCAACCCTGGAGGTATTCAAGGAATGTTTAGATGTTGTGTTGAGGAATGCAGCTTAGTGAGAACGGTTGGTGATAGGTGGGTGGTTGGACGGGATGATCTTGTTGGTCTTTTCCAACCTTGGTGATTCTGTGAAAACTTCAGTGCTTGTTTTCCTTCTACTCTTGATAACGTTGCAGTTGTTTTTGTGTTGCTGGGGTAACCCTAATGTTTAGCAAGTGGGTTTTTTTGTAACTCTTGGCTTTCCTTGTGTGGAACAACTTTCTGTCTCCCTCCAGCCCCATTGCTCCTAACTGTAAGTAGTTCTTTTCAAGGGTCTTTGTCTGTAAGTCCTTCATATAGGCTACTGTTAGGACAAGGTGCCAGAGCAGAAGGGTACTGGGGAGAAGACTGTCAAATAATACCGTTTTTGGTATTCTGTGCATGTCTCACAATTTCAGTACTTTACCACATACCCTTCATTTGTTTCTGTGGACAGGAAAAAAACTTCCTGAAGTACTTGGGTTTAATCCTGTGCAATTCCAGGGAAACGTTTGCATACACTTCAGTGTTTCAAGCATGGTTTTTTTTTGTTTGTTTGTTTGTTTGATTTTCTTTTTTCTTTTTTGCTTGTTTTTCTTCCTCCAGTGATATGTAATTCATTAAAAGCAGAAATGCCTTAGTGATTTATGTCAGTGTTTGTTAAAAGCCCCATTCCCACAAGGTGGGAATGGCAAGAAGTATCTGGCAATCTTGTCCTTTTTTGCTTTATTAACAACTAACATCTGAATGGCAAAAACAATCCACATTGCTTGCCTGGGGGAGAAACAATGGGCAATCCTCAAACTTTGTCTGAGTTACTGCCTTTTGTGATCAAGTTTAGGACTGTGTAACTGCTGCTGAGCATACTTCCTTTCTGTGCTTTTTCTGTTGTAACTTACTATTCCTAAAATATTTGGACAATGCAATGGCAGGATGAAAGTAGTAGTTAATTTACAACTTAATTGCAGGATGAGAATTGATTACCGCATGTTGTTTTGCTTCACGCTTTGGTTGACTTTTCAAATAAGAAAAGTTACCTAATTGTTGAAGGACTAAAACTTGAATTATGTGTGTGCAAGCCTGTCCTTTCAAGTCCAGCACTGACATCCGGAAAGACCGGTTGAATTGGTGAAAGGAGAGCTGGTAGGTATTCGTGGAGGGCAGGAGTTTGTGCAGAATGGTTGATTTGTATTAGTCATTAGAGGCTGGAGGATGGCCAGGTGCCATTGCAGATTGGGCACTGGATGAACTGCTGAGAAGTGGTAGCAGTTATCACAGTTGACCAAATAGCAATCTCGTGGCAGAAGTAACCGTGAAATTCCCAGGCTCCTGAAATCTACTTCTGTCCTTCCCTGAAGTCTTGCAAGAAACTATTCATTAGCATACCTAGTTTCCTAGTTAATCATCAGCAAGGTCCCTAGTGAACCTGCTGACTGGACTGGAATGTTTCCGTTTCTTACCCAGCTGCAATATTGAAATGAGTTATATAAAGTCAGTTCGGTATTCTTGGCATCAGACTAGTTTTCAGATGAGCAGTTATATGATGCGAGTGCTTTTAACTCTTTCCTAAAATCTAAGCGTGGCAGTTAGAAAGAATTGCTCCAAGTAAGGTTTTCCTGTGCATTTGTAAAATACTTATCAGCTGTAGGCTGCTGCTTTCTAATACTTGTGAGATTTAAAAGCAGTTTTAGAGGTGCTGAATGCTAATAGCAGCCTTGGCTTTTGATTGAAGTTCTCTTAAGCTTAGAGTCAATGAATACTCAGGAAGGGAAAGAACTAAGACAAGGCAGCATTTAAAAGGCTTGGACTAAGTCCACAGGGTCTTCTACTCCACTTGATGGCGTTTCTGGGATTGAAAATAGGTGTTGAAATGCTGCAGCTGATTAATTAGAAAACGACAGGAAGCTCTATAGTTAGAACCGAGAAACAGCTCTAAAAATCAGAAGACAAAATTGCACAGAGATAACACAAGATCTGCTTTTGGAAGAGGTAGTGTACTAAACTTCCAGCATTGCTTGAATCTGAAAACATTGCTCTTGGAACATAGCAGTTTCAAGCATCTATCACATCTGCACGTTGCAATAGCTGATGCACTGAAAAACAGATAGTTAAGGTGTATGGAGGACAGGATAATGCAGAGACTGCTGGAGATGGAAAAGGTTGGAGGAAGAAGAATGCTCACAGCTCGTGGTTAATGAGGAAAAACAAACAGCTGCTAATTGGGAACAGCAGAACTTGCGAGGACAGAGTCCCAAGGGATGTGTAAAGTGTTCTATGGGATGTTTTTTATTACCTAGTTAAATGCATGGCTTTTCCACATCAGTATGGGGACCGATCGTCCCTATTTTCCAGAAGCAAGAAGCTATAATTCTTAATTTGTGTGGGATGCCTGTAACAGGTTCACTGTAGGAGAAATTGTAAGAAGGCTGTGTGGGCAGCTCACTCATGTTTAAGGAAGTCAGGAGCAGAATGTAAACATGTGTTTGGCCAGGTCTAAGGTGGTCTGTCATCCATTTGAGTTTGAGGCTGCAATTCTATGAGATTGTGGTAACATCCTTCTACCTTGAAAAAGCAGAGTTCTTCAAAGTGTGCTTTTGTTGCTCACCTCACAGTGGCTCGAATGCTTACTGTTTTGAATACATTCAAAGTAAATAGAAAAATGATTGAAATTACTGCCTTAGCGGAGAAACAAACTGAGGAAAATTGCTTTTTGCTTGGAATTGCCAGCTTTGCAGTTAAGCCAGTAAGCACAAGAGCTATGCTTCCTTTTGTTGACTGCAAACTATCAGCTGGTTATGAAACCACACCTGGGGGGAATGCTTGAGGAATAAGTATGAAAACAAAGTGCAGAAAAGCTACTATTTATAAGGAGGAAAGAAAATTGTTACCAAATGCAGTTGAACAGTCTGTTATTTCTCAGAGCAATCCTGAAAATCAGTAATATCCTAACAAGGGCATTGCAACATCCATGGTTCACAGATGGAAAGCAAAGTAAATTTTGAGGATGAATACTAGATGAATTTAGATGGTTCCTTTATACCAAAGATGACATTTTATGTGATGTTAAAAATAGGGGAAGAAAAAAAACCTAGAAGAATAGTAAGATGTTTCAATTTATACACTTATCAAATGAAGTTGATGAAACATCTTCTCTGTCCTTAATGATTAACAGAAAGGCAAGATCATATGTATGGACCCAAATGTACTACATAAGTTGCTTTTAATCAGTTTGTAAGAGAGTACTCTTCATAGGGGAGGTAGCAGATCAAAATTAAAACGTTTTATTGCAGTTTATCTGCAGCAGCAAAGTAAAGTTGCTGCTGTAGAAGCTTTATTGCTGCATTAGCTGGAATTATTACCTGGGGTCCTACAGGAAAGTTGAGAGTAATTATTTGCTTTTTAAAGGGTTATGAAAAGTATGTCAGAAGTTATTTAAGATGTAACAGTGGGAATAAGACTTCATCTTTTCTCGCTTTGGTTAGCTATGTTTGCATGCTCACAAGTAATCAGGGCTAAGGTACATTTTTTTACTCATGTTAACAGCTAGCAAGTAAACTATTGCCTATTACCACAGACAAGCTGAGAAGTTTCAGCTTAAAGAAAACCTTTTTTCTTTTTCTTTTTTTTTTTTTTCAGTAGAAATGAGTACTACAGATCATAGCTGCAGCCATTTAATTCTGAATCAGAAATTCAGTTTAGAAAAAACGGAATACAAAATGCATTGAAAGCGGGGACAGAATGGACTCGTGGAAGAAACAGTGACAAAATGTTTACTAAGGTACTGCTGTACTTTGAGTGCTGTTTCAAAACATGAAAGATTTACCAAATTCAAAAGTACATTCCTAGATGCAGTAAGCACATGCAGCACTGTTATTCTAACAAGCACTGGTAACACTGTACTTTCAGCATTTCCCAAGCTCCTATCTCCACATGGTGGTCTTTATGCAGCAGCTCTTGGACCTGTGGAGCCAAACATAATTCAAAGCATAAGGTGGCCTCATGGGAACTCGAGTCTAGCGTATGATTTAACTTGGAAAGCAATACATATCCCGTGTCTGGAAACATTTTAAAAAATAAAATAGTTCTACACCATTCGGCATGAAAACATTCAGAATCTAAACTGCAGTTAGTGTTTTTTGACTCATGAAGTTCAAAGCAATGCTGCTTTTCCTACCTTGTTCTGTCCTTTCTTTATACGCTGTGTTTCTGTCACATAGGTCCAGCTTCCCAAAGCCCATGATATTTACTCTGTGTGGTAACTTGTGTACAAGCCTGGCTTTTCTTCTGATTAGATCTAATAGCTCTGAATCAATTACTTTTAAGGTCCAAAGATAATTCCTTGTTCCTTCCTTCCATCATTATCTGCATCCTAAATGCTGAAAGCTGCACAGTGTCTACTAAATAATGTAAGCAGTTGTATAGTGTCAAGTAAATATGATATCCAACTTTCTGGCCAAGGTGGAGAAATGACAGAACTGTCTGTTTGTGGTAGGAATTTTTATTGTTTGTTAGTTGTGAAAGAGGTACATACTACTGCAGTTTTAACATGGTCAGCATCTTGTTACTGCTTAGGATAAGCAAATCCAGTGTTCCCAATACTAATGTAATGCTTTTATTTTTCATAAACTTAACACTTCAAAACAGAATAAATGTGTATTCTTCTTTCCATGTTTTAGAAGCCCAACTACTTAGCTTTATTATTTAATCAGTGTCTAGATGCATCTCCCAAAGGAATGAGGTTCTAGGAATTCATAGCCATGAGAAAAAACACACACACAAAAAAAAAATTTTTTTTTTTTACATAATTTAACAGTCTAATAAAACAAGACCTATCTATATTAGGAAATAAATCCAGTTACAAATGAATGTGTATAGAAGGAACTTGTGTGGATGTCAGAACAGAAAACGACCAGCTATTTACAGGAAGATGATATAGTAGCCAGGATCCACCATTCAGAAACCAAATGTGTTCTCTCCACTGTAGGCAACATATAAGAATCCATCTTCATCTTTCTCCTTCTCATAAAGTTGTCCCATAGTTAAGCTTGAGGGGGAAAAAAAAAGAAACAGCTTTCTTGCGAGATGACCATTGCAAATGGTAATTCAACCTCACATAAACAAGGCTTCATAAGAGCTGACATTAAGGTTGTGTGTAAATTAGAATACAAAAATAAGAATATATGAAAAGCATTTAACATCTGTGCTCTCAAAATGGTCCGGTGTTTTCTCTGGGGCGTTTCTGTTACATTTCTGTTACTTTTGTACATCACAAATGCATTTATCAAAGTGCTTCCTTATTTTATTGGAAATGAGTCATTGGATGTATTTCAGTTTCTGAATCATATATTATTGAGGCCATGACTAACAGCAAGATTAAGAGCTTGACAGCACCTTCTTTGAACGCAGCCACGTTGAACCCTTGCTTCTTGAGTAAACAATCTTAATTGCTCCCTCTGTGTGCTGTAGTCTTGACCGTGCAGATGGTCTCAAATTCATCAAGGATGCTTTTTGGATTGTTTCTTTCAGGGCCAGGTTGTTTGCAGGGAGTAAAAGCTTTGTTGTCTATACTGGTAAGAAGTGATGACTATTAAGCAGTGGTGCTACCAAAATTCTAAGCCAGCTAGAAACCAGTACTTCATCATTTGAACATTCGGGCAACTTAATTACTTATTTTAACAGAATAGACATGTGGTCCTTCACAATCTAAGTAGTCTTCAGTGGGATGACTGTATTGTGAAAACAAAATCAAACCCAAGCAATTACTTGGCCAGCACAACTCCTTCAGCTGTCTGTGAGTGACAGACAAAACCAGGTGGCCAACATGAGTCAGCTGCATAAAGATGCTTCTTCAGATCATCTGTTCTAGCTTCCCAAGTGCTGCAGTAAAGGCTGGTGAAATGAAAGAGACTGAATGTGGCTGACAGGGAAACAATCATGTCTTTTTCCCTGTGAGAAAGGGGTAGTGCAGGAGGAAAGGAGCTAGGGAGAGCTGCAGGGAGTACCTGAAATTGATAAGTAGCTGATAACCTTCTGCATGAGAAGGCTGTTAGGAGTTTGCCATCTGTGTAATAACTGGCTCACAAGAGGGGTGGAACTGTCAGCCAATTCCATTTTTACCTCCTAATATAAATTACTATTTCTGCATCAGCTTGAAGGTCTAATGCCTTATTTCCAGAAGGGATGTGAAATACCATCATTGTGCGAGGTGATGCAATGTGCTCCCTTTCTTTTTCCTTTCCTGTTTGTTCCTAGCAGTTCTGCAGTACTGAGAAGATGGGACTAAGGCATTCCTAATACTCCTAGAAGAACGTAAGTAGGAAAACGTGGTCCTCACAGGTCATGTGATTCTCACAGGTATCATGAATTAAAAATATTTCTGAATCTGGACAGGTTACAGGGAGGTGCTGTCATGCAGCTAAGTGTTAACAAGAATAATACTGCCTCTAAACCAAGTAACACCACAATCTATTTCCTCAAATACGATTAAAACAGGTTCTACAGTAAGCTGCTGCAGTGGCTGCTGATGCTATATTTTGTTCTGTATGTAGCAGACAACCACTGATGCTTATTCCACTATAAAAGTAATGTGAAAAAATTCCCCTGTAGTCATTTTGCATTTAGTAGTTATAGGAAAGAAGTTATTAAAAACAAAAAACGTTGTTTCTTTGTGAGCTGACAGAATTAGGTTAATGATTTGTTAGGAATAATTTCTGGTGTTTGCTTTTGAGCATTTAACATGCAACTTTTTGCTACACTGAGAAGTTATCTGGTATTTCTGATGTCGTAACTCCAGTTTACCTTCTTGCAGTGGAAATAATCTAAGTGCATTTTACATTCACCTTTCAGCTGAGCTTGAGAAATAAGATATTTATCAATATGTGTAACCAAAAAAAAATCCCAAACAAGATGAAAATGCGACCAAATGCTTTCTAAAATTGCCAACTAATCCTCAGGAGCAGTTTTTCGTTCCTCTGATATGTACAGCCATGCTGAAATGGTTCTGAATACCAAGTAACCAGCCTCTTACCTGGACTGTGGGACAGTCTTGTCTACAAAGAGGAATATTGCTTTCTCAGATGGCAGCTGAATCCTCTTCCTGATGATCCACATAAATTGAGCCACAGTGATGTCAGATGGAACCAAGTATTTCCTTTTGTCAATATCAACAATCTGAGATCCTGATACCTTCTCCACTATGACCTGTAAAGTATGTGTGAAAGTGAGGTTTTTTGGGGCTGCTATTAACAGACAGCTCTGACAGGGTGAGATAGGACTCAGTACTGCAAAACCTGACTTTACATCTGCACTGAAACATACATTCACTCATATATACAATGGCTCAAAATTTCCTTCCCCTTGTACAGATATTGCTTACTTTGTCACCATCTCACTGTAAAAATTTCCATCTTTTGTTACAGAATTCTAGTCTGCATCGAGCAGGCCCACGAATACCAAGAGAGAGAGGTTTCATAATGCCATGAAAGAGAGGTTTAATGTACACATCACCTCTACTCTTCAAACAACTGTCTTCTCTGAACAATGTCCCAAATCATTCCTAATACATGACCGAGCCAACTGCCTTGATATGGAGTATACTAAAAGATCTAAAAACAAATTAAAAAATAAAGATGAATGAGAGGGAAAACCACCAGCATAGTCTAGAATCTAACCTGTCACTTTGCCTGCTGTGTGCAAGCCCTGGATGCCAAAATATCTCTTGGGCTTCTGTTTAGAAGATTAAAGTATTGTCTAAGGGTTTTTTGTTTTTTTTTTTAAATCTTTTTGTATTAATTTGTGCAGTGTAATGTACTGTACATATCAGTACACACTGTGTTGCATGTGTATATCACATGTGTACCACTATGGCAGAAACTGTCAAGCTAAGCAGAGGTAGAGGTATACTCTAGGGAGCAGTGAAGAGCTGAGGAAGCCATGCTCTATCGATACAGTCAGAATTCTTAGATCTGCATTGTAAATGGAATAATCTGAGCTGCCAGCATGCCACAGACCCCATGTACATATTTCCACGGTGTTTTGTTCCATTGCTTTTGAACTGACGTTCATTCTGTCCAGGTTTGTGTAATCAGTCTGGCAATACAGACCGTCCACAGTTAGGCAGTGGGTATTTCAGCCAGGCTCCAAGCCAGGGCACCAAAATGAAGCAGGCCTGTCAGCTGAGCACTCTACCGGGGCACCAGAAAAGTGCTGTCATGGGATATTTATCTGTGTGCCTTCAACATACCAAACTTACATCGCCAGATAATCTAGTGGTATCTGATACAATAGATGATATTACAGACTGGTCAGATGAAGATGCTGCTTATCTCTGCATTCCCCATTGCTACACCGTATAGGTAGCACTCAAATAAATGTACAAAGTGTACAATGATCTGGAGAAGGCTCTTATTTTCTTTCACTATTTCATGTGGAAATACACATTCACTGTGTATTTCCATTCACAGTGGAATGTCTGAGCTTTAACAACTGATACTTAAAAAAACTAGACTGCAATAATTTACCAGACATTTTAGCAATGTCTCTTTTTTTCACCTTGGGTTATGGAAGTGGACAGATATATACTTGTGAAGGTACACTATTATTAGCATGCTGTAGACTATCTTATGTAGTTAGCCAAGTGGAGAACAGCAAGGATTGGATCAGCCTGCCAGGCTACACCTGGAGAAGATGTTGTGAGCAGGTTTTATTCAGCAGTAGAGAAAAGTAACGTGGTTAGAGGTTTCTCCTCTGGGTTGTGCTGTCTATTAGCAAGTTACCAAGAGGTCAGATAGGAACGGTACTAATGGGAACTAATGTGATCAGATCGGATGTGGAAAATGTATGCAATGTATATTCAAGACACTGAAAGTACAGGGTCTTTGCTGGGGATATAATTGTTCTTAAGAGAAACCAGGACACTGATAAACCATAGGTGTGCATGATAAGTGTTCAGAAAGTCAGGCGCTCTCGTTTACTTGACAGTGCACATTAAGGTGGAGGAGGGAATGCTGGGTTAGTTACCTGTCTGCATCAAAGAACACAAAAGGAAAAATAAATTTACTTGGTGGGATCCGGTCAATGCGAACAGCTTATCCACCTCTGCCTCTAAGTTCTGCATCAAAGCTGGCCTGGTTACTCACCGGGACGCGGTCCGGGTATTTGGCGCGGATCTTGGCCGACTCGACGCACCTGTGCTCTGTGAACAAAACTCGCGGTTAGCCACTGTACAGCAACGGTACCGTCAGAGCCCTACGCAGAATGAGCAGCCCCGCAGGCACGGGAGCCAGCGGGCACCGCGGCCGTCGAGCCGCCCGCGGCGCGGCCCAGACACCGAGCTCGTTCTCCGCTGCCGCGCCGCGTTCCGCCGAGAGCCGCGGGGGCTGCCCGCGCCGCAGGACGGCCGGCACGCGGAGCCCCACGGCGCGCAGCGCTGCGGGTGGCGGCACAGGAGACAGGAGGCCGCCGGCGGGGAGCGCCGGGCCCGGGGGCCGGGGCCGGGCCCGCCCTTACCCAGCGCATGGTCCTCTTTGAACATCCACTTCATGGCGCGGGCCGGGCGGGAAGCGGAGCCGGCGGCGAGGCCCGGGTCGGGGCGAGAAGGGACTCGAGCCGAGCGGCGCGGCCCGCGGCTGTCACGGACCCCGTCACAACAAAGTCAGCCGCGGCTCGGCAGGCGGGACTTCCGGCTCGGCCGTGCCATAGCAACCGCCCGGAGCGCGGCGGTTCCGGCTCGCGGGCGGAGCTGCAGAGGGCGGCGCGGGGTCACGTGGGGCGCGAGGCGGCCCGTTCGGTGGCGCGGGTCCCCGCGCCGTGGCGGTTGGCCTCGCTTCGTCGCTGCTGCCGTGCCCGGGTGCTCCTCGCTTCGTCGCGGCCGTCCGCTCCGGAGCACGGCCCTGGTGCTCGCCGACTGACGCGCCCCGTTCCTGCGCGGCGCTCCGGCGCGCGGAGAAGCCCGGTGCCGGCCGGCCGTTCGTTGTGCCGGTCGGCGCTTGCCGCTGCCGTGGGCGCGCCATGCCGGCCGTGGAGCTGTTCTCGCACCCCGCGCATCACACGCGCTACCGAGCCGGGCTCTGCTCCGCCGCTGCGCTGGCGCTGCTGCTCATCGCCGCGCTCACCTACGTGCCGCCGCTGCTGGTGGCCTACAGGAGCCACGGTGAGCAACTCCCAGCCCCGCGGAGCCCCGCGGAGCCCCGCCCCGGGCCAGGCTGAGGTCCCGCGCTGTCTCTGCCCGCAGGTTTCTGGCTGAAGCAGAGCGCGTACCGAGAGCAGCCCACGGTCCGGTTCCGGTACGAGCTGCTTTTCGTGGCCACCACCGGGCCCGGCCCGGGTAGTTTCCTGGCGTGGAGTACGTTCCCAGCGTTCAACCGGCTCCAGGAGGACCGGCTGCGCGTCCCGCTGCTGTCGGTAGGCGGCTCGGCCGTGCTCGGGGCGGACGTCGGCGGCGCCGGTGGGGGAAGGGCGGCCGTGCGCTGCCGCTCCGCGCCGTGCTGCGCGGTGCCGTTGGCCTCGGTCGGTCGGCTTTTGGTCACCCTGGCTTCCTCTCGGTGTTTGGCTTGCACGAGAACGTTGTTTATTTTCCCAAAACTAGTTGCTGGCTTTTTCTCCCTTCCCATCCCCGTCTTCTTTAAAGCTTATTGCACTCTGAAGCTTGCGGGTAGCCCCTTTCTTTTGAACGCAGGTACGTGCTTTCAAAGCATATAGTCTCTCCTCTGCAGTTACTGTTCCTTCTGGGATCTAGCAGTGGTAGTTATCTAACTGTGAAAGCTCCGTTGTTCTTCAGCAGTACGGTTGTGAGTGGCTGAGGGACTGGGCAGCAGTGGCACAGAAGCACAGAGAGCCTTGGCTCACCACCGGCACTAACAAGCCGCGGAGAGGCGAGCTGCTGTGGCTGCAGCAGAAGTTGAACGTTCACAGGATCTAGCAGATCCCGCGTTAAGATTTCTGTAGCATACGGGGAAGATGATGGGAATGGCGCGGGACAGAAGAGCTCTTGGAGAGACTTATCCCTTCGTGGGGAGTACATGGAGCACTGTGTAACAGACAGAATTAAGGCTTCTTCTCTCTAATCTCTTTAAAATCAAACAGCTTATATTTCTAACTGCACAGTTTATTTGCTTTATTTATGTGCACATGTTGAGGTTTTGTAAATCTGTAGTTTAACATTTTTTTTTATTTCTTCTTAACAGGAATTCCTCTAATAAAATGAATAAAAATCTGATTGCTCCTTTTAGACTAGAGAAGAAGACAAAAATCAAGACGGCAAAGTGGATCGGTTGCATTTTAAATTGGAGCTTCCACTACAACCTACAGAGCATGTAGTTGGTGTTCAGCTGATTCTGATCTTTTCCTACCACCTTTATGTGAGCATTTTTTGTTTTATTTGTTGCAGCATACAGACCCAGTGTAGTATTTCAGTAGTAGTTACGCAAAGAGCCTTTGTTCATTTGAAATTTCTATCTGAAAGATTTTAGTAACATCTGACTATTTTTTTTTCCCTTCACCAGGTCATTCCTAGTTTCTCTATGTTGTGGTATGTTTCATTGCTATGGGGATTGGAGGGTTTTTTTTTCTTTTTGGAGGAAGAGGGGTTGGTTTGCTTCTGTATATTCTCTTGATCTCTAGTGCAGCATGTAGGACAGAGATGTGCAATAATAGTTGTTGGAGTTGGTGCATCAGAAAGTGGGAGTTACAGTAGGCCAAAGTCCTTGTGTTCAAATACTGCTGTGTCTTGACATAAAGCTTTCTGAAGTGGAGGGGTGGGTGACAGTTTAGTTCAAAGGATTGGATGACACGTTAGTGCAGAGAGTTCATGGAAGTATCTGGAAGCAGCCATAGTACAGAGCGGTAAAATGTGTTATAGAATTCAAGGAAGAGACAGATAAAATTTATTACCAAGATTAGATTTAGTTTATCAAAGAGACTTGCTGAATGCAGATGGACAAACTCAGCAAGCACAGCTGTGCTGTGTTTACTCTGAATTACAAGGTAAAAGCCTCACAGTCCTGAGTTTATGTGCTGAAGTATTAAGGTAGTGATCGATAGCATGTGAGGAGTTCCAATATTCACAGTGCTTTTGTTTCACAGCAGATGTGTAAGCTTTCCTTCAGACTGAGTGATTGATGAGGGCAGGGAGACTTCCTCGTTTGGCCTTTAATAAAGTCAGTGAGTCCTTATCTGCTTTAGTGGCTGAGTATTTCAGAGTTTTTCTCCAGTGAAAGTGCTTAATTATCTCACTACTTCTAACATGTTATGGCAAGTCACTGTTTTTATTTTTTTGTCATTAGCCTCAAACTGTTGGACTGCACTGAATCATGTCTGGAACTTCAGTTAACAAAGTTAGTTACACAACTAATGATAAAGCAAGTTCATGTGTTAAAAAAAAATTATATTTATTGTTCGATGCTCCCTGCTTTAGAATAATGGGATTTTGTTGACATGAATGTTTCAAATTATCTGTGAAGAAATTCTAGAGATACAGTTTTCTACCAATTTGTGAGTGATTTTTTTTTTCCTAAATTTTCTGTTCATGTGTTCACTGTTTCAGAGAATGTCAACGTTTGTGATGCAGAGTATGGCTTTTCTTCAGTTTTTTTCTCCTGTACCTGGGTCTCAGCTCTATGTGAATGGAGACCTGAAACTGAACCAGAGGCAATTACTTAACCATTGTGGGCTAGATACCAGATACAATGTGAGAGCACTTTTTTTTTCTTCTTTAAAGTTCTCCCTTGTTATTCTCCTCCTACCATAAGCGAGCCCTTAATTATTTGTGCAAATACATAGTGTGGATCCTACAACTTTTGAACTGTTGTTTATTTGTTGCACTGGAGGGTAGAAAAGGTTCTTTTACTGAGATAGCCTAGTATTTGTGATTTCCTTTCAAGGCATGGTTACTTTGCCTAAAAGACTCAGTAGAACTACTGTCCTGAAGAGTGGACAAATAATGCAGATATCTCCTTGTGGTAACAGGTGTCTGTGGTCAATGGCACGAGTCCTTTTGCAAGTGACTATGATCTAAAGAACATCATTGCAGCGTATCGAGATAGAAATGGTAAGCCTGAGGGTATAGCTGTTAATTGCAGGACAGCTGCAGTTAGCATGTTAGTAGTTGTTCTTTAAGGATTTGAGTTATCTATTAAGACTGAAAAGACCATTCACTTGGATGTTTTCCTTCCCTATTTTAGTGACAACAGTATTTTCAGATCCTAACCCCATTTGGATGACTGGAAGAGCAGCAGATACCCCGTTTATTGTTAATGCCACTATTCATTACCCAGTGGAAGTTATCTTATATCCTTAGAAAACTGCATTAATGGTGAAATAACCGGACAGTATTAATTGAGCTTTCACATACAGGCCAAATGAACTTTCTTTTAGACTTGTCCTTAATTTTTTTTCTTTTTCTATTAAGCACACGCTGTATTTGTGTTTGCCCATCCCTGCATGCCACACCCTCAAGAAATTTTTGCTTGTAATTGTTTTCTGTCGTTCTCTCTGTGGAACCTCTGTTGCTTTTCCAGCTTACTAAAATGACATTTTAAGGCAGTTTCTTAGCAATTCAGTCTGAACCTCCTTACTAAGTTTTGGTTTAGTTCTGCAATCCGAGTCTGGTGTAGCTGCTACTGGCAAATTATGTTACTGCATTTTATGACCTAGAGCAAATCAGAAACAGGTATGCAGTGTAAGCTCAGCAAAAGGTAACCCTGCAGTGGATGGGGCAAATCTGTTGCATGAGCAAACAAACAAAAAAACCCTTTTGTTTCAAATTAATTAGTCATTCCTTATGTTCTTTGGTTTGTTTCTCAGACAAGAACAGGCCTGTATTTAGAAGCAAGAGATGTGCTCTGTAAGTTTTCAAGTTTATTTTATTTTTATTTTTTACCTAAATAAGAATTACTAATTGTATGGGTACTGTGAGTCATGGCCTGAACCACTGAGTGAGCACCTGAAGGAAAGATCCAGTCAGCCATGGGAACACAGGTTAAGGCAATTGACCTGTGCAACTGAAGGGGTGGAGCCAGGCTGCACCCCTCTTGACCTCATTTAAGGGCTGACTACCCCTGAGGAAGGATCTCTAGTTGGAGATCTGTCCTTTTGGAGTTTTCTCCCTGCGAGCCTAGATCCTTGAAGACAGGTGAGCATTCATTTTTCCTTCCTTACGTAACATCTTGTTTGTGCTGGTCCCTTTGCCTTTACACCAATATCTATTTCCTTGTGAAGTGGAGGCAGCGTAAACACTTTCCACAGGGTTGCTTTGGACATCTACGATAGGTGTTCTTCTAGCTGTTCTGTGGTCAGAGGCTTTTTGAGCCTTCCATGACTCAAAGGATTTGTAGCTGTTGCACAAACTAATGTGCCTTTCCACCTCTTGAGTTATTTTCATTAGATACTGCAGTGATGGTGTCAGAAGCTTCTCTTTAATACTCCTTGACTTCATTATATCAAATATCAGCCAGGATTTTGGGAAATGATTAAATTTGCCTGGATCCAGTATGTCAGCGTTCTCCTCATCTTTCTTTGGGTGTTTGGTAGGATTAAAATGTATGTGTTCCAGAATCAGGTGCTAACTACAACTCCAGTTTCACCAATTCTGCCATTGTCTCCAGTATTGTCCTACAAACAGCATCAGTCCTGAGGAAGTGCCTGAGAGAACTTTAAAGAAATGTGGATTGAAAAATAAGTATCTGCTTTTATTCTCTATACATTTTTTTTCTTCAGAAGAACAGAGCTTTGTAAGTATGTTCTGAGTGTGTCCTATTCTTGCTGTTGTCTTTTTTTTCCAAGATGTGTGTGTTTATGTATTTCTGTAGGAACATTGCTTTGGGACTGAAATGTTTAATTTTGAACAGTTAAAGAAGAACTTATGTGTGGATTTTTTTTTTTTCCCGACAGGGTTACACTTCAAAAAAACATTAGAATTCAATGAGCTGCTCTCAAATGACCTAAATTTTGTTAAACAGTGAAGAAAATAATGACTGTAATAATTTGAGCTATTTAAAAATACGGTACACTCAATTCGCTACTGAAGAGTTCAGCTACGAGCTACTTGTATATCCACTTGTGTGCTATGGGAGGGAAAAATATATGTGTAATATATAGGGAATGTGACTCTAACTTCCTTTTTTTCCTGCATTTCTGTAACTCATTGAAGTATCCACTGACTTAGTTATTAAATTGCTTGATGGGAAAACTAAGGCTGATGTGAGAAGCTGGGTTCTAGGTGATGGTATCTGCAGGGTTTGTACAGTCATTTACTAATGGTAACTGTAAACTATTAATTGGGAGTATTAAAACATAGAAGCTTAGAGTTTCACGTACACACACAAAAAAGTAGTAAGCTACAAAAGGCACTTCAGAATTCTGAAGCAAATGAGTAATTTCAGAATGCATATGATAATTCAGAATAGAGTAAAATGAAACTAATAATCCCTGGTGAAAACTGTAAGACTTCCTCATTCCTGGGGGCATTTGGAAAAGATGACTTGAGCCCACAAAGAGGAAATATAAAACAAAAATAGCATTGTCTTTCATTTTCCTTTTGAGTTGTTGTTTCTGAATTTATAGTTACTACTCAGTTCTAGCAAAGAAGCGTTATGGCAGGAGGGATTCTAATCAGTTGTGGCTATTAACAAGATAATCTTGAACCGTGGTGTAGCCAATAAAGGTGAGAGAATAACTTGCACACAAGTGTACGGTGCATCTTTTGACTGTTGCCCTTGTTATCTTGGAAGTTCAAAAACTTGCCTGTTCCTTTTCACCTTCTCAGAATGGCCAGCTTCCTTAAGTTTTGTTTAAATTTCTTTGGAACTTTGCCTTCTGGTGAATTCCATTTCTCTCAGCCTTTACAAGCTGGATGGATTCCATCCCAGCCTATTCTTCAACACAAGCGAAATGTTAATGTGGGGAGTGATGTCTTGGTTATCCAGCAGGTTTTGTGCTTTTGGAGCTTACATACTTGTGAACTGTAAGTTGTTCTGTGTGTACTTGCAGGTAAGTGTATTTCATTTGATGTCTCCAATTTGCTCTTTGAGCTTCTGAGCTCTGTACCTGATAGCTTACGAATACAGAGAATTGACTTTTGTATCAGAGTGCCCAATGTTGAAGCAACTGATTACTGTCTAGAAACACTAAAAAGCAGTTAAAAGGATAAACATTGGTGCCTGGAAGCTTATTTCTGCAGTATCTGAAGCTGACATGTTATCTGGTCTGCTGTAGTCCCTGGTCTTTTCCTTTGTGGTTTTGCTAGTGCTTGTGCACAGGGAGTTTATTATGGTGAAGATCATATCAAATGTGCTCACTTTTTAAGACTGATCAGTTATTGAATGAATGTGGTCTGCGTTGGCACAAGTGCTAGGGTGCATGTGACCAAGGACTGGAAATATCTCAGGGGACCCTAGAACCCCATTTTAGAGGGTTGAGTTTTTGTTCTCTCACAGCAGTGGAATTCATAACACTCAGGCGGGTGAACAGGAGGCTGCTTAAGCTAGCAACTGGAAGATGAGAGGACAAGGACTGAGAGAGCTGGGGCTCTTCAGCCTGGAAAAGAGAAGGCTGTGAGGTGACCTGAGAGTGGTCTGTCAGCCTCTAAAGAGGGGAGCTACAGGAAAGAAGGGGTCAGACACTTCAGTAGCATCTGTGGTTATGGAGCAAGGGGAAATGGTCTCAGGCTCAAACAGGGGAGATAGACTTTTTCCTTATGTCTGAACTATTTTACAGTGAAGGATGGTGAGGCACTGCAGCAGATTGCCCAGTGATGTGGGTGATGCCTTCTCTTCTGGAGTCTTTATTTAATGGCAAGGCTACATAAGTCTCTGGGCAGCCTGATCTGGCTGTGGTGTTCCTGTTTATTGCAGGGGCATTGGACTAGATGGCCTTCAGAGGTCCCTTCCAACTCTTAAGGATTCTATGATAATGACAAGACAACATTAATGGGAGATACCTTTAACCTTCTTTTATATCCTGTTATATTCTTCTATATTAAGTTATAAGACTTATCAGAGCAACAGCTTATGGCCGCATGTGAAATTAGAAATGGTGAATAGGTCTTGTTCAGGAAATTGAGAAAACATTCTTTCTTCACGTTTTTCCTTGGAATGAGAGAACTCCAAAAAAATAAAATAAAAAAATCCTATACAGAACTTGAGAACTAAATAAAAAAAGCAGGTGGCTTGGTGCGTGCTGAAGGAGCTTTAAGAGTAAGACTTTCTTGGAAGGCTGTCTATAAGGATTCTTCCTTTGGCTTCCTAAACAATAGCAAGTAAAAATACCTGTGCAAATCAACACCATCCTGCTACACAGGAGTACTGTGTATGAACTTGCCAGAGGACAATCTAAGGCCTGTTTGGTGAGGAAGGTATAATGAAATGAGGACGTTAGAAAGTGTGTTGTTATGAGAGAAATTAAGTAGTGGGTTAAGACGTTTTGCACATAAAGTGAAAATGTAAACGTTTGGGGTGCCATGTACGTAACAGTATGCCTTAGGGTTTGTTTGCTTTCCCCCCTAAGAGGCAATTAGGGAGGGGGGGGGGGGAAACAAAGAAGCAAACCAGAAGCCTCTAGGTTTGCCTAGCGAGCCAAGCAGCCTGTTTGCAGGAGAGTGACCTTGCGGTTCTCCTAGCTGGCTCTCGAGCAGCGCACGGCCCCGGGCTGTCAGCGTCACGGCAGGAAGCTGCGGGAGGCCCCCGGGCCTTGCTCGCGCCTGAGCCGCGGACGCCGTGGGGGGGCCGCAGCCGCGGCTCCGCCGGTGCGGGGCGGGGCGGGCGGGCGGCCGGCCCCCGCCGGGCAGCTCTCGTCCGCCGGGGATGCTCAGGACTCGGGGCGGATCGGCCCCTTCCCGGGCTCCTCCCGCTGTCGCGGCACCTCGGCCACGTCTGAAAGCGGCTCATTGTCTCCGCGGGGAGCTCGGAACCGCAGCAGTACCGAGAGGCGGCGGGGAGGTACGTCCGGGCGGGCGGGGGGCCGCGCTGCGGTGGGCGAGCTGCGCGCGCGCTCGGGTCCTTACGCGAGGACGGGCTCTTCCTCGAGCGGCGCGTCCCTCCCGGGCAGCACGAAGGCAGCCCCGAACGGAGGGCTTTAAGGCGGCTCGTGCTGGGGACTTGGCAGTACTGCTCGGGGCGGTGAGCCCCGCTGGGCCCCGGCCCCGTTCCCGCCTGTGGCGCGGAGCTGCTGCCGAGCGGCGCGGGCGGTGCGTGCTGCAGAAGCGCTGGGCTGGGCTGAGCTGGTGGAGTGTGTTTTGTTTTTTGTTTTTTCAGTCCCACTGGAGAACGTGGCTGATCGAGCTAAGGTATTTTTGCTCGCTGGAATTAGACGGTGAAGTCGGATGCTGCGGGGCGCGTTTTGAGTCGTTTTAGCAGATCCCTTCCAATTTTTATAACGTTCCAGCCTGTCCTCAGATTGATTCCAGGATGCTGTTGTTAACAGTGTTGGCAAAGTCTAAACTAGGTGAATATCACTTGGTCACCTCAAGTGACTCTGTGATTCCCATACTGTTATCCTTGAAAACAGTTAATATTCTCAACAAAGATTTCAGGAAATGACATCTGCTGAACTGCAGATTTGGCTGGGAACATCAACTATTTCTAGGCAAAGCACTAGTAGCAGAAGACACTGTTACCGTCTGCAGCATTGCGTGGGAAAGTAGGTTTTGTAAGGCTAAGCCTCGGTGTAGTCATCTGTTCATCAGAGTATCTAATTCCAAAGTGTTTAGCTGAAGAAAGAAACAAAAAAAAACAAACAAAAACATCGAGCCCCAATACTTAAAAAAAAAAGTAATACAATTTTATGGTCACAGGTGAAAACCGTGGTAAGTTTAATTATATTACAAAGTATTTAAGGTTGATCATTACCTGGAAGTGAGTCCTCCAGTCTGATTTTCCACTAGATTGTAAAAGAAGTGATATTTCAAAAAGCCGTATGAACGCTGCCAGCAGGAATGTTAATAGAATGTTAGTTTTCAGAAAGTCTGATTATAGTCATTTATTGCACTTTATTATTTCTGTTGTTCTACGTTCACTATTGTGTTAAAATAATTAAACAGACTATTCAGCAAAACTATTGGAAAGTCTTCTCACTCTTTTTGAAGTTCCAGTAGCTGTGGGAGGCACTTCCTAAACTAACTCATCCCTCTGCAGCCAATCCATGTATTGTTGGCAGTGCAAGAGACTTTTGCTCTGTGAAGATGTACCATTTCTAGTTCATCTATAAGATCACTGAAATGTGACATACTGTTAGCAGGGTGATTTATTGCAAGAATTACTGCAGTATTGTGCCCTTTTCTCATACCTGCTTTGAAATGTTCCTGCATTTTTTTACTGCTTTGAGTAGAAAGTCTGATTCTAATGTAAGCTCATAGAAGCCTTTCTGGCAGTGTATAGTTTCTTATATGCAGTGTTGCAGTGTCTCATATCTGAAGTACGCAGTGAGTAAACTTCTCCATGACATACAGATTCTCAGGTGAGCTTTGCTCTGTTTATTAAACTGTATGCAAACATTTTCCTATTAATTCTATAAAAATGCATGATAACATTTACTAGCACGATCTTTCCAGCATTCAGTACTGAGGTATGCCTTGGTGAATTTTGAGTACATAAGTTCAAGTCTAATGATTGGTTGGTCTGTAAGTTATCATTTAGAATATAATGAGCGTATAGGATAAAATAGTTTTCAGCTAATAAAAGCCTAAGCATGTAATCCAGCAGGTATTCATTTCTCAGTGGAAGGAATCTTCTCTGGAAGTAATATAACTGTATTTTTGCATTTTGTGGAAGTTAAAGTCATGTATTTGTAACGTATAAAGACTTCAGCTTTAAAAAATTCATAAATATAAACTATTTTAAAAGAAGATATGCTGGAAATCTACTTAGATGTAAAATGACTGGATAAGGCTTTGGCAAAGGCAGTTAAGATTCAGTTGCTCAGAACTACTTTTGGAGAAGAAGGTGCTTGTAATTTATCTTCAGTTGTTTCCAGTTTGATTTATTGTAGCCCAGTTTTTCAGTCTCCTGCAGCAAACATATCTGTTCTGACAGAGTCTTTCAAGCCAGTCTTTTGCCTTGAGCTTAGGGAGCCCATGTACACTGCTCTCTTTCTGTCTTTGTAGTAATTTTAGTATAATGTTACAGGAGGATCTGTTGTTTTTTAAATCGAAAGTTAATTTTTGTTAATATATTATGTATCTTTGGGTTAAATTCTGTAGTGAAAGGAAGTTCACTCAACAATTATGCTGCTCTCAGACTTCCGAAGATCTCTTTTCTTGATTACAACATTGTCTTATGTTACAAATGAATAAACGTCTCTAAAAGCACAAGCTGAACAAATCTCCTCAGCTCAAATTATTTAATCCTTACTCCATTTTTATATCATGTTAGGTCTAAGAAGTACTCTGTTTAGATAGCTAGCATACTGGGATGGGTACTCCTCATTTTTACCCTTCTGATTAGAACTTGTTAGCTTTCTGCATTGTATCTAGTCTTTTGGATGGCAGATGCTAATGGCTCTGCAGGTCAGCATTCTGTCAGAGCTGTCTTAAGTGATGAAGAAAACCAACTCATTCCTATCAAATTTGTATAGTTAGTTTTGTTTGTAAATCACCCTAGAATGACTATTCCTATGTATACCGTGGATTTACCTAATCCAGGATCCTGTTTCTGCCGTTAGCAGACAAACCTGGTGAGTGAGCTTAACTCTAGAGTGTGACCTGACTGCAACTGTATGTGCAGATGCTTTTCAGGTCACATTCTGAGCACTTGTGTTGGCTTGTGAATGTAATTCTGACCTAGGAATTTGTTAGAATTATCAAAACTCTAATTCTATTTGCCAGAGCTTTCCCTGAGGAAGTCCTGTAATAAGAGAGTAACAGTGTCTCAGAAAAGAACAATCTGTTATTAAATTAATTTATGCTTAGCAGCATCTGTGTGTATGAAAGCATATATTGTGATACTTCACCCTTCACATCTCTGTAAAACTTGATTTGGTCACTGAGATGGGAGATTGGGGTGTCAGTAACAGTAGGAAATCTGGCTGCTCTGTTGCTTCTCCTTTTCCATACTTGATTTATTTTTGGCATTCAGCAGGTGTGCTCTAGTAAGGCTGGTGCAGACCCTGGGAAGCACTGCTGCAAACCAAAGCAGGGAGAGAGGAAGTAGAAACAATCTCTTTTGCTTTCCTAAGGGGGAGTGTGGGTTAGGAAGATCGTGCTGCTGAGCTGCAGGTGGAGGAGGAGAGGGCAGGGAAATAGAGAGGCAGCACAGAACAAGGCACAGACCAACTTTTCACCTAGTAACTAATGGTGTTTCAGCATGTTGTCTTTCTTTATTAAAAGGAAGAGCTTGCCTAGCAGCACCCTCTGGTGAGTCCTGCAGTGAAATAAACAGGATCAGGAGGGGCAGCCTGTATTAGAAGCTCCTGTCTCTTGTCATTAAGGCTGTGATATAATGTAATCTGCTTAGTAGTTTTATAAATATGTATATATTCAACAGTTTTATGGGAAGGTGATTCTTCAAGGTATTCAGCAGCTTCACAGACACAAAAAAGTTGTGGAAGAGCTTGGTGTGTTACGAAGTTGTATGTTAGAGCAGTGTAAATTTAATACAGGGTTAAATGGTGAAACTGGAGAGCACTGTTGCAAATATAAAAGGATAATTATATGCAAATAGAATTACATGTGCTTAGTTGGAGAAACTTAGAAATAAAAGGGAGTGTTATTGAGAAATCCTGGAACTGAGTGTGTATGCGGTCTCACGCATGGACACAGCGTGGACAGTATTCTCATAGGTGCTGTGTTCCGTTGTGTAATTAGACATTTATTTTGGCGGTTTGCATGGCTGCACTTTTCTTAGAAACTTCCCAACTTTTGCAAAAGGATAGGAAAAGAATCTTAAATACTGAAAATGTGTATCTACTTAGTTCTCTTCGTGTATATCAGACTTTTATGTTGTTCAGTAGCAAAATTGTATTCATTTAAAATAGCATTTATATCCTGATGACATAGTCAATGATGTCATCACCAGCTGGGTAGGTGTGGGGAGAGCAGTGGATGTTGTGTACCTTGGCTTTAGCAAGTCGTTTGACACTGTCTCCCACCACATCCTTTTTAATTTGCCAGATTGCATATAGAGAGCATTTTGTATTTTGAGTAGTTGAGCAGCATCAAGATTTCCTTCAGCGTCGAGCCTTTGCTCCGAATTCATTTCTGCTGTGATCTTGCTGTAATGCAGTTATTTGTTTTCAACACCAGTCCATCTGCAGATGCTTTCCTCGCAGTACCATTGATTAAGGATGTACCAAATACACATGCATATTTAAAGAAAGATCTTACTAATGTTAGAGTTTGTATTGTGTGTTATGAGTATTGTGCCATAGCATCAACTGCTCACCGTTGTTTCCCATCTCTTTTTCAGCTTTAATTGTTCGGTGAGAATGGCAAGGATTCGGATTTCTAACACAATAATTACGCTTCTTGTTATGGTCCAGACTGGATTCCTGCTCTTCATGTATGCCCGGTACAATAGCTTCACACCTCATTCTGAGGAGAAATCGCCTCAAGTCCACATCCTCATTCTCTCCTCTTGGCGGTCAGGGTCGTCTTTTGTTGGCCAGCTTTTCAGCCAGCACCCCAATGTCTTTTACCTGATGGAGCCTGCATGGCATGTGTGGGTTACAATGTACCAGAACAGTGCCAAAGTCTTGCACATGGCGGTGCGGGACCTGGTCAGGTCAGTCTTTCTCTGTGACATGTCTGTTTTTGATGCCTACATGCCTTGGAAAAGAAATTTGTCTGATCTTTTCCAGTGGGCAGTGAGTCGGGCTCTGTGTTCAGCTCCTGCTTGTGACTCCTTTCAGCGTACAGACATAACAAGTGAAATGGCATGCAAGACTCTTTGTGGACGGTACCCATTCAGCAAGGTGGAGGAAGCCTGTAAAACCTACAGCCACGTTGTAATCAAGGAGGTTCGCTTCTTTGATCTGAAGGTCCTCTACCCCCTTCTCACCGATCCATCCCTGAACCTCAAAATAATTCACTTGGTCCGTGACCCCAGGGCAGTTGTGAAGTCACGAGAACAGTCAGTCAAAGCATTAGCCCGTGACAATGGAATTGTTCTGAGTACCAATGGCACTAAAGTGGAAGACAGCAAGTACAAAGTAATGCAAGAGATTTGTAGAAGTCACGTTCAGATTTATGAAACAGCTACTCTAAAACCACCTAGCTTCCTTAAAGATCGCTATCTAATGATTCGTTTTGAAGATCTGGTACGAGACCCATTGTCTGAAATCTCAGAAATGTACAAATTTGCGGATCTTAGTTTGACCCCCACACTCAAAAGCTGGGTCTACAACATCACACATGGACAGGGGCCAGGAAAAAAAAAAGAAGCTTTCAAAATCACATCTCGCGATGCAGTTAATGTTTCCCAGGCCTGGAGAAATGTTCTTTCATTCCAGAAAATTAAGAAGATACAGGAAGTTTGCAAAGGCGCTATAAACATGCTGGGCTATCAGCTTGTGGATTCAGAAAAAGAACAAAGAGATCTGTCACTGGACTTAGTGCTGCCAAGGAGACAAAACCAATTCAGTTGGTCATCATTTAATCCAAAGAACTAAGCCATTACATTAAGAGATTAGGGAAGGGAAAAGGTAGGAAAGTATCTATCCTGCAGATAGTTTGAAGATCCTTGGCTGATGAGTTTCATTATCTTCCTCCCTGCTGGTTCACAAAGTAATGTAAACTTTTTTTTTTTTTTTTTGAGCTTCTTAAACCACAAAACAGACAAACAAAAAAAAATCGTGGAAAATTCAGCAAGATACTTGCGAGACTGCAAATTTGCAGCTGAACTGTGCTCTGAGTATTTTTAAAATATAATTTAAATTCTTCCTACAAAAGACATCCTTGTTCTTTGATTATAGATTAGTTCTAGTTTCATGCTTAAAATACTCAAGAATCTTCAGGTTTTAATTCATATAAAGGGAACAAAATATAAACTAATTTCCTTTGCTTTTTTTTCTTTTTCTTTTTTTTTTTTTTCTTCCCTCTTCTCTCCTCTAAGCATTACTTGACTCTTCCCTGTGCTCCCTGAGGGTTTCATCCAGCCAAGGTGAGCCAGTAACTCCTGCCACCATAGATGTCCCAACATAGAGCTGATGAGACCCCCACCCTGGCCCTCCCAGCACACCTCAGCTGCTGGGTGGGTGTGAGCTGAGCTCTCCTTTCTTGGAACAAAGAGGGGAGGACCAGGGGCTTTTGTTTGCTTAGGGGACAGCAGATGAAAGTAAGTGGGCTAGAGTGCTTGGAGGACTCATGTGAAGACTGAGCGTGCAGGGAAGAACCCTCAGATATTGGCAGCTACGTGCCTTGCTTGTTATGCCTGGAGGAGACACTCGTTTCCAGTGCTTCTCCCATACTGGGTTCAAGGCATCTTTCAGACTCTTCCAGTCTGGGTGCATGGGTGGGTGTGCTGGTGGCTGCTCTACACACAGTGCTCCCAAACCCTTCTGACTGATTGGAACTATTCAGGCTTGGTGGTATATGGGGACACTAGGACTAGATGGGGAGGAATGAGGGAGAATGGTGGGGTGGGGGGGTAGGGGCTGGGAGGTAGTTGGAGGACACTGGGAAGCATTATGAGTTGATAAGAAGGGACTGGGTGGGGAATGGGTGGATTTGGGAGAGACTGGGAGAAGTTTGGGTGTGACCCCTCCTCCCAATACCTCGCTATTGGGACGCTGCTGCCTGCCTTCCAGTGGCACAGCCAGGGGGACCACCCGTGATGTCGGTGCTGCCACCTGTTGAAGAGAAAGCGGTACTGCAGGTGCTGGCTCTGCTCGTGCTGTTGCCGCGAAGGAAATAACGCCACTTCATTGCCTGCGCTTCCTTGCTTGGATGCTATGCACCAATGGAAAACCACATTTTCCACAGTGCTCCGGAACACGACTAACTGCTGGGCTGCGGGGTGCCCAGAAGGGTAAGAACAACAGAAGTATTCACATTTCCACCCACTGTATGCAGCGGCACCACGGAGTGCTCCCAGAGGTTGTTGGTGCACCTTAGGGTGACCCAGGGAGCTCTTGAAGCAGTCTGGTATGGCCTAGAGTACGTTGGGATATACTTGGACTACAGAGTAGTCCCAGAGTACACTGGAAAGCCTCTGGGAAACCCTAGAGCATTCTGAAGAGCTTGGGGAGTACTGTAGGGTGCCCTGCTGTTCACTTGGAAAGCTTCTGGGACACAATAGGAAACTTCTAGGGCACCTTAGGGAACACAGACTGTCTCTGGGAGTCCATTGCTGTGCCATAGAAAACAGTGGGTAGCCCAGGGAGGCCACTGGGGTGCACTGTGAAGCCTTCTGTATGACCTAGAGGGCTCTGGGAGTATGCTAGGGCCTACTAGAAAACACTGGGGGCTCCTCGAAGTCTGGTAGGGCACATTGGGGAAACCAATAAAGAACCCCAGAGTGTAATGAGGAGATGTGAGAGGGCTCTAGGATGCTCTGGAGTGACTCTAGGGCTCTCTAGGACACACTCAATAGTCCTGGGATATTTCTAGGTGACTTTAGAGCTCATTGTTGGTCTCTGAAGAACTCCTAGAGCACATTAGAGGACACTGGATTCCATGCGAGTGTTCTGGGGTGCCCAGAAGTCAACTGGGGAGCTCTTTGATACCTCTTGGGAAGGCTTTATGGGGCTCTAGAGGATAGCAGTGGAGTGCCTTGGTGGTATCTGATTGACTGGGAGGTGATTCCCGTGTTGCAGCTGATTGGCAGAGAGGCAGATCATCTGGGAAAGTTTCCTAGAGCACCCTGCTGGATGGATCTGGAAAGTCTCTGGGATGGATGACCCAGAGAACCCTCAGTATGCCCCAGTGGGCTCCCAGGACTTCAGTAGTGATGGGTAGTCAGAGGTTGCGTTGTTGGATTGATGATGACTTCTCAATGACAGTATAAGCTTATCTGTAAGTCCAAAGTGGTTGAGTCAGCCCTCTTTACAGTGGTAACTTCTGTTTTGTGGACTTCCTTTGTTCCCATCTTCCGGGCATTGCCAGCAGGTAAGAAAGAACAGGGAGACGCCAATTGTATCGTGCCTTCACAGGATGCAATATTACAATCCCCCAATTTCCCCTACCAGTTATTTGGTCACAGGCCAGATCTGCCAGTAAACATCCCAGAGCACCTCCCTTTTCGAAGGCAAACAGCTCCAAAGAATGCTTTCAAATGCAAAACTGTCCATGAAGTGATGCCACATGGCAACACACACAGCTTGCCTCCTAGATAAGCCAGAGTCTTATTGCAAGCAATGTCTCAGAAAGAGCTTTGAGCCAAAAGAAAAAAAGTAAAAAGGAAGGGTTCAAACACCAAGCCACAGCTGGACAAACTTCTGTGTGCACAGACCGTGGGCTGTGCAGCCATGCCTGTTTGCTCTGCTCCTTCTTTCCCTCCTGAAGTCCCCTCCCTACATCCAAAATGCTGCAGAAGACCTTTGGAAGTGGGATGGAGTTGTTCTAGCACTGTTTTCTCTCTGCTTGCATCTCTCTCCTCGGCAGCCAGTGCGATCTCTCTTTTGTGGAGTCTGTGTGCCTAGATCTTCAGAGGTGGGTGAGCATTCCTTTTTGTAACACCTTTTTATTGAACTGGTCCTGTTGCCATTGCGCCATTCTAAAAAGATCAATATACATCACTTAAAATCAGGATTTTGTATTTTATACGTAGATACAGTAAAGCATATGTGTACACTCCCATGCTGCCTTGCTCTCTGACATTTGTGAGTCACTAAACCCCTGACTGCCCAGGTCACCTGGCTCCTTGTGTTGTCAAAATTTCCTTAGTAATTCTAGCCACTACCCAAGCAGCAGATCATAGATACACCAGCCCATACCTTGAGTGCCTGGAACTCGCCAGATGTTGGCTTGTACAGAGTAATCCTAGAATGCGTGGAGACATACCAGCAAGTTGGCAAAAGTCAAGGAAAATAGCAACAGGTGAACCTCAAATAGCTAAATGTTTGTTCAAAAAATTAATGAGTATTGCATGTAGAATGGAAACTGGAGGGGGAAAAAAAAGTCTCTGGGGAGGAGTCTTATGTGTTGCGGATGTCTTGTTAAAATCTTGCATTACAGGAAATTGAGGCTGCCTTCTAAACTCAAGTTTTGTTTTCTCCATAGAAATAAAAAGTTAACAGTAAAGTATTCTCCACTTGTAGAATGTGTTATGCTTTGGTACTTCTCATAGCAGTTCATTGGGATCTCAGCCATTCCTTCCCTTGCTCGGGGAGAAGCACCTCGGTTGTATGTATTTCCTTGTTGTAATATTTGTGTATGGGAAAGATAGACGTGTCTGCTTTTGAGACATTGTAGTTTCTGCTTTTAGAAGGCAGTGTCACTGAATGGGTGAAACTCTGGGAGGCCATCGTTATTATCATAACCAGTGGACCAAAGAGTGAGGATGGGATGAGCCAGACAAATTTGTGAAAATGACACAGTTGTCATGAGAAGAAGACACAGGTAGAGTACATGCTCTTTTTCTCTTAAGTTGAATTTACCACCAAATCAGACCTTACTGCAACTTTAAGAGAGAGTGTTTCACTACAGTACTCATGTTAACAATCTTTGTAACGTATTTTGGTACCTTTCCATTTCACAACCTTCGTGCAGTAAATTTATTCCGTTGGTAAAAGGGCACAGGGCTGCAATATTGCTTTTGTTGTTGTTGTTTATTGTTTTTACCCTCTCATTCAGAGTCCTGGTACTCTGTTATCCCTCTGCTTGCAGCTCTCCTCTCCTCAGGACTGTCACCTGAGCAATGGGAATGAAGTGGGGGAAAGTGAGTGCTGGCAGGGGCAACTGCTGCAGCTGCCTGGTGAGGTTCTGCGTACCCTGTGCACTCTCAGCAGCTGCAGCAGGACCTGAGAATGGTGGAGGAAAAGCTGCAGGTGAGCTTGATGGGCCTGCACAGCTCTGGGACTGTCATGTGGGAGGCAGTTGTGAGACGTCAATTCTTTATATGCAGGTGAATTACTTTTTTTTTCCATCTGCAAACTGATTTGGAAAAATGCAGCTTTCATTAATCTTTGTGGAAACAATGCAGTGGTCCACAAAAAACTCTGCAGCTTTGTGCAGTGTTTGCCTGAGTACTTGCTAAGGGCTAAAACCGCCCATGTTATTGCATTTATATATATACAGAACTTGGAATGCAGGAAAGGCATTTGTAAACAAGGACATGAAAATATGGACGAGACAGCGCCTGAGGGAACAGTCATATGGCCCCGTGCTTTCTGCTGATGTTCCTTCATTTAACTGTCATTAGATTTGCTCAATAGTTAGGTTTTTGGTACGGGAATATTTAAAACAATGTAATAAATGGTGGTACTGGGGGAAAAAAAAAAAAAAAAAAAAGCATGACGACATAAATTCGATCATTTTTACAGATATTCCTAAGCACTTAGCACAGCTTTCCTGGTTTGGAGAAGTTTAACTTGATTTTCTTTGCTCTGTTTTTTTTCCTCCCTCCTACTTCTGTGTCCTTCCCCGTCCTCGCGAAGGAGAGACGATGGAACGCGCGGGCGCTCTGAGCGCTGCGGGAGAAGCGGTTTCCGCGGTGTGTGCCGCCCCCGCGCGGCCGATGCTCGGAACTGCAGCAGCCGCGGTTCGGTCCTCCGGGCGGCACTGCGCATGCGCGCCGAAACGCGGGAGCGGCGTACGTGAATCGCGGCTTACGTAAATTGCGGCCGCTCTGCGCGGCGACACCACCCGTTCGACGGTGATCGCTGCTCCGAAGCGTAGCGCGCATGCGCGAGGGAGTCCTTCCGTGGAGCCCGGCGCTCGCTAGGATGTAGTGGGGCGGCTCGGCGACGTTCCCCGTTGTCACGTTCGAGCTCCGTCGGCGTCCGCGTCCCGGGCTCGCACCGAGCAGGCTCACAGCCGCCCCCGAGCGCCTCGCGGCATCCGATTCGCTCCTCGCGGCCGCGGACCGAGAGGCGCCGCGCAGCTCGGTACCCGCAGTACCTCCCGGCGGCCACAGGAGGGCGCCGCTCGACGCCGTTCCCCCCCAGCGCCGCCTGCAGGAGGCGCGGCGCTGAGCCGGCGTCCCGGGATCCCTGTGCCGCAGCGGAAGGCGAACCCCGAGAGCGCCCCGAGGCGCCGCACCCACGGACCGCCTGCTTCTCCCGCACCGTCAGCCGCGCTCCGCTGCTGCAGGTACGGCCCCGCATCCGCGCCTTTCTGCCCCTGCGATGGGCGCTGCCCCCTCCCCGGCACCTCCCGCTCCTCTCCTTTGCCCCCAATCTCTGCTCCCCCCCGAATCTTCTGTCTCACCCCAGCCCCGGCTCACTGCCCTCGCTATTTCATCCCCCGGTCCAGCCCCTAACTCTAATGCTTTCACCTCCAACTCCACTCTCTTACCATATTTCTTCTCAAACTCCTGTTGATAACCCGCACTCTTTCACCCCACAATCCAGCTTCACATCCTTCTTATTCCACCCGTAGTACAGTCCCAGACCCTTGCTGTTTTTCCCTTGATTCCAGCCACGACTCCTCGCTGTTTCACCCCAGGCTCTAGCACTGAATTCTTGCTCTTTCTCCCGAAATTCAGCCCCAAACTCTTGCTGTGTCACTCTGAACTCTCACCATAAATTCCTGCCCCAAAGCCTCCCTGTTTCCTCCTAAATGGCGGTTCCCAGTCCTCATTATTACTCTAAAATTCTGGTCCTACATCCTGCAATTTCACTTCAGAGTACAGTAGTGAATCTGGGCCAATTCATCCAAAACTCCATCCCAGCTTCTCTCTATTTTAGCCCAAACTCCAGCCTGTAACCCTCCCTATTTCATTCCAATCTGCTGATCAATACCCTCAGTATCTTGTCTCAAAAATCAGCTCCCAGATCCTTGCTGCCTCAACCCAATCTCCAGCTCCAAATCCTCACACTTTCACAATTAATTCCGGCCCCAGATCTCTGCTATTACACATCAGACTCCAGGCCCAACCTCTCAGCATTTCACCTCAGTCTGCTGTCCAAAATCCTCACTGTTTCGCCCCATACTTTATTCCCAAATTCTTGCTCATCACCCATAAATTCAGTGCCAAAGCATCGCTGTGTCACCCTAAACTCCTGAGCTAATCCCTCACTATTTCACCCCAAGCTCTTGCTACTGTCATAGATTCATAGATTCATAGATACATTAGGTTGGAAAGGACCTACAAGATCATCTAGTCCAACCATTGTTCTTGCTATTCCACCCAAAAATCGTGCCCCAAACCCTCACTATTTCCCTCCCATGCAGTAGTTCCTAATCCTCACTATTACCCTCAAACTCTGGCCCTAAACCCTTCCAATCTCAGCCCATTCTGAAGGGTCAAATCCTGGCTCTTTCACTGCAAGCAAGCTTCAGTCCTACATCCTGGCTTTTTCATCCCCAGCTCCAGTCCTGGATCCTGGTTATTTCACCCCATTCTTTTGTCCCAAATTCTCGCTCTTCATCCATAAATTCAGTCCCAAACCCTCACTCTCTCACCCTACACTCCTGCACTAAGCCCTCACTACTTCACCAAAAACTCTTAACAACTATCCTTGTTAATTGTATGCCAAAATCCTGCCCCAAAACTACACTATCCTGGATATTTCACCCCATTCTTTAGTCACAAATTCTTGCTCTTCAGCCATGAATTAAATCCCAAACCCTGACTATCTCACCCTACATTCCTGCCCTAAACCCTCACTATTTGACACCGAACTAGCTACTATTCTTGCTATTCCAGCCTAAACTCCTGCCCATAAAAACCTCACTATTTCCCTCCCATGCAGTAGTCCCAAATCCTCACCATTACCCTCAATCTCTGTCCCTAAATCCTTGCCTATTTAGGGACAATCCTGTCCCTAAATCACCATATTCTGAAGGGTCAAATCCTGGGTATTTCACCCGAAGCTCCAGTCCAGAATCCTGGCTATGTCACCCTGGACTGAAGTGCCAAATTTTGCTTATTTGCCGAAAACTCCATCCCAGTTTCTAGCTATTCCACCCCGAACTGCAGCCTCAAAACCTCACTGATTCATCCCCCTAACTCCTGTCCCATGTCCTCGCTGTATCCACTCAAACCCTTACAATTCCACCCCAAACTCCAACACTAAATTCTCAGTGCTTCAGTCTGAATTCTTGCCCCTTCTCCTTGCTATTCCAGCCCAGATTCATGCCCCAAATCCTCCCTGTATCCTCCCATACAGTAGTCCCCAATCCTCATTATTACCCTCAAACTCTGGCCCTAAATCCTTACAGTTTCACCCCATTCTGAATGCTCAAATCCTGGCTAATTCACCCCAAGTTGCACTCCTGAATCCTGGCTATTTTTCCCCAAGCTCCAGTTCTGGATCTTGGCTATTTCACCCCATTCTTTAGTCCCGAATTCTTGCTCTTCACCCATAAATTCAGTCCCCAACCTACACTCCCTCTTCTTAGACTCCTGCCCTAAATCCTCACTATTCATCCTCATTAACTCCTCACTATTTCATTCCAGACTGCTGACGAAAACACTCAGAATCTTGTCTCCAAAATCAGCTCCCAGATCCTCTCTGCCTCACCGTTATCTCAAGCCCTAAATCCTCACACTTTCACAATGAATTCCAGCCCCAAATCCTCGCTGTTTCACCCCAAACTCCAGGCCAAACACCTCATCATTTCACCTCAATCTCCAGCCCTAAATCCTCACGATCTCACTCCAGACTCTAGCCCCAATCCTTGCTATTCCACCTTAAATTCCTGCCCCAGACCCTCACTGTTTCCCTCCCATGCATTAGTTCCTAATATTACCCTCAAACTCTGGCCCTAAATCCTTGCAATTTGACCCCATTTCTGCAGGTTAAAATTCTGGCTATGTCACACCTGGCTATTTCACCCCATTCCTTTGTCCCAAACCCTTGTTCTTTGCCTATGAATTCAATCCCAAACCCTCAGTCTCTCCCCTAAAACTCCTGCCCCAAACCCTCCCTATTTCACCCCAAACTGCAGCTGCAAACCCGCTGCCGTGGGAAGGAAGAGAGGACGGAACGCGAGGGCGTGGGGTGCGGGCGCTCTGAGCGCTGCAGGAGCGGACGGCGCGGTGTGTGCCGCCCCCGCGCGGCCGATGCTCGGAACTGCAGCAGCCGCGGTTCGGTCCTCCGGGCGGCACTGCGCATGCGCGCCGAAACGCAGGAGCGGCGTATGTGAATTGCGGCTTACGTAAACTGCGGCCGCTCTGCGCGGCGACGCCGCCCGTCTCGATGGTGATCGCTGCTCCGAAGCGTAGCGCGCGTGCGCGAGGGAGTCCTTCCGTGGAGCCCGGCGCTCGCTAGGATGTAGTGGGGCGGCTCGGCGACGTTCCCCGTTGTCACGTTCGAGCTCCGTCGGCGTCCGCGTCCCGGGCTCGCACCGAGCAGGCTCACAGCCGCCCCCGAGCGCCTCGCGGCATCCGATTCGCTCCTCGCGGCCGCGGACCGAGAGGCGCCGCGCAGCTCGGTACCCGCAGTACCTCCCGGCGGCCACAGGAGGGCGCCGCTCGACGCCGTTCCCCCCCAGCGCCGCCTGCAGGAGGCGCGGCGCTGAGCCGGCGTCCCGGGATCCCTGTGCCGCAGCGGAAGGCGAACCCCGAGTCCCTGTGAGGCCAGTATCAAATTTGATGATAGAGATGTATTCCTTTCTAAATGATAGTTCAGAGTAAGCAACTGATCAGAAGGGAATGTGTTAAAATTACACTCAGCTTTTGAATGTTGGAGTTTCCATATCTGACATGGGGAAAACGTGAAGTTCTGATTATTCATGGAAACAATGCCGGGACGCTCTGTGCCTGGAGGGTTTTCATTCCCAAGGTTTCTTTCTGTGTCTGTGCTCTGTTTTTAAGAAGATGGAATTTTAAATGGAATTAAAACAGTCCTGGAGTCTGATGGTTCCGTGGGGCTTTGGTGTTTGAAGCTGTGAGGATTCTTGCAGAAATGGACCTTGGGGGTTTAACGCCAATTGGAAATCACTGAAGCGTTGTTTCTCTGAGTGCTATTCGAAAAATATTGTTGAATAATCTTCCTCTGGCAGACCTACCATAAACATGATGTCCTTCTTTGTTTATTTAAATTTTTTATTGAAGTGTTCATTATCAAGTGAAACAGAGCTCTGGAACGTGCAGCAGTTCAGAGCTATGAATGAAGCATCAGGTGATGTACAGTAACGCACAGCTATATCATTGAACTTCATTTGTAATAATTGATAAATATATTTACCTTCCAGGCCTCCAAATCCAGAAGACATCGTCAAGTAATATTAGCATCTTCTGAATCAGGCTCAGATTATGGGAAATCTCCGAGACAAAGTAAAAGAAGCAGCAGGAGAACACAGCCAGCATGAAGAAGAGGATCTCTGGAAATCAGAGGTGCTTTTCCACTGCATTTAGGAAGAAGTTCTTTCCTGTGAAGGTGGTGAGACACTGGAGCAGGGTGCCCAGGGCGGCTGTGGGTGTGCCCTGGAAGCACTCCAGGCCGGGCTGGACGGGGCTGTGAGCAATGGGGGCTGGGGCTGGGTGATCTTAAAGGTCCCTGCAAAGCAAAACCATTTTGTGATTCTGTGATTCATTTCTGGATCTCAAGAAACTGAACTGGTATAGTTTGCAGCATTTAGGTACATCCTGAGTATTTGCACATCTCTGCTTGTGCATCTTTTATTTTTTATTTTCCCCTTTGGATTTGGAAAATGCTGCTTAGCTCTCTGTGCCAGTCCTGAAGGCATGGGGAGTGGCTTTTGTTTTCTGAAGGAAGTCAGCTTTCTAATGTCCGACTTCTAAGTGGTAACAGTTGCTCAGCCATTTCAGTCTTCCATTTGACTTACTGCTCATTAAAGGTTAACAAAAACTGAGCACTGAAGTTTTGAATTAACTGTTTTGAAGGCGATAATTTCAAAGTTCCAAAGTCTGTCTTCCTGTACTTTGCTTCTGAGAGAATTCCGCCCTCTTCAGAGGTGGGCATTGGGCCACGTCGCCTTTGCCTCACTTCAGAACAGGAGAGGTAGTGCTGGGGAGGGAATAAGGAGAAGAGATTTGAATAATCTCTGAACTGAGCTGGTGATGAATGCTGTTAGCTCCTTGTTGCTGAGGGTTTTCCTAGTGAGCTGTATGAAGATACTGGGAAAACAGATTTCTCCAGGCAAAGGCTATGGAGAAAGTCAATACAGACGCAAGAGAACAGTCTTCTAACTGCTCAATCTGAGATACAGAAGTGAAAAAGCAAACAAACTAAAAAAAACCCAACAACCCAATGCTGATGTTTCCTCCCAAAAATCTCTCTGCAGGTGAGATGTGGGCAGGAAAGGAGACTGTTACCCGCTGCGTTGGGATGCCTGTGATCACAGAGGACAGCTCAGACACAGAAGGTGTGACTGAGATTCCCACAGGCTGTGGCCTGTTCTGCTCACTGCTTGTACTATGCTGTATTTTTGTTTAACTAAAATTGATACCTCAGGTCACTTTTCTTTCTTGCAAAGTCCAGGTTCGTTTTCTGCCTGTAAATCGCTGCATCAGAACTGAAGCTTTGCTCTGACAGTTTGTTGCAAGCACACGATGGCAGAATCCTGGGAGGTGTTGTTTGGGTGCAGAGTGATTTCCACTGGCAGTTCATTGATAGTCTGAGACTGTTGGGCTGCTTACATAGAGGCAGTCAGACCTGAGGGCTGGACCAGAGATAATCGGTCTCAGCCTGAAAGAATAGGATTTGATTTGATTATTTGAAGGGAAACAGAGGGTTAAGTGCAACTTCTGTAAAAGTCTAATAACGTAGATGAGTGTGAGGAGTACATATTTTGGAGTTAACTACAATCAAAAGCTGCATTTATCAGGAGGTTATTTTTATATGAGGGAGAATAATAACAAAATATGCTCATAGCAAAGTGGTGCATCCTCTGATTGCCCGACTGAGCTGTAGACAATTTTAATTCTTTCAACTTTGACACAGTTAGGTTGAAGGCACAGTGCTGTATTTAATATTGTACTTGATTTCATTTGCTCCTCCTTTAAGCTGCCAGGATATTTTGTCTCTAAATAGATGGCATTCTTCAGTTCTTTGAATAGCTTTACCGCTTAGTTCTGAAGCGTTAAAAATACCCATAAACAATCTTGTGCGTAATCTGGTAAGTATTCCATATGTCAAACTCACAACGAAATGCAAAAGATGTTTATGAGGAGCAGAATGCCCTCAAAGCTGAATAAGTTTGAAAGTGCAGTACTTTGTTCATCAGTGGGATTGCATTTTGAATGACAGTGTGCCGTGGAATCTAGAAAGGTTATTTCCATGTTTAAAGTCAGGCAGAGGGGGATTAGAAAGGAATCTCAGGAGCTCACCCAATTCATTTCCTTCTTCTGGGCAGAATCAATTTCAACTTTAATTATTCCCAGGAGGGAGGATGGATTGAAACGTTTGTCAGAAAAATCTCTTTATTTCCTTTCAGAAGTCCCTCTCTCCAAGAGGAGGTGGTGCCGTTAGGATCCAGGTGGAGAACACCACTGTGAGCTGTGAGAGAACGCCAACGTCAGCTGTAACAGCGAGTGCTTGTTTGGATTCCTGCGGGTGGACAGCAGGAATTGCTGGGAGCAGAGCTGCAGGTGACAGCACAGTGCTGGCAGCGACTGCTGGAGCTGAGCAGTCCCGTGGTACAGCACCTGCGGCCTCTGCTCACCTGGCTGATGGTTCTGTGAGGGATGAAGTTGCTGTGCACTGTTTGAGATGGGAGAGAGAGAGAAGATTGTTGCATCTTGTATTTAGTTTGTATATGCAAGTAACACTTGGAACTCATGTTGACTTGCAGTGACTTTTTAGCTGATGCTCTTGAAAGAGCTCACAAAATACCTGCCTGTATTTGCACAACAAACTGTTTCTCACAGTTAACCCGCTATGTTTTGTAGCATGCAAATTCAGCAATATTCACCAAGGATCTGTAGGTGTGGGAAACGAACTTGGCGATGAACCTTTCACTGCATTCAGTCCGCAGCACATCTGGCTTTGTGGTATATGTGAATAACACACAGTGTGTGACTTGATGCTTGCAGGTGGCACAGAGCTGTACCGGGACAGGACTGGAATTCAAAACGATCTTTGTCAATTGGAGCAGTGCTGTGGAAGGAGTGAAATAAACACGAAACTTAGCACTAAGAACAGGTACAGAGTGAGGAAACAACTGCCAGGCAACAGTACTGCAGCAAAAGCAGACAGACTGAGAGTCATGAGCTGGAGTGTCTTCTGTGAACAACAACACCGAATGATCCTGCTGCATTTCTGTCACCACTCAGCCCTGCAAGGCCCGAGGCTGAAATACTCTCTGGCAGTTTGAGGTGTTGTTTTCTGCAAGAAAAAATACCAAATAAAAATACAACAGATTTTATTTATTTATTTATTTGATGTAAGAAGGGCCCAAATGCAGTGAATTAGTTCAGCTCCTCACTATTTTGTCCTATGCTGTAGTCCCACATCCTCACTATTACCCTCGATCTTGGGCCCTGAATCCTGGAGGGAAATTGCAAGACTCGAGTGCCAAATCCTGATTCAGCCAAAACTCAGTCCCAGCTTCTTGCTATTCCGCAGCCCCAAGCCCTCGCTATTTCACCCCAAACTGCCGACCAGATCCCTCAGCATCGTCTCAAAAATCAGCTCCCAAATCCTCGCTATTCCACCCCGAATTCCAGCCCCAAGCCCTCGCTGCCTCACCCCAATCTGCAGCCCTTCATCCTCACACTATCACAATTGACTCTCAGCATTTCACCCCAAGCTCAAGTCCAAAATCCTCACTGTTTCACCCCATACTTCAGTCCCAAATTCTTGCTCTTCACCCATGAATTCAGTCCCAAACCCTCACTATGTCACCTAAATCCTCACTATTTCACCCCAAACTCTAGCCCCTTTCCTTGCTCTTCCATCCCAGATTCCTGCCCCAAACCCTCACTGTTTCCCTCCCATGCAGCAGTTCCTAATCCTCACCATTACCCTCAAACTCTGGCCCTAAATCCTTGCAATCTCAGCCCATTCTGAAGGGTCAAATTCTGGCCATTTCACCCCAAGCTGCAGTCCAAAATCCTGCCTGTTTCACTCCATAATTTAGTCCCAAATTCTTGCTCTTCGCCTATAAAACTTCAGTCCCAACCCTGTCCTCTTCACCCCAAACTGCAGTCCCGAATCCTCGCTCATTAGTCACAAACTCCGGTCCCTGCGATGGAGTGATTACAGAGAGTCTCTGTCCATAGTTGTCCTCGGTTTAATTAACGAATGAGCGTTGGTTTGTTTTCCCCTCGTGTGGTGCTTGTGACTCGGCGCTGTTCCGCTGCCGTGGGAAGGAAGAGAGGACGGAACGCGCGGGCGTGGGGTGCGGGCGCTCTGAGCGCTGCGGGAGAAGCGGTTTCCGCGGTGTGTGCCGCCCCCGCGCGGCCGATGCTCGGAACTGCAGCAGCCGCGGTTCGGTCCTCCGGGCGGCACTGCGCATGCGCGCCGAAACGCGGAAGCGGCTTACGTAAACTGCGGCCGCACTGCACAGCGACTCCGCCCATCTCGATGGTGCTCGGGCCTCCGAACAATAGTGCGCATGCGCGAGAGAACGTTATAAGACGATTAGGGCGCAAGCGTTTACTACGGACCCTTACTGCATATGCGTTTACTGCGGACCCTTACTGCGCATGCGTTAACTGCGGACCCTTACTGCGCATGCGTTAACTACGGACCTTTACTGCGCATGCGTTAACTGCGGACCCTTACTGCGCATGCGTTAACTGGGGATCCTTACTGCGCATGCATTAACTACGGACCCTTACTGCGCATGCGTTAACTGCGGACCCTTACTGCGCATGCGTTAACTGCGGACCCTTACTGCGCATGCGTTAACTGCGGACCCTTACTGCGCATGCGTTAACTGCGGACCCTTACTGCGCATGCGTTAATTTCGGACCCTTACTGCGCATGCGTTAACTGGGGACCCTTACTGCGCATGCGTTAACTGCGGACCCTTACTGCGCATGCGTTAACTGCGGACCCTTACTGCGCATGCGTTAACTACGGACCTTTACTGCGCATGCGTTAACTGCAGACGCTTAGAGCGCATGCGTTGACTTCGGACCCTTAGTGCGCATGCGTTAATTGCGGACGCTTAGTGCGCATGCGTTGACTGCGGACGCTTACTGCGCATGCGTTAACTGCGGACGCTTAGTGCGCATGCGTTAACTACGGACGCTTAGTGCGCATGCGTTGACTGCAGACGCTTACTGCGCATGCGTTAACTGGAGACCCTTACTGCGCATGCGTTAACTACGGACCTTTACTGCGCATGCGTTAACTACGGACCTTTACTGCGCATGCGTTAACTACGGACCTTAACTGCGCATGCGTTCACTACGCACCCTTACTGCGCATGCGTTAACTGGGGATCCTTACTGCGCATGCGTTAAGTACGGACCCTTACTGCGCATGCGTTAACTGCGGACCTTTACTGCGCATGCGTTAACTGCGGACCCTTACTGCGCATGCGTTATTTACGGACCCTTACTGCGCATGCGTTAACTACGGACCTTTACTGCGCATGCGTTAACTGCAGACGCTTAGAGCGCATGCGTTGACTGCGGACCCTTACTGCGCATGCGTTCACTAGGACCCTAACTGCGCATGCGTTAACTGCGAACGCTTACTGCGCATGCGTTTACTACGGACCCCTTACTGCGCATGCGTTAACTGCGAACGCTTACTGCGCATGCGTTAACTACGGACCCTTACTGCGCATGCGTTATCTGCGCAACCTTACTGCGCATGCGTTAACTGCGAACCCTTACTGCGCATGCGTTAACTGCGGACCTTTACTGCGCATGCGTTTACTACGGACGCTAAGTGCGCATGCGTTAACTGCGGACCTTTACTGCGCATGCGTTAACTACGGACCCTTACTGCGCATGCGTTAACTACGGACGCTAAGTGCGCATGCGGTAGCTATTGCCGCTAAATGCGCATGCGTGAACTACGGACGCTAAGTGCGCATGCCCTGCTTTGCGATTCGCATTGCGCATGCGTACTCTGCTGTTCCCATACATGCGTATTACCGAGATAAGCTCAGCGCATACGCTGCCTTGCTACGCAATGCGCACGCGTCCGCCACAATGCCCGCGCATGCGCAGTGTGTTCGTGCGCTCTGGGCAGTATCTGCTCTCTAAAATGTAATTAAACGCTCTAATTAAGCGCTGTAGTTACAGAGCGAGTCTGTTCCCTGCCCTATAGCACTGCCCCATAGCTCCCCTTCTCTCTCTGCCCTATAGCTCCGCTCCTTGCCGCATAGTGCCGCCCCATAGCGCGGCTCCGTGCCCCGTAGAGCTTAATTCGTGTCCCGTAGCGCTGCCCCATAGCCCCACATCTCCGCGTCCCACAGCGCTCCTCCAAACACCACATCCCACCCCGCAGCGCCGTCACTTTTGGGGTCCCCGCTCTTTTTTAAGGTTTATTTGGAGGGTTTTTTTGTTTTGCTTTGTTTTTTTCCTCCTCGACCTCGCCGATCCTTCGAGGCGTTCTGCCATCTGAACCCTCACGAGCTGACGACCCCGCTCCGCTTCTCCTGGGGTCGCTGTGGCGTCGCTGGATCTCTATGGGGTCGCTATGTGTTTCTATGGTTGTGCAGTACCTCTATATGGCCACAAGGAGGCGCTATGGAGTTGCAATGCAAAAATACAGCCACTGGGTGTCGCTGTGTCTATGTGTCTGTATGGGGTCGCTATGTATCTCTATGGAGGTGCAGTACCCATATACCACCACTGGGTGTCGCTGTGTCTATGTGTCTCTATGGGGCCACTGTGTCTCTATGTATCTCTATGTGTCTCTATGTGTCTCTATGTATCTGCGCGCCTGTGCCCTTTACAGGGCGGCTTAATTAATTGCGGCTTAATTAATTCATTATTGGCGCCACAATTAATTAATTCACCGCCGCTGCGTTAATTAACGGCGGCTGATTGCGGGGGCGGAGCGGGGAGGGCTTCAAAAGCACAGCCCCGTAGAGCTGCTGCCCTCCCTATAGTGTTGCCCCACAGCGCTGCTCCATAGCCCCACATCTCCACGTCCCACAGCGCTCCTCCTCGCCCCACATCCCGCCCCACAGCGCCGTTGCTTTTGGGGTCCCCCACTCTTTTTTGAGAGATTTTTGGGGGATTTTTTTGGGTATTTTTTTTTGGGGGGGGGATTTTTTTTGTTTTTCTCTCTGTTTCTCTTTTTTGAAGGGGTTTGGGGTTTCTTGGGATTTTTTGGAATTTTTGTTTTTTTTGTTTGTTTGTTTTCTTTTGGGGGAGGGTTCTCGTTTTTTTGGGGGGCTTTTTTTTGGTGGCTTTTTCTTTGTTTTTTGTTTTTGTTTTTTTGGGGTTTGAGGGGGGGTTTGGGGTGTTTTGGGTTTTTTTGGGGGTTTTTAGTTTTTTTTTGTAGGAGGGGTATTTTAAGTGTTGGTTTTTGGTTTTTCTTTTTTTTTTTTCAAGTTTTCTTGACGGGGTTCAGTTTTGAAGTTTTTGGGGTATTTTCGATTTTTTGGGGGGTTTTGTTAGTGGGATTTTTGGGGGCTCATTTTTGTTTTTCTTTTAGGGTTTTTTGCCGTTTTTTTTAAATTTCTTTTTCGCTTTTTTTGGGGGGGGGGTTCTTTGGGGCTTAAATGTTTTTTTTGTGTGTGTATTTTTTTATTAGTTTATTCTTAGAGTTTTCTTGGGATTTCTTTTTTACGTTTTTTCAGTTTTTTTGTTTTTTTGTTTTTAGCTATTAGGAGTTTTTTGGGGTTCTTTTATGGTTATTTGGGATATTTTTTTTTAGAGTTTGTTTTTCAGGTTGTTTTGGTTTTTGTGTGGGGGGGTGGGCTTTTCTTGGAGATTTTTTTTGGGGGGGGTGTTTTGTTTTTTTTTAGGGATCTTTTGGGGTTTTTTGGGGGGGCTTGAGAGGGGGGGTATTTTTTTTTTTAAGATTTTTTTAAGGGTTTTTTTTTTTGCCTTTATGTTTTTTTTTTTTTTTTAGTTTTAGGGTCCCCCAAAACCCCACTGCTGACTCCCGGCTCTGTCACCCCTAAAAGCTGCAGTATTTTATGACTCTCATTTGGGGTTGGCTCTTTTTGGGGTCAATTCTGGGGTCTTTTTGGGGCTCTTTTTGGGGTTGCTCTTGGGATCCTTTTTCAGTCGATTGCTTTTTGGGGTTCTCTTTTGGGGTTCTCTTTTGGGGTTCTCTTTTGGGGTTCTCTTTTGGGGTTCTCTTTTGGGGTTCTCTTTTGGGGTTCTCTTTTGGGGTTCTCTTTTGGGGTTCTCTTTTGGGGTTCTCTTTTGGGGTTGCTTTTTGTGTCTTTTTTGGTTCACTTTTGGGATCTTTTTCGGGTCTCATTTGGGGCTGCAGCTCTTTTTTTGGGGTCGTCTCTTTCTTTTTGGAGTCACTCCTGGGATCTTTTTTCAGGTCCGTTTTTCGGTCCCCTTTGGGGTCTCTCACTCTTTTTGGGGTAACTTTTGGGATCTTTTGGGGGTCACTACTCTTTTTGGGGTCGTCTCTTTCCTTTTGGGGTTGTCTCTTTTAGGATCTTTTTCAGGTCTCATTTGGCGTCAATTTTGGGGTCTGTTTTGGGCTCTGTCACTCTCTTTGGGGTCTGTCACTCGTTTTGGTGTTGCTTTTGGGGTCACATTCAATATGTTTTTGGGGTCCCTTGAAGGGCTTCGGTGTCTGGGCACTGTTACACAGTGTCCTGAAGCAGTGCTGGAGCACCTGAGCTGAGCACAGAGTCACCGCAGGAGCGCAGGTGAAGGCACTGCACGGCGTGACCAGAAGGGGCAGAGTCTGAGCCCACCTCTCCCAGACCCCATGGGATTTTTGGGGGGGATTTATTGAGGATTTTTTTTCACTCCAAACTTCTGCAAAAACTCCTCACAATTCCACACCAATGTCTGGCCCCAGCTCCTCGCTCTTCCTTGCCAAACTTTTTTGGGGGGATTTTTTGGGAATTTTTATGGGAATTTTTTTTTGTTTTTTGGGGGGGATTTTTTTGGGGAATTTTTGGGCAGGATTTTTTTGGGGGTGGTCTCTATGGAGTTCACATTTGGGGTCTCTTTCATGGTCTTTTTTGGGTTCACATATTTTTTTCTTCTTTTCTGCTTCCCGTGGCCGTGTCCTGGACGCCACGCCGTCTCAGCTCTTACACAGAGCGGCCTGCTGACTGCGACGGATAATTCCCTCCACACTCCGTGCTGCATCCATCGAGACCGGCGGACCTGTGCATGTTTGGGATCAGGTAGGACTAAGAATGCAATATTGATTTGTTCTCAGTTGCTGTGTGCGGCACAGACATTTGCTCCGTGCAAATCCTCGCTGTTCCTCCCCAATCTCTGTCCCTAACTCCTCACTGTTTCACCATAATATCTTCGCTATCTCACCACGAATTCCAGAATGATCTCCTCACATCTCACTCTGAACTCCAGCCTGAACTCCTCCCTCTTCTTCCCCAGACTTCATCCCTAAATCCTTGCTATTCCACCCCAAACTCCGGCCCTAAATCCTCGCTATTATGTCCGAAAATCTGGCCCTAAATCCAATTAGATCCTACATCTATTAATCTATTCCCTCTATTATATTTCTATTAGTCTGTTCCCTCTTCTATCTCTTAATCTGTATCCTCCTTTCTATTTCTCTATTAATTTGTTCCCTCCTCTCTCTATCTCTCTCTTAATCTGTCCCCTCTATTAAACTTTTACCAATACTCCTTTCAATTCCACCCCAGCCTCTGTCTTTCAAACCTTGCTATTGCAACTCATACTCCCTCCTTAACTACTCGCTATCTCAGCCCATCTTCTGGCTTCCAATATTTGCCATTCCACCCTAATCTCTGTCCATAACTCCTCGTTGTTCCTCTACAATCTCTGTCCCAACTCTTCACATTTCCACCCCACACTCTGGCCCTAAATCCTCCATGTTACACCCCAAACTCTGGCCCTAAATCCTCACTCTCCCACCCCAAACTCCAGCTTTAAATTCACGCTCTCTCACACCAAACTCTGCCCGTGAATGCTGACTCTCTTGTTCCAAACTCCTACAAAAACTCCTCGCAGTTCCACACCAATCTCTGGCCCTAAATCCTTCCTCTTCCTTGCCAACCTCTGGCCACAGCTCCTCACTCTTTCTTGCCAAACTGTTTTTGGGGGGAAAGTTCTGGGGGGGAATTTTTGGGGAATTTTTTTCACTCCAAACTCCTGCAAAAACGCCTCGCAATTCCACACCAATCTCTGGCCCCAACTCCTCGCTCTTCCTTGCCAAACTTTAGATCCAGATCCTCGCTCTCTCATGCCAAACTCCAGCTTTAAATCCTCTCTCTCTCACCCCAAACTCCAAACCCATATCATCGCTATTCCAGCACCAGCTCTGGACCCAGCTCCTCACTAATCCTCTCAAATTCTGGCCCCTGATCCTTGCTGTCTTGCCCATTTGTCCAGCCCCTGATTTTCACTGTTTCACACAGTTCTCCAGCCCGTGATCCTCGCTGTCTAGTGGACTTCCCTCTCTTATTTATCTCACCCAAATCTCTGGCCCTGATTCCTCATTCTTTCCCACCAACCTCTGATACAAATCCTCACACACTCACCCCAGACTGTGGCCCTTACTCCTCATTCTCACCCTTTAAACTCTGCTCACTCTTCCTCGTCTTCTAATTAAAAAACCCACACCTAAATCCTCGCTATTCCAGCCCTAACTCTTAACCAACTCCTTAGTATTCCTCCCCAGATTCTGGCCCTATATCCTCACTTTCTCACCCTATTTTCCAACACTCGATCATCACTTGCACTCCCTTTTTTCCAACCCCAATCGGCAGCGCTCCTGTGTGTGCAGTACATGCAGTACCTCCCATGGCCACAGGAGGGCGCCAGGAAATGCCTCCGGCCCGTTGCCTGCCCACCATTGTGCCGATGCTGCTCAGTGTTCAATCCTCACTATTTCTAAATATCCTCCAGCCTCAAACGCTTGCGATTTCTCCCCAAATTCTAGCCCCAAGCCTTCGCTGCCTCAATCTGCAGCCACAAATCCTCACACTTTCTCGATGGACTCCCATCCCAACCCCTCAGCATTTTCACCCCCAAGCTCCAGCCTTGAATTCTTGCTCATTCACCTCAAGCTCCAGTCCCTCTTGGTACCCTTGAGACACCTCTATTCCTCCCCATCATCGCTCATCCCAGATGATCTCAGTATGTGTTGGATCTCTGTATGAAGGAAGGCTCACCCTATAGTTTACTTGGTCAGTGGTTCACGCTGTAAAGGGGTGCAGTGGATGGGAACTGTTGAATTGTGGCCTGAAGCACTGATGGATCACCCGAGGTGAGCACAGACTCAGCTGCAGGAGCACAGGTGAAGGCAATGCACCTGTGGCTGCAAGGGGTGGAGTCAGGCTCCACCTCTCCCAGACCCCACTTAAGGACTGACCTCCGCTGGGGAAGGATTTTTTGTTGGAGATCCCTCCCCTGTGGAGGTCCAGGCATGCCTTGACCATCAGTGGCAGGTGAGCCTTTCCTTATTTACTGGTTGTCTTTATCCCACTTGGACAAACCTTATAAAAATATACTGCCCACCTTCATTGTTTTGTGTGGGTACTATTCTTTTGGGGTATTTACTGTACACACCCTAAACTTCAGCTCTTAATCCTTGCTTTTTCATCCCAAAGCCTAGCCCCTAGTCCTTGCTATTCCACTCCAAATTCTTGCCCCAAACCTTTCCTATTTCTTTCCAATCAGTAGTCCCAAATCTTCATTTTTACCCTTAAACTCCGGCCCCAAATGCTCGCTATTTCCTTCCAAACTAAACTCTAAAATCCAGGCTCATTCAGCCAAAACTCCATCCCAACTTCTTCCTGTTTCACCCCGAACTTCAGCCTCACAATTTTGAGGCCCAAATCCTCACAATTTTACCCTATATTTCAGCCTTGCTATTTCCCCCTGAATTTCAGTCCCATGTCTGGCTGTCTCACACTAACGTCGAGCCCCCTATCCTCACAATTTCGTCCTAAATTCTAGCCCCTAACCCTTGCTGTTTCTGTGGTAAAGTCCAACCCAGAGCCCTCTTGATTTAGCACTAAACTCCATCCCCAAATTGGAGCTATTTCTCCTCCAATTCCAGCCATAAATCCTCACTATTTCATTGCAAACTTCACTCCCATATCCTCACTATTTCACCTCAAACTTGAGTCCCCAAATCCCTGGTATTTCATTCCATAATTTAGTCCAAAATTATTGATCTTTACTGAAAAAAGACCCTGCCCCAAATACCTGCTGCTTCACCCCAATCTCCAGCCCCCAATCCTCCAGCCTTCAATCCTCATTGTTTCACCCCTGAAATCTTGCTCATTCACCCCAAACTCCAGCCTTACATCCTCACTGTTTCACCTTTGATTCCAGCCACGAGTCCTCACTATTTTGCCCCAAACTTCAGCTCTAAATCCTCACTTTTTCACCCCAAACTCTAGCTCCTAGTCCTTGATATTTCCTCCAGAACAGTAGTCCCTAATCCTCACTATTACCCACAAACTCAGTCCCTTAATCCTTACAATTTCCCCCCAGGCTCAAGTGCTAAATCCTGGCTAATTCACCCCAAGCTCCAGTCCTGAATCTTTGCTCTTTCACCCTAAGGTCCTGTCCCAAATCCTTGGTATTTTTGCCCAAGCTCCAGTCCTGTGTCTTCGCTATTTCACCCTAAGCTCCTTTCCTGAATCCTCACTATTTCACCCCAGATGGAAGTGCCAACTTCTGGCTACTTCACCCCAAACTCTAGCCTCTAACCCTTTCTATTTCACCCTGAACTGCAGAACAAAACCCTCAGCGTCTCTTCTCAAAAATCAAATCCCCATTCCTCAGTATTTCTCCCCATCCTTCAGCCCCAAATCCTCACCGTCTCTCCCAAAGTCCATCTGTAATTCCTCTCTATTTCTCTTCAAATCCTATCCCAAAATCCTCGCTATTTCACTTCAAAGTCTAGCCCCAGTCCTTGCTATTCCACCTCACATTTCTGCCCCAAACCCTCACAATTTACCTCTCATACGTTAGTCCCTTCTCAGTATTACCCTCAATCTCAGGTAATCCTTTCTATTTCACCACAATCATGAGTACAGAATCCTGGCTTTCACCCCAAGCTCCAGTCCCAGCATCCCTGTTTTTTCACTCTATAATTTAGTACCAAATTCTTACTATTTACCCCCCCCATTTCTCCCCTCCCGAAAATAAAACTGAGCCCTGAATCCTCACCACCTCACCCCGATCTCGAGAGCCAAATTCTTACTCTTTACCCCCAAATTCAACCCCAAACCCACACTGTCTCACCCTAAACTCTCCTGCCCTAAACCCTTGCTGTTTCCCTTTGATCTCCAGCTGCATACCCTCACTATTTGCTCTCAAATATGAGTCAAAAGTTTTCCTCACCCAATTCCTTGCATTTCCAGCCCAGGCTCACGTGCCAGATCTAGTTCATTCATTCCAGACTCAATGCCAACTTCTCTCCATTCCACACCAGGCTACAGCCTTACATTTGTATTCTTTCACCCTAAACTGCTGTCCCATATTATCGCTCTTTCACCCCAAATTCGAGTCCCAAACCTACCCTCATTCACCCCAAACTCCAGTCCCAAATCCTCGCTGTTCAACCCCATATTCCAGCCCTAAATCCTCACTATCTCACCCCAAACTCTGGCTTTAAATCCTTGCTATCTCCCCCTGAACTCTAGCTTTGCTATCTCACCTCTAACTCTAGCTTTAAATCCTCACTACCTCACCCCAAACTCAGGCCCCAAATCCTCATTGCTCCACATCACACTTTTGCCCTTAATTAAGCTTTTGGGCTCCTGTAGATCTCGGCCTGCTGACAGATCGGCATTTCCCAGGGTTGCCTTTTTTGCCCTGGTTGGAAATGGGTGGGACTTTGGCCTTAGGTTCTGCTGACCGTGGACTTGCCCTGGATGCCACAACGTCTCAGATCTGACTAAGAGCGGCCTGTTGACTACAGCGGCTGATTCCCTCCGCATGTGGTATTTTTGGGGGGATTGTTTTGTTTTTTTTGGTGGGGGGGATTTTAGGTGTTAATTATTTCTCCTTTCTGCTTCCCGTGGCCATGCGCTGGACGCCACGCCGTCTCAGCTCTTACACAGAGCGGTCTGCTGACTGCGACGGATAATTCCCTCTGCACTCCGTGCTGCATCCATCGGGACCGGTGGACCTGTGCATGTTTGTGGTCAGGTAGGACTAAGAGTGCTCCATGGATTTGGTCTCAGTTGCTGGACACTGCACAGACAATTGCTCCGTCCGAATCCTTACTGTTCCTCACAAAACTCTGTCCTTAACTCCTCGCTGTTCCACCCTAATATCCTCACTATCTCACCACAAAATCCAGAATGATCTCCTCACATCTCACTCTGAACTCCAGCCCCAACTCCTCCTTCTTCCTCCCCAAACTTCATCCCTAAATCCTCGATATTCCACCCCATACTCTGTCCCTAGATCCTATTAGATCCTACATCTATTCATCTCTTCCCTCTGTTCCATTTCTCTATGGATCTCTTCCCTCTGTTCCATTTCTCTATGGATCTCTTCCCTCTGTTCCATTTCTCTATTTATCTGTTCCGTCTACTCCCTATTAATCTATTCCCTCTATTCAATTTCTTTATTAATATATTACCTCTTCTCTGTATAATTCTTTTTCCTCTATTCTATATCACTATTTATATGTTCCCTCGATTTTATTTCTCTATTTTTTATTCCTTCTATTCTATTTCTTTAAATTTCTGTTCTCACTATTCTATTTCTCTATTTCTGTTCCCTCTTCTTTCTATTTCTCTATTTTTCTGTTCCCTCATATATCTATTTCCCTATTTTTGTATTCCCGATATTCGACTTCTCTATTTATCTGTTCTGTCTGTTCTCTATTTATCTGTTCTGTCTGCTTTCTATTTCTCTATTTATCTCTTCCCGCTATTCTATTTCTCTATTTTTCTGTTCTCTCGATTCTATTTCTCTATTAATCTGTACCTTCTTCTTTCTATCGCATTATTAATCTGTTCCCTCTTCTCTCTATAAATCTATTAATTTATTCCCTCTTTTACTTCTCTCTTTGTCCGTTCCCTTGGTACTGTTCTTCCCTTTGTCTCTTCCCTCTTCTCTCCATTCCTCTCGTTACTTCTTCCCTCTTCTCCCTATTAATTTATTCCCTCATTTTTATTCCTATATTAATCTATACCCTCTTCTCTCTATTAATCTTTTCTATTCTTATTTTTCTATATTAATCTGTATCTTCTATGCTATTTCTCTCTTAACCTATTCCCTCTGATCTATTTCCCTATTTATCTCTACCTGCTATTTTATTTCTCTCTGTATCTGTTCCCTAGATTCTATTTCTCTATTAAACAGTCCCCTCATCTCACTATTAATCTCTTCCCTTGATTCTATTTCCCCATACAACTGTTCCCATCGATTCTATTTCTCTCTACATCTACTCCCTCTGTTATACGTGTGAAGAGAGCAATACACACCGATTGTTGCCAGTAGTAAGGAATTTATTGAGTAAGCAATAAATGAGCGAAACAGCACTGGGCAGCCGGGAGTCTGCGCTCCACCAGATAATTGGAACCAGAAAACACTGTCTGAAACAATTGAAAGGAAAAGGTCATGTTTTAGGCCAGGATGCGGTGATATGGCTTGATGAACAAGATGAGAAAAGGAAAAGGAGTGATTGTGATAGAAAATGAGTTCTGTACTTTCTATACTTGTTAATCAAACCGACTCAAGACAGATGGGTCAGTGTTTTTCAGCTCGTATTTTTCTTAGAACTGTGTAGTTTGTAGAAGTCTTAAAATAGATGTAGAAATGTTTTTGTAAATTGGAGCCATAGCATCTCATTCTAAAACCTGGACAATGAACAACAGATAGCAGTGACCTTCTAAGGAACTGCAAAAGGAAAAGAAGTGGGAATCTCCTCTTAAGTGTGCGTAATTGGAGCTGAAGAGGACCGCAGTCTTCATCTCTTCTCTGCGAGGAGACAGAGAATGACTCCCAAATTCAGCCCAGGAAGAAAAGAGAAACCATGAATGCAGAGATAAGAGCCAATAAAAAGAGGGGTCGGGAGGTCCCCTGGTGCGTGCCTCTGGTGGAGAGCAGACTCCTGGCCGCCCAGCGCTGTTCCACTCCTTCATTGCTTGCTCAATAAATTCCTTACTGTTGGCAACGATCGGTGTGTAACATTCTTCACACCTAAAACACCTCTTCTTGCTATTTATCTGTTCCCTCGATTCTATTTCTCTAGTTATCTGTTCCCTCGATTCTTTTTCTCTAGTTATCAGTTACGTCTTCTCACTATGAATTTATTCCCTCAATTTTATTTCTCCCTTGATCAGTTCCCTCCATTCTATTCCTCTCGTTATCTGTTCCCTCTTCTCTCTATTATTTTTTTCCCTCTATTCTATTTCTCTATATGTGTTTCCTGAATTTTATCCCTCCATTAATCTATACCCTGGATTCTATTTCTCTATTTATCTGTTCCCTCGATTCATTCCTCTATTTATCTGTTCCCTCAGTTCCATTCCTCTATTTCCCTGTGCCCTCAATTCCATTTCTCTATTAATCAGTTCCCTCTTCTTTCTATTTCCCTATTTATCTGTTCCCTCGATTCAATTTCTCTCTATCTGTTCTCTCGATGCTATTTCTCTATTCCTCTATTCATTTATTCCCATTAATTCTGATTATCTAATCATCTATTCCCTAATCTATATTTATATCATTCTTTTCTCCTTATAAATCTATTAATTTACCCCCTCTTCTATTTCTCTCTTTATCTTGTCCCGCTGTTCTGTTTCCCTATTTATCCGTTCCCTCTTCTTTCTATGTCCCTATTTCTCTGTTCCCGCTCTTCTATGTCCCTATTTCTCTGTTTCCCCTATACTATTTCCCTATTTACCTGTTCCCTTTTCTTTCTCTTTCCATATTATTTTTTTCTCTCCATTCTATTTCTCTCTTTATCTGTTCTCTCACTTCTATTTCTCTATTCATCTGTTCCCATAGATTCTGATTATCTATTCATCGATTCTGATAATCTAATCTTCTGTTCCCGCTTATCTATTTCTCTATTAATCTGTCCCCACTAATCTATTCCTCTATTTATCTGTTCCCTCAATACTATTTCACTATCCTTCTGTTTACTCTATTCCATTCCTCTATTAATCTGTGCCCAGTATTTTATTTATCTGTTAATCTTTTCCCTCTTCTCTATACTAATCAAATAATCTGTTCCAACTTCTCTCTATAAATTTATTAATTTACTCCCTCTTCTGTCTATTTCTGTATTTATCTGTTCCCGGTAGTTAATTTCTCTATTTATCTGTTCCCCTGATTCTATTTCTCCATTTATTCTGTTCCCTCTAATAGATTTCTCTCTTTATCTGTTGCCTCTATTCATTTTCTCTAGTTAATCTGCTTCCTCTTCTCACTATTAATTTATTCCCTCCATCCTATTTCACTGTAAATCTGTTCCCGCTATTCTATTTCCATATTTATATGTTCTCTTCTCTTTATCTCTTCCCGCTCTTCTGTTTCTCTCTTTATCTCTTCCCTCTTCTTTCTATGCCCCTATTTATCTGTTCCCTCGATTTTATTTTTCTATTTATCTGTTCCCTCTTCTGACTATTAATCTGTTCCCTTCATTTTACTTCCCTATACATCTTTTCCCTCGATTCTCTTTCCCTATACAACTGTTCCCATAAATTCTTTTTCTCTATAAATCTGTTCCCATCGATTCTATTTCTCTATTCATCTGCTCCCGCTAATCAATGTATCTATTAATCTGTTCCTGCTAATCTATTTCTCTATTTATTTCTTCCCGCTACATTCTCTCTCTACTTATCCGTTCCCACTATTCTATTTCTCTACTTATCATTTGCCTCAATACTATCTCTCTATTTATCTGTTCCCTCAATACTATTTCTCTATTTATCTGCTCTCTCAATTCCATTCCTCTATTATACTATTCCCTTGATTCCATTCCCCTATTAAACGGTTTGCATTATTCTATTTATCTTATAATGTGTTCCCTCTACTCTCTATAGATCTAATAATCTGTTCCAACTTCTCTCTATATATCTATTAAATTCTTTTAAATTCTTTCTACTTCTGTATTTACCTGTTCCTGCTATTCTTTTGCACTTTTTACCTGTCCTCTCTTTAGACTTTTTCTCTTTTTATCTGTTCCCTCTTCATTCTCTTTCCATATTAATCTTTTCCCTCGATTCTATTTCTCTCTTTATCAGTTCCCGTGATTCCATCACTTCGTTTATTCCGTTCCCTCTAATAGATTTCTCTATGTATCTGTTCCCTTCTTCTCACTATTAATTTATTTCCTTCATTCTATTTCTCATTTAATCTGTTCCCTCAGTTTTTTTCTATATTTATCAGTTCCCTCAAACCTATTTCTCTCTTTGTGTTTTCTCGATTCTATTACTCTGTTCATCTGTTCCCTCTAATCTATATCTCAGTTGATCTGTTCCCTCTTCTCCCTATCAATTTATTCCCTCAATTTTATTTCTCTGTTAATCTATACCCTCTCCTCTCTATTAATCCTTTCATTCTATTCTTACTTTTCTGTATTAATCTGTATCCTCTATCCTATCTCTCTTAACCTATTCCCTCTGATCTATTTCCCTATTTATCTCTACCCGCTCTTCCATTTCTCTGTTTATCTGTTCCCTCTTCTCTCTGTAATTCCAATCCCTCTAGGCTTTTTCTCTGCAGCCGTTGGGGTTTTCTCTTTGGAGAGACTTCCCGAGCTGATCCCTGTTGGCTGCTGCCCCTCTCGGGGTTGACTCCCTTGCTGCTTCTCCGGTGCTGACGCCTCGCTGCTTCTCCAGGACAACCGCTCGCTGCCCTTAACAGTGTCCCCCTTCCCCATCTCCCTAGTCAATATTGGTAATAAACTGCTCGGACCAACATCTGAACTGTTGTTTCTTAATCTCACGCCGGGTATGCACGTAATCTGAAGAGCCTCGTCTGCCTCCTTTGTATTGGAGCGTGACTGGGGGTCTCTGTGGGGTTCACGTTTGGGGTCTCTGTGGGGTTCACGTTTGGGGTCTCTGTGGGGTTCACGTTTGGGGTCTCTGTGGGGTTCACGTTTGGGGTCTCTGTGGGGTTCACGTTTGGGGTCTCTATGGTGTCTCTATGTATCTCTATGGAGGTGCAGTACACATATACCACCACAGGGTGTCGCTGTGTCTGAGTGTCTCTATGGGGTCACTGTGTCTCTATGTATCTCTGCGCATGTGCCCTTTATAAGGCAGCTTAATTAATTAATTGTGGCTTAATTAATTCATTAATGGCGGCTGATTGAGGGGACCGATGGGTAGGGCTTCAAAAGCGCGGCTTCAGAGTGCCGCTACCCTTCCTATAGTATTACCTCACAGCGCTGCCCCATTTTGGGGGGATTTTTTAGGGTGAATTTTGGAGGTATTTTTGGAGATATTTTTTGAGGAATTTTGGGGGGATTTTTTGGGGTGATTTTGGGTGTTCCTGATTTCTCCTTTCTGCTTCCTCTGGCCGTGCGCTGGCTGCCACACCATCTCAGCTCTTCCACAGAGCAGCCTGCTGACCGCAACGGAGAATTCCCTCCGCACTCCATGCTGCATCCAGTGGGACCGGCGGACCTGTGCATGTTTGGGGTCAGTTAGGACTAAGAGTGCTCCATGGATTTGGTCTCAGCTGCTGGATGCTGCACAGGCAATTGCTCCGTCCAAATCCTCACTGTTCCTCCCAAATCTCTAGCCCTAACTCCTCGTTGTTCCACCCTAATATCCCACTGTTCTATTGCTCTATTCATCCATTCCCTCATATTTCTATTTCTCTCTTTGTCTGTTCCCTCAATTGTATTTCCGTATACATCTGTTCCCATTGATTCTGATTATCTAATCATCTGTTTCTGCTAATCTATATATCCATTCATCTTTTCCCACTATTATATATTTTTTTCTCTTCCCTCTAATCTATTTCTCTATTAATCTGTCCCCACTAATCTATTTCTCTATTTATCTCTTCCCTCAATACTATTTCACTATTTATCTGTTTATTCTATTCCTCTATTAATCTGTGCCCAATATTTTATTTATCTATTAATCTGTTCCCTCTTCTCTATTAATCAAATAATCTGTTCCAACTTCTCTATGTAATTCTATTAATTTACTCTCTTCTTTCTATGTCCCTATATATCTGGTCCCTCTTCTATGATGTCCCTATACATCTGTTCCCGCTATCCTATGTCCTTGTACATCTGTTCCCGCTATTCTGTTTGTCTATTAACCTGTTTCCTCTTTATTCTCTTTCTCTATTTACCTCTTCCCTCTTTATTCTACTGCTCTATTGACCTGTTCCCTCCCTATTCTATTTCTCTATTTATCTGTTCCCTCTTCTTTCTCTTTCCATATTAATCTTTTTCCTCGATTCTACAAATCTATAAATTTACTCCCTCTTCTATTTCTGTATTTATCTGTTCCCGCTAGTTGATTTCTCTATTTATCTGATCCTGCCATTCTATTTATGTATCTCTTCCCGCAATTCTATTTCTCAGTTTATTCTGTTCCCCCTAATCAATTTCTCTCTTGATCTGTTCCCTCTAATTGATTTCTCTATTAATCTGTTTTCCTCTTCTCACTATTAATTTATTCCCTCCATTCTATTTCACTGTTAATCTGTTCCCGTTATTCTATTTCCATATTTATGTTTCCCCTATACTATTTCTCTCTTTATCTGTTCCCATCGATTCCATTTCTCTATTTATCTCTTCCTGCTTCTTTCTCTATCTCTACTTATCCATTCCCGCTATTCTATTTCTCTACTTATCTTTTTCCTCAAAACCTTTTCTCTATCTGTTCCCTCGATTCCATTCCTGTATTAAACTTTTCTTTCGACTCCATTCCTCCATTCATCTGTTCCCAATATTCTATTTATCTAATAATCTGTTCCCTCTTCTCTCTATAGAACTAATAATCTGTTCCAACATTTCTCTATAAATCTATTAAATTATTGCCGGTTCTTTCTGCTTCTCTATTTATCTGTTCCCGCTATTCTCTTGCTCTATTTACCTGTTCTCTCTTTATTCTATTGCCCTATTTATCTGTTCCCTCTTCTTTCTATTTCTCTATTTATTTGTTCCCTTGATTTTAGTTCTATATTTCTGTTCCCTCGATTCTATTCCTCCCTTCATCTCTTCCCTCTTCTTTCCATTCCTCTCATTATCTGTTCCCTCTTCTCTCTATTAATTTATTCCCTCCATTCTATTTCTCTCTATGTCTGTTTCCTGAATTCTATTCCTCCATTAATCTATACCCTCGATTCTATTTCTCTGTTTATCTGTGCCCTCGATTCATTCCTGTATTTATCTGTGCCCTCGATTCCATTTCTCTATTCATCTGTTCCCAATACTCTACTTATCAAATAATCTGTTCCAACTTCTCTCTATTGATCTAATCATCTGTTCCCTCTTCTCTCTATTTCTCTATTAATCCATTCCCTCATCTCCCTTTCTCTCTATTAATCGGTTCCCTCTCTTCTATTTCTCTCTTAATCTATACATCTTCAATCATTAATCTTTTAATCTGTTTCCTCGATTCTATTTCCCTATTTTTCTGTTTCCCCTTCTCCCTATTATTCTATTTCCTCAATTCTATTTATCCATTTCTCTGTTCTCTCTTCTTTCTAATTCGCTATCTACACGTTCTCTCGATTCTATTTCTCTATTAATCTGTTCCCTCTTCTCTCTATTAATCTGTTCCCTCTTCTCTCTATTAATCTGTTCCCTCTATACTGTTTCTCTCTTTATTCGTTCCCTCTATTCTAATTATATATTCTATTCATCTCTTACTCTTCTCCCTCTATTATATTTCTCTCTTTACCTGTTCCCATAATTCTATTTCTCTCTTAATCCGTTCCCTCTTTTCTCTACTGCTCTCCTTATCTCTTCCCTCTATTCTATTTGTCTCTTAACCTGTTCAATCCATTCTATTTCTCTCTTAATCTGCTCCCACTTCTCTCTATTAATCTTTTAATCTCTTACCTCTAATCTATTTCTCTCTTAATCTTATCCCTCTTCTCTTTCTTAACCTGTTCCCTCTTCTCTCTATATCTCTATTTATCTGTCCCGCTATTCTATTTCTCTATTTAATCTGTTCCCTTGATTCCATTTTTCTATTTTTCTGTTCCCTCGATTACTTCTGTCTATTTATCCGTTCCCTTTATTCTCTTTCTCTATTAATCTGTTCCCTCTTCTCAGTATAAATCTAATAATATGTTCCAACTTCTCTCTATAAGTCCATTAATTTATTCCCTCTTCTATCTGTTTCTCTATTAATCAGTTCCCTCTATTCTATATCTCTATTTATCTTTTCTGTCGATTCTATTTCTATATTTTTCGGTTCCATTTATTCTGTTCTACTATTTATCTGTTCCCTCTTCTCCACATTATTCTATTCACTCTGTTCTATTTCACTTTTAATCTATTCCCTCTTCTCTCTGTTAATCTTTTTCCTCTATTCTGTTTCTCTATTAATCAGTTCCGTCTATACAATTTCTTTATTTCTCTGTTCCCTCTTCTCCCTATTATTCTATTTCCTCGACTTTATTTGTCTGTATATCTATTTCCACTTCTTACTATTATTCAGATCCCGTGACGCCGTTTCTCGGCTTCTCTGTTCCCTCCTCTCTCTATCGATCTAATAATCTGTCCCAACTCCTCTCTATAAATCTATTAAATTATTCCTGGTTATTTCTACTTCTCTATTTAACTGTTCCCTCCTTATTCTATTGTTCTATTTATCTCTTCCCACTTCTTTATATATTCCTATTAGTGTCTTCACTCTACTTTGTATTTCCCTCTTTATTTGTTCCCTCTTCTCCCTATTAATTTATTCCCTCAATTTTATTTCTCTGTTACTCTTTTCCCTCTTTTTTATTTCTCTACTTTCCTTTTCTTGCTATTGTATTTCTCTATTTTTCTGTTTCCATTTGGTTCTGATTATCCGTTCATTTATTCCCATCGATTCTGATTATCTAATCGTCTGTTCCCGCTAATCTATATATCTATTCATCTTTTCCCGCTATTAAATTGTTCTATTTATCTGTTCCCTCTAATCAATTTCTCTATTAATCTGTCCCCACTACTCAATTTCTCTATTTATCTGTTCCCTCAATACTATTTCACTATTTATCTGTTTACTCTATCCCATTCCTCTATTTATCTGTGACCAATATCTCTTCTGGGGTCGTCGCGATGGGGTCGCTATGTATCGCTTTGGAGGTGCAGTATTTTTATACGGCCACAAGGCAGCGCTATGGCGTTGCAGTACCCATATCCCACCACTGGGAATCGCTGTGTCTCTGTGGGGTCACTGTGTTTCACTATTTATCTGTTTCCTCTGTTCCATTCCTCTATTCATCTTTGCCCAATATTTTATCTCTCTATTAATCTGATCCCTCTTCTCTCTATTATTGAAATAATCTGTTCCAACTTCTCTCTATAAATCTATCAATTTACTCCCTCTTCCTTCCCTCTCTCATTATCTCTTCTTGCTCTTCTATTTCTCTCCTTAATTCTCCCCTCTTCTTTCTCTGCCCGTATTTCCCTGTTCCCTCTTTATTCTGTTTCTCCATTTATTTACCTGTTCGCTCTTCTTTCTCTTTCTCTATTTACCTGCTCCCTCTTCTTTCTCTTTCCAAATTAATCTATTCCCTCGATTCTATTTCTCTCTTTCTGTTCTCTCTTCTTACTATTTCTCTGCTTCTCTGTACCCCCTTTGTTCTATTTCTCTATTTACCCTTTCCCTCGTTATTCTTTGCTGTATTTACCAGTTCCCGCTTTATTCTATTTCTCTATTTTTCTGTTCCTGCTTCTTTCTCTTTCCATATTAATCTTTTTCCTTGATCCTATTTCTCTTTATCTGTTCTCTCTTTTTACTATTTCACCATAAATCTGTACGCTCTTCTTTCTCTTTCTCTCCTTATCCGTTCCCTCGATTCCATTTCTCTTTTCATCTGTTCCCATTGATTTTGATTATCTATTCATCTATTCCCATCGATTCTGATTATCTAATCATCTGTTCCCACTGATCTATAGATCTATTCATCTTTTTCCTGTTCACTCTAATCTATTTCTCTACTAATCTGTCCCCACTAATCTATTTCTCTATCTATCTCTTCCCTCAATACTATTTCACTATTTATCTGTTTACTCTATCCCATTCCTCTATTTATCTGTGCCTAATATCTCTTCTGGGATGGGGTCGCTATGGGGTCGCTATGTATCGCTTTGGAGGTGCAGTATTTCTATCCGGCCACAAGGCGGCGCTATGGCGTTGCAGTACCCATATCCCACCACTGTGTGTCGCTGTCTCTATGTGTCTCTATGGGGTCGCTATGCATCGCTACGGAGGTGCAGTACCCATATATCACCACAGGGTGTCGCTGTGTCACTGTCTATGCATCTCTATGTGTCTCTATGTATCTCTGTGCATGTGTCCTTTACAGAGCGGCTTAATTAATCAATGGCGGCTGATTGCGGGGGCAGAGCGGGGAGGGCTTCAAAAGCGCGGCCCCATAGAGCCGCTGCCCTCCCTATAGTATTGCCCCACAGCGCTGCTCCCTGCCCAATAGCGCTGCCCCAATTTGGGGGGATTTTTAGGGGATTTTGGGGGGATTTTTTTGAGTAATTTTTGGGAATTTTGGGGGAATTTTTAAGAATTTTTGGTTGGTTTTGGGGTTTTTTTTGGTAAATTTTTGGGAGATATTTTTTCGGCTTTTTTTCTTTTTTTTTTTTTTTTTTTCTCTGATTTTTTTCAAATCTTTTTCAGATTTTTTGGGGGGGACTTTTTTGGAGATTTTTATGGGATTTTTTTGTTTTTTGTTTTTTTGGTATTTTTTCGGGGATTTTTTTGGGGGGGATTTTTTTCGTTTTTTTTTTTTTTTTCAGGTATTTTTTCGGATTTTTGGGGAATATTTTTGGGGGATATTTTTAGGGATTTTGGAGTGGAATTTTTGGGGGGATTTTTTGGGGGATATTTTAGAGATTTTTTTAAGGGGGATTTTTGGGGCATTTTGTGTGTTCCTGATTTCTCCTTTCTGCTTCCTCTGGCCGTGCGCTGGCTGCCACGCCATCTCAGCTCTTCCACAGAGCAGCCTGCTGATCGCAACGGAGAATTCCCTCCGCACTCCGTACTGCGTCCATCGGGACCGGCGGACCTGTGCATGTTTGGGGTCAGTTAGGACTAAGAGTGCTCCATGGATTTGGTCTCAGCTGCTGGATGCTGCACAGGTAATTGCTCCGTCCAAATCCTCGCTGTTCCTCCCAAATCTCTAGCCCTAACTTCTCGCTGTTCCACCCTAATATCCTGCTAATCTGTTTCTCTCTTTATCTGTTCCCTCGATTGTATTTCTTTATTCATCTATTCCCATCTTTATTCATCTATTCCCATTTCTTTATTCATCTATTCCCATCTATTCTGATTATCTAATCATCTCTTCCCGCTAATCTATATATCTATTCATCTATTCCTGCTATTATATTTCTCTATTGATCTGTCCCCACTAATCTATGTCTTTATTTATCTGTTTCCTCAATACTATTTCACTATCTATCTGTTTACTCTATTCCATTCCTCTATTAATCTGTGCCCAATATTTTATCTATTAATCTGTTCCCTCTTCTTTCTATTAATCAAATAATCTGTTCCACCTTCTCTATATAATTCTATTAATTTACTCTTCCCCCTTCTTTCTATGTCCCTATACATGCGTTCCCGCTTCTTTCTATGATGTCCCTGTACATCGCTTCCAGCTATTCTATGTCCCTATACAACTGTTCCCTCTTTATTCTATTGCTCTATTTACCTTTTTCCCTCTTTATTCTGTTTCTGTATTTATCTGTTCCCTCTTCTTTTTCTTTCCATATCATTTTTTCCCTAGATTCTATTTCTCTCTTTATCTGTTCCCTCAATACAATTTCACTATTTATCTGTATACTTTATCCCATTCCTCTATTTATTTATCTGTGCCCAATATCTCTTTTGGGGTCGTCGCTATGTATCGCTCTGGACGTGCAGTATTTCTATACGGCCACAAGGCGGCGCTATGGCGTTGCAGTACCCATATTTCACCACTGTGTGTCGCTGTCTCTATGTGTCTCTAGGGGGTCGCTACGTATCTCTATGGAGATGCAGTACCCATATCCCACCACTGGGAATCGCTGTGTCCCTGTGTCTCTGTGGGGTCACTGTGTTTCACTATTTATCTGTTTCCTCTGTTCCATTCCTCTATTCATCTTTGCCCAATATTTTATCTCTCTATTAATCTGATCCCTCTTCTCTCTATTATTGAAATAATCGGTTCCAACTTCTCTCTATAAATCTATCAATTTACTCCCTCTTCCTTCCCTCTCTCATTATCTCTTCTTGCTCTTCTATTTCTCTCCTTAATTCTCCCCTCTTCTTTCTCTGCCCGTATTTCCCTGTTCCCTCTTTATTCTGTTTCTCCATTTATTTACCTGTTCGCTCTTCTTTCCCTTTCTCTATTTACCTGCTCCCTCTTCTTTCTCTTTCCAAATTAATCTATTCCCTCGATTCTATTTCTCTCTTTCTGTTCTCTCTTCTTACTATTTCTCTGCTTCTCTGTTCCCCCTTTGTTCTATTTCTCTATTTACCCTTTCCCTCGTTATTCTTTGCTGTATTTACCAGTTCCCGCTTTATTCTATTTCTCTATTTTTCTGTTCCTGCTTCTTTCTCTTTCCATATTAATCTTTTTCCTTGATTCTATTTCTCTTTATCTGTTCTCTCTTTTTACTATTTCACCATAAATCTGTACGCTCTTCTTTCTCTTTCTCTCCTTATCCGTTCCCTCGATTCCATTTCTCTTTTCATCTGTTCCCATTGATTTTGATTATCTATTCATCTATTCCCATCGATTCTGATTATCTAATCATCTGTTCCCACTGATCTATAGATCTATTCATCTTTTTCCTGTTCACTCTAATCTATTTCTCTACTAATCTGTCCCCACTAATCTATTTCTCTATCTATCTCTTCCCTCAATACTATTTCACTATTTATCTGTTTACTCTATCCCATTCCTCTATTTATCTGTGCCTAATATCTCTTCTGGGATGGGGTCGCTATGGGGTCGCTATGTATCGCTTTGGAGGTGCAGTATTTCTATCCGGCCACAAGGCGGCGCTATGGCGTTGCAGTACCCATATCCCACCACTGTGTGTCGCTGTCTCTATGTGTCTCTATGGGGTCGCTATGCATCGCTACGGAGGTGCAGTACCCATATATCACCACAGGGTGTCGCTGTGTCACTGTCTATGCATCTCTATGTGTCTCTATGTATCTCTGTGCATGTGTCCTTTACAGAGCGGCTTAATTAATCAATGGCGGCTGATTGCGGGGGCAGAGCGGGGAGGGCTTCAAAAGCGCGGCCCCATAGAGCCGCTGCCCTCCCTATAGTATTGCCCCACAGCGCTGCTCCCTGCCCAATAGCGCTGCCCCAATTTTGGGGGATTTTTAGGGGATTTTGGGGGGATTTTTTTGAGTAATTTTTGGGAATTTTGGGGGAATTTTTGAGAATTTTTGGTTGGTTTTGGGGTTTTTTTTGGTAAATTTTTGGGAGATATTTTTTCGGCTTTTTTTCTTTTTTTTTTTTTTTTTTTTTTTCTCTGATTTTTTTCAAATCTTCAGATTTTTTGGGGGGGACTTTTTTGGAGATTTTTATGGGATTTTTTTGTTTTTTGTTTTTTTTGGTATTTTTTCGGGGATTTTTTGGGGGGGGATTTTTTTCGTATTTTTTTTTTTTCAGGTATTTTTTCGGATTTTTTGGGGAATATTTTTGGGGGATATTTTTAGGGATTTTGGAGTGGATTTTTTGGGGGATATTTTAGAGATTTTTTTAAGGGGGATTTTTGGGGCATTTTGTGTGTTCCTGATTTCTCCTTTCTGCTTCCTCTGGCCGTGCGCTGGCTGCCACGCCATCTCAGCTCTTCCACAGAGCAGCCTGCTGATCGCAACGGAGAATTCCCTCCGCACTCCGTACTGCGTCCATCGGGACCGGCGGACCTGTGCATGTTTGGGGTCAGGTAGGACTAAGAGTGCTCCATGGATTTGGTCTCAGCTGCTGGATGCTGCACAGGCAATTGCTCCGTCCAAATCCTCGCTGTTCCTCCCAAATCTCTAGCCCTAACTTCTCGCTGTTCCACCCTAATATCCTGCTAATCTGTTTCTCTCTTTATCTGTTCCCTCGATTGTATTTCTTTATTCATCTATTCCCATCGATTCTGATTATCTAATCATCTCTTCCCGCTAATCTATATATCTATTCATCTATTCCTGCTATTATATTTCTCTATTGATCTGTCCCCACTAATCTATGTCTCTATTTATCTGTTCCCTCAATACTATTTCACTATCTATCTGTTTACTCTATTCCATTCCTCTATTAATCTGTGCCCAATATTTTATCTATTAATCTGTTCCCTCTTCTTTCTATTAATCAAATAATCTGTTCCACCTTCTCTATATAATTCTATTAATTTACTCTTCCCCCTCCTTTCTATGTCCCTATACATGCGTTCCCGCTTCTTTCTATGATGTCCCTGTACATCGCTTCCAGCTATTCTATGTCCCTATACAACTGTTCCCTCTTTATTCTATTGCTCTATTTACCTTTTTCCCTCTTTATTCTGTTTCTGTATTTATCTGTTCCCTCTTCTTTTTCTTTCCATATCATTTTTTCCCTAGATTCTATTTCTCTCTTTATCTGTTCCCTCAATACAATTTCACTATTTATCTGTATACTTTATCCCATTCCTCTATTTATTTATCTGTGCCCAATATCTCTTTTGGGGTCGTCGCTATGTATCGCTCTGGACGTGCAGTATTTCTATACGGCCACAAGGCGGCGCTATGGCGTTGCAGTACCCATATTTCACCACTGTGTGTCGCTGTCTCTATGTGTCTCTAGGGGGTCGCTACGTATCTCTATGGAGATGCAGTACCCATATCCCACCACTGGGAATCGCTGTGTCCCTGTGTCTCTGTGGGGTCACTGTGTTTCACTATTTATCTGTTTCCTCTGTTCCATTCCTCTATTCATCTTTGCCCAATATTTTATCTCTCTATTAATCTGATCCCTCTTCTCTCTATTATTGAAATAATCTGTTCCAACTTCTCTCTATAAATCTATCAATTTACTCCCTCTTCATTCCCTCTCTCATTATCTCTTCTTGCTCTTCTATTTCTCTCCTTAATTCTCCCCTCTTCTTTCTCTGCCCGTATTTCCCTGTTCCCTCTTTATTCTGTTTCTCCATTTATTTACCTGCTCCCTCTTCTTTCTCTTTCCAAATTAATCTATTCCCTCGATTCTATTTCTCTCTTTCTGTTCTCTCTTCTTACTATTTCTCTGCTTCTCTGTTCCCCCTTTGTTCTATTTCTCTATTTACCCTTTCCCTCGTTATTCTTTGCTGTATTTACCAGTTCCCGCTTTATTCTATTTCTCTATTTTTCTGTTCCTGCTTCTTTCTCTTTCCATATTAATCTTTTTCCTTGATTCTATTTCTCTTTATCTGTTCTCTCTTTTTACTATTTCACCATAAATCTGTACGCTCTTCTTTCTCTTTCTCTCCTTATCCGTTCCCTCGATTCCATTTCTCTTTTCATCTGTTCCCATTGATTTTGATTATCTATTCATCTATTCCCATCGATTCTGATTATCTAATCATCTGTTCCCACTGATCTATAGATCTATTCATCTTTTTCCTGTTCACTCTAATCTATTTCTCTACTAATCTGTCCCCACTAATCTATTTCTCTATCTATCTCTTCCCTCAATACTATTTCACTATTTATCTGTTTACTCTATCCCATTCCTCTATTTATCTGTGCCTAATATCTCTTCTGGGATGGGGTCGCTATGGGGTCGCTATGTATCGCTTTGGAGGTGCAGTATTTCTATCCGGCCACAAGGCGGCGCTATGGCGTTGCAGTACCCATATCCCACCACTGTGTGTCGCTGTCTCTATGTGTCTCTATGGGGTCGCTATGCATCGCTACGGAGGTGCAGTACCCATATATCACCACAGGGTGTCGCTGTGTCACTGTCTATGCATCTCTATGTGTCTCTATGTATCTCTGTGCATGTGTCCTTTACAGAGCGGCTTAATTAATCAATGGCGGCTGATTGCGGGGGCAGAGCGGGGAGGGCTTCAAAAGCGCGGCCCCATAGAGCCGCTGCCCTCCCTATAGTATTGCCCCACAGCGCTGCTCCCTGCCCAATAGCGCTGCCCCAATTTTGGGGGATTTTTAGGGGATTTTGGGGGGATTTTTTTGAGTAATTTTTGGGAATTTTGGGGGAATTTTTGAGAATTTTTGGTTGGTTTTGGGGTTTTTTTTGGTAAATTTTTGGGAGATATTTTTTCGGCTTTTTTTCTTTTTTTTTTTTTTTCTCTGATTTTTTTCAAATCTTTTTCAGATTTTTTGGGGGGGACTTTTTTGGAGATTTTTATGGGATTTTTTTGTTTTTTGTTTTTTTTTGGTATTTTTTCGGGGATTTTTTTGGGGGGGATTTTTTTCGTATTTTTTTTTTTTTCAGGTATTTTTTCGGATTTTTTGGGGAATATTTTTGGGGGATATTTTTAGGGATTTTGGAGTGGATTTTTTGGGGGGATTTTTTGGGGGATATTTTAGAGATTTTTTTAAGGGGGATTTTTGGGGCATTTTGTGTGTTCCTGATTTCTCCTTTCTGCTTCCTCTGGCCGTGCGCTGGCTGCCACGCCATCTCAGCTCTTCCACAGAGCAGCCTGCTGATCGCAACGGAGAATTCCCTCCGCACTCCGTACTGCGTCCATCGGGACCGGCGGACCTGTGCATGTTTGGGGTCAGGTAGGACTAAGAGTGCTCCATGGATTTGGTCTCAGCTGCTGGATGCTGCACAGGCAATTGCTCCGTCCAAATCCTCGCTGTTCCTCCCAAATCTCTAGCCCTAACTTCTCGCTGTTCCACCCTAATATCCTGCTAATCTGTTTCTCTCTTTATCTGTTCCCTCGATTGTATTTCTTTATTCATCTATTCCCATCGATTCTGATTATCTAATCATCTCTTCCCGCTAATCTATATATCTATTCATCTATTCCTGCTATTATATTTCTCTATTGATCTGTCCCCACTAATCTATGTCTCTATTTACCTGTTCCCTCAATACTATTTCACTATCTATCTGTTTACTCTATTCCATTCCTCTATTAATCTGTGCCCAATATTTTATCTATTAATCTGTTCCCTCTTCTTTCTATTAATCAAATAATCTGTTCCACCTTCTCTATATAATTCTATTAATTTACTCTTCCCCCTCCTTTCTATGTCCCTATACATGCGTTCCCGCTTCTTTCTATGATGTCCCTGTACATCGCTTCCAGCTATTCTATGTCCCTATACAACTGTTCCCTCTTTATTCTATTGCTCTATTTACCTTTTTCCCTCTTTATTCTGTTTCTGTATTTATCTGTTCCCTCTTCTTTTTCTTTCCATATCATTTTTTCCCTAGATTCTATTTCTCTCTTTATCTGTTCCCTCAATACAATTTCACTATTTATCTGTATACTTTATCCCATTCCTCTATTTATTTATCTGTGCCCAATATCTCTTTTGGGGTCGTCGCTATGTATCGCTCTGGACGTGCAGTATTTCTATACGGCCACAAGGCGGCGCTATGGCGTTGCAGTACCCATATTTCACCACTGTGTGTCGCTGTCTCTATGTGTCTCTAGGGGGTCGCTACGTATCTCTATGGAGATGCAGTACCCATATCCCACCACTGGGAATCGCTGTGTCCCTGTGTCTCTGTGGGGTCACTGTGTTTCACTATTTATCTGTTTCCTCTGTTCCATTCCTCTATTCATCTTTGCCCAATATTTTATCTCTCTATTAATCTGATCCCTCTTCTCTCTATTATTGAAATAATCGGTTCCAACTTCTCTCTATAAATCTATCAATTTACTCCCTCTTCATTCCCTCTCTCATTATCTCTTCTTGCTCTTCTATTTCTCTCCTTAATTCTCCCCTCTTCTTTCTCTGCCCGTATTTCCCTGTTCCCTCTTTATTCTGTTTCTCCATTTATTTACCTGCTCCCTCTTCTTTCTCTTTCCAAATTAATCTATTCCCTCGATTCTATTTCTCTCTTTCTGTTCTCTCTTCTTACTATTTCTCTGCTTCTCTGTTCCCCCTTTGTTCTATTTCTCTATTTACCCTTTCCCTCGTTATTCTTTGCTGTATTTACCAGTTCCCGCTTTATTCTATTTCTCTATTTTTCTGTTCCTGCTTCTTTCTCTTTCCATATTAATCTTTTTCCTTGATTCTATTTCTCTTTATCTGTTCTCTCTTTTTACTATTTCACCATAAATCTGTACGCTCTTCTTTCTCTTTCTCTCCTTATCCGTTCCCTCGATTCCATTTCTCTTTTCATCTGTTCCCATTGATTTTGATTATCTATTCATCTATTCCCATCGATTCTGATTATCTAATCATCTGTTCCCACTGATCTATAGATCTATTCATCTTTTTCCTGTTCACTCTAATCTATTTCTCTACTAATCTGTCCCCACTAATCTATTTCTCTATCTATCTCTTCCCTCAATACTATTTCACTATTTATCTGTTTACTCTATCCCATTCCTCTATTTATCTGTGCCTAATATCTCTTCTGGGATGGGGTCGCTATGGGGTCGCTATGTATCGCTTTGGAGGTGCAGTATTTCTATCCGGCCACAAGGCGGCGCTATGGCGTTGCAGTACCCATATCCCACCACTGTGTGTCGCTGTCTCTATGTGTCTCTATGGGGTCGCTATGCATCGCTACGGAGGTGCAGTACCCATATATCACCACAGGGTGTCGCTGTGTCACTGTCTATGCATCTCTATGTGTCTCTATGTATCTCTGTGCATGTGTCCTTTACAGAGCGGCTTAATTAATCAATGGCGGCTGATTGCGGGGGCAGAGCGGGGAGGGCTTCAAAAGCGCGGCCCCATAGAGCCGCTGCCCTCCCTATAGTATTGCCCCACAGCGCTGCTCCCTGCCCAATAGCGCTGCCCCAATTTTGGGGGATTTTTAGGGGATTTTGGGGGGATTTTTTTGAGTAATTTTTGGGAATTTTGGGGGAATTTTTGAGAATTTTTGGTTGGTTTTGGGGTTTTTTTTGGTAAATTTTTGGGAGATATTTTTTCGGCTTTTTTTCTTTTTTTTTTTTTTTCTCTGATTTTTTTCAAATCTTTTTCAGATTTTTTGGGGGGGACTTTTTTGGAGATTTTTATGGGATTTTTTTGTTTTTTGTTTTTTTTTTGGTATTTTTTCGGGGATTTTTTTGGGGGGGATTTTTTTCGTATTTTTTTTTTTTTTTCAGGTATTTTTTCGGATTTTTTGGGGAATATTTTTGGGGGATATTTTTAGGGATTTTGGAGTGGATTTTTTGGGGGGATTTTTTGGGGGATATTTTAGAGATTTTTTTAAGGGGGATTTTTGGGGCATTTTGTGTGTTCCTGATTTCTCCTTTCTGCTTCCTCTGGCCGTGCGCTGGCTGCCACGCCATCTCAGCTCTTCCACAGAGCAGCCTGCTGATCGCAACGGAGAATTCCCTCCGCACTCCGTACTGCGTCCATCGGGACCGGCGGACCTGTGCATGTTTGGGGTCAGGTAGGACTAAGAGTGCTCCATGGATTTGGTCTCAGCTGCTGGATGCTGCACAGGCAATTGCTCCGTCCAAATCCTCGCTGTTCCTCCCAAATCTCTAGCCCTAACTTCTCGCTGTTCCACCCTAATATCCTGCTAATCTGTTTCTCTCTTTATCTGTTCCCTCGATTGTATTTCTTTATTCATCTATTCCCATCGATTCTGATTATCTAATCATCTCTTCCCGCTAATCTATATATCTATTCATCTATTCCTGCTATTATATTTCTCTATTGATCTGTCCCCACTAATCTATGTCTCTATTTACCTGTTCCCTCAATACTATTTCACTATCTATCTGTTTACTCTATTCCATTCCTCTATTAATCTGTGCCCAATATTTTATCTATTAATCTGTTCCCTCTTCTTTCTATTAATCAAATAATCTGTTCCACCTTCTCTATATAATTCTATTAATTTACTCTTCCCCCTCCTTTCTATGTCCCTATACATGCGTTCCCCGCTTCTTTCTATGATGTCCCTGTACATCGCTTCCAGCTATTCTATGTCCCTATACAACTGTTCCCTCTTTATTCTATTGCTCTATTTACCTTTTTCCCTCTTTATTCTGTTTCTGTATTTATCTGTTCCCTCTTCTTTTTCTTTCCATATCATTTTTTCCCTAGATTCTATTTCTCTCTTTATCTGTTCCCTCAATACAATTTCACTATTTATCTGTATACTTTATCCCATTCCTCTATTTATTTATCTGTGCCCAATATCTCTTTTGGGGTCGTCGCTATGTATCGCTCTGGACGTGCAGTATTTCTATACGGCCACAAGGCGGCGCTATGGCGTTGCAGTACCCATATTTCACCACTGTGTGTCGCTGTCTCTATGTGTCTCTAGGGGGTCGCTACGTATCTCTATGGAGATGCAGTACCCATATCCCACCACTGGGAATCGCTGTGTCCCTGTGTCTCTGTGGGGTCACTGTGTTTCACTATTTATCTGTTTCCTCTGTTCCATTCCTCTATTCATCTTTGCCCAATATTTTATCTCTCTATTAATCTGATCCCTCTTCTCTCTATTATTGAAATAATCTGTTCCAACTTCTCTCTATAAATCTATCAATTTACTCCCTCTTCATTCCCTCTCTCATTATCTCTTCTTGCTCTTCTATTTCTCTCCTTAATTCTCCCCTCTTCTTTCTCTGCCCGTATTTCCCTGTTCCCTCTTTATTCTGTTTCTCCATTTATTTACCTGCTCCCTCTTCTTTCTCTTTCCAAATTAATCTATTCCCTCGATTCTATTTCTCTCTTTCTGTTCTCTCTTCTTACTATTTCTCTGCTTCTCTGTTCCCCCTTTGTTCTATTTCTCTATTTACCCTTTCCCTCGTTATTCTTTGCTGTATTTACCAGTTCCCGCTTTATTCTATTTCTCTATTTTTCTGTTCCTGCTTCTTTCTCTTTCCATATTAATCTTTTTCCTTGATTCTATTTCTCTTTATCTGTTCTCTCTTTTTACTATTTCACCATAAATCTGTACGCTCTTCTTTCTCTTTCTCTCCTTATCCGTTCCCTCGATTCCATTTCTCTTTTCATCTGTTCCCATTGATTTTGATTATCTATTCATCTATTCCCATCGATTCTGATTATCTAATCATCTGTTCCCACTGATCTATAGATCTATTCATCTTTTTCCTGTTCACTCTAATCTATTTCTCTACTAATCTGTCCCCACTAATCTATTTCTCTATCTATCTCTTCCCTCAATACTATTTCACTATTTATCTGTTTACTCTATCCCATTCCTCTATTTATCTGTGCCTAATATCTCTTCTGGGATGGGGTCGCTATGGGGTCGCTATGTATCGCTTTGGAGGTGCAGTATTTCTATCCGGCCACAAGGCGGCGCTATGGCGTTGCAGTACCCATATCCCACCACTGTGTGTCGCTGTCTCTATGTGTCTCTATGGGGTCGCTATGCATCGCTACGGAGGTGCAGTACCCATATATCACCACAGGGTGTCGCTGTGTCACTGTCTATGCATCTCTATGTGTCTCTATGTATCTCTGTGCATGTGTCCTTTACAGAGCGGCTTAATTAATCAATGGCGGCTGATTGCGGGGGCAGAGCGGGGAGGGCTTCAAAAGCGCGGCCCCATAGAGCCGCTGCCCTCCCTATAGTATTGCCCCACAGCGCTGCTCCCTGCCCAATAGCGCTGCCCCCAATTTTGGGGGATTTTTAGGGGATTTTGGGGGGATTTTTTTGAGTAATTTTTGGGAATTTTGGGGGAATTTTTGAGAATTTTTGGTTGGTTTTGGGGTTTTTTTTGGTAAATTTTTGGGAGATATTTTTTCGGCTTTTTTTCTTTTTTTTTTTTTTTCTCTGATTTTTTTCAAATCTTTTTCAGATTTTTTGGGGGGGACTTTTTTGGAGATTTTTATGGGATTTTTTTGTTTTTTGTTTTTTTTTGGTATTTTTTCGGGGATTTTTTTGGGGGGGATTTTTTTCGTATTTTTTTTTTTTTCAGGTATTTTTTCGGATTTTTTGGGGAATATTTTTGGGGGATATTTTTAGGGATTTTGGAGTGGATTTTTTGGGGGGATTTTTTGGGGGATATTTTAGAGATTTTTTTAAGGGGGATTTTTGGGGCATTTTGTGTGTTCCTGATTTCTCCTTTCTGCTTCCTCTGGCCGTGCGCTGGCTGCCACGCCATCTCAGCTCTTCCACAGAGCAGCCTGCTGATCGCAACGGAGAATTCCCTCCGCACTCCGTACTGCGTCCATCGGGACCGGCGGACCTGTGCATGTTTGGGGTCAGGTAGGACTAAGAGTGCTCCATGGATTTGGTCTCAGCTGCTGGATGCTGCACAGGCAATTGCTCCGTCCAAATCCTCGCTGTTCCTCCCAAATCTCTAGCCCTAACTTCTCGCTGTTCCACCCTAATATCCTGCTAATCTGTTTCTCTCTTTATCTGTTCCCTCGATTGTATTTCTTTATTCATCTATTCCCATCGATTCTGATTATCTAATCATCTCTTCCCGCTAATCTATATATCTATTCATCTATTCCTGCTATTATATTTCTCTATTGATCTGTCCCCACTAATCTATGTCTCTATTTACCTGTTCCCTCAATACTATTTCACTATCTATCTGTTTACTCTATTCCATTCCTCTATTAATCTGTGCCCAATATTTTATCTATTAATCTGTTCCCTCTTCTTTCTATTAATCAAATAATCTGTTCCACCTTCTCTATATAATTCTATTAATTTACTCTTCCCCCTCCTTTCTATGTCCCTATACATGCGTTCCCGCTTCTTTCTATGATGTCCCTGTACATCGCTTCCAGCTATTCTATGTCCCTATACAACTGTTCCCTCTTTATTCTATTGCTCTATTTACCTTTTTCCCTCTTTATTCTGTTTCTGTATTTATCTGTTCCCTCTTCTTTTTCTTTCCATATCATTTTTTCCCTAGATTCTATTTCTCTCTTTATCTGTTCCCTCAATACAATTTCACTATTTATCTGTATACTTTATCCCATTCCTCTATTTATTTATCTGTGCCCAATATCTCTTTTGGGGTCGTCGCTATGTATCGCTCTGGACGTGCAGTATTTCTATACGGCCACAAGGCGGCGCTATGGCGTTGCAGTACCCATATTTCACCACTGTGTGTCGCTGTCTCTATGTGTCTCTAGGGGGTCGCTACGTATCTCTATGGAGATGCAGTACCCATATCCCACCACTGGGAATCGCTGTGTCCCTGTGTCTCTGTGGGGTCACTGTGTTTCACTATTTATCTGTTTCCTCTGTTCCATTCCTCTATTCATCTTTGCCCAATATTTTATCTCTCTATTAATCTGATCCCTCTTCTCTCTATTATTGAAATAATCGGTTCCAACTTCTCTCTATAAATCTATCAATTTACTCCCTCTTCATTCCCTCTCTCATTATCTCTTCTTGCTCTTCTATTTCTCTCCTTAATTCTCCCCTCTTCTTTCTCTGCCCGTATTTCCCTGTTCCCTCTTTATTCTGTTTCTCCATTTATTTACCTGCTCCCTCTTCTTTCTCTTTCCAAATTAATCTATTCCCTCGATTCTATTTCTCTCTTTCTGTTCTCTCTTCTTACTATTTCTCTGCTTCTCTGTTCCCCCTTTGTTCTATTTCTCTATTTACCCTTTCCCTCGTTATTCTTTGCTGTATTTACCAGTTCCCGCTTTATTCTATTTCTCTATTTTTCTGTTCCTGCTTCTTTCTCTTTCCATATTAATCTTTTTCCTTGATTCTATTTCTCTTTATCTGTTCTCTCTTTTTACTATTTCACCATAAATCTGTACGCTCTTCTTTCTCTTTCTCTCCTTATCCGTTCCCTCGATTCCATTTCTCTTTTCATCTGTTCCCATTGATTTTGATTATCTATTCATCTATTCCCATCGATTCTGATTATCTAATCATCTGTTCCCACTGATCTATAGATCTATTCATCTTTTTCCTGTTCACTCTAATCTATTTCTCTACTAATCTGTCCCCACTAATCTATTTCTCTATCTATCTCTTCCCTCAATACTATTTCACTATTTATCTGTTTACTCTATCCCATTCCTCTATTTATCTGTGCCTAATATCTCTTCTGGGATGGGGTCGCTATGGGGTCGCTATGTATCGCTTTGGAGGTGCAGTATTTCTATCCGGCCACAAGGCGGCGCTATGGCGTTGCAGTACCCATATCCCACCACTGTGTGTCGCTGTCTCTATGTGTCTCTATGGGGTCGCTATGCATCGCTACGGAGGTGCAGTACCCATATATCACCACAGGGTGTCGCTGTGTCACTGTCTATGCATCTCTATGTGTCTCTATGTATCTCTGTGCATGTGTCCTTTACAGAGCGGCTTAATTAATCAATGGCGGCTGATTGCGGGGGCAGAGCGGGGAGGGCTTCAAAAGCGCGGCCCCATAGAGCCGCTGCCCTCCCTATAGTATTGCCCCACAGCGCTGCTCCCTGCCCAATAGCGCTGCCCCAATTTTGGGGGATTTTTAGGGGATTTTGGGGGGATTTTTTTGAGTAATTTTTGGGAATTTTGGGGGAATTTTTGAGAATTTTTGGTTGGTTTTGGGGTTTTTTTTGGTAAATTTTTGGGAGATATTTTTTCGGCATTTTTTCTTTTTTTTTTTTTTTCTCTGATTTTTTTCAAATCTTTTTCAGATTTTTTGGGGGGGACTTTTTTGGAGATTTTTATGGGATTTTTTTGTTTTTTGTTTTTTTTTGGTATTTTTTCGGGGATTTTTTTGGGGGGGATTTTTTTCGTATTTTTTTTTTTTTTCAGGTATTTTTTCGGATTTTTTGGGGAATATTTTTGGGGGATATTTTTAATGATTTTGGAGTGGATTTTTTGGGGGGATTTTTTGGGGGATATTTTAGAGATTTTTTTAAGGGGGATTTTTGGGGCATTTTGTGTGTTCCTGATTTCTCCTTTCTGCTTCCTCTGGCCGTGCGCTGGCTGCCACGCCATCTCAGCTCTTCCACAGAGCAGCCTGCTGATCGCAACGGAGAATTCCCTCCGCACTCCGTACTGCGTCCATCGGGACCGGCGGACCTGTGCATGTTTGGGGTCAGGTAGGACTAAGAGTGCTCCATGGATTTGGTCTCAGCTGCTGGATGCTGCACAGGCAATTGCTCCGTCCAAATCCTCGCTGTTCCTCCCAAATCTCTAGCCCTAACTTCTCGCTGTTCCACCCTAATATCCTGCTAATCTGTTTCTCTCTTTATCTGTTCCCTCGTTTGTATTTCTTTATTCATCTATTCCCATCGATTCTGATTATCTAATCATCTCTTCCCGCTAATCTATATATCTATTCATCTATTCCTGCTATTATATTTCTCTATTGATCTGTCCCCACTAATCTATGTCTTTATTTATCTGTTCCCTCAATACTATTTCACTATCTATCTGTTTACTCTATTCCATTCCTCTATTAATCTGTGCCCAATATTTTATCTATTAATCTGTTCCCTCTTCTTTCTATTAATCAAATAATCTGTTCCACCTTCTCTATATAATTCTATTAATTTACTCTTCCCCCTTCTTTCTATGTCCCTATACATGCGTTCCCGCTTCTTTCTATGATGTCCCTGTACATCGCTTCCAGCTATTCTATGTCCCTATACAACTGTTCCCTCTTTATTCTATTGCTCTATTTACCTTTTTCCCTCTTTATTCTGTTTCTGTATTTATCTGTTCCCTCTTCTTTTTCTTTCCATATCATTTTTTCCCTAGATTCTATTTCTCTCTTTATCTGTTCCCTCAATACAATTTCACTATTTATCTGTATACTTTATCCCATTCCTCTATTTATTTATCTGTGCCCAATATCTCTTTTGGGGTCGTCGCTATGTATCGCTCTGGACGTGCAGTATTTCTATACGGCCACAAGGCGGCGCTATGGCGTTGCAGTACCCATATTTCACCACTGTGTGTCGCTGTCTCTATGTGTCTCTAGGGGGTCGCTACGTATCTCTATGGAGATGCAGTACCCATATCCCACCACTGGGAATCGCTGTGTCCCTGTGTCTCTGTGGGGTCACTGTGTTTCACTATTTATCTGTTTCCTCTGTTCCATTCCTCTATTCATCTTTGCCCAATATTTTATCTCTCTATTAATCTGATCCCTCTTCTCTCTATTATTGAAATAATCTGTTCCAACTTCTCTCTATAAATCTATCAATTTACTCCCTCTTCCTTCCCTCTCTCATTATCTCTTCTTGCTCTTCTATTTCTCTCCTTAATTCTCCCCTCTTCTTTCTCTGCCCGTATTTCCCTGTTCCCTCTTTATTCTGTTTCTCCATTTATTTACCTGTTCGCTCTTCTTTCTCTTTCTCTATTTACCTGCTCCCTCTTCTTTCTCTTTCCAAATTAATCTATTCCCTCGATTCTATTTCTCTCTTTCTGTTCTCTCTTCTTACTATTTCTCTGCTTCTCTGTTCCCCCTTTGTTCTATTTCTCTATTTACCCTTTCCCTCGTTATTCTTTGCTGTATTTACCAGTTCCCGCTTTATTCTATTTCTCTATTTTTCTGTTCCTGCTTCTTTCTCTTTCCATATTAATCTTTTTCCTTGATCCTATTTCTCTTTATCTGTTCTCTCTTTTTACTATTTCACCATAAATCTGTACGCTCTTCTTTCTCTTTCTCTCCTTATCCGTTCCCTCGATTCCATTTCTCTTTTCATCTGTTCCCATTGATTTTGATTATCTATTCATCTATTCCCATCGATTCTGATTATCTAATCATCTGTTCCCACTGATCTATAGATCTATTCATCTTTTTCCTGTTCACTCTAATCTATTTCTCTACTAATCTGTCCCCACTAATCTATTTCTCTATCTATCTCTTCCCTCAATACTATTTCACTATTTATCTGTTTACTCTATCCCATTCCTCTATTTATCTGTGCCTAATATCTCTTCTGGGATGGGGTCGCTATGGGGTCGCTATGTATCGCTTTGGAGGTGCAGTATTTCTATCCGGCCACAAGGCGGCGCTATGGCGTTGCAGTACCCATATCCCACCACTGTGTGTCGGTGTCTCTATGGGGTCGCTATGCATCGCTACGGAGGTGCAGTACCCATATATCACCACAGGGTGTCGCTGTGTCACTGTCTATGCATCTCTATGTGTCTCTATGTATCTCTGTGCATGTGTCCTTTACAGAGCGGCTTAATTAATCAATGGCGGCTGATTGCGGGGGCAGAGCGGGGAGGGCTTCAAAAGCGCGGCCCCATAGAGCCGCTGCCCTCCCTATAGTATTGCCCCACAGCACTGCTCCCTGCCCAATAGCGCTGCCCCAATTTTGGGGGATTTTTAGGGGATTTTGGGGGGATTTTTTTGAGTAATTTTTGGGAATTTTGGGGGAATTTTTAAGAATTTTTGGTTGGTTTTGGGGTTTTTTTTTGGTAAATTTTTGGGAGATATTTTTTCGGCTTTTTTTCTTTTTTTTTTTTTTTTTTTTTTCTCTGATTTTTTTCAAATCTTTTTCAGATTTTTTGGGGGGGACTTTTTTGGAGATTTTTATGGGATTTTTTTGTTTTTTGTTTTTTTGGTATTTTTTCGGGGATTTTTTGGGGGGGGATTTTTTTCGTTTTTTTTTTTTTTCAGGTATTTTTTCGGATTTTTTGGGGAATATTTTTGGGGGATATTTTTAGGGATTTTGGAGTGGATTTTTTGGGGGGATTTTTTGGGGGATATTTTAGAGATTTTTTTAAGGGGGATTTTTGGGGCATTTTGTGTGTTCCTGATTTCTCCTTTCTGCTTCCTCTGGCCGTGCGCTGGCTGCCACGCCATCTCAGCTCTTCCACAGAGCAGCCTGCTGATCGCAACGGAGAATTCCCTCCGCACTCCGTACTGCGTCCATCGGGACCGGCGGACCTGTGCATGTTTGGGGTCAGGTAGGACTAAGAGTGCTCCATGGATTTGGTCTCAGCTGCTGGATGCTGCACAGGCAATTGCTCCGTCCAAATCCTCGCTGTTCCTCCCAAATCTCTAGCCCTAACTTCTCGCTGTTCCACCCTAATATCCTGCTAATCTGTTTCTCTCTTTATCTGTTCCCTCGATTGTATTTCTTTATTCATCTATTCCCATCGATTCTGATTATCTAATCATCTCTTCCCGCTAATCTATATATCTATTCATCTATTCCTGCTATTATATTTCTCTATTGATCTGTCCCCACTAATCTATGTCTCTATTTATCTGTTCCCTCAATACTATTTCACTATCTATCTGTTTACTCTATTCCATTCCTCTATTAATCTGTGCCCAATATTTTATCTATTAATCTGTTCCCTCTTCTTTCTATTAATCAAATAATCTGTTCCACCTTCTCTATATAATTCTATTAATTTACTCTTCCCCCTTCTTTCTATGTCCCTATACATGCGTTCCCGCTTCTTTCTATGATGTCCCTGTACATCGCTTCCAGCTATTCTATGTCCCTATACAACTGTTCCCTCTTTATTCTATTGCTCTATTTACCTTTTTCCCTCTTTATTCTGTTTCTGTATTTATCTGTTCCCTCTTCTTTTTCTTTCCATATCATTTTTTCCCTAGATTCTATTTCTCTCTTTATCTGTTCCCTCAATACAATTTCACTATTTATCTGTATACTTTATCCCATTCCTCTATTTATTTATCTGTGCCCAATATCTCTTTTGGGGTCGTCGCTATGTATCGCTCTGGACGTGCAGTATTTCTATACGGCCACAAGGCGGCGCTATGGCGTTGCAGTACCCATATTTCACCACTGTGTGTCGCTGTCTCTATGTGTCTCTAGGGGGTCGCTACGTATCTCTATGGAGATGCAGTACCCATATCCCACCACTGGGAATCGCTGTGTCCCTGTGTCTCTGTGGGGTCACTGTGTTTCACTATTTATCTGTTTCCTCTGTTCCATTCCTCTATTCATCTTTGCCCAATATTTTATCTCTCTATTAATCTGATCCCTCTTCTCTCTATTATTGAAATAATCGGTTCCAACTTCTCTCTATAAATCTATCAATTTACTCCCTCTTCATTCCCTCTCTCATTATCTCTTCTTGCTCTTCTATTTCTCTCCTTAATTCTCCCCTCTTCTTTCTCTGCCCGTATTTCCCTGTTCCCTCTTTATTCTGTTTCTCCATTTATTTACCTGTTCGCTCTTCTTTCTCTTTCTCTATTTACCTGCTCCCTCTTCTTTCTCTTTCCAAATTAATCTATTCCCTCGATTCTATTTCTCTCTTTCTGTTCTCTCTTCTTACTATTTCTCTGCTTCTCTGTTCCCCCTTTGTTCTATTTCTCTATTTACCCTTTCCCTCGTTATTCTTTGCTGTATTTACCAGTTCCCGCTTTATTCTATTTCTCTATTTTTCTGTTCCTGCTTCTTTCTCTTTCCATATTAATCTTTTTCCTTGATCCTATTTCTCTTTATCTGTTCTCTCTTTTTACTATTTCACCATAAATCTGTACGCTCTTCTTTCTCTTTCTCTCCTTATCCGTTCCCTCGATTCCATTTCTCTTTTCATCTGTTCCCATTGATTTTGATTATCTATTCATCTATTCCCATCGATTCTGATTATCTAATCATCTGTTCCCACTGATCTATAGATCTATTCATCTTTTTCCTGTTCACTCTAATCTATTTCTCTACTAATCTGTCCCCACTAATCTATTTCTCTATCTATCTCTTCCCTCAATACTATTTCACTATTTATCTGTTTACTCTATCCCATTCCTCTATTTATCTGTGCCTAATATCTCTTCTGGGATGGGGTCGCTATGGGGTCGCTATGTATCGCTTTGGAGGTGCAGTATTTCTATCCGGCCACAAGGCGGCGCTATGGCGTTGCAGTACCCATATCCCACCACTGTGTGTCGCTGTCTCTATGTGTCTCTATGGGGTCGCTATGCATCGCTACGGAGGTGCAGTACCCATATATCACCACAGGGTGTCGCTGTGTCACTGTCTATGCATCTCTATGTGTCTCTATGTATCTCTGTGCATGTGTCCTTTACAGAGCGGCTTAATTAATGAATGGCGGCTGATTGCGGGGGCAGAGCGGGGAGGGCTTCAAAAGCGCGGCCCCATAGAGCCGCTGCCCTCCCTATAGTATTGCCCCACAGCGCTGCTCCCTGCCCAATAGCGCTGCCCCAATTTTGGGGGATTTTTAGGGGATTTTGGGGGGATTTTTTTGAGTAATTTTTGGGAATTTTGGGGGAATTTTTAAGAATTTTTGGTTGGTTTTGGGGTTTTTTTTGGTAAATTTTTGGGAGATATTTTTTCGGCTTTTTTTTTTTTTTTTTTTTTTTTCTCTGATTTTTTTCAAATCTTTTTCAGATTTTTTGGGGGGGACTTTTTTGGAGATTTTTATGGGATTTTTTTGTTTTTTGTTTTTTTGGTATTTTTTCGGGGATTTTTTTGGGGGGGATTTTTTTCGTATTTTTTTTTTTTTTCAGGTATTTTTTCGGATTTTTTGGGGAATATTTTTGGGGGATATTTTTAGGGATTTTGGTGTGGATTTTTTGGGGGATATTTTAGAGATTTTTTTAAGGGGGATTTTTGGGGCATTTTGTGTGTTCCTGATTTCTCCTTTCTGCTTCCTCTGGCCGTGCGCTGGCTGCCACGCCATCTCAGCTCTTCCACAGAGCAGCCTGCTGATCGCAACGGAGAATTCCCTCCGCACTCCGTACTGCGTCCATCGGGACCGGCGGACCTGTGCATGTTTGGGGTCAGGTAGGACTAAGAGTGCTCCATGGATTTGGTCTCAGCTGCTGGATGCTGCACAGGCAATTGCTCCGTCCAAATCCTCGCTGTTCCTCCCAAATCTCTAGCCCTAACTTCTCGCTGTTCCACCCTAATATCCTGCTAATCTGTTTCTCTCTTTATCTGTTCCCTCGATTGTATTTCTTTATTCATCTATTCCCATCGATTCTGATTATCTAATCATCTCTTCCCGCTAATCTATATATCTATTCATCTATTCCTGCTATTATATTTCTCTACTGATCTGTCCCCACTAATCTATGTCTCTATTTATCTGTTCCCTCAATACTATTTCACTATCTATCTGTTTACTCTATTCCATTCCTCTATTAATCTGTGCCCAATATTTTATCTATTAATCTGTTCCCTCTTCTTTCTATTAATCAAATAATCTGTTCCACCTTCTCTATATAATTCTATTAATTTACTCTTCCCCCTCCTTTCTATGTCCCTATACATGCGTTCCCGCTTCTTTCTATGATGTCCCTGTACATCGCTTCCAGCTATTCTATGTCCCTATACAACTGTTCCCTCTTTATTCTATTGCTCTATTTACCTTTTTCCCTCTTTATTCTGTTTCTGTATTTATCTGTTCCCTCTTCTTTTTCTTTCCATATCATTTTTTCCCTAGATTCTATTTCTCTCTTTATCTGTTCCCTCAATACAATTTCACTATTTATCTGTATACTTTATCCCATTCCTCTATTTATTTATCTGTGCCCAATATCTCTTTTGGGGTCGTCGCTATGTATCGCTCTGGACGTGCAGTATTTCTATACGGCCACAAGGCGGCGCTATGGCGTTGCAGTACCCATATTTCACCACTGTGTGTCGCTGTCTCTATGTGTCTCTAGGGGGTCGCTACGTATCTCTATGGAGATGCAGTACCCATATCCCACCACTGGGAATCGCTGTGTCCCTGTGTCTCTGTGGGGTCACTGTGTTTCACTATTTATCTGTTTCCTCTGTTCCATTCCTCTATTCATCTTTGCCCAATATTTTATCTCTCTATTAATCTGATCCCTCTTCTCTCTATTATTGAAATAATCTGTTCCAACTTCTCTCTATAAATCTATCAATTTACTCCCTCTTCCTTCCCTCTCTCATTATCTCTTCTTGCTCTTCTATTTCTCTCCTTAATTCTCCCCTCTTCTTTCTCTGCCCGTATTTCCCTGTTCCCTCTTTATTCTGTTTCTCCATTTATTTACCTGCTCCCTCTTCTTTCTCTTTCCAAATTAATCTATTCCCTCGATTCTATTTCTCTCTTTCTGTTCTCTCTTCTTACTATTTCTCTGCTTCTCTGTTCCCCCTTTGTTCTATTTCTCTATTTACCCTTTCCCTCGTTATTCTTTGCTGTATTTACCAGTTCCCGCTTTATTCTATTTCTCTATTTTTCTGTTCCTGCTTCTTTCTCTTTCCATATTAATCTTTTTCCTTGATTCTATTTCTCTTTATCTGTTCTCTCTTTTTACTATTTCACCATAAATCTGTACGCTCTTCTTTCTCTTTCTCTCCTTATCCGTTCCCTCGATTCCATTTCTCTTTTCATCTGTTCCCATTGATTTTGATTATCTATTCATCTATTCCCATCGATTCTGATTATCTAATCATCTGTTCCCACTGATCTATAGATCTATTCATCTTTTTCCTGTTCACTCTAATCTATTTCTCTACTAATCTGTCCCCACTAATCTATTTCTCTATCTATCTCTTCCCTCAATACTATTTCACTATTTATCTGTTTACTCTATCCCATTCCTCTATTTATCTGTGCCTAATATCTCTTCTGGGATGGGGTCGCTATGGGGTCGCTATGTATCGCTCTGGAGGTGCAGTATTTCTATCCGGCCACAAGGCGGCGCTATGGCGTTGCAGTACCCATATCCCACCACTGTGTGTCGCTGTCTCTATGTGTCTCTATGGGGTCGCTATGCATCGCTACGGAGGTGCAGTACCCATATATCACCACAGGGTGTCGCTGTGTCACTGTCTATGCATCTCTATGTGTCTCTATGTATCTCTGTGCATGTGTCCTTTACAGAGCGGCTTAATTAATGAATGGCGGCTGATTGCGGGGGCAGAGCGGGGAGGGCTTCAAAAGCGCGGCCCCATAGAGCCGCTGCCCTCCCTATAGTATTGCCCCACAGCGCTGCTCCCTGCCCAATAGCGCTGCCCCAATTTTGGGGGATTTTTAGGGGATTTTGGGGGGATTTTTTTGAGTAATTTTTGGGAATTTTGGGGGAATTTTTGAGAATTTTTGGTTGGTTTTGGGGTTTTTTTTGGTAAATTTTTGGGAGATATTTTTTCGGCATTTTTTCTTTTTTTTTTTTTTTCTCTGATTTTTTTCAAATCTTTTTCAGATTTTTTGGGGGGGACTTTTTTGGAGATTTTTATGGGATTTTTTTGTTTTTTGTTTCTTTTTGGTATTTTTTCGGGGATTTTTTTGGGGGGGATTTTTTTCGTATTTTTTTTTTTTTTCAGGTATTTTTTCGGATTTTTTGGGGAATATTTTTGGGGGATATTTTTAGGGATTTTGGAGTGGATTTTTTGGGGGGATTTTTTGGGGGATATTTTAGAGATTTTTTTAAGGGGGATTTTTGGGGCATTTTGTGTGTTCCTGATTTCTCCTTTCTGCTTCCTCTGGCCGTGCGCTGGCTGCCACGCCATCTCAGCTCTTCCACAGAGCAGCCTGCTGATCGCAACGGAGAATTCCCTCCGCACTCCGTACTGCGTCCATCGGGACCGGCGGACCTGTGCATGTTTGGGGTCAGGTAGGACTAAGAGTGCTCCATGGATTTGGTCTCAGCTGCTGGATGCTGCACAGGCAATTGCTCCGTCCAAATCCTCGCTGTTCCTCCCAAATCTCTAGCCCTAACTTCTCGCTGTTCCACCCTAATATCCTGCTAGTCTGTTTCTCTCTTTATCTGTTCCCTCGATTGTATTTCTTTATTCATCTATTCCCATCGATTCTGATTATCTAATCATCTCTTCCCGCTAATCTATATATCTATTCATCTATTCCTGCTATTATATTTCTCTATTGATCTGTCCCCACTAATCTATGTCTCTATTTATCTGTTCCCTCAATACTATTTCACTATCTATCTGTTTACTCTATTCCATTCCTCTATTAATCTGTGCCCAATATTTTATCTATTAATCTGTTCCCTCTTCTTTCTATTAATCAAATAATCTGTTCCACCTTCTCTATATAATTCTATTAATTTACTCTTCCCCCTCCTTTCTATGTCCCTATACATGCGTTCCCGCTTCTTTCTATGATGTCCCTGTACATCGCTTCCAGCTATTCTATGTCCCTATACAACTGTTCCCTCTTTATTCTATTGCTCTATTTACCTTTTTCCCTCTTTATTCTGTTTCTGTATTTATCTGTTCCCTCTTCTTTTTCTTTCCATATCATTTTTTTCCCTAGATTCTATTTCTCTCTTTATCTGTTCCCTCAATACAATTTCACTATTTATCTGTATACTTTATCCCATTCCTCTATTTATTTATCTGTGCCCAATATCTCTTTTGGGGTCGTCGCTATGTATCGCTCTGGACGTGCAGTATTTCTATACGGCCACAAGGCGGCGCTATGGCGTTGCAGTACCCATATTTCACCACTGTGTGTCGCTGTCTCTATGTGTCTCTAGGGGGTCGCTACGTATCTCTATGGAGATGCAGTACCCATATCCCACCACTGGGAATCGCTGTGTCCCTGTGTCTCTGTGGGGTCACTGTGTTTCACTATTTATCTGTTTCCTCTGTTCCATTCCTCTATTCATCTTTGCCCAATATTTTATCTCTCTATTAATCTGATCCCTCTTCTCTCTATTATTGAAATAATCTGTTCCAACTTCTCTCTATAAATCTATCAATTTACTCCCTCTTCCTTCCCTCTCTCATTATCTCTTCTTGCTCTTCTATTTCTCTCCTTAATTCTCCCCTCTTCTTTCTCTGCCCGTATTTCCCTGTTCCCTCTTTATTCTGTTTCTCCATTTATTTACCTGCTCCCTCTTCTTTCTCTTTCTCTATTTACCTGCTCCCTCTTCTTTCTCTTTCCAAATTAATCTATTCCCTCGATTCTATTTCTCTCTTTCTGTTCTCTCTTCTTACTATTTCTCTGCTTCTCTGTTCCCCCTTTGTTCTATTTCTCTATTTACCCTTTCCCTCGTTATTCTTTGCTGTATTTACCAGTTCCCGCTTTATTCTATTTCTCTATTTTTCTGTTCCTGCTTCTTTCTCTTTCCATATTAATCTTTTTCCTTGATTCTGTTTCTCTTTATCTGTTCTCTCTTTTTACTATTTCACCATAAATCTGTACGCTCTTCTTTCTCTTTCTCTCCTTATCCGTTCCCTCGATTCCATTTCTCTTTTCATCTGTTCCCATTGATTTTGATTATCTATTCATCTATTCCCATCGATTCTGATTATCTAATCATCTGTTCCCACTGATCTATAGATCTATTCATCTTTTTCCTGTTCACTCTAATCTATTTCTCTACTAATCTGTCCCCACTAATCTATTTCTCTATCTATCTCTTCCCTCAATACTATTTCACTATTTATCTGTTTACTCTATCCCATTCCTCTATTTATCTGTGCCTAATATCTCTTCTGGGATGGGGTCGCTATGGGGTCGCTATGTATCGCTTTGGAGGTGCAGTATTTCTATCCGGCCACAAGGCGGCGCTATGGCGTTGCAGTACCCATATCCCACCACTGTGTGTCGCTGTCTCTATGTGTCTCTATGGGGTCGCTATGCATCGCTACGGAGGTGCAGTACCCATATATCACCACAGGGTGTCGCTGTGTCACTGTCTATGCATCTCTATGTGTCTCTATGTATCTCTGTGCATGTGTCCTTTACAGAGCGGCTTAATTAATGAATGGCGGCTGATTGCGGGGGCAGAGCGGGGAGGGCTTCAAAAGCGCGGCCCCATAGAGCCGCTGCCCTCCCTATAGTATTGCCCCACAGCGCTGCTCCCTGCCCAATAGCGCTGCCCCAATTTTGGGGGATTTTTAGGGGATTTTGGGGGGATTTTTTTGAGTAATTTTTGGGAATTTTGGGGGAATTTTTAAGAATTTTTGGTTGGTTTTGGGGTTTTTTTTGGTAAATTTTTGGGAGATATTTTTTCGGCTTTTTTTTTTTTTTTTTTTTTTTTCTCTGATTTTTTTCAAATCTTTTTCAGATTTTTTGGGGGGGACTTTTTTGGAGATTTTTATGGGATTTTTTTGTTTTTTGTTTTTTTGGTATTTTTTCGGGGATTTTTTTGGGGGGGATTTTTTTCGTATTTTTTTTTTTTTTCAGGTATTTTTTCGGATTTTTTGGGGAATATTTTTGGGGGATATTTTTAGGGATTTTGGTGTGGATTTTTTGGGGGATATTTTAGAGATTTTTTTAAGGGGGATTTTTGGGGCATTTTGTGTGTTCCTGATTTCTCCTTTCTGCTTCCTCTGGCCGTGCGCTGGCTGCCACGCCATCTCAGCTCTTCCACAGAGCAGCCTGCTGATCGCAACGGAGAATTCCCTCCGCACTCCGTACTGCGTCCATCGGGACCGGCGGACCTGTGCATGTTTGGGGTCAGGTAGGACTAAGAGTGCTCCATGGATTTGGTCTCAGCTGCTGGATGCTGCACAGGCAATTGCTCCGTCCAAATCCTCGCTGTTCCTCCCAAATCTCTAGCCCTAACTTCTCGCTGTTCCACCCTAATATCCTGCTAATCTGTTTCTCTCTTTATCTGTTCCCTCGATTGTATTTCTTTATTCATCTATTCCCATCGATTCTGATTATCTAATCATCTCTTCCCGCTAATCTATATATCTATTCATCTATTCCTGCTATTATATTTCTCTACTGATCTGTCCCCACTAATCTATGTCTCTATTTATCTGTTCCCTCAATACTATTTCACTATCTATCTGTTTACTCTATTCCATTCCTCTATTAATCTGTGCCCAATATTTTATCTATTAATCTGTTCCCTCTTCTTTCTATTAATCAAATAATCTGTTCCACCTTCTCTATATAATTCTATTAATTTACTCTTCCCCCTCCTTTCTATGTCCCTATACATGCGTTCCCGCTTCTTTCTATGATGTCCCTGTACATCGCTTCCAGCTATTCTATGTCCCTATACAACTGTTCCCTCTTTATTCTATTGCTCTATTTACCTTTTTCCCTCTTTATTCTGTTTCTGTATTTATCTGTTCCCTCTTCTTTTTCTTTCCATATCATTTTTTCCCTAGATTCTATTTCTCTCTTTATCTGTTCCCTCAATACAATTTCACTATTTATCTGTATACTTTATCCCATTCCTCTATTTATTTATCTGTGCCCAATATCTCTTTTGGGGTCGTCGCTATGTATCGCTCTGGACGTGCAGTATTTCTATACGGCCACAAGGCGGCGCTATGGCGTTGCAGTACCCATATTTCACCACTGTGTGTCGCTGTCTCTATGTGTCTCTAGGGGGTCGCTACGTATCTCTATGGAGATGCAGTACCCATATCCCACCACTGGGAATCGCTGTGTCCCTGTGTCTCTGTGGGGTCACTGTGTTTCACTATTTATCTGTTTCCTCTGTTCCATTCCTCTATTCATCTTTGCCCAATATTTTATCTCTCTATTAATCTGATCCCTCTTCTCTCTATTATTGAAATAATCTGTTCCAACTTCTCTCTATAAATCTATCAATTTACTCCCTCTTCCTTCCCTCTCTCATTATCTCTTCTTGCTCTTCTATTTCTCTCCTTAATTCTCCCCTCTTCTTTCTCTGCCCGTATTTCCCTGTTCCCTCTTTATTCTGTTTCTCCATTTATTTACCTGCTCCCTCTTCTTTCTCTTTCCAAATTAATCTATTCCCTCGATTCTATTTCTCTCTTTCTGTTCTCTCTTCTTACTATTTCTCTGCTTCTCTGTTCCCCCTTTGTTCTATTTCTCTATTTACCCTTTCCCTCGTTATTCTTTGCTGTATTTACCAGTTCCCGCTTTATTCTATTTCTCTATTTTTTTGTTCCTGCTTCTTTCTCTTTCCATATTAATCTTTTTCCTTGATTCTATTTCTCTTTATCTGTTCTCTCTTTTTACTATTTCACCATAAATCTGTACGCTCTTCTTTCTCTTTCTCTCCTTATCCGTTCCCTCGATTCCATTTCTCTTTTCATCTGTTCCCATTGATTTTGATTATCTATTCATCTATTCCCATCGATTCTGATTATCTAATCATCTGTTCCCACTGATCTATAGATCTATTCATCTTTTTCCTGTTCACTCTAATCTATTTCTCTACTAATCTGTCCCCACTAATCTATTTCTCTATCTATCTCTTCCCTCAATACTATTTCACTATTTATCTGTTTACTCTATCCCATTCCTCTATTTATCTGTGCCTAATATCTCTTCTGGGATGGGGTCGCTATGGGGTCGCTATGTATCGCTCTGGAGGTGCAGTATTTCTATCCGGCCACAAGGCGGCGCTATGGCGTTGCAGTACCCATATCCCACCACTGTGTGTCGCTGTCTCTATGTGTCTCTATGGGGTCGCTATGCATCGCTACGGAGGTGCAGTACCCATATATCACCACAGGGTGTCGCTGTGTCACTGTCTATGCATCTCTATGTGTCTCTATGTATCTCTGTGCATGTGTCCTTTACAGAGCGGCTTAATTAATGAATGGCGGCTGATTGCGGGGGCAGAGCGGGGAGGGCTTCAAAAGCGCGGCCCCATAGAGCCGCTGCCCTCCCTATAGTATTGCCCCACAGCGCTGCTCCCTGCCCAATAGCGCTGCCCCAATTTTGGGGGATTTTTAGGGGATTTTGGGGGGATTTTTTTGAGTAATTTTTGGGAATTTTGGGGGAATTTTTGAGAATTTTTGGTTGGTTTTGGGGTTTTTTTTGGTAAATTTTTGGGAGATATTTTTTCGGCATTTTTTCTTTTTTTTTTTTTTTCTCTGATTTTTTTCAAATCTTTTTCAGATTTTTTGGGGGGGACTTTTTTGGAGATTTTTATGGGATTTTTTTGTTTTTTGTTTCTTTTTGGTATTTTTTCGGGGATTTTTTTGGGGGGGATTTTTTTCGTATTTTTTTTTTTTTTCAGGTATTTTTTCGGATTTTTTGGGGAATATTTTTGGGGGATATTTTTAGGGATTTTGGAGTGGATTTTTTGGGGGGATTTTTTGGGGGATATTTTAGAGATTTTTTTAAGGGGGATTTTTGGGGCATTTTGTGTGTTCCTGATTTCTCCTTTCTGCTTCCTCTGGCCGTGCGCTGGCTGCCACGCCATCTCAGCTCTTCCACAGAGCAGCCTGCTGATCGCAACGGAGAATTCCCTCCGCACTCCGTACTGCGTCCATCGGGACCGGCGGACCTGTGCATGTTTGGGGTCAGGTAGGACTAAGAGTGCTCCATGGATTTGGTCTCAGCTGCTGGATGCTGCACAGGCAATTGCTCCGTCCAAATCCTCGCTGTTCCTCCCAAATCTCTAGCCCTAACTTCTCGCTGTTCCACCCTAATATCCTGCTAGTCTGTTTCTCTCTTTATCTGTTCCCTCGATTGTATTTCTTTATTCATCTATTCCCATCGATTCTGATTATCTAATCATCTCTTCCCGCTAATCTATATATCTATTCATCTATTCCTGCTATTATATTTCTCTATTGATCTGTCCCCACTAATCTATGTCTCTATTTATCTGTTCCCTCAATACTATTTCACTATCTATCTGTTTACTCTATTCCATTCCTCTATTAATCTGTGCCCAATATTTTATCTATTAATCTGTTCCCTCTTCTTTCTATTAATCAAATAATCTGTTCCACCTTCTCTATATAATTCTATTAATTTACTCTTCCCCCTCCTTTCTATGTCCCTATACATGCGTTCCCGCTTCTTTCTATGATGTCCCTGTACATCGCTTCCAGCTATTCTATGTCCCTATACAACTGTTCCCTCTTTATTCTATTGCTCTATTTACCTTTTTCCCTCTTTATTCTGTTTCTGTATTTATCTGTTCCCTCTTCTTTTTCTTTCCATATCATTTTTTTCCCTAGATTCTATTTCTCTCTTTATCTGTTCCCTCAATACAATTTCACTATTTATCTGTATACTTTATCCCATTCCTCTATTTATTTATCTGTGCCCAATATCTCTTTTGGGGTCGTCGCTATGTATCGCTCTGGACGTGCAGTATTTCTATACGGCCACAAGGCGGCGCTATGGCGTTGCAGTACCCATATTTCACCACTGTGTGTCGCTGTCTCTATGTGTCTCTAGGGGGTCGCTACGTATCTCTATGGAGATGCAGTACCCATATCCCACCACTGGGAATCGCTGTGTCCCTGTGTCTCTGTGGGGTCACTGTGTTTCACTATTTATCTGTTTCCTCTGTTCCATTCCTCTATTCATCTTTGCCCAATATTTTATCTCTCTATTAATCTGATCCCTCTTCTCTCTATTATTGAAATAATCTGTTCCAACTTCTCTCTATAAATCTATCAATTTACTCCCTCTTCCTTCCCTCTCTCATTATCTCTTCTTGCTCTTCTATTTCTCTCCTTAATTCTCCCCTCTTCTTTCTCTGCCCGTATTTCCCTGTTCCCTCTTTATTCTGTTTCTCCATTTATTTACCTGCTCCCTCTTCTTTCTCTTTCTCTATTTACCTGCTCCCTCTTCTTTCTCTTTCCAAATTAATCTATTCCCTCGATTCTATTTCTCTCTTTCTGTTCTCTCTTCTTACTATTTCTCTGCTTCTCTGTTCCCCCTTTGTTCTATTTCTCTATTTACCCTTTCCCTCGTTATTCTTTGCTGTATTTACCAGTTCCCGCTTTATTCTATTTCTCTATTTTTCTGTTCCTGCTTCTTTCTCTTTCCATATTAATCTTTTTCCTTGATTCTGTTTCTCTTTATCTGTTCTCTCTTTTTACTATTTCACCATAAATCTGTACGCTCTTCTTTCTCTTTCTCTCCTTATCCGTTCCCTCGATTCCATTTCTCTTTTCATCTGTTCCCATTGATTTTGATTATCTATTCATCTATTCCCATCGATTCTGATTATCTAATCATCTGTTCCCACTGATCTATAGATCTATTCATCTTTTTCCTGTTCACTCTAATCTATTTCTCTACTAATCTGTCCCCACTAATCTATTTCTCTATCTATCTCTTCCCTCAATACTATTTCACTATTTATCTGTTTACTCTATCCCATTCCTCTATTTATCTGTGCCTAATATCTCTTCTGGGATGGGGTCGCTATGGGGTCGCTATGTATCGCTTTGGAGGTGCAGTATTTCTATCCGGCCACAAGGCGGCGCTATGGCGTTGCAGTACCCATATCCCACCACTGTGTGTCGCTGTCTCTATGTGTCTCTATGGGGTCGCTATGCATCGCTACGGAGGTGCAGTACCCATATATCACCACAGGGTGTCGCTGTGTCACTGTCTATGCATCTCTATGTGTCTCTATGTATCTCTGTGCATGTGTCCTTTACAGAGCGGCTTAATTAATGAATGGCGGCTGATTGCGGGGGCAGAGCGGGGAGGGCTTCAAAAGCGCGGCCCCATAGAGCCGCTGCCCTCCCTATAGTATTGCCCCACAGCGCTGCTCCCTGCCCAATAGCGCTGCCCCAATTTTGGGGGATTTTTAGGGGATTTTGGGGGGATTTTTTTGAGTAATTTTTGGGAATTTTGGGGGAATTTTTAAGAATTTTTGGTTGGTTTTGGGGTTTTTTTTGGTAAATTTTTGGGAGATATTTTTTCGGCTTTTTTTTTTTTTTTTTTTTTTTCTCTGATTTTTTTCAAATCTTTTTCAGATTTTTTGGGGGGGACTTTTTTGGAGATTTTTATGGGATTTTTTTGTTTTTTGTTTTTTTGGTATTTTTTCGGGGATTTTTTTGGGGGGGATTTTTTTCGTATTTTTTTTTTTTTTCAGGTATTTTTTCGGATTTTTTGGGGAATATTTTTGGGGGATATTTTTAGGGATTTTGGTGTGGATTTTTTGGGGGATATTTTAGAGATTTTTTTAAGGGGGATTTTTGGGGCATTTTGTGTGTTCCTGATTTCTCCTTTCTGCTTCCTCTGGCCGTGCGCTGGCTGCCACGCCATCTCAGCTCTTCCACAGAGCAGCCTGCTGATCGCAACGGAGAATTCCCTCCGCACTCCGTACTGCGTCCATCGGGACCGGCGGACCTGTGCATGTTTGGGGTCAGGTAGGACTAAGAGTGCTCCATGGATTTGGTCTCAGCTGCTGGATGCTGCACAGGCAATTGCTCCGTCCAAATCCTCGCTGTTCCTCCCAAATCTCTAGCCCTAACTTCTCGCTGTTCCACCCTAATATCCTGCTAATCTGTTTCTCTCTTTATCTGTTCCCTCGATTGTATTTCTTTATTCATCTATTCCCATCGATTCTGATTATCTAATCATCTCTTCCCGCTAATCTATATATCTATTCATCTATTCCTGCTATTATATTTCTCTATTGATCTGTCCCCACTAATCTATGTCTCTATTTATCTGTTCCCTCAATACTATTTCACTATCTATCTGTTTACTCTATTCCATTCCTCTATTAATCTGTGCCCAATATTTTATCTATTAATCTGTTCCCTCTTCTTTCTATTAATCAAATAATCTGTTCCACCTTCTCTATATAATTCTATTAATTTACTCTTCCCCCTCCTTTCTATGTCCCTATACATGCGTTCCCGCTTCTTTCTATGATGTCCCTGTACATCGCTTCCAGCTATTCTATGTCCCTATACAACTGTTCCCTCTTTATTCTATTGCTCTATTTACCTTTTTCCCTCTTTATTCTGTTTCTGTATTTATCTGTTCCCTCTTCTTTTTCTTTCCATATCATTTTTTCCCTAGATTCTATTTCTCTCTTTATCTGTTCCCTCAATACAATTTCACTATTTATCTGTATACTTTATCCCATTCCTCTATTTATTTATCTGTGCCCAATATCTCTTTTGGGGTCGTCGCTATGTATCGCTCTGGACGTGCAGTATTTCTATACGGCCACAAGGCGGCGCTATGGCGTTGCAGTACCCATATTTCACCACTGTGTGTCGCTGTCTCTATGTGTCTCTAGGGGGTCGCTACGTATCTCTATGGAGATGCAGTACCCATATCCCACCACTGGGAATCGCTGTGTCCCTGTGTCTCTGTGGGGTCACTGTGTTTCACTATTTATCTGTTTCCTCTGTTCCATTCCTCTATTCATCTTTGCCCAATATTTTATCTCTCTATTAATCTGATCCCTCTTCTCTCTATTATTGAAATAATCTGTTCCAACTTCTCTCTATAAATCTATCAATTTACTCCCTCTTCCTTCCCTCTCTCATTATCTCTTCTTGCTCTTCTATTTCTCTCCTTAATTCTCCCCTCTTCTTTCTCTGCCCGTATTTCCCTGTTCCCTCTTTATTCTGTTTCTCCATTTATTTACTTGCTCCCTCTTCTTTCTCTTTCCAAATTAATCTATTCCCTCGATTCTATTTCTCTCTTTCTGTTCTCTCTTCTTACTATTTCTCTGCTTCTCTGTTCCCCCTTTGTTCTATTTCTCTATTTACCCTTTCCCTCGTTATTCTTTGCTGTATTTACCAGTTCCCGCTTTATTCTATTTCTCTATTTTTCTGTTCCTGCTTCTTTCTCTTTCCATATTAATCTTTTTCCTTGATTCTATTTCTCTTTATCTGTTCTCTCTTTTTACTATTTCACCATAAATCTGTACGCTCTTCTTTCTCTTTCTCTCCTTATCCGTTCCCTCGATTCCATTTCTCTTTTCATCTGTTCCCATTGATTTTGATTATCTATTCATCTATTCCCATCGATTCTGATTATCTAATCATCTGTTCCCACTGATCTATAGATCTATTCATCTTTTTCCTGTTCACTCTAATCTATTTCTCTACTAATCTGTCCCCACTAATCTATTTCTCTATCTATCTCTTCCCTCAATACTATTTCACTATTTATCTGTTTACTCTATCCCATTCCTCTATTTATCTGTGCCTAATATCTCTTCTGGGATGGGGTCGCTATGGGGTCGCTATGTATCGCTTTGGAGGTGCAGTATTTCTATCCGGCCACAAGGCGGCGCTATGGCGTTGCAGTACCCATATCCCACCACTGTGTGTCGCTGTCTCTATGTGTCTCTATGGGGTCGCTATGCATCGCTACGGAGGTGCAGTACCCATATATCACCACAGGGTGTCGCTGTGTCACTGTCTATGCATCTCTATGTGTCTCTATGTATCTCTGTGCATGTGTCCTTTACAGAGCGGCTTAATTAATGAATGGCGGCTGATTGCGGGGGCAGAGCGGGGAGGGCTTCAAAAGCGCGGCCCCATAGAGCCGCTGCCCTCCCTATAGTATTGCCCCACAGCGCTGCTCCCTGCCCAATAGCGCTGCCCCAATTTTGGGGGATTTTTAGGGGATTTTGGGGGGATTTTTTTGAGTAATTTTTGGGAATTTTGGGGGAATTTTTGAGAATTTTTGGTTGGTTTTGGGGTTTTTTTTGGTAAATTTTTGGGAGATATTTTTTCGGCTTTTTTTCTTTTTTTTTTTTTTTTCTCTGATTTTTTTCAAATCTTTTTCAGATTTTTTGGGGGGACTTTTTTGGAGATTTTTATGGGATTTTTTTGTTTTTTGTTTTTTTTTGGTATTTTTTCGGGGATTTTTTTGGGGGGGGATTTTTTTCGTATTTTTTTTTTTTTTTCAGGTATTTTTTCGGATTTTTTGGGGAATATTTTTGGGGGATATTTTTAGGGATTTTGGAGTGGATTTTTTGGGGGATATTTTAGAGATTTTTTTAAGGGGGATTTTTGGGGCATTTTGTGTGTTCCTGATTTCTCCTTTCTGCTTCCTCTGGCCGTGCGCTGGCTGCCACGCCATCTCAGCTCTTCCACAGAGCAGCCTGCTGATCGCAACGGAGAATTCCCTCCGCACTCCGTACTGCGTCCATCGGGACCGGCGGACCTGTGCATGTTTGGGGTCAGGTAGGACTAAGAGTGCTCCATGGATTTGGTCTCAGCTGCTGGATGCTGCACAGGCAATTGCTCCGTCCAAATCCTCGCTGTTCCTCCCAAATCTCTAGCCCTAACTTCTCGCTGTTCCACCCTAATATCCTGCTAATCTGTTTCTCTCTTTATCTGTTCCCTCGATTGTATTTCTTTATTCATCTATTCCCATCGATTCTGATTATCTAATCATCTCTTCCCGCTAATCTATATATCTATTCATCTATTCCTGCTATTATATTTCTCTATTGATCTGTCCCCACTAATCTATGTCTCTATTTATCTGTTCCCTCAATACTATTTCACTATCTATCTGTTTACTCTATTCCATTCCTCTATTAATCTGTGCCCAATATTTTATCTATTAATCTGTTCCCTCTTCTTTCTATTAATCAAATAATCTGTTCCACCTTCTCTATATAATTCTATTAATTTACTCTTCCCCCTCCTTTCTATGTCCCTATACATGCGTTCCCGCTTCTTCCTATGATGTCCCTGTACATCGCTTCCAGCTATTCTATGTCCCTATACAACTGTTCCCTCTTTATTCTATTGCTCTATTTACCTTTTTCCCTCTTTATTCTGTTTCTGTATTTATCTGTTCCCTCTTCTTTTTCTTTCCATATCATTTTTTCCCTAGATTCTATTTCTCTCTTTATCTGTTCCCTCAATACAATTTCACTATTTATCTGTATACTTTATCCCATTCCTCTATTTATTTATCTGTGCCCAATATCTCTTTTGGGGTCGTCGCTATGTATCGCTCTGGACGTGCAGTATTTCTATACGGCCACAAGGCGGCGCTATGGCGTTGCAGTACCCATATTTCACCACTGTGTGTCGCTGTCTCTATGTGTCTCTAGGGGGTCGCTACGTATCTCTATGGAGATGCAGTACCCATATCCCACCACTGGGAATCGCTGTGTCCCTGTGTCTCTGTGGGGTCACTGTGTTTCACTATTTATCTGTTTCCTCTGTTCCATTCCTCTATTCATCTTTGCCCAATATTTTATCTCTCTATTAATCTGATCCCTCTTCTCTCTATTATTGAAATAATCTGTTCCAACTTCTCTCTATAAATCTATCAATTTACTCCCTCTTCCTTCCCTCTCTCATTATCTCTTCTTGCTCTTCTATTTCTCTCCTTAATTCTCCCCTCTTCTTTCTCTGCCCGTATTTCCCTGTTCCCTCTTTATTCTGTTTCTCCATTTATTTACCTGCTCCCTCTTCTTTCTCTTTCCAAATTAATCTATTCCCTCGATTCTATTTCTCTCTTTCTGTTCTCTCTTCTTACTATTTCTCTGCTTCTCTGTTCCCCCTTTGTTCTATTTCTCTTTTTACCCTTTCCCTCGTTATTCTTTGCTGTATTTACCAGTTCCCGCTTTATTCTATTTCTCTATTTTTCTGTTCCTGCTTCTTTCTCTTTCCATATTAATCTTTTTCCTTGATTCTATTTCTCTTTATCTGTTCTCTCTTTTTACTATTTCACCATAAATCTGTACGCTCTTCTTTCTCTTTCTCTCCTTATCCGTTCCCTCGATTCCATTTCTCTTTTCATCTGTTCCCATTGATTTTGATTATCTATTCATCTATTCCCATCGATTCTGATTATCTAATCATCTGTTCCCACTGATCTATAGATTTATTCATCTTTTTCCTGTTCACTCTAATCTATTTCTCTACTAATCTGTCCCCACTAATCTATTTCTCTATCTATCTCTTCCCTCAATACTATTTCACTATTTATCTGTTTACTCTATCCCGTTCCTCTATTTATCTGTGCCTAATATCTCTTCTGGGATGGGGTCGCTATGTATCGCTTTGGAGGTGCAGTATTTCTATCCGGCCACAAGGCGGCGCTATGGCGTTGCAGTACCCATATCCCACCACTGTGTGTCGCTGTCTCTATGTGTCTCTATGGGGTCGCTATGCATCGCTACGGAGGTGCAGTACCCATACATCACCACAGGGTGTCGCTGTGTCACTGTCTATGCATCTCTATGTGTCTCTATGTATCTCTGTGCATGTGTCCTTTACAGAGCGGCTTAATTAATCAATGGCGGCTGATTGCGGGGGCAGAGCGGGGAGGGCTTCAAAAGCGCGGCCCCATAGAGCCGCTGCCCTCCCTATAGTATTGCCCCACAGCGCTGCTCCCTGCCCAATAGCGCTGCCCCAATTTGGGGGGATTTTTAGGGGATTTTGGGGGGATTTTTTTGAGTAATTTTTGGGAATTTTGGGGGAATTTTTAAGAATTTTTGGTTGGTTTTGGGGTTTTTTTTGGTAAATTTTTGGGAGATATTTTTTCGGCTTTTTTTCTTTTTTTTTTTTTTTTTTATTTTCTCTGATTTTTTTCAAATCTTTTTCAGATTTTTTGGGGGGGACTTTTTTGGAGATTTTTATGGGATTTTTTTGTTTTTTGTTTCTTTTTGGTATTTTTTCGGGGATTTTTTGGGGGGGGGATTTTTTTCGTATTTTTTTTTCTTCAGGTATTTTTTCGGATTTTTTGGGGAATATTTTTGGGGGATATTTTTAGGGATTTTGGAGTGGATTTTTTGGGGGATATTTTAGAGATTTTTTTAAGGGGGATTTTTGGGGCATTTTGTGTGTTCCTGATTTCTCCTTTCTGCTTCCTCTGGCCGTGCGCTGGCTGCCACGCCATCTCAGCTCTTCCACAGAGCAGCCTGCTGATCGCAACGGAGAATTCCCTCCGCACTCCGTACTGCATCCATCGGGACCGGCGGACCTGTGCATGTTTGGGGTCAGGTAGGACTAAGAGTGCTCCATGGATTTGGTCTCAGCTGCTGGATGCTGCACAGGCAATTGCTCCGTCCAAATCCTCGCTGTTCCTCCCAAATCTCTAGCCCTAACTTCTCGCTGTTCCACCCTAATATCCTGCTAATCTGTTTCTCTCTTTATCTGTTCCCTCGATTGTATTTCTTTATTCATCTATTCCCATCGATTCTGATTATCTAATCATCTCTTCCCGCTAATCTATATATCTATTCATCTATTCCTGCTATTATATTTCTCTATTGATCTGTCCCCACTAATCTATGTCTCTATTTATCTGTTCCCTCAATACTATTTCACTATCTATCTGTTTACTCTATTCCATTCCTCTATTAATCTGTGCCCAATATTTTATCTATTAATCTGTTCCCTCTTCTTTCTATTAATCAAATAATCTGTTCCACCTTCTCTATATAATTCTATTAATTTACTCTTCCCTCTTCTTTCTATGTCCCTATACATGCGTTCCCGCTTCTTTCTATGATGTCCCTGTACATCGCTTCCAGCTATTCTATGTCCCTATACAACTGTTCCCTCTTTATTCTATTGCTCTATTTACCTTTTTCCCTCTTTATTCTGTTTCTGTATTTATCTGTTCCCTCTTCTTTTTCTTTCCATATCATTTTTTCCCTAGATTCTATTTCTCTCTTTATCTGTTCCCTCAATACAATTTCACTATTTATCTGTATACTTTATCCCATTCCTCTATTTATTTATCTGTGCCCAATATCTCTTTTGGGGTCGTCGCTATGTATCGCTCTGGACGTGCAGTATTTCTATACGGCCACAAGGCGGCGCTATGGCGTTGCAGTACCCATATTTCACCACTGTGTGTCGCTGTCTCCATGTGTCTCTAGGGGGTCGCTACGTATCTCTATGGAGATGCAGTACCCATATCCCACCACTGGGAATCGCTGTGTCCCTGTGTCTCTGTGGGGTCACTGTGTTTCACTATTTATCTGTTTCCTCTGTTCCATTCCTCTATTCATCTTTGCCCAATATTTTATCTCTCTATTAATCTGATCCCTCTTCTCTCTATTATTGAAATAATCTGTTCCAACTTCTCTCTATAAATCTATCAATTTACTCCCTCTTCATTCCCTCTCTCATTATCTCTTCTTGCTCTTCTATTTCTCTCCTTAATTCTCCCCTCTTCTTTCTCTGCCCGTATTTCCCTGTTCCCTCTTTATTCTGTTTCTCCATTTATTTACCTGTTCGCTCTTCTTTCTCTTTCTCTATTTACCTGCTCCCTCTTCTTTCTCTTTCCAAATTAATCTTTTCCCTCGATTCTATTTCTCTCTTTCTGTTCTCTCTTCTTACTATTTCTCTGCTTCTCTGTTCCCCCTTTGTTCTATTTCTCTATTTACCCTTTCCCTCGTTATTCTTTGCTGTATTTACCAGTTCCCGCTTTATTCTATTTCTCTATTTTTCTGTTCCTGCTTCTTTCTCTTTCCATATTAATCTTTTTCCTTGATTCTATTTCTCTTTATCTGTTCTCTCTTTTTACTATTTCACCATAAATCTGTATGCTCTTCTTTCTCTTTCTCTCCTTATCCGTTCCCTCGATTCCATTTCTCTTTTCATCTGTTCCCATTGATTTTGATTATCTATTCATCTATTCCCATCGATTCTGATTATCTAATCATCTGTTCCCACTGATCTATAGATCTATTCATCTTTTTCCTGTTCACTCTAATCTATTTCTCTACTAATCTGTCCCCACTAATCTATTTCTCTATCTATCTCTTCCCTCAATACTGTTTCACTATTTATCTGTTTACTCTATCCCATTCCTCTATTTATTTATCTGTGCCCAATATCTCTTCTGGGATGGGGTCGCTATGGGGTCGCTATGTATCGCTTTGGAGGTGCAGTATTTCTATCCGGCCACAAGGCGGCACTATGGCGTTGCAGTACCCATATCCCACCACTGTGTGTCGCTGTCTCTATGTGTCTCTATGGGGTCGCTATGCATCGCTACGGAGGTGCAGTACCCATACATCACCACAGGGTGTCGCTGTGTCACTGTCTATGCATCTCTATGTGTCTCTATGTATCTCTGTGCATGTGTCCTTTACAGAGCGGCTTAATTAATCAATGGCGGCTGATTGCGGGGGCAGAGCGGGGAGGGCTTCAAAAGCGCGGCCCCATAGAGCCGCTGCCCTCCCTATAGTATTGCCCCACAGCGCTGCTCCCTGCCCAATAGCGCTGCCCCAATTTTGGGGGATTTTTAGGGGATTTTGGGGGGATTTTTTTGAGTAATTTTTGGGAATTTTGGGGGAATTTTTAAGAATTTTTGGTTGGTTTTGGGGTTTTTTTTGGTAAATTTTTGGGAGATATTTTTTCGGCTTTTTTTCTTTTTTTTTTTTTTTTTTTTCTCTGATTTTTTTCAAATCTTTTTCAGATTTTTTGGGGGGGACTTTTTTGGAGATTTTTATGGGATTTTTTTGTTATTTGTTTTTTTTGTTATTTTTTTGGGGATTTTTTGGGGGGGGGATTTTTTTCGTATTTTTTTTTTCTTCAGGTATTTTTTCGGATTTTTTGGGGAATATTTTTGGGGGATATTTTTAGGGATTTTGGAGTGGATTTTTTGGGGGATATTTTAGAGATTTTTTTAAGGGGGATTTTTGGGGCATTTTGTCTGTTCCTGATTTCTCCTTTCTGCTTCCTCTGGCCGTGCGCTGGCTGCCACGCCATCTCAGCTCTTCCACAGAGCAGCCTGCTGATCGCAACGGAGAATTCCCTCCGCACTCCGTACTGCGTCCATCGGGACCGGCGGACCTGTGCATGTTTGGGGTCAGGTAGGACTAAGAGTGCTCCATGGATTTGGTCTCAGCTGCTGGATGCTGCACAGGCAATTGCTCCGTCCAAATCCTCGCTGTTCCTCCCAAATCTCTAGCCCTAACTTCTCGCTGTTCCACCCTAATATCCTGCTAATCTGTTTCTCTCTTTATCTGTTCCCTCGATTGTATTTCTTTATTCATCTATTCCCATCGATTCTGATTATCTAATCATCTCTTCCCGCTAATCTATATATCTATTCATCTATTCCTGCTATTATATTTCTCTATTGATCTGTCCCCACTAATCTATGTCTCTATTTATCTGTTCCCTCAATACTATTTCACTATCTATCTGTTTACTCTATTCCATTCCTCTATTAATCTGTGCCCAATATTTTATCTATTAATCTGTTCCCTCTTCTTTCTATTAATCAAATAATCTGTTCCACCTTCTCTATATAATTCTATTAATTTACTCTTCCCTCTTCTTTCTATGTCCCTATACATGCGTTCCCGCTTCTTTCTATGATGTCCCTGTACATCGCTTCCAGCTATTCTATGTCCCTATACAACTGTTCCCTCTTTATTCTATTGCTCTATTTACCTTTTTCCCTCTTTATTCTGTTTCTGTATTTATCTGTTCCCTCTTCTTTTTCTTTCCATATCATTTTTTCCCTAGATTCTATTTCTCTCTTTATCTGTTCCCTCAATACAATTTCACTATTTATCTGTATACTTTATCCCATTCCTCTATTTATTTATCTGTGCCCAATATCTCTTTTGGGGTCGTCGCTATGTATCGCTCTGGACGTGCAGTATTTCTATACGGCCACAAGGCGGCGCTATGGCGTTGCAGTACCCATATTTCACCACTGTGTGTCGCTGTCTCTATGTGTCTCTAGGGGGTCGCTACGTATCTCTATGGAGATGCAGTACCCATATCCCACCACTGGGAATCGCTGTGTCCCTGTGTCTCTGTGGGGTCACTGTGTTTCACTATTTATCTGTTTCCTCTGTTCCATTCCTCTATTCATCTTTGCCCAATATTTTATCTCTCTATTAATCTGATCCCTCTTCTCTCTATTATTGAAATAATCTGTTCCAACTTCTCTCTATAAATCTATCAATTTACTCCCTCTTCATTCCCTCTCTCATTATCTCTTCTTGCTCTTCTATTTCTCTCCTTAATTCTCCCCTCTTCTTTCTCTGCCCGTATTTCCCTGTTCCCTCTTTATTCTGTTTCTCCATTTATTTACCTGTTCGCTCTTCTTTCTCTTTCTCTATTTACCTGCTCCCTCTTCTTTCTCTTTCCAAATTAATCTTTTCCCTCGATTCTATTTCTCTCTTTCTGTTCTCTCTTCTTACTATTTCTCTGCTTCTCTGTTCCCCCTTTGTTCTATTTCTCTTTTTACCCTTTCCCTCGTTATTCTTTGCTGTATTTACCAGTTCCCGCTTTATTCTATTTCTCTATTTTTCTGTTCCTGCTTCTTTCTCTTTCCATATTAATCTTTTTCCTTGATTCTATTTCTCTTTATCTGTTCTCTCTTTTTACTATTTCACCATAAATCTGTACGCTCTTCTTTCTCTTTCTCTCCTTATCCGTTCCCTCGATTCCATTTCTCTTTTCATCTGTTCCCATTGATTTTGATTATCTATTCATCTATTCCCATTGATTCTGATTATCTAATCGTCTGTTCCCACTGATCTATAGATCTATTCATCTTTTTCCTGTTCACTCTAATCTATTTCTCCACTAATCTGTCCCCACTAATCTATTTCTCTATCTATCTCTTCCCTCAATACTGTTTCACTATTTATCTGTTTACTCTATCCCATTCCTCTATTTATCTGTGCCTAATATCTCTTCTGGGATGGGGTCGCTATGGGGTCGCTATGTATCTCTATGGAGTTGCAGTACCCATATATCACCACTGTGTGTCGCTGTCACTATGGGTTCACTGTGTCTCTATGTATATTTATGTGTCTCTATGTAGCTCTGCACATGCGCCCTTTACAGAGCGGCTTAATTAATTCATTAATGGCTGCTGATTGCGGGGGTGGATCGGGGAGGGCTTCAAATGCGCGGCCCCATAGCACCTCTATTTCCATATTAATCAATTCTCTCGTCCGATTTGCATATCAACCCGCCCCCTCGGTCCTATTTGCATATTTATCAGTTCCCTGTATTCTATTATTTCTTTGTTAATCTGTCCCCACTAAACTATTTCTCTATTTATCTATTCCCTCAACACTATTTCACTATTTATCTGTTTACTCTATTCCATTCCTCTATTCATCTGTACCCAATACCACTTTCGGGGTCGTCGTTCTTTGGGTCTCTATGGCGTCGGTATGGGGTTTCTATGTGTTTGCTACATATCGCTATGGAAGTGCAGTATTTCTATACGGCCACAAGGCAGCGCTATGGCGTTGCAGTACCCGTATCCCACCACTGGGTGTCGCTGTGTCTCCGTATCTCTATGGGACACTGTGTTTCACTATTTATCTGTTTATTCCATTCCTCTATTAATCTGTGCCCAATATTTTATCTCTCTATTAATCTGTTCCCTCTTTTCTCTATTAATGAAATAATCTGTTCCAACTTAGCCCTATAAATCTCTTAATTTACTCTTCCCTTTTATTTCTGTGTCCCTATTTACCTGCTCCCTCTTCTTTCTATGATGTCCCTATTCATTTTGTTTCTCTGTTTACCTCTTCCCTCTTTATACTATGTCTCTATTTATCTGTTCCCTCAATACTATTTATCTGTTTACTCTATCCCATTCCTCTATTAATCTGTGCCCAGTATTTTATTTATCTGTTAATCTCTTCTCTCTTCTCTTTATTAAACACATAATCTGTTCCAACTTCTCTTTATAAATCTATTAATTTACTCCCTCTTTGTTCTGTGTCCCTATTTGCCTGCTCCCTCTTTATTCTGTTTCTCTATTTACCTGCTCCCTCTTCTTTCTCTTTCCAAATTAATCTTTTCCCTCGATTCTATTTCTCTCTTTGTCTCTGCTCTCGTCTTTCTGTTTCTCCTTATTTGTTCCCTTGATTCTATTTCTTTATTCATCTGTTCCCATTGATTTTGATTATCTATTCGTCTATTCACATCCATTCTGATTATCTAATCATCTGTTCCTGCTAATCTATTTCTCTATTTATCTCTTCCCATTGATATATTTCTCTCTTTATCTGTTCCCACAACACTATTTCCCTCAATCCGTTCCTTATTCTATGATGTCCCTGTGCGTCTGTTCCCTCTTCTTTCTATGTCCCTGTCCATCTTTTCCCGCTATTCTATGTCCCTATACAACCATTCCCTCTTTATTCTATTGCTCTATTTACCAGTTCTCTCTTTATACTGTTTTCGATTTACCTCTTCCCTCTTTATTCTATTTCTCTATTTATCAGTTCCCTCTTCTTTCTCTTTCCATAATACTCTTTTCCCTTGATTCTGTTACTCTTATCTGTTCTCTCTTCTTCCTATTTCACTATAATTCTGTTCACTCTTCTTTCTATTTCTCTCCTTAGCTGTTTCCTCTATTCTATTTCTTTATTCATCTATTCCCTATATATTCTGATTATCTAATCATGTGTTCCTGCTAATCTATATATCTATTCATCTTTTCCCGCTATTATGTTATTCATTTTTCTGTTCTCTCCAATTCTCCCTATTATTTATTTTTTATTCATCTCTCTTCATCTGTCTCCTTTCTCCCATTTATTTATATACTTCTCTATCTCTCTTCTGTATCTCTCCCTCATTCTCCCATTCTTTCTTAATTTCTGTATTATTTCAATCTCTCTCTTATTCCCTCCCACCATATCCCTCTTCTTTATTTATTTCTCTCTCTCTCACCATCTCTCCCCCTTCTCCTTATTCTTTATTATTTCTCTCTCTCTCTCCATCACTCCCACATTCTCCCATTTATTTATTTTTCTCTCTCTCTCCCCTCATCTCTCCCCTCTTTTCCCTATTATTTATTTAAATTTTTATTTAGTCATCTTTCTCTTCATTTGTCCCCCTTCTCCCATTTATTTATCATCTCTCCCCCTTCTGTCTATTCTTTCGTTATTTCGGTCTCTCTCCATCACTCCCACATTCTCCCACTTATTTATTTCTCTCTCCCTCTCTCCCTTCATCTTTCCCACATTCTCCCTATTATTTTTTTATTCATCTCTCTTCATCTGTCCCCTTTCTCCCATTTATTTATATACTTCTCTATCTCTCTGTCTTCATCTCTCCCCCATTCTCTACGTTCTTTATTTTCCACTCTTGTTCTCCATCTCTCCACCCTACACCATATTATTTATTTTTTTATTCTGTATCTCTCATCTCTCCCCTATTCTCCCCATTCTTTCTTTCTTTTTCTCTCTCTCCATCACTCCCTCTTCTTTATATATGTATCTATTTACTGCTCTCTCTGTCTTCATCTCTCCCACTTTCTCCCACTTACTTAAATTTTTATTTCTCTGCTACTCTCTCCTCATCTCTCCCTTCTTCTCCTTATTTAGTTGTTTCATTATTTTTATTCTCTCTCTCTCCATCTCTCACTCTTTCTCCCTGTTCTTTCTTTCTTTACTGTTTCAATCTCTCTCTTATTCCCTCCCACCATATCCCTCTTCTTTATTTCTCTCTCTCATCATCTCTCCCCCTTCTCAGTATTCTTTATTTCTCTCTGTCTCTCTCTCCATCGCTCCCACATTCTCCCATTTATTTATTTCTCTCTCCCTCTCTCCCTTCATCTCTCCCCTCTTCTCCCTATTATTTATTTATATTTTTATTTAGTCATCTCTCTCTTCATCTGTCCCTCGTCTCCCATTTATTTATTCATTTATTTCTCCATCTGTCTGCATCTCTCCCCCATTCTCCCCATTCCTTCTTTATTTATTTTTCTCTCTCACCATCTCTCCCTCCTTCTCCCTCTTATTTCTGTATCTATTTATTTCTCTCCTACTCTCTCTTCATCTCTCCATCTTCTTCCTCTTCTTTATATGTTATTCTGTATCTCTTATATAAGAGGGTGTCAGGGGAGAGATATGTATTTATTTTTCTCTATCTCTGCCCCAATATCCCATTTACTTTATTTTTTATTATTCTATCTCTCTTCATCTCTCCCCCTTCTCCCCATTTTTTTCTTTATTTCTCTCTATCTCTCTCTTCAACTCTCCCCCTGCTTCCTATTATTTATGTATTTAATTATTTCTCTCTCCCTCTCTCTCTTCATCTCTCCCCTCTTCTCCCTATTATTCTTACTTTTATTTATTCATCTCTCTCTTCATCTGTCCCCGTTCTCCCATTTATTTATTCTTTTATTTCTCTGCCTCTGTCTGCATCTCTCCCCCATTCTCCACCTTTGTTATTTATTTATTGTTCTCCCTCAGTCTTTCTCTTCCCCTTTCTTCCAGTTTTTTCTTTATTTCTATCTGTCTTCAACTCTCCCCTTGCTCCCTATTATTTATTTATCAATTATCTCTCCCCCCTTCTCCCTCTTATTTACGTTTATTTATTTCTGTCTATCTATCTCTCCCCCATTCTCCCCGTTCTTTCTCTATTCATTTTTCTCTCCATCTCTCCCTCCTTCTCCATCTTATTTATGTATTTATTTTTCTCTCTCTCTTCATCTCTCCTCTTCTCCTCTTCTTTGTTTACTTATTTATTTCTATCTCTCTTTTCTTCGGCATCTCCGCCCCGAACCAGGCGCGCAATGGCAACGGCATCTCCGCCCCGAACCAGGCGCAACGGCAATGGCAGCACCCCGGTAATACCAAACAATGTCCCCCAACAATGACTGTCCCCCACCATCACCCAATGTCACTCCTTGATTTCAGCCCCCACTCATTCCTCAACATAACCCTCTATGTCATTGCCTTACGTCACCCCAGCAACACTCCACATCTCCCCCAGAATCTTTCCTCATTGTGACCCATAACAGTCCCCACGGTGTAAGTGCACCATTACTTGGTGATCCCGGGAGGCCGCTAAGTGGCTGTGGAGATCTGTAGCACTCCTGGGGATATAATGGCTGCACTGAGGAATGTGGGGTGCTCCGTGAAAGCGGTGAGGAACGGGAAGCTGCATCTCCTGGGATGGCTCAGAACCGCACTGTGCTGACTGGTAACGTCACAGTGTTACATCCATGGGAACATTACAGGAACACCGCCCCCCAACAGAGAGCAGCGATGGCATCGCCCCATCAACTCCCCTCCATATCATATCTCAGTGTGACTCTCCAATATCATCCCCCAGTAATACATCAACATCACCCCAGTGACAGCAGTGTCCCCCCAACAACGCCTGTCCCCCAGCATCACCCCAATGTCAATCCTTGATCACTTGATCCCTGGCCCATTGTCTTTGCTATGGCCCTCAATCCCCGGCCCCCGCTCCTTGCGCCTGCCCTAAAGCCTGCACCCCTCCTCTTCACGTCTGCCCTAAAGCCTGCACCCCTCCTCTTCACGTCTGCCCTAAAGCCTGCACCCCTCCTCTTCACGTGTGCCCTAAAACGCGCACACGACCTCTTCGCATGTGCCCTAAAATGCGCACACGTCCTCTTCATGTCCCTCAGGTGGCCGCGGAGCACTGCAGCACTCCTCCTGTGGACATTACAGCTGCACTGAGGACTGTGGGGTGCTCCATGGAAGCGTTGAGGAATGGGAAGCTACATCTCCTGGAACAGCTCAGAACCGCACTGCGCTGATGGTAACATCACCGTGTTACGGCCATGGGAACAGCATGGGGACACCAACCCCCAGCTGAGAGCAGCGACATCTGCCCTTCAGCCAAGAGGAACAACACTTCTTCCACAGCTGAGAGGAACGGCATCTGCTCCCAAACAAGAGCACCAACAATGGCATCTCCCATCCCAACAGGAGAAATGGCATCTCCCCGCAACCATGAGCATTGACACGGACACGTCTCCCCCCAGCGAAGAGAGCGACAGTGACATCTCCCCCCAACCATGAGCAACAACATCTCGCCCCCAAACAGGACACACGGCATGTCCCCCCGACCAAGAGCAACGGCAGTGATATCTCCCCCCTGGCCAAGAAGAACGGCACTTATTCCCCAACCAAGAGCAATGTCATCTCCCCCCTACACAGAGCAACGGCACCGGCACATCACCCCCAGCCAAGAGCAGCATCTCCCCCCAACCAAGGGGGCTTTCTAGTGGTATGTCTGCTAGCTTCACCTGCGAGCCACCCATGGGGTCAGAGGGCTCACTCAGCCTCTGTCCCATCTTCCAGAGCACTCTCACACTCACACACACTCGTGCCCCTCGGTCGTGACCCATGCCCTCGCGGGCAATGGGAACTGCACTACTAGAGGGTCCGCACTCGCTTCGCCCCTACGGGACGTCTCAGTCAGGCGTGCTCCGGGATACCCACCCCGACCGAACAGATCCACGCAACTACTTACTCAGTGCTGAGTCTTTGTTCTTCGTGCACAAGAATTACGGGGTACTGCGGTTTCTTTCGCTCGTTTACTGAATTTAGAGCTCGGAGTTGCAGGTCTCGGCACAGGAATCACCCAGCCCAGGGGCCGGCCGGAGATGGGGTGCCCCTCTTGGGGTGGGAACTCCGCAGCAGAGTCACGGCACCAAATTGTTGTAGGTGTGAAGAACAGTACACACCGTTGTCAGTAGTAAGGAATTTATTGAGCAAGCAATAAAGGAGCGGAACAGCGATATCTCCCTCCCCCAACCACGAGCAATGGCATCTCCTCCCACCCACGAGCACCAACAACGGCACTTCCTCCCCAGTCAAGAGCAACAGCATCTCCCCCCCAGCCACGAGCAATTGCTCCGGCATCTCCCCCCCCAACCAAGAGCAACGGCACCTGCCCCCCCCCAAACACGAGCAATGACAATGGAATCTCCCCCCAACCACGAGCAATGGCACCGACATCTCTCCCCAAACCAAGAGCAACGACATTGGCATCTCCCCCCAACCAAGAGCAAGGTCATATCCCCCCTACACAGTGCAACGGCACCGGCATCTCCCCCCAGACTAAGAGGAAAGACGCCTGCCCCCCAACCAATAGCAACGACAGCAACAACTCCCCCCAGCCAGGAGCAACGACAACGACATCTCCCCCCAACCAAGAAGAACGGCACTTTTTTATTCCCCAACCAAGAAGAACGGCACTTTTTTATTCCCCAACCAAGAAGAACGGCACCGACAGCTCCCCCCAGCCTTGATCAATGACATTTCCCCCCAAACCAAGACCAACGGCATTGGCATCTCCCCCCAACCAAGAGCAATGTCATCTCCCTCCTACACAGAGCAACGGCACCGACACCTCACCCCCAGGTAAGAGCAGCATCTCCCCCCAACCAAAAGGCATCTCCCTCCAACCAAGAGAAACAGCATCTACCCCCCTGCGTGGAGGAACGGGAGAGACATCTCCCCCCCAACCACGAGCAATGACACCGATATCTCCCCCCAAACCAAGAGGAACGGCGCCTGCCCCCCCAACCAACAGCAACGGCAGCAACTCCCCCCAAACGAAGAAGAACGGCACTTATTCCCCAACCAATACGAACCGCATCTCCCCCCTACACAGAGCAGCGGCACCGACACCTCGCCCCCAGCCAAGAGCAACATCTGCCCCCAACCAAGGGGGCTTTCTAGTGGTATGTCTGCTAGCTTCACCTGCGAGCCACCCATGGGGTCAGAGGGCTCACTCAGCCTCTGTCCCATCTTCCGGAGCACTCTCACACTCACACACACTCGCGCCCCTCGGTCGTGACCCACGCCCTCGCGGGCAATGGGAACTGCACTACTAGAGGGTCCGCACTCGCTTCGCCCCTACGGGACGTCTCAGTCAGGCGTGCTCCGGGATACCCACCCCGACCGAACAGATCCACGCAACTACTTACTCAATGCTGAGTCTTTGTTCTTCGTGCACAAGAATTACGGGGTACTGCGGTTTCTTTCGCTCGTTTACTGAATTTAGAGCTCGGAGCTGCAGGTCTCGGCACAGGAATCACCCAGCCCAGGGGCCGGCCGGAGATGGGGTGCCCCTCTTGGGGTGGGAACTCCGCAGCAGAGTCACGGCACCAAATTGTTATAGGTGTGAAGAACAATACACACCGTTGTCAGTAGTAAGGAATTTATTGAGCAAGCAATAAAGGAGCGGAACAGTGATATCTACCCCCCAACCAAGATCAACGTTTCTTCCTCCCCAACCACAAGCAACGGCATCTCCTCCCAACCCAGAACACCAACAACGACAACTCCCCCCCAGCCAAGAGCAACGGCACCGACATCTCCTCCCAACCAAGAGCAACGGCACTGACATCTCCACCCAACCAAGAGCAACGGCACTGACATCTCCCCCCCAGCCAAGAGCAACGGCACTGACATATCCCCCCAACCGAGAGCAACGGCACTGACATCTCCCCCCAACAAAAAGCAACGGCACCAACATCTCCCCCCCAACCAGGAGGAACGGCACCAACATCTCCCCCCAACCATGAGCAACGGCACCAACATCTCCCCCCAATCAAGAGCAACGGCACCGACGTTTCCCTCCCAACCAAGAGTAACGGCACCGACGTCTCCCCCCAACCAAGAGCAACGGCACCAACATCTCCCCCCCAACCATGAGCAACGGCACCAACATCTCCCCCCCAACCATGAGCAACGGCACCAACATCTCCCCCCCAACCATGAGCAACGGCACCAACATCTCCCCCCAACCATGAGCAACGGCACAAACATCTCCCCCCCAACCATGTGCAGCGGCACCGACATCTCCCCCCAATCAAGAGCAACGGCACCGAAGTTTCCCCCCCAACCAAGAGCAACGGCACCAACATCTTCCCCCAACCATGAGCAACGGCACCGACATCTACCCCCCAACCAAGATCAACGGCACCGACATCTCCCCCCCAACCGTGAGCAACGGCACCGACATCTCCCCCCCAACCGTGAGCAACGGCACCGACATCTCCCCCCCAACCGTGAGCAACGGCACCGACATCTCCCCCCCAACCGTGAGCAACGGCACCGACATCTCCCCCCCAACCGTGAGCAACGGCACCGATATCTCCCCCCAACCGTGAGCAACGGCACCGACATCTCCCCCCAATCAAGAGCAACGGCACCGACGTTTCTCCCCCAACCAAGAGCAACGGCACCAACATCTCCCCCCAACCAAGAGCAACGGCACCAACATCTCCCCCCCAACCGTGAGCAACGGCACCAACATCTCCCCCCCAACCAAGAGCAACGGCAACAACATCTCCCCCCCAACCATGAGCAACGGCACCAACATCTCCCCCCCAACCGTGAGCAACGGCACCAACATCTCCCCCCAACCGTGAGCAACGGCAACAACATCTCCCCCCCAACCATGAGCAACGGCACCGACATCTCCCCCCAACCATGAGCAACGGCACCGACATCTGCCCCCAACCAAGAGCAACGGCACCAACATCTCCCCCCCAACTAAGAGCAATGACGTCTCCCCCCCAACCAAGAAGAACGGCACTTATTCCCCAACCAATACGAACCGCATCTCCCCCCTACACAGAGCGACGGCACCGACACCTCGCCCCCAGACCAAGAGGAAAGACGCCTGCCCCCCAACCAAGAGCAACGACAGCAACAACTCCCCCCAGCCAAGGGCAACGACATCTGCCCCCAGCCAGGAGCAACGACAACGACATCTCCCCCCAACCAAGAAGAACGGCACTTTTTTATTCCCCAACCAAGAAGAACGGCACTTTTTTATTCCCCAACCAAGAAGAACGGCACTTTTTTTTTCCCCAACCAAGAAGAACGACACCGATATCTCCCCCCAAACCAAGAGGAACGGCGCCTGCCCCCCCAACCAACAGCAACGGCAGCAACTCCCCCCAAACGAAGAAGAACGGCACTTATTCCCCAACCAAGAGCAATGTCATCTCCCCCCTACACAGAGCAACGGCACCGGCACCTCGCCCCCAGACCAAGAGGAAAGACGCCTGCCCCCCAACCAAGAGCAACGACAGCAACAACTCCCCCCAGCCAAGGGCAACGACATCTGCCCCCAGCCAGGAGCAACGACAACGACATCTCCCCCCAACCAAGAAGAACGGCACTTTTTTATTCCCCAACCAAGAAGAACGGCACTTTTTTATTCCCCAACCAAGAAGAACGGCACTTTTTTTTTCCCCAACCAAGAAGAACGACACCGATATCTCCCCCCAAACCAAGAGGAACGGCGCCTGCCCCCCCAACCAACAGCAACGGCAGCAACTCCCCCCAAACGAAGAAGAACGGCACTTATTCCCCAACCAAGAGCAATGTCATCTCCCCCCTACACAGAGCAACGGCACCGGCACCTCGCCCCCAGCCAAGAGCAACATCTGCCCCCAACCAAGGGGGCTTTCTAGTGGTATGTCTGCTAGCTTCACCTGCGAGCCACCCATGGGGTCAGAGGGCTCACTCGGCTTCTGTCCCATCTTCCGGAGCACTCTCACACTCACACACACTCGCGCCCCTCGGTCGTGACCCACGCCCTCGCGGGCAATGGGAACTGCACTACTAGAGGGTCCGCACTCGCTTCGCCCCTACGGGACGTCTCAGTCAGGCGTGCTCCGGGATACCCACCCCGACCGAACAGATCCACGCAACTACTTACTCAGTGCTGAGTCTTTGTTCTTCGTGCACAAGAATTACGGGGTACTGCGGTTTCTTTCGCTCGTTTACTGAATTTAGAGCTCGGAGCTGCAGGTCTCGGCACAGGAATCACCCAGCCCAGGGGCCGGCCGGAGATGGGGTGCCCCTCTTGGGGTGGGAACTCCGCAGCAGAGTCACGGCACCAAATTGTTATAGGTGTGAAGAACAATACACACCGTTGTCAGTAGTAAGGAATTTATTGAGCAAGCAATAAAGGAGCGGAACAGTGATATCTACCCCCCAACCAAGATCAACGTTTCTTCCTCCCCAACCACAAGCAACGGCATCTCCTCCCAACCCAGAACACCAACAACGACAACTCCCCCCCCAGCCAAGAGCAACGGCACCGACATCTCCTCCCAACCAAGAGCAACGGCACTGACATATCCCCCCAACCGAGAGCAACGGTACTGACATCTCCCCCCAACAAAAAGCAACGGCACCAACATCTCCCCCCAACCAAGAAGAACGGCAATTATTCCCCAACCAATAGGAACAGCATCTCCCCCCAGCCAAGAGCAACTGCATCCCCACCCATCCTGGATCAGCCTCAGCGACATCTCCCCCCCAGCCAAGAGCAACGACAGCAACAACTCCCCCCAACTAAGAGCAACAACATCTCCCCCCAACCATGAGCAATGACAACGGCATCTCCCCCCCAACCATGATCAATGACATCTCCCCCCCAGCCAAGAGCAACGGCACTGACGTCTCCCCCCAACCAAGAGCAACGGCACCAACATCTCCCCCCCAACCATGAGCAACGGCACCAACATCTACCCCCAACCATGAGCAACGGCACCGACATCTCCCCACAATCAAGAGCAACAACACCGACGTTTCCCCCCCAACCAAGAGCAACGGCACCAACATCTCCCCCCCAACCAGGAGGAACGACACCAACATCTCCCCCCCAACCATGAGCAACGGCACCGACAACTCCCCCCAATCAAGAGCAACGGCACCGACGTTTCCCTCCCAACCAAGAGCAACGGCACTGACGTCTCCCCCCAACCAAGAGCAACGGCACCGACATCTCCCCCCCAACCATGAGCAACGGCACCAACATCTCCCCCCCAACCATGAGCAACGGCACCAACATCTCCCCCCAACCAAGAGCAACGGCACCAACATCTCCCCCCCAACCATGAGCAACGGCACCAACATCTCCCCCCCAACCAAGAGCAACGGCACCAACATCTCCCCCCCAATCATGAGCAACGGCACCGACATGTCCCCCCAATCAAGAGCAACGGCACCGACGTCTCCCCCCCAACCAAGAGCAACGGCACCAACATCTCCCCCCCAACTAAGGGCAACGACGTCTCCCCCCCAACGAAGAAGAACGGCACTTATTCCCCAACCAATACGAACCGCATCTCCCCCCTACACAGAGCGACGGCACCGACACCTCGCCCCCAGCCAAGAGCAACATCTGCCCCCAACCAAGGGGGCTTTCTAGTGGTATGTCTGCTAGCTTCACCTGCGAGCCACCCATGGGGTCAGAGGGCTCACTCAGCCTCTGTCCCATCTTCCGGAGCACTCTCACACTCACACACACTCGCGCCCCTCGGTCGTGACCCACGCCCTCGCGGGCAATGGGAACTGCACTACTAGAGGGTCCGCACTCGCTTCGCCCCTACGGGACGTCTCAGTCAGGCGTGCTCCGGGATACCCACCCCGACCGAACAGATCCACGCAACTACTTACTCAATGCTGAGTCTTTGTTCTTCGTGCACAAGAATTACGGGGTACTGCGGTTTCTTTCGCTCGTTTACTGAATTTAGAGCTCGGAGCTGCAGGTCTCGGCACAGGAATCACCCAGCCCAGGGGCCGGCCGGAGATGGGGTGCCCCTCTTGGGGTGGGAACTCCGCAGCAGAGTCACGGCACCAAATTGTTATAGGTGTGAAGAACAATACACACCGTTGTCAGTAGTAAGGAATTTATTGAGCAAGCAATAAAGGAGCGGAACAGTGATATCTACCCCCCAACCAAGATCAACGTTTCTTCCTCCCCAACCACAAGCAACGGCATCTCCTCCCAACCCAGAACACCAACAACGACAACTCCCCCCCAGCCAAGAGCAACGGCACCGACATCTCCTCCCAACCAAGAGCAACGGCACTGACATCTCCACCCAACCAAGAGCAACGGCACTGACATCTCCCCCCCAGCCAAGAGCAACGGCACTGACATATCCCCCCAACCGAGAGCAACGGCACTGACATCTCCCCCCAACAAAAAGCAACGGCACCAACATCTCCCCCCCAACCAGGAGGAACGGCACCAACATCTCCCCCCAACCATGAGCAACGGCACCAACATCTCCCCCCAATCAAGAGCAACGGCACCGACGTTTCCCTCCCAACCAAGAGTAACGGCACCGACGTCTCCCCCCAACCAAGAGCAACGGCACCAACATCTCCCCCCCAACCATGAGCAACGGCACCAACATCTCCCCCCCAACCATGAGCAACGGCACCAACATCTCCCTCCCAACCAAGAGCAACGGCACCAACATCTCCCCCCCAACCATGAGCAACGGCACCAACATCTCCCCCCCAACCATGAGCAACGGCACCAACATCTCCCCCCAACCATGAGCAACGGCACCAACATCTCCCCCCCAACCATGTGCAGCGGCACCGACATCTCCCCCCAATCAAGAGCAACGGCACCGAAGTTTCCCCCCCAGCCAAGAGCAACGGCACCAACATCTTCCCCCAACCATGAGCAACGGCACCGACATCTACCCCCCAACCAAGATCAACGGCACCGACATCTCCCCCCCAACCGTGAGCAACGGCACCGACATCTCCCCCCCAACCGTGAGCAACGGCACCGACATCTCCCCCCCAACCGTGAGCAACGGCACCGACATCTCCCCCCCAACCGTGAGCAACGGCACCGACATCTCCCCCCCAACCGTGAGCAACGGCACCGACATCTCCCCCCAACCATGAGCAACGGCACCGACATCTCCCCCCAATCAAGAGCAACGGCACCGACGTTTCTCCCCCAACCAAGAGCAACGGCACCAACATCTCCCCCCAACCAAGAGCAACGGCACCAACATCTCCCCCCCAACCGTGAGCAACGGCACCAACATCTCCCCCCCAACCAAGAGCAACGGCACCAACATCTCCCCCCAACCATGAGCAACGGCAACAACATCTCCCCCCCAACCATGAGCAACGGCACCGACATCTCCCCCCAACCATGAGCAACGGCACCAACATCTGCCCCCAACCAAGAGCAACGGCACCAACATCTCCCCCCCAACTAAGAGCAATGACGTCTCCCCCCCAACCAAGAAGAACGGCACTTATTCCCCAACCAATACGAACCGCATCTCCCCCCTACACAGAGCGACGGCACCGACACCTCGCCCCCAGACCAAGAGGAAAGACGCCTGCCCCCCAACCAAGAGCAACGACAGCAACAACTCCCCCCAGCCAAGGGCAACGACATCTGCCCCCAGCCAGGAGCAACGACAACGACATCTCCCCCCAACCAAGAAGAACGGCACTTTTTTATTCCCCAACCAAGAAGAACGGCACTTTTTTATTCCCCAACCAAGAAGAACGGCACTTTTTTTTTCCCCAACCAAGAAGAACGACACCGATATCTCCCCCCAAACCAAGAGGAACGGCGCCTGCCCCCCCAACCAACAGCAACGGCAGCAACTCCCCCCAAACGAAGAAGAACGGCACTTATTCCCCAACCAAGAGCAATGTCATCTCCCCCCTACACAGAGCAACGGCACCGGCACCTCGCCCCCAGCCAAGAGCAACATCTGCCCCCAACCAAGGGGGCTTTCTAGTGGTATGTCTGCTAGCTTCACCTGCGAGCCACCCATGGGGTCAGAGGGCTCACTCGGCTTCTGTCCCATCTTCCGGAGCACTCTCACACTCACACACACTCGCGCCCCTCGGTCGTGACCCACGCCCTCGCGGGCAATGGGAACTGCACTACTAGAGGGTCCGCACTCGCTTCGCCCCTACGGGACGTCTCAGTCAGGCGTGCTCCGGGATACCCACCCCGACCGAACAGATCCACGCAACTACTTACTCAGTGCTGAGTCTTTGTTCTTCGTGCACAAGAATTACGGGGTACTGCGGTTTCTTTCGCTCGTTTACTGAATTTAGAGCTCGGAGCTGCAGGTCTCGGCACAGGAATCACCCAGCCCAGGGGCCGGCCGGAGATGGGGTGCCCCTCTTGGGGTGGGAACTCCGCAGCAGAGTCACGGCACCAAATTGTTATAGGTGTGAAGAACAATACACACCGTTGTCAGTAGTAAGGAATTTATTGAGCAAGCAATAAAGGAGCGGAACAGTGATATCTACCCCCCAACCAAGATCAACGTTTCTTCCTCCCCAACCACAAGCAACGGCATCTCCTCCCAACCCAGAACACCAACAACGACAACTCCCCCCCCCAGCCAAGAGCAACGGCACCGACATCTCCTCCCAACCAAGAGCAACGGCACTGACATATCCCCCCAACCGAGAGCAACGGTACTGACATCTCCCCCCAACAAAAAGCAACGGCACCAACATCTCCCCCCAACCAAGAAGAACGGCAATTATTCCCCAACCAATAGGAACAGCATCTCCCCCCAGCCAAGAGCAACTGCATCCCCACCCATCCTGGATCAGCCTCAGCGACATCTCCCCCCCAGCCAAGAGCAACGACAGCAACAACTCCCCCCAACTAAGAGCAACAACATCTCCCCCCAACCATGAGCAATGACAACGGCATCTCCCCCCCAACCATGATCAATGACATCTCCCCCCCAGCCAAGAGCAACGGCACTGACGTCTCCCCCCAACCAAGAGCAACGGCACCAACATCTCCCCCCCAACCATGAGCAACGGCACCAACATCTACCCCCAACCATGAGCAACGGCACCGACATCTCCCCACAATCAAGAGCAACAACACCGACGTTTCCCCCCCAACCAAGAGCAACGGCACCAACATCTCCCCCCCAACCAGGAGGAACGACACCAACATCTCCCCCCCAACCATGAGCAACGGCACCGACAACTCCCCCCAATCAAGAGCAACGGCACCGACGTTTCCCTCCCAACCAAGAGCAACGGCACTGACGTCTCCCCCCAACCAAGAGCAACGGCACCGACATCTCCCCCCCAACCATGAGCAACGGCACCAACATCTCCCCCCCAACCATGAGCAACGGCACCAACATCTCCCCCCAACCAAGAGCAACGGCACCAACATCTCCCCCCCAACCATGAGCAACGGCACCAACATCTCCCCCCCAACCAAGAGCAACGGCACCAACATCTCCCCCCCAATCATGAGCAACGGCACCGACATGTCCCCCCAATCAAGAGCAACGGCACCGACGTCTCCCCCCCAACCAAGAGCAACGGCACCAACATCTCCCCCCCAACTAAGGGCAACGACGTCTCCCCCCCAACGAAGAAGAACGGCACTTATTCCCCAACCAATACGAACCGCATCTCCCCCCTACACAGAGCGACGGCACCGACACCTCGCCCCCAGCCAAGAGCAACATCTGCCCCCAACCAAGGGGGCTTTCTAGTGGTATGTCTGCTAGCTTCACCTGCGAGCCACCCATGGGGTCAGAGGGCTCACTCAGCCTCTGTCCCATCTTCCGGAGCACTCTCACACTCACACACACTCGCGCCCCTCGGTCGTGACCCACGCCCTCGCGGGCAATGGGAACTGCACTACTAGAGGGTCCGCACTCGCTTCGCCCCTACGGGACGTCTCAGTCAGGCGTGCTCCGGGATACCCACCCCGACCGAACAGATCCACGCAACTACTTACTCAATGCTGAGTCTTTGTTCTTCGTGCACAAGAATTACGGGGTACTGCGGTTTCTTTCGCTCGTTTACTGAATTTAGAGCTCGGAGCTGCAGGTCTCGGCACAGGAATCACCCAGCCCAGGGGCCGGCCGGAGATGGGGTGCCCCTCTTGGGGTGGGAACTCCGCAGCAGAGTCACGGCACCAAATTGTTATAGGTGTGAAGAACAATACACACCGTTGTCAGTAGTAAGGAATTTATTGAGCAAGCAATAAAGGAGCGGAACAGTGATATCTACCCCCCAGCCACGAGCAACGTTTCTTCCTCCCCAACCACGAGCAACGGCATCTCCTCCCAACCCAGAGCACCAACAACGACACCTCCCCCCCAGCCAAGAGCAACAGCATCCCCACCCATCCTGGATCAGCCACAGCGACATCTCCCCCCCAGCCAAGAGCAACGACAGCAACAACTCCCCCCAACCAGGAGCAACAACATCTCCCCCCAACTATGAGCAATGACAACAGCATCTCCCCCCAACCAAGGAGAACGGCACTTATTCCCCTACCAATAGTAACAGCATCTCCCCCCCAACCAAGAGCAATGACACCAACATCTCCCCCCCAACCAAGAGCAACAGCACCAACATCTCTCCCCCAACCAAGAGCAACGGCACCAACATCTCCCACCCAACCAAGAGGAACGGCACCAACATTTCCCTCCCAACTAAGAGCAACGACATCTCCCCCCCAACCAAGAGCCACGACAGCGACATCTTCCCCCAACCTGGAGTAACAGCATCTCCCCCCAACCATGAGCAACAGCACAAACATCTCCCTCCCAACCATGAGCAATGGCAGCGACATCTCCCCCCCAACCAAGAGCAACAACGTCTCCCCCCAACCAAGAGCAACAACATCTCCCTCCCAACCAAGAGCAACAACACCAACATCTCCCTCCCAACCATGAGCAATGGCACCAACATCTCCCTCCCAACCATGAGCAACGGCACCGACATCTCCCTCCCAACCAAGAGCAACGGCAACAACATTTCCCTCCTAACTAAGAGCAACGACATCTCCCCCCCAACCAAGAGCAACGACAGCGACATCTTCCCCCAACCTGGAGTAACAGCATCTCCCCCCAACCAAGAGCAACAGCACCAACATCTCCCTCCCAACCATGAGCAACGGCAGCGACATCTCCCCCCCAACCAAGAGCAACAACGTCTCCCCCCAACCAAGAGCAACAGCACCAACATCCCCCCCCAGCCAAGAGCACCAACATCTCCCTCCCAACCAAGAGCAACGGCACCAACATCTCCCTCCCAACCATGAGCAACGGCACCAACATCTCCCCCCCAACCGTGAGCAACGGCACCAACATCTCCCTCCCAACCATGAGCAACGGCACCAACATCTCCCCCCCAACCAAGAACAACGGCACCAACATCTCCCCCCCAACCATGAGCAACGGCACCAAGGTCTCCCCCCCAACCAAGACCAACGGCACCAACGTCTTCCTCCCAACCATGAGTAACGGCACCAACATCTCCCCCCCAACCATGAGCAACGGCACCAACATCTCCCCCCCAACCAAGAACAACGGCACCAACATCTCCCCCCCAACCAAGAGCAACAACATCTCCCTCCCAACCATGAACAACGGCACCAACATCTCCCCCCAACCAAGAGCAACGACACCAACATCTCCCTCCCAACCATGAGCAACGGCACCAAAGTCTCCCTCCCAACCGTTAGCAACGGCACCAAAGTCTCCCTCCAACCAAGAGCAACGACAGCGACATATTCCCCCAACCTCGAGTAACAGCATCTCCCCCCCAATCAAGAGCAACGACATTGGCATCTCTCCACAACCATGAGCAATGGCGTCTCCCCCCAACCATGATCACCAACATCTGCTTCCAACTATGAGCAACAACAGCATCTCCCCCCAACCATGAGCAGCGAGATCTGCTTCCAACCAAGAGCACCGGCAACAACATCTCCCCCCCAACCAACACCACCAACAACGACATCTCCCCCCAACCAACACCAACCACAACGACATCTCCCCCCACCCCCTTGGTCTCCCACCCCCGTCACCCCCACCTCCACGTCTTCTCTCAGTGTGGCTCCCTGATATCATCCCCCAGTGTCCCCCTAACAACGCCTGTCCCGCAGCATCATCCCAGGGTCACTCCTTGCCTTCAGCCCCCACTGATTCTCCAACGGAACCCCCAGTGTCACTGCCCTACATCACCCCAGTGTCACCCCACCTCTCCCCCAGCATCTCTCCTCACTGTGACCCATAACTGCCCCACAGTGCCCCATTATTTGTGACCCCAGGAGGCGGCAAAACACCGCAAACAGAGAGTAGGAACCTGGCAGTGGGGGACGGGACAGGCAGTGCCAGCAGGGCGTCCCCTGCACCAAAGGGCACTGTACCCCTCCCCCACCGCTGCCTCTCTCCAGCTGTGCTTCTCCCCGGGGTCTGCAGGGTTTGTTCCATTGCTGCACCGCATCTGCGTGGCCAGCGCATGACACAAAGCCCAAGTGGAACTCCTGCGTGCACAAGTTGTGCTTCGTGTCTCAAGGTTCAGCCCAAGGTGTCACCCCAACATTACTCCCTGATGTGCTCCCCCCAGTGATGCCCTAAAGTCCCCCCCACCATCCGTGCCCCACATCACCCCAACAACATCAGCCCAAAGTGTCACTGCCCTGTAGGACCCTAACACTGTCAGCCCCCAGCATCCTCCCCCCACATCCCTTCCTGGTGGCAGTCCTTCAGCAGCAGCCTAACATCTCCCCACAACAACAGCATCTCCCCCCAGCAAAGCGGCAGCATCTCCCCCCAGCAAAGCGGCAGCATCTCCCCACAACAACAGCATCTCCCCCCAGCAAAGCGGCAGCATCTCCCCCCAGCAACAGCATCTCCCCACAACAACAGCATCTCCGCACAGCAAAGCGGCAGCATCTCCGCACAGCAAAGCGGCAGCATCTCCGCACAGCAAAGCGGCAGCATCTCCGCACAGCAAAGCGGCAGCATCTCCGCACAGCAAAGCGGCAGCATCTCCCCGCAGCAAAGCGGCAGCATCTCCCCGCAGCAAAGCGGCAGCATCTCCCCGCAGCAAAGCGGCAGCATCTCCCCGCAGCAAAGCGGCAGCATCTCCCCGCAGCAAAGCGGCAGCATCTCCCCATAACAGGATGAAAACACAGCATAACAACATAACAACCAACTCCCATCGAGTGAAAACATGCCCGAATACAGCAAACGTGAACAAAAACACCAAAGAAAAAAATCAGCCTTACCTTGGAAGATCTCCGGTCCACACAGAGCTCCAGGAAGAACTGCCCAGCTCCGCTCCCAGCCCTTAAATGAGGGCTGGGGAGGGGCGGTCCCGGCTCCTCCCCTTCCTGTAATCAGCACAATTGCAAACACCTGAGCTTGGACCCGCCCCCCAATCTCACCTGAGCCCCCCTGGCTTGGCCCCGCCCCCCAATCTCACCTGTGCCCCCTGGCTTGGCCCCGCCCCCCACCAGGTGCTCCATCACTGCTGCAAGTCCTCCCTCAGCACTTCCAATACACTGCCCAGTGTCACCCCAACAGCTTCACCCCAACATTACCACTACAGTGTCACCCCAAAATCACTCCTCAACATCACCCAGATGTCATCTCAGCGCCACTTCCCGTTGTCACCCCAAATCCCCCCCCGTCACTCCCTGGTGTCACTCCCCAGCATCACCACACATCTCTGCTGCTGTCACCCACACCGTCCCCCGTCCTCAATCCCCACGCTGTCCCTCTGTCCCTCCATCCCTCCCCAGCCCCCAGCCCCTGCTGTATCTCCCCCCGTCCCCCCATGTCTCCGTGTCCCCTCTGTGCCCTCGTGCTCCCCAATGACCTCACACAGCACGGGGTGCCCCACGTGGCACAGCAGTGTCCCCACCTCTGTCCCTGCTGTCACCAGCGCTGTGACCGCCACCGCCCCACAACTGACGGGCACCGGGGACGTGCCCCTGGGGGGAATGTGGAGACACTGGGGGTGACACTGGGGACATGTGGACATTGAGGACAGTGGGGAGATCATGAGGGGACATTGTGGGTGTGTTGGTGTTGTGGTGACATTGGGGCATGGGGACACGGAGAGTGACATCGTGGGGATCCAGGGGGACGTGGGGACGCTGTGGATGTTGGGGGGACATCGCGGAGCACTGGGGGACGTGGGGACAGCAGTGAAGCAGCTCATCCATCGATCTCTGCTGGGCAGGCAGACCCGGTTTGTTCATTAATTAATTCCCACCTGTATGGGAACTGTCAGTCACAGAGCGGTGATGGCGCACCTGGGGAGGGGGCGTGGCCAGCCCTGGGAGCACAGGTGGGAGCAGTTAGGCCGTGGGAGGGGATTGGAGGGGATACCTGGCTCCACCCCCCCCCCCTGCCCTCATTTAAGGGCCGGCTTCCGCAGGGGCAGCATCTCAGCCTGGAGCTGCTTCCTATGGAGTTCTGGGGTAAGTTCCGTGGCTTGGAGTGAGGTCAGTGAGCTCTTTTTTGCTTTGGGGTTATGCTCTCTGTTGTTTTGGGGTTCTGGTTTATTGGTGCTGTGTTTGTTTTGTGTGTTCTCTTTGGATTCTGGGTTATGCTCTCTGTCTTTTTGGGCTCTGGTTTATTGGTGCTGTGTCTGCACTGTGTATTCTCTTTCTGGTCTGGGTTATTCTCTCTGTCTCTTTGGGCTCTGATTCTGGTTTATTAGTGCTATGTCTGCTTTGTGTGTTCTCTCTCTGCTCTGGTTTATGATTTCTGTCTCTTTGGGGCTCTGGTTCTGGTTTATTGGTGCTGTGTCTGCTCTGTGCGTTCTCTCTCTGCTTTGGGTTATGATTTCTGTTTCTTTGAGCACTGATTCTGTTTTTTTGGTGCTGTGTCTGCTCTGTGTGTCCTCTCTGCTCTTCCTTTTCTGTGTAAGGGAGATGGTGGGGCTGTTTCTTTTTCTCTGAGCTGGTGATGGAGGAGCTGCTGTTTAACCCCTTTCTTTCAGCACCGCCTCACTTCTGGAGTGCTTCACTCAGCCCCAGGGTAATGCTGCTCAGCTGATGGAGCGCTGCAGCTTTTATCCTTCTCTATAAAGGGGTTCAGTGTTCTCACAATCTTTTTTGTGCTTGTTTTTTCCTGGTTCAGCCTCTGTTTCTTTTTCACAGTTTTTACACCAAACCTAATGCTAATTTTCTTTTCCCCGTTTGTTTTCTGTTTTTTTCCTGGTTCAGCCTTTGTTTCTTTTTCCACAGTTTTACACCATCATTTCTACCCTGGGGTGCTGAACTTTGTCTGCTCCCGCATCATCCCAGCCTGTTTCACGGCGGTGGTAAATGGTGCTCTACATCAGCTCAGGTGGAGTATTGTTTGAAGGCATTTTGTGACTCGTTATCCCATCATGAATTAAGTTCTGTGTTTCTTTGATCTCTTTTTGCAGCTCAGCGGTGTTTAAGGCTTGCTGGGACTGCTCCGATGGATGGTGTAAGTATTGTGGGATCTGCAGAGCAGGAGATGGAGCATCACGAGCCCCTCGTTTGCGCATCGCTTGTACGCAGGCAGGTTTTCTGCTGGCCGCGGTAAGAGATGAAATGGGGGTTACGAGCGCTTCTTTCTCAGAGGAGCGCGTTTGTGTAAGAGCTGCTGCCCTACAAGTGTGGGGCAGCGCCCTCATTGCTGTTCTGTGTCGAACAGGTGGCCGTGGAGATCCGCAGCACTCCCGGGGATATAACGGCTGCACTGAGGACCGTGGGTTGCTCTGTGGAAGCGGTGAGGAACGGGAAGCTGCATCTCCTGGGACGGCTCAGAACCGCACTGTGCTGATGGTAACTGGTCGCCCACACAGGTAAGGACAGCGCGCACTCACCGGTGTTTGTCCATTGTGCACAGTGTGGTTCTCCCAAGAGCTTTAGGGTTCCCAAAAGTTGCCTGTCCTTTTCCTTTCACACTTGGGTGCTGTCCTTGCCCTTCCCCTGGTCTTTCCTTGCCTTATTCTCCTTCTCTTTGTGCTGTTTCCTTACTTTTGCCTGGTCTTTTCCCTGGCATCGTTCTCTTGGCCTCATAGTGCATTCCCTGCGCCGTTCCCCTTCCATTCCTGCGCTTTTTCCTTGCGCTGTTCCCCTCCCATGTCCCATAGTGCATTCCGTGTTTCTCGTCTTTGTTCTTTGCCCTTTCCCTGGGCATTTTAGCACCGATCTCTTGTCCCAGCTCTCATCCTTTTGGCGTCGCTCTCTTTGCCCCATAGCGCATTCCCTGCGCTTTCCCGTGTTTCTCCTCTTTGTCTTTGCCCTTTCCCTGGGCATTTTAGTGCCATTCTCTTATCCCAGCTCTGATCCTTTTGGCATTGCGCTCTTGTCCCCGTAGTGCATTCCTTGCACTGTTCCCCTTCCATCCCCCAGGCTTCCCGTGTTTCTCCTCTTTGTTCTTTGCCCTTTCTCTGGGCATTTTAGCGCCGTTCTCTTATCCCAGCTCTGATGTTTTTGGCGTCGCTCTCTTTGCCCCATAGCGCATTCCCTGCGCTTTCCCTGTTTCTCCTCTTTTCTCTTTGCCCTTTCCTGGGCATTTTAGCGCCGTTCTCTTGCCCCAGCTCTGATCCTTTTGTCATCACTCTCTCGTTCCTGTAGTGTACTCCTTGCGCTGTTCTCGTTCCATCCCCAGGGCATTCCCTGTGCTGCTCTCCTTTGTTCTTCCCCTTGCCTTTTCTGCACAGTTCTCCTCACCTTTCCTTCGTTTTCTCTTTCCCTGGGATTTCACTTTGTCTTTGCCTTGCCTGGGTGTTGTGCTTGCCTTTGCCTCTCTGTGATGGGTTGGAGAGAACTTTGATTTTAACAGTCACCTGAACCATAATCTTAATGGGAGCTTTGAAGGTGATGGTATTCATGTGCAGTGTAACCCCAAACCTAATACTAATTGTCTGTTTCCTATTTGTTATTTGGTTTTTTTTTCCTGGTTCAGCCTTTCTTTCTTTTTCCACAGTTTTTACATCATCGTCTCCACCCTGGGGTCCTGAACTTTGTCTGCTCCCGCATCATCCCAGCCTGTTTCACAGCGGTGGTAAATGGTGCTCTACATCAGCTCAGGTGGAGTATTGTTTGAAGGCATTTTGTGACTCGTTATCCCATCATGAATTAAGTTCTGTGTTTCTTTGATCTCTTTTTGCAGCTCAGCGGTGTTTAAGGCTTGCTGGGACTGCTCCGATGGATGGTGTAAGTATTGTGGGATCTGCAGAGCAGGAGATGGAGCATCACGAGCCCCTCGTTTGCGCATCGCTTGTACGCAGGCAGGTTTTCTGCTGGCCGCGGTAAGAGATGAAATGGGGGTTACGAGCGCTTCTTTCTCAGAGGAGCGCGTTTGTGTAAGAGCTGCTGCCCTACAAGTGTGGGGCAGCGCCCTCATTGCTGTTCTGTGTCGAACAGGTGGCTGTGGAGATCCGCAGCACTCCCGGGGATATAACGGCTGCACTGAGGACTGTGGGGTGCTCCGTGGAAGCGGTGAGGAACGGGAAGCTGCATCTCCTGGGACGGCTCAGAACCGCACTGTGCTGATGGTAACTGGTCGCCCACACAGGTAAGGACAGCGCGCACTCACCGGTGTTTGTCCATTGTGCACAGTGTGGTTCTCCCAAGAGCTTTAGGGTTCCCAAAAGCTGCCTGTCCTTTTCCTTTCACACTTGGGTGCTGTCCTTGCTTCTGGCGTTTCTCTGTAGTGTTTTCTTTGCATTTCCCCTTGGCTTTCTCTGCTCTGTTCCCCTTTCTTCCTTCAGCTTTCCCTATTTCATCTCCTTCCCTTTTGCCTTTGCCCTTACCCTGCAGTGTTCTTCTTTTGTTGAACTTTCTTTTGGCATTGTACTCTTAGCCCAGCTGGGGCTCTTCTGTTGGCCCAACTCAGACTCATCTCTTGGTGCCATACTCTTGGCCCGGCTCGGTCTCATCCCTTGGCACCGTGCTCTTGGCCCAGCTCGGGTTCGTCTCTTTGAGCCATATCCTTTGCCCAATTTGGGCTCTTCTCTTGGCCCAGCTCGGGTTCTTTTGGCGTCGTACTCTTAGCCCAACTTGGGCTTTTCTTCTGGCATCGTGCTTATAGCCCAGCCCGGGCTCATCCCTTGATGTTGTACTCTTGGCCCAGCCCGGGCTTGTCTCTTTGTGCCATATCCTTGGCCCAGCTCGTGCTCATCTCTTGGCGCCATACTCTCGATGCCATCAGCGCATTCTTTGTGCCATTCCCGTTCCCGTTCTTTTGTTGTTCACTTGTGTGTTCTCCTTGTGTTTGCTCTTGGTGTTCTCTGCAGTGTTTTTCTTGTGTTCTCCCTTAGTTTTAGTGTGGATTTTTCTGTGCTGTTCTCCATACCCTTTGCCTGGGCTTTCTTGCGCACTTTCATCGCTTTGTTTTTTTGGGGGGGGATTTTGCTTTGCTTTTGGTTCCCTGGGATCAGCTGGGAGGCAGCTTTGCTGTTCATCTTCACCTGACTCTGCAGCTTAATGGGAGCTCTAAAGATGATTGTATTCACACACGATGTAGCTCTAACCCTCAGCACTTGTAGAATTACCAGTGTTTCCTTTGTAACTATGTTCCTTGTTGTTTACAGGTGACTGTTTCTCAGCGCACTTGTACTTCTTTCCATTGCCCTCATTGTGGTGATCCAGCACATCCACGTCCTTCCACGGGGCCTTCCTCCTCCCGGACCGACCGACGCTTTCTTCTGCCGCGATGTCCTCTTCCAACTTCTGCAGGTGTGCTCCGTGCCCTCACTGCGGTCACTAATAAAGATATGGGACAGACCCCACTTCCACTCGGGACAGAGCACCCACCAGCTGCGTGTAATGGTTTTTAGCTCCACCCTATGGTCCCGACCATGGCACTTGTTCTTTATCCAGCCAATATTGTCCTCATCTCACTGCCCACCTGCACTCTTCTCCTGGAGAATCCCGTGGGTCATCACGTCCACTACTTTGTCTCACTTATGGGGTTGAGTTAGCTTTGCTTTGAATTTTCTTGTTGAGCAGGCTAACCCAACCCCACAACCAACACCCCTATCTCACACAGAGTCCTCTTGCACTCCTCTCTGATTTGATTTGATTTGATTTGATTTGATTGCGGCCAATTGGCTACCAGTGCTGATTTCAGCACAGCAGAGGCTTTTGCCTCTCCCAAATTGAGTTTAGTTAGGCCTTGCTTACGGGGTTGGGTTAGCTTGCTCAGTTTTTCCTTGTAGAGTAGGCTAACCCAACCCCGTAACCAACGCACGGCCGTTGGTTGGAGGCCTTTTGCCTCTTCCCGGCCACTTTGAGACTCGTGCCGGTTTGCGGCTACTCTGAGACTCGTGCCGGTTTGCGGCCACAGATAGATGCTGATTTCTGCTCACGCAGTGATTTCTGCCTCTTCCAAATTGATTTCAGGCTTCACTTAGAGGGTTGAGTTAGCTTTGCTGTGAGTTTGCTTGTCCAGCAGACTAACCCAACCCCATAACTGTCACCTCCATCTCACACAGAGTCCTCTTGCACTCCTCTCTGATTTGATTTGATTTGATTGCGGCCAATTGGCTACCAGCGCTGATTTCAGCGCAGCAGAGGCTTTTGTCTCTTCCAAATTGAGTTTAGTTAGGCCTTGCTTACGGGGTTGGGTTAGCTTGCTCAGTTTTTCCTTGTAGAGTAGGCTAACCCAACCCCGTAACCAACGCACGGCCGTTGGTTGGAGGCCTTTTGCCTCTTCCCGGCCACTTTGAGACTCGTGCCGGTTTGCGGCCACAGATAGATGCTGATTTCTGCTCACGCAGTGATTTCTGCCTCTTCCAAATTGATTTCAGGCTTCACTTAGAGGGTTGAGTTAGCTTTGCTGTGAGTTTGCTTGTCCAGCAGGCTAACCCAACCCTGTCACCAACACCCCCATCTCACACAGAGTCCTCTTGCACTCCTCTCTGATTTGATTTGATTTGATTGCGGCCAATTGGCTACCAGCGCTGATTTCAGCGCAGCAGAGGCTTTTGTCTCTTCCAAATTGAGTTTAGTTAGGCCTTGCTTACGGGGTTGGGTTAGCTTGCTCAGTTTTTCCTTGTAGAGTAGGCTAACCCAACCCCGTAACCAACGCACGGCCGTTGGTTGGAGGCCTTTTGCCTCTTCCCGGCCACTCTGAGACTTGTGCCGGTTTGCGGCCACTCTGAGACTTGAGTTCTGTCCATTTGACCTGAGGTCTGTGTTGATTTTGATGTGGGACCTGCTCTGGTGCTGTGTACAATGATGGGACTGCTCTGGTGCTGTGTACAATGATGCTGTGTGGGATCTGCTCTGATGCTGTGTACAACAATGGACCCGCTCTGATGCTGTGTACAATGATGCTGTGTGGGATCTGCTCTGATGCTGTGTACAACGATGGACCCGCTCTGATGCTGTGTACAATGATGCTGTGTGTTATTCACTCTGATGCTGTGTACAATGATGTTGTGTGGCACCCGCTCTGATGCTGTGTACAACGATGGACCCGCTCTGATGCTGTGTACAATGATGGACCCGCTCTGATGCTGTGTACAATGACGGACCTGCTCTGATGCTGTGTATGCTGTGGCTGTAACTGTTTCTCAGACCTGCTCTGAGTCTCTGTATGCCAACAATGATATCTGGAACGCACTCTGTATATGTATTTGCTATAATTGTCACTTGCACTGATGCAGACACTGTGTATGCTGTGCCTGTAAATGTGTATTGTTTGCACTGCTCTGTGGTGTATATTGCTGATATACGAGCAATGTCTTGTGTGTGTTGTGATGGAATAAAGGAATATTTGTCACACTGAACTGAGTGTTGTGTTACATTTTCTGCACCAGGAGCACATCACCATTCCAAGGTAGGTGTGACAGGTAAGTGTGGGGTTAGATTGAGTGTCTAGCTAGACTAAGCTTAGTGGTTAGTTAGTTGGTTGTTCTTGGTTGCTGGTAGAACTTAGCGCCTGGTTGGTTGCTGGTAGAACTTAGCGCCTGGTTGGTTGCTGGTAGAACTTAGCGTGTAGTTGGATGCTGGTAGAACTTAGCGCCTGGTTGGTTGTTCTTGGTTGCTGGTAGAACTTAGAGCCTGGTTGGTTGCTGGTAGAACTTAGTGCCTGGTTGGTTGTTCTTGGTTGCTGGTAGAACTTAGCGCCTGGTTGGTTGTTCTTGGTTGCTGGTAGAATTTAGCGCCTGGTTGGTTGTTCTTGGTTGCTGGTAGAACTTAGCGCCTGGTTGGTTGTTCTTGGTTGCTGGTAGAACTTAGCGCGTAGTTGGTTGCTGGTAGAACTTAGCGCCTGCTTGGTTGCTGGTAGAACTTAGCGCCTGCTTGGTTGCTGGTAGAACTTAGCGCGTAGTTGGTTGCTGGTAGAACTTTTAGGGTTAGGGTTAGGGTTAGGGTTAGGGTTAGGGTTAGGGTTAGGGTTAGGGTTAGGGTTAGGGTTAGGGTTAGGGTTAGGGTTAGGGTTAGGGTTAGGGTTAGGGTTAGGGTTAGGGTTAGGGTTAGGGTTAGGGTTAGGGTTAGGGTTAGGGTTAGGGTTAGGGTTAGGGTTAGGGTTAGGGTTAGGGTTAGGGTTAGGGTTAGGGTTAGGGTTAGGGTTAGGGTTAGGGTTAGGGTTAGGGTTAGGGTTAGGGTTAGGGTTAGGGTTAGGGTTAGGGTTAGGGTTAGGGTTAGGGTTAGGGTTAGGGTTAGGGTTAGGGTTAGGGTTAGGGTTAGGGTTAGGGTTAGGGTTAGGGTTAGGGTTAGGGTTAGGGTTAGGGTTAGGGTTAGGGTTAGGGTTAGGGTTAGGGTTAGGGTTAGGGTTAGGGTTAGGGTTAGGGTTAGGGTTAGGGTTAGGGTTAGGGTTAGGGTTAGGGTTAGGGTTAGGGTTAGGGTTAGGGTTAGGGTTAGGGTTAGGGTTAGGGTTAGGGTTAGGGTTAGGGTTAGGGTTAGGGTTAGGGTTAGGGTTAGGGTTAGGGTTAGGGTTAGGGTTAGGGTTAGGGTTAGGGTTAGGGTTAGGGTTAGGGTTAGGGTTAGGGTTAGGGTTAGGGTTAGGGTTAGGGTTAGGGTTAGGGTTAGGGTTAGGGTTAGGGTTAGGGTTAGGGTTAGGGTTAGGGTTAGGGTTAGGGTTAGGGTTAGGGTTAGGGTTAGGGTTAGGGTTAGGGTTAGGGTTAGGGTTAGGGTTAGGGTTAGGGTTAGGGTTAGGGTTAGGGTTAGGGTTAGGGTTAGGGTTAGGGTTAGGGTTAGGGTTAGGGTTAGGGTTAGGGTTAGGGTTAGGGTTAGGGTTAGGGTTAGGGTTAGGGTTAGGGTTAGGGTTAGGGTTAGGGTTAGGGTTAGGGTTAGGGTTAGGGTTAGGGTTAGGGTTAGGGTTAGGGTTAGGGTTAGGGTTAGGGTTAGGGTTAGGGTTAGGGTTAGGGTTAGGGTTAGGGTTAGGGTTAGGGTTAGGGTTAGGGTTAGGGTTAGGGTTAGGGTTAGGGTTAGGGTTAGGGTTAGGGTTAGGGTTAGGGTTAGGGTTAGGGTTAGGGTTAGGGTTAGGGTTAGGGTTAGGGTTAGGGTTAGGGTTAGGGTTAGGGTTAGGGTTAGGGTTAGGGTTAGGGTTAGGGTTAGGGTTAGGGTTAGGGTTAGGGTTAGGGTTAGGGTTAGGGTTAGGGTTAGGGTTAGGGTTAGGGTTAGGGTTAGGGTTAGGGTTAGGGTTAGGGTTAGGGTTAGGGTTAGGGTTAGGGTTAGGGTTAGGGTTAGGGTTAGGGTTAGGGTTAGGGTTAGGGTTAGGGTTAGGGTTAGGGTTAGGGTTAGGGTTAGGGTTAGGGTTAGGGTTAGGGTTAGGGTTAGGGTTAGGGTTAGGGTTAGGGTTAGGGTTAGGGTTAGGGTTAGGGTTAGGGTTAGGGTTAGGGTTAGGGTTAGGGTTAGGGTTAGGGTTAGGGTTAGGGTTAGGGTTAGGGTTAGGGTTAGGGTTAGGGTTAGGGTTAGGGTTAGGGTTAGGGTTAGGGTTAGGGTTAGGGTTAGGGTTAGGGTTAGGGTTAGGGTTAGGGTTAGGGTTAGGGTTAGGGTTAGGGTTAGGGTTAGGGTTAGGGTTAGGGTTAGGGTTAGGGTTAGGGTTAGGGTTAGGGTTAGGGTTAGGGTTAGGGTTAGGGTTAGGGTTAGGGTTAGGGTTAGGGTTAGGGTTAGGGTTAGGGTTAGGGTTAGGGTTAGGGTTAGGGTTAGGGTTAGGGTTAGGGTTAGGGTTAGGGTTAGGGTTAGGGTTAGGGTTAGGGTTAGGGTTAGGGTTAGGGTTAGGGTTAGGGTTAGGGTTAGGGTTAGGGTTAGGGTTAGGGTTAGGGTTAGGGTTAGGGTTAGGGTTAGGGTTAGGGTTAGGGTTAGGGTTAGGGTTAGGGTTAGGGTTAGGGTTAGGGTTAGGGTTAGGGTTAGGGTTAGGGTTAGGGTTAGGGTTAGGGTTAGGGTTAGGGTTAGGGTTAGGGTTAGGGTTAGGGTTAGGGTTAGGGTTAGGGTTAGGGTTAGGGTTAGGGTTAGGGTTAGGGTTAGGGTTAGGGTTAGGGTTAGGGTTAGGGTTAGGGTTAGGGTTAGGGTTAGGGTTAGGGTTAGGGTTAGGGTTAGGGTTAGGGTTAGGGTTAGGGTTAGGGTTAGGGTTAGGGTTAGGGTTAGGGTTAGGGTTAGGGTTAGGGTTAGGGTTAGGGTTAGGGTTAGGGTTAGGGTTAGGGTTAGGGTTAGGGTTAGGGTTAGGGTTAGGGTTAGGGTTAGGGTTAGGGTTAGGGTTAGGGTTAGGGTTAGGGTTAGGGTTAGGGTTAGGGTTAGGGTTAGGGTTAGGGTTAGGGTTAGGGTTAGGGTTAGGGTTAGGGTTAGGGTTAGGGTTAGGGTTAGGGTTAGGGTTAGGGTTAGGGTTAGGGTTAGGGTTAGGGTTAGGGTTAGGGTTAGGGTTAGGGTTAGGGTTAGGGTTAGGGTTAGGGTTAGGGTTAGGGTTAGGGTTAGGGTTAGGGTTAGGGTTAGGGTTAGGGTTAGTGGGTTAGGGTTAGGGTTAGGGTTAGGGTTAGGGTTAGGGTTAGGGTTAGGGTTAGGGTTAGGGTTAGGGTTAGGGTTAGGGTTAGGGTTAGGGTTAGGGTTAGGGTTAGGGTTAGGGTTAGGGTTAGGGTTAGGGTTAGGGTTAGGGTTAGGGTTAGGGTTAGGGTTAGGGTTAGGGTTAG